>CM060910.1:832288300-837088300 GCA_030737875.1 Allium sativum
TTCGTATGTATATATGTATAGTGTATACATGCACCTTTTAGAGAGCACTTGATCACAAATTGGACATGCAGCATCATTGCCGATTATTTTGCTAGCATCCTCTTTGCCTATTTTTGTAGATTAAGGATGACATGATATGTATCAGTTCAATATAGTATATGTAAATATAATTCAAACTTCTTGAAGAAAATGAGGGTGTTAGGATACAGAAGAGATGGCCGCATGTTGTTGTTATAGCTTGGCTTTCCAACTCCCTCCAGCAGGCGTTGCACCTCATTTCACTTTTTGAAATGCTTCCATGAATTTTGGATGCTAATATTACCTACCAGATTCATTAGCATTCAAAGTTACACCATGTCATATGAATTCAAAATTGTTAAAAGAGCAACCAATATTTTCAAGATGCCACATCCTAAGAGAACACAAGAAATCACTCTTGAAAATGCATGTCAAATGTTTCTCATAAACACAGAAAAAACTGAAATGGAGTTACAAAGAAAGAAATAAAACTAAAACGTTGTACAACTAAAATTGAATGCTTGCATCATGCATGGAGAGACAAAGATGAGAGGTATACGCCATAACGGGGAAGATGAAGTAGATATCATAAAAAATTCAATGAGAATGACAGTAGATATCATAAAAAATTCAATGAGAATGGCATTCTGTTGGGTAAACCCAGGGGGGTTAAAGGGTTTATCATATACTATCCAATATGACAGTTTAGCATACTGCTTTTTTCCCTTAGCCTGAAAAACTCCAGAAGCATACAGCACATCATTTGTGACAAAAATGCATTCTCTCAGCTAATGACTATCAGTTTCATTTGTCCTTAAAAAGCCTCTCTCAATTGTGAATTGGAGAAGGTAAATACGCACACTCTAGTTCTGCATTATTCATGTGAAATTCAGAAAATAAAGCCATAATAAGCACAGCCAATTATTATCTGCGTCAATAAATATGAAATGATTAATTGGAACTATAAATACATGCGGATATGCATTTAGCTCACTTCCTGTTTCAAAACATGTTTCGAAACTTAATGCAGGGAGCAGAAGTGACCTTTTGAAGAACGATACAGCTAGTGAAATTCTCACAAGTTTGATTGATTTGCAAGATTATACTTTTCTCAGCTAGCAGGGAATCTGGTCTCAAGGAATAAAAATGTAGAAGCTTCAGAATTAAATAGAATCACGTTACCATCTATTTTAGTAGAAACGACACTTGTTGATATTCAGATTAGCCTAAGAGGTGTAACGGAACATTTTCCATATTTTTTTTTCGAAAATTAACATTTTCCATTATATATATATATATATATATATATATATATATATATATATATATATATATATATATAGGAATTAGGATGGATTGGATGGCCTGAGGATGAGAAGTAGGAGGCAACAAGGGTTGTTAGTAGGCCTGGTGGAATATTTGAGTAATGGAAGTGGCAAATTTTGTTCAGCAGGGATGATTTTCCGTGAAAGCAGGAAATGAAATGACATAGAGTGTGGACAATTTGACCCGGGAAACTAATCAAACCAATTCATAGGCACTTTCACAATCAATTTTTTTCCGGTTTAAGTTGTCGTCCACTAAGATATGTCAAACGCGTCTAACGTGGAACCCATCACATGAACTATTTGAAGCAACCGTCGGAAAAGCAACGGTGTCGTCCGATGCCACCCGCGAACCCAACAACAGCCCCTTTTTTCACCTATAAATTACGATCAACCCCAATATCATTCTTAATCCAACAAAAGCGAGCGTGTGTTCGAAAGTTTTCGATATACTTATCTCAATCTCATTTGCGTTTACATCTTATATTATTTTTTGAAAAAAAAAAAACTTGTAGAATATCCAAAAACGTTCAAAAGTACTCTTGCTGACATTCAAAAAATTTGTTGGAACACGCCACTGTGTAGTTTCTGCATTGCACCACCAATTCTTATGAAGCTTGTGACTAACAAAAAGGCGTGCACAAGAAAATTGCAGTAGCACTGACTGAGGCACTGACTATTCCGAATGAAATGCTACGAGCGATCAAATTCTCTACAATACGATGGTCAGAAAAACAATGGTCGTGATACATACGGCCCAGTTTGTGACAGTGAGGCCTATGAAGATGATATTGACTCATGTTATGGAGGCATACTTAATTATAAGAACCGCGATTAGCGGAATCGGACAATGGTGTGCCGATCGTGTGAAGGTAGATTTAAACTCTATTAGTCTGTTTACATGTAAGTTCTAAGGGTGCGTTCTCTTTGTAATTTTTAGTTTTCGGTTTTCGTAGGTACAAAAGTATGAACAACGCACACAAGTCGTGGAAAACGACCATATTACAAAACGAAGTTTAACACACAAAACAAAAAACAACTTTTTATCATTTTCCGAGTTTTAAGAAACAATGAAACAATGACATCAAATTCATCTATCCACCATCTTCCAAACCCTCCATCATAACCTCCATCTTTAGTCTATCACCTCCGTTACCCTTCAAATCTTTACATCTTCCGAAATTAACATTGAAAACTCAACTCAAAACACAAAATAAATCAAACACTGCCAAAATTTTCTTTTACTTTTCAGATGTTCGGCTCTACAACTTTTAAGTGTAGGAAATAATCGATAACTCATTTGGAGTTAACACAGCAGATATATCAAGGGTCTATCGCAACAAAACTGGATGCATTACACAAAGTGCTACAAAAGGGCAGGTGCAGTCGTCTCCTCGAGATCAAACCACCAACCAGTTGTTTGATAACACAAGCAAAATTATGAATTTGATACTCCGCTTGAAAACATCACCGTACAATAATCACCATAGCCGCGACCAGTGCACGAAGGAGGATTGTCTTCCAAAACTCGTGATAGGAAAAGTTGAATGGAAAATGAGGAAAAGATAAATAGTGCTATCGATATAATATATCAAAGAAATTTGCGAAGATCTCATTTGAATCTAATAACCCCAACCATAATCAGTCCCTCCTCCTAGGATACTTCCTCCCCAAATATACCATCAGCCATCAAGTAATTTGACAATGGACTTGAAGGATGTCATTGCTTGTGTGAAAGAGTTCAAAGAAACTCATCTTTCTGAAGTCACTTTTAAAGATTCAAAAGAATATAGAAGCATTTTTTTTATTTGGAAGACGATGATGAAGCCCAGAGTTAGCCGCGGTTGGGGATTGAATGTTCACAATACGCAACCAAATGCTAGGAGTATAAGATGAGAAGTCAACCTCCCAATCCCATATGGTACCAATCGCCACAGTTCTATTTGTAGACCGGTGTATTTTTAGTTGTATTTGTATTTTTATTTTACTTTCTAGTAATTAATGAAATCGTATTCTGTTTTATTTCATTATTTAACTACATAATTAACAAATTATTAAAACAAAATTAAACTCATAAAAATAATTAACTTAAACAAAACAATTGAAATGTCCTTTTTAGAATATCTCTATTATACACAAGAACGATTTCCACTTTCGCAAACCAATCTGCTTTTGTGTCCCTTTCAGACGTCACTTTCGTGTATTTATTTTGTGCCATTCAACAACGCGCCTTTTTTCATATCCCCTTCTCTATATTTTTAGATCATGTAATACTTTACTATAAATGCACGTCTAATCACACAAAACGATTTTATTACAATTTACAATAACATTGTTTTCAATATATGTGCGTTATAAATGCAAAAAATTTAGCGGCCAAATACGGCTTTATTTCAAATGAAACAATCTTATTGATGATTAAAACTGTAAATCGATAGTGAGATTCTGTTGATGGACGATTAGATTGTGAACGATGATGGAGATTGAAAATCCATGATGCGATTCCGTTGATGATGGTTGACACGAAGGATATTTTTAGAATTTCAGAAAAACAATGAAAAATTATGCCCGTGTTATGTTGAGGTAAAAATTATGGTGTGTTTTCGTTGATAATGGTTGACACCAAGCGGTCAGATGAGAAGTCAAATTAAGTTATTGTCCATTTATCCATTAACTTATTCTTTTCAGTTTTCCCTTTATCCACTTGTCCCTTGATCGGAAAATGTTTCTTGTCCAACAATTCCCAAACATGGGTAGGAGTTCACTGTTAGATTTCAAATTAATAATTACATCAGATTGCGGCAACAAGTAAAGTTAGAAACATATATCCTGTATTAATACATGTGTCAGTGGCTGCCCTTAATTAGCCATATTCTTTTGAATAAATACATTTATCAATAGTTTCACATAAACTACCCCTATTCCTATATACAATTTGTTCCAGAAACATGGATTTGCAGATCAGATGACAGATGGGGAACATACTCAATTTTATATTTTAAAACTTCGATGATATTGAGTAAAACAAAATTCTGGAATCTAAAGTTGACTCTTATTTGAACTCCTAGCAAAAATGTTGCCTTCCTAGATTTAAACAGTTCATAACAAAAATCAAAACTAAGCACTGTTCTTGTTATTTGCATCACTGTATACAGTCAATAATGATAATTAGAAATGCCAGACCATACCGTGCATCTGAGACCCCAAATTACTTCTAAGTCATGCAGATCTCAGACAAATCAACAGGATTACAATCTGATACCTTCCAATCTGAAAAATAAAAATAAAAATAAAGCTTCCACGGCAGATCAAATATGTGATCAATAAAGCCTATGATACCATAATCATCCAATAATGTGAAGATATTAGGTATGCCTCCAACAAATCTATGCAAATAAACATATCACAGAATCCCTATAAGCTTTTAGGTCTAAAATGCAATATAATTTCTTCTGACAGGTAAATTAAAGGAAAAAGTTAACTCTTATAAAATTTATAGTGCTATAAAGATAAAGTCTACGTTAAAACAAGCAAATCAATAACCAAGAAAAGAAAGGATGTGCGAAAGTGGATTTTGTTAGGTCTGTCGATCAAGGTTTTCAAAATGAGATTTAAATTGTAAGTGATAAAATTCAAGTTTAAATCAAAACGACATTTAATTCGTAAATTGTACGTGTAAAACATCCACATTTTGAGGTCTGTACGAACTTTAAAGTTGATTGTAATGATTGTATATCTAAACCTAAAAATTAAATTCCTTGCTTATTTCATTTTTATTTGTTTAGAAAACAATAGAAATGGGATTGTAGATCCAAGTAGGAATCTTGAATATATTAGTATGAATATGATGATTTTCCACAACTGCGGTCTTAACTGGAATTGAATCGGAGTGTACATCAAATCGTAAAAAGAGAGATTTGATCTCAAGCGGGATTTGAATCCTTAGGTTAAAAGATTTTTGACAACAATGCTCTTGGTAGTTTGACGAGCTTTCCAATTTTGTTCAATTCCCACTCATTATTATTTCACGATTTTATACTATATCTTTGAGTTTCAAATGCATTCTTTCGGCATAAAATTTCTCTACAACAAATCCCTATATATAATTTGATTATATTTTATGTTTTTTCAAACATTGAAGCACGAACATAATCTTAACAAAAATACAAGTATTCCTCACTTTAAGGTTTCGTAGAACATTGTTTTTGTCAATACACAACAAGTCTATGCAATCGTAGTAAGCTATAACTTCAAGATGAGATGATTCAAACAAGGTATTTAAGAACTTAAAGGGCTAAATAAAGAAATTACCAGTGGCCCAACATTTTCGACAATGTGTATGAATGTATGTGAGAATGTGCAAAAGTAAATTAAGATAGGCTGATATAAACATAAAAACAAAGCACTCCACTTCTAATTTATGCATTTTATTTATCCTCTATTAAATACTATTGATTCAGTTATACTTTGTCTTCTCAAATATTGAAGCACAATCAAATTTGGATTGACTTTATAAAAATGCAAAGTATCTATAGTTTGCAGAACACTGCTCTTCATTCATACACCACAAGCCTATGCAATTCGCATAAGCTACATTCAACTTCTAGGTAAGACTATCGAAGGTATTTAAGAACTTAAGGACTAAACCTAAAAATTACCACTAGAAGAAATATTTTGATGTGCGTATCAAGGTTCAAAATTCGAATTTTTGTTTTGTAAGCCTTAAAAT
The DNA here is from genome assembly GCA_030737875.1 of Allium sativum. Lineage (NCBI taxonomy): Eukaryota > Viridiplantae > Streptophyta > Magnoliopsida > Asparagales > Amaryllidaceae > Allium > Allium sativum. Next base: position 832,294,373 of record CM060910.1, read on the forward strand.
TTCCAGAATTCCGGTTTCTTTTCAAAAATTGGGGAAATTCAGTTATTTCTCCAGTTTCAAATTTACATTTTTTTTCAGGTAAAAACATCAATAATTATTGCAAATTTATATTTTAAATGAAAAATCAATCTTTTTATTCTCAAATTATATTTTTCTATATGACAGGGCATGTTTAACCTAAATAAAAATTGAAGTAGAAATCTAATTTAACCATAAAAAGCTAATTCTGACCCCTAATCATATGAATACTACAAATTCTTTCTGAAATTAGCTCATAATAAAAAAGCTCAATATCATACGAGTGCCTAAAGCCTTAGAAGTTCTTTCTTCACCACTGAACACACACGCAACCCCTTAAGTCTTCTTCATCTAACACATATGCAGCCCTCAGATTTTTTTTCATTAAGCACACGCAAGCTCTCAGTTTCCGAACTATGTCCACAACCCTTCGACATAAGCAACGCAAGAAAGAGGTCGCTTGATTCAAGATGCTCGAATTCAAATTGCATGCTCATAAACAAGTTATTTTCTTCATATATTTTTTGTTTGATTCACAATTTTGCTCTTATGTTTCAATTATCATCAATTCGCGACAAATTTTGGTATTTCTTAGTGTTTGTATGATAAAAACAATATCATTTTCGTTTTTCTTCAATGTCAACATAATGGTTTTTTAATAATTCTGAGTCCAACATCAGAACCGGAATGGTTATTATTATTATTATTATTATTTGTTTAATTATTTTATTTTTATTTCTGTTTTCATTTTTAAATCTATTATTGTTATTACTACTTTTAAATTGACTTTGTCTTTTGGTTTTGGGTTCCATCTCTAGTCGATCCCAACTTGTATAGGAATAATAACTCTGTTGTTGTTGCTATTATCGATGGTCAGTTCAACATTGAAACCGGAATGGAATAGCTGGATCTTCGGCATAACGGACAGAATCTTGAATCATGGTGTGCATAAAAGTATGTTAAGTTGCGAAGGTAAATAAAGATCATGGCCTTAAAACCTGAAACAAAACACTTCGCATTTCTAACTTACACATTTTAACCTCAATCAAAACGATATACAATGTGCTAAACCAAAAATATGCTGTAATAAACAAACCAGTACTTTACGATATAAATCATATGCTACATGTTTTCTGTGAGACAGGACTTTAAACTTTTATGTCTTGTATCATTTAATATTTTCTTTCCCCTACCTCAATGAGCGAATCTCGAGCCCGTCTTAAAATTATCATAAAAATGGGTAAAGAATGAGTTACTCGCAATAGATACCTCTCTGATAGACTTATTTCCAGTAGAAAATATGTTACCCCATCAATTTATTACTATTGTTGCTGCTACCATGGAAAGCGGCGCCACTACTCCGACACAAAAGTTAGTACATATGCTGACCATTAGATTTCCTTCTTCTTGCATGAGGTGTGAAAATCATTAGAAGATCTAATTGTTACGATCTCTACTGTCATAATTTGTGTTCCCAATTTTTGCCCAAATAAAATTTTCTAGAATTATTATTTGAAAGATTTTGACACAATAATTATTTCAGAAATTAGTCACCTTTTATGTTTTTTTTATATATATTGGAAGGAAATCAGGTGTATATGGGATCTTTCATCTTCTAATTTTAAAAAATTCATTGACTATTGAGATGATATCTGGATTCTAAAACTAAGCGCAACAGCCTTGAACAATCCAGTATAATATATATCTAATCCATTTTTATCCATTTAAAATGAAATATATAATCCAACGAAGGTATTTTAATGGATTCAATTATAACAAATTAGCATAAAGCACGCGTACATGCGTCTGGTATTAGAAGCTGTATAATTTTTATAAATTAAAAAATGAGTGGACGGATATGTGTGGTAGTCATAACACTTTTGTACCAAGTTGTTTTATTAGTGAAATCGATGACAAATTTATAGTAAAATTACGTTGATATCTAACCAAAAAGGGGACGGTGGTGAAAGTTACAAACCAATAGTAAGCCTCTATTGATGGATGGGTAATTTTTGGAATCTTAAATAAAACACTGAAAATTATGTTTATTTAATTATTTTTATCAATAGTAGAGACAAACATGTTCAGCCATCTTAGTGATGTTGACTAAGAAGAAATCATGTTCATACAGTCGACTTCTTCGGATAGAATTTGAGTTCGTAGGCACCACCCTAAGCTCCTCTCGTTTCGTTTGCCCCTTTCAGACACCTCTTCTGATTAGACTTGTCAAAACTTACCCATACTAATTTACTCAACTTACAACCATGTTGGATCAACCCATTTATGAATTTTTATTAAATGGATCATAAAAGGGTTGATCCGTTTTTAAAAGGATTATAAATGGGTAACACGTTTACACATTTAACTCCTTACATACGAAGTCGTTATTTTTTTTAAACTGCGATAACTTCTTCATACTGTCCCGAAACCAGACGGGGTTTCGACCGATGAGCTCCAACCTAAATTTTTAAAAATTCAAAATTCAATTATTTCAAAATTAAAATTTCAAAGTTTCAAATTTACAAATTCCAAATTCCAAATTTTAGATTTTCAAACTTCCGTTTTTCAAAATTTCCAATTTCAAAGTTTCAACTTACAACCATGTTGGGTCAAACCATTTACGAATTTTTATTAAATGAATCATAAAGGTTGACCCGTTTTTAAAAGGATTGTAAATGGGTAACATATTTACACATTTAACTCCTTACATACGATTTTTTTTTTTTGGTTTAAACTGCGGTAACTTCGTATTGTCTCGAAACCGAACGGGGCTTCAAGCGATGAGCTCCAACCTAAATTTTCAAAAATTCAACATTTCAAAATTAAAATTTCAAACTTACAAATTCCAAATTTACGAATTCAAAATTTCAGATTTCAAAATTTTAAACTTATGTATTCAAATTTTGAATTTTGAAAATTTTAATTTTTCAAAATTCAAATTTTCATATTTTTAAAATTTCAAATTTCCAAATTCATATCTAAAAAATTTCAACTGCCAAATTTCCTAAGTTTAAATTTCAAATTTCATAAATTGAACTTTTGAATTTTAAATTTTTAAATTTCGAATTTTTAAATTTCGAATTTTTAAATTTCGAATTTTTAAATTTCGAATTTTTAAATTTTGAATTTTTAAATTTGAGTTTTACAATTTAAAGTTTCAAATTTGAATTATTAAACCTTTTTTTTATTTTTAAACAAATGTTATAGTTCCCCAAGGTGATTAATGGTAGTACTTAGAAAATAACATAATGCATTTAGATGAGTTAAATGGTTAATCCACATGATAGGTGGGTTGGATCAGATAAATTTTTATGTTAAATGGGTCAAAATAAATGAGTTTGATCATATTTTGCTTGATCCTCATACAATCCTACATGATCCATTTAAAACCCTTACTCTTGATGGGGATTTCCCTATCTTCTTTAGGAATGCCTATTTTTAAAGAGCTATGGCTTGCTTGAGATTTGAGTATCAAATGTTTATTACTATTCTCGTAAGAAATCGATCTAAATTTGTTAGTACCGTAGATAGTACTTTTGATGATAACCACCTCAAATAATGAATATTTTATATTTAACACATACTAATCTTTATCCAAGATATACATTGTATAGTGCAGGATGTTATGCAGGTAACTGATAATGAAGATCATATAGTAACAGTGGTGTAGCCAGGAATTACGGTTGGTGAGGTTACAAAAGGAAAATGTGAGGGGGTTCGAGGCCGATAGCCTCCAAAAAAATTTTAAGACGACTTCGAGTTACTAACCCCGAACGAAGTGTTTTGACTATTATTTTTAAGGACGTTATCCGTTGGATAGAAATTAAAAAAGAACCAACTTCGTTTGAGATGTTTTCAAATAATCTTTTGAAAAAAATTTGCAAATCTGAAAAACAAACAGATTCATTATAATCAAAAAATGTTTTTTTTTTCTATTGTCACATTCATTATATCTTCATATTTAATACAATCAGTTGATTGAATCAATCCAGTCCAGTCCTATCTTAATTTCAAACAAAACAAAACAAATAGCTCTAATTGATTTAGCTAAATTTTTAGCAAATCTTCAAGAAGAAAAAAATCAATCCAGTCCTAATTTAATCAATTCAACTTATTTAGATCAGATAAAAATCACTTGCCAAGTTCAAATCAGTAGCCCCAATCGATTGCATAACTGATTCAAGTAAAACTTTAACAAATTAAATTCAAATATGTAGAAATTATAAATAGTGTTAGCTGATTACCCATAACTGTAAACTGTGGCAAAGAATTCTAAAAAAGGGTACGGAAGTGGTAATGCCGAAATTGAATGGAGCAGCAAAACTTAGAAGAGAAGCCGTTTCCGTTTTTCTTTTTTCCGTTTTTTTCTCTCTGTTGTTTGCGTTTTGAGGGGTTTTTCTGGTATGGGTTGCGCTTCTAGTGAGGTCTCGTGACCTCACCAGCCCAAACATCCCTCCGCCTCTGTATGGTATCAAGATTAAAGATTCAGAATGTTGATTCAAAAATATAAAGACTAATGAGTTTCAAGATTTTGAGATATTATAGTCTTATAAATTATGTTAAAACTCAGGTTACACATATATGATCTCCATCCAATTTTTACAAATTATTTTCGAAAATATTTCTACTTTCAAAATCTATTTTCAAAAGAATTTTCCAATCTCTTTAGGAAAAGTTTTCTAATATCCTTTATTTTCAAAATAGTCATTTCAAAGATTTTTCAAAAAGAAATTTTTTGTAGTAACTTCTTTTTGAAATTTTACGCTTGTTGTTATTATATATTTATGCTTTGCTTTATTATATTTTGATTTCATTATTTATACTTTTAAAAGTAATTTTGATTATATATTTTTATAATACTTACATTAATGCTTATTTTATAATACTTACATTATATTTTGATTTCAAAGAGAAGTTAGTCCAATACCGCTTGAGATGGTTTGGACATATCCTACGTACACCATACGATGCACCTGTAAGCGCTGGAATTCTAGGCTGCGCCGAAGGCCCAAAGAGAGGTAGAGGTCGACCTAAAATGACATGGGAGTGGATAATAAAGAGAGATTTAAGTAAATGAAGTTTATCGGAAGAGCTGGTAGTTGATAGGAGTGCATGGAAATTGGCAGTCCATGTACCAGAACCATATGTTTTTTTTTTAGACTTTATTTCACGTTTACTGAACTTTTTTACTTTTTATTACTATTTTAGATTTTATTTCACTTTTATTGAACATTTTTACTTATTATTATTATTATTTAAAAAAAAAACCTTTATCGAACGACTTTTTATTTGATTGGTTATTTTAAACCTTATATATATATATTATCATCATTATTAATTTTATTTTATTTTAATTTTGGGTTCCATATCTAGTCAACCCCAACTTGTTTGAGATATATGGCTTTGTTGTTGTTGTTGTTGTTACATTAATACTTATACTTTAAATTTCAAATATACACTTTTAATAAGACCGTATGCAATGCGGAACAAGATGTACGGGAACTCTGAACCAATATAAAAAATTTGATGTGTTCTTTCCTTTACTGCTTTTTAAATTTATTGCATTTTTTTTACTTATTTAATTTTGTGGTCAATATATATATATATATATACTTATTTAATTTTGTGGTCATTTTTTATATATAGAGAGAGAGACAGAGAAACACACACATAACTATATTGCAAAATATTTCTAAAAAATCACAAATTTAAGAAAACACTGTTCATCCTCCACACTAATGTTAATCTAGCATTAAGATCCTTAATCTGCATCACTTTCAAAATTTTATGAATAATGCCTAAGTTGATTAAATGTTGGCAATGTTTAATATATAAGTAGAAAAAGATTTGCAATAATAAAGCTTTTCGACTGGAGATATGTATATCTTTCGGGGCAAGTAATTGTATCGCTTGTTATAATCAATCAAAATGATCAATTACAAACCATAATAACAAACTGTAGGCCCTAAGGAATTAGCTCTAAATTGATACTCATGGTCACAAAGAAAGGGACTCTTCATAAGATTATACTTGTCGATGCAAATTTCTTTTAACCAAGAAATTACATAATAATCAGACAATAAATATCAACCGAGACCATATTCATGAAGCTTCACTTTGTAAGTTTGATCAAGTGGCCACAGCAGAAAATACATACGTGTTCTAGAAGTAATTTATTTGTAAAACCAAGTAACAAATCTCTAATTTTCCAATTGTAAGCAAAACCGAAGTAGCTATACACATACTTTTTAACCCTAGTTTATTATTCTACACGATCTAAAAATAATTATTACATTTAAATTTTGTACAACACAACCTTAAATATGCAATTTCAACAGAGATACAAACAAGAAAAGCTACAAGTATTAAAAAAAACCTAGATCACAAATAAATAAACGAATCAGATCGGATTAAACATTAATAAATATTGAAACTGCAGCATAGAGAGGAAGCGAACTGAAGAAAAAACGCTAGACATTGAAGAAATAGAATCGAGCAACTGAAAAAATGAGATGAGCTAGTTTTCAAAGCTAAAAAATGGAGGCAAAATCTGATTCGAGTTTTAAATTGTATTCGTTGTTTGGGCCATAAGCTTGGCAGGCCAAGACGAGCTGATAGCCTTCGACTAATATGATCAGCATTTGAATTAGATGTGGTGAATATGAGTGGGCAAAAGGTTCGTTCGATTTGAAAACAATTAAAAATGTTGAGACCAAATAATCATTCAAGATTCAAGAAGCATAAACCGAATCAAATCAGACTGATATTTTAAAAAAAAAAATCAAAACCAACCAAATGATAATATTTAGTTTGGTTTGGTTTGATTAATTTATTTGGTTTATCTTAAATTGAATTAACCTTGATATAATATAGGATTAAAACAATTAACTGAATCCATATGATGCAAACCTTTTGCAAAAATGAACTCCGCATCTAAAAATAACATGAATTGAAAGAAAGGTTTCATTGTTATGAAAATAATGTAAATAATAGCATGATCAGATGTAATTTGCAAACTTTGAAATAACTTAATATTAAATTTTGATTTAGTTGGTTGCTTCAATTTTCAGTTACCAAAGACTATAGATAAATCAAATTAATATAAGAAAAATAATTAAAATTAGCCAATTAAATAACCAAATCGAACCAAACCGACATGATATAATTGATTTGGTTCATTTGTTTTTCACCAATAAATGTTCACCCCTAGCGGTGTAGAGTTTGTGAACTTTAGCTTCGAAACACAATTAAAAGGCCCATATATATGTTTATTTATAAGGAAATTTTGGTTTGTTATTATAATTTTTTTGCATTATGTCACTTTCAAATTTTCAATTATAAATTGCATTCCTCTTTTTTTAAAGGTGGAACTTGCAAAGATTCGGGTAATTTCACTAATTTTGACATGTGTTTTTAGAATAGATGTTTATAAACCATAATTATTGTAATTCATGTCATGGTTATCACGGTGGTAAGTCGAGTCGAGTCGATAGAGGTCCAATTAATCGACTAGTGGACTACTCGTAGTAGACTAGCCGTAGACTAGTCGGACTAGTCGATAAATAAATATATACATATATAATTTGAAATTTCTAGCTAATACATGGATAAAATTCAAATATGTACTGACATACCTCATGTGCTTTTATTGTTTATCATTGAAACATGTAGTATTGTTCTGCCATCAATATTGTTTATCATTGAAACAATAGAAACACGTACATATTTACAGCCATCAGACAAATAATATTATTCTGCCTTAATATAACATACAGGGAGCATGGACATTTGGCTAAACTGATAAAGAATAAAAGCACAAAAGATCGGCAAGTAGATTAATTCTTATATGCAGATCGACATCGAGACTTAAACCCTAAATCGAACCTTCAAATCGGATTCATTGCTCTGCATTAACTTTTGAGTTCGAACCCTAAATCGAATCCTCAGATTGATTTAGTATCGACTCAGATCGATTTTAATTTTTAACCCTAAATTGAAGTCTCGATTTGAGTTCGAACCCTCAGATCGACATCGAGACTTCGAATAGTAAATTTTAGGGTTTGAAATCGACATCGAGACTACGATTTAGGGTTTCGATTTTAGGGTTTCAGTCGACGTTTGGTAAGTCGACGTTTCATGTTGATGCTCCAGCACCGACTAGCCGACTAGTCGCGACTAGTCGAGCGCCGTAATAACAGTGATTCATGTCGGAGTGATTGCTTTTAAATTTAAAACCAAAAAAGTTAAAAAAAATTCAAGAAATAACATGTAGAAAATAGGGTTTAGAAGGGAATCTTGTAAAACAAATAAGTTTATAACAGAGTAATGTGTCTTTAGTTTCCACTTATTTCTATGTTAAGCTAACATTCAACCGAACGAATTGAGATTTTTTTTATTATGTATTCAATTTCAATCTTTTGTGAAAACAAAAAAGTTTTCATTGTGCATCTTTAATAATAATTGTAATATGCCTAGCGTTACACATTTTTGACACAAACGTGAAATGCTTAAAATGCCCCAAAAAAATAACAAATAGCTAATAAAAGATTTAAAAAACCAAATATTTATCGATAATTGTTGAGTTGAAGTGTTATCCCTAACATTTTTTTTAAGTATTCTTTCTTACTGTCGTTCCAACCGGTGAATGGAAAATAAATACAATATTATAATTAATACTCTTCAATAAGAATCGATAATTATGTTTTTTAGTGGTTATTTTTTTAAATGACCGTACAACCTTTAGTTTTAAAGTTGTGCAAAATATTTTTTTCGTTGAGCGTGTGACACACAACCATTTATAAAATTATTAAAAGTCATTATACTTTAAGTATAATTTTAGAATCATACTTGTTCAGTTGTTTGATACCATTGATTTGTGTTCCTTATTTGTCAAATCAATATGTGATTTGTAACAAGTACATATCTTCTCTTTTTCTTTCTTTTCAAGCGATTATAAATAATAATGAAACTTATGTTGTTTAAATAACTAGACTAAGCGAACCAAGCATGTACAATGACATAAGCAAATCGAAGAACATAAATGAAACTGAAAATTTCCAACACTCACACATTTGGAATAAGCCAGAGATCATCGTAATTCCAAACCAACGGCACATTAAGCGGAGGAACAAAACAATGCAAACATTGTATCTATATATGTGAGAAAAGGCTAAGATAAATGCATGATTTCCACATTTAGTATATTTGTAACTTCTCTCATTTTTTTTGCCAAAAAATGTACACTAATGATGCAACCATCACAAGTATTATTTTCAAGTGATGAAATAATATATGTTTTCTTACCTCAAACAACAATAATAAATGCATTCACTAAATGATGCATTCCAAAATTTTACATTTATCTAATACCACCACTCCATACAATAAGATATTGTATTCAACTATATAGATAATTCCTCGTGATCGACATGTGAAGATTTTGTCATGAACGATCAGATTCATAAATGCTAAGTGGTTATAAACATCATCGTTGTTACATACAAGGTCGACAATCTTGCAAGGAGGAAAATACTATATTAATAATAGAAAAATAGCTTGCCTTCTGCATAGACTGTAGAAGATTTTATTCGTCTAAAGTGAAACCTATTAAATCTTTATTCTTGATCTACTCGAACGAGCACTCGAGAGTTCATAAATCATGCAGAAAGTCTGGTGTGCGCATATTAGCCATTGTTCCATGTGATATATACATATATATATATATATAATGAGTCCATGTCTCTTAATAGAATTGATTTTGCTCCAGGCAGTGATTTACGTAAATGTAAATGAGATTCAGTCTTAACTTTCACCTAAGGTAACACGTATTAGAATATAATGATAATATCATGAATATGCAAATTTGGGTTTAACATGAATAAATGACCACTCATACGTTAAGGTCTTCCATAGACATTTACACATGATATTAAGTGTTAATTCATCGTAATAGTTTCTCTTTTAGGTTTACAAACAACCTACTAGTTTCATATGGTAACTAATATCTAGGAAGCCGACTAAGACCTAAACCAATTGGTAGAATCTTTGCATCATGGGATCCTCAACTAACCTGCTACATCCATTATTGAAAATCTCTGCTCAGCCCACTCCATGTACAGATTATTTGTTCATGTATCAATGCACAGACGTAAACCGTTATTGCATGACTCGAGGCAAGGGAGAAATGATACAAGGTGCTGCCTTATGACCAGTCATTCAATTTCGAATTTGATTTTATGTTGTATTTCCTCGATCGTTTCAACAAACTTGCACGTTATTTCTTTAGTGTTTGCCACATAACTTCCTAGTTCACCACAAGAATCTTATGATTCAATACACTAAGTTGCTTTTTAAAAATTCCCAAAATCCTCAATATAACACTATAGGTGATTTGAAAATGTGAAAAACATTTCAATAATCATGGGAATAAAGATACTACTAAATAAATAGCCAGTGCAAATGCATAGCATTCGTTCATGTTTTGATTTCATATAACCAAGCAACTTGCAAATTCCAGCCAAGGTGCATGTAAACATAAAGCTGACTTCTTTGTAAAATCACTACTTCGTTTATAAAATCAAGGCTGTCACATTTACAAAACATACACCTTCGCATTTCTGAGAATATTTAGCCTTTGCTAGTTAAAATACAGGGTCTTTACTCCTTTGCAACTTTAAGACCATAAGTTGTGATTGTTCAAAGTAAAAATGCATTACCAATATGAATGATATACATATAAGCTATCCCAAGTTTTAAGAAACTGCCACTGCTGCCTTAAACTTTAAAGCTGTCACAAATTTAAAATCACATCCTTTCATATCTATAGAAGTATAATCATCGACCTTTTAAAACAAAAGGCTATCGCATCTTTAGAAACATTGTTGTTGTACCTTTAAAACAAAAGGTTATCGCATCTTTAGAAACATCGTTGTTGTACCTTTAAAACAAATGGCATCAAAAGTATCAACTTTAAGGTGATAACATAAAATTATAATTGTCCCAACTTTGAGATATTAACCTATCAGGATTTTTTTTTTTTTTTTTTTTTTTTTTTTGGTTGAGAATAAGAGTTGTTTCTTGTTCGAATATAGAACTCATTTTGATGTATTTGAGGCTCAAACCCATGACTTCCAGAACTTTGGTCTAGAGCACCTTACATGTATTCATTATGCTAGTGCTCCTCAACGACTGTCGTAAGTTTAAAATAAATTATTTGCATGTTTACACTAGTGCGCTATTACAATTTTTAAAATGAAGATTGTCGCCACTTTAAAAAAAAACAATATCGTTACACCTTTGTAAAACATTCTTGCAAGTATAAAATCCAATGGCCATCGCATTTACAAAAGTAGGCGTTACTGCAATCTTAAAGCATAGACCATCGTAGCTTTAATTATAAAGCCATCACCAATATGAAACATGCTACAACAGTTTTAAACAGAAGTCGTTATTTATTGCTAGTAATAAACCATAGGCCAGTTAGTGTTAGGGACGGAGCTAGGCATTGGAATCATCCTGGACTATTATAACAATGCTACTTCGTCTAAATACATAAAAGAATACGAAGCAATTGCTAAATTAAAAGAATACCTAATTTCATAACGGCGGAAGGTGAAAAGAAAATTGGAAAGTCCAAGAACGAAATATAAATATGAAAATAATAGAATTAAATGCATGAACAAAAATCAAACAAAAGGTGAACAAAGAGTGGTAAAATAAGTACAAAATATTAGATAAATATTGTGCTGTGATTTAAGCATTTGATCGGTTCTCATTCACTTCAATCAACATATTATGTTGCAGATTTTTTGTCAAAAATCAAAGCTATATATAATTTGTTTAACTCATTCAGGCTTGTTTTTAGTCAAAGGAAAAAAACTTTACTTTAGTGACTATAGTAATATATAATCATGTTACAATGACCCGGGCTATAGCCCAGGGCACAAGTAACATAGATCCGTCCCTGCTTAGTGTAACTTTTTGTTGCACTAACTTCTCAATACTCAGAAGCAGTATAAAGACGATAAAGTAATAAAACCTTAAAGGAGTAGACGACTAGAGAGTTTTCAGTGGTACTTGGGTCCCTTACATCCATTTTCCACTGTTAATATTATCTTTACTACTCAGTCAAACCCTATGAAAACTACAGCTACCTTGGCCATCATTACTGATCTATTTTGAGCAAAGTCTGGCTGCGGTTGCTATTGGAGGGCCCATTCTTGATAAGCGGGTCCTCTGTGTATGATAGAAACGTCTCATGGAATGTTAGCTTCACTATTTGAAGTTGTGGGTTGATAAGCATGCCATAATTTAACTGCTCGATGATTCATGTGAATTTATGATGTGTAATATGTTGATGGAGCATGCAACTTGGTTTTATTATGTTCACTGATTCGGTCTAAAGTGGCATTGTTAACCAGATAGTTTTCTAACATGGTTGTTTTTTGACCATAGTTATGATTAGTCAGCATCGAAACTGCAGTTAGCTGTGGGCTAAAACACAAAAATGTTCAAACATTGAATTAACCATTCAGCTTCAAGCAATTTCTTCAAGGTAAGCAAAATTATATTTTAAAAAATCACATACTTCAAATAAGGTCAGCAAAACAAATTCAAACCATTCACATACTTCAACCAAGTCAGCGATTCACATACTTCAAGCAAAAGTCAGGAAAGCATTATCAAAAAATTGATATATTTCAGTCATCGATCCAATTTCAAAATGATTTCAGATCCAGTTTCAAACAATTATTGACTAAGGTTGCCATTACAAAATGGTTTCAGATTCAATTTACGCAAAATAAAATATGAAGAAAAAACCTCAGAAGTTTAGCTAGTAGCAACGATCGAAATAGGAAGCAAGAAGGCGCAAAGGAAAGAGGCGCTGAGGACCTGAGGTGGGGAGTCGTAGAAGGGCTAAGCAGGAGGTGCGGACGGTCGAGCTTTTTGTCTTTGCTTGAGAGCAGCGACGAAGAGCGTTAGGGTTTTCTTTTAATTTCTTACGCTGTTAACTTCGTTTTTTCCCACGCTGGTAATTTGTTGCACAATTGTTGGGTAGGGAAATTGCCCGCCCGGCCCATATCATTAGTTTCGTCAGTGTTAGTCATGGCGTTGCTGTGTCGAGGTCGGTTTGCAAATCCTTTTGACCGTTATCTTATGTTGAAGTTGTAACTGAGGAAGCCATACTTATTTTCCATGACTTTTGAGTTTTGACTCTAAGTCCAATGATATACTGTACTCCCTCTGTTTATATATGTATGCACAGAAATTAAGGAACTAGCTCAATCAGCGACCGTTTGCCATATTCAATCAAGAGACCCCAAGAGTTCCAAAGTCCAAGGCCCAATCTTTAATATTTTAATGTATTATTATATCATGGTCAAGCCCACAGTGTCAATGGGTCGTATCGGGTCGGGTTCGGGTTGATTTATAAACGGATCGGGTCAAATGGGTCATATTTTCCTAACCTTAATTCGACCCGTTTATAAACGGGTTGACCCAACCCGACCCGCGTAACCCGTTTAACTAAGTGGGTCATTGTTGAGACTTGAGACAAGATTTTGATCGATGCCAACATATAAAGGTACAATGAAGATCATTTCATAAGGATAAGGTTTTTTACTTTGAGTCGTGTTAGAAATATGTTAAAATCTATCCTCAAAGTATAACACGAATGCACAAAACAATATTATATCTTCGTTGCTGAAATCTGTATATTTGAGGAATTGAAAAGTCACAGAAAAAGCCCAAACGGTCCAGGCTCCGACCGGGAAAGAGTGCAGAGTGATATAGACTGTGGACCGAGGTCGACCGCCCAAAAAACGGTCCGGTCCACAGCCATAAAACGGTCGACCGCCCAAAAAGGACCAGTCGACCGGTTCTGCTGTGTTTTTTGAAACAGAAACTAAAACGGTCGACCGCTCAAAAAGGACCAATCGACCGGTTTATGTGTTTTTGCACATAACGGCTATTTTTCTGGAATTTTCAATTCAACCAGTCGACCGGTGATTTTTGATATGTCGACCGTTTCCGAAACAGCAAGCTTTTTCCTTAAGGGTTGCTTCCATTCGTCAAGAGTTTTTTCTTCAATTTTCAATGGAAACGGATGCAATCTTTTGTAAAAACTCTTCATGAAGGAATGCAACTATTCTACACTATAAATAGACTTGAAATCATACTTTTAAATCACCGATTCTTGCTCTCTGATCTTACTTTCTAAATATTCTTGCATTCTAAAAGCTCTCAAATATTTCAATTGCTTATTGAATCATTGAAATTATTTCATATCTCTTCATTCAATAAGTAATATACTTCCCTAAGTCTATGCATTCAAAGTATATACTTGAGGATCAGATTATAGGAAGATTGTACTCAAACTGTTGACTATCCGTGTTGAATCAAGAACACAAAGCAGAAGTCAAAACCATTGTATCAGTTGAAGTCACGTGTGTGATCAGGAAAGTGTTGAAGTCCTGCGTGTGATCAGGCAAGTGTTGAAGTCCTCGTGTTGTTAGAGGCGTTAAATCCCGTTCGGCTGCTCGGGTGTTGTGAACATGTTCCTCCGGGTGAAGCGAGGTTGTTGATTAGTGAAAATCCAGAGAGAGGTCTGGGACTGGACGTAGGACGGTGCTCCGAACCAGTATAAAAAACCCTGGTGTGATTTTTTCATTTTTACTGCATTTACTATACTACTGTTCTGTGATTAGCTATTACTTTATACTTGAATATTGTTTGTCATATTACATGATCCTTGTGAGTGTACTATACTTGACAAGTACACGCACGTACAATTTCAGTCATGTCGGGTCGTGTTGAGTCGGGTTTACTCGTTTGACCTATTGATAGATATTGCCTACTAATATAAGCAACAAAAGAGCCATATCACGAACATGCACACTGTTATATAATCACCAACATGCAACAAGTTGCAAAGTCATCAACAGACAACACATATGTAAAGCATGAAATCACCATATCCAAAATCATTTTCTATACATAAGTATATATTTGCATACTGCATAAATTAAAGACTACCACTATGGAAGAGATACAGTTGTTATAAGTAACTAGTATTTTTTGCTCGCTTTGCAGGGCATTAAAATTTATGTTATTAAAAAAAATATTGTAATGATTAAATATCAAAAATAAAGTATTGTAATAAAAAAATATTGTAATGATTAAATATCAAAAATAAAGTATTGTAATTAATATTAGATAGTTATATATATATATATATGGCATTCTAAACAATATACGAGTAGTTATTGCTCAATGTATGATTTGTTATTAAGTTTTAATTATATATTTTTAATGTATAAGAGGCATTCTAACTAAAAAAAATCAAATTACAACATAAAAATAAACATCCATATCAGGAAAATACATGAATCAATAGTAGTTTTCATAGCAAAATAAATATAAGATCATGAGTAAATTAAAATACAATTCTTTTAGTATAAATTACCTCCTATCTAAGTATGTTTTAATCTCATTTACTGTTTTCTTCTCCCCAAATTGTTGATCATTTTGTTTTTCGGACTGTACTAACACAGTGGCACGGTCATGACCCTTTAGACAATATTTGAAAAGACATTTCATGCAACACCGGTGATTGCAGATCTCAACATTAATGTGACACTGGTATCGAACCAAAAGATCACTATTAAAAGGAACCACCCACTGGTTATCTAAATCTGTATTTCTAACTCTGACAGTATGTTCGGTTTTTCTTCTCCTGTAAATTGGAAATCCGCAATCATCAAACATTGTACTTGAACAATACCTGAAAAAGAAAAAGAAAAATTAGAGTTAAATACAAAAAAATTAATTTATATTTTAGAGTTGAATAAATTTTTTGATCATACATTTTTGGGAATTTCCTTGTACATTTAGAACCCTTCATGTAAGGCGATTGAAATCCAGGTCCGCAAGGACCATGTATCATAAATTGTTTAACAGCCGCATGTCCATATGGATCTTTCTCTTCATCAGGGATCTCTGCACATACATACTTATCAATATTACTCTTCAAATCCTTCTCACCACATGTGAACCTTTTCAGATAATACGACTTAGCAATACAAAAGATCAGACATGACAACCATTTAGGAATTAAAGGCTAAAATCAGCAGCACTCTTTATCACAACAAGTTGGAGTTGGCACAGTAATACATTCGAGAAAACAGTGAAAGAAACTATAGCTCTTGCGACAGCACTCGTTGCACTTTTCAAAGTCTGCAATGCTCTCACCAACCAAACAAAAGAGCAATATAGCAAATAATATGATAAAGTTCAATTTTCCTTTGCTAGCCGTTGTGTATTTTGATATTCTTACAGATTGTTTCCTCCTCTTGATGTTATGATGTTTGCTACACTTATTTATAGGGCAGAGGAATACAGTTCAAGGCCTTTAGAAGGAAGGAAATAAATCCTTTTTATATAAATCTCTTATAAACAAAAAGAATTTGTTTCTATTTAATGTCTATATGATATGCTTTCATTGTAATAAATGTCATTAACTTTCTATCCTTTCATATTTTTTCATTTATAATTTTTCATTCATGTTTTCTATTTTATATTTTCCTAGATTGTGTCTCTACTGCATGGTAATATTTAAATATAGGCACAAACTTTCTTTACCATATATTTGAATTACATACATATACATATAGGCACAAACCTTCTTTACCATTCATGTTTTATATTATTCGTGATAATGGCACGCGCTTCGCGCGTGGTCCGTTGTACCACAAATACTGTGTAATATATATATATATATATATATATATATATATATATACACACACACACACACGCACACACATATATATACACATATATATATATATCCAAACAAATAATATAGAAAAATATAAACGTACTGAGCATGTGTAATTTTTTATTATGGAAATACATGAGCTGGTTATGCAGTGCAAAGTATCATATGAAAAACAAATGGACATATGCATTTTTAAGTCAGCCGTGTCAGGAGTGTGATGACAATAAGCACATCTTATCTAAAGAGACTTGCTTATGACATCCAGAAATCTAATACCATTTTAGCAAAAAAAATGCACAATAGTTTACAGGTAAACATTACTTCATCCTATCTCAAATCTATACAGCACCCCACTTTAAGTTAGTTCATAGCAAATAAAAATTATTAGTTTACAAGTAAAATAAAAATAAAAATTTATAGATGTCATGTCTAATAGAAGTTTTACAATATGATTTGCACACATACTAACATGAACTAGGTAAGTACTTACTAATAAAAAATATTGTTTTTGCTTGCAACTGTAGTAAAACAGTAAATTGATATGTCATATGCACCACTGTTATCTATTCTTGCATAGTTTGGTGATCATTTATTTGACTGGTCACCTAAAAGTTTATAAGCAAGGTTTAGCTAAAAGATTGCTAAGCTTTGTGGACCAAGCTGAGTTTGTTTCATTGATCAAATGTGGCGGCAGTTACATGTACCTGAGTTTGTAAACAAAAATCTAGGATTAGAGATATAGTTACGAAAATAAATTATTGAGATATATAGTACCAATTTAGCATGTATTGTATTGCCCAATGTATATGCATTGATCCTAAAACGTATGTTTTGATTTACAGGCTTGGAAAAATTGATGGCTTTAATTTTTTTGCATACAGGTGTATCTGCAGATTGAAACTTGGAACGCATTGTATCATAAAACTAAAATTGGAAACTGTGATGACCTGCCCGCACCAGCCGACATTTCCCATGAAAGTGCGTTGTGCCCGACCAGCACGGGACGGTCGTCATAAGAAAAGAAAGAAGATGAAGAACTTACTAGTGAACTAACAAAGAACCTGTAGAATATCTCACAGCGCATGGAATAAAATATAATAATAACATACTTTGACATAAAACAGGTGAGACAGTGCATAAGCTGAAAATTAAATATCATAGCAGCGGAAAATCCAATTACAGCTTATGTTCCACATCATCATTATTACAACTTTAAAACTGTCTCTAAAGAAAAAGAAAGGAAAGGTACACTACTAGTGCCCAAAGTAGTGACTGACAACGACACAGGGAGAATATCTATATATATCATACGTGGGAGTCTCCTGCTCGTCTTCGGTACAGCTAACCGTGCATACCACCTAACTTGTCTCTAGTCTGCCCGTTTAAGAGCATCCAGAGTAATAAGAAGAGACATAAAACTCTGGGTTAGACAAAAGTCTGGTATGAGCGATAAGCATCAAAACAGAACAATAACAGGTATACTAGACCATACATGTACCTGGACCTGCAACCAAAGAGTTAGCACAACATACCGCTCAATACTCTAAGGTGACACTAACATATGGTGTAAAGAATATGGGGGTGGAGGTGTGCATGTCATAGTGAAAGCAAACAATCAAACATAACAACCATCCTCATATCTCTCACTCAGTGCGTAAAGCATACGACATCCACCACTTTGATTACCCTATTCCTTACTATGATCACTCTGCCCCATGGAGTCATGATGACACCAATGCACTGATCCATAGCCACTAGTCTTTGCTATGTCCACTCTGCCCCGTGAAGTAATAACAACTCCACTGCACTGGCTCATAGCCATGCTACGATCACTCCACCCCATAGAGTAATAACTACCCCACAACACTGATACGTAGTCTAACATCCGTCTCGGTGGTGAATCAAAGCCATGGACGTCGATAACCCCTTTTGCACACATCCTGTAACAACCCGTATTTTCAATAACCTGTTATAACATAAATGGAGGCAGAATTAAACTGTAAAATCTGAATCAAGGGAAACGGGCTATGCCATTGCGTTCGTCTCGGAAAAATACGCGAAATAGAGTCTGAGTTTTCGAAAATCGGAGTCCGTATGACCAAGATATGGCCTCGCGAAGTTTCACGAAAAATTCCCAAATTAAAGTATACTTAATTAAGTGAAATGGGTTGCGCAGAGAAATATATATATATATTGATATATATATAATTGAAAATTTAATAAATAAATATGCAAAAATGTTCAAAACAGCGAATTGGGAGAGGGGAATAACCGAACCGGCCGATTTTTGAGGTCGACCCGAGCTCGCTGGGTCGACTAGGGGTTAATCTAGGGTGTTTGGCTGTCAACCCGTGGGCCGATTCGCTCAAATGCAGATTTTTCATTTGGATGGTTCTCATGGTTCATCTTTAATCTAAAGGCCCTAGATGGTTCCTACACTTGACTTCTTCCCCAAGACATGCTTTGATGGCTTGGATTGAATCTAGGTTTAATCCTATGGCCTAAAACACTTGCCTAATCTATAAATAAGACCCTAACATATCCTAAACCCTCATTATTCATTCATGCAACTAAACTATGGCAAAATTGCTACTCTCATGGCCTCCACTCAACTATCCTAGCCTCCACTTCATTTCTATGAGAGGTTTCATGATCATGAGAGTATTAGAGAGTCCCTATGTTAGTATGAGAGCTTCTCAAGTTGATCTCAAGGCTAAAGCTTTGATCTTTGTTCATAAAGATGGGTTTTTTTTATTGATTTGGAGTGTTCATCTTTGGGTTTTTGGGTGATGGCATGCATAGGCTTCATCACAATCTTTGTTTTGCATTTCGATTTGTGCCTTCATAACAATGTAAGCCCTTTCCCTACTCTTAGATATTAACTATGAAGTTAAATGTTCATGTTGCAAGTTTGGGTTTGATCATTGAGAATGATACATGCTATCATGTCATGCAAGCTTATGAAGTCATTATCTTGATCTTATGAGCTAAAAGCTACAACCTTTATGTTGAAATGTTGCATTATGCAACATGAGAACCTTCATAATCTTTATGTCAACTTGCATATGAAGTCATAACCCTTATATGATGATACATGCGAGTTTCTAGTCATCATTCCATGTCTTTTGTCACCATGATTCGTTTATGTGCCAAGTTTGGGTTTATGCATGATTTTGAGGCTTAAGAATGTAACATGCAAGCTAATGAACACATTTGTGCCTCATTTGCCACCATGATTAACTTGTGGCTTAATATCCATTTTTGTCATGCCTTTGCCAAGTCTCTTCTTTTAATCCATTAAGTTGTTGCGAACGTATATGCGAGTTTAAAAGCGTTGGGTTATGTTATGGGTAATTTCTAATGACATGAAAATACAACTTGAAAACATGACTTGAATCATAACATGGAAGTTGACATGTAAGTATGCATAAAAACATAAGCTTGAGAATTTACCTATTAAGTTAGGTCTACCCATTGGGAATTTACCTATTAAGTTAGGTCTACCCAATTGCTTGAAAACTTGACTATGAACATGACACTAGACTAAACATGAAAGTGGCCAACTCGAGGTTGGGTTGAGTTTGCAACGTAAAACTACCCAGAACCGACCGGCCTAACTAGTAGTTGCAAACAATAGGACCCAATGTGAGAAGTTGGTCATGTTGTGCTTGAACCCGAGGTTAGACCAAGTTGTGGTGTAAAGCTACCCGGAACCGACCGGCTTAACTAGTAACCACAACAAAGTCTAATGTGAGAGGTTGGGGTGCATTAAGTAATTAATGCCACATGATAGGGTTAAGTTAATTTGATTAATGACTCTTAACCAAATATGACATGGGTAAATGGGTTAAGTAAATTGGTTAGGCTAATGATACTTAACAAAACATGACAAGGTTGGGTAGGTTAAGTGATTTGATTTGCCTAATGACGCTTAACCATTTTTATACGACTAGTGGACGGGGATTAAGTTAACCAACACTTAATCAATCCAACATGATAATTTGGCAAGGTTAAGTAAGTTTTCTTAATGACACTTAACCATACAAGATGATTAGGGGATGGGGTTAAGTAATTTGCACCTAACTAATCCGACACGGTAATTAGATGGGGTTAAGTAATCCACACTTAACTAATCTAAACACGGTAATTCGATGGGGTTAAGTTAAACACTTAACCAATTTAAACTCGGTAATTCAATGAGGTTAAGTAACCAATACTTAACCAACTTAACGTGATAATTTAATGGGGTTAAGCAACTTATACTTAACCAATTATACATGATGATTTGATGGGGTTAAGTAACTTACACTTAACCAATCTAATACGCGGACCTGATAAGGTTAAGTCACAAGACCTTTTTAGAATATACTTAACCATTGTAGTACGATTAGAGGATGGGGTTAAGCCAACCTATACTTAACCAGTCCGACTCGATAATTTGATGGGATTAAGATAATCTATGCTTAATCGATCTAGCAAGATAATCCGATAGGATTAAGGTAAGCTAGTACTTGACCAATTTGACTTGATAGGGTTAAGTCATGAGCCTCTGGGTACACTTAACCAACTTGTGGGACTAAGTCTTGAACTTAAATACTTAGCCAATCTTTGACGTGATTCGTGGGCGGGTTAAGTCATGGACTTGAATGATAACACTTAACCCAATAGACAAACCCTAGCTAGAAGAACTAGGTAGAAAACCATGGTTAATCAAGGATAACAGGAAAGGAAGCTAAGTGGTAAACCTTAGTTAAGGGTAACTAAGTAAAAATTCTTAGCTAAGGACATAGGACTAATTCTCAAAACGATGAGTAACCTGATACGGTAGGTCATCGCTTAGTATACGAGGGGGAGCAAGTTATCTGACTTGGATAAAAGCTCCAGCGCACTGGGTGCCGAAGTGGAAGCTTCGGGGGACGTGAGGATATTCTTGGGATCCCTCTGTGGGCTGCCAGGTAATTATACTAGGCCCATGAGAGGTTAAGGTCTGCGTTAGAAGGACCAAGAGTATGCCTTGGTTGCTATGCGAGCAACCTAAAGACTGGGATGGATTAGCGTGGAGTCGACGATTCTTGTTTTTGCCCTGGATAGCACATCGCCGACTACCTACCATCTTTAGTCAATCGTGTACGTGCGGAAAGGCAGGGAACCCCCAACAGACCATGTGCTTGCTATCGAGTCATGGGTGAGGTTGGCCCGTAGGAAAGTGGGCTATAGTGGGGCCGTGGAGTGGTTCTTATACATGATTTTTCTTGGATTGCCTTTCAGTAGTTGAGGGAGGGGTCACGTGGGACCATAGCCACGGGTACAAAAACAGACCTTGATATCTGCATCGGCAGACGATTCAAAGCTCCCGACCGAGTTCCGTATTTCTTGATTTGCCCTGGCACGGAACTCGGATGGCACATTGGGGAACATGTGCATCTAGACATGGAAAACGATTCACGATACATACGTGGGATCAAGGGCACGGTTGACGGGTGGCGTAATCCCTAGTGGTCCTAGGTGGCCAAAACCCAAACCGAGACACGGAAACGTTCATTAGGTAGCATAATCCCTAGCGGTCCTAGGTGGCATAAATCCTAAGTGGACGCGCGATAGTTCATGGTAAGGAAACACAACTAGATCAAGGGTTGCAGTCCAAAACAACTTCAAGGATAAACCGTTTACATGGGAAAGCCCGTACAGCCTACGGCAAAGGACTGAACTTATACATGGAAAGAAACATATGAGTTGAGTAACCTATATATGCGGCATATTAGGTTGACATGGACCATTACACGACTTTTGAGTAAGGGTCATTCACGGATAACACGTAATACAGTTGGGATACTAGTACGGTAGGTGCAGAGCGGATATACAGGATAGATGCCATAGGACGTTATACGCGATAGATATCTTGGGATATTATACTTGATAGGAACCTGACAATGTGATACCTTGTTTTATCTTGACATCGTAGTTTATCACGACACCCTAGTTTATCTGAGTTCAGTAGTTCATCCTGTTATTTTGATTTAATTGACCTATCTTGTATCATGCTTATGTTCATCTCAGTTTCTCATGACAGTTAACTTTACTAGTTTTTATACTAATAGTAGATAGGGCTTACTCAGTCTTTTTGACTGACCCGTTTTGTTTCGCCTCTTTTCTTCCGTTCCCCCCCAGGTTACAGGGAGGAAACACTGCTGTTTAGTTCGGACTTCTTCTGCTTGAAGGTCATCATGGATGGCTTGGACTTTTCCTGGCTATGGCTACTTTACTGTTTTTATTTGGGGAATAATTAATGAAAAAGTCTTTATGCTTCTTTACTATTGCAAGACAGGTTTTGATGTACTCTGATGTAAAAGGCTTTAGACCTTATGTATTCATGTTTATGAAAGTTCGATTTTACTTCCGCTATTTTATATGTTCTGTCTTGTGATATTTCTGTGCATGTTTACCAATAATGCCCCTCTAAAGCTAGTGCATTCCTTTGCGAGTGACCCTAGCGGAGGCGGGGTGTTACATTTGGTATCAGAGCAGAAGGTTACCAGATTGGACAAAAGTTTTTAAAGACCTTCTGAAAACTATTTGAAAATCGTTTATAAAGAAGCATTTTTCAAGAAAGTTTTCTTTTAAAAAGAAAAGGCTATTCCCCAAAGGCCATTAGCATTATCCTTGTTTCCTTAATTAAATCTCTTTTCCTTTCTTTCCTCCATCTGTAGTCACAGTGGTTTTAACTGCGACTAGTCTTTTCTATCTACGAAAGTGCTTTCCATGCGATGGAGGTGGTTTTCAAGAGACCAGTGGCCGCGTTATAAGAAAGGATAGTGAGAAAGAGGATAAAGGATACGAGCTTAAGGATGAGCAACTTGTTGGTATGGCTTAGTCCTCAAAGGAGGGAGAAAGATGAACAATGAAACCCATGACGAGAGAGTACCTTTGGCATGGTAAAACGGGGCGGATAGTTAAGTATTATGGGACAAGGACAAGATCATCGGGAGGGCAGTAGTATGCTCTCATTTCTAGAGTACCTCGGAAGGAGGGTAACGATCTTGTTAAAGGTTTAGCTTTTCTTCTCTATCATCCCGTTAGGACTTCGTTGTTCGTATCATTTAAGTCTGCTTCGATAGTTGAGTCTCTGCACCTTAAGTACTAGCGTAATAGAGAATCCCATTTTTGTCTCAAAGTCCTATTGGAGAATCAGTCCATTTATACATGACTTGTTTGGATTTGGGAATGTCTATGCCAAGTGTTGAGTTTGGAAATAATGCTTATGTTTATAAGCTATGGATGGATTCTAGGGATGAAGTGGTTATTCAGTAGGGGGTGCCACTCTCGGTTTTGATAGGAGGGTAGTTAGACCTTTTGACTAGCCTTGGTAATGCCCTCGAAGTACCAGGTAACCTTTTTGAGGTTCTGTCATGACTAGTTACTTAGAATCCCTTGATGCCTTTATTGGAAATTTGAAGCCCGATCGAGTGGTGTTCGCCGATAAGACGGATGGTTTACTTCACTTATGCGTGGGTTATAGAAATCACCCTAGTAAGTGCGCTTGATAACCTGGTTGGCATCTGTTTACTTTCAAGAGAAAGTTCTTCTACGTGGAATACCTTGTGGTACGAGGTCCGAGATTCACTAGTGAATTTTGGAAAGCTTGCATGAGATCATGAGTACGCAGTCATGTTTGCGCCAAGTGTGCAAGTGGAACGAGAGGCGACGAAGAAATGAGTTCCAGCTCATGTTATGGAAACAGGAAATAGGAAGCTACGAAATCGCGAAGTTAAAAGACGGTCAAGGCACAATGGAATTAAGCTCGAGGAAATACGACTCTGATGGTCAAAGACTATATACGCGCATGATATCTCTTTTGGGAGTATATCCTTGATCCCTGTTTTCTGTAGAGCTTACTTGTAGGCTATCTTTTGTGGACATCCTCTCGATCCTATTTTCTGTTACAAACCCCGTAAGGAGTTTGTCTTGTTTTTCTTCTCGACCCTGTTCCAAGGAATCCTAGGTAGAACCCTATGGATGTAAACATGTATTTGAAACATGTTATGATTGATATGGTTGCAAGTGGTTGCAAGTGGTTGCTCGTGGATGCGCGAATACACATTAGATACTAGCTCGACTCGGTCACATTTCATATTGCATATGCACGAGTATTTATACTTGTTTATGGATGAAATCGAATGTATTATCATGCGGTTGTTGCATATGAATGAATGATTGTGCACGCATATAGTACCTATATGGCTAGGACTATTTGCATACATGTTGGATTCATGACACTATACATATTTTGCATTAGAAAGATTATTCAGGCCTGATCATTAGCATTAGCTAAGGAACATGTACACACACGTTTTGCATATATTCATACAGCATTAGAAATCATCTAAGGACAATGGTTGCTTGTGGATGATGTTTTGAGTAGATGGATGATGGATTGTAGGATATGTTCTTCCTAACTTGGAGATTTCGGGGACGAAATCCTAAAAGGTGGGGAGAATGTAACAACCCGTATTTTCAATAACCTGTTATAACATAAATGAAGGCAGAATTAAACTGTAAAATCTGAATCAAGGGAAACGGGCTATGCCATTGCGTTCGTCTCGGAAAAATACGCGAAATAGAGTCTGAGTTTTCGAAAATCGGAGTCCGTATGACCAAGATATGGCCTCGCGAAGTTTCACGAAAAATTCCCAAATTAAAGTATACTTAATTAAGTGAAATGGGTTGCACAGAGAAATATATATATATTGATATATATATATATATATATATAATTGAAAATTTAATAAATAAATATGCAAAAATGTTCAAAACAGCGAATTGGGAGAGGGGAATAATCGAACCGGCCGATTTTTGAGGTCGACCCGAGCCCGCTGGGTCGACTAGGGGTTAATCCAGGGTGTTTGGCTGTCAACCTGTGGGCCGATTCGCTCAAATGCAGATTTTGCATTTGGATGGTTCTCATGGTTCATCTTTAATCTAAAGGCCCTAGATGGTTCCTACACTTGACTTCTTCCCCAAGACATGCTTTGATGGCTTGGATTGAATCTAGGTTTAATCCTATGGCCTAAAACACTTGCCTAATCTATAAATAAGACCCTAACATATCCTAAACCCTCATTATTCATTCATGCAACTAAACTATGGCAAAATTGCTACTCTCATGGCCTCCACTCAACTATCCTAGCCTCCACTTCATTTCTATGAGAGGTTTCATGATCATGAGAGTATTAGAGAGTCCCTATGTTAGTATGAGAGCTTCTCAAGTTGATCTCAAGGCTAAAGCTTTGATCTTTGTTCATAAAGATGGTTTTTTTTTATTGATTTGGAGTGTTCATCTTTGGGTTTTTGGGTGATGGCATGCATAGGCTTCATCACAATCTTTGTTTTGCATTTCGATTTGTGCCTTCATAACAATGTAAGCCCTTTCCCTACTCTTAGATATTAACTATGAAGTTAAATGTTCATGTTGCAAGTTTGGGTTTGATCATTGAGAATGATACATGCTATCATGTCATGCAAGCTTATGAAGTCATTATCTTGATCTTATGAGCTAAAAGCTACAACCTTTATGTTGAAATGTTGCATTATGCAACATGAGAACCTTCATAATCTTTATGTCAACTTGCATATGAAGTCATAACCCTTATATGATGATACATGCGAGTTTCTAGTCATCATTCCATGTCTTTTGTCACCATGATTCGTTTATGTGCCAAGTTTGGGTTTATGCATGATTTTGAGGCTTAAGAATGTAACATGCAAGCTAATGAACACATTTGTGCCTCATTTGCCACCATGATTAACTTGTGCCTTAATATCCATTTTTGTCATGCCTTTGCCAAGTCTCTTCTTTTAATCCATTAAGTTGTTGCGAACGTATATGCGAGTTTAAAAGCGTTGGGTTATGTTATGGGTAATTTCTAATGACATGAAAATACAACTTGAAAACATGACTTGAATCATAACATGGAAGTTGACATGTAAGTATGCATAAAAACATAAGCTTGAGAATTTACCTATTAAGTTAGGTCTACCCATTGGGAATTTACCTATTAAGTTAGGTCTACCCAATTGCTTGAAAACTTGACTATGAACATGACACTAGACTAAACATGAAAGTGGCCAACTCGAGGTTGGGTTGAGTTTGCAACGTAAAACTACCCGGAACCGACCGGCCTAACTAGTAGTTGCAAACAATAGGACCCAATGTGAGAAGTTGGTCATGTTGTGCTTGAACCCGAGGTTAGACCAAGTTGTGGTGTAAAGCTACCCGGAACCGACCGGCTTAACTAGTAACCACAACAAAGTCTAATGTGAGAGGTTGGGGTGCATTAAGTAATTAATGCCACATGATAGGGTTAAGTTAATTTGATTAATGACTCTTAACCAAATATGACATGGGTAAATGGGTTAAGTAAATTGGTTAGGCTAATGATACTTAACAAAACATGACAAGGTTGGGTAGGTTAAGTGATTTGATTTGCCTAATGACGCTTAACCATTTTTATACGACTAGTGGACGGGGATTAAGTTAACCAACACTTAATCAATCCAACATGATAATTTGGCAAGGTTAAGTAAGTTTTCTTAATGACACTTAACCATACAAGATGATTAGGGGATGGGGTTAAGTAATTTGCACCTAACTAATCTGACACGGTAATTAGATGGGGTTAAGTAATCCACACTTAACTAATCTAAGCACGGTAATTCGATGGGGTTAAGTTAAACACTTAACCAATTTAAACTCGGTAATTCAATGAGGTTAAGTAACCAATACTTAACCAACTTAACGTGATAATTTAATGGGGTTAAGCAACTTATACTTAACCAATTATACATGATGATTTGATGGGGTTAAGTAACTTACACTTAACCAATCTAATACGCGGACCTGATAAGGTTAAGTCACAAGACCTTTTTAGAATATACTTAACCATTGTAGTACGATTAGAGGATGGGGTTAAGCCAACCTATACTTAACCACTCCGACTCGATAATTTGATGGGATTAAGATAATCTATGCTTAATCGATCTAGCAAGATAATCCGATAGGATTAAGGTAAGCTAGTACTTGACCAATTTGACTTGATAGGGTTAAGTCATGAGCCTCTGGGTACACTTAACCAACTTGTGGGACTAAGTCTTGAACTTAAATACTTAGCCAATCTTTGACGTGATTCATGGGCGGGTTAAGTCATGGACTTGAATGATAACACTTAACCCAATAGACAAACCCTAGCTAGAAGAACTAGGTAGAAAACCGTGGTTAATCAAGGATAACGGGAAAGGAAGCTAAGTGGTAAACCTTAGTTAAGGGTAACTAAGTAAAAATTCTTAGCTAAGGACATAGGACTAATTCTCAAAACGATGAGTAACCTGATACGGTAGGTCATCGCTTAGTATACGAGGGGGAGCAAGTTATCTGACTTGGATAAAAGCTCCAGCGCACTGGGTGCCGAAGTGGAAGCTTCGGGGGACGTGAGGATATTCTTGGGATCCCTCTGTGGGCTGCCAGGTAATTATACTAGGCCCATGAGAGGTTAAGGTCTGCGTTAGAAGGACCAAGAGTATGCCTTGGTTGCTATGCGAGCAACCTAAAGACTGGGATGGATTAGCGTGGAGTCGACGATTCTTGTTTTTGCCCTGGATAGCACATCGCCGACTACCTACCATCTTTAGTCAATCGTGTACGTGCGGAAAGGCAGGGAACCCCCAACAGACCATGTGCTTGCTATCGAGTCATGGGTGAGGTTGGCCCGTAGGAAAGTGGGCTATAGTGGGGCCGTGGAGTGGTTCTTATACATGATTTTTCTTGGATTGCCTTTCAGTAGTTGAGGGAGGGGTCACGTGGGACCATAGCCACGGGTACAAAAACAGACCTTGATATCTGCATCGGCAGACGATTTAAAGCTCCCGACCGAGTTCCGTATTTCTTGATTTGCCCTGGCACGGAACTCGGATGGCACATTGGGGAACATGTGCATCTAGACATGGAAAACGATTCACGATACATACGTGGGATCAAGGGCGCGGTTGACGGGTGGCGTAATCCCTAGTGGTCCTAGGTGGCCAAAACCCAAACCGAGACACGGAAACGTTCATTAGGTAGCATAATCCCTAGCGGTCCTAGGTGGCATAAATCCTAAGTGGACGCGCGATAGTTCATGGTAAGGAAACACAACTAGATCAAGGGTTGCAGTCCAAAACAACTTCAAGGATAAACCGTTTACATGGGAAAGCCCGTACAGCCTACGGCAAAGGACTGAACTTATACATGGAAAGAAACATATGAGTTGAGTAACCTATATATGCGGCATATTAGGTTGACATGGACCATTACACGACTTTTGAGTAAGGGTCATTCACGGATAACACGTAATACAGTTGGGATACTAGTACGGTAGGTGCAGAGCGGATATACAGGATAGATGCCATGGGACGTTATACGCGATAGATATCTTGGGATATTATACTTGATAGGAACCCGACAATGTGATACCTTGTTTTATCTTGACATTGTAGTTTATCACGACACCCTAGTTTATCTGAGTTCAGTAGTTCATCCTGTTATTTTGATTTAATTGACCTATCTTGTATCATGCTTATGTTCATCTTAGTTTCTCATGACAGTTAACTTTACTAGTTTTTATACTAATAGTAGATAGGGCTTACTCAGTCTTTTTGACTGACCCGTTTTGTTTCGCCTCTTTTCTTCCGTTCCCCCCAGGTTACAGGGAGGAAACACTGCTGTTTAGTTCGGACTTCTTCTGCTTGAAGGTCATCATGGATGGCTTGGACTTTTCCTGGCTATGGCTACTTTACTGTTTTTATTTGGGGAATAATTTATGAAAAAGTCTTCATGCTTCTTTACTATTGCAAGACAGGTTTTGATGTACTCTGATGTAAAAGGCTTTAGACCTTATGTATTCATGTTTATGAAAGTTCGATTTTACTTCCGCTATTTTATATGTTCTGTCTTGTGATATTTCTGTGCATGTTTACCAATAATGCCCCTCTAAAGCTAGTGCATTCCTTTGCGAGTGACCCTAGCGGAGGCGGGGTGTTACACATCCCGCAGCAAATCCTAACTCATGAAGTTGACATGTTGGTTCCCAACTAGATCTTGGGTACAACTTCCCATTTGAACTACCTTTACATCTCGGGTTTTGGTCTTCTCCGGATCGGTCTTCATTTGGTTCGCATCCCATGCCTCGTGTTCAAACTTCTGAGTTCAGTTCGTGGTCATCATCCTCCTTCGGATCGGTTCGAGCCACTTGCATCGAATCGGGTCGTGGTGCCTAAGCTCCTGGTCGTGACATCATGCTCCAGTTCAGTTCGTAGGTGATCCCCACTTCGGGTCGGGTCGTGCCTCCCTGATCAGATCGGGTTGAGTTCCTTCATTTGTTCGGATCGACTCGTGGATTCCCCCTCAAGGCGGTTTGGATCGGAGGACTTTAGGTCGTGGCCCAAGCATCGGTTCGTGATTGTTAAGTGCGAGGGGTTCGGATAGGAGGTGCCATCATTCATGAGCGGATCGGGGTCGGGTAGGGTGATCCAATCCGGTTCCTGCACAGTATCCTGCAAATTTCCAACGATTATTTTATGCCATACGACGGCGTTTCCAACCAATCTAACTTTTCTAATCAATCACACAACATACCATACAGTCATAGCAACTTAGAGAATCAAAAATAAACACCAAAACAACAACTTGATAAGTTAAAATGGGTCAAACATAGCCAAAATCTCATATTTTCCCTTAAGCATGTTCAAGCAAAACTAATGATAGGATAAGTAAAACTTAACCAAATTAACCAAATTTTCTAACAGAGGCCTAAAACAATATTTCGAAATTTATTAACATTTTCCAGAATTTAATCATGTTTAAATTCGCTAATTAACACTAATTACCCTTAATTAACCGTAATTAGTGAGGAACTATGCAAATTACTCACCTTAGCCACTAATAAACTTTAAAAACTGAACTATCCTTTGATTTGGCGCTGTTCCCATGACAACACAACAGTTCTAACCTTGCTTTGGTGCTATTCCCCTTTGATTTGACGTAGATTAGGCTAATACTTGATTAGAAAGTGATTAGAGGTGATTCTAGATGTTGGAGGCCATTGTTAGGATTCCTAGAATGAAAGTGGCGGCTAGAAAACTGAAATGAAATAAAAACCTAGCTTATTTCAGTCTCCTCATAACCCTAATCCCGAAATGGGTTCTGGGCCCATTCACTAATCACCTCATTAGGCCGGGTTAAGCAGTTTTTCATCTTCCAAAGCTTATTTCAGCAATATCTCCCAAACGGTAAATCTGTTTTTCACATATGACCACTCTATTGAAAGGTAAACCATCATCCGGATCTAATGTAAGTGGTTTTAGGTCAAAACTCCTTTTCAATCGAAAGTTATGGCCGAAACAAGATGAGTTGGGGGCAAAATGGTCATTTAAAAATCGGCAAAAATCATGGACATGGGAAATGACCCCAATAATCGTCTCCCGAAGTTACATGACCATACGACTTCGTATGTGAAAGAAATAAATATTCTACGATCCTTCGATACGTAGAATGCAGGTACTTACATTCTCCCCCCTTAAGAAATTTCGTCCCCGAAATTCCTTAACCCAAAATATACAAAGGATCCCGCATGCCTACTAGCTATATACAACAATCAAACATGCAAAACAAACAAAACAAACATATCCTAGCATGCAGAAAGACTAAATCGAAACGGAAATCTTACCAGGCGAAGAGTTCTGGATACGTCTTCCTAATGCTCTCCTCTGTCTCCCAAGTACAGTCATTCTCATTCTCGCCCCATTGAACTTTGACTAATTTCACCGCCTTCCTTTGATGTTGCTTCGTATCGTTCCCAACAATACGCATAGGCTTGCGGTTCCCAACCGCCTCGGGTTCAACCTCGATATCATCCAACTGATCAGGTGAAATAGTCACATTGGGGCCGTGCATGAATTTCCTTAACTGGGAAACATGAAATATGTTATGAACTCCTGCCATCTTCTCTGGTAATTCAACTTTATATGCCAGATTCCCAATTTGCTCAAGAACTGGGAATGAACCAACAAATCTTGGTGTTAACTTGCCTTTCTTGCCCAATCGAATCACGCTCTTTAACGGAGGAATCTTGACAAACACCAAATCGCCAACGGAGAACTTTAATTCTCTTCTCCTCTTATCAGCATAACTCTTCTGCCTATCTTGGGCAGCCTTCATTCGTTGTTGGATAACCTTAATCTTAGCTGAAGTTTCTCTTATCACATCTGGTCCAAGCACAAACTTCTCACCAGTTTCTAACTAACATGATGGCGAGTTACACGGTTTCCATACAAAGCTTCAAATGGAGCCATACCAATATTGGATTGATAACTATTATTATATGCAAACTCTACTAGATGCAAATGGTCATCCCATGATCCACCAAAATCCAATATGCAAGCTCTCAGGGGATCTTCTAATATACGATTCACCCTCTCTGTCTAACCGTCGGTTTGAGGATGATACGCGGTACTGAGATGTAATTATGATACTAACGCCTCTTGTAAGCTTTTCCAAAATCCACTAGTAAACAACAGATCTCGGTCGCTCACAATGCCTTTGGGTATTCCATGAAATCTCACTACCCACTTTACATATAGTTCCGCTAACTTAGCTGCCGTTCTATTCGACTTGACGGGTATAAATCTTGCACTTTTGGTCAATCGGTCCACAACCACCCAAATGCTATCATGGCCCGACCTAGTTCTTGGTAACCCATCAATGAAATCCATTGAGATTTGTTCCCATTTCCATTCTGAAATTTCTAATGGTTGCAACAAACCACTAGGCTTCTTTTGCTTAGCTTTAACTAGCTGGCAGTTCATGCATTTGGATATAAACTTCCCAACGTCACTTTTCATCCCTTTCCAGTAGTAGGTTTGCTTCATGTCTCGATACATTTTATAACCATTGGGATGTATAGTCAGTTTTGAGTGATGACATTCTCTAAGCACTTCATCTCTCAATCCATTGACATTGGGTGCAACCAGTCTTCCATTCTTTCTAAGCCATCCATCTCGATCAAGCCCATACTCGTTCATCCCCTCATCGATATCCATCTCTAGCTTGGAGGTGATTTTCAATAAGTTAGGATCGTCCCTCTGACTGGAACCAATCTGCTCAATCAAAGTGGGTCTGACCGTTAAACTTGCTAATATTTCTGGATCCAATTCGCACTTTGGTCTGAAATCATACCCAGTGATGTACTCCAGTTGCTTCCATTCCAGAAACATAGCCCCTAAACTGGCATGTCTTCTACTCAATGCATCAGCTACCGCATTGCCCTTTCAGGGTGTGTATGCGAAATCGAAATCGTAGGAAGCCAAGAATTCTAACCATCTTTGCTGTCGGAGATTTAGATCCTTCTGAGAGAAAAGATACTTTAGTGACTTATGATCGGTAAACAACTCGAATCTTTCTCCCAAGAGATAATGTCTCCACATCTTCAACGTGAATACGATCGCTGCTAATTCCAAATTGTGGGTAGGGTATCTTCTCTCGTGCGGATTCATTTGCCGACTTGCATAAGCTACAACCTTACCTCCTTGCATCAGTACAACACCTAGTCCGGTACCACATGCATCTGTATATACTGTCATCTCTTCATTCCCCTTAGGAATGAATAACACTGGTGCGCATGTCAACTTTTCCTTTAGACTCTTGAATGCATTCTCGCACTTTTCGTCCCAGATGAAAGCTTGATTTTTCTTAGTCAACTGAGTCAACGGTGCTGCTATCTTGGAGAAGTCTTGGATAAACATGCGATAATATCCAGCTAATCCCAAAAAACTTCTTATGTCTGTTGCATTCTTGGGCGTAGACCAATCTTGTATCGTAGCCACCTTTGCAGGATCCATGGCAATACCATTCTCTGAAACGACATGGCCCAAGAATCTCACTTCTCTCCTCCAGAAGTGACACTTAGAAAACTTTGCTTTCAATTGGTGTTTTCTTAACACCTCCATCACTATCCTCAAGTGTTCCTTGTGTTCTTCCTCTGTCCTCGAATAAACAAGGATATCGTCTGCGAACACACGAACAACTTATTCAACTGATCTCTGAATACCCTATTCATAAGATCCACAAAATATACTGGTGCATTGGTCAACCCAAATGCCATGACCAGCCACTCATAAAATCCAGACGGTGCCCGAAAGGCCGTTTTAGCTATACTCTCAGCTTCCACTCTAAGCTGATGAAAACCTGCCGCGAGATCCAACTGGGAGAATGCTCTCGCGCCACTTAATTGATCAAACAAATCATCTATCCACTGTAGAGAATACTTATTCTTCCTCGTCACTTTATTCAACTCGCGGTAGTCCACACACAATCGAAGGGAACCATCTGCCTTGATAGCAAACACAACTGGTGCTCTCCACTCAGAAACACTTCTTCTGATAAATCCCTTCTTCAAAAGATCGCTTACTTGCACCCCGATCTCTCGCTGCTTCCTTGGCGCCATACGATGAAGTGGCATCACTATAGGTCTGGCATCTTTCACTAAGTCAATATGGAACTCAATCTCTCGGTGTGGTGGAAGTCCGGTCACTTCCTCGAAGACGTCCGGATACTGGTCAGCCACAGGCACATCTGACAACTCATCATGCGGGATGTCGAGGGAATTTAGAAAACTAGCCATTACCCCATCATTAGGTAGACCACCAAACACTACCCTTCGCCCATCATCTGCTCTAATTGTCACCAAAAAGCCCTCACAGTCTACCACCACCCCGTATCTTTGGAGCCAATCGACTCCCAAAATAATGCCAAACCCAGTAAAGCCCAAAACAAAGCAATCACAAACAAACATGCATCCATGACTCGATAAACCACATCACGATAAATCATGCTAAGGCTAGTTGAACCACCAATCGGGTTCGTCACTACCAAAGGTCTATCGACAATCTCGGGCTCCAATCCCAACCTATCTACCAGGTCACTAGATATGAAGGAACTGGAAGCTCCGGTATCAAACAATACTCGAATAGAAACATCATAAACAGAAAGCATACCTTGAATAACAAAATTCTTTCCTTTCTCCGCCACGGTTGGGGCATTCGACGAAGAAGGAATAGCATTAATAGTATATGCTTTCACAATCTGCTTTTCTTTAGGGGGTTGCGGACACTTATCCTTGTGATGTCCCACTTGGCCACAGTTGAAGCACTTCCTATCCGCTGGCTTGGCCCGACATTCTTTGGCATAGTGGCCCTTCTTACCACAGCTGAAGCACTCAACATCTTTCTTATTCTTTTTCTTCTGGCCATCCTTGGTCTGATTCTGCTTTCTCTTATTCTGAGAACCATTCTTGCCTCCACCGCTTGCTTGTGGCTTTGGCTCCTCTGCAGATGCAACCTCAGTTTTCAATTAGGGTAAAGACTCTCTGACCTCAATGCTTTCCCCACAATCGATTCAAACGTCTCATCGATGTGGTCAATAAGCCTTTCCCCAACGTACTCATCCAAACCTGTTTTAAACTTCTCATTCTTCTTCTCGGGAGTGTCGATAAGAGATAATCCATACTTTGATAAGGTATCGAACTCAACAATATACTCCGAGACAGCTCTAATATTCTGCTTTAGCTCCAAGAACTTCCTAAATAACTCTGACTTCTGAGCAGCTGGGATAAATTTTTCATCGAATTGGGCCTTAAACTGATCCCACGTAACTTGGTCCTCTGGAGTAGCTGCCTTAATAGCATTCCACCAATTCATCGCCCGCCCTTGCAGCTGACGAGACGCTAGCTTTCTCTTCATCGCATTCTCGATACCTAAGTCTTCGAAAATACGCTCACAACTATCCAACCAATCCTGAACATCCGTGGCTGATTCCGTTCCATGGAACGACTTTCCACCAAGACTAGTGTAATCCTTGCATAGCTTGGCGAAATCGGCCCTAGGCTCCTATACCACTGCACCACCACCATTTGCAGCATTGGGAACTGCTCCTTGCACATTTCTAAGCATCTCTCTCATGAAGTCAGTAAACATAGCCCTCATGTCAGGAGCATTCCCATTGTTCGCTCCTCTACCAGCGCCCCTCGTATATCGGTTCATCGTTCAATCTGTAAAGAGAAACGAATAACCATCCCCTTTGTGGTGTCAGTGCAGTGCGACTTCATCCTTAGCTATACTAATAGTATATATATAGCTTTTGAAAACCAAAATAATCACAAATACGCGCTCTTATATACATATTATCTCTCCCTGGTGTCTTTCCCTAGGTTAGCCATGCAACCTAGAGCTCTGATACCAAATGTGACGACCCGCCCGCACCATCCGACATTTCCCATGAAAGTGCGATGTGTTAATGCCCAACCAGCACGGGACGATCGTCAGAAGAAAAGAAAGAAGACAAAGAACTTACTTGTGAACTAACAAAGAACTCGTAGAATATCTCACAGCGCATGGAATAAAATATAATAATAACATACTTTGACATAAAACAGGTGAGACGGTGCTTAAGCTGAAAATTAAACATCATAGCAGCGGAAAATCCAATTTAACGAAGAACTTACTGTATTCATAACAGGTCGACTCGTGGATTCCCCCTCAAGGCGGTTCGGACGGAGGACTTCAGGTCGTGGCCCAAGCATTGGTTCGTGATTGGTAAGCGCGAGCGGTTCGGATCGGAGGTGCCATCATTCATGAGCGGATCGGGGTCGGGTAGGGCGATCTGATCCGGTTCCTGCACAGTATCCTGCAACTTTCCAACGACTGTTTTACGCCATACGACAGTGTTTCCGACCAATTTAACTTTTCTAATCAATCACACAACATACCATACAGTCATAACAACTTAGAGAATCAAAAATAAACACCAAAACAACAAGTTGATACGTTAAAACGGATCAAACATAGCCAAAATCTCATATTTTCCCTTAAGCTTTGTTTAAGCAAAACTAATGATAGGATTAGTAAAACTTAACCAAATTAACCAAATTTTCTAACAGAGGCCTAAAACAATATTTCAAAATTTATTAACGTTTTCCAGAATTTAATCATGTTTAAATTCGCTAATTAACACTAATTACCCTTAATTAAACATAATTAGTGAGGAACTATGCAAATCACTCACCTTAGCCACAAATAAACTTTCAAAACTGAACTATCCTCTGATTTGGCGTTGTTCCCAAGACAACACAGCAGTTCTAACCTTGTTTTGGTGCTATTCCCCTTTGATTTGATGTAGATTAGGCTAATACTTGATTAGAAAGTGATTAGAGGTGATTCTAGATGTTGGAGGCCATTATTAGGGTTCCTATAATGAAAGTGGCAGCTAGAAAACTGAAATGAAATGAAAACCTAGCTCATTTCAGCCTCCCTATAACCCTAATCCCGAAATGGGTTCTGGGCCCATTCACTAATCACCTCGTTAGGCCCGGTTAAGCAGTTTTTCATCTTCCAAAGCTTATTTCAGCCATATCTCCCAAACAATAAGTCCGTTTTTCACATATGACCACTCTACGGAAAGGTAAACCATCATCCGGATCTAATGGAAGTGGTTTTAGGTCAAAACTCCTTTCCAGTCAAAAGTTATGGCCGAAACAAGATCAGTTAGGGGCAAAATGGTCATTTAAAAATCGGCAAAAATTATGGACATGGGAAATGACCCCAATAGCCGTCTCCCAAAGTTACATGACCATACGACTTCGTATGTGAAAGAAATAAATATTCTATGATCCTTCGATACGTAAAATGCGGGTCATTACAGAAACAGAAAATGCAGGCTAAATTTGGCAAATGGCAAAGGAAAAAGAAGTGTGAAAGCAAAGTGAAGAAAGCCTTGACATTTGGCAATGATTTACATATTGCTACACACATATGAACTATTTTATCAATTTTCCTGCTTTTTGATTTTTTTGGGGTTACACATTTCAATGAGCTATTTTGTAACTGCACACAACACAATGTTAGTTATTTAATATTAATGTTTTATTATTAAAGCTTATTATATTGCATGTCCAGCTTATGTTTTCCATGAACTTTGCATCTGATGTGAGTTTAACCACTTGCTGGAACAATAAACACGAACATAGCAGATTACACTATTTATAACATGGTTTTATTAGCTAGAAATATAATTAAACAGTAAAGGAAGGTTACAGTACCATCCAATGTAGTCATCCGTGTAGCACTGAGTGCATTACAAAATTAGACAGCTATATCCATAACGGTAAATGAAGCAAACATAGTATGAAGGTGATCAAAATATTAACACATTGCACTATGATTAAAGTTGATTATGCTATATAATAATAAGGAAAAAATTGTGAAGGACAAAAAAAACCAAAAAAATTGCCCAAAAGGACAAGGGGCAAAAAACTTGTCCAAAAGGACAAGTTTTAGTGCAAAGTGGAAAAACATGGGACCCCCCTAAAATTCACCATTTGCACTAAAACTTGTCCTTTTGGGCAAGTTTTTTGGTGGTTGTCCTTTTGGGCAAATAATTTGGTGAGTTTGTCCTTATAGGAAAAATCCCCTATAATAATAGCCTCAACTTCTATCATTTTCTAGAACTACTCAAGCTTATGCAACTCCCTCACCATCTCTCTTGTATGTATGCCAAGAAGTAAACGAAGAACTTCTGAATATGGTAAGATAATAAAATTACATAAACTTATGGGCAGTCTAACTTGATTTCTAAGCTTTTTTCAAACAAAATGTAAACAATAGATTTGAATTACATTAAGGTATTCTAACAATATAACTACAAAGAAGTAACATGTAATTGATGTATTATAATGATATAAAACTGTCTAATACCATCACTGTCAACCCATATCTTAAGAGTACATACGATATAAATTAAATATTTAAGTCAAAAATAGTTATTTTGAAAGAAGCAGCCTAAATAAATAGCTAATTTATATTGCTTCAGTTGAAGTAAATAATAGGCCAAAGATCATAAACCGTAACTGCATTTCAAGTTAACATAATGAATTTGATCTAACAAAAGAATGATCTAATTTTGTTGACATCAAATAAACAAAGGAAATTTTGTTTTTGTAACACTTGACATTTATAGATGCATTCAACAAAAAACTAATGTACTTTTGGAACTGTGCTTCTCTTCCTAGTCTATTGCCATCTCGCATCTAATGCATAGAAGTATATGCTTCACTGACTGCAAATTAGATTGTTGAGTTGTCTGGTTTTAATACTTTGCAATATATTTATTTGTAACAAATAATCATAACAATGAAGACTTGATTAAATCAATCAAAGCAGTTAAAATAAACAAATATGTTGGAGTTTTTAAATAATCTATTTGTTTACCTCCATATACCCATGTTTTTCAGGATCCAACTCTTCCATATCCGTACTCAGCAACAACAGAGATTAATGTACTGTAAAATCAAAATAAATGTGATCTATAAACATTCAAGTAGAGATTAATGCTCTTATATCAAATAGTAACCTTAAACGAAGAGAAACCTGAGGCGAAACCCATTTTGTCGAGGGATAAACCTAGCCATTGTAAAACGATTATCATAATCTTTGATATATTGTAGAATGAAAATAAATATATTCCTACAATAAATCGAAAAGAGATTAAAGTCCTTGCATGAAATAGTCACCTCAAATAGAGAGAAGAAACTTAAGTTGAAATTCACTGTGTCCGCAGATATACACTCCACTGAGCGATGATTTCAGAAACAATCAGAATAGAATATGCATGTTTCAAATATAGATGTAATTCAAACCCCTAGCATGTTTCACTTGGATCTAATTTTGTTTTGAGTAGATTGGATAATGGGAGAAGTAAGAAGCGGGTTTGAGAATATGCGGTACAGTTTGAAAATAGAATTACTACTCAAAAATAGCTATCTGGCCTAAGAAAGTAGTAATATAAATGGACTTCCAGTATAAAGAACTTTAAATTTTGTATTACAACATGCATTATTTCTTTATTGCATTATTTCCTTCTTTAAATAATGTTTATCCCTAATGATTTATCAATCTTGTAAAATATGCAAGTAATTAAGGGATTTCTTTTGTCAAATTGAATAATGCTACTCGAACTCATGCATAGAAGTATAAGACAATTCATTTTAGTTGATTGGATGCGAAAATTCATTGTTTCCTATGGAATGAATAGAAGTTACAAACAGACTACCTCCTCAAATTTTAAGTAAGAATCATAAGACTAATTAACAGTTAACAGAACTCTCATATAAAGGCATTAAACTTTGTCATACTCTAAAAATACATATGCAAAATGAATTAGGTATAAAAATGATGGATAATGATTCCCATTAGTTATAGTAAAGATGAACAGAAACAATTGCATACTTAAATTAAATTACGATTTGGCTCTCAATATTTATAATATAACTTGACAACAAATATTATCATTGCAATTTTTGAATATTAAAAATGAAAGATGAAAGTAAGAGTCAACTCAACCTTATGTTGTCAAACGCTTCTGTGTATGCTGCAAGTTATGGATGTCCTGACTTAAAACCTCGAGGCAAACTGTAATATTTCTATTTCTTCATGGATGGCCATCAAAATTCCTGTATAATAATAAAACATAATTTTTTTGTTTTGTTCATTTGTAGTAAACTTCATAATAATAGCACTATTACATAACTCAATCTTAGGCACATGTATTAAAATACTTGTGCAGCAGATATAAACACAAATGCCATTTTCAAAAGTAAAGAAATGTAAATCCATTAAAATATCATCAAAATTTTCACACGAATAGCAAAGATTTGAAAAACCCATGATGCTCCGTTAATGTAAATCCAATAACACGTAGGATAAAAGCACGTGCAGAAATGACTTCACAGTATAAGGGGCGGTAACATGTTTGTGAAAAAGAGTATGCGAATGAAAGATCGAGTAATAGGA
Source organism: Allium sativum (assembly GCA_030737875.1). Taxonomy (NCBI): domain Eukaryota; kingdom Viridiplantae; phylum Streptophyta; class Magnoliopsida; order Asparagales; family Amaryllidaceae; genus Allium; species Allium sativum. Next base: position 832,335,093 of record CM060910.1, read on the forward strand.
AAAGGGTTATAGAAGATAGATCACTATATCCAATCATTTTCTAAAAAGGCACACAAATTCAAAAGTATTTACCAATTATTACTAATTAACCAATTGATAAGAAACATAAGATAAGAACAGGAAAAAATATAGCAATCTACAAAAAAAAAAAAAAAAAAAAAAAAATTGTTAACAAATTTATCTACTTAGCGTATGTAGATAGATAAATAATTTTATTTTGTAATGTTAGAACTTAGCGTATACAACATAAAGGCATAATTGAAGTACTGGAAAAGTTAAAAGATAATGCTTGTTGAATCATTTATACAAACACTTTGTGTGCATACAAATATGGATAAAGGCTAAAGGCGAAAGAAAACATTGGCATTAGCATATACAGAGTACCTGCACAGAGAACGTCAAAATAGGAACGAAAACTTCAGATTAATAAAACAATCAACGCAGACGCGTAAGCACATAAGGCGAGAACCTGCAAGTTGGTCATATTATTAGAGCATAAAAGATAATTACGGTGAAATCAATTCATAACGAAAACTAAATGATTGAACTCCACATTTGAAAGACTGGAAGAAAGAAAACTATATCCAAGTTTATAAGAGTAGAAGAATGGAACCGATTCCCAGGATACCATTTGAACCGAAATCCATGAAATACTAAAACGATGGAAGATAATTTCCCTTTAGATGCGAAATCTGGCAGTATCCTACGTTGAAAAATCAAATTATTTTTTCAGAGAAAAGTGAGGGGAAAGAGATTGAGGGAAGTAGAAAACGTGCTTAGAGGAGTGGGATGGAGAATGAACCATGGATGGGTTAATTAACAATTTAGTAGAGAGGGAATTAGGAAAGGTTAATTGACAATTTAGAAACGCAGAAAGATTAATTGACAATTTAGTAGAGAGGGAATTAGGAACGGTAAATTGATAATTTAATTGACAATTTAGAAATGTAGAAAGGTTAATTGACAATTTAGAAACGTAGAAAGGATTTGGTACTAATCATTGAATAGAAAGAAAAGAAATCAGGGAAGATAACTATAGGTATACGCATATATTCTATTTAAACTATAAAATTACAATTAAAATTGTGCTCCTTTATTAGTTAACATGTTCCATATAATTATTTTTTCATTCCTTAAATAAAATTGTGCTCCTTTATTAGTTAAATAAGTTAAGAGAAAGGAAAGGTTTCCTTCTTTGAATAAATTTAATAAGTAATCACCTTGCACAAATATGTATATAAGAGCATATTTGATACAATCTAATTTGAAAGAAATCAGAGAAGATAATTGTAGGTATACGCATATATGTATATGTTGATAGATGTTACACATTTAAACAATTAAAATTAAATACACAGAGGTAGCCATATCCGAATTTTATGAAACTAATTATGACATCTGCATTAGAAATGTTCTAGTATTTAAAAAGGGAAATATTTAAATTTAAAAAGTATTTTATTTTCAAAGAATTTATGGATTCTAATTAAAATCTCGCAAAAGAATGAAACTTGTGTATTTTACTATGATAAGCATATATATGCAAATGGTTAAGAAATGTTAAAATGTTGAAATATTCTATTTAAACTATAGAATTCCAATTAAAATTGTGCTCCTTTATTAGTTAATATGTTTCATATAATTAGTTTTTCATTCTTTAAATAAAATTGTGCTCCTTTATTAGTTAAATAAGTTAAGAGAAAGGAAAGGTATCCTTCTTTGAATAAATTTAATAAGTAATCAGCTTGCACAAATATGTATATAAGAGTATATTTGATACAATCTAATTTGTATACACATTAAACTATAATAAAAATTCATTTGTTAAACTAAATGCAATATTGCTTTTATTTAAACGGAACTTAGAAAAGTACTAAATGAATCTAGATTAATTAGAAATTATATCGATATATGTTATGTTATTTTAATCTGTTTAGGATAACGTAAGTAACATAAATAAGATAAAATTTGAAACTAATATAATTAAATTAAATAAATAGATTAACAGACATTTCATGTCTCATATAAATCGATCGTTAATCAATTAGTCAAATTAATTAAAGGGAAGGAAATGTAAAGTTTGTTATCTCCAATTAATATCATTTGCCATCCTTGTCAGTTTGAAATAAGTTAAGTGAAGAAAACGAAAATTTTCATTCCTTAAATAAAATTGTGCTCCTTTATTAGTCAAATAAGTTAAGAGAAAGGAAAAATAAAGGTTTCCTTATCTGAATAAATTTAATAAGTAATCACCTTGCACAAATATGTATATAAGAGTATATTTGATACAATCTAATTTATATACACATTAAACTATAATAAAAATTTATTTATGAAACTAAATAAAATATTGCTTTTATTTAAACGAAACTTAGAAAAGTTCTAAATGAATCTAGATTAATTAATAATTATATCGATATATGTTATGTTATTTTAATCTGTTTAGGATAATGTAAGTAACGTATATAAGATAAAATTTGAAACTAAAATAGTTTAATTAAATAAATAGATTAAAGGTTAAATAATTTGAATCATTATATAAAACCTTTTAGACTTTTTTGTTGAATATTTATTTACGTATTTAATATTTGCATGTGCTTGATTAGTTAGAATAATGATTCCTAATTTGTAACAATACATGTAATTTTTTAACATATTCTCATTTGTATGTAGTTTCAAATAATTTAAAAAACTAAAACAAAATAATATTTTTAATCAATTTTATAGCATTACAAAGTTGGAATAATTAAAGATTAGTAGGAATAATTCAAGGTCGGACTAAAGGTTAGAATAATTAAATAACCCTGTTAAATATGGGCAATTTGGGTATTTAACGGTCGGACCAATTAGTAATCATTAAAGATTAGTGGGAATTATAATATAAATAGAAATATAACTAACAACATACAAGAATAAATTACTAAAATATAACAGCTTACATATACGAGCATACTGATTACTGCATACATAAAAGATTAACACAAACAGTATACATAAAAGACTAACAGTATGGAAGAGATATAACATATAATCGGGTTTGGCGGGTCAAAACCGGGTTAGCGGGTCAACCCTAAACCCACCCGTTTATAAATGGGTCAAATTCGGGTTAACCTGAAAATGACCCGCTAACTAAACGGATCAGGTTAACCTGCTAATTTCCATGCGGGATTCGGGTCGGGTCACAGATCATGTAGGAAATTGACAGCCCTACCCACACATCCCCATATAATCCCTCTTTCTTTTGTTTTGTATAAGTCTATTGGCTTCTAATATATTAGGAGATATTGTGTTAATATATGATGTGGGACTTATATGTTGTTATCTCTTCTTCTTCCCAAATTCCTTTCCAACATTTATTAGTCATCATGGATAAAGAGAGCATGAAACCTTAAACATCTTATATCTTGAAACACACAAAACTTGTTAAAACATCTTACATATAGGAATAGAGATAATATTTTCGAAGCTTAGGGATCAAATCAAGCTTGGCATCTAACATCACTTGACCTTTAGATGAATCAAATTCTTTTATCTCATTAAGCCCTTTTATTTTTTTAATGTAAAATGCGCTAGTTTCTTACTAAAGTCCTTTTTGAATTGTCAAAAATTACTTTTACTCTATTTTTTTTTTATTATTATATATGAGTGTTATGAAGTGCGTTTTGCACGTGAATACATCTAACAATTTAAAAGAAAATGATATGTACAATTGTCTAATGTAATTAGCTCTAATTTTTGTTTCTATGTTAGTGGCATCTATTTTTTGTTAGTTAAAAATTTCACTTCTGCTATTAATTTGTAAAATAATGAAATTTAATTAAAGTTTGTACTAGATTCTTTTTTTAAGCTTTATTTTGATCTAATAATATTTGTAGATAGAAATTTTGATTTTTAAATGAAATCTATTTGTTAACTGCTATTTTTCAGTAAAACGAAGAGCTAATAATATCTATAGGGGTGTTTTTGATTGTTTACGTTGAAATCACATGAAGTTAATTTAAAAGTTTATTTCTTAGTTATAACATTTAATTAGTTTTAATTTTTATTAGTATTATTAACAACTAAAAAATTATTTGTAATAGAAATTTATTTGTTAGATTCTGTTTTTAAAATATTAAGATTTGCTAAATATGTGTACAGAGAATGTTTGAATTTATAAATAATGTTCAAATGTTAGATTTTACTTGTTAATACCATGGATGTTAGTTTTGATGATAACAACCTCAGGTAATAATATATTTTATATTTATGCATGTACTAAAGATTGTCTGGATATGTATTATATATAATGCAGAATATCAGACATGTATTTATATTGAAGACTTTACAGTATCAAGATTAAAGATCCAGATTGATGATTCAAGATTCAAAGAATAAAGACTCATAAGTATTGAAGAGTTCGATATTCAAGACGATCCAGAAATATTATTGATCATAGAGTAAATGTTACAACTTAAGTTGCGCTAGCCTAATCTCTCTCCCTTTATTTCAAAATGATTTTTCAAAAGTAACTTTTTTTTCAAATCCTTTTACAAAGTATTTTCAAATATTCCTAGTTTTTAAAATGAATTTCCAAAGTATTTTTGAAAGGAATTTTAAGTTTTAATAACTTTGATTTTATATTACTTGGATTTTAAATTATACTTTGTACTTTGATTTTTAGTTATATGTAGACTTTGATTTTAGCCTTAATAATTATGATTTGATATTAAAGTTTTGATATTGGTATTTTGAGTTTAATATATTAATTATATATTGTTTTTGAATATAAATGTTAGTTTAAATTCTTTTAAATTATTTCTAATAAGTTTTATTATGTTTAAAATATACACTTACCGTGTTTAAATAGTTTCACAAAGTTTTAAATAATTATATTTAGTTTTATATTCTCAAAGCATTTTTAAAACAAATCATTTTTCAAAAATACTATAGGTATATCGACATTGTGACCAGTATTTTCCAAACTCAAATTTGTATGGAAGCGTTTGTTTGCCATAACCATTCATCAACATCCATTTTTATTCACTTTAATAAATGGTCTTCTTTCAGAAACGAATTCATAACTATTTTTTCTCATTTTCTTCGCTCCTGTCTTTCCTCTCTTATTTTCTAAGAAATTTATACTTACACTCTGTCGATTTTCAAACTAAATCAAGTCAATTCAATTCTGATGTGATTCTAAATCAGACTCTCTTCATTTAATCAAGAACAATCTTAAGTTATGGGAGTTGTAATGCAAAATCAGAGATTTGGGCAGCGGAATACGAATAAACCCAATGATCTAGTCTGTCAACAATTTCAACAACGCCAAAAATAAAAACAAGTGACACGAATTATAGAGAGAACAAAAAATAGAAAATAGAGGAAAGAGCACACCAATTTTTAACGTGGTTCGGCTTTGCCTACGTCCACAGAGACCCAACAACTTTTATTTCTCAATGAAGAAATGAGTACAAAAGATTACAAAAGAGAGAAGACTAATGGTGGATTGCATACTTCATACAGTAACATGACCCCTATTTATATAGAGGGATTTCTTGAGGATAAAGAAGAGAAGTTTCATGAAGAAAAATAAATATAATATTTTCCTTGATTTGATTGGAGCATAAATGGATGGAGCAATTATGGTCTCAATCTCTTTCCCTAAGAATTGATTCTTCATTAATTAATTGATTGATTGGCCATTTATTTTTCTTCCAAAAAGAAAACTTTCTCCTATCTCTTTCCATGTACGAGCCAATTAATTGATTGACAATCAATCAATTTCTTTCCTTCTCTACAAATATTTGAATCATTAATTTCAACACTCCACCTTGATTCAAATATGACAATATTTCTTCATTATCTCATCTTCAACAATCAACATAGAAGTTGTTGGGCCCAACGCCCCATGGCGCTGAAGTAACAGGAAGTAAACTGATCAAGTTTGAGCAATGCTCAAACTTGTCCTTTGGAAGTGACTTGGTCATCATATCTGAAGGATTATCCGAAGTACCCACCTTCAATAATTTGATCTTGCTTCGTTCTTCCTCAAGCATAAGAAAGAAGCCTCTAACATTAATGTGCTTCGTCCGTGAACTATAAGCCTGATTCTCAACAAGATGAACCGCACTCTGACTGTCTGAAAATAGCTCCACTGTCTGCTGCACCATTGAAAGATCATCCAACAACTGAAGTAAGTACAATACTTCCTTTGTTGCTTCCACAATCGAAATTAACTCTGCTTCGGTAGTCGACAAAGCTACGATAGACTGCAACTTTGATCTCCATGAAATCGGGCCTATGCCAAGTGTAAAAACATAGCCCGACACCAACTTCCATCCATCTATATCCCTAGCGTAATCTGAATCACGGTATCCTCTAAGAGAGATGTCTCCATCTACTCCACCATATAACAAGCCAACTGAAGAAGTGCCACGAAGATATCTGAGTATCCACTTCACTGCTTGCTAATGCTCTTTACCTGGGTTAGACATATATCGACTGACAACTCCAACTGCATGAGCTAAATCGGGCCTTGTGCATACCATAGCATACATAAGGCTTCCAACCGCACAAGAATAAGGAATATTACGCTTATCCCTTTTTTCTTCATCCGATGTGGGACACATATCTCTAGATAGCTTGAATTGAGAGCCTAATGGAGTAGCCACCGGTTTAGCATTTTCCATACCGAATCGAGATAGGACTTTCTCGATGTATTGAGTTTGAGTGAGCCTCAAAACTCTTTGCTTTCTATCCCTCTAAGTCTCCATCCCCAAAATTCTCTGTGCGTTTCCCAAATCTTTCATCTCAAATTCCTTACTGAGCTCCATCTTCAACTCCGAGATTTTATACATGCTCTTAGAAGCTATCAACATATCATCAACATAAAGTAACAAATAGATGATATCATCATTACAATTTTTAAAATAGACATATTGGTCCTTAAATCTTCTAGAGTAACCATGTGAGATCATAAACTTATCAAATTTCTTGTACCACTGTCTAGGAGACTATTTTAAGCCATAAAGAGATTTGTTAAGTTTACAAACATGACCTGGCCTGCTGCTATCAATGAACCCCTCTGGCTGCTGTAGGTAAATGTCCTCCTCAAGATCACCATGCAAGAATGTTGTCTTGACATCTAGTTGTTCCAACTCCATGTCGAAGTGAGCAACTAATGCCAAAAAAATGCGAATGGAAGTGTGTCTAACAACTGGAGAAAAAATATCATGAAACTCCACGTCTTTCTTCTGAACATAACCCTTCACCACTAATCTTGTTTTGTACCTCAAGTCACCATTGCCGCCATCTTTCACCTTATAGATCCATTTACATCCAATTGCTCTCTTGCCAGAAGGAAGTCGCACTAAATCCCAAGTGTGATTTTTTTGCAAAGACTCAATCTCCTCCTCCATTGCTACTAACCAACTGGAGCTATCAACTAAACTAATGGCATCTCTGTAGTCTCTTGGTTCATCATGATATATGCTTAATGCATAAGCTGCCATGTCATCAAAGTCAATATCTTTAATGCTTAATCCCACAAAATCATCGAGCCATGTAGGTCTTTTCTTCTCTCTCGTTGGCCGAGTTTGAATTTGAGCTCCACCTTGAGATTGATCTTCTGTCTCTTCCCTATCAACCACGGTGTCATCGGAATCACCATTTTTACTCGTATGGAAGTCTGATGATCTGCCTTGTGTTTGGTATTCTGAATTTGTCCTCTCAACATCATCATTAACTGAAGAAGAAGGCTCCACCTTCAACATAGCCTTCTCATCAAATGTAACATGCCTGCTAGTAACAATCTTCTGGGTAGTAGGACACCACATCCTATACCCCTTAATTCCTTTCTTATATCTAAGAAAAATACACTTACGTGATCTTGGATCCAACTTCCTTTTGCTCTCATGCACATAAGCTGGACAACCAAGCACTCTGAGAAAGGAATATGATACAGGCCCTCCCTTCCGTACTTCTTCAGGAATCTTCATATCTATGGCGGTAGAAGGTGTGCGGTTGATAAGGAAAACCGCCGTAGATAATGCTTCTGCCCAAAATCTCTTATTTAATCTCGCAGTCAGCCGTAAGCAACGAGTTCTTTCCAACAAAGTCCGATTCATTCTCTCTGCAACCCCATTTGACTGAGGGTCTCCCGGTGTGGTGTAATGTCTTTTGATTCCCTCGGACTCACAAAATTTGATGAATTTTTGAGAAGTAAATTCACCACCATTATCTGAACGAAGAACCTTCGCTTTCTTTCCAGACTGCTTCTCAACAAGAGATTTCCAACTTTGAAACCTATCAAAAGTTTCATCTTTGGACTTCATAAAATAAACCCATACTTTTCTAGAAAAATCATCAACAAATGAAACGAAATACCTGGCTCCTCCGTAAGATAGGCATGGTGCGGGGCCCCAAACATCAGTATGAACATACTCTAAAACATCTTTAGACTTATGCTCTGCAATGCCAAAAGAAACCTTGGTCTGCTTTCCAAGTACACATCCTTCACAAAAGTCAAGTTTTGAATGATGAACGCCGTCAATCAAGCCTCGCTTTCTCAATACTTCTAAACTGCGCTCTCCAATGTGACCCATACGAAAATGCCACAATCTGGTAGAATCGGAATCAACTGAATCAATAACTGAAGCAGACTCCGCAACAGCAGTTGTACCCTTCAGCAAATATAGATTTCCAGCTTTTACCCCTTTCATTACTATCAATGAGCCATTTGTAATTTTTAATGAATCTTTTTCTATCACACACTTTAAGCCAAAATTGCACAATGCTCCAATAGAGATCAAACTACGCCTTAAATCAGCTACATGCCTGACATCACATAAAGTGCGAACAACACCATCAAACATCCTGATTTTTACTGTTCCAATACCAATCATGCGACAAGAAGCATTATTTCCCATGAGAACCTCTCCTCCATCAAGTTGACGATAAGTGGAAAAAGAGTGCCTATCAGGTGTCATGTGATAGGATGCTCTCGAGTCAATAATCTACATAGTACTCTTCATAGGAGAGGCGGAAGCTGTAAAAATGCCAGGATCATTATCTGAATCTGATGTCTCCGCTGTAGATGCTGAAGCCTTCTGGGGAACAACTTTGTTTTTATTCTCCAACTTGGGGCAATTTGCAATATAATGTCCAGGTTTTCTGCAATAATGACAAACTCCCTTCCGGGCTCCTCTTGATTGAGATCCGGACTTTGCTCTATCACCACCATGATTGGGTCTACTTTTACTTCTTCCTCTCTGTGCAACAAGGCTTTCAGAATCATTCTCCGTGCTCATGCTTGCTAACTTTCCTCTCAACATCTCGTTATGCAAATTTGTCTTCACATCCTCCAAGCAAATAGACGAACGTCCATAGATCATAGAGTTAACAAAAGTGTTATACTCTGTAGGTAAAGAACATAAAAGAATAACAGCTTGCGCCTCATCCTCAATCTTTACATCAGCTGCTCGAAGATTCATGACAAGTGTGTTGAGGGCATCTATATGAGCAAATACATCTGTTCCAGGCCTCATTTTGAAAGAATAAAGTTGTTGCTGCAAGATGATGCGGTTGGTGAGAGACTTGTCGTAGAACTTTCTCTGAAGAGCATCCCACAATTCCTTAGCAGTTTTCACATGAGAAAACTCTCTAAGTACTTCATCAGAAAGGCTAAGTTGGATGGTAGTGAGAGCATCCTCTTCCAATTCTTCTAACTCTTCAGGTGCTAATTTCTTCAATTTCTCTGGATCTGAGACAACCTTAAATGTCCTTCTTTCTTCAACACCGCTTCCATCTTCATCTTCCATGTGCCAAAATCCCCTTTTCCATCAAATCTAGCGACCCCATAATTTGTAGCGCTTCTACCATCGTTATTCTTTGCGGAATTTGACATGGTTGAAAAAGTCTTTGAACAGGACGACTAGCTCTGATACCAATCTGTAGTGCAAAATCAGAGAGTTGGGCAGCGGAATACGAATAAACCTAATGATCTAGTCTGTCAACAATTTCAACAACGCCAAAAATAAAAATAAGTGACACGAATTATAGAGAGAACAAAAAATAGAAAATAGAGGAAAGAGCACACCAATTTTTAACGTGGTTCGACTTTGCCTACGTCCACGGAGACCCAACAGCTTTTATTTCTCAATGAAGAAATGAGTACAAAAGATTACAAAAGAGATAAGACTAATGGTGGATTGCATACTTCATACAATAACATGACCCTTATTTATATAGAGGGATTTTTTGAGGATAAAGAAGAGAAGTTTCATGAAGAAAAATAAATATAATATCTTCCTTGATTTGATTGGAGCATAAATGGATGGAGCAATTATGGTCTCAATCTCTTTCCCTAAGAATTGATTCTTCATTAATTAATTAATTGATTGGCCTTTTATTTTTCTTCCAAAATGAAAACTTTCTCCTATCTCTTTCCATGTACGAGCCAATTAATTGATCGACAATCAATCAATTTCTTTCCTTCTCTACAAATATTTGAACCATTAATTTCAACAGGAGCAACTGTAATCAAGGTATAAAGATCCATGCCTGCATTCTTTGTAAAAACGAATCAAATATCTTATACAGGTGTGACTACATGGCCCTAAATCTAGTTGGGTTTGATTATGTCTATTAAAAACAATTGGAAGTGACCTGTTTTCCCAGAAATTTAGTTGGTTGTGCCCAGAGGCCAAGATTCTTAAGGGCATCGTTTGTAGCCTAGAAATCAAGAAGTGTAATTGAACTAATAGTGATTAAAGGTCGTACAGGATACAGAACTAGATGTAGGATAACTTCGAACTAGTATAAAATCTGGTATGTTCTTTCCTTTTTTACTTTATTATATTTACTTTACTTGCTACTTGTTTTTTTGATTGATTTTGTGATCATTAGATACATACTTGTAAGCATGATCCAAAAAGATTTCTAAAAGAATCATAAATTTAAGAAGACACTATTCACTTCTTCCTCTAATCTAATTTTTAAAAGTTTCATAATCTGGTTTTTTCAATCAATGATAATTTCTGATTAAATTATTAATACTATTTTCATATGTATCTGTCACATAATCATCATAATTTTATTTTATAAATTTACATCTATTTATTATGAAAAGTCGCTTGATCTTTTGAAAAGGTATAATTTGCACGAACAAACATGTTACATGACAACCGATGAGAAGACATATGGCGATAAAACATAACACATCAAAAAGAATAAGAGGACATTGGATAGTGGATGTTTGAGGCACACAATTGGAAATTTGGGAATTCTGAAGGTTATTGTTTATAAAGATGGTGGATTTGTCAAGTTTTGAGACAATATGAAGGATATATGATTGACATTGGCAATGTTAGTAAGTCTAATACTTATATTATTTCCAGTGTGTTGTTAGTTAGGAATTTAACATATTATCTACCTAGTATTAGTCAGTTATGCGATTTAGCTTATAAAAGTAAATTCAGAAAAAATAGGTTCTATATCAAAGATAATTTGTCAAACATTATCTTTGAAGGCAATAGAAAATGAGATATTCACATCCTAAGCATGAAAATTTCAAATAAACATATGTGTCTTTTGGCAGATACCAGTGACTCGTGGATTTAGCATAAAAGATTTGGTCATTTAAACTTTAATTTCCGTCTAATATTCCTATAAACAATATTGTTTGAGATTTTCCCAAAATTAATTTGGTAACAGCTCAGGATTTTAACTGTTTAATTGAACATTTAAAAATAGCTTTAAATGTTGATTTGTAATTTGAATATAATTGAATTCAATAATTTTGAATAATTTATTTATATAAATAACATTAAATAATATATTAATTCCGAAATAGTCGGAATTACTTGAATTTGCAATACCGTATGAATTGGCAATATAAAAAGACTTATTCAGTTTGGTTTTGAATTATATTAACGAATTTGTTTATTAAATGACGTTTAAATGTATAAATTATAATTTATCTATGACACGAACCCGCAACGTCGCCGTAGTTCGTAATTTTACGTTTTGAATTTTAAATGGATATACAAAATCCAATATAAGTCCGAATTATATGAAACAAGAATCGTCTAGATCTATTGGATTATAATTTTCAAATGGAAGAGAAAAGTGGAGATTTCATCTTATAGATTTCTAGTTGTGTCCAAATCAAATTTTCAGAAAGTTGCTATGGAATCATTTATAAACCATGATGATTTATTTATCAAATAAAGGGATTTTAAATGAATTAAATATCATTTTAAGCTGGGATTTAGATTACTAAGTTTAAAATCCCAAATTAATTGTTTTAAAGTTATATAAATTCTATTTGAACATATTTGATAATAATAATTTATAATCAATGAATTTGGTTATTGTGAAATCAATGTATATTCTATAAATTTGATATGGAACTTAAAAATAGTCGATTTTAAAACGACCTTGAATTTTAACGAAATTAATTTTATAAAAACTGTTATAGTTAATTATTGTAAGATTTTCAATTTTCCGACAATTGGGGTTATTTTGTGACCATGCGCAATATAAATATGTATAAATTAACCATACAAAATTAAAACAACGATTTCAAAAACGATCTCAGAATTTGATGAAACCAGTTCCATCGTATCCAGAATATTAATTTATTGTAAGATTTCGAATTTGTTTCAATCGAAGCTCGTGTGTGATCGCGCAGATTTTAAATGCCGAACGTTATACGTCAAATAAAATCGTTAGTCACCTTCAAAATAAAAATCCTTTGTCGCCTCAAATAAAAAAATCTTTGGTCTCATGTGAATTAACATAGCTGACCTACCTTATCCCTATATGCTGAAGCTCACATGCCTAACAATCTGATAGAAACCATGTGCAAAAGAAAAAATTATGATGCAAGCACATGTATTTGTCCATTTGTTTTCTGAAACGAACAGTGAAAACATGTGCTTTCTTCTATATAAACACCATGCCATTTCGAAACCCATCCTCAACAAAACAAACAAATCTTCAGCTAACCTTACTCCATTTGAACAAAACATCAGCTGCATCCATCTTACTAAAAAAAGGAAACTGCCTTTCTATTTCATTCGAGTCGTCCTCTGCCTTTGTTCTAACATAAAAATGTTATGCTAAAGTCAGATTTTTGGGAGGCTACAGCCGTTCGAGTTGGAAGTTGGTGATAGGCGTGGGGGTCGGTCGAGGTTGGGGGCATCTCGTATGGTGGTTGGAGGACGATGAGACCATGGTTTGGACGATTTCGTACATTTTTTTTTTCTTCTTCCAACGACTGGGTTGGTAGGAGGGGGTCATGCTCACGGGCATTAGTAGATGGGGTTGGTGGCTTCAGGCGCAGATGTTTGATCGTATTCGGTGCAGCCAAGTAGGAGTTGCAGTAGTTTATGGTGGACATAGGCGGTATGTGTGAGCACACGAACATAACAAAAACCGTTCGAGCATGTTGCCGGCGAGCTGGACAGACCTGGTGGCATGGGATACGGGGGTGGAAGCTATAGGAATGGCGGAGGCATTGAGGAGGTGCGATGGGTCTATGGTCATCGAGAGGGGTCACGATGGTGCTTCAAAGGTGACAGGTTATGTGAAAAGTGTCATTTGCGTGAAGAATATGAAAGTAGGGAAGGTAAAATGATGTCACGGCATTGAGTAATAGAGAGAGCTTCAGCTAGGTTGTTTTGCATGAATTAGGGATAAGAACGAGTATAAGAGGGAGTTTCAGCATATGCTCATGAGGTGGAAGAATGGTTTGGTAATAAAGATGGGAAGAAAAAGAGTATAAGGGTAGGTGGGCTTTAAAACCCGTTGAGCTTTGGGATTGGGTTTAAAAAACAAAAAAACGTAGATGGGGTTGGTCGTGTTTGAACGATAGAGGAGTATCGGGTTACTAGAAATTGATTTGGAAATGACGGGTTAACTAGTGATGGTTGACTAATCCCGTTTAAGGATTAATTAAGGTAAATATTAATTTGTTTAATTATAGTTCATGTATACTAAAAATATGTCTGATCTTGTAAAATGTATATCTCGTTCGTAAGTTATCAGAATCCCACGAAATATGAGACATTGGAATCGCAGAGACGAAGGCTATGCAGTCGAGCTAATTTGGTTGGAATCAGAGGCAACTGGAATTTCATATAATTTTAAACGTTTGTTTAAAATTATATGAAATAGCACGAATCATCAAATCAAATAAAACCGTGAGTTAACTCTCACGCTTTCTGGAATTTCTATGATGTGCTCAAGTCCTATAACTAAAAATTATCACTGATAATATAAACTGGATATTTGGATGTTATAGATGATTATTAGTTGTTACTGATCGTTGTTTTGTCAATATTTATAATTTCGTCATTTAATTTATTTCATATACTATTATATATAATATTATGAACTGTAATGTAGGGAAGAACAAGTTGGAGGGATCCAACTGGATTCCTCAAATAAATTGTATGTTGTTTGTCTTTCATATTTATATACATGAATTATTCATCCCAAATAACATTATATACTGATTGGATGTTGATTAACGATAGGATATTGATCGTTGAACTGAAATTCAATGATCCTGGTGTTTTAATCAATTGACAGTATTGATTAAGTAGTTGGCGGCAAATGACCTAAATTCGTTCTTTTTCGACGTTGATTGTCGTCAGGCTAATTGACGCAATCGAAGTTATAAAATCTATTTTATAACTGAAGCAAATATTTTAAATTATATTTTTATACAAAAATAGAAGTTATATTTATAAATTAATATTTTATAGTTATACATATGATCTGTTTTGACGTTTAATACGTTTTATGGACTATGAAGTCAGAATTAACCTAACAGGTTAATGTTTTTAAATAATTTTTTTGAGGAGACAATTAAGTGATGTTATAAATTAATTTTATTAATTTAATAGAAAGGGTTAATGGAAATCGGCTAACGAATTAACTGATGATTACTAGTTGATGAAGTCAACTGTTTTATTTGAAACCAATTATTATATTAATTTGTTTTCAATTAATATAGTAGATATAGTTCTTATGAATGATCATTAATTTAACAAATGTTCTTAAAAGTTAATTAACCTTTTAATTAACAATATTCAAGATAATCATCGAGTAGTTTGCTGTTTATTATTTAATAACTTTTTAAAAGAAATTAATTATTCTATTTTAAGTTAATAACAAATTTAACCGCTTTTATTTTGGTTAACTATGTAGCTAAGTATTATTTTAATTAACAATAGTGAAAGTGACACTTTTAAATAAAGGTAATTGGGTTTATAATGAATTCTAGTTGGATTTTGGAAGAAATTAGTGAACAAAATTTTATAATCAAATCCAAGTTTGTAAAAAAGGGTTTAGCCAGTGCAATAGCTTTAAAAATAAATGTTTATTTAATATTCAAATTTAGTAAAGAATCGAGATGAAAAGCGAGATTTGTATGAATGCTAGAAAATGTGTTAAAAGAGTTTTATATTAAATTCTAAACCAAGTTCATAAACGGTTTGATAAGTGGACTATCATAATATAATTCAAATTGCAAATGAAATTGTATAAAGAGTTTTTTTATAAAAAAAGAAGTTAAGTATTTTTAGTAGATATTATACTTAATCAACGAATTAAATAAAAATGAACGTAATTGAAAGTGATTTTCAAAAATGAGAATATGGTTTATAAAATCATATTAGTCATGAAATAGAAATTTGATTAATGTTATAAGTAATATTGGTTTTAAGTTACAACTTTTATTTATCCGGAGATAAGAACGTTGTCGATCAAGGTCCGATAGGTAACAGAGTACCCCAGCATGACTGATTTCAGGATTATCGGAGGATGTTAATGGTTTGTAACGGTAAGATGTTGGAATTATTTTATTGTTTCCACAAAAGAAATAATATTTCCGATTTGTTTGCAAGGTTTGATAAAACTATTAGGTTTTATAATGAACGATGCATTACATGACATTGTTCGAATTAAATAAACTATGAGCATTTCATAATGGCATCGTTTTCTAAGTAACAGAAATGGTATGTTTTATAGATTCACTTATTTAATGAAATAAGTAAATAGTCGAGATTTTGAAAAGATGAGATTAAAAGGATATATGGGTTTTGAAATCAAATTTATATAATTATAATTCCATAAGTAAGATTGGAAACTAATTGATGGAGTTTAAAGTGAATAAAACGTTATGGTTATATTATTATTATAATACTACATCGTTTGACGTTATATTTTGACTTAGATAAGTTCTGGTAATTAAACTATATCGATTGGTTAAAAATAAATGCAATGATATTTTTCGAGACAAAGGAAATAGAAGAGTTTTTATGATATATAACAGTATTTTAAGATAAAAGAAATAAAGGAAAAAGTTGGGTACATATGTTTATTTTAAAAATTATAAGTATTGATTATTGTTTTCAAAGTAACGGAAATAGGAGAGATGGTTAAGATAAATATATGTAATCAATTTCTAAGAATCGACGAAATATTTTTAAATAAATAGTTTTAATAGAAGGGACCTGAGCTGTCAATGTATTAATCTATATTATTTTAGTTGATAGTTAAAACCCAGACTATCATTGAATATGGTTTGGACCTTTGACGAGTTAGCTTGAAGAGACCGGGATGGGAACTAGACCCAAAAACACTTCGAACCAACTGTGCGTTCGAAACCAATCTGCAAGGATGTTATAAAGATGGAGCTTTGAAGACCATAGATCTTCATAAACGGAAGAAATACTTGACAAATTTCTTTGGATTGCAACCAGAGATTTTTTTTTTATGATTCTTTCGTGATTGAAATCTTTGAATTGCAAACTGATCCTTGGGGTGATTACTATATAGGATGCGGTAGGAGGGTACCTTCGGTTCATCCTGTTCCTGGATGACTTGTATGGACGAATGTCTGACAGAGTATTTCTTCAGGATCATGTACGTTGATTTTTACAAATATTCCAAGTTTGGTGGAGAAGAAGGAAACTTCTCTTAGCTTAACACCCAGAGTATATTTGTAGATGTCAATTAGTGGTTTGACGGATCTGAATATGTGGCATTCAAAATTAATGAGATGTTCTCAGAAACGTAATCGTAACCTCAAGCCTCATCAACCGGGAGATGGCAGAAAGCGGAGAGGCAACATGGGTATGTGGATCATACCCATTAGGGTATATTGTCACTATCTAAAGAAATTTTATTTGTTTTTCTTCTGTCATTTCTGTATTTTACGGGAATATGGTTTGGATCATTACCTACTGCGGTGACAATATATTCGAGACACTCAAGTTGAATGAGTGGTCGGTCATGTGTGGTCGGGTTGCAAGATGTTTTGCTTATTCGTAGTGTATTGTATCTAGAGGTACACTATCTGGGATGTGACTACCACCCACAACCCCTGCACTAAACAAGAGGAATAATGCGCTGAAAGGTGTGCTAGGCAGCTGTGTACAATCATTATAGGTAATCAACAATATCGGAACCTGTCGTAAAACTCACAACGCAAGGATAAAATATAATAGAACATATACAACAGATAGAAATAGTGGAGGATCATATAACAAACTTTTGAAAACTTTCACAACATCATGAAAGGTTATCGATACATTATATGGATATCAAAGTTTGTACATGAAGCCTCACTACAACACTCAGAGAGCAACTCAAACAGTGGAAATAGGAATAATAGATAGTAAGTAAATGATACGCCATCCTCCTGCTCGCCTCTGAGTTTCAACATCATCCTCAATAAGCTATCACCTGTCACCTGCCAACTAGTCTGCCCATCCACAACCGGATGAACAACCCAAGGTAATAGGAAGGAAACATAGAACCTTGAATCAGACAACAGTCTAAGTGAGGGATAAAACAGCTAATAATGTCATCAATAAAGTATATGAGAATGGATAAATAAACGAACTAATCAACCCACAATACTAGAGAATAACTCAACTCCCGTCTTCCCCACATTGAACAGTGATAGCCTTTACAATTCATTCAACCAAAGGAATATCAATCCACACATGGCAATAGAAGATTCAATGATAACACTCATAACATCCAGATTATATATCTCACGTAAACCATCCTAATCGAATTTGACATCCCCAAGCACAAGCCCTAGAGACCTAAAACAATATCAGACAAGCACCTAAGGAACTTCTCCTTTGATGTTGGACAATCTACTGAGACGGTACAAAGTAAACAACCAATCAACAATGACAGACCCTGGCTATCACCGCCAATCCTACTTCGAAACCATCGTTAATCGTATGACGACCAACCTTGTCATATGTCAAGGGCTAATGGTAACCCCGGTTCTAGCATAAACTCTATACGCCTTTCAACGATATGTATATTTGTCCAACCTTGACAATTAGGCCTTTCAACGATACCTAAAGCACTCGACCAACAACCTTTCAGTCTTTTGGGTGCCCCCATTGTACCCCTGCTTTGAGCCTGCTAGAACTTACGACAACGATAACTTCTCGGCCTTTGCATATCAACTCATCCAACCCGACAACTTTTCATACCTCAAGCAACCATTACCCGCCAACTCACAAACTTTGAGTTATCTTCTCATTCGGTGTTCGACACCGATCAACAAACACATTCAACACTTCGAATATTCCCACATGACATCGATATATGATTCAACACCATTCATAGCATTACGTCCATTTGCCGTGAAATAAACCACACCGTTTATGCCCCTAACCATAACATTTTAGGCCCACTGCGCTGCGGCACGGGTCCGGGTACTTCTGCCCGATTTTTTTTTTTTAACTTTTTGTTCAAATTTGGGTCATACCGATTTTTTTCTTTTCAGAAATGACCCTGTGCGATCGACCCAAACCTTCAACCAAGCTGACCGACCCAACTTGTGACCGACTCCATCTCATTAGAGACCGACCGTTCCCATGACATCAAGGACCGATCGACCCCACAATATCAGGACCGACCCCTTACCCTGACCGACCCGATCCCTTTACTTGCTCGACCAGAAACACTTCCTGACCAATCTGAAACACTGTGACTGACCCGAACCACTCTGGAGTGCACGAGTCCCCCATAACCGACCAACACTATGCCATCAGACCGACCAGCTTTACTCAAGCCCAGGCTCGACCGACCTGCCTCCTTTCCGACCGACCGACCTGATACTTCGTGCACGACTGACAAGTATGGAGCCTGACCGACCAGAGCCTCTGTACTAAATCTTGTACTTCACTCGTACTACACGGCCGACCCGTGGCCCGCACAGCCCCAATTCAAGTCCAAGTTAGTCCAAAACTTCGTCAATCGACAAAGTCGACGAAATATGCTCATCTAATTCATTTAACACAACCATATGCATATTATAAAATCACTAACAACATGAATATGACGATTATCGCTAGAATCATGCAAAGTTCACCAAAATAATGATAAATGAACATATAAACTAAATTATGGATCTAACTTGCATAAACATATATGAAAATTACTGGTTTTAAGTTGTGAAATTAGATTCTATGGCGATTCATATGAAATAAAGCTTACATGATGTAGATCTAAGAAAAACGACTTGAATTTGATGAAAAACAAGATCAAACACTCATGTACTTGATTGAATCCGTGTAAGAGATGCATATCACTCACCAATTCTCCAAAACAACCCAATATGATTGAAATATAATTCGTGACAGCGAAGAATTTGATCCAAACTCTTCAATTTGATGAACCCCCTCTTTGGTTTGAGTAGATCTAGCCCAAAACGTTGTAGAACTTCAAATTCCCTAAGCTTTAATGGTGGAAAAGCGAAAAGAATGGAGAGATGGAGGAGCTCTCACTCTTTCAAATGAGAAAATGGAGAAATTAAACCATTCTCCTTGCCTCCTACCTTTTATTTATAGCCTCTCACCAGCCCACTAATGGGACTCTCCAAATCAGCCCATTATGGCTTATCGAACCTGAATAGCCAACTGTTAAATCGTAAAACAGTGTTCCTCCCAAACCGCTGAGCCAAATCTCTAATGTGACCACTCTACGGAAGAGAAACATCATTTCCTTTCCAATGGAATAGGTCTCAACTCCTCATTCAACCCGAGTCAAAAGTTATGCCTTGTAAAAGACGGACAGGGGAAAAATTGTCACAAACCAAATTGGTAAAAATTATGGATATGTCTCACATCCCCATAAACAACATATTAAAAATATGATAATGATCCAACCCTCACGGAATAAAATAAAAATATTTTATGATCCTTCGATATGTAAAATGCGGGTTGTTACATTCTCCCCCCCCCATTTTAGGAGTTTTGCCTCCGAAATCCCAACAACCAAAGACATTCTACATGCCTATCATTCATGAGCAGCCAATTCTATCACCCAAACTAGCATCCATCAAGCCATGCATCCATAGCCTTATTCTAGAATGCAGAACTCTAACACCAACATAATAGTACAAGCTACAATGATGTAAGGTGACACATGCTACTAATTGGTTATACCGACGAAGAGTCCCGGATGGGTCGCCTTCATGCTCTCTTCCATCTCCCATGTACAATTGTCGCCATCCTCACTCTATTGTACCCTGATAAGCTTAACCGTCTTCCTACTAAGTTGTTTCGTGTCATTCCCCACAGCACGAAGTGGGTTATGAGGTATCGCAACTACGGTCTCTACTTCTAGATCGCCATATTGCTCTGGAGATACCACCACATTCGAATCATGCACGAACTTCTGTAGAAAAGATACATGGAAAATGTTATGCACACTTGACGTCTTCTCGGGTAACTCCAATCTATATGCAAGCTTTCCAATTCGCTCGACTATCAGAAATGGTCCAACGAACCTTGGAGATAACTTTCCCCTATTTCTAAATCGAATCACATGCTTTAACGACAAAATATTCACAAAAACCGTACCGCCAACGTCGAATTCCAAATCCTTTCGATGCTTATCGGATAAATCTTCTGACGATCTTGGGCTGCCTTCATTTATTGTTGAACAATCTCGATACAATCCGAGGTTTCTCTTACCATCTCAGGCCCAAGTACCAAATTATCTCCAGATTCTAACCAACATGCTGGAGAATTACACGGCCTACCATACACAACGCCTTGTATGATGCCATCCCAATGCTCGACTGGTAGCTATTGTTATATGCAAACTCAACTAGATGTAGATGGACTTCCTATGATCCCCTGAAATCTAACAGACAGACCCTTAGGAGATCTTCCAAAACTCGGTTAATCCTCTCGGTTTGACCATCAGTTTGGGGATGGTAAGACGTACTTAAACACAACTCGGTACCCAAATCTTCTTGCAAACTCTTCCAAAATCCACTCGTAAATAATGGATCTCGGTCACTCACTATGCTCTTCAGGATACCATGTAGTCGAACTATCCATTTCACATAAACTTCAGCCAACTTTGTGTCATCCTAGTCAACTTGACAGGAATGAACCTTGCACTTTTGGTCAAACAATCCACGATGACCCAAATTCCTTCGTTTCCTGCACTGGTTATAGGCAGTCCATCAATAAAATCCATTAATATCTACTCCCACTTCCACGTAGGAACTTCCAATGGATGAAGCAAACCACTCGGCTTCTTATGTTTAGATTTCACCAACTAACGGTTCATGCACTTGGAAATGAACTTTCCAATATCTCGCTTCATCCCCTTCCAGTAGTAGATTTGCTTCATGTCCTGATACATTTTATTACCACTGGGATGAATCGTCAACCTTGAGTGATGACATTCCCTCAGAACCTCATCTCTCAATCCGTCAATAACAGGAACAACTAGTCGCCCTTGCTTTCGAAGACAACCTTCTCAATCGACTTCGAACTCTTCATTCTCTGGTTCTAGCTTCTGGATAAACTCGACAAGCTTCACAACTCGCTTTTGGCTTTTGCCAATCCTTTCGATAAGAGTAGGTCTTATCGATATGCTTGCCAAAATTTCAGGTTCTAACTCACACCTTGGCCTGAAATGGAACCTTGCCAAATACTTGAGGCTCTTCCATTCCGAAAACATCACCCCCAAACTTTCGTGTCTTTGACTCAACGCTTCTGTAACCACATTACCTTTACCAGAGTATAGGTTATATCAAAATCATATGATGCTAGAAACTCCAACCATCTTTGTTGCTGAAGATTCAAATACTTTTGGGGGAAAAGATACTTCAACGACTTGTGATCCGTAAACCACTCGAATCGAACTCCCAATAGGTAATGCCTCCACATCTTCAGAGCAAACACAATCGCTACCAACTCCAAATCATGAGTTGGATAATTCCTTTCATGCGGCTTCAACTGTCGACTTGCGTAGGCCACAAATTATCCTTCTGCATCAGTACTGCTCCAAGCCCAGTACCACATGCATCGGTATACACAATCATCTCTTTATTCCCACTTGGAATGGTCAATACGGGAGCACTCGTCAGTCTCTCCTTCAGGATCCTAAACACTTGTTAACACTTTGCATCCCACGTGAACACTTGGTACTTCTTTGTTAATCCTGTCAACGGTGTGCTATCTTGGAGAAATCCTTTATAAACCATCGGTAATATCCTGCCAACCCAAGGAAACTATGAACATCCGTCGCATTCTTAGGTCTATCCCAGTCCTGGACTGCTGCCACCTTAGCGGGGTTGACCGCTATCCCATTTCTAAAAACAACATATCCTAAGAACCTCAATTCCTTCTTCCAAAAGTGATACTTCAAAAACTTGGCTCTCAGCTGAAGCTTTCGCAAGATTTCTAGCACAACTCTCAAGTGCGTTTTGTGTTCTTCTTCGTTCTGGGTGTAAACCAGAATATCATCCACGAACACAAGCACGAACTTTTTCAACTGATCTCTAAAAACTCTATTTATAAGATCCACAAAGTACGCTAGTGCGTTAGTCAACCCTAATGGCATCACCAACCATTCAAAGAAACCAGATGGTGTCCTAAAAGCAGTCTTCGGCACACTATATTTTGCCACCCTTAATTTGTGAAATCCCGTTGCCAAATTCATCTGAGAAAATACTTTAGCCTCGTGAAGCTGATCAAACAAGTCATTTATCATTGGCAACGGGTACTTGTTCTTTTCGGTCACCTTGTTCAGCTCACAATAGTCCACACACAATCTAAACGAGCCATCGGCCTTGGTTGCAAACATTACTAGTGGACCCTACTCGGAAACACTTCTATGGATGAATCCATTTCCCAAAAGGTCACGAACCTGCACCTCTATCTCTCCTGTTCCTTAGGTGACATTCGCCTAAGAGGCATAACCATTGGTCTAGCACCCTCAACCAAATCGATTCTAAACTCGATCTCATGATGCGACGACAACCCTTTAACCTCATCAAAGACATCCTCAAACTCATTAGCGATCATCGCTGATGAAAAGTCTTCCTGTGCAATCACAAGAGAATATAGATAGCTTACGAAGATCCCGTCTTCGGGTTTACATCTAATCAACACCTTTCTCCCTTCCACATCCCCGACTCTCACCTCTAGCTACTCGCAATTCAGCCTTGCCGCATACCTCTTGAGCCAATCCATACCCAAGATGATCTTAAACCCAGTGAAGTTAAGAACAAAGCAATCAGACACAAAAGAGCAACTATGACTCGACAACACTAGACTACGACACAACATGCACAAACTGGACGAACTTTCAACTGGATTAGTCATGATTAATGGTCGATCACAAATCTCGGGTTCCAAACACAAGCGGCACACAAGCTCATTGCAAATGAAAGATTGCGATGCTCCAATATCGAAAAACACACGAATTGAATCACCATTAACTGAAAGAGTACCTTGAACAATGACACCCTTTCCCTTCTCCTCTACAGCAAAAGCTCTTGAAGAAGATGACACGACTTCCAATGCATATGCTTTCACAACCTGCTTGCCCTTAGCAGATTCTGGACAGTCTTTCTTCTCATGCCCAGGCTTTTCACACTTGAAGCACTTCTTCTCAGCTTTGGGATTCTTGCACTCGTTCAAGTAATGGCCCTTCTGTTGGTAGATAAAGCAAACCACCTCACTCTTAGGCTTCTACTGGCCATCCTTTCCTTTCTGTTGTTGCTGCTTCCTCATCTTATTATTACCACCTTGCTGTGGTTTCTAAACTTCCTTGGTTGCAGCGACAACATTTTCTTCCTTAGGAAACAAGTTCTCATGACAAACAGCTTTTTCTGTAATCTTCTCAAATGGATCGTCAAGATGATCCACCAACGACCTTCCAATATAGATAACCAGACCCATGACAAACTTCTCGTTCTTCTGATAGGGTGTGTCTGTTTTCACCAAAAATGGCTCAAACACCAAGGGTACGAGAATCGTACTTCACCAATACGGTTAGTAAGTAAATGGAGTCGTACTCAACAAAAGTTGAAAGTAAAAATGGAGGGAAAGCAAAAGAAGACAAGGTTTTAGAGTGGTTCAGCCCTAAGTTAGGCCTACATCCACTATGGAGACGATTTGCATTATCATTACAATGATTACAAAACATATAAACTCTCTTTTCTCATACATCTTCTCATTCTTTCAATATCTTTTCACTCTCACATACAAATCTCTCTTAAAATTGCGGAGAGAAAAGGTGGATTCCGTGGAGGAGAAGGATGGATGAGTGAAGGAGAAGGAGGATGAGGATGTCTTTGACCTCTTTTCACTTAGAAGATCCTAATGGACACCATGGCCAAATGTATGAAAATCCTTCCAGTGGAAATGATGTTGTTGGTTGAAAATGCTCGAGGAAGGGTAGAGGGAAGAATTTAGCAGCACGTCGTGGTGGTGAGCCCTCGGTCCCCTTTTTGGTGGGAGCCATGGCCTATAGGTGTGCCTCCATGAAGAGATGAACTGAAAATCACATATGCAGACTTTGGGTCGCTTGTCCCATTAATTACGAACATGTCACCACTTAGCTGTAGCCAACAAGTGACAGTTGTATTCAATTGTCCTACAAGGGAGCGAGCGGCTTCATAGGAGCGAGCGAATGGATAAGTATGAGAACACTGAATGGGTTGACAAGCGGTGAATGTACAGGCGACTTGTCAAAGCTTCTGATGGTGGATGAGCGACCGATCAAAACTTGTAGAACAAGCATATGAGCGAACGCTCTGGAGTTGATATTTGTCAGGTCGGTAGGTGGCATGCGATTGTAACATTAGTGACTAATTGAGGAATGAGCGAATGGCTGAGGTTTCGATCCATGAACGGACATGGGATGTATGCGCGATTCCTTTCATCTTTGTGCCCCCCGCTATGTACGATCGATCGAGGTAACATGGACGAACGACCGCAGAATAGAGTATGCAACCGGAACCAATTCTTTTCTTCGTCTTGTACAACTGATTTCTTTGATACAAGAATGAGCGACTTCCTTAATGTGGGCGATCTTTGCAGGATGTACGAGCGTCATCGTCCTTGGGCAGTACCATCCTTGAGCTAGCTTGGCGTGCGCGACCCCTTTATATGATTGTATTATGCTGTATAACCGATCCTGATTGTGTTGAGTGGACAACCCGACTTATTTTGATGTATGCGACCTTCCTTGTCACGTTTAACCTTAAGTTGGCGCTTGATCTTTGTTTTGTGTGATCGTTCCTTGCTCTTCACAAACTGCCTGGGTGAACTGGATTGGAGTGGACTATGCGTGACCGATCTCACTGACGGTTGACCCATAGACCAACATGCATATAGGGGATAAACATTTGCCCCTCGAAGTTTGTAATTTTGATTTTGCAGAAAATTGCAGGCTTTGAAATAACCGATCATGACATAGTTTGCTACACTAAATCAGGTTTACTAAGGAATGATTGCGCAGAGCTCAGGATCGTTAAGGTAAAGATATCTAGGATTGTTCTTTATCATGTGCGAGAGGCCTAAATCACTCACGCTATTTCCTTTGAGCCGAAGTATCATCATGATCAATCAAATCATGGGGATGTGGGTAAGCCAACTGGACTTGATGGGCCACTTATACTTGCGCAATCGAGTATTGAGCTGACGTGGCGAGAATGATCTGGATGTGTGTCTTTTCCTCTTCCCTGTCATTTTCTTACTTCTTTCTTCAATTCACTTTTATTTCCTTGATAAAGCACATTGGTAACAACAATTTCATTTTCTAAAAACCCTAATTTCTATTTTGGCTTCCTTTCAATTAGATTTTCTCAGCCAAAAAACCTCATACTCCTTCCTGTCATCAATCTGTGAAGCGCAGGTTTGTTATTCTTGCTTATGCTTGCTCCCTTTCTGAATTGATAACATATGCTTTAATAGGAAATATGGTCTTTTTATGCTTTCTGAAACCCTTATGATCATTAGATGCGATTTGGGTTGTTGTTCTTTTATGATGACAATAGTTGGAATTTTTGGACTGGATCTGGGTTGTTTTGTGCATGCACTAGTCTGAGAACACTTAACTTCGATATTCCTTTTTTCTTTTGATTCTAAATTTCGTACATATGATATGTTCACTGAAATGCCTAAGATAAGCTCACATCTTGCACAATTCCTAACCTTGTGACCATGTGCCAATAATTTGTTCCCAGTTATTTGTTTTACACATATGATGTTCGGCGAAATGCTTAACCATGCGGCCTTGATTTTTCCATTATGATCCATACTTCTAGTTTGACTCATATGGTTGCCCAAGTGCATTTTGACAGAAGGTCGTTCCCCTCCCTTTCTTTGAAATTGATCCTGAGTGGTCCTGACTTGGTTAAATGTGAGAAACCTTTTTGAATGAAGCATGCGAGGATAACATGAACTTGTTTTGCGCGACCAGGTTAAGAAGGGTCAGTCGTTTGTTGTTCTGATTTTGATTACATTGCTCGTTTAATCTTGACTGACCCTTTAAATCCCTGAATTGCACAGTCATTTACTAGTTTTCTTATACAGGATGGATTCATCTCCAGAGCGACGTCGGCTGAAAAGGTTCTTTGACTTGGATGTTCAGATAACCGACATTTACTCGACTGGTCAACCGTCTGTGAACTCTCCCCTCAGTCCCTAGAGAACTTCAAATGATCGTTAACAAGCCACGTTATGCCCCTAGGCCATGCAATCCCAAACTTGCTAAATGACTCAAAGGCTGGAGTTTGCAAGGAGTATCTTCTAATGCGGACATATCGCCATCTGATCATCAAACTTTTTCTTGTGATATGATTGCTGCGAAGGGTTAGATGCTTGCCTGTTTTGAGATTGCTATGTACCATTTTGGGAAGCAGATGGATCTGCTCAAGGATCACTCCACAAAGCAAATGAGTAGTTGGCAGACGCTAGCTTGCAACCTCCAAAGGATTCATAGGGACAATCTCGAGTGTATTTCTACCTTAGAGGATGACAAGGTGAAGTTGATTAAAGCTCTTAGATTCAGGGATAATGTGGTTGCTTCTTTTGTTCCGGGAGGTGTCGAGCCTGCAACTTCAAAGCTCAAGGAGTCCTTGGTTGATGAACCTCCATCCTGCTCCACTCAGGTTAAGAGGAAGGTTGGCAGGCCCAGGAAGAACAAGGATATGTTGCTCTTTTATCTTGCCTCTAGTCGTTTCTTTTGCAAACTATGCTTTTACATCGATTGTATAAGCGGGTGTTGATCCTTGCATTTGACTTTATGTTGGTCTGTGTTGCGACTTGTGCTCATTTTGGTGGCTCTGTGATGCTTCTGTGCCCTGCTTTGTTAGTACAAGATGATGCTCTTGTTTTTTATGTTTCATCCTACTTGGCATTATTTTCTATTTGTACCTTGCGTTACAATTTTCTTTGATGACCGTGTGTTAATATCGCGTTTACGGTGTGTAACCTTAATGCTACTGACTCACTTTCTGATGTTATAGTTGTTTGTTATAGCTTCGTTAGATTGGTCACGATTAGCTTCTTAGAATTTAGTTGACTGATTATATGCCGCTTTTCTTTCTTTTTGGTGATCGTTCGTTTATTTGTACGTTCACCAATCTGGTGACCCAAATCCTTCAAAGATTTAGTTTAAATGTATGTTTTTGGTTTTTGATGTATTTAACCATATTTCTTTCCAACTGAGTGACCCGAGTCCTTCGAAGAATTGGTAAAACACATATTCGTATATATATACATTTTGTTGTTTATTAGAATGTATTAAACCCCATATCTCACTGACTCGGTGACCCAAGCTCTTCGGTGATTGATTTTGAGTACATACGCCTAGGGGAGGACATTGGTTTCAAGTTTCGATCCATCCTAGGTCATGTTTGACCTAATTATTTCAGAATCACACAAGACCTAAATTAGATACCCCATTTCGGCTAGGATTTATGTTACCCCCTTTCGGTTAGGATTTCTGTTACCCCTTTTCGGTTAGGTTTTATGTTACCCCCTTTTGACTACGATTTCTGTTTGTGATGGTCCTTCCGGTATGTTTGGCAATTTTCTGGCACTAGAATTGGTGCTTCCAATCCTTGGTTTGTCAGTCCTTCTGACTTTATGCTTCATCCCAGGAGGTAGACACTAGTTCATCTTATCGAGCTTAAGTTCGATTTAATAAATTCGTGTCCTGCACCTGACAAGGTACCTCTTTTGGGACTGGAAATCTTTTATTCGTGGGACAAATTTGATTGTTTCCAACTTTACATTATTTTCGTAGTTTGACACCAATTCTTTTGCTAGATGCTTACTGAGGATGTGGTGTTTTTACGATGAAAGATGTAGCTTTCTGATTTGTCATCCACTCATTGCTTGGTTTGAATGATGCTCCGGCACTCAATATTTTTGAATTGTTTCGGCCAGGATATGCTTGAGAAGTTTCCAGCTGCGGTTGGATTTTGAGAGAATTATTGTTCATGTTTGCCTATATAAAAGAAGTCAACTTTTAGCAGAAGTTTGCAAATATATGATTCGTGTAAGCAACTGGAGTTTCTCACTCATGTTTTTTTTATGTACATAGTTCGAATGCGAAGTTTCTTGCAAATATGCACAGCTTTTACAACAAATTTAAATAATGCATTATAGAAAATAACAGCGGATGTGTTCGTTATTCCAAGCTCGAGGAATCTGGACTCCATCTGTGGTGGTCAATTTGAAAGTACCGTCCCGAAGTTTTTGGTTTATAACATAGGTCCCTTTACAATTTGGTCCAAAAACCCTAGTTCCGGTCATTACTTTCTTTAGTACAAGGTCTCCGATCTCGAAAGTCCTGTGTTTGACTTTTGAATTGAAATGCCTAGCCACCCTTCTCTGATGTGCAGCCACTCTAAGTTCTGCTTCCTTTTTTTTCCTCGAGTTGGTCGAGGGCCTCAAGTTGTAGCCTCTTATTTTCCTCCTGGTTGAAGTGAATCCTCCTATGGGTGGGAACTTCCAGTTCCACAGGGATTATGGCTTTAGAGCCGAAGGCTAAGGAAAAGGGAGTGTGCCCAGTCGCAGTTTTATGAGTGGTACGGTATGCCCATAGTGCTAGTGGAAGCTCATCTTCCCATCCACCTTTGAATTTCTCCAGTCGTTTCTTGATGGTCGATTTAATGATCTTGTTTACCGCTTCCACTTGCCCGTCTGCTTGCGAATGGCCAACTGCAGAAAAACTTTTCTGGATATTATACTTGGCTCATCAATTTGGAATTCTTCGCTCTCAAATTGGGTTCCATTGTCTATGATTATTTTTTGTGGCACTCTGAACCTACAAATGATATTTTTCAAGACAAGGTTAATAACTTTCTTTGAGGTTATAGTTGCCAATGGTTTTGCTTCGGCTCATTTTGTTAAATAATTAACAGCGACAATGGCATATTTAAAACCAGATTTTGGTGGGGAGTGCTCCTATAAGGTCGATGCACCAGATCGTGAACGACCATAGGCTGACCATTTGAGTTATAACTGTTGATGGCATCCTTGGAATTTTTTACAAATCTCTAACATCTATCGCATCTTTTAGTGTATGCTACGGAGTCCTTATTTATGTCTGGCCAGAAATAACCTAATCGCAGAATTTTCTTGGCCAATTTCTGGCCACCAGTATGACCTCCGCATTCACCCTCATGTAATTCTATCATGATTTCTTTCGATTCCTTTTTTGTGACACAACGAAGTAAGGGCATAGAAAATCTTCGTCTGTATAGCCGTCCATCCTGAATGAGATACATAGGGGATTTTCGTAAGATTTTCCTTCGCTTCTTGACTTCTGCCGGGAGTGCACCGGTCGTGAGATACTCTTTGATTGGTGTCATCCACGAGTCTGGCTCATTATCCACCTCCATGACCCAATCCATCTCAATTTTTTCCGTGTTGGGGATGGAAAGGACCTCCACTGGGACTAATCCTATAAGTTGTGCATCTCCTGTGCTTTCATATTTTGGCAGTGAGTCTGCCTTGGTATTTTCTTCTCTTGGAATGTGAGATATAGTATAATACTCGAAGTTCTCTAGTAGTTCCAAAGCCTTAGATAGATAAGTCGTTAAGTTACCCATTTTGGCTTGGAACTCTCCCCGGATCTGACATACCACTAGTTGAGAATCACTAAAGATTTGTATGGTCTTTAATTGCAGTTCTCTTGCTAGTCTTATTCTTGCAATGAGGGCTCCATATTCAGCTTCGTTATTTGTTGATGGAAATTCTAGTCATAGCGCATAACATATAGATCTTCCTTCATGGGTTTCCAGGACTACCCCTGCCCTAGAACAGTAATCGTTCGATGCTCCATCAACGAATAACTTCCATTGGATATTGGTTTCAGTGTCAGGCTCCTCTTTTATATCTCCTCGGTCGGTAAATTCTGCGATGAAAAATGCAAGTGCTTGTCCGTTAATTGCTTTTCGTGGATGGTATGTAATGTCATAATGACTACGCTCAATGTTCCACTTTAATAACCTTCCAGAAGTCTCTGGTTGAAACAACACTTATCTCAAAGGTTGATCCGTGAGGACCTTAATAGGGTGAGCTTGGAAGTAGGGTCGAAGATTCTTTGATGCGATAAGTAAACAATAAGCGGGCTTCTCGAGTTTTGGGTAGTTTAATTCTGCCCCGGATATTCTCTTACTGATGTAATAAACCGGTCTCTGAACCTTCGAATCCTCCCTTACTAATGCCACGCTTAGAGCATGGGCGGATACTATTAGGTATACCAACAAATCTTCTCCATCATTAGGCTTCGACAGCAATGAAGGTGTCGCCATGTGCTGGATTAGCTCTTCGAAAGCTTTCTGGCACTCAGGAGTCCATTGTATCTCTTTCTTTCCTTTCCTACGGGGATCAAAGAAGGGAAGACATCTATCCGTTGCCCTGGATATGAAACTATTCAAAGTTGCAATTTCCCCATTTAAACGTTGAAGCTCTTTCTTGGTTCCTGGGGTGCGCATTTTCCTTAAGGCTGATATTTTTGCTGGATTGGCCTCTATGCCCCTAGCGTTGACCACAAACCCTAGGAACTTGTCCGAATCGACCCCAAAGGAACATTTTAAAGGATTTAGTTTCATACCATATCGTCGAAGAATATCAAACATCTGGGCTAAATCTTCCAAATGATCAACTGCCTTTTTGGACTTTACAAACATATCATCGATATAGACTTCCATTGTCTTGCCAATTTATTTTTTGAACCTAGCGTTTACCAACCGCTGGTAAGTTGCCCCTGCATTCTTTAGGCCAAATGGCATCACTCTGCTGCATTATAGGCCAAAATCAGTGATAAAACTTGTGTCCTCTTGATCTGGTCCGTACATCATGATTTGATTGTAACAAGAATACGCATCCATAAAAGACAACAACTCATGCCCACCCGTGGAATCCACCAATTGATTTATTCTGGGAAGAGGGAAACTGTCCTTTGGACAAGCTTTATTAAGATCCGAATAGTCCACGTAGACTCGCCATTTTCCATTTTCTTTCTTTACAGGTACAGGATTGGAGACCCAGTTTGGATAGGTAGATTCCCCTGATGAAGTTGTTTTCCATTAGCCTATCGACCTCCTCCTTTAAGGCCTTTGATCTCTCTGGCCCCTAGGTCCTCCTTTTCTGCTTGACAGGTGGTATATGAGGATTACTATTAAGTTTATAGACTGCAACATTTGGAGATACACCGCTCATGTCAGAATGGTTCCATGCAAACACATCCAAATTAGCTTTTAAAAAGACAATCAATTGATTCTTCAATTCGGGGCTCAACTGAGATCCTATATTCAGCACATGGTTTGGATCTTTTGAACTAACAGCTGTGGGAATCGTGGTCTCAGCCAGAGCCGCTCTTTCGTCCTCTGCACTCGCTTTTCAAGGATCAATTTCCTTTCGCGCTCCGCTGTGTTTACCAGTGCATGGACCGCTCCTTAATTTCTATAAAGGGAGCTCGTGAATGTAGGGTGGAGCCTCTGCATTATTTCCTAAATCTTTCTTCTTTGCCTCATGCAGCTCTGTCACATAGCAATCCCTCGTAGTGGCATGATCGCCCTTAATTACGCTAATTCCATTCTTAGTTGGAAACTTCATAGTTAGGCACCACGGGGCTAGCGCAACCTTAAAGCCTGCGAGAGTCGGTCGCCCAAGGAACACATTGTAGGCGGAGAGCTCGTCCACCAAGATGAAAGTTTTCATCGTAGAGACCTTGCATTCCCCATCTGCTAGTTCGACGAGCATGTCAATTGTACCAATGGGTTGCATTGGTTATCCGGTAAATTTATGGATCTTGTTTGGATAGGCTCGCACTTCTGTCATAGAAAGGTTCATTTTTTGGAATGTATTTATGAAGATCACATTAACGGATGCCCCCGTATCAACTAGGACTCTTTTCACAACTGCAAGGCCAAGACTAATTGTGACTACCATGGCATCAACGGTTAGTGCAAGTAATCTGTCAGCATCTCTATCTTTGAATACCACATCATCGGTCGAAGTTCTAGGTATCTTCATGGGAAGCTCATTGCTCAGGATCATGCACCTTTCTTCTTTCGAGACAACCTTCAGCTCGTTAGCGTACCTTTCCATATCTACCCAGCTACTTCCAACTGGGTGGGGCCCGCCGAAGATCATGTTGATTACTGGCCTTGAATCAGCAGGTGCTTGAGCTTTCTCTCCCAAACCGGATTGATTGGTGGTATTATTCTGTCCTTGGGTAGTTGGAGCGTTTTGAGGATTCTTCACATACTGTTGAAGTTAGTTCTTCCACACGAGGTCTTCGATCAAACTTTTCAGGTGCCAACATTCATTAGTGCTATGCCCTGGTTGATTATGAAACCAGTAGGATTTACTAAAGTTGGCTTGTTGCTCAGTGATCTTTTGAGCCTTCATTTGAGGAAAGATGCCTGAATCCGTTGTGGCGGAGTAGATCCTCTCTGGGGTTTCAATTAAGAGTGTCAATTCTGAATGCTTGTAAAGTCGCGTTTTCTTATAGGCTTTGTTAT
The DNA here is from genome assembly GCA_030737875.1 of Allium sativum. Classification (NCBI taxonomy): domain Eukaryota; kingdom Viridiplantae; phylum Streptophyta; class Magnoliopsida; order Asparagales; family Amaryllidaceae; genus Allium; species Allium sativum. The sequence goes on from CM060910.1 coordinate 832,368,415, forward strand.
CCTTCTCATCACTTCCCCTCTTCTGCCTAGAGTCATTCTTCTGCTCAATCTGGAACTCGTTACCTTTCGCTTCTTTGATAGTGCTACTTTCTATGACCTTCTGAACATTCGGTGCATCACCCCCATGCCCATGTACCCCTCGGCTTTCTTATAGAACTTCTTTAGAGTTTTGGGCTTCTTTATCTTGAGCCATTTCCCGAATTCTAATTTCTTATCAATAACACCTTTCAGCGCTGCCAACAAGTACCAAGGTTCTAGTTCTATGATTTTAGCCGTCGCAGCATGGAATCGTGTAAGAGAAGCTTTGATAGTTTCTCCAGACATCCGTTCCATCTTGCTGAGCGACATCACATCCCTTAGGTGGAAGTCTAATGAACCATAGTGAGGCCACACCTTCTAAGCATACGGGGAAGTACAAGCATCGGTTGCCCTGCTCCGTTTATATGTTGATCATATTTGAATAGAAAGATGTTTGGATCTCCAGTCCCTCCATAAGGTGCAATGGTTGGGGGTATGAATTTCTTAGGAAACTTCGCTTGATGGATTCTTTTTGTAAACGGGTTTTTACTAGGTGAAAATCCCCATTCTTTCTCTTCATCCTCTCGGATCGTTTTTTCTTTCATTACTCGTTGGATCATATCTGTAATGCGCTTCTCATCGCTCACTCGTTCCACATGATTGGCATCGATGCTTTTATTGGTGCGATCGTGGTTCAAGCTCTGATGCCTTGCACCTATTTTGGGTGGTGTCCTTTTGGTGGGACTGGAGATGCTCTGAGTTGCACGTTTCTCCTCATGCTGTGGGGACTTGACCTTAGAGTCCTCACCGTCGGCCCCCTCATTGTCTTCCATTAAGAAGTGGGATCGACCAGGGTCTGAGGATGAAGAGTCCTCTTTTTCGTCAACATTATTTACAGCATTAAGTGGAGGAAGATTGGCTTGAACATTAATCAGGGCATCAAGCCTTTCCATCATCATTTTTGTCGTAGCATCCATTTTTTCATTCAAGCCGGTCACAACCACATTCAATTCATCCCGCGATACAGATGGCCTAAAGGTCTCCTCAACTTGTCAATTCAAAGTTTGCGGTGTAGCTTCGTCACCATGAATATCCTCAACAATTGGGATAGCTCTAACGGACTTGCTATTTTTCTTCGAACCAGTCATGCCTTCGAGGAAGGAAGGGGTTAGGATTTCAAGGGTAGGCTGTTGGAATTGGAGGAAAGTGTGAACGAAGGAAATACGAACACGTCCCCACAGTGGGCGCCAAATATTTTCACCAAAAATGGCTCAAACACCAAGGGTACGAGAATTGTACTTCACCAATATGGGTAGTAAGTAAATGGAGCCGTACTCAACAAAAGTTGAAAGTAAAAATGTAGGGAAAGCAAAAGAAGACAAGGTTTTAGAGTGGTTCAGCCCTAGGCTAGGCTACATCATCCACTATGTAGATGGTTTGCATTATCATGACAATGATTATAAAGCATATAAACTCTCTTTTCTCATACATCTTCTCATTCTTTTAATATCTTTTCACTCTCACATACAAATCTTGCTTAAATTTACAGAATTCGATGGAGGAAAGGTGGAATCCGTGGAGGAGAAGGATGGATGATCGACAGAGAAGGAGGATATCTTTAACCTTTTTTCACTTAGAAGATCCTTATGGACACCATGGCCAAATGGATGAAGATCCTTCCAATGGAAATGATGATGTTCGTTGAAAATGCTTAAGGAAGGGTGGAGGGAAGAATTTAGCAGCACTTCATGGTGGTGAGTCCTTGATCCCCTTTTTGGTGGGAGCCATGGCCTATTTATAGGTGTGCCTCCATGAAGAAATGATCTGAAAATCATATATGCAGACTTCGGGTCGCTTGTCCCATTAATTACGAACATGCCACCGCTTAGCTGTAGCCAACTGGTAACAGTTGTATTCAGTTGTCCTGGAAGGGAGCGAGTGACTGGATAAGTCTGAGCACATTTAATGGGTGGATAGGCGGTGAGTGCACGAGCGACTTTTCAAAGCTTCCTGTATCAGATGGTTGATGGGTGACCGATCAAAACTTGTAGAGCAGGCATATGAGCGATCGCTCTAGAGTTGATATCTGTTGGGTCGGTAGGTGGCATGCGATTGTAACATTAGTGACTGATTGAGGAATGAGCGAACGACTGAGGTTGCGATCCATGAGCGAACATGGGATGTATGCGCGATTCCTTGCATCTTTGTGTCCCCCGCTATGTACGATCGATCGGGGTAACGTGAATGAACAACTACAGAACAGAGTATGCGACCAGAACCAATTCTTCTCTTCGTCTTGTATGACCGATTTCTTTGATACAAGAATGAGCAAGTTCCTTAATGTGGGTGATCTTTGCAGGATGTACAGTCCTCACCGTCCTTGAGAAGTACCATCCTTGAGCTGGCTTGGCGCGCGCGGCCCCTCTATATGATGGTATTATGCTGTATGACCGATCCTAACTGTGTTGTGTGGACGACCCGACTTGTTCTGATGTATGCGACCTTCCTTGTCACGTTTAACCTTAAGTTGGCACTTGATCTTTGTTTTGTGTGATCGTTCCTTGCTCTTCACAAACTGCCTGGGTGAACTGGATTGGAGTGGACTATGCGCGACCGATCTCAATGACGCTTGACCCGTAGACCAGCATCCGTATAGGGGATAAATAGTGTCAATGTATGAACGAGCATATCTGGACAAGGCATCCAAATCAGAAACATAATCAAGCACAGAATGACCATTCTGTTTAATCTCTACAAACTTCTTGAACTGCTCCCAAAACAAACTTCGTCTCAAATTTAACTTGGAACTGCTCCCAAGTTATTTCCTCTTCTAGAGTCTCAAGTGTAACAGAATTCCACCACTCCATGGCCCTGCCATGCAATTTCCTTGACTTAAGCTTTCTCTTTGTTGCATCATCCAACCCTAAGTCTCCAAAAATACGAACATAAGAATCCATCCACCTCTGAACCTCTTCAGACCGTTTCGTTCCTTTGAATGGCTTTCCACCTAGAGATGTATAATCTTTGCACAACTTCGCAAAATCCACAACCTTAGGCAACTGAACTCCTACATCTACCGTGGTTGCCACTGGAGCGGGTATGTTATGACCTGAACTTTCCCGGTAAGGAAAGCCCGGATTGAGTTGAGGACAAGCCACATCGGAACACAAACAGAAGAACATTTCATTGCTTATTACAACAATTCCATCAGAATACAAGAATATACAGAGTATGAATAAATACCACACATTAAATATCAGAGATTTAAATACATTACTACAGCAGAAAAATAATACAACGCACAACTGAAAGAGATATACGAATACAGAGCTTTCCGGATATCGTTCCAGCTGTAAATCAGGATCCTATGAATATAAATCTGCAAAACCAAAACTACTAGCTGCCCGTGTCAAAATAAGGACACACAGAGTTTAGGTTAAAACAATAAACTCCTGGTCAGTCATGTGACTGGTGTGAGAACTAAAACAGTTATTTAAAACTTTACTTTAAATCAGATATATCAAGGGACCACGCCGTATAACACGGAATGGGTTTCCTCCCAAGAATACCAGTGCATATAACAAAACAGCGCAATGCTAAATAAAGAACAATGAAGTTATTATAAGACCCAGGTCCCATCACACAATGCAACGCAAGTCGGAGGATAGGCTTTTTACCTTATAATAGCCAAGAATGCTTGGTACGTGAAATTTCATATTTTATTATTACTATAAGTGTATAGTATCAAAACAATTTCAATCATAAGTATAAATCATAGACGGCATAAGTGCCCCATACTACTATGTCGCCGTATATAGGTTCTACAATCAAAACTGCAAAGTCACGTATTGGAAGCTGGATTTCCATATGTGAACCGAGGCAAAAGGTAGTCCTCACCGAATTCGAGAGCCTCTAGTCCGTCCCTTAGGCAAGTACTCAGTCAAGCCTTTGGATCGTCAGGGCCGGTCCACCGATGTGGATTAAAATGCCTGAACACTGCGTTTCCCCGCCCTTTGGGGCGTAAATGAGTCCTATGACTCCATCGGCTCCACACAGTCACCGATATATCCGAGGCACCTCGCAACCCAACAACCACATAAGTCAAACTCGTCAGGACGTGTCAAACCACTGACGCCACTTCTAACTAGAAAGAAACACATGTCCTCCCTGATGTCCTCTCCCGTTTCTGGTTCACAACCGGGGTGTGAGGGTCGCGAATTAACACTACACAAAGCTATTCCACACAGGCCGTGCTTTGATCATCAACCACAAGACTTTGCTTTTCAACAAAAGCCTTGATCATTTGCCACTTAGGCATGCCAACAGGCAATTCACTCCATGCGATTGATATCCATTAATATATAACCTCTGAGCTCATACGTCTCAGAGAAGGGCGTTAAGCAAGAGAATAAATTCTCCGCCTCCAAACATATATATATTTAATAGAAATCAATCACACAGAATAAAATCCAATGTCAGACACACAGTCCATTTACAAGTTCGTTCTGGGTCTGAACGAAACCGGAGGCACCTTGTACCTCGCATATCCATCGATCTCCAAGTACGTCTGGACGATCACCAACTGATTCCCTCCTCTTGGGTGTACAGCCCAATCAAGATCACCAGTAATCACCCAAACGATGTGAAGACCTCCGGTCTTCAACCACCGTCTTCATCCTCGACACATCGTTGAATCAGTTATTCAGAATGGGATAAACCCAGTCTTTCTGAATAACTCGCGTATATAATAAACAAGTGTTACACAAACACAACATACGCCTCATTCCAATTCAGAATATTCTTTTATTCAAATATTCTTGTACTTTGGGAAAGGTTCCCATTAATTTTATCAAAGATAAATTCATAAAAATTTATTCTTCAATCTTTCTTTGGATATCAAATCAAACCGTATTAAGGTTTTCTAAACTAGTCGGGATTAGCGAACCACACCGAAGTAATCATTTATTTTAATTCCCAATCCCAACCTATTCATCCCATGAAGTAAAAATGGTAATACTTCATATCTAACACCACGGTATTATTGGTAAATTCAATTACCATTTCACGTTCAAATCTAATTAAAGATTTAACTATTGCCTGGAGCAAAAATGGTGATACTCCATTCTCGATCATTTTAATCTAATTAAAGATTCGTAAAAACTCCACTTAGTTTTAATCTTCTCAAAAATCAATATCCTATCTTTAACTGGGTTAAAGAACCAATGTCATCTAAAACACGGTTCACGATAAACCCAAAATCACATTCCATTAATTACCGGGTTAAAGAACAAGTGTTATTTAAAACACCATTCACAATAAACCCAAAAATCTATTCCAATTCAATTCCAATTAAATATCATCTAATTGGTATACTTCATTAAATCTAAATAAAAAGATTTAATCTTTTTCTCAACTGGGTTTAAGAACAGTGTTAATGAAGACATCATTCACGACAAACCCATATCGCATTTGATATTAAATACAAGGCTCTGAATAGAAAATATATCGGCTTATATTCAATATCAAATTCTACGACCAACAAATATCGTATTGGAAATAACGATATCAATATATCTTTCAAATTTCCAACAATATCTGTATAATTACGAAATCCAACATCGAAATATTCCAAAGACAATTTCGATTCAAATCCATTCCAATTCAATTATTGGAAATTCTGGTTACTTCTAAAACCATTTCAAATCCAATTTATTTATTTTAAAAATAATTGGATTATAATTCTAGTTCAAAACTAGTTCATTTCGATAAAAATCTGTTTTTATCATTTCAAATATGGCATTTTTCATCCCAATTCTTTCCAAATCATTTCTTATGATTTTACACAAATTATTACTATTTTTAATAATTTTATCAAGGCCCGTACATTCGATTTCCATCAACGGCCATCGAACTGCACTTACAGCGATCTTTTCCAAATTTGATTTGGACATAATTCCAAATCCAACTATTAGATTTCAAATCTCTAATATTCGTTAGAAAGCTCTTTTCGATACGAACCCAACGGTTCCGATGAGAATCCGACGGTCGGATCTCCCGTAATATCCATTCGAAGTCAATGGTCAAAATTCGCGAACTGCCGCAGCGCGGTGCGTTCTATTCAAGCCATTATATATATATAATATTATATATATTTCATCGATTTCCTTTTAAAACGTATTTTATAAATCGTTTTGAATTTGTTTTCAAAACGATTTCAACTTCATATTCAATTTCTAATCAAAATTGAATATTCCACATCATCGATATACAAATAATAATATTTTCAAAACGTTATATTTTGAAATTACTTCCTTTTCTATATTCATTTTAAAGACGAATATAATCGATATAAATATTGTTCGCATCAAAATGACGCATATCTAATCGACACGGCTTTACATATTTCAATAACTTCGTTATTCTATTCAACAAATGAATATTTTCTTCAACACATGAATATATATTTTTATTCAACACATGAATTTATATTTTTATTCAACACATGAATACTTGTTCTATTCAACACATGATTTTTTGTTCTATTCAACACATGAATTTTATTTCTATTCAACACATGAATTTTCTTTCTATTAAACACATGAATTTTTATTCTATTCAACACATGAATTTTCTTTCTATTCAACACATGAATTTTCTTTTATAACATTCCTTCTTTTCCAAATTTGAATGAGGCCCAATCAATTACCATATAATGTTAATTATATGGATTCCCTACAACACATGTATATAATAGCAACGATAAATCATCAACCATCATCCAGAGTGCACCACACAACTGCGTAAGCATTAAATATAAACATTTAACGCTTACACAGTTTGTCAACCCATCGATTGATATACAACTAAACAATTGGGATTAGTGTACATCAAATATCATCCTAATACCCGTTTGGGGTTTCAAATCAACAAACACAGATTTTATGTAATGACCCGCATTGGCAGAGGTATTTGAATTTATTTATTTAATTATATAAATGGTGGTTTAGAGTATTTAATAGTCGTGGAGTTTAAATACGATGAATATTTAATTAAAATAATAAATTAAATAATATATTTAATTCTGAATAATCAGAATTTGTCGAAATGATGATATGGTGTGAACCGGATCATCTGTGATATTTAATTCAGCTTGGAATTGAATTTGAATAACGAATATATTCAATCGTCGACAGTTGATCGTATAGTTTATAAAATAATTATAAACGAGCTCGAAATGGCGATGTAGTTCGTAAATTGGCGATTCGAACTTCAATTGAGTATACAGGATTCGTTTTAAGCCGGATTTCTGTGAAACAAGAAATGTGTGGAGCTGGTGGAGTATATCTTTCTAGTGGAAGAGAAAAATAGGGATTTGGTCGTGTAAATTTTGATTTATGTCCAAATCAAATTTTAAAATAGTCGCTATAGAATCGTTTATCGACCGTAACGGTTTATTCGATATAACTAGATATCGGGCTCGAATTTAGACAAGATTCTTTTGAGACGTAGTGATAATTAAATTTTTAGAATTTTATGGTAATTTTTAATTAAATAAATAAGCAACATTTTATCAGCGATTTTGGGGTTTCACAATATGAGTTAATCTACCGGTATTTTTATATTTTTGAGATCGTGTCACCTTACTCGTCACAACGGTATGTTTAAATCTGTCCATAGCAGTCCGTATTTGAACGGAACTCTACGGAATGAGGTGCGTTAAACTTTATAATATAAAAGGAACTACCTGTGACGAAAAGGAATTTCGCTCGATCCGAACCGGTCGCTAAACCGACCCAGACCGTTCGAAACTCCCTATCGTTTGAGAACACGACAAATCAGAACGCAGACGGAAGAACATTTCATTGTATTTTACAACAATGCATCAAATTACAAGAATATACAGAGTATTAATGAATATTACACAGAGATATCAGAGATTTAAAGTACATTTAAATACATAGCAGCGGAAAATAATACAATACACAACTAGAAGAGATATACGGATACAAAGCTTTCTGGATATCATTCCAGCTGTAAACCACGATCCTGTGAATATAAATCTGCAAAACCAAAACTACTAGCTGCCCGTGTCGAAAATAAGGGCACCCAGAGTTTAGGTTAAAAAAATAAACTCCAGGTCAGTCATGGGACTGGTGTGAGAACTAAAACAGTTATTAATCTTTATTTTAAAGTTAGGTAAATCAAGGGACCACGCCGTATAACACGGAACGGGTTTCCTCCCAAGAACACCAGTGCATAAAACAAACAACGCAATGCTAAATAAAGAAAAATGAAGCTGTTATAAGACCCAGGTCCTATCACACAATGCAACGCAAGCCGGGGGATAGGGTTTTCCCTTATAACAGCCAAAGAATGCTTGATACGTTTTAAAACAAATCATTTGATACTATTGTCAGTGTATAGTGTATAAAACAACTTCAAATCATAAGTATCAATCATAGGCGGCATGGGTACCATATATCATGTTGCCATACTAGTTCTACAATGAAAACCGTAAATGTCACATATTTGGAAATTGGATTTCCATCTATGAACCGAGACAAAAGATAGTCCTCAATCGATTCGAGACTGTCTAGCCCGAGTCTCACGAACAGCCGCAACTGCCCCTTGGATCGTCAGGGCCGGTCCACCGATGTGGATTATAATGCCTGAACACTACGTTTCTCCACCCTTTGGGGGCGTAAGTGAGCCAACGAATGACTCCATCAGACCCGGATCATCCGATCAAACCGAGGTGCCTCGCAATAGCAACAACCACACAGGTGAAAAGTATATAAATGTCAGGGCTGGTAGGTCACTGACACCACCCTAGCTAGAAAGAAAACGCATGTCCCCCCTGAGGTCCGTCTCCCTTTTTGGTTCACCACCGGGGTGTGAGGCTCGCGAATTCACGTTACACAAAGCTGTGCCATACAGGCTGTGCTTTGATCATCACCACAAGACTTTGCTTTTCAACAGAAGCCTCGATCAATTGCCACCTAGGCATGCCACACAGGCAATTCACTCCATGCGTTTGATATCCATCAATATATAACCCCTGAGCTCGTACGTCTCAGAGAAGGGCGTTAAGCAAGAGAATAAATTCTCCGCCGCCGAACAGATATATATTTAATAGAGATCAATCACACGGACTAAAATCCAATGTCAGACACACAGTCCATTTACAAGTCCGTTCTGGGTCTGAACGAAACCGGAGGCACCTAGTACCCCGCATATCCATCGATCTCCAAGTACGTCTGGACGATCACCAACTGTTTCCATCTTCTTGGGTGTACAACCCAATCAAGATCATCAATAATCACCCAAACAACGTGAAGACTTCCGGTCTTCGACCACCGTCTTTGTCTTCGACTTATCGTCGTATCAGTTATTCAGAATGGGATAAACCCGGTCTTTACGAATAACTCGCATATATTTTAAATAAGTGTTACACAAACACAACATACGCCTCATTCCAATTCATCAGTCACTAACCGTAAATTAATCAAGAGAATAATTCCCTAAATGTTAACCCCGAAGGCCGAAACCAACATCAGATCAATGTTCAGAAAACCATTCTACTTGGCTAACCGACAGTTAGTTTCTAAATTTCACATTCATAGGGAAAGGTTCCCATTAATTTTATCCAAGATAAATTCCTTGAACTTATTCTTTAATCTTCTTTTGAATTTCGATTCAACTAGTCGAGATTAACGAACCTTACCGAAGTAATCATTGGTTTTAATTTCCCAATCCCAACCTATTCATCCCATGAAGTAAAACTAGTAATACTTCATATCTAACACCACGGTGTTATCGGTAAATTCAATTACCATTTCACGTTCAAATCTAATTAAAGATTTAACTAACGCCTGGAGCAAAACTGGTGATACTCCATTCTCGATTATTTCAATCTAATTAAAGATTCATTAAAACTCCACTTAGTTTTAATCTGTGACTGGGTTAAAGAATCAGTGTCATTTAAAACACGGTTCACGATAAAACCCAAAATCACATCACATTAATTATTGGGTTAAAGAACAAGTGTTATTTAAAAACACTGTTCACGATAAACCCAAAAATCAATTCGAATTCAATTCCAATTAAATATCATTTAATTGGTACACTTCATTAAATCTAAATAAAAAGATTTAATCTTTTCTCAACTGGGCTTAAGAGCGGTGTTAATGAAGACACCATTCACGACAAACCCAAATCACATTTGATATTAAATACAAGGCTTTGAATAGAAAATATCCCGGCTTATATTCAATATCAAATTCTACGACCAACAAATATCGTGTTGGAAATAACGATATATATATCTATATCTTTCAAATTTCCATAACAACATCTGTATAATCACGGAATCGAACATCGAAATATCCCGAAGACAATTTCGATTCAAATCCATTCCTAATTCAATTTATTTATTTAAAAGTAAATAGAATTATAATTCTAGTTCAAAACTAGTTCATTTCGATAAAAATCTACTTTTATCTTTTCAAATATGGAGTATTTCATCCCAATTCTTTCTAAATCATTTCTTATGATTTTACACAAATTATTGCTATTTTTAATAATTTTATCAAGGCCCGTATAGTCGATTTCCATCAACGGCCATCGAACTGCACTTACAGCGACCTTTTGGCAACTGTGACGAAAAGGAATTTCGCTCAGTTGGTATCAGAGCTTTGGTTTACAAAGCTCAGAGAACAAGGCACATTAGAACCATACGAAAGAATTCATCAGATAATTGGATTAGTAATATCCAACGGGAATGACTCGTTAGAGATGGGATCAGTAGTATCCTAGAACGAGTGTGAAGAGTATATTTTTAAGATGAAAACAAACTTTGTTTTGAAAATCTAAATCAATTATTCGTATTTGATTATTTATTTGTATAGATTTGGACAGTCCAGTATATAAAGATTTTTCATATACGCCTTGCAAACGTGTATTTGAAGTTTTAATATACTGGATAGATATAGAATTACACCCTAATCGCCCGGAGATGATTTTGATGATGGAGCTCCATCATTAGAATTTATGTTCGTGCGACGAAAGTGGGATTTCTATATATTTCCAACTGACTGGTGTGAGAACCAAAGCTATATAGGATTTATTGTTGTGATTTGGCATCAAAAACATGATTTTTGTATATGTATCAAAATTATGAATTTGAAACTCTAATTCACTAATTGATTGATGTTTGTGTTGTTTGTTTATTTGTTTGATAATTTTGAACCATTATGCCTAATTGAATCAAATATTGAGTTATATTGAAAATTGGTCGCATTTGTTTGCATATACTTGTACTTACATCGAACATGTCAGAGAAGGGCGTTAAGCAAGAGAATAAATTCTCCGCCGCCAAACAGATATATATTTAATAGAGATCAATCACACGTACTAAAATCCAATGTCAGACACACAGTCCATTTACAAGTCCGTTCTGGGTCTGAACGAAACCGGAGGCACCTAGTACCCCGCATATCCATCGATCTCCAAGTACGTCTGGACGATCACCAACTGTTTCCATCTTCTTGGGTGTACAACCCAATCAAGATCATCAATAATCACCCAAACAACGTGAAGACTTCCGGTCTTCGACCACCGTCTTCGTCTTCGACTTATCGTCGTATCAGTTATTCAGAATGGGATAAACCCGGTCTTTTCGAATAACTCGCATATATTTTAAATAAGTGTTACACAAACACAACATACGCCTCATTCCAATTCATCAGTCACTAACCGTAAATTAATCAAGAGAATAATTCCCTAAATGTTAACCCCGAAGGCCGAAACCAACATCAGATCAATGTTCAGAAAACCATTCTACTTGGCTAACCGACAGTTAGTTTCTAAATTTCACATTCATAGGGAAAGGTTCCCATTAATTTTATCCAAGATAAATTCCTTGAACTTATTCTTTAATCTTCTTTTGAATTTCGATTCAACTAGTCGAGATTAACGAACCTTACCGAAGTAATCATTGGTTTTAATTTCCCAATCCCAACCTATTCATCCCATGAAGTAAAACTGGTAATACTTCATATCTAACACCACGATGTTATCGGTAAATTCAATTACCATTTCACGTTCAAATCTAATTAAAGATTTGACTAACGCCTGGAGCAAAACTGGTGATACTCCATTCTCGATTATTTCAATCTAATTAAAGATTCATTAAAACTCCACTTAGTTTTAATCTGTGACTGGGTTAAAGAATCAGTGTCATTTAAAACACGGTTCACGATAAACCCAAAATCACATCACATTAATTATCGGGTTAAAGAACAAGTGTTATTTAAAAACACTGTTCACAATAAACCCAAAAATCAATTCGAATTCAATTCCAATTAAATATCATTTAATTGGTACACTTCATTAAATCTAAATAAAAAGATTTAATCTTTTCTCAACTGGGCTTAAGAGCAGTGTTAATGAAGACACCATTCACAACAAACCCAAATCACATTTGATATTAAATACAAGGCTTTGAATAGAAAATATCCCGGCTTATATTCAATATCAAATTCTATGACCAACAAATATCGTGTTGGAAATAACGATATATATATCTGTATCTTTCAAATTTCCATAACAACATCTGTATAATCACGGAATCCAACATCGAAATATCCTGAAGACAATTTCGATTCAAATCCATTCCTAATTCAATTTATTTGTTTAAAAATAAATAGAATTATAATTCTAGTTCAAAACTAGTTCATTTCGATAAAAATCTACTTTTATCTTTTCAAATATGGAGTATTTCATCCCAATTCTTTCTAAATCATTTCTTATGATTTTACACAAATTATTGCTATTTTTAATAATTTTATCAAGGCCCATACAGTCGATTTCCATCAACGGCCATCGAACTGCACTTACAGCGACCTTTTTCAAATTTGATTTGGACATAATTCCAAATCCAACCGTTAGATTTCTAATTTGTAATATTCGTTAGAAAGCTCTTTTCGATACGAACCCAACGGTTCCAGTTTTAGGAGAATCCGACGGTCGGATCTCCCGTAATATCCATTCGAAGTCTATGGTCGAAATTCGCGAACTGCCGCGGCGCGTTCTATTCAGGCCATTATATTATATATATAATATATACTTCGTCGATTTCTATTTAAAACGTGCTTTATAAATCGTTTTAAATTCGTTTTCAAAATGGTTTCAACTTCATATTCAATTTCAAATCAAAATTGAATATTCCAATATAAATTCGTTTTAAATTCATTTCATATCGATTTCAATTCAAATTGATTTCTAATTCAATTTCAGTTCGTTTTCAATTAAATTTCGATTTGTATTCAATTTAATTCGAATTCATTTCTATTCGAATTCAATTCGAATTCATTTATATTCAATTTCAATTCGAATTCATTTCTATTCAAATTCAAATCATTTCAGTGTATTTCGAATTTCAAATCAATTCAGTTTAATTCGAATTTCAATTCACTTTAAATATTATTCGAATTTCAATATATTTCAATATAGTTCGAATTTCAAATCCATTCAATATTCATTGAAGAAAGAATAAAATTGATATAAATATCGTTCACGTCAAAATGGCGTCAATCTAACCAATACGGCTTCATATGTTTCTATTTTCAAATATTCTATTTCAAATATTTTTATTTCAAATATTTTTATTTTAAATATTTCTTTTTCGAAACTGGAATGAGGCCCAATCAATTACCATATAATGTTAGTTATATGGATTTTCTACAACACATGTATACAATAACTACGATGAATAATCAACCATCATCCAAAGTGCATTCTACGCTGTATAAGCATCAAATATAAATATTCAACGCTTATAGCAGTCTGTCAATCAATCGATCGACATACAACTAATTATTGGGATTAGTGTACGTCAAATATCATCCTAATACCCGTGTGGGGTTTCAAACAATCAAACACAGATTTTATTTGTGCAGTAGGGCGATGTGTAAAACTTATCGTCCCAATCAATGTCCTTCAAATAGGTGTACATAAACAAACCGTTCGGTTTGTAAATGAATATTTACTTATTCACATTCACATTAAAATTATATTTTTAACGATCAAACTATTTTATTCAACCTATGAATATTCTATTCGGTTCATTTATTAAATAAAATGTTATCTTTATTTTTCTAACTTATTTTTAGAAAATTTCGGCGGCATAACGGCACGATACTAGAAACGGGACAAGGCCTAGCCTTATCCCGGGTCTAGTGAAGGCCCACGCCATTCACACATCAATCAAATCAATTTCAATTCCAATTTACCCAACAGTCAAATTTCAATCAAATAATCTAACTAATTTTTGCAATCAAACAAACAAGTCCATGGTCTGTGGACGATTGTGTCGGGTGCTACTAAACACCGTCTGAATCCTAGTATATATATATATATATATAACTTAGAAAAAGAAATTGAAGAGTGAGGAGTTCTCACAGAATAGCTAATCCAACGCCACGACTCTTCATTTATAGAAATCTTCGCCGTTCTCGCCTTTCGTCACTTTCGTTGCCTGTAGCCACTACCTTTGTAAAAATCACATTTTTACTTCGCTATTCAATATATAAAAATCGAATTTTTACTATGCTATTCAATATATAAAAATCGAATTTTTACTTTGCTATTATATAGATAAAAATTATATTTTCACAACGATGTTCATATAGTAAAGATTATATTTTTATCACGCTATTCTTCATATAAAGATTTCGCCTTTTCAAATATAAAGATTTCGCCTTTTCAAATATAAAGATTTCGCCTTTTCAAATTTCAAGAATCTAATCTTTTCTATTTTAAAAATCTAATCTTTTCTATTTTAAAAATCATAGCTTTTCTATTTTAAAAATCATAGCTTTTCTATTTTAAAAATCATAGCTTTTCTATTTTAAAAATCAAACCATTTCAACGCTGAAATATGTATTAAAATCAGATTTTATAAAGGTATATATAAATTAAACTAACTAAAAAAAATGAAATTAAATAAATAAAAATAAAGGAGCTTACAGTTTCACTATCGGAGGGTGCTGAGCTGGTCGCCGAAGTTCGCTGGAGGGTTCGCGGGTGTTGGTGGGGCTCGAGCGGGGGTGGCTCAGGCCGGAGCGGCAGCTAGGGTTCGATCTCGTGAGGGTTGCACTCGAATTGGGGTCGTTCTCGTCATCGCAGGCGGTTGGGGCTTGGAGGAGGAGGGGCATCGGCGGGGGAGTTCGTCGGCGGTGGCATCGATCTAGGGAGGGAGGCGGCGGCTCGAGATCAGGGTTAGGGCAGAGGCGCGTGTTTTTTTTTTCCTTTTTTTTATTCTGACTTAAACTAACGAGGAGGGAGATAAAGGGGAAAGGGGGTTTTATATTTAATTATTTAATTATTTTTAATTCTCCTTTAAGTTGACTTTTTATTTCGACCTCGAAACGAGGCCCACTGCCTGTCGTCCATAGCGTATTACCCCCATTTCGAACACAATGGAACATGTATCGCAAGCTGATTTGATCGTTTCGATCAGTTTCCGTTAAAATCAACATATAACTCTATATATTAAATTTTAAACGTACATTTCAGTTTACCGGGGTCACATACTAATTCTAAAAATTGCAGAAAAATATTTTCTAGCTTCGTATTGATGATACGGTCCTAACAAAACTAGTTTCGTCGAATTCTGAGACCGTTTGAAAAATGGCCATTTTCCAGTCGATTAAAATCAACTGAAACTGGTCAAACACGTTTTCCTTTGCCACGCTCACATACTGATTCGAAAAATTATGAAATTTGAAACCTAGCAATAATTTGACATCCCGGATCCAACAAAAGTGGTTTCGTCGAAATCCGAGGTCGTTTGCAAAATGTCCATTTTTTAGGGCCTGAATTCCATAGCGACTATTCAGAATTTTCAACTGGACATATCTTTTGATTCCCGCTATGAAATTTTGATTTTTCGGATTCGTTGGAAAGATATCATCAATTAGATCCTATTACTTTTTGTTTCGCTAAAATCCGGATTGTTTTGCACCCGGTACATTCAATTGAAGTTTGAAATCGAATTATCAAACTACCGCGCCATTTTCAATTCCTTTTAAAAATATAAATAAATATTTATATTCTAACGTCGATCTATATAACTATATACGATTGAACTTTATTCAAAAGAAATTTTCTCGTCGATATTATTTAAAACAATTCATTTTAAATAATCAAAATTCGCTAAATTGCCAAAATAAAAATTTTAAACTGGCCCAGATTTTCGGGTTGTTACACTACCCTATATATATATAATAACTTTTAGGAAACATTTTTAACTAAACAAAAGCATAAGTACGTTTTGACCGTTTCGTGAATGCGTGGTGTACGCATGAACCCATATGTTTTCCTATAGGGGTTGGTTTATTGCTTTATGAGGTGAAGAGGGGACGTACGTGGTGCATTAACAACAAGGTGAATGTCACGGCAAAACTGAAACACACGTCCTACCTACCATTCCTTTAACCCTTAAGTCTCCATCTATTTAAATACCAAACCTTTCTCAACAAACCAAAATCGCAAGTTCAAAAAAAATCAATAGAAATCGTATAAATTCTTTTAAGTTCTAAAACACACATATTAGTGTTCACTGAAAGAAAAGATTTATGCTGGTGTGAAAATCGAGAAGCTCGGTGCTATTCCCTGGAATTCGTGCGCAGCACAGTCCACCTAGGGCTAAGATTCTTAGGGGATTTAGGTCGAGATGTAAGCAATGGAGTTTAGCAGTGTGTTTGTGGTTGGAAATGGCATATGTTTGCTAAAAATTGGAGGGTTCGATGGGATTTTTGTTCGGTCATTTACTGAGGGGATACGCTGTGTCACGACGAAGAGGGAAACCGCGAGGAGGATAGGTGGGATCGAGTGGTACTAAAGGGGGTAGGACGGATCGAGATTGTGAAGAGAGACTTGGGGATATTATTGGTTTGAGTTTCCATGGAAAGGTGAAAGAGAAATGGAGGTTTGAAGTATTGGACATGGGTGTCTGTAGCTTGCGTTTTCTGGTTTGGGGAACAGAAGGGTCGGTTTGGGTATTAACAGAGTAGGGGCCGTGGGTTTTTAAAGTAGAGATGGGCCATAAGAAAAAGGGTAGAGGCCCAAACGATATGAAGAAATTAAGGTCAAGTTAATTTATATTATTATCGTTTAAATTGTTTAAAACTTTAATAATGCATAACTTTCTCATATGTTAACGAAAATCAGCGAAACAAGATCCGTTGGGATCGTATGGACGAGAGCTTCATAATGAAGCTGACTGGAAGTGGATTCGGGATCGTATGAATTTATGGCGAAATAAATTGTTTGATTCAGACCAAACAAAACAGTTTATCATTCTTTAATGATGAACTGCCAAAGTGAGTAAATCTCACTAACTCTGAACAGTTTATAAATTCATGTTGTATTTTTAGAACTGTTAGATATTGACTGATTGACTGTGTGTTGACTGTTTGATTGAACTGCTAGTCAGTTAGTTGAATTTCTATATTTGATTCTGTTTAACAGAATATATCATATGGAACTGAAAGTGATGTTATCTATATTGTTTAACATCTGTGATGCAGGGAAACAAGTTGGAGGAATCCAACTGGATTCCTCAACATTTATTTTACTGTTTTCATATATTGTGATATATGATGTGTTATATAATCTGTTATGGATTATGGGTATTGGAATGATATTGATCATTGTTATTCGATATTTTAAATATCATAAGAAACCCTGGGATGTAAAAAAAGAAGTATTTCAATGTATATTGAAATAAAAGGAATTTTATAAAATCACAGGATTTTATAAAAGGAAATATTTATAAAACGAACACGGTTTTATAAAAGGGATATTTATTTAGAAAATAAATAGAAGTTATAAATAGGAAATATTTGTAACGGTAAGTAAACGTTATAAAAAGGAAATAGTTGTAACGGAAAACGTAGTTTATCAAAAGGAGTTAATCAAGCGTAGTTTATCAAAAGGAGTTAATCAAACGTAGTTTATCAAAAGGAGTTAATCGATGTTAGTTAATCGATTAGTGATAAAGTAAAAGGAGCTAATCGATGTTAGTTTAATTGATTAGTGTTAAATTAAAAGGAGTTAATCGATGTTAGTTTAATCGATTAGTGTTAAAGTAAAAGGAGCTAATCGATGTTAGTTTAATCGATTAGTGTTAAAGTTAAAGGAGTTAATCGATGTTAGTTAATCGATTAGTGTTAAAGTAAAAGGAGCTAATCGATGTTAGTTAATCGATTAGAGATAAAGTAAAAATAGAGTTAATCGATGTTAGTTAATCGATTAGAGTAAAAGCAAATGAGCTAATCGATGTTAGTTAATCGATTAGTGTTAAAGTAAAAGGAGCTAATCGATGTTAGTTAATCAATTAGAGATAAAGTAAAAATAAAGTTAATCGATGTTAGTTAATCGATTAGAGTAAAAGCAAAGGAGCTAATCGATGTTAGTTTAATCGATTAGAGTTAAAGCAAATGAGTTAATCGAATATAGTTATTCGAATAGAAAGTAAAGGAGTTATCGAATATAGTTTATTCGAAAGGAGTTAAGTGAAATGAGTAAATCAATAGCGTTAGTCAAATAGAGTTAATCCAATAATGTTAATCGAATATAGTTAATTGATAAGGGTTAATCGAATAAAGTTAAGTGAAAAGAGTCAATCGAATATAGCTATTCGAAGAGGGTTAAGTAAGGAAGTTAGTAAAAGGAATATAAAGTGAACTTTGCCTATTTCAAAGTTAGAAATGTTGTTCAGTTAAGGTCTGAGAGGTAGTTCTACCCCAACTTGATTGGCTTCGTTTTTAACTAAGGAATAGTTAAGGTTCGGCAGTAAAGGAAATGGTTTGAGTTGGCATCGCGATGGTTTGTTTAAACATCTGTCTAAGTCCAATGAAGAAGCTTTGGAAATGTTTTCCAAAGAAGAAACCAGAAATGTTTTCTAATAAAGAAAACGAGAAATGAAAATGTTTTCCATTGTTAATAACGTATATTTTCTAAATTTAGAAAATAAGAAATGTTGAATATAGGGAAACAGGAGATGAATGTTAAATGATGTTTGATCGATATAATTTCCATTTGGAAATATTATCGTTGTTTGCACACTTGTTTTTATTCGATAGTTAAATCCCAGACTATCGAAGTTTTTGACCATTTTAACGTTGTTAATATGGAGAGACCGGTTGGATTATTATCCAAAGAACCACTCTGTATTGGCATAAGCGTTGCAAATCATATATGCCAAAGGAAATTGAAGATGGAGTTATGAAAGGGCTATTCTGTTTACAGAATAGTGCCTTCGGTTCATCCTATTTCTGGATGACTTGTATGGACGGATGTCTGACAGAGTATTTCCAGACGATCACGTATATTGATTTCTCCAACTGTACCAAGAGTGGAAGCGGAGAAGGAAACTTCTTTTAGCTAACGCGTAATGTATGGTTGAGGACGTCAATCAGTGATTTGATGGATTTGACGATGTGGCATTCAAAGTGAATCTGGTATGATGATAAAGCATAGCTTCTAGCCTCATCATCCGGTAAATGACAGAAATCGGGCAGGCAGCATGGCTAAGTCGGTCGCACCGAAGTAGGGTGTATAATCACCTGAACTAGAGTTTCATTTACTTCTAAAAATCTATTGTTAATGCTGTCCCATTCGGGAAACGGTTGTTGATCCCAACTGTTGGTGATATACATTCGATACACTCAAGCGAAATGAGTGGTCGGTCATGTGTGGCCGGGTTGCAAGATGTTCTTGTTGAACCCAGTGTATTCCTCTCTAGAGGTACACGAGCGAAAGGTGGTTCCATACCTTGTCATAGTTGGAAATCCATTACCCAATACGTGCTTGCGGTTTTGATTGTATACTATATATGTAGAACGTGAGATGAAAGCGTTTCTACTAGATAATTATTATAGTTGTGGTTGATAGACGTTATTATAATATCAAAAGGTTTTGATATAAAGATAATTTGGATTCTCATAAGGGAAAAACCCGTTCCGTTATGCGGCGTGGTCTTATGAGATATCGTTTACTTGTTCAACTGTTTTTAACTGTTTTACTCACACCAGTCCCATGACTGACCCGGAGTTTACTTTGTTGTTTCCCTAAACTCTTGGGTGCCTAAATTTGTACGGGCAGTTAAGTAGTCGGGATTTTTACAGATATACTGGAAGAGCTTGGAGCAGGAGGCTTCAGGATCATATAGCTATAGTTATTTCCGCTGTGTGTAAGTGTTGTACTTTGATAATGTATTGTATACATATAATGATTTATTTCAAGGATATGTCATCTATTATATGTTATTCGTTCCGCTGTGAGATTCGTGTTACTCTGATGTTGTGTTCTTCTTCTTCTTCTATTCTAAGTTTCTACCTTACCTTTCCTCACCCTCTAATTTCTTTTCACTAATTACCAGGATTTTTTCGGGGTTTTGGTTATCGACATCGTGTTTATGTCGATAACCAAAGTCGCTCAAAATCCGGGTCGTTACAGTTGGTATCAGAGCTTAAGTTAAGAATTACTTGGCTCTGTGGCGTGACTCGGTAGAGATAGGGTTAGTAATACCCTAGATTGAGTTGAGTGTATATATACGAGTGAGCGTATTTGTTATTGATATAAAAATAATTTTATATTGTGGAGATTCATTGGTTGAGTTGTTTATGAGTTCTGGTCGATCAGTTTGACCCACTGTATCGGTAGGAGTTGATAAACACTTGAATACGATGAACCGTCATGGTATGTTTTGAAAAGAGGGTAAATTAAAATAAGTTTACCCAAGGTATATCTTGATATAGAGGAAATATATATATCAAAATTATAATATATTGGATATATTGGTTGTTATTATAATCGAGTAAGATTATAAATTAAATGGTTATGTAAATAACCAATCAGAATTCATATAAGTGAAATATGTGAAATCAGATGAGTTGAATCTGAATTTTTATCAGAAATTGAATTAAAATTCTGAAAAATTTGAAAAGTGTTTGTAAATGGATTGGGATTAAAAATAAGGAAAATTTAAGATCCTGGGAGATTTTAAATTTGTTTTACAAGCAGTGTGAATTATATTTTGAAATGAATTTCAAAGTGGAAATGTTTAGAAATGGTTTTATAGTATTGAACTCACTTCGATCACTGGGAAATAGATTCTAATGATGACAGCTGCATCATCAGTATTCATTTTTGAGTTGTAAGTGACGAATTACTACTAGAGATACTATTTTGAATTGTTTTGGGAAAGACAAGTTGTGTTGAATTTCAAATGGGATTCAAAATATAGAATTTGAATTTTTAAATAGATTTGAAATATTAACTTGTTTAAAAGAAATAAAACGAGAAGTTCCTTTATAAATGAAGTTTATAAATAGTTCTTTTATAAATGAAGTTTATAACTGAAATTGAAAGAATTATCATTGGATAATTCAGAAATAAAAATACAAGTGTGAAATTGAAAGGGAAATCTATTTTCCAAAGGTAGAAATATCGATTTCAAAAGGAATTGAAATCGAGACTTATGTAAAGAATGAATAAAGAAAGTTTGAATAGGAATTTGAATAAAGGAAGTTCAAACATAGGATTTGAATATAGAAAATTGAAAGGGGATTTGAATATAGAAAAAATCAAAGGGGATTTGAATATAGAAATTCAAATATAGAATTTGAATAAAGAAGATTTAAATAATGGAAAATTGAATATAGAATTCATATAGAGTAATAATAGGATTTGAATATAGAAATTTAAAGGAGTTTAAATATATGAAATTTAAATAGAATTTGAATTAGGAAACTTCAAATGGAGTTAAAAATGAAATTTGAATATAGAATTCAAATAGAATTCAAATGGAATTTGAATATAGCATTCAAAGAGGATTTGAGGATTTATATTCGAAATTGAATATGAAGCGTAAGTTGAAAATGGAATTCAAATTAGTCAATAAGCAAGTTAAAATATATTGGAACATGTCATGTTCAAATATTAAAGTGAAATAGACTAAAGAGTTAATTAATAAATTAATTAACGAATTAAGTTAAAACGATCAGGTATAGTTAAAATAGATTGGGCAGGTATAATTATACATGAGACAGGTTTGGAATAAAGTACAGAAGGTATATAAATAGAATGCTCGACGAAAAGGTATGTATTTAATTCATATATGAGATTTTATGCGCCGTATCGGCTAGCTGCTTGGCTTTTCTTTTTCTTTTTGGATTGGTAAGGGCCATGGGAGGCTATTTGAAATATCCCGATGCTCCTAGTACAAAAGAGGTTATGGCGAATTTTTCCGGGAATTTAAAGAGTTAGAATATTTTTAAGATAATTTGATAGTTAAAAATCAACGTATCGATATATATATAAGTTGATAAGGAAATGAACATAGAAATAGAATAGTATAATCAAAAAGGAAGACTAAGAATAAAATCTAGTAAGAATAGAAAGGGAAAGCGTATACGTGTTTAAAAGTGAATCAGTAGTTGTATGGTATTGATTATTCGAGTAAGTAGTCATATCCGTTTTGACGTTATAAATGTTATTCAGTCAAGATCTGAGAGGTAGTTATACCCCAACTTGATTGATTTCATTATTAACAAATAAATAGTAAGATTTCAGGCTCGAAGATCAATGTTGAATAAGAGTTAGTTGAATATAGTATTTGGGTTGTCGTAACGATGTTTTACACAACATCCGTTTTAACCCAAATAAGTGTAAGCTTGGAAATAGAATAAAGAATATTTCCAAAGTATAGAAATAAACGAGATCGGAAAAGAGATAAATAATTGGAATATTTTCCAATTATAAATAGCATATATTTTCTAAAAATTTAGAAAATAAAGGAAGGCGATATTCAGAAATGGTTTCCCAATAACATAAAAGGCCAAATGGGTTATTGAAAATATTTGGTTAACAAATATTGATAAAGAAATAGAGAAGTGATTTAATTAATGGAATGTTAATTAAGGGCTCAGTGACATGTTCAAAAGGAAAATTCGATTTTTGAAAAGAGTAAACTGAAAAAAAAATCCCAGGGAAAGACTGTTTAAATTAAAAACAAATTTAACAGAAATTTGTGAAAGCAAATTTGAATTAAAGTAAAGTCAGTAAAGTGGTAACTGAGATTGAATTAGAATGATATCAAGACAAATTGGATTCTGAGATTCAAATTTGAAGTGTAATGTGATAATCAAGTTAAGAGTTGGGAATCGAGAAGAAGCTCGAGTTAAAATGATAATTGACTCGAATATAAGCGAATGGTTGTGTTGTGAATAAAAGCAGATTGGAATTTGATTGGGATAACCCTTGTATCCGCTGAATGGATAACAAGTGGAAAGGATATAATGATATGCCGACAAAAGGTACACGTTTATATTTCTATTGGATATAAGATTTATGAGCCGAATTGGCAAGCCGCTTGGCAGTTTGATTTTCTTTTTGGTTGGAGATGGCCCAGAGAGGCGAGTGGTGGTTTGACCTATTAACCAGTACAAAGGAGGTGCTGGCGAAATTTTTTGAAGAGTTAAGGCATTAGAAAATTTTCAGGATTTTTGAAAATTTCCGATAATAGGAATTAATAAATAAAATTTAATTGAAATTAAATTGGTTCAGTTGAAACTGAAGTTAAGAAGTGAAGAAATATGTTCTAACCAGTCGATAGGGTCGTCCTCTACCTTTTAGCAATTTCGAGGATGAAATTATTTTAAGTGGGGAAGATTGTAATGACCCGCATTGACAGAGGTATTTGAATTTATTTATTTAATTATATAAATGGTGGTTTAGAGTATTTAATGGTCATGGAGTTTAAATATGATGAATATTTAATTAAAATAATAAATTAAATAATATATTTAATTCTGAATAATCAGAATTTGTCGAAATGACGATATGGTGTGAACCGGATCATCTGTGATATTTAATTCAGCTTGGAATTGAATTTGAATAACGAATATATTCAATCGTCGACAGTTGAACGTATAGTTTATAAAATAATTATAAACGAGCTCGAAATGGTGCTGCAGTTCGTAAATTGGCGATTCGAACTTCAATTGAGTATACAGGATTCGTTTTAAGCCGGATTTCTATGAAACAAGAAATGTGTGGAGCTGGTGGAGTATATCTTTCTAGTGGAAGAGAAAAATAGGGATTTGGTCGTGTAAATTTTGATTTATGTCCAAATCAAA
The DNA here is from genome assembly GCA_030737875.1 of Allium sativum. NCBI lineage: Eukaryota > Viridiplantae > Streptophyta > Magnoliopsida > Asparagales > Amaryllidaceae > Allium > Allium sativum. Next base: position 832,392,639 of record CM060910.1, read on the forward strand.
TTTTAAAATAGTCGTTATAGAATCATTTATCGACCGTAACGATTTATTCGATATAACTAGATATCGGGTTCGAATTTAGACAAGATTCTTTTGAGACGTAGTGATAATTAAATTTTTAGAATTTTTTGGTAATTTTTAATTAATTAAATAAGCAACATTTTATTTGAAGTTTTTGCACCCTTAATCAGCGATTTTGGGGTTTCACAATATGAGTTAATCTACCGGTATTTTTATATTTTTGAAATCGTGTCACCTTACTCGTCACAACGGTATGTTTAAATCTGTCCATAGCAGTCCGTATTTGAACGGAACTCTACGGAATGAGGTGCGTTAAACTTTATAATATAAAAGGAACTACCCTATATATATATATAATAACCTTTAGGAAACATTTTTAACTAAACAAAAGCATAAGTACGTTTTGACCGTTTCGTGAATGCGTGGTGTACGCACGAACCCATATGTTTTCCTGTAGGGGTTGGTTTATTGCTTTATGAGGTGAAGAGGGGACGTACGTGGTGCATTAACAGCAAGGTGAATGTCACGGCAAAACTGAAACACACGTCCTACCTACCATCCCTTTAACCCTTAAGTCTCCATCTATTTAAATACCAAACCTTTCTCAGCAAACCAAAATCGCAAGTTCAAAAAAAATCAATAGAAATCGTATAAATTCTTTTAAGTTCTAAAACACACATATTAGTGTTCACTGAAAGAAAAGATTTATGATGGTGTGAAAATCGGGAAGCTCGGTGCTATTCCCTATAATTCGTATGCAGCACAGTCCACCTAGGGCTAAGATTCTTAGGGGATTTAAGTCGAGATGTAAGCAATGGAGTTTGGCAGTGTGTTTGTGGTTGGAAATGGCATTTGTTTGCTAAAAATTGGAGGGTTCGATGGGATTTTTGTTCGTTCATTTACTGAGGGGATACGCTGTGTCACGACGAAGAGGGAAACCGCAAGGAGGATAGGTGGGATCGAGTGGTACTAAAGGGGGTAGGACGGATCGAGATTGTGAAGAGAGACTTGGGGATATCATTGGTTTGAGTTTCCATGGAAAGGTGAAAGAGAAATGGAGGTTTAAAGTATTGGACATGGGTGTCTGTAGCTTGCATTTTCTGGTTTGGGGAAGAGAAGGGTCGGTTTGGGTATTAACAGAGTAGGGGCCGTGGGTTTTTAAAGTAGAGATGGGCCATAAGAAAAAGGGTAGAGGCCCAAACGATATGAAGAAATTAAGGTCAAGTTAATTTATATTATTATCGTTTAAATTGTTTAAAACTTTAATAATGCATAACTTTCTCATATGTTAACGAAAATCAGCGAAACAAGATCCGTTGGGATCGTATGAACGAGAGCTTCACAATGAAGCTAACTGGAAGTGGATTCGGGATCGTATGAATTTATGGCGAAATAAATTGTTTGATTCAGACCAAACAAAACAGTTTATCATTCTTTAATGATGAATTGCCAAAGTGAGTAAATCTCACTAACTCTGAACAGTTTATAAATTCATGTTGTATTTTTAGAACTGTTAGATATTGACTGATTGACTGTGTGTTGACTGTTTGATTGAACTACTAGTCAGTTAGTTGAATTTCTATATTTGATTCTGTTTAACAGAATATATCATATGGATCTGAAAGTGATGTTATCTATATTGTTTAACATCTGTGATGCAGGGAAACAGGTTGGAGGAATCCAACTGGATTCCTCAACATTTATTTTACTGTTTTCATATATTGTGATATCTGATGTGTTATATAATCTGTTATGGATTATGGGTGTTGGAATGATATTGATCATTGTTATTCGATATTTTAAATATCATAAGAAACCCTGGGATGTAAAAAAAGAAGTATTTCAATGTATATTGAAATAAAAGGAATTTTATAAAATCACAGGATTTTATAAAAGGAAATATTTATAAAACGAACACGGTTTTATAAAAGGGATATTTATTTAGAAAATAAATAGAAGTTATAAATAGGAAATATTTGTAACGGTAAATAGAAGTTATAAATAGGAAATATTTGTAACGGTAAGTAAACGTTATAAAAAGGAAATAGTTGTAACGGAAAACGTAGTTTATCAAAAGGAGTTAATCAAACGTAGTTTATCAAAAGGAGTTAATCAAACGTAGTTTATCAAAAGGAGTTAATCGATGTTAGTTAATCGATTAGTGATAAAGTAAAAGGAGCTAATCGATGTTAGTTTAATCGATTAGTGTTAAAGTAAAAGGAGTTAATCGATGTTAGTTTAATCGATTAGTGTTAAAGTAAAAGGAGCCAATCGATGTTAGTTTAATCGATTAGTGTTAAAGTAAAAGGAGTTAATCGATGTTAGTTAATCGATTAGTGTTAAAGTAAAAGGAGCTAATCGATGTTAGTTAATCGATTAGAGATAAAGTAAAAATAGAGTTAATCGATGTTAGTTAATCGATTAGAGTAAAAGCAAAGGAGCTAATCGATGTTAGTTAATCGATTAGTGTTAAAGTAAAAGGAGCTAATCGATGTTAGTTAATCGATTAGAGATAAAGTAAAAATAGAGTTAATCGATGTTAGTTAATCGATTAGAGTAAAAGCAAAGGAGCTAATCGATGTTAGTTTAATCGATTAGAGTTAAAGCAAATGAGTTAATCGAATATAGTTATTCGAATAGAAAGTAAAGGAGTTATCGAATATAGTTTATTCGAAAGGAGTTAAGTGAAATGAGTAAATCAATAGCGTTAGTCAAATAGAGTTAATCCAATAATGTTAACCGAATAGAGTTAATTGATAAGGGTTAATCGAATAAAGTTAAGTGAAAAGAGTCAATCGAATATAGCTATTCGAAGAGGGTTAAGTAAGGAAGTTAGTAAAAGGAATATAAAGTGAACTTTGCCTGTTTTAAAGTTAGAAATGTTGTTCAGTTAAGGTCTGAGAGGTAGTTCTGCCCCAACTTGATTGGCTTCGTTTTTAACTAAGGAATAGTTAAGGTTCGGCAGTAAAGGAAATGGTTTGAGTTGGCATCGCGATGGTTTGTTTAAACATCTGTCTAAGTCCAATGAAGAAGCTTTGGAAATGTTTTCCAAAGAAGAAACCAGAAATGTTTTCTAATAAAGAAAACGAGAAATGGAAATGTTTTCCATTGTTGATAACGTATATTTTCTAAATTTAGAAAATAAGAAATGTTGAATATAGGGAAACAGGAGATGAATGTTAAATGATGTTTGATCGATATAATTTCCATTTGAAAATATTATCGTTGTTTGCGCACTTGTTTTTATTCGATAGTTAAATCCCAGACTATCGATGTTTTTGACCATTTTAACGTTGTTAATATGGAGAGACCGGTTGGATTATTATCCAAAGAACCACTCTGTATTGGCATAAGCGTTGCGAATCATATATGCCAAAGGAAATTGAAGATGGAGTTATGCAAGGGCTATCCTGTTTACAGAATAGTGCCTTCGGTTCATCCTGTTCCTGGATGACTTGTATGGACGGATGTCTGACAGAGTATTTCCAGACGATCATGTATATTGATTTCTCCAACTGTACCAAGAGTGGAAGCGGAGAAGGAAACTTCTTTTAGCTAACGCGTAATGTATGGTTGAGGACGTCAATCAGTGATTTGATGGATTTGATGATGTGGCATTCAAAGTGAATCTGGTATGATGATAAAGCGTAGCTTCTAGCCTCATCATCCGGTAATTGACAGAAATCGGGCAGGCAGCATGGCTAAGTCGGTCACACCGAAGTAGGGTGTATAATCACCTGAACTAGAGTTTCATTTACTTCTAAAAATCTATTGTTAATGCTGTCCCATTCGGGAAACGGTTGCTGATCCCAACTGTTGGTGAAATACATTCGATACACTCAAGCGAAATGAGTGGTCGATCATGTGTGGCCGGGTTGCAAGATGTTCTTGTTGAACCCAGTGTATTCCTCTCTAGAGGTACACGAGCGAAAGGTGGTTCCATACCTTGTCATAGTTGGAAATCCATTACCCAATACGTGCTTGCGGTTTTGATTGTATACTATATATGTAGAACGTGAGATGAAAGCGTTTCTACTAGAAAATTATTATAGTTGTGGTTGATATACATTATTATAATATCAAAAGGTTTTGATATAAATATGATTTGGATTCTCATAAGGGAAAAACCCGTTCCGTTATGCGGAGTGGTCTTATGAGATATCGTTTACTTGTTCAACTGATTTTAACTATTTTACTCACACTAGTCCCATGACTGACCCGAAGTCTACTTTGTTGTTTTCCCTAAACTCTTGAGTGCCTAAATTTGTACGGGCAGTCAAGTAGTCGGGATTTTTACAGATATACTGGAAGAGCTTGGAGCAGGAGGCTTCAGGACCGTATAGCTATAGTTATTTCCGCTGTGTGTAAGTGTTGTATTTTGATAATGTATTGTATACATATAATGATTTATTTCAAGGATATGTTATCTATTATATGTTATTCGTTTCGCTGTGAGATTCATGTTACTCTGATGTTGTGTTCTTCTTCTTCTTCTTCTTCTTCTTCTATTCTAAGTTTCTACCTTACCTTTCCTCACCCTCTAATTTCTTTTCACTAATTACCAGGAATTTTTCGGGGTTTTGGTTATCGACATCGTGTTTATGTCGATGACTAAAGTCGCTCAAAATCTGGGTCGTTACATTTTATTTGTGCAGTTGGGCAACGCGTAAAATTTATCGTCCCAATCAATATCAGTCAAATGGGTGCTCATAAACAAATCGTTCGATTCGTAAATGAATATTTATTTTACATACACGTTAAAAACTATATTTTTAACTATAAAATATTTTATTCATTCCACTTCACACAATCAACTTTCACAACACTGCAATCAAACAAACAAGCCATCCACGGTCTGTGGATGAGGGGTGACGGGTGCTGCTAAGCACCGTCTGCATCCTAGTATATATTTCAAACTAGAAATTAAAATGAAAGTGAGGAGTTCTCACCTTTGGGTTCCACTCCACCGTTCTTTGTTTCAAAACTGCTCGGATATGTCCAAAATTTCAATGCGACCTTTTCCCGCTGTTCCCATATAAAAATCACATTTTTATCACTTCATTCTAATAAATAAAAATCATATTTTTATTTCAACTTCATATATTTACAACGCTTCTTTCTATATAAAAATTATATTTTTATATCGCTACTTCATTATAAAGAACAAATTTTTACATAATGCTTTTCACATATAAAAAATTCTACATTTTTATAATAAAAATCATAACCCTATAATATTAAAAAGCTTACTTTCAAAGCTGTTATATAAATTAAAAATCATATTTTTATATTCTTAAAACCATACTATTTTTATATCGTTATATATAAATTAAAAATCACTTCTTTTATGTTATACATATAAATAAAAATCAAATCTTTATTTATAAAAATCAAAATTTTAACATCTCTTCCTACATATAAAAATTCGACCTTTATCATATTGAAAATCTAAGTTTTATTCTTTCTCTAATATAAAAATCATATTTTTATTCTTTACATTATACAAATATCGGATTTTTATCGCCAATGAATATATATAAAAATCACATTTTTAGCCAATGCTATTTATAAACAAAAAGCACATTTTTATCACGCTTTCATTATAATAAAAATCAAATTTTCATCTCGCTACAAATATAAAAATCAAAGCTTTATATGTCATATATATAAATAAATATCTCCTCTTGATGTTATACAAGAATCTATTCTTTTCATTAGTAAAAATATAGTCTTTTCTAAAATAAAAATATAATCTTTATTCTCTATAAATATAAATAAAAATCCTATACTTACTCTAATCAAAGACCTAAACTTTTTACATAAGAAAATCGCAGATTTTATATGATAAATAAAAATAAAATAAAATTCTAAAAACTCACTGTCGGAGGGGGCCGAGGGGGCGCCGGTCGTAGGTGGTGGCGGCCATTAGGGACAGTGGCGGTGTGGGCGGTGCTTCGGAGGCGCGGCTAGGGTTTGATGAATTAGGGGGGGTCTCGTTTGTTCAAATGGGAGCTGGAGGGCGGGGGGGGGGGGAGGTAGGAGGTCTGCGTCGGGGAATAAGAAGGGTAGGGGACGAATCACGGTGGCGGCGCAGCTGGAGGCTCAGGCGACGGCTTCTCATCATTCCCGTTTGTTTTTTTTCTTTTTTTCTTCGATTTGGTTTGACAAAGAAGGGGGGTTTGACTGATATGAGAAAAGGAGGTTGGGAGTTTTTATAATATATATATATTATTTTAATTCAATAAAGTAACTTTAAATTTCGATCTCCAAACGAGACCCACCGCCTGTCATCCCTAGCCAATTACCCACATTTCGAACACAATGGGATATATTTCGTAATCTCATTCAGCTGTTTCGATCAGTTTCCATCAAAATCAAAATATAAATATATATTGATTTTGAACGCATATTTCAATTTACAGGGGCCACATACGGACTCTAAACCCAAAAAAATATTTCTAGCTTCGTATTGATGATACGGTCCTAACAAAACTAATTTCATCAAATTCTGAGACCGTTTGAAAATGACCATTTTCTGGTCGATCGAAATTGACTGAAACTGTTAAAACACGTTTCAGTGTGCCATGCTCACACATTGTAGTGACCCGAAAATCCGGTCCAATTTGAGCTGACTAAATAACACAAGTCCAACCCCAAATTGCACTGAAAATTCAAGAAATTAATAGAAAGAAGATAGAGGGTGAGGATAGATAAGATAGAACTAGTAGAATAGAAGAAGAAGAAGAAGAACATCAACATCAGAGTAACACGAATCTCACAGTGGAACGAATAAAATATAACATAACTTTTGAAATACAAACAGTATATGTATACAATAGCACTTTTCAGAGTACCACACTTACAACAACAGCGGAAATAATAATAGCTATAGAATCTTGAAACCTCCTGCTCCAAGCTCTCCAAGTGTATCTGAAAAATCCTGAACTACTTGACTGCCCGTACAAATTTAGGCACCCAAGAGTTTAGGTAGAACAAAACAAAGTAAACTCCGGGTCAGTCATGGGACTGGTATGAGTAAAACAGTTTAAAACAATTTGAACAAGTAAACGATAACTCATAAGACCACGCCGTATAACGGAACGGGTTTTTTTCCTTATGAGAATCCAAAATATCTTTATATCAAAAACCTTTTGATATTATAATAATGTCTATCAACCACAACTATAATAATCATCTAGCAGAAACGCTTTCATCTCACGTTCTACATATATAGTATACAATCAAAACCGCAAGCACGTATTGGGTAATGGATTTCCAACTATGACAAGGTATGGATCCACCTTCCGATCAGTGTACTCTAGGAACGATACATTGGAGTTCAACAAGAACATCTTGCAACTCAGCCACACATGACCGACCACTCATTTCGCTTGAGTGTATCGAATGTACATCACCAACGGTTGGGATCAGCAACCGTTTCCCGTATATATATGGGACAGCATTGATAGATTAAAGAAGCAAATGAATATTCTCTAGATAGGTGATTATACACCCTACTTCAGTGCGACCGACTTAGCCATGCTGCCTGCCCGATTTTTTTCATTTACTGGATGTGAGGTTAGAAGCTATGCTTACTTTCCATTCATTTATAACATGATCACTTTGAATGCCACATTATCAGATCCGTTAATCATTAGTTGGATCTGCACAAATAGATTCTGGATATTATGCGAAGGGAATAAATCCGTTGGCCACCATATATATTTGTACAGTCCAACTCTTTCGATCATTGGTACTATTCTGTCAGACATTCGTCCATATACGTTCGTTCTGGGACTGAACGAAACTGAAGGCACTATTCTATAAACAGGACAGCCGTTGCATAACACCGTCTTCAATTATCTTCATCGTATTTGATCACAACGCTTATATCAATACGGAGTGGTTTTTCGGATAATAATCCAACCGGTCTCTCCATATTAACAACGTAAAATGGTCAAAACTTCGATAGTCTGTGATTTAACTATCAAATGAAAACATGTCGGTGTACAAACAACGATCTAAATTCCAAATGGAATTATTGATCCAATCATCAACCATATATATATATATATTCATATTTCCTTATTTTCTAAAATTTGAAAATATATGTTTTCAACATTGGTAAACATTTCCAATCCTCATTTACGCATCACTACCATTCCACAACTATTAGTCCCTAACTGTAAACTAGTAAGAGAACAATTCTCTAAGTATAAACCCCGAAGGCCGAAACCAACATCAGATCAACACTCAGAAAACTATTCAACTTACTAATCTCTAGTCAGTTTCAAATTTTTGTTTAACTTCACTTCTTAATTTCTATATTCGATTAACCCCTTTTTATAAACTACGTTTGATTAACTCCTTTTGATAAACTACGTTTTCCGTTACAACTATTTCCCTTTTTACAACTTCTATTTACCGTTACAAATATTTCCTATTTACAACTTCTATTTACCGTTACAAATATTTCCTATTTACAACTTCTATTTACCGTTACAAATATTTCTTATTTACAACTTCTATTTACCGTTACAAATATTTCCTATTTACAACTTCTATTTACCGTTACAAATATTTCCTATTTACAACTTCTATTTACCGTTACAAATATTTCCTATTTACAACTTCTATTTACCGTTACAAATATTTCCTATTTACAACGGTTTATTTGTCTTCTAAATAAATATTCCTTTATTCCTATTTATTTTCTAAATAAATATTCTCCTTTTCAATTCTATTTATTTTCTAAATAAATACCTCTTTTATAAAACTCTATTTATTTTCTATAAATACTTCCTTTTATAAAACCGTGTTCGTTTTATAAATAATTTCCTTATATAAAATCCTGTGATTTTATAAAATTTCTTTATTTCAATATACATTTGAAATATTCCATTTCACAACTCAGGGTTTCTTATGATATTTAAAATATCGAACAACGATGATCAATATCGTTCTAACATCCATAATCAATAACAGATTATAAATCCCAACATATATCACAATATATAAAAACAGTAAAATAATTGTTGAGGAACCCAGTCGGATTCCTCCAACCTGTCTCCCTGCATCCACAGATGTTACACAGTATAATATACATCAATTTCATCCCAACATGAAATATACTGATAATCAGAATCCATATTTGATTTACGGTTTTCTATATATAACTATCTACGTTTTCAATCAAACCTATTTAACAATCCAGTTTAACGATCAATATACAACAGTCAATAAATAAAGTACAATTTATATTTAAATATAAATTGAGGAGAGTTAGTGAGTTTTACTCACATTTGCAGTTCATCGTTAAAGAACGATAAACCGTTATTTGATTTGAATCAAACAATTAAATTCGCCGTAAATTCAAATGAGCTCCAATCCACTTCCATTCAGCTTCATTGTGAAGCTCTCGTCCATACGATCCCAACGCAACTGACGGTTCGCTATTTCGATTCCGTATGACAAAGTTATGATATTTACAAGTTATGTACATTTTAATGAATTAAAACTCAGGTTTAAACATAAATGGGCCTTCACCTTATTAATTCCAGCCCAATACCCCATCAAACACAGCCCACACCTGCCCTTTCTTCCTCCCAACGCTGAAACACAGCAGCTCCAACGTGTCCTCCTCCATTTCACCAACTTCATCGATCCAAATCTCCTCCATTTCAACACCGATTCACAAACCGACTTCACCACTAACCTTCTCTTCAAAATCTCCTTCTTCCCAACACTACAAATCCAAACTCGAGCTCACCATCACCTCGTGTTAAAGACACACCCCCTACTTGAACACATGGTCCACCACAATATAACCTTTTATCATTTTTAAACAACAGTATCACCCCTTTCCCTTACCACGTTTTTGCTTCTAGGCCCCTCTCCATGTACAACGCCGGCTTCCTCTTTTGGTAAATGTTTGCATGCGCCCAATATTTTGTTTCCATGACCGCTGCAAACTCTACACCTGTCCATTCTTCTTTACAAAAGAACAACACGCGAGCTCCTGTTGTACTTCGTTTGTCGGCCTCCTGTACTCACCATTGACTTCACTAATCCCCTCCTAAAACTACAACCGCAACACCATACTTACTTGCCAACACTTCCAGTACCTCAAACCATGCTCGAACCTTCACGCATCACTCAAAGCTGCTTCCATTTCCAAGGATTCAAAGAATATTGAGTTTAGATCTTAACGGTGGAGGATTTTCTTTTATGGTTTGTTTTTGCTGAGACCAACAAATTACGGCGGCGCACAAATGTTTGCTAAGCGAATCGATAATTAGGTCTTAAGGCTTGTGTATTTATAGATCTTCAGTGCCTTAGTTTTGAAGGTATAAACAGTAGCTTAAGGGGACAAGGAGAAGACAGGACGTGGTGTGAGAAGTGAGTGAAGCGAAGTCTGTAGGATAGGACGTGATGTATGGGTGCAAAAGAAATGGTCGTGTAGAAGAAAACACGTACAGAGAGTCTTAAATGCTAGTGAAAGTATATATAAGGTTTGGAATGTTTAATATTATTTTAATATACATGGGACTGCAATGAGAAATTCGCCCCAAAATACCTACATACGATCTTTGTTTTCGACAAAACAAGCTAATCCTAACATAGAAAAATATTTTGGATCCAATGGGACAGGTTTCGTCGAATTCCGACACCGTTTGTAAAAATCCCTTAGAAAATATCGATGAAAAACACCGAGCATTAATTCATTAAAATTATAGAAAAAATCCTAAAAATATGAGGCCTTGACGTTTCACTAGACCTCTTCCTAAGGTTTCGTATGAAACTTGTTTCGTTGAATTTCGAGTTCGTTTGACCAGCTAACTATTCAATTTAGTTTGTTTTAAGTTAAAAACATAGCGTACCCCACTATGAAATAGTCTTTTCACGTAGGGACAGTTATGGACAGAAACAAAAATACCGTTGAAATGAGTGACGTGCTCTAGTCCCAAAAATGTAATAATACCGGTAGATGGACTCATATTGTGAAACCCCGAAGTGTCGATACAGGGTGCCAAATACTCCAAATAAAAAGTTGCTTATTTAATTAATTAAAAATTACAGTAAAATTCTAAAAATTAAATTATCGCTATTTCCCAAAAGGACCTTGTCTAGATTCAAACCCGATCTCTAGTTTATCGAATAAACCGTTACGGTCGATAAACGATTCTATAGCGACTATTCCAAAATTTGATTTGGACATATCTCAAAATCTACACGACGAAATCCAGATTTTTCTCTTCCACTAGAAAGATATACTCCACCAGCTCTACGCGTTTCTTGTTTCACATAAATCCGGCTTAAAACGAATTCTGTACATTCAGTTAAAGTTCAAATCGCCAAATAGCGAACTGCAGCGCCATTTCGAGCTCGATTATAATTATAATTATAAATTATACGTTCTGATGCCACATATTAAATATATTCGTTATTTAAATAGTTAAATAACTTCATTATTACGTTGCTAAAATTCCGGGTCATTACATTCTTTCCCCCTTAAAATAATTTCGTCCTCGAAATTGCTAAGGTAGTGGACGACCCTATCTACTGGGTAAAAGTATATCAGTTTACCTCTTATCGCCGGTTTCAACTGAACCAATTAATATCGACTAAAATATTAATTTTTTTTTCCGACTAACTAAATTTTCAAAAATTCTGAAAATTTCTAACACCTTAACTTTTCGAAAAATTTCGCCAGCACCTCCTTTGTACTGGTCAATAACTCAAACTCCCACTCGCCTCTCTAGGCCATCTCCAACCCAAAAGTAAATCAAACAGCCAAGCGGCTTGCCAATTCGGCTCAAAAATCTCATATCCATATAAAATATAAACTGGTACCTTTTTGTCGGGCATATCCACTCTATCACTTCCATATGCTATCAACTCAGCATATACCAGTGTTATCTCAATCAAATTCCAATCAGTTCATAACTTCAAATCCAAATCGAATTTCATTCGAACCCCAATATCAAATTCCAAATTATTGACTTATCAATTTGGTTCCATTCTAGATTTTCTCAAATCCAATTCAATTTTATTTTTACCATCTCATTTTATTTAACTTCATTAGTTAAATTTAAATTCCATAATTTAAATTCCAGGGTTTCTTTCAAATCAATTTGAAACCATAATACCAATTCAAAACCTTTGAATTTCTAAACACTTGTTTTCCTTAAACAATTCAAAAACACAACCTTTGGTAGTAATCCGTCACTTAGAACTCGAAAATGAACACTGATGATGTCGCGATTCATCATCAGAATCTATTTTCCAGCTATCGAAGTGAGTTCAATACTATATCACTTTCAATTTGAAAAATGTTTTCAAAATCTCCCAGGAACTTAAAATTTCCTTATTTTAATTCCAAATCTGATTTAAATTCAGATTTTCTTCATCTTATTTCATATGCTTTACTTATATGAATTCTGATTCATTACTTATAATCATTTCACTTTTATAATCTTACTCAATTATATTACCAACCAACACAACCAATTATACTATGTTAATTTCAAACATATCATGTTGGTTCATCGTATTCGAGTGTTTAGTAACCCCTATCAATACAGTGGATCAGACTGATCGACCAGAATTCATAAACAACTCAACCAATAAAACTCCATAATATAAAATCATTTTATACTGAATAACATATACGCACTCATATATATACACTCAAACTCAGTCTAGGATATTACTAATCCCATCTCTACTGAATCACGCCACAGAGCCAAGGTAATACTTAACCAATGCTCTGATACCAACTGTAGTGACCCGAAAATCCGGTCCAATTTGAGCTGACTAAATAACACAAGTCCAACCCCAAATTGCACTGAAAATTCAAGAAATTAATAGAAAGAAGATAGAGGGTGAGGATAGATAAGATAGAACTAGTAGAATAGAAGAAGAAGAAGAAGAACATCAACATCAGAGTAACACGAATCTCACAGTGGAACTAATAAAATATAACATAACTTTTGAAATACAAACAGTATATGTATACAATAGCACTTTTCAGAGTACCACACTTACAACAACAGCGGAAATAATAATAGCTATAGAATCTTGAAACCTCCTGCTCCAAGCTCTCCAAGTGTATCTGAAAAATCCTGAACTACTTGACTGCCCGTACAAATTTAGGCACCCAAGAGTTTAGGTAGAACAAAACAAAGTAAACTCCGGGTCAGTCATGGGACTGGTATGAGTAAAACAGTTTAAAACAATTTGAACAAGTAAACGATAACTCATAAGACCACGCCGTATAACGGAACGGGTTTTTTTCCTTATGAGAATCCAAAATATCTTTATATCAAAAACCTTTTGATATTATAATAATGTCTATCAACCACAACTATAATAATCATCTAGCAGAAACGCTTTCATCTCACGTTCTACATATATAGTATACAATCAAAACCGCAAGCACGTATTGGGTAATGGATTTCCAACTATGACAAGGTATGGATCCACCTTCCGATCAGTGTACTCTAGGAACGATACATTGGAGTTCAACAAGAACATCTTGCAACTCAGCCACACATGACCGACCACTCATTTCGCTTGAGTGTATCGAATGTACATCACCAACGGTTGGGATCAGCAACCGTTTCCCGTATATATATGGGACAGCATTGATAGATTAAAGAAGCAAATGAATATTCTCTAGATAGGTGATTATACACCCTACTTCGGTGCGACCGACTTAGCCATGCTGCCTGCCCGATTTTTGTCATTTACCGGATGTGAGGTTAGAAGCTATGCTTACTTTCCATTCATTTATAACATGATCACTTTGAATGCCACATTATCAGATCCGTTAATCATTAGTTGGATCTGCACAAATAGATTCTGGATATTATGCGAAGGGAATAAATCCGTTGGCCACCATATATATTTGTACAGTCCAACTCTTTCGATCATTGGTACTATTCTGTCAGACATTCGTCCATATACGTTCGTTCTGGGACTGAACGAAACTGAAGGCACTATTCTATAAACAGGACAGCCGTTGCATAACACCGTCTTCAATTATCTTCATCGTATTTGATCACAACGCTTATATCAATACGGAGTGGTTCTTCGGATAATAATCCAACCGGTCTCTCCATATTAACAACGTAAAATGGTCAAAACTTCGATAGTCTGTGATTTAACTATCAAATGAAAACATGTCGGTGTACAAACAACGATCTAAATTCCAAATGGAATTATTGATCCAATCATCAACCATATATATATATATATATATTCATATTTCCTTATTTTCTAAAATTTGAAAATATATGTTTTCAACATTGGTAAACATTTCCAATCCTCATTTACGCATCACTACCATTCCACAACTATTAGTCCCTAACTGTAAACTAGTAAGAGAACAATTCTCTAAGTATAAACCCCGAAGGCCGAAACCAACATCAGATCAACACTCAGAAAACTATTCAACTTACTAATCTCTAGTCAGTTTCAAATTTTTGTTTAACTTCACTTCTTAATTTCTATATTCGATTAACCCCTTTTTATAAACTACGTTTGATTAACTCCTTTTGATAAACTACGTTTTCCGTTACAACTATTTCCCTTTTTACAACTTCTATTTACCGTTACAAATATTTCCTATTTACAACTTCTATTTACCGTTACAAATATTTCCTATTTACAACTTCTATTTACCGTTACAAATATTTCTTATTTACAACTTCTATTTACCGTTACAAATATTTCCTATTTACAACTTCTATTTACCGTTACAAATATTTCCTATTTACAACTTCTATTTACCGTTACAAATATTTCCTATTTACAACTTCTATTTACCGTTACAAATATTTCCTATTTACAACGGTTTATTTGTCTTCTAAATAAATATTCCTTTATTCCTATTTATTTTCTAAATAAATATTCTCCTTTTCAATTCTATTTATTTTCTAAATAAATACCTCTTTTATAAAACTCTATTTATTTTCTATAAATACTTCCTTTTATAAAACCGTGTTCGTTTTATAAATAATTTCCTTATATAAAATCCTGTGATTTTATAAAATTTCTTTATTTCAATATACATTTGAAATATTCCATTTCACAACTCAGGGTTTCTTATGATATTTAAAATATCGAACAACGATGATCAATATCGTTCTAACATCCATAATCAATAACAGATTATAAATCCCAACATATATCACAATATATAAAAACAGTAAAATAATTGTTGAGGAACCCAGTCGGATTCCTCCAACCTGTCTCCCTGCATCCACAGATGTTACACAGTATAATATACATCAATTTCATCCCAACATGAAATATACTGATAATCAGAATCCATATTTGATTTACGGTTTTCTATATATAACTATCTACGTTTTCAATCAAACCTATTTAACAATCCAGTTTAACGATCAATATACAGCAGTCAATAAATAAAGTACAATTTATATTTAAATATAAATTGAGGAGAGTTAGTGAGTTTTACTCACATTTGCAGTTCATCGTTAAAGAACGATAAACCGTTATTTGATTTGAATCAAACAATTAAATTCGCCGTAAATTCAAATGAGCTCCAATCCACTTCCATTCAGCTTCATTGTGAAGCTCTCGTCCATACGATCCCAACGCAACTGACGGTTCGCTATTTCGATTCCGTATGACAAAGTTATGATATTTACAAGTTATGTACATTTTAATGAATTAAAACTCAGGTTTAAACATAAATGGGCCTTCACCTTATTAATTCCAGCCCAATACCCCATCAAACACAGCCCACACCTGCCCTTTCTTCCTCCCAACGCTGAAACACAGCAGCTCCAACGTGTCCTCCTCCATTTCACCAACTTCATCGATCCAAATCTCCTCCATTTCAACACCGATTCACAAACCGACTTCACCACTAACCTTCTCTTCAAAATCTCCTTCTTCCCAACACTACAAATCCAAACTCGAGCTCACCATCACCTCGTGTTAAAGACACACCCCCTACTTGAACACATGGTCCACCACAATATAACCTTTTATCATTTTTAAACAACAGTATCACCCCTTTCCCTTACCACGTTTTTGCTTCTAGGCCCCTCTCCATGTACAACGCCGGCTTCCTCTTTTGGTAAATGTTTGCATGCGCCCAATATTTTGTTTCCATGACCGCTGCAAACTCTACACCTGTCCATTCTTCTTTACAAAAGAACAACACGCGAGCTCCTGTTGTACTTCGTTTGTCGGCCTCCTGTACTCACCATTGACTTCACTAATCCCCTCCTAAAACTACAACCGCAACACCATACTTACTTGCCAACACTTCCAGTACCTCAAACCATGCTCGAACCTTCACGCATCACTCAAAGCTGCTTCCATTTCCAAGGATTCAAAGAATATTGAGTTTAGATCTTAACGGTGGAGGATTTTCTTTTATGGTTTGTTTTTGCTGAGACCAACAAATTACGGCGGCGCACAAATGTTTGCTAAGCGAATCGATAATTAGGTCTTAAGGCTTGTGTATTTATAGATCTTCAGTGCCTTAGTTTTGAAGGTATAAACAGTAGCTTAAGGGGACAAGGAGAAGACAGGACGTGGTGTGAGAAGTGAGTGAAGCGAAGTCTGTAGGATAGGACGTGATGTATGGGTGCAAAAGAAACGGTCGTGTAGAAGAAAACACGTACAGAGAGTCTTAAATGCTAGTGAAAGTATATATAAGGTTTGGAATGTTTAATATTATTTTAATATACATGGGACTGCAATGAGAAATTCGCCCCAAAATACCTACATACGATCTTTGTTTTCGACAAAACAAGCTAATCCTAACATAGAAAAATATTTTGGATCCAATGGGACAGGTTTCGTCGAATTCCGACACCGTTTGTAAAAATCCCTTAGAAAATATCGATGAAAAACACCGAGCATTAATTCATTAAAATTATAGAAAAAATCCTAAAAATATGAGGCCTTGACGTTTCACTAGACCTCTTCCTAAGGTTTCGTATGAAACTTGTTTCGTTGAATTTCGAGTTCGTTTGACCAGCTAACTATTCAATTTAGTTTGTTTTAAGTTAAAAACATAGCGTACCCCACTATGAAATAGTCTTTTCACGTAGGGACAGTTATGGACAGAAACAAAAATACCGTTGAAATGAGTGACGTGCTCTAGTCCCAAAAATGTAATAATACCGGTAGATGGACTCATATTGTGAAACCCCGAAGTGTCGATACAGGGTGCCAAATACTCCAAATAAAAAGTTGCTTATTTAATTAATTAAAAATTACAGTAAAATTCTAAAAATTAAATTATCGCTATTTCCCAAAAGGACCTTGTCTAGATTCAAACCCGATCTCTAGTTTATCGAATAAACCGTTACGGTCGATAAACGATTCTATAGCGACTATTCCAAAATTTGATTTGGACATATCTCAAAATCTACACGACGAAATCCAGATTTTTCTCTTCCACTAGAAAGATATACTCCACCAGCTCTACGCGTTTCTTGTTTCACATAAATCCGGCTTAAAACGAATTCTGTACATTCAGTTAAAGTTCAAATCGCCAAATAGCGAACTGCAGCGCCATTTCGAGCTCGATTATAATTATAATTATAAATTATACGTTCTGATGCCACATATTAAATATATTCGTTATTTAAATAGTTAAATAACTTCATTATTACGTTGCTAAAATTCCGGGTCATTACACACATTGATTCAGAAAATTATGCAAATTGGAATCTAGCAATAATTTTACATCCCGGATCCAATAAAAGTGGTTTCGTCGAAACGAATGTCGTTTGCAAAATTGCTATTTTTAAGGGCTAGAATTCCATAGCGACTACTCTGAAATTTCAACTGGGCATAACTTTTTATCCCCGCTATGAAATTTCAATTTTTCGGATTCGTTGGAAAGATATTTTCAAATAGACTCAAATATTTTTGGTTTTTCCAAAATCTGGTTTATTTTGAATCCTACACGTTCATTTGAAATTCGAAATCGAAATTTCAAACTACCGCGCCATTTTCAATTCCTTTTATAATTATAAATAATTATTTATATTCTAACGACAATTTAAATAAATTTATACAATCGAATTATATTCAAAATAAATTTCTCATCGTTATTATTTAAAATAATTCATTTTAAATATTCAAAATTCATCAAAATTGCCAAAATAAAATTTTAAATTGGCTCCGATTTCCGGGTTATTACAGGGTACCCTTCGAATGAATGCTTCTATTATGGCCTCAAACATGGATGGATAGTCTGGTGTACTGCCATTACCCCCTCCAGGCATAACCCCCTCCCTAGCAGTATGTCTTGAAGCACGTCGACTCGTTCTAAATCTGCAAATTATAATGATTAGCTGCTTACAATAAAAGCTGTCACAAACGGTACTATACTTTAGAGTATCATATGGTATACATCCAACTGAAATCTACAAATACCTCTCTCATACGTAATTACGTCTTCGAACTTTGGCTAAAATCGTTAACCAGAGCTCTGATACCAAATGTGACGACCAACCACAACCCCTGCACTAAACAAGAGGAATAATGCGCTGAAAGGTGCTAGGCGGTTGTGGACGATCATCATAGGTAAACTACAACATTATAACCTATCGTAAAACTCAAAGTGCAAGGACAAATGGTATTAAAACATATAGAACGGGTAGAAATAGTGGAGCATCATAAAACAAACTTTTGAAAATTTTCACAACATCCTGAAAGGTTATCCATACTTCATAGGAATATTAAAGTTTGTACATGAAGCCTTACTACAACAATCAGAGAGCAAGTCAAATAGCGAAAAAAGAAATACTAAATAGTAAATAAGATAATACGCTATCCTCTTGCTCGCCTCTGAGTTGCAACATCGTCCTCACCAAGCTATCACCTGTCACTTGCCACCTAAATTGACCATCCACAACCGGATGAAGAGCCCAAGGTAACAAGAGGGAAACATAGAACCTTGAGTCAGACAACAGTCTTAGTGAGCGATAAATAGCTAACTAACATCATTAATAAAGTATATGAGAATGGATAAATAAACGAACTAATCGACCCACAACACCAGAGAAGAACTCAATTACTGACTTCCCCACATTGGACAGTGATAGCCTTTACAATCCATTCAACCAAAGGAATAACAATCCATTCATGGCAATAGAACATTCAGTGATAACACTCATAACATCCAGATTATATATCTCACATAAACCATCCTAATTGAATTCGACATCCCCAAGCACAAGCCCCAGAGGCCTAAACCAATATCAGACAAGCAACCAAGGAACATCTCCTTCGACATTAAACAATCTACGTGTGATGGTACAAACCAAACAACTAGTCAACCATGACAGACTCTGGCTGTCATCGCCAATCCTACTTCGAAACCATCCTTAATCGTACGATGGCCAACCTTGACAAATAGGCCTTTCAATGATATGTATGTTTGTCTAACCTTGACAAATAGGCCTTTCAACGATACGCAGGGTGCCCGACTAGCAACCTTCCATTTTTTTGGGTGCCCCATTGTACCCCTTCTTTGAGCCTGCTAGAACTAACGACAATGATAACTTCTCTGCCTTCGCATATCTAGTCATCCAACTCAACGACTTTTCATAGCTCAAGCAACCTTCTGAAGCAACCATTATCTGCCAACTTAGAACTATGACGCCCCAAACCCCCGTGTCACGAAAGCAAGGATAATCATTGGAATATAACACATAAACAATAACAACAAAATAGAATCATAGAATTACAACGGATAAAGTACATCAAGGTTACACTGGAAATAATATTAACATCAAAGTTACACAACATAACAGGATCATACTTAGGACATAATACAGTTTCAGCTTAACATAAAATGCCTGCAGTGGAATTAAACATAATATACTAAATGAAGTATGAACAACATAATCGAAATGATAGGATCCATCTTCAGTTCCATAGCTATCCAGAATGAGTCTGCTAAAACCTGAATACAAGGTTGCCCGTGTGGAAAAGAGGGCACCCGAGTTTGTAAAGTGAAACAAACTACGAGTCTGTCATGGGACTGGTATGAGGAATCTACTTAGCTTATTTGATAATAAGGCTAATCACTGGACCACGCCGCTAATGCGGAACGAGTTTACTCCATTGGATTGCCAGTGCATGAAATAAAGTAAATCATTAAACAACGCAATTCTTTTTAGAACAATGAAGCCATTATAAGACTCAAGTCCCATCACACAATGCAACACAAACCGAAGGATAGAGTTTTACCTTATAATGGCCAAAATATGCTTGATACGTATAAAACAGATTTGATATTATTACTAGTGCATATATGTTTCAAAAAAAAAAAACAATTTCAATCATAATGTATCAATCATAGACGACATAACTACCATATATTATGTCACCATACTAGTTTTATAATCAAAACCGCACGATGTCGCATTGGAAGTTGGATTTTCATCATGAACCAAGGCAAGGGATCATCCTTACCGAATTCGAGACAATCTATCCCATGTCTCAGGACTCTGTCGCAACTGCACCTGGAGCCACATGGTCAGTCCACAACTTACGTTAGTGGGTTATATATAATTCCCGAACAATACGTTTCCCCGCCCTATGGGGAGTAAATCAAGAGCCATTACGGACTCAAATCCGAGGTACCTCGCTTTCCATCATCCAAATAAGTAAAAATGTCTAGGCTACATACCATGACACCACTCCTAGCTAGAAAGAAACACATGTTCTCCCTGGATCCTTTTCCCCTTTTTGGTTCATACCGGGGTGTGAGGCTCGCGAAGTAACGCTATACACAAAGCTATGCTAATAAAAGTTGTGCTTTGATCATCATCCACAAGGCTCTGCTTTTCAATAATAAGCCTTGATCATTTGCATCTTAGCATGCCACACTGACAATACATGCCATGCGACTGATGTCTACCAATATATAACCTCTGAGCTCGTACATCTCAGAGAAGGGCACCACCAAGCAGATATATATTTAATAGAAACCAACCAACACAGAATAAAATCCAATGTCAGACACACATCCATTTACAAGTACGTTCTGGGTCTAAACGAAACCAGAAACACCATATTCCTCGTTCTATATGTCCAATACGGAAGAGAGGCTCTTGCATATCCAGACAACCAACAAGTGCGTCCGGACAACTACCGCTTTAGCCTTTTCCTGGGAGCTAATCAATCCAGGGCATCAGTAGTCATCCATTTGATGTGAAAGTCAACGGTCTTCAACCACTATCTTCAATATCTTCGACTTCTAATCGTCGATAAATGATTTGATATGAGAATTAACTCGACCTTTTAAAATAATTCACGTATATATATAATTCAAATCATTTCTTTTCTTTCCATATCATTTATAATATTTTATAATGATTTATTGCTATTTTTATTTATATAAAAGTAGCCCTTTTTAATTAAACGACGATTCAGGTCATTACGCGGCCCTAGCGTCGTTTTTATTAAAATTTGAATTACACATTTATCAAAATCTAACCGGTGGATCTTAGCAAATTTTATATCGTTGGAAAGTTCTTTCCAAAGCAAACCCAGCGGTTCCAGTTTTGGGAAAATCTGACGGTCGGATCTCTCGGTATAATCGTTTAAAGGTACGATTCCAAATCGCGAACTACAGCAGCGCGATTCGTTTTATTTTAGTATGTATATATAATTTGTTCAACGATCTCAAATTATTTATTCTTTAAATAATTCAGTACACTTCATACACACGTTAAAAAATATATTTTAATTTAACACAAATATATTTTAACACATGGTTCTTTTTAATGACTCATTCATATATTAAAAATGTAATTTATAATGTAAAAACATTTTCATCAAACAATGACTGTTTTTAATGATTCCTACTTACATTATGTTAGACCAAAAAATGGTTCTAACATCCAAATTGTCATATTTAGAGCATTGGACACGAAGAAATAGCTGAAGAATAAGAGAAAAAGAAAGACAACAGGATTTTTATAGTGGTTCGGCGTTAACGAGCCTACATCCACTTCATATTTTCTCATTTCATTCACAGATTACAATTACAATAAAGACTGTCTCTCAGTCATTCGATTCAATGAGTAATTCTCTCTGAATTCATTGATTTTATTGAGGAGGATGGTGATTATTCATGGGGAAGTGTTAGCCATGGCATCCATGGATGTTGAGATGCCAAAAGTCCCTTGAAAATGCTCCCTGGAGGTGTATTTATAGCTGTAGAAAGCCCATATGGTGATCGGGTCCTGGTAGGACACGTGTCACCCGATCCGGGAAAGTAGTAGCGGTCATAGCCTCAAGAATAGGTCAACATTCATGCATAGAAGCAGGTTCGGTCCAGGCGGTTCATGACCATGTTGTGCACCACAGATCGGGCGTAGTCATGATGGGTTCCACGAGTCGGATCGTGGATCATGGGTGTGTCACGAACGGATCGTGATGAGGGCGAGCCGAGGGGGGCGATCCGATGAGGGGCGAGCTGGTCTAGGAGGTGATGCTTCGTCACTTCATCCAAATGATTGCCGTATTACAACCATTCATGAAAACAGGCGTAACTTTCAAACTGTAAGGCCGATTGGGCCAAACAAAAGCCCTAATTGAAGATAATTCAGAGGGCTATAAGTATTTGATGTGATTAGATCCAAAGGAGGTAGTTTGATAGGAGTTTTGGGCAAGTTTATACTAATGTTGCGATTTTGACCAAACCGCCCTGTGTCTTCTAATGATGCATTCAATGCCGGAGAGTGATGCTATTCCAGCATTTCAACCAAGCGATTGCTGATCAATTCATGCTCATATTCAAATCCTTTACTTTTGGGTATCCTAGTCACAAAGCAGGCTAACATTTTGCCCCCCAAAGTACATCTTATCGCAGGTGAGATGTGCTTTGAATATGTTGAGCTAAATCTCTCTGGAACGTCATTTATCCTTGAGAAGGCTTTATCCAACTATTGCATTGCTTCCCTGGGAGCTAGTCAGGCCAAGTTCCATGGAAGGAGTATTCGAGACGATCAAGAAATTGTTTAAACCTTGTCGAATCAAAAGATCTAATTCATCCGTCAGAAGTCATGCTTAATCGTCGGCTCCCGAGCGTGATTCTACAAGCACAGGTCGTTGCCAAAAAACATCATCATTCTATGCAAGCCAAGGACATGGTAGGGTTGGACTTTCTTTTTCATATGATCCAATTTATGAAGTAGCCACCCAAATCATGGGGCAATGTAAGAATCTTTGGGCTCTGAGCTAACAACTGGACTGTTGGGGCGAAGCATATCAGAATCAACGTATGAATTTGTCATTTGTACTAAAGTTTGGATTATCTTGATATCTTGGTATTGATCCAGGATCTTAAAATCGCATTTAATCGTAACAGTAAGGAATCCGGGAGCCATGATCAGTCTGGAACGTAGTCGACGGAATCCACAATTGTTATGGATCATTTCTTAATCCCATATTCGCATATGAAGTAGTCAGTAAGGGATGTTGTTAAAATCATGTGGACCAGTGCCTATAGGATCGTCACCATCGCAAGGTAGTAGATAGGTTTGTCACACCTTCCATCCGGTGTAGTTTGACTGTCTAAGTTCACATTTGATCCACAATTTAGCTTGCTTGGTCTGGGAAGATGAACCAGGTCATACTCTGGAGGCATAACGTACATGTTTTGAATCTCATTCAATGCTAGGATTGTCTTTAGAGTTAGTCTACGAATCGACACTTGTGCTCTCAGTGCCATCGGAGGACAAGCAAAGTCAGGGCTTATGCCCCCAACATCGATGGGGGTTAAAGTAAGTCAATCAGGCGTCCAATCTTCAGGGTCTTATACTTCCAGTCATTGCATCGGGTAAGAGTTACAGGTTCAGCAATCTTAGTCGACCCAAGACATTCTATGCTCTCTCTCAATTCAACAAGAGTTGGTGTTGTATACACAAATTTTCGAATTATATTTCCTTTGATATCGTCTCTACTCTTTAGTCGGATAGTGAGGATTGCCTCATCGGACGTCAGTGAATTCGGTTACTCCTATTGGATCAGTTGTGAAGTTAAGTAAGCTTGCTAAATGCGAGTGGATAAATATCATTATGAAGTTAGTTAGGCCCCTCTGTTTATGCTTCAACATAGTCTGAAGTGGTCGTCACAGTCTTGTTGAGTCTCTTTCTCATGCTCGGTTCAATTGAGCTTGACAAACAAGATCATGAGCTCGATTAGTGGTATAGATTCTCTTTGGAATTGCACATTCTTGTTATTGTTTTCCAGGGCTTCTCCTTTGTCCTTATCGTTTCAGGAATTGGAAGGTGCTCCATTCTTCAATCGGAAAAGCATCTTGATCATTCTTCTCGATGTTAACACCTTTTTTGTCATGAAAGTCTATCCACCTCAGGGTTGAATTCATCAAAGTCTCTAAGCAAGTCTCGTTGTGGTGAAAAATCGAAATCTATGGGAATACCAGGATATTCTGATGTCGTGTGTGAAAAGACTATGATGGTCGTTACCCACATCATCGTGAGAAGTATCGCTTCTCGAGAGGTGCCGAATTAAACCGGCGAGCAGGTCGTCGTTAAAGAATTTATGCACATTGTTAAGATCATGGCTGGTGCCCCCAACATCAAATCTGAGATTACAAATGGGGGTCTTTGTTGATTTCTTGTTTCCGTGTCGACATTGCCCCCGAGTCGTGGTTCGAGTCATTCAACCCGACCGGGTTCCTGTTCTTCGAATTGTTGCGTTCTTGCTTGGAGTTGAGTGTGTAATGTCGCTCGAGTATCCATTCAGGTTGGAGATAAAACTGGTCGTGCATGACCTGAGTTTGTTACCGTTTTTGCATTTTCATCTAGGATGTTGCAGGTAGCTATTCCATTGTCCATGTTTCCATCCACGACGTTCTGAATCGAAGTCGCATGCTGCATGGATGCTGATTAGTTCGTGTTCAACCGGAGCTGATGGTTGCTATTTGACTGAGCCAAGTTAGTCACTGCTTGAACTTTGATTTTATCATTTCCAGCGAATTGATGATTGTTGCTCGACCTTCTGATTCAGCGTCAGTGCCCCGAGCGTGAAGTCTTGAAATAGGTGAAGGTCGACCTCGGGCTTCTTGGTTCCACATGAGCAGTAGCTGCCAATCAGGCTTCTATCATTCAATTCTGAATATAGGCATTGGGTGGTTGAACTATGTTGCTTGAGGCTCGTATTCCGTGCCCCATCCTTGGGGGTTTGTTCTAGGTAGTAGACTTCAAATCCATATCTTTCATACTCCCTCTTCGCATCATCAGTCAGGGTTAGGTGAAAATCGATTTGTTGGTACGCAGCCCCTGCCAATCTCTTGTCTCTTATCCAGGTTCCGAGGATCGGCATCAGACGGAAAAAGGTCAGACTTTAATCGTCTTGAGTGCTGCCGCTTGCCCCCTGCATCAAGGGAAAGGTCTGAGATAGGTTAGTTGTTTCACACCTAATTATTGCATGGGATATGTCCAGCCTCATTTGAGCTTTCGAGTCTGGAAGTAGGTTAGGACCACTAAATGAACGTTCGCTTTGCATTTGTTTCCTGGTCCTCAAGGGTCCTGTTAAAATCACAACACAAGTTAAACACATGCACATAAGCTATGTAATTTGTAAATATTTTCAATAGTTATGCCCCCAGTCCAGAGGTAATGGCATAAGGCAGGTGGTCGGATTACTTCCCTTTCAAATTCAGACACGTGTGCATGAAAAGGAGTCGTTGCTTTCAGGACATAATTGATACTATTTTTCAAATATGTGTGAATTTTTTTTGGACAATTCAAGATATTCATAGTCCATAAGAATCCAGAATGTCATGATCGCATTGGATCGTATTAAGGTCAGGTAGAAATCCAAGGATTCTAGGACTTCGCCGGGTCCTTCCAGCTGCGAGTATTGAGTCGCGTGACATGTCAGTGAACAATCCACTCCCAAGGTCTCCTTGCTGTTGCCTCCTTGAGTCTCACATGCAGTTTAGAGTCATGCACCCACGTCATCCTTTTGGACATGGCCCTTTGTTTGTTTTCCACTGGCATGTTGTTGTTGTTGCGAGAATGTCCCTCACTTTCGTTTAGCTTTGTCTTGTAAACCTGCACTTGGTAAATGAAATTCTGTTTCTTTTGCATCATTGCATACCTGCAAGTTTATCATTCTTAGTCACGAACATTTGAATCATAACTAAGTTAGAACCATGTGCGATGGAAATTAATTTTTTTTGCATCATGCATAAATGTGTATATGAGCATGCCCCAATCGATCATTAATATGATGCCTGGCCAGGGCTTATTGAGGATTGATTAGAGTCAAATATGTGTTGCCCCCATTCTCGGGAATGAGGGGTTCGGGCTCCACTTTTCATTCCTGTTTCCAGTCGTGTGACGGGATATGAGCCCTTTTGGCAGCATACGTCACTGTGCCTCTATATTCTCCTGATCCTTCAGCAGGGTAAGAGTTCTTGTGGCTCTAGCACCTTTATACTCTCCCAATCCTTCAGCGGGTTAGAGTTCGAGCTCGGTTCTTAATCTGCTCACCGATCCTTCAGCGGGGCAGGAATTCTGGGGGCGGTAAGTGTAACACCCCACCTCCGCCAGGGTGGCTCTTGCAAGCACTCTGACTTTGGAGGGGTGTTTGAATCAGGTAAACATGCATAATGATATATCAAGGCAGAACAAGAACATATGTATATATGTAAACAGAGTAAATAAGATAAGTAAAACAGCGGAAGATTTCAAACTATTTCAAAACAAGTCTGGTACAATATAATGTCAACTTTCCAAATACACAAATCTAGATAAAAACAACATCACTGAAAAACTGAAATACATAAGTACTATCCCCAAAATAAGTGATAACCATAGCTAGCTTCATGTCAAGACCGTACATGAGCTAAAATCCCACAAGCAAGCGATCAGAAGTCCAAGCTAAGCTCCAATATTCCCACCCTGAGAACCTGGGGGGGGGGGGGGGGGGAACGGAAGAAAAGAGGCGAAAGAAAAACAGGTCAGTCAAAAAGACTGAGTAAGCCCTACTACAATCAATGTAAACTGATAAAGTTAACTGGCATGAGAATCAGGGATGAACATAAGGATAACAACATACTAGCATGATGATTAACTAACAAGGTAGATAAAGGTGTCATCGCATAATCAGGTTTAAGGTTTTTTGCACCACAGGTGTACTAGCAAGCTAACATGACTTGAATAAACAAGTATTGATCCCTTGGCCCAAGCTTTGGCCCAATAACATGAAATGACCCTAATACGAGGTCCAACCAAACGGTCTAATCGATCGGCTCCTTAAGCCTAACTCGTCACGTGTTGGTGTCAATACGGCCCAAACATAATTGTAGTCGGACTGTGCCGGGTCCACCCTTCGGGTGTATCAAGCCCTAGGGTGTCAACCCCTGGACACCATAAACATGAGTGCACAGTCTCGATCTACTGGTACCCATGCTTGACTTCTCCAAACACGGACTACGTGCACGACCATAGTCCGTCCGGAACTACATCGGCATACCACTCGACCGTCGTTTTGGTCACTTATACCAGTCCAGTAATCGTGCCCCCACCCTAGCCTAGTCCCTAGGGTCTTAATGATACAAACTTGGGATTACTGCTGGAGTGGACCCCCATTGCTAGGATTTTCTAGTGGGTTAAGTACGGTTTAACCCTTTTACTAATCATGGATTAACTTGGTTAAGTGTAACAATGGGTTCACGACTTAACCCCGATTAATCCACCAAGCCCAAATTGGTTAAGTATTAAGTGGACCATGACTTAACCCTAATCATGAGGCATTAATTAATTAATGTGCCTTAACCTCTCACATTAGACTTCGTTGCGGTTACTAGTTAAGCCGGTCGGTTCCGGGTAGCGTTATACCACAACTTGGTCTAACCTCGGGTTCAAGGTACAACATGACCAACTTCTCACATTGGGTCCTATTGTTTGTAGCAACTAGTTAAGCCGGTCGGTTCCGGGTAGGTTTACGCTACAAACTCAACCCAACCTCGAGTTGGTCACACTTATATTTTCTAAGTGTCATGTCCATTATGTTTACAAAACATATTACGAGTTTTCAAGCATTTGGGTAGACCTAACTTAATAGGTAAATTCCCAATGGGTAGACCTAACTTAATAGGTAAATTCCCAATCTTATGTTTTTATGTCTTTTAAGTTTACCCAACCCCAAACGCAATCCCATCGCTTACATATCGCAATAGCGCATAAAGGATAGAAAGAGGGAACTTGGCATAATCATGACATAATGGTGTTGAAGCCACAAGTTTAACATGGTGGCATATGAAATGTACATATGTTCATATACTTGCATATTACATTTTTAGGCCTCAAAAGCATGCATAAAACCAAACTTAGCATATTGGTGATACATGGTGATAAATGACATGTAGAAATGGCCATAAGTTCGCATTTAGCCTCACATGCAAGTTATCATGGGAGATATGATAACCTACATGTTGCCAAAATGCAACCTTTAGCATAAAGCTTGAAGCTTTATGTTCATATGCTCAAGGTAAGCTTGCATAACATGATAACATGAGTAAAATGATCCACCCAAACTTGCATACATAACATGACAACTTGCATATCATAACATGGCAAACTTGCATAACATAACATAGTAAACTTGCATATCATGGCAAACTTGCATATCATAATGATCAACCAAACTTGCATCATTCATCTAACTTTAGAGTTTAAATATGAAAGTAGAAAAGGGCTTACAATGCTTATGAAGACACAAAAATATATATAGATTGAGACAAAGCCCTTATGCAATCAAATAAACCAAAAATGCAAGCTCCAATAGAAAAACCCTTGAGCCAAAATGATCAAAACCCTTGCTTTATGATGTAAATATGGAAACTTGACTTGAAAGCAAGCTAATGACACTCATACAAGCTTGAAAACACTTGTATGCATTGAAAATCTCTCATAGAAATAACTTAGAAAATTTATGAAGAGAGTGGAGGCCATGAGAGGAATAATTTTGCCATGGTTTAGTTGTAGGGTTGAATAATGATGATTTAGGGTTAGGTTAGGGGCTTATTTATAGAGATTAGGATTAGTTTCAACCTTAGGATTAAACCCTAATTCCAATCTCAGCCCTTAAAACCGAATCTGGCCCTAAAACCTAACCAAAACCCCAAAATGGTGCACCAGGCAAAACTGCCCGGCTGAACCAAGTCGACAGCCAAGTCGACAGGGCTGTCGACTTGGGTCCAACC
Organism: Allium sativum; assembly: GCA_030737875.1. Taxonomy (NCBI): domain Eukaryota; kingdom Viridiplantae; phylum Streptophyta; class Magnoliopsida; order Asparagales; family Amaryllidaceae; genus Allium; species Allium sativum. Next base: position 832,421,911 of record CM060910.1, read on the forward strand.
AAGTCGACTCCCAAGTCGACAGGGCTGTCGACTTGGGTGCTCTGGCGGGAATTTTCTCGGCCAGCCCAATCTGACCATTTTTCGAATTTTGAACCCGAAATTCGAAATCTGTTTTGAACTTGAAATTTTCTGAAAACTTCATTGGGCCTTAATCGGGTCATACGGACTCCGATTTTCGAAAAATCGGACTCTATTTCGCGTATTTTTCCGAGACGAACGCAATGCCATAGCCCTTTTCCCTTGATTCAGATTTATAAATTAAATTCTGCCTCGATTTACGTTATAACAGGTTATTGAAAATACGGGTTGTTACAGTAAGTTTCTAGCGTCTTTATACTCTCCCGATCCTTCAGCAGGGTGGAGTGTTGTCAAGCCGGTTTTTATCATGGTGCACCTTCACGCCTTGCGGACGTCATCTTCGCGTCCTTTATACTCTCTCTCGCATCTGGAGAGTTAGAGTGGTGGACATCATTTCTCGTCCTTTATACTTTCTCTCGCATCTGGAGAGTTAGAGTGATTCAGGCGAATGGTCATACTGCTTGCCCCGACATTCCTTTTGCACTCTAATTCAAAAAGCGGGATTCACCCGTCTCGAGTGTCATTCTCGAACTTGGTTCTAGCCCATACTCCATGCTTCACTTTGGCGCATGGAGCTTTTCGGGAAAGCAGACAGATCACACTCACCGAGGCGCTACCTCATAATCTCTAATTCATGAGTAGAGGCGGTCGTTTGCAATAATCAAGTCTCTCTCGTCCCGTCGACTCGGGGGATGGAGTTTGATCTACGTCGTGATACCATCCTTTGTACTTTTCTCTCAAGTGATGAGAGTTGGAGTCACAGATCGAGTGGTTTTAAATCATGGTGAACCCATCACACTCGTCCTAGATTTATGCTTCTATCCAAGCTCTGAGGGTTAGAGTCAGTCGGGCAAATAGTCGAAAGATGTCTGCCAAAGCTTTAAGGTTTTGGTCCGAAAGGATTGGCACTGAACTTCAGGTACCTGCATCATTCATATCACACGAATTAGTCATGTCAATAAATCAAGAAGCATGTAAAAACAAATTTCATGATTAGAAAGTAAGGATATCGATGTGCATTGCTGCCCCCTATCGGGGTTCATGTAATCTGGTGGCATCGAGAATAGTATCGAGCCATATAGACGGTCACACAACGTCTAACTAAAGTAGAACCCCGACCTTGCAATTAAATGATTTATGTACATTGGTCTTGAAGTCTGCCACGTGTGAGACAAGAATTGGGTGGTCATCTCAGATCCACCTTGAGCTATACAACTTTCTTTAAATGGGGACGTGGCTTTGTAAGCGAGTAGTTCAGTCGATCTCGTAATGGTTCTGTTCCATAACTCCATATGCAGATGTTAGAAATCTGATCGATATCAAATTTGGGGTACCTATACGATCCATATATTAATTCGTCTGAGTTAATTACATAAATAACTCATAAGGCATGCAAATATAATAGTCATTATTAAAGAGTAATCCTGTTAAAGGAACAAATATCATTCGGAGCGAAAATGGCATTGCTGGTTCTTTGCAGGTCCATTTTGTATCGTCATGTCCCTGCTAGGGGATGGATGCCAAGATCTCAAGCTGATGACGAATGCCTTTTCAAACTATCGTAGAGCGACAGTCCCAAGAATGAATTGATCTGGACCGGGGTCTTGTGATGGCAAAGGTGGTTAGGTAAGTATCATAAGCGAGTGATGAGGTCGCATCTCCTTTAAATCGCCTTTTTGCCCCTGTGCCGAGGGTAAGGATAGAGTGCCGGGGAATTGTGTTTGTACCGCTAATAATAGCACACCATCACATTGCTGTTAGGATGGTAATTGGCATGAGGACAATGGATTCATGCTTATAGAAACTTTTGCACTTTCTATGCTAGGAAATAGTAATGTCTCATAAATACGCTGATGCGCCTTCGATCCCATATTGAGGACAAGGGTTGGTGTGCAAACAATCAATCATCATTCAAGCATAAATGTTCTAAACCTTCAACTTGCTAACCTTTAGGCGAGATTAAGTCAATCGGCCATGCAAACTCTTGATGTATCAGCTTTGAATTAGACAATGTAATCTCGAGCGATTCATGCTTAAATCTCCAGTTGCCCCCAGCGTTTGGGGAATGAGTCACTTGGCAGATAATTAATGAAAGGAGTGGAAGTGTGAATCTTCACTTTCTGATTCCAAAACATCGCTCATTAAAGGTTTCATTCATATATATCTACCTTCAAGCAGGAAGTTAATTAGTGATTTTGTCGAATCATTCAGGGTGGTGAATTCAGCAATGGGGCTTGTTAGTGTCTGTCTTAGGACAACCTTCCAGGGAAAATAAGTAGTATCGACTTGCATGTCATATCTCGAGGCATAAAGAATGATGGCACACCTTTCACTTCACCTTGCTAAATGCATTCCGTGCTGCATGAAGTTTATCATGGAATTATCCACGACTTTCTCCCGGGTTCGGTCTCCAACGCTGGATCAACTTCCATCCGATCAATGGTTGGATTTTATAGTGTCTCGATGGGGATCATCTCCATCTTTTCTGGATTGTCGAAACCTTCTAACTTGGTCAGATTACCCGCCTTCTGGTCTTCTGTGTGCGGAATATGAGGTATGTTGTAACATTCCAATCCATCCAACAGCTCTTCTACCGGTTCTAGGTAAGCTGCGAATTGTGGTTTCTTCGACTGGAATTCCTTTCGACCCGTCCTTCGGGGGTTATCTGCAAAACTCCGGCGTTTGATCGCCGATCATTTCTTGCACCGTCTGTATACAGTTTCCAGGTGCTTGATTTCATCTTTCATTTCAAGGCGCCATTTTCTATTTGCTTTCTTTGACGAGGATGGGATTTGGTACCCAAGCGAGATGTGTGGAATAACATATAAAACCCTTGCCTCTCAGCCTTTCGACTTCTTCTTTCAAGGCAGATGCTCTCCCTGGATCGAGCATACATCTTGCTTGCTTGGCAAGAGCATACTTCAGGTTTATACTTGACAAATGACTCATAATTTATGGTAGAATCCCGCGAATATTAGCAAGGGTTCAAGCGAACACATCCAGGCTCGCCGGTAGAAAGCATGTCAGTTCCCTTGTTCGGAAGAGGTCTAAACGAGACCCGATTTCAAGACCTTAGTCAGGTCGGTGTCACCAATCGGAACATGTGCAGTTGTGTCACTAGATGTCACCCTGCTGCATCCCGAATCACCATCCTCTCTGGGAACTATGTCTTCGGGAGATCATCAGGCAATTCCTTTTGTGATGCTCCATTTATTCGCAATATTGACACCTCCTTCACACTCCATTTCATCTGAAGGGGAAGCATCTTTGGGTTTCATGCTATCTCTATTGCGTAGCATAGTCCCTTTGGCCAAATAGTCGCCTTCTCCAACAACTTGGTCAACATAGACCATTTCCACTCCATCTTCGGTTGAGATATTTAGTAATAGGCACTAGGGTCTAATGCAGGCTCTGAATTCTGTTGGATCTGGTCTATCTGGACCTTGATCAGATAAGCTCCTTTGATTCCGAGCTCTCGTCACTTGACCAAGGTCATATGGTGGCTGGTGAGCAGTCAAGGTTGCTATCGTCCGGGCCAGGATCCCTAGGTCCAATCATGGCTTGCAGTGGTTCAACTGGTATCTACTCTGGGTACCAAAGTGTGTTGATCTAACCCTTATTCGATGGCAATCAATCTCTCTCAATACGGTTGAAATCAAATAGGCACTGCAAAGGTTAGCTGAGCTATTCAGGGAGCAAACCACGGGACATATGTTTTTCACCATGCCATTCAAGCGAAGGGTAACTTTGTAGTGCTAGGATCCTTACTTGCTGTTAGGTATACCATTATTGAGAATCATGGTCATTGGGATCTTCAGAGTCATCTTCAGAATAGTGTCCGGATTGTTCTATGTCAATGCCATCTGGGATTCCGCCTGTTCGACAGGTTTAAGTCACGTAAACTAGGTGATCACTACTCGTTCAGGAGCATCATCAGTTGCATTAGGGAAATCTGTACACCATCGGAGCTCTGGAAGAGGAGGTTGCCAGGAGGTAATCATTATCTCATATACTGTTATAGCCGGAATGACCAATCTTCTCAATAGCTCCTCGTATTGAATAACATCAGTAAATAGGTGTTATGGCTCTAAGGAGAATTCCCGTCGTTGCCAATTTGCTGTCGATTCCCTCGGACTATCTACTGAATCTCGACTGATAAGCCTTAATGATTATTGCAGGACAAAACGTACTCCGAGCTGAAGGCGATCCATGCTCCAAGCCGAAGGCGAGGCCGTCAACGGGTCCGGGCGCAGCGCTGGTGGGGGTCCGGTGCCCCACAGTCCCGGCGGCGATCGACCTAGCCGGTTAGGTCGAAAATGTGGGCACCGCGCAATTTTTTTAATTTCGAAAGATGGAGCCTTTTCTAAAATGATCTGAAAATCGCATTTTTCTCAAAAAATGCCACTTTTTCGGGTCAGATCGTGACCCTTGTTCGTCGTTATTTTTTCGGGTCGCGGCTCGCTATTGTCCTCCGGTTCGCGGTTCAATGAACTTCATCGGGTCGTGATCCAGCTTGGCGATCGGGATCCTCCAACCTTCCAGTTCCAGATCGGTTCGTGATCCTCACTGAGGGGTTGGGTCAGATATGCCTCCACGAGCCAGTTGAATATGCCCTCAGGAGCAGATTGAATGGACTTTTCACGAGCTGGTTACATGTGTTTGTACGTTCCATGAGCCATCATCACGAGCCACGAGCCATCATCACGAATCAATTCCATGGCCCTTCATCACAAGCCCTGTTCACGAACCCTTCGACCGGCTCCTGCAAACCATTTGTTCGCTCCTCATTCGCTTGGGAAGCTTGTGATTTCTTACTTCTTTTACTAGCCGTGAAGTTCTGATTTTACCAAAATCACTAAAATCTTCCAAAATGGTAGAAACGCGGACTGTTTTCTTCGGACTTTCGAATCCAAATAGTAGAATAGTAATCCGATAAGATGGGAATTCAATTCTCAGTGAAAGCACCAAAATGTTAGACCAAAAAATGGGCCTAACACCCAAATTGTCGTATTTAGAGCATAGGACATGAAGAAATAGCTGAAAAATAAGAGAAAAAGCAAGACAACAGGATTATTATAGTGGTTAGACGTTAACGAGCCTACGTCCACTTCATATTTTCTCATTTCATTCATAGATTACAATTACAATAAAGATTGTCTCTCAATCATTCGACTTCAATGAGTAATTCTCTCTGAATTCATTGATTTTATTGAGGAGGATGGTGGTAATTCATGGGGAAGTGTTAGCCATTGCATCCATGGATGTTGAGATAACAAAAGTCCCTTGAAAATGCTCCCTGGAGGTGTATTTATAGCTGTAGGAAAGCCCATATGGTGATCGGGTCATGGTAGGACACGTGACACCCGATCCGGGAAAATAGTATCGGTCATAGCCTCAAGAATACGTCAACATTCATGCATAGAAGCAGGTTCGGTCCAGGCGGTTCGTGACTATGTTGTGCACCACGGATCGGGTCGTGGTCATGAGGGGCTCCACAAGTCAGATCGTGGATCATGGGTGTGTCACGAACGGATCGTAATGAGGGCGAGCCGAGGGGGGCGATCCGATGAGGGGCGAGCCGGTCTAGGAGGTGATGCTTCATCACTTCATCTAAATGATTGCCAGATTACACCCATTCACGGAAATAGGCGTAACTTTCAAACCGTAAGGCCGATTGGGCCAAACTAAAGCTCTACTTGAAGCTAATTCAGAGGGCTACACGTATTTTATGTGTTTATATCCAAATGAGGTAGTTTGATAGGAGTTTTGGGCCAGTTTATACTAATGTTGCGATTTTTACCAAACCGCCCTGTGTCTTCTAATGATGCGTTCAAGGTCGGAGAGTGATGCTATTCCAACATTTCAACCGAGCGATTGCTGATCAATTCATGTTCATATTCAAATCCTTTGCTTTAGGTAGCCTGGTCACAAAGCAGGCTAGCACGTTAAAAATGTGATTTTTATGTAAAAACATCTTTTATCTAACAATGAATATTATTTACATTAAAAATGTAATTTTTAATGTGACAACATTTTTATTCAACTAAAATCTTTTTACTGAATCATTTATACACTAAAAATGTAATTTTTTTAAATGTGGCACATTTTTATCAACTACGAATATTTCTAATGAACCATTTATACATTAAAAATGTAAATTTTAATGTGACATTTTTATCAACTATGAATATTTCTAATGAGTCATTTATACATTAAAAATGTAAATTTTTAATGTGACACATTTTTATCAACTATGAACATTTCTAATGAATCATTTATACATTAAAAATGTAAATTTTTAATGTGACACATTTATCATCATTTCTCACATGCAATAAAAATGTGAATTTTTATTGTTAAACTTTTCTATTTCAAACAATGTTTATTTTTCATCATTTCTTCTATGCAATAAAAATGTGAATTTTTTTTGTCAAACTTTTATAATTTAAACAATGTTTATTATTCATCATTTCTTCTATGCAATAAAAATGTGAATTTTTTTATTGTTAAACTTTTCTAATTTAAACAACATTTATTATTCATCATTTCTTCTATACAATAAAAATGTGAATTTTTATTATTAAACTTTTCCAATTTAAACAATGTTTATTATTCATCATGTCTTCTATGCAATCAAAATGTTATTTTTTTATTGTTAAACTTTTCTAATTTAAACAATGTTTATTATTCATCATTTCTTCTATGCAATAAAAGTGTGAATTTTTATTGTTGAACTTTTCTAATTTAAACAATGTTTATTATTCATCATTTCTTCTATACAATAAAAATGTGAATTTTTTTTATTAAACTTTTCTAATTTAAACAATGTTTATTATTCATCATGTCTTCTATGCAATAAAAATGTGAATTTTTATTATTGACCTTTTCTCTCTTTCAAAACAATTAATATTTTTAGTGAATCATACCTACAATAAAAATGTGATTTTTATTGTTTAACCATTTTAATTCAAACATGAACATTTTCATATTGAATATATATACAATAAAAATGATATTTTTATTGTTTAACCAATTTTATATTCCAAATAATGATCATTTTCATATTTTCTATTCATACAATAAAAATGTGATTTTTATTGTTAACATATTTTTATTTCCAATAATGATCATTTTAACAAATTCTATTTATACAATAAAAATGTGATTTTTATTGCTCGAACAATTCTATTTCAAAACATGATATTTCAACACATGAATAATTCAGAAAATTTTGGCATTATAACGGCAGGGTAATTAAAACCGGCACCGTCCCTAATACGGCTCCCCTGCCATCCTAGGCCTCGCGGCGATACAGGGGTTTTATAATTTCCACAATACAATTCATTTTCACAACACTATGAATTTACCACGAACACAACCAATTTTGATTCAACCACAATCAATCATCCAAAATCACAATCAATTTCACACTACAATACAATCAAGTCGTCCATGGTCTGCGGACGACGGTGTCGGGAGTTACTAAACTCCGTCTGCAACCTAATATAATTTTATTCAATTATTTCTGAAGCAAAAATCTCACATTGGTTTTTATTCCTTCTAAAATTGTAGAAGGCTCCAAAAATTCTCCGGTCTCTTCTATAATGTAGAAGACGTTGTCATGATAACAATGCTTCCTGTTTCATCAGATTTCATCACCGTATAAGAAAGATATGATTTTATGAAGGTTGATAACATTTTAGAGATAATAAGTTAATAAAATAAAAACACCTTCTTCCTCTTATCAGAACTCGGCCGACACCAGCTCACAACCTAGGGCATTAGTTTTCGCAAAATCCGAGACGCCGGAGACCGATCGGGTTGCGTCACGTCAGAGGCCACGGGGGGGGGGGGGGGGGGGGGGGCGCCAATTCCGGTGGTGGGGCCCAGCTCGACGGCGAGATCGTGGCATGGCGGCGGTCTAAAGGAGCCGACTTCCCAGACTCGATTCTCGAGTTACACACTGTAACACCCCGAATTTTAGTTAATACTAAAATTCACTAATTACAGGATAAATAATCTCAGATGTGGGAATTGGGGGTAACGGGCTGCGTCATTGCGTTCGTCTCGGAAAAATACGCGAAATAGAGTCCGAGTTTTCGAGAATCGGAGTCCGTATGGCCCGGTTATGGCCCAAAGAAGTTTTCAGAAAATTCAAAGTTAAAAACAGATTTAAAATTCAGTTCTAAAACAAGTTTGGAGCCAAAAGCGGAAAGGGCGGGAAAGTTCCCGCCTAGCCCCGTGTCGACAGGCATGTCGACAGGGGTGTCGACAGCCCTGTCGACAGGGGTGTCGACACAGGGTGTCGGCCCTGTTGATCTGGGTGCACCAGATCTGGTTTTTGGGTTAGTCTTGGGCTGTGTTCTAGAGGGTTCCGAAATCTGATGGTCCTAATCTAATTTGGGGCTAATCCTATGGTCTAAAAACACTACCTAATCCTATAAATAAGACCCCAACCCTACCCTAATTTATTCATAATTAGATCTTGTAACTAAACTATGGCAAAATGAAACTTGATCATGGCCTCCACAAATCAATGAAGAGAGTTGCAAGCTAATCAACCTCTAATCAACATCTTCTTCAACTAAAGCAACTAATTCCACTTCATAAGTTTGCTAATCTAGGTTTTGGTGAGTTTCTATCACTTTGATGATCAATTGCTAAATTAAGTAGATGAGATATGATGAGATCTATGGTTTTGCATGAGGATTAATGGGTTTTCAAGTCATATGATATGATGTGAATATGCTAATCTATGTTTAATATTAATCCTATGTTTATGCATGTTGAATATGTGAGTTTATGCAAGTTGAATATGTGAGTTTACGCAAGTTGGATATGTGGGTTTATGCAAGTTAAGTATGTGGGTTTATGCAAGTTAAGTGGTGGGTTTATGCATAATAAGTAATTGATTCTATGCATGCTAAGTATGTGGTTTTATGCATGCTAAGTGTTTGGTATTATGCATAAATCATGACATGCAAGTTTACCCTTTTAAATGTGATGCATACATATGCAAGATGACACCTTTATATGCTATGTATATATATATATATATATATATATATATATATATATATATATATATATATATATATGCATGTTTACCCTCCTTTAAGATGCAAGTCAAATATGCAAGTTCAACATGTTAAGCAAGTTATGTGTATGCTTATATGCAAGTTCAACATGTTATGCAAGTTATGTGTATGCTTATATGCAAGTTCAACATGTTATGCAAGTTATGTGTATGCTTATATGCAAGCTCAACATGTTATGCAAGTTATGTGTATGATGTTATGTAAGTTATGTGCATGTTGTTATGCAAGTTCATATGCAAGTTATGTGTATGATGTTATGCAAGTTATGTGCATGATGTTATGCAAGTTATGTGTATGTTGATATGCAAGTTATGTTTATGATATTATGCAAGTTATGTGTATGATGTTATGCAAGTTAACATGTAACATGTTGTGCAAGTTCACACCTTTAAGACACATGCAAGTTCACCTTTGTATAACCTATGAACACTTAGGCAAGTTGCCTTTATATATGACATATATATGTTCATGCAAGTTGGGTTATTTAGTAATGCTAGTTGGGTTAATATCATGATGTAAGTGGACACCTTTTAACCCATGTTAATGCTAATGTATGCTAAGTGAAACCCATGTTAATTGTGAAAGAATCTTCTCTTGGAAATATGTCGTGTTAGCATAAGTACGTGGGAAACGATGGGGTTAATAGACATGTTAACGAAATGGTGTGAAATGGTTATGATTAAGCATACCATAAAATGAATAAGCATAAGTGGGAATTTACCTATTGAGTTAGGTCTACCCCATGGGAATTTACCTATTGAGTTAGGTCTACCCATGTTATGGAATTGGGAATTTACCTATTGAGTTAGGTCTACCCATATTCTTGTAAATGTGAATATTAATTAGGGATAATTAATAAATATGGGGGTGATTACTTAGGTGTAATTAATCGACTAAGACACGAGGTTGGACTCATTTGTAGTGTAAAACTGCCCGGACCCTACCGGCTTAACCGGTTGCTACGAATGTTAGCCCAATGTGGGAGGTCTTAGGCACAAATTAAATACGTGATTAAAGTAAAGACACGAGGTTAGACTCTGTTATGACGTAAAACTGCCCGGACCCTACCGGCTTAACCAGTTGTCATAAAAGCCAGCCTAATGTGGGAGGTCTTTATGGGAGATCACGGTCTTAATTAATTAAGAAACACTTAACCATATTAGCATGTAGTGGGACATGAGGGGTTAAGTGGGTGCCTTGGGTGGCATGAGGAGACTAGTGGGTTGCCTTGGGTGGCAATAGAAAATACGATTAGGATACTTAACCAAAGTGAAACATGTAATTAAAACATGGTTAAAGGGTTAAGTAAGTGCTTTGGGGTGGCATGTGGAAATCTAGTGGGTACCTTGTATGACAACTAGAATATGATTAAATGACTTAGCCAAAATGTATAACATGTAAGTGGACATGGTTAAAGGGTTAAGTGGGATTCACTAGAAATAACAAGCTTAGGTGGTAGCTTGTGGGGGCCCATTTCAACCAATATCCCAAACGTATCTTAGTAGGCTCGACTCTAGTCGAGTGACGGGACACGCATATTGGGCTTGACTATAAGAGGCCAAACCGGGTTAGCGGTGGCAACGCAGGACCAACGGGTTTCATATGCGTGTGTGGACCCGGGCTGGTTGGTAAGTCGTTGTTGCATCGTATAGATATAAAGCCGTGCACCGTTGATATTATCAGGTTGCCACTTTGGGTAACGATACACCCCATCGTGGGACCAGTACGGGTATCTACGTAAGGGAGCCGATCGCTTGGGGAGTAGTGGGTACACCTATGTAGTCAGATAGGGGTACACGAAACTACTAAATTACTAAGTACACTTAGTGGGATCAACTTTTAAAATTAGGAATGACTGGTGTGGTGCAGTGTAGTAATTATCCTTGGGTGGGTGGATGCGTCTTTACGGTTATCTTAGTTTATCCTAAGTCTACCAAGCTGCTTAGTGTAGCCATTCATCCCCAGACGTTACCGTATATCAAGCTTATGTCTTCTCTGGTTACTTTAATGATTGTATTGTTAAAGTTATAGGACTCGCTCAGACTTATGTCTGACCCCGTTGTTTTTATCTTTTTCCCAACCCTCAGGTTATCAGAGTGGGCTCAGTACGAGTAGGCTTTGATCAGGCAGCATTATTCTCTTTTGGAGCTTGGACCATAGGTGTAGAGCTCAGCTTACCCTTTCTTTTATGGCTATCAGTTCATGTATTGGGATTATGTACTTTTATTTATCAGGATGGATATTTTGTACTTGACTCTTATTATGGTTTTGTGATGTAACCAAACATGTTTTACTTTCCGCTGCAATGAAATGATGTTTTGAAATTTTCAAGTATTACTTATATCTGTCTTGTTGTAATTTTTCTATTCTATATTCACTTAAAATACTCCACCGATGTTATGGCATTCCCTTAGAGAGTGACCATAGCGGGTGTGGGGTGTTGCACGTGGTATCAGAGCAAAGATTACCGGAACAGATAAAATTTTTAGAAAACTATTTTTCTAAAAACATTTTTGGAAGAAATATTTTCAAAAGCATGTCTTTAAAGAGAAAAGTTTTTGAAAGAAAAGCATAATCCCCGATAGCCATATCTTTATCTTTCGAATTCTCCGTTTTGAATCTTCCCTTTTTTCGTCTCAGCATGGCTGAAGATCTTTATCTTCGGACGGTGTAGCGGTACCAGTATGGTATAGGAAGTTGTTAGAGGCTAGGGCCGCCGCTGCAGGTCCAGCAAATGTTCCTCCTCCAGCCGTTGCACTCGTTCCTCCTCGCGCGGATACTTTTGCTATGACTTGTAGGAAGTTTAAGGCTATGGGAGGAAAACCTTTTGTGGGAGCTAGGGATTGGCTTAATGAGACGGAAGAATTGATGGAAATCTTGGAAGTGGAAGAGGGAAAGAAAGTCAGGTTAGCCGCTTGGTTAATGGAAGGAGAGGCCTCGTTCTGGTGGGAGGTCACTAATGGGGAACGCCCTGTTGACTCTTGGATGGATTTCAGGCAAAGGTTTGAGGCAAAGTTTCTCTCAAAAGCGGAAGAAAATATGCACGTGGAAAGGTTCTTGAACTTAAAGCAAGGGAACTTGTCGGTGAAAGAATATGTTAACAAGTTTAAGCAGTTAGCGAGATTCAGCATAGACTTGGTAAACACACCGGAAGAGAAAGCTTTGAGGTTCGTTAAAGGCTTGAACGAACCGATGCACGGATTGGCTATGTCTCACATCCCTATGGGGGCCACTTTCGAGAAGCTAGTGGACATGGCACTTATGCATGAGGAAGAGAAGGGTCCCAATGCTGATAAAGCACCTGAGAAGAAAGGAGATCAGAAGAGACCTCAACAGCAACAGCAAAACAAGGGTGGGAAAGGCAACGGTGGCAAGGGAAAGAAGAAGTGCTTCAGTTGTGGGACACTAGGCCACCTAAGCAAGGATTGTCGCAAGAAGAGGAAGGCTGGCTGCTTCCACTGTGACGAAGCAGGACATCTAGTGAAAGACTGCCCTAAGAAAGGGCAAAGGACGGGATCTACCTCAGGAGGACAGGTGCAAGTTCTTTTGGCACCAACTCAGGCAAGGGGGCAAGCTCAGGCTCTCGCGGTTCCACCGATTCAGGAAAGAGGTAGAACTATTTCCATTGAAAGTCTAGTTTTTCTGTTTGATTATCCGGGTCAAACTTTATTTGATTTTGACGCATCGAGTTCGTTTATTTCATTATTGTTAGTTGAGTCACTGCACTTAGACACCAGTTAGTAGATGATCCCTTAGTTGTTTCAAACCCAATTGGGGCTCCATGATGTGTTTGGGTTTGAAAGTTGCTATACTTAGCGTTGAGTTTAGATGTGATGTTTTTTGGGCTTCACGGGCTATGGGTTAGTTTTGGGCATGGACTGGTTATCCAGTAATGGTGCCGTTCTTATTGTGGAAGGAGAGTTGTTAGGCTTATGACCCGCTAGGGTAACACTCTCGAGATCTTTTGTAATCCCATGGAATCTGTTATGCTAAGTTATCTAGAATCGCTTGACACGTCGGTCAAGAGTTTGCGATCTGTTATAGTGGTCCGGGAATACTCGGATGTGTTTGAGGAGGTGAAGGGCTTACCTCCGGAGCGGGAGGTTGACTTCCGAATATATCTGGTAGACAATACCAAACCAGTGTCTTGGCCAGTGTGCCACGTGGCTCCTCGTGAGAGGAGGGAACTCCATAAGCAAGTAGGCAATTTGCTTGAGAAAGGGTTTAGAAGACGAAGTATATCGGAGTGAGGTGCTCCGGTAGTTTTTGCTATGAAGGCGGATGGGTCCCTCAGACTTTGTGTAGGCTAAAGAGAGCTAAATAAACTCACAAAGAAGAATAGACACCCATTGCCGAGGATTGATGATCCTTTTCCAATTAGTTGGCGTCTCAGTAATTTCATAAGCTGGACTTAGCCACGGGGTTTCGTCAGTTGAGAGTGGCTGAGGATAGTATAGAGAAGACTACCTTTAGGACTCCGGATGGTTTTTATGAGTGGCTGGTGATGCCATTTGGTTTGACGAACGCCCCTGCATACTTTGTTAATTTGATGAGAAGGGTGTTCAGGGAGTACCTAAATAAGTTTGTGATGGTCTTTGTAAATGACATCTTGGTCTTTTCTAGGAGCGGAATAAGTTTCCGTGTGTGCTCAATAGGCTGAGCAAAGCCAGTATGGGATAAACGATGGTTTTGGAGCGAGACTGGCGAGGACATCCAGAGTTGGACAAGGGCTTAATTATTTAGCCGTTTTTACTAGTATCATCGCACGTAGGTCGTCTGAATTCGAAGGAGGTATCCCTTGGGTGTTTGTCTGATATTGGTTTAGGCCTTTGGGGCTTGCATTTGGGGATGTCGAGTTCGACCAGGGTCGTCTGCGTGAGAGATGGATAGTTGTGATGATTTTGCATGGGAGAATATCCTGATTTTCTCTAGGAGTGGAGAAGAGCATGCCCTACATCTTAGGGAACTATTGGAGACTCTCCAAGCGCATAGTCTTAAGACAGCAATAGTGAATAGGATTCTTAACATCCTATGAGTTTGAGATAGCGTATACCCATGGCAAGGGTAACATGGTAGCAGACGCCTTAAGTAGAAAAAGGTTGTCCTCGAGTTCATGGTTCGTTAAACGACAGAGCTTAGAGTTTATTTCTATATTTGACTTTAGACCTTCCGTTGACTGTGTACCCGGTTTGCTAGCCTCCTTGGAGGTTAGGCCTACTCTTTTGGGACGAATTAGCGAGGCACAGCGAGACGACCCATAGTTGGATAAGTTAGTAGAGAAGCTCATGAGGAGGGGGTCGTCCATCCATTTGAATAGGTACACCCTAGATGGTAAGGGGTGGTTGTGTAGAGACAGTAGACTTTGTGTACCGCAAGACGAGGATTGAGGAAGGCTATACTTGATGATGAACATCGTTCGAAGATGACCATTCATCCCGGTAGGGACAGGATATACCAAGACATGAAGCGAGTTTTCTTTTGGGCCGGTATGAAGAAAGATGTGGCCAACAGGTGAAAGCGGAGCAAAAGAAACCAGGTGGGTTGCTTCACCCATTGGAAGTTCCGCGATGGAAGTGGGATAGCGTCTCGATGGATTTTATTGACAGGTTACCAAGATCAAGGAAGGGTAATACGGGAATTTGGGTGGTAGTAGACAGGCTTACTAAGAGCGCCCATTGTATACCCGTGAAGAGCAAGAGAACTGCTTCATGGCTAGCTTCAGTTTACATTCGAGAGATTATTAAATTGCATGGTGTACCTTCCAGTATAGTGAGCGATCGAGATCCTATCTTCACTAAAGAGTTTTGGAAAAGTCTGCAAGAGGCGGTAGGGACTCAGTTGTGTTTGAGTACCGCATATCATCCTCAGACAGACGACCAGACCGAGAGGGTGAATCGTAGTTTAGAAGACCTTTTGAGGCTGTGTATCTTCGATTTTGGAGGTACATGGGAAGAGCATCTTCCATTGGTGGAGTTGCCCGACAGACTTAGTGGTGTACATGATGTATTCCATGTGAGGAAGTGCCTACATGAGACCGTAGAGGCTATAGAGCCGAGCTTGCTTAAAGAAGTAAAGGTAGAGCGTGATGTGATTATTCGACGAGCTCCTACCCGCATCCTTGGGTCAGAGATTTGGGAGTTGAGAAACAGAGAGGTTCGACTAGTCAAAGTGAAAAAGGGGAGAAAGTGAGAGCAATGCTACTTGGGAGACAGAAGCGAAGATGCGTTCGTTATACCCATTCCTTTTTGAGGGTATGTCCTTTAAACGTCTCCTTTATCGGTTGTCTAGTGCTTATCTTATCTTTAGTATATCCTCTCATTAGTACCTTTGACCTTTAGATAGGGTAAACCTATGGTTGAAACATGTGTTTGAGACATGTTATGTTTGATGGATGCGTGTGGATGCAAGTGGTTGCTAGTGGTTGCTCGTGGATGCATATACACACACTCTAGACACTAGATCGGCTCAGTCACTTCATATTGCATATTGCATAAAATTGTGTGTAGGAAGCTATATTTATGGATGTATAATGATTGTGTTATCATATGGATGATGCATTTTGGTGAATGATTGTGCACTCATGTAGATATTGTATGTGTCGATAGGGTTCTTTCGCATACATAATGGATGCATGGCACTATCATGGTTTGCATATGTTCATACATTAGATAGGGAACATATACACACACTTCTTGCATATGCTCATACATCATTAGAAATTTTGATTTGAGGACAATGGATGCTCGTGATTGATGGATTGAGTAGATGGTTGTTTGGATGGTAGGATATGCATTCTCCTTAAACTTAGAGATTTCGGGGACGAAATCCTTTAAGGAGGGGAGAATGTAACACCCCGAATTTTAGTTAATACTAAAATTCACTAATTACAGGATAAATAATCTCAGATGTGGGAATTGGGGGTAACGGGCTGCGTCATTGCGTTCGTCTCGGAAAAATACGCGAAATAGAGTCCGAGTTTTCGAGAATCGGAGTCCGTATGGCCCGGTTATGGCCCAAAGAAGTTTTCAGAAAATTCAAAGTTAAAAACAGATTTAAAATTCAGTTCCAAAACAAGTTTGGAGCCAAAAGCGGAAAGGGCGGGAAAGTTCCCGCCTAGCCCCGTGTCGACAGGCATGTCGACAGGGGTGTCGACAGCCCTGTCGACAGGGGTGTCGACACAGGGTGTCGGCCCTGTTGATCTGGGTGCACCAGATCTGGTTTTTGGGTTAGTCTTGGGCTGTGTTCTAGAGGGTTCCGAAATCTGATGGTCCTAATCTAATTTGGGGCTAATCCTATGGTCTAAAAACACTACCTAATCCTATAAATAAGACCCCAACCCTACCCTAATTTATTCATAATTAGATCTTGTAACTAAACTATGGCAAAATGAAACTTGATCATGGCCTCCACAAATCAATGAAGAGAGTTGCAAGCTAATCAACCTCTAATCAACATCTTCTTCAACTAAAGCAACTAATTCCACTTCATAAGTTTGCTAATCTAGGTTTTGGTGAGTTTCTATCACTTTGATGATCAATTGCTAAATTAAGTAGATGAGATATGATGAGATCTATGGTTTTGCATGAGGATTAATGGGTTTTCAAGTCATATGGTATGATGTGAATATGCTAATCTATGTTTAATATTAATCCTATGTTTATGCATGTTGAATATGTGAGTTTATGCAAGTTGAATATGTGAGTTTATGCAAGTTGGATATGTGGGTTTATGCAAATTAAGTATGTGGGTTTATGCAAGTTAAGTGGTGGGTTTATGCATAATAAGTAATTGATTCTATGCATGCTAAGTATGTGGTTTTATGCATGCTAAGTGTTTGGTATTATGCATAAATCATGACATGCAAGTTTACCCTTTTAAATGTGATGCATACATATGCAAGATGACACCTTTATATGCTATGTATATATATATATATATATATATATATATATATATATATATATATATGCATGTTTACCCTCCTTTAAGATGCAAGTCAAATATGCAAGTTCAACATGTTAAGCAAGTTATGTGTATGCTTATATGCAAGTTCAACATGTTATGCAAGTTATGTGTAACGACACGGATTTTGCCCGACCTTAATCGATCACAAAATCGACCAAGACCGTTCAAAACTCGCATACGTTAACTTTGGGAATACAAAACATCAGAACAATAACAGCAGACTTTTATTTCATTACAATAATGTTACATCAGAGTACAGAATATATCAGAGTACAAAAAATTAAATTACAGCGGAAGATACATAAAAGATAATACAAACAAACAGCGGAAGACTAATAAGCTCTGGACACAGCTTTAGGCTTCGATCCAGGATCCTGCTAAAAGAATAGATATCTGCAAAAAGCTACTCGACTGCCCGTGTGGAAAAGAGGGCACCCGAGTTTGCAAAGTGAAACAAACTACGAGTCAGTCATGGGACTGGTGTGAGAATTCTAAACTAATATAACTAATAAGACAAATCCAAGGACCACGCCACTTTCGCGGAACGGGTTTACTCCTATGGATTGCCAGTGCATAAACCAAAGTAAATCGAGAAATAACGCAATGTCTTTTTGGAAAAATGAAACCATTATAAGACCCAGGTCCCATCACACAATGCAACGCACACCAGAGGATAGGGTTTTTCCTTATAATGGTCAAAAGATGCTTAATACGTATAAAACGGATTTGATATTATTATTAGTGTATATATGTTTTAATAAAAAGATTTGAATCATAAGTATCAATCCTAGACGGCATGGTTACCATATAGCATGTCGCCAATACTAGTTCTACAATCAAAACCGCAAGGTCGTATTGGAAATTTGGATTCCATCATGAGTCGAGGCTAGGGGCAAGATCCTCTCCGATTCGAGACACTCTAGCAAATGCCTCAGGATTCCCCGCAGTGAACCCTTGGAAGCGGTAGGGCCGGTCCCCGCCTATGGGCAGTGGATTAGTTATGCCTGAACACACGTTTCTCGGTCCCTTTGGACCTATAGTATGACCACCAACGGCCTATAAAAAAACGAGGCGCCTCAAAATCCATCATCCACATAAGTAAAATGTCAGGGCTGGCAGGTCGCTGACACCACTCTAGCTAGAAAGAAACGTGTGCACTCCCTACGGTCCATATCCCGTTTTTGACTCATACCGGGGTGTGAGGCTCGCGAAGTCATGCTATACACAAAGCTACGCCTAAACAGGCCGTGCTTTGATCATCAACCACAAGGCCTGCTTTTCAACAAAAGCCTTGATCAATGCATCTTAGCATGCCACATTGTCAGTCCATACTATACCATTGATTTCTGCCAATATATAACCTCTAAGCTCGTACGTCTCAGAGAAGGGTGTTAACCACCAAACAGATATATATTAAGAGAGATCAACGAATGTAGTATAAAGGACTACAACGTCAGACATACATTCCATTTATAAACTTATGCCCTGGGTCTGGGCGAAAGTCAAATCCGTGCAATCAACACTACGTCCGGACGGCTACTACTGTCGCCCCTTCAAGGTAGCTACTCCCGTCATGGGTCTCAATAGCAACACACCCATTCGATGTGAAGATCGTCGGTCTTCAATCACCGTCTTCAACTCTTCGAACGTCGTATCATTATTTGGAATGAGAGTAAACTCGGACTTCCCAAATAATTCTCGCATATATAAATTTGCAAACCATTCTATATCGTTATTTATTCTTTTATAAATATCGTCCATTCATTTCATGTATATAAATATTGTCCATTTATTTCATAAATATCGTCCATTCATTTCATATGCATATAAATATTGTCCATTCATTTCATGCATATAAATATATCGTCCATTCATTTCATGCATTTCATATGCGACTTCATGCTTTTTAAAACATGTTAAATTTTCATATGCGGTTCATGCTTCTAAATCATGTTTCATTTAATATTTTTATATTTTTATTCGCATGTGAAATGTAAATAAAAATTTCATTCTTATTTTCATTCTTTTTATTTACATATGAAATGTAAATAAAAGTTTCATTCTTATTTTCATTCTTTTATTTACATATGAAATGTAAATAAAAGTTTCATTACTTTTATTTATATAAAATATATAAATAATATAACCATTTCATGTTTTCATTCATTTATTCATTTATAACATGAAAATATTCATTGCTTTATGGTTCATTTTCCATTTTCGATCACTTTCTTAATTCAGTGATCTTAACTACTTAATTCCCTTTCAATCTAATTAAAGATTTAATTAAAATTTTATTTAGTTTTAATCTTCCAAAGTCATTATTAAATGATTATTCAATTTCTAGGGAATTAATTCTATCATAAATTCGGGTTAAAGAATAAATGTTATTTAAAACATAATTCACGATAAACCCAAATTTAAATTTCATAAATTTCCCATTTAATATATATAATTAGACATCATTTATTTCAGAGTATTTCATTTAATCTTAAATAAAATATTTATCATCTTTGATTTCCTTTATAAAATGTATAACATAATTTATACGGGTTAAAATGGAGTTACTATTTTTAAAATGGACCGAATAGCCCAATTCATTTTCCTTAGCCATTTATTATGTTTATCTTTACATTTTATTATTTAATAGTAGGCCAGACCTCTCACATTAGGCCTACAACTTGTGGATGCTGGATATGCCGGTTGGTTCCGGGCAGACTTCTACCACAGGTTGGGCTTAACCTCGTGTCTTGACCCAATTCATATTTGCGCACTTGGACCTCTCACATTAGGCCCAACATTTATGGCTGCTGGATATGCCGGTTGGTTCCGGGCAGACTTCCGCCATAAATGTGACCTAACCTCGTGTCCAGGTACAATTAATAATTATCATTATACTTATCTCTTAAAAGTATTATTTTAAAACATTTCATATTTTAGAATATCTAATTTCTAAAATATCTTTCATTCTTTTACTTATCCTTTCATTTCAGTAAACATTAATCTTTCCATATTAATATCATAAAACTATTCCCAAAATGTTTCAATTGTTATATCAAAACTTACCATTTTGATATTAAATGAAATCTTCCTCAATTAATCCATTTATGTTAAATTTTAAAATCAAATCTTCTAAATTTACAAGTTAACATAAAAACGAGATTTTTCAATTCAAATCTTCATTATTATAATTGGAATGAAATCTTACCAATTTAAACTTTTTATTTCATCCTTTTTTAAATGTGCAATCTTCTTAATTAAATCATCCATTAATTCCATTAATTGAGTAAATAATGAAAATATTTCAAGTTCCTCAATAACGCTAATTATATATTCACTTTCATGTACAACTTTCATGTGCAATATCCATATATAAATTCTTTTTATATTTTTAATCAGAAACACTACGAATATATTTATTTACATATTTTACTTAAAAATGCTTAAAATAAACTTGCATTCATGTTTTTGACATAACAATAAAAATAAAGTTGCATTCATATTTTTATGTAAACAACAAAAATAAAGTTTCTTTTCTATTTTTTTTTTCATTCTTTTTAACTTTTATTTCCTTTTACAAAGAAAATGTACTTTTTATCCCTTTGTTTTCTTTTACAAAGAAAATGTACTTTTTATCCTTTTATTTTCTTTTATAAAGAAAATGTATTTTCCTTTAAATTAGAAATATGTTTTCTTTTTCTTTAACATAGAAAAATGTTTGCCTTTTCTTTAACATAGAAAAATGTTTGCTTTTTCTTTAACATAGAAAATGTTTGCTTTTTCTTTAACATAGAAAATGTTTGCTTTTTCTTTAACATAGAAAATGTTTTTCTTTTTCTTTAACATAGAAAATGTTTTCCAAAGTTAATATACCTTTCTATGTAATATTTGCATCGTAAAATGCAATAAAAAGTGAATTTTATTTCTAATGTAGACGTCTTCTCTAGCGTCAACATTTCTAAAATAACAACATTTTCTAATGTAAGTTTTCGATTTATTTCTACACTATAAACATGACGGTGAAGTTTTGATTCATATCAACATTATAAACTTGACGGTGAAATCCAATGTCATTTCAACCAATTAACATCACATGGTTATTTGTGCCATTACACTAGATTAACACACAAAAATGGGATTTGGTGTCATTGCACTAAATTAACACAACAAAAGGAATTTTGTGTCATTACGCTACATTAACACAACAATTAAATTGGTGTTGTCACAATACAGTTAACCCAACATATAAATTGGTGTCATCATAATACAGTTAACACAATGATATAGGTTTGGGTGTCATCTCAGTCTATATTAACATAGACATGATTTGGTGCAACTTTGATGAATCAAAATAAAGGCCTCATCTTTACTTTTATTTGTAAATAAAAATAAAGATTAAAACTTACATTTTATTTTGTGAATAAAAATAAAGATAAAACTTGCATTTTATTATGTTCACAAAATAAATGTGAAAATTTGACTTTTATTTTGTAAACAAAAATAAAGGTGAAAACTTGTTATTCATTTTGTAAACAAAATGAAGATTTTAAAAACTTACGTCTTATTACGTTAACAAAATTAAAAGTAAAACTTGTTAACATAATTAAGGATTAACACTTGCTTTTTATTATATTAACAAAGTTAAGGATAAAATTGCCATTTTATTTTGTTCACAAAAATAAAGATAAAAATTGGCATTTTATTATGTAGAAGAAAAAAAAATAAGGATAAAAATTGTCTTTTTATTTTTTTTTACCTAAAACTTGTCTTTTTATTATGTAAACAAACTTGTCTTTTTATTTTGTAAACAAACTTGTCTTTTTATATTACAAAACAATGTTAATAAAAATGTTCTTTTAAAACTTGTTTCTTTATTTAACAAACAAAATGTTAAATAAAATGTCTTTTAATCTTTTACTTTTATTTTGAAAGACAATGGTCAATAAAATGTCATTTTATTTGCTTTACTTTTATTTAACAAAACAATGGTAAAGAAAATGTCTTTTTATTTGCTAAAACAATATGAAGATTTCTAACTTTCTTTTATGTTGTAAATAAAGGATTCAACTTTCTTTTATGTTGTAAATGAAAGATTAAAATCAAACTTATATTTTTATTTTGCAAATCAAAATGAAAAGAATCAAACTTTCTTTTATTTTGTGAAAAATAAAGATTCAAACCTTTCTTCCTTTTTATTTAGAAAAATAAAAAGAAAATAAAAATAAAAATAAAATAAATAAAGATGAGAACTTTATTATGATTACATCAAAATGTAGAACTGGACTAACATAGCTATTTCAACACAGCACAATATCATTACAAATCACACAACAATACATATTCTACATTACCACATCGCAAATCCATAATATTGACATACGTACAAATCCAAACGATTGCGAATAATAATTATCTTATTTAATTATTAAAATTTCAGAAATCTCACCACAACTCAAATATAAGCTTGAATTCGACAAGCAATGCACCAATTTCTCCAAAACTCCAACCCTAGCCGCATGAACATCACGCCGTAAAATTTGCAGCGACCAAACTATCTTCGAACAGTCCCAAAACTCATACCCAGTCGAAGAGCAACTCATGAGGATCACATATATATTTGTTTTATGATTATTAGTAGAGTATTTTGGTTTCTATGATTGTTGAAATATTGAAAAGCTCTCATTTTTATGGTTAGAAGAAGAAGAGAAAGAGGCTGTCGTTGTTTTGTGGTTAGGAATATGTTTAGAGAAGTTTAGGAGGTAATATAGTGGAGCCAATTTATTATTTTATTGTTTGTTTATATATATTTGATTTTTACTTGTCCCTACATATGTGGTAGGTGAAAAATGAAGTTTAATTTGCTGACTAGGCATGATGGACCACATGAATATATGGACTTAAATGAAGGAAAGGATGAAAATAAAGAAATAAATAGAATAAGTGAAATAACGAAAATAGCAGCATAAACTTAAATTTGTATTATTAATAATGGGAATAAAGGGGGCAATTTGAAATATGACAAATGGGGAAGCCACTAATAAATACAAAAGGTAACACAGTCAAATCTCACAATATATATGTCATAGTATTAAATTCATTAGCCTCAATGTATTCAAATTATTCTCATTAGTTTTATTAACACACAATAAATTAAAAGAAACAAAATGTGACTGTTATTACAATTAATGTCAATACTAAATTTAAAATAGACATAAATTAGGCAATATATTTATGACACAAACATTTAATAGGTTCAATGTCAAATCAATTTAATATATATATATATATATATAACATGTATATATAAACCATCAAGTCTAAAGTTACACTTATTACCCTAATTTAGCATATGTCATTAATAGGATTCATGCATATATGTATTTCAAAAAAAAAAGTTTTCTTTTGTTGATATTGCTGAAATAGGCAATAATTAGGGAATTAGTGTGCTGATTAGATAATTTTTTTTTTTTTTTTTGAAATGACTCAAATTTAAGAAAAAGTGGAAAGGAGAAAATTGAAGTAATAAGTTGGAAGAGATGAAGATTTTTGGAAATGTATTAATATAGACATGGGTAATTTATGGTACTAAATAAATGAATGCATGTATGGTTCAAAGTTAAAAAGGGAACTTGAAATGAAGACAATTTGAAAATGAATGGCCACCGCATGTGTATTACTGTATGAAACGTTGTCTGTTTAGAGAAAGAAAAATGCATATGTTGAAAATATAACCAATTATATCTGTTTAAAATTTACAGTGCATGCATAAAAAAAAAAGTAGGCAATGCATGGCCTTTTTGTTTTATACTTAATAAAGGGCCTACAGACTAAATAACCCCTTTGACTTCAATAATGAAATAAATACACCAATACATTAGGGATACATGGAAAGGTTGGACAATAAATATATTTTATGTTTATTTCTTTTATATGTTTTTTTTATAGATGTTAACATTAATTTCATTAACTGCGATAGTTAAAACATTATATACCTTTAACACTCAGTGTCTTACAATTCTTCCTATAAAATTAATTTGGAATCATTCATAAATAACAATTTAAAATTTATATATGTAATTATCATTTTAAATTCAATAATTAAAAAAAATGGAATTTTTAAATTCTGACGTATTTTCTAACAAAATTTCCTTAAAATAAATTGGTTCTAAAATTCCGGGTTGTTACAATCTCCCCCACTTAAGAACTTTTCGTCCTCGAAAAGGAACGAACCAAAAAGTTGTTTAATTAACCTATATCAACTTTTATTTTTATTTAATTTCAAATAATTTTATTAGTTGATTAACTTTGTACATAACTTTTATATATCCAAAAATTATATTTTCTAAAATAGATTATAATTACAAATACGTGTATTATACGCTTGGCACTCTCAACTCATTCTAGGATACTGCTGATCCTATCTCTAATGAGTTTTCTTATTGGATATTACTAATCCAACCTCTGATGAGTCTTTTGTTCCGTTCTAATGAGTTGTCCCCCAAAGATTTGAGCTAACCAGAGCTCTGATACCACCTGTAACGACACGGATTTTGCCCGACCTTAATCGATCATAAAATCGACCAAGACCGTTCAAAACTCGCATACGTTAACTTTGGGAATACAAAACATCAGAACAATAACAGCAGACTTTTATTTCATTACAATAATGTTACATCAGAGTACAGAATATATCAGAGTACAAAGAAATTAAATTACAGCGGAAGATACATAAAAGATAATACAAACAAACAGCGGAAGACTAATAAGCTCTGGACACAGCTTTAGGCTTCGATCCAGGATCCTGCTAAAAGAATAGATATCTGCAAAAAGCTACTCGACTGCCCGTGTGGAAAAGAGGGCACCCGAGTTTGCAAAGTGAAACAAACTACGAGTCAGTCATGGGACTGGTGTGAGAATTCTAAACTAATATAACTAATAAGACAAATCCAAGGACCACGCCACTTTCGCGGAACGGGTTTACTCCTATGGATTGCCAGTGCATAAACCAAAGTAAATCGAGAAATAACGCAATGTCTTTTTGGAAAAATGAAACCATTATAAGACCCAGGTCCCATCACACAATGCAACGCACACCAGAGGATAGGGTTTTTCCTTATAATGGTCAAAAGATGCTTAATACGTATAAAACGGATTTGATATTATTATTAGTGTATATATGTTTTAATAAAAAGATTTGAATCATAAGTATCAATCCTAGACGGCATGGTTACCATATAGCATGTCGCCAATACTAGTTCTACAATCAAAACCGCAAGGTCGTATTGGAAATTTGGATTCCATCATGAGTCGAGGCTAGGGGCACGATCCTCTCCGATTCGAGACACTCTAGCAAATGCCTCAGGATTCCCCGCAGTGAACCCTTGGAAGCGGTAGGGCCGGTCCCCGCCTATGGGCAGTGGATTAGTTATGCCTGAACACACGTTTCCCGGTCCCTTTGGACCTATAGTATGACCACCAACGGCCTATAAAAAAACGAGGCGCCTCAAAATCCATCATCCACATAAGTAAAATGTCAGGGCTGGCAGGTCGCTGACACCACTCTAGCTAGAAAGAAACGTGTGCACTCCCTACGGTCCATATCCCGTTTTTGACTCATACCGGGGTGTGAGGCTCGCGAAGTCATGCTATACACAAAGCTACGCCTAAACAGGCCGTGCTTTGATCATCAACCACAAGGCCTGCTTTTCAACAAAAGCCTTGATCAATGCATCTTAGCATGCCACATTGTCAGTCCATACTATACCATTGATTTCTGCCAATATATAACCTCTAAGCTCGTACGTCTCAGAGAAGGGTGTTAACCACCAAACAGATATATATTAAGAGAGATCAACGAATGCAGTATAAAGGACTACAAGGTCAGACATACATTCCATTTATAAACTTATGCCCTGGGTCTGGGCGAAAGTCAAATCCGTGCAATCAACACTACGTCCGGACGGCTACTACTGTCGCCCCTTCAAGGTAGCTACTCCCATCATGGGTCTCAATAGCAACACACCCATTCGATGTGAAGATCGTCGGTCTTCAATCACCGTCTTCAACTCTTCGAACGTCGTATCATTATTTGGAATGAGAGTAAACTCGGACTTCCCAAATAATTCTTGCATATATAAATTTGCAAACCATTCTATATCGTTATTTATTCTTTTATAAATATCGTCCATTCATTTCATGTATATAAATATTGTCCATTTATTTCATAAATATCGTCCATTCATTTCATATGCATATAAATATTGTCCATTCATTTCATGCATATAAATATATCGTCCATTCATTTCATGCATTTCATATGCGACTTCATGCTTTTTAAAACATGTTAAATTTTCATATGCGGTTCATGCTTCTAAATCATGTTTCATTTAATATTTTTATATTTTTATTCGCATGTGAAATGTAAATAAAAATTTCATTCTTATTTTCATTCTTTTTATTTACATATGAAATGTAAATAAAAGTTTCATTCTTATTTTCATTCTTTTATTTACATATGAAATGTAAATAAAAGTTTCATTACTTTTATTTATATAAAATATATAAATAATATAACCATTTCATGTTTTCATTCATTTATTCATTTATAACATGAAAATATTCATTGCTTTATGGTTCATTTTCCATTTTCGATCACTTTCTTAATTCAGTGATCTTAACTACTTAATTCCCTTTCAATCTAATTAAAGATTTAATTAAAATTTTATTTAGTTTTAATCTTCCAAAGTCATTATTAAATGATTATTCAATTTCTAGGGAATTAATTCTATCATAAATTCGGGTTAAAGAATAAATGTTATTTAAAACATAATTCACGATAAACCCAAATTTAAATTTCATAAATTTCCCATTTAATATATATAATTAGACATCATTTATTTCAGAGTATTTCATTTAATCTTAAATAAAATATTTATCATCTTTGATTTCCTTTATAAAATGTATAACATAATTTATACGGGTTAAAATGGAGTTACTATTTTTAAAATGGACCGAATAACCCAATTCATTTTCCTTATCCATTTATTATGTTTATCTTTACATTTTATTATTTAATAGTAGGCCAGACCTCTCACATTAGGCCTACAACTTGTGGATGCTGGATATGCCGGTTGGTTCCGGGCAGACTTCTACCACAGGTTGGGCTTAACCTCGTGTCTTGACCCAATTCATATTTGCGCACTTGGACCTCTCACATTAGGCCCAACATTTATGGCTGCTGGATATGCCGGTTGGTTCCGGGCAGACTTCCGCCATAAATGTGACCTAACCTCGTGTCCAGGTACAATTAATAATTATCATTATACTTATCTCTTAAAAGTATTATTTTAAAACATTTCATATTTTAGAATATCTAATTTCTAAAATATCTTTCATTCTTTTACTTATCCTTTCATTTCAGTAAACATTAATCTTTCCATATTAATATCATAAAACTATTCCCAAAATGTTTCAATTGTTATATCAAAACTTACCATTTTGATATTAAATGAAATCTTCCTCAATTAATCCATTTATGTTAAATTTTAAAATCAAATCTTCTAAATTTACAAGTTAACATAAAAACGAGATTTTTCAATTCAAATCTTCATTATTATAATTGGAATGAAATCTTACCAATTTAAACTTTTTATTTCATCCTTTTTTAAATGTGCAATCTTCTTAATTAAATCATCCATTAATTCCATTAATTGAGTAAATAATGAAAATATTTCAAGTTCCTCAATAACGCTAATTATATATTCACTTTCATGTACAACTTTCATGTGCAATATCCATATATAAATTCTTTTTATATTTTTAATCAGAAACACTACGAATATATTTATTTACATATTTTACTTAAAAATGCTTAAAATAAACTTGCATTCATGTTTTTGACATAACAATAAAAATAAAGTTGCATTCATATTTTTATGTAAACAACAAAAATAAAGTTTCTTTTCTATTTTTTTTTCATTCTTTTTAACTTTTATTTCCTTTTACAAAGAAAATGTACTTTTTATCCCTTTGTTTTCTTTTACAAAGAAAATGTACTTTTTATCCTTTTATTTTCTTTTATAAAGAAAATGTATTTTCCTTTAAATTAGAAATATGTTTTCTTTTTCTTTAACATAGAAAAATGTTTGCCTTTTCTTTAACATAGAAAAATGTTTGCTTTTTCTTTAACATAGAAAATGTTTGCTTTTTCTTTAACATAGAAAATGTTTGCTTTTTCTTTAACATAGAAAATGTTTGCTTTTTCTTACACATAGAAAATGTTTTTCTTTTTCTTTAACATAGAAAATGTTTTCCAAAGTTAATCTACCTTTCTATGTAATATTTGCATCGTAAAATGCAATAAAAAGTGAATTTTATTTCTAATGTAGACGTCTTCTCTAGCGTCAACATTTCTAAAATAACAACATTTTCTAATGTAAGTTTTCGATTTATTTCTACACTATAAACATGACGGTGAAGTTTTGATTCATATCAACATTATAAACTTGACGGTGAAATCCAATGTCATTTCAACCAATTAACATCACATGGTTATTTGTGCCATTACACTAGATTAACACACAAAAAGGGGATTTGGTGTCATTGCACTAAATTAACACAACAAAAGGGATTTTGTGTCATTACGCTACATTAACACAACAATTAAATTGGTGTTGTCACAATACAGTTAACCCAACATATAAATTGGTGTCATCATAATACAGTTAACACAATGATATAGGTTTGGGTGTCATCTCAGTCTATATTAACATAGACATGATTTGGTGCAACTTTGATGAATCAAAATAAAGGCCTCATCTTTACTTTTATTTGTAAATAAAAATAAAGATTAAAACTTACATTTTATTTTGTGAATAAAAATAAAGATTAAACTTGCATTTTATTATGTTCACAAAATAAATGTGAAAATTTGACTTTTATTTTGTAAACAAAAATAAAGGTGAAAACTTGTTATTCATTTTGTAAACAAAATGAAGATTTTAAAAACTTACGTCTTATTACGTTAACAAAATTAAAAGTAAAACTTGTTAACATAATTAAGGATTAACACTTGCTTTTTATTATATTAACAAAGTTAAGGATAAAATTGCCATTTTATTTTGTTCACAAAAATAAAGATAAAAATTGGCATTTTATTATGTAGAAGAAAAAAAAAGGATAAAAATTGTCTTTTTATTTTTTTTACCTAAAACTTGTCTTTTTATTATGTAAACAAACTTGTCTTTTTATTTTGTAAACAAACTTGTCTTTTTATATTACAAAACAATGTTAATAAAAATGTTCTTTTAAAACTTGTTTCTTTATTTAACAAACAAAATGTTAAATAAAATGTCTTTTAATCTTTTACTTTTATTTTGAAAGACAATGGTCAATAAAATGTCATTTTATTTGCTTTACTTTTATTTAACAAAACAATGGCAAAGAAAATGTCTTTTTATTTGCTAAAACAATATGAAGATTTCTAACTTTCTTTTATGTTGTAAATAAAGGATTCAACTTTCTTTTATGTTGTAAATGAAAGATTAAAATCAAACTTATATTTTTATTTTGCAAATCAAAATGAAAAGAATCAAACTTTCTTTTATTTTGTGAAAAATAAAGATTCAAACCTTTCTTCCTTTTTATTTAGAAAAATAAAAAGAAAATAAAAATAAAAATAAAATAAATAAAGATGAGAACTTTATTATGATTACATCAAAATGTAGAACTGGACTAACATAGCTATTTCAACACAGCACAATATCATTACAAATCACACAACAATACATATTCTACATTACCACATCGCAAATCCATAATATTGACATACGTACAAATCCAAACGATTGCGAATAATAATTATCTTATTTAATTATTAAAATTTCAGAAATCTCACCACAACTCAAATATAAGCTTGAATTCGACAAGCAATGCACCAATTTCTCCAAAACTCCAACCCTAGCCGCATGAACATCACGCCGTAAAATTTGCAGCGACCAAACTATCTTCGAACAGTCCCAAAACTCATACCCAGTCGAAGAGCAACTCATGAGGATCACATATATATTTGTTTTATGATTATTAGTAGAGTATTTTGGTTTCTATGATTGTTGAAATATTGAAAAGCTCTCATTTTTATGGTTAGAAGAAGAAGAGAAAGAGGCTGTCATTGTTTTGTGGTTAGGAATATGTTTAGAGAAGTTTAGGAGGTAATATAGTGGAGCCAATTTATTATTTTATTGTTTGTTTATATATATTTGATTTTTACTTGTCCCTACATATGTGGTAGGTGAAAAATGAAGTTTAATTTGCTGACTAGGCATGATGGACCACATGAATATATGGACTTAAATGAAGGAAAGGATGAAAATAAAGAAATAAATAGAATAAGTGAAATAACGAAAATAGCAGCATAAACTTAAATTTGTATTATTAATAATGGGAATAAAGGGGGCAATTTGAAATATGACAAATGGGGAAGCCACTAATAAATACAAAAGGTAACACAGTCAAATCTCACAATATATATGTCATAGTATTAAATTCATT
This sequence comes from Allium sativum, assembly GCA_030737875.1. NCBI lineage: Eukaryota > Viridiplantae > Streptophyta > Magnoliopsida > Asparagales > Amaryllidaceae > Allium > Allium sativum. The sequence goes on from CM060910.1 coordinate 832,452,600, forward strand.
AGCCTCAATGTATTCAAATTATTCTCATTAGTTTTATTAACACACAATAAATTAAAAGAAACAAAATGTGACTGTTATTACAATTAATGTCAATACTAAATTTAAAATAGACATAAATTAGGCAATATATTTATGACACAAACATTTAATAGGTTCAATGTCAAATCAATTTAATATATATATATATATATAACATGTACATATAAACCATCAAGTCTAAAGTTATACTTATTACCCTAATTTAGCATATGTCATTAATAGGATTCATGCATATATGTATTTCAAAAAAAAAAAGTTTTCTTTTGTTGATATTGCTGAAATAGGCAATAATTAGGGAATTAGTGTGCTGATTAGATAATTTTTTTTTTTTTTTTTTTTTTTTTTTTGAAATGACTCAAATTTAAGAAAAAGTGGAAAGGAGAAAATTGAAGTAATAAGTTGGAAGAGATGAAGATTTTTGGAAATGTATTAATATAGACATGGGTAATTTATGGTACTAAATAAATGAATGCATGTATGGTTCAAAGTTAAAAAGGGAACTTGAAATGAAGACAATTTGAAAATGAATGGCCACCGCATGTGTATTACTGTATGAAACGTTGTCTGTTTAGAGAAAGAAAAATGCATATGTTGAAAATATAACCAATTATATCTGTTTAAAATTTACAGTGCATGCATAAAAAAAAAAGTAGGCAATGCATGGCCTTTTTGTTTTATACTTAATAAAGGGCCTACAGACTAAATAACCCCTTTGACTTCATTAATAAAATAAATACACCAATACATTAGGGATACATGGAAAGGTTGGACAATAAATATATTTTATGTTTTTTTTCTTTTATATATATTTTTTTTTTTATAGATGTTAACATTAATTTCATTAACTGCGATAGTTAAAACATTATATACCTTTAACACTCAGTGTCTTACAATTCTTCCTATAAAATTAATTTGGAATCATTCATTAATAACAATTTAAAATTTATATATGTAATTATCATTTTAAATTCAATAATTAAAAAAAATGGAATTTTTAAATTCTGACGTATTTTCTAACAAAATTTCCTTAAAATAAATTGGTTCTAAAATTCCGGGTTGTTACATTATGTGTATGCTTATATGCAAGTTCAACATGTTATGCAAGTTATGTGTATGCTTATATGCAAGCTCAACATGTTATGCAAGTTATGTGTATGATGTTATGTAAGTTATGTGCATGTTGTTATGCAAGTTCATATGCAAGTTATGTGTATGATGTTATGCAAGTTATGTGCATGATGTTATGCAAGTTATGTGTATGTTGATATGCAAGTTATGTTTATGATATTATGCAAGTTATGTGTATGATGTTATGCAAGTTAACATGTAACATGTTGTGCAAGTTCACACCTTTAAGACACATGCAAGTTCACCTTTGTATAACATATGAACACTTAGGCAAGTTGCCTTTATATATGACATATGTATGTTCATGCAAGTTGGGTTATTTAGTAATGCTAGTTGGGTTAATATCATGATGTAAGTGGACACCTTTTAACCCATGTTAATGCTAATGTATGCTAAGTGAAACCCATGTTAATTGTGAAAGAATCTTCTCTTGGAAATATGTCGTGTTAGCATAAGTACGTGGGAAACGATGGGGTTAATAGACATGTTAATGAAATGGTGTGAAATGGTTATGATTAAGCATACCATAAAATGAATAAGCATAAGTGGGAATTTACCTATTGAGTTAGGTCTACCCCATGGGAATTTACCTATTGAGTTAGGTCTACCCATGTTATGGAATTGGGAATTTACCTATTGAGTTAGGTCTACCCATATTCTTGTAAATGTGAATATTAATTAGGGATAATTAATAAATATGGGGGTGATTACTTAGGTGTAATTAATCGACTAAGACACGAGGTTGGACTCATTTGTAGTGTAAAACTGCCCGGACCCTACCGGCTTAACCGGTTGCTACAAATGTTAGCCCAATGTGGGAGGTCTTAGGCACAAATTAAATACGTGATTAAAGTAAAGACACGAGGTTAGACTCTGTTATGACGTAAAACTGCCCGGACCCTACCGGCTTAACCAGTTGTCATAAAAGCCAGCCTAATGTGGGAGGTCTTTATGGGAGATCACGGTCTTAATTAATTAAGAAACACTTAACCATATTAGCATGTAGTGGGACATGAGGGGTTAAGTGGGTGCCTTGGGTGGCATGAGGAGACTAGTGGGTTGCCTTGGGTGGCAATAGAAAATACGATTAGGATACTTAACCAAAGTGAAACATGTAATTAAAACATGGTTAAAGGGTTAAGTAAGTGCTTTGGGGTGGCATGTGGAAATCTAGTGGGTACCTTGTATGACAACTAGAATATGATTAAATGACTTAGCCAAAATGTATAACATGTAAGTGGACATGGTTAAAGGGTTAAGTGGGATTCACTAGAAATAACAAGCTTAGGTGGTAGCTTGTGGGGGCCCATTTCAACCAATATCCCAAACGTATCTTAGTAGGCTCGACTCTAGTCGAGTGACGGGACACGCATATTGGGCTTGACTATAAGAGGCCAAACCGGGTTAGCGGTGGCAACGCAGGACCAACGGGTTTCATATGCGTGTGTGGACCCGGGCTGGTTGATAAGTCGTTGTTGCATCGTGTAGATATAAAGCCGTGCACCGTTGATATTATCAGGTTGCCACTTTGGGTAATGATACACCCCATCGTGGGACCAGTACGGGTATCTACGTAAGGGAGCCGATCGCTTGGGGAGTAGTGGGTACACCTATGTAGTCAGATAGGGGTACACGAAACTACTAAATTACTAAGTACACTTAGTGGGATCAACTTTTAAAATTAGGAATGACTGGTGTGGTGCAGTGTAGTAATTATCCTTGGGTGGGTGGATGCGTCTTTACGGTTATCTTAGTTTATCCTAAGTCTACCAAGCTGCTTAGTGTAGCCATTCATCCCCAGACGTTACCGTATATCAAGCTTATGTCTTCTCTGGTTACTTTAATGATTGTATTGTTAAAGTTATAGGACTCGCTCAGACTTATGTCTGACCCCGTTGTTTTTATCTTTTTCCCAACCCTCAGGTTATCAGAGTGGGCTCAGTACGAGTAGGCTTTGATCAGGCGGCATTATTCTCTTTTGGAGCTTGGACCATAGGTGTAGAGCTCAGCTTACCCTTTCTTTTATGGCTATCAGTTCATGTATTGGGATTATGTACTTTTATTTATCAGGATGGATATTTTGTACTTGACTCTTATTATGGTTTTGTGATGTAACCAAACATGTTTTACTTTCCGCTGCAATGAAATGATGTTTTGAAATTTTCAAGTATTACTTATATCTGTCTTGTTGTAATTTTTCTGTTCTATATTCACTTAAAATACTCCACCGATGTTATGGCATTCCCTTAGAGAGTGACCATAGCGGGTGTGGGGTGTTACACACACTATGATAAATTCTGAAATTTATATGTACTTGAAGGTGGAGGAGTCCTCTACAAAATTCCCTTTAGAAGCTTTGAATTTCGTTGAGCAATTTGAGAGAAAACGAAGGGAATTAGAATGAACAACAACCACCGTTCACGGTTGGAGGTTACGGGTTTTCGAAATTAGGGTTCGAGAATTCCTATTGGCCCATATTTATAATTAAATAATTTTTAATTTCTTAAATTCAAAAATTCTCGCTTTATCCTTCTGACTCCAAATCGAACCCAACGAGTGTCGCTCCCAGCTAAATACCCCCATTCCGGACACAATGAAATATATTTCATAAGCCCGTTTGATTGTTTCAGTCAGTTATTCTTTAAATTAATATATAAAACATTCAATATTAAATTTGAACGTACATTTTAATTTACTGGGACCACATACTGATTCCAAAAATCCCCAAAAAATAAATCTAGCTATCTTTTGAGACGATCCTAACAAAATTAATTCTGCGAATTTGGAGACCGTTTGAAAAATGGCCATTTTTTTGTTGATTCAATTTGACTGAAATTGACAAAACACGTTTTGATTTACCACGCTCACATATTAATTCCAAAAATTATGAAAATTGGAATCTAACAATAATTTGACATTCCGGATCCAACCAAAGTGGTATCGTCGAAAACGGAGGTCATTTGCAAAATGGCTATTTATAATGGTTATATATTATATTAAATTCCATAGCGACTATTTCAAATTTTAAACTGGACATAACTTCTTATTCCCGTTATGAAATCTGGATTTTTCACCTTCGTTAGAAAGATCTCATTAAACAGATTCCAATATTTCTGGTTTTACTGAAATCCGATTTATTTTGAATCTTGTACATTCATTTGAATTTGAAATCGAATTTTCAAACTACCGCACCATTTCAGGCTCGTTATATAATTAAAATAAATATATACGTTCTAATTTTAATTTAAATAAATTTTAGATCATTATTATTTAAAATAAATCCTTTTGAATATTCAAAATTCATTAAAATAGCTAAAATAAAAAAATTAAATTGGTTCTAATTTTTTGAGCTATTACAATCTCCCCCACTCAAACTTTTCGTCCTTGAAAAGGAAACAACAATAAAGTAGGAAACAAAACGAAAATGTAAAGTATTGTAAATATACCTTGCACCAGAGCTAATCATAGATGTCCACTCTGCACTTGGGATAAGCATGTTTGATGCTATCCTCGGTCTCCCATGTACAGTCTCTATGATCTCCGCTCCACTGCACTTTGACTAAATGGATCCTTTTGTTTCTCAGTACTCTAGTTTCCTTGCCAATAATCTTCACTGGCTCTCTTCTCACAGCTAAGCTTGGGGTAATCTCCAAATCTTGTTGTGTGGCTTCTTCCACAACTAAGTCTGGATCATGTACATGCTTTCGAAGTTGAGACACTTGAAATACATCATGTACCCCTGGCAACTAGTCAGGCAACTAAACCCCATAAGTGAGAGTTCCAATCCTTTCGAGTATAGGGAATGGACCTATGAATCTAGGCACCAACTTCATTGTCTTTTCGAAACGTACAACTCCTCTTAGTAAGGAAACTCTCAAGTACACATAATCGCCAGCAACAAATTCTAAATCCCTTCTTCTTGAATCTGCATAACTCTTCTGTCGGCTCTAAGCTGTCTGAAGCCGCTTCTTTATGAAATCGACTTTATCTGAAGCATGTCGAATCATGTCGGGACCTAATACTAGTCGATTGCCTGGTTCTACCCAACATGCGGGAGATCGACATGGCCTGCCATACAATACTTCGAATGGCGATATTTGTAAGCTTGCTTGGTAACTGTTATTATATGAAAACTCAACCAGATGCAAGTGATCTTCCCACGATCTGCCAAAATCAAGAATACATGCCCGCAACAAGTCTTCTAGTATACGATTTACCCTCTCAGTCTGGCCATCTGTTTGAGGATGATATGCGGTGCTCAGATTTGACTTTGTCCCTAGCTCTACCTAGAATGCTTCCCAGAATTTACTAGCTAATATCAGATCACGATCACTAACAGTACTACTGGGAACTCCATGTAGTCTGACAATTTCTCTAAAATAAATCTACGCCAGACTTTGAGCCGTTCTTGTAGATTTCGCTGGAATGAAATGGGCGGTCTTCGTGAAATGATCTACGATCACCCAAATATTGTCATTAACTTTCCTGGTTCTGGGCAAACCATCAATGAAATCCATGGAGATTTGATTCCACTTCCAATTTGGAACCTCCAATGGTTGCAACAATCCTGCTAGTTTTTGTTGATCACTCTTGACTTGTTGACAAGTAGAACACCTGGTAACATAAATGGAAATGTCACTTTTCATAGATTTCCACCAGAACGTGCCCTTGAGATCATGATACATCTTACTTACCCCTGGATGAATACTGAGCTTGGACTTGTGACATTCATCCATCACTTCCCTTCTGAGCTTGGGGATATTCAGAACACAAATTCAACCTAATAACCTCAGAACTCCTTTGTTATCAATCTGAAAACTTGAGGGTTCACCTTCCCGAACACTTTTACTAATTCTCTGAATAAATTCATTATCCTTCTGAAAAGCAGAGATTTTGTCAATCAATGAAGGTGTAATAATGAGATTAGCTATAATTGCATTCTTCCTACTAAGTGCATCTGCTAGAACATTAGCTTTCCCTGGAGTACACAAAATATCTAAATCGTATGCTGCAAGAAATTCTAACCAACGCTGCTGCCTCAAATTCAAGTCTTTCTGGGTGAACAAATACTTCAATGACTTATGATCTGTATACAATTCGAACTTCTCACCCAAAATATAATGCCTCCATATTTTTAAAGCAAACACGACGGCTAACAACTCAAGATCATGACTAGGATATCTCTTCTCATGCGGCTTCAATTGACGACTAGCATAAGCAACAACTTTGCCTCTTTGCATTAATACCGCACCAACACCTTTAATAGAAGCATCTTATAGATGGTCAAATCTTGATTGCCATCAATAATAGTCAATACTAGAGCAGTAGTCAGCCTTAATTTCAGCTCTTGGAAAGTTGCCTCACATTCAGGCGTCCAACTAAACATTATATGCTCCTTGGTAAGTTTCGTTAATGGACAAGATAGCTTTGAAAAATCCTTAACGAATTTCCGATAATAGCCATCCAATCCTAGGAAACTTCTGACTTCTGTAGGCGTGCTAGGCTGCTTCCAATCTCAAATGGCTGTGATCTTGCTTGGGTCTACTGAAATTCCCTCCATCGATACTACATGACCAAGGAACTTCACTTCTTCTTTCTAGAATATGCATTTAGAAAATTTGGCCTTTAATACATTCTTTCTCAGAATTTCCAAAACTTCTTCCAAATGCTTTTCATGTTCGGCAGTTGACTTAGAGAAGATTAAAATGTCATCAATGAAAACCAGCATAACTTTATTCAAGACATCGCGAAATATTCTGTTCATTAAATCGACAAAATAGGCAGGAGCGTTACATAAGCCTAATGACATTAATAACCACTCATAAAATATGTCTGGACCTCAGAAAGATGTCAAAGGAACACACTATTCAGCAATACACAGTTGATAGAAACCTGTAGCTAGATCTATTCTAGAAAATACTTGAGTCTTGCGCTCCAGTCAAGCGATCTAATAAATCATCAATACGCGGCAATGGATATTTATTCTTTAGTGTCTGCTTATTGAGGTCTCGGTAATCAACACATAATCTGAGAGTACCGTCAGACTTTGAAACAAACACTACTGATGCACCCCAATTTGAAAAGCTAGGCCTGATCTGACCTTTCCATAAAAGCTATCGAGTTTGATTACTCAATTCTTCTTTCTCTTTCCATGTCATCCTTCGAATAGGATGCACAACTGGCCTTACGTTCGTAACTAGATCGATCTTGAAGTTAATTTCTCTTCGCGGAGGTAAGCTATCAACTTCTTCAAACACATCCGCATAATTCTTAACTACAGGAAAACTTTCAATAACAGTGGGGGAAACCTCAAGTGCAGCCCAAAATTCTTTTCTGTCTGAATCTGAGCCTACGCAGGGTATAACAATATTTGTAAGATTTGATTTAAATTTAACAACTCTTTCTGCACATCTAACTTCAGCTTTATTTTAGTTAACCAATCCAGCCTAAGAAACACATCCGCATAATTCTTAACTATAGGAAAATTTTCAATAATAGTGGGGGAAACCTCAAGTGCAGCCCAAAATTCTTTTCTGTCTGAATCTGAGCCTACGCAGGGTATAACAATATTTGTAAGATTTGATTTAAATTTAACAACTCTTTCTGCACATCTAACTTCAGCTTTATTTTAGTTAACCAATCCAGCCTAAGAATTGTAAGATTTGATTTAAATTTAACAACTCTTTCTGCACATCTAACTTCAGCTTTATTTTAGTTAACCAATTCAGCCTAAGAATAATATCGAACTCGGAAAAATTCATGATGACCAAGGTACAAGGAAATCGACAATGGGAAAAAGAGACTGGCACTTTATAACACGAACCAAGCAAAAGAGAACCACCGATTGGATTATGAACTTTAATCGATTCTTTAAGATTCCTTAATTTTAGATTTAGCTTCTTGACTGTATTACTCAAAATGAAGCTTTGCGACGCGCCCGTATCAAACAATACTGTAACAAAAACATTGTTGACAGTGAGCGTGCCTTCCAAAACATCTGGCCTTTCCCTACTAGCTGAGGGCATTGCAGCATCTGTCGTGTTATTGAATTGAGCTTCTTTGGTCGCTTTCAAAAGTCGGCAATCTCGCTTTATATGACCTGGCTTATGGCAAAGATTGCATTCCATGGTCTCTGGAGACTTCTTATCGGATTTAGATCCATCATTCTTTTGTTTCTTTGAATATTTGCAATTCCTTAGCAAATGACCTTGCTTATTGCAGTTATTGCATATGGCAGTCGATAATGGTTCTTCCTTAGATTTAACCCTTTTCTTATCAGCTTTAGGCTTCTTACTGACCTCAGCTGTGACGGCCCGCCCCGCACCAGCCGACATTACCAATGAAAGTGCGCTGTGCCAATGCCCGACTAGCATGGGATGGTCGCCAAAGAAAGAAAAAGAAAGGAATTTGAACTAACAAGGAACCTATAGAATGTCTCACAGTGCATGGGATAAAATATAATAATAACACAACTTTGACATAAAACAGGCGAGACCGTGCATAAGCTGAAAACTAAACCATCATAGCAGCGGAAATCCAAAATACAGCTTGTCATCCAAACCAACATGATTATAACTTTTAAATACTGTCTCTAAAGCAAAAGAAAGAGGTACACTACTAATGCCCAAAGTAGCGACCAGTAACAACACAGGGAGAATATATATATATATATATATATATATTATACCTGGAAGCCTCTTGCTCGTCTCCGGTACAACTGCTCGTGCATAATCTCTTGACCTGTCTCTAGTCTGCCCATTTATGAGCACCCAGAGTAATAAGAAGAGACATAAAACTCTAGGTCGGACAAAAGTCTGGTATGAGTGATAAGCAGCAAAACAGAACAATAGCAGGTATAGTATATCTGAACCTGGACCTGTAACCAAAGAGTTAGCACAACATGATGTATAATACTCTAAGGTGACACTAACTCATAGTGTGAAAATAATGGGGAGGGGGTGTGCATGTCGTGGTGATAGCAAACATCAAACATAGAAATCATCCTCACATCTCTCACTCTGGGCGTAAAGCATACAATATCTACCACTTTGATCACCCAATCCTTTGCTACGATCACTTTGCCCCATGGAGTCACGATAACTCCACTGCACTGATCCATAGCTACTAATCATTTTCTATGTCCACTCTGCCTCATGGAGTCATGACAACTCCACTGCACTGGCTCATAGCCTTGCTACGATCACTCGGCCCCAAGAAGTCATGACAGTTTCACTGCACTGATCCATAGTCAATAATCCATTCCTCAGTGGTGAGTCAAAGCTATAGACATCATAACCCCATATCACATGTCCCGCAGCAAAATCCAACTCAGGAAGTTAACTCGTTGGTTCCTATTTGGATCCTGAGTATTACTTCCCATTTGGACTACCTTTGCATCTCAGGTTTTGGTCATCCCTGGTTCAGTATCCATCTGGTTTGGTCCTTCTGAGGCGGTTCGGATCGGTCGTGGTTGTCTCTCTCCCAATCGTGAACTCCGGGTCGGTTCGTGGTCATCGCATCGGGTTGGGTCGGCTTCCTCCACCGGTTCGGGTCGTGGTATCCTTACTCCAGCGGTTCGGATCGTGAGCTCCCAGGTCCTGGTCAGTTAAGTTCGTGATTCCTCTTTGGTTCGGTTCGGAGCTGGCTTCTTGGTTCGTGGGGAACATCCGGGTCGGGGTCTTCCTGTGCGAGCAGTTCGGTTCGGTTCGTGATGGTGCTCCACGACCCCATAGGGCGATCCGATCCGTTCCCCTTTTTCCTGCACTGTTTCCTGCAACTTTCCCAACGGCTGTTTACGCCACACGACAGCTTTTTCGACCATTCTAAATGTTTTAAGCAATCATAAAACATTCCAAACAATCATAACAACATGTATAATCAACCATAAACACCAAAACGATGAATAATCATGTCAATACGGGTAAAACATACCCAAAAACCCATGTTTTCCCCTTAATCATATTTAACCATAATTAATGATAGGATTAGCAAAACATATCCAAATTAACCCAAATTTCTAACAGAGGAATAAAATAATATTTCAGAATTTTACAATTTTTTCCAGATTTTTTTGTGTCATAATTTCGCCAATTATCACTAATCACCCTTAATTAGTGAAAAACAATGCAAATCACTCACCTTAGCCACAAATAAAACTTTAGATCTGAAACTCTACTATTTTGGGGCGTTTACCTATGCAACACAGCAGCTCCAACTTTGATTTGGTGTTGATTTGCCATGATTTGATGCAGATCTTCTTAATTAGTGATCAGAAGGCAATTTGGGAGTGATTTAGAAGGTGGTGGACATTGCTAGGGTTCAAAAGATGAAAGTGGCGGCTGTAAAAACTGAAATGAAATGTTTTTCCTAACCCTATCAGCCCTCCTATAACTCTAATACCGAAATGGATTATGGGCCTAGCTGCTAATCACACTAATTAGGCCAGTTAAGCTGTTTTTCACATTCCAAACCTTGTTTTAGCAATATCTCCCAAACGGTAAGTTCGTTTGATCAATGTGACCACTCTACGGAAAGGTAAACCATCATCCGAATCGAATGGAAGTGGTTTCAGGTCAAAACTCCTTACCAATCAAAAGTTATAGGCGAAACAAGATTCACCAGGGGTAAAACAGTCATTTAAAAATCGGCAAAAATCGTGAACATGGAAAATGACCCCATTAGTCGTTCCCCAAAGTTACATGACCATACGATCTCATATGAAAAAGAAATAAATATTATATTATCCTTCGATATGTAGAATGCGAGTCGTTACACTCTCACCCCTTAAGAAATTTCGCCCTCGAAATTCCTTAACCAAAAACATACAAAGGTGTTCTGCATGCCTATCAGTCATTCACAAACAATCAAACATGCACAACAAGCCTACCTTAGCATGTGGTTTACTAACAAGGAAGAACTATCACTATTAAGATCTTACCAGGCAAAGAGTTCTTGATGCGATTCCCTTATGCTCTCCTCTATTTCTCAAATACAGTCACTCTCATTCTCGCCCCACTGAACCTTGACCAGTTTCACCGCCTTCCTTCGAAGTTGCTTCGTATCGCTCTCGACAATACGGATCGGGTTTCGGTTCCCAACCGCCTTGGGTTCTACTTCAATGTCATCCAACTGATCCGGTGAAATGTCATATTGGGGTCATGCATGAACTTCCTTAACTGGGAAACATGAAACACGTTATGAACTCCTGCCATCTTGTTAGGTAATCCAACCTTATATGCTAAATTCCCAACTTGTTCGAAAACTGGGAATGGACCAACAAATCTTGGTGTTAACTTGCCACTCCTACCAAATCGAATCACGCTCTTTAATGGAGAAATCTTGACAAACACCAAGTCGACAACGGAAAATTTCAAATCTCTTCTCCTCTTATTAGCATAACTCTTCTTCCTATCTTGAGCAGCCTTCATTCGCTGTGGGATAACCTTGATCTTGTTTGAAGTTTCTCTTATTACATCTGGCCTAAGCACAAATTTCTCACCAGTTTCCAACCAACATGATGGTGAGTTGCACAGTCTTCCATACAAAGCTTCAAAGGAGCCATACGAATACTGGACTAATAACTATTATTATATGCAAATTCAACCAGATCCAAATGGTCATCCCATACCCCTCCAAAATCCAATATACAAGCTCTCAAGAGATCTTCTAATACACGATTCACCCTCTCTGTCTAACCGTCGATTTAAGGATGGTACGCGGTACTGAGATGTAATTCTGACCCTAAAACCTCTTGTAAGCTCTTCCAAAATCCACTAGTAAACAACGGATCTCGGTCACTCACAATGCTTTTGGGTACTCCATAAAATCTCACTACCCACTTCATATACAGTTCCGCTAACTTAGCCGCCGTTCTATTCGACTTGACAGGTATAAACCTTGCACTCTTGGTCAATCGGTCCACAATCACCCAAATACTATCATGGCCCGATCTAGTCCTTGGTAACCCATCAATGAAATCCATTGAGACTTGTTCGAACCTCTATTCTGGAATTTTAATGGTTGCAACAAACCATTAGGCTTATCTTGCTAAGCTTTAACTAGCTGGAATTCATGCATTTGGATATAAACTTCCCAACGTTTCTTTTCGTCCCTTCCCAGTAGTAGGTATGCTTCATGTCTCGATACATTTTGTTACCACTGGGATGTATAGTCAGTTTTGAGTGATGACATTATCTAAGCACTTCATCTCTCAATCCATTAACATTGGATACAACTAGTCTCCCATTCTTTCTAAGCCATCCATCTCGATCAAGCCCATACTTGTTCATCTCCTCGTTGATTCCCATTTCTAATTTGGAGGTGATTTCTAATATACTAGGATCGTCCCTCTGACTAGAACTAATCTGCTCAATTAAATTGGGTCTGACCGTCAAACTTGCTAACATCTCTGGATCCAATACGTACTTTTGGTCTGAAATCATACCCTGCGATACACTCCAGTTGCATCCACTCAAGAATCATAGACCCCTAAATTGGCATGTCTTCTTCTCAATGCGTCAGCTACTGCATTGCCCTTTCCAGGTGTATATGCGATATCGAAATCATAGGAAGCCAAGAATTCTAACCATCTCTATTGATGGAGATTTAGATCCTTCTGAGAGAAGAGATACTTTAACGATTTATGATAGGTAAATAACTCGAATCTTTCTCCCAAGAGATATTGTCTCCACATCTTCAATTCGAACTCGATCGATGCCAATTCCAAATCATGGGTAGGATATCTTTTTTCATGCGGTTTCAGTTGCCGACTAGCATAAGCTACAACCCTACCTCCTTGAATCAGTACAACACCTAGTCCGATACCACAAGAATCCGTGTATACCGCCATCTCTTCATTCCCTTTAGGAATGACTAACATTGGTGCACACGTCAACTTTTCCTTTAGACTCTTAAATGCATTCTCGCACCTTTCGTCCGGAACGAAAGCTTGATTCTTCTTGGTCAACTAAGTTAACGGTGTCGCTATCTTGGAGAAGTCTTGGATAAACTTACGATAATATCCAGCTAATCCTAAGAAAATTTTTGCATCTGTTGCATTCTTGGGCGTAGACCAATCTTGTATGTAGCCACCTTCGTAGGGTCACGGCCATACCACTCTCTGAAACAATGTGGCCCAAGAATCTCACTTCCCTCCTCCAGAAGTGACACTTAGAAAACTTCACTTTCAATTGGTGTTTTCTCAACACATCCATCACTACTCTTAAATTTCCTTATGTTCTTCCTCTGTCCTTTAATAAACAAGTATATCGTCCATGAACACAAGAACAAACTTATTCAGTTGATCTCAGAATACTCTATTCATAAGATCCACAAAATATGCTGGTGCATTGGTCAACCCGAATGGCATGACCAACCACTCATAGAATCCAGATGGCATCCGAAAAACCGTTTTAGGTATACTTTCAGCTGCTACTCGGAGCTAATGAAATCCTGTCGTGAGGTAAAACTGGAGAACACTCTTGCTCCTTCCAGTTGATCAATTAAATCATCTATCCGTGGAAGAGGATACTTATTCGTTGTAGTCACCTTATTTAACTCGCGATAGTCTACACACAAACGAAGGGAACCATCTGCCTTAGTGGCAAATACAACTGGTGCTCCCCACTCGGGAACGCTTCTTCTGATAAATCCCTTCTTCAAAAGATCGCTTACTTACACCCCGAGCTCTCTCTGCTCCCTTGGTGCCATACGACGAAGTGGCATCACTATAGGTCTGGCATCTTTCACTAAATCAATACGGAACTCAATCTCTCAGTGTGGTGGAAGTCCGGTCACTTCCTCGAAGATATCCAGATACTAGCCACAATGGGAACCCCTGATAACTCGTCTTGCAGGATGTCGAGGGAATTTAGAAAACTAGTCGTCACCTCATCACTAGGTAGGCCATCAAATACTACCTCCGCCCATCATCCGCCCTAATAATCACCGAAAATCCCTCACAGTCTACCACCACCCGGTACCTTTGGAGCCAGTCAACTCCCAAAATAATGGCAAACCTAGTAAAGCCCAAAACAAAGCAATCACAAGCAAACATACATGACTCGATAAGACCAAATTTTGACAAATGTTACTAAGGTTAGTCAGACTACCAATTGGGATCTTCACCACTAAAGGCCTATCGACTATCTCGGGTTCCCTTCCCAACCTATCTACCAAGTCACTAGATATGAAGGAACGGGAAGCCCCAGTATCAAACAATACTCGAATAGGAACATCATAAACAGAAAGCATACCTTGAATGATGACATTATTTCCTTTCTCCACCGCAGTTGGGGCATTCGACGAAGAAGGAACAACATTAATAGCATATGCTTTCACAATCTGCTTCTCTTTGGGGGGTTGTGGACATTTATCCTTGTGATGTCCCATTTGGCCGTAGTTAAAGCACTTCCTATCCGCTGGCTTTGCTCGACATTCTTTGGCATAGTGGCCCTTCTTGCCACAGCTAATGCACTCAACATCTTTCTTTTCTTTCATTTTCTGACCATCCTTGGTCTGACTCTGCTTCCTTTTATTCTGAGAATTACTCTTGCCTCCACCGCTTTCTTGCGGCTTTGGCTCCCCTGTAGATGTAACAGCGACCTCAGACATGGGCTTAGGATAAAGGCTCTCAGATCTCAATGCTTTCCCAACAATCGATTCAAAAGTCTCATCAATATGGTTTATAAGCCTTTCCCCTAAGTACTGATCTAAGCCTGTTATGAACTTCTCATTCTTCTTCTCGGGAGTGTCAATAAGGGATAATCCATACTTTGATAAAGTATTGAACTTAACAATATACTCCAAGACTGCCCTACCATTCCGCTTAAGCTCCAAAAACTTCCTAAACAATTCTGATTTCTGAGCAGCTGGGATAGACTTATCACTGAATCGGGCCTTGAACTGATCCCAAGTAACTTGATCCTCAGGGGTAGCTGCCTTAATAGCATTCCACCATTTCATAGCCCGTCCTTGCAGCCGACGGGATGCTAACTTTCTCTTCATTGCATCATCGATCCCTAAGTCCTCGAAGATGTGCTCACAACTATCAAGCCAATCCTGAACTTCGGTAGCCAATTCCGTTTCGTGGAACGACTTCCCACCAAGACTAGTGTAATCCTTGCAAAGCGTGGCGAAATCGGCCCTAGGCGCCTTCACCGCTGCACCACCACCATTTGCAGCATTAAGGGCTGCCCTCTGAACATCCCGAAGCAAATCTCTCATGAAGTCAGTGAACATCGTCTTCATATCAGGAGCATTGCTATTATTGGATCATGAACCAGTATTCCTCGTATATCGGCTCATCGTTCAATCTGTAAGGAGAAAATGATTAACCATCTCTTCAGTGGTGCCAGTGCAGTGCGACTCCATCCTTAGATATACTAATAGTATATATATAGCTTTTGAAAACCAAAATATCAAAAAAATGCTCTCATATACGTATACTATCTTTACCTGGTGTCTTTCCCTAAGCTAACTACGCAACCTAGAGCTCTGATACCAAGTGTGACGGCCCGCCCCGCACCAGCCGACATTTCCAATGAAAGTGTGTTGTGCCAATGCCCGACTAGCACGGGATGGTCGCCAAAGAAAGGAAAAGAAAGGAATTTAAACTAACAAGGAACCTGTAGAATGTCTCACATCACATGGGATAAAATATAATAATTACATAACTTTGACATAAAACAGGCGAGACAGTGCATAAGATAAAAACTAAATCATCATAACAACGGAAATCCAAAATACAGCTTATCATTCAAACTAACATGAGTACAACTTTGAAATACTGTCTCGAAAGCAAAAGAAAGAGGTACACTACTAATGCCCAAAGTAGTGACCAGCAAAACACAGGGAGAATATATATATAATACGTGGAAGCCTCCTGCTCGTCTCCGGTACAACTACTCGTGCATGATCACCTGACCTGTCTCTAGTCTACCCATTTAAGAGCACCCAGAGTAATAAGAAGAGACATAAAACTCTAGGTCAGACAAAAGTCCGGTATGAGCGATAAGCAGCAAAACAGAACAATAACGGGTATACATAACCATATCTGAACTTGGACCTGCAACCAAAGAGTTAGCACAACAGGATGTATAATACTCTAAGGTGACACTAACTCATGGTGTGAAAATAATGGGGGGGAGGGGGTGTGCATGTCGCGGTGATAGCAAACATCAAACATAGCAATCATCCTTACATCTCTCACTCGGTGTGTAAAGCATACAATATCTACCACTTTGATCACCCAATCCTTTGCTACGACCACTTTGCCCCATGGAGTCACAATAACTCCACTGCACTGATCCATAGCCACTAATCCTTTGCTATGTCCACTCTGCCTCAGGGAGTCATGACAACTCCACTGCACTGGCTCATAACCTTGCTATGATCACTCTGCCTCATGAAGTCATGACAACTTCACTGCACTAATCCATAGCCAATAATCCATTCCTCAGTGGTGAGTCAAAGATATAGACATCGATAACCCCTTAGCACACGTCCCGCAGCAAAATCCAACTCAGGAAGTTAACTCGTTGGTTCCCATCTGGATCCTGAGTACTACTTCCCATTTGGATTACTTTGCATCTCGGGTTTTAGTCATCCCTGGTTCAGTCTCCATCTAGTTCGGTCCTGCTGAGGAGGTTCAGATCAGTCGTGGTTGTCTCTCTCCCAATCGTGAACTCCGGGTCGGTTCGTGGTCATCGCATCGGGTCGGGTCGGCTTCCCCCACCGGTTCAGGTCGTGGTATCCTTCCTCCAGCGGTTCAGATCGTGAGCTCTAAGGTCCTGGTCAGTTAAGTTCGTGATTCCTCTTTGGTTCGGTTCAGAGCTGGCTTCTTGGTTCATGGGGAACATCCGGGTTGGGGTCTTCCTGTGCGAGCAATTCGGTTCGGTTCGTGATGGTGCTCCACGACCCCATAGGGCGATCCTATCCGATCCCCCTTTTTCCTGCACTGTTTCCTGAAACTTCCCCAGCGACTATTTACGCCTTACGACAACATTTTAGACCATTCTATCTGTTCTAAGTAATCATAAAACATTTCAAACAATCATAGCAACATGCATAATCAACCGTAAACACCAAAACGATGAATAATCATGTCAATATGGATCAAACATACCCAAAAAACCATGTTTTCCCTTAATCATATTTAACCATAATTAATGATAGGATTAGCAAAACATATCCAAATTAACCCAAATTTCTAACAGAGGCATAAAATAATATTTTAGAATTTTACAAATTTTTCCAGATTTTTCTGAGTCATAATTTCGCTAACTATCACTAATCACCTCTAATTAGCCGTAATTAGTGAAAAACAATGCAGGTCACTCACCTTAGCCACAAATAAAACTTTAGATCTGAAATTCTACTGTTTTGGGGCGTTTTCCTATGCAACACAGCAGCTCCAACTCTAATTTGGTATTGATTTGCCTTGATTTGATGTAGATCTTCTTGATTAGTGATCAAAAGGCGATTTGGGAGTGATTTAGAAGGTGGAGGCCATTGCTAGGGTTCAAAGGATGAAAGTGGCGGCTATAAAAACTGAAATGAAATGATTTTCCTAACCCTATCAGCCCTCCTATAACCCTAATCTCGAAATGGATTATGGACCTATCTGTTAATCACCCTAATTAGGCTTGGTTAAGCTGTTTTTTACCTTCCAAACCTTTTTTCAACCATATCTCCTAAACGGTAAGTCCGTTTGATAAATGTGACCACTCTACGGAAAGGTAAACCATCATCTGAATCAAATGGAAGTGGTTTCAGGTCAAAATTCCTTACCAATCAGAAGTTATAGGCTAAACAAGATTCGACAGAGGCAAAATGGTCATTTAAAAATCAGCAAAAATCGTGAACATAGAAAATAACCCCTATAGTTGTTCCCTAAAGTTACACGACCATACGACCTCATATGAAAAAGAAATAAATATTCTACGATCCTTCGATACGTAGAATGCAGGTCGTTACATCAGGTGTTGTACTTGCTTCAAGGCTATCAGCTTCAAACTTCCTTTTGTTGCTAGAACTGCCTTCCTCTTCCTCTTCCAAACCACCTTGCTTTTCAAGATACTCATAGCGATAAGCCATTTGTATCATCTTAGAAAAAGGAAGATTCACATGAGCAATTACTCTACCTTCGTATTTCTTTTGAAGTCCGTTGATAAATTTCAGATTTTTCCTTATAGGATCTTGAATTAGTTCT
The DNA here is from genome assembly GCA_030737875.1 of Allium sativum. Classification (NCBI taxonomy): domain Eukaryota; kingdom Viridiplantae; phylum Streptophyta; class Magnoliopsida; order Asparagales; family Amaryllidaceae; genus Allium; species Allium sativum. Next base: position 832,470,976 of record CM060910.1, read on the forward strand.
GTAGCAAAGCAAGAAAATTCATTGAATTTATTCTGATATTCGTGGATGGTCATATCTCCTTGTTTCAGATTGTAAAAACTCAACATATAACCGCTCAGTTGCTTCTGGAGGAATAAATTTTTCTGTGAATATTTCTTTAAATCTATCCGAAGTAATATTACCTTGTGGATTTTCTTTAGTAACAGTTTCCCACCATACTAAAGCTTCGTCTTTGAGTGCCCAAGATGCCAGTAATCTTTTCTGATCATCTCTCATCTTTAAGCCTTCAAAAATTCTCTCCGAAGAACGCATCCATGCTTGTGTTTCAATAACTGACTCTTTGCCCGAGAATGGTACTCCATCCAGATTTCGATACTTCTTTACTAGAGCTTCTAGATCTGGTTCTGGTTGTTGGAGCACGATTGGCTCATTAGATTGTTGAACCCTAGAATTACTTCTTCTGCTTCTGCCACTCATTTTCTACTATGTCTGCAAATAGCAGACAAAGAGCCAGGCCAACAGAAATGATATTGTAAAGCATAAAGACATATATTTAAGTGTAAATGCATCTATGGGGGTGTATTTTATTCTGCTATACTCATTCTAGGACATTACTGGTCCTATCTATGATGAGTTATTCATCTTAGAATACTGCTGATTTTATTTCTGATGAGTTCGTTAACATGTTATATTCCGGAGCCAGGGTTAACCAAAGCTCCGATACCAACTGTGATGCCCTCAAAACCCCGTGTCACGAAAGTAAGGATAATCATTGGAATATAACACATAAACAACAACATAACATAATCATAGAATTACACCAGATAAAGTATATCAAGGTTACACTAGAAATAATATTAACATCAGGGTTACACAGCATAACAGGATCATACTTAGTACAAAATACAGTTTCAGCTTAAGATAAAATGTCTGCAGCGGAATTAAACATAATATACTAAATGAAGTTTGAACAACATAATAGAAATGATAGGATCCATCTTCAGCTCCATAGCTATCTAGAATGAGTATGTTAAAACCTGAATACAAGGATGCCCGTATGGAAAAGAGGGCACCCGAGTTTGTAAAGTGAAACAAACTATGAGTCAGTCATGGGACTGGTATGAGGAATCTACTTAGCTTATTCGATAATAAGGCTAATCACAGGACCACGCCACAAACGCGGAACGGGTTTACTCCATTGGATTGCCAGTGCATGAAATAAAGTAAATCATTATACAACGCAATACTTTTTAGAAAAATGAAGCCATTATAAAACTCAAGTCCCATCACACAATGCAAAGCAAAGCGGAGGATAGTGTTTTACCTTATAATGGCCAAAATATGCTTGATACATATAAAATAGATTTGATATTATTATTAGTGCTTATTGTTTTAAAAAAACAATTTCAATCATAATGTATCAATCATAAACGGCATAGCTACCATATATTATGTCACCATACTAGTTTTACAATAAAACCGCACGATGTCATATTGGAAGTTGGATTTCCATCATGAAACAAGGCAAGGGATCTTCCTTACCGAATTCGAGACAATCTAGCCTATGTCTCAGGACTCAGTCGCAACTGCACCTGGAGCCACAGGGCCGGTCCACAACTTACGTTAGTGGATTATATATAATTCCTGAACAATACGTTTCCCCGCCCTATGGGGCGTAAATCAAGAGCCACTAGGGACTCAAATCCGAGGTACCTCGCTTTCCATTATCCACATAAGTAAAAATGCCTGGGCTCCATACCATGACACCACTCCTAGCTAGAAAGAAACACATGTTCTCCCTGGATCCTTCTCCCGTTTTTGGTTCATACAGGGGGGTGAGGCTCATGAAGTAACGCTATACACAAAGCTATGCTAATTATAGTTGTGCTTTGATCATCATCCACAAGACTCTGATTTTCAACAATAAGCCTTGATCATTTGCATCTTGGCATACCACACTGACAATTCACGCCATGCGACTGATGTCTACCAATATATAACCTCTGAGCTCGTATGTCTCAGAGAAGGGTGTTAAGCAAGATAATAAATTCTCTGCCACCAAGCAGATATATATTTAATAGAAATTAATCAACACAGAATAATATCTAATGTCATACACACATCCATTTACAAGTCCGTTCTGGGTTTGAACGAAACCAGAGATACCTTATTCCTCGTTCTATATGTCCAATACGGAAGAGAGGCTCTCGCATATCTGACAATCAACAAGTACGTCCGGACAACTACCACTTTAACCCTTTCCTGGGAGCTAACCAATGCAAGACATCATTAGTCATCCATTTGATGTGAAGATCGCCGGTCTTCAACCACCGTCTCCAATATCTTCGACTTCTAATCGTTGATCAATTATTTGAAATGAGAATTAACTCAACCTTTTCAAATAATTCGCATATATATATATATATATAATTCAAATCATTTCTTTTCATTCCATATCGTTTATAATATTTTATAATGATTTATCGCTATTTTTATTTATATAAAAATAACTCCTTTCAATTAAACGACGCTTTAGGTCATTACGCGGCCTGGCACTGTTTATATTAAAATTTTGAATTACAAATTTCTCAAAATCTAACCGTTGGATCTTAGAAAATTTTATATCATTGGAAAGATCTTTCCAAGGCAAACCCAATGGTTCTAGTTTTGTGAAAATCCGATGGTCGGATATCTCGGTATAATCATTTAATGTTACGATTACAAATCGTGAATTGCAGCAGCGCGATTCGTTTTATTTTAATTTATATGTATATATATAAATATAATTCGTTCAACGATCTCAAATTATTTATTCAAATAATTTAGTAAACTTCATACACATGTTACAAAAAATATTTTTATCTAACAAAAATATATTTTAACACATGGTTCTTTTTAATGACTCATTCATACATTAAAAATGAAATTTTTAATGTAAAAACATTTTCATCAAACAATGAATATTTTTAATGATTCCTACTTACATTAAAAATGTGATTTTTAATGTAAAAACATTTATATCAAACAGTGAATATTACTAACACTAAAAATGTAATTTTAATGTGATAACATTTTTATTCAACTATAATCTTTTAATGAATCATTTATACATTAAAAATGTAATTTTTTTAATATGACATATTTTTATCAATTATGAATATTTCTAATTAATCATTATACATTAAAAATGTAAATTTTTAATGTAACACATTTATCATCATTTCTCACATACAATAAAAATGTGAATTTTTATTGTTAAACTTTTCTATTTCAAACAATGTTTATTTTTCATCATTTATTCTATGCAATAAAAATGTGAATTTTTATTGTTAAACTTTTCTTATTTGAACAATGTTAATTTTTCATCATTTCTTCTATGCAATAATGTTAAACTTTTCTAATTTAAACAATGTTTATTATTCATCATTTCTTCTACGCAATAAAAATGTAAACTTTTCTAATTTAAACAATGTTTATTATTCATCATTTCTTTTATGCAATAAAAATGTGAAATTTTTTATTGTTAAACTTTTCTAATTTAAACAATGTTTATTATTCATTATTTCTTCTAGGCAATAAAAATGTGAATTTTTTTATTGTTAAACTTTTCTAATTTAAACATATAAACAATGTTTATTATTCATCATTTCTTCTATGCAATAAAAATGTGAATTTTTTTATTGTTAAAATTTTCTAATTTAAACATTGTTTATTATTCATATTTCTTCTATGCAATAAAAATGTGAATTTTTATTGTTAAACTTTTCTCCCTTTCAAAACAATGAATATTTTTAGTGAATCATATCTACAATAAAAATGTGATTTTTATTGTTTAATCATTTTAATTCAAACATGAATCAAAACAATGAATATTTTTAGTGAATCATATCTACAATAAAAATGTGATTTTTATTGTTTAATCATTTTAATTCAAACATAAACATTTTCATATTTGATATGTATACAATAAAGATGAGATTTTTATTGTTTAACCAATTTTATATTTCAAATAATGATCATTTTCATATTTTCTATTCATACAATAAAAATGTGATTTTTATTGTTAACATATTTTTATTTCCAATAATGATCATTTTAATAAACTCTATTTATACAATAAAAATGTGATTTTTATTGTTCAAACAATTCTATTTCAAAACATAAATATTTCTACACATGAATATTTCAGAAAATTTCGGCATTATAACGACAGGGTAATTAAAACTGGTACCGCCGCTAGTACGGCTCCTATGCTGTCATAGGCCTCGCAGCGGTACAAGGGTTTTATTATTTTATAATTTCCACAATACAATTCTGTAACGACCCACATTCTACGTATCGAAGGATCAAAGAATATTTATTTCTTTTACATACGAAGTCGTATGGTCGAGTAACTTTGGGGAACGACTATTGGGGTCATTTCCAATGTTCATGATTTTTGCTGATTTTTTATTGACCATTTTGCCTATAGTGAATCTTGTTTCACCAATAACTTTTGATTGGTAAGAAGTTTTGACCTGAAACCACTTCCATTGGATTTGTATGATGGTTTACCTTTCCGTAGAGTGGTCATATTAGCCAAACGGACTTACCGTTTGGGAGATATGGCTGAAACAAGGTTTTGAAGGCGAAAAACAGCTGAATCGGGCCTAATTAGGGTGATTAACAGCTAGGCCCATAACCCATTTCGGGATTAGGGTTATGGGGAGGCTGAAATCAGTTAGGAAACCATTCTGTTTCATTTTCTCAGCCGCCTAAAACATTTCCCTAACCCTAGCAATGGCCTCCACCTTCTAAATCACTCCCAAATCGTCTTCTAATCACTAATTAAGAAAATCTACATCAAATCAAGGCAAATCAACACCAAATCAGAGTTGGAGCTACTGTGTTGCATAGGAAAATGCCCCAAAATAGTAGAGTTTCAGATCTAAAGTTTTATTTGTGGATAATGTGAGTGATTTGCATTGTTTTTCACTAATTAGGGGTGACTAGTGTTAATTAGCGAAATTATGCATGTTAAAATTCTGGAAAAATATTAAAAAATTCTTAAATATTATTTTAGGGCTCTGATAGAAATTTGGGTTAATTTGGGTATGCTTTGCTAATTGTATTCTTAAATCATGATTAAGTGGATTAAGGGGAAAAAACCATAGATTTGGGCATGTTTGATCCTAAATAACTCATATGATTGATATTTGGAGGTTTATGGTTGATTCTATTTGTTTTTATTATTGAAATGTAAGTAATCTTTTGGAAAGTTAGAATGGTTGGAAACGCCTTCGTATGGCGAGAATGGACGACAATTTGCTCGTTAGAAAATGTGCAGGGTTTCGGCTTGGATCGGATAAGAGAACTGGTAAAGGGTATTTGATTCGGATCGGAACTTGGCATCTTCGGGAGCGTGCAAATGAAGGAGGCAACAAGGATGGATAGATCGGATCGGGTTGGAGTTTGAATGGAGCACTGAAATGGAGTAGAACCGAACTCAATTGCCTCAGGAGCACCGAACCGAGTCAAAAGGGGAGCACCGAACCAAACTGCACCATGGAGCTTCACGATCGAACCGAGACGATGACCAAGGACTCGAACCGAACCGAGGAGGTGACCCAATGATGATCCGAACTGAACCAGGGTGACAAGCCAAACCGAACCGGATGTATACTTCTGCTTATACGCGACGACTCTTCTAAAGACCAACTCCAATTCGACCAAAACCCGAGATGCAAAGGAAGTCCAACTGAGAAGTTTGGACTCAGGATCCAGATGGCAACCAACGAGTCAACTTCATGAATTAGACTTTGTTGCGGGATGTGTGCAAAGAGGTTATCGATGTCTATAGCTTTGACTCACCACTGAGAGATGGATTAGTGGCTATGGATTAGTGCATTGGGGTAGTTATGACTAGGGGTGAGCGTTCGGTCGGTTCGGTTGGTTTGGACGTAAATAAACACAAACCGAATTGAAACCGAAAATTTTCCAAACTAAACCGAACCGAACCGAATTAATTTCGATTAATTCGGTTGGTAACCGATTTAACCGAACTTGAAGGATGTATTATAATTCAAATGATGCATTCACTCAATGTAAACCATAAATTCATGTTTGGAAGAAGTTTATATAGTAAATTTTATGGTTATGATAAGATATGATCTATTTGCCACAAATGTCTTTTTATTATATAACTGAACTAATTATTTAAAGTACTACAATATCATAAAATTTGATAATAAATTACAAGTTCAGTTAGTTGGGTTAAACCGATAACCAAAAATATATATTTTCCAAACCGAATTCAAACCGATTAAGTTTTGAAACCGAACCGAACCGACCAAAATGAACCGGTTTGGTTGGTTAATTTGGTTTGAACCGAATATTGCTCACCCCTAGTTATGACTCTATGGGGCAAAGTGATCGTAGCATGGCTATGAGCCAGTGCAATGGAGTTGTTATGACTCCATGGGGCAGAGTGGACATAACAAAGTATTAGTGGTTATGGATAAGTGTAGTGGAGTCGTCATGACTCCATGGGGCAGAGTGATCGTAACAAAGAATTGGGTGATCAAAGTGGTAGATATCGTATGCTTTATGCACTGAGTGAGAGATGTGAGGATGCTTGCTATGTTTGATGTTTTGCTATCACCATGACATGCACACCTCCTCCCCATTATTTTCACACTATGTGTTAGTGTCACCTTAGAGTATTGTACATCCTATTGTGCTAACTCTTTGGTTGCAGGTCCAGGTTCAGGTATGGTTATGTATACCTTTTATTATTCTGTTTTGCTGCTTATCACTCATACCAGACTTTTGTCTAACCCAGAGTTTTGTGTCTCTTCTTATTACTCCGAGTGCTCTTAAACAGGTAGACTAGAGATAGGTCAGGTGATTATACACGAGTAGCTGTACCGGAGATGAGCATGAGGCTTCCACGTATGATATATATATATATATATATATATATATATATATATATATATAATCCCCCTATGTTGTTGCTGGTCACTACTTTGGGCATTAGTAGTGTACCTCTTTCTTTTGCTTTAGACACAGTATTTCAAAATTGTAATAATGTCGGTTTGGATGATAAGCTGTATTTTGGATTTCAGCTGCTATGATGGTTTAGCTTTCAGCTTATGCACTGTCTTGCCTGTTTTGTGTCAAAGTTATGTTATTATTATATTTTATCCCATGCGTTGTGAGAAATTCTACAAGTTCCTTGTTAGTTCAAGCTCCTTTCTTTTCCTTTCTTTAGTGACCGTCCCGTGCTAGTCGGGAATCGACACATCGCACTTTCATTGGAAATGTCGGCTGGTGCGGGGCGAGCCGTCACACTTGATATCAGAGCTCTAGGTTGCATAGTTAACCTAGGGAAAGACATCAGGGAGAAACAGTACGTATATGAGAGCGCATATTTGTTATATTTTGGGTTTTCAAAAGTTATGTATATATATACTATCAGTATATCTAAGGACGGAGTCGCACTGCACTGGCACCACTGAAGAGATGGTTAATCGTTTTCTCTTTACAGATTGAACGATGAGTCAATGTACGAGGAATACTAGTAGAGGAGCCAATAATAGAAATGCTCCTGATATGAGGACGATGTTCACTGACTTTATGGGAGAGATGCTTAGGGATGTTCAGAGGGCAGTTCCTAATGCTGCCAACGGTGGTGGTGCAGGCACCTAGGGCCGATTTCGCCAAGCTCTGCAAGGATCATGCTACTCTTGGTGGGAAGTCGTTCCATTGAACGGAATCGACTACGGAAGTTAAAGATTGGCTAGATAGCTGTGAGCGCATCTTCGAGGATCCAGGAATCGAGGACGCGATAAAGAGGAAGCTAACATCCCGTCAGCTGCAAGGATGAGCTATGAATTGGTGGAATGCTATTAAGGCAGCTACTCCTAAGGATCAAGTTACATGGGATCATTCAAGGCCCCATTCAGTGACAAGTTTATCCCAGCTGCCCAGAAGTCGGAGTTATTTAGGAAGTTCTTGGAGCTTAAACAGAATGGTAGGGCAGTCTCAGAATATATTGCTGAGTTCGATACTTTATCGAAGTATGGATTATCCCTTATTGACACTCCCGAGAAGAAGAATGAGTAGTTCATCACAGGCTTAGATTAGTAGTCGGGGGAAAGACTTATAAACCATATTGATGAAACTTTTGAATCGATTGTTGGGAAAGCATTGAGATCACAGAGCCTTTATCCTAAGCCCAAGACTGAAGTTGTTGTTGCATCTGCAGAAGGGCCAAAGCCGCAGGCAAGCGGTGAAGGCAAGAATAATTCTCAGAATAAAAAGAAGTAGAGTCAAACCAAGGATGGCCAAAAAAAGAAAGACAAGAAAGAGGTAGAGTGGTTTAGCTATGGAAAGACAGTCCATTATGCCAAAGAATGTCGAGCAAAGCCAGCGGACAGGAAGTGCTTCAACTGTGGTCTTCGGACATCACAAGGATAAATGTCCACAACCTCTGAAAGAGAAGAAGATTGTGAAAGCATATGCTATTAATGTTGTTCCTTCTTCGTCGAATGCCCCAACTGTGGCGGAGAAAGGAAAGAATGTCATCATTCAAAATATGCTTTTTGTTTATGATGTTCTTGTTCGAGTATTGTTTGATACTAGGGCTTCCCGTTTCTTCATATCTAGTGACCTGGTAGATAGGAACCCGAGATAGTCGATAGACCTTTAGCGGTGACGAACCCGATTGGTGGTTCGACTATCCTTAGTTTGATTTGTCGAAATTTGGTCTTATTGAGTCATGGATGTATGTTTGCTTGTGATTTCTTTGTTTTGGTCTTTACTATGTTTGGCATTATTTTGATAGTCGATTGGCTCCAAAGATACGGGGTGGTGTAGACCGTGAAGGATTTTCGAGGACTATTAGGGCAGATGATGGGCGCAGGGTAATGCTTGGTAGCCTACATAGTGATGAGGTGATGGCTAGTTTTCTAAATTCCGTAGACATCCCGCAGGACGGGTTAGCAGGATTTCCCATTGCTGGACAATATCCGGATATCTTCTAGGAAGCGACCGGACTTCCACCACACCGAGAGATTGAGTTCTGTATTGATTTAGTGAAAGATGCCAAACCTGTAGTGATGTCACTTCGTCATACGACAATAAGGGAGCAGCGAGATCTCGAGGTGCAAGTAAGTGATCTTTTCAAGAAGGGATTTATCAGAAGAAGTGTCTCCGAGTGGGGAGCACCAGTCGTATAATTTGCTACCAAGGCAGATGGTTCCCTTCGGTTGTGTGTAGACTATCGTGAGTAGAATAAAGTGACTAGGAAGAATAAGTATCCTCTTCCGCGGATAGATGATTTGTTTGATCAACTGGAGAGAGTAAGAGTGTTATCCCAATTGGACCTCGCGACAGGATTTCATCAGCTCCGAGTAGCAGCTGAGAGTATTCCTAAAATGGCATTTCGGACACCGTCTGGATTCTATGAGTGGTTGGTCATGACACTCGGGTTGACCAATGCACCAGCATATTTTGTAGATCTTATGAATATGGTATTCAGGGATCAACTGAATAAGTTTGTTCTTGTGTTCGTAGACAATATCTTAGTTTATTGGAGGACAGAGGAAGAGCACAAGGGACATTTGAGAGTAGTGATGGAGGTGTTGAGAAAACACCAGTTGAAAGCGAAGTTTTCTAAGTGTCACTTATGGAGGAGGGAAGTGAGATTCTTGGGCCATTTGTTTCAGAGAATGGTATTGTCGTGGATCCTGCGAAGGTGGCTATGGTACAAGATTGGTCTATGCCCAAGAATGCAACAGACATAAGAAGTTTCTTGGGATTAGCTGGATATTATCGTAAGTTTACCCAAGACTTCTCCAAGATAGCGACACCATTAACTCAGTTGACCAAGAAGACTAAAGCTTTCGTTTGGGACGAAAGGTGTGAAAATGCATTCAAGAGTCTAATGGAAAAGTTGACACATGCGCCACTGTTAGTCATTCCTAATGGGAATGAAGAGATGACGGTATACACGGATGCCTGTGGTACTGGACCAGGTGCTGTGTTGATGCAAGGAGGTAGGGTAGTAGCTTACGCTAGTCGGCAACTGAAACCGTATGAGAAAAGATATCCTACCCATGATTTGGAATTGGAAGCGATCGTGTTCGCATTAAAGATATGGAGACATTATCTCTTGGGAGAAAGATTCGAGTTGTTTACCGATCATAAATCATTAAAGTATCTTTTCTCTTAGAAGGATTTAAATCTTCATCAGCAAAGATGGTTAGAATTCTTGGCTTCCTATAATTTTGATATCGCATATACACTAGGAAAGGGCAATGCGGTAGCTGATGCATTGAGTAGAAGACATGCCAGTTTAGGGGCTATGTTTCTTGAATGGAAACAACTGGAGTACATCACTGGCTATGATTTCAGACCAAAGTGTGAATTGGATCCAGAGATGTTAACAAGTTTGACAGTCAGACGCACTTTGATTGAGCGGATTGGTTCCAGTCAGAGGGACAAACCTAACCTATTAGAAATCATCTCCAAGTTAGGGATGGGTATCGACGAGGAGATGAACAACTATGGGCTTGATCGAGATGGATGGCTTAGAAAGAATGGGAGATTAGTTGTAACAACCCACCTCCATTAAGGTTACTCACAAAGGGAATGCCTTAACTTCAGTGGAGCGTTTTAGGTAAACAGACACATAATATCACAAGACAGATATAAAAAAATTTCAATGGAAAATAAACAACTTTATTAAATCACCAAAATACTTTATTACATAATACCATGAGTCATAAAACCATTACAACAAAACACATCTGTCTAACATTATCAGAGCATAGGTATCTAAAAGAAAAACATCATTCCCCATATTAAAGAGAAAGCATATAAGAGACAGAGACTCGAGCCATACTTCAGAAGTAACTCCTAGAAGATGATATCCAAATCCTGACTAAACCTGGGTGTTTCCTCCCTAAGAACTGGGGGGTGGAGGGGGATAGAAGAAAAGAGGCGAAACAAACTAGGTCAGACATACGTCTGGTGATTCCAGTAACTTTTAGCCAGTAAATAAATAAAGGTAAACATGACAGGCATACAAAGTGGATAAGAGAATTCACCTTACCGATGGCCGGTATGACAGGACAAATAAGGTAAGATGTATGATTCACTACAAACTACTCTGCACTATTACTAGTAAAATCAAGATGGGATGATCCCTTCCTCTAACCATAATAACGATAACGATGGTGGTAGTTTCGTGTATTCCTAGCTGCTATCATAGGTGTCGCCTGCTCCTATCTCAACTAGTCATACCCACTACCCTCCTACTATAAATTGGTAGACTTAGGGCATACGTCCGGATATACCCTAACCACTACCCTAATTGATCGGCTCCCTACTCTGTAGGTACCCTGTGCTGGTCCCACAACTAGGGGGTATCACTTCCCTAAAGTGGCAACCCAAGGTGTGCACAGTTATACCTATTGGTGTCACGGTCGTCTTGTCCCTCTCTTCCGGGCCCATGCACGCACATGTCCCGGGTCGGTTTGCACCGCCCACACCATCCGTCTCGTTTTGGATCTCTTACAATCAATCAGTAAGCGTGCCCCTTCCCTGCCTAGTATGGAGTTCTTTACTTTGATACCTCTCCGGGTTACTGACTGAAATGGGTCCCGCACAACATGGTACAAGCTCTCCCCTATGTCTTGTATCCCCACTAAGTTTTCTACTGACTATGTATACCCTAAGGTGTCTTTAATTACATAGCCCTCAATCAGTTATGCGTACCTATAGGTGTCTTTAATACATAACCCTTAATCTACCTATCGATTATGCTTACCTATAGGTGTCTTTAATATATAACTCTATCTATTCCCATTTGTTATGCGTACCCTTAAGGGTGTCTTTAATACATAACTTTACTATTTTGCCCCGGTTATGTATACCATTAGATGTCTTTAATTACATAACCCTTTTTATCCGGTTAAGTTTGTGGGCCTATATATATTAATATTACCCACCTACCCTTCAGTTGTACTTAACCCTCCTACTGATTTAATCCTATTTATTTAATGGTTAAGTTTGTGGGCCTATATATATATTAATATTACCCACCTACCCATCAGTTGTACTTAACCCACCCACAATCCAACTCATTTTACTTAACCCTAACTTATGTTTATCATCATACAATCCACATGTATTAAGTTAGGTTAAGTAGTCTTTTCTTATTACCATGTCCAATTATGGTTGTATTGGGCTAGACCTCCCACATTAGGCCTACAACATGTGGATGCTGGATATGCCGGTCGAGTCTGGGCAGTCTTATTCCATAGTTGGGTCTACCCTCGTGTCTTAGCCCGAGTCGTATTCACACACTTAGACCTCTCACATTAGGTTCAACATTAGTGGCTGCTGGATATGCCGGTCGGGTCCGGGCAGACTTCCACCACTAATGTAACCTAACCTTGTGTCATAAGTGTTAATTAAATTTTCATACTTTAATTGCTTAAACATTCCTCTTTTGATTAATTAAGCTAATTAATTAATCCTTTCCTTTTTATAGGTGTTAATACCTATTTTATTAACAAGTTGTATTTCCTATCCATAAATGGTCATATTCAAATTATACCATTTTTACTCAACTTTACCTATGTCATAATAGGTAATTATTTATATGTTTCCCTACTAGAATCATGTGTCCAATTTACATAATCACTGTATAAATTATGCCTATTACAAATTCCCTCTTTTCCCCGTTTCTTAACTAGTGTAATCGCGTGCATTTTGGCGTTATCGAGGCTACAAAGTAGCCTCGCCATAATAATAAAATAAAGGGAATGACAAGGTGATTGTTTCAGTACAATTTTTGGCATAAGCATGACAACTAGGGAAAATGACATGATAACTTCGCTTATAATTATGATTCACCACATAATTAACAACTTGCATAGATTCATGATTTTACAACATAACAACTTGCATAGGTTCATGATTTTCAACATAACAACTTGCATAGGTTCATGAATTAACAACATAATTAACACCTCACATAGGTTCATGATTCACAACAAAACAACTTGCATAGTTGACTTGAATAGGTTCATGATTCACAACATAACAACTTGCATAGGTGACTTGCATGATCTCATAACAACTTGCATAGGTTCTTGATAACAACTTGCATAGATTCATGAATTCGCAACATAATAACTTGCATAGCTAACTTGCATAGGTAACTTGCATAGGTTTATGAATTTCACTTGCATAATTTCATGATTCACCACAACAATAAACTTGTATAATTTCATGATCCACAACAACAATAAACTTGTATAATTTCATGATCCACAACAATAATAAACTTGTATAATTTCATGATCCACAACAAAAATAAACTTGCGTAACTACAAACAACATATACCCAAATCACAGTCTACCACAATTCACTTTTATCTATTTAATCCTAAAAGTGACTAGAACTCACAGAAAAAGAGGTTTTGAGTTCTGGGAATTGATTAGCGTTCCCTTGTTGTAGACAATTTCGTTGTTGAGATTAGACTTTGATTTGGATAGAATTGAGTTGCTTTACTTTGCTTCTAGTTGGTGGCGGCTACTCTAGGTTTTGGAGAGACAGTATGACGACCATTGATCTAATTTTTATTTGATTCTAGGGTTTGAGTCTACACATGTTTATATAGAATTTCAATTTAATTTGAGCCGTAGGATGCTGTTAGGGTTAACCAAAACCATTCAGTCAGGATAGGGTGACACCTCAACCCTAATGACTCAGCAAGGAGTCAGTAAGGACTCAGCAAGGAGTCATAGTGTGGATCAGATCACACCAGAAAGCTGTGTAGGCTTTCTGCTCGGCCTGGGCGCACTTGGGAAGTGCGCCAGTGTATTTTTGTACTGGTGCACTTCCCAAGTGCGCCAATGCATTTTATTTTATTTTATTTTATTTTTCTTCTTTTGGGTTTTCCGTCTAACTTCGTTTGTCTATATCTCCATCATATAGTGTCCGTTTTACGCAAACTCAGACACTATCTCAAGCAGAATTCCGAGACGAACACAATGGCGCAACTCGTTTCCCTTAATTCCCACATTTTAAAATTAAGTATTCTTAAATTTAGTTAATTTGATTATTCAAAAATTCGGGGTGTTACATTCTCCCCTATTTAAAGGATTTTGTCATCGAAATCTTCAAGTTAAGAAGAATGTGTCCTGCCATCCAATCACCCATCTACTCAACCATCATCCACAAGAATCCATTGTCCTTAGAGAACTTCTAATGTTGTATGAACATATGCAAAAGTGTGTGTATATGTTCCTTATCTAATGCAAAATCAGGCGGTCTACTGATTCAGTTGACCTCCTTAATGCAAATTATGTCAGTGCCATGAGTCTATTATGTATGCAAGTAAACCTATTACATCATATAAGTTCTATATGTGTGCACACACATTAATCCAAATGCAACATCCATATGCTAGCTCATCCATTTTCATCCATAAAAATAAAAGAAAATGTACATACATCCATATGCAGGATGAGAGAGTGATTGAGCCGAACTTGTGCCTAATGTGTGTGTATATGCGTCCACAGGCAACCACTAGCAAATACTTGCATCCACTTGCAGCCATCAAACATCACATGTCTAAAACACATGTTTACATCCATGGATTTCCTATCTAAAGGTCGAAGATTCGGTCGATGGGATACAAACAAATGATATAACTAAAACAAAAGCTTTGTTCCCATTTGACATCGGTTAAGAGAATAATTCCCTAAGTCTCAGCCCCGAAGACCGAAATCAACATCAGAATGACACTCAGAGAATTACCCCCATTAAACAATGTAAAAACTGGAAATCAACTTCATGCTTCGAGTAGAAACCCCTATCCTTCAGAAATATTTAGATACTTATAGACTACTGGTACAGATCAGATTACAGAATGATTCTTAGAAAGCTAAGCATAACAGACACTTGCGGGTCACAAGAAACTTTGCGGGTCTTCCCATGAAAAGTTAGAAACTTAACGACCCTCCTCTCAAAATCTAGAACGGCCCTCTACATAGAAAGCTGGTCCATTTAGAACCAACCCATAGCCCATAAACTTGAGCATACAAATGTTACATTCAAATTTTTGACGCCTAACACAGATAATTTCAACCCCTTACAAATCACCAATAAATGAGCCGAACCACCAAAGGGGTTTGAAACAACTACGGGATCAGAAACAAGACTAGTATTAAAGTGTAGAGTCTCAATTACAAAATCAAAATGCCAGAATCCAGAAGAGTCTTAACTTCATAAGGAAATTGAACCTTTTACATAAATTTTTCCTATCTCTATCCTATCCATCTACCACGAGAGCATTCGCCTACCCTCCAGAAGTCCCTTGCGATTCCTGCGCCTTCGGGCATTCCTTGGAGAAGTGTCAGACCTCTCCGCACCTAAAGCAATTGAACTTCCTCCTTTTACATTCTTTGACTAGGTGACCTTCTTTCCCACAATAGTGGCATTTCCTCTTATCCTTTCCCTTGTCATCCTTTTCGCCTTTCTTCTGTTGTTGCTGTCCTTTCTTGGGTTTCGCCTTCTCATTTTTCAATGTCCCTTCAAATTTTTAATCTTTCTTTGCTCCGTTGTCCTCTTCATGCATTAGGGCCATATCCACCAGCTTTTCAAAAGTGGCCCTCATGGGAACGTGGGTCATAGCCAATTCGTGTAGCGGCTCATTCAAGCCTTTAACAAATCTCAGAGCCTTCTTCTCAGGTGTGTTCACCAAGTCTAAACCAAACCTCGCCAACTGATTGAACTTGTTGACGTACTCTTTTACTGACAGATTCCCCTGCTTCAATGCCAAGAACCTTTCCATGTATAGTTTTTCTTCTGCTCGTGAGAGAAATTTCGCTTCAAACCTACGCCTGAAATCCGGCCATGTATCAACTGGACGCTCTCCATTAGTGACCTCCTACCAAAACGAGGCCTCATCCTTCATTAACCAGGAAGCTAAATGGACCTTTCTTCCATCTTCTACCTCAAAGATTCCAAACAGTTCTTCCACCTCCTTTAGCCAATATCAAGCTTCAACAAACGTCTCCGACCCGTGAAAAGGTTTCACGCCCATTGCCCGAAATTCCTTACATATCTTTGCAAAAGTATCAACACGAGGAGGGGGAGGAACGGGTGCAGTTGGGGGAGGAGGAACATTTACTGGACTTGCGGCGGTGGCCCTATCTTTCAAATACCTCCTAAACCATCCTAGTATCGGTATACCCTCTGGAAGGTTAAGATCCCCAGACATGTTAAAAAAGGGAGAGATTTTAGAAAAAGGACCGAAGGATAATACATATGGCTTTCCGGGGAATTTTTTTCAAAATAGGCTTTCCTTTTTGAAAATACTTTCTTTTAAAACCTTTTTGAAAAATATTTTCAAAACTTTTATCTAATCTGGTAACCTTCAGCTCTAATACCAAGTGTAACACCCCGCCTCCATTAAGGTCACTCAAAAAGGGAATGCCTTAACTTCAGTGGAGCGTTTTAGGTAAACAGACACATAATATCACAAGACAGATATAAACTTTTTTTCAGCGAAAAATAAAAAACTTTATTAAATCTACAAAATACTTTATTACATAATACCATGAGTCATAAAACCATTACAACAAAACACTTCTGTCTTACATTATCAGAGTACATAAGTATTTAAAAGAAAAACATCATTCCCCATATTAAAGAGCAAGCCATATAAGAGACAGAGATTCGAGCCATACTAGCACCTAGAAGATGATATCCAAATCCTGACAAAACCTTGGTGTTTCCTCCCTGAGAACCGGGGGCAGGGGGGGGGGGGAACGGAGGAAAAGAGGCAAAACAAACTAGGTCAGACATACGTCTGGTGAGTCCAGTAACTTTTAGCCAGTAATACATAAAGGTAAACATGACAAGCGTACAAAGTGGATAAGAGGATTCACGGTACAGATAGCAGGTATGACAAGACAAATAAGGTAAGATGTATGCTTCACTACAAACTACTCTGCACTATTACTAGTAAAATCAAGATGGGATGATCCCTTCCGCTAACCATAATAACGATATCGATGGTGGTAGTTTCGTGTATTCTAGCTGCTGTCATAGGTGCCGCCTGCTCCTATCTCAACAAGTCGTACCCACTACCCTCCTACTATAAATTGGTAGACTTAGGGCATATGTCCGGGTATACCCTAACCACTATCCTAATCGATCGGCTCCCTACTATGTAGATACCCTGTGCTGGTCCCACAACTAGGGGGTATCACTTCCCTAAAGTGGCAACCCAAGGTGTGCACAGTTATACCTACTGGTGTCACGGTCGTCTTGTCCCCCTCTGCCCGGCCCATGCATGCACATGTCCCCGGTTGGTTTGCGCTGCCCATACCATCCGTCTCGTTTTGGATCTCTTACAATCAATTAGTAAGCGTGCCCCTTCCCCGCCTAGTACGGAGTTCTTTACTTTGATACCCCTCCGGGTTACTGACTGAAATGGGCCCCACACAACATGATACAAGCTCTCCCCTATGTCTTGTATCCCCACTAGGTTTTCTACTGATTATGTATACCCTAAGGTGTCTTTAATTACATAGCCCTCAATCAGTTATGCGTACCTATAGGTGTCTTTAATACATAACCCTTAATCTACCTATCGGTTATGCTTACCTATAGGTGTCTTTAATACATAATTCTATCTATTCCCATTAGTTATGCGTAACCCTAAGGGTGTCTTTAATACATAACTTTACTATTTTGCCCCGGTTATGTATACCATTAAGTGTCTTTAATTACATAACCCTTTTTATCCGGTTAAGTTTGTGGGCCTATATATATTAATATTACCCACCTACCCTTCAGTTGTACTTAACCCTCCTACTGATTTAATCCTATTTATTTAATGGTTAAGTTTGTGGGCCTATATATATTAATATTACCCACCTACCCATCAGTTGTACTTAACCCACCCACAATCCAACTCATTTTACCTAACTCTAACTTATGTCTATCATAATACAGTCCAAATGTATTAAGTTAGGTTAAGTAGTCTTTTCTTATTACCATGTCCAATTATGGTTATATTGGGCTAGACCTCCCACATTAGGCCTACAACATGTGGATGTTGGATATGCCAGTCGGGTCCGGGCAGTCTTATTCCACAGTTGGGTCTAACCTCTTGTTTAGCCCGAGTCGTATTCACACACCTAGACCTCTCACATTAGGTTCAACATTAGTGGCTGCTGGATATGCCAGTCAGGTCCGGGCAAACTTCCACCACTAATGTAACCTAACCTCATGTCATAAGTGTTAATTAAAATTTCAGACTTTAATTGCTTAAACATTCCTCCTTTGATTGATTAAGTTAATTAATCAATCCTTTCCTTTTTATAGGTGCAATACCTATTTTATTAACAATTTGAATTTGCTATCCATAAATGGTCATATTCAAATTATACCATTTTTTACTAAACTTTACCTATGTCATAATAGGTAACTATTATATGTTTCCCTACTAGAATCATGTGTCCAATTTACATAATCACTGAATAAATTATGCCTATTACAAGTTCCCCTTTTTCCCCGTTTCTTAACTAGCATAATCACATGCATTTTGGCGTTATCAAGGCTACAAAGTAGCCTCGCCATAATAATAAAATAAAGGGAATGACAAGATGATTGTTTCAGTACAATTTTTGGCATAAGCACGACAACTAGGGAAAATGACATGATAACTTCGCATATAATTATGATTCACCCCGTAATTAACAACTTGCATAGATTCATGATTTTGGAACATAACAACTTGCATAGGTTCATGATTTTCGACATAACTACTTGCATAGGTTCATGAATTAACAGCATAATTAACACCTCACATAGGTTCATGATTCACAACATAACAACTTGCATAGGTGACTTGCATAAGTTCATGATTCACAACATAACAACTTGCTGTGACTTGCATGATCTCATAACAACTTGCATAGGTTCACGATAACAACTTGCATAGATTCATGAATTCGCAACATAATAACTTGCACAGGTAACTTTCATAGGTTTATGAATTTCACTTGCATAATTTCATGATTCACCACAACAATAAACTTGTATAATTTCATGATCCACAACAACAATAAACTTGTATAATTTCATGATCCACAACAACAATAAACTTGTATAATTTCATGATCCACAACAAAAATAAACTTGCGTATATACAAACAACATATACCCAAATCATAGTCTACCACAATTCACTTTTATCTATTTAATCCTAAAAGTAATTAGGACTCACAGACAAAGAGGTCTTGAGTTCTAGTATCTGAATTCTGTAAATGACTAGCGTTCCCTTGTTGTAGACAATTTCGTTGTTGAGATTAGACTTTGATTTGAATAGAATTGAGTTGCTTTACTTTGCTACTCTAGGTTTTGGAGAGATAGTATGACGGCCATTGATCAAATTTTTATTTGATTCTAGGGTTTGAGCCTACATATGTTTATATAGAATTTCAATTTAATTTGAGCCGTCGTATGCTCTTAGGGTTAATCAAAACCATTCAGTCAGGATAGGGTGACACCTCAGCCCTAACGACTCGGCAAGGAGTCAGAAAGGACTCAGCAATGAGTCACAGTGTGGATAAGATCACACCAGAAAGCTGTGCAGGCTTTCTGCTCGGCTTGGGTGCACTTGGGAAGTGCACCAATGTATTTTTGTACTGGCGCACTTCCCAAGTGCGCCAGTGTATTTTTTTCTTTTTCTTTTTCTGGTTTTTCCGCCTAATTTCGTTCGTCCATATCTCCATCATATGATGTCCGTTTTACGCAAACTCGGACTCTATCTCAAGCAGAATTCCGAGACGAATGCAATGGCGCAACCCGTTTCTTTTAATTCCCACATTTGAAATTAAGTATTCTTAAATTTAATTAATTTGATTATTCAAAAGTTCGAGGTGTTACATTAGTTGTACCCAATGTTAATGGATTAAGAGATGAAGTGCTTAGAGAACGTCATCACTCAAAACTGACTATACATCTTAGTGATAATAAAATGTATCGAGACATGAAGCAGACCTACTGCTGGGAAGGTATGGAAAGAGACGTTGGGAAATTTATATCCAAATGCATGAACTGCCAGCTAGTTAAAGCTGAGCAAAAGAAACCTAGTGGTTTGTTGCAACCATTAGAAATTCCAGAATGGAAATGGGAACAAGTCTCAATGGATTTCATTGATGGGTTACCAAGGACTAGATCGAGCCATGAAAGCATTTGGGTGATTGTGGACCGACTGACTAAGAATGCAAGGTTTATACTAGTCAAGTCGAATAGAACAACAACTAAGTTAGCAGAACTGTATGTGAAGTGGGTAGTGAGATTTCATGGAGTACCCGAAGGCATTGTGAGTGACCGAGATCCGTTGTTTACTAGTGGATTTTGTAAGAGATTACAAGAGGCTTTAGGATCAGAATTACATCTCAGT
Source organism: Allium sativum (assembly GCA_030737875.1). Lineage (NCBI taxonomy): Eukaryota > Viridiplantae > Streptophyta > Magnoliopsida > Asparagales > Amaryllidaceae > Allium > Allium sativum. The sequence goes on from CM060910.1 coordinate 832,491,438, forward strand.
ACTGCGTGCCATCCTCAAACCAACGGTCAAACCGAGAGGGTGAATCGAGTATTAGAAGATCTCTTGAGAGCTTGCTTACTAGATTTTGGAGGGTCATGGGATGACCATTTACATCTAGTGGAGTTCGCATATAATAATAGTTATCAGCCTAGTATTGGTATGACTCCATTTGAAGCTTTGTACAGAAGACCGTGCAACTCATCATCATGTTGGTTAGAAACCGGTGAGAAATTCGTGCTTGGGCCAGATGTAATAAGGGGAACTTTTGATAAGATCAAGGTTATCCAACAGTGAATGAAGGCTGCCCAAGATAGGTAGAAGAGTTATGCTGTTAAGAGGCGAAGAGATTTAAAATTCTCCATTGGCGACTTGGTTTTTGTTAAGATTTCTCCATTAAAGAGCGTGATTCGATTTGGTAGGAGAGGCAGGTTAACACCAAGATTTGCTGGTCCATTCCTAGTTCTCGAACAAGTTGGGAATTTAGCATATAAGGTTGGATTACCTGACAAGATGCAGGAGTTCACAATGTATTTTATGTTTCCCAGTTAAGGAAGTTCGTGCACGACCCCAATATGACTATTTCACCGGATCAGTCAGATGACATCGAAGTAGAACCCAAGGCGGTTGGGAACCGCAAGCAGATCCGTATTGTCTAGAGCGATATGAAGCAACTTCGAAGGAAAGCGGTGAAATTGGTCAAAGTTTAGTGGGGCGAGAATGAGAGTGACTATACTTGGGAAACAGAGAAGAGCATAAGGGAATCACATCCAGAACTCTTTGCCTGGTAAGATTTTAAATTGCGATTTAGTTATTCCGCACGCTCGGATAGACTTGATGTGTTTGTAATGTATGTTTGATTGTTTCTAAATGGCTATTAGGCATGTAGAACCCGCTGTATGCTTTAATTAGGGAATTTCAGGGGTGAAATTTCTTAAGCGGGGGAGAGTGTAACTACTTGCATTCTACGTATCGAAGGATCATAGAATATTTATTTCTTTTTCATACGAAGTCATATGGTCAAGTAACTTTGGGGAATGACTATTGGGGTTATTTCTAATGTTCATGATTTTTGCCGATTTTTTTAATGACCATTTTGCCCGTAGTGAATCTTGTTACGCCTATAACTTTTGATTGGCAAGGAGTTTTGACCTGAAACCACTTCCATTGGATTTGGATGATGGTTTACCTTTCTGTAGAGTGGTCACATTAGCCAAACGGACTTACCGTTTGGGAGATATGGCTGAAACAAGCTTTAGAAGGCGAAAAACAGCTTAATCGAGCCTAATTAGGGTGATTAGCAACTAGGCCCATAACCTATTTCGGGATTAGGATCATGGGGAGACTGAAATAAGTTAGGAAACCATTCTATTTCATTTTCTCAGCCGCCTAAACATTTCCCTGACCCTAGCAATGGCCTCCACCTTCTAAATCACTCCCAAATCGCCTTCTAATCACAAATTAAGAAGACCTATATCAAATCAAGGCAAATAAACACCAAATCAGAGTTGGAGCTGTTGTGTTGCATAGGAAAATGTCTCAAAACATCAGAGATCTAAAGTTTTATTTGTGGCTAAGGTGAGTGATTTGCATTGTTTTTCACTAATTACGACTAATTAGGGGTGATTAGTGTTAATTAGCGAAATTATGCATGTTAAAATTATGGAAAAATATTCAAAATTCTTAAATATTATTTTAGGGCTCTGATATAAATTTGGGTTAATTTGGATATGTTTTGCTAATTGTATGCTTAAATCATGATTAAGGGGATTAAGGGGAAAAACCATATATTTGGACATGTTTGATCCAAAATAACTCATATGATTGACGATTGGATGTTTATGGTTGATTCTATTTGTTTTTATTACTGTTTGAAATGTAAGTAATCTTGTAGGAAAGTTAGAATGGTTGAAAACTCCATTGTATGGCGAGAATGGATGAAAATTTGCTCGTTGAAAAATGTGCTGGGTTTCGGATTGGATCGGGTATGGGGCTTGGATCGGATAATAGAACTAGGCAAGGGTATTCGATTCGGATCGGAACCTGGCATCTTCGGGAGCGTGCAAATGAAGGAGGCAACAAGGAAGGCTAGATCAGATCGGGTTGGAGTAGGGTTGGAGTTTGAATGGAGCACTGAACTGGAGTAGCAGCGAACTGAACCGCCTCAGGAGCACCGAACCGAGTCAAGAGGGGAGCACCGAACCGAAATGCGCCATCGAGCTTCACGACCGAACCGAGGCAATGACCAAGGACCCGAACCGAACCAAGGAGGTGACATAATGATGATCCGAACTGAACCATGGTGACAAGCCGAACCGAACCGAATGTGTACTTCTGCCTATACACGATGACTCTTCTGAAGACCAACTCCAATTCGACCAAAACCCGAGATGCAAAGGAAGTCCAAGTGAGAAGTTAGGACTCAGGATCTAGATGGGAACCAATGAGTCAACTTCATGAATTGGACTTTGCTGCGGAACTGTGCAAAGGGGTTATCGATGTCTATAGCTTTGACTCACCACTGAGAGACGGATTAGCGGCTACGGATCAGTGTAGTGAGTTTGTTATGACTCCATGGGGCAAAGTGATCGTAGCAGGGCTATGAGCCAGTGTAGTGGAGTTTTTATGACTCCATAGGGCAGAGCGGACATAACAAAGTATTAGTGGTTACAAATCAGTGCAGTGGAGCCGTCATGACTCCATGGGGGCAGATTGATCGTAACAAAGAATTGGGTGATTAAAGTGGTAGGTATCATATGCTTAAAGCACTGAGCGAGAGATGTGAGGATGATTGCTATGTTTGATGTTTTGCTTTCACCATGACATGCACAACCCCTCCCCATTATTTTCACACCATGTGTTAGTGTTACCTTAGAGTATTGTACATCCTGTTGTGCTAACTCTTTGATTGCAGGTCCAGGTTCAGGTATGGTGATGTATACATGTTATTATTCTGTTTTGTTGTTTATCACTCATACCAGACTTTTGTCTGACCTTGAGTTTTATGTCTCTTCTTATTACTCTGGGTGTTCTTAAACGGGAAGACCAGAGACAGGTCTGGTGATTATGCATGACTAGCTGTACCGGAGACGAGCAAGAGGCTTCCACATATGATATATATATATATATATATATAATCTCTCTGTGTTGTTGCTAGTCACTACTTTGGGCATTAGTAGTGTACCTCTTTCTTTTGCTTTAGAGACAGTATTTCAAAGTTGTAATAATGTTGGTTTGGATGATAAACTGTATTTTGGATTTCCACTACTATGATGGTTTAGTTTTCAGCTTATGCATTGTCTCACCTGTTTTGTGTCAAAGTTATATTATTATTATATTTTATCCCATGCGCAGTGAGACATTCTACAGGTTCGTTGTTAGTTCAAACTCCTTTCTTTTCCTTTCTTTGGCGACCGTTCCGTGCTAGTCGGGCATCGACACAGCGCACTTTCATTGGAAATGTCGGCTGGTGCAGGGCGAGCCATCACAAACTCATTTTCACAACAATGTGAATTTACCACGGACACTACCAATTTCGATTCAACCACAATTAATCATCCAAAATCACAATCAATTTCACACCACAATACAATCAAGTCATCCATGGTCTATGGACGATGGTGTCGGGAGTTGCTAAACTCCATCTGCAACCTAATATAATTTTATTCAATTATTTTTGAAGCAGAAATCTCACATTGGTTTTTATTCCTTCTAAAATTGTAGAAGGTTCAATAAATTCTTCGGTCTCTTCTATAATGGTGAAGACGTTGACACAATCACAATGCTTCATGTTTCATCGGATTTCATCACCGTATGAGAAAGATATGTTTTTATGAAGGTTGATAACATTTTAAAGATAATAAATAAACTAATTAATTAAATAAAAACACCTTCTTCTTCTTAACAGAACTCGACCGACACTAGCTCACAACCTAGGGCATTAGTTTACGCGAAATCCGAGACGCCGGAGACCGATCGGGTTGCGTCACGTCAGAGGCAGCAAGGAGGCATGGCAACGCTGGTGGTGGGGCCCAGCTCAGCGATGAGATCGTGGCACGACGGCGGTCTAAAGGAGTCGACTTCCCAGGCTCGATTCTCAAGCTACACACTATAATAAATTCTGAAATTTATATGTACTTGAAGGTGGAGGATTCCTCTACAAAATTCCCTTCATAAGCTTTGAATTTCATTGAGCAATTTAAGAGAAAACGAAGGGGAAAGGAATGAACAACAGCCGCCATTCATTGATGGAGGTTACGGGTTTTTGAAATTAGGGTTTGAGAATTCCTATTGGCCCATATTTATAATTAAATATTTTTTAATTTCTTAAATTCAAAAGTTATCGTTTTATCCTTCTGACTCCAAATCGAACCCAACGAGTGTCGCCCCCAGCTAAATGCCCCCATTTCGGACACAATGGAATATGTTTCGTAGGCCCATTCGACTGTTTCAGTCAGTTATTTTTTAAATTAAAATATAGAACATTCAATATTAAATTTGAACATACATTTTAATTTATCGGGGCCACATACTGATTCCAAAAATTCCTGAAAAATAAATCTAGCTATGTTTGACGATACAGTCCTAACAAAATTAATTCCGTTGAATTTGGAGACCGTTTGAAAAATGGTCATTTTCTGGTCGATCTAATGTGACTGAAATTGACAAAACACGTTTTGATTTACCACGCTCACATATTAATTCCAAAAATTATGAAAATTGGAATCTAACAATAATTTGACATTCCGGATCCAACCAAAGTGGTTTCATCGAAAACGGAAGTCGTTTGCAAAATGGCTATTTATAAGGGCTATATATTATATTAAATTCCGTAGCGACTATTTCAAATTTTAAACTGGACATAACTTTTTATTCCCGTTATGAAATCTGGATTTTTCACAAACCTTTGAAATATCTCGTTAACAGATTCTAATATTTCCGGTTTTACTGAAATTCGATTTATTTTGAATCCTATACATTCATTTGAAATTTGAAATCGAATTTTCAAACTACCGCGCCATTTCAGGCTCATTGTATAATTAAATTAAATATGTACGTTCTAACTTCGATTTAAATAAATTTTAGATCGTTATTATTTAAAATAAATCCTTTTGAATATTCAAAATTCATTAAAATAGCTAAAATAAATTTTTTAAATTAGTTTTGATTTTCCGGGTTGTTACAACAATCTTTGAGTTGACATCTCATTCGTTGTTCCACACCGATCAACGAACACATTCAGCACTTTGAATATTCCCACACAACATCGATATATAATTCAACACCATTCATAGCATTACATCCATTTGCTATGAAATACACTACAACGTTTATGCCCCCATCCATATAATTTAGGGACCATTGCGCTGCGGCATGGGTTCGGGCACTTCTGCCCGATTAAATTATTTATTTATTTATTGAAATTTGGGTCGTACCTGATTTTTTTCTTTTCACAAATGACCCTGTGCGACCGAGCCATCGTCTTGGAGAGGACTGACCCAAACCTTCAACCAAGCCGACCGACCGACCCAACTTGTGATCAACCGAACTTGTGACCGACCTCATCTCATTAGAGATCGACTGATCCCACGACATCAAGGACCGACCGACCAGGACCCCCTTACCCTGACCGACCCGATCCCTTCACTTGCTCGACCAGATTCACTTCCTGACCGAACCAAAACACTATGACTGACCCAAACCACTCTGGAGTGCACGAGTCCCCCATGACCGACCGACTTTTTGCCACAAGACCGACCAGCTTTACTCAAGCCCAAGCTCGACCGACCCGCCTCCTTTCTGATCGAACAACCCGATACTTCAATGCACGACCAACCAGTATGGAGCCCGACCGACCAGAGCCTCTGTACTACATCTTGTATTTCACTCGTACTACACATCCGACTCGTGGCCTGTACAACCCAGTTCAAGTCTAATTTCAACCAAAACTTCGCCAATCAACACAATCGATGAAATATGCTCATCTAATTGATTCAATACAACCATAAGCATATTATATTATCACTAACAACATGAATACGATGATTATCACTAAAATTATGCAAAGTTCATCAAAATCATGATAAATGAACATATGAGCTAAATTATGGATCTAACTTGCATAAATATATAGGAAAATTATCGGTTTAAAGTTGCTAAATTAGATCCTATGGAGATTCATATGAAATAAAGCTTACCATGATGTAGAGCTAAGGAAAACAACTTGAACTGGATGAAAAAAGATAAAATGCTCATTTACTTGATTGAATCTGTGTGAGAGATGCATATATCACCCCAATTCTACAAAACAACCCAAATTGATTGGAATATAATCTCGGACAGCGACGAATTTGATCCAAACTCTTCAATTTGATGAACTCCCTCTTTGATTTGAGTGGATCTAGCCCGAAATAATGTAGATCTTCAAATTCCCTAAGGTTTAATGGTGGAAAGGTAAAAAGAATGGAGAGATGGAGGAGCTCTCACTCTTTCAAATGAGTAAATGGAGAAAGTAAACTATTCTCCATGCCTCCTACCCTCTATTTATAGCCTCCCACCAACCCACTAATGGGACTCTTCAAATCAGCCCATACGACTTATCAAACCTGAATAGCCAACTGTTAAACCTTAAAATATCGATTCCTCCTAAACCACTGAGCCAAATCTCTATTGTGACCACTCTACAGAAAGGGAAACATCATTTCCTTTCAAATGGCATAGGTCTCAACACCTGATTTGACTTGAGTCAAAAGTCATCCCCTGTACAAGACTGGCAAGGGAAAAATTGTCACACACAAAATTGGTAAAAATTATGGGCAGGTATCACATCCCCATAAACAACATACTAAAAAATGAGAATGATCCAACCCTCAGGGAATAAAATAAAAATATTTTATGATCTTCCGATACATAAAATGCAGGCTGTTACAGAAGAGGTGATCCCATACGTTGTCATATTGGAAATCCAATCTCTAATAAGCGCCATGGAGGTTTTGATTATATACTAAGTATGTCGAGCGTGAGATGCAAGCATTTTGGTAGATGGTTATTTACTTGTGGTTTGGTAGACATTATTATAATATCACTGGATTTGATATATACAAAATATTTTGGGATATCGTAAGGTAAAAATTGTCTGTGTTTATGTATGGACTGGTCTTATGATTATCACTTTCTTTCAAATGGGTTTTCTTAAGTTAAACAAGTTAGTTGTGTTATGAATTTATCATTGAAAGTACTCTAGACTGATTCGAGTGAATTTTGCTTTGCTTCAAATGTGCCTGGGTCAGACCGAGCATATTATAATGTTAGGTTTCGCTTAGAGCTTGAGAAGGAAAATTGGAGTCCTGACGTATACCTGTATTTACTGGTAATATAATATTCCATTGTGTGTGTTATATTGAAATGAATGTATACTCAGATGTTGTCATATCCATTCCACTTTGAGATTTTGATCTTCTTATTATTTCTTCTATCCTAATATTTCTTTGTTTTTCTCACCCTCTAATTTCTTTCTGTTTACAATTTGGCCTTTCCATACTTAGGTTTTTGGAAAGTAATATTGGATTATTATTATTGTTTAAAATTCGAGCGTCGATTTTTCTAGGTCGTTACAGTTGGTATCAGAACATAAGGTTTAGTGATAACTTTTGCTCTACGGCATGACTCAATAAAGATGGGATATTAATAACCAAGATCGTGTTTGTGTGTGTAGATATGAGAGTGTGTATTTGTAATTTAAATATAAAATTATTTTTGGACTATTTTTCCTGATATGTTTTAAGGTAAAAGCAATAATTTTCTTTAATTATTATTTGTTAATCAACCAATATTTTTTTGAATTGAATTCAAATAAGGTAGGAAATGGAATATGAAATTTAATATTTAACTTAACGTATGTTGAGTTAAATCTAATAAGTTGAATTTAAACTTGAATTTCAAAACAAAATATAACTTAAGTCGATAGAATTTTGACTTGAGTTTGGTACATTCAAGTATAATGAGTCCAAATAGAATATTTGGGAGTTAGTAAATGAATTAAACTTATATAATCTGAATGGATTGCAAATAGATTGTTCATGAATAAATTCATGTGAATTTAATAATATAAATACATTTGAATAATCAAAGTGTTTGGGTCAAATGATTATGGATGTGAATGGGATGGATGTAGAGTTTTGCAACCATCTTAGTTAGGAAATTTATGAGTTTTAGCTGAGTTTCAGAGGAAGTGTAAAAGCCTAATTCATCTTTAAGCCTATTTGATTTAGCTCTGGGAATAATTGGATCCAGTTTGACTATAGCTGCTTGATATTTGAGCAAGCTCAAGTATAGCTTATCATTTATAACTTAATAATGATTGTATAAGGTACGCCTACACAAATATAAAATTTTGGGTTTGAATTGAATTTTTTGACCGTGTAAGTCGATGTATATATTTTTGTTGTTGTAACACCCCGTGTATTCTATAACAGTGAGATTCACGAATTAAAGTATAATTAATTTGAAATCAAAGAATTAAGGGAAACGGGTTATGCCATTGCATTCGCCTCGAAATTCTGCTTAAGATAGAGTCCGAGTTTACGCAAAACGGATAACGTGTGAAGAAGATATCTTTAATTTAAATATCGCAGCAAAACATGAAATAAGAAGAAGAATGGGAAACGAATAATGTTTAGCATTGTTCTAGGGTTTGTGAGAAAAAGACTTAGTAGCTCATTTGGTTGGAACACATGACTTGCATACAAGAGGTACAGAGTTCGATCCCCGCCAGCGCCCTATTTTTGTTTTAGGGGAATGGCTTAAAATAGCCTAGTGTGAACGCAGTTCAAAAAGTGGTTTAGTGTGAAAATGGGTAATTGGGAAGATAGAGAAAAAAAATGAATATATATATATAATATATATATATACATATACATACATACATACATACATACATATATATATATATATATATATATGACGTGTACGCATCATGTAGCGTACGTTGCGCATTTTTGGTTGTCAAGGATGGTTTTTTTTTGGCCTTCTCCAATTTTTAATTATGACAAATTAAAGGTAAGAAAATATTTATTCATATATAAATAAATATTTATATATGGGTAATTAATACGGTAAAGGGGAAAATGTATCTATTAAATACGTATTTACGTTTGAATTGGTGAACATTTAATACGCTGAGTCATTTCTGACTCATCGCTGAGTCAATGCTGAGTCATTTCTGACTCATGGCTGAGTCAATAGGATAACTCTATCCTGACTGAACGGCTATTGTTGAATCAAGCTCCATCGACGGTCTAAAACAACTCACAAACATTATAAAAAGGACCTAAGACCTAGCCTAAATCATACTATTTCATTTTAGCCTCAGGCCGCCGCCATTAAACCTAGAGCTCTGAATTAAAAATATAAAGAATAAAATTATAGAAGATGGAGGACGATTCTTGAAGGCTACAACTAGAAGCTACAACAACTACGACGCTTTAGACAACGAATTCAAGACTAATTGATTTGGGATTTTTAATTGCTTCATATTGTAAGTTCTATGTTACTTTTTAGGCAAAAACGCTAAAAAAATATGGACATGCGATGAATTGAAACCGAATTTATGAACTATTGCTAATCCATTGTTTATATTATTTATCGTTGAATTATAATTTGGGGATATTGCTATGGCAACGTTGCAAGTTAAACTTGTCATGATTTTGATGTTGTTATGAATCACTTGGGCTTAATTGTTTGGCAAGTTGGACTAATACATGTCCATGAAATCGCTATGTTTATTGAAATATTTATGTTGATTAAACCATGTCTATGATGCTAATTAGACCATGGCTATGAATATTGATGGAATTATGCCTGTGGTGTTATTATACCCATCATGATTTATGAAAAATAGGGTATTGCTAGGCTATGATGAAAAGTTGAAATTGTTATAATGTTAGATATGTTAAAAACGCTAAGTTGGAATCATTATGTCTATCATGTTAATTATGTTAAAAACGCTAAATTGGAATCATTATGTTAATTATGTTAAAAACGCTAAATTGGAATCATTATGTCTATCATGTTAATTATGTTAAAAACGCTAAATTGGGATCATTATGTCTATCATGTTAGTTGAGAATCATTATGTTAATAATGCTAAGTTGGAACCATTATGTTTATAATATTAGATGAGAATCATTATGATAAATTGGAATTATTATGTCTATGAGAATCATTATGTTAAAAATGCTAAATTGGAATCCACTATGCCCATTCGGATTACTATGCCTTTAATGTTTCATGTTTATAATAAATTTTTTATGATGCCGCAATGATTATTATGCCTATGATGCAAAGTTGAAAACATCATGTTAAATTAAGTTGGAATCATCACTATGCCAAGTTATCACCATACTAGTATTGCAACTATGTGATATGTTATAGCCTGTTTATTATGCAAGTAATGTTATAACTGTCACATATGCCTATCACATGTTTGGTATTATTTCCCTTTATCTCTTGAACTGTTTATACTTGTGAACGAAGTACGTTTATATACGTTGGGGATACGATTGGGTAGAATAGGCAAAACTTGAATTAATTATAAGCATAAACCATGAAATTTGGCATAAGTAGAACATGAAATATGGCACGAAAAACTTGACTTGAACATGCCATAACTTGACTTTAAACATGCCTTAGTTGGGCACGAAGTTGACATATGAACATGATATCAAAATTCTGATAAGAACATGGGCATGACTTTAGAAAACAAGAAAGTGGCCAACTCGAGGTTGGTTTGAGTTTGTAGTGTAAATCTGCCCGGAACCGCCCGGCAAATCCAGTTGCTACAAACAATAGGATCCAATGTGGGTAGTTGGTCACATCGCGCTTGAAACCCGAGGTTGGGTTGAGTTCGTAGTGTAAACCTGCCCGGAACCGCCCGACAAATCCAGTGGCTACGAACAACAGGATCCAATGTGAGTGATTCGGTGCATTAACGAATCAATTAATGCCAAGTAGGGTTAAGTCATGAACATGAAAAAGACAACTTAACCAACTTGAACACGATTTGAAGGGCTAAGTCATGAACTTGAAAACGACGACACTTAGCCAACTTGACATGACACGTAGGCGGGTTAAGTCGCGAACTGAAATGACATGCTTAAACATCTTGACATGACTAGACTAGAAAAGGATTGAGTCACGAATTACATGACTTAATCTGTTAGGCGGGTTGGGTCACGAATTACATGACCTAATCTATTAGGCGAAACCCTAGACACGACCCCTTTTAGCAGTAACCCTCTAGATGTATCAAGGTACCGTGGGGCTAGGCCGGGTGGGGGCACGATTACTGGGCTGATTGTAAGAGGTGAACGACGGCAGTGGGGTACGCCAGTGTAGGTTCGGCGGACTACGATCGTGCACGTATCCGGGGCAGACACTGGGTATCCGTAGATTTATCTGTGCATCTTGAATCGTGTCAGGGGTTGACACCTTAGGGCTGATACACCCGAAGGTGGACCCAGCACAGGTAACTACATTCGTGATTAGCCGTATGACACGGACACTTGACGAGCTAGAACTTGTAGGGAGCCGATCGACTAGATAATCGCTCCGTAGGACCCCGTACTTGGGTCAGACCCCGTTTCAGGGTCATTTCTTGATAGTGGGCCGTGGGATTTATTTCGTGATTAACTTGTGACACGGGCTTAGTATAGTAGTGAAGTCGATGCAACGGATCTCGAACATGTGATGCTTTACTTGACTTGTCTTGACTTATCCTGATCACCTTAGTCTATCTTGTTCACCTTGACACTATTCTTAAGTCTAGTTCCAGTTCATACATGACAGGTTGTTTTAACCGTTTTTACACTGAAAGTCACTAGAACTTACTCAGTCTTTATGACTGACCCTTTTCCTTTCGCCTCTTTTTCTTTCGTTCCCCCCCAGGTTCTCAGGGAGGAATAACTAGCTCTTAGCTTGGATATCACTTGCTTTGGCTCAGCGTGTACGGTTTGCTATGGCTGCTTATTTTGACTGCACTTGGGGAATAAGCTGTTTTGCTGTTTTTAAATTACCGCTTCTTTGGCTATTATTACAAGACAGTTGTAATGAGTTTACTTGAAATGTTTGTAAAAGACATGGTTTAATTTGGAATGAAATGAAGTTCTGTTTTGCTCAGAAATTCTTCCGCTGTTTACTTAAATATTTATTTATGTTCTGTCTTGTGATAATTCTGTGATGTTATCTCGATAATACCTCTCCAAAACTAGGGCATTCCCTTTGTGAGTGACCCTAGCGGAGGTGGGGTGTTACACTTGGTATCAGAGCAGAAGGTTACCAAGACTGGGCAAAAGTTTTGAAAACCTTTTGAATTTTTTTTCAAAACCATTTACAAAGAAGCATTTTCCAAGAAAAAGTTTTTAAAGGCTATTCCCCAAAAAGCCATTAGCACTATCCTTTGTTTCCTTGTTTGAATCTCTTTCCCTTTCTTTTCTCCATCTGTAGTCACTATAGCTTTACCTGCGGCTAATCTTCTTTCTAGCTTCGTAGGGGGTTTTCCCGTATGATGGAGATAGTTTTCGTGAGGCTTGTTAACATGTTATATAGGATAGGTATGAGTGATAAGGATAAAGATAAGGCGGATGAGTCTTCCGGAGTGATTGAGCCAAGCATCCTTGAAGGCGTAAAAGTGGAAACATTGAGGCGAGTTCTGATTCGTGTCTTAGGAACGGAGATCTAGGAGCTAAGGAATCAAGAAGTCAAGCTAGTTAAAATACAGTGGGGTGAAACCCTAGAAGACGCAACTTGGGAAATTTAAGAAAAGCTAAGCGCGCTATACCCATTTCTTTTTAGGGTACATTCTAGATCTATTTTTCCTATAGGTTTACATACATTTCTCTTGCTATCCATGTTTGTTTTGTTATCTCTTTGATCCTATCTTGAGAACCATAGGTAGAATCTTTTTGGATGTAAACATGTAATTGAAACATGTTATGATTGCGAAATGGTTGCAAGTGGTCGCAAGTGGTTGCTCGTGGATGCATGAATACACATTAGGCACTAGATCGGCTCAGGCACATTTACATATTGCATATGCATGAGTGTTTATTTTGGAAACTTGGTTGTGCTATCATTTGGTTGTTGCATATGATTGAATGTTTGAGCACTCATGTAGAAATTGTGAATTATAGTAGGAAGAATTTGCATACATATTGGATTCATTTCACTAAACATATTTTGCATTTAGAAGATCAATCAGGCCTGATTATTAGCATTAGCTAAGGAACATATACACACACTTCGCATATGATCATAAAGCATTAGAAGTCTTTTAAGGACAATGGATACTCGTGTTTGATGGATGAGTAGATGGATGTTTGGATGTTAGGATATACATTCTTGAAGATTTCGAGGACGAAATCCTTTTAAGTGGGGGAGAATGTAACACCCCGTGTATTCTATAACAGTGAGATTCACAAATTAAAGTATAATTAATTTGAAATCAAAGAATTAAGGGAAACAGGTTATGCCATTGCATTCGCCTCGAAATTCTGCTTAAGATAGAGTCCGAGTTTAAGCAAAACGGATAACGTGTGAAGAAGATGTCTTTAATTTAAATATCGCAGCAAAACATGAAAAAAAAGAAAGAATGGGAAACGAATAATGTTTAGCATTGTTCTAGGGTTTGTAAGAAAAAGACTTAGTAGCTCATTTGGTTGGAACACATGACTTGCATACAAGAGGTACAGAGTTCGATCCCTGCCAGCGCCCTATTTTTGTTTTAGGGGAATGGCTTAAAATAGCCTAGTGTGAACGCAGTTCAAAAAGTGGTTTAGTGTGAAAATGGGTAATTGGGAAGATAGAGAAAAAAAATGAATATATATATAATATATATATATATACATATACGCATATATATATATATATATATATATATATATATATGACGTGTACGCATCATGTAGCGTACGTTGCGCATTTTTGGTTGTCAAGGATGGTTTTTTTTTTGGCCTTCTCCAATTTTTAATTATGACAAATTAAAGGTAAGAAAATATTTATTCATATATAAATAAATATTTATATATGGGTAATTAATACGGTAAAGGGGAAAATGTATCTATTAAATACGTATTTACGTTTGAATTGGTGAACATTTAATACGCTGAGTCATTTCTGACTCATCGCTGAGTCAATGCTGAGTCATTTCTGACTCATGGCTGAGTCAATATGATAACTCTATCCTGACTGAACGGCTATTGTTGAATCAAGCTCCATCGACGGTCTAAAACAACTCACAAACATTATAAAAAGGACCTAAGACCTAGCCTAAATCATACTATTTCATTTTAGCCTCAGGCCGCCGCCATTAAACCTAGAGCTCTGAATTAAAAATATAAAGAATAAAATTATAGAAGATGGAGGATGATTCTTGAAGGCTACAACTAGAAGCTACAACAACTACGACGCTTTAGACAATGAATTCGAGACTAATTGATTTGGGATTTTTAATTGCTTCATATTGTAAGTTCTATGTTACTTTTTAGGCAAAAACGCTAAAACAATATGGACATGCGATGAATTGAAACCGAATTTATGAACTATTGCTAATCCATTGTTTATATTATTTATCGTTGAATTATAATTTGGGGATATTGCTATGGCAACGTTGCAAGTTAAACTTGTCATGATTTTGATGTTGTTATGAATCACTTGGGCATAATTATTTGGCAAGTTGGACTAATACATGTCCATGAAATCGCTATGTTTATTGAAATATTTATGTTGATTAAACCATGTCTATGATGCTAATTAGACCATGGCTATGAATATTGATGGAATTATGCCTGTGGTGTTATTATACCCATCATGATTTATGAAAAATAGGGTATTGCTAGGCTATGATGAAAAGTTGAAATTGTTATAATGTTAGATATGTTAAAAACGCTAAGTTGGAATCATTATGTCTATCATGTTAATTATGTTAAAAACGCTAAATTGGAATCATTATGTCTATCATGTTAATTATGTTAAAAACGCTAAATTGGAATCATTATGTCTATCATGTTAATTATGTTAAAAATGCTAAATTGGGATCATTATGTCTATCATGTTAGTTGAGAATCATTATGTTAATAATGCTAAGTTGGAACCATTATGTTTATAATATTAGATGAGAATCATTATGATAAATTGGAATTATTATGTCTATGAGAATCATTATGTTAAAAATGCTAAATTGGAATCCACTGTGCCCATTAGGATTACTATGCCTTTAATGTTTCATGTTTATAATAAAATTTTTATGATGCCGCAATGATTATTATGCCTATGATGCAAAGTTGAAAACATCATGTTAAATTAAGTTGGAATCACTATGCCAAGTTATCACCATACTAGTATTGCAACTATGTGATATGTTATAGCCTGTTTATTATGCAAGTAATGTTATAACTGTCACATATGCCTATCACATGTTTGGTATTATTCCCCTTTATCTCTTGAACTGTTTATACCTGTGAACGAAGTACGTTTATATACGTTGGGGATACGATTGGGTAGAATAGGCAAAACTTGAATTAATTATAAGCATAAACTATGAAATTTGGCATAAGTAGAACATGAAATATGGCACGAAAAACTTAACTTGAACATGGCATAACTTGACTTTAAACATGCCTTAGTTGGGCACGAAGTTGACATATGAACATGATATCAAAATTCTGATAAGAACATGGCCATGACTTTAGAAAACAAGAAAGTGGCCAACTCGAGGTTGGGTTGAGTTTGTAGTGTAAATCTGCCCGGAACCGCCCGACAAATCCAGTTGCTACAAACAATAGGATCCAATGTGGGTAGTTGGTCACATCGCGCTTGAAACCCGAGGTTGGGTTGAGTTCGTAGTGTAAACCTGCCCGGAACCGCCCGGCAAATCCAGTGGCTACGAACAACAGGATCCAATGTGAGTGGTTCGGTGCATTAACGAATCAATTAATGCCAAGTAGGGTTAAGTCATGAACATGAAAAAGACAACTTAACCAACTTGAACACGATTTGAAGGGCTAAGTCATGAACTTGAAAACGACGACACTTAGCCAACTTGACATGACACGTAGGCGGGTTAAGTCGCGAACTGAAATGACATGCTTAAACATCTTGACATGACTAGACTAGAAAAGGATTGAGTCACGAATTACATGACTTAATCTGTTAGGCGGGTTGGGTCACGAATTACATGACCTAATCTATTAGGCGAAACCCTAGACACGACCTCTTTCAGCAGTAACCCTCTAGATGTATCAAGGTACCGTGGGGCTAGGCCGGGTGGGGGCACGATTACTGGGCTGATTGTAAGAGGTGAACGGCGGCAGTGGGGTACGCCAGTGTAGGTTCGGCGGACTACGATCGTGCACGTATCCGGGGCAGACACTGGGTATCCGTAGATTTATCTGTGCATCTTGAATCGTGTCAGGTGTTGACACCTTAGGGCTGATACACCCGAAGGTGGACCCAGCACAGGTAACTACATTCGTGATTAGCCGTATGACATGGACACTTGACGAGCTAGAACTTGTAGGGAGCCGATCGACTAGATAATCGCTCCGTAGGACCATGTACTTGGGTCAGACCCCGTTTCAGGGTCATTTCATGATAGTGGGCCGTGGGATTTATTTCGTGATTAACTTGTGACACGGGCTTAGTATACTAGTGAAGTCGATGCAACGGATCTCGAATATGTGATGCTTTACTTGACTTGTCTTGACTTATCCTGATCACCTTAGTCTATCTTGTTCACCTTGACACTATTCTTAAGTCTAGTTCCAGTTCATACATGACAGGTTGTTTTAACCGTTTTTACACTGAAAGTCACTAGAACTTACTCAGTCTTTATGACTGACCCTTTTCCTTTCGCCTCTTTTTCTTTCGTTCCCCCCAGGTTCTCAGGGAGGAATAACTAGCTCTTAGCTTGGATATCACTTGCTTTGGCTCAGCATGTACGGTTTGCTATGGCTGCTTCTTTTGACTGCACTTGGGGAATAAGCTGTTTTGCTGTTTTTAAATTACCGCTTCTTTGGCTATTATTACAAGACAGTTGTAATGAGTTTACTTGAAATGTTTGTAAAAGACATGGTTTAATTTGGAATGAAATGAAGTTCTGTTTTGCTCAGAAATTCTTCCGCTGTTTACTTAATTATTTATTTATGTTCTTTCTTGTGATAATTCTGTGATGTTATCTCGATAATACCTCTCCAAAACTAGGGCATTCCCTTTGTGAGTGACCCTAGCGGAGGTGGGGTGTTACAGTTGTCCTAAAAGATTGCAGAAGGCCCACCGTACAAGGGAGACTGAAACGACCCAGCCTTCCCCGATCCCGTAAGAGACGGAGGAGCCTAGACACATCGGAACACAACAATAGAACATTTCATTGCTACTACAACAATTTACATCAGAGTACAAGAAAATCAGAGTACATATAAATATTATACAACCGAAAAATATCAGAATTTTAAATTACAAAGCTGTGGAAAAATAATACATAAGTATAATGTGCTGCAGAAAACATCAACTACCACAACCGAATGAAATCTATGGATACAAAGCTTTCCGAATATAGATCCAGCTGTAAACCAGGATCCTGTTAAAAGAAATATCTGCAAAAACCAAAACTACAAGCTGCCCGTGTGGAAAATATGGGCACTCAGAGTTTAGGTAGAAACAATAAACTCCAAGTCAATCATGGGACTGGTGTGAGAACTAAAACAGTTATTAAATCTTTATTTTAAAAGTTGGGAAACCGTAGGACCACGCCGTGTAACACGGAACGGGTTTACTCCACATGAATTTCAGTTTAAAATAAGACAACACAATTTTTTTTTGGAAAATGAAGCTATTATAAGACTTAGGTCCCATCACACAATGCAACGCAAGCCGGAGGATAGAGTTTTCCCTTATAATAGCCAAACTTGCTTGGTACGCTTTAAAACAAATCATTTTGATATTACTATAGGTTCATAGTGTCAAAATCAACTTCAAATATAAATGTATTAATCATAGACGACATAGGTACTATATAATATGCCGCCATACATAGTTTTAAACTAAAACCGAAAATTCATGTATTGGAAATTGTATTTCCATCATGAGTTAAGGCAAGGGATGGCTCCTTCTAATTCGAGACACTCTAGCAAATGCCTCAGTGCTCGGACGCTGGCGAGCCCTTGGTTCCTGTAGGGTCGTTCCACACTTACTTTAGTGGATTAGTTATTCCTGAACACACGATTCCCGCTCATATCAGACTTATCACTTGGCCAATTGCAACCAATATATTTAAGGTGCCTCGCATCCATCATCCACATAAGTAAAAATGTCTGGGCTCCATACCATGACACCACTTTTAGCTAGAAAGAAACGTCATGCATTCCCTGCGTCCCTGATCCCGTTTTAGACTCATACCGAGGTGTGAGGCTTGCGAATAAATTCTTCGCCACCAAACATATTTATATTTAACAGAAATCAATCAACATAGAATAAAATTCAATGTCAGACATACATCCATTTACAAGTCCGTTTTGGGTCTGAACGAAACCGGAGGCACCTTATTTCTCGTTCCATATATTCAATACAGGAGAGAGGTCCTCACATATCTGGTCGATCTCCAAGTACGTCTGGACGATCACCACTTATTACCTTGTCTTGGGTGTATAGCCCAATCAAGACATCAGTAATCATCTAAATGATGTGAAGATCTCCAATCTTCAACCACCATCTTCATCGTCGACTTTTGATCGTCGTAACAGTTATTAAGAATGGGATAAACCCGGTCTTTCCGGATAACTCACGTATTTTATAACCAATAATCAAGTGCTATAAAAACACATCATACGCCTCATTTCAATTCAGAATATTCTTTTATTTGAATATTTACATCGTAGGGGAAAGGTTCCTATTAATTTTATCAATGATAAATTCTTTTAAATTTATTCTTAAATTTTCCTTTGGATATCATTTCAAAAGGTTTTATTTTGTCCCTTAACAATTCAAAACCAAATTAAGGTTTATAAAACTAGTCGGGATTATCAAGCCTTACCAAAGTAATCATTTATTTTATTTTTTCCTATCCCAACCTATTTATCCCATGGAG
Organism: Allium sativum; assembly: GCA_030737875.1. Classification (NCBI taxonomy): domain Eukaryota; kingdom Viridiplantae; phylum Streptophyta; class Magnoliopsida; order Asparagales; family Amaryllidaceae; genus Allium; species Allium sativum. Next base: position 832,510,570 of record CM060910.1, read on the forward strand.
CAAAACTGGTAGTACTCCATATCTAACACCCACTGTGTTATCGGTAAACTTGGTTACCATTTCATGTTCAAACATAATTAAAGATTTAACTATCGCCTGGAGTAAAACTGGGAATACTCCATTCTCGATCATTTCTTGAATTCGATAAATATAATTGCCCTATTCTCATTTCAATCTAATTAATTCATTAAAACTCCAGTTTAGTTTTAATTTCAAAAATCATTACTTAATGATTATTCAACTTTAAGAAATTAATCTTGTTTTTAACTGGGTTAAAGAACCAATGTTATTAAAAACATAGTTCACAATAAACCCAAATCAACTTCCATTAGATATGGAATCTTCACGGAAATTTGATCAGTATACAATTGATAAAAATTTCCATATCTGACCAATACTATAAATTGAATAACGACAAAACCTTTTAAATTCCATATATAGTAATGGTCTTCCTTTACAGAAGCTCATCTCGATTATTACTAATCGAATTCAATTCAATTCCAATTTAATATATTTAAATTGGAAAACTTTACTTTGGAAAATTCCCTTAATCTTATTTAAAAGATTATAAATTCCAAATCATAACTTCACTATTAATTGGGTTAAAGAACAAATACCATTTAAAACACTGTTCAGGATAAACCCAAAATCCAATTTGATATTAAACCAAAGGCTCTGAATAGAAATTAATATCGGCTTATATTCAATATCAAATTCTGAAACCAACGGATATCGTATTGGGAATAACAATATCTATATCTTCCAAATTCGCCAACAATATCCGTATAATCACCACGGAATCCAATATCGAAAGAAGATTATTTCCATTCAAGCGGATCCCAATTTATTCGTTGGAAAACTCTGGTTATTTTAAAACCCATTTCTCAATCCAATTTATTTATTTATAAACATTGGATTATTATTCTAGTTAATAACTAGTTCATTTAGATAAAAATATAATTTTATCTTCTCAAAATTGGAATTTTTCATTCAAAATCTTTTCAAATCATTTATTATGATATTACACAATTTTTCCATATTTTTTATAATTTTATCAAGGCCCTTATAGTTGGTTTTCCAATAACGGCCACCGAACTGCATCCATATCATCCTTTTCTAAAATTGATTTGGAGATAATTTGGAATCCAAACATTCAAATTTAAATCTCTTACCTTCAGTGGAAAGATCTTTTCGATACGAACCCAATGTTCCAGTTTTAAGAGAATCCGACTGTCGGATCTCCTGTAGCATCAATTTGAAGTTGATGGCTGAAATTCGCAAACAGTCACTGCGCTGCGCGTTCTATTCAAGCCATTATATATATATATATATATATATATATATATATATATATATATATAATATCTCTGGCTTCCATTTAAAATGGTATTTTATAAATCATTTATAAATCCATTTTAAAACGATTTCAACTTCATTTTCAATTTTAAATCAAAATTGAATATTCCATATCATTATAAAATTGAAATGATAACATTTTCAAAATATCAGATTTTGAAATCAATTCTTTTCGATATTCATAATAAAATAAATAAAATTGACAGAAAATTCTGTTCGAGTAAAAATGGCGTATATATACTTAATTCGGCTTCATATTCATTTCAGTTATGAATATTTCAATATTTTTGTGTCCATCCAGAATCGGACATCAGGATCATATTTTGATTCTTCACTGAATATTATTTTAAAATATTCGTTATTTCTGAATTGGAATCAGGATTAATCAATTACCATATAATCTTATTTATATCATACATCACATGTATACAAAAATAATGATGAACAACCCTTATACGTTCAATTCACATCTAGAGTGCAATTTACAACTCTATAAGCATTAAATAATTAAATAACGCTTATAACCGTTTGTCAATCAATCGGTTGACATACAATCAAATCCTAGGGAGATGTGAACTAACCATCATCCCTAGACTCGTGTGGGGTTTTCAAACAATAATAGTCGATTCAAATAAATCATTGGTTAATAAATTTAACCACTAATCCGGTTTGAATTATTTTTCTAATTAGCCAATTTTCACTGTTTAAATTATAAATGGATATATAATTTAATTTCAATAACCAAAATAATATTAACATTATTTTTAATATGTTTCTCATTTCAACTTCACAAACAAAACATAACACAGTCAATCAAATCATTCATGGTTTTCAAACAACAGTGAAGTGAGCTAACAGGCACCGTATAACAGTTTATGATAATTAAAACAGATAAAAATCAACACTTGCAGTTTCTACATTCAGTTATAATTTAAATTAATTAATTGCACACTAATTACATTTCTAATCTTCCTCCCTCTCTCGTTCAAATTCTGGAAATCGTGAACCCAAAAAAGCTCCCTCATTCTCTCTCCACCTTTCTCTGTCGCTGCACCACCGTAACCCGATCAGCACCCCCCATCTGACCGCCTTTCCACCGCCTCTCCTCGCCTGGAGTCGTGGTCGACTCGACGACCCTACATTGCCAGAAAAGCACCTCGAACCGCTGACGTTCCAATCCTAAAATTGGCCACGACAGTGAACCATACCCCATCAAACCTATGTGAAAAATAAGATCCCGCTACATTCTAGAATCTTCGCGTTGGAAGTTTTAATTGAAATTGCATCGATTAGAAGATTTCAGCAAAACAAATCCAGATGTTTCACTTCATTAAAATGAATAAGGCGGCGGCTGAACATTTATAACTAGGGTTAGGGTTTTCTGATGATTTTATATATATTTAATAATATTTTAATCCAAAATGTGAGATTTTGCATTCGAACTCCAAATCAAACCCAAAGACTTTTGTTTCTAGCTAAGTACCCCCATTCTGGACAGAATGAAATATGTTTTGTAAGCCAATTCAACTGTTTCGATCAGTTTTTATTAAAACTAAAATATAAATTAGTATAATGGTCAATATTAAATTTGAACATACATTTTAATTTACCGAAGACGTATACTAACTCCAAAATTTATAAATATTGAAATCTTGCTATGTTTTGACAATACGGTCTTAAAAAAATTAATTTCGTTGAATTTGGAGACCGTTTGAAAAATTGGCTTTTAACTAGTCAATTAAATTCAACTGAAATTACCAAACGCATTTAAATTCACCACGCTCACATATTAATTCCAAAAATTATGAAATTTTAAACCTGATTATAATTTGACATTCCGGATCCAAGAAATGTGGTTTCATCGAAAATGGAGCTTGTTTGCAAAATGGCTATTTTTAAGGGCTATTATATTATTAAAAAATATATAAATTCTATAGAGACTATTTAAAATTTTAATTTGGATATAACTTACTATCAATAAAGTGAAATATCAGTTTCTTACATTCGTTAGAAAATTACAGTTCAAAATATTCGAACTTTCTTGTTTCATCCAGTTCTGACTTATATTGAATTCTGTACATTCATTTGAAATTAAAAATCGAATTTTCAAACTACCGCGTCATTTCAAGTTTGTTTTAATTAAATATTAAATTCATATGCTCTAACTTCATTTAGAACAAATTTTTAGTCATTATTATTTAAAATAAACCATTTTTAACATTCAAAACCCATTAAAATATTTCAAATTAAATTTTAAATTGGTTCAGAAATTCCAGGTTGTTACAGAGACTCTGCCAGAAATATTGAAAATTTAAGGTATTAGAATAATTTTTGGAAATTTTATTAATCGAAATAAGTGGGTTTTTCCTATATGACCAATTTGATTTTAAACTAAGTAGATTTTTTGAAAAGTTACTAGGTTTGTAACATTCATCCTATCTTAGTAATTTCGAGAATGAAATTCTTTTATTGGGGAAGGATTGTAATAGCCCGGATTTTTGACTGTTTAATAGAACATTTAAAAATAGCTTTAAATGTTGATTTGGAATTTGAATAAAATTGAATTCAATAATTTTGAATATTTTATTTATATAAACAACATAAAATAATATACTAATTCCAAAATAGTCAGAATTACTTGAATTTGCAATACCGCATGAATTGGCAATATAGAAAGACTTATTCAGTTTGGTTTTGAATTATATTAACGAATTTGTTTATTAAACGACGTTTAAAAGTATAGATTATAATTTATCTATGAAACGAGCCCGCGGCATCGTGGTAGTTCGTAATTTTACGTTTTGAACTTTAAATGGATATACAAAATTTAATATAAGTCGGAATTCTTTGAAACAAGAATCGTCTGGATCTATTGGATTATAATTTTCTAATGGAAGAGAAAAGTGGAGATTTCATCTTATAGATTTCAAGCTATGTCCAAATCAAATTTTCTAAAAGTCGTTGTGGAATCATTTATAAACCATAACGATTTATTTATAAAATAAAGGGATTTTAAATGAATTAAATACCGTTTTAATCTGGGATTTAGATTACTAAGTTTAAAATCCTAAATTAATTGTTTTTAAAGTTATATAAATTCTGTTTGAATATATTTGATAATAATAATTTACCATCAATGAATTTAGTTATTGTGAAATTAATGTATATTTTATAAATTTAATATGGATCTTAAAAATAGTCTATTTTCAAATGATCCCAAATTTTAACGAAATTAATTTTATAAAAAATGTTATAGTTAATTATTGTAAAAATTTTAGTTTTTCGACATTTGGGGTTATTTTGTGACTGTGCACAATATAAATACGTATAAATTAACCATTTGAAATTAAAATAATGATTTCAAAAATGATCTCGAAATTTGATGAAACCAATTCCATCGTATTTAGAATATTAATTTATTATAAGATCTCGAATTTCGTTTCAATTGAAGCTCGTATGTGATCGTGCGAATATTAAACGTCGAATGTTATACTCAAATAAAATTGTTAGTCGCCTTCAAAATAAAAATCCTTCATCACCTCAAATAAAAAATCTTTGATCTCATCCGAATTATCATAGCCAATCTACCCAGTCCCTATACACTGAAACTCACATGCCTAACTCTCTGATCGAAACCATGTGCAAATGGAAAAACTATGTTGTAAGCACATGCATCTATCCATTTCTTTTCTGAAGCAAACAATGAAAGCATTAGCTTTCTTTTATATAAACACAATGCCACTTCGAAACCCATCCTCAACAGAACAAACAAAGCTTCAGCTAACCTTACTCCATTTGAACAAAACATCAGTTGTATCCATCTTATTAAAATTATAAAAAGAAACTGCCTTCTTATTTCATTCGAGTCGTTCTCCGCCTTTGTTCTAACCCAACAACATTGTGTTGAAATCTGATTATTGGGAGGTTGTAGTAATTTGAGTTGGGAGTTAGTGATAAGCGTGGGGGTCGGTCGAGGCTGGGGGGGGGGGGGGGGGAGGGGGGGAGTCTCGTATTGTGGTTGGAGGACTATGAAACCACAATTCGAAAGACTTCGTACATTCGTTTTTTTTCTTCTAGTAACTGGGTTTGAAGGAGGTGATCGTGCTCACAGGCATTAGTAAATGGGGTTGGTAGCTTCACAGTGAGGTGTCTGGTCATCTTCGGTGAAGCCAAGGTAGAGGTGCGACAGTTTATAAGGGACATGGGCGGTAGTTGTGAGCACACGAATGAAAAAAACCGTTCTAGCATGTTGTTGGCAAGCTGGGCAAACCTGGTGGAATAGGGATATGGGTGGTGGAAGCTCTAGGAAGTGCGGAGGCATAATGTGCGATGGGTCTCTGGTCATTGGGAGGGGCTGCAGTGGTGCTTCAAAGGTGACAGGTTTTGTGAAAAGTGGCATTTGCGTGAAGAATATGAAAGTGGGGAAGGTAAAATAAAGCCACGACATTGAGTAGTAGAGAGAATCTGCTAGGCTGTATTAAATGAACCGGGGAGAACAAGAACAAGAGGGAGTTTCGGCAGATGCTTATAAGTTGGCAGAATGGTTTGGTAATAACATGGGAAAGAAGAAGAGTATAAAGGGAGGCAGGCTTTAATTCCTGTTGAGCTTCGGGCCTAGGTTAAAAAAAAAGAGAAATCGTGAATGGAGTTATTCATGTTTGAACGGTAAAAGTGAGCATCGGGTTACTAGAGATTGATTCGGAAATGACATGTCAACTAATGACGACCGACTAATCTCGTTTAAGTATTAATTAAGGTAGACAATAATTTGTTTAATTATAGTTAATGTATATTAAAAAAACGTTCGATCTTGTAAAATGTATATCTCGTTCGTATGTTATCAGAATCACAGAGATGAAGGCTACGCAACCGAGCTGATTTGGTTGGAATCAAATGCAACCGGAATTTCATGTAATTTTAAATGTTTGTTTAAAGTTATATGAAACAACATGAATCATCAAATCAAAATAAAATGGTGAGTTAACTCTCACGTTTTCTGGAATTTCTATGATATGGTTAATTCATATAACTAAAATTTATCGTTGATAATATAAATTGGATAATTGGATGCTATGGATGATTATTGGTTGTTATTGATCGTTGTTTGTCAATATTTATAATTCTGTCAATTAATTTATTTCAAATGTTATTATATATGATATTATGAACTGTGATGCAGGAAAGAACAGGTTGGAGGGATCCAATTGGATTCCTCAAATAAATTGTATGTAGTTTGTCTTTCATATTGTGTACATGAATTGTTCATCCTTAATAACTTTATATACCAACTGGATTCTGATTAATGATAGGATATCGATTGTTGAATTGAAATTCAACGATCACCCATTCTTTTTAGACATTGATTGTCATCAGGCTAATTGATGCAGTCAAAGCTATAAAATTTATTTTATAACTGAACCAAAGAATTTAAATTATATTGCTACACAAAAATTGAAGTTTTGTTTATAGATTAATATATTATAGTTATATATATTATCTGTTTTGACATTTAACAAGTTTTATAGACAATGAAGTTGGAATTAACCTAACAGTTTAATGTTTTGAAATAATTGTTTTGTGGAGACAATTAAGTGATGTTATTAAATTAATTTAATGGAAATGGTTAATGGAAATAGGTTAACGAATTAACTGATGATTACTAGTTAACTAAGTCAATTTTTTTATTTGGAATTAATTATCTTTATTAATAATTCCCTTGAACCACAAACTTTTGGTCTGACCGTGAAGTTCCAAAAATGCCCTTACATAAGAATCTGCATGAATATCGGGACATACCTTTTGAGCACATTGATCATTTTCAGTTAAATCATAAATCATGCATTCATTAATAGAATTAACTCATAAAGATTTTTGGTTATTAATTAATAGAATTATGGTAGGGTGATGCATTCTTTATGTGGCAAAAACAATGCATTAACTAATTTAATTATGGTAGGATGATTTAATTTGTAAAACGTTGCATTCCTCTCTTTTTAGTCTAATTGCATTTGATTTGTATAGTTACTTTATATCTTTATTAATAATTCTCTTGGAACTACAAACTTTTGGTCTGACCTTGAATTTCCTAAAATGCCCTTACATAAGAATCTGCATGAATATCAGGACATACCTTTTGAGCGCATCAATCATTTTCAATTAAATCATAAATCATGCATTCATTAATAGAATTAACTCATAAATATTTTTGGTTATTAGGTAATAGAATTACGGTAGAATGATGCATTCTTTATATGGAAAAAACAATGCATTAACTAATAGAATTATGGTAGGATGATTTAATTTGTAAAACGCTTTCCTCTCTTTTTAGTCTAATTGCATTTGATTTGTATAATTACTTTATATGGCCAATGTCATTTAAATATAACTGGTAGAGTATATATTTTATCAAATTTTCATAAGAGTAAATAGCGAAATAGTGCACTGTCGAAATAGTATATATGTTATCCCATTCCTAAAATGCACTGTCGAAATAGCATAATAAGGCAATTCGAAAAAGAAAAAAAGCCTAAGAAATAGCATCTGCGAATACACAACAACTTCCGTATTTGAATGGTTCTGAAATTCTCAAAGCTATTATTTGATTTGTCACCCGGATTTGCGTTCAATTTAGACCGGGTTTGTAGGCAATTATTTGATGTTCCAGAGAATACCCTGTTACCTATAAATACCAGTTGCTTTACCTCTTGCTTTTATAAAATCGCCACTTTTCTTTACAAATCTCTCCTTCCTCAGATCTAATTCTTTCTTCTTTCACAATTTTTATGCTACTTTCGAAAGCCTGACAATCAAATTGGTCCAACTGAGCAACCTCTAAGTCACCTTTGCATATAACGTGCAGGTATGATTTTATTTTACAACATGAATTAATTGCTGAGATCTATAATCACAAAGCTATAAGCAATTTTATATCAGGTGATTCTTTTCCTTCCAAATAGTTTCTCATTCAGCAAGCTCAGGAAAATGATACTTTGCACCAATGGATTTGCGCCCAATCTATCGGCTATGCAGGTTTGCTATTCTATTTTATATAATCCGCTAGAACAATTCAATCATTATTTTATAAATTTATTCATCTCATTTGGTTAATTCCACCTTTGATATAACATGCTTTATGAAGCGACCTGAACTTCCCCGTGAAGGAAAGCCTAGATTGACTTTGAGAACAGGACGAATCAGAACACAAACAGAAGAATATTTCATTGCTTATTACAATAATTACATCAGAATACAAGAATATAACAGAGTATGAATAAATATTACACATTTACTAAACATCAGAGATTTGAATACATTACAATGCAGCGGAAAATAGTACAAAACACAACTGAAAAAGATAAACAGATACAGAGCTTTCCGGATATCGTTCCAGTTGTAAATCAGGATCCTATGCATATAAATCTGCAAAACCAAAACTACTAGCTGCCCATGTGGAAATAGAGGCACCCAAAGTTTAGGTTAAAACAATAAACTCCAGGTCAGTCATGTGACTGGTGTGAGAACTAAAACAATTATTAATCTTTATTTTAAAGTTAGATAAATCAAGGGACCTCGCCGCATAACACGGAACAAGTTTACCCCCAAGAAAACCAGTGCATAAAACAAACAGCGCAATGCTAAATAAAGAACAATGAAGCTATTATAAGACTCAGGTCCCATCACACAATGCAACACAAGCTGGAGGATAGAATTTTACGTTATAGTAGCCTAAAATGCTTGGTACGTGAAATTTCATCTTTTACTATTACTATAAGTGTATAGTGTCAAAACAATTTCAATCATAAGTATCAATCATAGACGGCATAAGTGCCCCATACCACTATGTCGCCATACTAGGCTCTACAATCAAAACCGCAAAATGTCATATTGGAAGTTGGATTTCCATCTGTGAACCAAGGCAAGGGATCGTCCTTACCGCTTCAAGATGCTCTAGCCCGCCCCTCAGGATCCAAACTCAGGTGGGCCCTTGGATCATCAGGGCCGGTCCACTCGATGTGGATTAAAATGTCTGAACACTGTGTTTCCCCACCCTATGGGGCGTCAACTGGTCATATCCCGACCAAACTATTGGCCCCAAAACGACCGATATTACTGAGGCGCCTCTTATCCATCATCCATATAAGTAAAATGCCAGGGCGTGCAAAACGCTAACACCACTCCTAGCTAGAAAGAAGCACATGCCCTCCCTGATTTCCTCTCCCATTTCTGGTTCACACCGGGATGTGAGGCTCGCGAATTAATGCTACACAAAGCTATGGTATATCAAAGTCGTGCTTTGATCATCAACCACAAGGCTCTGCTTCTCAACAAAAGCCTTGATCACTGCATCTCAGCATGCCACACAGGCAATTCACGCTATGCAACCGATGCCTATCAATCACACAGAATGAAATCCGATGTCAAACACACATCCATTTACAAGTTCGTTCTGGGTCTGAATGAAACCGGATACACCTTATTCCTCCCCCATATATCTAATACAGGGGAGTGGTCCTCGCATATCCGATCGATCTCCAAGTACGTTTGGACGATCACCACTTATTACCTTGTCTTGGGTGTACAGCCCAATCAAGACATCAGTAATCATCCAAATGATGTGAAAACCTCCGGTCTTCAACCACCGTCTTCATCCTCGACACATCGTCGAATTAGTTGTTCAGAATGGGATAAACCCAGTCTTTCTGAATAACTCGCATATATAATAAACAAGTGCTATAAAAACACAACATACGCCTCATTCCAATCCAGTATATTTCTTTATCCACTCATATACTTTGGGAAAGGTTCCCATTAATTTTATCAAAGATTAATTCATTAAATTTATTCTTTAATCTTCCTTTGGATATCATTTCAATCTAATTAAAGATGCATTAAAACTCCACTTGGTTTTAATCTTCCCAAAAATCAATATTAATTATTGTTTAACTTGGGAAATCATATCCTGTCTTTAACTGGGTTAAAGAACCAATGTCATTTAAAACACGGTTCACAATAAACCCAAAATCACATTCCATTCCATCAGCCTTTAATCGTAAATTAGCAAGTGAACAAATTCCCTAAGTATTAACCCCGAAGGCCGAAACCGACATCAGATCAATACCCAGGAAACCATTCAACTTAACTAATCTCCAGTTAGTTTCTGATTTCCTTAACTCCATTGGGTCTAAGAGCAGTATTATTAAAGATACCATTCACGACAACCCAAAATCTTATTCCTGCCTTTAATTGGGTTAAAGGACCAATGTCCTTTAAAACACGGTTCACGATAAACCCAAAGTCACATTCCATTCCATCAGCCTTTAACCGTAAATTATCAAGCGAACAATTCCCTAAGTATTAACCCCGAAGGCCGAAACCAACATCAGATCAATACCCAGGAAACCATTCAAATTAACTAATCTCCAGCTAGTTTCTGATTTCCTTAACTCCATTGGGTCTAAGAGTAGTATTATTAAGGATACCATTCACGACAACCCAAAAGCTTATACCTGCCTTTAACTGGGTTAAAGAACCAATGTCTTTAAAATACGGTTCACGATAAACCCAAAATCACATTCCATTCCATCAGCCTTTAACCGTAAATTAGCGAGTGAACAATTCCCTAAGTATTAACCCCGAAGGCCGAAACCAACATTAGATCAATACCCAGGAAACCATTCAACTTAACTAATCTCCAGTTAGTTTCTGATTTTTCTTAACTCCATCGGGTCTAAAAACAGAATTATTAAAGATACCATTCACGACAACCCAAAGACCAATTTCAATTCCATTCCAATTAAACATCAATTAATTTGTATCCTTCATTAAATCTAAATAAAAAGAATCAATTATTTCTCAACTGGGTTCAAGAACAGTGTTAATGAAGACACCATTCACGACAAACCCAAAATCACATTTAATATTAAATACAACGCTCTGAATAGAAAATATATCGGCTTATATTTAATATCAAATTCTGGAATCAACAAATACGGTATTGGAATAACGATGTATATATCTTCCAAATTTCTCCACAATATCCGTATAATCACGGGATCCAATATCGAAATATTCCGAAGATAATTTCGATTCAAATCCATTCCAATTTATATATTCGAAATTCCGATTATTTTTAAAACCATTTCAAATCCAATTTCTTTATTTAAAAATATTGGATTATAATTCTAGTTAATAACTAGTTCATTTCGATGAAAAACTATTTCTATCTTTTCAAATAAGGAATTTTTCATCCCAATTCTTTCCAAATCATTTCTTATGATTTTACACTAACTATTGATATTTTTATAATATTGTCAAGGCCCGTACAGTCGATTTCCATAAACGGTCATCGAACTGCACTTACAGCGACCTTTTCCAAATTTAATTTGGACACACTTCCTAATCAAACCATTAGATTTCAAATCTCTAATATTCGTTAGAAATCTCTTTTCGATACGAACCCAACGGTTCTGGTTTTAGGAGAATCCGACAATTAGATCTCCCGTAATGTCCGTTCGAAGTCTATGGTCGAAATTCACAAACTGCCGCAGCGCGGCGCGTTCTATTCAGGCCATTATATTATATATATAATATATATTTCGTTGATTTTCATTTAAAACGTATTTTATATATCGTTTTAAATTCGTTTTCAAAACGATTTCAACTTCTTTCTCAATTTCAAATCAAAATTGAATATTCCATATCATCGATATATAAATGATAGTATTTTCAAAACATTAGATTTGGAAATCAATTTCTTTTCTATATTCATTATATAAATGAATAAAATCGATATAAATATCGTTCACGTCAAAATGACGTTAATCTAATCAACACGGCTTTATATATTTAAATATTTTCGTGTCCATCCCGAATCGAACATCAAAATCATATTTTGGTTATTTTTTGAATATTATTTGAAAATATTCGTTATTTTAAAATATTCATTCTTTCTGAACTGGAATCAGACACGGTAAATTACCATATAATGTTGACTATATGGATTTCATACAACACATGTATATAACAACAATAATAAACAATCAACCATCATCCAGAGTGCATCCTATACTGCATAAGCATCAAATATAAATATTTAACGCTTACAACAGCCTGTCAATGCATCGATCGACATACACCTAATTATCGGGACTAGTGTATGTCATATATCATCCCAATACCCGTGTAGGTTTCAATTAACAAATAATGAATTTTATTTGTGCAGTTGGGCGATGTGTAAAGTTTATCATCCCAATCAATATCAATCAAATGTGTGTACGTAAACAATTCGTCCGATTTGTTTATGAATATTTATTTTATTTTATATACCCGTTAAAAATTATATTTTTAACTATAAAATATTTATTCCATTCCAAATCACATAATCAACTTTCACAACATAATCAATCCAACAAACAAGCCGTCCATAGTCTGTGGACGACAGATGTTGGGTGCTGCTAAGCACCATCTGCATCCTAGTATATATTTTAACTAGAAAATAAATTAAAAGTGAGCAATTCTCACCTTTGGGTTCCACATCGCCAATTTTATTTCTGAATTTCAGAACAGTTGGGATTTGCCTGACATGCCCACACAGTCTTCTCTATGTTGTTCAAATTAAAAATCACATTTTTAATATAATGTTACATATTAAAAATCATATTTTTATCCCGTTACTTTCCATATAAAAATTATATTTTTATATCTCTACTTTCTATATAAAGATTATATTTTTATAACGCTTCCTATATAAAATTATATTTTTATAATGCTATCTTCTGTATAAAGTTTATATTTTTACCTAACTAAAAATCAATTCTTTATATAACTTCCAACCTTATCTTTCTATTATAAAATTGAATCTTTTCCAAAATTAAAAATCGAATCTTTACTAAATTAAAAATTGAATCTTTACTATTATAAAAATCAAAACTTTACGTTATTTTTATAATTAAAATCCTTATCTTTTATATAATTAAAAACTAGGTTTTATATCAATAAATAAATAAAAAATCAAATAAAATACTCACAGGTGGCCAGAAAAGGAAGCACAACTGTGCAGTGGGCTGTCGAGGCAGGGCCTAGGGTGGCGGGGCAGCGCCGGTTTCTTGCGATTTGGGCCTAGGGGTGGATTTGAAGGAGGAGAGAGGGGCGGTGAGGGTAGCGGCAAGATTGGAGGTGCTGATGGAGGGTGGCGGCGGCGGCTAGGGTGGCCGGTGGTTCGCGATGAGTTTCAGGGTATTGGGGGGGAGCGTTAGGGCTTCGAGAGGAGGAAGGGGGAGGTGCAGTTGAAGTTGTGGGGGGGGGGAGGCGCTCCCCTGGGCGGTGGCGTTGGGTCTCCGGCGAGGTGGCGCGGTGTGGGGGTGGAGCGGCTCCATCGATCCATCGTTTTTTTTTCTTTTTTCGTTCTAATCGGAGGAAGGAGAAAGGGCCTGGGGAGGGTTAATGTAAAAGAGTTATATATTATTTTATATATTTTTATATTATTTTAAATCTCAAAAAGCAACTTTAAATTTCGATCTCCAAACGAGACCCACCGCTTGTCGTCCATAACTAATTACCCCCATTCCGAACACAATGAGATATGTATCGTAAGCCAGTTTGGCTGTTTCGATCGGTTTTCATCAAAATCAAAATATAAATCTATAGATTGAATTTGAACGTACATTTCAGTATACCGGGGCCACATACAGCCTCTGAAAATTCCTAAAAAATATTTTCTAACTTCGTATTGGCGATACGTCCTAACAAAACTAATTTCATCAAATTTGAAGACCGTTTGAAAAATGGCCATTTTCTAGTCGATCCAAATTGACTGAAATTGTCAAAACACATTTTATCTCACTAAGAAATCTAGCAATAACTTTACATCCTGGATCCAACAAAAGTGGTTTCATCAAAAAGGGAGGTCGTTTGCAAAATTTCCATTTTTAAGGGCTATATTTCCATAGCGACTATTCTGAATTTTCAACTGGGCATAAATTTTCATTCCTGCTATGAAATTTCAATTTTTCGGATTCGTTGGAAAGATATTTTCAAATAGATTCTAATATTTTTTGTTCCGCTAAAATTCGGTTTATTTTGAATCCTGTACATTCATTTGAAATTTGAAATCGAAATTTCAAACTACCGCGCCATTTCCAATTCGTTTTATAATTAAAATAAAATATTTATATTCTAACGTCGATCTTTATAAATATATACATTCTAATTCTATTCAAAATAAATTTCTCGTCATTATTATTTAAAATAATTCATTTTAAATATTCAAAATTCACTAAAATTGCCAAAATAAAAATTTCAAATTGGCTCAGATTTTCCGGGTTGTTACACTTTATCCAATTCTTCAAGTCAGAACTTTTTTTAAAATTTTCCACAGGTTCAATTTGTTTTTTTTTGATATAATGAGCTATCCCTTTTGATCCCACCATCGATACTCTATTCTTTGGAATAGCTTCGAAATAATGTAAGTCAATTACAGTATTTAGAGTCAGATGTATACCTCAAACGATATATAATATATACAGATATCGTCGTCGTTTATGTGTTTCAGATTTTACATAGCCGATTCAATATGTTGATCACAGCTCTGAAATGGGAGATATATTAGCCTTTCAAGCCAATGTCGGTTTTTGCAACTATATAGGATGGATCGATACGAGAGATGCATGTGGTTTTCAGCTCTTCTCTATGAAAAAA
Source organism: Allium sativum (assembly GCA_030737875.1). Classification (NCBI taxonomy): domain Eukaryota; kingdom Viridiplantae; phylum Streptophyta; class Magnoliopsida; order Asparagales; family Amaryllidaceae; genus Allium; species Allium sativum. Next base: position 832,525,621 of record CM060910.1, read on the forward strand.
TAAAGATGGAAATAACTTATTTAGAAGTTTGTATATTTGAGCTGTCCAATGTCTGTCCCCTCAAGTGTTTCAAATGGAAAAACTTGTTTTATTTTTGGAAAAAATTGTTTATATAGTTATTGTTCAACAAGAAAAATATATATTTTTATAAACTTCTTTAAGAAGAAAACTCATTTGAAATGAAATAGACCTCAATGTTACAAATTGTATTATATTTAAAACTTCACTTTCGTTTATGCCATTTATATGTCAATTTACTATTTAGTGATTTCTATTTTTTTCTTTTTAGTGACAATATAATTCACATTCAAATAAATACATAAAATACAAAGACATTTTAGAAATATTAATCCATGCACGGAGTGCGTGCCATCATCACGCGCGCAGCGCCTGCCGTTACCACACGTGAAGCGCGTGCCGTGACACTCGTTAGATTAATTTTTTCCAATTAATCTAATAGAAATAGTTCTTATGAATGATCGTTAATTTAACAAATGTTCTTAGAAGTTAATTAACCTTTTAATTAACTATATTTAAGATAATTGTCGAGTAGTTTGTTATTAATAAAGTTGTTTATTATTTAATAACCTTTTAAAAGTATTTAATTATTCTATTTTAAATAAATAACAAAGTTAACCATTTTACTTTTGTTAATGATATAGATAACAATTAATTTAATTAATAATAGTAAAAGTGATACTTTTAAATAAGGTAATCGGGTTTATAATAAAGTCTAGTTGGGTTTTGATAGAAATACATGAACGAATTTTTATATTAAAATCCAAGTTTGTAAACGAAGTTTGTAAAAGAGGTTTTAGCCAATGTAATAGCTTAAAAATAAATGTTTACTTAATATTCAAATTTAGTAAAAGAATCGAGATGAAAAGTGAGATTTGTATGAATGCAAAGAAATGTGTTAAAAGAGTTTTATATTAAATTCTAAACCAAGTTCATAAATGGTTTGATAAGTGGATTATCATAATATAATCCAAATTGCAAATGAAATTGTATAAAGAGATTTAAAAAAAAGAAAAGAAGTTAAGTGTTTTTAGTAAATATTATACTTTGTCAACGAATTAAATAAAAATGGACGTAATTAACAGTGATTTTTTTAAAAGTGAGAATATGGTTTATAAAATCATATTATTATTGAAATAGAAACTTGATTGATGTTGTAGTAATATTGGTTTTGAGTTACAACTTTTATTTATCCGTAGATCAGAACGTTGGTGATCAAGGTCTGGTCGGTAAAAGAATACCCCAACTTGAACGATTTCAGGATTATCAGAGGATGGTAATAGTTTGTAACAGTAAGATGTTGGAATTATTTTATTGTTTCCATTAAAGAAATAACATGGCAGATTTGTTTGCAAGTTAAACTATTGGGTTTTATGATGAATGATGTATTATATGAGAATGTTCGGATTAAATAAAATATGACCATATTATACTGGCATCATTTTCTAAGTATTAGAAATGGTATGTTTTACAGATGCACTAATTTAATGAAATATGTAAATAGTTGAGATTTTTGAAACAATGAGAATAAAAGGTTATTTGCGTTTTGAAATGAAATTGGATTTTGCAAATATAATTATAATTTCCATAAGTAAGATTGGAAACTAATTGATGGAGTTTAAAGTGAATCAAACCGTCATGTTTATGTTATAAGAATACGTCGTTTGACTTTATATTTTAAATCAAATAAGTTTTGGTAATTAAACTATATCGAATGGTTAAAAGTAAATGTAATGATATTTTCTGAGATAAAGGAAATACGAGAATTTTTGTGATATATAGCGATATTTTAAGATAAAAGAAATAAATGAAGGAGTTGGGTAAATAAGTTTGTTTTAAAAATTATAAGTATTGATTATTGTTTTCGAAGTAACGGAAATAGGAGATATGTTTAAGATAAATATATGTAAACGATTTCTAAGAATCGATGAAATATTTTTAAATAAATAGTTTTATTAGAAGGGACCTGAGATGCCAAAGTATTAATCTATACTATTTGAGTTAATATTTAAAACACCAATTATCATTGAATATGGTTTGGACCTTTGACGAGTTAGTTTGAAGAGACCGGGATGGGAGCTAGACCCAAAACCACTTCAAACCAACTGTGTGTTCTAACTAATCTACAAGGATGTTATAAAGTTGAATCTTTGAAGACCGTGAATCTTCATGAGTGGAAGAACTACTTGATAAATTTCTCTGGATTTCAACCAGAGATGTAACACCTCGTAATTCTGTTAATATTAATATTTACAAATTAAAGAATAACTAATCTCGGATGTGAGAATTGTGGGAAACGGGTTGCGCCATTGTGTTCGTCTCGGAATACTAGTGGAGATAGAGTCCGAGTTTGCGGGAAACGAGTACCGGTGAAAAAGTTATGGACGAACGAAGTTTGGTGGCAAAGAAAGAAAAAAAAATGCACTGGCGCACTTGGGAAGTGAGCCAGTACACATTTACACTGGCGCACCTGCCAAGTGCGCCCAGGCCGAGGCTGGAGCCTGCACAGCTTTCTGGTTCAGGCTGACCCGTGTTGTTGAGTCCATTCTGACTCCTTACTGAGTCATTAGGGTTGACTCATCACCCTATCATAATTAAATGGTTTTGATTAACCCTAAGAACATCCGATGGCTTAAATTAATTTATAACTCTATAAAAAGATCACTATACACAAACCCTAAATCAGTAAATAAACAAAGACCATGGCCGTCATGCTGATATTTTGAGACCTAGAGCAGCCGCCGTCAAATTAAAGATAAAGAACAACAACCAAATCAGAACTACCCAACCCTAACAGCGATTCTTCATCAAAAGAGCACTAATTCGACTCTCTTTCTTCTATAATTGTGAGTATGATAGTCTTAACAAGATTATTATCATTTTAATTAGGTTAAGTCATGAATGGATTGTGAGTAGATGATGTGAATTGTCATATGCTATCATGTATGTTATTAATCCTATGCTATGTGGTGATGATATACTATATGTTGTAAATCATGCTATGATGATGTTATGTATGTTGAAAGTTTCTATGCTAAGTGGCGATGAATCATACATGTAAAAAGCCATGATGTTACTATCTATGCTAGTTAGTTCATATTAATTAAATCATCATGTTTGGGCTATGTTGATCTATATGACAAGTCACATATGCAAGTCAGATTGATTAGAAAAGTTATGAACATATACCAAGACATCTAGAATTATGCTATGACATATGTGATATCCTATGCTAGTTCACACCATCATTATGTTGCCTGAAAACCCCATATGCAAGTTTATGTATAGATTTGGGCTATGATCATATCATATAAATTGAGACATTTAACAAGTTGACACCTTTTGATCCTTAACATGTGTAGTTTATGCAAGTTTCACCCCTATTATGATTAGATTTATTTTAATTGTCTATATGTTGTGATAATTTATCTTTGGGCTAGGTGTTAGACTATACAAGTCTAGCCTATATTATGCGTTGAATAAGCGAACGTATAAACGTGGGGTAGGGCTAATATTAAGGATTTAATATTAAAAAGTTGGGGTGCAATTGATATGATTTTGCATGCCATAAGTGGATGGCCATAATTGAGTCATTATGGACATCATTAAAAGTTGACTTAATTAATAATTTGAATAGGGAATTATTAAAATTGGGGTAAAAGATTTTAAGGGTTAATCAATGCTTAGGACACGAGGTTGGACTCGTTTGCGACGTAAACCCGCCCGGACCTGCCCGGCAAATCCAGTGGTCACAAATGTCAGCCCAATGCGAGAGGTCCTAGGCCTAAACTAAAGCATAACGGTTGTAAAGACACGAGGTTAGACTCTTTTTTGGTGTAAGACTGCCCGGACCCGCCCAGCAAATCCAGCTGCCATAAATGCCAGTCTAATGTGAGAGGTCTTTACGAGGTTATGTCCTGAGTGTATTAAGAAATACTTAACCAGATAAAACATGTAAAGTGGGACATGGGGGTTAAGTAAGTGCCTTGGGTGGCATGAGGAAACTAGGGGGTGCCCTTAGTGGCATGTGAAATACGATTAGTAAGACTTAACCAAACACACATGTAAATGAACACGACTAAGAGGGTTAAGTGGGATATACTAGTGGTGACAAGCTTAGGTGGGTAGCTTGTGGTGGACCGTTTCAACCAGTATCCCAAACGTATCTTTGTGGGCTTGACCCAAGTCGAGGATGGGACACGCATACTGGGCTTGACTATAAGAGGCCAAAACGGGGAGCGGTCGCAACGTAAGTCCAACGGGTTTCATATGCGTGTGTGGACCCAGGCTGGTAGGTAAGACGTTGTTGCATCGTGTAGGTATAAGCCGTGCATTCTCATGTTGTATCAGGTTGCCAATTTAGGGGAGTGATACACCCCACTATGGGGCCAGCATAGGTATCTACGAATAGGGAGCCGATCGAAAGTGGGTAGTGGGGTACACCTAGTGGAGATAGGGGAAGACGACACCTATGTAGTCAGCTAGGAGTACACGAAGTTACTTATAAAATTTCTAAGAGGGTAGTGGGGTACACCTAGTGGAGATAGGGGCAGACGGCACCTATGTAGTCAGCTAGGGGTACGCAAGGCTATTTATATAGTTTCTGTGCGAAGCATGCGGGATCAACCTTTAGGGAGACTGGTGCGGTGCAGTGTAGTAATTGGCATGGTGCAGTGTAGTAATTGGCGCGGTGCAGTGTAGTAATGGGAGCGGTGCAGTGTAGTAATGTGCGGTGCAGTATAGTAATTATTCGTTAGTAATTAGTTATGCCTTTACCATTATCTTCAACGTTATCTTAAACGTTATCTTTATCTGTTCATTCCATACCTAATAGTTCATAGACATTTACTTGTCTTCCAGCTTATGCCTTAGTCTAGTTAACTTGATAATAGTATTGTTAGAATTATCATACTCGCCAGACTTTATGTCTGACCCCCTCCATTTCTATCCTTTTCCCCCTCCAGGTCCTCAGGTTGGACCCAGCTCTAGTGGAGTTTGATTGGATTGCTTCATCTCTCTTTGGAAAGCTGGGACCGTTGAAGTAAAGTCCAGCTTGTTATCTTCTTTAATGGCTATTTGTGTAACGGGGTTATGTATTTTGTTTTAAAAGATGGATATTGTACTTGACTCTGATTATGGTTTTGTGATGTAACAAACATGTTTAATTTCCGCTGCAATAAAATGAAGTTTTAGATTTTTCAAGTACTACTTATTATCTGTCTTGTTGTAATTTTTCTGTTCTATATTCACTTATAACCTCCATGGAAGTTAATGCATTCCCTTTGTGAGTGACATTAATGGACGTGGGGTGTTACACGTGGTATCAGAGCCTAAGGTTACCAGAACAGATAAAAATACTTTAAAAAAATAGTTATTTTTGAAAAAAAATGTTTTCAAAAACATGTTTTAATGAGAAATTTAAAGAGGAAGTTTTTATGAAAAACATAATCCCCAAATAGCCATATATCTTTATCTTTCGAATTCTCCATTTGGAATCTTTCCTTTTTCGTTTCAGCATGGCTGAAGATCTTAACCTACCTGACGGTGTAACGATACCAGGATGGTATGGGAGGCTGTTAGAGGCTAGGACCGCCGCAGGCCCGGCCAATGTTCCTCCACCACCAGTTGCACCCATTCCTCCTCCTCCTCCTCGCGTAGATACTTTTGCAAAGACGTGTAAGGAATTTAAAGCTATGGGTGGAAAACCCTTTCAAGGGTCAGAAACGTTTGTGGAAGCTAGAGATTGGCTTAAGGAGGTGGAAGAATTGCTAGAAATATTTGAAGTAGAAGAAGGGAGGAGAGTTCGATTAGCAGCTTGGTTGATGAAGGGAGAGGCCTCGTTTTGGTGGGAGGTCACTAATGGGGAGCATCCTGTTGACTCTTGGGCGGATTTCAGACGTAGGTTCGAGGCGAAGTTTCTCTCAAGGGCGGAAGAAAATTTATATATGGAAAGGTTCTTGACATTGAAGCAAGGAAGCTCATTAGTGAAAGAATATGTCAACAAATTTAATCAGCTAGCAAGGTTTGGTTTGGACTTAGTGAACACGCCGGGGAAGAAGGCTCTAAGGTTCGTGAATGGCTTGAATGAACCGTTGCAAGGGTTGGCCATGACCCACATCCCTATGGGGGCCACCTTTGAGAAGTTAGTAGAAATGGCGCTCATGCATGAGGAGAAAAGCGCTAAAGCTGATAAGGCACCCGAGAAGAAGGGGGATCAGAAGAAACCACAACAGCAAAACAAGAAGGGTGGTAAAGACAATAACGGCAAGGGAAAGAAGAAATGTTTTAACTATGGGACACTAGGCCATCTCAGCAAGGATTGCCGAAAGAAAAAGAAGACAGCCTGTTTTCATTGTGGCGATGCGGGACATTTAGTGAAGGACTGCCCAAGGAAGGGGCAGAGGGCAGGGGCTACCTCGGGAGGACATGTGCAGGCTCTTCTGGCACCAGGGCAGGCAAGGGGACAAGTTCAGGCTCTCACGGTCCCACCGCTGCAAGAACGAGGTAGAACCATTTCTGTTGAAAGCTTAGTTTTTCTGTTTGATCATCCTGTCCGTACCTTATTCGATTCGGGCGCATCGCATTCGTTTATATCTACATCATTAGTTGAAACACTACACCTAGATACTAGTATTATTACTGATCCCTTAGCAGTCTCAAATCCTATTGGTGGTTCGGCTCATCTTTCTATGATTTGTCGGGATTCGAGAGTGTTTATCTTGGGCGTTGAGTTTGAATGCAACGCTTTTGTCCTTGGTTTCACGGGCTGTAGTTTGATTCTAGGGGTGGATTGGCTAGCCAAGCGGGGTGCCATCCTAGACTATGAAAGGAGGGTAGTTAGACTATTGATTCGTTGTAGAAAAACCCTCATATTTACTGCGACCCTAGGGGTTCAGTGATGCTTAGCTGCCTAGAATCTTCTGACGCATCTAACGATGATTAGGAACCTGTTTGTGTGGTCCGTGAGTATGGAGACGTCGTTGATAAAGCGCGGGGTTTACTCATAGGCACGGAATAAGTTTTCGTATGTGCTTAATAGATTAAGCAAAGCCCGTTATGTAATCAGCGGTAGTTTTGGAGCAAGACTGGCAAGGACGGCCAGAGTCGGTCAAGTGCTCAATTGATTGACCATCTTACTAGTATCATCTCACATAAGTCGTCTGAATTCGAAGGAGGTATCCCTTGGGTGTTTATCTGATATTGGTTTGGGCCTTTGGGGCTTGCACTTGGGGGATGTCGAATTCGACTAGGATGGTCTGTGTGAGAGATGGATAGTTGTGACGATTTTACATGGGATAATATCCTGGTTTTCTCTAGAAGCAGAGAAGAGCATGCCCTATGTCTTAGGGAAAGCTTAGGGACCCTACAAGTGCACTAACTTAAAGCTAAGTTCTCCAAGATACCATTTTTGGAGGAAGGGAGTGAGGAATTTAGGGCATGTGGTCTCTAGGGAAGGGAGATATATTAAGGTGGATGGAGTTCTTAGCATCCTACGACTTCGAGATAGCATATACCCCTGGCAAGGGTAACGTGGTGGCCGATGCCTTAAGTAGAAAAATATTATCCTTAAGTCCTTTGTTTGTTGAGCGGCGAAGTTTAGAGTTCATCTCTATGTTTGATTTTAGACCTTCCGTTGACTTCTTACCCGGTTTGTTAGCATCCTTGGAGGTCAGACCTACGCTTTTGGGACGGATTGGCAAGGCACAGCGAGACGACCTGCAGTTGGTTGAGTTAGTAGAAAAGCTCAAAGGAGGTGAGTCATCAAGCCATCTCCGTAGGTATACCCTAGATGATAAGGGTTGGTTACGTACGGACGGTAGACTTTGTGTACCAAAAGACGATGACCTAAGGAAGACTATTCTTGACGAAGCACATCGTTCGAAGATGACCATTCATCCCGGCGGGGACAAGATGTACATGGACATGAGACGAGTTTACCTTTGGGCCGGTAGGAAGAGGGACATAGCCGAGTATGTCGCTAGATGCTTGGTGTGCCAACAAGTAAAAGCGGAGCAAAAGAAACCTGGTGGGTTACTCCACCCATTGGAGGTTACTATGGAAGTGGGAAAGCGTCTCGATGGACTTTATTGACGGATTACTGAGATCGAGAAAGGGTAATACGGGGATTTGGGTTATAGTAGATAGACTTACTAAGAGCACCCATTTCATTCCCGTGAAGAGTAAGAGGACTGCTCCATGGTTAGCTTCTGTATACGTCCGAGAAATAGTTCGTTTGCACGGTGTTCCTTCTAGCATAGTGAGCGACCGCGATCCTATTTTCACTAGCGAATTTTGGAGAAGCTTACAAGAGGCGGTTGGGACTCAGTTATGTTTGAGCACCGCATATCATCCTCAGACGGACGGCCAAACCGAGAGGGTGAATCGCATTCTAGAGGATCTTTTGAGGCTATGTATCCTAGACTTTGGGGGTACATGGGAAGAGCACCTTCCTTTAGTGGAGTTCGCATATAATAACAGCTTTCAGTCTAGCATTGGCATGGCACCATTCGAAGCTCTTTATGGATGGCCGTGTCGTTCGCTTACATGTTGGTGGGAATCTACGGATAAGATCTTACTTGGGCCCGATATGATTAGGGAGACTTCGGAGAAGATCGACTTGATTCGAAGGAGGATGAAAGCAGCGCAAGATAGACAGAAATCATATGCAGATAAGAGAAGGATGGATCTTGAATTTGAGGTTGGGGACATGGTCTTTGTCAAAGTGTCTCCATTACGAAACGTTGTTCGCTTTGGGTCCGTTGGGAAATTAGCACCAAGGTTCGTAGGACCGTTTCCTATTAAGGAGAAAATTGGACAAATGGCGTATAGAGTGGAATTGCCGGGGAGACTTAGTGGTGTATACGACGTATTCCATGTATCACATTTGAGGAAGTGCTTGCACGAGACCGCGGAAGTGGTAGAGCCCAGCTTGCTTAGAGAGGTGGAGATAGAGCATGATGCGACGATTCGACGAGCTCCTACATGCATTCTTGGGTCGGAGATCAAGATGTTGAGAAATCGAGAGGTCAGACTAGTCAAAGTGCGATGGGGAGATGATGAGAGCAACGCTACTTGGGATACAGAAGAGAAGATGCGTTCACGATACCCTTTCCTTTTCGAGGGTATGTCCTTTAATTTCTCCTCTATCGCTTATCTTGTACTTATCTTATCTTTAGTGTATCCTCTCGCTAGTATCTTTGACCTTTAGTTAGGATCATCCTATGGCTGAAACATGTGTTTGAGACATGTTATGTATGATGAATGCAAAGTGGATGCAAGTGTTTGCTAGTGGTTTCTCGTGGACGCATATACACACACTATTAGGCACTAGATCGGCTCAGTCACTTCATACTGCATATTGCATATAAATGGTTGTAATTAGTAAAATGGATGTATAATGGTTGTGCTATCATATGGATACCGCATTTTGGTGAATGGTTGTGCACGCATGTAGAAATAATATGTAGACTTAGGGAACTTTTGCATACATAATGGACGCATGACACCATCATGATTTGCATTAAGGAGGTCAACTGGATCAGTGGACCGCCTGATTTTGCATTAGATAGGGACATATACACACACTGTGCATTCAAACATGAAAGCATTAGAAGTCTATAAGGACAATGGATGCCTATGTTTGATGGTTGAGTAGATGGTTGTTTGGATGTTAGGATATACATTCTTCTTAACTTAAAGATTTCGGGGATGAAATCCTTTAAGGAGGGGAGAATGTAACACCCCGTAATTCTGTTAATATTAATATTTACAAATTAAAGAATAACTAATCTCAGACGTGAGAATTGTGGGAAATGGTTTGCGCCATTGTGTTCGTCTCGGAATTCTAGTGGAGATAGAGTCCGAGTTTGCGGGAAACGAGTACCAGGTGAAAAAGTTATGGACGAACGAAGTTTGGTGGTAAAGAAAGAAAAAAAATGCACTTGCGCACTTGGGAAGTGCGCCAGTACATATTTACACTGGTGCACCTGCCAAGTGCGCCCAGGCCGAGGCTGGAGCCTGCACAGCTTTCTGGTTCAGGCTGACCCGTGTTGTTGAGTCCATTCTGACTCCTTTCTGAGTCATTAGGGCTGACTCATCACCCTATCATAATTAAATGGTTTTGATTAACCCTAAGAACATCCGACGGCTTAAATTAATTTATAACTCTATAAAAAGACCCCTATACACAAACCCTAAATCAGAAAATAAACAAAGACCATGGCCGTCATGCTGATATTTTGAGACCTAGAGCAGCCGCCATCAAATTAAAGATAAAGAGCAGCAACCAAATCAGAACTACCCAACCCTAACAGCGATTCTTCATCAAAAGAGCGCTAATTCGACTCTCTTTCTTCTATAATTGTGAGTATGATAGTCTTAACAAGATTATTATCATTTTAATTAGGTTAAGTCATGAATGGATTGTGAGTAGATGATGTGAATTGTCATATGCTATCATGTATGTTATTAATCCTATGCTATGTGGTGATGATATACTATATGTTGTAAATCATGCTATGATGATGTTATGTATGTTGAAAGTTTCTATGCTAAGTGGCGATGAATCATACATGTAAAAAGCCATGATGTTACTATCTATGCTAGTTAGTTCATATTAATTAAATCATCATGTTTGGGCTATGTTAATTTATATGACAAGTCACATATGCAAGTTAGATTGATTAGAAAAGTTATGAACATATACCAAGACATCTATTATGACATCTAGAATTATGCTATGACATATGTGATATCCTATGCTAGTTCACACCATCATTATGTTGCCTAAAAACCCCATATGCAAGTTTATGTATAGATTTGGGCTATGATCATATCATATAAATTGAGAAATTTAACAAGTAGACACCTTTGGTCCTTAACATGTGTAGCTTATGCAAGTTTCACCCCTATTATGATTAGATTTATTTTAATTGTCTATATTTTGTGATAATTTATCTTTGTGCTAGGTGTAAGACTATACAAGTCTAGCCTACATTATGCGTTGAATAAGCGAACGTATAAACGTGGGGTAGGGGTAATATTAAGGATTTAATATTAAAAAGTTGCGGTGCAGTTGATATGATTTTGCATGCCATAAGTGGATGGCCATAATTAAGTCAATTATGGACATCATTAAAAGTTGACTTAATTAATAATTTGAAAAGGGAATCATTAAAACTGGGGTAAAAGATTTCAAGTGTTAATCAATGCTTAGGACATGAGGTTGGACTCGTTTGTGACGTAAACCCGCCCGGACCCGCCCGGCAAATCCAGTGGTCACAAATGTCAGCCCTATGTGAGAGGTCCTAGGCCTAAACTAAAGCATAACGGTTGTAAAGACCCGAGGTTAGACTCTTTTATGGTGTAAGACTGCCCGGACCCGTCGGGCAAATCCAGCTGCCATAAATGCCAGTCTAATGTGAGAGGTCTTTATGAGGTTATGGCCTGAATGAATTAAGAAATACTTAACCAGATAAAACATGTAAAGTGGGACATGGGGTTAAGTAGGTGCCTTGGGTGGTATGAGGAATCTAGGGGGTACCCTTAGTGGCATGTGAAATACGATTAGTAAGACTTAACCAAACACACATGTAAATGAACATGACTAAGAGGGTTAAGTGGGATATACTAGTGGTGACAAGCTTAGGTGGGTAGCTTGCGGGGGCCCGTTTCAACCAGTATCCCAAACGTATCTTTGTGGGCTCGACCCAAGTCGAGGATGGGACACGAATACTGGGCTTGACTATAAGAGGCCAAAACGGGGAGCGGTGGCAACGCAAGTCCAACGGGTTTCATATGCGTGTGTGGACCCGGGCTGGTAGGTAAGACGTTGTTGCATCGTGTAGGTATAAGCCGTGCATTCTCAAGTTGTATCGGGTTGCCACTTTAGGGGAGTGATACACCCCACTGTGGGGCCAGCACGGGTATCTACGAGTAGTGAGCCGATCGAAAGTGGGTAGTGGGTACACCTAGTGGAGATAGGGGCAGACGGCACCTATGTAGTCAGCTAGGAGTACACGAAGTTACTTATAAAATTTCTAAGAGGGTAGTGGGGTACACCTAGTGGAGATAGGGGCAGACGACACCTATGTAGTCAGCTAGGGGTACGCAAGGCTATTTATATAGTTTCTGTGCGAAGCGTGCGGGATCAACCTTTAGGGAGACTGGTGCGGTGCAGTGTAGTAATTGGCGCAGTGCAGTGTAGTAATTGGCGCGGTGCAGTGTAGTAATTGGAGCGGTCCAGTGTAGTAATGTGCGGTGCAGTACTGTAATTATTGGTTAGTAATTAGGTATGCCTTTACCGTTATCTTCAACGTTATCTTAAACGTTATCTTTATCTGTTCATTCCATACCTAATAGTTCATAGACATTTACTTGTCTTCCAGCTTATGCCTTAGTCTAGTTAACTTGATAATAGTATTGTTAGAATCATCATACTCGCCAGACTTTATGTCTGACCCCCTCCATTTCTATCCTTTTCCCCCTCCAGGTCCTCAGGTTGGACCCAGCTCTAGTGGAGTTTGATTGGATTGCTTCATCTCTCTTTGGAAAGCTGGGACCGTTGAAGTAAAGTCCAACTTGTTATCTTCTTTAATGGCTATTTGTGTAACGGGGTTATGTATTTTGTTTTAAAAGATGGATATTGTACTTGACTCTGATTATGGTTTTGTGATGTAACAAACATGTTTAATTTCCGCTGTAATAAAATGAAGTTTTAGATTTTTAAAGTACTACTTATTATCTGTCTTGTTGTAATTTTTCTGTTCTATATTCACTTATAACCTCCATGGAAGTTAATGCATTCCCTTTGTGAGTGACATTAATGGACGTGGGGTGTTACAAGAGATCTTTTGATTGTGATTTTGTCATGACTGAAATCTTCGAATTGCAAGGAATTCTTGCTACTGATCCTTGGGGTGATTCCTATATAGTATGCGTTAGGAGGGTGCCTTCTGTTAATCCTGTTACAGGATGACTTGCATGGACAAATGTCTGACAGGGTATTTCTTGAGAATCATATACGTTGATTTTTACTAATATATCAAGTTTGGTGGCGGAGAAGGAAACTTCTCTTAGCTTAACACTTAGAGTATATTTGTTGATGTCAATTAGTTTGACGGATCCGACGATGTGGTATTCAAAGTTAATGAGATGTTCTTGGAAAGGTAATCGTAACCTCAAGCCTCATCAACCGGGAGATGACAGAAAGCGGGGAGGCAACATGACTATGTGGATCATACCCATTAGGGTATATCGTCACCATCTAGAGAAATTTCATTTGTTCTTCTTCTATCATTTCGGTATCTTACGGGAATACGGTTTGGACCACTACCAACCGTAGTGACAATATATTAGATACACTCAAGCAGAATGAATGGTCTGTCATGTGTGGTAGGGTTGCAAGATGTTCTTGTTGAACCCTAGTGTATTGTCTCTAGAGTTATAATATCCGGGAGATGGTCCCATACCTTGTCATATTGAAAATCCAATCTCCAATAAGCGCTATGGGTTTTTTGATTATATACTAAGTATGTAGATTGTGATATGCAAGCGTTCTGCTAGTTGGTTAATTATTTGTCGTTTGGTAGACACTATTATGATATCATCGGATTTGATATATCAAAAATATTATGGGTTATCGTTAGGTAAAAACCGTCTTTGTTTATGTGCAGAGTGGTCTTGTGATCATCCTTTTCTTTCAAAAGGATTTTCTTAAGTTAAACAAATTAGTTGTGTTATGAATTTATCACTGAAAGTATTCCAGACTGATCCAGGTGAATTTTTCTTTGCTTCTAATGTGCTAATGTCAGACCAAGCATATTATCAGGTTAGGATTTTCCTGGAGCTTGAGAAGGAAAACTGGAGTAAAGACGTATACCTGTATTTACTGGTAATATAATATTCCGTTGTGTGTGCTGTATTGAAATGAATGTATACTCAGATGTTGTAGTATACATATAGTTCTTTTTGTGTAAAGAGTTTGGTATATTATAGTTTATCCATTTCGCTTTGAGATTCTGATCTTCTAATTCTTTTATTCTATTATTTCTTTCTTTTTCTCACCCTCTAATTTCTTTCTATTAATCTGGGCTTTCAATACTTAGGTTTTTGGAGAGTAACATTGGATTATGTATTGTTGCTGAAAATTCGAGCATCGAATTTTCCGGGTCATTACAGTTGGTATCAGAGCATAAGGTTTAGTGATAACCTTGGCTCCGGGGCATAACTCAATAGAGATGGAGTTAATAATACCCTAAATCGAGTTTGGGTGTGTGTATTTATATGAGAGTGCGTATTTGTAATTTGAAAATAAAATTATTTTTATATTTCTTTTCCTAGTATGTTTCAAGGAAAACATAATAATTTTCTTAAATTATTATATTATTAATCAACCAATATTGTTTTGAATGAAATTCAAATTAGGTTAGGAAATGGAATATGAAATTTAATATTTAACGTATGCTAAGTAAAATCTAATATGTTGAAATTGAACTTGAATTTCGGAACAAAAATAACTTAAGTCGATAGAAATTTGACATGAGTTTGGTAGATTCAAGTATAACGAATCCAAATAGAATATTTGGGAATCAGTAAATAAAGTAAACTTATATATTCTGAATGCATTGCAAATAAATTGTTTATGGATAAATTCATGTGAATAGAATAGTATAAATATAGTGAATAATCTGAGTGTTTGGATCAAATGATTATGGATGTGAATGGGATGGATGTGAGTTTTGCAACCTGCTTGGTTAGGGAATTTACGAGTTTTATTTGAGTTTCAGAGGAAGTGCAGGAGCCTAATTTATCTTTAAATCTATTTGATTTAGTTTTGGTAATAATTGGATCTAGTTTCGCTATAACTGCCTGATAGTTGAGCAAGCTCAAAATAACTTATCGTTTATAGCCTAATAACGTTTGTATAAGGTACACCTACTCAGAATATAAAAAATTAGGTTTTGAATTAAAATTTTCGACCATGTAAGTAGATGTATATGTTTTTGTTGTTCCTGCAAGATTGCAGAAGACGCTCCGTACAAGGGAGATTCTGCCAAAAATATCAAAAATTTAAGGTATTAGAATATTTTTCGGAAATTTTATTAACTGAAATAAGTTGGTTTTTCCTGTATGACTAATTTGATTTTAAACTAAGTGGACTTTTTGAAAAGTTACTAAGTTTGTAGCATTCTTCCTATCTTAGTAATTTCGAGAACGAAATTCTTTTATCAGAGGAATTTAACAACATAGATTTTTAACCTTTTAATTGAACATTTAAAAATTGCTTTAAATGTTGATTTGGAATTTGAATAAACTTGAATTCAAAATTTTTGCATATTTTATTTATATAAATAATATAAAATAATATATTAATTTCGAAATAGTTGGAATTACTTGAATTTGCAGCATTGTATGAATTGGAAGTATAAAATGATTTATTTAAGTTTGGTTTTGAATTATATTAACGAATTTGTTTGTTAAACGACATTTAATCTTATAAATTATAATTTAATTACGAAACAAACCCGCAGCGTTGCGGTAGTTTATAGTTTTATGTGAGTATATATATATATATATATACACACACGAGTGTGTATTTGTAATTTGAGTATAAAATTATTTTTATATTATTTTTCCTAGTATGTTTTAAGGTAAAAGTAGTACTTTTCTTAAATTATTATATTGTTAATTAGCCAATATTGTTTTGAATTGAATTCAAATTGGATTAGGGAATGGAATATGAAATTTAATATTTAACTTAACGTTGTTGGGTTAAATCTAATAAGTTGAAATTGAGCTTGAATTTCAAAACAAAATATAACGTAAGTCGATAGAAATTTGACTTGAGTTTGGTAAATTCAAGTATAATGAATCCAAATAGAGTATTTGGAAATTAGTAAATAAACTAAACTTATATAATTTGAATGTATTGCAAATAAATTGTTTATAAATAAATTCACGTGAATCGAATAGTATAAATACATTTGAATAATCTGAATATTTGGATCAAATGATTATGGATGTGAATGAGATGGATGTAGAGTTTTGCAACCTACTTGGTTTGGGAATTTATGAGTTTCAGCTGAGTTTCAGAGGAAATGCAGGTGCCTAATTCATCTTTAAGCCTATTGGATTTAGTTCTGGGAATAACTAGATCCAGTTTGGCTATAGTTGCCTCATAGTTGAGCAACCTCAAGTATAACTTATTACTTATCGCCTAATAATGCTCATATAAGGTACGCCTAAGCAAAATATAAAAATTTGGGTTTTGAATTGAATCTACCGACCGTGTAGGTCAATGTATATATTTTTCTTATTTTTGTAAGATTGTAGAAGACCCTCTGTACAGGAAGACTGCTAAAAATTTCGAAAATTTAAGGTGTTATAATATTTTTTGGAAATTTTACTAGAAATAAGTTGGTTTTCCAGTATGACTAATTTGATTTTAAACTAAGTAGACTTTTTGAAAAGTTACTGGGTTTGTAACATTCTTCTTATCTTAGTAATTTCGAAAACGAAATTCTTATGGGGCGGGGAGGGGAGGGGGAGGGAGGAATGTAACGGCCCAGATTTTAACCGTTTAGTTGAACATTTAAAAATAGCATTAAATGTTGATTTAGAACTTGAATAAACTTAAATCAGTATTTTGAATATTTTGTTTATATAAATTATATAAAATAAAATATTAATTCCGGTAGTCGAAATTACTTGAATTTGCAATATTGTATGAATCGGCAACATAAAAAGATTTATTTCATATGGGTTTTGAATTATATTAACGAATTTGTTTATTAAACAACATTTAGACGTATAAATTAAATTTAATTATGAAATGAACCCACAGCGTCGTAGTGTTTCATAGTTTTACATTTTGAATTTAAAATGGATATACGTAATCCAATATAAGTCAGAACTCGTCGAAATAAGAATCATCCGGATCTAGTGGATTATAATTTTCTAATGGAAGAGAAAGTGGAGATTTCATCTTATCGATTTCTAGTTATGTCCAAATCAATTTTTCAGAAAATTGCTATCGAATCATTTATAAATCATAACGATTTATTTATAACATAAAGGGATTTTAAATAAACTAAATATCGTTTAAATCTGGGATTTAGACTACTAAGTTTGAAATCCTACATTAATTATTTTGAAGTTATATAATTTATTTCTGTTTGAATATACTTGATAATAATAATTTATTATCAATGAATTTGGTTATTGTGAAATCAATGGGTATATTATAAATTTATTATGGAACCTAAGAATAATCGATTTTCAAACGACCTTGGATTTCAACGAAATTAATTTTATAATATTCGTTATAGTTATTTGTTGTAAGATTTTCAGTTTTATGAAAATTGGGGTTATTTTGTGACCGTGCATAGTATAAATACGTATAAATTAACCATTTGAAATTAAAATAATTATTTCACAAATGATCTCGGAATTTGATGAAACTAGTTCCATCGAATCTAGAATATTAATTTATTGTGAGATTTCGAATTTCGTCTCGATCGGAGCCCGTATGTGCTCGTGCGAATTTTAAACGCCGGAGGTTATACGTCAAATGAAAATCGTTAGTCGTTTTTAGAATAAAAATCCTTCGTCACCTCAAATATAAAAAATATTTGGTCTCATCTGAATTAACATAGTCGACCTACCCTATCCCTATACGCTGAAGCTGATGTGCCTAACTCTATGATCGAAACCATGTGTAAAATAAAAATTTATGCTACGAGCACATGCGCCTGTCCATTTTTTTATGAAGCAAAAGTGAAAACATGTGATTTCTTCCATATAAACACAATGCCACTTAGACACCCATCCTCAACAAACAAACAAATCTTCAACTAACCCTAGTTCAAAACACCAGTTGCATCCATCTTATTAAAATAACAAAAAAAGGAAATTACCTTCTTATTTCATTCAAGTCATTGTCTTCCTTTGTTCTAACACAACAACGTTTTGCTGAAGTTGGATTTTTGGTAGGATGCAGTCGTTCAAGTTGGGAGTTGTTAAGAGGTGTCGGGTAGGCCGAGGCTGAGGGTGTCTCGTATAGTGGTTGGAGGAAGATGAGACCACGTTTCGAACGATTTCGTATGTTGGTTTTTTCTTCTGGCAACTAGGTTTCAGGAGGGGATCGTGCTCATTAGCATTTGTAAATGGGGTTGGTGGTTTCACGGCGAGGCGTCTGGTCATCTTTAGTGAAGCCAAGGCAGAACTGCGACGGTTTATGGTGGATAAGGTAATAGTTGTGATTGCAAGAACTAGAAAAAAACCATTCGAGCATGTTGTTGGTGAGCTGGGAAGACCTGTTGGCATGAGGATACGAGCGGGGGAAGCATTGGGAAAGGCGGAGGCGTTGAGGAGGAGCGGCGGGTCTGTGGTCATCGGGAGGGGACGCAGTGGTGCTTCAAATGTGACAGGTTTTGTGAAAAGTGGTATTTGCATGACGAATATGAAAGCGGGGAAGGTAAAATGAAGCCACAACATTGAGTAGTAGAGAACTTCAGCTAGGTTGTTTTAGATGAATCGGGAAGTTGAACAAAAATAGGAGGGAGTTTCGGCAGATCCTCATGAGTTAGCAGAATTGTTTGGTAATAATATTAGGAGAAGAAGAGTATAAGGGGAGGCAGGCTTTAATTCCTATTGGGCTTCGGGCCTGGTTTTTTTTAAAAAGAAAGAGAAATCTTGGATGGAGTTTTTCGTGTTTGAACGGTAAAAGAGAGTATCGAATTATTGGAAATTGATTTGGAAATGACGTGTCAACTAAAGATGACCGACTATTCTCGTTTAAGGATTAATTAAGGTAAATTATAATTTGTTTAATTATAGTTATTGTATATTAAAAATACATTCGATCTTGTAAAATGTATATCACGTTTGTATGTTATTAGAATCGCACGAAATAGGAAACGCTGGTAGAGATGAAGGCTACGCAGCCGAGCTGATTTGGTTGGAATCAGATGCAACTGGAAATTCTTGTAATTTTAAACGCTTGTTTAAAATTATATGACATAGTCCGAATCATCGAATCAAATAAAACAGTGAGTTAACTCTCACGCTTTTTAGAATCTCTATGATGTAGTTAATTCATATAACTAAATATTATCGTTGATAATATAAGTTGGATAATTAGATGCTATGGATGATTATTGGTTATTACTGATCGTTGTTTGTCAATATTTATAATTCTGTCAATTAGTTTATTTCATATGCTATTATATATGATATTATGAACTGTGTTGCAGGGAAGAACAAGTTTAAAGTTAATAAAACCATTATGGTTATATTATAAGAATACGCCGTTTAATGGGGGTAACATTGGTGAAAAACATGAAATTACATATAATTGGCATATTTGGCTCATAAACATGTAAATGTTTTATGGCATAAAGTGGTATAAATTTTTATACCTAAAATTATGAACTTGATTAAAAAGGGAAAGTGGGGTTTAACTTAATGACAATAATTTACATATAAATATAAAGAGGTAAATATGTAAATTTAGAAAAGACGAATATGCCTAACCCGAGGTTAGATTGAGTTACGGTGTAAGACTACCCGGAACCGCCCGACACATCCAACAACCGTAACAATATATATCTAATGTGGGAGGTTAGTGCATCGAGCCCAAAAGAACCCGAGGTTAGACTGAGTTACGGTGTAAAACTGCCCGGACCCGACCGGCACATCCAGCGACCGCAACCATACCTGTCTAATGTGAGTGGTTGGTGCTTTGATGAATGAATTAAAGCTAAGTCAGGAATGGTAGGGTTAAGTTAATTAAGGCAACACTTAACCAATACAACTTGTTAACTAAACTGATGGGTGGGGTTAGGTTAACTTGGACACTTAACCAATTTAACATGTTGATTAGAAAACGCTAGTAACGGGGACCCATTTCAGCATTAACCCACATAGATGTATCATAGTACTCTGAACTAGGCAGGGTGGGGGCACTATTACTGGGCTGATTATAAGCGGTCAAAACAACGACGGTTGGTGCGTCAGTGTAGGTTCCGGCAGAGTACGGATGTGCACGTACTCCGAAGTGGAAAAAGCAGGCACTGGACATCAGTAGTTATACACTGTGCATCTTGAATCGTGTCGGGTTTCCACCATAGGATTTGATATACCCCATGGTAGGACCAGCACAGGTATCTACAATCGGGCATGCCGTATGACACAAGTAGCAAATGCGTGCGAGTAGGAGCCGATCGATAAAAATGGGCAACTGGGTTTGAACTCATGATGATAGTTGAAATAGCTAGTAGGTGCCGAGAATATGGATATGAGTGCGATAGCATGATTTGTTTGTCTTGCCTTATTTATCTTGCCTTATCCTATGTTACCTTATTTATTTGTTATTATCCTGCGTCCAGTTTATTCATGTCATGGTTCTCTTACCAGTTTACATGTTGAATAGTCACTGGACTTACCAGACTTATATCTGACCCATTTTCTTTCGCTCTCTTTTCTTCCATCCCCCCTCAGGTACCCAAGGAGGGAATAGCTCAACTTAATTTGGACTGTTCATCTTTCCAAGCTTGAAGACTCTATGATGTATAGCTTGGAACCTCTTATCTTTGGCTATGGCTTTGGACACACTACTACTTGGGGATTTATGCAGTTTTATTGTGTTTTATGCTTCTTTATGTTATAATAATGACATAGATTTTGATGTAATGATTTGGAAGTTGTTTTGAGATAGTTTGCTGTAATGTTTTTTTATGAACCACGTATGAAATAAATTTCATTTTTCCGCTGCTTATATATGTCTATCTTGTAAATTATCCGTGTCTTTTACCTATAATGCTCCACCAAAGTTAAGGCATTCCCTTTGTGAGCGACCTTAACGGAGGTGTGGTGTTTCACTTGGTATCATAGCAAAGGTTTACCAGATCAGATAAAAAAATTTGAAAGTTGTTTTCAAAAAGAAGTTTAAAGAAGCAATTTTCAAGAAAAAGTGTTGTTTTATTTTAAAAAAGCATAATCCCCCAAAGCCATATGCACTATCTTTCTATCCTTTGTTTTGAATCTTTCCTTTTTCGTTTCAGCATGTCTGGGGATCTTAACCTTCCTGAGAGCAGGCTAGTTCAGAAGGTACCTCGAGGCTAGGGTTAATGTTGCAGGCCCAGCAGACGTTCCTCCTTCCCCTGCTGCAACGGTTCCTCCTCCTCCACCACCACGTGCAAATGCTTTCTCAAAAATATGTAGAGACTTTCGAGCCATGGGTGGAAAGAACTTCGATGGAAATGAATCCTTCATGGAAGCAAGAAACTGGCTCAAAGAAACTGAGGATTTGTTTGATATCTTCAAAGTGGATGATAGGCAAAAGATACAGTTGGCCGTATGGTTGCTTAAATATGAAGCCTCCTATTGGTGGGAAGTTACTAATGCTGAAAGACCGGTTGAAACTTGGATGCATTTCAGAATGAGGTTTGAAACGAAATTCTTCTCATAAGCTGAACGAAGCCTACAGATGGAGAAGTTCTTAGCTCTCAAATAGGGAAGTATATCGGTCAAGGAATACGTTAACCAATTCAATCAGCTGGCTAGGTTCGGATTGGAGTTAGTGAACACTCCACATAAGACGGCTCTCCGTTTTGTTAAAGGATTGGATGAGCCACTGCACAACGTAGCTGTGTCCCATATACCTATCGGTGCGACTTATGAGAGACTGGGGGACATGGAACTATTACAAGAAGAAGATAAGGATGGCAAGAAAGAGACAAAGGTGGAAGTACCTCAAGATAAGAAAGTGGAGGGATCACAGAGCAAGA
The DNA here is from genome assembly GCA_030737875.1 of Allium sativum. Taxonomy (NCBI): domain Eukaryota; kingdom Viridiplantae; phylum Streptophyta; class Magnoliopsida; order Asparagales; family Amaryllidaceae; genus Allium; species Allium sativum. Next base: position 832,547,427 of record CM060910.1, read on the forward strand.
AGACAGATTCCAAGAAGGGCGGGAAGAAAAACAAACCCCGTGACAAGAGGAAGTGTAATTTTTGTGGCATTCCTGGACATCTGGTTAAGGACTGCAGAAAGAAATAGAGGAAGATGGGTGGCTGTTTCCATTGTGGGGAGACAACACACATGGCTAAAGACTACCCAAGGAAGCAAGGGCAAGGGCAAAGAGCTGGATCTACTTCTGGAGGGCAGGTTCACGCTCTCATGGCACCTCCGCAAGAGCGAGGTAGAAAAGTTTCTGTTGAGAGTTTAGTTTATCTTTTTGACCATCCTGTTCGTACACTCTTTGATTCTGGCGCATCTCACTCTTTTATATGTACTGCTTTAGTTGAATCTCTGCACCTAGACACCAGTTTAGTAGAGGATCCCTTGGCTATTTCAAATCCAATTGGGGGATCAACTTATTTGTCAATGATTTGTTTGGATTTGGAAATTTTATACTAAGTGTTGGGTTTAGATGTAATGCCTATGGTTTGGGCTTCACGGGCTATGGGTTGATTCTAGGCATGGATTGGCTATCCAGTAATGGTGCCATCCTCGATTATGAAAAGAGAGTGGTTAGACTCATGACTCGCCTCGGTAACACTCTTAAAATATCTTGTAATCCCATGAACTCTGTTATGCTTAGTTATCTAGAATCTCTTAATGCGTCTATTGAGAATTTGCGGTCTGTTAGAGTAGTCCGTGAATACTAGGATGACTTTGAAGAGGTGAAGGGCTTACCTCCGAAGCGGGGGATAGACTTCTGCATATACCTCGTTGATAATACAAAACCTGTTGCTTTACCCGTTAGACACATGGCCCTAAGGGATAGGAAAGAACTCAGGAAGCAAGTTAAAGAGTTGCTTGAGAAGGGGTTTATAAGATGGAGTATTTCTGAATGGGGTGCTCCAGTAGTATTCGCAACCAAAGCGGATGGTTCACTTCGCCTATGCATTGATTATAGGGAACTAAACAATCTGACCAAGAAGAATAGGCACCCACTTCCAAGAATAGATGACTTGTTCGATCAGCTTGTAGGTGCATCGGTTTTCTCCCAACTAGATCTGGCTATCGGGTTTCATCAGCTAAGAGTGGCTGAAGACAACATTGATAAGACCACGTTCAGAACCCCAGATGGTTTCTTCGAGTGGCTTGTCATGCCTTTCGGCTTGACAAACGCACCCGCTTATTTCGTTGACATAATGAGCAGGGTGTTCAGGGAGTTCCTTAATAAATTTGTGGTGGTCTTCGTAGATGACATTTTGATTTTCTCAAAAAGTGAGGAAGAGCATGCTCAACATTTAAAAGAAGTCATGGATACTCTTCGAGCACATCAGTTGAAAGCCAAATTCTCCAAGTGCCACGTTTGGAGAAAGGAAGTAAGGTTTATCGGACATGTGGTGTCCAAGGAAGGGTTAGTTGTGGACCCCGCAAAAGTAGTTGTGGTGCAAGATTGGAAGGTTCCACGGAATGCGACTGAAGTCTGAAGCTTCCTTGGGCTAGCGGGCTTTTACCGAAAGTTCATCAAAGACTTTGCGAAAATCTCAGCTCCACTTACAAAGTTGACGAAGTAGAACCTAACTTTCAATTGGGATTTGGATTGCGATGTTGCTTTCCAACGATTGAACAAGGCTCTAACAACAGCCCCAATTCTGACATTGCCGGATGGGAGTAGATGTTTACGTATACACAGATCCATGTGGTACGGGACTAGGTGTTGTCTTAATGCAAGAAGGGAAGGTAATAGCTTATGGAGGCAGACAGTTGAAAGTACATGAGAAAAATTACCCAACCCACGATCTAGAGTTGGCTGCCATCGTCCTTGCACTTAAGTCTTGGCGCCATTATCTCCTAGGTGAAAGGTTTGAATTGTATACTACCATAAATCGTTGAAGTACCTTTTCTCGCAGAAAGATCTTAACTTGAGGCAACAAAGGTGGACGGAGTTCTTGGCATCCTACGATTTCGAGATTTTCTATACCCCTGGCAAGGGCAATGTAGTAGTAAATGCCTTGAGTAGAAAGAAGCTGACCTTAATCCCGCTCTTTGTATAAAGGCAGAGCTTGGAGTACATAGCCAAATTTAACTTTAAACCCTCTGTCTATCATGTGACTGGTTTGTTAGCATCACTAGAAGTGCGGCCTACTCTTTTGGACTCAATAGGAACCGCACAACGTGAAGACCCTCAGCTAATTGATGTGATGGACAAGCTAATTAGGGGTGAGACTTCTAGTCACCTCAATAGATACTCCATCGATGATAAGGGTTGGTTGAGATGGGATGGAAGGCTATGCATCCCATAAGCAAGGGATTTGGTGAAGAAGGTTCTCGAAGAGGCACATCATTCCAAATTGACCATACAACCAGGCAGAGGCAAGATGTATAAAGACATAAAAGGGTTTTCTTTTGGAATGGCATGAAGAGGGATGTAGCGGAATTCGTCTCTAAGTGCTTAATATGCTAGCAAGTCAAGGCGGTGCAAAAGAAGCCCGGTGGTTTGCTTCATCCTCTAGAGGTCCCACTGTGGAAATGGGATAACATTTCAATAGACTTTATCGATGGGCTGCCTAGGTCAAGAAGGGGCAATACCAATATTCGGGTAATAGTGGACAGGCTCACAAAAAGCGCTCACTTTACACTCATTAAAAGTAGAAGGACTGCCTCATCTTTAGCATCCATTTATCTTAAAGGGATAGTTCGACTCCATGGGATACCCTCCAGCATTGTGAGTGACTGAGATCCCATCTTTACGAGCAAGTTTTGGAAGAGCTTGCAAGAGGCTGTAGGCACACAACTATGCTTAAGCATGACCTATCACCCCCAAACCGATGTTCAGACTAAAAGGGTGAACAGAGTATTAGAGGACCTCTTAAGATTATGCATTCTTGACTTTGGAGGAACATGGGAGAATCATCTTCCTTTGGTGGTGCTTGCCTACAAAAATAGCTACCAAGCCACCAGAGGCATGGTACCCTTCGAAGCTTTATATAGAGGACCATGCCGATCACCAACTTGTTGGTGGGTGTCTACAAACAAGCTCATACTTGGACCAGATATGATTAGAGAAACTTCAAAGAAAGCGGACTTGATATGAAGAAGAATGAAGACCGCCCAAGATAGATAGAACTCCTACGCAGATAAAAGAAGGACCGACCTTGAGTTTGAGGTTGGAGATAGGGTTTTCCTTAAAGTATCTCCTTTAAAGAACGTCATTCGCTTTGGATCCATAGGAAAGTTGGCACCAAGATTTGTAGGGCCGTTTCCTATCATTGAGAAGATTGGGAAGATGGATAACAGAGTAGAGCTGCCTGAAAGGTTGGCTGGAGTTCATAATATCTTTCATGTTTCTCACCTATGGAAGTGCTTACATGAGTCTGCGGAAGTGGTGGAACAAAGCATGTTACATGAGGTAGAAGTAGAACGAGAGGCGACTGTGAGAAGAGTTCCAACTCGCATCTTAGGTACAAAAGTCAAAAAGCTATGCAACCGTAAAGTCAAACTTGTTAAAGTTCAATGGAGTGACGTTGAGGAAGATGCGACTTGGGAGACTGAGGCCAAGATACACGCAGCCTACCCTTTTGTGTTTGAGGGTACATCTTTGATCTCTTTTTCCTTAAGTTTTTTCATGCTTGTATCTATCTTTTTAGTATTTCCTCCGTACTATTCTTGATCCTTAGGTAGAAACCAATGGATGTAAACATGTATTTGAAACATGTTATGATTGATGGTTTTAAGTGGTTGCAAGTGATTGCTAGTGGTTGCTCGTGGATGCATATAAACACACATTAAGTATTAGATCGACTCAGTCACTTTCATATTGCATATGCATATATGTACTCGTATAGGATTGAAACTTGATGTGTTATCATGTGGATGTTGCATTTGTATGAATGATTGTGCACTCATGTAAACAATATGATTAGGGATGATTGCATACATAATGGACTCATGGCAATGACATGACTTGCATTAAGGAAGTCAACTGAATCAGTAGAACGCCTAATTTTTGCATTAGATAAGGACATGTACACATACCATGCTTATGATCATGAAACATTAGAAGTCTTTTTAAGGACAATGGACGCCTGTGTTTGATGGATGAGTAGATGGACGATTGGATGGTAGGATATACGTTCTTCTTGACTCCAAGATTTCGGGGACGAAATCCTTTAAGGAGGGGAGAATGTAACACCCTGTATTTCCTGTAAACATTAACGAATTAAAGAATAATTAATTACAAATGTGAGAACTAAGGGGAATGTGTTACGCCATTGCATTCGTCCCGGAATTCTTCTTGAGATAGAGTCCAAGTTTGCGTAAATCGGACTCTATATGAAGGAGTTATGACCTTCAGAAGATTCAAGAATTTAAATAAACAGCTCAGATTAAAGTTCAGAAAATTCAAATATCGAAATCAGAAGCAGAAGCTGGCTGGGCGGGAATTTTTCCACCCAAGGCCAGATCGACCAGGAGGTCGACTTCCCCCCATACAGGTCGACCAGGGGGTCGACCTCTCCCTCGGGCCAGATCTGAAACCTGACGTGTTTCTTTGTGTGACGATTTGTTGTGTCACTAGGGCTTGTGTGGCAAGTTCTGGTTGGTTCTCTTAAGTTTGAATGGCTTTGATTGGCCCTTGGTTGATCTGACGGCTCCTATTAAATCAAACTTCTATATAAGCAACCTAAATCTAAACCCTAAACCACACAAAAATATTCCTAAGACTGTCATGATGTTAATACTCAACCTAGAGTAGCCACCATTCTCCTTCAACTAGAAAGCAAATTAGGAATTACAAATAAAATCTAATTCAACTAAGATAATTCAACATCTACAATAAAGGAGAGCTATTCAAATTCAGAATACAGATCCCAGAACACAAGACTAGTCTCCTTTTTGTAAGTCCAGTTATCATTTAGACCTAAATGATATTAGAATCGTGACTAAAATAAATGGATGTAGAACAATGCCTAATGTAAATTTATGCCTATCCTTTTTGTTAAAACTGAATTGATTAAGACTATGACTCTTATCATGTTAAGTTTGTGACCATGTTGTATGTAATTTGATGATAAATGTTAAATGCTTAGAAATGAATCCATATGTTGTACAATTTGGCAATGACATATATGTTGTGTAATTTAGCGATGACATATTATGTTGTATACTTTGGCGATGACATATCATGTTGAATAAAGTGGCGAGGACATAATATGTTGTATAATTTGGCAGTGGAATATCATGTTGCGTAAATTGGCGATGACATACCATGTTGTATAATTTGGCGATGACATTTCATGTTGTATGATTTGGTAATGACACGTATATGTTGTATGCCAATTTGGGAATTTTGCTATGTTTATGCAAGTTCAACCATGTTCACATATATGACTAGAACTACATACTAATTTGCAAGTTCACAACTACATGCCTAATTTTAAGTTTATGTAGTTCTATGTAAAACCCCTATATCATGATTCATGTTGAGTAGATCTAAATTTGCAAGTTCATAATTAAATGTATATTGTTCTATGCCAAATTCATATGATACATGTGTAGTTAGATCCATATTTTTATGATGTTGGAATTATTACATGTTTCTCTTTTTCCCCTTTTGTGTATAACTTAGGCTATGTATCGAGCCTAACATTCTATGTGATTTATGCGAACGTTTAATGGGGGTAACATTGGTGAAAAACATGAAATTACATATAATTGGCATATTTGGCTCATAAACATGTAAATGTTTTATGGCATAAAGTGGTATAAATTTTTATACCTAAAATTATGAACTTGATTAAAAAGGGAAAGTGGGGTTTAACTTAATGACAATAATTTACATATAAATATAAAGAGGTAAATATGTAAATTTAGAAAAGACGAATATGCCTAACCCGAGGTTAGATTGAGTTACGGTGTAAGACTACCCGGAACCGCCCGACACATCCAACAACCGTAACAATATATATCTAATGTGGGAGGTTAGTGCATCGAGCCCAAAAGAACCCGAGGTTAGACTGAGTTACGGTGTAAAACTGCCCGGACCCGACCGGCACATCCAGCGACCGCAACCATACCTGTCTAATGTGAGTGGTTGGTGCTTTAATGAATGAATTAAAGCTAAGTCAGGAATGGTAGGGTTAAGTTAATTAAGGCAACACTTAACCTATACAACATGTTAACTAAACTGATGGGTGGGGTTAGGTTAACTTGGACACTTAACCAATTTAACATGTTGATTAGAAAACCCTAATAAATGGGACCCATTTCAACAGTAACCCACATAGATGTATCATGGTACCCTGAACTAGGCAGGGTGGGCACGATTACTGGGCTGATTATAAGCGGTCAAAACAACGACGGTTGGTGCATCAGTGTAGGTTCCGACGGAGTACGGGTGTGCACGTACCCCGGAGTGGAAAAAGCAGGCACTGGGCATCAGTAGTTATACACTATGCATCTTGAATCGTATCGGATTGCAACCATAGGATTTGATACACCCCATGATAGGACCAGCACAGGTATTTACAATCGGGCGGGGCCGTATGACACATGTGGCAAATGCGTGCGAGTAGGAGCCGATCGATAAAAAGGGGTCGCTGGGTTTGAACTCATGATGATGTTTGAAATAGCTAGTAGGTGCAGAGAATATGGATATGAGTACGATAGCATGATTAGTTTATCTTGCCTTGTTTATCTTGCCTTGTTTATCTTACCTTGTTTATCTTGCCTTTTCCTGTGTTACCTTATTTCTTTGTTATTGTCCTGCATCCAGTTTATTCGTATCATGGTTCTCTTACCAGTTTACATGCTGAATAATCATTAGACTTACCAGAATTATGTCTGACCCATTTTCTTTCTCTCTCTTTTCTTCTGATCCCCACCTCAGGTAGCCAGGCAGGGAATAGCTCAGCTTAATTTGGACCGTTCATCTTTCCAAGCTTGAAGACTCTGTGATGTATAGCTTGGAACATCTAATCTTTGGCTATGGCTTTGGACACACTACTACTTGGGGATTTATGCAGTTTTATTGTGTTTTATGCTTCTTTATGTTATAATAAAGATATAGATTTTGATGTAATGACTTGGAAGTTGTTTTGAGAAAATTTGTTGTAATGTTTTTGTTATGAACCACGTATGAAATAAGTTTCATTTTTCCGCTGCTTATATATGTCTGTCTTGTAAATTATCTGTGTCTTTTACCTATAATGCTCCACCAAAATTAAGGCATTCCCTTTGTGAGTGACCTGAACGGAGGTGTGGTGTTTCACGTAGGTGAGAGGCGCACGGTTTGATAATTTTTGAGTGGATTACGTGATTATTTATATCACAACTGTACATGGGAGCAGTAGCTCCAAGCGGAAGTTGCGATACATGAAGGGGGTTCGAGTTCATGGAATTGGTGATGGAGTTAGAGAGATTATAGAGAGCATTAGAATGGTGTTTATAGTTCAAGTTTTTATGGAGAGATGAAGCGGTCATGGAAGCAAATATCGACATGGGATGGCGTTGTGTATACAGCGGGCTCGAGTAATTACGAAGTGGAAGGGAAGGCATTATTGATTTTAATGAGGCTGACTAAGATTTATTTTACAATTAATTAATGGTTATTATGTTTAAATAGTTTAAACTTGTAAAAAATACATAACCTTTCTATACGTTATCAGAATTTAATGAAACAGGATCTGTTAGGTTCTATACGTTATCAGAATTCAATGAAACAGGATCTGTTAGGATCATATGGACGCAGGATACGTAATGGAACTGGTTCGAAATGATTTGGAGTTCGTTACAATTTATGATAATATTAAATGTTGATTCGAATCATCGGCTGTTTAATCGTTGTTCAACGATTAATGACAATGTGAGTAAACTCACTAATGCTGTCCAGTTTTACAATTTTATAAAAATATTTTAGAATTAAAAAATGTTGACTGAATGCTGTGTGATGGTTATTTGGATGAATAATTAATAAAATGGTTGAAATTATAGATATCGTTATATATATATAAATCATTGGTTAAATATTGATTCTATTTATTATGGTATCTCATATTGAAATGAGTAATGTGTGTACATGTAGGGATCCAACTGGATTTCTCAACAATTATATTGTTGTTTTTCATATATAGCGTTATATGATGTATCAATAATCCATAATTTGATTATCGTGTGTTTGGGATGTTGAATAGCACCGACCTTAGGATAAATAGGTATCAAATACCATAAAAATATATTCGAATAAAAAGAAAACAATTTTGTGTTTTAAAAGAAAAAACTATTTTTTCAATGTAGAAATTTAATTTCGAATGGGCTAGAAATTTATAACTTGTTTTCAATAATAAAAACAAGTAGTTTAATTTATAAACAATGTTTATAAATGAAGTGTGATAATTATCTTTGGATAATTTGGAAATGTAAATGCAAGAACAAATTTAAAGGGAAATCATTTTAAAAGAAACAATGAAAATTATTTTTGACATTCGGAATGTGAATGGAGTTGAAATAAATCCATAAAGATTTGTAACTAGAATTCGACTATGTCGAATGTTATAAAAATAATTTACTTTTAGAAGTTATATATTATATAAATTGGAATCTGACATGATAATTAATATTCGGTTTAAATTCGATCAATACAGAATTGTAAACTTATTAAATTAAATAAACTAAAAGATTGATGTGTAAAATGGATTTGAAAAATAAAATGGAATGGGAATGAGAAGTTATGAAATGACTTGATAAACAGAATTTGAACCTGTAATAGTGTTTATAACTAAAATTAAGATTGATTTAATAAAACGAATCTGGATTTCTATAAAGAAATAATATTCACGCTTAAAGTGAATAATGATTTAAAAGCAAACGTTTTGCAGATTAAATTGGTTATAAAAGGAAATTGGTAAATGTTTGGAAATGATAAATTCAAAAATGGATTTAGAAATTTAGTTGATCTAAAATGGTAAATTATTCCGAAGTTAGGAACGTTAACCGAATATACATTATTCGAAGTAGAGTATTCGAATAGATATTATTCAAAGGCGAGTTATATATTGAAATTCAATTATATCGAATTCAAGAAAGTACTATTTACATCCGATTTTAATCAAGATTAATTAATTAATTATTCAAAGTTATATTTTTAAATTTAAATATTTCAGAAGCAGATATTATAACGTTGTGGCTATAATCAATGTTTTCATAAAAGAAGTGGATTCTTAATTTGAATCCGAGAGTTGCATGAGCGATTTTTTTTGATAAGAGGTTAAGAAATGAGGTTTAAAAAAAAATTAGAAACTAACTAGAGATTAGTCAAGTTTAACGATTTCTTGAGTGTCGATCTGATGTTGGTTTCAACCTTCGGGGTTGATACTTAGGGAGTTGTTCTCTTACTAGTTTACGGTTAGGGACTGATGAATACGGAAGAATAGTGATGCGTGAATAAGCAATGGACATGCTTTCCAATGTTAATAATGTTTATTTTCTAAATAAAGAAAATAGAATTTGAGGGTATATGGAAATGTTTTCCAATGTATAAAAGAGATATTTTCTGGTATATAGAAAATAAATAGTTATGATAAATGGAAATGTTTTTTTTCAAGAATCATGAGAGGCTAAATGTGTCTAGAGAAATATTTGGGTAAAGATATTTAAGAGGAATTTGGGAATGAATAAATTAATTGATATTAATTTAAAAAGGGCTCAGTGTTGCTTGATGGTTAATCGATATAATTCCCATTTGGAAATAGGATCGTTGCCTGTATAGATGTTTCCTTTGATAGTTAAAAAACCGGCTATGAAAGTTTAGGCCCATTTTATATTTCCATTGTCAATATAAAGAGACCGGGATAGGATTTATTATCTGAAAACCACTCCATATAGGAATAAGCCTCTAGTCTCACAACTGGTAAATGACAAAAAATGGGCAGGCAGCATGGCGAAGTGGGTTGCTCCCAATTAGGGTGTATTATCACCTATCTAGAGAAAATTCGTTTCCTTCTTTATTCTATTAGTATTTTCCCTTTCGAGAAATGGTTGTTGATCCCAAATGTTGGTGATATACATTCAATACACTTAAGCAAAATGAGTGGTCGGTCATTTGTGGCTGGCTTACAAGATGTTCTTGTTGAACCCAGTGTATTACTCAATAGAGATTCATTATCGGAAGGTGGTTCCATACCTTGTCATAGTTGGAAATCCATTACCCAATAAGCTCCCGCGGTTTTGATTGTAGACTATGTATGTAAAGCGTTAGATGTGAGTGTTTTGCTAGACTACTATTTATTTGATTTAAACATTATTATAATATCAGAATAATATTGTTTCGAAGAATGTTTTTAGTTATTGCAAGGTAAAAACCATCTGTATTTATGTATGGATCAGTCTTATGATTTTTTTAAAAAGGATTTTAAAAAGTTAAATCAAGTGGGTGTAATTTACTCACACCAGTCGCATGACTGACCTAGAGTCTATTTTGTTACGTTTAACCCTAAACTCTTGGGTGCCCTTATTTTTACGGGCAATCAAGTAGTCAGGATTTTACAGATACACTTGGAAGAGCTTGTAGCAAGTGGCTTCGGCATTATATAGCTTTGTTTATTCTGTCGTGTTGTAAGTGTCGTACTCTGATAATTTTATGTATATACAAACATATTTGTATTTTAAAATTTATGTTATACGATATATTTTATTCGTTCCGCTGTGAGATTCGTGTTTACTCTGATGTTGTTGTGTTTATATTCCTCTTCTTCTTCTATTCTAACTTTCTTTCTTTCTATTCATCACCCTCTAACTTCTTTCTATTAATAATCCAGTAAATTTTAGGTGCTTGGTTAATCGACATGGTATTTGTGTCGATGATCAGGATTGGGAAATTGTCGGATGTTACTGTGGTATCAAGGCTGAAGGTTAAGTGATTATCTTGGTTCTGTGGTGTAACTCAATAGAGATGGGAATAGTAATACCTACATTGAGTTCGAAGGTAAATATACGAGCACGTACTTGTTATTTGATATAAAATGGTTTTATATTGTGTTGGTTGGTTTGTTGAGTGGTTTATGAATTCTGGTCGATCAGTATGATTCATTGTATCGATATGGGTTTCTAAACACTTGAATACATTGAACCAACAAAATATGTTTTGCAAAAAGGTTAAATGAAATAATTTTACCCAAAGTATATTTTGATATAAAGAAAGTATTTATCTTGAATTATTATAGTATATTGGATTTTTTGTAGTTAAATCTCCGCAAAATCCCTACTATAGCCCATAGCGTCCTTCAACCGCTACGTTATTTCTATTTAGCGCTGATGAACAGTCGACCCACGGTAAGCTCGCTATTTTCTGCTACATCCGCTAAATCAACGCTTTATATCAACCGCTTTAGCAATATTAATATATGAAGATTGATTTTACTAGTTCTCTTTAGAACAAATCAATATAATTAGTGTAAAAAGATAATTTTAACGATAAATGCCTAATGTATGGTAGAAATGTATCGTATCAATTCTAATGTTTGTAATCATGATATTTTCAATTTTAGTATATACGATTAATAGTTATTAGTTTTTCTATACAAACGATGTGAGAATGATAATTAATATATTTTAAAATACTTATTTTTACATCTAATGTACCTTTTTTCACCCTTGCTATATCCTCGCTTTATCCCCGCTACAACTTTTTGCACCTCCACCAATATACACTAAGTGCTTTAACTGCATAGATTAGATGTGTTGGCTTTTATTATAGTCGTATAATATTATAATCGAGGTGGTTAAAAATAGCCAATCAAAATTCGTATAAGTGTAGTGAAATGAAATGGATCTGAATTTAAATTAGAATTTGGATTAAAAATTCCGGAAACATGAAAAGTGTTGTAAATGAATTTTGGATTTAACATATGGAAATTTTAAGTTTTGGAGAGATTTGAAAATGTTTCGCGACAATTGCAAAGATATTTTGAAAATATTTCAAAATGGAAGTGTTTAAAAATGGATTTTGAAAGTGATATAGTATTGAACTCACTTCGGTCGTTGGAAAATAACCCTAATGATATTGGCCACATCATCAATGTTTGTTTTCGAGTTTATAAGTGACGGATTACTACCAAAGATATTGTTTTCGAATTGTTTTGAGAAAATAAGTTGTTTTGAATCCTAAAAAGGAATATTTGATTTCTGGGGAAACCAAGTTTTTTAAAACTTCTAAGAAGAGATAGGTTGAATTAAACAGTTTGTAAAAGCAAACAGGAATTTGAAATGGAATTGGATTGGTGAGTTAAAAATTTGAGATTGAGAATGGAACCTGAGTTTGAAATGTGATCTGACTTGGGTATAAGCAGATGATTTGGTTTAAGTATGAATTGATTAGAGATCAATTAAGAATGCATGGGTATACGCTGACTCGATAGCAAATGGAAGAAATATGTTAAATGCCCGAAAAAAAGGTACAAGATTATATTTTATGTGAGTTTGAGATTTATGAGCCTATTGGGCAATCCACTTGGTTGTTTGATTTTCTTTTGGATTGGAGATGTCCTAGAGGCGAGTTGTAGTTGTACCGATTGAACCATGCAAAGGAGATGCTGGCGTAATTTTCTGGAGATTTAAGGTGTTAGGAAATTTTTGTTAGTAGGAATGAATTAAAATATTAACTAAAATTAATTGGTTCAATTGGAACTGAAGTTAAGAAGTAAAATTAAAGATTTTTATCTAGTTAATAGGGTTTGTAGCCTTTTTCTCGGCTTAGTAATTTCGGGGACGAAATTCTTTTCAAAGGGAAGAATGTAACGTCCCGTATTTTTAGAAATTGAATAAATATATTATTTAATTATTTAAAATCGATTTGGATATTTAAATGACTTGAATTCGAATATTTTGAATATTTAATTAATATAAATAGTGGATAATAAATTCAATTTCTGAAGTAGTCAGAATTAGTTGAATTGGCAATATTGTGAGTATTGGATAATTTAACTGATTTAATTTAGTTTAGAATTGAATCATAGTAACGAGTTTATTATTTAAATGACATTTTAACGTATTAATTATAGTATAATTTACAGGGAGATCGTAACATCGTGGTAGTTCGTAATTTGATGTTTTGAACTTCAATAGAGTGTATATGATTCGTTATAAGTCAGACTTCTTTGAAATAAGAAATGTTTGAATCTATTGAACTATATATTTCTAATGGAAGTGAAAAATGAAGATTTCATGTTATAGATTATGTCTTATATCCAAATCAAATTTTCAAAAAATCGCTATGGAATTGGTTATAAACCATAACAATTTATTTAATATATTAACATATTGGTTTCGAATTTGGATAAGTTTTTTTTTTAAAGTTAAGCGGAAATTTTATTAATTGGCAAAAATTACAAAATTAAGCTTTCAACATAAATATATGCAAAAGCTTTCAGCCTAAGTTAAGAAGAACCAAATATTACAATTTTCATCTATATGCAATTCACCACGCACACACAATCTAGAATAAAGGAAACGCTGCAGTCCAAATAGCCATCCTTCAAGTTTCTCATTCGGATAAGATTTTTATGACGTATTATTAATTTAATTTATAGAAAGTAATTTTTAATTGGAAAAAAATGAACTACCTTTAGGTTTGAAGTATTTTACACCCTATATCAGCATTTTTGGAATTTTATAGGATAAGTTATTTTGTCTATTTTATTATAGTTTTGGGATCGTGGCATTGCTTGACATGACGGTATTTTCATTTTGTTGTTGTTAGCGATTCAACTTGAATGAAGATGTGTGCATACCTGATGTAATGCCTTAAATTTCATAGTAAGAACCCTTTCCTTGATCTTAAGTTCTCGTTTTCGTGTAGCAAGCTTCTCTTTGATATAGATGTCAATTTTTCTGCATGACAAAAATAAAATCAGACTTCCAAATGTTAACTTGTTGTTGCTTGATTGGCATAAATCTATCAAACTCCTGCAAAGAATTTTTCACAGCGTCCTTGTTAGAAGTCAAAGTTAAACCAATGAAGTTGACTTCGTTTATATTATTTGGGTCTGTACATGAGTTATCAGCACGGCCAATTGATTCCTCAACTACTTTTGATGCTTCATTAACATTGGATGTTGTATGTAATACCTCATTTTTATGTCTTATGTCGCACCCATTCTCAACATGTATATATTAATTGTTGATCACGTATAAACATATATATTAGAACATTATGTATGTCCTCTTTTCCTTAGCCTTATCAAGTAAGAAGCTTATGTAAATATATATCCTATGCGTAGTGCATATGCAGAACTATGAAGTGAAGAGACAGTGCAGACCTATCTTTCCCCTAAATACTTCATTCCCAAGGAATATAGATTCTCCCTTTTCACACAGCTAAAATTTTGGAAATATAACCAACCCGAGAAAAAGCGCATGCTTATATATGTCATATACCTTAATACTTAAGTCTCTTCTCTATAAATTATGTGCAGTGTCTCCCATTCTCTCTTTTCAGAAGTTTAAGCCAAAGCCATGTCTTCAGCTATAAGTTTTACTAGCTTCCAAGAATCATTTAAAAACATGCGCCTCACTAAAAATCCAAATACATACATACATATGTATATATATATAAGCGCATTCATATGGATATGCTCTTCAACCACATACTTTTTTTGGGGATTGATCGCAAATACCGATGTGTTTTTTTTGGAGACATCATGCTAGGTTTCGTGTTATTTGGAAATGGAGGCATCGATGTGCGAATAAGCGGCTGAAGTAATGATGGTAGGTGAGAGGTGAACGGTTTGTTAAATTTTGAGGGGATTACGTGATTTTTTTATGTCACAACTGTACATAGGAGCAATGCTTCAAGCTGATGTCGCGATACATGACGGGTGTTTGAGTTCTTGGAATTGGTGATGGAGTAGGAGAGATTTTAGAGCTGATTGGAATGGTGTTTCTATTTCGAATTTTTATGGAGAGATGAAGCGGTTGTGGAAGCAAATGTCCACTTGCGATGGTGTTGTATACACAATGGGTTTGAGCAGTTACGAAGTGGAGGAGAAGCGGCTAGCAATTTTAATGAGGTGGATTAAAATGTATTATATAATTAATAAAAGATTATTATGTTTAAATAGTTTAAACATGTAAAAAAATATCTTTTCCATACATTATCAGAATTCAATGAAAGATGATCCTTTAGGATCGTATGAATGCAGGCTACACAATGGAACTGGTCTGGAGCGATTTGGATCTTGTTACAATTTATGACGATATTAAACACCGGATTTGAATCATCAACCATTAATCATTGTTCAACGATTAACGACAATGTGAGTAAACTCAATAAGTCTTCCTAGTTTTACAATTTTATAAAAATATTTTAGAATTGATAAGTGTTGATTGAATGAAGTGTGATGGGTTTTTAGATGAACTGCTAATAAATTGGTTGAAATTATAGATATAGTTGTATATATATAAGTCGTTGCTTAAATATTGATTCTATTTGTTATGATATCTCATATTGAAATGTATCGATGTTATTTATGTTGATTAACGTCTGTGCATGCGGGGAAACATGTCGGAGGGATCCAACTGGATTCCTCAACAAATATATTTTTATTTTTCATATATTGCGTTATGTGATGTGACCAATAATCTGTGATTTGATTATTGTGTGTTTGAGATGTTGAGTAACACTAACCCTAGGATAAATAGGTATTAAATACCGTAAAAATATATTCAAATAAAAAGAAAATGAATTTGTATTTTAAAAGAAAAATCTATTTTTCGATATAGAAATTTAATTTCGAATGTTCTAGAAATGTATAACTTGTTTTCAATAATAAAAACGAGTAGTTTAATATATAAACGATGTTTATAAATAAACTGTGATAATTATCTTTGGATAATTTCTAAATGTAAATTCAAGAACGAATTTAAAGGGAAATGAGAAATCATTTTAAAAGGAAATGATGAAAATTATTTCAATGTTCGGAATGTGAATAGATTGAAATAAATCCATAAATATTTGTAATTAGAATTCGACTATATCGAATGTTATAAAAATAATTTATTTTTAGAAATTATATATTATATAAATCGGAAACTGATAAGATAATTAGTATTCTATTTAAAACTGATAACTTATAATCGAATGTAAAATCGATATAGAATTATAATCTTATTAAATTAAATAAGCTAAAAGATTGATGTGTATACCGGATTTGAAAAATAAAATGAAATGTGAATGGGAAGTTATGAAATGACCCGGTAAATATAATTTGAATAGTGTTTATAAACAGAAATTAAGATTGATCTGATTAAGTGATCCCGGATTTCTATAGAGTAATAATATTCACGTTTTAAAGTGAAAAATGATTTAAAAGCAAACGTTTTACAGATTAAAATGGTTATAAAAGGAAATTGGTAAATGTTTGGTAATGATAAATTCAAAAATGAATTTAGAAATTGAGTTGATTTGAAATGGTAAATTATTCCATAGTTCAGAATGTTAATCGGGTAAAGGTTATTCGAAGGAGATTATTCAAATAGAGATTATTCGAGGGAGAGTTATATATTGAAATTCAATTATATCGAATTAAGGAAAGTACTATTTACTTTTCGATTTTAATCCAGATTAATTAATTAGTTAATTATTATTTATTTATTCAAAATAATGAATCAAAATTATATTTCTAAATTTAAATATTTTGGAAGCAGGTATTATAACGCCATCGTTATAATCAGTGTTTTCTGTAAAAGAATAAGATTCTTAATTTGAATCAGAGAGTTGCATTAGTGATGTTTGTTGATAAGAAGTTAAGAAATGGAGTTTTGGAAATTAGAAACTAACTGGAGATTAGTCAAGTTGAATGGTTTCCTGAGTGTCGATCTGATGTTGGTTTGGCCTTCGGGGTTGATACTTAGGGAGTTGTTCTACTACCAGTTTACGGTTAGGGACTGATGAATGCGGAAGAATAGTGATGCATGAATAATAAATGGAAATGTTTTCCAATGTTATTAAAGTATATTTTCTAAATATATGAATAAGAATTTGTGAATATATGGAAATGTTTTCTGATGTTAAAAAGAGATATTTTATGGTATATATAAAATAAATAGTTATGATAAATGGAAATGTTATTTTATCAAGAATCGTAAGAGCCTATACGGGTTTAGAGCAATATTTGGGTAGAGATTAAAGAGAAATTTAGGAAATGAATAAATTAATAAAAAACTAAATTAAAAAGGGTTCAGTGTTGCTTGATGGTTGATCAACAGAATTTCCATTTGGAAATAGGAACGTTGTTTGTATAAATGTTTCCTTTGATAGGTAAATAACCGACTATCATAGTTTTGGCCCATTTTAAATTACCATTGTCAATACGGAGAGACCAGGATTAGATTTATTATCTGAAAACCACTCCGTATGGGAATAAGCGTTACGAATCGAATTACGCTGAAGATAATTAAAGATAGAGTAAAGTGCAAGGGTTTTTCTGTTAATCCTAGGTAGAAATTTCCTAAGATGGATTAATAGGATAGTGCCTTCAGTTTGTCCGGTGCTAGACTGCCAGGATAACTTGTATTGACGAATGTATGATAGAGTATGCCTAACAAATCATATACATTGATCTCTTTAAACGTGTTACATTTGGTAGTGGAGGAATTCGTTTCTTTTAGCTTTATACCCGTGATATTTTTGGGAAATAAATAAATGATTTTGGCAGGTTTGACGATGTGGCATTCAAAGTGAATGTAGATGTGATATGTCAAAAAGGTAAATATGGCTACTAACCTCACAACCGGAAAATGACAAAAATCGGGCAGGCAGCATGGCTAAGTGGGTCGCTCCCGATTAGGGTGTATTATCACTTATCTAGAGAAAAATCATTTCCTTCTTTATTCTATCGATGATTTCCCTTTTGGGAAACGATTGCTGATCCCAACTGTTGGTGATATACATTCGATAAACACAGGCAAAATGAGTGGTCAGTCATGCGTAGCTAGGTTACAAGGTGTTCTTATGTTACGACCCACAGATTTTCGGCCTTGAAAACCGACATGAATACAATTCCATATCCTATGTCGATCTTCCATACACTGAAAAAATTGGATAGCTATTAGAAAGAAATTAGAGGGTGAGATAAGAAAGAAATATTAGAATAGAAGAAGAAGAACCAACACAACACAGAGTCTCACATCGCAACGGAACAAAATATAAAACAGAAATAAATGCTTATTGAGAGTTTTTTTAAAATACTTACAATATTAGAGTACATCTCACATCTGGATAGTGATAACAACTTGTCCTCATATACAACACACATCGACATAAATATAAGATACGATAAGTCTGAATACCTCCAACCCATCTCTGGACTTCGCAGCATCCGATAACTTGAACCTGTACAACCCAGTCTAACCCGAGCATTTACGAAACACCAGGTCGGTCTGGTGAACCAGAGTGAGAAGAACTCGCACAATATTAAGGGGATCATCTAACTTGATTTTAAAGTTCAAAATCTTTTCAAAAGAAAAGGATAATCGTAAGACCAAATCCACAAATAAATACGGATGGCTTTTACCTTACGATAACCCGAAACATTTTTGAGATTAATATCTTTTCTGATATTACAATAGTATCTAAATACAAGTAATAGCAATCTAGCGGAACGCTTGCATCTCATGCTCCACATATATAGTATACAATCAAAACCGCGGGCGCTTATTGGAGATTGGATTCCGACTATGATAAGGTATGGGACCACCTGGCGATTGTGTATCTCTAGAGGGGAACACACTGGGTTCAACAAGAACGTCTTGCAACCCGACCCACACATGACCAACCACTCATTTCGCTTGAATGTATCAAATGTATATCACCAAAGGTTGGGCTCAAACCACTGTTTCCCGAAAGGGAAAGCATCGAAATAGATTAAAGAAGCAAAAGGAATTTCTCTATATAGGTGATTATACACCCTAATGGGAGCGATCCACATAGCCATGCTGCTTGCCCGATTTTTTTTCGTTTCCCGGTTGGTGAGGCTAGAATTTTTGATTAACTTTTGAACATCTGGCCATCATTCACTTTGAATGCCACATCGTCAAATCTGCCAGATATCACTAATTGACATCCACAAAAATACTCCAGTTGATAAGCTAAGAGAAAGGACTTTTCTCCGCCACCAACTATGATACATTTGAAGAAATCAACGTATGTGATCCCTTTGGAAATACTCTGTCAGACATCCGTCCATACAAGTCATCCTGGAACAGGATGAACTGAACGTACTATCCTACTGCATCCAATATAGGAATCACCCCATGGATCAGTAGCGAGAAGTTCTTGCAATCCGTAGATTCCAACCACGACAAAATCACATCTTATCTCTACTTGCAAGGAAGAGAATATTAGTGGTTCTTCCGTTTAATGGAGCTCAAAGGTCTTCAATGCTCCATCTCGATCATCTTTTGATATCTTCACGTATTTGTTGGTCAGAATGGTTTTCGAATATAAATTCGATCCCAGTCTTTCCGTACCAACACTCGTATTGGACAGATTTGATAGTCAGTGATTTAACTATCAAAATAAACAGTGATTCAATCATGAAAATCAAATGACTTCACTGATTCAGTATTCAGCACCACTTGGCCTTTAAATTAAAACAAAACGCAAATTTAAGACTCTTAAATATTTTGATATTATGAATATAACTTTTCGCTTCTTATTTATCATAAGATTATTCTTTAAACGTATTCATTTTAATACTTAGAAAAATTCTATATCATATCCAGTTTTCTATTTTCATTTTCAATTAGCCACATTACTATCTACTATTGTGAAATCAATCCAACTTATTACACGTAAAACAATGTCGAGATATCTTTTATTCATTTCATTACTTAAAAACAATAATCCATACTTATCACATCAAATAGAACTCAACTTTACGTTTCCTTTCAAATTCGAAAATATAATTATAATTTCCCACAATTCCTTTTTGTTTCCCTTTTTCTTTGGAATCCTCACTATATAATTTCACTTCTTGCAGATTTCCTTTACTTCAGATCTCTCGATATATATTCTCCAAATTCTCACCCAGCGTTGCATTATTATTTCAATAATGGAAATAATAAATTATCGCTAACCTCTTTAACCATTACCAACTAATATCATCTTCAGATAATCCTGATGTTGTTCAATTGGGGTATTTTAATTACCTCTCAGACCTTGGTCAACAACGTTCCTATCCTTAGATAAATATAAGTTGTAATCCAAAAACCAATATTCCATTCCAGTATCAGAACAAATACCATTTAATTATTTTATTCAAAATACAATTTCATATGACTTTATTACTCTTTGAAAATCTCTTTCTCTAATATATCATTATTTCTTGATTCAATTACTAAATAATTACTTAAAAATATCATCCTTTAATCTCTACCTCTTTAGACAAATTCATTTTATAACTCGGATTTGGCTCCATAATCCTATGACCCGCTCCTTTACGAAATTCACTTTTACCAATTCCCTTTCTAACCCATTCAATCATCGAAATTCTTAATTCAATTTCCCAATTTTACTTAATCCCATTTTTAAGTAACGTTAATTTAAAATTAACGGTATAACACCTCAAACCTCCTTTATATAACACTAGTTTATTCTAAACCCTTTTCATCTTTTTCTCCTTTTACTTAATTCAAGTATCATTTAATTTAAGCTATCGTACTTGCTTAAAATTCCCTTTATAACTTCATTATAAAAATTCGGGTTTTTAAATATAAAACCCGTACATAAACTCCCTTCACCAATCAATTTGATTTGATTTCAAATTCCGATTTCCCTTTTTAAATGAATTTCAATAACAAAAATAAATCTCCTAAATTATTATTCCGGAAAATAATTTACTTCGATCATTAACTACTTCAGTAGTTAATTTCTTTATTAACTAGAATAAATCGTAAATCCTTTTTAAAACCTTATTAGAATTTAAACAATGTTCATTAAACTATTTTATTAGATTCAATCAAAACAAAGTAATTTAATAATCAACTCCAGTTAAAACAGTCGACTTTTGTCAACTTAAAACACGGTTATCTCATTAACTGATTCCAATTAATTCTCACTTTAAATTAATTTATAATATAATTAATTTAAACACTTCCATTTGATTGTTAAAACAATTATACAAATTTAACAGTTAAGTTAATTTTCTATTCACTTATTTATAAATCTAATGAACTTCAGATTTAACTCTATAAAATTAATTAATAATAATAATTAATTTAAATATTAAATAATAAATAATTATTTCCTTTTGATAAACTTATTTTCAATATAATTTAATTCAAAATCTATATCCAATAATAAAATAAATTTTATAACTTCATCTCTGTCGATTTGCCTGATGGTAAATCAACATAAAAAAAACAATTGATTTTATCGGTCATATGTTGCCAAATGTCACGGCAAGGAATTTCGCTCGATCCGAATCAATCGTTAAACCGATCTAGACTGTTCGAAACCCCTGATCGTTTGAGAACAAGACAAATCAGAGCGCACATAGAAGAACATTTCATTGTTTATTACAACAATCCCATCAGAATACAAGAATATATAGAATATAAATGAATGAATTACATTCGATAAATATCAAAGATTACAATAAATTACATAGCAGCGGAAAATCAATAGAAAACACAACTGAAAGTAATGCGCGGATACAGAGCTTTCCGAGCATCGTTCCAGCTGTAAATCAGGATCCTATGAATATAAATATGCAAAACCAAAACTACTAGCTGCCCGTGTCGAAAATAAGGGCACCCAAAGTTTAGGTTAAAACAATAAACTCCAGGTCAGTCATGTGACTGGTGTGAGAACTAAAAACAGTTATTTAAAACTTTTACTTTAAAAGAGAGTAATTCAAGGGACCATGCCGTAAAACACGGAACGGGTTTCATCCCAAGAATACCAGTGCATAGAATAAACAGCGCAATGCTTTTTCGAATAATGAAGCTATTATAAGACCCAGGTCCCATCACACAATGCAACGCAAGCCGGAGGATAGGGTTTTCCCTTATAATAGCCAAACATGCTTGATACGTTTAAAACAAATCATTTGATACTATTATAGGTGTATAGTGTCAAAACAATTTCAATCATAAATATCAATCATAGACGACATGGGTACCATATATCATGTCGCCATACTAGTTCTATAATTAAAACCGCAATATCACGTATTGGAAATTGGATTTCCATCATGAGTCGAGGCAAGGGGCAAGCTCCTCTCCGCTTCGAGACACTCTAGCAAATGCCTCATGACTACACACTCTGGGAAACCCCTGGATGCTTCAGGGTCGGTCCTCTCTTACGTTTGAGGATTAGTATTCCTGAACACACGTTTCCCGGTCGTTACAGACCTAAAATCGAGGCGCCTCATCCAACAACCACATAGGTGAAAAGTATATAAATGTCAGGGCTGGTAAGTCACTGACACCACCAAAGCTATAAAGAAATGTCGTGCTCTCCCTGTAGTCCTTATCCCGTTTTTAACTCATACCGAGGTGTGAGGCTCATGAATTCACATTATACACAAAGCTGCCACGTAGGCCGTGCTTTGATCATCAACCACAAGAATTTGCTTTTCAACAGAAGCCTTGATCAATTGCCACTTAGGCGTGCCACACAGGCAATTCATGCCATGTGACTGATGTCCATCGATATACAACCTCTGAGCTCGTACGTCTCAGAGAAGGGCATTAAGCAAGAGAATAAATTCTCCGCCGCCAAACAGATTTATATTTAATGGAGATTAATCAACACAAAATAAAATCCAATGTCAGACACACAGTCCATTTACAAGTTCGTTCTGGGTCTTAACGAAACCGGAGGCACTTTCCTCGCATATCCATCGATCTCTAAGTATGTCTGAACGACCACCAACTGATTCCCTCATCTTGGGTGTACAGCCCAATCAAGATCATCAGTAATCACCCAAACGATGTGAAGATTTCCGGTCTTCAACCACCGTCTTCGTCTTCGACATATCGTCGAATCGGTTATTCAGAATGGGTATAAACCCATTCCATTTAGTTTCTAATTTTATATATCAAACAAATCCATTCCATTTCACCAAACAATCAAATTCAAATCAAATGATCTAACCAACTACACAACCAAACAAACAAGTCCATGGTCTATGGACGATGGTGTCGGGTGCTACTAAACACCGTCTGCATCCTAGTATATATATATATATAACTAGAAAGAGAAGATTTAAAGTGAGGAGTTCTCACCTTGGGGTTCCACTCCTCCATATTATATTTCTGAACGGTTCACATTTGGATTTGCTTTCCACCCATTCCATCGCGACCCTTTTCACGTTGTTCATATCAAAAATCATATTTTCAATATGATGTTTTATATATAAAAATCATATCTTTACATCGCTACTTCGTTATAAAAATTATATTTTTATATCGTTCTTCTTCTAATAAAGATTATATTTTTATAACTCTACCTAAATACAAATAATATTTTTATGTCTTCTATTATATAAAGATCATATTTTTAATATTCTACCAATATAAAAATCATATTTTTATTCTTTCTATAATATAAAATTCATATTTTTATTCTTCCTCAAAATAAAATCTATATTTTTACTATAAGTGAAGAAATCAATTTTACTATTCTATATGGTTTAAAAATCATATATTTTATTTCACTGTTCTATATGGTTTTTTAAAAATCATATATTTTATTTCACTATTTTATATGGTTTAAAAATCATATATTTATTTCCTAACCTTACATGCAAAAATCCAAATTTTTTAGAGATGCCATACATAAACAAAACTGAATTTACTATGTCCTATACATAAAAACTAAATCAAGAAAGAACAAAAAACTCACTTCGTATTTGTTTTTGGAGGGAAGGAGGGTTCACCAGGGGGCTGACGTGGCGGGGTGGTCGGTGTAGGGTTGCTACTGCGGTGGGGGCAGCCTTCGGTGGTCATGGCGGTGGCTCTCCTCACATTGGCAGCGGCGGATCTCGTACAGCGGAGGGGGCGCGATTAGGGTGCGGGATTGGGTTAAATCGAGAAGGGGAGAGAGGCAGGGGGTCGCGTTGGCTTCAGGAGAAGAGGAGGAGATCAAAGCGAGATGGAGGAGCGGAGGCAGAGGTGGAGTTCGGCGACGACGTGGGCGGCCTGGCGGAGGCGGCTGTGATGGATCGTATTTTTTTATATTCTTTAGTCGATCTGAAAAAGGAGAGGAGAGGGAGAGAGTTTTCTTATATATATAATATTAATATATTATTATTATTTACGATTTAAGTTGACTTTTCATACGATCTTCGAACAACACCCAACGACTGTCGCCCCTAGCTAATTGCCCCCATTCCGAACACAATGAGATATGTTACGCAAGCCAGTTCGGCTGTTACGATCAGTTTTCGTTCAATTTAGAATATAAATCAGTATATATTCAATTTGAACGCACATTTCAATTTACCGGGGCCACATACGGACTCGAAAAATTCCAGAAAAATTATTTCTAGCTTCGTATTGACGATACGGTCCTAACAAAACAAATTTCGTCAAATTCTGAGACCGTTTGAAAAATGGCCATTTTCCGGTTGACCCGATTATATTGAAACTGTCAAAACACGTTTAGCTTCGCCACGCTCACATACTGATTCATAAAATTATGAATTTTGAAACCTAGCAATAATTTGACATCCCGGATCCAATAAAAGTGGTTTCGTCGAAATCCGAGGTCGTTTGCAAAATTTCCATTTTAAGGGCCTGAATTCCATTGCGACTATTCTGAATTTTCAACTGGGCATATCTCTTGATTCCCGCTATGAAATTTCGATTTTTCGGATTCGTTGGAAAGATATTCCCAAATAGATCCTATTATTTTTGGTTTCACTAAAATCTGGTTTATTTTGCACCCGGTATGTTCAATTGAAATTTGAAATCGAATTATCGAACTACCGCGCCATTTTCAATTCCCTTTATAATTATAAATAATTACTATATTCTAACGACGACGTATATAAATATATACGTTCGAATTCTATTCAAAATAAATTTCTCGTCGATATTATTTAAAATAATTCATTTTAAATATTCAAAATTCATTAAAATTGCCAAAATAAAAACTTTAAACTGGCTCGGATTTTCGGGTTGTTACAATCTCCCCCACTTAAAACTTTTCGTCCCCGAAAAGGAACGAAGCCGAAAGTTGTTTAACTAATCAACTCAACCTCCAGTATTTTCTTTACGGCTTAAGTTCTTCAACTTTTCAGTTTCTAAGAATTTTTCAAAATTTTCAAAAATTTGGCTAACACCCTAAATTTTCGAAAAATTTCGCCATAACCTCCCCTGCACCGGGAAAATCCCGAAATTGCCATACAGGCCTTCTGATCTCAAAAAGAAAAAGAAAAAGCCAAGCGGCTAGCCAGTCGTCTCATAAAATCATCATCACCCAAACAAAACAGTAAATTATGGTAAATATGTACCTATTTGTCGGGCAAACAATTTTATTTCTCTGCTCAAGCCTCCTTGTTATGACCTGTTCAATGTAAGTACATGTATATGCAAGCAAATGCGACAAATTTTCAATACAATTCAATATTCGATACAATTAGGCTAAATGGTTCAAAATTTTCAAACAAATAAACAAACAACACAAACATCAATCAATTAGTGAATTAGAGTTTCAAATTCATAATTTTGATATATATACAGAAAATCATGTTTTGATGCCAAATCACAACAATAAACCTATCTAGTTTTAATTCTCACACCAGTCTATGGAAATATACAGAAAATCATACCTTCGTCACACGAATATAAATTCTGACGACGAGTACTCAACCATCAGAATCATCTTCGGGATACTAGAGTATGATTCTATATCTATCTAGTATATGGAAACTTCGAATATACGTTCATGATGCGTATACGCGAAATCTTTATATACTCGATTGTCCAAATTCAATATAAATAAATATTCAAATACGTATAAAATGGTTTAAATTTTCAAAACAATATTGTTTTCATTTGAAAAATATACTCTTCACACCCATTCTAGGATACTACTGATCCTATCTCTAACGAGTCATTCTAATTGGATATTACTAATCCAAAATCTGATGAATTCTTTCGTATGGTTCTAATGTGCCTTGTTCTCGAGCTCTGTAAACCAAAGCTCTAATACCAACTGTCACGGCAAGGAATTTCGCTCGATCCGAATCGGTCGTTAAACCGATCTAGACCATTCGAAACCCCTGAACGTTTGAGAACAGGACAAATCAGAACGCACACAGAAGAACATTTCAATGTTTATTACAACAATCCCATCAGAATACAAGAATATACAGAATATAAATGAATGAATTACATTCGATAAATATCAGAGATTACAATAAATTACATAGCAGCGGAAAATAAATAGAAAACACAACTGAAAGTAATGCGCGGATACAAAGATTTCCGAGCATCGTTCCAGCTGTAAATCAGGATCCTATGAATATAAATCTGCAAAACCAAAACTACTAGCTGCCCGTGTCGAAAATAAGGGCACCCAGAGTTTAGGTTAAAACAATAAACTCCAGGTCAGTCATGTGACTGGTGTGAGAACTAAAAACAGTTATTTAAAACTTTTACTTTAAAAGAGAGTAATTCAAGGGACCACGCCGTAAAACACGGAACGGGTTTCCTCCCAAGAATACCAGTGCATAGAATAAACAACGCAATGCTTTTTTGAAGAATGAAGCTATTATAAGACCTAGGTCCCATCACAAAATGCAACGCAAGCCGAAGGATAGGGTTTTCCCTTATAATATCCAAACATGATTGATACGTTTAAAACAAATCATTTGATACTATTATAGGTGTATAGTATCAAAACAATTTCAATCATAAATATCAATCATAGACGGCATGGGTACCATATATCATGTTGCCATACTAGTTCTACAATTAAAACCGCAATATCACGTATTGGAAATTGGATTTCCGTCATGAGTCGAGGCAAGGGGCAAGCTCCTCTCCGCTTCGAGACACTCTAGCAAATGCCTCAGGACTATACACTCTGGCAACCCCTGGATGCTTCAGAGCCGGTCCTCTCTTACATTTGAGGATTAGTATTCCTGAACACACGTTTCCCAGTCCTTACAGACCTAAAATCGAGGTGCCTCATCCAACAACCACATAGGTGAAAAGTATATAAATGTCAGGGCTGGTAAGTCACTGACACCACTAAAGCTAGAAAGAAACGTCGTGCTCTCCCTGCAGTCCTTATCCCGTTTTTAACTCATACCGAGGTGTGAGGCTCGCGAATTCACATTATACACTAAGCTGCCACGTGGGCCGTGCTTTGATCATCAACCACAAGACTTTGCTTTTCAACAGAAGCCTTGATCAACTGCCACTTAAGCGTGCCACACAGGCAATTCATGCCATGTGACTGATGTCCATCGATATACAACCTCTGAGCTCTTACGTCTCAGAGAAGGGCGTTAAGCAAGAGAATAAATTCTCCGCCGCCAAACAGATGTATATTTAATGGAGATCAATCAACACAGAATAAAATCCAATGTCAGACACACAGTCCATTTACAAGTTCGTTCTGGGTCTGAACGAAACCGGAGGCACTTTCCTCGCATATCCATCGATCTCCAAGTACGTCTGGACGACCACCAACTGATTCGCTCATCTCGGGTGTACAGCCCAATCAAGATCATTAGTAATCACCCAAACGATGTGAAGACTTCCGGTCTTCAACCACCGTCTTCGTCTTCGACATATCGTCGAATCGGTTATTCAGAATGGGTATAAACCCGTCCTTTCCGAACAACCCGCATATATTAAAAACGAATGTTACACAAACACAACATATGCCTCATTCCAATTCAGCAGCCACTAATCGTAAATCAGCAAGAGAACAATTTCCCAAATATTAACCCCGAAGGCCGAAACCAACATCAGATCAATACCCAGGAAACCATTCTTCTTAGCTAACCTACAGCTAGTTTCTAAATTTCATATTCTTAGGGAAAGGTTCCCATTAATTTTATCAAAGATAAATTCTTTAAAATTTATCCTTTAATCTTCTTTTGGATATCATTTCAAACCAGATTATGGTTTCCCAAACTAGTCGAGATTAGCGAACCACACCGAAGTAATTATTTATTTTATTTCCCAATCCCAACCTATTCATCCCATGAAGAAAACTGGTAATACTCCATATCTAACACCACGGTGTTATCGGTAAAATTAATTACCATTTCACGTTCAAATCTAATTAAAGATTTAACTATCGCTTTGGAGAAAAACTGGTGATACTCCATTCTCGCTCATTTTCCAAATTTGATAATTTAAATTATCAATTCACATTTCAATTTAATTGCAGATTCATTAAAACTCCCTTTTACTGGTTAAAGAACTAATGTCATTTAAAACACAGTTCACGATAAACCCAAATCACATTCTATTTATTATCGGGTTAAAGAACTAGTGTTATTTAAAACACCATTCACGATAAACCCACAAATCAATTCTATTTAAAACCCATTTCAAATCCAATTTATTTATTTAAAAATAAATGGGTTCTAATTTTAGTTCAAAACTAGTTCATTTCGATAAAAATATATTTTTATCTTTTCAAATATGGAGTTTTTCATCCCAATTTTTCCCAAATCATTTCTTATGATTTTACACAAATTATTACTATTTTTAACAATTTTATTAAGGCCCGTACAGCCGATTTACATCAACGGCCATCGAACTGCGCTTACAGCATCCTTTTCAAAATTTGATTTGGACGTATCTCCAAATCCAACCGTTAGATTTCAAATTTCTAATATTCGTTAGAAAGCTCTTTTCGATACGAACCCAATGGTTCCGGTTTTAGGAGAATCCGACGGTCGGATCTCCCGTAATGTCCGTTCAAAATCAATGGTCGAAATTCACGAACTGCTGCGGCGCGGCGCGTTTTATTCAGGCCATTATATTATATATATAATATATATTTCGTCGAATTCTATGTAAAACAAATTTTATAAATAGTTTTAAATTCGTTTAAAAAACATTTCAACTTCCATTTCCAATTCAAATCAAAATTGAATTTTTTCTTATAAATTCGTTTTAAATTCATTTCAATTTTAATTCAAATTTCGATTCAATTTGAATTCATTTCAAATCGATTTTTATTCTATTTCAATTTGTTTCCAATTCAGCACTAATTCGTTTTATATTCAATTCAATTTGAATTTCCTTTATATTCAATTCAATTCGGATTCGTTATATATTCAATTCTATTCGAATTCGTTATATATTCAATTCAATTCGAATTTCTTTTATATTCAATTCAATTCGAATTCGTTATATATTCAATTCAATTCGAATTCATTATATATTCAATTCAATTTGAATTCGATTTATATTCAATTCAATTCGAATTCGTTTTATATTCAATTCAATTCGAATTCGTTTTATATTCAATTCAATTCGAATTCGTTATATATTCAATTCAATTCGAATTCGTTTAATATTCAATTCAATTCGAATTCGTTTTATATTCAATTCAATTCGAATTCATTTTATATTCAATTCAATTCGAATTCGTTATATATTCAATTCAATTCGAATTCGTTATATATTCAATTCAATTCGAATTCGTTTTATATTCAATTCAATTCGAATTCGTTTTATATTCAATTCAATTCGAACTCGTTTTATATTCAATTCAATTCGAATTCGTTTTCTATTCAATTCAATTCTAAAAACGAATATAGTCGATATAAATATCGTTCGCGTCAAAATAGCGCATCTCTAATCAACACGGCTTTATATATTTCAATAATTCCGTTATTCTATTCAACAAATGAATATTTATCCTATTCAATACATGAATCTATATTTTTGTCAACACATGACTAATCTCAACGAATGAGTACTTTCCACGTGTGACTATTTTTGTTATTCTATATATTTTATAAAAATTATGGTATCTATCGTTTGATTTCAAATCTGACTCCAACCGTAAATTAGTAAGAGAACGATTCCCTAAATATTAACCCCGAAGGCCGAAACCAACATCAGATCAATATCTAGGAGACCACTCATATTAACTATTTTACAGTTAGTTTCTAATTTTATATATGATAAAGATGTAAATTTTATTGTTAAAATATTTCGTTCAACACATGACTAATCTCAACGGATGAGTACTGTCAACACATGAACCTTTATTTTATAATATTCTTTATTTTCTAAATTGGAATGAGGCCCAATCAATTACCATATAAAGTTAATTATATGGATTCCATACAACACATGTATATAATAGCAACGATAAATAATCAACCATCATCCAAAGTGCACTACACTGTATAAGCATCAAATATAGATATCTAACGCTTATAACAGCCTGTCGATCCATCGATCGACATACAACTAATTATTGGAATTAGTGTATGTCGTATATTATCCCAATACCCGTGTGGGGTTTCAAACAATCAAACACAGATTTTATTTGTGCAGTTGGGCGATGTGTAAAATTTATCGTCCCAATCAATGTACTTCAAATAGGTGTACATAAACAAACCGTCCGGTTTGTAAATGAATATTTATTCACATTCCCGTTAAAATTATATTTTTAACGACCAAATTATTTTACTCAACCTATCAATATTCTATTCGGTTCATTTATTAAATAAAATGATATCTTTATTTTTCTAACTTATTTTAGAAAATTTCGGCGGCATAACGGCACGATACTAGAAACGGGACAATGCCTAGCCTTATCCCCGGTCTAATAATGGCCCACGCCATACATATATCAAACAAATCCATTCCATTTCACCAAACAATCAAATTCAAATCAAATGATCTAACCAACTACACAACCAAACAAACAAGTCCATGGTCTGTGGACGATGGTGTCGGGTGCTACTAAACACCGTCTGCATCCTAGTATATATATATAACTAGAAAGAGAAGATTTAAAGTGAGGAGTTCTCACCTTGGGGTTCCACTCCGCCATATTATATTTCTGAACGGTTCACATTTGGATTTGCTTTCCACCCGTTCCATCGCGACCCTTTTCACGCTGTTCATATCAAAAATCATATTTTCAATATGATGTTTTATATATAAAAATCATATCTTTACATCGCTACTTCGTTATAAAAATTATATTTTTATATCGTTCTTCTTCTAATAAAGATTATATTTTTATAACTCTACCTAAATGCAAATAATATTTTTATATCTTCTATTATATAAAGATCATATTTTTAATATTCTACCAATATAAAATCATATTTTTATTCTTTCTATAATATAAAAATCATATTTTTATTCTTTATATAATATAAAAATAATAATTTTATTCTTTCTATAATATAAAAATCATATTTTTATTCTTCTTCAAAATCAAATCTTTATTTTTACTATAAGTGAAGAAATCAATTTTACTGTTCTATATGGTTTAAAAATCATATATTTATTTTCACTGTTCTATATGGTTTTTTAAAAATCATATATTTTATTTGACTATTTTATATGGTTTAAAAATCATATATTTATTTCCTAACCTTACATGTAAAAATCCAATTTTTTTAGAGATGCCATACATAAATAAAACTGAATTTACTATGTCCTATACATAAAAACTAAATCAGGAAAGAACAAAAAACTCACTTTGTATTTGTTTTTGGAGGGAAGGAGGGTTTACCAGGGGGCTGACGTGGC
This sequence comes from Allium sativum, assembly GCA_030737875.1. Classification (NCBI taxonomy): domain Eukaryota; kingdom Viridiplantae; phylum Streptophyta; class Magnoliopsida; order Asparagales; family Amaryllidaceae; genus Allium; species Allium sativum. Next base: position 832,579,184 of record CM060910.1, read on the forward strand.
GGGGTGGACGGTGTAGGGTTGCTGTAGCGGTGGGGGCAGCCTTCGGTGGTCCCGGCGGTGGCTCTCCTCACATTGGCGGCGGCGGATCTCGTACAGTGGAGGGGGGCGCGATTAGGGTGCGGGATTAGGTTAAATCGAGAAGGGGAGGGAGGCAGGGGGTCGTGTCGGCTTCAGGAGAAGAGGAGGAAATCAGAGCGAGATGGAGGAGCGGAGGCGGAGGTGGAGGTTCGACGGCGACGTGGGCGGCCTGGCGGAGGCGGCTACGATGGATCGTTTTTTTTTTCTTTTTTTTATTCTTTAGTCGATCTGAAAAAGGAGAGGAGAGGGAGAGAGTTTTCTTATATATATAATATTAATATATTTTTATTATTTATGATTTAAGTTGACTTTTCATATGATCTTCAAACAACACCCAACGACTATCGCCTCTAGCTAATTGCCCCCATTCCGAACACAATGGTATATGTTACGCAAGCCAATTCAGCTGTTACAATCAATTTTCGTTCAATTTAAAATATAAATCAGTATATATTCAATTTGAATGCACATTTCAATTTACCGGGGCCACGTACGGACTCGAGAAATTCCAGAAAAATTATTTCTATCTTCGTATTGATGATACGGTCCTAACAAAACTAATTTCGTCAAATTCTGAGACCGTTTGAAAATGGCCATTTTCTGGTCGACCCGATTTAATTGAAACTATCAAAACACGTTTAGCTTCGCCACGCTTACATACTGATTCAGAAAATTATGAATTTTGAAACCTAGCAATAATTTGACATCCTGGATCCAACAAAAGTGGTTTCGTCGAAATCCGAGGTCGTTTGCAAAATTTTCATTTTTAAGGGCCTGAATTCCATAGCGACTATTCTAAATTTTCAACTGGGCATATCTCTTGATTCCCGCTATGAAATTTTGATTTTTCGGATTCATTAGAAAGATATTCCCAAATAGATCCTATTATTTTTGGTTTCACTAAAATCCGGTTTATTTTGCACCCGGTATGTTCAATTGAAATTGAGTTATCGAACTACCGCGCCATTTTCAATTCCCTTTATAATTATAAATAATTACTATATTCTAACGACGACGTATATAAGTATATACATTCGAATTCTATTCAAAATAAATTTCTCGTCGATATTATTTAAAATAATTCATTTTAAATATTCAAAATTCATTAAAATTGCCAAAATAAAAATTTTAAACTGGCTCGGATTTTCGGGTTGTTACACCAAATTCCCAACCAATACTACACATTGGTTTAAACTAAACAGAGGTTAAATTTCCAGTCAACAATCAACATTCAAATCGATCATCCCATCAGATCAGTTCATATATGACAATATGAAAATAAGTAATATCTTTGAGGAATCCCGTTGGATCCCTCCAACCTATTCTTCCCTGTATTCAAATGGTTATCACAGATTAGGTCAACCAGTTTCATTTAACTGGTAATTTCTATAACAATGAATAACAACTATTTGACATCAACCAATCAATAAAACAATTCAAACAATTAAACACGTTTATAAATAAACGTGACCAATAAGATAAGTTACCTCTATTGGATCAAATCGTTAAAATAACGATTTGGTATTTCACTGAAATTAAACAACGGTTTAATTTCATCAGTTAAATCAACAGATAGATATATAATTAGCAGCCAGTCAACCATCAGCAAGCAAAGTACACAAAATAAAAAACCTAATTTATATAAAATTTAAATGAAAAAAAAATGAGTGAGTTTAACTCACCTTGACCTAATTTATCATTGAAATAGTTGGTTTTAACTAAATTAAACAGATGTTTAATTTAATTAAAAATCCCGGTTGATTCTAAATCTTTCCAGTTCTGTTCCATGACGTCGTACTTGCCAAGACGATTCCAATGATATCTGGTTTATCAGTTTCTGATAATATAATGAGTTATTAATATCTTAAGGTTAATATGTTTTAAATTAAAACTAATTAAATCTTAATTACAGTTTAGCTTTAAATTAATTATATTGGGTAAAACAAATACTCAGGCTCAATTAAACACCCTGCTTCCTGTTCAGATTGATACCCTAACCATGTTGCTTCCCAATTCCATTCTATAATCATATATGAGAGTTATTAACATTTTAAGATTATACTATTTTACATTTAACAATTAGTTCCTTAATTACTTTTTAATTCTGAAGTTAGATGCTGATTTTGTTGTCTTCCTTTGTTCGCGAATACCCACTACTGCTTTCTTTGTTTTCAAACCCTGTTCCAAACAGTAAGATGTTACTCAAATTTTACTTCAATGATTTTAAATAAATATAATTAATCTTTGAATTATTTACTATGATTAAAAAAATTGTCTTAATTACTTAGGTTAAGGATTTAACAGGGCCGTCACCCTCGTTCCAGCTCATGTTCGAATGTGCATCACGCCTATCCATTCCCCTTGATTAAAAAAAATTACAGTGCCTCGTTCCTTCTTTTGTTCCAAAAAGCTGCCTTCGATTCAATCTGTATTTGCACTTTCCTCCTTCGATCTGTACCTCGTCCCAAATCTGTTTCATCATGTAACGCATCATAATTTAGAGACTTGGACCCATTAATTATCATTAGAGTTAAACAAATCCCTGGGTTAAATAAAATTACGAGGCCGATCCTTCTTTGTCATGTTTGCAAACCACGCCAGTACCCAGGTTTCCATTTCGTTTTGGTCCCAACATTCATACATACGCTGCCCCTTCTGATGTCGCGAAACCCACTGCTACTGTCCCATTTTGTTTTTCTCTTCCAAAACCTTCGGTACCCCTTTCCTATTTTGAATACTGATCCCTCTTCTTCTTTAATTCCCCTGGCCATCGTGCCTTACTGTTCTGCTTCATTCCATAAATCGCAACAACCATCTTTCCTTCCTCGTCACCAATATACGTGCAACCTTTATCAACGCCGCTCCTTCATTCCAAACTGTCGGAGTCCCATCTAAGACTGGCGACTGTAGCACCACACCTCAGTCACCCTCCGAGCTTAACTGTCCTGCTCCTAACACCATCAATCACCAGCAGTTCCCATGAGAAGGCCACACATTTCAGCTTCAATCCCAGTTGCCTCGTTAAACTACAGTCCATCTCCACCGTTAGAACTTGAGATCCCAGATCCTTGAACGCATTTGTAGTTGGAGATTGGTGGAAAAAATGGATGTATTTGCAATAAAGGTGGAGAACGTATTGATCAATTTTGATCATTGAAATGAAGGTGGAGGAACAATATTTGTTTTGTTGACCACTGAATGCAGTTTGACAAAAATTAGGGTATGCTGCTGTGTTGTCTATTTATATTGGAACTAAAAAGTGGGGAGCACGGTTTGTGGTGTGGCATGCAGTAGCTTGCAACGAACGAAAAGAAGTTTATATAGGAAAGGGAATGGAATTATATTATTAAATATATAAATTAAAACTTACCACTGAGGTATCATCAAAATCTACCACATACAACATCTTTTTTTCCCATAAAGATGCTAATCCTAGCATAGAAAAATATTCCAGACCTAATGGGACAGGTTTCATCGAAATCCGAGGTCGTTTGTGAAAAGTTCTTTATAAATATTGATGAAAAATCAAGCATTTAAAATTCCTATAATTATAGAAAAATCCAATAAATTTGAAACCTTGACATTTTACTAGACCTCTTCCTTACGGATCCAATGAAATTTGTTTCGCTCAAATCGGAATTCATTTGGCCAGTCATTTACTCGTCAAAAGTTACCCATGTCTGAATCGACCAAATAATATAATTAATTAAGGCGTTTATCGTTGCCTCGATCACACGGTAAGTCCGATTGGCCCAAAAATTGAAAATTCTACAATAATTAATTAACACGAATCCAATAGCACTAGTTTCATCACATTCCGAGACTGTTTCGCGGTACTTTATTTTTATATGCACCGCAATGCCATTTTGGACACCAAATTACCCGATCTCAAAACATAACAAATTATATACCTATCCCGACTCTAATCGTCAATGCGAACTCAATGGAATTGGTTTCGTGGTTCAATTCGATGGTCTTCTCAAGTTATGCGCAAATATTCCTCTATTAAATTAATTACGTGCTATAGAAATTGATTGAGAATTTACGGCTACCGTGGTCACATACGACATCGGTTTGCCACGAATTTTAATACTATGCAATAATTTAACGTTACGATTCCAATGACACTAATTTAATCGGAAATGGAGACCGTTTGCAAAATGGCTATTTTAAAGGCCTATATTTAAATAACGATGTCCATAGTGGCTATTTCAAATTTGATTCAGCCATAACTAGCAAACTATAACACGGAATTTGGATTTTTCTCTTTCATATGAAAATTATCGTCAACACGGTTCTAACATTTCTTGTTTCACAGAAATCTAACTTATATCAGATCCTGTATATCAAAACTCCATATTACGAACTGCCACACCATCAATATTAAATTCCATTGATATTCCAAATAAAATATTTAAAATAATAAATTAAATGAAATATTTGGTTGCCAAAATACGGATCATTACATCTTGTTGAACCCAGTTTATTCCTCTCTAGAGTACACTATCAGAAGGTGATTTCATACCTTGTCATAGTTGGAAATGCATTACCCAATAAGTGCCCGCGGTTTTGATTGTATACTATGTATGTACAGTGTGAGATGAAAGCGTTCTACTAAGTTGCTATTTATTTGATTTAGACACTATTATAATATCAGAATTATATTATTTCAAAGAATGTTTTTGGTTATCATAAGTTGTGGATCGGTCTTACGATTATCCTTTCTTTTAATAGGTTTCTAAAAGTTAAACCAAGTGGTTGGAATTTACTCACACCAGTCCCATGACTGACCCGGAGTTTATTTTTTTGGTTTTACCCTAAACACTTAGGTGCCCAAATTTGTACGGGAAGTCAGGTAGTCGTGATTTTACAAATACACTTGGAAGAGCTTGGAGCAGGTGGCTTCAACATTATATAGTTATTGTTTTTTCTTCTGTGTTGTAAGTGTTGTACTATGATAATGTTATGTGTATATATACATATTTTTATTTTAAAAGTTATTTTATATGATATATTTTATTCATTCCACTATGAGATTCGTGTATACTTTTATGTTGTTGTATTTATGTTCCTCCTCTTCTTCTTCTTCTATTCTAACTTTATTTCTTTCTATTTCTCACCCTCTGACTTCTTTCTATTAATGATCCAGTAAATTTCAGGTGCATGGTTAGTCGACATGGTATTCGTGTCAATGATCGGGATCGATAAATTGTCGGGTCGTTACAGCTTTTATCTTCTTATTATTCTATTATAATATTTCTTTCTTTGCTCACCCTCTAATTTCTTTCTATTAACAATTTAGGTTCTCGATACTTGAATTTTTGGAAAGTAATATTGGATTATTTATTATGGTTGAAAATTTGAACGTCGAATTTTTCGAGTCATTACAAATTTCATAGTAGATAATTTATGTTACGCATCTCAAATAGGGGAAGTTAGAAAGGGAGGTTATTTTAAGTTAAAAGATATGATTTCTATATCTCATCCCTTGAACTTCTTTATATCTCTTTCATCCTTCACAAATATAATCTAATTAAAAAATAATTTTTTTTGAAAAATTTTATAATAAGAAAGGAATAATCCCAAAAAACCAAAGATCCTCTCAACAACATGTTGTAATATAACGTAAAAATAAAACGATTCAAATGTGTGCTAGAACTATGTTAAACGATAGTAATTTACCATGAAATTTTTGTGCTGGAGGTGCTTGTTATGCTTTAAACATAATTTTGATTTAACCATTAACGAATAAAAAATCAAATGTCATATGAGTTACTTTACAATAAAAAGTCTAAAATATCATATTTTAAAGTTTCTAATAGTAAATATTTTATTTTAAATACTAAATATAATTTAGATAAATTTGATTCCAAATTAGATAAAAGGATTTTTATTGGATACTTAAATAAAAGTAAAGCCTATAGAGCTTTTAATACCAGAACTAAGGCCATTGAAGAAACACAACATGTTTCTTTATATGAAAAATTTAAACCAATAAGTAGTAGTAACAATAACAACAACAAGAACAATAATAATAACATCGAAGAAGAAATTTTTGTGGTTTTATTATCAGATTATGAGTTTAATAGCAATGAAAACAGTGATAATTCAAAAGAACTACATCCTAATAAAAGAACTATAACTTTAAGAGATTACCTTTATGGAAAATATACTTAGTAGTATAGAATCTATCGCTAGACAAGTAATCAATTAAATAAAATGAGTAACGTTGCATTTTTATCAACTGTTGAACCTAAAAAAATTGGCAAAAGCATCTATTGATGATTCGTGGATTCTTACAATGCAAGAAGAACTAAATCAATTTACAAGAAATGGCATTTACATATTAGTCCTAAGATCGGAAAACAAATCAATAATTGGAACTAAATGGGTATATATAAATAAAATGAATGAATAAGGAAAAGATGTAAGAAATAAAACTCGATTAGTCGTGAAAAATTATTGTCAAGAAGGAGTAATTAACTATGATGTAAGGTTTGCACTTGTAGCAAAATTGATAGCTATTAGAATCTTACATACTTTCGCAAATCATAATAATTTTACATTATATCAAATGGATGTTAAGAGCGCATTCTTAAATGGTTTTATAGAAGATGTACATGTAGAGCAAACCCCACTTTTTGAAGATGAAAAATTTCCTAATCATGTATATAAATTAAAGAAAGTTTCATATGTTCTTAAACAAGCTCCCAGAGCTTGGAATGGTATACATAAATCTTTTTATGGAAAAGCCGACCGATGTTTATAGCGGCCGCAACCACTTTTCATTACAACAAATAATGAATACATGAAGTATAGGAGTTAGAACGAAAATCTAACAATTAAATCTTGATTGAAGTGCCAGTACATAGAAGTACAGACCGAGAGTGAAGCATAAGTGCTACAACTGCTAATGTACATACCTATTACACCTCCAGAAGGAGGGCAGTGCACAAGCCTTGTCCTCAATAGGACGATGTACATGACTGTAGGCTGCAAAAATAAAGGATAGGTCAGGGTCAAACCAACAAAAAATACTTTTGTAGATAACCTTCCTATCCTGCGAAGGATTAGATAAAGCAGCAGCGTTCACCAATCCCTTATCGCCTTCGATAATCAGGATAAGCCTATCTCCATCGGTATGGTAAAACAAACATCTAGCCTCAGGACCCTCATCACCAACATAAGAAAAATAGCAATTCTCTTCAAGAGAGAATCTCTTACCCGAAGGTAAATGTTGCCATGCTTGCTCAGACTTATACCAAAAAATAGAAGGGTTGTTAGTAGGATGAAGGTCAGGAATATCAGATGCAGTACACGTAAGAGCAATGGAAGCCACTGCTGGAGGATCTGGGACAATAGGAGCAAGAGGAGGAGAAATCAACGGCCTAGGCACCCATTTTAAGATATCCTCACAATGAGGAACTCTAACTGTGGGAACATGGTGTAGTGAAGAGGTGCAAGATTCATCCTTGTGACCAAAAGCCTGACATTTTGAACTGATTTTAGGACACTAGTTGTAACATACATCGATATCAACATCAAACCCTTCAACTAGAGTGAACTTGAGCTTATCTGGTAAAGCTTGTTGGGGGATATTTCAATTAGAGCACGAGCATACTTCAAGCTCTTCGTAGCAACTGTATTTGTAACGACCCGCCTTTTTGCTCGGATCTTGCCGGTAATTAAACCAACTTAAACCGTTCAGAAAGACGAATTGTTATGGGTACATACATACATTGAACAAAATAACAGAACTTTCCATTGCTCAAGAACAATATTTCATCAGAGTTACCTGAATATCAGAGTTACACATACATATATACTTTACAGCGGAAGAAAGAAATTTACTCTAATCGGAAGATCAAAAGACACAGCGGAAACTTTAACTCTAGCGTGGACGCCAACTCAGAAAGTGCTTCGAACTTTGCTCCAACGAATGATAGCTGCAAAACTAAACTACTAGTTGCCCGTGTGAAAATTTAATGGGCACCCAGAGTTTAGGAAGGAACAATAAACTCCAGGTCAATCATGGGACTGGTGTGAGAACATAAAACAGTTGTTTTTAGGATTTATTTTAAAGTTGGGACATTCACCGGACCACGCCGCTATCGCGCAACGGGCTTTTGCTCCATGTGAACACCCGTGCATGTAAATACGAAATGATATTTTTAAAATGAAGCTATCATAAGCTCATCCCACATCACACAATGCAAGCGCACACCAGATGGGCGAGGTTTATCTTATGATAACCAAACATGCTTTCATACGGAAAATCCTCTTTTCATATTATTGTATATAGTGTGGAAGAAAACCATTTCGCAAATAAATGTATTAATCCTATACGGCATAATACCCCATCCTATTATGTCGCCATATTTGTAGATATACAAACAAAACCGTGTGGCACGTATTAGAGATTTGGGTTTCCAACTTGATGATTCCTGGCACGAAAGATCAATCGGAATACAAACGAAATGTAATCATGGGTTTTTCATCCAGACGCGGACACCAATACAAATCGCGAGGCAGATCAACGGTTTTCGACCAGACACGCCCCCCCCGAACATACCCTATTCCATCATTCATAAGTGGTTTCCCACTGCTGCAGCGGTCATCATCAATTCACATATATATACACAACCTAACCGCCAGTTTCTCATCATCCGGGCTGTGAGGTTTGTCGATGTCACGTCATACACAAAGCATGCCTAGAAAAGCAATGCCTTGATCATCACTAGCTCGTTCATAACTTGGGTATGCCACATTGACAATTCACGACATATCACCGATTTCAATCAATGCATACCCTCTAAGTTCATATGACTTAGAGATGAGGATAAAATATTTACCACAAATCCGATATATATTAACGGAGATCAGTGCTATGCGGTCAATTTCAATGTCAGACACACTATCCATACACGTCTGTCCTAGGTCTGAACGGAACGAAATCCGAAAGTTCTCCCCATACGTTCGGACTTCCTGCCACTCCGGGAATAGGGGCATCTCTCTACTGTAGCTATCAGTAAAGAAACCAATCGGCAATCAGTCCGTTCGATGTGAAGAACCACGGTCTTCACTCGTCGATTCCAAGTCTTGAATTTGCTTCATGCGTCGTATTATTACTTGGAATGGTTTCGAACTTAAATCCAATCCCGGACTTCCCAAGTAATAAGCGTATTCTTAAATCGATGGTCATGAATCATACGGCCTTTCAATTCAATTTCCTTCCAATCATTTCAATTTATCAGAATGTCAAAGTTGGAATTTGTCATAAACTCAGTTTTCATCTTAACTCTTTATTTCGAATCAAAGATTCGCTTTTCCGACCTTATATTTCAAAACATGCCTTCCAATTCTCATATTTCTTTGTTCATTTCCTCAAGTTATTCAATTCACCAAATCTCTATTTGGATTAAAATTTCATATATGATAATCCAAACCATTTATATTCGAACATAAGTTTGATAGAGTTAAATCAACTTATATTCGATGTAAATTCACAACTCAATCAAACACTATCAGAACATTGAGGTAATATTTTCTAATGCTTCTGATAATATTTGTTCAACTTTGGAATTACGCATCGAATATCCGTCATAACTCCATCCAACTCATTTCCTTTTAAATTCTTATCTTTAGAATTTAATAAATAATTCCAAATTCAATTATTTAAAATCCTTCCGAACCATTTTAAATCTTTTAACCATTTAAATAATGGTTTATAATATAAATTTCAAAAAACCGTTATCTTTGGAATCTAAATAATAACGTTTGAACGTTATTAAATGCTGCAATAGCCATTGAATTCAAATATATTTCCAATCACTTCAAAATTCCAATAATTCATTCCTAATTACTTCAAATTAATAAAGTAAAACTTATCATGAATTCTCTAAAATTTAAAACTGGTTATATTTGAAAGTCAATGTTTCAAATCGAACCGATTTCAAACCATAAGGTTATAACCATTTTGAAATCGATATTTACGAACTTTCGCGCCGTAGCGCATTATAAATCGGTTTAAATAAAATTTCGCTTGAGTTCTTTCAAATTTAATTTATATTTCCAATTCAAATAACTTATTTCAAAATCGATTTTTAAGTTTAAATTGAAAAATCATTTCATAATTCCAAATCTTAATCTACATTAAATTAAGTTATAAACCATAGAAATTCAACCCTTTTAATTTTAAATGTTAAATTTAAATTTAAATTTCATAAATGGTCCTTACACGGCATTTATTAATTGAAATCCTAATTGGTTTCTAGGTTTAAAAACGACTCCAATTCAAATTCAAATTTTGTTTGAATTTAACCGTTTCGTCCATCGGACCAGTTAGGGATGGCCAGGGAGAGCAGAAAACTAGATTTCCAAACCCAAGCCTAGACACCATCCTCTCTGTCATCCTAGAACGGTCTGATATATAATATTATAAATTATTATTTAAATTTCCAAATCTCTTTCAAATTAAATTGGACTTAAAATAATATTTTCATATTTGAAAATATATCTTCACTTATATGGAAGGAGGATTTGAATCGATCGTCTATACGATTACACAACCATGGTGTTGTGTATGCATCATGCAAACAAAGTAAATCAACCATATAAATCAGATGGTCATGAATCATAATCATCACCAGTAACAAACAATTCAGTTGTGCACAAGCGTTACAGCCAATAACGCTTATCAGTGTTCAGTGTTTATCTAATTACATGCACATCCATTCACACAAGAACATCCATATCCAACCAACGACAAATTAATCTCGACTAATAATGATTATTCAGTAAATACTAATTTAATAATAATTAAATTAAATTAAATTAAATGTTCTCACCAAAATAGCTTCATGACTTCATAACCAAGACGGACAAGCCAACGACACCGACATCGCTACTCAAACCACTTTCAATTCCATTTCCGTTAGCAGCTGGTGATTTTCTGATAGTTATATATGTTGGAATAAATAACATCGTTCGTTGTATAACATAATCATATATAAGGACTCATATATTTAATTATAAACTTATACTTAATCAAATGTCAATATTATATATTAATGTCTTCTACTCGAACATTATTCTAACGCCTCTAACGGCGATCAGATTGGAACTAAATCAAACAACTTAGAGGTGTTTAAATTTTTATACTTACATAACTTTTAAAAATAAATTAAAACAAAACATATCAATTAAACCCGGGTCCAAGCCCACTTGCTCCAAACCACACATCTTTCTATATACTATTTTTTTTTTCATTCGCTAAATGGAGTTAAATTTACAGCTAATATTTTACTGATATTGTACAGTTAACCAAATCTACCAACAATTATACTAACGTGTTTCCTCCATAACAGGAATCTAACGTCAAAACTGTGGATTTCTGTGCGGTGAAGTCATAACTTCCTATAAGTTAAAAAGAGACCGTACTAGTTTAATTATAAACTAACATACTAAAACTATGACTAAATTAACTTAAGTTTGACATGCGCATGCTACTGTGATAACATAAAGTGAATCTCACCAATAGTGTTTCCAGTAAAGGTCTTCATAGAGGCGATGTATGCTTTTCTGTACTCTCCCGTATCTCTTCGTCTTTCCTTCTTGCATTCTCTCTTCTTTCATTTTTTTTCTTTTGTATTTCCTTTTCTGAAACTCTTTTTTTTTTTTTCAAATTTCATGCATGCATAAACCTTCTGTATCGTTTTCTCCCTCCCTCTTTACTACTTTTCGACATTTACTGCTGTTCCACAAAACCCACATCCAACTGTCAACCCGTGCAAACCCAACCATCCACATGCACAATGGAATAACAATGAAAATCGGATAAAACTCCATATGCCACCACTATGTTCATATAAACAATACAAATGAAATGCATGAACGCGGATGACGCATGCATACGATCTGTTCTGGGTTGAAGCTGCGGGTTCGGTGGTGGAGTAACAGAAAAGGCGGAGGGAGTGTTGTTTATGTGGTGGTGAACTGAAGTTATTTAGGGGGAGGAAGGAGCTAGCAGCGGTGTCTGGTGGTCGGTAGAGTTGATAGGCTTTGCATGTAGAAGAGTGGCAAAAGCATGCGGTGGATGTTTATGCGGAAAAGTGGGCAACGTATTTGAGGGGAGGGGTATTTGCAGAGGAAAAATGTACAGGAGAAGATGCTTAAATGGATGGTGCCCCCATGTAAACATTGGAATTTGGCTGTTGACAACAAGGGGAGGCGGAAGTTGGAAATGAAGGGAAGAGAAGCAAAGTGGCTACGGGGAAGAAGGAAAGAACTTGGACTGAGAAAAATGGTAGAAAGGAATAAAGGGGAGTGAAGCAAAATTCAATCAGGTAAAAGGAAAAGGGGTATGCATGAAAGCAACGTGGCAATCCATTTTGCATGCAAGAGTACAAGTGGCATCGCAAGCTCATATCCATTTTACACGTCTGTTTTTCTAATAATTTTTTTTCCTTTTTTTTTATATGTTGGTTCATTTTGAAAGACAAAGGAAAATATGAAGAGAAACAAGAACTTGACATGAAACGTGCATGCTTTTGTTCCCATTTTTATTTGCAATTTGTACCCCAAATTTTTCCCTTTCCAAATGCTTTCATATTTAATTATCGATATCCATCAACACCGAGCTAACAATATAATCGTGTATAATAATGTGCCACGATCCCATAACAGAAATAAAACAGACCGGTTGATCGATTCTGTGATGTGTCAAAAGGGACCACAGTTACCCTAAAATATGTTAGAAAAATATATGCTTATTTTTTGAAACAAAAATTACAAAAAAATTAAATAAAATATTTTAAGATGACGCGAACTGAAACTGAACAAAAATCTACAACGAATATTTAATTATAATTTAATTTCAAATCCTGATCGTTTGCCCAACTCGATTATAACTCGTTCCGATATTTCAACTTACGACGAACCGTTTTCTGAAACAAACGTTGTTATAACTGATTTCACAATAAAATTTTATTTTTAATCTTTTAAAACACTATTATCGCCTTAAAATTTTATTTAAAATCAATATTAAATTCAAATTTGATTTTCAAAAAACTTAGATCGTTACAGTATTAGTGTCAATGTAACAAAGCTTACCATCAGACTAACCATCCAATTTAAACCAATGAGAGGTCAAGGGAAGAAGGAATGTTAGTGAAAGTGTCCCAGACTGGGATTGATTGAATTTGTTCTCTCGTCTTTCCAACTGTAACACTCCACGGGTTGATAATGAAAGGCTTCCCGTCAATAACCAAAGGATCCCTCTCGAGTACACACAACTTATCATTCTAGTTGATGAATTTGAGGCAGAACATTAAATCGAATAGTTAGACATGCGGCTTACCTCTTAATTTCCAAAAGTGGCTACATTTTTCATGTACGACTTGGTTCAAGGGAGGCGAGTCTTGGAAAAAATCACCAAGTGATCGGACCGATAGAACTAGCCTATGCACGGAACGTTGGCAGGCATGACACTACGATCATTCACTATCTTAGTTTCAACGAACTCTAAATGCGAGTAGTCACCTACAGCCAAAGGCAGGAGTTAAACAATGAAGGCCAACTTCACGAACTCTCGGTTGATGTTGCAAGTGAAAGGAGGCAATCTGATCAACAACAGTATTCACACTGGCATTAGCACGAACACATGGAGTGTAATGTACAACAGTCAAGGCTTCAGCACAGCTAGGCATGTGGGAAGACAGACCTACACAACTATCTTCTTTCTTCAATCCTGAAACATTGACATTATCCAAATCGAACCAATGTCATCACCAATAATATGGAAAAAAAGATCCGACCTACTATCCTTGACATTGTTAGCTAACATGGAAGGATGGGGAGTCTGGTCGTAAGCTATGAGGAGGCCAGAGACTGTCGAGCGATCCGAGGACAGAACTTCGTTTACGAAAACATCAATAAGCACAACAAAAGAATTGGTCAAGGAACCAAGAAATGGACAAAATCTTGGAAAAGTGGAATCAAAATTATAAGCACTACAATATCTCATGCACGAAGAGGGGTTTGTGGGTTTGGTTCTGGGGGAGGAGGAGCGATAACGAGGCATAAGGTTATTTATCAAAACGAATAGGAACGATATTCAGTTAATACAAATAAATGTAGATGATATTACTTTTTAATCTACAAACTATAAATTAAATAAAGGATTTTTTGAAATAATGACTAAGGAGTTTGAAATGATCATATGAGAGAATTGAATTATTTCCTTGGACTTTAAATGAACTAATTAGATAATGGATATATATATATATATCTAGAATGATATGCTAGAGATTCAGTAAAGAAATTTTGAATGTCAAATAATAGTGGGAAACTAACCCTTACGGCTAAAATTTACATAGTAAAAATGGAGGAAGAAGAAGAAGAGGAAGAAGATTGTATGAAAGAAGAAAATGAAAATATTGAAGTTCTTTATATAAGAAAAGTTTGTTTCCATAAATACGAAAATCCCATCCATAAGTTTCCAACCATTAAGAAATATAAATAGAAACGTATATGTTTACCTTTATGGTTGTGTGCATAATAGGATTAGGATTAGTATTAGTATTAATATACGGATTGGTTTGGTGTAAATATACATCTGAATTTTTGTTGGTAAGACAATATACTTATGAAATGATAAAGAATAAATATATAGTTCAGTGTGGTTACTATTAACGATTAGCATTTACACTTTTAATTTCTTACATGTTATTCTTATCTTTTATGTTATGAAAAATCATACTCATCTAGGGTATACATAGAGAAAGTGAGATATAAGATTAGTTAGAAATAGAAATAGTTACCATGTAACTAATGAGGTTATGAAAAATGACAGTTTCTATTGATGACAATAGGGAGAAATATAAAACATGCACAAGATGAAAGGAAATTAAGAGGGAGTTCTGAAATTTATGGGAGTTAAGTAGATATTTTACAAAAAGGTTATCATCATCGAAAAAGGAGAGAATGTTAGTATCATGGATGGTAGTTTTAACGATAACAACCTTGGGTAATGATACATTTTATATTTACACATATACTAGATATTATCTGGATATATATTGTACATGGTGCAGGATATTTGACAAGTATTGATAACAAAGATTGTATAATATTATGATTGGAGATTCAGATACATGATTCAAGAATCAGAGAATGAAGACTCATGCGTATTAAAGAGTTCCAGATTACAAGGTAATCCATAAATATTATCGAGTCTCAAATTGAAAGTTAAAACTCAAGTTGCACTCACCTGATCACTTTCCATCTATTTTTAAATGATTTTTCAAAAGTGTTTCCAATTTCAAATCCTTTTACAATGTATTTTCAATCATTCTTAGTTTTTAAAATGACTTTTCAAAGTATTTTAAAAAGGAATTTTAAGTTTTACTATATTTTAAATACTTTTATATGCTTTATATTATTTAGATTACAAGTTTCTGTAAAGATCCGTAAATCCATGCCCTTTTGAATCGACCATAAACCACACAGGTCTGATCCAGAGGTTAAAAATCCACGAATACTTTAACTTTGGGCATACAACACATCAGAACAAATAACAGAAGACTTTTATAAACATTATAATAATGTTACATCAGAGTACAGAATATCAGAGTACATTGGATAAATAATACAAAAGAAGATTAAATTACAACAAAATTAAAACAATACAATGGAAGATTATCGATGCTCTGGACACCGCTTTAAGCTTCGATCCAGAATCCTGCTCAAGAAACGAATATCTGCAAAAGAAGCTACTCGACTGCCCGTGTGGAAAAGAGGGCACCCGAGTTTGCAAAGTGAAACAAACTACGGGTCAGTCATGGGACTGGTATGAGAAATCTTACTTAACCTATTTAATAATAAGGCTAATCACAGGACCATGCCGCTAACGCGGAACAGGTTTACTCCATTGGCTTGTCAGTGCATAAATAAAGTTAATCGTCAACCAACACAATGCTTATTATAAAAACGAAACCATTATAAGACTCAAGTCCCATCACATAATGCGACGCAAACCAGAAGATAGAGTTTTACCTTATAATGGTAAAAAATGCTTGATACGATAAAACGGAGTTGATATTATTATTAGTGTATATAAGTTTTCAAAAACATTTCAATCATAATATCAATCATAGACGACATAGCTACCATATACTTTGTCACCGTACTAGTTATACAATCAAAACCGCATAGGTCGTATTGGGAGTTGGATTTCCATCATTAACCAAGGCAAAAGATAGTCCTTACAGAATCCGAGACACTCTAGCTCGTGTCTCAGGAACAGAACGCATCTGCCCTTGGATCTTCAGGGCCGGTCCACAAATACGCTAGTGGATTGGTACTGCCTGAACAATACGTTTCCCCGCCCTATGGGGCGTAAATAAACCTACTAGGGACTCAAATAAACGAGGCGCGTCATTCCATCACCCACATAAGTAAAAATGTCAGGCCTTGTAAAAACCATGACACCACTTCTAGCTAGAAAGAAACATATGTCCTCCCTGCAGTCCTTTGTAATGACCCGGATTCTTATGTGTTAATTTTAAATATTTAATACAAATTTAAATATTAGGTGGATAATATAAATGAAAATTTATATTAAGTTATCAATTTAATAATCGATTTCGATTTAACATCGAATATATTAAATTGACGAATAGGAAAACAATAAACAAATATATATATATATATATATATTCGAAGTTAAAGCTGAATCAAGATAATTCAGATGATCTGTGGAAATTCTAATTCGAATATAAACGATAATAATAATGATATTATTATTGAAGAATTTATCGATTTGAAATTAATTTATATCAGTTTAAATTTGTATCAACTACAGACAATCGAACTGGACTTCGATACTTATCCCAGTGGGTTCAGAATAGTGGTTTTACCCTAGAATTGACAGTTGTTTGGTTCAGAAAGGAGATCGGAGTCATGAAGTATTTTAATTAAAGGACAACTGATCAATACAAATTAAAATAAAAATAAACCATCATTATCTTGTGGACAAAAACAAACCATGGAGGAGAAAACAAATGGCCTTGCTGTTCAAAAATATACCGCACCATTCCCTTTTAAGATCGCAGCCTATCTTCCTTTTTCCCACTCATTAAAAATCTCGAGAGCTTCACAAACAAAAAAGGCCACGTCCCTATTCCAAACATGCCAGTGATAAAGCAAAGCTGTGTTTTCTCCAATCCTCAAAATCGAAACCAAGTCCTCAGTCTTCCCTTTTTTATTTCAAAATCAAAATCCGTGGTTACAATCTAAAGTCGCGTAAGCCTGAAGCTCAAATCAAATCTAAGTCACGCGATTCAAAGGGGATTGGTGCTCGTGAAATTGGATGAACATCAGATCTGGGGGCGCTATAATCAATCGCGAGGCCAAGCTCGACTTCAAGAAAAAGGAGTTTGAACTAAAATCTAGATCGAAGGCCATTGAATTATCTGAAGCACGACTTCGATTGGTGCTCGCGATTAGGGTTAAAGCTGTGATGAAGTAGGGGGAGTCGATTGGATTGGAAGCGATTGGAAGGGCTCCAGGTTGCGATCTCCATCGTGGAACACGCAGTCGACATGGTTGGGATGGGTAGGAGCAGCCGAAAAGAAGGAAACTACAGTGTTTTTGGTGCTTGTTCTGGTGAAGAGTCGAGAGTACAAGGGAATTGAAATTTCATGGAAATGAGGATGCAGGTTCGAAAAATGAACACAGGGAAAGATGTGTTAATAGTGGATTAAGGTAAGTGTAGTTAATTAAATTTATTTTTAATGGTTAATTTATATACATACAAACTGAAATTTATACGGTTAAGGAAAAATCTCATTTACCATTAATTTAGAATTTGAAAACTGAAAGGGGAGAGAAGGATTTAGACTCAGTTAAGTAAAATTTATTTATTTAATTTAAATGATTATTAATGGTTAAATTAAAAGAAAAAAAATATATGTAAACAAGTTTATAACGTGAGTATTTGTTTCATACGAAATCAGAATTTAACTAAATGAAGTAAGCTGGAATCACTGTTGCAGATCTTAAAAATATAGAATTTATTTGGAATCGATCAGAGTTGGCTGGAATTTTATTTAAATTGAATGGTGCTCGATTTAATTCATACTGGATATTCAACGATATAAATCTCGGTGAGTAAATCTCACTCACCTGTTATTTAAAATTATTTTTATTCGTTAAAAATAATTGTTGTTGCTTGTTTGAATGTTGTTTGGTTGATTTAAATATATTAGTTTTTTAGGGTTGACTATTATATATATTGGGTTGATGATTGGTTGGATTCCCGCACTCTCATTAGCGGATGCCCATAGTTTCATAGCGGATGATTTCCCTATGCGCCCCACAAATATATATTAGTGGATGACCTTCATACTGTGATATCCTGCCTCGAAGCAGGATGGGTATTACTATGCTGACTAATGTCTGTGGATGCAGGAAAACAGGTTGGAGGAATCCAACTGGATTCCTCAAAAATATATTATCTGTTTGTTTATTTGTTTGCATATATACTATCATATGGGATGTGTTAGAAACCTGAAATAAATAATTGATTGTTTGAATATCACTAGGCCTAAGTGATAATTTATAAAAATATCCTGAAAAGGGATATTTGAGATTTAAAAGGGAAATTCTATTTTTTCTAAAATAGAATTTGAATTTTTAAATAGATTTGAAATACTAACTTGTTTTAAAAGAAATAAAACAAGTAGTTCCTTTATAAACGAAGTTTATAAATAGTTCTTTCATAAACGAAGTTTATAAATCAAGTGAAAAGAATTATCATTGGATAATTCAGAAATAAAAATACAAGTGTGAAATTGAAAAGGGAAATCTATTTTCCAAAAGTAGAAATATCGATTTCAAAAGGAATTGAAATCGAGACTTGTTTAAAGAATGAATAAAGAAAATTCAAATAGAAATTGAATATAAAATTCAAATAGAGTTTGAATATAGAAATTCAAATGGAATTCAAATATTGAATTTGAATATAGAAATATAAAGGAAATTCAAATGTAGAATTTGAATATCGAAAGTGAAATAGAATTTGAATATAGAATTCAAATAGTTTAAATATGAAATTTGAATATAGAATTCAAATAGATTGATATGGAATTTGAATAATAGAATTCAAATGGAGTTTAACTATAGAATTTGGAAATAGATTTTCAAATGGGATTTGAATATAAGGAATTGAAGTAGAATTTGAATAAAGAAGATTTAAAGAAAATGGAAAATTGAATATCGAATTCATATAGAGTTGAAATGGAAATTTGAATATAGGATTCAAATAAAGTTGAAATGGAAATTGAATATAGAATTCAAATAGAATTGAATTGGAATTTTGAATATAGAAGTCGATAAGGAAACAAGTTTTAAAAGTAGAATTAGATTTGGTTCTTGAGTAGATAAAAATATATTTGAACATGTCATGTTCAAACTGAAATTGGCAAAAGAGTTAATAAGCAAACTGATTAATGAATTAAGTTAAAACGATTGAATCAAGTTGACTTTGAATAAGTAAATTCAACTGGTGACTTCATATTCGAATCGAATATGAAACTTGAGTTGGAAAATGGAAATTTCAATTAGTTATGAGTAAGTTGAAATATATTTGAAACATGTTATATTCAAATAAATTAGTGAAACAGGCAAAGAGTTAATTAAAGAGCTAATTAACGAACTGAGACAAAACGACCAGGTATAGTTGAAATAAATTGGACAGGTATAGACATACAGGAGATAGGTATGGGATAAGGATAATGAAGGTATATAAATAATATGCCCGACAAAAAGGTATGTATTTAATTCATACATTAGATTTTATGCGCCGTATCGTCTAGCCACTTGGCTTTTCTTTTTCTTTTTGGATTGGTGAGGGCCATAGGAGGCTATTTGAAATACCCCGATGCTCCCGGTAAAAAGGTGGTTATGGCGATTTTTTTTTGGGAATTTAAGGAGTTAGAATATTTTTTAAAGACAATTTGATAGTTAGAAATCAACGTATCGTTATATATATATAGAAGTCGATAAGGAAACGAACTTAGAAATAGAATAGTATGATCAAAAAGGAAGTATAGGAATAAAATCTCGTAAGAATAGAAAGAGAAAGCGTATACGTGTTTAAAAGTGAATAAGTAGTTGTATGGTATTAATTATTCGAGTAAGTAGTCTTATCTGTTTTGACGTTATAAATGTTATTCAGTCAAGGTCTGAGAGGTATTTATACCCAACTTGATTGATTTCATTATTAACAAATAAATAGTAAGATTTCAGGCTCGAAGATCAATGTTGGATAAGAGTTAGTTGAATATAATATTTGGCTTGTCATAACGATGTTTTACACAACATTCATTTTAACCCAAATAAATGTAAGCTTGGAAATATAATAAAGAATATTTCCTAAGTATAGAAATAAATGAGATCGGAAAATAAACAAGTAATTGGAATATTTCCCAATTATGAATAGCATATATTTTCTAAAGTTTAGAAAATAAAGGAAGGCGATATTCAGAAATGCTTTCCAAATAACGTATAAGGCCAATATAGTTATTGAAAATATTTGGTTAACAAATATTGATAAAGAAATGAAGAAGTGATTTAATTAATGGAATATTAATTAAGGGCTCAGCGATTGTTTGATAATTGCAAGAACACTGGTTTTCTTCGATAGTTAAATCATCGACTATCGAAACACTTGTTTTTATTCGATAGTTAAATCACATACTATCGAAGTTTTTGACCATCGTTGTCAATATGGAGAGACCGGTTGGATTATTATTCGAAGAACCACTCTGTATTGGCATAAGCATTGTGAATCATATATGCCAAAGAAAATTGAAGACGGAGTAAAGTGCAAGGGCTATTGTATAGTCTTAGATAACAGTGCCTAAGATGGATGTGCTGAATAGTGCCTTCGGTTCATCCTGTTCCTGGGTGACTTGTATGGATGAATGTCTGATAGAGTATTACCAGAAAGGTCACGTACATTGATTTCTTCAACCGTACCAAGAGTGGAAGCGGAGAAGGAAACTTCTTTAGCTAACACGTAATGTACTGTTATAGACGTCAATTAGTGATTTTCGATGGATCTGACAAAGTGGCATTCGAAGTGAATCTGCTGTGATGATAAAGCGTAACCTCAAGCCTCATCAACCGGTAAATGACAGAAATCGGGCAGGCAGCATGGCTATGTAGGTCGCACCTATTAGGGTGTATAATCACCTGATTTAGTGTTTCATTTACTTCTAAAAATCTGTTGTTGATGCTGTCCCATTCGGGAAACGGTTGCTGATCCCAACCGTTGGTGATATACATTCGATACACTCAAGCGGAATGAGTGGTCAGTCATGTGTGGCTGAGTTGCAAGATGTTCTTGTTGAACTCGGTGTATTCTCCTCCAGAGATATACCAACGGCATGTGGTTCCATACCTTGTCATAAATGGAAATCAATTATCCAATAAGAGCCTGCGGTTTATGATTGTATATTATATATGTGGATCGTGAGATGCAAACGTTCCACTAGATTGTTATTTACTTGATTTAGACATTATTATAATATCAAAAGTGTTTTGATATTAAGATTATCGTTCCTTTCAAAGGGACTTTGAAAGTTAAATCAAGTGTTTGGATTCTCATAAGGAAAAAATCTGTTCCGTGTTAACGACGTGGTCTTATGAGATATCATTTAGTTTTCTGAAACCGTCTTAAACTGTTTACTCATACCAGTCCCATGACTGACCCGGAGTTTATTTGTTTTGTTCTACCTAAACTCTTGGGTTCCTAAATTTGTACGGGCAGTCAAGTAGTTCAGGATTTTACAGATCTATCTAAAGGAGCTTGGAGCAGGAGGCTTCAGCGTTAGTTATATAGAGTTTTGTTCCTCTATGTTGTAAGTGTTGTACTCTGATAAGTGTATGTTATACAGTTGAGATTTTGTATTTCAAAGTTATGATATATTATATTTTGTTTCGCTGCGATGTGAGATTCTGTGTTGTTGTTTCTGTTCTTCTTTTACCTTTTTCATCTAAAAAAAATGTTTTCGTATTTTCATGATATTTGGGTTGGACGTATGATGTATATAGTCAACTCTGATGTTGCGGACTTTGCGGGTCATTACATCCTTACTCCCGTTTCTGGTTCATACTGGGGTGTGAGGCTCGCGAAGTAACGCAATACACAAATCTATGCTATTTAAAGCTGTGCTTTGATCATCAACCACAAGGCTCTGCTTTTCAACAAAAGCCTTGATCATTTGTATCTTAGCATACCACATTGTCTATCCATACCATACTATTGATTTCTGCCAATATATAACCTCTAAGCTCGTACGTCTCAAAAAGGGTGTTAAGCAAGAGAATAAATTCTCTGCCACCACAGACATATATTAAGCAGAGATCAACGAATACAGCATAAAGGAATACAACGTCAGACATACCATCCATTTACAAGTCCGATCTGGGTCTTAACGAAACCGGAGACACCTTAGTCTAATACAGGAGAGAGGTTCTCGCATATCCATTGATCTCCAAGTACGTCTGGATGATCACCACTTATTACCTAGTCTTGGGTGCTCGCCCAATCAAGACGTCAGTAACCATCCAAACGATGTGAAGACCTCTAGTCTTCAACCACCGTCTTCATCTTCGACTCTTGATCGTCATATTAATTATTCAGAATGGGTTGAACCCGGTCTTTCTGAATAACTCGCGTATTTTATAATCAACAATAAAATACTATAAACGCACATCATACGCCTCATTCCAATTCAGAATATTCTTTTAAATAAATATTCACAACATTAGGGAATGGTTCCCATTAATTTTATTAAAGATAAATTCTTTAATTTATTCTTTTAATCCTCTTTTTCACGATTCATTAAAACATCAATTTGGGTTTTAATATCAAAAATCATTGTCTAATTATTATTCAACTTTAAGAAATAAATCTTGTCTTTAAACTGGGTTAAAGAACCAATGTAATTTAAAAACATTGGCCACGGTAAACCCTAAATCGTCTTCCATTAAATATGGAATTTTCCACAGAAATAAAATCAATATGTAATCGATATAAATTTCCATATCAGACCGTTAATATAAATGGAATAACGGTAAAGCCTTTTAAATTCCATATATGATAACAGTTTTCCTTTACAGAAGCCTATCTCGATCATTATCAATCGTATTTCCATTCAATTCCAATTTAATATATTAAACTGAAAAACTTGACTTTGGAAAATTCCTTTTTAAATCTTAATAAAAAGATTTATGAATTCCAAATTATATTTTCATTGTTAATTGAGTTAAAGAACAAATGTCGTTTAAAAAAACGCTGTTCATAATAAACCCAACTTACATTTCATTTTATCCCAATTATTAAATATAATTGAAAAACTATAAAATCTTAATTAAAATATTTATCCGTTTATTCAATTCTAACTAAATATTAATTAATTAGAAAACTTAACTAAATCTTAATAAAAAGATTTACTCTTTTCATACGGGGTATAAGAACAGTGTTATTTAAGACACCATTCACGACAAAACCCAAAAATCCAATTTAATTAATTTATTTCCAATTAAATATGAGTCAAATGGAACTTCATCAAATCTTATTTTAAATATTTATTCTAGTTAATAACTAGTTCATTTCGGTAAAAATATATTTTTATCTTTTCAAATATGGAATTTTCATCCAAACTCTTTCCAAATCATTTATTATGATTTTACATAATTTTAATAATTTAATTTAGGCCTGTACTGTCGGTTTCCAATAACGGTCACCGAACTGCACTTACAACGACCTTTTCCAAAATTGATTTGGACATAATTCCAATACTAACCATTAGTTTTCAAAACTCTTATATTCATTGGAAAGCTCTTTTCGATACGAACCCAGTGGTTCCGATTTTAGGATAATCCGATGGTCGGATCTCCCATTACGCCAATTTGAAGTTAATGGTCGAAATTTCGAACGTCGCTGCGTGGAGCGTCCTGTTCAGGCCATTATATAAATATATAATATATATTATATATAGTTCATCGATTTCTATTTAAAACGTATTTTATAAAATATTTATAAATTCGTTTTATAATGATTTTAGTTTCATTTTAAAATTTTAAGCAAAATCGAATATTCTATATTTTAATATATTAAATTATTAATATTTTCAAAATATTATATTTTAAATCAGTTCTTTTCAATGTTCAATTTAAAATGAATAAAATCGGTCAATAAACCCGTTCAGCTTAAAAATGGCGTTTCTACTCAATGCGGCTTCATAATTTTATTCTTCACTGAATATTATTTTAAAATATTCATCATTTTAAAAATATTCTTTATTTACAAGATTCTTTACTTTAAAATATTCTTTATAAAAAGATGTTCTTTATTTTAAAATATTGTTTTATTAAAAATATTCTGAATCGAAACATGACTCAATCAATTACCATATAAATTCGGTCATATGGATTTCATACATTGCATATGTATATAACAGTAATGATGAATAATCATTGAACAATCCATTCACATCCAGAGTGAAATTTATAACTGTGTGAGCATTAAAATAAATAAATAAATAACGCTCAACACAGACTGTCAATCCATCGATTGACATACAGTTAAATATTGGTACTAGAGTATGTCATTCCAACACCTGTGTGCGGTTTTCAAACAACAACGATTTATATAAATAAATCATTAATTAACAAATTTAACCAATTCTGATGTCGAACAAAAAGAATATTTTATTCGCATTACATTTCTATTTTAAACATAGCAAATAAAAAGAAAAACTTTTATTTGTATAACACGTTTCATATTTTTAGCGACGAAATAAAAGACAATTTTGTTTTGTCGACAATTCCTATTTCAACATGAATGAAAATGTTACTTTTGTTTGTCGACAATTCTAATTTCAATATAAATCAAAATGATACTTTTGTTTATCGACAATTTTCATTTAACAAAAGTGACAATTTTAGATGCCAATTCTAGATTTGTCAAAAGTGACAAATTTATATCTAAATAAACAATTCTAGCTACAATGTTATTTTTAATCTAAATAAACATCTCTAATTATAATGACAATTTTTAGTCTCATGCAAGATTTTATAACGAAAATGTTATTTCATACTCATGCAACATTTTGTGAAAAAATGTATTTTATTCTCATACAACATTTCATAACAAGAATGTTATTTTTATCCAATGTAACATTTTATACTCTACATGACATGTTAAATCTAATGTAACATTTTAATAATAAGAATGTTATTTTTCCTTATATAACAATTTACAACAAAATGTTTATTTACATTTTGTTTACAATTCTAACATAATACGAAAATAAAATGTTTATTTTCATTTTGTATACAAAATCTAATGTAAATTTTCTTAACAAAAATGTTATTTTAATCTTCCTCAACAAAATGCTATTCTAATCTAATGACCCATTTTATAAAAAAAATATGTTATTTTCTCCAATGTCACATTTTATAACAAAAATGTTATTTTATTTCTAATGCACATTTTATAACAAAAATGCTATTTTATTTCTAATGCAGATTTTATTCTATTCTTTCATTTGCAACAAACATGTAAGTGAAAAATATAACCTTTCTTCTATTCTTTTATTTGTATCAAAAATGCAAGTGGAAAATATAACTTCTTAAACTAGGCTTTTATCTGCATCTAAAATGCAAACAAAAAGGTAACCTTTTTAATTCATGTTTTATTTGCATCAAAGAATGCAAATAAAAATTCAACTTTTAATTTCATGTTTTATTTGCGTCAAAGAATGCAAATAAAAATGTAATTTTTTTCATTTCATGTTTTATGTTTGCATCTAAAATGCAAAAAAAAAAAAAAAGTAATATTTTTCTATGGTGTTTATTTGCATCTAAATATGCAAATAAAAATGTAATATTTTTCTTCGATGTTTATTTGCATCTAAATATGCAAATAAAAATGAAATCTTTTTCTTTGATGTTTATTTGCATCTAAATATTCAAATAAAAATAAAATCTTTTTCTTCGAATTGACAATTTTATTTCAATTCAACAATATAAACAAAATGATACTTTTAATTGAATTGGCAAACTAATTCAATTTAACAAATATAACTAAAATGATATTTTTAATTGAATTGACAAACTAATTCAATTCAACAAAAATGATAACATAATATTTTATATTGAATTGACAAACTAATTCAATTCAATAAAAAATGACCAAAATAATATTTTATAATCTACATTTCTAATACCACAAATTTGACACTTTTATATTTTACATTTCTAGTACCACCAATTTGACATTTTTACTTTATTGATTGTAATACAACAAAAAGGACAATTTTTATTTGCTGATTCTAATTCAACAAAAAGGGACAATTTTATTATTTAATTCTAATTCAACAAAAAGGGAAAATTTTATTTGTTGATTTAGCAAATTATGAACATTAGAGTACACCACAAACAACAATCAGTAAATTCTAAATCACAAACATAGCAGATCTGAATTATCAACATACATACAATGATTTTCAAAGAAAGAAAAATAATTGAAATTTAATTTAATTATTAAATCAGAATTATTACATTGATTATTTTTGAATTTTCAAAGTTCTCAATTTCAGATCTGGTCAGTTCCATCGTCTAGATCTCATCCCAAGTTTTCCAACGCATCTTGAATTTTCGAATTCTGATGTCATATGTAGAAGTCTTGGTCATTTAAACTTTGACAACATTAAAAATTAAACAAATATAATTAGTTAATTTTAATTACATTACTAAGGGTCCTTCTTCATCATCGTTAACTATTCCTATGACCAGAAATACACGACCTCGTCTTCTACATGTCGGCGCCGCCCCCCATTCTGGCGATCGGAACTGGATCCGATGGCATCACGATGGCCGCCCTTCGAAGCTTCTCCGGCGCCAGCAACTGCTCCCCGTTCGAACCCCTAGGCGCCATGCAATTTGCCACCGAACGATGACACTTTCAGATTGAAATTCGCCCATATTACTCCATGATTTTAGATCATTCCCGTATAGGATTAGAGGGCTTCAGTATCTCTTCGATTTTTGTCTTGCTTTCATATTATAATTCGAACTTGTTTGAGAGAGATTAATGGATCA
This sequence comes from Allium sativum, assembly GCA_030737875.1. NCBI lineage: Eukaryota > Viridiplantae > Streptophyta > Magnoliopsida > Asparagales > Amaryllidaceae > Allium > Allium sativum. The sequence continues at coordinate 832,606,436 of CM060910.1, forward strand.
ATTTCCATCTTTTATGGCCATTGAGAAAAGAAAGGGGCGGTTGTAGACAATGTGAATTAGGGTTACGCGTACTCTAGTGTATTTATACGTGTATTTTCATTTTATATTTTATTTATTTACTTCCTTTAAATTCCAATATAACTCGTATATCGTTCAGAACTCCAAATCAAACCCAACGAATGTCGCCCCTAGCCAAATACCCCTGTCCCGGACGCAATGGAATAGGTTTCGTAACCCAATTCAATTGTTTCGATAGATTTTTCTTTAAATTTGAATATGAAACATTTAATTATTAAATTTGATCTTACATTCAAATTTACCGGGGCAACATACGGACTCTAAAAATTCCAAAAAATATATTTCTAGTTATGTTTTGACGATACAGTCCTAACAAAACTAATTTCGTCGAATTCTGAGACCGTTGGAAAAATGGTCATTTTCTAATCGATCAAATTTTACTAAATCTGACAAAACACGTTTTCTTTTTTCACGCTCACATATTAATTTGGAAAATTATGAAAATTGAAACCTAGGAATAATTTGGCATTCCGATTCCAATAAAAGTGGTTTCGTCGAAAACGGAGGTCATTTGAAAAATGGCTATTTTTAAGGCTAATATATTTAATTAATATATATATATAAATTCTACAACGACTATTCTGAAAATTAAATTGGGCATAACTTTTGATTCCTGTTTTGAAATTTCAATTTTTTTGGATTCGTTGGAAATATATTTTTAAACAGATTCTAATATTTTTAGTTTGACTAAAATCCTATTTATTTTGCATCCTATACAGTCAGTCAAAGTTCAAATCCAAATTTTCAAACTACCGTGCTATTTCTAACTCCTTTTATAATTAAAATAAATATATTCGTTCTAACTTTGATTTAAATAAATTTTTAGTTGTTATTATCTAAAATAAATTATTTTAAATATTCAAAATCCATTAAAATTTCTAAAATAAAAATTTTAAGTTGGTTCAGAATTTGAGGGTTGTTACAATCTCCCTCACTTAAAATCTTTTTATCCTCAAAAAGGAACGGAGCTGAAAGTTGTCTAATTAAGCAACTAAATTTTCATTTTTATTTGTTTCAGTAATTTTATTAGTTGAATTAATTATCATACAACACAATCATCAATCAATTAGTTGATTAACACTACACCAGAAATGGTTTTTGGTAGCGTTGAAAAAACGCTACCATAACTTGTAGTAGCGTTTTAGAGAACGATGCGATACGACATGCAACTAAAAGTTTGAAAGTTTTTGTTGCGTTTTAATAAACGCAACCCAAAATGAATATATTGTAGCGTTTTAGAAACCCTACAAAAGGTTTTTTTTGGCAGCGGGTTAAAAATGCTACTAAAGTGATACTTGCATCATTTCCCAATTTTTTTGTAGTGGTTTTTCAGTCCTACTATATGTTTTTTGTTGCGTTTCATTTTAGCTACAATAACTTTTGTAAATTACATTTGTAGCGCTTTTTCAACGCTACTAAAACTTACTGATGAACACCACATTTTAATTGTGGTTAATTACTATTAATGGCTTGTAACATTTCCATCAATCACTTATATATAATAGAAATATTAAAACAAATAATCATATGAGTATCGTTTTCAAACTAAAATCAATAACACTATATTTAAATACTTAAAAAAACAAATTACTTGTAATATCAAATAAAACACCCATAATCATCTCAATAGTAATATTTCGACAAGATAAGTGAATCCATATACCACAACTACTTACAAACAAGTCTACACGACTAGTACAAACAAAATAATAGTTAAGGTCTTGTTCATAGCTTAATTACCACCGGTTCTTTGATGCGGCTGTTCTTCACTTTGGAAATCTAATTACCTATACATAAGTATAACGATCAATGGTAAGAATTATATACAACTATAACGGTCAACCGTCAGAATTACATAAATGTGCAAAATGCATAAATTATATAAAATAGAGCACACCAATTGCCTAGTTATTCATCTCTGATATAGCCACAACAGAGCACACCTGCTGAAGTGATTATAGTTGAAGAAGCTGGCCAGTAAGTTCAACTCTAGGAAAATTATGCAACTTGCAAAATAAACTCAAACTCATTAATATCGAGAATCCGGTTCAACCATGATTCCATAGCTAGTTTGATATCGTGGTTGCTAGTCATACAAAGAAAACAATTTTTATATTTTACCTAACACTTTCTTGGCATTTAGTATCCTTTTTGGATCCCTCTGCAGCATACAGATAATCAAATTTTTGATACTCCGATACATAGTCCCATGGGTTATAAAGAAATCTAAGCTTTTCTACCACCGCTCATGCTAAGCATAATCCTGCTATAATGATCCCAATTTATGTTAACAATGTGCATACTACATGTGTGCTTATATCTTCCACCCAAACTCTTAGTGGCGCAGTGGTTCATTCAATATTTTTCCACCACTTCTACCTATTGTCGTAGTCAGAAGTTGCTCCATTTTTTTTGCATGGCAATCATTATTTTTTCCTGCTACGATTCCCCAGAACTGCCAGATATCAATTTCTCCTTAGTTTACAGGCTTTGAAAATATCAATGAGCCGACTCAATTCAATAACCACCATCCAGGCCTTAATAATTCCCCAAATTCATTTTTCCAGGCCCATCATCAATTCAGGCCAGCGTATCAATGCAAATAACCCCTCAACTGTCTCCTAGGCCCATCAAACTGACCCAAACGTTTTAAGCTTGCAAGCAATACATAATGCAACTCATTATGTTACTAGGCCTCCCTTGTCCCAGTAGACAATTTTCAGTTCTACACTTGCACTTTACCCTACGGTTCCATTCACATGGCTTCTAACTTACCTTATGTATTCAACTAGGACAATGCAATTTTGTTTAAATTCTTTTTGGGCCAAGACTTGATGCATTCCTATATAATAACTCCAGCAACCCATAATCTGATGCTTCTTATATCCCCCAGCCATGACTTCCGATGCTATGTAATATGGACTCCCCACCAAACCATGCAAGCTCTAACCTGTAAACCATAATATTATTTAGTTAGTTTCATTCACACAGATTAAAATATTCTACTTGTCCTGTAGCCATTTGTCTCTTGTGTTTACTTTTATAGATTAATAATCTCTTACTAATAATATGATAGTGGGAGTTTTGTCTGCGTTTCTTCCACCTTTTATTGAATATAAGTTGCATTTGAATTATTTGGCTTTCTAACTGTACGACCACGGAAGCCATTTGAACAATGACGAATCCAATGATTTTGCACTCATATTTTGCACACACCAATGGCAGAACTCATTAGAAAAAACACTCTCCCTAGCTATAACCAATCATTGTTATGGATGAGCAGTTTTGCTTTATCTGGCAATATTTTCACCTCAAAAAATTAACATTATCCAATAAATACGAAAATTAAAACATTATACGGTTCTAGAATGAGAACAGTCAGATTTCAAAAGGAAACTATATTTTGCTATGACAAATTTTACTGCATTTTGAATGACAAATTTAAAGAAATTTAGTGAAATGTCATATGTATATTATGTAATACGTATCTGCATTAATTTATACACTTGGGTACAATGGTAAATATCTCAAACTATAGCAAGCTGGACATAAAATTGAGATAGATGTAAACAAAATGACCGTACCCTTCATGTTTTATTATACAATGGTAAATATCTTTCATAAAATTGAAGGATGATATATCCAGATACAACATATATTTTGGGTTGAAATTACATTTTGTGAAGGAAGAAGATGTGGATAATTATAACTAGAAGAGTTGGAGCATCTATATACAGAGGATACCACTGAGTACCATCGAGTTAAATGACAAATTCAGATATAACAACAGAAACATATGTGTTTTTGGCTGTCGTTATTAGTCGGTAGGAGCATCAGAACATGTTGAGTTATTCTAAATTTTTTGTTTATACATATATATATATATATATATATATATATATATATATGTGTGTGTGTGTGTGTGTGTGTGTGTGTGTGTGTGTATAAACAAAAAAATATAATGAATTGTACATCAATTCGAGTTAAAATGTATTACACCACCTAAGAAATCTCTCAAATTTAGATTTTTATTTCTCCTAGACTATTGACGCTTGATAACTAAGTGCTTGCTAACATATTTTAGTAATCATATTTAGCTTTGGGTTTGCTAATCCAACAGCAAGCACGGTTGACATGTATAAAAGAATTGTAGGTGTCCTACAAGCATGCTCAAGGATCCTGTGTTGTAATCTTATTATTGTTATTCTATGTTGAAGTTCCTCATAGCCCAAGCGTATAATTAATAAAACCATCCTTAGTTACCTCAGAATATTCTGATATGATACAGACTCAACACAAGCTATGATAAAGTTTTAAATGCTAATGAAATAATATGAAACTCTATATATAAGAAATCATATATATTCAAAACCGTACATATATAATCAAAATTGATATGTTTGAAGCTCATATATTTTCAAAAACAAAACACATCTGTCTAAATATATTCGAAACTTGATAACTTTTGAAATGTTTAACTTTCAAAATCATGTATAAAAGCTTTATGTATTCGAAACTAATATATTTTCCAAACAAGATGTTTTCAGAAACCTTTAATTTTCGACATCAATTTTAAAAGAAACCTTTGCTAGACATGTATATATCTTGAAAATAGGAAATTACTAAACGGAGAAGGTAAATATAAACGATGCGCCTAAATAATGTGTAAACTGCAAGCTCTAAGATGAGAATACCTAATAATAATTGTGAGAAATAAGTGCAATACAAACTAGCTTTCGGACAAAAATAACATGAAGACATACCTGTAGTTTGTTACCTTGGATATTAGCAATTTCATTTGCTCATGTTGCGAAAATTTCAGCATTTTCAGCACATGCTCATGCTTCTTTAGTCCATGCTAGCGTGCTTTTGTCACAAGCACAATCTTGCCACTATAACACATCTTCTTAGCAATTCACTTTGCGAGTAATCATAGGATGCAAATCCATTTTACCATTCCTCTTAGTCCATCCCCTATCAACTTACTTTCAACATCTCCAAGTTGTTAGGTAATGATGCCCCATTCTCCACGATATGATACTGCACTGGGCATAGGTAAATAAATCATAGCCACACAGGAATTCTTGGCAAAAATATCAGTAATATGTCATATGTAGTCATGCATAGAAATACATTGCTCCCTAATGTATATACTTTTCCTAAACTGGGAAAAATCCTTTTATGCAAGTTACTTATAAGCTTAGGACAGGAAATCCAAAAAGCACATTCCATAATAACTAAGACGTAGACAAAATGACTGCTGCTACATGCTGGGTAGAAGTCAAAATAACATCCGTTAAGCCATTTTTCTATATTTGGAACACCATCTGTCATTTAGAGCTATATATTTCCATATCACAAAATAAATTAAAATTTCACATAAAAGATTTCATGCAAAGGTTCCATGTGATGTATCCTTTTTTGTCCCTGTGTTGCTCCTTACTATAGTCCATTCACATTTTTCTACCGTACCCAAATACTCTATTATAAAATGCAGGTCTTTTTAAACTGATATAAAGACATTATCATAGATCCAATTCAAAAGTTACCAAAATAAAAAAAAGTAGAATAAACATACCAGCATCAAGAACACCTGTAACAAAACCAGATGGGAAATCCTTCGCATACCTGAAGTTTTGGCTGATGTCTAAGGTAACACCAGTCAACAGATAATAACTATGTAAAATATGTTCAGTACATACAAGCTTTCGGACAAAAAATAGCATGAGGACATACCTTACCTGGAGCATTGATCGATATTTAAGGTTCCCCTAATCTTGTTGCATGTTACACTTATCATCATTGACTTCTCTTTTACCTCCCTAATCATAATCTACATGCATCGCTCACTAAAAAACCTTTAGCTGGATCCTTTTTAGTTCGGAAAGACAAATAAACGAAGATAATCCCCGGTCATTTTCATCAGCAGTAAAATGATGATCTTCCACATCGGCAAAAAATGAGAACATTAAAGATATATTTCATGATATATCTAGTAACTGACAACAAAAATAAAACAAATAGTACCTCCCCTTTTAGGGCAAGCGTTTTCCAGTTGATCAACAGTAGAAAGACTAAAACTTTGGTATGTATTCTATCTATTTGACAGAACCAAGACCAAACAGAACAAACAACTGCAGAGATAACATATATATTGGCAGCATACAAAATAATAATATAGAAGTTACATAACATGTAATAACATGAAGGTACACCAATTAACTATACCACGAACAAACTAAAAATGCATACACATACCATCATGAAGCAATGAGCAAAGATTGCAATGCCGCTTCCTTCTTCCATCAGTAAAAATAATGTATGGATTAAATATGTACGACCTCGTCAACATCTGATAACACCTACTGATCAAAATTCACAACCGGGACCCTTCGCAACACAATGGTAGCTACAAAAAGAATAACAATTATTGCTAGGTTTTTACAGTTGTAATTTGGAAGTACAACTTTACTTAGGGAAAACAAACTTACTACTTCTGGCGCCGGTGCTAGAGGAGTAAAGGCAACACCTAGTGGTAAATGCCATCGTGCACGCAATGACTGAAAGCTTGGAATAACATGAGTGGTCAGCCTCGAATATCTAGGATTGCAATTCAAAATATACGAATTAAGAATTGGTGATGTACCTGTTAATTCTCCGTCACATTCTAAATGTCTAGGTAGTGAAGTTGGGTCAATATCCACATCGTGTGACCCTAGAACAAATCCAACAGACAAGGACAGGAAATCCTCTACTAATCTCTGAAGATTTCTATCTTTTGGATGTCATGTCATGATATACTGAATGTTTTTGGCTCCAATATAAGGAGTTGGTGGTGTCTGGGATCCAGATTAAGCACCAAAACTAGAAGCGAACATGGATGGGTAGCTCTGTGCAGGTCTGGGAGTAGAAAGCAGAGGATCAACTTGAATTTGAAGTAAATTAGGTCCATGAACATAGTTTAGAAAGGATGGGTGGTCCACAACATGGAGGCCATGAAAAGGAGACATGGATTGGGTGCTTGAAGAAGATCGAGGAGGTGGTGGTAGAAGAATTCGAGTATTTCGAATTTGTTCAAGGAAATGTGGTGATGGATTGGGCGGCATGTGTGAATTTAGGTGGATAAAGATGTTGGTGGTGCGCTGACTCTACTAGAAGGAGGTTGTTGAGGATTCATTGCTCCAAAATTCATCAAAGAGGAAGGAGGCTTGTAAGGTGTAACATACTTACCCTGGAAGTTCACTGGTTTATCGCTACCCTGATGCATGTTTACCATAGACTATTTTGATATTAACAAGTGAACTCTTCAATATAAACATATGGTAAAATCATTGCCATTATTGATTATATAGAATGCATGTTACAATATACATGAAGATACTAATATTATGTAAGTGTTAACAGAATCATAACTGTGAAGGGAAAAAAAGAAGAAAAATCTAAATCAGTTTTTTTCCATTTGTACGTTTGTTAAACATAAAAATATCTCCATTTGTTAGAAAAACTAATAAGTGATATAGTTCTTAGTTAATCAGAAAAGAAACTTAAAATTGTTGTCATCAAAATCAATACACATCAAAAGGTTATTTATTGAAATAAGGAGCACACTTTAAAGGTAAGATGCCAAGGGGGTTAGCCGAAGGGAAACCCATGTGTGCCCGTGAAGACCTTTTAAAATGGGACTGGAAAGTCAAACTGATCATAACTTTTACTTTTATTATTAGTATTATATGGATCCAATCTTAGTTATTCTGAATGTCCAAAAAATGCTCAAAATGTTTGAAACTGAAACAAAACTCAAACTGCCTAATGCAGATAGATGTAGGTCTGATGATTCGGAATAAGAAGTGGGTATATCCATTTACCTTTTTTTTAACTTGTGGATAAACAGATTAATTATATTTACAGGAAGCTTGTGTGAAGGACAAAAAAAGCAAAAAGTTTACCCAAAAGGACAAGAGCCAAAAAATTTGCTCAATAGGCCAACTTTTAGTGTAAAGTGAAAAAACAAGGCCCCCCTGAATTCCACCATTTCCACTAGAAAATGTCCTTTTGAGCAAATTTTCTAGCTCTTGTCCTTTTGAGCAAACTTTTGGCACTTTTTGTCCTTGTGGCACAATTGTTTTTCTACTATAACTGTTACCAAATAATTTGACGGTCTATGCATTTATATCAACTTCTCATCTTATTTTTCTAAATAACGCTACCCTTTGGAAGGCATTAGACAACAATTTAATATAAGAAATTATAAAGATAAATCCTATGAAAATAATCTTTTATTATCTCCATAGTTGTTTATTTTCCAGTTGATCGAGAGCAGATTTCTACAGGCAACAATTAACTAAAGTAGATTTCTAATCAGTTTAAAGCATATAGCCAGATTTCAGCCGGAACTCCACACTAAATAGTTTCATCAAACCATGTTTGTGCAAAATTTGCATAACCCAAATAGGCAAATCACAAAATCAGATCGAAGTAGTCGATCCAATTTAAATATAAAATTCATACAAATTTAGGGTTTGTGTAGAAAACCTGAGCATCCGATTGAAATAGTTGATGAAGATGAAAGGGCTCGTGTAATGATGACGACATAGAGCACTAGTGCGACGATGACGATGGAGGAATCGGAGAACAAGGTGAATTTTGCTGAAGCGAAAAGAAGAAAGGCCTGGAAGCGGAAATAAGGGAGGGTTGAAATTTTCCTATGTATCGATTGAGGAAAACGTATCAAATCAAAGAGTAACAGTTTCACGTGAGCAGCGAAAATTTTAGCAGGCGGGAAATACTTGCTTACTTTAATAACATGGATTAAATATTGTTGGTCGCAGATAGGCATGAATGCTGCTATTTATTGTTACTAAATGCAACTTTTCTTGTAGTGTAAATTTTTAAATGTATATAACTTTTATATATTCAAAAATCATATTCTCTAAAATTGGATTATATATATAATCACAAATACGTTAATTATAACTTATAGCTCTAAACTCATTCTAAGGAATTCCTAACCCCATCTCTAATGAGTTTTCTCATTCTAGGATACTACTGATCCTATCTCTAATGAGTATTCTTATTGGATATAACTAAACCAATCTCTGATGAGTCTTTTGTTCAGTTCTAACGAGTTGTACCCCAAAGATTTGAGCTAACCAGAGCTATGATACCAACTGTAAAGACCCATAAATCCCCGCCCTTTTGAATCGACCATAAACCACACAGGTCTGATCCAAAGGTTGAAAATCCTCGAATACTTTAACTTTGGGCATACAACACATCAGAACAAATAACAGAAGACTTTTATAAACATTATAATAATGTTACATCAGAGTATAGAATATCAGAGTACATTGGATAAATAATACAAAAGAAGATTAAATTACAACAAAATTAAAACAATACAGTGGAAGATTATCGATGCTCTGGACACTGCTTTAAGCTTCGATCCAGAATCCTGCTCAAGAAACGAATATCTGTAAAAGAAGCTACTCGACTGCCCATGTGGGAAAGAGGGCACCTGCGTTTGCAAAGTAAAACAAACTACGGGTCTGTCATGGGACTGGTATGAGAAATCTTACTTAACCTATTTAATAATAAGGCTAATCACAGGACCATGTCGCTAACGCGGAACAGGTTTACTCCATTGGATTGCTAGTGCATAAATAAAATAAATCGTCAACCAACGCAATGCTTTTTATAAAAATGAAACCATTATAAGACTCAAGTCCCATCACACAATGCAATGCAAACCGAGGATAGAGTTTTACCTTATAATGGTCAAAAATGCTTGATACGATAAAACGGAGTTGATATTATTCTTAGTGTATATATGTTTTCAAAAACATTTCAATCATAATATCAATTATAGAAGGCATAGCTACCATATATTATGTCGCCGTACTAGTTATACAATCAAAACCGCATAGGTCGTATTGGGAGTTGGATTTCCATCATGAACCAAGGCAAAAGATAGTCCTTACCGAATTCGAGACACTCTAGCCCGTGCCTCAGGAACAGAACGCATCGTCCCTTAGATCTTCAGGGTCGGTCCACAAATATGTTAGTGGATTGGTAATGCCTGAACAATACGTTTCCCTGCCCTATGGGGCGTAAATAGAGCAACTAGGGAATCAAATAAATGAGGCGCCTCATTCCATCATCCACATAAGTAAAAATGTCAGGCCTTGTAAAAACCATGACACCACTTCTAGCTAGAAAGAAACATATGTCCTCCCTGCAGTCCTTACTCCAGTTTCTGGTTCATACCGGGGTGTGAGGCTCGCGAAGGAATGCAATACACAAAGCTATGCTATTTAAAGTTGTGCTTTGATCATCAACCACAAGGCTCTGCTTTTCAACAAAAGCCTTGATCAAATTCATCTTAGCATGCCACATTGTCAATCCATACCATACTATTGATTTCTGCCAATATATAACCTCTAAGCTCGTATATCTCAGAAAGGGTGTTAAGCAAGAGAATAAATTGTCTGCCACCACAGATATATATTAAGCAGAGATCAACGAATACAGCATAAAGGAATACAACGTCAGACATACCATCCATTTACAAGTCCGTTCTGGGTCGGAACGAAACCGAAGAAACCTTAGTCCAATGCAGGAGAGAGGTTCTCGTATATCCATCGATCTCCAAGTACGTCTGGATGATCACCACTTATTACCTTGTCTTGGGTGGCCGCCTAATCAAGACATCAATAACCATCCAACCGATGTGAAGACCTCTGGTCTTCAATCACTGTATTCATCTTCGACTCTTGATCGTCGTATTAATTATTCAAAATGGGTTGAACCCGGTTTTTCTGAATAACTCGCGTATTTTATAATCAATAGTAAAATACTATAAAAGCACATCATACGTCTCATTCCAATTCAGAATATTCTTTTAAATAAATATTCATAACATTAGGGAAAGGTTCCCATTAATTTTAGCAAAGATAAATTCTTTAATTTATTCTTTAATCCTCTTTTTAAAGATTCATTAAAACACCAATTTGGGTTTTAATATCAAAAATCATTGTCTAATGACTATTCAACTTCAAGAAATAAATATTGTCTTTAAACTGGGTTAAAGAACCAACGTCATTTAAAAACATTGTTCACGACCAACCCTAAATCGTCTTCCATTAAATATGGAATTTTCCATAGAAATCGAATCAATATGTAATCGATATAAATTTCCATATCAGACCATTTATATAAATGGAATAACGGTAAAGCCTTTTAAATTCCATATATGATAATAGTTTTCCTTTACAGAAGCCTATCTCGATTATTATCAATTGTATTTCCATTCAATTCCAATTTAATGTATTAAATTGGAAAACTTGACTTTGGAAAATTCCTTTTTAAATCTTAATAAAAAGATTTATAAGTTCCAAATTATATTTTCACTGTTAATTGAGTTAAAGAATAGATGTAGTTTAAAAAACACCGTTCACAATAAACCCAACTTACATTTCATTTTATCCCAATTAATAAATATAATTGAAAAACTCTAAAATCTTAATTAAAAGATTTACCCCCTTATTCAATTCTAATTAAATATTAATTAATTAGAAAACTTAACTAAATCTTAATTAAAAGATTTACTCTTTTCATATGGGGTATAAGAACAGTGTTATTTAAGACACCATTCACGACAAAACCCAAAAATCCAATTTAATTAATTTATTTACAATTAAATATGAGTTAAATGGAACTTCATCAAATCTTATTTTAAAGATTTATTCTAGTTACTAACTAGTTCATTTCGATAAAAATATATTTTTATCTTTTCAAATATGGAATTTTCATCCAAACTCTTTCCAAATCATTTATTATGATTTTACATAATTTTAATAATTTAATTTAGGCCTGTACCATCGGTTTCCAATAACGACCATCGAACTGCACTTACAACGACCTTTTCCGAAATTGATTTGGACATATTCCAAATCTAACCGTTATTTTTCAAAACTCTTATATTCATTGGAAAGCTCTTTTCAGTACGAATCTAACGGTTCCGGTTTTAGGATAATCTGACGGTTGGATCTCCCGTTACGCCAATTTGAAGTTAATGGTCGAAATTTTCGAACGGTCGCCGCACGGTGCGTATTATTCAGGCCGTTATATAAATATATATTATATATAGTTCGTCGATTTCTATTTAAAACGTATTTTATAAAATATTTATAAATTCATTTTAAAATGATTTTAATTTCATTTTAAATTTTTAAGCAAAATTGAATATTCTATATTTTAATATATTAAAATAATAATATTTCCAAAATATTATATTATAAATCACTTCTTTTCAATGTTCAATTTAAAATGAATAAAATCGGTCGATAAACCCGTTCAGGTTAAAAATGGTGTTTCTACTCAACGCGGCTTCATAATTTTATTCTTCACTGAATACTATTTTAAAATATTCATCACTTTAAAAATATTCTTTATTTACAAGATTATTTACTTTAAAATATTCTTTATATAAAGATGTTCTTTATTTTAAAATATTGTTTTATTAAAAATATTCTGAATCGGAACATGACTCAATCAATCACCATATAAATTCGGTCGTATGGATTTCATACATTGCATATGTATATAACAGTAATGATGAATAATCATTAAACGGTCCATTCACATCCAGAGTGAAATTTATAATCGTGTGAGCGTTAAAATAAATAAATAAATAATGCTCAACACGGACTGTCAATCCATTGATTGACATACAGTTAAATATTGGGACTAGTGCATGTCATCCCAACACCCGTATGGTGTAACGACCCGGGGATTTCGACTCCGAAAATCAACATCAAAGTACCGTGTTGACCATTCAGATATCGAACATTCCAGATCATTAATAGAAAGAAGTTAGAGGGTGAGATAAGAAAGAAAGAAATTTAGAATAGAAGGAGAAGAAGAAACATCACAACACAGAGTCTCACATCGCAGCGGAACAAAATATAATACTAAAATAAATCTTTACTGAGAACTTTTGAAATACTTACATTATCAGAGTACATCAACATCTGGACAGCTGTAATAATCTATCCTTCTATATAACACACAGCGGAATAGTAGTAATATCATACGGCTGAACTCTTCCAGCTCGTCTCTTCACAGATTTTGATAACCTGATCCTGTCAACTCGGGCTATCCCGAGCATTTTCAAAACACCGGGTCAGTCTGGTGAACCAGAGTGAGAAAAACTCGCACAGTATTTGGGTGAGCATCCAACTTGATTTTAGAGTTCAAAAACCTTTTCGAAGAAAAAGGATAATCGTAAGACCAAATCCACACATAAACACGGACGGTTTTTACCTTACGATAATCCAAAACAATTTTGAAACCAATATCTTTTCTGATATTATAATAATGTCTACATACAAGTAAATAACAATATAGTGGAACGCTTGCATCTCACGCTCCACATATAGTATATAATCAAAAACCGCAGGCGCTTATTGGAGATTGGATTCCAACTCTGACAAGGTATGGGACCACCTGCCGATAGTGTATCTCTAGAGACGAATACACTGGGTTCAACAAGAACGTCCTGCAACCCGGCCCTCACATGATCGACCACTCATTTCGCTTGAGTGTATCGAATGTATACCACCGACGGTTGGGATCAGCAACCGCCTCCCGATAAGGGACAGCATCGAAACATAGATTAAGAAACAAATAGGATTTCCTCTAGATAGGTGATTATACACCCTAATGGGAGCGACCCACATAGCCATGCTGCCTGCCCGATTTTTGTCATTCCCCGGTTGATGAGGCTTGAGGCCAGAATTTTATCCTTGAACATCTGGTCACCATTCTCTTTGAATGCCACATCGTTAGATCCGTTAGATATCACTAATTGACGTCCCCAAAAATACTATAGCTGGAAGCTAAGAGAACGACAACTCCCCACCAACAACTATCATACGTTTGAAGAAATTAACGTACGTGATCCTTTGGAAATACTCTGTCAGACACTCGTCCATACAAGTCATCCAGGAACAGGATGAACCGAAGGCACTCTCCTACTGCATGCAATATAGGAATCACCCCATCTATCAGTAGCGAGAAGTCCTTGCAACCCGTTGATTCCAACCACGACAGAATCACATCTTTTCTCTGCTTGCCAGGCAGAGAATATTAGTGGTTCTTCCGTTTGTGAAAATCAACGGTCTTCAATGCTCCATCACGATCAACTTCAGATATCTTCACGTGTTCGTTGGTTGGGATGGTTTTCGAATATAAATTCGATCCCGGTCTTTCCATACCAACAATCGTATTGGACATGATTTGATAGTCGGTGTTTTAACTATCAAAATAAACAGTGTTTCAATCATGACACTCCAATGAGTTCACTGGTTAAGTATTCGGCATCACCTGGCCTTTTAACACTTGATTTACTTTGTTAAATCAAAACTTCTAACTCTGTTAATATTTAAAAATACGAGATTTGAATAACTCTAATTCGATTTAACTCTAATCGATTAACTCCAATTGATTAACTCAAAGTGGTTAACTCTAACTGATTAACTCGACTTCTTTAACCTTATCGATTTACTACTATTTTACTTAACTCCATTCGCTTAACTCTAGATCGCGGCGATCACAATGGTTACGCCTGATTCCCTCAGGAACATCCGACCGCTGTAGGCTATCTGCAGCCCTGCGAATTACGCTAGCAATCGTACGAAATGGCACTCATCTTGGAAAAACTATGTTTGACTAACTCTAGCTCGAATAACTATATTCTTATATACTAATGTCCTCAGAATCAATAACTTATAACCAATTTACATTTAATTCTCCTTTCGAATAAGCTTGTCACACCATCCTTTATTATTTAAATTCGGGGAATCCATTAGTTTAATAAGAAAATTTATAGCACATATGATATAACGTTGTTTAGATTTATAGCACGTATGTTATAACCATAGCGTTATAATTTCTATTTAGATTTACAAAACAACAGCGCTATAATCGATGTTTAGGTTTACAAACATTTACTATAGCAACAGCGCTAAAATTGCTATTAGATTCACAAAACATATATTATAACAACAGCGCTAAAATCGCTGTTTAGATTTTCAAAACATATTCACTAACGTCTCTTACGATTATTAACTAATACTATCTTCAGATAATCCCGATGCTGTTCAAGTTGGGGTATTTTAATTACCTCTCAGACCTTGATCAAACAACGTTCTTATCCTCAGATAAATATCAGTTGTAACCCAAACACCAAAATTCCACTCCAGTCTCAAAACCATTTCCATTTAACTCTGATTTAGTTATACAACCCTATAACCAGCTTTCTGAACTAGATTTACTTATCTCTCCTCTCCTTCCAAAACTATTCGACCTTTCACCGCTTTGGAAATCTTATTTCCATTCTTCCCTGTTCACTTGATTTAAATTTTACTTCGATTACTTTGGAAAGAAACTTCTAAATTATTTTGAATATACTTTACTTCGATTATCCACTACTTTAGTAGTTGACCCTTTTATTAACTAAAGTAAATAGTAAACCCCTTTAAACCCTTTATCTAAATTTAACAATATTCATCAAACACATAAATTTGATAATCACTTCCAATTCAAAACGGTCGATTAAATTTACTTCAACGCGGTTATTCCACTAACCGATTCCAACTAATTTCCACTTATATTTAAATAAAAATATAATTAATTTAAATAGATTCCATTAATTGTTTTCTTTACAAAACAATCAACTAAGTTTAACCACTCGCATACCTCTGCTTGTAAATCTGATTTACATCAGCATTTACTTTACCAAAATAATTTACTAACAAATCAAAGTCTTAAATAAAATACTTATTTCTTTTTAATAACATTTATTTAAAATAATATATTTCAAATCTAACTTCAGTTATAAAATAAATATTATAACTTTAATTCTATCGATCCACCTGACGGTGAAACACTGTTTTTACTTGATTGATTTTATAGGCCGTACTCTGCTAAACACTTAACCAACACCGCCCACTGGTTTAAACCAACCAGATGCTA
Source organism: Allium sativum (assembly GCA_030737875.1). Taxonomy (NCBI): domain Eukaryota; kingdom Viridiplantae; phylum Streptophyta; class Magnoliopsida; order Asparagales; family Amaryllidaceae; genus Allium; species Allium sativum. Next base: position 832,622,546 of record CM060910.1, read on the forward strand.
AATATCCAGTCAATAAACAACAACCAAATCAATCACATTTAACTGATGATAAATAACAACCATTTAACCTCAACCAAATAACAGAACAATTCAAACAATTAAACACGTTTATAAATAAACGTGACCAACAGGGTAAGCTACCTCCGTTGGATCCAATCGTTAACATAACGATTTGGTATTTCACTGAAATTAAACATGGTTTAATTCCATCAGTTAAATCAAGAGATAAATAAATAACTAGCAAAACAGTCAACCATTGGCAAACAGAGCACACAAAATAAAAATACCCAATTTATATAAAATATAAAAAGGGTAACTGAGTGAGTTTAACTCACCTTGATTTGATTATTCTGAAGTAGTTGGTTACAGTCAAATTAAACAGTCATTTAATTTTAACTGTAACTTCCAGTTATCCCCACTTCTATCCAATCCCATTCCCTGGCATGGTGCTCATCACAACCCTTCCAACGGTGTATGGTTTGTCCGATTACTAATCACTTTGGTTCGGCGAATCTTGTTCCTTCCAATTTGCAGCTTCTGGTGATTCGGTTCTGAACTCACGCACCACTTTCTTCTCCGTTCCTAATTAATTTCATTGATCAACTTAATCAAGCTGATCTACGCTTATTTGTCCTCGTTCCTGCCTTTCCTCATTTAAACCTTTTGTTCGAAATATATGGGACAACCGTTTTCTTTTGTTGAAAATCCTTGGTTCTGCCATCTCCTATGTTCACAACCCAACGTTTTGTTCAGGTTCGTTCCCAAGGCAAACAAAACCCAGGCTGATTAACTTTTGTTGTTGGTTTACTTTATACAATACCCAAAAGAACCGTCCCCTTTTCTTCTTGTTACTGCTTCGTACGCATATCTCTCCTAACCATCAAAGGTACAGCACCGTAACCGAATATACGGTCCCATGTCAGCACCGTCCATAGTCCAGACACTCCCACCCCTCTGTTCATCCTACCTTACATTTGCTTTCCATACTCCAGAAACGCGCTGCTACCCTCATCAATACTCTCGTGAACTGCTCCTTGAAACCTGTGACTTTCTGATGTGTTTCCAACCACGTATGTCCTCAACAGTCAGCTCATGCCCCTCTCCGATGATCCTCTCCGCCGGATCACCAACACCATATCAGAAACTCAAGTCCCCTCATCCACTGAAACATACATCGTCCTTCTCCCCCTCCATGTACAGTAATCCCTGAGATAGACCCGCCCACAGTCACTCCTTCCTCTCGCCATCGTCCTGCCAAGCCAAACCCTCCTCGAACGCATGCTGCTCCCCTCCCTTATTCGTTTTATCCCATTCAGTTTCTTCGTTTGCTCTTTTTTTTTTTAACAGAGGGAAATTTGTTGCTGGGAAAAATGAAGGTGACTGGATATATATATAGGGTCGAGAATAAGATAGAAACAACGTCAAATTCTAGGACATAGGGTGTGCAGGTGAGGTCTGCGCGATGTTGGGTCTGCCATGAGGTTTCGTTTTCATGCAGCTGTTTTTATTTTAGTGTGTACAGATCTGAAGGATAGGCTTCAGACATAGCTTAGCTTATGCTAGGGGTAAAGTTGCTTCAGAAAGAAGAGAAAAAATAATTTGAACTTTCATTTCAAATGTATAGGATACATTGCCCGCTGATGTGAATTTACAAGCTGCATTTGAGAAGAATATACATATAACATAGGGACAGCAGTCTATGGTTTTGGTCCTTTAAAGAGCGAGCAAATGAATTTCTGTAGGTCTGCTCCTAATATAATATATGAAGAGAATGAGATATTTTATTTTTGGTCGGTTTTGTATACGGCAGGTGATGGGACGGTATAGCATGTGTACATATCACAAACATAGATACGGTAGGTCTGTGATGTTTTAAATGCGGAAGAAAAGCCGGGGTTGTAGATGAGAAATGTAGATTTCTAGGGTAGATTGCGTATATATATGGGTTTATATAATATTAGTTTATTTTTAACGAAACTTAACCGTAAAGTAATTGATAAAAACCCCCACAAACAATCTCTGTTTACTGATAAAAAGCTAATTCTAATGTAAAAAATATTCCGGATCCAATGGGACAAGTTTCGTCGAATTCTGATATCGTTTGAAAAAAATTCCCTTATAAAACCAGAAATAAACACGCTTTCTAATTTACCACGACCACCAGCTAAATCGAATCAACTTGAAACCTTGATATCTTGCAATAACTTTTCGATACGAACCCAACGGCACTAGTTTCGTCGCATTCTGAGACTGTTAGCCCGATAGGCTGTTTTTACCCCGAACCGCCCTACCCTTTTTAACGCCAAATTTCTCAATCTCTAAAAATAACAAACTATATACCTATCCTGACTCTAATCGACGATACGAACTCAACGGAACTGGTTCCACGGCCTAATTCGATCGTCTGCTCAAGTTACGCCCAAATACTCCTTATATTTATTTAAATACGCGTTAGAGAATTTGAACGGGCATTTACGGTTGTTGTGGTCACATACGACATCGGTTTTCCACGCAGTTTGATTTCTGATAATGATTTGACGATACGGTTCCAATGAAACTGATTTCGTCGAAATTTGAGTTCGTTTGCAAAACGGTCATTTTAAAGGTCGATATTTTAAATAACGATTTCCACAGCGTTTTTTCCAAATTTTGATTTAGCCATAACTTGTAATCTATAACACGAAATCTGGATTTTTCTCCTTCATATGAAAATTATCGTCAATACGGTCCCAACGTGTCTTGTTTCACAGAAATCCGACTTAAATCGAATCCTGTATTCTCAGTTGAAGTTCAAAACTCGAATTTACGAACTGCACGCCATTTTCAAGCTCGATTTATAATTATATAAATATATAACGTTCGAACTTCGTTTAAATAACGAATTCAACATTAAATTTCATCGATATTCCAAATCTTAAATTAAATTTAAATATTCAGATTCAAATGGTCGAAAAACACGGGTCGTTACATATGGGGTTTTCAAACAACAACGATTTATATAAACAAATCATTAGTTAACAAATTTAACCAATTCTAATGTTGAACAAAAAGAATATTTTATTCGCATTACATTTCTATTTTAAACATAGCAAATAAAAAGAAAAACTTTTATTTGTATGACATGTTTCATATTTTAAGCGACGAATAAAAGACAATTTTGTTTTGTCGACAATTCCTATGTTTGTCGACAATTCTAATTTCAATATAAATGAAAATGATACTTTTGTTTATCGACAATTTCCATTTAACTAAAGTGACAATTTTAGATGCCAGTTCTAGATTTGACAAAAGTGACAAATTTATATCTAAATAAACATTTCTAGCTACAATGTTACTTTTAATCTAAATAAACATCTCTAATGATAATGACTATTTTTAGTCTCATGCAACATTTTATAACAAAAATGTTATTTTATACTCATGCAACATTTTATAACAAAAATGTTATTTTATACTCATGCAACATTTTATGACAAAAATGTACTTTATTCTCATACAACATTTCATAACAAGAATGTTATTTTTATGCAGTGTAACGTTTTACACTCTACATGACATGTTAAATCTAATGTAACATTTTAATAATAAGAATGTTATTTTTCCTTATGTAACAATTTACAACAAAATGTTTATTTACATTTTGTTTACAAATCTAACATAATATGAAAATAAAATGTTTATTTTCATTTTGTATACAAAATCTAATGTAACTTTTCTTAACAAAAATGTTATTTTAATCTTCCGCAACAAAATGCTATTTTAATCTAATAACCTATTTTATAAAAAAAAACGTTATTTTCTCCAATGTCATATTTTATAAAAAAAAAGCTATTTTATTTCTAATGCACATTTTATAACAAAAATGCTATTTTATTTCTAATGCTGATTTTATTCTATTATTTCATTTGCACCAAAAATGTAAGTGAAAGATATAACCTTTCTTCTATTCTTTTATTTCTATCAAAAATGCAAGTGGAAAATGTTACTTCTTACACTAGGCTTTTATCTGCATCTAAATGCAACAAAAAGGTAACCTTTTTAATTCATGTTTTATTTGCATCAAAGAATGCAAATAAAAATTCAACTTTTAATTTTATGTTTTATTTGCATCAAAGAATGCAAATGAAAATGTATTTTTTTTCATTTCATATTTTATATTTGCATCTAAAATGCAAAAAAAAGTAATATTTTTCTACTTTGCTTATTTGCATCTAAATATGCAAATAAAAATATAATCTTTTTCTTCGATGTTTATTTGCATTTAAATATGCAAATAAAAATGAAATCTTTTTCTTTGATGTTTATTTGCATCTAAATATGCAAACAAAAATGAAATCTTTTTCTTTGAATTGACAATTCTATTTCAATTCAACAATATAAACAAAATGATACTTTTAATTGAATTGGCAAACTAATTCAATTTAACAAATATGACTAAAATGATATTTTTAATTGAATTGACAAACTAATTCAATTCAACAAAAATGATAACATAATATTTTATATTGAATTGACAAACTAACTCAATTCAATAAAAATGACCAAAATAATATTTTATATTCTACATTTCTAATACCACAAATTTGACACTTTTATATTTTACATTTCTAATACCACCAATTTGACATTTTTACTTTATTGATTGTAATACAATAAAAAGGACAATTTTTTATTTGCTGATTCTAATTCAACAAAAAGGTACAATTTTATTTGTTGATTCTAATTCAACAAAAAGGGAAAATTTTATTTGTTGATTTAGCAAATTATGAACATCAGAGCACACTAAAAACAACAATCAATAAATTCTAAATCACAAACATAGCAGATCTGAATTATCAACATACATACAATGATTTTCAAAGTAAGAAAAATAATTAAAATTTAATTTAATTATTAAATCAGAATTATTACATTGATTATTGTTTGAATTTTCAAAGTTCTCCATTTCAGATTTGGCCAGTTCCATCATCTAGATCTCATCACAACGCATCTTGAATTTTCGAATTCTGATGTCATATGTAGAAGTTATGGTCATTAAACTTTGACAACATTAAAAATTAAAAAAATATAATTAATTAATTTTAATTATATTACTAAGGGTCCTTCTTCATCATCGTTAACTGTTCCTATGACCAGAAATACACGACCTCGTCTTCTACATGTCGGCGTCGCCCCCCATTCTGGCGATTGGAACTAGATCCGATGGCGTCACGATGGCTGCCCTTCGAAGCTCCTCCGGCGCCAACAACTGCTCCCCGTTCAAACCTTTAGGCACCACGCAATTTTCCCCCGAACGATGACGCTTTCAGATTGAAATTCACCCATATTACTCCATGATTTTAGATCATTCCCGTATAGGATTAGAGAGCTTCAGAATCTCTTCAATTTTTGTCTTTTTTTCATATTGTAATTCGAACTCATTTGAGAGAGATTATTGGATTAATTTCAATCGTTTCTGGCCATTGGGAAAAGAAAGGGGCGGCTGCAGACAATGGGAATTAGGGTTATGCGTACTCTACTGTATTTATACGTGTATTTTCATATTTTATTTTATTTATTTACTTCCTTTAAATTCCAATATAACTCTTATATTGTTCAGAACTCCAAATCAAACCCAACGAATGTCGCCCCTAGCCAAATACTCCCGTCCTGGACACAATGGAATAGGTTTCATAACCCAATTCAATTGTTTCGATAGGTTCTTTTTAACTTTAAATATATAACATTTAACTATTAAATTTGATCTTACATTCAAATTTACCCGGGCCACATACAGACTCTAAAAATTCCAGAAAAATTATTTCTAGTTAGGTTTTGATGGTACGGTCCTAATAACACTAATTTCATCGAATGCTGAGACCGTTTGAAAAATAGCCATTTTCTAGTCGATCGAATTTGACTGAATCTGACAAAACACGTTTTCTTTTGCCACTCTCACATATTAATTCGGACAATTATGAAAATTGAAACCTAGCAATAATTTGACATTCCGGTTCCAAAAAAAGTGGTTTCGTCGAAAGAGAGGTCATTTGAAAAATGGCTATTTTTAAGGCCAATATATTTAATTAAAATATATATAAATTCTACAGCGACTATTCTGAAAATTAAAGTGGGCATAACTTTTGATTCCTGTTATGAAATTTCAATTTTTCGCATTCGTTGAAAAGATATTTTTTAATAGATTTTAATATTTTTAGTTTTACTAAAATCTGATTTATTTTGTATCCTGTACAGTCAGTCAAATTTTAAATCCAAATTTTCAAACTATCGTGCCATTTCTAACTTCTTTTATAATTAAAATAAATATATTCGTTCTAACTTCGATTTAAATTTTTAGTCGTTATTATCTAAAATAATTATTTTAAATATTCAAAATCCATTAAAATTTCTAAAGTAAATTTTTGAAATTGGTTCAGAATTTGTGAGTTGTTACTGTTTCAGAAATCATACTTATACTTTGATGTCATAATTGTAATTTGATTTCAAATACTTATACTTTAGCTTTTAAAATTATATTTGGACTATATTTTAGACTTTGATTTTATATTACTTAGTTTTTAATTATGTTTTATACTTTAGTTTCAATTATACTTTAAGATATTATTTTAGCCTTAAAAATTATGGTTTGATATTATAGTTTTGATGTTGATGTTTAAACTCTAATATACTAACTATATTTTTCTCTAAAGTTATTTTTAATAATTTTTCTTAAGCTTTATTATGTTTAAAATATGCATCTACTATGTTTAAATTGTTTCATACAGTTTCAAATAATTATATATAATTTTATATTTTCAGAAAATTTTCTTAACAAATCATTTTTCAAAAGCACTATAGGTATATCGACATGGTCAAGCCATGTATGTCAACATAGTGACTACTATTTTCAAAATTCAAATTTTAACGGAAGTGTCTATTTACCAACAACCATTTCTCTTCACCCCTATAAATGGTATTCTTTCCAAAACAATTTCATGGCTATTTTTTCTCATTTTCTTCACTCCTTTCTCTCCTTTTATATTTGATAAAAAAATCTATAACTATATCATATCGATTTTCAAACTAAATCAAGTTGACTCCGATTTGGTTTTACATCAACCTCTATATATTCTATTAAGATCAAACTGCAAAACTAAGTTATAAGAGCAATTGTAATCAAGATCGAAAGATCCAAGTCTGCATTCTTTGTTAAAACAAATAAAATAACTTAAAGATGTGTGACTAAGCGGCTATAAATCTAGTTGGGTTTGATTGTGCTTGGTCAAAAACAATTCAAAGTGATTATTTAAGCGAAATCAAGTTGGTGAGCCCAGATGCCGAGAATTTAGAGGGTATTTTCTTATAGCCTTGAAATCAAGAAGTGTAACTGAACCAATAGTGATTAAAGGTCAAACGAAACTCAAGACTGGATGTAGAGTAATTCTGAACTAGTATAAAATCTGGTATTCTCTTTTCTTTTTTACTTTATTGCATTTACTTTGCTTGTTATTTGTTTCTTTGATTGATTCTATGATCGCCAAATACATACTTATAAGCATAATTTCGAAAAATATAAAAGATATATAAATTAAGTAAACACTATTCACTACCTTGTATTGTTAATGTTTTCATGTAACGACAGTCGAAATAAAGCCCCATCCCCTACATAGGGCGCACGTATATGAGTTGGCACACACATTCTTGTAACAAAAGGAATCCCTATTGTCACTTTCTATAGTCACTTTCCTACTTATAACTTGACCATTATTAGTCTGAGCTACTTGTACACGTGAATCTGTGCTGCCAATGTACCATTTTATTACCCAAGCTTTGTGGACATGCCCTACTAAAATTCCCAAGCCACCCTCAATTAAAGATCTTTCCTTTCATCATCGAATTTCTGCAATCCTTCACGTAATGCCCTATCATTCCAAAGGCACTTGATCTCCGTCTTGCTCTGTCCTTTCTGAGAACTATCGTCTTGCTTCTTCTTGCCTTTCTTGTTTCCTGCCTTTTTCTCTTGGAACCAGAAAAGTTAGAAGCTCCACTCTTAACATCCTTGACTTCTTCCTTCTTATCCTTATGCATCAAAGTCATCTCTACTAAAGCCTCAAAAGTAACCCCTATCAGAACATGTGTCATCGCCAAGCATTAGAGAGGCGATTCAACCCTCTTGCAAATCTAACAGATTTCTTGCTAGCTATATTAACCAAGTCCATTCCAAACCTCGATAACTCATTAAACTGGTTAACGTACTCCTTGACCGAAAGATCCCATTACTTCAAATTAAGAAACCTCTCTAATTGCATACCCTCTTTTGCTTGCGATAGGAATCTCCTTTCAAATCTAATTCAGAATCTAACCCAATCTATAATCTCTCCTTCAACATCTATAATTTCCCACCAAATTGATGCCTCTCCCTTAGGCTGCCAACTAGCCAACCGAACTCTGCATCAATCCTCAACCTCAAATACCTTAAATATCCTCTCTGTATCCCTAAACCAAGCGCGGGCCTCTAAAAAAGTCTTTGTTCCCCAAAAAGTCTTTCCATCCAAATTTGAGAAATCCTCGTAAAGCTTAGAAAAGTAAATATCTGCTAGGAAATTAGAAGGAACCACCACAGCGGAAGCTGAAGCCTACGCATGCTCTTGTCCTTTAGGTAGTGCCATAGCCTCTAAATATCTACGAAACCAACTTGGAATTGGGATGCCATCTGGAAGATTGGGAACCCCAAAAATGTTGTGCAAGAGAGAGAGAGAGAAAAGAAAGATATTTTAGAATTTGGGGGAGAGCCAAAGAAAGATTGTAACGGACTTGAGGGGGTATTCTTTTACATTCAAAATAACTTTTGATTTCTAAAAATATGTTTTCTTCTAAAACCAAATTTTAGTGATCTTGTAATCTTAGGCTCTTATACCAAACGAAACACCCGCACCCCTTAACATTACCCAAAATAGGGTCCTAGTAAGGAATATAAAACATTATAGGTATAAAGATAGAAACCAGATACTAAGATTCACAAGGTATAAATAAATAAAATAAAACACAACAGAAGAAGAAAACAATTTGAAATAGTGACATAACCATTTATTTCACAAAAACCAACTTTATAAAATACCATGTCCTATAAAGATAAAATCTCAGTCATGAATAATACCAGAGTACATAATAATATTCCTCAAATAGTCATAGATACAACCAAACCTTTGAAAAGAAATAACACAAAAAATTAAATCTACTACCAAGAAAATCCTCCGAGACAGAATCAGCTGAACAATCCTAACTATAATCTTCCACTCTGCGAGCATAGGGAAAGAAAAGGGAAAGAAGGAAAAATGAACCAGACATAAAGTCTTGTGAGATATTATGATTACTAGCATGATTGATAAGTATGAGAAACAAATAATCAGCAGTTTTAGTGTCTGATAGGGTCGGTGTATGTGCACACCTAAAGTGAACATATAGGATGACAAAAACGGTAACTAATAGAATTGACTATTTTTATTCACCTTTGAATGTTTGCACTTCTACCGATTTCAAAACATAATTGGAAGGTTTTTCTAATACTACCTATCGATCGGCTGTTAATTCCGTAGAGGGATAACCTATGCCTACTATGCGCCTCGGGCTTATCAAGCTACCCATCAGTCAAAGACATAGCATTAATTATGGGTTTTGCAGTTTCTTACTTTCCCTCGTCGGATCAATGCACGCATATTAATGCATCGAAACGCATCCGTACCCACTTCAATTTGGGCCAACTTACTACCTCTCACAACACAGTGCGTTCCTTTGCCTCCCAATGAGAACATATGTGATAAAAGAGTATGTTTTCTAGTATAGATCCCCAATAAACAAATAATACTCAACCCAAATCTTCGTTGATTTGGTCCCTCATAGAAACCATAAATTAACCAAATAGTTAGGCATTTAAATTAAATGTCGTTTTAAGTTCAGTATTTGTTAAGCCTAATAGTTTATTCATTTACCATAGAATAACACCTAATCACAAGGCCCTAAAGAATATCGCCTATTCACAAGACCACCATAGAATATCGGGCAATCAAGAGGCCACCGTAGAATATCATTTATTATTGCGTTGAACGCGTACTCGTATAAATCCCCATAGAATTTCAACGAATGTCTAATCACAAGGCCTCATAACATAACCATAGAATAATGTAGTTTTAGCCTTATAATTTAATATCATTTGAATTTAATTTACATATTCAGCTTAATTGTCTCGTTTACAGCTCAAGTCATATTCATATTTGCAAGTAAACCATGTTTGTTTATTATCATTCTCCATTTTATCATATTCATGCAAATACACATTACAATTCATTTTTTTGTCATAACCTGTGCCTTAGCCATTTTACAAACGTTATCAAGTTTTTCTATTTCCAGTCCAGTATTCCTTTTTTGTTACAGTTTTACAAGGTATGTCAATTTAGCCCCAAATTGTCCAATTTTTTATTCCGTTATTTCAATACAATCAGATTTCCCAAATGTGTAGAGAATAAAAGGATAATAATCAATCGTAGTTAATTAGTACCAATCTATGCCTAAATCTGTCATTTACGTATGTCTTTTAGGCATATTTGGCATAACCATAATAAATTGTAAAAATTTGATGTAAAAAGGGGGAAAGACGACTGAGAATATTAGTTGCAGTAATTTGAATATTAATTAAACAAAGATTGTAAGAAATGTCTAAAAAATTATAAAAACTACTCACAGAAAGAAATTACAGAAAAATAGGAATAAATAAAAACTATGAACAAAATATAAGTAAAGGAACTGTAAATAAAACCACAACTTTAACTACTATTATGTAACGTACCACCTTTTTGATCGCTTTAAATCAGTAATTAAACCAACTTAAGACGTTCAAATCGACAGATCATTATTTAGCTTAGAGAGTTTAATACAAAATCAACACAGAATAAATAACACAATATTGAACAACGGAATAAATTTTTATCTATTACTCAGAATTTTTGATATATGAAAATTTTCTATACAGCGGAATTAAAACACAATTTAAATACAAGAAAAATATTTACTGTTCAAAAATCTAAAGAGTGCGCACGTCTTCGGATCCCCGCTTCATCAGTCTTCGAATCCTAAGCTAGAATCTTTAAATCTGTAACACTCGGGTCTGATCCCGAACTGAGCGAACAAAACCTTGGGTCAGTTTGTATTCAAGTAAATCAACTTCGAATAAAATACTGAATATAATAGTTAATCCTAACAAATTATTAAATTTCGATTATGTTGAACCCGTAAGAAATATCGAAAATATAGCTAGCAACTTGGAATAGCACAAATCTGGACAACATGTATATTTATGCATACACGTATGCTGATGATATGTGTATACACATACGATAGTATATGTATACACACACGCATCGTCCACAACGCCTATACAAAAATCATACTACGAATAAACAAGAAATGCACAATGGGTACAAGAAAGTATATGCGAAATGCTGCTCGGGTCAGAGGTATGCCAACCCATATATATACATGTAATCCAAGTGATCAATATATTACAGTAAATAAGGATGTGGCTAAGTTATTAAACTTGTCAATTTTATACTGTGAGTACTGAACATATGTGATGATTTCAGGAAAGATAAATACACTGAACATATAAAAATGGGTTCAAAGAGCCCAAACTTAGTGTGCATACTGAACATATTTAATATGGGTTCAAACAATTGCAGAGACACTTAGTTCAGAATCATAGGCATATTGGAATCCGATGAGGTGGTACCATCTATAAGCTTTTTCCCATTTTCATGATTCCTTAATTCTAACAGCCTTATCGTCATGAATTGCAAATTTAACAACTTTCAGTTTTGACCATTCTGCTTCTATTTCTATGTATTACATTCTTATGTACATATAAGGCTTTAAGTCAGGTTGGAATTATTAATATATTAAAGACAATAACAATAAATTCCCATATTAAACTCAAATCCTACACAAACCATAACTAGAATTATTGAAATAAGGTTAGTGAAGAGTATTCCCTTTCCCTTTACAGTATGTATATATTTCTAGGAAAAGCTCCAAACCTTCTAAACATATCCTAATTTGTATACACTTACTTTGTTAAAACCACCATCAATGTTGGGTAATACAACATAGATGGATACAATCACATCTATAATATTAACAAAGGTCCTAAAACAGTAAACGTTGGTATTCACTCACAAGAATAATTCAATAATTCCAGGGTTAGATTTTTATTCAGATGAGATGTAATATATCATTACTATCAGATATATTTATATTGCTAAAAATGTACAGTAAAACATCAAAGGGGCAGATTTTGAATAGAGTTTAGAAAAAATTGTTTATATTATCTTCGTGTTTGTACTGCTATATTATCTTTTTCTGGTGTTGCTATTACTTCTATTTCACCGTTAAATTTCTTATGTTGACAAACAATGCTAATATGGATCAAGACAACAACAAGGCTAAATACATCAGCGTGGTGATCAGCTCAAAACAATTATTATGGGTTCATAGTGATATGTTGCAGATAGTTAAACAATCGTGTAATGAGTTCTTCAAAGTGAGGCACATTCAACAGAAATACATACCCTTTTTTTGGATTTGCAAAACAGCAGGGTGTAAGACCCATTCCAGGTTTATTAATAAAGTAAACATATATGTATTATTATATTTACATACCAGAACAATTCGAGTTCTTCCAAAAAGAATCAAATAAGAGTTTCATGAAAACAGTTAAACTATTTCCAGATATATTTTACAATGTTTAGCAAGAGGGTTTCAAATGTTTCCAGAATACACAGTTTATTTGTGGCAATAACCAAATTAATTTGCTTCCAGGAATTCAGCAAGCACATGTTAAAGGTAATTAAAACATTATTAGGCGAAAAACAATTCATTTGTCTCTTGGAAATTAACAATTGTTTCCAACATTCAAGGTATTTAATCAAGTCAATTTTCAAATCACGCATGGGCCAAGGGAGACAATTATTTGTTCCCAGAATTAAGTCAGAGAACTCAAGGTATCAATCAAGGCTACACAAGAGGAAACTCATGCCACAAATCTCGGAAGAATCGATTTAATACCATGGCCAATTTTGCAACAACTAAGACATTCAAAGGCACATGAAATCAAAGTAACAATTAGAAGTCAACATACTTAAAATAAATTATCATGAGGTCATACTCACCATACATCGTGCTATGTTTAGAAGAGGAGGCGGCTTCGGTTGTTGAAGATTGCGCAGTTGCTCCGATTGAAGGCGACGATGATGGAAAGGAGGTGGACGCTCTAACCAAATCGACGTGATGAAAAAACAATTTGGGGAAGATCAAAATTATTTTGTGGAGCTGGGAGTATTTGGATGTTAAAATAATAAAGGAGGAGGGGTAAATTTGGAGTTGTGGTAGCCATTAATTGCTTGCGATTTTAAAGAAATATTGATTTTTGATTTTAGGGGAAAGGAGCAATTATGGTGGCCATTTAAAGTGAAGAGGGGATTCGGCCATTAAAATTTGGGAAATGGAAGAATTGATTTTGTTTTTGCTAAAGGAATGGATCGGGAAGCTTGATTTTTATAGAAGAAAAATGTAAAGATAAGAACAACGTTATTTCATTAGGCTTTTAGGGTAGCCGCGTCCAAATGATAGGTCGGCTCAAAAATTTTCTGAGGTGGGTTCTATATAAGGTAGGTGATAAGGAGGTTAAATTTTAATATTATCTTTACCGCGATTAATCATTGAATGCTCAAAATTCATAATGCTAACAAAATCTCCAAGCACACAAAAATTATACGTATCTCTTCGTCTTCGTGTTTTGTACCCAATAAAATTAGTTCGATTATAATTCGACTTTGTTTCTATACAATGTTATTTTAATTTTTAAATTATTTATCGGTTCACTAGCATTCCATTCGATCCCAAATTTGAAATGATAAATTTCAATTTCTTTATATATACAAATACACACATATCCAAGCCAATTTCCTATATATCTCAACAAATAAAATTTCCAATTTAGTGTCAATAATGTTTATTTTTAAAATTTAACCAATTATATTTTTCAACCGAATTCCAAATCTAATTCAGATATCCAATGGAATTTAATTCAAATATTTAACAATAAATATTTGATTTCCAACCAACCATTAAATATCAAATTCAATCCGTACAAAAAATCATATATTTGATTTTATTTATTTCTGATTCAAGTATCGATAAGAATTGATTATCCATAGTCAATTCTTATATAATTCCATATTCTAGTTTTTGAAATTCTAGGACGTTACAATCTCCCCCCTTTAAAACTTTTCGTCCTTGAAAAGTGGAGATCGTTAGAGTTATACCAATGTATACTTCAAATTTTTATATTTGTGTGAAATTTTTCCATAACTAATTTAAATATCGATATTTAAGTCATCAATCTTCTTTGTTTACCCATCATATTCAATTAACTTGAAAAATAAATTTACTTTTCAAAACCAGTCTCTTCTTAAATTTCAATTTCTACATAAGCTGGATTTATGCATCTCAAATAATTCCAAATTTCTTTATAAACCTCATCCGCCAATGATTACTTATTCATTTTATCTTTCTAGACACTCATTGAAGAGTGTAAATAACATCTCCTCTTCAAATTACAAATTGTCAACTTGAAAATTTTCTAAAATCCGAAATCATTTATATTTTTTATGCAAAAAATATTTGTATGTTACTCCGAAATTATTTTTCTTAACTTATTAAGTCAGATATATTTTAATCTCAAAGTATCGATTTGAAAATATTTGATAACTTGAAATTTGGCAAGTCTATTGTAGTTCTTGTAGATGTTAGGCATACGTTGGCCGGGCGCACGACTAAAATCTCCAAGTACTAAATATCCTTGCTTCAACTCCCAATGAAAATATTTCTAAATTTTCTTTTTATTTTAAAATAGATACGATAAGTACCAATGTGATATTGATATGTTAATTGTTCACGAATCGTCGATACACAATGGTTTCGTCTGGATACCCTGGAAAACATCCGTATCCATAGGAAACCACTTTCTTGCGAATTTCGTCATGGACAGATCAACGGAAGATACTTAAAAATCAAAAGAAAACCAGAGGTCATGGAGCGTTGACTGCTCTATCTCAGGGTCATAAAATTTTTATAATGGAAATAAATCAAGTCACGTGGATCAATCAAATCACAAAGACAAACCTAGTCAAGAAGACGTAGTGCTGCATCAACCAGGTGGCTCAATATCACTAAGATATCTGAAACATCTCATAGCTCCATTCTACCTTTAGTAACTCTAATGGTTATGTCTCTTTCACTTGTAGATATGTCATGTGGACCGCATGTATACAATGGTTACGCCTGGGTCCCCTAGGAAATATCCATACCCTTAAGCTTTCATAGCTCTGTGGATTATGCCATTATCACGACTGTAGATCGAAGCAGACACAATGATTACGCTTGGTTCCTCCCAGAAACATCCATCCGCCACAGGCCATCTACAGCCCTGTGATTTACGCTACACGGTCGTGTTTTTTCCAGCAACTAACACAATTCATGAGTTTTACGTCCGGACAACCTACTACCACCGGAAGCATATCTCACCAAGCTCGAAATTCAAAGGAGAAGGAAGGAAATTTCCTTATTTTTCTTTGAAACATGTATATTATGTACATATAGTACTCCTATTACCTTCAGCATATCTCATTATAAAATTTCCTCAGCGCATTTTTCCATATCATATTTCCAAACATCTCATTCTTGATTCATTGTACAAGATTTCATCTCAGATCGATTACCTTCCAAATCAACAGTCTCTGAATTCACTATATTCTAATATATATTTTTCATATAAGTTCAAAAAACTTCTATATCGAATATCCTCAAATTCCATTCCAATATCAGATTTTCAATTTTGATCTCTTAATCAATACAGCTATGATATCTTTTCAACCTAAGATTTATGAATCTATTAGTTACAAACCAAATTTTCTTCCAATTTTCATGTTAGTAAGCTCATCACTTAGTTTACATCTTTATATGTTCAAAATTTCAGAATTTCCCATTTTTATAAATAATTCTTCATTCGCACACATTACTCTTCTATATTCACATCCATCGACTGTAAATTAGCAAGCGAACAACTCCCTAAATAACAACCCCAAAGGCCGAAACCAACATTAGATCAACAGTCAAGAAATTATTCAACTTAACTAATCTCCAGTTAATTTTCAATTTTCTTAACTCCATTTCTTAATTTCTTATCAACACATTTCTTACACAACTGTCGGATTCAATTTACAAATTCTCTACTTTTACAACACTCGCTGATTATAACTATAATTCACGCCTTCGAATATTTAACCTTAAAAATATACTTTATTATTTAATATGAATAATCAATTGATTAATATTAAATTCAGATTAAAATGGAAAATAAATAGCGCTTTCATGAATTCGTCACAATTAACTTCCTCCAATAACTTCCTTTCGAATAATTTCTTATTCGATAATATATTCCGAACTTCAGAAAATATCATTTGATTTATATTCTAAACTTCAAAATAATATCACCGTACTGGTTAACTACATTTCCTCTATTCCCAATTTCGTTTACAACATTTTATATTTCAATGTTATTTACTTCTAAAAGTAAATATTATTCCTTTTATCGAAATATGAACTCGTCACATCAAATTAATTTTCATTCCGTAGATTCAAATCTCTCTTCTTTCATATTTCACTTCACTTATAACTCTTACATTTCACTCCTTGTCAATTAACTCACAAGTTCATAACTTACTATCAAATTCATATATTTGATCATACATTATTAGTTTGAAACCAATTATAAATTATCTTGCTAAGTTCTTAATAATTCAAATAAATTAGTAATACAATTTAACCCAATTGAATTCTAATTATAACCTTTCCAATTTTACTTTAGTTAATTTATATTCCGAATAGCAAAATAAATTTCATCGTTTCGTCTTTGAAACGATACCAGATTTCCCTTTTTCATTCAAATTCCCATATGAATTCTTATTTCCAATAAATTTCAGTTATCATTGATTACCAATATATACAATTGATTCGTTGATGCTCTTATACTTATTTGCCTTTGATACCATCCGAGGATGGATTCGAGACTCAGACCTAAGGTAACTTATCGAATAAAAACACTAGCAAATCCAGATTCGAAGACTGGGATTCCGAAAAAATTTATATCTCAAAACAAATTTTTATTTACGATGCATCAGTTCCAAAATACTAATTTTCAAAATAATAATTTCAAAATAATTTATCTTTCCAAATTTATATTAAAGTTATTTACACTTTCAAATTTTATATTTTAAAGCCCTTTTTCATTTTCAAAATCTATTATTTCCAATGTCGATCCTATTCATTCAAAACTCGATAAGCTGAACTTTGAATAAACCCAAGCTTTGATACCACTTGTAATGTCCTGCCTTTTTGACCGCTTTAAATCGATAATTAAACCAACTTAAAATATTCAAATCGATGGATTGTTATTTAGCTTACAGAGTTTAAAACAGAATCAGCACAGAATAAATAACATAATATTGAACAACGAAATAAATTTTATATATTACCCAGAATTTTTGATACAATAAAATTTTCTATACAACGGAATTCAAACACGGTTTAAATACAAGAAAAATATTTACTGTTCAAAATCTTCAGAGTGCAAACGTCTTCGGATCCCCAGCTTTACCAGTCTTCGAATCCTAAGCTGAAATTTTTAAATCTGTAACACTTGGGTCCGACCCCGACCCAAGCAAACAAAAACTATGGTCATGTTGTATTCAAGTAAATCAACTTTGAATAAAATACTGAATATGATAGTTAATCCTAACAAATTATTAAATTTTGGTTACGTCGAATCCATAAGAAACTATAGAAAATATAGTGTAGCAATTTGAAATAGCACAAATCCAAAAAACATGTATATTTATGCATACACATATGCTGATGATATGTATATACACATAGGAAAATATATGTATACACATATGCATCGGCCACCACAGGTATACAAAAATCATAATACGAATAAACAAGAAATGCACAGCGGGAAAGAGAGAGTATTTGCAAAATGCTAGTCGGGTCAGAGGAATGCCAACCCATACAAATACATGTAATCCAAGTGATCAATATATTACAGTAAATAAGGATCTGCCCAAGTGATTAAACCTGCCAATTTTATACTATGAATACTGAACATATGTGAAGATTTCAGAAAAGATATGTCACTGAACATATTAAAAATGGGTTCAAAGAGCCCAAAATTAGAGTGCATACTAAACAGATTTAATATGGGTTCAAACAATTGCATAAACACTTAGTTCAGAATTATAGGCATACTGGAATCCAATGAGGTGGTACCATCCATAAGTTTTTTCCCATTTTCATGATTCATTAATTCTAACAGACCTACTTCATGAAGCGCAAATTTAATAACTTTCAGTTTTGACCATTCTGCTTCCATTTCTGTGTATTACATTCTAATGTACATATGAGGCTTTAAGTCAAGTTGGAATTATTAATATATTAAAGAAAAAAGCAATTAGTTCTGACATTAAACTCAAATCCACTACAAACCATAATTAGTATTATTGAAATTTTAAGGTTATTGAACAGTATTCCCTTTCCCTTTACAATATGTTTATATTTTCAGGAAAAGCTCCAAACCTTCCAAATACATCCCAATTTATATACATTATTTTGTTTCAACCATCATCAGTGTTGGTAATATAACATAGACGGATATAGTCACGTATACCATATTAACAGAGGTCCTAAAATAGTGAACTTAGGTATTTACTCACAAGAATAATTCAATAATTCCAGGTATAGATTTTTATTCAGATGAGATGTAATATATCATAACTAATTCATATATTTGTATAGCTTACAAAGTACAGTAAAACATCAAAGGGGCAGATTTTAAACAGTGTTTAGAAAAAAAATTATATTATCTTTGTGTTTGTACTACTATATTATCTTTCTTTCCGGTACTGCTATTACTTATGTTTCGTTGAAAAATTTCTTATGTTGACAAACAGTGCTAATATAGATCAAGACAACAATATTAGGGATTGCGGAAAGGATCATTAAGGCAAAATATACACTAGAGGGGGGGGGGGAGGGTGAATAGTGTTTTTGTGAATTTAAACTAAATCTAAAACTTATGTGATAAACCATATGAATCAAACACCATAGAAACAATCACAAACACTGATGCAAAATAAACGGAAATAAAAATGCAGAAAAGGAAAGAACACACCGGATTTTATATTGGTTCAGATTGCTCCTACGTCCAGTCCCTTGCAACGCTGGATTGCGTTGAGTTTTATTACTATATCAAAATCCAATTACAACCTCCTTGATTTCATGGCTATAAGGGATACCATCGATTACCCGTCCTTGATTTCACAACTACAAGGGATACCACCGATTACCCCAAATACAACCCAAACAATTATAAATAGCCCTATAACTCTTCAATAACACTTGATTCAGAGAGTAATGAGTAAAGAGTGTAGAGAGAAGAAGATTAGTATAACGACTCGAACTTCCCGGCCGGCCTAAACCGAACAAGAAGGCGAACTTCTTTGAGAAAAAGACCAGTTCGAACACCAACTAAAGAACATTTCGTTGTTATTACAACAATTTGCATCAGAGTACAAGAATATAACAAAGTAAGAATACATAATAAACAACATAAAATATCAGAGATTTAAATTACATTTAGATACGTAGCAGCGAAAATAATACATAACACAACTGAAAGAAATACACGGATACAGAGCTTTCCGAATATAGATACAGTTGTAAATCCAGGATCTTGTGGGTTATAATATCTGCAAAAACCAAAACTACTAGCTGCCCGTATGGAAATAGGGGCACCCAGAGTTTAGGTTAAAACAATAAACTCTGAGTCAGTCATCTGACTGGTGTGAGAACTAAAACAGTTATTAATTTGATTTTAAAGTTATATAAATCAAGAGACCACGCCGTATAACACGGAATGGGTTTAACCCCAAGAATATTAGTGCATAAAACATACAACGCACTGCTAAATAGAAAAATGAAGCTATTATAAGACTCAGGTTCTATCACACAATGCAACGCAAGCCGAAGGATAGAGTTTTACCTTATAATAGCCAAAAATGCTTGGTATGTTATTACCATAAGTGAAGAAATAACCTTCAAATATAAATCTATCAATCATAGGCAGCGTAGGTACCTATATATTATGTCGCCAAATATATATTCACAACTAATATCATGAAATCACGTATTGGAAGTTGGGTTTCCATCTATGAACCAAGGCAAGTGACCGTCCTTACCGATTCGAGACTCTCTAGCCCGAGGCTCAGGATACAGTCGCAACTGCACCTGCGATTAGTCGTATGGCCAGTCACTCGTCGATGATTAGTAATACCATAAACTATATGTTAGCCTTCCCTATAGGGCATAAAATCTGGTCAGTATATTGACCAAAACATCTAATGGCCCAGTAGTGACCGATATATCCGAGGCGCCTCTCTCTCCATCAAGTAATAATAAGCAACACCCACATATGTAAACAGTCTGGGCTCCATACCATGACGTTACTCCTAGCCATAAACTAACATATGCCCATTTCCATACGTTCCTCATCCGTTTTAGGTTCATACCGGGATGTGAAGCTCGCGAATTAACGCTACACAAAGCTATGCTATTTAAAGCCATGCTTTGATCATCAACCACAAGATTCTTCTTATAAACAAAAGCTTTGATCGTTTGCTTCTCAGCATGCCACACTGACAATTCATGCCATGCGACTGATGTTTATCGATATATAACCTCTAAGCTCGTACGTCTTAGAGAAGGGTGTTAAGCAAGAGAATAAGTTCCCCGCCACCAAACAGATATATATTTAATAATAATCAATCAAAACATAATAAAATCCAATGTCAGACACGTATCCATTTACTAGTTTGTTCTGGGTCTGAACGAAACCGAAGGCAAGTTATTCCTTATCCCATATGTCCAATATAGGAGAGAGGTCCTCGCATATCCGGTCGATCTCCAAGTACGTTTGGACGATCACCACTTATTACCCTGTCTTGGGTAGACGACCCAATCAAGACATCAGTAATCATCCAAACGATGTGAAGATCTCTGATCTTCAACCAACATCTTCATCGTCGACTTATCGTCGTATCAATAATTTAGAATGGGATAAACCCGGTCTTTCCGAATAACTCGCGTATCTTATAAACATTGCTATAAAAACACAACATATGCCTCATTCCAATCCAGAACATTCTTTTATTCGAATATTCTTTTCACAATTTAAACTAAATTAAGGTTGTCCAGACTAGTCGGGATTAGTGAATCTTACCAAAGAAATCATTTATTTTATTTTCCAATCCAAGCCTATTCTCCCATGGAGCAAAACTGGTAATACTCCATATATAACACCATGGTATTATCGGTAAATTAATTACCATTTCACGTATAAATCTAATTAAAGATTTAACTATCACTTAGAGTAAAACTGGTGGTACTCCATTCTCGATCACTTCCCAAATTTGATAATTTAAATTGTCACATTCACATTTCAATCTAATTAAAGATTCATTAAAACTCCACTTAGTTTTAATATTCCCAAAAATCAATATTAACTTTGGAAAATCAAACATGTCGCATCGACAATCTACATTGTACCATTAATTTCTGCCGATATATAACCTCTAAGCTCGTACGTCTCAGAAAAGGGTGTTAAGCAAGAGAATAAATTCTCCGCCACCAAACAGATATATATTTAGAAGAGATCAAAAATACAATTCGAAATACAATGTTAGACATGTAATCCTGTCTTTAACTGGGTTAAAGAACCAATGTCATTTAAAACACAGTTCACGATAAACCCAAAATCACATTCCATTAATTATGGAATCTTCACGGAAATACAGATCAATATATAATCGATATCAATTTCCATATCCGACTAATAATATAAACGGAATATCGACAAAGCCTTTTACATTCCACATATATTAACAATCTTCCTCCACAGAAGCTCAATTCGATTATTTCCAAATCGAATTCCATTCAATTCCAACTTAATATATTAAATTGGAAAACTTTACTTTGGAAAATTTCCATTAAATCTTAATAAAAAGATTTATAAATTCAAATAACATTTCACTGTTAATCGGGTTAAAGAATAAATGTCATTAAAAAACACAGTTCACAATAAACCCAATTCAAATTCCATTTTATTCCAATTACTAAATATAATTGGAAACTCTAATAATCTTAATTAAAAGATTTATTCTTTTCACACGGGGTTTAAGAACAGTGTTACTAAAGACAACATTCACGACAAACCCAAAATCCAATTTAATATTAAATATAAGGCTCTGAATAGAAATTATATCGGCTTATATTCAATATCAAATTCTAAAACCAACACATATCGTATGGGGAGTAACGATATATATCTATCTTCCAAATTCCTCCGCAATATCCGCTTAGTCACGGAATCCAATATAGAAATCTCCCGAAGACGATTTCTATTTAAATCCATTCCAATTTATATATTGGAAATTTCTGGTTTTATTAAAACCCTTTATAAATCCAATTTATTTATTTTAAAATTATTAGATTTCAAATCTAGTTAATAACTAGTTCATTTTGATAAAAAAAATTGTCTTTACAAAAATGGAATTTTTCATCCAAATTCTTCCTAAATCATTTATTATGATTTTACACAAATTATTAATATTTTTAATAATTTTATTAAGGCACTTTCAGTCGATTTCCATAAACGGTCATCGAACTGCATTTACATCGACCTTTTCCAAATTTGATTTGGACATAATTCCAAATCCAACCATTAGATTTCAAATCTCTTATATTTTTTAGAAAGCTCTTTTCGATACGAACCCAACGGTTCTAGTTTTAGGAGAATCCGACGGTCGGATCTCCTGTAATTTCCATTTGAATTCAATGGTCAAAATTCGCGAACGGTCGTGGTGCGGCGGGTTCTATTCAGGCAATTAAATATATATAATATATATTATATATATTTCGTCGATTTCCATTTAAAACTATTTTATAAATTGTTTATAAATTCGTTTTAAAACGATTCTAACTTAATTTTCAATTTTAAATCAAAATTGAATATTCTATATCATTATAATATTAAAATGATAATATTTTCAAAAATCAGATTTTGAAATCATTTATTTTACAATATTTATTATAAAAATGAATAAAATCGATATAAATATTGTTCGCGTCAAAATGGCACAAATCTAATGAACACGGCTTCATATATTTCAATATTCTCGTGTCCATCCCAAATCAGACATCAAAATCATATTTTTATCCTTTCTAGAATATTATTTTAAAATATTCATTATTTTAAAATATTTATTATTCGTTATTTTAAAATATTCGTTCTTTGTGAATTGGAATCAAACCGAACCAGCTACCACATAATATTATTTATATGGATTTCATACAACACATGTACATAACAATAATGATACACAATCAACCATCATCCAGAGTGCAAGTTACAGCTGTATGAGCGTTAAAAATAAATAATTAACGCTCATCATAGCCTGTCAACCCATCGATTGACATACAACTAAATACTGGGATTAGTGTATGTCCAATATCATCCCAATACCCGTATGGGGTTTTCAAACAACAAATACTGGTTATTATTTGTGCAGTTGGGCGATGTGTAAAATTTATCGTCCCAATCAATATTAGTTAAATGGGTGCGTATAAATAAACCATACGATCTGTGAATGAATATTAATTTTATTTTCTTTTCATGATAGTTTTTATATAAATAATTTTATATATACAACAATAACAATCAATAACAATCTCAATCACAATCCAAACAAATAATCATAGTTTGTACAATAAATAGTGCCGCGAGCTTCTAAGCACCGTCTGCATCCTAGCATATATTTAGCTGTAAATTAATTAGAGTGAGAAGGATTTCTCACTTTGGGTTCCACTCCGCTAGTGTTTATTGGTGATGGTTTTAATAAAATTAAACTAGTCATTTAATTTTATCAAAAATTCCAAGAATCTCTATTTCCATTCTGGTCAGTTACATGTCGTCGTGTTCGTTATTTCGATTCCAATGTGACTGAAATCATCGGATTCCGACCTCGTATGAAGAAGATATGAATTTTAATACATTGCCTTACATATTTAAAATAATTAAAGTTAATTAATTAAATTAATTAACTCATTAATTCTCTAATCTTCATCTTCGTTAATACACAGGCCGATACAAACGAACCCATACTCGAGGATTAGGGTTCCAAATCACACAAAATTCGAGGCATTGAACCTCGATCAGGTGCCACCACCACGAAGTCCGTTCACTCCTCTTCCAACACCGACCATCTGAGCAAACTCATTAGGGCCCTATTCGATGAAACACGGTTCGAACGACCATGGTTTGGTCATGAAATTAGATTCCCATGCGACGAGTTAATCCATCACCACCGTTGATTTTGTACATCTTGATGCGCTTTTCGATTTTCTCTTTGAAATCATCGTGAATTACTGAATGGATTGAAAAATTTAGAGGGGGAATGTTTTGAAAAAATGGATGTGGCGGTGGGTTCTGTTGGAAAGAGAGAGGGATTAGGGCTTTATAAATATTTATTTTATATTTTATTATTATTTATTTCAAAAAAAATGAGATTTTTACATTCGAACTCCAAATCAAACCCAACGACCGTCGCCCTAAACTAAATACCCACATTCCGAACACAATGGGATGTGTCCCTTTAGTTCAATTCAACTGTTTCGATCAGTTTTCAGTAAAATTAAAATATAAATTAATTTAACATCCAAAATTAATTTCAATGTACATTTTATTTTGCCGGGGCCACATACTAACTCCAAAAATCCCAGAAAAATAAATCTAGTTATGTTTTGACGATACGGTTCTAACAAAACTAATTTCATCGAATTTGGAGGCCATTTGAAAAATGACCATTTTCAAGTTGATTAATGTAACGACCCAAGGATTTTTTGGCCCTGAAAATTGACATAAATACCTGTACCGTAACTCATGCCGACCTTCCAAAACCGAAACCACCAGAACGTTATTAGAAAGAAATTAGAGGGTGAGGTAAGAAAGAAAGAAATATAAGAATAGAAGAAGAAGAAGAAGAAGAAGAACCAACACAACACATAGTCTCACATCGCAGCGGAACAAAATATAATACATAAGTAAAACTTTATTGAGAGCTTTTAAAAATACTTACAATTATCAGAGTACAACACAAACTCTGGACAGTTATAAAAATTTGTCGCAGATGCAACGCACAGCGAAATAGTAGCTATATAATGTCATACGTTTGGACTTTTCCAGCTCGTCTCTTCACAGCATTTGATAACCTAAACCTTTACACCTCGGGCTAACCCGAGCATTTACAAAACACCGGGTCAGTCTGGTGAACCAGAGTGAGAGAAACACACAAAGTTTAAGGGTATCACACAACCTGATTTTAAAGTTAAAATCTTTTCGAAAGAAAAGGATAATCGTAAGACCAAATCCATATATAAATACGGATGGTTTTTACCTTACGATAACCCAAACCATTTTTGAAATCAATATCTTTTCTGATATTATAATAATGTATAAATACAAGTAAATAACAATCTAGTGGAACGCTTACATTCAAGCTCCACATATATAGTATACAATCAAAACCGTGGGCGCTTATTGGAGATTGGATTCCGATCTTGACAAGGTATGGGACCACCTGCCGATAGTGTATGTCTAGAGGCGAATACACTAGGTTCAACAAGAACATCTTGCAACCCGACCCTCACATGACCGACCACTCATTTCGCTTGAGTGTATCGAATGTATATCACCAACGGTTGTGCTCAAACCACCGTTTCCCGAAAAGGGACAGCATCGAAATAGATTAAAGCAAAAGGAATTTCTCTAGATAGGTGATTTTACACCCTAATTGGAGCGACCCACATAGCCATGCTGCCTGCCCGATTTTTGTCATTTCCCGGCTGTGAGGCTTAAGGTTTAGATTAACTTTTGAACATCTGGTCATTTTTCACTTTGAATGCCACATCATAAGATCCCTCAGATATCACTAATTGACGTTCACAAAAATACTCTAGTTATCAAGCTAAGAGAGTGCATTTCTCCGCCATCAACTTGGTATGTTTGAAAATATCAACGTACGTGATCCCTTTGGAAATACTCTGTCAGACTGTGACGACGTCCCCGAAAAAGAACAAAGTCGAAAGTGGTTTGATTAATCAACTCTACTTTCAATCTGGCTTCCATTTTTCAATTTTTCAGTTTCTAAGAATTTTCAAATTCTTCAAAAATTTGGCTAACACCCTAAATTTTCGAAAAATTTCGCCATAACCTCCTTTGTACAGGGAGGGGTTTGGAAATTTATTAGGCCGTATTAGGTACCCAACAAATCCTAATAAGCATGCACATATTTATAGTGATATATTCCGGTGTCCACAGGGGAGTGTGTATAGATCATAACTCCAGAGAATAAATTCTCGTCACCCTATAAATGGTTTATGTGCCTTAATGACCAGAGAGACATGTTTATTGTCATCTCCAGACCCGTGTGGGTTTTTTTATTAATCTTGCAATTTACCGTTACTTTTTATATGGTCCATATCAGCCATCAGTTCAACCTGTAAAATATAGTCATCGCCATACAAGCCTCTCGCTCGTATGGTAAATCTTCAACCTCGTCACACAAGCTCCAAATGCTTATGTGGTATATGATGAAGTATGCATATCGTCAAGAAGTATGCCATATAGTGTAGTTCAAATTTATTTGTTACTATCCTATGGCGACGTTTATTATTACACATAGAACAACCAGCATTCCGCATCCAATGACATTCACAGGAGTTGATATAATAATAAAATTTGCACATCCAACTCATTAAGGTTTACCTATTTGTCGGGAATGCAAATAAATTCTTTACTCAACAGCTAATCCTTTTACCTGTTCAAACATATATAATGCACATGTATATATTTCTATCTATTTTTAAATCAGTTCCATACTTGATTTAATTTCGTAAATTTTCCATCATTCTCTTCTTGATTAAATTAACTATCGTTCTAACAATTTAATTAATCCTATCTACTTTAACACAACACAAACAACAATCAATTTGTTTTTAACTTTTCAAAAGTATACTAATCGATTCATATACTCTTTAAAAATAATCAGACTACAGAATTAAAAGTTTACATCCATGAAACGAAAATAACAACAAAGTAGAGAACATAATGGAAATTTCAAAATATGGTAAATGTACCTTGCACCAGAGTCAATCAGAGATATCCACCCTGCACTTAGGATAGGCTTTCTTAATGCTTTCCTCTATTTCCCAAGTACAATCTCGTTGATCTCCACTCCATTGCACTTTGACTAAGTGAACCTTCTTGTTCCTCAGCTCTTTGGTTTCTTTGCTAATAATCTTTAGTGGCTCTCTTCTCACAGCCAATTCTGGAGTAATTTCAATATCCTGTTGTGCGACCTCTTCCACAACCAAGTCTGGGTCATGAACATGCTTTCAAAGTTGAGATACGTAAAATACATCATGTACTCTAGGCAACCAATCCGGTAATTGAATTCTATAAGCGAGAGTCCCAATCCGTTTAAGAATAGGGAATGATCCAATAAATCTAGGTGCCAACTTCCTAGTTTTGCCAAATCGAATCACTCCTCTCATCGGAGAAACCCTTAGATACACATAATCACTAACAGAAAAAGCCAAATACCTTCTTCTCAAATCAACATAGCTCTTCTGTTGGCTTTAAGCGGCGAGTAATCGTTTCTTAACGAAATAGACTTTGTCTGTAGCTTCACGGATCATATCAGGTCCCAATACAAGTCTATTACCAGGTTCTACCCAACACGCAGGAGATCGGCACAGTCTACCATACAATGCTTCGAATGGCGACATTGTCAGGCTCACTTGGTAGCTGTTGTTATATGAGAACTCAGCCAAATGCAAATGGTCTTCCCATGATCCACCAAAGTCAAGAACGTAAGCCCGCAATAAATCTTTGAGTATACGATTCACCCTCTCAGTCTGACCATCTGTCTGAGGATGATAAGCGGTGCTTTAGTTCAGCTTCGTTCCCAGTTCTACTTGAAATGCCTCCCAGAATTTGCCGGTAAATATTGGATCTCTATCACTAACTATACTAATCGGCAATCCATGTAGCCTAACAATTTCCTTGAAATATATCTGCGCCAGACTCTGAGAAATTCTATTCGATTTGGTAGGTATGAAATGGGCGGTCTTCGTGAAGCGATCTACAATCACCCAAATACTATCATTTCCTTTCCTTGTTCTGGGAAAACCATCTATGAAGTCCATGGAAATATGTTCCCACTTCCAACCTGGAACGTCCAGCGGTTGCAACAATCCAGCAAGTTTCTGCTGGTCGCTTTTGACTAGTTGGCAAGTAGAGCTCCTACTAACATATATTGAAACGTCCCTTTTCATAGCCTTCCACCAGAATGTTCGCTCGAGATCATTATACATTTTGGTCACACCTGGATGGATACTCAGCTTGGACTTGTGATATTCGTCTAACACTTCCCTTTTTAGCTTGGGGATGTCGGGAACACAAATCCTTCCTCTCAATCTCAGGGTCCCATCGTTATCTATTTGAAAACACGAGGGTTCTCCTTTCTGAATCCTTCTGATCATATCCTTAATAAAATTACCATCCTTCTGAAGAATAGATATTTTGTCAATCAAGGAAGTCGTAACAATAAAGCTGCCGATTATTGCGTTCTTTCGACTTAGCGCAACGGCCACGACATTGGCTTTCCCTGGAGTGTACAGAATCTCAAAATCATATGTTGCAAGGAACTCTAGCCAACGTTGCTGCCTCAGATTCAAGTCTTTCTGGGTGAACAGATACTTTAGCGACTGGTAATCTGTAAACAGTTCAAATTTCTCACCCAGAAGATAGTGTCTCCAAATTTTTAAAGCAAATACCATGGCTAACAACTCAAGATCATGAGTAACATAGTTCTTCTAATGTGGCTTCATCTGACGGCTAGCATAAGCAACCACATGACCTCTTTGCATTAATACTGCACCAAGGCCTTCTCTAGAGGCATCTGTCCAGACTTTCAAGTCTTGATTGCCATCGATTATTGTTAACACTGGAGCAGTTGTTAATCTTAATTTCAGCTTCTGAAAAGCCTCCTCACATTCTGGAGTCCACTTGAATTTCGCGTGCTTCTTTGTAAGCTTGGTTAAGTGACTAGATATCTTCGAAAATCTTTAACGAACTTCCGGTAATAACTAGCCAATCCAAGAAAACTTCGGATTTCTGTGGGAGTACTAGGCTGTTTTCAATTTTGAATAGCGGCGATTTTACTTGGATCCACAGCAAACCCTCTTTTGATACGACATGGCCAAGAAACTTTACTTCATCTTTCCAGAATATACATTTGGAAAGTTTAGCTTTCAATACATTCTTTCTCTGAATTTCTAGAACTTGTTCCAAATGTTTTTCATGTTCGGCTTTTGACTTAGAGAAGATTATAATATCGTCAATAAAAACCAGAACAAACTTATTCAAGACTCCTCTGAACACTCTATTCATTAAATCAACGAAGTATGCAGGAGCATTACGCATGCCGAACGACATTACCAACCATTCGTAGAATAAGTCTGGACCCCTGAATACTGTCATATGAACACACTCTTCGAAAATACGAAGCTGATGGAAGCCTGTAGCTAGGTCCATCCTTGAGAATACCTGTGCATTCAATCGATCCAGCAAATCATCAATCCGCGGCAATGGATATTTGTTCTTTATTGTCTGCTTATTCAAGTCATGATAATCCACACATAGTCACATAGTACCGTCAGATTTTGGGACAAACACAACTGCTACTCCCCAATCAGAGAAACTAGGCCTGACCAGACCCTTCCATACCAGCTGTTGAGTTTGATTATCTAGTTCTTCTTTCTCCTTTAGAGTCATTCTCCGAATAGCGTGCACTACTGGCCTTGCGTTCGGAATTAAAGCGATCTTGAAATCAATTTCTCTCTGCGGAGGTAAGCTAACAACTTCTTCGAACACATCCGCATAATTCTTGACGACAGGAATACCTTTTATGAGGTCCTGTATATTCTCTATGACTACAGGGATATTTTCTATTTGAGCGGGAGCAACATCCAAGCTGCCCATAAGTCTTTTCTATCAGAATTCTGACCTTCACAGGGAATGGTTATATAGTTCCCTGATTGAGCCTTTGCCTTAACAAATCTCTTGGCGCATTTAACCTCAGCCTCGTATTTGGTTAACCAATCTAATCCCAAAATAAGATCAATTCAGTAAAATTCATGATGATTGAGATGGTAGGGAACTTATAACAAGAAAAAGAGACTGGCACCCCACAAATCCAACTAAGATCAAGGGAACTCCCAACCGGATTATGTACAGTGATTGGTTCTTTGAGCTTTTTCAATTTCAAATCCAACTTCTTAACTGCATTCTTTGCAATAAAGCTTCGCGACGCGCCTGTATCAAACAGTACTTTAACTGGAATATTTTTGACATTAAGCGTGCCTTCCAAAACATCAGACCTTCCCTGACTAGCTGAGGGTGCTGAAGTTTCTGCCACTTCATTCACTTGTACTGTTTCAGGTTTTCTGAATAGCGGGCAGGCCTTTAAAAAATGACCAGTCTGGTGACATCCACCACATTTTCTATTCTCTAAAACCTTGTTCTTTGATTTAGATCCTTTCTTCTTCTGCATTTTCAAAGACTTACATTTCCTGGACAGATGACCCTTTTGATTGCAGTTAAGGCATATGGCGGTCATTACTGGCTCCTTTTTAGATTTAACCTTTTCCCGATTGAATCTAGGCTTTTTTCTGAACTCAGACTTCGTACTGGCCTCAGGCTATGTACTCGCCTCTGGGCTATCAGTTTCGAATTTTCTTTTGCTGCTAGAACTGACTTCTTCTTCGTCTCGCAACATACCTTTCTTATCGAAATCCTTATACTGATAGGCCATGTATATCATTTCAGAAAAGGGAAGCTTCACATTCCTCATTACACTATTCTGGTATTTTCTTTATAGGCCATGAATAAACCTCAGATTCTTCCACTTTAGATCTTGAATCAGATGCGGGGCAAAATGAGAAAGTTCATTGAATCTCTTATGATATTCTGGAATGGTCATATCTCCTTGTATCAGATAAGAGAATTCATCACATAATCACTTAGTTGCTTCAGGAGGAGTAAATCTTTCTAGGAAAATCACTTCAAATCTATCCTAGGTAATATTACCTTCTGTATTATTCTCAATAATCGAATCCCACCAGAACAAAGCTTCGTCTTTGAGTGCCCAAAATGCCAGTAATCTTTTCTGGTCATCTCTCAGCTTTAAATCGTCAAAGATTTTTTCAGCAGAATGAATCCAAGCTCGTGTTAATAGATTCTTCGCTCGAGAACGGTATTCCACCCATATTTCGATACTTAATTAATAGAGCCTAATATCTGGTTCTGTATTCTTTCTGTTTCTGACACTCATTTTCTAGTACTTCTGCAAATAGCAGATCAAGTGTCAGGTCAACAGAAAAGATATTTCAAAGCATAGAAACATATACTTGAATGTAAATGTGTCTATCTAGGTGTATTCCATTCTGCTATACTCATACTAGGATATTGCTGATCCTATCTGTAATGAGCTCTTCGTCCTAGAACACTACTGGTTCTATTTCTGACGAGTTCATTAATATGTTTTATTCCAGCACTAAGCTTAACCAAAGCTCTGATACCACGTTGTGACGACCCCAAAACCCCGTTCGATGGTGGCAAGGGTAATCTTTGGAATATAACACATAAACGAATAATAGCATAACAAAATTAAATAAATACACCATATAATGTACAAATAATACACTAGATAAACATAATCATCAGAGTTACACAGTATACAGGATCATACTTAGTACAAATACAGTTCAACTATACATAAATGTTTACAGCGGAAAACAAACATAATATGTACAATAGGAGCTAAACAGCATAAAAAGAGATAAATGATAGAGTCCATCTTTAGCTCCAGCTATCCAAGAAGAGCTTGCTAAAACCTGAATACAAGGCTGCTCACGTAGAAAGAGGGGCACCCGAGTTTGCAAGTGAAACAAACTACGAGTCAGTCATGGGACTGGTATGAGAAATCTACTTAACACATTTATAATATGGCTAATCACAGGACCACGCCACTTTCGTGGAACGGGTTTACTCCATTGGATTGCCAGTGCTTTACAACAAATAAATCTTTTAAACATCGCAATGCTTTTTATAAAAATGAAGCCATTATAAGACTTAGTTCCCATCACACATTGCAACGCAAGCCAGAGGATAGAGTTTTACCTTATAATGGCCAAAATATGCTTGATACGAATAAAACAAAAGAATTTGATATTACTACTAGTTTTTATATATTTCAAAAACAATTTCAAACCATAAGTATCAATCATAGACGACATTAATGCCCCATACCACTTTGTCGCCATATAAAGGTATACAATCAAAACCGCACAGTCATGTATTTGGAAATTGGATTTTCGTCATGAACCAAGGCAAAAGATAGTCCTTACTGAATTCGAGACTGTCTAGCCCGAGCCTCAGGATCAGAGCTCGAGTAACCCTTGGAGCGACAGGGCCGGTCCACCGATGTGGATTAAAATTCCTGAACATTGC
The DNA here is from genome assembly GCA_030737875.1 of Allium sativum. Taxonomy (NCBI): domain Eukaryota; kingdom Viridiplantae; phylum Streptophyta; class Magnoliopsida; order Asparagales; family Amaryllidaceae; genus Allium; species Allium sativum. The sequence goes on from CM060910.1 coordinate 832,655,376, forward strand.
GTTTTCCCGCCCTTTGGGGCGTAAGTGAGCCAACGAATGACTCCATCGGTCCCAGATCGACCGATATACCCGAGGCACCTCGCAACAGAAACAACCACACAGGTGAAAATAATATGAATGTCAGCCAGTTTAAGCACTGACACCACCTCTAGCTAGAAAGAAACGCATGTCCTCCCTGAGGCCCTCTCCCATTTCTGGCTCATACCGGGGTGTGAGGCTCGTGAATCAACGTTATACACAAATCTATGCCACACAGGCGGTGCTTTGATCATCCACCACAAGCCTTTGTTTTTCAACAGAAACCTTGATCACTGCATCTTAGCATGCCACACAGGCAATTCACGCCATGTAACTGACGTCTATCAATCACACAGAATGAAATCCAATGTCAGACAAACAGTCCATTTACAAGTCCGTTCTGGGTCTGAACGAAACCGGAGGCATTATATACCTCGCATACCCATCGACCTCCATGTACGTCTGGACGATCACCACTTATTATCTATATTTCGGGATGCCTCCCAATCAGGACGTCAGTTACCATCCAGCCGAGGTGAAGATCTCCGGTTTTCAACCACCGTCTTCATCATCGACTTCTTATCGTCGATTCAGTTATTCAGAATGGGATAAACCCGGTCTTTCTGAGCAACTTGCGTATATAATAAACAAGTGCTACACAAACACTATATTCGCCTCATTCCAATTCATCTGTCACTAACCGTAAATTAGCAAGAGAACGATTTCCCAAATATTAACCCCGAAGGCCGAAACCAACATCAGATCAAAACCCAGGAAACCATTCAACTTAGTTAACCTTCAGTTAGTTTCTAAATTTCACATTCTTAGGGAAAGGTTCCCATTATTTTTATCAAAGATAAATTCTTTAGTATAATTTTCATGTCAAATACATTCAACCATCAAATATCACATAAACCGAGCAAACTCAGTTTATTTCCATTCCATATCGTTCGTAATATTCTATAACGATTTATCGCTATTTTTATTTATTTAAAAATAACCAATTTATTCAAACGACGCTTCAGGCCATAACGCGGCCGTGGCGCTGTTTTTCTTCAGATTTGATTTACACATATTTGAAAATCTAACCATTGGATCTTCACAAATTTTATATCATTAGAAATATTTTTTCAAAACGAATCCAACGGTTTCAGTTTTAGAAAATCCGACGGTCGGATCTCCCGGTACACTCGTTTGAAGTTTCGATTTCAAAATACGAAATGCAGCATCGTTATTCGATTTAATTTTAATTATATGTGTATATAATCTATTCTTCAATTTCAAAACCATATTCTTTTCATACATTTGATAAAAATGATATTTTTATCCAACAGACATTTATTTCAACACTTCACTATTTTCAACAATTCACGTATATAATAAAAATGTGATTTTTATTGTAAAACAATTTATTTCAAAACACGACTATTTTATATAGTTCATATAGATGATAAAAAATATGATTTTTATTATAAAACAATTTATTTCAAAACACGACTATTTTATATAGTTCGTATAGATGATAAAAATATGATTTTTGTTATAAAACAATTTATTTCGAAACATGACTATTTTGTATAGTTCATATAGATGATAAAAATATGATTTTTATTATAAAACAATTTATTTCAAAACATGACTATTTTATATAGTTCATATAGATGATAAAAATATGATTTTTATTATAAAACAATTCATTTCAAAACACGACTATTTTATATAGTTCATATAGATGATAAAAATATGATTTTTATTATAAAACAATTTATTTCAAAACATGAATGTCGTTCAACACATGAATTTCTATTCAACACATGAATTTCTATTCAACACACGGATATAGTTTCAACACATGAAAATAATTCTAACACATGAATATTATTAAAAATTTCGACAGCATAACGGCAGGGTAGTTAAAACCGGGACCGTCCCTAGTACGGCTCCTCGCTCTACCCTAAAGCCTCGCAGCTTTTGACAATGGGGATTTCATGCGTCTAGTTCGCATGCAGGCGGCTTGTTTATTTTTTTCGTTTCCACAAACTAATCCTATGTGGTTTCAATCAAATAATTCTCAAACACAAACGGGTAATTTTCAACCACAATCAATCAATTTCAATCACAAACAATTCTAATCAACCATTCGCTATCAACCAATTTTCACACCAATCACAACCAATAAATATCGTCCATGGTTTGTGGACGAGGGGTGTGTATATGTTTGTATATTTATATAAGTATATTTCACTTCTATTTCAACACATATATAATTTTTACAACGCATATATAACTTATACATCGAACATACAACTTATACAATGCTTATACATGCGGTGTAAAACGCTTATATAACTCATACATCGACTATATAATTTACACATCGTCGTTTTCCATATCGTTTATAATTCAGAAATCTCACATTGGGTTCCACTCCACCAAAAATAGCAGAAGACTCAGAAAAATATCCGGTCTCTTCTAGAATGTAGAAGACGTCCAAACGAGTCCATTGTCTCTTGTTTCACTAGATTTCGACTCTCTAAAAACGTTCGAACTAGGGTTCGATTTTTGCTTCCAATCCGTAAGGTTGCAGCCCGATCGGATGATACAACATCGAAGACCCTCGAACGGCGCGCAGACCGAGGTAGGTGGGGGCCCCTGCGACGGCGCGATGGAGGAGAATTTTGGCCTGAGGCAGTGCAACTTCGTGAGGGTGATTCTTCCAAAATACTCGACGATGGCAGGCAAATCTGGTATGGATTCGAAGCTCTCTTGATGCTCTTCAAAATCCTCCACAAGACCGATGAGTTTTGTTAAGAGATTCAAGAGAAAAAGAAGAGAGAAGGTAAGAGGCTATTTCCATTGTTCGATAAGGAGGGTATCGGGTTTTGTCGGTCAACGCAGGAGTGAGATGTATTCTGATTGGGCAAGGCTTTATATTTTATTATTTAATTTATTTACTTCAAAAAATACCGCTTTATCCATACGAACTCCAATTTAAACCCAATGACTGTCATCCCTAGCTAATTATCCCCATTCCGAACATAATGGGACATGTTTCGTAGGCCCATTTGACTGTTTGTGTCAGTTTCCCTTCAAATTAGAATATAAAACATTCAATATTCGTTTTGAACGTACATTTCAATTTGTCGGGGCCACATACTAATTCTAAAAATTCCCGAAAAATAAATCTAGCTATGTTTTGACGATACAGTCCCAACAAAACTAGTTTCTTCGAATTCTGAGACCATTTGAAAAATGGCCCTTTTCTGGTCGATCCAATTTAATAGAAATCGACCAAACACATTTACCTTTGCCACGCTCACATACTAGCTTCAAAAATTATGAAATTTGAAACCTGGCAATAATTTGACATCCCGGATCCAACAAAAGTGGTTTCATCGAATTCTGAGGTCGTTTGCAAAATGGCCATTTTCACGGGCTATATAAACTCTATAGCGACCTTTCTGAAAAATCATTTTGCCATAACTTTTTCTTTCCGCTACGAAACTACGATTTTTCAGATTCGTTAGAAAGATATTCACTAACAGATTTAAATATTTTTGGTTTCACTAGAATCCGTTTTATTTTGCACCCGGTACAGTCAGTCAAAGTTTGAATTCAAATTTTGAAACTACCGCGCCATTTTAGGCCTTGTTTATAATTAGAATTAATTATATTTATTTCCAAATGTTGATTCAAACGCACTTTTCGTCGTTATTATTTAAAATATTTTAAATTCACTAAAATAGCAAAATTAAAATTTTTAAATTGGCTTAGATTTTCTGGGTTGTTACACAGACATTAGTCTATACAAGTCATCCAGGAACAGGATGAACCGAAGGTACTCTCCTACTGCATCCAATATAGGAATCACCCCATGGATTAGTAGCGAGAAGTCCTTGCAACCCGTAGATGCCAACCATGGCAGAATCACAGTTTATCTCTGGCCGCTAAACCAGAGATTTTTAGTAATCCTTCCGCTTATGTAGGTCCACGGTCTTCAATGCTCCATCTCGATCATCTTCTGATATCTTCACATATTTGTTGGTCGGAATGGTTTTCGAACCTAAGTTCGATCCCGGTCTTTCCTTACCAACAATCGTATTGGACAGATTTGATAGTCGGTGATTTAAGTATCAAAATAAACAGTGTTTCAATCATGATAATCCAATGGGTTCACTGGTTCAGTATTCAGCACCACTTGGCCTTTTAATTAAAACAAGTGTAAATTTAAAAATCTAAAAACTTCAATATTACCGATATAGCTTTCTCGCTTCTTATTTCACATAAGATTTTTCTTTAAACACTTTCATTTTAATACGTAGGAAATCCTATATTGTATTCAGCTATCTATTTTCATTTTCAAGCATTAGCCACTTTATTATAATATCGGGAAATCATTTTAACTTATTACTCGTAAAACAACGTTACGAGATATCTTTTATTTATTTCTCGAAAACAATAACCAACGCTTCTTTTTATAGAATAAATCTATTTCAATACTCAATTTTACATTTCCTTTTATCCCTACGGATATCTTATAATTTTACGCAATCTCCCTTTTCTCCTTTTACTTTGAAATCATCAGTTTATATGTATTTTCCAAATCTTCATCAAAGATGTTGCGTTATTATTTCTCTAATGAAATAATAAATTTTACTAACCTCTTTCACCATTACAACTTATATCATCCTCAGATAATCCTGAAGTCATTCAAGTAGGGGTATTCTAATTACCTCTCAGACCATGATCAACAACGTTCATACCTAAAGATAAATATAAGTGGTAATCCACAAGCAATATTTCCTTCTGATACAAATTCTATTTAACTATTTGATTTAAAATACGGTTTCATATAACCTTCATATCTTTGGAAATTCTCTTGCTCGGGTATAACCACTATTTCTTAATTTAATAATTAGGTAATCCTTTATAACACCCCTTTTAACCTTTACCCCTTTTAAAACCATTTCATTTCATAATTCGGATTTTTCTTACAAAATCCGATGACCCACTTCGTTTACCAAACTCAGTTTCACCAATTCCTTCTCTAATCCTTTCGACCATTTCCCGCTTTGAAATTCATATTTCAATTATCTAACTTTACACGATCACATTATTAATTAACGTTAATTTAGAATTAACGATATAACGCCTCATCGCTTTTATAAACCTTGTTTAAATCAATTCTGGTTTAGTCTAAACCCTTTTCATCTATATTCCCCTTTTGATAAACTTTCATACAAAATATATATTTCAAATCTATCTTTAGTTATAAATAAATTTTATAATTTCAGTTCTATCAATTCCCCTGACGGTAAATCGATATAAATAAAACAATTTACTTTTAGGCCGTTTACTACCGATTACTTAACCAACATAGCCCATTGGTTAAAACACAACACAGATTGACTTTTCAATCAATAATCAACACTCAAATCCATTACCCAAACATGACAGTTCATATAATGATATGAAAATAAATAATATATTTTGAGGAATCCCGTTGGATCCCTCCAACTTGTTCTTCCCTGTATACAAATGGTTATCATCAAACAGGTCTTTCAATTTCATTTAACTGATACAATAAATAACGACCATTTAATCCCAACCACGAGTAATTCAAACAATTCAACCAATTAAACACGTTTATTTTATAAATGTGACCAACAAGGTAAGTTACCTTTATTGGAACCAATCGTTAGAATAACGATTTGATATTTCAATGAAACTAAACGACGGTTTAATCTCATCAGTTAAATCAGCAAATAAATCTATGATGAGCAAACAGTCAACCATTGGTAAGCAGTGCACACAAAATACAAACCCAATTTATATAAAATATAAATGGGTAAAACCAAGTGAGTTTAACTCACCTTGATTTGATGTTGTTGTTTAACCGGCTTGATTCAGTTAAATTAAACAACGTTTAATTTAATAGAATATCTAGCTGATTCCAATATGTACTGCTCTCTGACATGATTCCATCGCTCCTTATTTGGTCAAATTCTAATCATAGAATAATAAGTTATTTAAGTTTTAGTACATTTATTTTAATTTAAAATAAGTATTCCTTAATTAAATAATATACTATGCAAATTACTTTGCTTAGTGTATTCATTTGTTCCACTACTCATCCTTCTCTTCTGGCACACCTTGTTCTGCAGAATACAAATAGCATGAACCATTTCATTGTTGTAAATGATACGACTTTAATAAGGTGATTACTAATTTTAAAATCGTTCAATACTTTTGATTAAGTGATGGTAACCCGGGTTAATTAATTCTTTAGCATCGTTCACGAAGCCCATAACAAGCCCACTTTAATCATCAGGCCAATGCTCTCTTTTTGATGCCTCAGTGAAACAACACCTTCATTTTGAAATAATACATCACCGCGTTCACACTATCCCACTCCACCTGTTTCGCCCAAACCATAATATCACGCACCCTCCTGTATATTCCAACAAGGTATTAAATGTTTAAATAAAATGTTTTAATTAATGTTTAGTTAAGTAAAATTACATTTTTCCTTTGAATGGAAATGGCCAGTCAGATTTTTCGTGCTCTTGAAGTTCCCTTCAGCACGTCGGTTCCTGTACCAATTCAAGGCTTAGAATTAGGGTCTTAAAAACACGATAATTTCTTAATAAATTTGATCTAAACAATTCTAATTAGTAAATAAATAACTAATTACATCGTTTACTAAATCCCGGCCTAATTAATACCGGTTCCCACTTTCCAGTTTTCTGTCCTCGTGCTTCTTCCTTTGTTTCAGAACTCCACGGAAGCTCAGTACCATCAACAACTTGCCACCGTCAATGCCCATCACCAGAGACTGATTAGATGGTCCCATTCAAAACGCCAAGACGCCAGCGACTCATGCCCAAGACTGCGGACAACTCGACATCACCCTGGCTTCGGAAATCCCCATCAATGTCGGCATCTTCATGCTGAAATAACGGTCACCAGAAACCCCCAAATCTGATCATAACCGCACAGAGCAAGGATGTCGAAGAGTAGAACGAGATTGCTGTTGAAAAGATCCCAAGTCGATGCGTGGGTTTGAAGAAAATCAATCGAGAATGGAAGAGTTTTGGGTTCGTTGATCATTAACGGTGGCGGCTTCAGTAAAATTGTTGATCGCGTGAAGATGGAACAAGGGTTTGACTCTTTCACACATAAGGATGAGATGAATAGGATATAATAATATTTAATTATAACGAAACTTCCCAGTAAAGTAACGTGAAAAACTATCCACAATTGATTTCTGTTTTCTGATAAAAAGGCCAATCCTAGCATAGAAAAATATTCCGGACCTAATGGGACAAGTTTCATCGAAATCCGAGGTCGTATGAAAAAATATCCTTTATAAAACCAGAAATAAACATGCGTTTAATTTTTCCACGGTCACTAGATAAATCTAATCAACTTGAAACCTTGCAATCCTATAATAAATCTTCAATACAAACCCAACAACACTAGTTTCGTCGCATTCTGAGACTGTTTCCCTGGTAGGCTATTTTTACGCGCACCGCAATGTCATTTTGGGCACAAAATTACATGGTCTCCAAAAATAACAAACTATATATCCTGACACTAATCGATGATACAAACTCAACGGAACTGATTTCGTGGCTTAATTTGATCGTCTGCTCAAAGTACAGTCAAATATCTCTCTATTACATTAATATGCGTTGTAGAAATTGACCCGGCGTTTGTGGTTGCCGTGGTCACATACGATATCGGTTTGCCACACAATTTGATTTTTCTAACAATAATTTGACGATACGGTTCCAATGAAACTGATTTCATCGAAAACCCGGTCCGTTTGAAAAATCGCTATTTTAAAGGCCTATAATTTTAAATAACGATTTCCATAGCGACTATTTCAAAATTTAATTTGGCTATAACTAACAATCTATAACACGGAATTTGGATTTTTCTCTTTCATTAGAAAATTACAATCAACACGGTTCCAACGTTTCTCGTTTCACAGAAATCCAACTTATATCAGATCCAGTATATTCAATTGAAGTTCAAACCAAATATTACGAACTGCTGCGCCATTTCGAGCTCGGTTTATAATTATATAAATATATAACGCTCAAACTTTGTTTTTAAATAACGAATTAAATATTAAAAATCCATTACTACCCAAATATAATTTTTAAATTAATAGATTAAACAAAATATTTGATTGCCAAAAATACAGGACGTTACAATTAAATTCAACTAAAATCAACAAAACACATTTATATTTACTGCAACGACATGGATTTCGCCAAATCCTAATCGATCGCTAAATCTTCCAAGACCGTTCGAATCCCGCATACACTAACTATGGGAATACAACACATCAGAACAAATAATAGAAGACTTTTATATACATTATAATAATATTACATCAGAGTACAGAATATCAGTGTACATCGAAATATAATACTACAGCGGAATTAATTTACAATAAATTTAATACAATGTAGCGGAACTAATAAACTAACACAACGGAAGACTATCAATGCTCTGGACATAGCTTTAAGCTTCGATCCAGAGTCTTGCTCAATATATCTGCAAAATAAGTTACTCGACTACCCGTGTAGAAAATATGGGCACCCGAGTAAGCGAAAAAAACTACGAGTTAGACATGGGGCTGGTATAAGAAATCTTACTTAACTTATCTAATAATAGGGCTAATCACAGGACCACGTTGCTAAGTGGAACGGGTTTACTCCATTGGATCGCCGTGCATAAAATAAGTAAATCTTTTAAACAACGCAATGATTTTTAGAAAAATGAAACCATTATAAGTCTTAACTCCCATCACACAATGCAACGCAAGTCGGAGGATAGAGTTTTACCTTTTAATGGCAAAAACATGCTTGATACGTAGAAATCATTTGATATTATTATTTGTGCATATATGTTTCAAAAACATTTTCAATCATAACGCATCAATCACAGACGGCATAGCTACCATATACTATGTCGCCAAATATAGGTTTACAATCAAAACTATATGGGATCGTATTGGAAGTTGGATTTCCATCATGAACCAAGGCAAGGGATCGTCCTTACTGAATTCGAGACAATCTAGCCCATGTCTCAGGACAAGTACGCAGTCAAGCCCTTAGGAGCCACAAGGCCGGTCCACACATATGTTAGTGGATTATATAAAATTCCCGAACAATACGTCTCCCCGCCCTATGGGGCGTTAATAAAGAGCCATTAGGGATTCCAATCCGAGGTACCTCACTTTCCATCATCCACATAAGTAAAAATGTCTGGGCTCCATACCATGACACCACTCCTAGCTAGAAAGAAACAAATGTTCTCCCTGGATCCTTCTCCTGTTTCTGGTTCATACTAGGGTGAGAGGCTCGCGAAGTAACGCTATACAAAAAGCTATGCTAGATAAAGCTGTGCTTTGATCATAGACCACAAGGCTCTGCTTTTCAACAAAAGGCTTTATTATTTGCATCTTGGCATGCCACATTGACAATCGACGCCATGTGACTGATGTCTATCGATATAAAACCTCTAAGCTCGTACGTTTCAGAGAAGCGTGTTAAGTAAGAGAACAAATTCTCCGCCACCAAGCAGATATATATTTAATAGAAATCAATCAGCATAGAATAAAATCCAATGTCAGACATACATCCATTTACAAGTCCGTTCTAATTAAAGACATCATACGCCTGGTCTTTTCGAATAACTTGCGTATTTTATAATCAATAATCAAGTGTTATAAAAACACATCATACGCCTTATTCCAATTCAGAATACTCTTTTAAGTAAATATTCACATTATTAGGAAAAGGTTCCCATTAATTTTATCAAAGATAAATTCTTTTAAATTTATTCTTTAATCTTCCTTTGGATATCATGTCAAAAGATTTGATTTTATGAATTCGATAATTTAATTATCTCTTTCTAATCTAATTAAAGACTCATTAAAAACTCTAATTTAGTTTTAATCTTTAAAATCATTATTTAATGATTATTCAAATTTAAGAAATTAATCTTACCTTCAACTGGGGTAAAGAACAAATGTCATTTAAAAACATTGTTCACGATAAACCCAAAATCATCTTCCATTAAATATGGAATTTTCACAGATATCAAATCAATATATAATCAATATAAATTTACGTATCAGACTAATAATATAAATGGAATAACGGCAAAGCCTTTTAAATTCCATATATAGTAACGACCTTCATCCATAGAAGCTCATCTCGATTATTACCAAATCGAATCCCATTCAATTCCAATTTCTTCTATTAAATTGGAAAACTTTACTTTGGAAAATTTCCATCAAATCTTAATAAAAAGATTTATAAATTTCAAATCATATCTTCACTGTTAATTGAGTTAAAGAACGAATGTCGTTTAAAACACAATTCACAATAATCCCAATTCACATTTCATTTTATTCCAATTACTAAATATAATTGGAAACTCTAATAATCTTAATTAAAAGATTTATTCTTCTCTCAACTGGGTTTAAGAACATTGATACTGAAGACACCATTCACGACAAACCCAAAAATCCAATTTTTTTATTCCAACTAAATATTAATTAATTGGAAAACCTCATTAAATCTTAATTTAAAGATTTATTCTTTTCTCATAGGGTTTTATTTCGATAAGAATTATATTTCTATCTTTTCAACTATGGAGTTTTTCATCCAAAATCTTTCCAACCCATTTATTATGATTTTACATAATTTATAAATATTTTCAATAATTTTATCAAGGCCCGTACAGTCGGTTTCCAATAATGGCCACCGAACTGCATCCATAGCGACCTTTTTCAAATTTGGTTTGGATATAATTCCAAATCCAACTATTAGATTTTAAAACTCTTATATTCATTGGAAAGCTCTTTTCGATACGAACCCAACGGTTCCAGTTTTAGAAGAATCCGATGGTAGGATCTCCCATTAAGTCAATTTGAAGTTAATGGTCGAAATTCGCGAACGGTCGTTGTGCGGCGCGTTCTGTTCAGGCCATTAAATATATATATATATATATATATATATATATATATAAATAATATTTCGTCGATTTCAATTTTAGAACATATTTTATAAATCGTTTATAAATTCATTTTAAAACGATTTCAACTCCATTTTCAATTTTAAATCAAAATTGAATATTCTATGTGTAACGACCCGGAAAAATCTAAACCAATTTAAAAAATTTATTTTAAATAATTTGGTGGAAAAATGTGCCAGAATTTAAAATTTTCATTTTTTTAATAATACTAAAGCCAGTGAAAATAGTCGATTTTCAAACGACCTCTGTTTTCGATGAAACCACTTTCGTTGGAACCGGAATGTCTAATTATTGTTGGGTTTCAATTTGTAAAATTTTCCGAGCTAGTATGTGAGCGTGGCGAAAGAAAATGTGTTTTGTTATATTCGATCAAATTTAAACGACTGAAAAATAGCCATTTTTCAAACTGTTTTCAAATTCAACGAAATTAATTTTGTTAGGACCGTATCGTCATAACGAAGCCAAATATTTTTTTTTCTGGAATTTTCTGAGTCCGTGTGTGGCCCCGGTGTATTTATTTGTACGATAGAATAAATTTAATAAAGAAATTAAATATTAAAATAAATAATACAGGCCACAGACAGCCGTTTGGGCTGACTGGACCTAGCCCGTTGGATCTGGAATGTGGGCTATTGGGTAGGTAGACTTCAGTTGGACTGGATTCGGTTTAGTTTGTAACGTATGGATTTATTTGCAAATATTACACTAAAATATTATAAAAAGAATGCTAAAACCAAAACCCTAGCTATTGTACATCGTGTAGCCGCCGCCCCGTTCAACATCCATGGCCGAAAACGTCCCTCTTTCTTCCACTAAATTCTCCCTCTCCTCTAAGAATTAGACTCCATACTTTACATCATTTTGAAGCTCTTGTTCTCCTCTACGATTCCATACCACTTGGTCATTCTCTGGTGCCATCATCATCGAGCTTCATGCACCCAAAATCGCCGCCAAAACCACCGTCGGCCCTCCCCTTCAGGCGTGCGAGTTGCCCCACTTCACCACCGTGGGTGCTCCACTTGTAGACGGTCGGAGTGCCACCTTTTGATCGTCAATCCCTTAATCCATCCGATCGAAATTGTCAGCCCTAGTTTGGAACCCAATTGGGTTTAACGTGGCCGATCACTATTGTTGAGGAAGAAGGGTATTAAACCTTGTTTTATATTAATTAAATAATTTAAATTGTTTCTAATCTTATTTAGACAATAACTAATGCATACAACGACGAAAATCTACAATTTCAGAAGCGTTGTGATCGTATTGACAAGATCTACGACTCTGAACTGAAACGGGGCAATTCTGGACTGTTGGAATTTTGGACTAAATCGCGAACGACGGTGAGATTTCTTTGTTTAAATTAATTAATTAATTTAATTAATTTGTTTGCGATGTAATAACCATATGTTTAAGCTTCAGATCTATTTTGTTTCGATATGATTGATGATGTTTGATATGTCACCTCTTATGTTATCACTTTTTGTTTATTTTGAATTGATCTAATTTATCAATTCATAATAAAGAAATAGGATTGGTCATTTTATGTTATCACTTTTATTTTCCCTTTTATTTGAATTGATTTAGTTGTCAATTCATCATAGGAAATGAACCTTATATTTAGTGTAATATTATGACATGAAAATGAACCTTATATTTAGTGTAATGTTATGACATGAAATTGAACCCTGTTTTTAGCGTTATGTTAACACATTGAAATTGAACCTTATTTTTAGCGCTATTTTAATACGCTGATTTTTGTTTACATATCTTTGTAAATAAAAAGTTACCAAAACATTAAGTGTTTTTATTTACATTTCCTTCGTAAATAAAAGAACAAACTTGATAACACACATTTTTTTTATTTATTGTAAATAAAAAGACCAAAATTTGATGACATGTTATTTACATTTCAAGGTAAATAAAAATAACAATCTTGGTGATAGAATTTTATTCACATTTCTTATATGAAAAACAAGAAAACTTAGCGATATAATTTTATTCACATTTCTTATATGAATAAAAAGAAGACAAAAATTTAATTAGTGAAAATTAGATTTTATTTACATTTCTTTATAAATAAAGAGAGAACAAAACTTGACACTTTATTTTTCTTTACATTTCTTTGTAAATGAAAAGAACAGAATTTGAAACCAATTTTATTTACATTTCTTATGAGTATAAAATGAACAAATTTAGCGATGATATTTTATTCACATTCCCTTTGTGAATAAAAAGAACAAATGATGCAATGACATTTTTATTTACATTCCCTTTGTAAAAAAAAACACTTTGCGATGATATTTTATTTACATTTTCTTTGTAAATAAAAAGGCCAAATTAAGATGACATTTCTTAATCATATTAAGTGTAAATCGAAACTAGAGAATAAAAGCGACATTTCTTATTTACATTTAGTGCAAATAGAAACTAGGGAATTAAGATTAAGAAAAAAAAGAATAAGAACTGGGAAAAGTTACATTTATTTACAATTAGAGTAAATAAATAAGAAAAAGTGAAAAAGACATTTATTTACAAGTTGAGTAAATAAACATAGGAAAAGAAAAAGAGGCATTTATTTACATGTAGTGTAAATAAATAAATAAAAAGAAAAGAAACATTTATTTACATTTAGTGTAAATAAATAAGAAAAAGAAAAGGAAAACATTTATTTACATTTAGGGTAAATAAATACATTTTTGTACATCTAGAGTAAATAAATAAGAAAAAGGAAAAAGTAATATTTTATTTACATTTAGTGTAAATAAAACATGACATAACAAAAAGGGATATTTTATTTATATCTAATATTAATAAAATATGACATAGAAAAGAACTACATTTTTTTTGCATTTTTAGATGCAAATAAAACGTAGAAAGAGATTACACTTTTTATTTGAAAATTAGTTGCAAATAAAAGACATGAATAGGGAAGTACCTTTTTATTCCCTTTTAAATGTGAGTAAAAATATGGAAATAAAAATTACATTTTTGTTTGCATTCCATATGTAAAGAAAAACACCATTTTAAAAGTTAATTTTTATTTGAAAACTAGTTGTAAATAATAAAACAAGAATTTATAAAGTACATTTATTTGTAATTGTTTGTCGCTTTCTAAAGAATCAGAAAAGCGCGATATTTAAATCAAATACTGCAAGCGTACAGGTGTGTAGCATACAGGTCGAACACAAGGAGGTATAATTAAAATTAAATTATTTATTTAATCTCTTGGGCGAGTTAGACGATTTTCGAGGTTGGTTTTTGAAAACAATAAAAACTGAAACTGTGATCTGATTCAGAACAAATCTAATTGAACCGACGATCAAATCACAATTATCAATTAAAATGAAAAACAGAAATAGAATGCAGAAAGTAAAATTGCAGAAAAAGAAGAACAACAAAAAGTAAATTAGGATTGTCGTTGAAACTAATCAAACAACTAATCACTAACCAAAAATGTAAAATACAATTGGTGCTCTTCCAAAACTAATTGTGAAGACAACACCGGTTGCTAAGAAAGAAAAATGCAGAAATAAAAGAAGAAGAACTTTTATTAATGGAGAAGAGAATACAGAAAATGAGATGGTCGTTACAATGGGTATACATGTGCTTATATAGGTGAACTGAAAAACCCTAATCCTCTAATGGGCCATGACTCAACCTCTTGAAAATAATATATTCACAAATAAAAGAGATAAGATAAACTTGAAATATTCCATGCAGCTTTCCTCTTTTGATTGATCAGGTGGAAAATTGATTGTCATTTTCCTAGAGATTTGAAGTTGATTGGTAAATTGATTGGCATCATGACTGGCATCTATCTAATCAAATCTTCATCTTTATGGAGAGAAAAAATGAAAGATTCCCTTTGATTTATCTATGAAGAATACTTCCAATTCTTGAAATATTTATTAGTGTATATCATATATTCATACATATGAATATATATATATATATATATATACACCATAAATCACTAATCCATAAATTCTTCAAAGCAAGGGAGGCAGTGTGAATGCATTCCATTCTTCAGCAAAAAGAGAGTTTGATGGGAATCGAACCCTGGTCTTTCTGTATAGATTTCCATGCCTTAACCAATGTGCTACGGCTTCCTTTGTGATTGAAAACTTGTTGAGATGGGAAAGTAGCTTCTTTTTCTTATCAGTGGTCTTTTATTTAATGAAGGAGACAATTAATCAATGACCTGTAAAAACACACAAAATACCCAAAGTAGCATTTATTTATATACAATAAAGATAAGATATAAGCATAAAAATAAACACATTTCTTTGCTAATCAAATACCCCCACACTTATCTTTTACTCGTCCTCGAGTAAAACAAGAAATGAAAAACTAAACTAGATAGGTCACACTTTCGTAGGAAACACGATTGCATTGAGCGTATGCAACAAGCCGTTAAACCTCTAGGTGTCCCTAGTAGGACGAGTGGTGTCTCGTGAGGGTTTTCAGCGGATACTACCCACAAAATCCAAATGCAGTATGCTATGATTCTAATGAAACTACATGAATGCAATGGACATATGCAAAATAAAAACAAAAAATGAAAACAAGACTTGTTTCAAGAAAGTGGTACAACAAATTAAGTTAACAATTTCTAGTCAGTTGATTTTATTTTAGATACCTCAACTTGTCACAAATTTTCAATATAAATCAAGTTTTCAAATGTTAAATTCCAGTTTGGCTAGATGGTTCAATCGATAACATAGTGCAGCCATGAAATAAATTCTTAGTTTGCTTGGCACAGTTTGTAAAGTGGTATTCTAATTTTCTCATGTATGGCTAGTCAAATCAATAAGGTCAAGAAGTGTTTGGGCATCATCGCTTATTCTTTATTCTATAAAATTTTAAAATTTATGATTAAGTACATACACCTTACTCAGAAGACAAAGGTTTACCACCCATGCACTGCCTCGCGGACTAACGGAGAGTGGGTAAAGAGCTTGGCGGATTGTGCAGGCCAACTTTGACTTTGTCAAAAACGTGTCGGTAATCCTTAGGTGTCCAATCTCATAAAATGAGACCAAGATATTCCAACGCTGACTTTGTCAACAACATGTCGGATAGAGCTTGGCGGGTTTGCACACCAACGCTTGATATACAAGCAATGTTGGATACCCTTGGATTACTATTATTATTATTATTATTGAAATTATAAGCACAAAAGATAGTTACGCGAATTCAACTTAACACAACTTAGTTTTAAAGATTCGAAAAGCCAATATAAGTATTTTAAGTCCTCCACTTATTTAAACAAAATCTACAATATAGAATAGATTTCATGGCCATCACCTAAGAATCTCCCTATGTACCGGTTACACTATTATCCCTCAAAATTAAACTTTTCATTATATTTCATATTCGATCTTAGTTGAGAGAAAAAATACTATCGATTGATTAACAATCCTTAACTTATTTTGTTGTATCAAATCTAAAATGAGTCATTTTTAAAAAAAAATGGCATGTTACTACGATCTAAAATGCATGATCGTCCTATTTAAATGGCTGAAAATGAAAAGAAAGAAAAATGAAAAATGAATGAAATGTAGACTCCCCCCACACTAGAACTAAACAGTGTCCACACTGTGAACGTTTCCTAAATTTTAAAGTTCGTACCCAAAGGTGAATGAGATGCAAAATTATTTGTAGAATGAAATGCAATCTAACTATATGTAAGAATGGATCATATATACAATGATATATGTGTTTGCGATGCATGCGATGCAAAGAGTTCCACCAACTTTTTCCCCCACACTTGGTTCTTGCCCTATGAGTCCCATTCCCACTATGTCTAGGCATGTTTTCTAAGAAGCCAAGGTTTTTGAAAACCATCTCATCTTTGAACCTAGATTTAGAGTCCATGAAATAAATATCCAGGGTCGTCCTAACATGAAGTTTTTCAACCAAGCCAGCATTCCAAAAGTAATTCATGTATTCAACAAATTTGTTAGTGTAATTTTCCAAAAATTTGTGATCGTATATAAATTCAGTGAAAGTTGAAATCTGAGTGTTGTTCAAGAGTATGTGATCACATTTCTCAAAGTTGTTCAAGGCACTGACAATTTCAAGCTCATTTGAAATTTTCTCAAAGTTAAAATTTTCGAACTCGTGACGTGAATCCACTTCTTCCTCGTTTGGCAATTCATCCTTGTACAATCCAAAAAATTCCTGCTCATTAAAATCCATTTCCAAATTTGAATTGAAAAATTCAACATTTTTATTCTGTTCAATTTCTAGAATTTCAAGTTTTCCGCGGCCTGAAAGAGGAAGATCAAAATCCAAGCTTAAATCTTTTTTCTGAAAAGAGTTGAAGTCCAAATCGTTTGTTGAATTTTGAAAAACTTCATCAAGATGATTATTCTCAATTTCCAAAGTCGTTATTTGAAAATTTTCAATGTCAGTAAGAGTTGAATTATTTTCTGCTTCATCGCTTATTTGAATTTGATTTTGTCGCTCTTGTTGTTCTTTATAAGACGCCATTAAACAAAGAAGTTCATCCATCTTTTTATTTAGCCTTTCCGCCCTCTCATCAAAATGACATTCTTTAGAGTCGTTGATTTGAGAGCTCTCATTTTGGATTTCTTGATTCTCAAAATTATAGTCCACATCAATTTCACAATTAAAATTATTTCCAATGTGGTAGTTGTTTGAATTTTCAGAAAAATGATATTGAAAATCATTTTGATTTTGAAAATTAGGTTCGTAACCAAAACTGTTGAAATTCGAGGGAAAATTGCAATTTTGGTTATTTGCAAGATGTTGATATGGGCTATAATTTTGAAAATTTTGGTTTTCAACCTCATATTGGTGTGAATCAAGGCTGTATTGGGATTCGAAGCTATTTTGATGTGGATCTAACCTATAATCGAAATTATTGAAATTTGAATTGAAATCGCAATTTTGATTATATCCATGGTTTTGAAAATATTGGTCAATTGGAAAATTTTGCAAATGGGCATTGGGCTCACAAAATTTTGGAAAATCTTGCTTCATGAGTTGTATTTCATACTCATACTCTTCAAGCGGACGACTACTCCGATTATTATCCCACAATTCTCTCAAAGATTTTTGTGAATCGGACATTTGAATGAAATCAAGGCAGGAAAGAAATTATTCCCAGTTCAAAATAGTATAAAATACTAAGCTGTGCTCTGTTAATTAACTGACTCAATTAGAAGAGGAAGAGGGTCTTATGGTCGTTCACGTATAGTATAAATACTAAGGGATACGACCAATGTTTTACGGGTAGTATGCAACCTCTTTTGCTAATAGTTCAATAAATTGAACTACTATATATCCGCGATCCAATTATATGAGACAGTCAACTTCACAAAACACCACTTGTCAATTATTTCAAAAAAAAATCAATTCAAGTTTTATAATTGAATTTCGACGAGAATGATGACTTATGGATTCTGTAACACCCCGTAATTCCGTAACGCTAAGATTCACAAATCAAGGCAGAATTAAAAGTTAAAATCAAAATCAAGGGAAACGGGCTACGCCATTACATTCATCTCGGAATTCTGCATGAAAACTAGTCCGAATTTGCGTGAATCGGAGTCCGTATGAAGAAGATATGGCCTCCGGAAGTTTCAGCAAGGTTCAAATTTCAAAACAGACTCAGAAGCGGGCTGGGCGGGAAATTTCCCGCCCAGGACCCCAGGTCGACTGGGGTGTCGACCCCCCCCCCCCCCCAGGTCGACTGGGGAGTCGACCTGGGTGTCGACCCCCCCAGGTCGTCAGGGGAGTCGACCTAGGTGTCGACCCCCCCAGGTCGACTGGAGAGTCGACCTGGGTGTCGACCCCCCCTGCTTTTTCCAGCTTTCTGAACCTGGTTCGTTTCTCTATATCTAGACGGCATTCTGACCAGATTCGTTGACTTCTACACTATATAAACAGCCCTAGTCTCCTCCTCTATTCACAATTCTTCTCTACCCTTATGCTGCAAAGATTCTGAGTGAGCATGGCTTCTTCTCCTCCACTTAAAATAGAATAATGAATCAAGACGAGGAGATGCTGCTCAAAGACTTTCAAGAAGAGATTCGAATCAAGATTAAAGCTTCAAGATAAGGATCAAAGGCTAACGTCGCACGAATCATAGTAACACCATCTTTCTTTTCAAATCTAAATCTCTGTAAGTCAGTTATTTCTAGATTTGAACGTTTTTCTCTGCTCGTGACATGAAATTAAAGCAATAAAAGAATATGCCAAATCTTCTCTCTCTATTCAAATCAGTGCCTATACTCTTGAACCTAATTAAGAACTGTTATGATTCGAGGACAAATAAGACCATGACTATGAAACTATGGACCTTAAAACCATTGCCTATGACTATGAACATTGCCTATGACTATGGACATTGCCTATGACTATGAACATTGCCTATGTCTGTGACTATGAGGATTATTTTCTTGACTAAGTCTATGTCTTTGATTAGGAAATATAAACTATTGCCTATGACATAACAAGGGCATCTGTGATTAAACACCTGTGATTCATGACTAGGAAAGTGTTGCTTAAGTTTTGTGACTATGAAATTGGGTCTAAACCCGATCATCTATTCTGTCTATTCTTGGTTATCTTTGGTTTTAGACCTTGGGAATTTACATATTAAGTTAGGTCTACCCATGTTCTTGAACCTATGTCTCTATCCTGTCTATTCTTGGTTTTAGACCTTAGGAATTTACCTATTAAGTTAGGTCTACCCATGTTCTTGAACCGACGTCGTTATTCAACCCTTTTTATGCCAGTTAGTATGCCTATCTTTTGTATAGCATCTTTGGTTCATTCCCTATTTTCTACGAACCTATCTTTATTTATAATCTAGACTGAATCACGATAATACGAACGGTGGGAATGCGGTTTGGACAAAATATGAAATTTACTAAAAACGTAGTTTAACTTGGAAATTGGCATAAATTGGGAACATGTATTATGGCATGTTCATAGGAATGCAAATTGGATAAATTTGACATAAATTATAAGATGTGTAATTTGAATCTAGTATTGATGTGTAAATCTAGCATTTACATGAATAGTGAACTAGAGTAATAAGTCTAATTTGACATGAATTAGAATGTTGAATCAGAATTGGATTAGCTAATTTGGCACGGTAAGTATATTGGCATAAATGTGAAATTGGCAATAATTGGGAATAACTGTCAGGTTTAGCAAAATCATGGTTAGTGACACTTAATTTGGTATAGTTTACATACCAAAAAGCATAAATATGATAAAGAGGGGAAATTGGGCCATAGAAATAAATGTAGACAGATTACATTAAAAGAGTAATTGGGAAATAAGTAAATTAGGAATAATTTACTTATAGAATTTGTCCTAAATGAGAAATGTAAATTTAGACAAATTAAAGATTTATTTACGACATCTCTTTTAATGAAACACCAGAAAGTTCTAGGGTGACAGAGAGCATAGTGTCTAGGCTTGGGTTTGGAAAATGCAAGTTTCCTGCTCTCCCTGGCTATCCCTAACTGATCCAACGGACGGGATGGTCACTTTCAAAACCTGATTTGAAAATTAATCAAAACCCTTTGAACTTAGAAAACACGAATATGCCTAACCCGAGGTTAGACTGAGTTGCGATGTAAACCTGCCCGGAACCAACCGGAACATCCAGTATTCGCAACAATATCTGTCTAATGTGAGTGGTCGCGGCTTTATTCTATTTAGTTAAAGCTAGAACAAGAATGGTAGGGTTAAGTTAACTAAGACACTTAACCAACTTAACACAGTTAAGCTAGAATGGGAGGGCTAATTCCATAGAGATACTTAACCAAACTCAAGGTAATCAGACAAGATTTGTAGGGGTTATGTAACTAAGAATACACTTAGCCAAATTAACATGTTAACTAGACTAAGAAGGTGGAATTAAGTAAAGTTAATACACTTAGCCAATCTGATATGTTAGCTGGGCTAGACCGTAGAGTTAAGTAAACTTGAACACTTAACCATCAGGTTGTGATAAAGGAATAAGGTTATGTCTAAAACATGAAGGGACAATACTTAACCATTAATAACATGTTAGTGAAAACAGACGGGCAAGGTTAAGTTAAAAAGGAACACTTAATCAATACAGGATAATGGGTAGGGTTAAGTAATAAGGAATACTTAACCAATATAACTTGGTTTGTTGTCGGGTTAAGTCAACATGAATTACTGATAACACTTAACCAGTTTAACAGGATAAATGAAGGGGGTTAAGTTAGCTTGAAGTGACTAATGACACTTAACCAATCCAAATTGACGGGAAAGAGAACTAAGTAGTAAACCTTAGTTAAGAGAACAACGATTCTGGAAACTAAGTGGTAAATCTTAGTTAGTAAAACTAAGGTGTAATTCTTAGTATAACACGGGAAGGAGCGAATGTCCGTCTGAGTAATAAAGGAGGCTCCAATGAATTGGGTTACGAAGCCCGAGGCTTCGAGGGGACGGGAGGGTACTCTTGGTATCCCTCTGTGAGGCTGCAGATGATCCTCCTGGGCTCACAGAGGTTAAGGTCCGCGTAGAAGAACCAGGGGTATGCCTTGGTTGCAATACATGGCAACCTAAAGACCAGGATGGACCGGCCTGATTCGGCGAGCAAACGGTAGCCCTGTGATAGCGACTCGTCGTCTACTATCCATCTTGAGTCAATCGAGATACGTGAAGCGGAAAGGCGGAGAACTCCAAAAGACCATGTACTTGCTATCTAGTTATGGTTGCGGATGACCATAGGGTAGTCGGGCACCGGGGGCCGGCGTATAGTTCTCATTTTACAAGGTGTGCCTTTCTTTAGTTGAGGGAGGGGTCAAGTGGGACCATAGCCACTGGAATAAAAACAGACCTTAGCATCTACATCGGCAGATATCTGAAAGCTCTCGACCAAGTTCTGTATTCCTCGATTTGCCCTGTCGCAGGACTCGGACCGCACATTACAGGACATGTGCATCTAGACAAGTGATAACGATTCGCGATACATGCGTGGGGAAGTATAGGAACATATACCACTCTAGGTAGTGTGTCCTAGACTTGGGGGCATCGTTCGACAGGTAGCATAATTCCTAGTTGAACTGGGTGGCATAAATCCTGAATCCGAGAAGCATTCAGCAGACAGTGTAAACTCTAGTGGAATCTAGAAAGTACTTGGTAGAAAACCCTAGATTAAATCTAGGTAACAAATAAATAAATGGATACCTGAAGGTGATGGAAAATACAGGGATTGGGATCACGTTATCGTTACTAGTTGGAACACTAGTTATGTGGTGCAGAGATATAGAAACCAGTATAAATGGGAAATAGCGAAGCGGCGAAAGTATTAGAGCATATCCAGTTTATCTTATCTTAGCATATCTTTTGGTTATCTTGTCTAATCTTGCTGACCCTATGGTCATGGTGTAATCTTGGATTCAGTTAATTCATGTCGTTTGTTTTTCCATGTTCACATGCTAGAAGTTACTGAACTTACTCAGGCTTTATGTCTGACTCTGTTTTTCTTTCGTCTTCTTTTCTTCCGTTTCCCCCCGCCCTCTCCCCCCAGGTAGTAGAGGAGGGAGTAGTATAGCTCAGGTTAAGTTGGACTGTCACTCTTTCCCAGCTTGAAGATTTGTCGAAGTTTTGCTTGGATTCTCTTTTCAGATGCTATGGCCTTCTTGCTACATTGGGGAATATAAATGTATTTTTAGGCTTCTTTATTTTGTAGGACAGATGACACTCTGATATTGTAAAGAAATCTTTGTACAAATTATTTTATTAATAAAGCAAAGTTTTATTTTCCGCTGTTTAATTTCTGTCTGTCTTGTAATTTATCTGCATCTTTTACCCTAAATGCTCCACAGAACTTAGTGCATTCCCTTTGTGAGTGACACTAACGGACGTGGGGTGTTACAGATTCGTTCCTCACAAAATTTATTCAGAAATTGCAACAACACAACAGTCACAGAGTAATCACAGAAACGAACAGTCACAGAACAGAAAACTAAAATATTGTACAAGCAAGCCGCTGCCCCTGCAGAAGTTTTTACAAGCATTTTCTATATATATTTTTTAAAGCAGCAGAGCACCTGTAGAGTTCAGAAATTTTTACAGTGGGGTATGACAGTCCGTCCAGAACATTTGAGTAGCTTTAACGATTAAAATCACAGTGTTTGCAAGTTGCTTGACTTTTATTCTTCGCACTTGATCTTTCGATTCGATCTTCTTTTTTTTTTTTTGAAAAGAAAGAAAACGAATAAAAAATGGAGTAAAAATTAAAACAAAAACTAAAAGAAACTGACTACAATAAGAAAACCAAGCTAACAGACATTCTCAACTAAAAAAGAAACTAAAAGAAAAACTTAACTAAAACAAAAAAGAAGAAGAAAAAAAATACTCAACCAAACCTAATCTAGACTCAACACCAAAATCAGCTAACTAGGCTCGTGAACACACAAACCCTAGAAATCAGAATTGCACTTAAAAAGGCTCACCCTCTCTATTTGTTCAAAATAGATCGTGCCTAAAATTTAGAATGGAAACAAATTATGCCATCCATACTCACACCTGAAAGGACACGCAAGCAAATAAAACCAGGCGCATAAAATATATTTCTTCTCACAACAGTCAATCCGAAAAAAAATTAACCGACGATCAAATTATTTATTTAATCTCTTGGGCGAGTTAGACGATTTTTTGAGGTTGGTTTTTGAAAACAATAAAAATTGAAACTGCGATCCGATTCAGAACAAATCTAATTGAACCGACGATCAAATCACAATTATCAATTAAAATGCAAAACAGAAATAAAATGCAGAAAGTAAAATAGCAGAAAAAGAATAACAACAAAAAGTAAATTAGGATTGTCGTTGAAACTAATCAGACGACTAATCACTAACAAAAAATGTAAAATACAATTGGTTCTCTTCCAAAACTAATTGTGAAGACAACACCGATTGCTAAGAAAGAAAAATGCAGAAATAAAAGAAGAAGAGCTTTTATTAATGGAGAAGAGAATACAGAAAATGAGATGGTCGTTACAATGGGTATACATGTGCTTATATAGGTGAACTGAAAACCATAATCCTCTAATGGGCCATGACTCAACCTCTTGAAAATAATATATTCACAAATAAAAGAGATAAGATAAACTTGAAATATTCCATGCAGCTTTCCTCTTTTGATTGGTCATGTGGCAAATTGATTGGCATTTTCCAAGAGATTTGAAGTTGATTGGTAAATTGATTGGCATCATGACTAGCATCTATCTAATCAAATCTTCATCTTTATGGAGAGAAAAAAATGGAAGATTCCCTTTGATTTATCTATGAAGAATACTTCCAATTCTTGAAATATTTATTAGTGTATATCATATATTCATACATATGAATATATATATATATATATGTATATATATACACCATAAATCACTAATCCATAAATTCTTCAAAGCAAGGGAGGCTGTGTGAACGCGTTCCATTCTTCAGCAAAAAGAGAGTTTGATGGGAATCGAACCCAGTTCTTTCTGTACAAATTTCCATGCCTTAACCAATGTGCTACGGCTTCCTTTGTGATTGAAAACTTGTTGAGATGGGAAAGTAGCTTCTTTTTCTTATTAGTGGTCTTTTATTTAATGAAGGAGACAATTAATCAATGACCTGTAAAAACACACAAAATACCCAAAGTAGCATTTATTTATATACAATAAAGATAAGATATAAGCATAAAAATAAACACATTTCAGTGCTAATCAGTAATTCAGTTTTGAATAAAAATAAAACAATGGGAAAATATATTTTTATTCTCCTTTTAGATATGAATAAAACCATGAGATTAAATGAGGTATTTTATTCAAAATCTTGGATGTGAATGAAAACATGAATTTTAAAAGATGTATTTTATTTATAATTTAGATATAAATAAAAAGAGTGAAATTAATAGTGATATTTTTATCGTCATTTTAGATGCGATAAAATGAATGGATTTGTAAAGCTGAAATCGGCAATGATATATTTGTATATATATAAATATATAAATATAACGAAACGCGCGCTGCAGTTCGCGTTTCGACAATCGAACCTTTAAACGATTATACCAAAAGATCCGACCGTGGAACTTTCCCAAAACTGGAACCGTTAGGATCTCTTTGGGAAGAGCTTCCCAACGATATAAATTTCATCAAAATCCGACGGTTGTATTTCAAGATATGTATGAATCAAAATTTGGTAAAAACAGCGCCAGGGCCGCCCACTGACCCGAAGCGTCGTTTTATTATTTTGAGCTAATTTTTAATAAAAATAGCGATAAATCGTTATAAATAGATATTAAAGACATGAAATGATTTAAATGATAATTTTGCGATAATTATTTGAAAAGACCGAGTTTAACTCATTCCAAATAATTACACGGCGATTAATTCGGAATATAGAAGACGATGGTTGAAGACCGGCGATCTTCACATCGAATAAACAACGACTATTGATGCTTTGGACTAACTTGCTCCTAGGACGGGGTTGAAGCAGTAGTTGTCCATGTGTTGATTGTCCGGATAAGCGAGAACCACTCAGGTGCCTCCGGTTTCGTTCAGACCTAGAACGGACTTGTAAATGGGTGCGTGTCTGATGTTGGAATCCATTCCATGTAATTAAATCGATTTATATTAATATATGCCTGTTTGGTGGTGGAGAATTTATTCTCTGCTTAACACCCTGGTATATAGTAATAGTTATCAATCGCATGGCGTGAATTGTCAATGTGGCACGCCAAGATCAAAAGATCAAGGCTTTTGTTGAAAAGCAGGCCTTGTGGTTGATGATCAAAGCATAGCCTGTTTAGGCGTTGCTTTGAGCATGACGTGACTTCGTGAGCCTCACACCCTGGTATGAGTCAAAAACGGGATATGGACCATAGGGAGTGCACATGTTTCTTTCTAGCTAGGGGTAGTGTGAGTGCTTAAACTGGCTGGCATTTTACTTATGTGGATGATGTATTGAGGTACCTCGGGTTTTATAGGCCGGAAGTGGTCATACTATAGGTTCAAAGGAACCGAGAAACATGTGTTCAGGAATTGTCAATCCACTACCGTTAGGTGGGGACCGACCCTACCGCATCCATGGGTTGCCCATAGGTGTGATCCTGAGGCATTTGCTAGAGTGTCTCGAATCAGAGAGGACGATCCCTAGCCTCGATTTCATGACGGAAACCCAATTTCCAATACGACATTACGGTCTTGATTGTAAACTATATATGGCGACATAGTATATGGTACCTATGCCGTCTAGGATTGATACATTTATATTGAAGTATTTTAAAACTGCTTAGACACTAATAATACTAAAAATATTATTTTATACGTATCAAGTCATGTTTGATCATTATAAGGAAAAACTCTATCTTCCGGTTTGCGTTGCATTGTGTGATAGGACCTGAGTCTTATAATGATTTCATTTTTCAAAAGTCATTTCGTTGTTTTTTTTAACTTTATTAAATCATGCACTGGCAGTCAAATGGAGTAAACCCGTTCCGCGTTAGCGGCGTGGTCCTATGATTCGCCATATTGATAGTTAGTGTAAAATGATTTCTCATACTAGTCCCACGACTGACTCGATGTTTGTTTCAATTTGCAAACTCGGGTGCCCTCTATTTACACGGGCAGCCAAGTAGCAGGTTTTTAGGAAGACATTTTCTAGATTGAAGACTGCTGGGAAGAAGAAGACGAAGACTCTCCTTTTATCTTTATCTTTTGCTTTAGAGACTTTATTCCATTCTGTATTTTGATGTACGTTTGCAGTTGGGACTTATCTCCTTTATTCAGACTTTTATTTTGCTAAGTTGTATCCTATAAAACTGCATACTTTGTGGTTCTGTTGATGTGATGTTTATGACATTTATTTCTTCGCTGCAATAATTATGTGTTATGATGTTATCTGTGTTCTGTCGTTGTTATAAATATGTTGTATTCCAAATGATTATCCTTACTTTCGGTCCATGGAAGTTTGGGGTCATCACACTATATCTTTATCATATTATAATATTAGTATTTTCAAAATATTAAATTTTGAAATCACTTCTTTTTGATATTCATTATAAAATGAATAAAATCATTCGATAAACCCGCTCGGGTTAAAATGGTGTTTCTAAACTTAACCGGGCTTCATATTTATATTTTTATGTCCATCCAGAATGGACATAAAAATCATAATTTTATTCTTCATTGAATATTATTTTAAAATATTCATTATTTAAAAATATTCTTTATTTAAAAAATATATTCTTTAAAAGGATTCTGAATCGGAATGTGACTCAATCAATTGCCATATAATTTCAGTTATATGGATTTCATACATCACATGTATACAACAATAATGAAAATAATCATTCAACAGTCCATTTACATCCAGAGTGAAATTTACAATTGTGCGAGCATCAAAATGAATAAATAACACTCATCACAGACTGTCAATCCATCGATTGACATACAGCTAAATATTGGGACTAGTGTATGTCAAATATCATCCCTATACCCATGTAGGATTTTCGAACAACAACGGTTTATATAAATAAATCATTGGTTAATAATTTTAACCTATTCTAATTCTGTTTGAATTATTTTCTATTTAACCAATTTTCATTGTTTAAATTATAAATAAATATTTATAATATTAATTTCAACTACCATATTATTGTTAACATTATTTTTAATACGTTAAACATTTCAACATCACAAACACATATTTCAAGACAAGATTCTTCTTATTTAACAAAACGTATTCTAACAAGATGACATTTCTATCTGACAAAAACATATTCTAACTAAATGATATTTTTATTAAACAAAAACATATTCTATCTAAATGACATTTTTATTTACAAAATAAGTTTTTTAACTAAATGACATATTTATTTACCAAAAATGTTTTCCAACTAAATGACATATTTATTTACAAAATATTTTTTCTAACATAAATGACATATTTATTTACAAAAAATATTTTTTAACATAAATGACATATTTATTTACAAAATTTTTTTTCTACACAAGATTACTATTCATTAACATGCTAAGGATGACAATTTTGACTAATAAAAATATAATGAACAAATGAGCCTTTTTATTCTAAATTAACGTGTTATAGACAATATGTTTAACGAACAACATATATTTTGATCCAATAAATCAGACACAACCAAATCAATCAATCTATATTTTATACAACGCCAATATGTGTTTTATACAGCGTATATATTTAATATCACAGTCAAAATCAATTTAAATATATATGTATATATATATATATATTAAGTTGAGAAATCTCACATTGATATTTATTCCTTCTGAATTTGTAGATAGCTCCAAACCAGTTCCAGTCTATTCTAAAATGTAGATCTTGAATTTATGGTCCTAACGCTTTCAGTTTTGCTGAATTCCGATTACATATGAAAAAGTTATGAATTTTCATATATTTGATTACATAAATAATATAATTAATTTTATAACTAAAACAAATTACATCTTCATCCATCCTTACCCCCGTCTCTTCTTCATCGTTCAATACTGGAAATCGTCAAACCCAAAGCCGCTGCTTCTCTCTCCTCTTCGCACCTACCATCGACCCCGTGACCTAGATCAGAACCTCCCACTCTGAAGCCCATCATGCCGCCCCCTATGGCTGGACCATTGGCGAAATCGCACTAGTAACCACCTAGGAAAACGCGCTCGAACAGAAGGAGTTTGCTCTATAAGTCAGCACGAATTCCAACACCATTTCAGATCATCGCCGTACCAAATTCAAGAGCTCGAAAAGCTCTCCGAGTTTGTCTTTGGGGTTGGGTTTTAATTCGAAAGGATTATAAAGAAATTAACGCTTGAATTTGGGAGCATATTGGCCATTAAATTAATAAAGGAAAGCGGCTGAAAATGGGATTAGGGTTTTAAGATTTTGGGTATTTATAATATTTTATTATTCTATTATCCAACTTTAAAAAAACCCGTTAATTCCTAGTAACTCCAAATCCAGCCCAACGAATATTGCTCCTAGCCAAATACCCCTATTCCGGACACAATGGATTATGTCTCATCAACCCATTTGATTGTTTCAACCCACTTTTCTTTAAATTAAAATATAAACTATTTAATTATTTAATTTGATCGTACATTTTAATTTACTGAGGCCATGTACTAACTCCAAAAATACCCGAAAAATAAATCTAACAATGTTTTGATGATACAGTCGTAACAAAATTAATTTCATCAAATTTGGAGACCGTTTGAAAAATGACCATTTTCTGGTCGATCCAATTCAAATTTAAATTATCAAAACACATTTAAATTCACCGCGCTCACATATTGATTCCAAAAATTATGAAAATTAATATTGCAATAATTTGACATTTCGGATCCAACCAAGGTGGTTTCATCGAAAACGGAGGCCGTTTGCAAAATGGCTATTTATAAAGGCTATATGTTATTTAAAATTCCATAGCGACTATTCTGAATATTTAACTAGCCAAAACATTTTATTCCTGCTATGAAATTTCAATTTTTCAGATTCGTTAGAAAGATATAGTAAAACAGATTTAAATATTTTTCGTTTTACTGAAATCCTATTTATTTTGAATCTTGTACATTCAGTCAAAGTTCAAATTAAAATTTTCAAACTACTGCACCATTTCAGGCTTTTTATATAATTAAGATAAATATATGTTCTAACTTCAATTAAATAAAATTTTAATCGTTTTTATTTAAAATACATCATTTTAAATAGTCAAAATCCATTAAAATTACTAAAATAAAATTTTTAAATTGGTTTAGAATTTCCAGGTTGTTACAGTCTCCCCCACTTTAAAAATCTTTTCGTCCTCGAAAAGGAATGGAGCTGAAAGTTGTTTAACTAGCCAACTCAACTTTCATTCTTATATTGGTTTCAATAATTTTATTAGTTGAACTACTAATCACACAACACAATCATCAATCAATTAGTTAATTAAAATTTTCAAATTCATATAACTTTTATATATTCAAAAATCATATTTTCTAAGATTAGATTATATATAATCATAAATACGCTAATTATAACTTGTCACTTTCGACTCATTCTAGGGCAATTCTAATCTCATCTCTAACGAGTTTTCTCATTCTAGGTATTGATCCTATCTCTAATGAGTATTATTTTATAGGATATTTCTAATCCTACCTCTGATGAGTCTTTGTTCAGTTCTAACGAGTTGTACCCCCAAAGATTTGAGTTAACCAAAGCTTTAATACTAGCTGTAACGACACGGATTTCGCCCAATCCTAATCGATCGCAAAATCGACCAAGACCGTTCGAATCTTGTATAAACTAACTTTGTACATACAACACATCAGAACAAATAACAAAAGACTTTTATAAACATTATAATAATGTTACATCAGAGTACAGAATATCAGAGTACATCGAAATATAATACTACAATGGAAGATTAATTTACAATAAATTTAATACAATGCAGCTGAACTAATAAACTAACACAGCGGAAGACTATCAATGCTCTAGACATAGCTTTAAGCTTTGATCCAAAATCCTGCTCAATATATATGCAAAATAAGTTACTCGACTGCTCATGTGGAAAATATAGGCACCCGATTTTGCAAGTGAAACAAACTACGAGTTAGTCGTGGGACTGGTATGAGAAATCTTACTTAACTTATCTAATAATAGGGCTAATCATAAGACCACGCCGCTAACGCGGAACGGGTTTACTAAATTGGATCGCCAGTGCTTAAAATAAGTAAATCTTTTAAACAATCCAATGCTTTTTAGAAAAATGAAACCATTTTAAGACTCAAGTCCCATCACACAATGCAACGCAAACTGGAGGATTGGGTTTTACCTTGTAATGGCCAAAATATGCATGATACGTAGAAATCATTTGATATTATCATTAGTGCATATATGTTTCAAAAACATTTTCAATCATAATGTATCAATCATAGATAGCATAACTACCATATAGTATGTCGCCAAATATAGGTTTACAATCAAAACCGTATGGGGTCGTATTGGATGTTGGATTTCCATTATTAACCAAGGCAAGGGATTGTCCTTACCAAATTCGAGACAATCTTGCCCATGTCTCAGGACAAGTACTCGGTCATGGCCTTAGGAGCCACAGGGCCGATCCACACATATGTTAGTGGATTATATAAAATTCCTGAACAATACGTCTCCCCGCCCTATGGGGCATAAATAAAGAGCCACAAGGGACTCCAATCCGAGGTACCTCGCTTTCCATCATCCACATAAGTAAAAATGTCTGGGCTCCATACCATGACACCACTCCTAGCTAGAAAGAAATGCATGTTCTCCCTAGATCCTTCTCCTGTTTCTGGTTCATATAGGGGTGTGAGGCTCGCGAAGTAACGCTATACACTAAGTTATGCTAGATAAAGCTGTGCTTTGATCATCAACCACAAGGCTCTGCTTTTCAACAAAAGGCTTGATGATTTGCATCTTGGCATGCCACATTGGCAATCCACGCCCTATGCCTAATGTCTATCGATATATAACCTCTGAGTTCGTACGTCTCAGAGAAGGATGTTAAGCAGGAGAATAAATTTTCCGCCACTAAGAAGATATATATTTAATATAAATCAATCAGCACAGAATAAAATCCAATGTCAAGCATACATCCATTTACAAGTCCGTTTTGGGTCTGAACGAAACCGAAGGCACCTTATTCCTCGTCCCATATGTCCAATATAGGAGAGAGGTCCTCGCATATCCATCGATCTCCAAGTACGTCTGGACGATCACCACTTATTACCTTTTCTTGGGATGCCTCCCAATCTGGACACCAGTAATCATCCAAAAGATGTGAAGATCTTCGGTCTTTAACCACCGTCTTCATCTTCGACTTTTAATCGACGTAGTAATTATTCAGAATGGGTTAAACCCGGTCTTTCCGAATAACTCGAGTATTTTATAATCAATAATCAAGTGTTATAAAAACACGTCATACGCCTTATTCCAATTCAGATATTCTTTTAAATAAATATTCAAATTATCAGGAAAAGGTTCCCATTAATTTTATCAAAGATAATGTAACAACCCAGAAAATTAGAACCAATTTAAAAATTTTATTTTAACAATTCTAATGAATTTTGAATATTTAAAATGATTTATTTTAAATAATAATGAGTAAAATTTTATTTTAATAGAAGTTGGAACGAATAAGTTTAATTTAATTATAAAACAAGCATGAAATGGTGCGGTAGTTTGAAAATTTGATTTTAAACTTCAACTGAATATACAGAATTCATTTTAAATCAGAATTGAGAGAAATCAAAAATATTTAAATCTAAACTATATATTTCTAACGAATCTGAAAAATCTAAATTTCATAAAATAAATTGGAAGTTATGACAGTTTAAAATTAAGAAAACTCGCATAGAATTTATATATATTTTAATATAATATATAGCCCTTAAAAATAGCCATTTTGCAAACAACCTCCATTTTCGACGAAACCACTCTTGTTGGAACCAGAATGTCAAATTATTGCTAGATTTTAATTTTCATAATTTTTGAAATTAATATGTGAGCGTGGCAAAAGAAAATGTGTTTTGTCAATTTTAGTCAAATTGGATCGACTAGAAAAAGGCCATTTTTCAAACGGTCTCAAATTCGATGAAACTAATTTTTTTAGGACTGTATCGTCAAAACATAGCTAGATTTATTTTTCGAGAATTTTCGGAGTCCGTGTGTGGCCTTGGTAAATTTAAATGTATGATCAAATTAATTAATTAAATGATTTATATTTTAAAACAAAGAAAAGAGGGCTGAAACGATCAAACGGGCTGACCGGACCTAGTCCATTATGTCCGGAAGGGGGTATTTGGCTAAGGACAACATTAGTTGGGTTGAATTTGGAGCTGCTAAGGATTAACGAACCTTTTTGTAAAAACTAGAAATTTAATAATTTAATATTATAAATGCCCATACATTAACACATACCCAAACCCTAATTTGGAATGGCCAAACGCCACTAAACTGAACCAATGGCCACCGTTCTCCCAAATTCATTCGTTAATTTCTCGGCCACTAGCGTGAATTAAAGTATGAATCCAAATGGGAAACTGTAGAGAATTCTTCGATCTTTGAATTGATGCGGCTATGATTTGGTGTTACAATCGGAGATGGACGGAATTCCTCCTCCAACCTGCTTCGTTTAAACACCGATCCCGAGGTGGGGAAGGGTGCGAGTTGGCGGGCGAGCTCGGCGTTGGGTGGCGATGTCAAGGCGGACAGGGTGATGGCCTCCGATCGGCCCCAGGAGGTCTGGAGTGTGGTTCGATTTGGAGGGAAGAGGCGGAGATGTTGGGTTCGGTTTGTACAGTCAACGATAAGGAAGAAAAGCAAAACAAAAAGGGAAACGATTCTTAAGTGTAATTAACCTCGTTTAGTTTTTTTTATTTAATTTTTATATAATTAAAAGTTTAAAACTGATGTACCTCACTCAAACAGAAACGAAATTCAGAAATTTCAGTTGCGTTGGAATCAGAAAAAAGAGATCTACGCGATGTAACTGACTAGAGCTGAAACAGAGCATGTTGGAAATTCAGATAAAGTCGATGTGAGAATTCTTTTTTATTTAAACAAGCTTAATTATTATCGTATTTGTAAATTCTTACATTTATGCTGTAAATTCTGTTTGTGTTGTTCACGATTGGATTTGATTTGTTTGTTGCTGTTATGATTGATCCGTTGATTGGATGGATAGTTTTTGTTGAAATAAAGAAAAAGTTAAAGACAAAAATGACATTTTTCTTTGAATAGTTTTGTGCTAAAACAAAACATCAATTTTGTTTAGTTAGATAATTGTTAACAATAGGAAGTCATCACTTTATTTATTTTGTAAAATTTGAATTGACAATCTAAAATTTGTCACCTTTTATAGAATTAGAATTTACAATATAAATTTGTCATCTTGTATTGAATTAGAATTAACGATATAAATTTTTCATATTTTATTGAATTAAGGATTTACAATATTAAATTGTCCTTTATTAGAATAATGATATATTATAAATGTCATTTATTTAAAAATATTATGTTAATATAAAAATATCATTCATTTCGGAATGTCATGTTATAAAAGGTACATTAGAATAAAAAAACATTTTGTTAGAAAATATACATTAGAACAAAAAGAACATTTTATTAGGAATTATTGCATTAGAACAAATTTGTCACTTTCGTTGGAATATGAATTGACAAATAAAATTGTCATTTTTGATGAAATATGAACTAACAAATAAAATTGTCACTTTTGTTGAAATTAGAGTCAACAATATAAAATAATCATTTTTGTTGAAATTAGAAATGACATAATAAAATGTCATTTTGATGTGTTAGAATTATCAAAGATATAAAAATACCATTTTTATGTCGAGTTAGAATTGTCATATAAAAATACCATTTTTATGTCGAGTTAGAATTGTCATATAAAAATACCATTTTTTGTTGAATTAGAATTGTCGTATAAAAAGATCATTTTGTTAGGAATGTTATATTAATATAAAAAGATCATTTTTGTTAGGAAATGTTCATTTAGATTAAAGGTAACATTTTTGTTAGGAAATGTTTATTTAGATTAATGATAACATTTTTATTAGAAATGTTTATTTAGACTAAACATGTCATTTTAGTAGAAATGTTTATTTAGATCAAACATGTCATTTTTATTAGAACTGTTTACATTAGAAATAAAATAACATTTCTGTTATAAAATATTACACAGAAATAAAATAGCATTTTTGTTATAAAATGTTGCATTAGAAGTAAATAGCATTTTTGTTATAAAATGTTACATAGAAATAAAATAGCATTTTTGTTATAAAATGATGCATTAGAAATAAATAGCATTTTTGTTATAAAATGTTGCATTAGAAATAAATAGCATTTTTGTTTTAAAATGTTGCATTAGAAATAAATAGCATTTTTGTTATAAATTGTTAAGTTTGACAAAAATATTATTTTTGTTATAGAGTGTTACATTAGTATAAAAATATTGTTTTGTTAGCAAATGTTACATTAGAATAAAAACATCGTTTTATTGGTATACGTTATGTTAAAACAAAACATGTCATTTTGTTAGAATTTGATGTGTTAAATAAAACACGTCATTTTATTAGCCTATTGTTTGTTAAATAAAACATGTCATCCTATTAGTATATGTTAATACAAAACATGTAATTTTGTTAGTATTTGTTGAGTTAAATAAAACATGTCATTTTATTAATATATGTTTTGCTGAACTAAACATGTCATTTATTTAGGACCATGTTTTGTAAAATAAAAATATCAATTTTTTATTGTATTAAAATTGTCAAAAATATAAGTATCATTTATGTTCATTTGGAATTGTTAGAAAATGTAGTTCATTCATGTTCATTTAGAAATGTCATTTATATTCATTTAGATTTGTCAAAGATAAGATTAACATTTTTATATGTCATGAATACATTAGTTTTGTATACATATTAAAATTTACATTTCTAGATGTCATTTAGATTTGAACATATTTGTCAAATAAATTTGTCATATGGATAAAAACATATTTTGTAAATAAATAGGTCATTTAATTAGAAATGTCATTTAATTAGAAATGTCATTTTATTAGAAAATTGATCATAAGTTAAAATATGATTTGTGCTAGATTAAAACATTATCATTATAATGTTATTATGGTAGTGAAATTAAATTATAAATATTTATTTATAATTTGAACAAATGAAAATTCGTTAAATGGAAAATAATTCAAATTGAATTAGAATTGGTTAAATTTATTAACCAACGATTTACTTATATAAATTGTTTCTGTTTGAAAACCCCACGCAGGTGTTGGGATGATACTTGACATACACTAGTCCTAATATTTAGCTGTATGTCAATCGATGGATTGACAGTCTGTGATGAGCGTTATTTATTTATTTTAATGCTCACACAATTATAAATTTCAGCGTAGCTTTGTGTATAACGTTACCTCGCGAGCCTCACACCACAGTTAGTCAGAAATGGGACAAGGGAACGTAGGGAGTGCACATGTTTCTTTATAGCTAGAAGTGGTGTTAGGGTTTTTACAAAGCCCGACATTTTTACTTATGTGGTTGATGGATTATGAGGCACCTCGGATTTATTGATTGATTATGACCATTTTATAGGTCCAATAGGATCGGGAAGCATGTGTTCAGGCATAACTAATCCACTAACATATTTGTGGACCGGCCCTGCATGATCCAAGGGTTCACTGCGGGGGATCTTGAGAAATTGCCAAAGCGTCTCGAATCGGTAAGGAGATCGTTCCTAGCCTTGACTCATGATGGAAATCCAACTTCCAATACGACGCCATGCAGTTTTGATTGTAGAACTAGTATGGCGACATAGTATATGGTGGTTATGCCGTCAATGATTAATACATTATGATTGAAATGTTTTTGAAACGTATATATACAAATAATAATATCAAATTCGTTTTATTGTATAAAACATTTTTGACCATTATATGGTAAAACTCTATCATCCGGTTTGCGTTGCATTATGTGATGGGACATGAGTCTCATAATGGTTTCATTTTTCTAAAAAGCATTGCGTTGTTTAACGATTTACTTTATTTCATGCACTAGCAATCCAATGGAGTAAACCCGTTCCGCATTAACGGTGTGGTCCTGTGATTAGCCATATTTTTAAATAGGTTAAGTAAGATTTCTCATACCAGTCCCATGACTGACCTGTAGTTTGTTTCACTTGCAAACTCAGGTGCTCATATTTTCCATATGGGCAGTCGAGTAGCTTATTTTGCAGATATCTTGAGCAGGATTTTGGATCGAAGCTTAAAGCTGTGTCCAGAGCATTGATAGTCTTATGCTGTGTTAGTTATTAGTTCCGCTGCATTGTATTAAATCTTTTGTAAATTATCTTCCATTGTATTATTTATCGATGTACTCTGATATATTATGTACTCTAATGTTACATTATTATGATGTAATAAAAGTCTTCTGTTATTTGTTCTGATGTGTTGTATTCCTAGAGTTAAAGTATTCGGGTTTTGAATGGTCTGGGTTAATTTAGCGATCGATTAGGTCCAGGCAAAATCCGAATCGTTACAGATAAATTCTTTTTTAATTTATTCTTTAATCTTCCTTTGGATATCATTTCAAAAGATTTGATTTTATGAATTCGATAAATTTAATTATTTTTTTCTAATCTAATTAAAGACTCATTAAAAACTCTAATTTACTTTTAATCTCTAAAATCATTATTTAATGATTATTCAAATTTAAGAAATTAATCTTACCTTCAACTGGGTTAAAGAACAAATGCCATTTAAAAATATTATTCATGATAAACCCAAAATTATCTTCCATTAAATATGGAATTTTCGCAGAAATCAAATCAATATATAATCGATATAAATTTCCATATCAGACTAATAATATAAATGGAATAATGGCAAAGCCTTTTCAATTCCATATATAGTAATGGCCTTCATCCACATAAGCTCATCTCGATTATTACCAAATCGAATCCCATTCAATTTCAATTTCTTCTATTAAATTGGAAAACTTTTACTTTGGAAAATTTCCATAAAATCTTAATAAAAAGATTTGTAAATTTCAAATCATATCTTCATTGTTAATAGGGTTAAAGAACGAACGTCGTTTAAAATACAATTCACAATAAACCTAATTCACATTTCATTTTATTCCAATTACTAAATATAATTGGAAACTCTAATAATCTTAATTAAAAGATTTGTTCTTTTCACGACTGGATTTAAAAACAGTGTTATTGAAGACATCATTAACGACAAACCCAAAAATCCAATTTATTTTATTTAATTCCAATTAAATATTAATTAATTGGAAAACTTCATTAAATCTTAATTTAAAAATTTATTCTTTTCTCTTCGGGGTTTATTTCGATTAAAAATATATTTTTATCTTTTCAAATATGGAATTTTTCATCCAAAATCTTTCCAACCTGTTTATTATGATTTTACATAATCAATTAATATTTTTAATAATTTTATCAAGGCCCGTACAGTCAGTTTCCAATAACGGCCACCGAACTACATCAATAGCGACCTTTTTCAAATTTGATGTGGACTTGATTCCAAATCCAACCGTTGGATTTCAAAACTATTATATTCATTGGAAATCTCTTTTCGATACGAGCCGAACAGTTCTGGTTTTAGGAGAATTCGACGGTCGGATCTCCCGTTACATAAATGGTCGAAATTCGCGAACGGTCGCTGCGCGGCGCATTCTGTTCAGGCCATTATATATATATATATAATATTTCGTAGATTTCCATTTTAAAACATATTTTATAAATCGTTTATAAATTCGTTTTAAAACGATTTCAACTCCATTTTCAATTTTAGATCAAAATTGAATATTCTATATCTTTATCATATTATAATATTAGTATTTTCAAAATATTAAATTTTGAAATCATTTCTTTTCGATATTCATTATAAAATGAATAAAATCGATCGATAAACCCGTTCGGGTTAAAATGGCGTTTCTATACTTAACCCGGCTTCATATTTATATTTTTGTATCCATCCAAAAATGGACATAAAAATCATAATTTTATTCTTCATTTAATATTATTTTAAGATATTCGTTATCTAAAAATATTCTTTATTTAAAAAAATATTCTTTAAAAGGATTATGAATTGGAATGCGACTCAATCAATTACTATATAATTTCAGTTATATGGATTTCATACATCACTTGTATACAACAATAATGATAAATAATCATTCAATAGTCCATTTACATCCAGAGTGAAATTTATAACTGTGCGAGCATTAAAATGGATAAATAACACTCATCACAGACTATTAATCCATCGATTGACATACAGCTAAATATTGGGACTAGTGTATGTCAAATATCATCCCAATACCTGTGTGGGATTTTCAAACAACAACGGTTTATATAAATAAATCATTGGTTAATAATTTTAACCAATTCTAATTTTGTTTGAATTATTTTCTATTTAACCAATTTTCACTGTTTAAATTATAAATAAATATTTATAATTTTAATTTCAACTACCATATTAATGTTAACATTATTTTTAATACGTCAAACATTTCAACATCACAAACACATATTTCAAGACATGATTCTGCTTATTTAACAAAACGTATTCTAACAAGATGACATTTCTATTTGTCAAAAACATATTCTAACTAAATGATATTTTTATTAAACAAAAACATATTCTATCTAATTGACATATTTATCTACAAAATATGTTTTCTAACTAAATGACATATTTACCAAATATGTTTTCTAACTAAATGACATATTTATTTACAAAATATGTTTTCTAACATAAATGACATATTTATTTACAAAATATGTTTTCTAACATAAATGACATATTTATTTACAAAACATGTTTTTAACATAAATGACATATTTATTTACCAAATATGTTTTCTACACAAGATTACAATTCATTAACATGCTAAGGACGACAATTTTGACTAATAAAAATATAATTAACAAATGAATCTTTTTATTCTAAATTAACATGTTATAGATAATATGTTTGACAAAAAACATATATTTGTTCCAATAAATCAGTCACAACCAAATCAATCAATCTAAATTTTATACAATGACTATATGTGTTTTATACAGCGTATATATTTAATATCACAATCAAAATCTCGTATTGATATTTTTTCCTTCTGAATTTGTAGATAGCTCCAAACCAGTTCCGGTCTGTTATGAAATGTAGATCTTGAATTTACGGTCCCAACACTTTCAGTTTTGCTGAATTCCGATTACATATGAAAAAGTTAAAAAATTTCATAGATTTGATTACATAAATAATATAATTAATTTTATAATTAAAATTAATTACATATTACCCTCATCTCTTCTTCATCGTTCAATACTAGAAATCGTCAAACCCAAAACTGCTGCTTCTCTCCCCTCCTCACACCTATCATCGACACCGTGACCCAGATCAAAACCTCCCACGCTGAAGCCCATCACGCCGCCCTCTATGGCCATACCGTTGGCCAGCTCGCACTATTCCCACCTAGGAAAATGCGCTCGAACGGAAGGAGTTTGCTCCAGAAATCAACACGAATTCCAACACCATTTCAGATCGTCGCCGTACCAAATTCAAGAGCTCGAAAAGCTCTCCGATTTTCTCTTTGGGGTTGGGTTTTAATTCGAAAGGATTGTGAAGAAATTAATGCTCGAATTTGGGAGTGTATTGGCCATTAAATAAATAAAGGGTGGCAGCTGAAAATGGGATTAGGGTTTCAAGATTTTGGGTATTTATAATATTTTATTATTTTGTTCTCCAATTTAAAAAAAACCCCGTTAATTCCAAATAACTCCAAATCCAGCCCAACGAATATTGTCCCTAGCTAAATACCCCTATTCCGGACACAATGGACTAGCTCTCATCAGCCCAGTCGATCGTTTCAGCCCACTTTCTTTAAATTAAAATATAAACTATTTAATTATTAACTTTTAATCGTACATTTTAATTTACCGGGGCTACATACCGACTCCAAAAATTCCCGAAAAATAAATCTAGCTATGTTTTGACGATACTGTCCTAACAAAAGTAATTTTATCTAATTTGGAGACCGTTTGAAAAATGACCATTTTCTGGTCGATCCAATTCAAATTTAAACTATCCAAACACATTTAAGTTCACCACACTCACATATTGATTCCAAAAATTATGAAAATTGGAATCTTGCAATAATTTGACATTCCGGATCCAACCAAAGTGGTTTCGTCGAAAACGGAGGTTGTGTGCAAAATGGCTATTTATAAGGGCTATATATTATTTAAAATTCCATAGCGACTATTCTGAATATTTAACTGACCATAACTTTTTATACCCACTATGAAATTTCAATTTTTCAGATTCGTAAGAA
This sequence comes from Allium sativum, assembly GCA_030737875.1. Classification (NCBI taxonomy): domain Eukaryota; kingdom Viridiplantae; phylum Streptophyta; class Magnoliopsida; order Asparagales; family Amaryllidaceae; genus Allium; species Allium sativum. The sequence continues at coordinate 832,696,402 of CM060910.1, forward strand.
AGATATAGTTAACAGATTTAAATATTTCTGGTTTTACTGAAATTCGATTTATTTTGTATCCTGTACATTCAATCAAAGTTCAAATTCAAATTTTCAAACTATCGCGCCATTTCTAGCTCGTTACACAATTAAAATAAATATATACGTTCTAACTTCGATTTAAATAAGTTTTTAAGTTTTTTTATTTAAAATACATCATTTTAAATAATCAAAATCCATTAAAATTTCTAAAATAAAAATTTTAAATTGGTTCAGAATTTATGGGTTGTTACATTTACTGTGCTCACATATTAATTCTAAAATTTATGAAAATTGGAATCTAGTAATAATTTGACATCTCGTATCCAACAAAAGGGGTTCCGTTGAAAACGGAGATCATTTGCAAAATGGCTATTTTAAGGGCCATATATAATACAAAATATATATAAATTCCATAGCGACTATTCTAAATTTTAAACTGGACATAAATTTTAATTCTCGTTATGAAATCTCAGTTTTTCACATTAATTAGAAAGATGTTAATAAACAATTCAAATATTTATGTTTTTATTGAAATCCGAATTATTTTGAATTATGTACATTCAATTGAAATATAAAATCGAATTTTCAAACTAGCGCGCCATTTCAGGCTTGTTTTATAATTAAAATAAAATTATACATTCTAACTTCTATTAAAATAAATTTTATTTGTTATTATTTAAAATAAATCATTTTAAATATCCAAAATCCACTAAACTAGCTAAAATAAAAATTTTAATTTGGTTCTGAAAATCCGAGTTGTTACAACCTCCCCCACTTAAAATCTTTTTGTCCTCGAAAAGGAACGGAGCTGAAAGTTTTAGTAACCAACTCAACTTTCATTTTGGCTTTCATTCTTCAACTTTTCAGTTTCTAAGAATTTTCTACTTTCTCAAAAATTTGGCTAACATCCTAAATTTTCAAAAAAAAATCGCCATAACCTCCTTTGTACGGGTTGATTTTTAAAACCGCAACTTGCCTCACACGGCCCTCACCAATCCAAAAGAAAAGAAAAAGCCAAGCAGCTAGCCAATCAGCTCATAAAATCATCAAAACCCAAGAAAGAAAATAAACATGTACCTATTTGTTGGGCATACAATTTTATTCCTCTTCTTAGCTTCCATGCTATGACCTGTTAATTATATACATGTACATGTATGCAGTTTCAATCAATTTTCAATTCAGTTCACTATTTGATCGATTTGGCTAAATTTACCATTGATTCACATGTTGGTTTCAATAATTTTATTAGTTAAACTAATAATCAAACAACACAACCAGCAATCAATTGGTTGATTAATGTTTCAAATTCATAATTTTTATATACTCAAAAATCATGTTTTTGAGGCCAATTCATAACAATAACCCTATCTAGTTTTGGTTCTCACACCAATCAATTGGAAATATATAGATATCCCGCTTTCGAAACTCGAACATAAATGCTGATGATGACATGCCATCATCAGAATCAATCTCCGAGCGACTAGAGTGTGATTCTATATCTATCCAGTATATTTGAGATTTCCTATACACGTTTGCAAGACGTATAGGAAAAATCTTAATATACTCAATTGTCCAAATTCAATATAAAATAAAATACTCAAATATGTAAAATAGAGTTTAAATTTTAAAGAAAAAATTTGTTTTCATTGTTATTTTAAAAATAATACTCCTTGAAACTCATTTTAGGATACTACTGATCCCATTTCTAACGAGTCATTCTCCTTGGATATTACTAACCCAATCTCTGGTTAATTCTTCCTTTTGGTTCTAATGTGTCTTGTTCTCGAGCTCTGTAAACCAAAGCTCAGATACCAAATTATAACGACCCGAACTTCCCTGTCGGCCTAAACCGAACAAGAAGGCAGACTGTTTTGAGAACAAGACCAATCCAAACACCAACAGAAGAACATTTCATTGTTATTACAACAATTTACAACAGAGTACAAGAATATAACAGAGTATGAAAAAATAATATACAACAAAAAATATTATAGATTTAAACAATATTTAAATACATAGAAGCGGAAAATAATACATAACACAACTAAAAGAAATACAGAGATTTCCGAATATAGTTCCAGTTGTAAATCCAGGATCCTGTGGTTTATAATATCTGCAAAAACCAAAACTACAAGCTGTCCGTGTGGAAAATCGGGGCACCCAAAATTTAGGTTAAAACAATAAACTCTGAGTCAGTCATGTGACTAGTGTGAGAACTAAAACAATTACTAACTTGATTTTAAAGTTAGATAAATTAAGGGACCACGCTGTATAACATGGAACAGATTTAACCCCAAGAATACCAGTGCATAAAACATACAACATAATGCTAAATAGAAAAATGAAGATATTATAAGACTCAGGTCCCATCACACAATGCAACGCAAGTCGGAGGATAGAGTTTTAGTAGCAAAAAATGCTTGGTACATGAAATGTCATATTTTATTATTACTCTAAGTGAAGAAATCAACTTCAAATATAAATGTATCAATCATAGGCACGTAGGTACACATATATTACGTTGCCAAATATATATTCATAAATAAAATCGTGAAATCACATACTGGAAGTTGGGTTTCCATCTATGAACCAAGGCATGCGATCGTCCTTACCGATTCAAGACTCTCAAGCCCGTGCCTCAGTATACAGTCGCAAATGCACCTGCGGTTAGCCATATGGTCGGTCACCCGTCGATGATTAGTAATACCATAAACTATATGTTAGCCTGCCCTATGGGGCATAAAATCTGTTCAGTATATCGACCTTAACATCAATCGACCCCGTAGTGACCGATATATCTGAGGCGCCTCTCTCTTCATCAAGTAATAATAAGCAACAACCACATGAGTAAACAGTCTGGGCTCCATACCATGACGTTACTCCTAGCCAGAAACTAACATATGTCCATTTCCAAACGTTCCTCATTCGTTTTAGGTTCATACTGGGATGTGAAGCTCGAGAATTAACACTACACAAAGCTATGCTATTTAAAGCCGTGCTTTGATCATCAACCACAAGACTCTGCTTTTCAACAAAATCCTTGATCATTTGCATCTCAGCATGCCACACTGACAATTCACGCCATGCGACTGATGTCTATCGCTTTATAACCTCTAAGCTCGTACATCTCAGAGAAGGGTGTTACGCAAGAGAATAAATTCTCCGCCACCAAACAGATATATATTTAATAGAAATCAATCACATAGAATAAAATGTAATGTCATACATGCATCCATTTACTAGCTCGTTATGGGTCTGAACGAAACCGGAGGCACGTTATTCCTCGTCCCATATGTCCAATAAAGGGGAGAGGACCTCACATATCCGGTCGATTTCCAAGTGCATCTGGACTAACACTACTTATTACCTTGGCTTGGGTGTACGGTCCAATCAAGATATCAGTAAACATCCAAGCGATGTGAAGATCTCCGGTCTTCAACCACCATCTTCATCGTCGATTTTTCGTCGTATCAATTATTCAGAATGGGATAAACCAAGTCTTTTTGAGTAACTCGCGTATTTTATAAACAAGTGCTATAAAAACACAACATACACCTCGTTCCAATCTTTAATATTCTTCTATTCAACTATTCTTTTCACAATTTAAACCAAATTAAGGTTTTCCAAACTAGTCGGGATTAGCGAACCTTATCGAAGAAATCATTTATTTTATTTCCCAATCCCAACCTATTCATCCCATGGAGCAAAACTGGTAATACTCCATATCTAACACCATGGTTTTATCGGTAAATTTATTTACCATTTCATGTTCAACTCTAATTAAAGATTTAACTATCGCTTGGAGTAAAAATGGTGGTACTCCATTCTCGATCGTTTACCAAATTTAATAATTTAAATTATCACATTCACGTTTCAATCTAATTAAAGATTAATTAAAATTCCACTTAGTTAGAATCTTCTCAAAAATCAATATTATTGATTATTTAAATTTGGAAAATCAATCATGTCGCATCGACAATCTACATTGTACCATTGATTCCTGCCGATATATAACCTCTAAGCTCGTACGTCTTAGAGAAGGGTGTTAAGCAAGAGAGTAAATTCTCCACCACTAAACAGATATATATTTGGTAGAGATCAACAATACAATGTTAGACATGTAATCCTGTCTTTAACTGGGTTAAAGAACCAATGTCATTTAAAACACAGTTCATGATAAACCCAAAATCACATTCCATTAATTATTGAATCTTCACGGAAAAATAGAAAAATATATAATCGATATCAATTTCTGTATCCGACTAATTTGATAAATGGAATAATGACAAAGCCTTTAAAATTCCATATATATTAATTGTCTTCCTCCACAGAAGCCCACTTTGATTATTACCAAATCAAATTCCATTCAATTACAATTTAATATATTAAATTGGAAATGTTTACTTTGGAAAATTTCCATCAAATCTTAACAAAAAGATTTATAATCCAAATCACATTTCACTATTAATCGGGTTAAAGAACGAATGTCGTTAAAAAAACACAGTTCACAATAAACCCAATTCACATTCCATTTTATTACAATTACTAAATATAACTGGAAACACTAATAATCCTAATTAAAAGATTTATTCGTTTCACACGGGGTTTAAGAATAGTGTTATTGAAGACACCATTCACGACAAACCCAAAATCCAATTTAATATTATATATAAGGCTCTGAATAGAAATTATATCGGCTTATATTCAATATCTAATTCTGAAACCAACACATATCGGATTGGGAATAACGATATATATCTATCTTCCAAATTCCTCCACAATATCCGTATAGTCACAGAATCCAATATTTAAATCTCCCAAATACGATTTCTATTCAAATCATTCCAATTTATATATTGCAAATTTTTGGTTTTATTAAAACCCTTTATAAATCCAATTTATTTATTTAAAAATTATCGGGTTTCAAATCTAGTTAACAACTAGTTCATTTTGATAATAATATATTTTTATCTTTACGAATGTGGAATTTTTCATCCAAATTCTTTCCAAATCATTTATTATGATTTTACACAAATTACTAATACTTTTAATAATTTTATTAAGGCCCTTTCAGTCGATTTCCATAAATGGTCATCGGACTGCATTTACAACGAGCTTTTCCAAATTTGATTTGGACATGATTCCAAATCCAACCGTTAGATTTCAAATCTGTTATATTCGTTAGAAAGCTCTTTTCGATACGAACCCAAATGTTCTGATTTTAGGAGAATCCGACAATCGGATCTCTCGTAATGTCCATTTGAAGTCAGTGGTCGAAATTCGTGAACGGTCACGACACGGCGCATTCTATTCAGGCCATTAAATATTTTATAATATATATATATTATATATATTTAGTCGATTTCCAATTAAAACTTATTTTATAAATCGTTTATAAATTCGTTTTAAAACGATTTTAACTTCATTTTCAATTTTAAATCAAAATTGAATATTCCATATCATTATAGTATTAAAATGATAATATTTTCGAAAATTAGATTTTGAAATCATTTCTTTTACGATATTCATTATAAAAACGAATAAAATCGATATAAATATCGTTCGCATCAAAAGGTTGCAAATCTAATCAACATGGCTTTATATATTTCAATATTCTCGTGTCCATCCCAAATCGGACATCAAAATCATATTTTTATCCTTTACAGAATATTATTTTAAAATATTCGTTATTTTAAAATATTCATTATTCGTTATTTTAAAATATTCATTCTTTCTAAATTGGAATTAGACCCAGCCAATTAACATATAATGTTATTTATATGGATTTCATACAACACATGTACATAACATAATGATACACAATCAACCATCATTCAGAGTGCAATTTACAACTGTATAAGTGTTAAAAAGAAATAATTAACGCTCATCATAGCCTGTCAACCCATCGATTGACATACAACTAAATATTGGGATTAGTGTATGTCCAATATCATCACAATACCCGTATGGGGTTTTCAAAGAACAAATACTGATTATTATTTGTGTAGTTGGGCTATGTGTAAAATTTATCGTCCCAGCCAATATCAGTTAAATGAGTGTACATAAACAAACAGTTCGATTTGTAAATGAATATTTATTTTATTTTATTTTCATGATAATTTTTATATAAATAATTTTATATATACAACAATAACAATCTCTATCACAATCCAAACAAACAATCATGGTTTGTACAATAAATAGTGTTGGGGGCTTCTAAGCCCCGTCTGCATCCTAGTATATATTTAACTGTAAAATAATTAGATTAAGAAGGAGTTCTCACTTTGGGTTCCACTCTGCCAGTCTTTATTGGCGATGGTTTTAATAAAATTAAACCGGTCCTTCAATTTTATCAAAAATTCCAGGTAGCTTCATTTCCATTCTGGTTAGTTCCATGTTGTAACGTTCGTTGTTGTGATTCCAACGTGACTCAAATCATCGGATTCCAACCTTGTATGAAGAAGATATGAATTTTAATACAATGCATTACATATTTAAAATAACTAAAGTTAATTAATTAAATTAATTAACTCGTTAGTTCTCTAATATTTATCATCGTTAATACATAGGCCGATACAACCGAACCCATACTCGAGGATTAGGGTTCCAAATCACACAAAAATCGAGAGGCTGAACCTCGATCAGGACCTACCACCATGAAGTCCGTTCACTCATCTTCCAACCCCGACCATCTGAGCCTCGAACGAGGCTCGAACGACCGTGGTTTTATCATGAAATTCGATTCCCACACGAAGAGTTAATCCATCACCACCATTGATTTTATACATTTTGATGCGCTCTTCGATTTTCTCTCTGAAATCATTGTGAATTACCGAACGGATTTAACAATTTAGAGGGGGAATGTTTTGAAAAATATCAGCCCTTAATTCTAGATGTGGCAGCGGGTTCTATTGTAAAGAGAGAGGGCTTAGGGTTTTATAAATATTTATTTTATATTTTATTATTATTTATTTCCAAAAATGAGATTTTTACATTTGAACTCCAAATCAAACCCAATGACTATCGCCCCTAGCTAAATACCCCTATTCCGAACAAAACGGGATATTTCCTATTAGCCAATTTGACTGTTTCGATCAGCTTTCATTAAAATTAAAATATAAATTAATTTAACGTTCAAAATTGATTTCAACGTACATTTTAATTTACCGAGGCCACATACTGACTCCAAAAATCCCAAAAAAATAAATCCACTTATGTGTTTACGATACGGTTCTAATAAAACTAATTTCATCGAATTTGGAGGCTGACTAAAAAATGACCATTTTCCAGTCGATTAAATTCAACTAAAATTGACAAAACACATTTATATTTACTATGCTCAGATATTAATTCCTAAAACTATGAAAATTGGAATCTAGCAACAATTTAACATTCCAAATCCAACAAAAGTGGTTTGTCAAAAACAGAGGTCATTAGCAAAATGAATATTTTTAAGGGCCATTTGTAATGTAAAATACATATAAATTCCATACCGACTATTCTGAATTTTAAAATAGACATAACTTTTAATTCTCGTTATGAAATATCAGCTTTTCACATTCATTAGAAAGATATTATTAAACAGATTCAAATATTTCTAGTTTTACTGAAATCCGGTTTATTTTGAATTCTGTACATTCAATTGAAATTTAAAATCGAATTTTCAAACTACTACGCCATTTCAGGCTTGTTTTATAATTAAAATAAATTTATACGCTCTAACTTTAATTAAAATAAATTTTTAGTCATTATTATTTAAAATAAATTATTTTAAATATCCAATATCCATCAAAATGGTTTGAATAAAAAATTTAAGTTGGTTCTGAAAATCCGAGTTGTTACAATTAGTGAAAACAGAATTGAATTCGGCAAATTATTGGTGTAGAATCATAAAAATGATAATAATTAATGGTGTAATGAAGTAGAATGAAAATGGAGAAGAAGAGGTGATTAAAAATTCGAATTCATGCCCTTTTTGTGGTGTGTGAAAGGTTGCAACGCTTCAGAATCATCACAATTAGTGAAAAGACACTTCCTTTCAAAATTGAAAAAAATGACAGTTATGTATCGACGTAATGTTTTATATATGTCGACATATGCTTAGTGTAAATTTAATTTTTGAGCATTTTCCAAGTGTTTTAATATAAATATAATTCTAGAAATTCTTGAATTAAAATATAGTGTTATAAATTAATATTGTAAAGTAGGAAATCTTATGAAAGCATAAATATAAACTATATAAACATATTTATAAAATTATAAAGTTTAAAACTATATAAATATAAAGTATAAGAATATAAATATATAAAACTTAAGTGTGGAAACAAAAGTAAATTAAGAAAGGAAAATAGAAAAGATAGAAAATAAAATAGAAAGGATTGAAGATAGAATTTGAAAACAGAATTTGAAAATCAGAATTTGAATTTGAACCTAGAGTGCAATTTAGAGTCTTACATAATCTAGACTCTATAACTATATTATTCTTGAAATCTTGAATACTCATGAGTCTTGAAATTTCTCTGAACTCTGAATCTCTGATATCTATAAATTGTACAGTCTTTAGTAATATTTCCTGTATATAAATCCTGCATATACATATATATATTCTATATAAAAATGTTAGTATATATTTTATAATCAATTAATATTGAAATAAGGCTGTTGTCATCAAAACTCAATTCTTCAACAATCTCCACTTTTTTGATGATGATGGCCTTAGTTATAAAATATAATACCTGTATATTCATGTTGATGATGATCCTTCTAATACTCCCCCTATCTATAAGAATCCTATAAACTATGTCTCTATATTTTATAATTTCTCCCCCTTTGGCATTATCAAAAAGAAACTCTAAAAAAACTCCCCCTAAATTGTATAACTATCTAAATAAAACCTATAAAGAAATTAAGTAACTAACCTAATGATATTCACCCTTAATCTATAACTAATTCAAAGTAGAATACCCCCTTTACAAAATAATAATTCCTAGAAATAAATGTAAACTAATTCAAGTATTATAATTACATATGTTTGTTTGTTATATATACAAACCAAACCAAATCAAATCAAATCACATCATATGGCTTAATATATATACAAGTTTCAAATCATAGAATCCAAATCAATCAAATTGTACCGAATAATTAAACGTTTCTTGGGACTTCAACCCAACTATCTTCTCCAAAGATAGGATCCTTCTTAATGACATCCCAATCCTCATCTTCTTTGGTTGGCAGAGCCTTTGCGAGATTATTATCTTCATCTCTAAAAAGAGAGTAGATTATCCATCGCATTGCATAAAAATTCTTTTCTTGTTGTTCAAACATCTTTATTTGGCTTAGTTGGATATGATGATGGTTTCGTAGAATGACAGAGAGAAAGGTTTCTTCTAGATTTTTACTAAGATTATGAATAGGATTTGCCATGGATTTGATGAGAAATGTATAAGGAAGAAGGAGAAATAGAGTATTGAATTTTTCTTAAATAAATAGGCTAAAGTAAGGTCTGAAATTCGTTGGATTTTGAATGGATGTGAGTAGTTATTTTAATTTTAAAATTTGAAACAATTTGAAAATCAGGCAGTTATATGTCGACATATACTTATTTTTATGTCGACATATCAAAATGAGAATTTTGGAAATTTTCAAATTTTGAATTTTTTTTAAACTCTATTATATTATAATCAGTTCTAAAGTTTTTATAGAGACATAAATATGATTTTAACATAAGTAAAACTCCATTCATTACTTAATAGAAAGAAAATACATCCAACTAATCAAGACACACTTAAATAGGAGATTCGAAAGCAAATTCAAGAAGATATAAGCAAATACATAAAGAAAGATTAAACTAGATAGTCTAGTTTTCTGATGATGATGATGATGATGAAGGAGGTGAGACTCCAGGTTTCTTCCCATCTTAACCATGAATTTGGATAGTTTCTTGTTAAGCGTCTTTTGATTTTCGACGATTTTCACTTGACTTTGAATAGTCATCTTTGTAAATGCGTTTAATATCGGTCGGATACTCAACACTTTCAATAGAAGTCTCGTCTTCTTCTTCGACTTCCATTGGCTCTTATTCTTGTTGCATTCGAGCTTGTTTGGCTTTGAATGTCTCATACGGTTTGAAACTGAGAGGAATTTGCATGAGATGAATGTTTGATGAGTCAAACACTTTTCTAGACACGAATACTTTTCCATAAAGATCAACATTAAAGTACTTGATAATATGAGTGAGATAAACACCATAATAGAGAGTGTTTTTTCTTGAAGATAAATTTATGTGCTTAATTTCGTTTAGGATCATTTCGTCCCAATTGATAGTATAGCCAGCCATAATAGCAAAGAGAGCCTTTTGGACTTTGAGAGTTGGATTATTGAAATTTCCAGAACGGTGAGTGATGGTATGTTGAAGTAGAAGGTTGACAATTCTTGTTTTTGGATGGAAGGAACAATTTTGGACTCCATTGGAGCACTGTAACGACCCGCACTCTACGCATCGGAGGATCGTAGAATATTTATATCATTTTCATATGAAGTCGTATGGTCGTGTAACTTTGGAGAATGACTATTGGGGTCATTTCCAATGTTCACGATTTTTGCAGATTTTTAAATAACCGTTTTGCCCCTGGAAAATCTTATTTTGCCCATAACTTTTGATTGGTAAGGAGTTTTGACCCGAAACCACTTCCATTGGATTCAGATGGGTTTACAACTCCGTAGAGCAGTCATATTAGCCAAATGGACTCACCGTTTGGGAGATATGGCTGAAACAAGGTTTAAAAGGTGAAAAACAGCTTAATCGGGCCTAATTAGGGTGATTAGCAAAAGGGCCCATAACCCATTTCGGGATTAGGGTTATGGAGAGGCTGAGAACAGTTAGGAAACGATTTTTATTTCATTTTTCAGTTGCCTAAAACATTTCCCTAACCCTAGTAATGGCCTCCAACATCCAAATCACCTTCTAATCACCATTTAATCTTGTTTTAGCCTAATCTGCATCTAATCGAGGCAAATTAGCATCAAATTGTGAATAGAGCTGCTGTTTTGCATGGGGATTCAACCCAAATCAGAGATAGTTTCAGATCTAAGTTTTACTTATGGCTAAGGTAAGTGATTTGCATTGTTTTTCACTAATTACGGCTAATTAGGGGTGACTGGTGTTAATTAGCGAGATTATAACTCAGAAAAATCTAGAAAAGTTTGTAAAATTCTAAAATATTATTTTAGGGCTCTAATAAAAATTTGGGTTAGTTTGGTTAAGTTTTGCTAATCCAAAGGTTACTTATGCTTAAACATGATTATGGGGAAAACAAGGATTTTCGGGTATGTTTGACCTATATAATCATGATTATTTGTCATTTTAGTATTTTTGAATGACTATACATGTTGCTATGACTGTTTAGAATGTTTTGTAACTGTTTAGAATATTTACAATGGTCAAAAACGTCGTCGTGTGGCGTAAAAACAGTCGTTGGAAGTTGTAGGAAAAATATGCAGCAGCCGAACCGGATCGGATCGCCCCTACCCGAACTGAACCATTCGTGGAGCACCCCTCCTCCGACCCGAATCGTGGCCCATCCCCCTTCGAACCATGAAGTTGTTGAACTAATGCCTGGACCACGAACCAATAAGAGAGCTCATGAACCGCTAATGTAATCATGAACGGACCCGATGTTGGAGAGGAGGACCGAATCGGAGCTTGGCATTACAAACCAAATGAAGGAGCCTGGAATCCGAATCATGCAATCACGACCCGATCCAGAGGACAACATGACTCATGAACCGAACCGGAAGGTGTTTCCACGAGCTGTGGACCACAACCTGAACCGGGTGGGTAGCCACGAACACGAACCGAGAATGCACTAAACCGAACTAAGGATGGATGGAGCATTGATAACGACCGAACCGATCCAGAGAAAACCAAAACGCGAGATGCAAAGGTAGCCTATATGAGAGGTTTATACTCAGGAGGGAACCAAGAGTCAGCTTCATGAATTGGGCTTTGCTGCGGGACTTGTGCTAAGGAGTTATCGACGTTTATAGCTTTGATTCACCACCAAGACAGATGTCAGGCTACAGATCACTGCAATGGGGGTAGTTATTACTCCATGCGGCGGAGTGATCGTAGCATGGCTATGAGCCAGTGGAGTCGTCATGACTTCATGGGACAGAGTGGACATAGCAAGGGATTAGTGGCTATGAATCAGTGCAGTGGAGCCATCATGACTCCATGGGGTAGAGTGATCATAGCAAAGGATTTGGGTGGTCAAAGTGGTGGATATCGTATTCTTTACACACTTAGTGAGAGATGTGAGGATGGTTGTTATGCTTGATTGTTTGACATCACTATGACATGCACATCCCTCCCCCGTATCTTTACACCATATGTTAGTGTCACCTTAGAGTATTGTACATCTTGTTGTGTTAACTCTTTGGTTGCAGGTCCAGGTTCAGGTATGGTTATGTATATCTGTTATTGTTCTGTTTTGCTGCTTATCACTTATACCAGACTTTTGTCTGACCCAGAGTTTTATGTCTCTTCTTATTACTCTGGATGCTCTTAAATGGGTAGACTAGAGACAGGTTAGCTGGTTGTGCACGAGTAGCTGTCCGGAGACGAGCAGGAGGCTTACCTGTATTATCCTCTATAAATATATCCTCCCTATGTCGCTGCTGGTCACTACTTTGGGCATTAGTGGTGTACCTTTCCATTACTTTGCTTTAGAGACAGTTTGAAAAGTTGTAATAATGATGATGTTGAACTTAAGCTGTATTTGGATTTCCGCTACAATGATTGTTTAGTTTTTCAGCTTATGCATTGTCTCGCCTGTCTTATGTCAAAGTTATGTTATTATTATATTTTATCCCATGCACCATGAGACATTCTACAGGTTCCTAGTTAGTTCCCGTTCCCTTCTTTTCCTTTCTTTGGAGACCGTGTCGTTCTAATCGGGCATCGGCACAACGCACTTTCATTGGAAATGTTGATTGGTGCGAGGCGGGCCGTCACACTTGGTATCAGAGCTCTAGGTTGCGTAGTTAACCTAGGGAAAGACACCAGGGAGAGATAGTATACATATATGATAGCGTGTATTTGTGATATTTTGGGTTTCAAAAGATATATATATATACTATTAGTATATTTAAGGATGAAGTCGCACTACACTGGCACTACTGAAGAGATGGTTAATCGTTTCCTCCTTACAGATTGAACGATGAGTCGACATACGAGGGGTATTGGTATAGGATCCAATAATGGGAATGGTCCTAATATGAGGACGATGTTCACTGACTTCATGAGAGAGATGCTTAGGGATGTTCAGAGAGCAGCCTCTTATGCTGCAAATGGGGTTGGTGTAGCGGTGCAGGCGCCTAGGGCCGATTTTGCCAAGCTATGCAAGGATTACACTAGTCTTGGTGGAAAGCCGTTCCACGGAACGAAGTCGGCTACAGAAGTTCAGGATTGGTTGGATAGCGGTGAGCGTATCTTCGAAGACTTGGGTATCGAGGATGCGATGAAGACGAAGCTAGTATCCCGTCAGCTGCAAGGACGGGCAATGAATTGGTGGAATGCTATTAAGGCAGCTACCCCTAAGGATTAAGTCACTTGGGATCAGTTTAAGGCTCGATTCAGTGATAAGTACATCCCAGTTGCTCAGAAATCAGAATTGTTTAGGAATTTCTTGGAGCTTAAGCAGAATGGTATGGCAGTCTCGAAGTATATTGTTGAGTTCGATACTTTATCAAAGTATGGATTATCCTTTATTGACAATCCCGAGAAGAAGAATGAGAAGTTCATAACTGGTTTAGATCGGTACTTGGGAGAGAGGCTTATAAACCATATTGATGAGATTTTTGAATCGAATGTTGGGAAAGCATTGAGATCAGAAAGTCTTTATCCTAAGCCCAAGACTGAAGTCGTTATTACATCTACAGAGGGGAAAACCCTGCAGGCAAGCGATGGAGGCAAGAATAATTCTCAGAACAAAAGGAAGTAGAACCATGCTAAGGATGGTCTGAAGAAGAGAAAGAAATATGTTGAGTGCTTTAGCTATGGCAAGAAGGGCCATTATGCTAAAGAATGTTGAGCAAAGCCTGCAGACAAGAAGTGCTTCAACTGTGGCCAAGTGGGACATCACAAGGACAAGTGTCCGCAACCCCCTATAGAAAAGCAGATTGTGAAAGCATATGCTATTAATGCCGTCCCTTCTTTGTCGAATGCCCCTACTGCGGCGGAGAAAGGAAAGAATGTTGTTATTCAAGGTATGCTTTCTGTTTATGATGTTCCTGTTCGAGTATTGTTTGATACCGGAGCTTCCTGTTCCTTCAAATCTAGTGACCTGGTAGAAGGTTGGGATTGGAACCCGAGATAATCGATAGACCTTTAGCGGTGACGAACCCGATTGGTGGTTCAGCTAGCCTTAGTATGATTTGTTGTAATGTGGTCTTATCGAGTCATGGATGTATGTTTGTTTGTAATTACTTTGTTTTGGGCTTTACTGGGTTTGGCATTATTTTGGGAATCGATTGCTTCCAAAGGTACGGGGTGGTGGTAGACTGTGAGGGCTTTTTGGTGACAGTTAGAGTAGATGATGGCGGAGGGTAGTGTTTGGTGGTCTACTTAGTGAGGGTTAATGGCTAGTTTTCTAAATTCCCTCGACATCCCGCATGATGTGTTGTCCGATGTGCCCGTAGCTGGCCAGTATCCGGACGTCTTCGAGGAAGTGACCGGACTTCCGCCACACCAAGAGATTGGATTTCGTATTGATTTAGTGAAAGATGCCAGACCTAGTGTGATGCCACTTCGTCGTATGGCACCAAGGGAGCAGCGAGAGCTCGGGGTGCAAGTGAGTGATGTTTTGAAAAAGAGATTTATCAGAAGAAGTGTTTCTGAGTGGGGAGCACCAGTTGTGTTTGCTACCAAGGCAGATGGTTCCCTTCGATTGTGTATGGACTACCGCAAGATGAATAATGTGACAAGGAAGAATAAGTATCCTCTACCGCGGATAGATGATTTGTTTGATCAGTTAAGTGGTGCGAGAGTGTTCTCCCAGTTGGATCTCATGACAGCTTTTCATTAGCTTAGGGTGGAAGCTGAGAGTATAGCTAAAACGGCCTTTCGGACACCATCTGGATTCTATGAGTGGTTGGTCATGCCATTCGGGTTGAACAATGCACCATCATATTTTTTGGATCCTATGAATAGGGTAATCAGAGATCAATTGAAAAAGTTTGTTCTTGTATTCATAGACGATATCTTGTTTTATTCGAGGACAGAAGAAGAACACAAGGAACATTTGAGAGTAGTGATGGTTGTGTTGAGAAAACACCAATTGAAAGCAAAGTTTTCTAAGTGTCACTTCTGGAGGAGGGAAGTGAGACTCTTGGGCCATGTCGTTTTAGATAATGGTTTTGCCGTGGATCCTGCGAAAGTGGCTACAGTACAAGATTGGTCTATGCCCAAGAATGCAACAGATGTAAGAAGTTTCTTGGGATTAGCTGGATATTATCGTAAGTTTATCCAAGACTTCTCCAAGATAGCAGCACCGTTGCAGTTGACCAAGAAGATTCAAGCTTTTGTTTGGGACGAAAGGTACGAAAATGCATTCAAGAGTCTAAAGGAAAAGTTGATGTGTGCGCTAGTGTTAGTCATGCCTAAAGGGAATGAAGAGATGACAGTATATACAGATACATGTGGTATTGGACTAGGTGCTATATTGATGCAAGGAGGTAGGGTTGAAGCTTATGCAAGTCGACAACTGAAACCGCATGAGAAAAGATACCCTACCCACGATTTGGAATTAGCAGCGATCGTGTTCGTGTTGAAGATGTGGAGACATTATCTCTTGGGAGAAAGATTCGAGTTGTTTACCGATCATAAATCGTTAAAGTATCTCTTCTCTCAAAAGGATCTAAATCTCCGACAACAAAGATGGTTAGAATTATTAATTTCCTATGATTTAGATATCACATATACACCTGGAAAGTGCAATGCAGTAGCTGATGCATTAAGTAGAAGACGTGCCGGTTAGGGGCTATGTTTCTTGAGTGGAAGCAACTGGAGTATATCGCAGGATATGATTTCAGACCTTAGTGCGAATTAGATCCAGAAATATTAGCAAGTTTGATGATCAGACCCACTTTGATTGAGTGGATTGGTCCCAAACAGAGGGACGATCCTAATCTATTGGAAATCATCTCTAAGTTAGAGATGGGTACTGACGAGGAAATGAACAAGTATGGGCTTGATCGAGATGGATGGCTTAGAAAGAATGGGAGAATAGTTGTGCCCAATGTTAATGGATTGCGGAATGAAGGGCTTAGAGAATGTCATCACTCAAAACTGACTATACATCCCGGTGGTAACAAAATGTATCAAGACATGAAGCAGACTTACTACTGGGAAGGGATGAAAAGAGACGTTGGAGAGTTTATATCCAAGTGCATGAATTGCCAGTTAGTTAAAGCTGAGCAAAAGAAACCTAGTGGTTTGTTGCAACCATTAGAAATACCCGAATGGAAATGGGAACAAGTCTCAATGGATTTCATTGATCGGTTACCAAGGACTAGATCGGGCTATGATAGCATTTAGGTGATTGTGGACCGATTGACCAAGAGTGCGAGATTTATACCCATCAAGTCGAATAGAACTGCAGCTAAGTTAGCGGAACTGTATATGAAGTGGGTAGTGAGATTTCATGGAGTACCCAAAGGCATTGTGAGTGACCGACATACGTTATTTACTTGTGGATTTTGGAAGAGCTTACAAGAGGCATTAGAATCAGAATTACTTCTCAGTTCCGCGTACCATCCTCAAACCGACAGTCAGACAGAGAGAGTGAATCGAGTATTAGAAGATCTCTTGAGAGCTTGCATATTCGATTTTGGCAGATCATGGGATGACCATTTGCATATAGTGGAGTTCACATATAATAATAGTTATCAATCCAGTATTGGTATGGCTCCATTTGAAGCTTTGTATGGAAGACAGTGCAACTAACCGTCATGTTGGTTAGAAACCGGTTAGAAATTTAGGCTTGGGCCAGATGTGATAAGAGAAACCTCAGATAAGATCAAAGTTATCTGGCAACGGATAACTTCTACCCAAGATAGGCAGAAGAGTTATGCTTATAAGAGACGAAGAGACTTGAAATTCTCCATTGGTGACTTGGTGTTTGTCAAGATTTCTCTATTAAAGAGCGTGATACGATTTGGTAGGAGAGGCAAGTTAACACCAAGATTTTTTGGTCCATTCCCAGTTCTCGAACAAGTTGGGAATTTGGCATATAAAGTTGAGTTACCGGACAAGATGGCGGGAGTTCATAACTTATTTCATGTTTCCCAGTTAAGGAAATTCGTGCACGACCCTGATGTGGCTATTTCACCTGATTAATTAGATGATATCAAAGTAGAACCCGAGGCGGTTGGGAACCACAAGCCGATTCGTATTTTAGAGCACGATACGAAGAAACGTTGAAGGAAAGAGGTGAATCTAGTCAAGGTTCATTGGGGCGAGGATGAGAATGACAGTACTCGGGAGACAGAGAAGAGCATTAGGAAGACGTATCCAGAACTCTTTGCCTGGTAAGATTTTAAATTTCGATTTAGTCTCTCTCCATGCTAGGATAGGTTTGTTTTGTTTGTTTTGTGTATTTGATTGTTTGTGAATGACTGATAGGCATGCAGAACACCTTTGTATGTTTTTGGTTAAGGAATTTCAGGAGCGAAATTTCTTAAGGGGGGAAGAGTGTAACGACTCACATTCTACGCATCGGAGGATCGTAGAATATTTAATTCATATTCATACGAAGTCGTATAGTCTTGTAACTTTGGGGAACGACTATTGGGGTCATTTCCAATGTTCACGATTTTTGTCGATTTTTAAATGACCATTTTGCTCCTGGCGAATCTAGTTTTGCCTATAAATTTTGATTGGTAAGGAGTTTTGACCTGAAGTCACTTCCATTGGATTCAAATGATTGTTTACGATTCCATAGAGTGGTCATATTAGCCAAACGGACTCACCGTTTGGGAGATATGGCTGAAATAAGGTTTAGAAGGTGAAAAACAGCTTAACCGGGCCTAATTAGGGTGATTAGCAAGAGGGCCCATAACCCATTTCGGAATTAGGGTTATAGGGAGGCTGAGAACAATTAGGAAACGATTTATGTTTCATTTTTCAGCCATCTAAAACATTTCCCTAACCCTAACAATGGCCTCCAACACCCAAATCACTCTCTAATCACCGTTTAATCAAGTTTTAGCCTAATCTGCATCTAATCGAGGCAAGTTAGTATCAAACTGGGAATAGAGCTGTTGTGTTGCATAGGGATTCAACCCAAATCAGAGATAGTTTCAAATCTAAGATTTATTTGTGGCTAAGGTGAGTGATTTGCATTGTTTTTCACTAATTATGGCTAATTAAGGGTGATTAATGTTAACTAGCGAGATTATAACTTAGAAAAATCTGGATTTTTTTTTTAAAATTCTAAAATATTATTTTAGGGCTTTGATAAAAATTTGGGTTAATTTGGTTAAGTTTTGCTAATCCTAAGGATAGTTATGCTTAAACATGATTATGGGGAAAACAAGGGTTTTTGGGTATGTTTGATCTATATTATCATTCTGCTTAAGCTCCAAGAAATTCCTAAACAATTGCTAGAATGGGTATGTTTAGAATAGTTAGAATGGTCAAAAACGTCATCGTGTGGCGTAAAAACAGTTGCTAGAAGTTGTAGGAAAAATATGCACGAGCCGGACTAGATCAGATCGCCCCTACCCGAACCGAACCGTTCGTAGAGCACCTCTCCTCCGACCCGAACCATGGCCCATCCCCCTTCAAACCGTGAAGTTGTTAAACCGATGATTGGACCACGAACCGATGAGAGAGCTCATAAACCGCTAATGTAATCATGAACTGACCTGATGTTGGAGAGGAGGACCGAATCAGAGCTTGGCATCACGAACCAAATGAAGGAGCCTGGAATCTGAAGCATGCAATCACGACCCGATCCAAAGGACAACATGACTCACGAACCGAACAAGAAGGTGTTCCCAAGAGCAGTGGACCACGAGCCGAACCGGGTAGGTAGCCACAAACACGAACCGAGAATGCACTGAACCAAACTAAGGGTGGCTGGAGCACTGATCACGACCAAACCGAGGATCCAGTTGGGAACCAACGAGTCAACTTCATGAATTGGGCTTTGCTGCAGGACGTGTGCTAAGGAGTTATCGATGTTTATAGCTTTGATTCACCACCAATACAGATGTTAGGCTACGGATCAGTGTAGTGCGGTAGTTATTACTTCATGAGGCAGAGTGATCGTAGCATGGGTATGAGCCAGTGTAGTGGAGTCGTCATGACTTCATGGGGAAGAGTGGACATAGCAAGGGATTAGTGGCTATGGATCAGTGCAGTGGAGCCATCATGACTCCATGGGGCAGAGTGATCATAGCAAAGGATTTGGGTAGTCAAAGTGGTGGATATCATATTCTTTACGCACTGAGTGAGAGATGTGAGGATGGTTGTTATGCTTGATTGCTTGACATCACTATGACATGCACATCCCTCCCCCGTATCTTTACACCATATGTTTGTGTCACCTTAGAGTATTGTACATCTTGTTGTGTTAAATCTTTGGTTGCAGGTCCAGGTTCAGGTATGGTTATG
The DNA here is from genome assembly GCA_030737875.1 of Allium sativum. Lineage (NCBI taxonomy): Eukaryota > Viridiplantae > Streptophyta > Magnoliopsida > Asparagales > Amaryllidaceae > Allium > Allium sativum. The sequence goes on from CM060910.1 coordinate 832,716,101, forward strand.
TATACCTGTTATTGTTCTGTTTTGCTGCTTATCGCTCATACCAAACTTTTGTCTGACCCAGAGTTTTATGTCTCTTCTTATTACTCTGGATGCTCTTAAATGGGTAGACTAGAGACAGATTAGCTGGTTGTGCACGAGTAGCTGTCCGGAGACGAGCAGGAGGCTTACCTGTATTATCCTCTATAAATATATCCTCCCTATGTCGCTGCTGGTCACTACTTTGGGCATTAGTGGTGTACCTTTCCATTACTTTGCTTTAGAGACAGTTTGAAAAGTCGTAATAATGATGATGTGGAACATAAGCTGTATTTGGATTTCCGCTGCTATGATGGTATACTTTTTCAGCTTTTTCATTGTCTCGCCTGTCTTATGTCAAAGTTATGTTATTATTATATTTTATCTCATGCGCTGTGAGACATTCTACAGGTTCCTAGTTAGTTCCAATTCCCTTCTTTTCCTTTCTTTGGCGACCGTTCATGCTAGTCGGGCATCGGCACAGTGCACTTTCATTGGAAATGTCGGCTGGTGCGGGTTGGGCCGTCACAAGTACCATCTTCAAATATGTCATGAAAGGTTTCCAAATCGGTTTCATCGATAACGAAATCCGAAAAATTCGAGCATGTGCTTCTACAATTTAGAATAGTGCCTAAAAGTTCGGCATTAAGGGCAATTTGCGTGCCTTTGACACTACTCCAAATTTGGTTTTCGTTCCCTTCGTAAAATCTGTGATTTAGATTCACATAGAACATCTTGAGTTTCGTATAACACACTTCGTCTTTATCACGAGAGTCAATTAGACTCAACACTTTGTTGTTTTGAGAGATAAAAGTCAGATTGTAGGAGGGAAATTCGCTAATATGGCTAAACACCCATGTTAACTTTAGCACTTGCTAAATAGTTACCATAGGTTTTGATAGCCTCTTTGTCATTATGGAGATAGCCTTTGATGGTTTTGGTTATCTTCAATTTTTGATACGAACTTGAGGAAGCAATTGAATTGATAGTTCTGAAAGAATAGATATGAAGATTATTGTTTTGAGTTGTGAATGAAAGGTAGAAAGAATAGAAATATGTATATATATAGAAATTGAATAGACATGAATTGAATAGGCACGACTTCAGATTGAAATGACACACCTTGGGAGTTGGTGAAAAGTTGGAGGGAAGTTTGAAAGTTTAAACCTTTGAAATTCAAAATTTGAATTTCAAACTGGTCAATTACGTCGACATAGACATATCCTTATGTTGACATATATGTCTACTTTCAAAGAAAATTAAAATCTTGTGAATGGAAATTTATATTATCGATTTATAATTCAGGTTTAACGATTTCCAGAAATAATTCCAATCCTAATAAACACATAAACAATTTATTTTATTAATTTATTTGTTATTTATTATTATTATTATGAATTTAAAAATTGAAATTTCAAATTTCAATTTTGAATTTCAAATTTCAATTTTGAATTTCAAATTTCAAGTTTGAATTTTGAATTTCAAATTTCAAGTTTGAATTTTGAATTTCAAGTTTGAATTTTAAAGTTTTTAAATTCAAATCAAAGCAAACAAACAAAGCAACCATTAAACTAAATAAAATTAGAAATTAATTAAGGCATACCTAGTTTTTAAATCCTTTTCTTCGAAATTTTCTGAATTTTGAATTGCCATGAAGCATATATTCGTATTTCCAATTTCTGGTTCTTCATCACTTGACGATGAATCTGAATTATCTAATGCTGCTGCATATACTTCTTTCTCTTTCTTGACGAATTGTTGTTGTCTGTATGTTGAGTCAATTTGTCTAGATATGGACACATTTTCTTTATATGGAATGGTTTGTTGCAGTTATAACATCGACCATCATTACTTCTTAAAATTCCTTGATTATAATTCTTCCTTCTATATCTCAGAAATCTTCTAAAATGATTTGTCATAAGCGTTATTTCTTCATCATCTTAACTACTCGAGTCAGAATCATTTGTTGTTGCTTTTAATGCAATAGATTTCTTTTCAGTTAATTTGTTTTCTTTTCTATAATTGGACTTCTAAGACATCAAATTTCCGATTAACTCTTCGATTTTCATTTCATTGACATCATTGGCTTCTTAAATTTTTCTGATCCCACTTTAGAGCAAATGAATTCAGTATTTTTCTTACTTAATCTACTTCAAAGTAAGTTTTTCCAGGTGTTGTTAATGAATGCACTATCTATTGAAATCTGCAATATATATCAGAGATAGATTCATTCTCGTTCATTTTGAATAGCTCAAATAGATTAACTAACATTGTTATTTTAGTTTGTTTTAATTTTACTGATTCCTTCATGAGTAAGTTGTAAAGTTCTCCAAATTTCATAAGTAGTTTTACATACAAACACCCTATTAAACTCATTCCTATCTAATGAACTTAATAACATATTCATGGCTTTAGAATTGCTTTATGCAACAAACTTTTGTTCATTTGTCCATTTTGCGAAAGAGGTTATGGGTTCAACATACTCATTTTGTGTACTATTCCATGTGTCTAATCCAACTGATTATAAATATATTTTCATTCTACCTGCCCAATATGTATAATTACTACCATTAAACAGTGGTGGTCTAACAGTGGGCTGACCCTCTACAAAAGAACTATTATTACTACCAGTGTTAGTTTATATTACCACTATTTTCAAAAATTATATTATGAACTTTTTGAAAGACCTTTCTCTGATACCAATTGTTAGGGATTCCCGAAAGGATTGTTAAGGCAAAATAAACTGTAGATGGGGTGAATAGTGTTTTTGTGTAAAAAACTAAATCTAAAACTTATGTGATAAACTATATGAATCAAACGCCATAGAAACAATCACAGACACAGATGCAAAATAAATAGAAATAAAAATCCAAAAAAGGAAAGAACACACCAGATTTTATACTGGTTCAGATTACTCCTACGTCCAGTCCTACACAACACTGGGTTATGTAGAGTTTTATTACTATGTCAAAATTCAATTACAACCTTGTTGATTTCACGACTACAAGGGATACCACCAATTCCAAGCTCCTTGATTTCACGACTACAAGGGATACCACCGATTACCTGTCCTTGATTTCACGGCTACAAGAAATACCACCGATTACCCCAAATACAACCCAAACAATTACATACAACTCTATAACTCTTCAATAGCACTTGATATAGAGTGTAATGAGTAGAGAGTGTAGAGAGAGAAGAAGAATAGTGAAAAGAGAATAGAACTTGGCAGAGTATTAGTGTAGGAATCATAAAAATGATAAGAATTAATGGTGTAATGAAGTAGAGTGAAAGTAGGGAAGAAGAGGTGATTAAAAATTTGAATTCAAGCCCTTTTTGTAGTGTGAAATGTTGCAATGCTTCAGAATCGTCATAATCAATGAAAAGACACTTCCTTTCAAAATTGAAAAAAATGACAGTTATGTGTCGACATAGTGTTTTATATGTGTCGACATATGCTTAGTGTAAATTTAATTTTTGAGCATTTTTCAAGTATTTTGATATAAATATAATTCTGGAAATTCTTGAATTAAAATATAGTGTTATAAATTGATATTGTAAAGTAGGAAATCATATGAAAGCATAAATATAAACTATATAAACATATTTATAAAATTATAAAGTTTAAAACTATATAAATATAAAGTATAAGTATATAAATATATAAAACTTAAGTATGGAAACAAAAGTAAAGTAAGAAAGGAAAATAAAATAAATAGAAAATAAAATAGAAAGGATTGAAGATAGAATTTGAAAATCAAAATTTGAGTTTGAACCTAGAATGCTATTTAGAGTCGTACATAATCTAGACTCTATAACTGTATTAGCCTTGAAAGCTTGAAATCGTGAATACTCATGAGCACTGTTTCAAATCTCGCAAATATCGCCCGAGATCTCATCCGAGATCTCGTTTTGGACTCCTTCCGATACAAAACACCAAATATCACTCTAAATCTCCTTTCGAATATATCGCCCGAGATATGGCAATATCGAATGATATTTTGACGGAGACGAAATACTGGAATATTGTCCGAGATCTTAGTTCTTTTGGTTAAAATTTAAATTTGTGCCTGAATTAGAACTATAATTAAAATACTCAAACCTAGCCATATCAATCATTTGTTATTTTACATTTTGCATGTTAAATGACCATATTGTATGTTCGTATATGTTTTACAATGCTTATGATTTTCGTAATCGTCTTTTTACATATATGTTACTTATGAAATTATGTATTTTATGGTCTATTTTGCTGATTTTTTTAATGTTTTGGATCCTTTTAATGTTTCTTGTCTAACAATATTTCTGTTTTAAGCAAATTATGATTTAGAGTATGAATGAATTTTCACAAAATAAAAAATAATAAAGTTATTTTGCATTTTAAGTTACTATGTTTTTAATAGCATTCATAAAAATCATTTTGTTAATATATCATTTGTAACATACCATGTACCCCGAGATTGTTCCGATATGAAATTTCATACCCGAGATGAAAACTAAGACGAACTCCCAAGTTAGACTCAAGTCTATAAAATCCCCGAGACGAAACCCGATCGATATCCGAGATTTAAAACCTTGCTCATGAGTCTTGAAATTTCTCTGAACTCTGAATCCCTAATATCTTTAAACTGTACAGTCTTTAGTAATATTTCCTGTATATAAATTCTGCATATGTGTGTGTGTGTGTATATATATTATATATAAAAGTGTTAGTATATATTTTATAATCAATTAATATTGAAATAATGTTTGTTGTCATCAAAACTCCATTCTCCAACAAACAAGGTTGAACACATCAACACGGTGACCAGCTCAAAAAATTATTATGGGTTCATAGTTTCATTCCACAGATAGTTGAACAATCCCCCGGCACTTTTTCAGCTATATTCAATGCAAAAAATTTCAATAATTGGAACGAATTTGCATGAATCGACTATTATACATCATTTTGTAATATACCTCAAAACCAATGAAATCTTGCAAAAGTCTAGGCAAAGTCCAACATAAACATTCGGGAGGAGTGCTAGTCTGAAAGGGCTAGGAACAGACAATGTACTGAGTTCTTAAAAGTGAGGTACATTCAACAGAAATACATACAGTTTTTTTTTTTTGGATTTGCAAAACTGCAGGGTGTAAGACCCATTCCATGTTTATTAATAAAGTAAACACATGTATATTATTATATTTCACTCACTAGATTATCTGCCTCTATTTTGCTAATTTAATGGCGGCATGGCTATTTATTCTTCTACACCCTCTTCCTCTCACATCTCTAATCTTCTAATCGCCTTCGGTCTTATCCAGTGCCACCATCTTCTACCTTGCGTCGGTTCGCTCCCTTCCCAATCTCATCATGCCGAAGAACCAAAAGATAAAATCGCGTTTCTCCAAAAGTATTACCAGATCTGGAAAAAGTTTTTCAGATCAAGAACAAAACTCCTCCTTGATTCTGAACTTAGCAGATGAACTATCTATGAAAAAAACTATTGCTCTGATTTCTGGTATACGTCATTCCTCTACCTTGCCGAACTCTGCAGTTTCACCGTTGCTCACTGGCACTGATGCGAGATAGAAGGATGATGATATCGCATCTTTACTCGATACTGAGTCAAAGCTAAATCCTGCAAGTACAACTTTACTTCAGATTGGGATAGATGAGCTTAATAATGAAAATATTGGTGAATTTGGGAATAAAAATGTTACGTCCAGTGTGGACTTACTAGTTGAACGATCTAAACATGTTGGAAAAATGTTGTCTGAAAAATGTAAAGCAGTTGATGTTTTGGATGGGCGTTGTGAGTTCGTGCCTCCTGGTGCTGATAATTCACCCAATACCATCCCTAGCTCGAAGTACACTCCATCTGTTTGTGTTAGTGCCGCTATAACTCCAGTTATTATAAATCATGAACCAGATCAAGCTAAACTCATATATGACCAACCTAATTCCTAATAAAAGTGGAAATTCCCCCAAACCGCTTAATTCCGGTCAATTAGTAGGTGATAAGCATATATCAGTGCCAACGGTGATTACAACTAAGCCTACCTACTCTTCCTTTTTTACCTCCCTTCCACGATGTGTGGGGGCTTATATTCCTCGATAGTTCCTTTCCTCTCTGGAAGACCCTTTTACTCCGATTGACATTGTTCAAGATGGGATAAATATTTGAAAAGAAAATCTTATGGGATTTTTTCATGATTCAGATGTTCTGTATCTTGACGTTTGTGAGCAATGTCGAAAAGCCTTGAACTTTAGAGGTCGACTACATGTTAATTTTGTGAATGGTATGTTTTACTTGATGTTCTCAATTATGGAAGAGAGAAGCAAGGTGCTTCAATCTGATCCTGCAATTATAGGCGGTAAACCGTTTATTATTACTTCGTGGAGTACAATAGTAGAAAGCGTTAGAGAGCGGGTTCTATCCATCCCAGTTTGGAATATTTTCACTCAGATCCCGTCAGTTGTTCAGACCCTTCCTGGATTGAATTGGCTATCTAGTAGAATTGGAAATTTTAAATGTTTTGATGCCAACACGAAAACTAGGAAAAATCCTGTTTTTGCCAAAGCATTGATTGAAATAACTCCAAGCAGATTATTACCAAATAAGCTTAAAGTCAAAATTGACGGTGTTGATTTCTTTATAGATGTCCAATATTCTTGGCAACCAAAAAATTGTACTTCTTGTCATTCTTTTGGACACTTGTCCGAAGCTTGTAAGAAGTCTGTTGTGGGTCCTGTCTCAGCTAGGGTCCCTTACACGAAGCCTCCTCCTAACATTTGGGTTCCAAAGTCAAGTGTTAATGTTGTTGAAAGTAATTCCTCTCCACACCGTCTGTCTGTTGGTGTTGAGATAGATGTCAATAAAGCTAGCTCAAAGAAAGAAGTTAATAGTGTTAATGATCAACAGGATGTTGAAGACGACACTTCCGATGAAGATTCAGATGATGATGGCATAAATTGGCAGTCAGAGGATAAAGCGTCACTTCACATCAATTCTGAGATGCGATATGATCCAAGGGAAAATATGTACTATATTTATGTTAATGACCTAGAAGATGATAACAAAAGACTATTTTACAAAGTACTAGGAGAAGATTTTGTACTCATGGAGGATGGAGAGATTGGTGCATATAACAAATCTGTTCTTCGATATTACATGGGATTGGAGTCACGAGTTTCATAGTCCTAACCCTTGTTTCGTTCCTAACCTTGTTGTACCCTTTCTGGAGTACGTCAATGTTATAGGATCTAGTGTAACGACCCGGGGAATTTGTGATCTTGGTTATCGACATAAACTCAATGTCGACTATCCAAGCATCGAAAATACTGGATAGTTAATAAAAAGAAGTTAGAGGGTGAGAATAGATAAGATAGAAAATTAGAATTGAAGAAGAAGAAGATCACAACAACATAATCAGAGTAACACGAATCTCACAGCGGAACGAGTAAAATATAACATAAAAAATAAAAATAGTATATGTATACAATAACATTTATCAGAGTATAACACTTACAACACAGCAGAAATAAACAATTGGTATAAAATCCCGAAGCCTCCTGCTCCAGGCTCTCAGTATATCTGTGAAATCCTGACTACTTGACTGCCCATACAAATTTGGGCACCCAAAAGTTTAGGGGAAACAAAATAAAATAAACTCCGGGTCAGTCATGGAACTGGTGTGAGTAAACAATTTTAAAACAGTTTGAGAAAATAATTGATATCTCATAAGACCACGTTGTATAACACGGAACGGGTTTTTCCCTTATGAGAATCCAAAAAAAATTGATTTATCATTAAAAATCCTTTTGAAAGAAATGGTAATCTTTATTCCAAACTCATTTGATATTATAATAATGTCTATCAACCATAATATAATAATCATCTAGCAGAATGCTTTCATCTCACGTTCCACATACATAATATATAATTAAAAACCGCGGGCACTTATTAGGTAATGACTTCCAACTGGCAAGGTATGAGACCACCTTCCGACAGTGTATCTCTAGAGAGGAATACACCGGGTTCAACGAGAACATCTTGCAACCCAGGCTAAACATGACCGGTCACTCATTTCGCTGAGTGTATCGAATGTATTATCACCAATGGTTAGGATCAACAACCGTTTAACAAAAGGGACAGCATCGAAATAGATTATATAAGTAAATGGAATTTCTCTAGATCAGGTGACAATACACCCTAATTGGCAGCTAACCGCTTAGCCATGCGACCTACCCGATTTTATAGCATTTCATGGTTGTTAGGCTAGAGGCCATACTTATCTCTGACAAATCACACATTTATTCACTTTGAATGTCACATCGTCATACCTTCCAATCATACCTTCCAAATCACAAATTGATTTCTCCAAAAATATCACAGGTATACAGCTAAGGGAAATGAATTTCTCCACCACCAAACGTAAATACATTTGAAGAGATCAACGTACGCGATCTATTAAATATACTCTGTCAGACATTCTTCCATACAGTTCGTCCTGGAACTGGACAGACCGAAGGTACTATTCTGTAAATCATTCTTAGGCAATTTCTATATAGGATTTACCAAACAGCCCTTGCATAACTCCGTCTTCAATTATCTTCATCATATTTGATTTGCAACGCTAATGCCATACGAAGTGGTTTTCAGATAATATATCTGATCCCGGTCTCTCCATATTGACAACGGGAATGGTCAAAATCTTTGATAGTCGGTGATTTAACTATCAAAAGAAAACATGAGTACAAACAACGGTCATATTTCCAAATGGAAATCTTACCGATCAATCATCATTTCATTTCCCAATTATCATTTCCATATATTCATAAATTCCTTATTTTCTAAAATTAGAAAATATACGTTATTAACTTTGGAAAACGTTTCCATTTCTGATTCATGCATCAATATCTTCCCACCTCTATCAGTATCTAACTGTAAACTAGTAAGAGAACAACTTTCCAAGTATATACCCCGAAGGCCGAATCCAACATCAGATCGATACCCAAAAAGCCATTCAACTCAACTAATTTCCAACCAGTTTCTAATTTCCGTAATTCCATTTAAACTCCTAATTCAAACCCCAAATTCCTTTATAATATTTTATTTGCAAAATGTTTACTTTAATCTAATTTTTCACATAGAATGTGAATGATATTTCTTTATATAATCAAAACAGTTTGATTTCATATTTTAAAAACAATATCTCAAACCAAAATTCTATTTACATTTTATCTGTATAATTATTCATACAAAACTCCTTTTTATTTCTAACACTTCCAGCCGGGAACTTCTAGTGGTTGTAATAATCCAGCCAGTTTCTGTTGGTCACTCTTGACTAGCTGGCAAGTAGGGCATCGGCTAACATATAAAGAAATGCCCCTTTTCATCGACTTCCACCAGAAAGTGCGTTTGATGTCATTATACATTTTGCTTACTCCCGGGTGGATACTGAGTTTGGACTTGTGGCATTCATCCAGTACTTCCTTTCGAAGTTCAGGAATGTTAGGGACACAGATTCGACCTTTGAGCCTTAAAATCCCATCATTGTCAACTTGAAAACTCGAAGGTTCGCCTTGTTGAATTATCCCTCTGATCTTCTGAATGAAGTGATCATCCTCTTGAAGAGCAGATATCTTATCTAGCAATGAAGTCGTGATAATAAAACTGGCGATCATTTCATTCTTTCGGCTTAACGCATCGGCCACGACATTGGCTTTCCCTGGAGTATATATAATTTCAAAGTCATATGCTGCAAGAAACTCCAGCCAACGCTGCTGCCTCAAATTCAAGTCTTTCTGAGTGAACAGATATTTTAGCGACTGGTGATCTGTAAACAGTTCAAATCTCTCGCCCAGAAGATAGTGTCTCCAGATTTTCAAAGAGAATATGATAGCCAATAACTCAAGATCATGAGTTACGTAGTTTTTCTCGTGCGGCTTCAGTTGACGGCTAGCATAAGCAATCACTTGACCTCTTTGCATTAACATTGCGCCAAGGCCCTCTCTAGACGCATCAGTCCAGACTTTTAAATCTTGGTTGCCATCAATGATGGTTAACACTGGAGCTATAGTTAATCTCAACTTTAGCTCTTCGAAAGCCTCCTCACTCTCTTGAGTCCATTTGAACTTAGAATGCTTCTTTGTAAGCTTCGTTAAGTGGCCAGATATCTTCGAAAAGTCTTTAACGAATTTCCGGTAATAACTAGCCAATCCGAGAAAGCTGCGGACTTCAGTGGGGGTACTGGGCTGTTTCCAGTTCTGAATAGCGGTGATTTTACTTGGATCCACAGCGATTCCTTCTTTCGATACTACATGGCCTAGAAATTTCACTTCATCTTGCCAGAATATACATTTGGAAAACTTTGCTTTTAATACATTCCGTCTGAGGATTTCTAATACTTGTTCCAAATGTTTTTCATGCTCGGCCTTTGATTTAGAGAAGATTAGAATATCATCAATAAAAACCAGAACAAATTTATTCAATACTCCTCTGAATACCCTGTTCATTAGATCGACGAAGTAAGCAGGGGCGTTACATAAGCCGAACGGCATTACTAACCACTCGTAGAATAAGTCGGGGCCTCTGAACGCTGTCATTGGAACACACTCTTCGGAAATTCGAAGTTGATGGAATCCTGTAGCTAGGTCCATTCGTGAAAATACTTGTGCGCCATTTAATCGATCCAACAAATCATCTATTCGCGGCAATGGATATTTATTCTTTATGGTCTGTTTGTTCAGATCACGATAATCCACGCATAGTCGTAGAGTACCGTCAGATTTTGGGACAAATACCACTGCTGCACCCCAATCAGAGAAATTAGGCCTGATCAGACCTTTCCATACTAGCTGTCGTGTTTGATTTTCCAATTCCTCTTTCTCTTTCAAGGACATTCTTCGAATAGCGTGAACTACCGGCCTTGCATTGGGAATTAAAGCAATTTTGAAATCTATTTCTCTCTGCGGAGGTAAACGAACAACTTCCTCAAACACATCCGCATAATTCTTGACGACAGGAATATCTTTGATGAGGTCAGGAATATTCTCAGTGATTTCAGGGATATTTTCTATTTGGGTTGGAGAAACATTCAAAGCTGCCCAGAAGTCTTTTCTATTAGCATTCTGACCTTCACACGGTATGGTTATATAACTCCCGGACTTAATCTTAGCTCTAACAACTCTCTCGGCACATCTAACCTCTGCTTCATATTTGGTTAACCAATCCAATCCCAAAATAAGATCGAATTCATCAAAATTCATGACGACAGAGATAATAGGGAATTTATAGCAAGAAAAAGAGACGGGTACTGCACCATCCCAACTGAGATCGATGGAACGTCCAACTGGATTTCGGACAGTCATTGGTTCCTTGAGCATCCTCAAGTTCAAATCAAGTTTCTTAGCTGCATCTTTCGAAATGAAGCTTCTTGACGTGCCTGTGTCAAACAGTACTTTAACTGGAATGTTTTTGACAGTAAGCGTGCCTTCTAAAACATCGGCCCTTTCTCGACTAGCTGAGGGCTCAGAAGTTTCTGCTATTTCATTCACCTGAACTATTTTGGTCTTTTTTAAGAGCCAGCAATCCTTTGCGAGATGACCAGTCTGCTTGCATTTACTGCAACCTCTTTTCTCTTGGAAATTCTCCTCTGATTTAGATCCACTCTTGATTCGTTTCTTTAGAGATCTGCAACTTATCGAGAGATGTCCTTGCTTATTGCAGTTAGAGCATACAGTTGCCGTTACTGGTTTCTTCTCAGCTTTGGCCCTTTTCCTCTTGGCACTGGGCTTCTTACTGATTTCAGGAATATCAGTTTCCGACTTTTCCTTGTCACTAGAACAGACTTCTTCATCGCGTAACATTCCTTTCTTATGGAGATCTTCATACTGATAAGCCATGTATATCATTTCTGGAAAAGGAAGCTTCACATGCCCCAATACTCTATTCTGGTATTTCGTTTGAAGCCCATGAATAAATCTCATATTTTTCCCCTTCGGATTTTGAATTAGATGAGGGGCAAAGTGAGAAAGTTCATTGAATTTCTTATGATATTCGGGGATGGTCATATCACCTTGTATTAGATTAGAAAATTCATCACATAATCTCTCGGTTGCTTCGGGAGGAGTAAATCTTTCTAGGAAAATCACTTTGAATCTGTCCCAGGTGATATCACCTTTTGGATTATTTTTTATGATTGTTTCCCACCAGATTAAAGCTTCTTCTTTGAGCGCCCAAGATGCTACTAACCGTTTCTGGTCGTCTCTCAGCTGGATATGCTCAAAGATTCTTTCAACAGAACTCAACCAAGCTTGAGTTTGAATAATAGATTCATTGCCCGAGAATTGCGCTCCGTTCAGATTTCGATATTTCTTTAATAGAGCCTCTAGATCGGGTTTTGTATTCCTTCTGTTTCTGGCACTCATTTTTCTAGTACTTCTGCAATTAGCAGATCAAGTGTCAGGTCACAGAAAAGAAAATTTAAAATATAGAAACATATACTTCAATGTAAATGTGTCTATCGAGGTGTAATTTCATTCTGCTTTACTCATACTAGGATATTGCTGATCCTATCTGTATTGAGTTACCCGTCCTAGAACACTACTGGTTCTATTTCTGACGAGTTCGTTCAAATGTTATATTCCAGAACTAAGCTTAACCAAAGCTCTGATACCACGTTGAGACGACCCGATTTCCCGTTCTCACGGAAACAAGGTTATCTTTTGGAATATAACACAGAAACAGATAATAGCAGAACAGAATTAAATAAATACACCAGGTAATGAACAATAGAATATACTCGATAAAGTAATCATCAGAGTTACACAGGGTACAGGATCTTACTTAGTACAAATACAGTTCAGCTATACATAAATGTCTACAGCGGAAATAAACAAAATATGTACAATAGGAGCTGAACAGCATAAAAAGAAATAAATGATAGAATCCATCTTCAGCTCCAGCTATCCAGAAAGAACCAGCTAAACCTGAATACAAGGTTGCCCGTGTAGAAAAAGGGGCACCCGAGTTTGAGAGTGAAACAAACTACGAGTCAGTCATGGGACTGGTATGAGAAATCCACTCAACACATATATTATTGGCTAATCACAGGACCACGCCACTTTCGTGGAACGGGTTTACTCCATTGGATTGCCAGTGCTTTAAAACAAATCTTTCTTTTAAACATCGATATGCTTTTTATAAAAATGAAGCCATTATAAGACTCAGTTCCCATCACACAATGCAACGCAAATCGGAGGATAGAGTTTTACCTTATAATGGCCAAAATATGATTGATACGAATAAAGCAAAGGCATTTGATATTATTGCTAGTGTTTATATGTTTTGAAAACAATTTCAAATCATAACTATCAATCATAGACGGCATGGGTACCATATATCATGTCGCCATATATATATACAATCAAAACCGCACGATGTCGTATTTGGAAATTGGATTTCCGTCATGAACCAAGGCAAAAGATAGTCCTTACCGAATTCGTGACTCTCTAGCCCGAGCCACAGGATCAGAACGCATCAACCCTTTAGATCGTCAGGGCCGGTCCACCGATGTGGATTATTATGCCTGAACACTACGTCTCCCCGCCCTTTGGGGCGTAAACGAGCCAACGAATGACTCCATCGGACCCGGATCGTCCGATCAAACCGAGGCGCCTCGCAACAGCAACAACCACTTAGGTGAAAAGTATATAAATGTCAGGGCTGGTAGGTCACTGACACCACCCTAGCTAGAAAGAAACGCAGGCCCTCCCTGATGTCCTCTCCCTTTTTAGGTTCATACCGGGGTGTGAGGCTCGCGAATTCACGTTATACACAAAGCTACGCCACACAGGCGGTGCTTTGATCATCACCACAAGACTTTGCTTTTCAACAGAAGCCCTGATCACTGCATCTTAGCATGCCACACAGGCAATTCATGCCATGCGACTGATGTCCATCGATATACAACCTCTGAGCTCGTACGTCTCAGAGAAGGGCGTTAAGCAAAAGAATAAATTCTCCGCCGCCAAACAGATGTATATTTAACAGAAATCAATCAACACAGAATAAACTCCAATGTCAGACACACAGTCCATTTACAAGTCCGTTCTGGGTCTGAACGAAACCGGAGGCACTAAACACCTCGCAAACCCATCGATCACCACGTACGTCTGGACGATCACCACTTATTATCCATATTTCGGGATGCCTCCCAATCAGGACCTCGGTTACCGTCCAAACGAGGTGAAGATCTCCGGTTTTCGACCATCGTCTTCATCTTCGACTTTCAATCGTCGATCAATTATTTGATATGAGAATTAACTCGGCTTTTTCAAATAATTCACGTATATTTAGAATTTCAAATCAATTTATTTAAATGGTTAAATTATTCGACAACACCAATATTGTTCCTTAATGTAATTTTCACACCAAACACATTCAACCATCAAAAGCCACATAAATCAAGCAAATTCCGTTTATTTCCATTCCATATCGTTTATAATATTTTATGACGATTTATGGCTATTTTTATTTATTTTAAAATAGCCCATATATTCAAAACGACGCTTCAGGCCATAAAGCCGCCGTGGCGCTGTTTTTCTTCAGATTTGATTTACACATATCTGAAAATCTAACCGTTGGATCTTCACAAAATTTACATCATTAGAAAGGTCTTTTCAAAACGAATCCAACGGTTCCAGTTTCGGGAAAATCCGACGGTCGGATCTCCCGGTACAATCGTTTGAAATTTCGATTTCAAAATACGAACTGCAGCGTCGTTATTCGATTAAATATAATTCTATTTATATTTATATATAAATAAAATCGATTCTGGCGCTGTTTTTCTTCAAATTTGAATTAAACATTCCAGACAATCCAACCGTTGGATTTTTACAAGGTTGGTGCCGTTGGAAAGATTATTCCAAGGCGAACCCGACGGTTGAGGTTTCGGGAAAATCCAATGGTCGGATTTCCCGTACTAGTTGTTTGAAAACACGGTTTCAAAACACGAACTGCACGGCTTCGTTTCGTTATAATTTTATTTATATTTATATATTTATATAAATATAGTTCATTCAATGATTTCCATATCGTTTTAACTTCAAATATTTTTCTAACGCCTTAAATTTTGGAAAAATTTCGCCATAACCTCCCCTGCACCGGGAGCATCGGGAAATCGCAAATAGCTTTCCCGGTCCTTCTAATCTCAAAAAGAAAAAGAAAAAGCCAAGCGGCTAGCCAACAGGCTCAAAATCATCACCCAAACAAATCAGTAAATGTGTACCTATTTGTCGGGCACAAAATTTTATTCCTCTTCTCTAGCCCCTTTGCTATAACCTGTTCAATGAATATTGCATGTACATATATATACAGTTCTTATCATTTATCAATTTCTATTCGACTTCATATTTGATTTCTATTTGGTTTAAAAACTCCATTCATTCTAATGTTACATAAATAGGTGCAAATCATTTCATTAGCTAATTAATGAATATTTCAACTCATATATGTTTATTTTGAACAAGTGGCTATTTTTAACACTTCACATTTCAACGATTTATGCATACAATAAAAATGTGATTTTTATTGTAAAACAATTCATTTCAAAACACTATTTTTCTATATAGTTCATATAGGTGACAAAATAGGATTTTTATCATAAAACAATTTCTTTTTAAAACGAAATTATTTTACACAGTTCATATAGTCGATAAAAGGCGATTTTTATTATCAAACAATTTATTTCAAAATATGAATACCATTCAACACATGAATTTCTAAACAACGAATGAATATCAATTCAACACATGAATGTTTTCTATAGTTTCTATATATAGATAAAAATGTGATTTTTATTATCGAACAATTTATTTCAAAATATGAATACCATTCAACACATGAATTTCTAAACAACGAATGAATATCAATTCAACACATGAATGTTTTCTATAGTTTCTATATATAGATAAAAATGTGATTTTTATTATCGAACAATTTATTTCAAAATATGAATACCATTCAACACATGAATTTCTAAACAACGAATGAATATCAATTCAACACATGAATGTTTTCTATAGTTTCTATATATAGATAAAAATGTGATTTTTATTATCGAACAATTTATTTCAAAATATGAATACCATTCAACACATGAATTTCTAAACAACAAATGAATATCAATTCAACACATGAATGTTTTCTATAAAATGAATAAATATAGTTTAAGCATATGAAAATAATTCAAACACAAGAATATTATTCAAAATTTCGGCAGCATAACGGCAGGGTAGTTACACCGGGACCGTCCCTAGTACGGCTCCTCGCTCTACCTTAAAACCTCGCGGTTTTTGACAATGGGGTTCATGCATCTAGTTCGCACGCAGGCGGCATGTATATATTTATTTCATTTCCACAAACTAATCCTAAATGGTTTCAACCAAATATTTCACAACCACAATGGGTATTTTTCAACCTCAATCAACCAATATCAATCACAAACAATCCCAAACAACCATTCGTTATCAACCAATTATCACAACAATTTCAATCAATAAATATCGTCCATGGTTTCTGGACGAGGGGCGTATATATATATATATATATATATATATATATATATATATATATTATTTATATATAGCAATTCACTTTTTCTTCAACACATATATAATATTTTTAAATCAGAAATCTCACCAATAGCTATCCAACTGCACGACACTTCCTTAGAGAAATCTTCGCCTTTCTGTCGCTTTCGCCCGTATTCTCTACATATGTAAAAATCGAATTTTTACTACGCTATTCAATATATAAAAATATGATTTTTACTTCGACTTTCAATATATAAAAATATGATTTTTACTTTCTAAAAAATCTGTTTTTACTCTTCTAAAAAAATCTGTTTTTACTCTTCTAAAAAATCTGTTTTTACTCTTCTAAAAAAATCTGTTTTTACTTTTCTAAAAAATCTGTTTTTACTTTTTAAAAAAAATCAGTTTTTACTCTTTTTAAAAAATCAGTTTTTATTCTTTTATAAAATCAGTTTTTAAAATCTTATAAAATCAGTTTTTAAAATCTTATAAAATCAGTTTTTAAAATCTTATTAAAAATCAGTTTTAATCCTTATTAAAATTTTAGTTTTTATTTTTAAAAAAACAGTTTATAAATTCTTTAAAAATCAGTAATTAGTTTACTGCAAAACAAAAATAAAATAACTAAAAGCTCACCGTAGATTTCGAAGTGGAGGGAAGAAGAGGGCGTCGGCGGCTCGTTGGTGGCGTTCGGAGGTGTCGCGGCGGCTTCGAGGCTTCGACTGGGGGGCGTCGCGAGCTAGGTTCGAGGGCTTCGAGGGTGCGCGGCGACTTCGAGGTGGGCGGCGATAGGTTCGTCGGCGTCGAGGGTAAGAGGGGCGGCGATGTCTAGGTTAGGTTTTTTTTTTTTTGTTTCTGAATAATGAATCGGGGGGGGGGGGGGGCAATGAAGAAGAAAAAGGGGGGAAAGAAATTAAAATAATATTTTTTTTCCTTTTATTATTTAATTTTTCAAAAAGGTTGACTTTTACATACGACCTCGAAGCGAGGCCCACCGCCTGTCGTCCATAGCGTTTCACCCCCATTCTGAACACAATGGGATATGTATCGTAAGCTGATTTGATCGTTACAATCAGTTTCCTTTTGAATTTTCATTTAAATCTCTATATTGAATTTTAAACGCACATTTCAAATTACCGGGGTCACATACTAACTAGAAAAATCCCAGAAAAATATTTTCTAGCTTCGTATTGACGATACGGTCCTAACAAAACTAGTTTCGTCAAATTCTGAGACCGTTTGAAAAATGGCCAATTTCCAGTCGATTAAAATCAACTGAAACTGGTCAAACGCGTTTTCTTTTGCCACGCTCACATATTGATTCGAAAAATTATGAAATTTGGAATCTAGCAATAACTTTACATCACGAACCCAACAAAAGTGGTTTCATCGAAATCCGAGTTCGTTTGCAAAATGTCCATTTTTAAGGGCCTGAATTCCATAGCGACTATTCAGAATTTTCAACTGGACATATCTTTTGATTCCCGCTATCAAATTTCGATTGGTCGGATTCGTTAGAAAGATATTACCAATTAGATCCTAATGTTTTTGGTTTCACTAAAATCCGGATTGTTTTGCACCCGGTATATTCAATTGAAGTTTGAAATCGAATTATCGAACTACCGCGCCATTTTCAATTCTATATATAATTATAATTAATTATATTCGTTTTCAAATGTCGATTCAAACTCAGTTTTCATCGCCTTTATTTAAAATTTTTATTTTAAATATTTAAAATCCATTATTTTAGCCAATTTAAAAATTTTAAATTGGTTCAGATTTTCTGGGTCGTTACAGAGGCATCCCAAGACAAGGTAATAAGTGGTGATCTTCCAGACGTACTTGGAGATCGATGGATATGCGAGAACCTCTCTTCCGTATTGGACATACGGGACGAGGAATATGGTGTCTCTGGTTTCGTTCAGACCCAGAACGGACTTGTAAATGGATGTGTGTCTGACATCGAATTTAATTTTATGTAAATTGATTTCTATTCAATATATAACCATTGGTGGCTGAGAATTTATTCTCTTGCTTAACACCCTTAGAGGTTATGTATTGATAGTTATTGATATCATGGTGTGGATTGTCAATGTGGCACGCCAAGATGCAAATGATCAAGGCTTTTGTTGAAAAGCAGAGTCTTGTGGTTGATGATCAAAGCATAGCCTATTTCAGCATAGCTTTGTGTATAACGTTACCTAGCGAGCCTCACACCATAGCTAGAGTCAGAAACGGGACAAGGGAACGTAGGGAGTGCACACGTTTCTTTCTACTAGAAGTCGTGTTAGGGTTTTTACAAAGCCCGACATTTCTACTTATGTGGTGATGGATTATGACGCACCTCGGATTTATTGGTCGATTATGACCATTTTATAGGTCCAATAGGATCGGGAAGCATGTGTTCAGGCATAACTAATCCACTAACGTATTTGTGGACCGGCCCTACATGATCCAAGGGTTCACTGCGGGTGATCCTTAGACATTGCTAAAGCATCTCGAATCGGTAAGGAGATCGTTCGTAGCCTTGACTCATGATGGAAATCCAACTTCCAATACGACACCATGCAGTTTTGATTGTAAAACTAGTTTGGCGACATAGTATATGGTAGCTATGCCGTCTATGATTAATACATTATGATTGAAATGTTTTTGAAATGTATATACACTAATAATAATATCAAATTCATTTTATCGTATCAAACATTTTTTACCATTATATGGTAAAACTCTATCCTCCGGTTTGCGTTGCATTGTGTGATGGGACTTAAGTCTTATAATGGTTTCATTTTTCTAAAAAGCATTGCGTTGTTTAACGATTTACTTTATTTCATGCATTGGCAATCCAATGGAGTAAACCCGTTCCGCGTTAACGGTGTGGTCCTGTGATTAGCCATATTTTTAAATAGGTTAAGTAAGATTTCTCATACCAATCCCATGACTGACCTGTAGTTTGTTTCACTTGCAAACTCAGGTGCCCATATTTTCCGTACAGGCAGTTGAGTAGCTTATTTTGCTGTTATCTTGAGAAGGATTTTGGATTGAAGCTTAAAGCTGTGTCCAGAGCATTGATAGTCTTCTGCTGTGTTACTTATTAGTTCCGTTGCATTGTATTAAATCTTTTGTAAATTATCTTCCGTTGTATTATTTATCGATGTACTCTGATATATTATGTATTCTAATGTTACATTATTATGATGTAATAAAAGTCTTCTGTTATTTGTTCTGATGTGTTGTATTCCCAGAGTTAAAGTATTCGGGTTTTGAATGGTCTGGGTCGATTTCGCGATCGATTAGGTCCAGGCAAAATCCGAATCATTACAGATAATTTTTTTAAAATTTATTCTTTAATCTTCCTTTGTATATCATTTCAAAAGATTTGATTTCATGAATTCGATAAATTTAATTATCTTTTTCTAATCTAATTAAAGACTCATTAAAAAGTCTAATTTAGTTTTAATCTCTAAAATCATTATTTAATGATTATTCAAATTTAAGAAATTAATCTTACCTTCAACTGGGCTAAAGAACAAATGCCATCTAAAAACATTATTCACGATAAACCCAAAATCATCTTCCATTAAATATGGAATTTTCACAGAAATCAAATCAATATATAATCGATATAAATTTCCATATCAGACTAATAATATAAACGGGATAACGGCAAAGCCTTTTAAAATCCATATATAGTAATGGCCTTTATCCACATAAGCTCATCTCGATTATTACCAAATCGAATCCCATTCAATTTCAATTTCTTCAATTAAATTGGAAAACTTTACTTTGGAAAATTTCCATTAAATCTTAATAAAAAGATTTGTAAATTTCAAATCATATCTTCATTGTTAATTGGGTTAAAGAACGAATGTCGTTTAAAACACAATTCACAATAAACCCAATTCACATTTCATTTTATTCCAATTACTAAATATAATTGGAAACTCTAATAATCTTAATTAAAAGATTTGTTCTTTTCACAACTAGGTTTAAAAACAGTGTTATTGAAGACATCATTAATGACAAACCCAAAAATCCAATTTATTTTATTTAATTCCAATTAAATATTAATTAATTGGAAAACTTCATTAAATCTTAATTTAAAAATTTATTCTTTTCTCATCGGGGTTTATTTCAATAAAAAATATATTTTTTTCTTTTCAAATATGGAATTTTTCATCCAAAATCTTTCCAACCTATTTATTATGATTTTACATAATCAATTAATATTTTTAATAATTTTATCAAGGCCCGTACAATCAGTTTCTAATAACGGCCACCGAACTACATCAATAACGACCTTTTTCAAATTTGATTTGGACTTGATTCCATATCCAACCATTAAATCTCAAAACTCTTATATTCATTGGAAATATCTTTTCGATACGAGCCGAACGGTTCTGGTTTTTGGAGAATCTGACGGTCGGATCTCCCTTTACATCAATTTGAAGTTAATGGTCGAAATTCGCGAACGGTCGCTGCGCGGCGCATTCTATTCAGGCCATTGAATATATATATATATATATATATATATATATATATATATATATATATATATTATTTCATCGATTTCCATTTTAAAACATATTTTATAAATCGTTTATAAATTCGTTTTAAAACGATTTCAACTCCATTTTCAATTTTAGATCAAAATTGAATATTCTATATCTTTATCATATTATAATATTAGTATTTTCAAAATATTAAATTTTGAAATCACTTCTTTACGATATTCATTATAAAATGAATAAAATCGATCGATAAGCCTGCTCGGGTTAAAATGGCGTTTCTATACTTAACCCGGCTTCATATTTATATTTTTGTATCCATCTAAAAATAGACATAAAAATCATAATTTTATTCTTCATTGAATATTATTTTAAAATATTAGTTATTTAAAAATATTCTTTATTTAAAAAAATATTCTTTAAAAGGATTATGAATTGGAATGCGACTCAATCAATTACTATATAATTTCAATTATATGGATTTCATACATCACTTGTATACAACAATAATGATAAATAGTCATTCAACAGTCCATTTACATCCAGAGTGAAATTTATAACTGTACGAGCATTAAAATGAATAAATAATACTCATTACAGACTATCAATCCATCGATTGACATACAACTAAATATTGGGACTAGTGTATGTCAAATATCATCCCATTACCCGTGTGGGATTTTCAAACAACAACGGTTTATATAAAGAAATCATTGGTTAATAATTTTAAACAATTCTAATTTTGTTTGAATTATTTTCTATTTAACCAATTTTCACTGTTTAAATTATAAATAAATATTTATAATTTTAATTTCAACTACCATATTAATGATAACATTATTTTTAATACGTTAAACATTTCAACATCACAAACACATATTTCGAGACATGATTCTTCTTGTTTAACAAAACGTATTCTAACAAGATGACATTTCTATTTGACAAAAACATATTCTAACTAAATGATATTTTTATTAAACAAAAACATATTCTATCTAAACGACATATTTATCTACAAAATATGTTTTCTAACTAAATGACATATTTATTTACCAAATATGTTTTCTAGCTAAATGACATATTTATTTACAAAATATGTTTTCTAACATAAATGACATATTTATTTACAAAATATGTTTTCTAACATAAATGACATATTTATTTACAAAACATGTTTTCTAACATAAATGACATATTTATTTATAAAATATGTTTTCTACACAAGATTACTATTCATTAACATGCTAAGGATGACAATTTTGACTAAAAAAACTATAATTAACAAATGAATCTTTTTATTCTAAATTAACATGTTATAGATAATATGTTTAACGAACAACATATATTTTGTTCCAATAAACCAGTCACAACCAAATCAATCAATCTAAATTTCATACAGTGCCTATATGTGTTTTATATAGCATATATATTTAATATCACAATCAAAATCAATTTATATATATATATATATTTATTTATTTTAAATTAGGAAATCTCATATTGATATTTATTCCTTTTGAATTTGTAGATTGTTCCAAACCAGTTCCGGTCTGTTATGAAATGTAGAACTTGAATTTACGGTCCCAACACTTTCAGTTTCGCTTAATTCCGATTACATATGAAAAAGTTAAAAAAATTCATAGATTTGTTTACATAAATAACATAATTAATTATATAATTAAAATTAATTACATCTTACCCTCGTCTGTTCTTCATCGTTCAATACTAGAAATCGTCAAACCCTAAACCGCTGCTTCTCTCCCCTCCTCGCACCTACCATCGACACCGTGACCCAGATCGGAACCTCCCACGCTGAAGCCCATCACGCCAGCCTCTATGGCCATACCGTTGGCCAGCTCGCACTATCCCCACCTAGGAAAACACGCTCGAACGGAAGGAGTTTGCTCCAAAAATCAGCACGAATTCCAACACCATTTCAGATCGTCGTCGTACCAAATTCAGGAGTCTCTTTGGGGTTGGGTTTTAATTCGAAAGGATTGTGAAGAAATTAATGCTCGAATTAGGGAGCGTATTGGCCATTAAATCAATAAAGGGTGGCAGCTGAAAATGGGATTAGGGTTTTAAGATTTTGGGTATTTATAATA
Source organism: Allium sativum (assembly GCA_030737875.1). NCBI lineage: Eukaryota > Viridiplantae > Streptophyta > Magnoliopsida > Asparagales > Amaryllidaceae > Allium > Allium sativum. The sequence goes on from CM060910.1 coordinate 832,739,311, forward strand.
TTTTATTATTTTGTTCTCCAATTTAAAAAAAAAAACCCGTTAATTCCTAATAACTCCAAATCCAACCCAACGGATATTGTCCCAAGCTAAATTCCCCTATTTTGGACATAATAGACTAGATCTCGTCAACCCAGTCGATCGTTTCATCCCGCTTTTTTAAAATTAAAATATAAACTATTTAATTATTAAGTTTGATCGTACATTTTAATTTACCGGGGCCACATACCGACTCCAAAAATTCCCGAAAAATAAATGTAGCTATGTTTTGACGATACTTTCCTAACAAAATTAATTTCATCTAATTTGAAGACCGTTTGAAAAATGGCCATTTTCTGGTCGATCCAATTCAAATTTAAACTATCAAAACAGATTTAAGTTCACCACACTCACATATTGATTTCAAAAATTATGAAAATTGGAATCTTTCATAATTTGACATTCCGGATCCAACCAAAGTTGTTTCGTCGAAAACGGAGGTTGTTTGCAAAATGGTTATTTATAAGGGCTATATATTATTTAAAATTCCATAGCGACTATTCTGAATATTTAACTGGCCATAACTTTTTATACCCACTATGAAATTTCAATTTTTCAGATTCCTTAGAAAGATATAGTTAACATATTTAAATATTTCTGGTTTTACTGAAATTCGATTTATTTTGTATCCTGTATATTCAGTCAAAGTTCAAATTCAAATTTTCAAACTACCGCGCCATTTTAGGCTCGTTATACAATTAAAATAAATATATACGTTCTAACTTCGATTTAAATAAATTTTAATCGTTTTTATTTAAAATACATCATTTTAAATAATCAAATTCCATTAAAAAATTTAAAATAAAAATTTTAAATTGGTTTAGAATTTATGGGTTATTACATTTATTGTGCTCACATATTAATTCTAAAATTTATGTAAATTGGAATCCAGCAATATTTTGACATTCCGGATGTAATAACCCGGAAATGCGAGCCAATTTAAAATGTTTATTTCGGCAATTTTAGTGAATTTTGAATATTTAAAATGAATTATTTTAAATAATAACGATGAGAAATTTATAAGAAAAAATTTAATTTTGATTTGAAGTTGAAATAGTTTTTGAAACGAATTTAAAACAATTTATAAAACTCGTTTTAAATAGAAATCAACGAAATATGTAACAACCCGTATTTTTGAATAAGATGTTATAACATAAATCAAGGCAGAACTAAACTGTAAAATCTGAATCAAGGGAAATGGGCTGTGCCATTGCGTTCGTCTCGGAAAAATACGCGAAATAGAGTCCGAGTTTTCGAAAAACGAAGTCCATATGACCAGGTTATGGCCCAATGAAGTTTTCAGAAAATTCCAAGCCCAAAAACAGTTCAAATTCGAATTCAGATTTAAATTTCAACCAAGGCAGAATGGCGGGAATTTTCCCGCCCCAGGCAGGGTCGACACAGGGGTCGACACCAGTGTCGACCCCCCCCCCCAATGGGTCGACACCCATGTCGACGTCTAGTCGGACCAGTTTTTCTGGTGCACCATTTTGACAGGTTACGTCTTGCTCTGGAAGTTTCTGACGGGATTTGACGGACCTGATGTGTTTTAGGGTTAATCCTATGGTCTAAATTAACCTAATCACCTATAAAAAGACCCCTAGACCTAGCTTAAACACTCATTAATCATTCCTACAACTAAATACTGTCCAAATATTCACCAATCATGGCCTCCATCTTCTTCATGAAAGCATAAGTGTCTCAAATCAGTCTATGTCATAAAAGAGCCATCTTTCTTAAGTAAAAGAGCCTTCTTTCTTTCTCGTTGGAATTATTACGTCTTGTTTCAAGGCGTTTAAGTGGAGCTTATTATTTTCTTTGCGGATTTTGCTTGTGGCTTCGTCTCAATCTTTATATATATATTGATCTAGATCGCATAACCGCTCATTGTAAGCCCTATACTACTCTTAGATTCTAACTATGAAGTTAAATGTGATATGTTGCAAGTTGAGTTCGGGCCTAAGAATGATATATGTTTTGATCTTATCATGTTATGCATGAATATATTCTATGCATGTTTGTAAACCTATGATCTTATCATGTTATGCATGAATATATCCTATGCATATTTGAATACCTATCACCTTGACCTTGTGGGCTAAAAGCTATAAGCTTTATGTTGAAATGTTGCATTATATAACATGATAACTCTTATAACCTTTATGATAACTTGCATATAATGCTATATGCGAACCTTTAGCCATCATCCTATGTCATTGATAATCATGTTTCACCTATTTGCTTAAGTTGGTATTATACATGTTTTGAGGCCTATGATGTAATATGCAAGCTTATGAACCTATTTATGCCTCATATGCCACCATGTTTAACTTGTGGCCAACCTTATTACCTTATGCCCCTTTTTGTCATGCTTTTGCCACGTTCCCCCTTTTGATCTATGTTATGCGAAATGTGCATGCGATGGGAATGCGTTGGGTTGAGTAATATTAATGACATGAAACATAATTTTAAATATGACGTGAACATTGACTTGTGATTGTGTTTGTAAACATAATGGTGGACATGACACTTAAAAAATATGAGTGTGGCCAACTCGAGGTTGGGTTGAATTCGTAGCATAAATCTACTCGGAACCGACCGGCTTAACTAGTGGCTACAAGCAATAGGACCCAATGTGAGTAGTTGGTCATGTTGCACTAGAAACCCGAGGTTAGACCAAGTTGTGGTATAAAGCTACCCGGACCCGCCTGGCTTAACTAGTAACCACAACAAAGTCTAATGTGAGAGGTTGGGTGCATTAAAATAATTAATGCCACATGATAGGGTTAAGTCATGGACCACTTGAATACTTAACCAATTAAACATGATGGGTTGACGCGGTTAAGTCATGAACCTTGGGTACACTTAACCAACTTGATACCTGATTGGGTAGGGTTAACCACATTTGACCCGCTAGAAACCCTAGTTATGTGGTCCTTTTCACCAGTAACCCTCTTGATTGTATCATGATACCCTAGGGACTAGGCTAGGGTGGGGCACAATTACTGGGTTGACATGTAAGCAACCAAAACGACGGCTGAGTAGGTGCGCCGGTGTAGGTTCAGGCGGACCATGGTCGTGCACATGGTCCGGAGTTGAAAAAGCAGACACGGGCACCCATAGGTTTAGACTATGCGTGCTTGATCTGTGTCCGTGGTCGGCACCCTAGGGCTTGATACGCCCTAGGGTGGACCTAGCACAGTTTGACTACACTTCGTGTTTGGGCCGTATGACACCGACACGACAAGTTAGGCTTATAGGGAGCCGATCGACTAGACCGAGTAGTTGGACCTCGATTTAGGTCATTTCATGATGTGGGCCAGCTTTGGGCCAAGGGATCATTTCTTATACTTGACATGGATTGGAATACAAGTACACCCCCGGTGCAACTTAATCTTGTATATGCGATGCCACACTTGATCTATCTTGTTAACTTTTCACCATGCCAGTTATCACCCTACATCTCATCTCTGTTTTACATGTTCAGTTAGCTTTATTAGTTTTTATACTAATAGTAGATAGGACCTACCAGTCTTTTTGACTGACCCGTTTTCTTTCTCCTCTTTTCTTCCGTTCCCCCCCCAGGTTTGCAGGGTGGGAACACTGTTATCTAGCTGGATCTTTTGCTGCTTTTCTGGATAGCTCACGTATGGTTTGAGCATGCTATGGCCTTATGCTACTTTGGGGATAGTTACTTTATGTTTCTTTTTCAGTTTTCAGTTTATGTTCTAGACTTCGTTTTATAGAAAAATAATGAACTAGTACTTTGATGTAACTCGACTATGGTTTTGAAATGTTGGTTTTATCCGCTGCTTTATTTATTCTGTTTTTACTTACATGTTCTGTCTTGTTATATCTGCATGCATGTTTACCTTGTTTAACGCCCCTCCAAAGTTAGTGTCCTTGCAAGAGTGGCACTGGCGGAGGTGGGGTGTTACATTTGGTATCAGAGCATAAGGTTTACAAGATTTGAGCAAAAGGTTTTAAAAAAAAAAAAAAACTTACCTTTTGAAAAACTATTTTTCAAAACCAATTAAGTATTTTCCAAGAAAAGTGTAGTTATTTTAAAAACACTATTCCCCAAAAGCCATTAGCACTATCCTTCGTTTCCTTGTTCTAAATCTATCTTTTCTTTTTTCCAGTATGGCCGATCTTAACCTTCCTGAGGGAGTGACCATTCCCGGATGGTTCCGGAGGTACTTGGAAGCTAGGGCCAACAATGTGGGCCCAGCAACCACCCCCACCGTAACTGAGGTTCCTCCTCCTCCTCAGAATCCGCAAGCAGAATTCGCTAAGATTTGCAAAGACTTTAAGGCGATGGGTGGCAAGAATTTCATTGGGACGGAGACTTTTGTGGAAGCACGAAATTGGTTGAAAGAAACTGATGATCTCTTCGCTATTTTTGATGTGGAAGATCATAGAAAGGTTTTATTGGCAGCATGGTTATTAAAAGAAGAGGCTGCTTATTGGTGGGAGGTCACCAATGCTACGAGGCCTATAAAGACTTGGGCCGACTTTAGGACAAGATTTGGTCTTAAGTTTCTATCATCAGCTGAGGCAAATCTGCAATTGGAGAAGTTTATATCTTTGAAGCAAGGGGACATGACAGTGAGGGAGTATGTGAATCAGTTTAACCAGCTCGCTCGATTCGGTTTGGACATGGTTAATACCCCCAGAAGAAGGCTTTACGCTTTGCACGAGGGTTGAATGAGCCATTACAAGGTTTAGCCCTATCTCATATACCCATGGGGGCCACTTTTGAAGGACTAGTAGACATGGCATTGCTTCAAGGAGATGATAAGAATGGCAAGAAGGAAGTCACGGCTAATGAGACTCAAGCCAAGAAGACAGACTCCAAGTGGGGATGAAATCAGAGCAATCAGAACAACAAGAACAACAAGGGCAACAAGGCCAAGGCAAAAGACCCAAGAAAATGCAACTTCTGTGGGATTGTTGGGCACATAGCCAAGGATTACAGAAAGAAGAAGAGGAAGCGGGGCGAATGTTTTCATTGTGGGGAGATTGGACACTTTAGCAAAGATTGCCCCAAGAAGCAAGGACAAGGGCAAGGGCAGAATCAGCGTGCAGGACCTTCTGGAGGGCAAGTGCATGCTCTCAACACTGCTCCAGTTCAGGACCGAGGTAGTATTTCTATAGAAAGTCTTGTTTATATTTCTGATTATCCTGTTCGCACCTTATTTGATTCTGGCGCATCGCATAGTTTTATTTCTTCTGACATTGTTGAAAGTTTGCACCTAAGTACTAGTCTAGTTGAGGATCCCGTTTGTGTTTCAAATCCAATTGGGGGTTCCGCCCATCTATCTATGATTTGTGTGGATTTGAAGATTTCTATCTTGACCGTAGAATTCACGTGCAATGCTCATGTTCTCGGGTTCACGGGATACGGGTTGATCTTAGGCATGGATTGTTTGTCCAATTATGGAGCCATCCTCGATTGTGAACATAGGATGGTGAGGCTCATGACTCGCCTCGGTAATACCCTAGAAATTTCTTGCAACCCTAGAGGTGCCGTCATGTTATGTTATCTTGAATCTCTTGACTCGTCCAACGATGATCTGCAATCTGTAAGGGTGGTCCGAGACTATCCTGATGTCTTTGAAGAAGTGAAGGGGTTACCCCCTAAACGAGAGATAGATTTCCGCATTTATCTAGTCGATAATGCCAAGCCAGTATCATTGCCCATTAGGCACATGGCCCCACATGAAAAAAGAGAGCTCAGTAAGCAAATCAAGGAGCTGCTTGAGAAGAATTTTATTAGGCGAAGCATTTCTGAATGGGGTGCTCCGGTGGTATTCGCTGCTAAGGCGGATGGTTCGCTTCGTCTATGTGTTGATTATCGAGAGTTGAACAAGCTGACAAAGAAGAATAGGCACCCGTTACCGAGGATTGATGATCTCTTTGACCAGCTGGTTGGTGCTTCTGTTTTCTCTCAGCTCGATCTAGCCATCGGATTCCATCAGCTTAGAGTAGCTGAGGATAGTATCGATAAGACTACGTTTAGGACTCCAGATGGATTCTTTGAATGGCTTGTCATGCCATTCGGTTTGACTAATGCACCCGCCTACTTCGTAGATTTGATGAGTAGGGTGTTCAGGGAGTTCCTTAACAAGTTCGTGGTTGTCTTCGTGGATGATATTCTGATCTTCTCAAAGGATGAGGAAGAACATGCCAGACATCTCAAGGAAGTGATGGATACGCTTAGAGCGCATCAGTTGAAAGCCAAGTTCTCCAAATGCCATTTTTGGAGAAGGGAAGTTCGGTTTCTTGGACATATAGTCTCTAAGCAAGGCATAGCGGTGGATCCCGCGAAAGTGGTTGTGGTTAAAGATTGGAAGACTCCTAGGAATGCAACCGAAGTAAGAAGCTTTCTCGGTCTGGCGGGCTACTATAAGAAGTTCATCAGGGACTTCGCTAAGATCTCTGCTCCTCTTACTAAGTTGACGAAGAAGAACTTAGTCTTTGCATGGGACTTGGAGTGTGAGCTTGCTTTTCAAAGGCTCAAGAGAGCCCTTACCACAGCTCCAGTTTTGGCATTACCCGATGGCGGTAAGATGTTTACCGTGTACACCGATGCATGTGGTACGGGGTTAGGTGCTGTTCTAATGCAAGAGGGAAGAGTGATATGTTATGGGGGTAGGCAACTTAAAGTTCACGAGAAGAACTATCCCACTCATGATTTGGAGTTGGCGGCGATCGTCTTTGCACTCAAATCCTGGCGCCACTATCTTCTAGGTGAAAGGTTTGAGTTGTATACTGATCACAAGTCACTCAAATACCTCTTCTCGCAAAAAGATCTGAATCTAAGGCAGCAAAGGTGGATGGAATTCTTGGCATCTTATGACTTCGAGATAGCTTACACCCCTGGCAAGGGTAATGTTGTGGCAGATGCACTAAGCAGAAGGAGGTCGACTTTGAGTCCCTTGTTTATTGAGATGAAGAACTTAGAGTTCTTGGCAACCTTTGATTTCACGATGACTGTTGAGTCAATGACGGGTTCATTAGCATCCCTTGAGCTTAGATCCACACTTCTTCATCAAGTTGGGGCTTCGCAGAAGGAAGATCCACAGATTGTCGAGGTCATGGATAAATTGATTCGTGGTGAGACGTCTAGTCACCTTGCTAGATATACTATTGATGACAAGGGTTGGCTAAGGCGTGATGGAAGGCTATGCGTTCCACAAGTAGGAGACTTGGTGCATAAAGTTCTTGAAGAAGCACATCACTCGAAGATGACTATACATCCGGGAGGAGATAAGATGTATAAAGATATGAAGCACATTTTCTTTTGGGCTGGAATGAAGAAAGATGTGGCAGAGTATGTTTCAAAGTGCATGGTGTGCCAACAAGTGAAAGCCGAGTCAAAGAAACCAGGTCGGCTATTACATCCATTGGAGGTCCCGCAATGGAAGTGGGAGAGTATTTCTATGGATTTTGTGGATGGATTGCCTAGGTCAAGGAAAGGGAACACGAGCATATGGGTCATAGTTGACAGACTTACGAAGAGTGCTCATTTCATTCCTGTAAAGAGCAAGAGGACCGCATCATGGCTAGCATCTATTTATCTCCGAGAGATAGTGCGGTTACATGGAGTTCCTTCTAGCATAGTTAGCGATCGTGACCCAATTTTCACTAGCCAGTTCTGGAATAGTTTGCAAGAAGCGATGGGTACGCGATTGAATCTGAGTACAGCCTATCAACCCCAGATGGATGGCCAAACCGAAAGGGTGAATAGAGTGCTAGAAGATCTTTTGAGGCTTTGTGTTCTTGACTTTGGTGGTACTTGGGAAGACCACCTTCTTCTTGTAGAGTTTGCTTATAATAATAGCTATCAAGCCAGCATAGGGATGGCACCATTTGAAGCTTTGTATGGGAGGCCGTGTAGGTCACCATCTTGTTGGTGGGAGACAACAGATAGGCTTATACTTGGGCCCGATATGATTCGGGACACATCCGAGAAAGTTGAATTGGTGAGAAGACGGATGAAAGCGGTCCAAGATAGACAGAAATCCTATGCTGACAAGCGAAGGGCAGATTTGGAATTCGAAGTGGGAGACAGGGTTTTCGTGAAGGTTTCTCCTTTGCGTAATGTGGTACGTTTTGGAGCAGTTGGGAAGCTGGCACCAAGGTTCATAGGACCCTTCCCTATCGTAGAGAGAATTGGAAAGATGGCCTATAAGATGGAATTGCTCGAGAAGCTAGCCGGAGTGCATAATGTCTTTCATGTCTCACATCTCCGAAAGTGCTTACATGAGTCCGCTGAGGTGGTTGAACCAAGCATTCTAGAAGATATTGAGGTAGAGAAAGAGGCAACCTTGAGAAGAGCTCCGATTCGTATCTTGGGAATAGAAATCAAGAAGTTAAGGAATCGAGAAGTCAAATTGGTGAAAGTTCAATGGAGTGAAGCCAATGAAGATGCAACTTGGGAAACCGAGGAGAAGATGCGTGGGCTTTATCCATTCCTTTTTGAGGGTACATTCTCAATTTCCTTTCCTAAGTAGCATATCTTTCTTTTTGCTATCCGTGTTTATCCTGTTTATCTTGTTATCTCGTTAATCGTGTCATGAGAACCTTAGGTAGAAAACCCTTTGGATGAAACATGTGTTTGAAACATATTATGCTTGATGGTTGCAAGTGGCTGCAAGTGTTTGCAAGTGGATACTCGTGGATGCATGATACACATTAGGCACTAAGATCGGCTCACACACTTTCATGTTGCATATGCATGAGTGTTTATGTTTATTCATGGATGAAACATGTTATGCTATCATGTGGATGTTGCATATGAATGAATGTTATGTGCACTCATGTAGAGATTATAAATTATGTTAGGAATTTGCATACATATGGACTAATTCCACTAACATGTTTTGCATTAAGGGGGTTAACTGAATCAGTAACCGCCTGATTTTCGCATTAGATAAGTACATATACACACACCTTTGCATATGATCATACAGCATTTAGAATCCTTTAATGACAATGACTGCACGTGGATGATGTTTTGAGTAGATGGATGATGGATGGGAGGATACGTTCTTCCTAACTTGGAGATTTCGGGGACGAAATCCTTTAAGGAGGGGAGAATGTAACAACCCGTATTTTTGAATAACATGTTATAACATAAGTCAAGGCAGAATTAAACTGTAAAATCTGAATCAAGGGAAACGGGCTGTGCCATTGCGTTCGTCTCGGAAAAATACGCGAAATAGAGTCCGAGTTTTCAAAAAACGGAGTCCGTAAGACCAAGTTATGGCCCAATGACGTTTTCAGAAAATTCCAAGCCCAAAAACAGCTCAAATTCGAATTCAGATTTAAATTTCAACCAAGGCAGAATGGACGGGAATTTTCCCGCCCCAGGCAGGGTCGACACAGGGGTCGACACCAGTGTCGACCCATGCCCCCCAATGGGTCGACACCCATGTCGACCCATGGGTCGACACCCATGTCGACCCAGGGGTCGACCCCCTGGTCGGACCAGTTTTTCTGGTGCACCGTTTTGACAGGTTAGGTCTTGCTCTGGAAGTTTGTGACGGGATTTGACGGACCTGATGTGTTTTAGGGTTAATCCTATGGTCTAAATTAACCTAATCACCTATAAAAAGACCCCTAGACCTAGCCTAAACACTCATTAATCATTCCTACAACTAAATGCTGTCCAAATATTCACCAATCATGGCCTCCATCTTCTTCATGAAAGCATAAGTGTCTCAAATCAATCTATGTCATAAAAGAGCCATCTTTCTTAAGTAAAAGAGCCCTCTTTCTTTCTCGTTGGAATTATTACTTCTTGTTTCAAGGCGTTTAAGTGGAGCTTATTATTTTCTTTGCGGATTTTGCTTGTGGCTTCGTCTCAATTTTAATATATATTGATCTAGATCGCATAACCGCTCATTGTAAGCCCTATACTACTCTTAGATTCTAACTATGAAGTTAAATGTGATATGTTACAAGTTGAGTTTGGGCCTAAGAATGATATATGTTTTGATCTTATCATGTTATGCATGAATATATTCTATGCATGTTTGTAAACCTATGATCTTATCATGTTATGCATGAATATATCCTATGCATATTTGAAAACCTATCACCTTGACCTTGTGGGCTAAAAGCTATAAGCTTTATGTTGAAATGTTGCATTATATAACATGAGAACTCTTATAACCTTTATGATAACTTGCATATAATGCTATATGCGAACCTTTAGCCATCATCCTATGTCATTGATAATCATGTTTCACCTATTTGCTTAAGTTGGTATTATACATGTTTTGAGGCCTATGATGTAATATGCAAGCTTATGAACCTATTTATGCCTCATATACCACCATGTTTAACTTGTGGCCAACCTTATTACCTTATGCCCCTTTTTGTCATGCTTTTGCCAAGTTCCCCCTTTTGATCTATGTTATGCGAAACGTGCATGCGATGGGAATGCGTTGGGTTGGGTAATATTAATGACATGAAACATGATTTTAAATATGACGTGAACATTGACTTGTGATTGTGTTTGTAAACAGAATGGTGGACATGACACTTAGAAAATATGATTGTGGCCAACTCGAGGTTGGGGTGAGTTTGTAGCATAAATCTACCCGGAACCGACCGGCTTAACTAGTGGCTACAAGCAATAGGACCCAATGTGAGTAGTTGGTCATGTTGCACTAGAAACCCGAGGTTAGACCAAGTTGTGGTATAAAGCTACCCGGACCCGTCCGGCTTAACTAGTAACCACAACAAAGTCTAATGTGAGAGGTTGGGTGCATTAAAATAATTAATGCCACATGATAGGGTTAAGTCATGGACCACTTGAATACTTTACCAATTAAACATGATAGGTTGACGCGGTTAAGTCATGAACCTTGGGTACACTTAACCAACTTGATACTTGATTGGGTAGGGTTAACCACATTTGACCCGCTAGAAACCCTAGTTACGTGGTCCTTTTCACCAGTAACCCTCTTGATTGTATCATGATACCCTAGGGACTAGGCTAGGGTGGGGCACGATTACTGGGTTGACATGTAAGCGACCAAAACGACGGCTGAGTAGGTGCGCCGGTGTAGGTTCGGGCGGACCATGGTCGTGCACATGGTCCGGAGTTGAAAAAGCAGACACGGGCACCCGTAGGTTTAGACTGTGCGTGCTTGATCTGTGTCCGTGGTCGGCACCCTAGGGCTTGATACACCCTAGGGTGGACCTAGCACAGTTTGACTACACTTCGTGATTGGGCCATATGACACCGACACGACAAATTAGGCTTATAGGGAGCCGATCGACTAGACCGAGTAGTTGGACCTCAATTTAGGTCATTTCATGATGTGGGCCAGCTTTGGGCCAAGGGATCATTTCTTATACTTGACATGGATTGGAATACTAGTACACCCCCGGTGCAACTTAATCTTGTATATGCGATGCCACACTTTGTAACACCCCACTCCCGCTATGATCACTCACTAAGGGAATGCCATAGCATCGGTGGAGTATTTTAGTGAATATAGAACAGAAAAATTACAACAAGACAGATATAAATAGTACTTGAAATTTTAAAACATCATCTCATAACAGCGGAAGTAAAACATGTCTGGTTACATCATAAAACCACAATAAAGGTCAAGTACAATATCCATCAAAATAAAGAAGTACATAATCCCACTCTCATACAATAGCCAAACAAAAGAAAAGATAACTGGATAACTGGAGCTTTACATCTATCCAAGCTCCTAAAGACTGGAACAGCAATCCGATCAAGCTCCACTACTGCTAGGATCCACCGTAGGACCTGAGGGTTGGGAAAAAGATAAAAACAACAGGGTCAGACATAAGTCTGAGCGAGTCCTATAACTTTAACAATACAATCGTTAAAGTAACCAGAGAAGACATAAACTGATATACGGTAACATATAGGGATGAATGGCTACCCTAAGCAGTCAACTAAACGAAGATAAAGGATAAAGACGCATCTACCCTCCCTAAGGTAAATTACTAAACTGCACCACACCAGTCGTTCCTAACTTAAAGGTTGATCCCACCCAAGGACTTATAAAATTTACTAATTAGTACCTGCGTACCCCTAGGTGACCAAGTAGGCGCCACGGGGCCCTACAATCCACTAGGTGTACACACTACTTCCCATTCGATCGGCTCCCTAACGTAGATACCCGTGCTGGCCCCACCGTGGGATGTATCATTCCCCAATGTGGCAACCTGATGAAACTAAAGGTGCACGGCTTATATCTACTCGATGCAACAACGGCTTACCTACCAGCCCGGGCCCACTCACGCATATGAAGCCCGTTGGACTTGCGTTGCCACCGCTAACCCGTTTGCCTCTTACAGTCAAGCCCAGTATGCGTGTCCCGTCCTCGACATGGGTCGAGCCCACAAAGATACGTATGGGTTACTGGTTGAAATGGGCCTCCACAAGCTACCCACCTAAGCTTGTCCCTTTTTCTAGTATATCCCACTTAACCCTTTAATCATGTTTTAATTACATGTTCTATTTTGGTTAAGTATTCTAATCGTATTTTCTATTGCCACCCAAGGCAACCACTAGATTTTCTCATGCCACCCGAGGCACCCACTTAACCCCTCATGTCCCTCTACATGCTAATGTGGTTAAGTGTTTCTTAATTAATTAATTACGAACGTAACCTTTGTAAAGACCTCTCACATTAGACTGTCTTTTATGACCGCTGGTTAAGCCGGTTGGGTCCGGGCAGCCTTATGTCATAACAGAGTCTAACCTCGTGTCTTTACATTAATTACGTATTTAGTTTGTGCCTAAGACCTCTCACATTGGGCTAACATTTGTAGCAACTGGTTAAGCCGGTTGGGTCCGGGCAGTTTTACGCTACAACTGAGTCCAACCTCGTGTCTTAGTCAATTAATTACACCTAATTAATCACCCTCATAATTTTATATTAATTATCCCTAATTAATCAAGTTTTCTTAACATGGGTAGACCTAACTTAATAGGTAAATTCCCATGGGGTAGACCTAACTCAATAGGTAAATTCCCAACACATAGTATGGGTACACCTAACCAAATAGGCAAATTCCCATACTATGTTTATTTATTTTGTGTTATGCATAATTATATTAATTTCACACAATCTTATTAACTTATGCATTTAATTACCCCATCGTTCCCACGTAATTTCGTTCATGATATAACACATATAAAAGGTGTCAACTTGCATATGAATGAACATGTTTCAAAGGTGCCATCTTGCATATTAACAAACACATAACTTGCATATGAACTTGCATAACATGTCACATAACTTGCATATAATATGTCACATAACTTACATATTCATTTTGCATAACAAACTTGCATATTAGCTTATAGACTTGCATAATGTGTCATCATGAACTTGCATATTAATAAACATGTAACTTGCATATTTACATACATGTAACTCGCATATTAACAAACATGTAACTTGCATATAAAGAAACATGTAACTTGCATATTTACATACATGTAACTTGCATATTAACAAACATGTAACTTGCATATTAACAAACATGTAACTTGCATATTTACATACATGTAACTTGCATATTAACAAACATGTAACTTGCATATTAACAAACATGTAACTTGCATATTTACATACATGTAACTTGCATATTAACAAACATGTAACTTGCATATTAACAAACATGTAACTTGCATAGCATATTACCATGAACTTGCATAACATGCATATGATTACATAGCCCACAACTTGCATATTTAGCATCATGCAAACATAACATACATCATATTAAACTTGCATAAGCTTACATACTCAACATGCATAAACATAAGATTAATGCTAACATCATATCATATGATTCAAAGCTCATTAACCCACATACAAAACCATAAATCTCATCACATCTCATCTAATTAGTTTACCAAAAGATCATCAAAGTGATAGAAACTCACAACTAGCAACTTTGAACACCAAATGAAGAAGATTAAGATGCTAAGAAGGGATTAGAAGTTGATTAGAGAGTGATTAGTATGCAACCCTCTTCATAAAATTAGTGGAGGCCATGAGAGCTAGCATTTTGCCATAGTTTAGTCACTAGGTTTAATTATGAATGAATTAGGGTAGGTTAGGGTCTTATTTATAGATTAGGCAAGTGTTTTAGGCCATAGGATTAACCCTAGATTCAATCCAAGCCATCAAAGCATGTCTTGGGGAAGAAGTCAAGTGTAGGAACCATCTAGGGCCTTTAGATTAAAGATGGACCATGAGAACCATTCAAATGCAAAATCTGCACTTGAGCGAATCGGCCCACGGGTTGACAGCCAAACACCCTGGATTAACCCCTAGTCGACCCAGCGGGCTCGGGTCGACTTCAAAAATCGGCCGGTTCGGTTATTCCCCTCTCCCAATTCGCTGTTTTGAGCATTTTTGCATATTTATTTATTAAATTTTCAATTATATATATATATATATATATCAATATATATATATATATATATATATATATATCTACACAACCCATTTCACTTAATTAAGTATACTTTAATTTGGGAATTTTCGTGAAACTTCGCGAGGCCATATCTTGGTCATACGGACTCCGATTTTCGAAAACTCGGACTCTATTTCGCGTATTTTTCCGAGACGAACACAATGGCATAGCCCGTTTCCCTTGATTCCCATTTTAGAATTAAATTCTGCCTCGATTTATGTTATTACAGGTTATTGAAAATACGGGTTGTTACATTCTCCCCTCCTTAAAGGATTTCGTCCCCGAAATCTTCAAGTTAGGAAGAACGTATCCTACCATCCAATCATCCATCTACTCAAAGCATCATCCACGAGCAATCATTGTCCTTACAAGATTCTAAATGCTGGATGGATATATGCAAAAGTGTGTGTATATGTACTTACCTAATGCGAAAATCAGGCGGTTACTGATACAGTAAACCTCCTTAATGCAAACCATGATAGTGCCATGCATCCAATATGTATGCGAAACCCTATTGACACATACAAATTTCTACATGCGTGCACAACCATACACAAAAATGCATCATCCATATGATAACACAGCCATGATACATCCATCAATCTAACTACCACATCCATTTATGCAATATGCAACATGAAGTGACTGAGCCGATCTAGTGCCTAATGTGTGTGTATATGCATCCACGAGCAACCACTAGCAAACAATTGCATCCATATGCATCCATCAACCATAACATGTTTCAAACACATGTTTCAACCATAGGTTTTACCCTATCTAAAGGTCATAGGTATTAGCGAGAGGATATACTAAAGATAAGATAAGTACTAGACAAGCAATAAAGGAGAAGTTAAAAGACATACTCTCAAAAAGAAATGGATACAAAGAACGCATCTTTGCTTCCGTCTCCCAAGTAGCATTGCTTTCGTCATCTCCCCATTGCACTTTAACTAGCTGAACTTCTCTGTTCCTCAACTTCCTAGTTTCTGACCCAAGGATGCGAGTAGGAGCTCGTCGAATCGTCGCATCACGCTCTACCTCTACATCTCTAAGCAAGCTCGGCTCTACCACCTCCGCGGTCTCATGTAAGCACTTCCTCAAATGTGATACATGGAATACATCATGAACACCACTAAGTCTGTCGGGCAACTCCACCCTATATGCCATCCGTCCAATCCTTTCCTTAATAGGAAACGGCCCAACAAATCTCGGTGCTAACTTCCCTACGGACCCAAAGCGAACAACATTTCTCAATGGAGATACTTTGACAAAAACCATGTCCCCAACCTCAAACTCAAGATCCGTCCTTCTCCGATCCGCATAAGATTTCTGTCTATCTTGCGCTGCTTTCATCCTTTTTCGAATTAAATCAATCTTCTCTGAAGTCTCTCTAACCATATCCGGCCCAAGCAAGATCTTATCCGTAGATTCCCACCAACATGTAGGAGATCGACAAGGCCTTCCATAAAGAGCTTCGAAAGGAGCCATACCAATACTGGACTGAAAGCTGTTATTATATGCGAACTCCACCAAAGGAAGATGTTCTTCCCATGTACCTCCAAAATCCAAGATACAAAGCCTCAAAAGATCTTCTAAGATACGGTTCACCCTCTCGGTCTGACCGTCCGTCTGAGGATGATATGCGGTGCTCAAACACAACTGAGTCCCTACCGCCTCTTGCAAACTTCTCCAAAACTCACTAGTGAAAATAGGATCTCGATCACTCACAATGCTGGATGGTACGCCATGCAATCTAACAATCTCTCTAACATAGACTGAAGCAAGCCATGGAGCGGTCCTCTTACTCTTTACGGGTATAAAATGGGCACTCTTGGTAAGTCTGTCTACCACAACCCAAATTCCCGTATTGCCCTTCCTCGATCTCGGTAACCCGTCGATGAAATCCATCGAGACACTATCCCACTTCCACTGTGGAACTTCCAATGGGTGTAGCAACCCACCGGGTTTCCTTTGCTCCACTTTAACTTGTTGGCACACTAAGCATCTAGCCACATACTCGGCCACATCTTTCTTCATACCGGCCCAGAAGAAAACTCTCTTCATGTCTTGGTACATTTTGTCTCCACCGGGATGAATAGTCATTCTTGAACGATGTGCATCATCCAAAATAGCCTTCTTCAAACCCTCATCTTGCGGTACACAAAGTCTACCGTCTCTATGCAACCATCCCTTATCATCTATGGTGTATCTACCCAAATGGCTGGACGACTCCCCTCTTATAAGCTTCTCTACCAACACAACCAACTGTGGGTCGTCTCGCTGAGCCTCGCCAATCCGTCTCAAAAGAGTAGGTCTAACCTCCAAGGATGCCAACAAACCAGGTACAAAATCAACAGAAGGTCTGAAGTCAAACAAAGAAAGAAACTCCAAGCTTCGTCGTTCCACGAACAATGGACTCAAAGATAGCCTTTTTCTACTTAAGGCGTCTGCCACCACGTTACCCTTACCAGGGGTATACGCTATCTCGAAATCATAGGATGCTAAGAACTCCATCCACCTTTGCTGTCTTAAGTTTAAATCCTTCTGAGAGAATAAGTACTTCAATGATTTATGGTCGGTGAACAACTCGAATCTCTCACCAAGAAGATAATGGCGCCAAGACTTAAGTGCGAAAACAATCGCGGCCAACTCTAGATCATGGGTAGGGTAATTCTTCTCATGCACTCTCAATTGTCTCCCTCCATAGGCTATTACCCTTCCCTCCTGCATCAAGACTGCGCCTAATCCTGTTCCACAAGCATCGGTATAAACAACAAACGGCTTACTCCCATCTGGAAGCACTAAAACTGGAGCGGTGGTCAAAGCTCTCTTTAACCGTCGGAAAGCATCATCACAATCTACATCCCATGAGAAAACCAGATTCTTCTTCGTCAAGCGGGTTAATGGGGCTGATATCTTCGCGAAGTCTTTGATGAACTTCCTATAATATCCTGCCAACCCCAAGAAACTTCTTACCTCGGTAGCATTTCTAGGAACTTTCCAATCCTGGATAGATACTATCTTTGCGGGATCCACAGCTATCCCTTCCTTAGAGACCACATGCCCTAAGAATCGCACTTCTCTTCTCCAAAAATGGCATTTAGAGAATTTAGCTTTAAGACTATGCGCTCGAAGAGTCTCCAACACTTCCTTGAGATGTAAGGCATGCTCTTCTTCATTCTTGGAAAAGACCAAGATGTCATCCACAAAAACTACTACAAACTTATTCAGATACTCTCTGAACACTCTACTCATGAGATCAACAAAGTATGCGGGGGTGTTTGTCAACCCAAATGGCATCACTAGCCACTCATAAAAACCATCCGGAGTCCGGAAAGCAGTCTTCTCTATACTGTCCTCCGCCACTCTTAACTGATGAAACCCTGTAGCTAAGTCCATCTGCGAAAATACTGACGCGCCAACCAACTGATCAAAGAGATCATCTATCCTCGGTAATGGGTGTCTATTCTTCTTCGTGAGCTTATTAAGTTCCCTATAATCCACACAAAGTCTGAGGGACCCATCCGCCTTCGTGGCAAACACTACTGGAGCTCCCCACTCCGATATACTTCGCCTTATGAACCCCTTCTCAAGCAACTCCCCTACTTGCTTATGAAGTTCTCTTCTCTCACGAGGAGCCATGTGGCGTACTGGCAAAGACACTGGTTTGGCATTATCCACCAAATAAATTCGGAAATCTATCTCCCGCTTCGGAGGCAAACCCTTTACTTCTTCAAACACATCCGGATATTCCCGGACTACTCTGACAGAACACAAACTTTCGACCGAAGCATCGAGCGATTCAAGATAACTTAGCAAAACAGATTCCATGGGATTGCAAGAGATCTCGAGAGTGTTACCCAAGCGGGTCATGAGCCTGACAACTCTCCTTTCGCAATCAAGAACGGCACCATTACTGGATAACCAGTCCATGCCCAAGATCAACCCATAGCCCGTGAAGCCCAATACAAAAGCATCACATCTAAACTCAACGCTAAGTATAGAAATCTTCAAACCCAAACATATCATAGACAGATATATGGAGCCCCCAATTGGGTTTGAGACAACCAAGGGATCATCAACTAGACTGGTGTCTAAGTGCAGTGACTCAACTAACGATGATGAGATAAAAGAATGCGATGCGCCAGAGTCAAACAAAGTACGAACTGGATGATCAAACAGAAAAACCAGACTTTCAACGGAAATAGTTCTACCTCTCTGCTGAATCGGTGGAACTGAGAGAACCTGAACTTGCCCCCCTGACTGAGGTGGTGCTATAAGAGCTTGCACCTGGCCTCCTGAGGTAGACCCCGTCTTCTGCCCCTTCTTTGGGCAGTTTTTCACAAGATGCCCTGCTTCACCACAATGAAAGCAACCGGTCTTCTTCTTTTTGCGACAATCCTTACTGAGGTGTCCTGGTGTTCCACAATTGAAGCACTTCTTCTTCGTCTTCTTTTTGTCACCATTGCCTTTTCCGCCCTTGCCTTGTTGTTGCTGTTGCGGTTTCTTCTGATCCCCCTTTTTCTCTGGTGCCTTAGAATTCTTATCATCCTCATGCATAAGTGCCATGTAGACAAGCTTCTCAAAAGTGGCCCCCATAGGAATGTGAGTCATAGCTATTCCTTGCAATGGTTCGTTCAAGCCTCTAACGAACCTCAAAGCCTTCTTCTCCGGTGTATTCACCAACTCTATGCCAAACCTTGCTAATTGATTGAATTTGTTGACATATTCTTTCACCGTGAGATTCCCTTGCTTCAAATTCAAGAACTTCTCCATAAACAGATTCTCTTCCGCCCTTGAGAGAAACTTAGCCCCAAACCTTTGCTTAAAATCTGCCCAAGAGTCAACAGGGCGTTCTCCATTAGTGACCTCCCACCAGAATGAGGCCTCTCCCTTCATTAACCAAGCCGCCAACTTGACTTTCTTTCCCTCTTCCACTTCAAAGATATCTAGCAACTCTTCCACTTCCTTAAGCCAATCTCTAGCCTCTACGAAAGTCTCTGAACCAAGAAAAGGTTTTCCTCCTATAGCCTTGAACTCCTTGCAAACCTTAGCAAAATTATCCACTCTAGGCTGAGGAGGAGGAGCGGTTGTCTCTGGTGTAGTAGCATTGGCCGGACCCGCAGCCGCGGCCCTAGCCTCTTGCAACCTCCTATACCATAGTGGTATAACTAAACCCTCCGGGATGTTAAGATCTTCAGCCATGCTGAAACGAAAGAGGAAAGATTCAAAAAGGAGATTCCGAAAGATAAAGATATGGCTATTGGGGATTATGCTTTTCTTTTTCAAAAACTTTTTCTCTTAGAAGACATGCTTTTAAAAATACTTTCTTCGAAAATACTCTTAGAAAGTAGTTTTTCTCAAAAATTTTATCTGTTCTGGTAACCTTAAGCTCTGATACCACGTGTAACACCCCACTCCCGCTATGATCACTCACTAAGGGAATGCCATAGCATCGGTGGAGTATTTTAGTGAATATAGAACAGAAAAATTACAACAAGACAGATATAAATAGTACTTGAAATTTTAAAACATCATCTCATAACAGCGGAAGTAAAACATGTCTGGTTACATCATAAAACCACAATAAAGGTCAAGTACAATATCCATCAAAATAAAGAAGTACATAATCCCACTCTCATACAATAGCCAAACAAAAGAAAAGATAACTGGATAACTGGAGCTTTACATCTATCCAAGCTCCTAAAGACTGGAACAGCAATCCGATCAAGCTCCACTACTGCTAGGATCCACCGTAGGACCTGAGGGTTGGGAAAAAGATAAAAACAACAGGGTCAGACATAAGTCTGAGCGAGTCCTATAACTTTAACAATACAATCGTTAAAGTAACCAGAGAAGACATAAACTGATATACGGTAACATATAGGGATGAATGGCTACCCTAAGCAGTCAACTAAACGAAGATAAAGGATAAAGACGCATCTACCCTCCCTAAGGTAAATTACTAAACTGCACCACACCAGTCGTTCCTAACTTAAAGGTTGATCCCACCCAAGGACTTATAAAATTTACTAATTAGTACCTGCGTACCCCTAGGTGACCAAGTAGGCGCCACGGGGCCCTACAATCCACTAGGTGTACACACTACTTCCCATTCGATCGGCTCCCTAACGTAGATACCCGTGCTGGCCCCACCGTGGGATGTATCATTCCCCAATGTGGCAACCTGATGAAACTAAAGGTGCACGGCTTATATCTACTCGATGCAACAACGGCTTACCTACCAGCCCGGGCCCACTCACGCATATGAAGCCCGTTGGACTTGCGTTGCCACCGCTAACCCGTTTGCCTCTTACAGTCAAGCCCAGTATGCGTGTCCCGTCCTCGACATGGGTCGAGCCCACAAAGATACGTATGGGTTACTGGTTGAAATGGGCCTCCACAAGCTACCCACCTAAGCTTGTCCCTTTTTCTAGTATATCCCACTTAACCCTTTAATCATGTTTTAATTACATGTTCTATTTTGGTTAAGTATTCTAATCGTATTTTCTATTGCCACCCAAGGCAACCACTAGATTTTCTCATGCCACCCGAGGCACCCACTTAACCCCTCATGTCCCTCTACATGCTAATGTGGTTAAGTGTTTCTTAATTAATTAATTACGAACGTAACCTTTGTAAAGACCTCTCACATTAGACTGTCTTTTATGACCGCTGGTTAAGCCGGTTGGGTCCGGGCAGCCTTATGTCATAACAGAGTCTAACCTCGTGTCTTTACATTAATTACGTATTTAGTTTGTGCCTAAGACCTCTCACATTGGGCTAACATTTGTAGCAACTGGTTAAGCCGGTTGGGTCCGGGCAGTTTTACGCTACAACTGAGTCCAACCTCGTGTCTTAGTCAATTAATTACACCTAATTAATCACCCTCATAATTTTATATTAATTATCCCTAATTAATCAAGTTTTCTTAACATGGGTAGACCTAACTTAATAGGTAAATTCCCATGGGGTAGACCTAACTCAATAGGTAAATTCCCAACACATAGTATGGGTACACCTAACCAAATAGGCAAATTCCCATACTATGTTTATTTATTTTGTGTTATGCATAATTATATTAATTTCACACAATCTTATTAACTTATGCATTTAATTACCCCATCGTTCCCACGTAATTTCGTTCATGATATAACACATATAAAAGGTGTCAACTTGCATATGAATGAACATGTTTCAAAGGTGCCATCTTGCATATTAACAAACACATAACTTGCATATGAACTTGCATAACATGTCACATAACTTGCATATAATATGTCACATAACTTACATATTCATTTTGCATAACAAACTTGCATATTAGCTTATAGACTTGCATAATGTGTCATCATGAACTTGCATATTAATAAACATGTAACTTGCATATTTACATACATGTAACTCGCATATTAACAAACATGTAACTTGCATATAAAGAAACATGTAACTTGCATATTTACATACATGTAACTTGCATATTAACAAACATGTAACTTGCATATTAACAAACATGTAACTTGCATATTTACATACATGTAACTTGCATATTAACAAACATGTAACTTGCATATTAACAAACATGTAACTTGCATATTTACATACATGTAACTTGCATATTAACAAACATGTAACTTGCATATTAACAAACATGTAACTTGCATAGCATATTACCATGAACTTGCATAACATGCATATGATTACATAGCCCACAACTTGCATATTTAGCATCATGCAAACATAACATACATCATATTAAACTTGCATAAGCTTACATACTCAACATGCATAAACATAAGATTAATGCTAACATCATATCATATGATTCAAAGCTCATTAACCCACATACAAAACCATAAATCTCATCACATCTCATCTAATTAGTTTACCAAAAGATCATCAAAGTGATAGAAACTCACAACTAGCAACTTTGAACACCAAATGAAGAAGATTAAGATGCTAAGAAGGGATTAGAAGTTGATTAGAGAGTGATTAGTATGCAACCCTCTTCATAAAATTAGTGGAGGCCATGAGAGCTAGCATTTTGCCATAGTTTAGTCACTAGGTTTAATTATGAATGAATTAGGGTAGGTTAGGGTCTTATTTATAGATTAGGCAAGTGTTTTAGGCCATAGGATTAACCCTAGATTCAATCCAAGCCATCAAAGCATGTCTTGGGGAAGAAGTCAAGTGTAGGAACCATCTAGGGCCTTTAGATTAAAGATGGACCATGAGAACCATTCAAATGCAAAATCTGCACTTGAGCGAATCGGCCCACGGGTTGACAGCCAAACACCCTGGATTAACCCCTAGTCGACCCAGCGGGCTCGGGTCGACTTCAAAAATCGGCCGGTTCGGTTATTCCCCTCTCCCAATTCGCTGTTTTGAGCATTTTTGCATATTTATTTATTAAATTTTCAATTATATATATATATATATATCAATATATATATATATATATATATATATATATCTACACAACCCATTTCACTTAATTAAGTATACTTTAATTTGGGAATTTTCGTGAAACTTCGCGAGGCCATATCTTGGTCATACGGACTCCGATTTTCGAAAACTCGGACTCTATTTCGCGTATTTTTCCGAGACGAACACAATGGCATAGCCCGTTTCCCTTGATTCCCATTTTAGAATTAAATTCTGCCTCGATTTATGTTATTACAGGTTATTGAAAATACGGGTTGTTACACACTTGATCTATCTTGTTAACTTTTCACCATGCCAGTTATCACCCTACATCTCATCTCTGTTTTACATGTTCAGTTAGCTTTATTAGTTTTATTAGTTTTTATACTAATAGTAGATAGGACCTACCAGTCTTTTTGACTGACCCGTTTTCTTTCACCTCTTTTCTTCTGTTTCCCTCCCCAGGTTTGCAGGGTGGGAACACTGTTATCTAGCTGGATCTTTTGCTGCTTTTCTGGATAGCTCACGTATGGTTTGAGCATGCTATGGCCTTATGCGACTTTGGGGATAGTTACTTTATGTTTCTTTTTCAGTTTTCAGTTTATGTTCTAGACTTTGTTTTATGGGAAAATAATGAACTAGTACTTTGATGTAACTCGACTATGGTTTTGAAATGCTGGTTTTATCCGCTGCTTTATTTACTCTGTTTTTACTTACATGTTCTGTCTTGTGATATCTGCATGCATGTTTACCTTGTTTAACGCCCCTCCAAAGTTAGTGTCCTTGCAAGAGTGGCACTGGCGGAGGTGGGGTGTTACAAAATATATATTATATATATAATATAATGGCCTGAATAGAACGCGTCGCGCCGTGGTAGTTCACGAATTTCGACCATTGACTTCGAATGGACATTGCGGGAGATCCGGTCGTCGGATTCTCCTAAAACCGGAACTATTGGGTTCGTATAGAAAAGAGCTTTCTAAAGAATATGAGAAATTTGAAATCTAACGGTTGGATTTGGAGATATATCCAAATCAATTTCAGAAAAGGTCGCTGTAAGTGCAGTTTGATGGCCGTAAATGGAAATCGACCGTTCGGGCTTTGATAAAATTATTAAAAATATCAATAATTAGTGTAAAATCATAAGAAATGATTTGGAAAGAACTAAGAGGAAAATTCCATATTTGAAAAGATAAAAATAGATTTTTATCGAAATGAACTAGTTATTAACTAGAATATTTATTTATTTATTTTGAAATAAATAAATTGGATTTGAAATGGTTTCCAAAAACAACCAGAATTTCCAATATACAAATTGGAATGGGTTTGAATCGAAATTATCTTCGAAGTATTTCGATATTGGATTCCGTGATTATACGGACATTGTGGAGGAATTTGGAAGATATGTATATATATCGTTATTCCAGTACGATATTTGTTGATTTCAGAATTTGATATTGAATATAAGCCGATATATTTTCTATTCAGAGCCTTGTATTTGATATCGAATGTGATTTGGGTTAGTCGTGAACTGTGTTTTAAAAGACATTAGTTCTTTAACCCAGTTAAAGATTAAAACTAAGTGTAGTTTTAATGAATCTTTAATTAGATTGAAACGATCGAGAAAGGGGTATCGCCAGTTTTGCTCCGAGCGATAGTTAAATCTTTAATTAAATTTGAACGTGAAATGGTAATTAAATTTACCAATAACACCGTGGTGTTAGTTATGGGGTAATAACAGTTTTGCTCCATGGGATGAATAGTTCGAGATTGGGAAATAAAATAAATAATTACTTCGGTGTGGTTCGCTAATCTCAACTAGTTTGGAAAACCATAATCTGGTTTGAAATGTCATCCAAAGGAAGATTAAAGAATAAATTTTAAAGAATTTATCTTTGATAAAATTAACGGGAAACTTTCCCTAAGAATATGAAATTTAGAAACTAGCTGTAGGCTAGTTAAGAAGAATGGTTTCCTGGGTATTGATCTGATGTTGGTTTCGGCCTTCGGGGTTAATATTTGGGGAATTGTTCTCTTACTAATTTACGGTTAGTGATTGATGAATTGGAATGAGGCGCATATTGTGTTTTATAGCACTTGTTGATTAAGATACGCGAGTTATTCAGAAAGTCCGGGTATAACCCATTTTGAATAATTGATTCGATCGAAGAGATTGAAGACGGTGCAAGACCGACGATCTTCACATCGAATGGATTGGTGCTACTGATGCTCATGATGAGAGTAGCTACCTTGAAGGGGGCTAATGTGGTAGCCGTCCGGACGTACTTGGAGGTCGACGAATATGCGAGGAAAGTGCCTCCGGTTTCGTTCAGACCCAGAACAAACTTGTAAATGGACTGTGTGTCTGACATTGGATTTTATTCTGTGTGATTGATTTCTATTAAATATATATCTGTTTGGCGGCGGAGAATTTATTCTCTTGCTTAACGCCCTTCTCTGAGACATACAAGCTCAGAGGTTATATATCGATGGATATCAATCGTATGGCATGAATTGCCTTTGTGGCATGCCTAAGTGGCAAATGATCAAGACTTCTGTTGAAAAGCAAAGTCTTGTGGTTGATGATCAAAGCACAGCTTTGATATAGCGCTGCTTTGTGTATAGCGTTGATTCGCGGGCCTCACACCCTGGTATGGTGGTAAACTGATGTTTGATCAGTATGCTTTTTAGAGGATGGGCACCTTAGTGGTGTCGTGGATTCGGTCGACCGAGATTGAGCTTAGTGCTCAGAGGAATAGGGCTCACCCCCGATTCCCTGAGGGATAGAGCAAGCGATGTTTTCTCTCGCCGAGACGTAAGCCGCAGTGATACTCGATTTCCCAAAAGTGCGGATGTGCATTACGGTGTTTTCTCTCGCTTAGACGTAAGCCATTGTGGATGGCACTACGCGGTCGATCTTTCGAATCAGGAGCCACCATGATGGAAATCCAATTTCTAAACATGACATTTTGCGGTTTTGATTGTAGAGCCTAGTATTGGCGATATGATATATGGTACCCATGTCGTCTATGATTGATACATTTGTATTTGAAGTTGTTTTCTTCACTTATAGTAATAATATAAGATGAAATTTCACGTATCAAGCATATTTGGCTATTATAAGGGAAAACCCTATCCTCCTACTTGCGTTGCATTGTGTGATGGGACCTGGGTCTTATAATAGCTTCATTGTTCTTTATTTAGCATTGCGCTGTTTGTTTTATGCACTGGTATTCTTGGGAGGAAACCCGTTCCGTGTTATACGACGTGGTCCCTTGATTTACCTAACTTTAAAAACAAAGATTAATAACTGTTTTAGTTCTCACACCAGTCACATGACTGACCTGGAGTTTATTGTTTTGACCTAAACTCTGGGTGCCCCTATTTCCACACGGGCTGCTAGTAGTTTTGGTTTTGCAGATTTATATTCAAAGGATCCTGGTTTACAGCTGAAGCGATATTCGGAAAGCTCTGTATCCGTGTATCTGTTTTCAGTTGTGCTTTGTATTGTTTTTCCGCTGCGATGTATTTAAATGTAATTTAAATCCCTGATATTTTCTGTGTAATATTTATTCATACTCTATTATATTCTTGTATTCTGATGGAATTGTTGTAATGAGCAATGAAATGTTCTTCTGTTTGTGTTCTAATTTGTTGTGTTTTCGAAGCAATCCGGGCTTTCCTTCACGGGGAAGTTTGGGTCGCCACACCGGAATCAACAAAAGTGGTTTCGTTGAAAACGGAGATCGTTTGCAAAATGGTTATTTTTAAGGGCCATACATAATACAAAAAATATATAAATTCCATAGCAACTATTCTGAATTTTAAACTGGACATAACTTTTAATTCTCGTTATGAAATCTAAGTTTTTCACATACGTTAGAAAGATGTTATTAAACAATTCAAATATTTCTGGTTTTACTGAAATCCGATTTATTTTGAATTATGTACGTTCAATTGAAATATAAAATCGAATTTTCAAACTAGCGCGCCATTTCAGGCTCGTTTTATAATTAAAATAAATTTATACGTTCTAACTTCTATTAAAATAAATTTTATTCGTTATTATTTAAAATAAATCATTTTAAATATCCAAAATCCACTAAACTAGCTAAAATAAAATTTTTAATTTGGTTCTGAAAATCCTGGTTGTTACAATCTCACCCACTTAAAATCTATTCGTCCTCGAAAAGGAACGGAGCTGAAAGTTTAAGTAATCAACTCAACTTTCATTTTGGCTTTCATTCTTCAACTTTTCAGTTTCTATGAATTTTCTACTTTCTCAAAAATTTGGCTAACATCCCAAATTTTCAAAAAAATTCGCCATAACCTCCTTTGTACGGGTTGATTTTTAAAACCATAACTTGCCTCACACGGCCCACACCAATCCAAAAGAAAAGATAAAGCCAAGCAGCTAGCCAATCAGCTCATAAAATCATCAAAACCCAAGAAATAAAATAAACATGTACCTATTTGTCGGGCATATAATTTTATTCCTCTTCTTAGCTTCCATGCTATGACCTATTCATTGTATACATGTACATGTATGCAATTTCAATCAATTTTCAATTCAGTTCACTATTTGATCGATTTGGCTAAATTTGCCATTAATTCACATGTTGGTTTCAATAATTTTATTAGTTAAACTAATAATCAAACAACACAACCAGCAATCAATTGGTTGATTAATGTTTCAAATTCATAATTTTATATACTCAAAAATCATGTTTTTGATGCCAATTCACAACAATAACCCTATCTAGTTTTGGTTCTCACACCAATAAATTGGAAATATATAGATATCCCACTTTCGAAACTTGAACATAAATGCTGATGATGACCAGCCATCATCAGAATCAATCTCCGAGCGATTAGAGTGTGATTCTATATCTATCCAGTATATTTGAGATTTTGTATACACGTTTGCAAGGCGTATATGAAAAATCTTCATATACTCGATTGTCCAAATTCACTATAAAATAAAATACTCAAATACGTAAAATAGGGTTTAAATTTTAAAGACAATTTTTTTTTCATTGTTATGTTAAAAATAACACTCCTTGAAACTCATTCTAGGATACTACTGATCCCATCTCTAACGAGTCGTTCTCCTTGGATATTACTAACCCAATCTCTGATTAATTCTTCCGTTTGGTTCTAATGTGTCATGTTCTCGAGCTCTGTAAACCAAAGCTCAGACACCAAACTATAACGACCCGAACTTCCCCGTCAGCCTAAACCGAACAAGAAGGCAGACTGTTTTGAGAACAAGACCAATCCAAACACCAATAGAAGAACATTTCATTGTTATTACAACAATTTACAATAGAGTACAAGAATATAACAGAGTATGAACAAATAATATACAGCAAAAAATATTAGAGATTTAAACAATATTTAAATACATAACAGCGGAAAATAATACATAATACAACTAAAAGAAATACACCGATACAGAGATTTTCGAATATAGTTCCAGTTGTAAATTCAGGATCCTGTGGGTTATAATATCTGCAAAAACCAAAACTACTATCTGTCCGTGTGGAAAATCGAGGCACCTAGAGTTTAGGTTAAAACAATAACTCTGAGTCGGTCATGTGACTAGTGTGAGAACTAAAACAGTTATTAACTTGATTTTAAAGTTAGATAAATTAAGGGACCATGCTGTATAACATGGAACAGATTTAACCCCAAGAATACTAGTGCATAAAACATACAACGCAATGCTAAATAGAAAAATGAAGCTATTATAAGACTCAGGTCCCATTACACAATGCAATGCAAGTCGGAGGATAGAGTTTTACTAGCAAAAAATGCTTGGTATGTGAAATTTCATATTTTATAATTACTATAAGTGAAGAAATCAACTTCAAATATAAATGTATCAATCATAGGCGCGTAGGTACCCATATATTACGTTGCCAAATATATATTCACAAATAAAATCGTGAAATCACATATTGGAAGTTGGGTTTCCATCATGAACCAAGGTAGGCGATTGTCCTTACCGATTCAAGACTCTTAAGCCCGTGCCTCAAGATACAATCGCAAATGCACCTGCGGTTAGCCATATGGCCGTCACCCGTCGATGATTAGTAATACCATAAACTATATGTAAGCCTGCCCTATGGGGCATCAAATCTGTTCAGTATATCGACCTTAACATCAATCGACCCCGTAGTGACCGATATATCCGAGGCGCCTCTCTCTTCATCAAGTAATAATAAGCAACACCCACATGAGTAAACAGTCCGGGCTCTATACCATGACGTTACTTCTAGCCAGAAACTAATATATGTCCATTTCCAAGTGTTCCTCATTCGTTTTAGGTTCATACTGGGATGTGAAGCTCGAGAATTAACACTACACAAAGCTATGCTATTTAAAGTCGTGCTTTGATCATCAACCACAAGACTCTTCTTTTCAACAAAAGCCTTGATCATTTGCATCTCAGCATGTCACACTGACAATTCACGCCATGCGACTGATGTCTATCGCTATATAACCTCTAAGCTCGTACGTCTCAGAGAAGGGTGTTAAGCAAGAAAATAAATTCTCCACCACCAAACAGATATATATTTAATAGAAATCAATCAACACATAATAAAATCCAATGTCATACATGCATCCATTTACTAGTTCATTCTGGGTCTGAACGAAATCAGAGGCACGTTATTCCTTGTCCCATATGTCCAATACAGGGGAGAGGACCTCACATATCCGGTCGATCTCCAAGTACATCTGGATGATCACTACTTATTACCTTGTCTTGGGTGTATGGCCCAATCAAGACATCAGTAAACATCCAAACGATGTGAAGATCTCCGGTCTTCGACCACCATCTTCATCGTCGACTTATCGTCGTATCAATTATTCAGAATGGGATAAACCCAGTCTTTTCGAGTAACTCGCATATCTTGTAAACAACTGCTATAAAAACACAACATACACCTCATTCCGATCTAGAATATTCTTCTATTCAAATATTCTTTTCACAATTTAAACCAAATTAAGGTTTTCCAAACTAGTCGGGATTAGCGAACCTTACCGAAGAAATCATTTATTTTATTTCCCAATCCCAACCTATTCATCCATGGAGCAAAACTGGTAATACTCCATATCTAACACCACGGTGTTATCGGTAAATTTATTTACCATTTCATGTTCAACTCTAATTAAATAATTAACTATCGCCTGGAGTAAAACTGGTGGTACTCCATTCTCGATCGTTTCCCAAAATTAATAATTTAAATTATCACATTCACGTTTCAATCTAATTAAAGATTAATTAAAACTCCACTTAGTTTTAATCTTCCCAAAAATCAATATTATTGATTATTTAAATTTGGTAAATCAATCATGTCGCATCGACAATCTACATTGTACCATTGATTCCTGCCGATATATAACCTCTAAGCTCGTACGTCTTAGAGAAGGGAGTTAAACAAGAGAGTAAATCCTCCACCACTAAACAGATATATATTTGGCAGAGATCAGCAATACAATGTTAGACATGTAATCCTGTCTTTAACTGGGTTAAAGAACCAATGTCATTTAAAACACAGTTCACGATAAACCCAAAATCACATTCTGTTAATTATTGAATCTTCACGGAAAAATAGATCAACATATAATCGATATCAATTTCCGTATCTGACTAATTTCATAAATGGAATAATGACAAAGCCTTTAAAATTCCATATATATTAATTGTCTTCCTCCACAGAAGCTCACTTCGGTTATTACCAAATCGAATTCCATTCAATTCCAATTTAATATATTAAATTGGAAATGTTTACTTTGGGAAATTTCCATTAAATCTTAATAAAAAGATTTATATTCCAAATCACATTTCACTGTTAATTGGGTTAAAGAACGAATGTCATTAAAAAAACACAGTCCACAATAAACCCAATTCACATTCCATTTTATTACAATTACTAAATATAATTGGAAACATTAATAATCCTAATTAAAAGATTTATTCGTTTCACACGGGGTTTAAGAACAGTGCTATTGAAGACACCATTCACGACAAACCCAAAATCCAATTTAATATTAGATATAAGGCACTGAATAGAAATTATATCGGCTTATATTCAATATCTAATTCTGAAACCAACACATATCGGATGGGGAATAACGATATATATCTATCTTCCAAATTCCTCCACAATATC
This sequence comes from Allium sativum, assembly GCA_030737875.1. Taxonomy (NCBI): domain Eukaryota; kingdom Viridiplantae; phylum Streptophyta; class Magnoliopsida; order Asparagales; family Amaryllidaceae; genus Allium; species Allium sativum. Next base: position 832,770,444 of record CM060910.1, read on the forward strand.
CGTATAGTCACAGAATCCAATATTGAAATCTCCCAAATACGATTTCTATTCAAATCAATCCAATTTGTATATTGAAATTTTTTGGTTTTATTAAAACCCTTTATAAATCCAATTTATTTATTTAAAAATTATCGGATTTCAAATCTAGTTAATAACTAGTTCATTTTGATAAAAATAAATTTTTATCTTTACAAATGTGGAATTTTTCATCCAAATTCTTTCCAAATCATTTATTATGATTTTACACAAATTAATAATACTTTTAATAATTTTATTAAGGCCCTTTCAGTCGATTTCCATAAATGGTCATCGAACTGCATTTACAACGAGCTTTTCCAATTAAAACTTATTTTATAAATCATTTACAAATTTGTTTTAAAACAATTTTAACTTCATTTTCAATTTTAAATCAAAATTGAATATTCCATATCATTATAATATTAAAATGATAATATTTTCAAAAAACAGATTTTGAAATCATTTCTTTTACGATATTCATTATAAAAACGAATAAAATCGATACAAATATCATTCGCGTCAAAATGTTGCAAATCTAATCAACACGGCTTTATATATTTCAATATTCTCGTGTCCATCCCAAATCGGACATTAAAATCATATTTTTATCCTTTACAGAATATTATTTTAAAATATTCGTTATTTTAAAATATTCATTATTCATTATTCTAAAATATTCATTCTTTCTAAATTGGAATCAGACCCAACCAATTACCATATAATGTTATTTATATGGATTTCATACAACACATGTACATAACATAATAATACACAATCAACCATCATTCAGAGTGCAATTTACAACTGTATAAGTGTTAAAAAGAAACAATTAACGCTCATCACAGCCTGTCAACCCATCGATTGACATACAACTAAATATTGGGATTAGTGTATGTCCAATATCATCCCAATACCCGTGTGGGGTTTTCAAAGAACAAATACTGATTATTATTTGTGCAGTTGGGCTATGTGTAAAATTTATCGTCCCAGCCAATATCAGTTAAATGGCTGTACATAAACAAACAGTCCGATTTGTAAATGAATAATTATTTTATTTTATTTTGTTTTCATGATAATTTTTATATAAATAATTTTATATATACAACAATAAAAATCTCAATCACAATCCAAACAAACAATCATGGTTAGGACAATAAATAGTGTTGGGGGCTTCTAAGCCCCATCTGCATCCTAGTATATATTTAACTGTAAAATAATTAGATTAAGAAGGAGTTCTCACTTTGGGTTCCACTCTGCCAGTCTTTATTGGCGATGGTTTTAATAAAATTAAACTGGTCATTCAATTTTATCAAAAATTCCAGGTAGCCTCGTTTCCATTCTGGTTAGTTCCATGTTGTAGCGTTCGTTGTTGTGATTCCAACGTGACTTAAATCGTCGGATTCCAACCTTGTATGAAGAAGATATGAATTTTAATACATTGCATTACATATTTAAAATAACTAAAGTTAATTAATTAAATTAATTAACTCATTAGTTCTCTAATATTTATCATCGTTAATACATAGGCCGATACAACCGAACCCATACTCGAGGATTAGGGTTCCAAATCACACAAAATCGAGGTGCTGAACCTCGATCGGGACCTACCACCACGAAGTCCATTCACTCCTCTTCCAACCCTGACCATCTGAGCTTCGATCGAGGCACGAACGACCGCGGTTTTATCATGAAATTCGATTCCCACACGAAGAGTTAATCCATCACCACCGTTGGTTTTATACATTTTGATGCGCTCTTCGATTTTCTCTTTGAAACCATCGTGAATTACTGAAGGGATTGAACAATTTAGAGGGGCAGTGTTTCAAAAAAAATCTGCCCTTAATTCTGGATGTGGCAGCGGGTTCTATTGTAAAGAGAGAGGGCTTAGGGTTTTATAAATATTTATTTCATATTTTTTTATTATTTATTTCCAAAAATGAGATTTTTACATTTGAACTCCAAATCAAACCATATGACTATCACCCCTAGCTAAATACCCCCATTCCGAACACAATGGGATATTTCCTGTTAGCCAATTTGACTGTTTCGATCAGCTTTCATTAAAATTAAAATATAAATTAATTTAACGTTCAAAATTGATTTCAATGTACATTTTAATTTACCGGGGCCACATACTGACTCCAAAAATCCCAGAAAAATAAATCCACTTAGGTTTTTACAATACGGTTCTAATAAAACTAATTTCATCAAATTTGGAGGCTGACTGAAAAATGGCCATTTTCCAGTCGATTAAATTCAACTAAAATTGACAAAACACATTTATATTTACTGTGCTCACATATTGATTCCTAAAACTATGAAAATTGGAATCTAGCAACAATTTAACAATCCAAATCCAATAAAAGTGGTTTGTCGAAAATGGAGGTCATTTGCAAAATGACTATTTTTAAGGGCCATATGTAATATAAAATACATATAAATTCCATATCGACTATTCTGAATATTAAATTGAACATAACTTTTAATTCTCGTTATGAAATCTCAGCTTTTCACATTCATTAGAAAGATATTATTAAACAGATTCAAATATTTCTAGTTTTACTGAAATCTGATTTATTTTGAATTCTGTACATTCAATTGAAATTTTAAATCGAATTTTCAAACTACCGCGCCATATCAGGCTTGTTTTATAATTAAAATAAATTTATACGCTCTAACTTCGATTAAAACAAATTTTTAGTCGTTATTATTTAAAATAAATTATTTTAAATATAAAAAATTCATCAAAATGGCTTAAATAAAAAAATTTAAGTTGGCTCTGAAAGTCCGGGTTGTTACAATTAGTGAAAACAGAATTGAATTTGGTAGATTATTGGTGTAGAATCATAAAAATGATAATAATTAATATTGTAATGAAGTAGAGTGAAAATGGAGAAGAAGTGGTGATTAAAAATTCGAATTCATGCCCTTTTTGTAGTGTGTGAAAGGTTGCAACGCTTCAGAATCATCACAATTAGTGAAAAGACACTTCCGTTCAAAATTGGAAAAAATGACAGTTATGTATCGACATAGTATTTTATATATGTCGACATATGCTTAGTGTAAATTTAATTTTTGAGCATTTTTCAAATGTTTTGATATAAATATAATTCTGGAAATTCTTGAATTAAAATATAGTGTTATAAATTAATATTGTAAAGTAGGAAATCATATGAAAGCTTAAATATAAACTATATAAACATATTTATAAAATTATAAAGTTTAAAACTATATAAATATAAAGTATAAGAATATAAATATATAAAACTTAAGTGTGGAAACAAAAGTAAATTAAGAAAGGAAAATAGAAAAGATAGAAAATAAAATAGAAAGGACTGAAGATGGAATTTGAAAACAGAATTTGAAAATCAGAATTTGAATTTGAACCTAGAGTGCAATTTAGAGTCTAACATAATCTAGACTCTATAACTATATTATTCTTGAAATCTTGAATACTCATGAGTCTTGAAATTTCTCTGAACTCTGAATCTCTGATATCTTTAAATTGTACAGTCTTTAGTAATATTTCCTGTATATAAATCCTGCATATACATATATATATTCTATATAAAAATGTTAGTATATATTTTATAATCAATTAATATTGAAATAAGGCTGTTGTCATCAAAACTCAATTCTTCAACAATCTCCACTTTTTGGATGATGATGGCCTTAGTTATAAAATATAATACCTATATATTCATGTTGATGATGATCCTTCTAATACTCCCCCTATCTATAAGAATCCTGTAAACTATGTCTCTATATTTTATAATTTCTCCCCCTTTGGCATTATCAAAAAGAAACTCTAAAAAAACTCCCCCTAAATTGTGTAACTATCTAAATAAAACCTATAAAGAAATTAAGTAACTAATCTAATAATATTCACCCTTAATCTATAAATAATTCAAAGTAGAATACCCCATTTACAAAATAATAATTCCTAGAAATAAATATAAACTATTTCAAGTATTATAATTACATATGTTTGTTTGTTATATATACAAACCAAACCAAATCAAATCAAATCAAATCATATGGCTTAATATATATAAGTTTCAAATCATAAAATCCAAATCAATCAAATTGTACTGAATAATTAAATGTTTCTTGGGACTTCAACCCAACTGTCTTCTCCAAAGATAGGATCCTTCTTAATAACTTCCCAATCCTCATCTTCTTTGGTTGGAAGAGCCTTTGCGAGATTATTATCTTCAACTCTAAAAAGAGAGGAGATTATCCATCGCATTGCATAAAAATGCTTTTCTTGTTGTTCAAACATCTTTATTTGGCTTAGTTGGATATGACGATGGTTTAGAATGACAGAGAGAATATTTTGAAGGAATTCAAGGTTTCTTCTAGATTTTTACTAAGATTATTAATAGGATTTGCCATGGATTTTATGAGAAATGTATAAGGAGGAAGGAGAAATAGAATATTGAATTTTTCTTGAATAAATAGGCTTAAGTAGGGTCTGAAATTCATTGGATTTTGAATGGATGTGAGTAGTTATTTTAATTTTAAAATTTGAAACAATTTGAAAATCAGGCAGTTATATGTCGACATATGCTTATTTTTATGTCAACATATCAAAATGAGAATTTTTGAAATTTTCAAATTTTGAATTCTTTTGAACTCTATTATATTATAATTAGTTCTAAAGTTTTTACAGAGACATAGATATAATTTTAACATAAGTAAAACTCCATTCATTACTTAATAGAAAGAAAATACATCCAACTAATCAAGACACACTTAAATAGGAGATTCGAAAGCAAATTCAAGAAGATATAAGAAAATACATAAAGATAGATTAAACTAGATAGTCTAGTTTTCTGATGATGATGATGATGATGAAGGAGGTGAGACTCCGGGCTTTCTTCCCATCTTAACCATGAATTTGGATAGTTTGGAAAGTTTCTTTTTAATCGTCTTTTGGTTTTCGACGATTTTCACTTGATTTTGAATAATCATCTTGGTAAATGCATTTAGTATCGGTTGGATACTCAACACTTTCAATAGATGCCTCGCCCTCTTCTTCAATTCCATTGGCTCTTATTCTAGTTGCATTCGAGCTTGTTTGGCTTTGATTGTCTCATGCGGTTTGAAACTGAAAGGAATTTGCATGAGATGAATGTTTGATGAGTCAAACACTTTTCTAGACACGAATTCTTCTCCATAAAGATCAACAGTAAAGTACTTGATAATATGAGTGAGATAAACACCATAATAGAGAGTGTTTTCACTTGAAGATAAATTATGTGCTTAATTTCGTTCAGGATCATTTCGTCCCAATTGATAGTATAGCCAGCCAAAATAGCAAAGAGAGCCTTTTGGACTTTGAGAGTTGGATTATTGAAATTTCCGGAATGGGGAGTTATGGTATGTTGAAGTAGAAGGTTGACAATTCTTGTTTTTGGATGAAAAAACGATTTTGGACTCCATTGGAGCACTATAACGACCCGCATTCTACGATCGGAGGATCATAGAATATTTATTTCATTTTCATACGAAGTCGTATGGTCGTGTAACTTTGGAGAATGACTATTGGGGTCATTTCCAATGTTCACAATTTTTGCCGATTTTTAAATAACCATTTTGCCCATGGGAAATCTTGTTTTGCCCATAACTTATGATTGGTAAGGAGTTTTGACCCGAAATTACTTCCATTGGATTCATATGATGGTTTACAACTCCGTAGAGCGTTCACATTAGCCCAACGGACTCACCGTTTGGGAGATATGGCTGAAACAAGGTTTAAAAGGTGAAAAACAGCTTAACCGGGCCTAATTAGGGTGATTAGCAAGAGGGCCTATAACCCATTTCGGGATTAGGGTTATGGGGAGGCTGAGAACAGTTAGGAAATGATTTTTATTTCATTTTTCAGTTGCCTAAAACATTTCCCTAACCCCAGTAATGGCCTTCAACACCCAAATCCCCTTCTAATCATCATTTAATCTTGTTTTAGCCTTATCTGCATCTAATCGAGGCAAATTAGCATCAAATTGTGAATAGAGCTGTTGTGTTGCAAAGGGATTCAACCCAAATCAGAGATAGTTTCAGATCTAAGTTTTATTTATGCCTAAGGTGAGTGATTTGCATTGTTTTTCACTAATTACGGCTAATTAGGGGTGATTGGTGTTAATTAGGGAGATTATAACTCAGAAAAATCTAGAAAAATTTGTAAAATTCTAAAATATTATTTTAGGGCTCTAATAAAAATTTGGCTTGGTTTGGTTAAGTTTTGCTAATCCTAAGGTTACTTATGCTTAAACATGATTATGGGGAAAACAAAGTTTTTTGGGTATGTTTGATCTATATAATCATGATTATTTGTTGTTTTAGTATTTTTGAATGACTATACATGTTGCTATAACTGTTTGGAATGTTTTGTAATTGTTTAGAATAGTTAGAATAGTCGAAAACGCCGTCGTGTGACGTAAAAACAGTTGTTGGAAGTTGTAGGAAAAATATGCAGGAGCCGAACCGGATCGGATCGCCCCTACCCTAACCAAACCATTCGTGGAGCACCCCTCCTCCGACCCGAATCGTGGCCCATCCCCCTTCGAACCGTGAAGTTGTTGAATTGATGCCTGGACCACGAACCAATGAGAGAGCTCATGAACCGCTAATGTAATCATGAACCGACCCAATGTTGGAGAGGAGGACCGAATCAGAGCTTGGCATCATGAACCAAATGAAGGAGCCTGGAATCCGAAGCATGCAATCACGACCCGATCTGGAGGACAACATGACTCACGAACCGAACCAGAAGGTGTTTCCACGAGCTATGGACCACGACCTGAACCGGGTAAGTATCCACGAATGCGAACCGATAATGCACTGAACCGAACCAAGGATGGATGGAGCATTGATCACGACCGAGCCGATCCGGAGAAAACCAAAACTCGAGATGCAAAGTTAGCCTAAATGAGAGGTTTGTACTCAGGATCCAATTAGGAACCAACGAGTCAACTTCATGAATTGGGCTGTGCTGCGGGACATGTGCTAAGGAGTTATCGACGTTTATAGCTTTGTTTCACCACCAAGACGGATGTCAGGCTACAGATCACTGCAGTGGGGGTAGTTATTACTCCATGGGGCAGAGTGATTATAGCATGGCTATTAGCTAGTGCAGTGGAGTCGTCATGACTTCATGGGGTAGAGTGGACATAGCAAGGGATTAGTGGCTATGAATCAGTGCAGTGGGGACATCATGACTCCATGGGGCAATGTGATCATAGCAAAGGATTTGGGTGGTCAAAGTGGTGAATATCGTATTCTTTACGCACTGAGTGAGAGATGTGAGGATGGTTGTTATGCTTGATTGTTTGACATCACTATGACATGCACAACCCTCCCCCGTATCTTTACACCATATGTTAGTGTCACCTTAGAGTATTGTACATCTTGTTGTGTTAACTCTTTGGTTGCAGGTCCAGGTTCAGGTATGGTTATGTATACCTGTTATTGTTCTGTTTTGCTACTTACCGCTCATACCAGACTTTTGTTTGACCCAGAGTTTTATGTCTCTTCTTATTACTCTGGATGCTATTAAACGGGTAGACTAGAGACAAGTTAGCTGGTTGTGCACGGGTAGCTGTCCGGAGACGAGCAGGAGGCTTACCCGTATTATCCTCTATAAATATATCCTCCCTATGTCGCTGCTGGTCACTACTTTGGGCATTAGTGGTGTACCTTTCCTTTACTTTGCTTTAGAGACAGTTTGAAAAGTTGTAATAATGATGATGTGGAACATAAGATGTATTTTGATTTCCGCTACAATGATGGTTTAGTTTTTCAGCTTATGCACTGTCTCGCCTGTCTTATCTCAAAGTTATGTTATTATTATATTTTATCCCATGCGCTATGAGACATTCTACAGGTTCCTAGTTAGTTCCAGTTCCCTTCTTTACCTTTCTTTGGCGACTGTGTCGTGCTAATCGGGCATCGGCACAACGCACTTTCATTGGAAATGTCGGCTGGTGCGGGGCGAGCCGTCACACTTGGTATCAGAGCTCTAGGTTGCGTAGTTAACCCAGGGAAAGACACCAGGGAGAGATAGTATACATATATGAGAGCGCATATTTGTGATATTTTGGGTTTCAAAAGATATATATATATACTATTAGTATATTTAAGAATGAAGTCGCACTGCACTGGCACCACTGAAGAGATGGTTAATCGTTTCCTCCTTACAGATTGAACGATGAGTCGACATACGAGGGGTACTGGTAGAGGAGCCAATAATGGGACTGCTCCTGATATGTGGACGATGTTCACTGACTTCATGAGAGAGATGCTTAGGGATGTTCAAAGAGCATCCTCTAATGCTGCAAATAGGGGTGGTGCAGCGGTGCAGGCGCCTAGGGCCGATTTCGCCAAGCTATGCAAGGATTACACTAGTCTTGGTGGAAAGCCGTTCCACGGAACAAAGTCGGCTAAAGAAGTTCAGGATTGGCTGGATAGCTGTGAGCGTATCTTCGAAGACTTGGGTATCGAGGATGCGATGAAGAGGAAGCTAGCATCCTGTCAGCTGCAAGGACGGGCAATGAATTGGTGGAATGCTATTAAGGCAGCTACCCCTGAGGATCAGGTCACTTGGGATCAGTTTAAGGTCCGATTCAGTGATAAGTACATCCCAACTGCTCAGAAATCAGAATTTTTTAGGATGTTCTTGGAGCCTAAGCAGAATGGTAGGGCAGTCTCGGAGTATATTGCTGAGTTCGATACTTTATCAAAGTACGGATTATCCCTTATTGACAATCTCGAGAAGAAGAATGAGAAGTTCATAACTGGTTTAAATCAGTACTTGGGAGAGAGGCTTATAAACCATATTGATGAGACTTTTGAATCGATTATTGGGAAAGCATTGAGATCAGAAAGCCTTTATCCTAAGCCCAAGACTGAAGTCGTTGTTACATCTGCAGAGGGGCCAAAGCCGCAGGCAAGCAGTGGAGGCAAGAATAATTCTCAGAACAAAAGGAAGCAGAACCAAGCTAAGGATGGTCTGAAGAAGGGAAAGAAAGATGTTGAGTGCTTTAGCTATGGCAATAAGGGCCATTATGCTAAAGAATGTTGAGCAAAACCTGCGGGCAGGAAGTGCTTCAACTGCAGCCAAGTGGGACATCACAAGGACAAGTGTCACAACCCCCTATAGAAAAGCAGATTGTGAAAGCCAATGCTATTAATGTCGTCCCTTCTTCGTCGAATGCCCCTACTGCGGCGGAGAAAGGAAAGAATGTTGTTATTCAAGGTATGCTTTCTGTTTATGATGTCCCTGTTCGAGTATTGTTTGATATCGGAGCTTCCTGTTCCTTCATATCTAGTGACCTGGCAGATAGGTTGGGATTGGAACCCGAGATAATCGATAGACCTTTAGCGGTGACGAACCCGATTGGTGGTTTAACTAGACTAAGTATGATTTGTTGTAATGTGGTCTTATCGATTCATGGATGTATGTTTGTTTGTAATTTCTTTGTATTGGGCTTTACTGGGTTTGGCATTATTTTGGGAATCGATTGGCTCTAAAGGTACGGTGCGGTGGTAGACAGTGAGGGCTTTTTGGTGACAGTTAGAGCGGATGATGGGCAGAGGGTAGTGTTTGGTGGTCTACTTAGTGATGGGGTAATGGCTAGTTTTCTAAATTCCCTCGACATCCCGCATGATGTGTTATCTGATGTGCCCGTAGCTGGCCAGTATCCGGACGTCTTCGAGGAAGTGACCGGACTTCCGCCACATCGAGAGATTGAGTTTCGTATTGATTTAGTGAATGATGCCAGACCTAGACTGATGCGACTTCGTCGTATGGCACCAAGGGAGCAGCGAGAGCTCGGGGTGCAAATGAGTGATCTTTTGAAAAGGAGATTTATCAGAAGAAGTGTTTCTGAGTGGGGAGCACCAGTTGTGTTTGCTACCAAGGCAGATGGTTCCCTTCGATTGTGTATGGACTACCATGAGATGAATAAGGTGACAAGGAAGAATAATTATCCTCTACCGCAGATAGGTGATTTGTTTGATCAGTTAAGTGGCGCGAGAGTGTTCTTCCAGTTGGATCTCGTGACAGGTTTTCATCAGCTTAGGGTGGAAGCTGAGAGTATAGCTAAAACGCCCTTTCGGACGCCGTCTGGATTCTATGAGTGGTTGGTCATGCCATTCGGGTTGACCAATGCATCATCATATTTTGTGGATCTTATGAATAGGGTATTCAGAGATCAATTGAAAAAGTTCATTCTTGTATTCATAGATGATATCTTGGTTCATTCGAGGACAGAAGAAGAACACAAGGAACATTTGAGAGTAGTAATGGAGGTGTTGAGAAAACACCAATTGAAAGCAAAGTTTTCTAAGTGTCACTTCAGGAGGAGGGAAGTGAGATTCTTGGGCTATGTCGTTTTAGATAATGGTTTTGCCGTGGATCCTGCGAAAGTGACTATAGTACAAGATTGGTCTATGCCCAAGAATGCAACAGATGTAAGAAGTATCTTGGGATTAGCCGGATATTATCGTAAGTTTATCTAAGACTTCTCCAAGATAGCAGCACCGTTGCAGTTGACCAAGAAGAATCCAGATTTTGTTTGGGACGAAAGGCGTGAAAATGCATTCAAGAGTCTAAAGGAAAAGCTGATGTGTGCGCTAGTGTTAGTCATTCCTAAACGGAATGAATAGATGACAGTATATACAGATAGATGTGGTACTGGACTAGGTGCTGTATTGATGCAAGGAGGTAGGGTTGTAGCTTATGCAAGTCAACAACTGAAACCGCATGAGAAAAGATACCCTACCCACAATTTGGAATTAGCAGCGATCGAGTTCGTGTTGAGAATGTGGAGACATTATCTCTTGGGAGAAAGATTCGAGTTGTTTACCGATCATAAATCGTTAAAGTATCTCTTCTCTCAGAAGGATCTAAATCTCCGACAACAAAGATGGTTAGAATTCTTAGTTTCCTATGATTTATATATCACATATACACCTGGAAAGGGCAATGCTGTAGTAGATGCATTGAGTAGAAGACGTGCCAGTTTAGGGGCTATGTTTCTTGAGTGGAAGCAACTGGAGTATATCGCAGGATATGATTTAAGACCATAGTGCGAATTAGATCCAGAATTATTAGCAAGTTTGACGATCAGACCCACTTTGATTGAGTGGATTGGTCCCAAACAAAGAGACGATCCTAATCTATTGGAAATCATCTCTAAGTTAGAGACGGGTACTGACGACGAGATGAACAAGTATAGGCTTGATTGAGATGGATTGTCTTAGAAAGAATGGGAGAATAGTTGTACCCAATGTTAATGGATTGCAGAATGAAGTGCTTAAAGAATGTCATCACTCAAAACTGACTATACATCCCGGTGGTAACAAAATGTATCGAGACATGAAGCAGACTTACTACTGGGAAGGGATGAAAAGAGACGTTGGGGAGTTTATATCCAAGTGCATGAATTGCCAGTTAGTTAAAGCTGAGCAAAAGAAACCTAGTGGTTTGTTGCAACCATTAGAAATACCCGAATGGAAGTGGGAACAAGTCTCAATGGATTTCATTGATCAATTACCAAGGACTAGATTGGGCTATGATAGCATTTGGGTGATTGTGGACCGATTGACCAAGAGTGCGAGATTTATACCCATCAAGTCGAATAGAACTGCAGCTAAGTTAGCGGAACTGTATATGAAGTGGGTAGTGAGATTTCATGGAGTACCCAAAGGCATTGTGATTGACCGACATCCGTTATTTACTAGTGGATTTTGGAAGAGCTTACAAGAGGAATTAAGATCAGAATTACATCTCAGTACCGCGTACCATCCTCAAACCGACGGTCAGACAGAGAGAGTGAATCGAGTATTAGAAGATCTCTTGAGAGCTTGCATATTAGATTTTGGCGGATCATGGGATGACCATTTGCATCTAGTGGAGTTCACATATAATAATAGTTATCAATCTAGTATTGGTATGGCTCCATTTGAAGCTTTGTACGGAAGACCGTGCAACTAACCGTCATGTTGGTTAGAAACCGGTGAGAAATTTGGGCTTAGGCCAGATGTGATAAGAGAAACCTCAGATAAGATCAAAGTTATCTGACAACGGATGAAGGCTACTCAAGATGGGCAGAAGAGTTATGCTGATAAGAGATGAAGAGACTTGAAATTCTCCATTGGCGACTTGGTGTTTGTCAAGATTTCTCCATTAAAGAACGTGATACGATTTGGTAGGAGAGGCAAGTTAACACCAAGATTTGTTGGTCCATTCCCCATTCTTGAAATAGTTGGGAATTTGGCATATAAAGTTGAGTTGCCGGACAAGATGGCGGGAGTTCATAACTTATTTCATGTTTCCCAGTTAAGGAAATTCGTGCACGACCCCTATGTGGCTATTTCACCTGATTAATTGGTTGATATCAAAGTAGAACCCGAGGCGGTTGGGAACCGCAAGCCGATTCGTATTGTCAAGCACCATACGAAGAAACTTTGAAGGAAAGCGGTGAATCTAGTCAAGGTTCAGTGGGGCGAGGATGAGAATGAATGTACTTGGGAGACAGAGGAGCGCATTAGGAAGACGTATCCAGAACTCTTTGCCTGGTAAGATTTTAAATTTCGATTTAGTCTCTCTACATGCTAGGATAGGTTTGTTTTATTTGTTTTGTGTATTTTATTGTTTGTGAATGACTGATAGGCATGCAGAATACCTTTGTATTTTTTTGGTTAAGGAATTTCAGGAGCGAAATTTCTTAAGGGGGAAGAGTGTAACGACTCGCACTCTACGCATCGGAGGATCGCAGAATATTTATTTCATTTTCATACGAAGTCGTATAGTCTTGTAACTTTGGGGAACGACTATTGGGGTCATTTCCAATGTTCACGACTTTTTGTCGATTTTTAAATGATCATTTTGCCCCAGGCGAATCTTGTTTTGCCCATAAATTTTGATTGGTAAGGAGTTTTGACCTGAAATCACTTCCATTGGATTCAAATGATGGTTTGAGATTCCATAGAGTGGGCACATTAGCCAAACGGACTCACAATTTGGGAGATATAGCTGAAATAAGATTCAGAAGGTGAAAAACAGCTTAACCGAGCCTAATTAGGGTGATTAACAAGAGGGCCCATAACCCATTTCGGGATTAGGGTTATGGGGAGGTTGAGAACAATTAGGAAACGATTTTTGTTTCATTTTTCAGCCGCCTAAAACATTTCCCTAACCCTAGCAATGACCTCCAACACCCAAATCACTTTCTAATCGCCGTCTAATCAAGTTTTAGCCTAATCTCCATCTAATCGAGGCAAATTAGCATCAAATTGGGAACAGAGCTGCTGTGTTGCATGGGGATTCAACCCAAATCAGAGATGGTTTCAGATCTAAGATTTTTTTGTGGCTAAGGTGAGTGATTTGCATTGTTTTTCACTAATTATGGCTAATTATGGGTGATTAATGTTAATTAGCGAGATTATAACTCAGAAAAATCTGGAAATTTTTTAAAATTCTAAAATATTATTTTAGGGCTTTGATAAAAATTTGGGTTATTTTGGTTAAGTTTTGCTAATCCTAAGGTTAGTTATGCTTAAACATGATTATGGGGAAAACAAGGGTTTTTGGGTATGTTTGATCTATATTATCATGATTATTTATTGTTTTAGCGTTTTTGGATGACTATAAATGTTGCTATGACTGTTTGGAATGTTTTGTAATTGTTTAGAATAGTTAGAATGGTCGAAAACGTCATCGTGTGGCGTAAAAATAGTTGCTGGAAGTTGCAGGAAAAATATGCAGGAGCCGGACCGGATCAGATCGCTCCTACCCGAATCGAACCGTTCGTGGAGCACCCCTCCTCTGACCCGAACCATGGCCCGTCCCCCTTCGAATCGTGAAGTTGTTAAACTGATGCTTGGACCTCGAACCGATGAGAGAGCTCATGAACCGCTAATGTAATCATGAACCGACCCGATGTTGGAGAGGAGGACCGAATCGGAGCCTGGCATCACGAACCAAATGAAGGAGCCTGGAATCTGAAGCATGCAATCACGACCCGATCTAGAGGTCAACATGACTCATGAACCGAACAAGAAGTTGTTCCCATGAGCTATGGACCACGAGCCGAACCGGGTAGGTAGCCACAAACACGAACCGAGAATGCACTGAACCGAACTAAGGATGACTGGAGCATTGATCACAACCAAACCGAGGATCCAGTTGGGAACCAAGGAGTCAACTTCATGAATTGGGCTTCTCTGCGGGACGTGTGCTAAGGAGTTATCAATGTTTATAGCTTTGATTCACCACCAAGACAGATGTTAGGCTACGGATCAGTGCAGTGGGGTAGTTATTACTTCATGAGGCAGAATGATCGTAGCATGGCTATGAGCTAGTGTAGTGGAGTCGTCATGACTTCATGGGGAAGAGTGGACATAGCAAGGGATTTGTGGCTATGGATCAGTGCAGTGGAGCCATCATGACTCCATGGGGGCAGAGTGATCATAGCAAAGGATTTGGGTGGTCAAAGTGGTGGATGTGAGGATGCTTATTATGCTTGATTGTTTGACACCGCTATGACATGCACACCCATCCCCCGTATCTTTACACCATATGTTAGTGTCACCTTAGAGTATTGTAATCTTGTTGTGCTAACTCTTTGGTTGCAGGTCCAGGTTCAGGTATGGTTATGTATACCTGTTATTGTTTTGTTTTGCTGCTTATCGCTCATACCAGACTTTTGTCTGACCCAGAGTTTTATGTCTCGTCTTATTACTCTGGGTGCTCTTAAACGGGCAGACTAGAGACAAGTTAGCTGGTTGTACACGAGTAGCTGTCCGAAGACAAGTAGGAGGCTTACACGTATTATCCTCTATATATATCCTGCATGTGTTGCTGTTGTTCACTACTTTAGGAATTAGTGGTGTACCTTTCCTTTAGTTTGCTTTAGAGACAGTTTGAAAAGTTATAATAATGATGATGTGGAACATAAGCTGTATTTGGATTTCCGCTGCTATGATGGTTTACTTTTTCAGCTTATGCACTGTCTCGCCTGTCTTATCTCAAAGTTATGTTATTATTATATTTTATCCCATGCGTTGTGAGACATTCTACAGGTTCCGAGTTAGTTCCAATTCCCTTCTTTTCCTTTCTTTAGCGATTGTGTCGTGCTAGTCGGGCATCGGCACAGTGCACTTTCATTGGAAATGTCGGCTGGTGCGGGGTGGGCCGTCACAAGTACCATCTTCAAATATGTCATGAAAGGTTTCCAAATCGTTTTCATCGATAATGAAATCCAAAAAATTCGAGCCTGTGCTTTTACAATTTATATTAGTGCCTAAAAGTTCAGCATCGAGGGAAATTTGCGTGCCTTTGACACTACTCCAAATTTGGTTTTTGTTGCCTTCGTAAAATCCGTGATTTAGATTCGCATAGAACATCTTGAGTTTGGTATAACACACTTCGTCGTTATCACGAGAGTCAATTAGACTCAACACTTTGTTTTTTTGAAAGATAAAAGTCATATTGTAGGAGGGAAATTCGCTAAAGTTGGCAAAACATCCATGTTAACTTTAGCACTTGCTAAATAGTTACCATAGGTTTTGATAGCCTCTTTGTCATTATGGAGATAGCCTTTGATGGTTTTGTTTATCTTCAATTTTTGATACGAACTTGAGGAAGCCATTGAATTGATAGTTCTGAAAGAATAGATATGAATAGTATTGTTTTGAATTGTGAATGACAGGTAGAGAGAACAAAAATATGTATATATAGAAATTGAATAGATATGAATTGAATAGGCACAACTTCAGATTGAAATGACACACCTTGGGAGTTGGTGAAAAGTTGGAGGGAAGTTTGAAAGTTTAAACCTTTGAAATTCAAATTTTGAATTTCAAAACTAGTCAATTATTTCGACATAGACATATCCTTATGTTTACATATATGTCTACTTTCAAAGAAAATTAAAATTTTGTGAATGGAAATTTATATTATCAATTTATAATTCAGGTTTAACGATTTCCGAAAATAATTCCAATCCTAATAAACACACAAACAATTTATTTTATTATTTTATTTGTTATTTATTATTATTATTATTATGAATTTAAAAATTCAAATTTCAAATTTCAAATTTCAATTTTGAATTTCAAATTTCAAGTTTGAATTTTAAAGTTTTTAAATTCAAATCAAACAAAACAAACAAAGCAACCATTCAACTAAATAAAATTAGAAATTAATTAAGGCATACCTAGTTTATAAATCCTTTTCTTTGAAATTTTCTGAATTTTGAATTGCCATAAAGCATATATTCATATTTCCAATTTCTGGTTCTTCATCACTTGACGATGAATCTGAATCATCTAATGCTGCTGCATATGCTTCTTTCTCTTTCTTGATGAATTGTTGTTGTCTGTTTGTTGAGTCGATTCGTCTAGATATGGACACATTTTCTTTATATGGCATGGTTTGTTGCAGTTATAACATCGACATCATTACTTCTTGAACTTCCTTGATTATAATTCTTCCTTCTATATCTCAGAAATCTTCTAAAATGATTTGTCATAAGCGTTATTTCTTCATCATCTTCACTACTCGAGTCAGAATCATTTGTTGTTGCTTTTAATGCAATAGATTTCTTTTCAGTTAATTTGTTTTCTTTTCTGTAATTGGACTTCTAAGACATCAAATTTCCGATTAACTCTTCAATTTTCATTTCATTGACATCATTGTCTTCTTAAATTTTTCTAATCCCACTTTGGAGCAAATGAATTCAATATTTTTCTTACTCAATCTGCTTTAAAGTAAGTTTTTCCAGGTGTTGTTAATGAATGCACTATCTCTTGAAATCTGCAACATATATCAGAGATAGATTCGTTCTCGTTCATTTTGAATAACTCAAATAGATTAACTAACATTGTTATTTTAGTTTGTTTAACTTTACCAGTTCCTTCATGAGTAACTTGTAAAGTTCTCCAAATTTCGTAAGTAGTTTTACATACAAAAACCCTATTAAACTCATTCCTATCTAATGAACATAATAACATATTCATGGCTTTAGAATTACTTTATGCAACAACCTTTTGTTCATTTGTCCATTGTGTAAAAGCGGTTATGGGTTCAATGTACTCATTATGTGTACTATTCCATGCGTCTAATCCAACTGATTGTAAATATATTTTCATTCTACCTGCCCAATATGTATAATTACTACCACTAAACAGTGGTGGTCTAACAATAGGCTGACCCTCTACAAAAGAACTATTATTACTACCAGTGTTATTTGCCATTACCACTATTTTCAAAAATCATATTATGAACTTTTTGAAAGACCTTACTCTGATACCAATTGTTTGGGATTGCGAAAAGGATCGTTAAGGCAAAATAAACAGTAGACAGGGTTGAATAGTTTTTTTGTGAATTAAAACTAAATCTAAAACTTATGTGATAAACTATATGAATCAAACACCACAGAAACAATCACAGACACAGATGCAAAATAAATAGAAATAAAAATGCAGAAAAGGAAAGAACACACCAGATTTTATACTGGTACAAATTACTCCTACGTCCAGTCCCACACAACACTGGGTTGTGTAGAGTTTTATTACTATGTCAAAATCCAATTACAACCTTGTTGATTTCACGGCTATAAGGGATACCACCGATTCCAACCTCCTTGTTTTCATGACTACAAGGGATACCACCGATTACCTGTCCTTGATTTCACGACTACAAGGAATACCACCGATTACCCCAAATACAACCCAAACAATTACATACAACTCTATAACTCTTCAATAGCACTTGATACAGAGAGTAATGAGTAGAGAGTGTAGAGAGAGAAGAAGAATAGTGAAAAGAGAATAGAACTTGGCAGAGTATTAGTGTAGGAATCATAAAATTGATAAGAATTAATGGTGTAACGAAGTAGAGTGAAAGTGGGGAAGAAGAGGTGATTAAAAATTTGAATTCAAGCCCTTTTTGTAGTGTGAAAGTTTGCAACGCTTCATAATCGTCATAATCAGTGAAAAGACACTTCCTTTCAAAATTGAAAAAAATGACAGTTATGTGTCGACATAGTGTTTTATATGTGTCGACATATGCTTAGTGTAAATTTAATTTTTGAGCATTTTTCAAGTATTTTGATATAAATATAATTCTGGAAATTCTTGAATTAAAATATAGTGTTATAAATTAATATTGTAAAGTAGGAAATCATATGAAAGCATAAATATAAACTATATAAACATATTTATAAAATTATAAAGTTTAAAACTATATAAATATAAAGTATAAGAATATAAATATATAAAACTTAAGTATGGAAACAAAAGTAAAGTAAGAAAGGGAAATAAAATAAATAGAAAATAAAATATAAAGGATTGAAGATAGAATTTGGAAAATGATTTTGAAAATCAGAATTTGAGTTTGAACCTGGAGTGCTATTTAGAGTCATATATAATCTAGACTCTATAACTATATTAGTCTTGAACGCTTGAAATCTTGAATACTCATGAGCACTATTTCAATTCTCGCAAATATCGCCCAAGATCTCCTCCGAGATCTCGCTTTGGACTCCTTTCGATACGAAACAGCAAATATCACTCTAAATCTCCTTTCGAATATATCGCCCGAGATTTTGTAATATCGAATGATATTTCGACGGAGACGAAATACCGGAATATCGTCCGAGATCTTAGTTCTTTTGGTTAAAATTTAAATTTGTGCCTGAACTAGAACTATAATTAAAATACTCAAACCTAGCCATACCAATCTTTTGTTATTTTACATTGTGCTTGTTAAATGACCATATTGTATGTTCGTATATGTTTTACAATGCTTATGATTTTCGTATTCGTCTTTTTACATATATGTTACTTATGAAATTATGTATTTTATGGTCTATTTTTGCTGATTTTTTTTAATGTTTTGGATCCTTTTAATGTTACTTGTCTAACAATATTTCTGTTTTAAGCAAATTACGATTTAGAGTATGAATGATCTTTCGCAAAATAAAAAATAATAAAGTTATTTTGCATTTTACGTTACTATGTTTTTAATAGCATTCATAAAAATCATTTTGTTAAAATATCATTTTTAACATACCATGTACCCCGAGATTGTTCCGATATGAACTTTCAGACCCGAGATGAAAATCCAAGACGAACTCCTGAGTTAGACTCATCTCGTCCGAGATCTCCCCCAATACGAGACCGAGTCTATAAAATCCCCGAGACGAAATCCGACCGATATCCGAGATTTAAAACCTTGCTCATGAATCTTGAAATTTCTCTGAACTCTGAATCCCTAATATCTTTAAACTGCACAGTCTTCAGTAATATTTCCTATATATAAATTATGCATATGTGTGTGTACATATATATATATTATATATAAAAGTGTTAGTATATATTTTATAATCAATTAATATTGAAATAAGGTTGTTGTCATCAAAATTTTATTCTCCAACAAACAAGGCTGAACACATCAACACGATGACCAGCTCAAAAAATTAATATGGGTTCATAGTTTCATTCCAAGATAGTTAAACAATCCCTCTGAATTTTTCAGCTATATTCAATGCAAAATTTTTAAATAATTGGAACAAATTGGAAAGAATTTGCATGAATCGACGATTATACGTCATTTTGTAATATACCTCAAAACCAACAAAATCTTGCAAAAGTCTGGGCCAAGTCCAATATAAACATTCGGGAGGAGTGCTAGTCCGAAAGGGCTAGGAACAGACAATGTAATGAGTTCTTTAAAGTGAGGTACATTCAACAGAAATACATACAGTTTTTTTTTGGATTTGCAAAACTGCAGGGCGTAAGACCCATTCCAAGTTTTTAATAAAGTAAACACATGTATATTATTATATTTCACTCACTAGATTATCTGCCTCTATTTTGCTAATTTAATAGCGGCATGGCGATTTATTCTTCTACACCCTCTTCCTCTCACATATCTAATCATCTAATCGCCTTCGATCTTATCCAGTGCTACCATCTTCTGCCTTGCGTCGGTTCTCTCCCTTCCTAATCTCATCATGCCGAAGAACCAAAAGACAAAACCGCGTTTCTCCAAAAGTGTTACCAGATATGGAAAAAGTTTTTTAGATCAAGAACAAAACTCCTCCTTGATTCTGAACTTAGCAGATGAACTATCTATGAAAATAACTATTGCTCTGATTTTTGGTATACGTCATTCCTCTGCCTTGCCGAACTCTGCAGTTTCACCATTGCTCGCTGGTACTGATGCGAGATGGAAGGATGATGATATCGCATCTTTACTTGATACTGAGCCAAAGATAAATCCTTCAAGTACAACTCTACTTCAGATTGGGATAGATGAGCTTAATAATGAAAATATTGGTGAATTTGGGAATAAAAATGTTACATCCAGTGTTGACTTACTAGTTGAGCGATCTAAACATGTTTGAAAAATGTTGTCTAAAAAATGTAAAGCAATTGATGTTTTGGTTGGGCGTTGTGAGTTCGTGCCTCCTGGTGCTGATAATTCACCCAATACCATCCCTAGCTCGAAGTACACTCCATCTGTTTGTATTTGTGCCGCTATAACTCCAGTTATTATAAATCATGAACCAGATCAAGCTAAACTCAGCTCAAACTCATATATGACCAACCTAATTCCTAAAAAAAGTGGAAATTCCCCCAAACCGCTTAATTCTGGTCAATTAGTAGGTGATAAGCCTATATCAGTGCCAATGGTGATTACAACTAAGCCTACCTACTCTTCCTTTTTTACCTCCCTTCCACGATGTGCTGGGGCTTATATTCCTCGATAGTTCCTTTCCTCTCTGGAAGACCCTTTTACTCTTATTGACATTGTTCAAGATGGGATAAATATTTGAAAAGAACATCTTATGGGATTTTTTCATGATTCAGATGTTCTGTATCTTGACGTTCGTGAGCAATGTCGAAAAGCCTTGAACTTGAGAGGTCGTCTACATGTTAATTTTGTGAATGGTATGTTTTACTTCAAGTTCTCAATTATGGAAGAGAGAAGCAAGGTGCTGGAATCTGACCCTGCAATTATTGGCGGCAAACCGTTTATTATTCCTTCGTGGAGTATGATAGTTGAGAGTGCTACAGAGTGGGTTCTATCCATCTCAGTTTGGACTATTTTCACTCAGATCCCGCCAGTTCTTCAGACCCTTCCTGGATTGAATTGGCTATCTAGTAGAATTGTAAGTTTTAAATGTTTTGATGCCAACACGAAAACTAGGAAAAATCTTGTTTTTGCCAAAGCATTGATTGAAATAACTTCAAGCTGGCAATTACCAAATAAGCATAAAGTCAAAATTGACGGTGTTGATTTCTTTATAGATGCCCAATATTATTGGCAACCAAAAAATTGTACTTCTTGTCATTCTTTTGGACATTTGTTCGAAGCTTGTAAGAAGTATGTTGTGGGTCTTGTCTCAACTAGGGTCCCTTTCACGAAGCCTCCTCCTAACATCTGGGTTCCAAAGTCAAATGTTATTGTTGTTGAAAGTAGTTCCTCTCTGCACCGTCTATCTGTTGTTGCTGAGATAAATGTCAATAAAGCTAGCTCAGAGAAAGAAGTCAAAAGTGTTAATGATCAACAGAATGTTGAAGATGACACTTCTGATGAAGATTCAGATGATGATGGCATACATTGGCAGTCAGATGATAAAGCATCACTTCACATCAATTCTGGGATGCGATTTGATCCAAGGGAAAATATGTACTATATTTATGTTAATGACCTAGAAGATGATAACAAAAGAATGTTTTACAAAGTACTAGGAGAAGATTTTGTACTCATGGAGGACGGAGAGATTGGTGCAGATAACAAATCTGTTCTGCGATATTACATGGGATTAGATTCACGAGTTTCATAGTCCAAACCCTTGTTTCGTTCCTAACCTTATTGTACCCATTCTGGAGTACGTCAATGTTATAGGATCTAGTGTAACGACCAGGGGAATTTGCGATCTTGGTTATCGACATAAACTCAATGTCGACTATCCAAGCATCGAAAATAATAGATAGTTAATAGAAAGAAGTTAGAGGGTGATAATAGATAAGATAAAAAATTAGAATAGAAGAAGAAGAAGATCACAACAACAGAATCAGAGTAACATGAATCTCACACCGGAACGAGTAAAATATAACATAACTTTGAAATAAAACCAGTATATGTATATAATAACATTTATCAGAGTATAACACTTACAACACAGCGGAAATAAACAATTTCTATAAAATCCCGAAGGCTCCTGCTCCAAGCTCTCGGTATATCTGTGAAATCCTGACTACTTGACTGCCCATACAAATTTGGGCAACCAAAAGATTAGGGGAAACAAAATAAAGTAAACTCTGGGTCAGTCATGGAACTGGTGTGAGTAAACAATTTTAAAACAGTTTGAGAAAATAAACGATATCTCATAAGACCACGTTGTATAACATGGAACGAGTTTTTCCCTTATGAGAATCCAAAAAATTTTATTTATCATTCAAAATCCTTTTGAAAGAAATGATAATCTTTATACCAAACTCATTTGATATTATAATAATGCCTATCAACCATAATATAATAATCATCTAGCAGAACGCTTTCATCTCACGTTCCACATACATAATATATAATCAAAAACCGGGGGCACTTATTGGGTAATGAATTCCAACTGGCAAAGTATGAGACCACCTTCCGATAGTGTATCTCTAGAGAGGAATACACCGGGTTCAACAACAACATCTTGCAACCCATGCTAAACATGACCGGTCACTCATTTTGCTAAGGGTGTCGAATGTATTATCACCAACGGTTGGGATCAACAACCGTTTAACAAAAGGGACAACATCGAAATTGATTATAGAAGTAAATGGAATTTCTCTAGATCAGGTGACAATACACCCTAATTGGCAGCTAACCGCTTAGCCATGCGACCTCCGATTTTATACCATTTCATGGTTGTAAGGCTAGAGGCCACACTTATCTCTGAGATATCACACATTTGTTCACTTTGAATGACACATTGTCATACCTTCCAAATCACAAATTGATTTCTCCAAAAATACCATAGGTATACAGCTAAGGGAAACGAATTTCTCCACCACCAAACGTAAATACGTTTGAAGAGATCAACTTACGCGATCTATTAAATATACTCTGTCAGACATTCTTCCATACAGATCGTCATGGAACTGGACAGACCGAAGGTACTATTCTGTAAATCAGTCTTAGGCAATTTCTACATAGGATTCACTGAACAGCCCTTGCATAACTCCGTCTTCAATTATCTTCATCTTATTTGATTTGCAATGCTAATGCCATACGGAGTGGTTTTCAGATAATATATCTGATCCCGATCTCTCCATATTGACAATGGAAATGGTCAAAATCTTTGATAGTCGGTGATTTAACTATCAAAAGAAAACATGATTACAAACAACGGTCATATTTCCAAACGGAAATCTTACCGATCAATCATCATTTCATTTCCCAATTTCCCATTTATCGTTTCCATATACTCATAAATTCCTTATTTTCTAAAATTAGAAAATATACGTTATTAACTTTGGAAAACGTTTCCATTTCTGATTCATGCATCAATATCTTCCCACCTCTATCAGTATCTAACTGTAAACTAATAAGAGGACAACTTTCCAAGTATAAACCCCGAAGGCCGAAACCAACATCAGATCGATTCCTAGAAAGCCACTCAACTCAACTAATTTCCAGCCAGTTTCTAATTTACATAATTCCATTTAAACTCCTAATTCAAACCCCAAATTCCTTTATAATATTTTATATGCAAAATGTTTACTTTAATCTAATTTTTTACATAGAATGTGAATAATATTTCTTTATATAATCAAAACAGTTTGATTTCATATTTTAAAAACAATATCTCAAACCAAAATTCTATTTACATTTTATCTATAGAATTATTCGTACAAACTCCTTTTTATTTCTAACACTTAAATCTCATTTATAATTCCCTTTATATAACTCTATTTATTCTATATAAATCCTTTTATCTAATACTATTTATTTTATATAAATCCTTTTATATAATCCTATTCATTTTATATACATCCTTTTATATAATCCTATTCATTTTATATAAATATTTCATTTTTAATATTCACTTTGAAAATTTTCTTTTTACATTCCAGTATTTCATATGGTATTTAAAATAACAAATAACATGACCAGTGTCATCATAATCAATCACATATTTTATATCACATCATATATCATAATATATGAAAACAAACAGTATTATAATATTGAGGAATCAAATTGGATCCCTCCATCCTGTCTCCCTGCATTCACAGATGTTAAACAATATAAATAACATTGATTTCATTTCAATATGAAATATTCTGATAAACAGAATCAATATTTGATTAACGATTTATATATATCGTTATCTAAAATTTCAACCAATGAATCAGCAATTCAACCAAATAATCAACACATAGCAATCAATCATCATTTATCAATACTATATTATATTTATAAAAATATAAACTGTACACGGTTAGTGAGATTTACTCTCATTGGACAGTTATTGTTAAATAACGATAATTGTCGTTGTTTCAGATCAGACAATTTATTTTGCTATAAATTGTAATGAACTCCAATTCACTCCCAGTCAGTTCCGTTGCATAGTCGTCGTTCATACGATCCCAACGGATCTTGTTTCACCGAATTCGGTTAACATATGAATAAGATATAGCTTCTACAAGTTTGTACATTATTAAATTAAATAAACACTTAACGCTATTTATTTATATTGAGCTTTAATAAATTAAATGGTCCATACCCCCTTCGTTTGAGCCCATACCCCATCTGTTTGCCCGACCCGCGTTGGACGTCCTCCCCTGTCAAATAAAATCTGTCGCTCCAGTCAGGACCACCTTCTTCCTCCCATACAACTTTCGCAATTTCCCCTGTTCCAGTATTATCAAACCCAAAGCTGAACTCTTCTACTACCTCTCCTTCTATATTAATTTCACCATTAGGCTCACCCATCATTACCTCAGCCCAATAGACGTAGTTAGAACCCAGGCCCGCTATCCTTTATTATACTTTATCTCTTCCCTTTCTCTTTCAAAGAGGCGAACTCCAGAAAAAACAATCCGTTCATTTCTATAATTCGCACCCATCATTCTCGTTCAATTCGCCACTAAACTCCACAAACTCTTCACCGAAGTTCATCTTATCCAGATCCGCTTATTATCATGCAAAATATAACGAACTCGACATCACCATGGAGCTTGCGTTCGAAGACAACCGAGCAAGGCTATAGTAGGAGGATTGACAATAATTTGCTCCAAAATTCCTCAAAAATTTCCAATACTTGCTATTTCCCATACTAAAGCCAACTACGATTATGAAATGAATCAACTAGCCCTTGAAATTCATTTCCATTGAACCCTGGTTTTCTTATCAAAGTCGCACAGTCCTTCACCGTGAGTAAGTGAAGATCGTACATCAATGTCACGGGATTTCCAGAAAAATGCAAATTGACCCCCTCAATCCAAACATAACAACAAAAACACTGATTGTTGCTTGTATCGATTCAAAAATAGGAGCATTAGCTCATGCTGTTAAGGACACAACGAACAAAATTCTCATTAAAACCAGAAATAAAGTATCTTTGTGAAGCACTCTTCAAAATGAAAACAACCGTATAGGTATTTGGATTTAAAAGAATTTATTCCATTTTCTATACATTTATGAAACTCAAGATTTATTATTTGGAGGTGGCGGCTGGTTTATGCGTTTGACTTGAGAGAGTAAAATGGTTAGGGTTAAGGTAAAAGAATGAGGGTATTTATAGAGTAGAAAAATTATTATTTTATTTGATAAAAATCAATATCATATTCAATCGCTATTTTCATTTGATGTTTAAAAATTCTCATGGTCACATTTGATATCGAAATTTGATAAAAATGGACATGTAGCTACGATTCGACATTCCGGACCCAACGAAACTTGTTTCGTCGAATTCCGACTCCGTTTGCTCACACTGCGTATTTTTAAAGTCAAATTATTGATTGTTTTTCACATTTAAATCCCATACGACCACATATTGACTCAAAAATCATGAAAATTGAAATCTAACAATAATTTAATATTCCGGATCGCAAAAATGGCTATTTTAAACCTCTAAATAAACCCATTTAAATATTAAGTATATTTAAAAATAATTAAATTAAATACTCATAAATAAATATTACCATACATATTCGCATAGAATATAATACAGCTTCAAAATGTTCCTATCTGAATTTATAACTCGATATTTCAAATCTAGATTAAATCAGTATTCAATTTATATTAAAAATCCGTTTATATAATATAAATAAATCATTATAAAATTATAAAGGAATTCTATAGTGACTTTTCAAAAAATTTATTTGGACATAACTCGCCATCTACACAACAAAATCTCGATTTTTCTCTACCATTAGAATAATATACTTCATCAGCTCCGAACGTTTCTTGTTTTACAGAAATCCGACTTAAAACGGATCATGTACATTCAATTGATATTCAAATCGCCAAATTACGTATTGTCGCGCCATTTCGAGCTCGATTATAATTATAATATAATTTATATGTTCAAATGGCGTTTATAAATATATTCGTTAATATAATTCAAATTCTAAACTGAACTATATATTTTAAATTGTCCAATTCACACAACATTGTCAATTCACTATTCCCGACTATTTCGGAATTAAATATATTATTCTATTATTTATATTAATTAATTATTCAATATTATTTAATTAAACAACCATTCAAATCTCTAAATCACTTGGTAAATAATTAAAAATAAATTATTATACCGTAAAAGTACGGGATGTTACATTCTTCCCCCTTAAAATAATTTCGTCCTCGAAATTGCTAAGGTAGAAAACAAACCCTATTAACTGGGTTAAAAATTATTTGTTTTACTTATTAACTTCAGTTTCAACTGAACTAATATACTTTAATTAAAATATTAATTTATTCCTACTAACGAAAATTTTCATAAATCCTGAAAATTTTCTAACACCTGAAATTTCTAAAAAAAAATCGCCAGCACCTCCTTTGTACGGGTCAATCGGTACAACCACAACTCGCCTCCCTCGGCCTTCTCCATTCCAAAAGAAAATCAAATAGCCAAGCGTCTTGCCAAACAGGCTCATAAATCTCATGCTCATACCAAATACAAACTTGTACCTTTTTGTTGGGCATATCATTAAATCATTCCCATCTGTTACCAATTCCGCATATACCAATGTATCCATTCCAATTGATCATAAATCAATTTATTCTCGACCAATTATTCTCTTATATCCAAACCATAATAACAATTCAAACTCGAGTTCCATCCTCGATTCCAAACTCTTAACATACCAATTCAACAAAATTCCAGATTCCTATCTCACTATCCAATTTTTATTCTATATCTTATTTTTCAATTTGTTTTCGTAAATTCTAATTTAATTTTTTTTAAATCAAACAATCTATTCTTGGGAGTTTTAAACAACGTACCCTTTCCAAAAATCAAATATCCCTTTCGGAAGCAAAATAACTTGTTTTCTCAAAACATTTTCCCAAAACAATATCTTTGGTATTAATCCGTCACTTAGAACTCGAAAATGAACACCAATGATGTCCAGATCATCATCGGAATTATTTTCCAGCGACCAAAGTGAGTTCAATACTATATCACTTTTCAAAACTCATATATAAACATTTCCATTTTGAAATACAATTCAAAATACCATTCACAATGCTTGTAAAACAATTTAAAATCTCCCACGATTTTAAAATTCTCATATATTAATTCCAAATCCATTTACAAAAACCTTTCCAAATCTCCAGAGTTTTAAATTTCAACTCTGGTTCAAATTCGGTTTTAATTCATTTAGTAATACTTATATAAATTTTAATTGGTTATTTACATAATATTTTCAATTATAATCTTATCTTATTATAATCACAACCAACACATCCAATATACTATAATATTTCAAGTATCAATACTTTGTTTATATCAAAATATAATTTGGATAAAATTATTTCATTTACCCTCCTTTCAAACCATACTGCATCGGTTCATCGTATTCAAGTGTTTATAAACCCTTACCGATACAGTGGATCAAACTGATCGACCAGAACCCATAAGCCACTTAACCGATAAATCACCACAATATAGAACAATTTTTATATCAACAACAAATACGCGCTCATATATATACACTCAAACTCAATCTAGGGTATTTTCAACCCCATCTCCACTGAGTCATGCCATAGAGCCAAGGTAATCACTTAACCTCCAGCTCTGATACCACTATAACGACCCGAGGAATTGCGACCTTGGTTATCGACATAAACTCAATGTTGACTATCCAAGCATCGGAAATACCAGATAGTTAATAGAAAGAAGTTAGAGGGTGAGAACAGATAAGATATAAAATTAGAAAAGAAGAAGAAGATCACAACAATAGAATCAGAGTGAGCACGAATCTCACAGCGGAACGAGTAAAATATAGCATCACTTTGAAATAAAACCAGTATATGTATACAATAACATTTATCAGAGTACAACACTTACAACACAGTAGGAATAAACCGTAGCTATAAAATCCTAAAGCATCCTGCTCCATGCTCTCAGTATATCTGTAAAATCCTGACTACTTGGCTACCCGTACAAATTTGGGAACCAAAGAGTTTAGGGGAAACAAAACAAAATAAACTCCGGGTTAGTCATGGGACTGGTGTAAGTAATCAATTTTAAAATAGTTTGAGAAAATAAATGATATCTCATAAGACCAAGCTGTATAACACGGAACGGGTTTTTCCCTTTTGGGAATCCAAAACACTTAATTTATCAATCAAAATACTTTTGAAAGAAACAATAATCTTTATATCAAACTCATTTGATATTATAATAATGTCTGTCAACCACAATATAATAATAATCTAGTAGAACGCTTTCATCTCACGTCCCACAAACATAATATATAATTAAAAACCGTGGGCGATTATTGGGTAATGAATTCCAACTGGTAAGGTATGAGACCACCTTCTGACAGTGTATCTCTAGAGAGGAATACACCAGGTTCAACAAGAACATCTTGCAAACCAGGCTAAACATGACCGGTCACTCATTTCGCTGAGTGTACCGAATGTTTTATCACCAATGGTTGGGATAAACAACCGTTTCCCGAAAGGGACAGCATCGAAATAGATTATATAAGTAAATGGAATTTCTCCAGATCAGTGATAATACACCCTAATTGGCAGCTAACCACGTAGCCATGCGACCTACCCGATTTTATACCATTTCCTAGTTGTAAGGCTAGAGTCCACACTTATCTCTGACATATCACACAATTATTCACTTTGAATGTCACATCCTCATATCCACCAAATCACAAATTGATTTCTCCAAAAATACCACGAGTATACAACTAAGAGAAACGAATTTCTCTGCCACCAAACGTAAATACGTTTGAAGAGATCAACTTAGGCGATCTATTAAATATACCCTGCCAGACATTCTTCCATACAAGTCGTCCTAGGACAGGACAGACCGAAGGTACCATTCTTTAAATCCTTCTTAGACAATTTTAACTTAGGATTTACTGAACAGCCCTTGCATAACTCCGTCTTCAATTATCTTCACCATATTTGATTTGCAACGCAAATGCCATACGAAGTGGTTTTCAGATAATATATCTGATCCCAGTCTCTCTGTATTGACAACGGGAATGGTAAAATCTTTGATAGTCAGTGATTTAACTATCAAAGGAAAACATGTGTACAAACAACGATCGTATTTCCAAATGGAAATCTTACCGATCAATCATCATTTCATTTCCCAATTTCCCATTTATCGTTTCCATATATTCATAAATTCCTTATTTTCTAAAATTAGAATATTTCCTAAATTTAGAAAATATACTTCATAACTTTGGAAAACGTTTCCATTTCTGATTCACGCATCAATATCTTCCCACCTCTATCAGTCTCTAACTATAAACTAGTAAGAGAACAACTTTCCAAGTATAAACCCCGAAGGTCGAAACCAACATCAGATCGATACCCAGAAAGCCATTCAAACTTAACTAATTTCCAGTCAGTTTCTAATTTCCGTAATTCCATTTAAACTCCTAATTCAAACCCCAAATTCCT
Source organism: Allium sativum (assembly GCA_030737875.1). NCBI lineage: Eukaryota > Viridiplantae > Streptophyta > Magnoliopsida > Asparagales > Amaryllidaceae > Allium > Allium sativum. The sequence goes on from CM060910.1 coordinate 832,800,634, forward strand.
TTATAATGTTTTATTTGCAAAATATTTACTTTAATCTAATTTTTCATATAGAATGTGAATAATATTTCTTTATATAATTAAAACAGTTTGATTTCATATTTTAAAAACAATATCTCAAACCCAAATTCTGTTTATATTTTATTAGTAGAATTATTCGTACAAATCTCCTTTGTATTTCTAACACTTAAATCTCATTTATAATTTCCTTCATACAATTCTATTTATTCTATATAAATCCTTTTATATAACTCTATTTATTTTATATAAATCCTTTTATATAATCCAATTCATTTTATATGAATCCTTTTATATAATCCTATTCATTTTATATAAATATTTCATTTTCAATATTCACTTCGAAAATTTCCTTTTTACATTCCAGTATTTTATATGGTATTTACAATACCAAATAACATGACCAGTGTAATCATAATTAATCACAGATTTTATATCACATCATATATCACAATATATGAAAACAAACAGTATTATAATATTGAGGAATCCAATTGTATCCCTCCAACCTGTCTCCCTGCATTCACAGATGTTAAACAATATAAATAACATCGATTTCATTTCAATATGAAATATTCTAATAAACGGAATCAATGTTTGATTAACGATATATATATATATATATATATATATATATCATTATCTACAATTTCAACCAATAAATCAGCAATTCAACCAAACAATCAGCACACAACAATCAATCATCATTTATCAATACTAGATTATATTTATAAAAATATAAACTGTACGGAGTTAGTGAGATTTTCTCACATTGGACAGTTATCATTAAATAACGAAAATTGTCGTTGATTCAGATCAGACAATTTATTTCACTATAAATTTTATTGGACTCCAATTCACTCCTGGTCAATTCCATTGCGTAGTCGTCGTTCATACGATCGGATCTTGTTTCACTGAATTCAATTAGCATATGAATAAGATATAGCTTCTACAAGTTTGTACATTATTAAATTAAATAAAAACATAACCCTATTTATTTATATTGAGCTTTAATAAATTAAATGGTCATACCCCCTTCGTTTGAGCCCATACCCCATCTGTTTTCCTGGCCCGTGTTGGACCGTCTCCCCGTCAAATAAAACCTGTCGCTCCAGTCAGGACCTCATTCTTCCTCCCATACAACTTTCACAAGTTCCCTTGTTCCAGTATTATCAAACCCAAAGTTGAAATCTTCTACTATCTCTCCTTCTATATTAATTTCACTATTGGGCTCACCCATCATTACATTAGCCCAATACACATAGTTAGAACACAGGCCCTCTATCCTTTATTATACTATATCTCCTCCCTTTCTCTTTCAAAGATGCAAACTCCAGAAAAACCAATCCGTCCATTACTATAATCCGCACCCATCATTCTCATTTAGTTCGCCATTAATTCCACAAACTCTTCACCGAAGTTCATCATATCCAGATCCGCTTATCATCATGCCAAATATAACGAACTCGACATCACCACGGAGCTTGCTTTCGAGACAACCAAGCAAGGCTACAGTAGGAGGATCGACATTAATTTGCTCCAAATTTCCTCAAAAATTTCCAATACTTGCTATTTCCCATACTAAAGCAAACTACAACCCCGAAACGGATCGACTGGCCCCTGAAATTCATCTCCTTTGAACCCTGGTTTTCTGATCAAAGTCGCGCAGTCCTTCACCGCAAGCAAGTGAAGATCGTACAGAAATGTCACGGGACTTCCAGAAAAATGCAAACAAGATGCAATTTGACCCCCTCAATCCAAACATAGCAACAAAAACACCGATTGTTGCTTTTATTGATCCAAAAATAGGAGCATTAGCTCATGCTGTTAAGGACACAATGAACAAAATTCTCATGAAAACTAGAAATACAAGTATCTTTGTAAAGCACTCTTCGAAATGAAAACAACCATATAGGTATTCAAATTTAAAAGAATTTATTCCATTTACTATAAATTTATCAAACTCGCGATTTATTATTTGGAGATGGCGGCTAGTTTCTACGTTTGACTTGAGAGAGTAAAATGGTTAGGGTTAAGGTAAAAGAATGAGGGTATTTACAGAGTGGAAAAATTATTATTTTATTCGATAAAAATCAATATCATATTCAATCGCTATTTGCATTTGACGTTTAAAAATTCTTATGGTCACATATGATATCCTAATTTGATAAAAATGGACATGTTGCTAGGGTTTGACATTATGGACCCAACGAAACTTGTTTCGTCGAATTCTGACTCCGTTTGCTCACACAGCGTATTTTTAAAGTCAAATTATTGACTGTTTTTCACATTTAAATCCCGTACGACCACATACTTACTCCAAAAGTCATGAAAATTGAAATCTAACAATAATTTAATATTCTAGATCCAATAAAATTAGTTTCGTCAAAAATGAAGGTCGTTTGCAAAAATGGCTATTTTAAAGCTCTAAATAAATCCATTTAAATACTAAATATATTCAAAAATAATTAAATTAAATATTTATAAATAAATATTATCATACATATTCACACAGAATATAATACAGCTCCAAAATATTCCTATCTAAATTTATAACTCGACATTTCAAATCCAGATTAAATCAGTATTCAATTTATATTAAAAATCCATTTATAATATAAATAAATCATTATAAAATTATAAAGGAATTCCATAACGACTTTTCGAAAAATTGATTTGGATATAACTCGTAATCTACACGACGAAATCTCGATTTTTCTATTCCATTAGAAAAATATACTTCATCAACTCTGAATGTTTCTTATTTCACAGAAATCCGACTTAAAACGGATCCTGTACATTCAACTGAAATTCAAATTGCCAAATTACGAACTGCCGCGCCATTTCGAGCTCGATTATAATTATAATATAATTTATACATTCAAATGGCATTTATAAATATATTCGTTAATATAATTCAAATTCTAAACGGAATATATATTTTAAATTGTCCAATTCACACAATATTGTCAATTCACTATTCCCGACTATTTCGGAATTAAATATATTATTCTATTATTTATATTAATTAAATATTCAATATTATTTAATTAAACGACCATTTAAATCTCTAAATCACTTGGTAAATAATTAAACTAATTACTTATTATATCGTAAAAATACAGGACGTTACATCTAGTGACTGCTCCAGTGGTTCCTCTCATGAGGAACAATTGTGAGTTTTATGTAGTAGTAGTGTCATGCTACTCTCCTGATTCTTAATGTAGTGTTATGGCACTTCAAACCAGATGGAGTATCTGTGCCTGTGCAAAACTCCTGTTTCTCCTTTCTTATTCCTAATAAACAGTGGAATGAACCACTATAAAAACCAGATTACCTTTCAATATTTATATACCAGAATAATTCAAAATCTTCCAAAAAAAATCAAATAAGAGGTTCATGACAACAGATAACGAATTTCCAGATATATTTTACAACATTTGGCAAAAGGATTTCAAATGTTTCTAGAATACACAGTTTATTTTTGGCACAACCAAATTTATTTGCTTCCAGAAATTCATTGAGCACATGTTAAAGGTAATTAAAACATTATTGGGCAGAAAAACAATTCGTTTGTTTCTTGGAAATTAGCAATTGTTTCCAACATTTAAGTGATTTAATCAAGCCAGTTTTCAAGTCATGCAAGGGCCAAGGGAAACAATTATTTGTTCCCAGAATTAAGTCAGAGAACTCACGGTATTCAATCAAGGCCACACAAGAGGAAACTCATGCCACAAATCTCGCAAGAATCAATTTAATACCATGGAGAATTTCGCAACAACCATAACAATCAAAGACATAGGAAATAAAAGCAACAATTAGAAGTTAACATACTTGAAATAAGTTATCGTGAGGTCATACTCATCATACAATGTGCTATGTTAAGCAGAGGAGGCGGCTTCGGTTGTTGAAGATTGCGCAGTGGCTCCGATTGAAGGCGATGATGATGGAAATGAGATGGGCGCTTTGACCAAATCGACATGACAAAAAAGTGATTTAGGGAAGATCGAAATTCTTTTTTGGAGATGGGAGTATTTGGCTATTAAAATAATAAAGGAGGAGGGGAAAATTTGGAGTCGTGGTAGCTATTAATTGGTTGCGATTTTGAGGAAAGATTGAATTTTGATTTTAGGGGAAATGAGCAATTATGGTGGCCATTTAAAGTGAAGAGCGACTTCGGCCACTAAAATTTAGGAACGGGAAGAACTAATTTTGTTTTTGCCAAGAAATGGATTGCGAAGCTTTATTTTTTATAGAAGAAAAATGTGAATGTAAGAATAATCTAATTTCACTAGGCTTTTGGGGTAGCTGCGTTTTTCAGACGATAGGTCGGCTACAAAATTTTCTGAGGTAGGTTCTATATAAGTAGGTGATAACGGGGTTAAATTTTAATATTATCTTTATAGCGAACAATCGCTAAATGCCCAAAATTCATACTGCCAACAAAATATTCGAGCGCACAAAAATTATACATATCTCTTCGTCTTCGCGTTCTGTACCTAATAAAATTACTTCGGTTGTAATTCGGCTCTATTTGTATACAAGTTATTTTAATTTTTAAATTATTTATCGGTTATTTATCGGTTCACTAACAACTCCGTTTAATCCCAAATCTGAAAAGTTAAATTTCAATTTCTTTATATATACAAATACACACATATCCAAGCCAATTTCCCAAAATATCTCAACAAATAAAATTTCCAATTTAATGTCAATAACGTTTAATTTTAAAAATTTAACCGTTTATATTTTTTCAGTCGAATTCCAAATCTAATTCAAATATCCAATGGAATTTAATTCATATATTTAACAATAAATATTTTATTTCCAACCAACCATTAAATATCAAATTCAACCCATACACAAAATAATATATTTGATTTTATGTATTTCTGACCCAAGTGTTGACAAGAATTGATTATCCATAGTTAAATCTTAAATAAATTCCATATTCCAGTTGTTGAAAATTTAGGACGTTACATACTGTCCCTATTTACCCAAACTAAATCAAAAAGCTAAATAATCATAAAATTCACTAGAAAAGGCTCTTGTGGCTTTGGCAGAACCCTACTATTAATGTCTAAAATGGACAATAACACCCAAGGGTGTAATTTCACACTTCACAAAAGATTAAGATCCAGAAAAATGGTAGCCGCAAACATAAAACAGTACGTAAAAACAAGATTATTTATAAAGGTTTGACCTACATCCACTTTAAAGAGTATTCTCATTATCATCATAGAATTTACAAGGTACACAAATTCTGTAACTTCACTCATTTTCTCTCTTTTACAATATTTCTCTTTATTTCTTCTCTTTTGCTTTTGACCCACCCAAATTCACCAAGGAAATAATGGAATCTCTTATATTGCAATGAATGTTGGAGTAGATATTTAACAACTTGAGCACTTTGATGATTTGAGCAAATCCATGGTGGTTGAGATGTTGAATTTAAGCTTAGAGGACGATTAATGGAGGTTTAAATGAGCTAGAGAAGTTTAGAAATGATTTTGGCAGCACATCGTGGAGGGAAAATTCAGTCCCTTAAATGTGGGAATTGACGGGGTTTTTATAGGTGTAATTTGAATGAAGTAGCAAAGCTGAAATTCTATGTGTGCAGGCTATGGATCAGATGTCTGATCCATCAAATTTACAAAAATGCCACTGGGTTAAACTTGCGCCCGACCCATCAAATTTGTTGTTGACTGACCCATAGCATACTATAAGCGACCGACCCATACGTATGAGTTACGACCGACCCATCAAGCCATGACATACCTGACCCATCATGTGGTTTAAGGAACGATCCATAGCATGATCCCGTGTCCGATCCATAGGAGATGAGCTTGATCGACCCATGAAATAAAGTAATGTCCGACCCATAATATCCAAAACTGCTCGGTCCATGGATGACCGACCCATAATACCAAGTAACATCCGATCCACAATCTTGCTAACTCGATTGGTTCATGGTCAGTGACCGATCCTACCCATAAAATATGTCGACCCATGGCAAAAAACATTCGACTCACCAAATTAAACAACATTGACTAATCTAAATTGTATGTTTTTCTAACACACTGTTTTCTTACTGTGTTTCTCAATGGGATTAACATTTGCCCCTTGAAACTCATATTTTTTGCTTATGAAAAATATGAATTTCGAAATGAATGTCATAAGCTTGTGTTAAATTACTTCGATAGATCTCTAATGATCATTTTAGATGGATTGGAAATATTTGTTTTTTTTATGTGTAGGTTGGAGCGTTCAACCCACTATGGATCAGATTCGACTGGATCAGGTGCAACACGCACCAGGTCGGAACAGTCCATTTTTCCAAGCCTTTATATTACTTTTTTCGGGTCGGGTCCTTCACTTTATTTTCCATGCTGAAGAAAAGGTACTAATGGCGGCTTGCTTTCTTTTAAGAAATCCCCAAGTTTGATTGCAAATCCATCTACCGATCAGCTTCGATTTCAATTGAATCTGCACCGTCGGATATCAAGAGCCTCAAATCCACTAGCGGATTTTATCTCCACAGCCAGCTCCATCAATCTTGAGCCAAATCAAGGTACCATTTTGCACCTGCTATTGATGTTTTCTCCCATGAGTTTTATGTCAAATTGATTCTTGGTTTATAGTTTGAGTCGAATTGGCTTTGAGATTGGTTTTTGGGTTTGAATTTGGGTCGGATCTTTGTGGGTATGAACTATATTTCTAGGTCCAATTAATGACCGAGTGATTTGAATCTGGTTGAATTACGACTTGTGTTCGAAAACAATTTTTGAGTCTAAATTCGTTTTCTAATTTCATGCTCGTATGACCATCTTCTTTTATGAAGTTTTCGGTCGGATTTAGAACTTTGTATGAACTGCTTGAGGCTCTGATTGGCATTTGATTTTATTGCTGTGACAATGCACATTTTGTTGAACATTTCTGTGCAGATTGCACTTCTCAATGATAATTGCCTTGAGTTGTTAATGCGGGAATTTTGGTGCTAATCTACTCTTAAGTTTTTGCATCTCTTATTGTTTAAATTGTGTTGATCACCATTCGGGTTTGTGTTTGTTGGATTTGATGCGTGTAGACTTCAGATTTGAACTCGTAAATTTTGCATGCTGATTGACACATTTGCCAAGTTCGAATGGTTGTTGTTGATGATTCTCAAGTGTTTTGAGTACAGATTTGGCCATTTAAATTGTTTGAACTTGCATTTTGAAGCTCAGTCGTGTTTCTTGAAGGTCTGGGAGATAACAACTCTCGATGGATCAGTTGTTGCCGATCCACCATGGATCGGTTATTGCTAAACCACCATGGATTAGTCACTGCCGATCCAATGTGGTTGTTCAGTGTTGATCCGTTGTGGGTCGGTCAATGCCAATCTATTGTGGATTGGTCACTGTCGATCCATTGTGGATAGGCTACTGTTGACCCATTATGGATTAGCCACTGCCGATCCATTGTAGTTCGGTCAATGTCGATCTATTGTGGGTCTATCAATGCCGATCCATTGTGGTCGGTCATTGTCGATCCATGGTGGATCAGTCAACGTCGACCCTTGATGAATAGGTCTCCGCCGTTCTACCGTGTACTTGCATTATTCCAATAGTTTCTTCTAATTATTGAGCTTCCTATATTGTTCTAAGTATAGAAGCAATGACCAACCTTCAATCACGGCTTATATTATGAATGCACTTTGTTATTATCACCTGTTCTGTAATAATAAAAACACTTGCATGCTTTTGGGCCATTATTTTATTGCTTACTTCCCACATTAACAACAAATTAGCTTAATTGTTAAGGATAAACTGCAATGGATTTTACGATTTAGGTTGAATGATATATTTGCACTGGGTCACTTTATTTGATTGCTTATAGCTTAGTCGAACACCCCTTGCATAGATATAACAATTCTAATATAAATTAGTAGTAATACTTGGAATCGACTAATCAATACATGCTGATTGTAGATCCAAACCTCGCTCTTATGATAGCACTTATAATTCTGCATAATAGTTCTCATCTTAGGAAATGCATACGTGTGTTTTATTTTCAAACATGATTATTTGTGTAGAAATGGTAACTCGACAGCAATCATGCCAATAACCTGAGGAATCTTCTGGGTTCACTCAATTTGAGAATTCTTCTCAGGTTTCCAAAACCAAGATGGCTAATTTTACTGGGCCAGATGTCATTCAAGATTTCCCTCTGTCCCGGCCTACTACCAAGACACCTTCCGAAAGAAATCCAACGACACTTTCTTTACATTCGTATAAACATTTATGTTCTCAATTTAGCATCCCAGAAACTTATGCAAAATTACCAGGAGAGAATGACTTCTCTAACCTTCCACCCTCTGGATATGTTACAGTTAATCATTACATGCTATCAAGTGGAGCAGTTCCTCCTTTTAACCCATTCTTAGAGTCGATCCTTTGACGCTAATTTATTGCCCCATTCCAGCTGCACCCAAATGGCTATGCCATTTTAGCAGGGCTTTACGTGCTTTTTATGAGGACGAAGCAATGTTCGCCTACTTTTCAGGACATTTTCTCTTTATATGCTTTCAAAAGGAGGAAGGATTGCCTATCAATTATCTTTGTCGAAGGCCTTCAAAATTCCAAGATTATTACTGACTTGCTAAAAACTGCTCATGGGTTTGTAAATCAATACTTCTTTATTCCGTGTCCTGAAAGCTTTTATGGAACATGGATGGAAGGAGGTGAATATTTACTTAGAGTTTTTTCATTTCATTTTCCATGTCTCGATTCTTAAATTCTTTCTTTATTTTACAGAACTTCCCTCTTCTGACTAAGATGCTGCCCCTGACCAATTTCTATTTGGGATTATGAGAGCCGTCGAGGAGAAAGAGGGAAGTAAAAAAAAATCATAGAAGAATTCCTTCGTCAATATCACTTGCATGACCCTTCACAATCTCTTGTTTTAAGCCAATCTTCCGTTTCATCTTCCACATCTGGTATCCCAAGCACTAAAGAAGGTATTGTAGCTAAAGCTTCGACTGAGCAGGTTGGTTTAAGAAAGTGTTATGAAGATGCTGGTGGAGATGAGGGATCCTCCTGATCTCAACTGCCTTCTATTGAAAAAGAGGAATTTACTCATCGTGAAGGAAACAATCTTATGACATCTTCGGAACAAATTGAGGAGGGTGAGACCACCCGAGATCCTATGAAGTAAGTTGAACAACCAGGTGGTTGAGATAACTCCCGGGGACAATTTAAATGTTGAGATTGTTGAAAAGGATCCCATTATTCTAGAAACCCATGAGGAAAGTTCTATGGATATCTTTAGGACATTGAGTGATATCAGCACTGTTAAGCACCTTCCGAGTGAGAATGTGACTTCAAAGCTTACCCCCGAAGTTACAAAAATAGGAACTGATATAACTGTAACTCCAACTCCTCCATCAAGGAGAACTTTTGCGGACATAGAGTTTCCATTAGCTTCACCACCAAAGAGCAGTTCGTTACTGGATGCACGCTAGTTAATATGTTATACACACTATAAGTTTTGATGCTTTGCATATGCCTTATAATCTGCCCAAGTACTTTTTAGTTTAAGTAATGAAATCCTTCTTTTCCTTATTTTAGGTCCAGAGATGAATCGTCCATTTATGAAGAGCTTTAAACAATGAACCAGCTATTACAATCCAAAGCATCTCATATAGTCTCATCATTCACAATGCTCGCAATACTCCCAGCACTCGCAATATTCTTGTCATCCTCTACAAACTCATGGCTATATATTGACTGATGAATAAAGGAAGTGGATGCACAAGGCCCAAGATCAACTAGAGAAAGAGGAGAGGGATCGAGGCTCACATGGTGACCGAGGGAGGTATGACAACCGCTATGTTGATCGATATGATGACAGCCAGGAGTAGACAAGATGAGGAGGAGAGATGAAGGAGGACGAGGGAGAAGGATGCTTCAGAAAGGGATTATGGGAAAGTTGATTCTCACAAATGCTCCCAATTAGATAAACTTCCCATCCCAGCTACGCAGACTTCTTCTGGTTGTCTGCCTCTTAATACACCCTATGTTACTCCTCTTCCTGCTGACATTCAGAAGATTATCCGAAGGCAACGCTATGAACTTCAACCGCCACATACCAAACTGGTTGAACGATTCAAGAACTGGTGCCTGAAAGAAGTGTACTTCGATCTGGACATACATCTATCTGACAAGAAAGACATACCCAAAGAACTGAAAGCATTGAAAAACAACATGAACGAGTAGTTGGATGTGGTCAAAAGTGGGCTTGACAAGCAGTTAGATGCAGTTAAAGGACGAGCTGATAAGCAGTTATCTTTATGGTATAAGCTAGCTGACGAGCTCCAAAGAGTTAGCAAGTGCAATCATGAGCAAATTGCGACGCTTGGAAATGACAAGGTTGAGTGGGCCAAGGTTCTCGAGTCTAGTGAAGCTATCATTGCATCTCTCACACAGAGGAACAGAGAGTTAGAAGGATTAGAGGCCGATAATCGATGGCTTAAAGAAGAACTAGTTGCTTCCAAACATAGGGAAACTATGCTGATGACGCAACTTAAAGATGCCCAAACTGCTGAAACCCAGCTGGCCGCAGAAAAGAAAGCTTCTGCTACTTATCAACAAGAGAATTCCAACCTACATGAGAAGAATACCACTTAACTCTTGGCTATTTCTATGCTGACAATTAGGGCAGAATTTCTTGAATATGAAAAAGATAGAGCTTTAGCTGATAAAGCAGCTGCTGAGAAAGCATTCAGTGATGCTAAGACGGATGCCAAAGCTACTTTATTTAGATTTTACATCTTCAGAGTCATGAGACGAGGTAGCTTATGTTATTCGGGACCTAATTTTCCAGCGACTTTGGCTCTAGTCTGGGAGTCTGTGCTTGCGCATGCTGGAAATACTTACGACGTGGAATACTTTCCAGAGAATATTCTAGATGAGGAATCCAGCAAGGCTTTGGCCAAGGGGAAGAAAAATCTCATGAGGGAGCGAGGGTTACTGGGTGATGAAGCTGAATTCCCTTGTAACACCCCACCCTGAGGCCCACCCTGATAAAGAGCATTAACAAGTAATGTGATCTATTAGAGCAGCGAATAGGCCACAGGGGAGTAACCATTCGTAGATTTGCATTAACAAGTTTTAAGTACGTCGGTGATGTACACTCTGTTTTTTTTTCTACGTGGCTCGACATACTTAATACTTGTGTAATACAACTCTATGACAGCTATAGGATCAGCTTAGAACATCGTACATTTACATACACAATTACATCTCACAGAATAGTTTCATATTATTACAACAATAGAATACAGCAAATACATGTGATACAAGCAAATGGCTATACATAAACCGTTACTTATATATAAACTAGGATACATTAGAAGGAATAGAAACAAGAAAGATAGTCTAGTAGTGACACAGCTAAACCCCAAGCACAACACTAAACTTGCAAGATCTCAATCTGATCCGAGGAATACACGCACAGATCAGTCTAACTTGAAACTATATAAGGAATAAATAAGCACAAGATGTGACGACGCAAACTTTCCTGGTCTCCGAGGAGAAGAGAAAGAACGGATTGTCTGAGAACATGACAAATCAAAACACAAACAGATGAACATTTCACTTCTATTTACAACAATTTACATCAGAGTACAAGAATATACAAAGTATGAATAAATATTACACATTGTAAAATATAAGAGATCAAAATACATTACATAGCAGCGGAAGATAATACGTAAAATAACTGAAAGAGATAAATGGATACAGAGTTTTCCAAATATCATTCCAGCTGTAAACCAGGATCCTGTGAATATAAATTGCAAAACCAAAACTACTAACTGCCCATGTAAAATAGAGGCACCCAGAGTTTAGGTTAAAATAATAAACTCCAGGTCAGTCATGTGACTGGTGTGAGAACTAAAATAGTTATTCAAAACCGTATATATAAGATAAATGAAGGGACCACGCCGTATAACTCGGAATGGGTTTCCTCCCGAGACTACCAGTGCATATACAGGTATAAACAACGCAATGCTTTTTGAAAAATGAAGCTATTATAAGACCCAGGTCCCATCACACAATGCAACGCAAGCAGAGAATAGGGTTTTCCCTTATAATAGTCAAATATGTTTGGTAGTTTAAAACAAATATTTGATACAATAATAAGTGTATAGTGTCAAAACAGCTTCAAAAATAAATGTATCAATCGTAGACGACATAGTATCCCATGCTACTATGTCGCCAATACTAGGCTTTACAATCAAAACTGAATGTCTCGTATTGGAAATTGGATTCCGTCTATGAGTCGAGGCCAAGGATGGCTCCTCACTGCTTCGAGACACTCTAGCCAATGTCTCAGGACTATGCACTCTGGGCAACCCTTGGATCGGTTGGGCCGGTCTTCTCTTACATTTGAGGATTAGTTATTCCTGAACACACGTCTCCCCGCCCTATGGGGCGTAAATGAGCCAGATGATTCAATATCCATCGGCTCCGCCGAGGTGCCTCATAATCCAACAACCACATAAGTAAAAATGTCTAGGCTCCATACCATGACACCACTCCTAGCTAGAAAGAAACGTCATGTTCTCCTAATGGTCCGATCCCGTTTTTGACTCATACCGAGGTGTGAGGCTTGCGAATTAGCGTTATACACAAAGTTATGCTATATTAAAGTTGTGCTTTGATCATCAACCACAAGACTCTGATTTTCAACAGAAGCCTTGATCATTTGCATCTCAGCACGCTACAATGACAAATCACGCTATGCAGCTGATATCTATCGATATATAACCTCTGAGCTTGTACTTCTCAGAGAAGGGTGTTAAGCAAGAGAATAAATTCTCTGCCACCAAACAAATATACATTTAATAGAGATCAATCAATACAGAATAAAATCCAATGTTAGACACACATCCATTTAATAGTTTGTTCTGGGTCTGAACGAAACCGGAGGCACCTTATTCCTCGTCATGTGTCCAATATAGGAGAGAGGTCCTCGCATATCCGGTCGATCTCCAAGTACGTCTGGATAATCAACACTTATTACCTTCTGTTGGGTGTACAGCCCAGTCAAGACATCAGTAATCATCCAAACGATGTGAAGACCTCCGGTCTTCAACCACCGTCTTCATCTTCGACTTATCGTCGAATCGGTTATTCATAATGGGTATAAACCCAACCTTTCTAAATAACTCACGTATATAATAAATAAGTGTTATAAAAACACAACATACGCCTCATTCAAATTCCGAATATTCTTTTATTTAAATATTCATATCCTTTGGGAAAAGTTCCCATTATTTTATCAAAGACAGATTCTTTAAATTTATTCTTTAATCTTCCTTTGTATATCAATTCAAACCATATTAAGGTTTTCCAAACTAGTAGGGATTAATGCACCTTACCGAAGTAATCATTTGTTTAATTTCCTAATCCCAACCTATTCATCCCATGGGGCAAAACTGGTAATACTCCATATCTAACACCACGGTGTTATCGGTAAAATTATTTACCATTTCACGTTCAAATCTAATTAAAGATTTAACTATCGCTTGGAGCAAAACTGGTGATACTCCATTCTCGATCATTTCATGAATTTGATAAATTTAATTATTTCATTCACATTCCAATCTATTTAAAGATTCATTAAAACTCTACTTTGTTTTAATCTTCCCAAAAATCGATATTAATGATTATTTAACTTTGGAAATACAAACATGTCGCATCGAAAAGCTACACCGTACTATTGATTTCTACTGATATATAACCTCTAAGCTCGTACGTCTTAGAGAAGGGTGTTAAGAAAGAGAATAAATTCTCCGCCACTAAACAAATATATATTTAGCAGAGATCAACCATATAGTTCGAAATACAATGTTAGACATGTTATTCTATCTTTTACTGGGTTAAAGGACTAATGTCACTTAAAATACAATTCACAATAAACTCAAAATCACATTACATTAATCATGGAATCTTCACGGAAAACAGATCAATGTATATAATTGATATCAATTTATGTATCCGACTAATAATATAAATGGAATAACGACAAAGCCTTTTAAATTCCATATATATTAACAATCTTCCTCCACAGAAGCTCATTTCGATTATTATCAAATCAAATTCCATTCAATTCCAATTTAATATATTAAATTGAAAAACTTTACTCTGGAAAATTTCCATTAAATCTTAAAAAAATGATTTATAAATTCCAAATCACATTTCATTGTAAATCGGGTTAAAGATCAAATGTCGTTAAAAAACACAGTTCACAATAAACCCAATTCACATTCCATTTTATTCCAATTAAATGTCAATTAACTAAAAACTCAAATAATCTTAATTAAAAGATTTATTCTTTTCACATGGGGTTTAAGAACAATGTTATTTAAGACACCATTCATGACAAACCCAAAATCCAATTCTTCTATTCAATTCCGATTAAATATTAATTAATTGGAAAAAACTTCACTAAATCTTAACTAAAGATTTGTTCCTTTCTCAACTGGGTTTAAGAACAGTGTTACTGAAGACACGATTCACGACAAACCTAAAATCTCATTTGATATTAAATACAAGGCTCTGAATACAAATTATATTGGCTTATATTCAATATCAAATTCTGAAATCAACAAATATCGTACTGGGAATAACGATATATATATATATATATATGTATGTATATATATATCTTCCAAATTCCCATATCAATATCCGTATAATCACGAATCCAATATCGAAATATTCCGAAGATAATTTCGATTCAAATCCATTCCTATCCATATATTGGAGACTCTGGTTATATTAACACCATTTCAAATCCAATTTAATTATTTAAAAATATTGGAATATAATTCTAGTTCATAATTAGTTCATTTCAATAAAAATATATTTTTGTCTTTTCAAATATGGAATTTTTCATCCTAATTCTTTCCAAATCATTTATTCTGATTTTACACAAATTATTAATATTTTATCAAGGCCCTTATAGTCGATTTCCATAAACGTTCATCGAACTGCCCTTACAACGACCTTTTCCAATTTTGATTTGGACATATTTCCAAATCCAACAGTTAGATTTCAAATTTCTTGTATTTGTTGGAAAGATTTTTTTTATACGAACCCAACAGTTTCAGTTTTAGGAGAATCCGATGGTCGAATCTTCTGTAATGTCGATTCGAAGTCGATGGTCGAAATTCGCAAACTGCCGCAGCGCGGCGCGTTCTATTCAGGCCATTTAATATATATATATATAATACATATATTATATATATTTCATCGATTTCCATTTAAAACGTATTTTATAAATCGTTTTAAATTCGTTTTCAAAACAATTTCAACTTCATATTCAATTTTAAATCAAAATTGAATATTCCATATCATTAATATATAAATGATAATATTTTCAAAACATTAGATTTTGAAGTCACTTCGATTTCGATATTCATTATAAAAATGAATAAAATCGATATAAATATCGTTAATGTCTAAATGGTGTTAATCTAATTAACACGGCTTCATATATTTAAATATTTTCATGTCCATCCCAAATTAGATATCAAAATCATATTTTGATCCATTACTGAATATTATTTTAAAATATTAGTTATTTTAAAATATTCATTACTCGTCATTTTAAAATATTCGTTAATTTAAAATATTCTTTTTTTTCGAATTGGAATCAAACACAGTCAATTACCATATAATTTTATTTATGTGGATTTCATACACATGTGTGCACAACCATAACCAAACATAGTCAACCATCATCCAGAGTGCATTATACAACTGCATAAGCGTTAAATATAAATAATTAATGCTTACAACAACCTGTCAACCCATCGATTGACATACAACTAAATATTGGGATTATTGTATGTCCAATATCATCCTAATACTCATGTGAGTTTTTCAAACAACAAACACTGATTATTATTTGTGCAGTTGGGCAATGTGTAGAATATATCATCCCAATCAATATCAGTTAAATGTGTGTACATAAACAAATCGTCCGATTTGTAAATGAATATTCATTTTATTCATATACACGTTGAAAATTATATTTTTAACTATAAAATATTTATACATTTCATTTATACAATAAAAATGATATTTTTATTGTTCTTATATTTTTAAAAAAAACGGCAGCATAACGATGCGATACTAGAACCAGAATAAAGTCTAGCCTTATCCCTCTCATAATAATGGCTCGCGCCATGTACATACCAATTCTAATCAATTCATTTCATTTCCCAAACCAAATTCAACCAAACAACCAAACAACCAAACAAACATATGGTTTCAAACAAAGGTGTCAGGTGCTACTAAGCACCGTCTGCATCCTAGTATATATTTCTAACTAGAAAATAAATTAAAGTGAGAAATTCTCACCTTTGGGATCCACTCCTCTCCTGTATTATTTTTGAATTTCTGAACAGTTCAGATTTTCCTGTAATGTCAACGCAATCCTTTTTCACGCTGTTCATAGTAAAAATCATATTTTTAATATGATGTTTATACATTAAAAATTATATTTTTATATCGCTATATATATAAGATCACATTTTTATATTGCAGTATACATAACAAAAATCGTATTTCTATATATATAATAAAAATCATATCGATATAAATAAAATAAAAATCATGTTTGTTTTTCAAATCTACATTATAAAAATCAGATTTTTGCATTGCTACTTTCTATATAAAAATTATATCGTTATATTGCTACTTTATATATAAGAATTGAATTTTTATATTGCTTCATATATAATAAAAATCAAATTTTTACCACGCTAAAAAATATACTTTTACTTGACTAAAAATCATATTTTTATATGAATAAAAATCTCATCTTTATGTAAATAAAAAATCTAATCTTTATGTAAATAAAAAATCTAATCTTTTCTAATTTTTAAAAATCATTCCCTTTTCTATTTTTAAAAACCATCCCCTTTTTTGTTCATGACAATGCAATAAAAAAAATCATATTTTTTCTATAAACAAAAATCATATTTTTCTGGTTTGAAAAGTCTAATCTTTTATATAATTAAAGATCTAATTTTTTTCTAATTAGAAATCTAATTTTTATATAATATTATTTATATAAAAATTATATTTCTTTTCTGAAATTAATAAAAGAAAAACTCACAGATTTTCGAATTTGGGTGGTCGGAGCGCGGCGCCGGGGCTGCTGGCCGTCGAAGGTGGTCGGAGCTGGTGATATGGGGGCGGCGGCGGCTTCTAGGGTTTAGAGGGGTTTGGGGGGGCCTGGTTTCAAATCGGAGAGAGGGGGTTTCCAGTCGATGTGGAGGAGGGGGATATGCGACGGCGCGGTAACCAGGGGGTGAGCCTCTAGCGGCGGCGATTTCCCTTCCCCTTGTCGCGTGGTTTGTTTGTTTTTTTTTTTTTGTGTTGAACGAGATAGAAGAGAGAGAGAGTGAGAGGTGAGAGTTTATAATAAAATATATATATTTATTTTAATTTATCCAAAAAAAGAAACTTTTTCATTTGATCTCCAAACGAGACCCAATGACTGTAGCCCCTAGGTTATTACCCCAATTTCGAACACAATGGGATATGTTTCTTAAGTTATTTCTAATGTTTCGATAAGTTTTTATCAAATTCAAAATATAAATCAATATATATTGAATTTGAATGCACATTTTAATTTACCAGGGCCATATAAGGACTCCAAAAATTCTAAAAAAATAAATCTGGCAATGTTTTGACGATACGGTCCTAACAAAACTAATTTTGTCGAATTTGGAGACTGTTAGAAAAACGGTCATTTTCTAGTCGACTAAATTCAAACTGAATTGACCAAACATGTTTAAATTCATCACGCTCACATATTGATTCCAAAATTTTGAAAATTGGAATATAGCAATAATTTGACATTCCGGATCCAACAAAAGTGGTCTCATCGAAAACGGAGGTCGTTTGCAAAATCTCTATTTTTAAGGGCTATATTTTATATAAAATTCCATAGCGACTATTTTGAATTTTCAATTAGACATAACTTTTTATTTCCGTTATGAAATCTGGATTCTTCACATTTGTTGGAAAGATATTTTCAAACAAATTCAAATATTTCTGGTTTTACAAAATCCGGTTTATTTTGAATCATATACATTCATTTGAAATTTGAAATCGAATTTTCAAACTACCGCGCCATTTTCAATTCCTTTTATATTTAAAATAAATTTTTATATTCTAACTTTGATTTAAATAAATATATACGTTCTAATTCTATTCAAAATAAATTTCTAGTCATTATTATTTAAAATAAATCATTTTAAATATTCAAAATTCATTAAAATTGCCAAAATAAAAATTTTAAATTGGTTCTGATTTTCTGGGTTGTTACACAAGATGTGCAACTCTTTACCCTAAGAGTTGCGACTATGATGACATAAAGGCGTTAATTTGTTTTAAATCACATATAATGACATAAGGAATAAATGTACAAGTCTCGTGGACTAGTATTAGGCTAAGTACATCATCGTACTCGAGCCGCAATGAAAACATATACCAAAATCATCATACACATCTCAAGCAAGTGAAATGATCAATAAAGGGGGTACATCACTCCAGAACATCTAAGTACCAAAATATGATTAATTAGAAATCCAAATGCAATTTGCAAATGTATGATCATCCTGATCGAGTTAAAATCATCATACCTAACTCATAAAAGAAATCATAAGAAATGTGCACATGCCATAATAACTAAGCCCATCCTGAGCTATAATGTTGCTCATCCCGAGCAATAGCCAAATATTAGCAAATGAAAATTATCAACATCAAATCATAACATGAAACCATTAAATAATGTGCATGTGCTATTAAGTAAATTATAGCCCAGCCCGAGCTATAGTATTGCCCATCCCGAGCAATAGCCAAGTACTTATACGTATGCAAATTTAGGCGCCTCTCACTGCACCACTCCAGCCGAGTGTATCTTGACCATCCCGATCAAGTGAATACGTATATGACACCCATCCTGAGTCTCGATTTCATCCCGAAACTAGTACTGGCTTACCATCGACAGAATGCGTCATTGACTCCCAGTCAGTAATCCAAACAGCGATAATAATGCGTTATATACCACACGTTCTCATTTCTTGATTTATTTACGCCTCGTTAACTCTGCATTGGAAAACATCTAAAACAACAAATCATCGTTAATAGGACATCTGCTTCAATCTAACTATACTAGAATTAACCGACTTTGTTTACTTTCATGTCTCATACCACGCAGTGTATGATGTCATTTAATATCCAATACGTTATCTCGAAGGGTGCAAATGTGTACAATTTATAATTAAAAAGATACTTTAAGAACATAGTTTTTGAAATCATAGTTTACTGAAAATCGAAGCGTTTGAATGTCCTTGTATAAATCATATTACTAATAAATTTAAATGCTGAGTTAAAACAATATTTATTTTCCAAAACCATATTCTTCTACTAAAACATTCTAAAAAATGTTTATAAAAGTTGTACATGAGCCACAAAACACTGGAAATACCACAGACATGGTATTCACACAAGGTCACCAATTTCACTAGAAGATCGTAAGAAAACACTTATTCTTTCTATTGAAACTATCACTTATTCCACACTTGAGTTCATGAAAATATTGTTTAATGTAGGGTATAAATAGTGTCTTAAGCATAGAAACAATGTCAAAAATTCCCCCAAAAGTGTAGTATAACGAGTGACAAAACACACGGAAATTGTCAGACATATAAACAAGCACGAATCTCGATAGACTATCAATTTCGAGGTTAAATTCCAGCAATCAAATCAAGCCGAAATTAAATAAAACTAGTATAAAACAACTAAAAAAAATTGTGAACCTAATGCAAAAAGAATTTCTCAATTTCATTCAGAAGTGTAGCGAAGATACAAAGCTTTAAATATGAGCTTTCATCGAAATATCGCCTCAAAAATGAACTTAACCTGACGAACTATCAACTTTGAGGTCGAATCCCAAAGAACAAACCAATCCAGAATTTTTTGGAATTTGGTATGAAACAACTACATATTATTATGAACATAGTGCAAAAGTAATTTCTCAAATTGATCAAGAATTAACAAAGATACACAACTCCCAAATTGAGCTTTCGTCGGGATTTCAGCTTAGAAATGTTTTACCCCGACGAAGTACCAAATTTGAGGTTGAATTCCAAAGGACAAAACAACCCAGAACTTCATGAAATTTGGTATGAAATAACTAAAGAATACTATGAGCACATTGCAAAAATAATTTCTCAATTTTATTAAGAACTGACAAGATACACAGCTCACAACTTGAGCTTTCGTCGCGATTTCAGCGAGAAATTTGTTATCCCGGCAAACTACCAACTTTGATATCGAATTCCAATGACCAATACAACCCAAAACTCATGAAATTTGGTAGGAAATAACTAGGGAATACTATGAACACAATGCAAAAAGAATTTTTCAATTTGATTAAGAACTAACAAAGATATACAGCTCTGAACTTGAGCTTTCGTTGGAATTTCAGCTCAGAAATGTATTATCCCGACGAACTACCAGCTCTGAGGTCGAATTCCAAAGAACAAAACAACCTGAAACTTCAGTAAATTTGATATGAAATAACTAGAGAAACAATGAACACAATGCAAAAAGAATTTCTCAATTTAGTTAAGAACTGACAAAGATACACAACTCCCAACTTGATCTTTCGTCGGGATTTCAGCTCAGAAATGTGTTATCCTGACAAACTACCGACTTTGAGGATTGGTTCAAGAGAATTACTAACCTCAAAATGAGCTGAAATTTAGTACAAATATAGTAGAATACTCACTCTCTCAACTGGAAAATGAATTGATGGATTCCGACAATTATTGAAAGGGATGTGTTATCTCAAACATGGACTCAGGCCATGTTTGCGGCTCTTGTAAGTGCGCAAATTTACAATGACGAATTTCAACAAAAACTCACTCAAAAATTAAAATTTCAAAATTGAATCAAATTAGAAATTGTGAGGGAACCCTCACCTTTGATTTTTTGTAAGATGCTGGGCGGATTGAAGCTTTTGAGGCTCAATTGCTAAGAAGGAGTTTTTCTTCCTCTATTTTCAACTACAAAGAAGATGCAAAGCTTCATACAATAAATTTGCAAATCAAAGAAAAAAAATTGATTAAATATGAATTTTTTAATGATTACCTACTGTATAGAGAATTAAGAACCCCAAATTAGTACTTAAAAATGAATTAGAGGCCAAAGGAGCAATTGACAATAAAGTTGCTATAAATTTCTAGGTCTTTTAGAATAATAGAGAAGAGGTAGGAAACTCTCCAGAGAAAACTACGTACTCTAGATCTAGAGACATCTTTTTCTTATTAACCCCTAATGGCCTCAAATTAATTTAATTAAGTCCAATATTTAAGCAATTAGTCCCCTAAACTCGTATTCATGCTACCATACACACCCTTAAGCAACTAAAAAGACAATTTGGCTAATGTTAGTCTATGCATCCTCATTTCTTCACCAGAACACAATAATCTCAAACAACAACAATAAAAATATATACAACAACTTATAAACATTTTAATATGACTTGTTTAAATTTTTACATAACAATTGATTTAAATTTTCATCGACAATTTATTACTACCCAAAACACTCAACAAACACCAAATACTCACTTTTGAAGTTTTGTTAACATTTAAAACAAAAATTTACATTTTTGACCTCTTACACAACAAAATTAATATTTATTATTAAAATGTCCTAACCCAAATTCATTCGGAACATTAATTCCAAATTGACATTTTAACCAAAAATTCACTATTTTAAGAACTAAACACACATTAATTATTAACAATTCTGTTAAACACCTTCAATATATTTCAAACTATTTAACACACACACACAACACCAATCATGTTGTGTTTTATACAAAGACAATGCATACATACACAACAAAATACTAATTATATTGTGTTAAATTTCATAGCCCCACACAAAAAATTAAATACATAAAACTCATTTACACAATATTTAAAATATCAACTTGACCCAACACGCTATATAAATGTGTTTGTGTAGATATTTATTTTAACGTTTGAAACACATTATGTATACATATATACAACAAAATTGTTGTACACTTCATTGATTCAACAAATTTAATCTAGCAATAGAAGTAAAATATTTCAAATTTTCAAATATTGATTCACAATCAATATTTACACTTTATAAAAACAACAATCCAATTAATTCATATTATTATCATTATAAAAGCCACATGCTCGCTTTTTTAACACAATCTACACTATCCAACTTTGCATTATTCCTCTAAATTAACCAACATAATTAGAATACAATTCCATATTTCCCGTTTAAAGTACCATACGAGTTATACTTCCAAACTCGTATTTTATTCTTTTTAGATTTAAAATATGGAAAACACACAATGATCTGCTAAGCCTGGGTACCCAAAAATACGGGTTGTTACACCCCAGAAGAGGACGCCTCGGATGCAACCACTACTGACTCCCCTACTGATTCTACTAAAGTTGAGGTTTCTAATTCACAACTCCAACTATGCCTTTCGTTGATCCTTCTGCCATTCAGGAAGAAAAGGTAAAGTTGTTGAAGAGCATATTGAGGGGCTTATGGGAGATGGCGAGGGAGACGATGATAGCCCAAATAGGTATGAAGTTGAGCATAGAAATCTTCAAGTCGCAGGTTAAACTGAGATTGACCGAGTCATGTCATACTTGGATTATCTTTGTACTTCACCTGGATCTATTGCATTCCATGCTCATTGTTCATTTGTATTAGGCTTAGTCTCTCCACAGCCTTTGCCTGCTAGGGTCAACACGACAACGACCGAGGCCATCATTACTAATTTAACCTTGGTGTCGACTACTACAGCCCCGCCCATTACTCCTCCCGACGATGCATCCTTATTTATTGCTTCTACTCCTACTTCAAAACCAGGGTCACAAGATGCAAAGATTAGTGCCATTGTTGATCTGGATGATGTTGACTATAATCTTAGTGATGAAGCAGAGGATCTCAGTGATGTTGATGGGAGCCCAAAGAATAAGGTCATAGGCAAGCAGAAGATAAAGGTAAAGTCTTCCTCTTCAAAGCGTGAGGAAAGTGCTTTGTTTCAACGAAAGGCGGTCCTACCTAAACATCCCCTGAGGAACCAAAGAATGATGAAGAGGCCAAACATGAGAGCGATTCTGAAGCCATACCTTCTCCTAAGCTTCCAAAGCCTATGCTTATATCTAATAGTGCTTCTAAAAGCGGGAAGAAGAATGCTTAGGACTTTAACTATTTTCTCTATCTTCTGCTGCTTTATCACTTGTCATTTGCTTCGACCGGATGTTTATGTGGGTGTCGGTCCTCGCTTACTACTTTATGCATATTCAAATTTGAGACTTGTATTGTTGTTGTTGTTGTTGTGAAGCTTGTTATTGCATTTCTAGTACTTTAGCCGTTAATTGATACTTTAGCTTTGTTGTACTTCTCTGTCTGTGCACTTGTCTTCTTCACACACTACAAGTCTTTTATATTACAAGTCTTTTGTTTGGTGTGAAATTGTGAAAAACTTGTGGTATGAATTGTGAGCATTATTACTCCATCTTAATACGGTGGTGATTCACTCGTACGAAAGGTTGTCATGAACTTCTTAGGCCGAATGTGATCAGCTTTATTAGGTTTCCTTGGTTATGGATAAAACACTGAAAATTTCTACTTTATTGGCTAAATTTCTTGCTTTCGCCATTGTGCACAGAGCTTCTCATTTTGCCAATTAACCATGAAATTTAGTTTAGTTGATTGAACTCGTGCCTTAGTTAATTAAGTTTTTTTGCTTCCAAGCCCCTGCTTGAGAGGTCTTATATTTCTGGCCCAGTGTTTGTCTGCTATCCAGCTAGTTGTTTCAGGCATTGGAGACTCTCATTTGCAATTTGACTGATCAACTCTAGCATCATCGACTTCACTAGGTGCCCCGGAGAGGCCTTTGGTTAAAGCCCAACAATCGTCGCAGCCTGAATAAATCAGATGCTAACCAAATTAATTGGACGCTTCTAAAGAGGTCATTTAAAACCCGTCGATCATCTTGTTTGGGGTTAGCAGTCACTAACAAACTAATCGGATGCCTCCAAAGAGGTCATTTATTCCTAATGTTTGTCATAATAGGGTCAGGTACTTTCTAACACTGATGATCTCATTGGGTACCCCCTTTCGGTTGGGAATTATGATGAATCTAAACATGCAACTCTCTAGCTTGGTGATCCAAGCCCTTTGGAGACTTGATTGAAGTCATGCCCCCTTTCGGTTGGGACTTATGATGAATCTAAACATGCAAATCTTTAACCTGGTAATCTAGGTCTTTCGAAGACTAGATTGGATTCATGCCTCCTATCGGCTGGGACTTCTGATTATCTTCACTATGAGAGGCTTTATTATTGCGTAGTTCCATGGGGCAAACACTAGTTCCATTATTGGAAGCTTGTTTTAGCAAGCTATCCTAGTTACAGGGCTAGGTTACTGGATCTCACTTTCCCGGAGATGCCCCTTTGGTGAAACTTGCAACTTTTATCTTTAATTTTCTCGTTACACCTTACCACCATTTTGACTCCTGATGCCTTTTATTTCTTATTTGCAAGGCGGTGCTTTATTCCTTTGAGCTTGTTGCGAATGATGCTTATAGCACTCGCCACTTTATTTGTCCCCATCGGGATATGCTATAAAGGTCATCAAGTCTTATTATATTGTTTGAAAGAGAGATCTTTATATGGCCTGCAATCAAAATCGATTTTTAGCAATTTTTGAATAATTAAATAAGAATTTGCAAGTGTACGCTTTAGGCAAGCGAATCTACTTCTTTCATTCATATGTACAAAGTTTGATTACAATGCTTGCAAATTATTTTCAACTCTTTACAGGAAACATGAATGAAATATCAAGTGAAACAACGATGGAGGTAATTGTTGTTCCAAGCTCTGGGGATTAGAATTCCATTCGTTGTCTTTAATTTGAAGGTTCCATCTAGTAGCTTTTGGCTTATGATAAAGGGTCCTTCCCAATCAGGTCCAAAAACTCTAGTTCTAGTCATCACTCTCATCAATACAAGGTATCCATCTCGAAGGTCCTTCGGTTAACTTTGGAGTTGAAATGCTTGGTAATCCTTCTATGATGAGCAACAACTCTGAGCTCTGCTGCATTTCTTCTTTCTTCGAGTTGGTCAAGCGGTTCAAGCTATAGCTTCTCATTCTCTTCTTGGGTTGAAGTGAATCCTGTGGTGAGTGGGAACTTCCAGCTCTACCGGGATCATAGCTTCGGATCCAAATTCTAGAGAGAACATAATGTGCCTAGTCGTAGATTTATGTGTCGTGCGATACGCCCATAGGGAAAGTGGAAGCTTGTCTACCCAAACACCTTTAGCTTTCTCAAGATGCTTTTTGATGGTTGATTTTATGATCTTATTCACTGCCTCGACCTTCCCGCTGGCCTGCGGATGAGCCACTGTTGCAAAACTTTTCTGAATCTTATACTTAGCACAGAAGCTTTTAAATTCATTGCTTTCAAACTAACCTCATTGTTCGTGATTATCTTCTGCAGCACACCAAACCTGCAAATGATGTTCTTTAAAACAAAGTTGTTGAGTTTCTTTGAGGTAATGGTGGCTAACCATTCTGCTTCAGCCCACTTGGTGAAGTAATCATCGGCTACAATCGCATACTTCATGTTAGACTTTGCTATAGGAAGTGCTCCAATCAAATCAATGCCACAGACAACAAACATTTATGGGCTGACCATTTAACTTAATTCTATGGATGGTGCTCTTAAAATCTTCGTGAATCTTTGGCATCTATCATATTTCTTGTTGTAGATTGCTGAATCCAGGTTCACATCAGGCCAGAAATAACCATATCGCACAACTTTCTTGGCCAATGTCTGTCCACCTATGTGACCTCCACATTTACCTTCGTGTAATTTTGCCAGAATTATTTTAGATTCTTCTGCGGTTAAACACCGAAGTAAAGGCATAGGGAAGCCTCTCCTATACTGTCTACCATCCTAGATAAAATACATTGAAGCCTTTCGTAAAGTCTTCCTTTGCTTTTTTGATTCTTCCGGAAGTGTTCCATTTAGAAGATACTCCTTGATCGGGGTCATCCACGAGTCAGGTTCTTTGACAGTCTCCGTAATCTAATCAACATCCACATCTTCAGTACTAGGATTTGAAAGGACTTCGACGGGTACTAATCCCAGTAACTGTGCATCTCTTGAACTTGCATATTTAGCGGGCGAATCTGCCTTCATATTCTCTTCTCTAGGAACATGGGATATTGTGTAGTAGTCAAGGTCATTGAGAAGTTCCAAAGTTTTATATAGATAAGCTGGAAGATTTCCACCCTTGGCATGTAACTCTCGTCGGACATGGCATACCATGAACCACGAGTCACCGAAGATTTGCACAGTTTTCAAATTCAATTCCTTTACTAATTTTAACCCTACCATTAGTGATTCATATTTGGCTTCGTTGTTGGTTGACGGGAACTCTAATCTCAAAGCATAACACATCTAGTGTCCCTCAATAGTTCCCAGGACTACTCCTTCCCTGAGCAATAATCATTCATGGACCCATCGACAAACAACGTCCGTCTTACGACTACCTCAATAGGTTCTTCTTTCTCCTCCATTCTATATGTAAATTCAGCGATAAAATCCACTAAAGCATGCCCATTAATAGCTCTTCGAGGATGGTAAGTGGCGTCATATTGACTAAGTTCAATATTCCACTTTAACCATCTTCCCGAAGTTTCTGGAAGGAATAGAACTTGCTTTAGAGGTTGATCTGTTAGAACTTTGATAGAGTTGGCTTAGAAATATGGCCTAAGCTTCTTTGAGGCGATGAGCAAACGGTATGAAAGCTTCCCCAACTTGGGATAATTTAGGTCTTCCCCGGCAAGCCTTTTACTGATATAGGATACCGGCCATTGAACCTCTGCATCTTCTCTAACTAATGTTGCACTTAGGGCATGAGATGAAACTTCCAAATATAGAAATATCTCTTCTCCATCCTTAGGCTCTGACAACATCGAAGGTGATTCCATGTGCTTGATTAGCTCCTCGAAAGCCACCTGACAATCGGGTGTCCGTTAGAAGTCCTTTTTCTCTTTCTTTAATGCATCAAAGAGTGGAATACATTGATTAGTTGCCTTCGAAATGAACCGACTCAATGCAACTACTTTCCCATTCAAGCTTTGGAGTTCCTTCTTCGTCCTAGGAGCATGCATCTTTTGCAAAGATGATACTTGAACGGGATTGGCTTTGATGACCCTGGCATTGACTATAAACCAGAGGAATTTTCCTGATGCGACCCCAAACGAGCATTTAAGAAGACTAAACTTCATCCTGTACTTCCTAAGGATATGAAACATTTAAGCCAAATGTACTAATGATC
Source organism: Allium sativum (assembly GCA_030737875.1). Classification (NCBI taxonomy): domain Eukaryota; kingdom Viridiplantae; phylum Streptophyta; class Magnoliopsida; order Asparagales; family Amaryllidaceae; genus Allium; species Allium sativum. The sequence goes on from CM060910.1 coordinate 832,828,138, forward strand.
ATCAACCCTTTTTGACTTCACCAGCATATCGTCGACATAAAACTCCATGGTTTTGTCGATCTGCGATTTGAACATTGTATTCACAAGACACTGGTAAGTCGCTTCTGCGTTCTTCAATTCAAACAACATAACTTTATATTAGTATAACCCCAGATCTGTTATGAAGCTTTTGTTCTCTTGGTATGGTTTGTGGATCATTATCTGATTATACCCTGAATAAGCATCCACAAATACAACAATTCATCGCCTATCGTTGCATCAACTAGCTGGTCGATTCTGGGTAGCGGAAAACTGTCCTTGGGGAATGCTTTGTTGAGGTCTGAATAATTGATGCACACTCTCTACTTGCCGTTGGATTTCTTTACAAGCACTAAATTAGAGACCCAATTCGGATACGTGGATTCCCGTATGAAGTTATTCTCCATTAGCCTATCCACTTCTTCTTTGAAAGCCCTAGATCATTCGGGTCCCTGCATCCATCAGATTTGCTTTACTAGTGAGGCGCTTGGATCTATATTCAGCTTATGAACCGCCACATCGGGAGAAATGCCACACATGTCGGAATGAATCCAAGTGAACACATCCAAATTAGCTTTTAGAAACACAATCAATTCTTTCTGCAGTTTCTGAAATGGTGACTTCAGCTGCTGCCGCTCTCCCCTGTACTGGCCTTCAATGGATCCATTTCCTTTTGGGCCCCACTATGCTTGCCAGTACAGTTGACGTGCCCTAATTGCTATAAGGCATTTTCACGAATGCAGATTGGGTCCTCCACACTCTTTCCTTTTTCCTTATTTCTTGCTTTTCTCAGCTCATGATATAGCATTCACTGGAAATCTTCGAGCCCGCTTTAACCACACTAACCCCTTATCTATTGGAAACTTCATCATCAAGCAACAGGGGGCTAGTATAATTTTTAAACCTTCCAAGGTTGGTCTTCCCAGAAAAGCGTTGTAGCCAACAATTCATCTACAAGAACAAAGGATTACATTAAAGTAGCTTTCCTTTCTCCATCTCCAAGTTCCACAAGCAAATCAATAACCCCAATGGGTTGATTCGGTTCCCCTTTGAACCCTTGGATTTTCTTCTATCAAGCTCGCACACCTGACATGAAAGCTTTATTTCATCGAAGGTATTCTTGAATAGGACATTCACTGAGGCTCCACAATCGACTAGCACCCATTTCACGGGGGTCGGGCCTATCCCGACCATCACTACCATGGGGTCTTAAGTTGGAGTGACCACTCCTTCCTCGTCTTTCCCATTGAACATGACATCCTCAAATGACATCTTCTGTTGCTTTACGGAGACGGCATTGTTCAGGATTGTTAACGACATTTTCGCCAACACCCGAATTACAGATTGTAATGTATGTGTTCATGAGATTTGCCGTGGTCACGACTCATAATTTCCGGGAAATAATCCTAGATCCGGGATGGGTAAGCCTCTATGCCATGACGATGACATTGTGTATTCCAATAAGAAGAAAACAGGATAACGCCTCTCTTAAGTTCAAGGATGAAAACATTGCATAATTCATTAACTTTGATGAATCCCTCGTGTTAGATCTTCCCAAGAGAGGAATTTGAATCACGACAGAGATCGGGTTAGGAGTTAATATACAATTTCGTTACATCAATGTTTGGGAAGCGTTAGGCTCAGCATCAGAATATGGATCAACCATGGCGGCCCTTTAAGGCGAGGAGAACCGGACCTCATGTTTCTACAGGGCTCTCTTCTTGTACTACTGGAGCACCTTGGTTGATCTCCTCATCAGAAAGGTTAGTGTTAACTCCCTATTTCATCATTAGGACACAACAAGATTATCAAATCATAAGGTGTATAGGACCCGGAATTCTCCATTTATAGATTGTAGATATATTACAAGAATTGATGATTTGCTCCTCTTGAGAAGAAAGGAAATAAATTGAGAAATAAAAGTTAGTCCCCTTTTCACGGGGTTTCTAGGATCCTATTTACAGAGAATCCGAGGTCTTTCTATCAGTAGGTTGTTGGGCTTGAACGATTTCTATCGGTCGCTACTTTTCTTGGTCTCGGGCATCTGGCTATCGGTCCTCATCATGGTTCCAGCTACAGTCCTCAAAGCGAGGGTTCTGGGTGAATTGGGGCTTCCCTTAAATGGAAAGGAGTTTGTTGCCGAGACGAGTTCCGGAGGCGCTTCGAGTTTCTTAGTAGATGCCTCCAAGTGTCGGTCCTTTATCGTAGGCTTTCAGATGTAGGCTCTCAGCTTTATCGTGGGTACTTGGACGGGCTCGCCCTCGCGATGTACGTGTATATTCAGTGAATTAAAACCGTTAATGGTTCAGGTACTAGGTGGATTGGTACAACTAGCCTGTATCCTTGTTTGAGTCTCGATTTAACCTTTCGGTTTGACTTTCTGGAAGGTAGCTTCCGGTGATATCCATGTTGCTTACGCAGATAACTCCATTAGTCATCCATAGGGCCATTTTTTCAAGGTTTAGTTACAGACCATCTTTATGCTCTGACTCGATACTCTTCCTTTTTTAATGCGCTGGCGCTACATCAGTTAATTCTTGGCGGGTAGACCATGTTGGATGAACCTTTGCTGATACTCTGTAGGTTTCAGGCCCCTTCTTTTCGATGGGGGTATCAACCTGAGTTTCTCTTGAATTCTCCATCCCTTCCTTATTCTCAGTTGACATCCCTTCACTGTCGTCTTGTGCTAAGGTTGTTTTGGTAGTAATAGGAATCAAACACTTTTCTTCCTTTAAAGTACTCTTGAGTGCATTGGCATATCTTTCGATGTCTCCCTAACTTGCCATAGCCAAATGAGGACCCCCAGAAATAGTGTTAATCACATGCTTCTGACTCACTTGTGTTGGGGCCTTCTCTCCCGATCCGGATGCATTTTGCTCTTGATCGGTTTGAGGAGGATAGGTGGACTGCGGCTTTTTCACAAATTGTTGCATCCTGTTCTTTCTAATTAATTCCTCAATCAAGTTCTTTAGAGGCATGCACTCATTCGTGTTATGGCCAAATTGATTGTGGTATCGGCAAAACCTCCCTGAATTTTCCTAATTATCACCCACCTTCTGTGGCTTTGGCTTTGGATAATCTTCGGTATCTTTGGTAGCGATAACAATGTTCTCTGGAGTTTCTGTTGATGGAGTCAATTCAGCGGGTTTAAAGAAGCGTAACTTTTTTCCATTTCGATTATCCTTTCCATCATTCCCTCGCTTTTGACCTCCACTGTTCTTCTGACCACTTTGAACATCATTATCTTTCTTTACTGGTACCGAACTACCTTCAGCAACATCCATAACAAAATAAGGTTCACCATCCACATCGACGTATTCTTCTACTTTTGCATAGAACCTCTCTAAGGTGTTGGGCTTCTTCATTTTAGTCCACCTTCCAAACTTTGATTTTTTATTTATAGCATGCTTCAATGCCATCAATACTAGTCGAGGTTCTGGGTCCCCAACTTCTGCTGTTGCGACATTAAATCATGTGAGGAAGGCTTTGACTGACAATCCAGGCTTCTGCTCCATGTCATTTAATGACATCATGTCTTTAACCTTTGTGGTTTGGAGCCTAAACTACTCCTTGAATTTCTTAGCCAAGAAGGAAAAGTTATCCACAGGACCTTGGTGGTAGCTTGGTAAACCAGAGCGAAGCTACTCCCTCCAAATAAACTGGGAAGTACAAGCATTTGAGTTCATTCGTAGCTCGCATACCATCCATGTGCTGATCGTACTTATACAAGAACAAATTAGGATCGCCAGTCCCATTATAAGCTTGAATCATCGGTGGATTAAATTCACTGGGAACTTTGTCATTTTGATCCTTTCAGTGAGTGGCGTTTTAATTGGAGAAAACTCCCACTCCTTCTTGTCATCATTTTACTTAGCACTTTCCTTCATAATCTGCCGGACCATTTCTTCAAGATGTTCCTTCTCATTGTGCTGATTCGTAGGACGGACGCATCTCCTTCGCCGGATGTTCGCCTAAGCAAACGGTCGCGGCTAGGGATCTTGGGCCCAGTGCCTCCCTCATGGGAAGTGCGCCTTTGGTGGAACTATTCACTTTTCGAGAAGTAGCTCTTTTAGAATGGTTTCTAGTAGGTGGATTAGATTCTTCATGAATATCCTTGTTCGAATTGTCAACCTCTTGAACAGATCAATCACGATTCGGACTGGTGGCGGAAGAGTTATCACTCTCGGCATGGGTGACATTAGCATTAACTTTTGCTATGGCGGTTTAGAGAGCAGAGAGAGTTTATAATTTCCCCATCATGGCTTTATTTGGGATATCGATCTGTTGCGTCAAACCAATGACGACTTCATTTAATTTATCTCTTCTTATGCCAACTCCTGTTACTGAGGATTGGACAACTTCATGTGCATTAGTTTTCTAAGTGATAGGATCATCCACTACAATCCCTTAGTCTGTAGCTCCTCTCATGCACTTTCCATACGACTTCCTTGACGGTATTATGTCAGAAAAGTTCTTAAACTTCGAAGACAATCCTTCAACCGACCCGAATCTTAGATTTGGAGAATCTGTAACAGCCCACATTTTACGTTTCGGAGGATCGTAAAATATATTTTTTATTCCTTGAGGGTTGGTTCATTCTCATATTTTTAATATGTTGCTTATGGGGATGTAAGACATGTCCATAATTTTTACCAATTTTGTATGGGACCATTTTGCCCTTGTCAATCTTGTATAAGGCATAACTTTTGACTCAGGTCGAATCAGGTGGTGAGACCTATGCCATTAGAAAGGAATTGATGATTTCCTTTCCGTAGAGTGGTTACATTAACGGTTTGGCACAGCAGTTTGGGAGGAATCACTGTTTTAAGGTTTAACAGATGGCTGTTCAGGTTTGTGAAGCTTTAATGGGCTGATATGGAGAGGCCCGTTAATGGGATAGTGGAAGAGTACAAATAGAGGGTGGGAGATATGGGAAATGGTTTAGTTTCTCTATTCTCTCATTTCATGGCCTATGTTCCTCCTTCCTCTAACACCTTCCCCCCATTAAAATTAAAATCTAAAGGAAGGGAATCGAAGATCTACACCATTTGAGGCTAGATCTACATCAATCGAAATGAGAATTCATCGGATCAAGGGGTTTGGTTTGAATTTCTTGCTGTTCAGAATCTCAATTCATTGTTTTTGCATTGATTTGGAGAATTGGTTAGTGATTTGCATCTCTCACATAGATTCATTGAGTATATAAATGTTCGATTATGTTTTTTTCAAACTCAAGTGTTTTACCATAGTTCTATACCTTGATAAGTCCATTTTCATATGAATCACCCTAGAATCTAAGTTAGCACGTTTAAACTGGTAATTCTTATGCTATTTCATATATTTATGCAAGTTAGATCCGCAATTTAGATCATATGTTCATTTAACATGATTTTTGAGACAATCGTATGATTTCGATGAAATAGTCATTTTCATGTTGTTGCTGATTTCATAACATTCTTGTGATTGTATTGGATGAATTGGATGAGTTGGTTTCGTAGAATTGGTCGTTTGCGAAGTTTTGGTTGAATTCGGGGAAGAACTGGATCTGTCCAGGTTTTGGGTCGTGCAAGCCGTGGTCGGTCGAACCAAAGGAGGGGTCAGTCGTGCAAATGTGGTCGGGTTGCAAAATGTCTTGGAGAATAGGATAGGATAGGTTCGATCGAGCACAGGGGTTCGGTCGAGTATGGGTCGGTCAAGCAGGTGGACATGCAAGGAGGGGTTGACCATAAGTCGGGTCGGTCATATCCTAGAAAGGGTGGTTGGTCGGTCGTGATATAGGTGCATGGGGTCGGTCGTGCTTCCTCGTGTAGGGTCGGTTGGTCTGACTTTCATGAGATGGGTCGGTCGTTCAATGATGGAGCGGTCGTGGCCTGGGAAGCAAGAAAAGAGAGGTCAGTCAGGTTGGTCTTCTTTGGGCCGGTCGGTCTCGTGTGCCAGGAAGGGGGTCGGTCTTCTCTGGGTTGGTCAATTGTACAGAACATGATCTTTTCTGAAAATTTTATTTTTCGGGTACGATCCAAATTTGAGCCAAAGGGCCTTGAAATTTTTTTTAGGGGCAACCCCGCGAACCCTAACCGCAGCGCAGTGGTGTAATTTGGCTTAGTGATGTTGTAACTGCGAAGTAAGTTCAAGTGGGAATATTCGAAGTGTTGAATATGTTCGTTGATCGGCGTAGAACAACGAATGAGGTGGCAACTCAAAGGTCGTGAGTTGGTGGATAATGATTGCTTGAGAAGGTTGATTGAGCTGTGAAAAGTCGTCGGGTTGGATGACTAGAGATGCGAAGGCCGAGAAGTTATCATTGCCGTAAGTTCTAACAGGCTCAAAGAAGGGGTACGATGGGGGAACCCAAAAGACCGGAAGGTTGCTGGCCGAGTACCCTGGGTATCGTTGAAAGGCCTAGTTATCAAGGTTGGACATGCATACGTATCATTGAAAGGTGTATGGAGTGTATGCTAGAACTGGGGTTACCATTAGCCCTTGACATATGGCCAGGTTTGCCGTCATACGATTAACAATGGTTTCAAAGAAGGATTGATGGTGATAGCCAGAGTCATTCGTGGATGTTTGATTGTTTGGATGCTCTATTTGTACTACCTCATGTAAACTGTCCAACGTCAAAGGAGATGTTCCTTGGGTGCCTGTCTGATACTGGTTTAGGCCTCTAGGGCTTGTGCTTGAGGGATGTTGAATTCGATTCGGATGGTTTGCATCAGATATATAATCTGGATGTCATGTGTGCTTTACCATGATTGAATGGGTATTCTGGTTTCCGTTGATGAATGGTTGAATTGTTTAATGTAAATGCTATCTCTGTCTGATGTGGGGAAGACGAGAGTTGAGTTCTTCTCTGGTGTTTGGTAGATGGTTTGTTTATTTACCTATTCTCGTAAACTTTATTGGTGAAGTTTGTTGGCTGTTTTATCTCTCACTAAGACTGTTGTCTGACTCAAGGTTTTATGTTTCCCTCTTATTACCTTGGGTTGTTCATCTGTTTTTGGATGGGCAGACTGGGTGGCATGTGATTGCTTGGTGTGGAGGATGTTGCTGTTCGGAGGCGAGTAGGAGGTTGGCATAATATCTTTCTACTATATAGTATTTGGATTTCCGCTATTTTTTATTCTTTGAATGTTGTAGTGACGCAATTTGTATAAACACTATTTCCAAGTGTATGGATATTACTTTCTAGCTGTTATGAAAGTCTAGTGTTTTCTACTTCACTATAACCACCTATTGTATATGTTATATTATATTTTATCCTTGAGCTGCGAGTTACGACAGGTTCTGATGTTGTTGTTTACCTACTCTGATGATTGTCCATAGCTACCTGCTACATTTTCAGCGCATTATTCCTCTTGTTTAGTGCAGGGGTTATGGGTGGTCGTCACATAGTCTATCATAGAAACAGGGCTCAGATTTAAACATCGTCACAAGGCTCTTAACCTTATGGTCGTGGGTTCGATCCCCACGGTAGACGCCAAATTGTTGATGTCAAAAATGGACAACAACATCTAAGGTGTAACTTCACACTTGGCAATTGATTAATATCCAGAAAAATGGTAGCCAAAAACACGGAAAAGTAAGTAAAAACAAGAGGGTTTATAGTGGTTCGGCCTAATATTGGTCTATGTCCACTTTGAAGAGTATTCTCATTATCATCATTGAATTTACAAGGTATACAAATTCTCTAACTTCGCTCATTTTCTATTTTTTACAATATTTCTCTTTTTTACAATATTCCTCTTTATTTCTTCTCTTTTACTTTGATCCACCCAATTTCACCAAGGAAATGATGGAATATCTTGGATTGCAATGGTTGTAGGAGTGGATCTTCAACAACTTGAGCACTTTTGTGCACCCTACATCCGTTAATGTCACTCTTTATCAAAATGCATTAAGTTTCATGAAGTGTTATAGGAAAACAGAAATAGAAACATTACAAGATAGATGTAAAATAACAGCGGAATTAAAACTTTATTAAATAGAAAAGCTTCGTGGTCTAAATTCAATTACATAATAAGTCTGAAATACTGAAAACTCATTACATTAACATAAAACTTCCGTCTTGTACCAAAATCATCATCAGAGTACAATAATACATCAAAAGAGCATAATCCCCAAAATATAACAATAGTAGAGAAGATTCGAAATTGAGCAGTACATCTAAGCAGCTCAAAGCAGAGTGAAAAAAGAATCCTAGTCAAGCTTGAGTATTCCCATCCTTAGAACCTGGGTGGACGAAAGAGAGAGAAGAGAAAACAAAATGGGTCAGACATAAAGTCTAGCGAGTCTAGTTACTTTTACCATATAAATAAGTAAAAGCATCATGACAGGCATATAAACTGGAGAGTGAGATAACAAAGTCATAAGGCAGGTATAACAAGGTAAATAGGATAAACATAGTAGAATTTATTGCGCTTCTCTAAAACTTTTCTCTGCACCAATACTAGTGTACAACAGAAACAAGATGATCCCAACAGAATTATAATGGTAGGTTTAAGTGTACTCTAGTAGCAGGTTTTACCCCAAACAGAATTAACCGGGACCTAAATAGAAATAACAGGTGTTAACCCAAACGGAAATACAGGTACCCCACTGAAATAGATAGGACTATATGTACCCTAATTACTACCTGCCCAATCGATCAGCTCCCTATCCCGTAAATACACTGTGTCGGCCCGCACAGTAGGTTGTATTACTTCCTAAAGTGGTAACCTACAAAAGGACACAGACCTATTTACTGGTGCTACAACGGCTTATTTTCCTAGAGCAAGTCGTACTTATGCACGCACATGAGTTCGTTGGAACGCGCCAGCTCACAACTCCTCCCTGATGAACCTCTTACAATCAGCTCAGTAAGCGTGCCCTGACCCCTACCTAGTGCGGGGTCCTCCTTTAATACCAGAATGGGTTACTGACTAATATGGGTCCCATAAACATATGACATAAGCCAACCCTTACAGATCTTGTATCCCCAATTAATTAGGATTTGACAGGTTATGCCTAACAGATTTAACAGATTCACATAACCATCTACATATTTACTGGTTAAACTTTACAAGTTATGTAACTCCCCTCTCGAAAAGCTACCACAAAGATCTTTTAGCACAATGGTTAGTGCGTGGTGTTGCTTTATGGGAGGTCCGGGGTTCGAGACCCGCGGTTGTCACATTTGTATCAGGGCCTATACCCAGCCGGAATTGTGTGTGTATTGCTAAAAATGTCGGTCGGTGTAATACTGATGTGGGTTACATGCACAACGCCTGGGTGATGAGTGATATTAGCCAACGAGGATGTTGTGCTCTTTAAGGGGAGTAGTCTGTAACACCCCACTCGAAAAGCTAACACAAAGATCTTTTAGCACAGTGGTTAGTCCATGGTGTTGCTTTACCGGAGGTCGGGGGTTCGAGACCCGCGGTTGTCACAAGTTAACGGGTCCATATAACTCCAGCAGATGTAACTGATTAAGTTTTCTAGATTAACAGGTTCATATAACCCCCACAGAATTTAACAGATTTACTTAAACCCACAGATTTAACAAGTTTACTTAAACCCACAGATTTCATGGGTTTCCGGATTTAAAGACTACTTAATTTATAATTAAGTACAATTTCTCTTATTTCATAAGTTATCCATTTCCTTTATCATTTATTATAACCTAAGTTATAATTACCACTTGTCCCTAGGGCAAGCCAACCTATTATCTTTCCTTTTTCCCATTCGACTTTATTCATAATAGGTTATTATCATTCTCCGTTCATGTATGTTAATGCACCATACCTCTCACATTAAGTTGACTACTTGTGGATGCTGGATATGCACGGCGGTTCTGGGAAGACTTCTATTACAAGTCAAACTTATCCTCATGTCTTCGCACCATTACGTGTACATATACGTGCTCGACCCTGCACATTATATTAACCACTTGTGGACGCTGGATTTGCTGGGTGGTTCCGGGTAGACTTCTACCACAAGTGTAATCTAACCTCAAGCTTATGTGCGGTTACATTTTCTAACTACTGTAAGTCCAGATATATTCATCCTTAAGCAATTATTCATGATCATCGTAGGTTTTTCAATTATAGTATTTAATTTCAACGGATTAAACAGGCTGCACAGGTTCTTTACAGTTCCATTAACATATTTCGCTTAATCTTAAATTAAGCCTACAGATTTATATGTCCCAAACCATAAGTCATAATTTACATTATAAATCATGCCCCAATTTTTTTAGTCCAATTTCACAATATAGCTTATACCCCCAAATTCCAATCGTGATCCGAAGTACAAGTTAGGCCCCTAAATTACCATTTCCAATCATTCCCAATTTAACCCAATTTCGTTCATACACATATTTCAGCGATATCGGCCTAGGCTCAAAGGTAGTCTGGCTATAAAAATGAAAAGGAAATGAGAGAGAGAAGAACAGAATAGGCATAAAACCAAAAGTAACAGAAATGGGAATATGATAGCAAAAATAGGCATATAAGAACAGATCTGATGAATGGAAATAGGCATATAAGAACAGATCTGATGAATAGAAATAGGCACATAAGAACAGATCTGATGAACATGTAATAACAGGACTAATTAGGCATAGGTTTCGATCCAGATTTATAAGCATGTCAGGATTACTTGTTAAATGTTTATATCTAAAAATAACATGAACTCACGGGGATTGGATCTAAAGAATAGAGAATGATAGGCTAAAGCTGAAGAAGACATTCTTGTATGCATATAAGTAGTTATTGAAGCAAAATAGGGTAACTTAATCCAAGCAGGGGCAGCATCTTGTTCTCCATTATTTTTAATGTGTAAAAACAATATAAATGGGGTTCTATTTATAGCCTGATGACAATGAATTTGGTCAAGAAACGAGTCCACATTCAAAAACTGAATTCTACCCAGATCTGTATAGGGGTCGACCACCCCTTTTGGGTATCGACCCATGGGTCGACCAATGGGTCGACCCCAAACACCCTGGGTCGACCAGGAGGGTCTCGGGTCGACCCCCAAAATGGGTCGGTCTCGTGATTAGCCTTCCCGTTTCACTATTTTAAATATATTTTTTCTGAATATTTGATTCGTTTGTATATATATAATTATTTTGTGCGTATACAAACTTCTAGGCTTAATAACTTCTTCATACGATGTCCGTTACGCAAACTTGGGGTCTATCTTAAGCAAAATTCCGAGACAAACGCAATGGCACAGCCCAATTACTTAATTCCCAAGTATTTAATTAAGTATTCTTTAATTTATCATTCTAATGTTCTTTTAAATTACGGGGTGTTACATTCTCCCCTACTTAAAGGATTTCGTCCTCGAAATCTGTAAGTTAAGAAGAATGTATATCCTAACATCCATCATCCATCTGCTCGTTAACCAATCATAGGCATCCATTCTCCTTAAAAATTTCTAATGATTTTGTGAACACATGCAAAGGTGTATGTATATGTCCCTATGTTAATACGAAAGATCAGGCGGTCTACTGATTCAGTCAACCTCCTTAATGCAATTCATGTTCGTGTCGTGAGTCCAACATGTATGCAAATAATCCAAAATATCTTGTAAATGCTATATGTGTGCACAATCATCCATCCAAATGCAACATCCATATTACGATTCACCCATTTTCATCCGTAAAAGGGGAAAAAATGCACACACATCCATATGCAGTATGAGAGTGATTGAGTCGATCTAGTGCCTAATGTGTGTGTATATGCATCCACGAGAAACCACTAGCAAACACTTGCATCCAATTGCATCCATCAAACATGTTTATGTCTCAAACACATGTTTACATCCATGGGATTTCTAACTAATGGTCGAAGATTTGATTGATAGGATACACACGAATGATAGAAGCAAGTATGGATAAAAGCTTGGAAAAAGAAGTTAAGAACATAGCCCCGAAAAGGAATGGGTATGAAGCGTGATTCTCGTCTTCAATCTCACAAGTCACGTCCTCGTTGTCTTCTCCCTATTGCACTTTCATTAACTTAACCTCCCTGTTGCGTAGTTTCTTAACCTTTGATCCAAGTATACAGGTAGGAACTCGTCTAATTGTCACCTCCCATTCTACCTTTACTTCCTCAAGCATGCTCGGCTCAACTACCTCTGATGTATCGTGCAGACACTTCCGTAAATAAGAAATGAGGAAAAACATTATGAATATCCACCATAAGCAAAGCGAGCTGTACTCCTTAGTTGCAAAGACTACCGGAGCACCCCATTCTGATATGCTTCACCTAACCAACACCTTTTCAAGTAGCTGCCCTACTTTCTTGCTATGCTCCCTCCTTTCCCTATGAGTCATGTGGCGCACAGATAATGCGATTGGCTTCGCATTATCTACCAACTACATTCAGAAATCAATCTCATGCTTCGGAGGTAAGTCCCTAACCTCCTCGGAAACATCTGGATACTCATAAACTATAGGTACAGATCGCAAATCATCGACAGAAGCATCAAGTGATTATAGGAACTTAAGCATGACAGACCCCCTTGGATCACTAGAAATCTCAAGAGTCCCACCATGGCAAGTCAAAAGTCTAACGACCCTTCACTAGCAATCTAGAATGGCACCATACTTGGCTAGCCAATCCATCCCCAGAATCAGACAATATCCCATAAAACCAAGTACATATGTGTCGTGCTCAAACTCGACGCCCCAAAATAGAAACAATACCTATACTAAGGTGCAAAGACTCAACCACAGAATTAGATATAAAAGGGTGAGAAGTGCTAGAATCAAGAAGAGTCCTAACTGGATGATCGGTAAGAGAAATCAAACCTTCAACAAAATCTTTCATACCTTTACCCGGGACACTGGCCTTGAGAGCATGCACCTATCCTCCAGAAGGTCCTGTCTTTTGGCCCTATCCTTGCTTCTTTGGGCACTCCCTATTATAGTGTCTGACTTCACCACAGTTGAAGCAAGCATTCTTCCTTTTTCTACAGTCTTTGACCAAATGACCCACGTTTCCGCAACCATGACATTTCTTTTTGCCTTGAGCTTTGCCGTTCTTTCTTCCTTCTTTTTGCTATTCCTTCTTGGGCTACACTTTCTTGTTTTATGTTTCCTCAACCTTAGCCTCTTCCTTTTCACTTTTTTCCTCTTTATGCATTAATGCCTTATCAACGAGGTACCAAAAGTTGCTCCTATCGGAATATGAAACATAGCCAACCCATGGAGGGGTCCATTCAATCCTTTGGCAAATCTCAAAGCTTTCTTGTGCGGGGTATTCACTAGCTCCAAACCAAACCTCACCAATTGATTAAACTTATTAACATACTCTTTGACAGACAAGGTCCCTTGCATAAGTGCTAAAAACCTTTCCATTTGCATACTTTGCTCGGCTTAAGAAAGAAGCCTCATTTTGAATCTCTGTCTGAAATCATCCCAAGTCTCAACTGGACGTTCTGCCTATGTCACTTCCCACCGGAATGAATCCTCATCTTTCAACTGCCAAACGGCCAACTGAATCTTCCTACGGTCATCAACCTCGAAAATCCCAAACAAATCCTCTGTCTCCTTGAGCCAATTCCTTGCTTCTACAAAAGTTTATGTTCCTTAGAATGACTTTCCTCCCATAGCACATAAATCCTTGCATATCTTGGAGAAATTATCCACTCATTGTGGATGAGGAGGAGAAGGAGCGGCGGCTGCAGCTGGGGGAGGGACGTTTTCTTGGCCTTCGGTAGGAGCCGTTGCGTCAAGATACATACAGAACCAAGCTAGTATCTGTACGCCCTCAGGAATATTAGATTCCCCAGACACGCTGAAACGAAAGGAAAAAGGATTCAAATGGAGAATCTAGAGATATTTTATATGTCTTTGGGGAATATGTTTTTCAAAACAGAGTTTTCTTTTGAAAATTCTTTCTTTTAAAACCTTTTTAAAAACAATTTTCAAAATCTTTTATCCAATCTGGTAACCTTCAGCTCTGATACCAAATGTGACACCCCACATCCTTTAATGTCACTCTTTATCAGAATGCATTAAGTTTCGTGAAGCATTATAGGTAAACAGAAACAAAAACATTACAAGACAGATGTAAAATAATAGCGGAATTAAAACTTTATTAAATAGAAAAGCTTTGTGGTCCAAACCTAATTACATAATAAGTCTGAAATACTGAAAAATTCATTACATTAATATAAAACTTCTGTCTTGAACCAAAATCATCATCAGAGTATAATAATACATAAAAAGAGCATAATCTCCAAAATATAGTTGTAGCAGAGAAGATACGAAATCAAGCGGTACATCTAAGCAACTTCAAGCAGAGTGAAAGAAGAATCCTGGTCAAGTTTGAGTATTCCCACCCTAAGAACCAAAAAGGGAGGGGGAAACGAAAGAGAGAGAAGAGGAAACAAAATGGGTCAGACATAAAGTATGGCGAGTCTAGTTACTTTTAGCATATAAATAAGTAAAAGCATCATGACATGCATATAAACTGGAGAGCGAGATAACAGTGTCATAAGGCAGGTATAACAAGGTAAACAGGATAAACAGACTAGAATTTATTGTGCTTCTCTATTACTTTTCTCTGCACCAGTACTTGTATAACAGAAACAAGATGATCCCAACAAAAATATTATGGTAGGTTTTGGTGTACTCTACTAGCGGGTTTTACCCTAAACAGAATTAAATGGTACCTAAGCAGAAAAAACGGGTGTTAAACCAAACAGAAATACAGGTACCCCATAGAAACAGATAGGACTAGATGTACCCTAATTACAACCCCCTAATCGATTGGCTCCCTATCCCGTAAATACCCTATGTTGGCCCTATAGTAGGGTGTATTACTTCCAAAAGTAGCAGCCTGCAGAAGGATATAGACCTATATAATGGTGCTACAGCGGCTTATTTCCCCAGAGAAAGTCATACTCATGCACGCACATGAGTCCGTTGGTGTAATGACCCGCATTGTCAGGGGTATTATAATTAATTTATTTAATTATATATATCGTGATGTAGTGAATTAAATAGAGGGTTAATTAAATTATAGTGAATATTTAATTAAATTAAATAATATATTTAATTCAGAAATAATCAAAATATTGGAAATCAAAATATTCTGTGAACATGGTCGTCCCTCGGATTTAATTCAGCTTAGAGTTGAATTATATTGATGAATATATTCAATCGACATCAGTTTGAACGTATAATTATATTTTAATTAAAATCGAGCTCGAAATGGCGCTGCAGTTCGTAAATTGGCGATTCGAACTTCAACAGAATGTACATGATTCGTTTTAAGCCGGATTTCTGTGAAATAAGAAACGTGTGGAGCTGGTGGCGTATACCTTTCTAGTGGAAGAGAAAAATCAGGATTTCATCGTGTAGATTTTGATGTACGTACAAATCAAATTTCAGAAAAGTCACTGTAGAATTCCTTTATAATTTGCAACGCTTTATTTACGTTATAAAAGGATTTTCGATATAAACTGAATATCGATAATTCTGAAATCTGAAATATCAAACTGTAAATTCTGATTTGATATTCTGGAGCTGTACGATATCATATGTGAAGATATACGATAATATAAATTTATTTATATTTAATTTAATTATATTTAAATATATTTATATATTTAAATGGGTCATTTCGAGCGCTAAAAATAGCCAGTTTTGCAAACGACCTCAGAATTCGACGAAACTAATTTTGTTGGATCCGCAGTGTCAAATAGTGGTTAGATTTCCAGTTTCGTGATTTTTAGAGTCACTGTGTGGCCGTACGGATTTTTATAGTGTAAAACAGTCAGTATTTTGACGGTTAAAAATACGCTGTGTGAGCATACGAAGTCGGAATTTGACGAAACCAGTTTCGTTGGGACTGTAATGTCGAACAGTAGCTGCATGTTCAGTTTCGTGATTTTTGGGTATCGTATGTGATCACAGGAATTTTAGAGGACGAAATTAAACACCAGTTGCTTAATAATAAATATAATATTTAATATAAAAATATATATATTTACCTATAAATACATGGCCATCATCCTAAACCTAGAAAAAAGTCCACGCTTCATTTTCTGAGCCGCCAACAAATTTGTTCAGTAAACATGAAAACTTCCTCTTCTTAAATTTCTCCAACAAATCAAATAAATTCCAACAAAAATATATAAATCCAAATCTATGTATATATGGATTAACTGAATGTTTCTCTTCATCTTGGTACAGTTTTCTTTGGGTTCGATCCATTCTTCTGGGTCACGGATTTCGTACAGTTTGGTTCGAAGTAATTAGGTTTCAAGGATTCTGGAAATTGGAGCATTGGATCATGAAGTGGAGTTTGGATTTGGAGTCAGGGTGAGTAGGCGCGCAAGGTAGAGGAGTTGGGAGGGTTTTCGATGAGAAAAAGTTCGGTACCTGTACTGTTGTCGTGGGGTTTGGGGTTTGATGCGGTTGAGGTAGGGGATGCGAGCTCAGGCAGAGGGGGTTCAGGCGATGGAGCTCGGGAAGAGATGGCCAGTGGTGGTGACGGCTTGACGAACGGTGGTGTGTGATGGAGGAATGTGGTGGTTGAAGTTCCGCTATGGTAAAACGTGGAGGAGCAGGTATCGGCGATAAGGAAGGAAGGGAAAATATCTAAAGAGGGGCGGGTTCTGTTTTGGTTGGGTCGGGTTAGAGTGGTGAGGCCCGTTTAACATTTAGGCTTAGTTTAAATTGTTTTAAATACGTATTTACTTCGTAATACTATATCTTCCTCATACGGTATCAGAATTGGACGAAACAAGATCCGACAGGATTGTATGGATGGGAGCAACACAATGGAGCTGACTAGGAGTGGATTGGAGCTCATCTGAATTTACGGCGAATTTAATTGTTTGATTCAAAATCAAATAGCAGTTTATCGTTCTTTAACGATGAACTGCAAATGTGAGTAAATCTCACCAACTCTGAACAGTTTATAATTTCATGTTGTATTTTTAGAACTGTTAGAAATTGGCTGATTGACTGTGTGTTGATTGTTTGATTGAACTGCTAGTCAGTTAGTAGAAATTATATATATATATATATATATATATATATATATATATATATATATATATATATATATGAATATATGAATATATGAATATATATATATATATAAACTGTTAAATATTTATATGTTGATTCTGCTATCATAATATTTCATATCGAACTGAAAGTGATATTGATCTTACTGTGTAACATCTGTGATGCAGGGAGACAGGTTGGAGGAATCCAACTGGATTCCTCAACATTTTATTTTGCTGTTATTCATATATTTTGATATATGGTGTGATATAAAATCTGTTGATGATTTTGTGTGTTGAGACGATATTCATCGTTGTTATATGGTGTGTTAACAACCATAAGAAATACCAGAAGGAGGAAAAGGGATTTTCAAAGTATATTTTGAAAATAATTTATTTATGTGAAATCAATGGATTTTATATTATAAAAGAAAAAGGATTTTAAAATACAAAGAAATATATTTGTTAACCAAATATAAGGGAGATATATTTGTTAAACCAAATATAAGGGAATTTATTTGTTAAGCAAATATAAAGGAATTTATTTGTTAATCAAATATAGAAGGAATTTATTTGTTAATCAAATATAAAGTAGCTATATTTGAAATGAAATATAAAGAGATATATTTGTGAAAACAAATATAAAGGGAATATATTTGAAAAACAAATATAAAAGGAATTATTTATTTAGGGAATAAATAAAGAGTTAAAAGGAATTATTTATTTAGGGAATAAATAAAGAGTTAAAAGGAATTATTTATATAGGAAATAAATAAAGAGTCAAAAGGATTTATTTATTTGGGAAATAAATAAAAGTATAAAAGGAGATATTTATTTGCTGAATAAATAGAAAAGATAAAAGGAGATATTTATTTGATAAATAAATAGGATTAAATAAATGGAATATTTATTTGATAAATAAATAGAACTAAGTCAAAAGAATATTTAGAAGATGAATAGAAAATGGAAATCTGTTTTTAACAGATAAATAGAAAGGATTAATTTAAAAATACAGTTTATAAATTAAATGAATATTTATCATTTGATAAATGAAATATATAAGTCTGAACTTATACAGAGGAGAGATATTGGTTTCAACACCGATAGTTTAAATAGAATATGTACCCAACACTTGTATATGTGAAGTAACATTATTAAAGAGAACATTTATAAAGTGACGAACCGTTACTAAAAGTAAATCTTTATAAATGAATAAACGTTATCAAATAGGAGTTATTCGAATAGGAGAAATCGATTAGAGTTAGAGTTAAGCAGATAGAGTTAACCAGTCAGAGTTAATCGAATTAGTTATTCGAATAGAGTTAAATAAATAAGAGTGATTCGAATTAGTTATTCGAATGGAGGTAGAGGAGTTATCGAATTTGTCATTCTAAAGGAGTTATCGATTAGTTAAATCGAAAGGGGTTATCGAATTTAGTTATTCGAAAAGGAGTTATCGATTTGTTAAATCGAAAGGGAAGATTATCGAATATCGTTTATTCGAGAGGAGATTATCGAATATAGTTTATTCGAAGGAGTTATCGATTATTAGTTAGTCGAAGTGAGTTATGGAATATTAGTTAAATCGAAGGAGTTATCGAATATAGTTTATTCGATGGAGTTAATCGAATAGAGTTAGAGGAGTTATCGAATATAGTTTATTCGACAGGAGTTAAGTGAATAGTTAGGTTAAACTATGTGAATTAGTTAAGTAGATCAAAGTGAATTGGTTAGATTAATCAAAGTGAATTAGTTAAGTTAAACTAAGTGAATTAGTTAAGTTAAACTAAGTGAATTAGTTAAGTGAATTGGTTAAGTTAACCAAAGTGAATTAGTCGAGTTAATCAAAGTGATTAGTTCAGTTAACCGAGATAAGTAAATCAAGTTAGGTTAATCGAGTTGAATTAGTCAGTCGAGTTAATAAATTGAGTTAGTCAAACCAAGTAAAACCAATTAGAGTCAATTAACTAAGGTTGACCAGCTAGAGTTGATCGGTTAGAATTAACCAGTTAGAGTTAATCAATCAGAGTTAATCAAATAGAGTTAAGTAAAATTAGAACTGACTAGAGATTAGTAAATTGAATGGTTTTCTAAGTGTCTATCTGATGTTGGTTTCGACCTTCGGGATTTATACTAAGGGGATTGTTCTCATACTAGTTTACAGTCAGGGACTGATAGTTGGGGAAGAGTAGTGATTTGTAAATAAGCAGATGGAAACGTTTTCCAGTGTTAATAACATATATTTTCTAAACATAGAAAATAAGGCAATGTGAATATATATATATATATATATATATATATATATATATGTTGATGATTGATCGAAATAATTTCCATCTGGAAATAATATCGTTGTTTGCACACTAGTTTTTCTTTGATAGTTAAATCACAGACTATCAGAGTTTTGACCATTTTAACGTTGTTAATAAGGAGAGACCGGTTGGATTATTATCCAAAGAACCACTCTGCATTGGCATAAGCATTGTGAATCATTTATGCCAAAGATAATTGAAGACGGAGTAAAGTGCAAGGGCTGTTGTATAAGTCTTAGATAACAGTGACTAAGATGGATATACTGAATAGTGCCTTTGGTTTGTCCAGTCCCAGGACAACTTGTATGGACGAAGGTCTGACAGAGTATATCTAATGGATCGCGTAAGTTGATCTGTTCAAACGTATTCACGTTTGGTGGCGGAGGAATTCGTTTCTCTTAGCTGTATACCCCTGTTATTTTTGGATAAGTCAATTTGTGATTTGGCGGGTATGACGATGTGACATTCTAAGTGAATGAGGATGACTTGTATGGATGAATGTCTGACGGAGTATTTCCAGAAAGGTCGCGTACATTGATTTCTTCAACCGTACCAAGAGTGGAAGCGGAGAAGGAAACTTCTTTAGCTAACACGTAATGTACTGTTGTGGATGTCAATTAGTGATTTTCGATGGATCTGACAATGTAGCATTCAAAGTGAATCTGATGTGATGATGAAGCGTAACCTCAAGCCTCATCAACTGGTAAATGACAGAAATCGGGCAGGCAGCATGGCTATGTAGGTCGCACCTATTAGGGTGTATAATCACCTGATCTAGAGTTTCATTTATTTATAAAAATCTATTGTTGATGCTGTCCCATTCGGGAAACGGTTGCCGATCCCAACCGTTGGTGATGTACATTCGATACACTCAAGCAAAATGAGTGGTCGGTCATGTGTGGTTGAGCTGCAAGATGTTCTTGTTGAACTCCAGTGTATCGTTCCTAAAGTACACTGATCGGAAGGTGGTTCCATACCTTGTCATAGTTGGAAATCCATTACCTAATACGTGCTTGTGGTTTTGATTGTATACTATATATGTAGAACGTGAGATGAAAGCGTTCTGCTAAATTGATAGCTATTTGTATATAGACATTATTATAATATCAAAATGATATTGCTTTTCAAAGATGTTTGGATTCTCATAAGGGAAAACCCGTTCCGTATTCACGACGTGGTCTTATGAGATATCATATACCTGTATAACTGTTTTACTCATACCAGTCCCATGACTGACCCGGAGTTTATTTTGTTTTGTTTTCCTTAAACTCTTGGGTGCTCAATTTAGTACGGGCAGTCAAGTAGTCAGGATTTTACAGATACTTGAAGAGCTGGAGCAGGAGGCTTTAGGATCATATAGCTATAGTTTATTTCCGCTGTGTTGTAAGTGTTATACTTTGATAAATGATGTATATCCAAGTACAGATGTATATTTCAAAGTTATGATATATATTATATGTTATTCGTTCCGCTGTGAGGTTCGTGTTACTCTGATGTTGTGTTCTTCTTCTATTCTATTAGTTCTATCTTATCTATCCTCACCCTCTGTTTTCTTTCATTAATTACCGGGATTTTTTGATGGTTTGGTTATTGACATCGTGCTTATGTCGATAACCAAAGTCGCTCAAAATCCGGGTCGTTACAGTTGGAACGTGGCATTACACGCCTCCTCCCAGACGAACCTCTTACAATCAGCTCAGTAAGCATGCCCTGACCCCTACCTAGTGCAGTGTCCCCCTTTAATACTAGAATGGGTTACTGACTATTATGGGTCCCATACAACAGATGACACAAGCCTACCCTTACAGATCTTGTGTTCCCAATTAACTAGGATTTGACAGGTTATGCCTAACAGATTTAATAGATTCGCATAACCCCCTACAGATTTACGGGTTAAATTTTACAAGTTAACGAGTCCATATAACTCCAACAGATATAACCGGTTAAGTTTTCTAGATTAACAGGTCCATATAACCCCCACGAAATTTAACAGGTTTACTTAACCCTATAAATTTAATGGGTTTCCAGATTTATGGACTACATAATTTATAATTAAGTACAACTTATCTTATTTCATAAGTTATCCCCTTCCTCTATCGTTTATTATAACCTAAGTTATAATTACAACTTGTCCCTAGGACGAGCCTACCTATTATCTTCCCTTTTTCCCATTTGGTTTTATTCATAATAGATTATTATCATTCTCCATTCATGTATGTTAATACGCCAGTCCTCTCGCATTAAGTTGACCACCTGTGGATGTTGGATACGTCGGGCTGTTTCGGGAAGACTTCTACCACAAGTCGAACTTATCCTCGTGTCTTATCACCGTTACATGTACATTTATGCACTCGACCCCTCACATTAGATTAACCACCTGTGAACGCTGGATTTACTAAGCGGTTTCGAGCAGACTTCTACCACAAGTGTAATCTAACCTCATTCCCAAGTGCAATTACAGTTTCTAACTACTGTAAGTCTAGACATATTCATTCTTAAGCAATTATTCATGCTCATCGTAGATTTTTCAATTGCAGTATTCAATTTCAAAGGATTAGCAGGCTTCACAGATTCTTTACGGTTCCATTAACATGTTTCTCTTAATCTTAAATTAAGCGTACATATTTATATGTCCTAAACCACAAGTCATGATTTACAGTAGAAATCATGCCCCAATTTTTGTTAGTCCAATTTCACAATGTAGTTTATACCCCCAAATTCCAATCGTGATTCAAAGTACAAGTTATGCCCCTAAATTACCATTTCCAATCATTCCCAATTTAACCCAATTCCATTCGTATGCATATTTCAACGACATTGGCCTAGGCTCGAAGGTAGCCTGACAAATAAAAAAGGGAATGAGAGAGAGAGAAGAACATAATATGCATAAAACCAAAAGTAACAAAAATGGGCATATGATAGCAGAAATAGGCATATAAGAACAGATCTAATGAACAGAAATAGACGTATAAAAACATATCTGATGAACATAAATAGGCATATAAGAACAGGTCTGATGAACAAAAATAGGCATATAAGAACAGATCTGATGAACATGTAATAACAAGACTAATTAGGCTTAGGTTTAGATCCAGATTTATGAACATGTCAGGATTACTAGTTAAATATTTATATCTAAAAATAATACAAACTCATAGGGGTCGGATCTAAAGAACAAAGAACAATAGGCTAAAGCTGAAGAAGAAATTCTTATATGCGTATAACCCATTGTTGAAGCAAAATTTGGTCAAGAAATGAGTCCACGTTCAAAAACTGAATTCTGCCCAAATCTGTGTAGGGGTAGACCCCCTTCCCTTTCGGGTGTCGACCCCGGGGCCGACCCATGGGTTGACCCCATACACCCTGGGTCGACCCCCAGAATTGGTCAATTCCGTGATTGGCCTTCCCGTTTCACTGTTTTGATAATTTTTTTTTAATAATTGATTTATTTGTATATATATAATTCTCTTGTCCATATACAAACTTCTGGGCTTAATAACTTCTTCATACTAAGTCCGTTTTAGGAAAACTTGGGGTCTATCTTAAGTAGAATTCCGAGACGAACGCAATGGCGCAACCCATTTTTCTTAATTCCCAATATTTAATTAAGTATTATTTTATTTATCATTCTAATGTTCTTTAAAATTACAGGGTGTGACAACTTTGATGATTTTGGCAAATCCATGGTGGTTGAGATGTTGAATCTAAGCTTGGAGGAGGATTAATGGATGTTTGAATGAGGAGAATTTTAGAAATGATTTTGGTAGCACTTCGTGGAGGGAAAATTCGGTCCCTTGAATATGGGAAGTGATGGGGTATTTATAGGTGTAGTTTGAATGGAGTGGCAAAGCTGAAATTCTATGTGTGCAGGCTATGGATCGGATGTCTGATCCATCATATTTACAAAAATGCCACTAGTTTAAACTTGCGCCCGACCCATCAAATTGTGAGCAGCCGACCCATTGCACACCATGAGCAGCCGACCCATACGTACGAGTTATGACTGGCCCATCAAGCCATGAGATGTCCGACCCATCATGTGGTTTAAGGACCGATCCATAGCATGATCCTGTTTCCGATCCATAGGAGATGAGCTTGACCGACCCATGAAACAAAGTAGCGACCAATCCACAATATCTAAAACTGCCCGGTCCATGGATCACTGACCCATAATGGCAAGTAACATCCGATCCATGGTCTTGCTAACTCGACTGGTCCATGGTCAGTGACCGATCCGACCCATAAAATACATTAACCCATGGAAAAAAACATTCGACTCGCCAAATTAAACAACATTGACCAATCTATCTTGTATGTTCTTTTAACACATTGTTTGCTTACCGCGTTTATCAACGGGGTTAACACCCAGAAGAAAATAATATAGAAAATGTTTTAATTTAATCTCAATCCCCTAAAATTTAGATTAAGGTGATATGTCTCCGAGAACAAGACTAGTCGAAAATTTGGAATTAGGGTGGCCTATATCCAAAAGAAGACTACCATAAGCGGGGAAGCTTTGTGTTACGAAGAAATGGAGAGGGTTGGAGGTTTATATTTAGGTGAAGCAAAAGACCCTCAGCCATTAGATTTAGGTTTTAAATCTGAATCGACCATATCCTTGGGTCAATCCAGAGTGACCACATCAGCGAATCAAAACAAAATACATCAGACCAAAACATCCCTAAAAAATCTCATGCGTCCATCGGTTTCATGCCTGACACGAAAACGTGCCAGATACAACATGGGTCGACCCAACCTTAATTGGGTCGAACTAGTTGTTGTTGGGTCATCCTATGTAATGGTTAGATCTTCTTCCTTTTCCATTTTTTTTTATTTTTAAAATTCTGATTTGATTTTCAAACTTCGAATTGCCACAACTTCTTTGTTTAAGTTTGTTTTATGCAAACCAAATATGCATCTGAATTATAAAACAATAATGGATCTAATGGCGCAATCGCATTTCGAAACTCCTACAATTTTTCCATTTATTGTTTTATTAATTATTTTATTTTTTATTTCTATGTTTTAAAATTTAGGTTGTTACAAATGGCAAGGCAATATGAAGGTTATATTGATTATGCCACCAAATAGTGGAATATGTATAAAAATTTAGTGGCTTAATTTTTCTTGATTCGAGTTAAAGGTTTGTGTAAAGTGAAAATTATGTTTTAACTTTAGTGGAAATTATCTTGAACATATGTAATAACTAAGAATACACTTTCCCATTTATGTAACGACCCGGATTTTGAGCGACTTTGGTTATCGACATAAGCTCGATGTCGATAACCAAAACATCGAAAAATCCCGGTAATTAATGAAAGAAATTAGAGGGTGAGAATAGATAAGATAGAAACTTAGAATAGAAGAAGAAGAAGAAGAACACAACATCAGAGTAACACGAACCTCACAGTGGAACGAATAACATATAATAGATAACATAACTTTAAAATATAACAGTTATGTATACAATAGCACTTATTAGAGTACAACACTTACAACACAGCGGAAATAACTATAGCTATATGATCTTGAAGCCTCCTGCTCCAAGCTCTCCAAGTATATATGTAAATTCCTGACTACTTGACTGCCCGTACAAAATTGGGCACCCAAGAGTTTAGGGAAAACAAAACAAATAAACTCCTAGTCAGTCATGGGACTGGTGTGAGTAAAACAGTGTAAACAGGTATATGAACAAGTAAACGATATCTCATAAGACCACGCCGCAGAATGGAACGGGTTTTTTTTCCCTTATGAGAAGCCAAAATATCTTTATATCAAAACCTTTGATATTACAATAATGTCTATCAACCACAATATAAAAATCATCTAGCAGAAACGCTTTCATCTCACGTTCTACATACATAGTATACAATCAAAAACCGCAAGCACGTATTGGGTAATGGATTTCCAACTATGACAAGGTATGGAACCACCTTCCGATCAGTGTACTCTAGGAACGATACACTGGAGTTCAACAAGAACATCTTGCAACTCAGCCACACATGACCGGCCACTCATTTCGCTTGAGTGTATCGAATGTAAATCACCAACGGTTGGGATCAGCAACCGTTCCCGTATATATATATATATATATATTTATATATATATATATATATATATATATATATTGGACAGCATTGATAGATTAAAAAAGCAAATGAATATTCTTTAGATAGGTGATTATACACCCTACTTCGATGCGACCGACTTAGCCATGTTGCCTGCCCGATTTCTGTCATTTACCGGATGTGAGGCTAGAAGCTACGCTTATCTTTTTACATATCATATCTTCATTCACTTAGAATGCCACATCGTCATACCCGCCAAATCACAAATTGACTTATCCAAAAATAGCACGGGTATACAGCTAAGAGAAACAAATTCCTCCGCCACCAAACGTGAATACATTTGAATAGATCAACTTACGTGATCCATTGGATATGCTCTGTCAGACCTTCGTCCATACAAGTTGTTCTGGGACTGGACAAACCGAAGGCACTATTCAGTATATCCATCTTAGTCACTATTATCTCAGACTTATACAATAGCCCTTGCACTTTACTCCGTCTTCAATTATCTTTGGCGTATATGATTCGCAACAATTATGCCAATACAGAGTGGTTCTTTGGATAATAATCCAACCGGTCTCTCCATATTAACAACGTTAAAATGGTCAAAAACTTCGATAGTCGATGAGTTAACTATCAAAGAAAAACAAGTGTGCAAACAACGATATTATTTCCAAATGGAAATTATATCGATCAATCATCATTTAACATTTATCTCCTTAGTTCATTGATTTACTTATCTTCTGTTTCTATATATTCTAGATTCGTATTTTTGATTATCAGAAAACATTTCTGATTCTTACTTGGAAAACATTTCCAAAACTCCTTTTTGATCAAACCTTACTTCGAAATGGTCAAGTTTATCTTTTAAATCTTTTAACAACTTCTTTACATAACCCTCGTATTCTATTTACGTATCTACTTCTTTATTAAAACATTTATTTCAGCGATAACGTTATAATCCCTACCTTCAAATTATCTAACTTACATTCTTTAAATTCGAATAATTTACTTAACAACTGATTTATTTATAAATAAATAAATCTTGCTTTAAAGACTGGAAAGTAAAGGATACTTTCCCGAGTTCGATATAACTGAGTTCGACGTATAACTCTTTTTCGAGTAATCTCTATTTGATTACTCTTCTTTGAATAACCTATATTCGATTAACTACTTCTTTTCGAATACATCATATTCGATTCCTCCTTTTTGAATAAACGATATTCGATAATCTCTCTTCGATTAAACTATAATCGATAACTCCTTTCGATGAAACTAAAATTGATAACTCCTTTCGATGAAACTAACATTGATAACTCCTTTCGATGAAACTAACATCAATAACTTTAACTTGACGAACTTAACTCGATTAACTTGTCTAATTTAACTCGATTAACATGACTAACTTAACTCGATTAACTTGACTAACTTAACTCGACTTACTTGGTTCGGCCAATTTGATTCGATTAACTAGGCTCGACTAACTTGGTCGACCAACCCGATCAACTCAACTTTTTAACTTAACTTATTTCTCAACTCGATTAACTCCTATCGAATAACTAATATTCGATTAAACTCCATTCGCTTGACTCTAGATCGCAGCGATCACAATGGTTACGCCTGACTCCCTCAGGAAACATCCGACCGCCGTAGGCTATTTACAGCCCTACGAATTACGCTAGCAGTCGTATGAGATGGCAACTTATCCTGAATAACTCTGTTTGACTAACTCTATCTTAAATAACTATATTTGATAACTTCTACTTCGAATAAGTGGTATTCGATAACTTAACTCGATTATCAACTCGAAAATCTTAACTCAAATCGATTAACTCCAACTGATTAACTCTGCCTGGTCAACCCTAACTGATTAACTCTACTGGTTGACTCTAACTGGTTTTACTTGGTTTGACTAACTCAATTGATTAACTCGACTAACTAATTCAACTCGATTAACCTAGCTTGATTTTTCTTATCTCGATTAACTGAGCTAATCACTTTGATTAACTCGACTAATTCACCTTGATTACCTTAACCAATTTACTTTGATTAACTTAACCACTTCACTTAGTTTAACTTAACTAATTCACTTTGATTAACTAAGCAATTTACTTTGATTAACTAACCTGATAACTCAATTTGATTAACTTACTCGCTAATAACGTTTTTTCCTTTTTAAAGATTTTCCTTTATAATCTATTTATTTCCTAAATAAATATTTACTTATAATCCTATTTATTTAACAAATAAATATCTCCTTTATTCTATTTATTCTAACAAATAAATATTCCTTTATTTTATTTATTCCCTAAATAAATAAATAAATCATTTTTATCTATTTGTAAATGGTTTACAAATATCCCTCTTTCTATTTGCCTGAACAATATTTTCCTTTATATATATTGTTTTACAAATATTTTCCTTTATATTTGATTTCACAAATATATCTCCTCTATATTTGTTTAACAAATGAAATCCCTTTATATTTGATTAACAAATATAAATTCCTTTATATTTGATTTACAAATATAATTCTTTTATATTTGATTTACAAATATAATTCTTTTATTCACAATCCTTTTTCTTCTATAATATAAAATCCGTTGATTTTATATAAATGCATTATTTTCAAAATATACTTTGAAAATCCCTTTTCCACATACTGGTATTTCTTATGGTATTTAACATACCATGTAACACCGATAAATATCGTCCAACCACACATAATCAACACCAGATTATATATCACATTATACATCACAATATATATATCACAGTAAAATAACTGTTGAGGAATCCAGTTGGATTCCTCCAACCTGTTTCCCTGCATCACAGATGTTACACAGTAAAATCAACATCACTTCTAGTTAAATTTGAAATATTCTGTTAATAGAATCAATATATAACTATTTAACTGTTTATATATATATATATTTATATGTATATATATATAATATTCACTAACTGACTAGCAGTTCAATCAAATAATCAACACACAGTCAAACAGACAATATTTAACAGTTCTAAGAATACACTGTAAAAATAGAACTATTCAGAGTTGGTGAGTTTTTACTCACATTTGCAGTTCATCTATAAAGAACAATAAAATGTTATTTGATTATAATCAAACAATTTATTTCGCCGTAAATCCAAACGAGCTCGAATCCACTTCCAGTCAGCTTCATTGTGAAGCTCTCGTCTATACGGTCCCAACGCAACTTACAGTTCATGATTCTGATTTCATATGAATAAGTTATTGACCTTTGAAGTTTATACACTTTTAAACTAAATAAAACTTTATTTAATTAAATAAATGGGCCTTAACTTATTTAGCCAGCCCATCCTCCTTTGAATCGGACCCAGACCAGCTTCATAGCCCATGACCGAATTGAACTTCTTCCCAAATAGTGCATGGCCAATACTACTCCTCACAAATGACCGAACTTCCTTTCACCCACATATACTCCTTCTTCTTTCACCAAACATCAAGCTGAGATCACCAACGTGTTGCTCACCTCGATCTCCTCAAGTCCATCACCACCGTATGTCACTCGCTGGCCACTCCTATATCGCGATGTCTACTGACCCCAATACATTCATCGACGGAAATTGCAACCGAATACCACCAAATGCTTATGGGAGGTGCGGTTTTCACTGAAAAACCCAAATCCGAACTCAGTTTTGCCAATCAATCCTTCAACCTCCTCGTTTTCCGCAACCCTAGCCTGCTGTTGCAACAACCCAACCACTAAATTGAATCGTCGAACAAACCAAAAACAATATAGAACTGTAGAGGGGCTTCCCGTGAATTCAAGCATACATAGAATAGGATTTATAGATTTTTCTTTGGTTTTCTTTTTATTTGTTTTGCTCACTCTTTTTACTGTATGAAAAATGATAGCGATGGCGGATTGTTTTTGACTGATGAAAATAGAAATTAGGTTATAAGGAAGTAAATGGGGTATTTATAGAGAGAGAAAATATCCAGATATTTTATAAAAAGAATATTCTCGTCATATTCTCTTTTATATACTCGTTTTGCTTTTCTAAAAATTCCCGTGATTACGTATGATACCCAAAAATCACGAAACTGGACATGCAGCTACAGTTCGACATTACGGTCCCAACGAAACTGGTGTCATCGAATTCCGACTTCGTATGCTCACACAGCGCATTTTTAACTATCGAAATACTGACTGTTTTTCACTCTAAAAATCCGTACAGCCACACAATGACTCTAAAAATCACGAAACTGGAAATATAACAAAAATTTGATGTTGCGGATCCAACAAAATTGGTTTCGTCAAATTCTGAGGTTGTATGAAAAACTGGCTATTTTTAAAGCTCTGATGACCCATTTAAATATATAAATATATTTAAATATAATTAAATAAATTATTAATAAATTAATATTATTGCATATATTCACAGTGGAATACCATACGACTCCAATGAGATTTACAACTCGATATTTCAAATCTAGGTCAACCCGATATTCGATTTATATTGAAATTTCTTTTTAAAATATAAATAATTCCTTTATAAATTATAAAGGAATTCCACAGCGACTTTTCTAAAATTTGATTTGGACATAAATCAAAATCTACACGACGAAATCCCGATTTTTCTCTTCCACTAGAAAGATGTACTCCACCTTCTCCACACGTTTATTGTTTCACAGAAATCCGGCTTAAAACGAATCTTGTACATTCATTTGAAGTTCGAATCGTCGATTTATGAACTGCAGCGCCATTTCGAGCTCGATTTTAATTATAATATAATTATACGTTCATACTATCGTCGATTGAATATATTCGTCAATATAATTCAACTCTAAGCTGAACTAAATGTTAGGGATGACCCAGTTCACAGAATATTGTGATTCCCAATATTTTTGATTATTTCTGGATTAAATATACTATTTAATTATTTAATTTAATTAAATATTCCATATTATTTAATTAAACCTTTATTTAATTCACTACATCATGATATATATAATTAAATAAATTAATTATAATACCCCTGACAATGCGGGTCATTACATTCTTCCCCACTTAAAATAATTTCGTCCTCGAAATTGCTAAGTTAGAGGACGACCCTATCTATTGGAATTCCTAAGATTTGTTTACCCCTTATTTCTGATTTCAACTGAACCAATTAATATCGATTAAAATATTAATTCCTTCCGATTAACTAAAATTCTAAAAAATTCTGAAAATTTTCTAACACTTTAAATTTTCGGAAAATTTCGCCATAACCTCCTTTGTACAGCCCTATCGGTAAAACCACAACTCGCCTCTCTGGGCCTTCTCCAACCCAAAACGAAAATCAAACAGCCAAGCGGCTTGCCATTTCGGCCCATAAATCTCACGCTTATATCAAATATAAACTTGTTCCTTTTTGTCGGGCATATCAACTCTATCACTTCACCTATCATCAATCCAACATATACTAATGCAATTACAACTTGAACCCAAATCAATTTATCTTTAACACAACCATTCGCTTATACCTAAGTCGAATTTCATTTCAAACTCAAGCACTATTCTTGATTTCAAATCCATAACTCACTAGTCCAGTATATTTCCTGATTATCTCTAATCAAGTCTAATTCCACTTGACACTAATCTATTTCAAATGATTTTCACTTACTGGCTGTTAATTCAAACCCAATTCTATTGGATTTTACAAATTTTACTTTAATTTGTTTAAATTCAAACAACCTTTTCTCCCTGGAAGTTTTTAAACAGTGTACCTCTTTCAAAAAAAAAACAATTTTTCCTTTTTGAAATTCAACACAACTTGTGTCCCAAAACAAATTCAAAACAACATCCTTTGTAGTAATCCGTCACTTACATACTCGAAAATGAACACCGATGATGTCATGATCAACATCGGAATCTATTTTCCAGCTACCGAAGTGAGTTCAATACTATATCACTTTCAAAACCCATTTTTAAACATTTCCACCTTGAAATCAATTCCAAATATCCTTTTATAATGTTGTAAACAAATTTAAAATCTCCCAGGATTTTAAAATTCTCATATACTTAATCCAAATCCATTTCCAAACACTTATCCCAATTTCTAGAGTTTGAATTCAATTTCTGGTTTAAATTTCAAATTTAACTTATCTGATTTCACGCATTTCACTTATATGAATTCTGATTGGTTATTCACATAACCATTTAATTTATAATCCTACTCGATTATAATAACAACCAATATATCCAATATATTATAATTTTGTTATATATATATATCTTCTCTATATCAAGATAAACCTTGGGTAAACTTATTTTAATTTACCCTCTTTTCAAAACATATCGTGACGACTCATCGTATTCGAGTGTTTATCAACTCCTACCGATACAGTGGATCAAACAGATCGACCAGAACTCATAAACAACTCAGCCAATGAATCTCCATAATATAAAACCATTTTATATCAAATTACAAATACGCACTCGTATATATACACTCAAACTCAATCTAGGGTATTACTAACCCTATCTCTACCGAGTCACGCCATAGAGCCAAGGTAATTCTTAACTTGAGCTCTGATATCAACTGTAACGACCCGGATTTTGAGCGACTTTGGTTATCGACATAAGCTCGATGTCGATAACCAAAACATCGGAAAATCCCGGTAATTAATGAAAGAAATTAGAGGGTGAGAATAGATAAGATAGAAACTAATAATAGAAGAAGAAGAAGAACACAACATCAGAGTAACACGAACCTCACAGCGCAACGAATAACATATAATAGATAACATAACTTTGAAATATAACAGTTATGTATACAATAGCACTTATCAGAGTACAGCACTTACAACACAGTGGCAATGACTATAGCTATATGATCTTGAAGCCTCCTGCTCCAAGCTCTCCAAGTATATCTTTAAATTCCTGACTACTTGACTGCCCGTACAAAATTGGGCACCGAAGAGTTTAGGGAAAACAAAACAAATAAACTCCGGGTCAGTCATGGGACTGGTGTGAGTAAAACAGTGTAAACATGTATATGAACAAGTAAACGATATCTCATAAGACCACGCCGCAGAATGGAACGGGTTTTTTTCCCTTATGAGAATCCAAAATATCTTTATATCAAAACCTTTGATATTACAATAATGTCTATCAACCACAATATAAAAATCATCTAGCAGAAACGCTTTCATCTCACATTCTACATATATAGTATACAATCAAAAACCGCAAGCACGTATTGGGTAATGGATTTCCAACTATGACAAGGCATGGAACCACCTTTCGACTAGTGTACTCTAGGAACGATACACTGGAGTTCAACAAGAACATCTTATAACTCAGCCACACATGACCGACCACTCATTTCGCTTGAGTGTATCGAATGTACATCACCAACGGTTGGGATCAGCAGCCGTTCCCATATATATATATATATATATATATATATATATATATATATATATATATTGGACATCATTGATAGATTAAAGAAGCAAATGAATATTCTCTAGATAGGTGATTATACACCCTACTTCGGTGCGACCGACTTAGCCATGCTGCCTGCCCGATTTCTGTCATTTACCAAATGTGAGGCTAGAAGCTACGCTTATATTTTTACATATCATATATTCATTCACTTAGAATGCCACATCGTCATACCCGCCAAATCACAAATTGACTTATCCAAAAATAACACGGGTATACAGCTAAGAGAAACGAATTCCTCCGCCACCAAACGTGAATACGTTTGAACAGATCAACTTACGCGATCCATTGGATATACTCTGTCAGACCTTCGTCCATACAAGTTGTCTTGGGACTGGACGAACCGAAGAGACTTCAGTATAGTCACTGTTATCTAAGACTTATACAACAGTCCTTGCACTATACTCCGTCTTCAATTATCTTTTGTGTATATGATTCGCAACACTTATGCCAATACAGAGTGGTTTTTTGGATAATAATCCAACCGGTCTCTCCATATTAACAACGATAAAATGGTCAAAAACTTCGATAGTCGATGAGTTAACTATCAAAGAAAAATAAGTGTGCAAACAATGATATTATTTCCAAATGGAAATTATATCGATCAATCATCATTTAACATTTATCTCTTTAGTTCATTGATTTACTTATCTTCTGTTTCTATATATTCTAGATTCGTATTTTTAATTATCAGAAAACATTTCTGATTCTTTCTTGGAAAACATTTCCAAAACTCTTTTTCGATCAGACCTTACCATTTCTTAGGTAAGAAGGAAACCAATCAAGTTGGGGTATAATTACCTCTCAGACCTTAACTAAAAAACTTTATAACTTCGAAATGGTCAAGTTTATCTTTTAAATCTTTCAACAACTTCTTTACATAACCCTCGTATTCTATTTACGTATCTACTTCTTTATTAAAACATTTATTTCAGCGATAACGTTATAATCCCTACCTTCGAATTATCTAACTTACATTCTTTAAATTAAAATAATTTACTTAAAAACTGATTTATTTATAAATAAATAAATCTTTCTTTAAAGACTGTAAAGTAAAGGATACTTTCCCAAATTCGATATAACCGAGTTCGACGTATAACTCATTTTTGAGTAATCTCTATTTGATTACTCTTCTTTGAATAACCTATATTCGATTAACTCCTTCTTTTCGAATACATTATATTCGATTGCTCCATTTTGAATAAATGATATTCGATAATCTCTCTTCAATTAAACTATAATCGATAACTCCTTTCGATGAAACTAACATTGATAACTCCTTTCGATGAAACTAACATTGATAACTCCTTTCAATGAAACTAACATCGATAACTTTAACTTGACGAACTTAACTCGATTAACTTGACTAACTTAACTCGATTAACTTGACTAACTTAACTCGATTAACTTGACTAACTTAACTCGACTTACTTGGTTCAACCAATTTGATTCGATTAACTAGGCTCGACTAACTTGGTCGACCAACCGATCAACTCAACTTATTTCTCAACTCGATTAATTCCTATCGAATAACTAATATTCGATTAAACTCCATTCGCTTGACTCTAGATCGCAGAGATCACGATGGTTACGCCTGACTCCCTCAGGAAACATCCGACCGCCGTAGGCTATTTACATCCCTGCGAATTACGCTAGCAGTCGTACGAGATGGAAACTTATCCTAAATAACTCTGTTTGACTAACTCTATCTTAAATAACTATATTTGATAACTTCTACTTCGAATAAGTGGTATTCGATAACTTAACTCGATTATCAACTCGAAAATCTTAACTCAAATCGATTAACTCCAACTGATTAACTCTGCCTGGTCAACCCTAAATGATTAACTCTACTGGTTAACTCTAACTGGTTTTACTTGGTTTGACTAACTTAATTGATTAACTCGACTGACTAATTCAACTCGATTAACCTAGCTTGATTTTTCTTATCTCGATTAACTAAACTAATCACTTTGATTAGCTCGACTAATTCACTTTGATTACCTTAACCAATTTACTTTGATTAACTTAACTACTTCACTTAGTTTAACTTAGCTAATTCACTTTGATTAACTAATCAATTTACTTTGATTAACTAACCTGATAACTCAATTTGATTAACTTACTCGCTAATAACGTTTTTTCCTTTTAAAAGATTTTCTTTTATAATCTATTTATTTCCTAAATAAATATTTACTTATAATCCTATTTATTTAACAAGTAAATATCTCCTTTATTCTATTTATTCTAACAAATAAATATTCCTTTATTTTATTTATTCCCTAAATAAATAAATCATTTAACTTTATTTATACCCTAAATAATAAATTCTTTTACCTTTATTTATTTCCTAAATAAATAAATCATTTTTATCTATTTGTAAATGGTTTACAAATATCCCTCTTTCTATTTGTCTTAACAATATTTTCCTTTATATATATTGTCGTACAAATGTTTTCCTTTATATTTGATTTCACAAATATATCTCCTCTATATTTGTTTAACAAATAAAATCCCTTTATATCTGATTAACAAATATAAATTCCTTTATATTTGATTTACAAAAATAATTCTTTTATATTTGATTTACAAATATAATTCTTTTATTCACAATCCTTTTTCTTTTATAATATAAAATCCATTGATTTTATATAAATACATTATTTTCAAAATATACTTTGAAAATCCCTTTCCCACATTCTGGTATTTCTTATGGTATTTAACGTGCCATATTACACCGATAAATTTCGTCCAACCACACATAATCAACACCAGATTATATATCACATTATATATCACAATATATAAATCACTGTAAAATAATTGTTGAGGAATCCAGTTGGAATCCTCCAACTTGTTTCCATGCATCACAGATGTTACACAGTAAAATCATCATCACTTCCAGTTAAATATGAAATATTCTGTTAACAGAATCAATATATAACTATTTAACTGTTTATATATATATATATATATTTATATGTATATATATAAAATATTCACTAACTGACTACCAGTTCTATAAAATAATCAACACACAGTCAAACAGACAATATTTAACAGTTCTAAGAATACACTGTAAAAATAGAACTATTCAGAGTTGGTGAGTTTTTACTCACATTTGCAGTTCATCGTTAAAGAAGGATAAACTGTTATTTGATTTGAATCAAACAATTTATTTCGCCGTAAATCCAAACGAGCTCGAATCCACTTCCAGTCAGCTTCATTGTGAAGCTCTCGTCTATACGGTCCCAACGCAACTTACGGTTCATGATTCTGATTTCATATGAATAAGTTATTGACCTTTGAAGTTTATACACTTTAAACTAAATAAAACTCTATTTAATTAAATAAATGGGCCTTAACATATTTAGCCAGCCCATCCTCCTTTGAATCGGACGCAGACCCGCTTTATAGCCCATGACCGAATTGAACTTCTTCCCCAATAGTGTGTGGCCAATACTGCTCCTCACAAATGACCGAACTTCCTTTCACCCACATCTACTCCTTCTTTCACCAAACATCAAGCTGAGATCACCAACGTGTTGCTCACCTCGATCTCCTCAAGTCCATCACCACCGTATGTCACTCGCTGGCCACTCCTACATCGCGACGTCGACTGACCCCAATACAGTCATCGACGGAAATTGCAACCGAATACCACCAAATGCTTATGAGAGGTGCGGTTTTCACTGAAAAACCCAAATCCGAACTCAGTTTTGCCAATCAATCCTTCAACCTCCTCGTTTTCCGCAATCCTGGCCTGTTGTTGCAACAACCCAACCACCGAATTGAATAGTTGAACACACCAAAAACGATATAGAATTGTAGAGGGGCTTCCCGTGAATTCAAGCATACATAGAATAGGATTTATAGAATTTTCTTTGGTTTTCTTTTTATTTGTTTTGCTCACTCTTTTTACTGTATGAAAAATGAGAGCGACGGCGGATTGTTTTTGACTGATGAAAATAGAAATTAGGTTATAAGGAAGTAAATGGGGTATTTATATAGAGAGAAAATATCTAGATATTTTATAAAAAGAATATTCTCGGCATATTCTCTTTTATATACTCGTTTTGCTTTTCTAAAAATTCCCATGATTACGTATGATACCGAAAAATCACGAAACTGGACATGCAGCTACAGTTCGACATTATGGTCCCAACGAAACTGGTTTCGTCGAATTCCGACTTCGTATGCTCACACAGCGTATTTTTAACTATTGAAATAATGACTGTTTTTCACTCTAAAATACCGTACGGCCACACAGTGACTCTAAAAATCACGAAACTGGAAATCTAACAAAAATTTGATGTTGCGGATCCAACAAAATTGGTTTCGTCAAATTCGGAGGTCGTATGAAAAACTGGCTATTTTTAAAGCTCTGGATGACCCATTTATATATATAAATATATTTAAATATAATTAAATAAATTACTAATAAATTAATATTATCATATATATTCACAGTGGAATACTATACAACTCCAATGGGATTTACAACTCGATATTTCAAATCTAGGTCAACCCGATATTTGATTTATATTGAAATTTCTTTTTAAAATATAAATAATTCCTTTATAAATTATAAAGGAATTCCACAGCGACTTTTCTAAAATTTGATTTGGACATAAATCAAAATCTACACAACGAAATCCCAATTTTTCTCTTCCACTAGAAAGATATACTCCACCTTCTCCACACGTTTCTTGTTTCACAGAAATCCGGCTTATAACGAATCCTGTACATTCATTTGAAGTTCGAATCGTCGATTTATGAACTGCAGCGCCATTTCGAGCTCGATTTTAATTATAATTAATTATACGTTCAAACTGTCATCGACTGAATATATTCGTCAATATAATTCAACTCTAAGCTGAACTAAATGTTAGGGATGACCCAGTTCACAGAATATTGTGATTCCTAATATTTTTGACTATTTCTAAATTAAATATATTATTTAATTATTTAATTTAATTAAATATTCCATATTATTTAATTAAAGCTCTATTTAATTCACTACATCACGATATATATAATTAAATTAATTAATTATAATACCCCTGACAATGCGGGTCATTACAATTTAGGTTGAAGTATAAAGCCTTTAAAAGTAGGATACGGGAAATAAAAGAAAATGGCGAGGTAGTTTTCGTTTCATAATCAAAACCGCAACCATTAGACGGGGAAGTTGCTATCCATAAGTAGCGAAGCATTAATCAACTTGAAATCAGGAATCTAGTGTATTTTCAATACTTATGTTATGTGAAAGATAAGTTGCGTGTGTTTAACTTATTGATCATAGGTCTTTTGGGTAAGTAATAGTAATTTTGGAACTCTAATTCAAAATTTTGAAGTTGTATCTTTCCTTTAAAAAAGGTAAAAGTTTAATAAATAATTGAAGTTGAAAATGTCTTTCCATAAGGATATTGCGGGGACACAATTTCTTTAAGAAAGAGACTGCAACAACCCGAATTTTCGGAAGCTAGTGTAAACAAATTATAATAAAAGTTATAATTTATTAATTGCGAACTAAATAAATTTGGAAGTGGTTAATTGGAAAAATCACTTATGTGTATAGACTTAGTGATTGGCACAATATTGTGTATTGATTTGGCTTATTGTGTATATGATAATTTTGGGATGTGTTGAATTTAATGTTGTATTGAATTGAATAAAATTCGTAAGGATTCAATTCAATGGTTATATGCTGAATAAAGTTTCAATATGTTGTAAATAAGGTTTGTCAAACTCGATAAATATAAACATGTGTCAAAACAAGCATGGTGAAATTTTAGTGCCATGTAACAATAATTTTGAAAGTTAATGTAAATAATGAAGTTTTATGGGAATTGGTGTTTTCTAATTTTATCTGTGTTGTTATTAAAATATAGGAAGTATAAATATTGTTGGAAATAAATATTTTAGGGTAAAAATATTTTGTTTAAAATTTAGTGATACTTTTAAAAATAAAATGAAATTAATATGGATTAAAACTTAAGAAATATAAGTATTCAATAATTAAGGTGTAAAATATGTGTTCTAGTAAAGATATGAATTTTAATCCGTGTTATATTAAAAGTGATGTTTAAAATGGTCACCATAGTTAAAAATTTGGGTTTGAAGGTTCTTAGATAAGTACAATATTATTTGATGTGTGTGTATGTGTTGGTAAATTTGAATTTAAAGCATTATAAAGCATGTTTAAGTGTGTTTGCAAGCCATACTAGTGTAATATAGTTACATTTAGGCTTATTAGGTTTAAGTTAGCCTAAAAATTTATGTTTAGTAAACTTTTAAAGAAAAGGAAATGGAATTCATGCAATATTCCTGGTTCCTCTTTCTTCTTCTTTGAGAAAGCTACAGAGAAAGAAATTAGCATACCTCCTACTCTAATTCCTTGAAATTCAATCATAAGGCAAATTTATAAGACTTGTAAGTTGTTGCTAACATTTTCTTTGCAGGTAAGAAATGACTGAAACCTTGATTTCCTTCACTATCCCTTCGCAGGATTGTGTATGTAATTACTGCTTACTGAGATTCCTCTACATTTTACAGTAAATCACTTCTTAGATGCTAATAAGCTATTTTGAGGCCAAATTTTCATTAAAATAATTGTTATGTGCTCTAAATCACTACAGCAATCAAGGTGAGTTTGTAAAACTCAAACATTCTATTTTTCATGTAGTTCATTTTGTTTTTGAATGAGTTTTGGATGAGAATTATTCTCTGTAATCTATTAGATGTTCCTCTATGCCAAAATCTAAGTCTGGGTAAGTGTTCGATGACCTATACCTCCCCTATTATTTGATGAAATTGAACGATTCTTTACCAGTTCAAAGTTCATATAAGTAGTTCCCGCCTATAAATTTTTAACTTATTCAATTTTGTTAGCCTGAGAAACCGTGCTCGAAGTTGGAAACAAAATAGGTTTGCAACCTGTTGAAAACCACGTGATAGGGGTTGACCCAGAGCTTCTAGGGGTCGACCTATAGGATGACCCGAGCTGGGCAAGAGTTGACCGCTGTAGCACAAAATTTGCGTGTATTTCTTTTCATGTTTTGCTTTGAGTCCTACATCTTATTCGGACCTTCTCGCTCCTTTGTTTTAGTGTTTGTGATGAAAATTTTAGTGTCATATGTTATGATTATCTAGTACCAAGTCCTAGATATTTTGTGTATGATAATTTGGCGATACTTGGAGCTATGTTATATTCCGTCTTACTGGAAGAACCAAATGTTGATACAAATCTGTGTTACGGATTGGTTGGTTTATGTAAACTATGATTTGCTATTTACTGATTTTGTTGAGTTTTCTATGAATATTGCTTGATTTATGCACATAAGTTTTATAAATCTAATTTCTATAGGAGCTATGACTTATATACATGCACATAAAAATGATTTGTAAGTGGTTTTAAACATATAATTCTCATTACGAACGTTTCTAGATGATTTCTAAATAGTTTTTAATAACCTACTTTTTTAATAAGTACTTTCTATATAAATACATATTTTTGGAATTTTCAGGAAGATGAGAAAGAAAATTAAAAGATTTAGTACACCTCGTGGTATGGGACACAAAGGTACATTATATTGGTTACTACTGAGAAGTTTGTGACACATACTCGGGGAATTGTGTGGAACCTTTGAGTAACATTTTGTTGCTTATACTAGGTCGTGACGAGCAAATTATGTAGACCTGAGAGCCTACCTATGTGGGTGGCCGAGTGGGGCTTACAAGCCAAATATATTTACTAATAAAACTGTGTAGGGCGCCAAAACTGTGTAGTTGGTACGTGTTGGCTTCGACCGCTGTGTAGAACATGTGTGGGCGTTGATGTGCTCTGCTTTTTTCCTAGGATTCAAGCCGTGTGGTTTGTTGTTCTCTATTTCATCGAGAGACTGTGTGGCATGATGTATTTCTAGATTTCAAATGTCATTAATTTCTCGAATTCTATGTTGTTTCATGTTATTGCACCATCTTATATGTATGAAGTTTTACACATTACTGTGTGCTATTTAATGGTGTTTTTATGGTGATTTTATACTGTGTGGAGAATCTTTAGTAGAGTACGACTTGTTGTAATGGTGTGTATTCCATCATGCTTTCTATTGATCGAGGTTTCTTTAGACCATTATTGCCTTAAGCCTTGGTTGTTTAGTCAATGGAAAATAACTATTGTGTGTTATGTGTCTTATCCAACATGAGATTTTCGATTATGAGCTAGTGATCTTATCTCATGTATTCTACGATGTTTATGTTTCCTCATTATGTGATATTGTCTTATATTTATCCTGTGTTATCTGACATGTTTAAGCTAGACTACCCCTGGTATTTTTTATTTGGGTCAAACTGAGTTGTTTCAAGTTCACTTCGTTGTAGATATTTGCTTTTTTCTCGCTGCTATTATGGATTTCTAGCTCCACTTTTGAGACGAGTAGGCGTATATTGAGCTTGTCACATATCTATTTCATTTGGTTTAGTGATGTGCATTCTTTTGGGACTAGATGTTGCATATAGTGCGGTGCTTACACCAATCTGTATGTACGGTACTTTGTATTATGTTTGATGTATATGTATATCTGTGACTGTGTCTAATGTTCTATGATCTGTGTTGATTATATGTTTTATATTGTTCTAAATTGATCTAATAGTCTCCGTAGTGTAGCATTGATCATGTATCAAGAATGTCGAACCCGCTCGAGGTAACAAAAAATACACTACTAGAGCTACCAACAGCTAGCAACTACCTGTTGATTTCATGGTAAAATTATTTTTTAATAAACTTGTCATCTGAAGTCGTTGGAAATTATTGGAATTATGATTGTTTGCTACATTGCAAGCTGTTGGAAATTTCTAGAATAATTTCCATAACACATGATATGCTACTTCATTCTCCCTCTATCAACCAAAAAAGGAAATTAAACCCTCCTCCTCCATTTCCCCAACTTCCCAATGCTGCTACTACTCCAACCACCATTTAAGTGACCTCTGACGCCACCTACCACGTGTTGCTGCTCCTCTCCACCCTCCACACTTGCAAAATCATGTTATTTCCCTAAATCCTATTATTTAGTTTTTTTATTTACGCCTAATTTGCATTATGATCGATTCCTAATTGCTAGAGTATGTTTACTACATCATATCATAAGTTAATTGTTATTATTATCATTATAACTGTCAAAATATTACTAATTGCAGCATCCTCTAATTTAACATATATTGTGTATGTATGATAGGGTTTGCAAATAGTATAATGTGTGATAAAACAAAGTATATATTATGTTAGTATTAGTCGTATTTTTTGATAATTTATGTGAATATGAGTTAAGTGTTTATGCAAACACGCGAGTTGATTTGGTATATAATAAGTTTTGGATGACTTCAAATGATTTTGATAGAAATCATCGTAGTTAGAATTCACTAATGGTATAATTTAGGTATATGAACAAATTATATGTTTAATTTCATATAATAATGTAGCATATAAGCAAAAACAAGTTATATTTTATGCGAAATAGTAAAAACTATATAATTCAGTACATATGTAATAAAACA
Organism: Allium sativum; assembly: GCA_030737875.1. Lineage (NCBI taxonomy): Eukaryota > Viridiplantae > Streptophyta > Magnoliopsida > Asparagales > Amaryllidaceae > Allium > Allium sativum. The sequence continues at coordinate 832,870,588 of CM060910.1, forward strand.
GTAAATATAAACAAATTATATATTTAAATGTAATGCAAACAAAAATAAAATCCCTTTACGTAACACCCCGTAATATTATATGACACTAAAATGATAAATTAAAGAATATTTAAATTAAATATTGGGAATTAAGTAAAACAGACTGCGCTATTGCATTCATCTCGGAATTCTGCTTAAGATAGACTTTGAGTTTGCATAAAACGGACATCATGTGAAGAAGTTATCAAGCTTTGAAGTTTGTATACGTATAAGAGAAATATATGTAAAAAAACATTATCCAGAATTCAAAATAATCTGAAAACCAGAGGAGGGAAGGTGCATGAATTCGGCTTGTTGGGGGTCGACCCCGTGCCCTATGGGTGTCGACCTATGGGTTGACCCTACAAAAGGGGTGTCGACCCCTATGTTGACCCCAGGGTCGACCCCCCTGGACGAATCTGGACCTGCTGTGTGTCCTGGTTTTTTGGCTGATGGCTATATAAAGGACATTAATCATATTGTTTTATTCATGTAAATCAATGGCGATAATGAGGTGTTGCCCCAACTCAGTTTGATTTAGCCTATTCTTCTTCAACAGCACATATTCAATGATCTGTGCTACAACATCTATAATCAATTCTCTGTTCTTTAGATCCAATCGCAGTGAGTTTATGTTGCTTTTAGATATAAACACCTAAAATGTAATCTTGACATGTTTATAAGTTTGGATCTAAACCTATGCCTATTAGTAACCTGAATCATAATAGATCTGCCATTACTTGTACTCCTAATCTATTGATTAGTGCCTATATGCCTATTCATGATATCCCAATTCTGATAGCTTGGCTAATCATGTCACATTATGCCTAATTATGTCATCTTATGCCAGTTTTATTTACTATGCCTATTCTTGTTCTCTTCTCTCCTTCTTCCCCTTTTTGTTTTTATAGCCAGGTTACCTTCGAGCCTAGGCCTACCGCTGAAATTCGTGAACGCACGAAATTGGGAATGACTTATTTGGGGCATAATTCATATTTTAAAACATGATTGGGAATTTTGGGCATAATTTGTACCTTGAGCCAAAACTTGGGATTTGGGGGCATAATCTATATCTTGATTTAAACCTTAATCTGGGGCATAACTTATATCGTAGATCGAACAGGGATCTGGGGCATAATGAAAATGGTAATTGGTTAGTAATGAAAATGCCTAGATTTGCAGTAATTAGAAACTGTAACAGCGCTAGGACACGAGGTTAGATTACACTTGCGGTAGAAGCCTGCCCGGAACTGCCTGGTAAATCCAGCATCCACAAGTGGTAAATCTAATGTGAGGGGTCTAAGTGCATAAACGCACATGTGATAATGCTAAGACACAAGGTTAAGTCCGACTTGTGGAAGAAGTCTGCCCGAACCCGACCGGCATATCCAGCATCCACAAGTGGTAGACTTAATGTGGGAGGTCTAGCGCATTATAACCATAAATGAATGCGTGGGGATGAACTTTTAATACTTAACCTGTTTGAAGCCATAAGGATTACATGAACCTGTTAACATGAGTAGGGGTTAAGTAAACTTGCTTGAATCAGTGAGAGGGTTTAGTTAATCTTGTTAAATATGTGGAGATGGGTTATACATATAAACCCGACAAACTTAACCTGTTGGGGTTATGCAGTCTTGTTAAACTAGTAGGCATAACATGTTGAGATCCTAGTAGTGGGGATGCAAGCCTAGGGGGAAGCTTGTAACATCTATCGTGTGGGACCAGTTTCAGTTAGTAACCCATTTTGGTACCAAACGAGGAACCCCAAACTAGGTCGGGTTCTGGGCACGCTTACTGAGCTGATTATAAGAGGTCACTTGAGTGAGGGTGTTGACGGCGCGTTCCAACGGAGTCATGTGCGTGCATGGGTCCGATTGCTAGGGAAGATAAGATGTTGTGACATTAGTAGATATGGTTGTACACATCATATAAACAAAGGGTTGCCACTTTAGGAAGTGATACATCCTACTGTGGGGCCGGCACAGCGTATCTACGAGTAGGGAGTCGATCGATTAAGGTAGTAGTTATGGTACATCTAGTCTTGCTTATTTAGGAGCCCGTTATTATAGTTAGGGGAAACACCTGTCAATTCTGTTGGGCTACCTGTTATTGTATGGGGTAAAACCTCTCACTAGAAGTACATCTAAGTCTGCCATCTTGTACTTGTCGGGATCATCTTGTTCTTGTTATACTAGTATCGGTGCAGAGAAAAGTATTAGAGAAGCGCAATACATGTTCTGTTCTGCTTATCCTGGTTACCTTGTTATACCTACCTTATGGCATTGTTTTCTCTCTCTAACTTATATTCTTGTAATAATGCTTTTACTTGTTTATATGCTAAAAGTAACTGGACTCGCCAGACTTTATGTCTGACCCATTTTGTTTCCTCTTCTCCCTATTCCGTTCGCCCTAGGTTCTCAGGGTAGGAATACTCAGGCTTGATCAGGATTCTTCTTTCATTCTACTTGGAGCTACTTGGATGTACTACTTGATTTCGTATCTCCTCTACTATGACTATATTTTGGGGATTATGCTCTTTTTATGTATTATTGTACTCTGACGAAGTTTATGTTTTCAGTATTCCAGACTTAATATGTAATTGGGTTTAAACCACGATGTTTTTCTATTTAATAAAGTTTTAATTCCGCTATTATTTTATGTATGCCTTGTAATGTTTCTATTTTTGTTTGCCTACAACGCTTTACTAAACTTAATGCATTCTGATAAAGAGTGACATTAACGTACGTGGAATGTCACAGTTTAGATATTACCTGACCCCATCTAACATGTATTGTATGTGATCGTTATATGGATATTCGTTTTTGTTACAAAACGGATTTTCATATACATCTGATACAACATTTGTCAGATTTGTTCCTACTAGGACAATTTACAAACACTATAAGTAATTACGTTTGTAAATCATATCATTTTAAATGGGTTTACAAAATTTCGACGACTTTTCCTTTTTGTTCCTTGTATACACACATTTGTGTACGATACAAGGATCGCTGGGGAAATGTTGCTGAAATTTTGGGAGTTCGCTTAAAATGATATGATTCACGTAGTGTAATTACTATTGTGATTGTAATGGGTGGTAGGATAAACAACCATCAAAAAAGGCACACAAATGTCAGTGAATCCATAGTTGTTTATTTAAAATAAAGTTTGTAAAAATCTTATACAATTTAGTATATGTTTGCTAAAGTAGTAATTAAAATGGAAACTAAATATAAAACAAATGATTAATAATTTATTTACTTTTCATCATAGGTTTTAAAGTAAAAAATGGTCAATTATTTTATTGATCGGTGTTAGATGTATCAAAGAAGGGAAATGGATGGCGCAATAAGTGAACATTTTCTTGATGGGGTACATGTGATCATTGAATTTTCTTTAAGTAATATTGGAAACGATGTAGAAATTCATTGTCCATGTAGTAGGTGAAAATTGTTGAACTATTTAATATTGAATATTGTTAAGGTTCATTTGTGCTAGTACGGTTTCATACCCAATTATCTGGTGTGGGATCGTCATGGAGAAATTGTAGCTCCTAATCAAGAAAAGTCAGTGGAGGTCACTGGTGATAAAGTTAGTATGACGAATGTCATAGAACATATGATCGACGATGTAGCATAATCAATGTTCCCTACTGCTGAAATTGATAACAACGATGTTAATGTCAAAGAGGAACCAAATTTTGGAGCAAAAAATAATATGATTTGTTAAATGCTGCTAAAAAACTTCTTTGGACGTACAAGCAGTACTCAATTATCGGTAACTACAGAAAACATTGCAATGAAATCAAAATATAACTTTACGGAAGCTGGATTTACGATTGTTGTTCAAGCTGCTGAACAACATATGCCATCCAATACGTTAATGTGCGAAAATTATTATGAAGTGAAAAATCTTATGTCATCTTTCGGTTTGTCATATCAAAAATTAGATACATGTTAAAATGATTTCATGTTGTATCGGAAGGAAGACATCAATCTTAGGACTCGTAAAATATGTAATCAAGAAAGATACAAACCAAGGAAAAAAGAAAGGAAAAGAATTTCCGTACAAGTGTATGCATTATTTACCTATCACTTTTAGACTACAAAAATTTTATGTATCATATGTAACAATGCATCATCTGAGATGCCAAAGTGTGAGAACACCTGAAGAAGGCATCCGATGGAGAAGCATGGAAATATTTTGATAAGAAACATCTCGATTTCACAACGGAGAGCACGAAACGTTAGACTAGGTGTATGTACAAATGGTTTCTCACTGTTTTCTCAGTTTGGTTCTAAATATTCATCTTCGTCTATAATAATCACATCTTACAATCAATCCTCGCAGATGTGTTACATATATGTTTCTCACAATTGTCATTCCGGGTGATGTTTACTTACAACGATTAATCGAAGAGTTGAAAACATTTTGGTATGAAGGAGTAGAAACATGCAACGCATCAAAAAAGAAAAAAAATTCAGATGTTTGCTTCTTTGTTATGGACTATTACCGATTTTCCTGCATATGTAATGCTTTCGGGTTGGAGTACAGCTAGTTGTTTTGTTTGCCCTTATTTCATGGAAGAAACACAAGCATTTTCCTTACCGCATGGGAAGAAAATTTCATGGTTCAATTGTCATTGATGTTTTCTTCATATTAATCATCCTTTTAGAATAGACAAATAAATTTCGCAACTAATAGACATGAGACTCTGCGACTACCAATGGTTTGGTCAAGCAAGGATATATATATGAAATTGTAAAAGATTATCCAAAGATACACAAAACCGGACAACAAAATAAAATCCAAGGTAAATCGACGGTTCATAATTGGTGGAAACAAAGTATATTCTAGGAGTTGCCTCATTGGTAAAAATTCTTAATTCATCATATCATTGATGTGATGCATAAAAATAAAACGTATTTGATAATATGTTTAATATAGTTTTGAATGTCAACGGAAAGACTAAGGACAATGTGAAACCTAGACGTGACACAGAGAAAATATGCAATCGTCCTGAGCTGCATATGAAGCCAAATGATAGTAAAAAAAATCCCAAAACATTTTATGAATTAGACAACAACTAAGTTAATGTACTGTTAAAATGGGTAGAAGGATTACGATTTCCTAATGGAATTTACTCTAATCTTCGTATATGTGTCAACTATAAAAACAGAAGATTGAGTGGAATGAAAAGCCGTAACTATCATGTAATAATGGAAAATTTGTTACCCGTTGCTTTTAAAGAATTGTTGCCTATGAAAGTTTGGAAGGTGATAACAGAATTTAGTTTATTTTATAAGGAGCTTTATTCAACTATGTTATAAGTTGTCTTTCTACTTAAACTTGAAGAAGAAATCCCTATACTGCTCTGTAAACTGGAGAAAATATTTCCTCTAGGTTTCTTCAATGCAATGGAGCATTTACCTGTTGATCTTTCATATAAAGCATGTCTTCGAGGTCCTGTGCAATATGGATGGATGTATCCACTCGAGAGGTATGTTAGTATACTAAGTATGGAAATGTTTAATTTAATTATAAATATAAGTTAATATTGAACTGAAATATTTTTTGTTAGTTACGTAAATCGTTCAAAGAAAAAAGCAAGACAAAATGCTCGATTTGAAGGTTCCATTTGCAAATCATATATTGAAGTAGAAACATCGTTCTTTTTCTCTAATTATTTCAATGATCATGTGAACTTATCATTTGAAAGTGTTACATGTAATGATGAAGCCGTTGAACAAGATTCTTCTTCTGAAGCATTGTTATTTATTTTTAAATAATATGGCTGATATGCTGGAAAACATGTGGAAGTATGGCTAGATGATAGAGATTACCATGTAGGACACACATATGTATATATATTCTTCTTAATTGTCTTGAAGTTGCACCATTTATTAGGTAGTTATCATTACAAGTTCTGATAAAATTAATACTACACATGTAAATTAATAATAATGCAAAAAATATTATGTTTGTGTTTGTAGTATTTATGAATCACAAAATCCAAACGACGATTCAAGCGAAGTTTTCACTACTTGGTTTTCGAAATACGTTTATGATCCCACAAATCATGTGGTCGATGAAGGACTGAAATATTTAGCGTTGGGATTGAAGAGAGAAGTTAAAACGTACCCAATATTTTTCGTTAATGGATATAAATTCAACATAAAAGAATATAGTGCTAAAAAAGTAACTAACAACGCTAGTGTATTTGTTAAAGGCAGTGATGATCCTAATAATCATATCAGCGATTTTTATTACTTGTTAACCGAGATTTTGTTGACATATTTTACAAGACCCGCAAAAGATGTTTTTTTGTTTAGATGCAACTAGTTCAACAATATTTTAGGTTCTTTTATTAACGTTCATCCAAATTATAATTTTATAGAAATAAAACATACCTCGCATTATCAAAACTACAACCCTTTTGTACTAGCCAAACAAGCTCTACAAGTATATAACACCCCTTGTCCAACTCTAGAAAAAAGATAAAGCAGATTGGTCTGCGGTTTTTAAGACCAATGCAAGGTTTACATTCGATGGAAAGAATATTCTAGACGAACAAGCCTACCAAGCAAATCTCAAGGAAAATGTTAAACTAACAATTAGGGACGATCAAATTGATTTCAGACCTTTTAATGACGAGGCAGATGTATTAGTCGAAGCATTTGAGAGTAAGGAGTAAAACAACATAGAACACGAAACCGAGTCTGAATCAGAAAAAATGAAGACTAAGTAATATCCAATAATTTTTACAATTATTAACATTGCATTTTTCTCATTAATATTGCTTTTATCCAAGTTATACAATTTTAATGATAATAAGTGTATACTCATGCACACAACACACACACGCACGCACACTATGACATATTTATAACATGTATTGCATTTTTTAATGGCTCACCATATCATAATTGTTATAAATTGTATATATATGTATGAGATAGGTATTATGTTTGGCTCTGGGCGACATAGCTCTTCTCGCTCGATTGGTGAGAGTAATGGTTAGTCTCCAACTTGTCCAATCGTTCATTTGCAGCCTAATGCCGATCAGGCGTAAGTAACAAAATTAGTAGCCTACCAATATATTTTTTTGTATAAATCAGCATATATATGTATGTATGTATATAACTGTCTAAAAAATGGTTTTATATTTGACATAAGAGATTTGAGTTGGAGCCATCGAGAGTGATTTTGGGCATTTCCAAACAGGCATATATGGGCAGGATGAGCTACTTATGGCCTAAGTGGAGCAAGATCCCTGTCGTCTGGGAGGCCATTTGATAGGATTTTCTTGTAAATTTATATCGCTTTACAATATGATTAAGTATAAATGAATAATTAGTAATATTTTCTCATTGTAAAGGGCACAGTACATTTGTAAGAGGCCGACGTCAACCTAGTTCAGCTTCATTGGAATTCAAAAGTTGCTAAGAATTACAAGAAGAAAATGTCAGAGCTGAAGAAAACGAGGAAGAAACTAAATTGTATGAGCGCGGTTGTATGGGATAAATGGGTTGACTGGTGAAATAGTGAAAAATTCAAGGTAATTCTACCACATATATCATCAAATACTTTTCAATTATTAAATAATTATTCAATGTAAATTTGCAGGTGGAGTCGGCGAGAAACTCAGCAAACAGAAGAAGAACCTGGTGACTCATCATGGAGGATCTAGGTCTTTCCAGTATCACCGCGAGGACTTGGTAAATTTACCAGTTATTACATTTGTGTGTTGATCAGTTCAGTAATTAGCTATGTTTAACTAATTGAAATATATAAATTATATATTTTAGGAACGAGCTCGTGGACATCCCGTGTCCTACATGGACGTATTTGCTCACACCCGCACATCATATACAAGGCTGAAAACATCACATATCATTGGGATGATCATGATAGGGCGACAAGTGCATATGTATGCATATTTTGAATTCTATTATTTACATCGACAAATTTAGTAATTACTAGCTATTAAAATAAAATTAACATTTTACTATATTCCAACTGTAATTTTTCCATTATAGGAAAAGTTTCAGGAGGCACGAGCTCATGCTCTTGAGCGATCCAGTTGCCCTGAGTTGACATGAGAAGAGGAAGACGATTTATTCGACGCTGTTATGGATCCTCTGCAGCGGATTAGACGTTATGGCTACGTGAACCAAGCGGTAATTAATCATTTTGCATATATACAACAAATTAACATGTTGATATATGGTATTATGATATTTTATATGTTGGCAACCTAATTAGAAATAAAGTGATAAGATATATTCATGATTCATACATATATATATATATATATATGTGTGTGTGTGTGTGAGTGTGTGTGCGCGTGCGTGTGTGTGTATGCATGTACATATATACATATATATATATATATATATATATATATATATATATGTATGTATGTATGTATATATATGTGTGTGTGTGTATAAATGTGTGTGTGTGTATATATATGTGTGTGTGTGTGTGCGTATATATACATATACATGAAAATTACTAATTAGAATTAGTCAACAAGATTGGGTATTCAAATTTTGATACTATTTTGCATGTGCTATTTCCTTTTGCATGTTTCTTCTTTCACTTTTTGTGTATTGGTATTATGAAAATCTTTCATTCGATTTGCATGATCGAGCAGCTCCAAAGGCATATGAAAAAGCCCAGGACAAAGCTAAAATAAAGAGCTGAGAGCAATGGTTGCGCAACTGCAGCAGGAGAATCGTCTTCATGTTATACAAATGGAGTAGCTGAATCAAAATCTAAGGGAGTATGCGTAGCAACATGGTTCCTTTCCTCCATCGTCTAGTGCTTCCGGAGGTGATGAAGATGCTTGAGAGTTATGTTTTTTGAGTTCTGTGTTAGCATGGTGTATATATTGACTTAGAGATTGTGAGGATTGTGTTTTGAAGTTATATATGTTGGTTTGGAGTTGGTGATGATGATATTTTGAAGGTATTTTGATGGTATATATACACTTGTTTTGTCGAATGTGAAGTCGATGAGTTGGATTTTAATGTTTGGATGATATATTTTATATATATTAGTATTGATTTGATTAATGTTGGATGTTCATATTAATATTATTATATATGCGTGGAATAGATTAGAAATGGAGTTGAAATGGAATGGACTGAGTTTTGGTGTGGCTGAATGGAATAAACTTGTTATAATTTTTTTACCCAGATTCCCAATTGCTAGCTCCGATTTCCAAAGGCTTATTGCTCATTTATTCCAAATGGTTTCCAACGGCTTACAACCATTGGAGGCCGTTGGAAAAACCTTTGGAATATGTCCGTTGGACCTATTAAAAACCATTTCAATCCATGAATAATATTCCAATGGCTTCAAACAGCCGATGACGGCTTTGAACCGCTGGAATAGCCATATTCTCTTATAGTATAGCATTATTTTCGACGTACTTGATACTTAGCAATGCGAGATACACGGATGGTCGCTCCTAACCAACCATATTCTCTTCTTTGATAGACAGTATTATACTGTAATACTCTTTATTAGGGTGGATCTCCAGGGTTTGGTGTTATGCATCACTTTTGAAAAAAAAAAGAACAATTTACAAAACGAAAAAGTATGAATTAATCATTTTCGGTTATGTGAAAATAATGGTAAATGAATTTACCATTTTTCTATAGTACTTGAAAATATAATGGTTTTTTTTGTAAAATTGTTCATAAAACTTATTATTTGTTAAGTATTGTCCTTATCCTATAAGAAAAACACATATACTAAATTTCCACTTTTCTCATGTACATTATTGTTTTGTTCAACTTTTGGAAATTGTATATATGCTCTTATTTAACATACATAACACATACGAATGTTTGACAAACATAACACACATAGATGTTTGACTAATTTGAATTATGCACTATAAATCACGTGCAAGGTTCCGAATCTACGCAAATTTCCTATAACCCAATAGTGAAGGTGTCGTATTAATCAAAAAAATATCTTTATTATAAGTTGAATAGAGACACTATTTTTTGGTCTAATCGTGAATTTTCGAAAATAATCTTACATACGTTTATCTTCATACATCACTTAAAAGAAAGATTTAATAATTAAGCATTTTTAATAGTTCAAACCATAATTTTATAATTATTAATAAATCATAATATTTGTAATAACCCGGAAAATGTGAACCAGTTTAAAATTTTTAAATTAGGTTATTAACAAGAAATTTGAATGATTAAAATAGCCTATTTCCATAAAATATAGAATTGTGTATAATATGGCCGTTTGAAATTTTGAATACAAATTAAGTCTGACGGTGTAGGATGGAAAATATAACGGATTTTAGTGAGACCAATAATATTTAAATCTATTAGTCAACACCTTTCTAACGAATCTGAAAAATCGAAGTTTCATAACGGGAATCAAAAGTTATGGCCGAATGAATTTTCAGAAGAGTCGGTATATAGAATATATAGGCCTGGAAAATTGATATTTTGCATATGGCCTCGGAATTCGACGAAACCACTTTTGTTGGGTCCGGGATGTCAAACTATTGCTAGATTTCAAATTTCATAATTTTTCGAATCAATATGTGAGTGTGGCAAAAGAAAACGCGTTTGACCAGTTTCTGTTGAATTTAATCGACTGGAAATTGGCCATTTTTCAAACGGTCTCAGAATTCGATGAAACTAGTTTTGTTAGGACCGTATCGTCAATACGAAACTAGAAAATATTTTTCTGGAATTTTTCTAGTTAATATGTGACCCCGGTAATTTGAAATGTACGTTTAAAATTCAATATAAGGATTTAAATGTAAATTCAACGGAAACTGATTGTAACGATCAAACCAGCTTACGATACATATCCCATTGTGTTCGGAATGGGGGTAAAACGCTATGGACGACAGGCGGTAGGCCTCGTTTCGAGGTCATATGTAAAAGTCAACCTTTTTACCAAAATTAAATAATTAATTAATAAAAAAATATATATTATTTTAATTTCCCCCCCCCCCCCCGTTTTATTATACAGAAACTATATTTAAAAAAAAAAAAAAACTAAAACCTAATCGAGCCGCCGCCTGAACCCTTGCCGCCGACGAACCCCTCGACGCCGCCCCCACCTCGAAGCCGCCCTCACTATCGAAGACCCCGCCTGAACTCTCGAAGTCGCGACGCAATCGAAGAAGACCCCGCCTCCACATCGAACATCATCGCGACACCACTGAGCCACCGCCGACGCTCCTTCTTCCCTCCTCCACTTCGAAATCTAGGTGAGCGTTTAGGTTATTTTATTTTTGTTTTAATTTTGTTCTACAGTAAATTAATTACTGATTTTTTTTAAAAAGTTGTTTAAAACTGATTTATACGAATTTAAAAAAACTGATTTAAAAAGATTTTAAAAACTGTTTTTTTTTTAAAGAGCAAAAACTGGATTTTTAAATGATATAAAAACTGGATTTTTAAATGATGTAAAAACAGATTTTGTAAAAGGCAAAAACTGATTTGTTAAAGCTTTAAAAACTGATTTTTTTTAGAATTTTAAAACTGATTCTTTTTAAATGATAAAAGAATTATAAACTGGATTTTTAAATGATATAAAAACTGGATTTTTAAATAATGTAAAAACTGATTTTTTAAGATGGAAAAAAAAAACTGATTTGTTAGAACTTTAAAACTGATTTTTTTAGGAATTTTAAAAACTGTTTTTTTATATAAAGTTTTAAAAATTGATTTGAAAAGAAATAAATAAAACTGATTTTATTTTAAAGGTTTAATCTTTTAATAGAAAAAGATTTGAACTTGCAAAAATAAAGATCATATTTTTAAAAAAAGAGAAAAGACGGGATTTTTATTAGTTAGAAGGAGCAAGACGTGATTTTTGTATTCTTAAAATAATTAAAATATAATGGTTACATCATAAGAATAATAAAAATATAATCTTTATAAATTTAATAGCGAAGTCAAAATGCAATCTTTATATATTGAATAACATAGTAAAAATTCGATTTTTACCTATGTAGAGAATACAGGCAACGAAAGCAACAAGAAGGCGAAATAGGCGAAGGTTTCTATTAAGGAAAAATCGTGTGATTGGATAGCTATTGGTGAGGATTTCTCACTCTTCAATTTCTCTTTTAAAATAATTATATATATGTGTTGAAAATGAAAGTGAATCGCTATATATAAATATCTATATATATCTATATATATATATATACGCCCCTCGTCCACAAACCATGGACGATATTTATTGGTTGAAATTGTTGTGAAAATTGATTGATAGCGAATGATTGTTTGGGATTGTTTGTGATTGATATTGGTTGGTTGCGGTTGAAAAATACCCGTTTGTGGTTGAAAAATATTTGGTTGAAACCACATAGGATTAGTTTGTGGAAATGAAATAAATATAAACATGTCGCATGCGTGCGAACTAGATGCATGATTCCCATTGTCAAAAACCGCGAGGTTTTAAGGTAGAGCGAGGAGCCGTACTAGGGACGGTGCCGGTGTAACTACCCTGCCGTTATGCTGCCGAAATTTTGAATAATATTCTTGTGTTTGAATTATTTTCATATGCTTAAACTATATTTATTCATTGAATAGAAAACATTCATGTGTTGGATTGATATTCATTCGTTGATTAGAAATTCATGTGTTGAATGGTATTCATATTTTGAAATAAATTGTTCGATAATAAAAATCACATTTTTATCTATATATAGAAACTATAGAAAACATTCATGTGTTGAATTGATATTCATTCAATTGATTAGAAATTCATGTGTTGAATGGTATTCATATTTTGAAATAAATTGTTCGATAATAAAAATCACATTTTTATCTATATATAGAAACTATAGAAAACATTCATGTGTTGAATTGATATTCATTCGTTGATTAGAAATTCATGTGTTGAATGGTATTCATATTTTGAAATAAATTGTTCGATAATAAAAATCACATTTTTATCTATATATAGAAACTATAGAAAACATTCATGTGTTGAATTGATATTCATTCGTTGATTAGAAATTCATGTATTGAATGGTATTCATATTTTGAAATAAATTGTTCGATAATAAAAATCACATTTTTATCTATATATAGAAACTATAGAAAACATTCATGTGTTGAATTGATATTCATTCGTTGATTAGAAATTCATGTGTTGAATGGTATTCATATTTTGAAATAAACGGTTCGATAATAAAAATCACATTTTTATCTATATATAGAAACTATAGAAAACATTCATGTGTTGAATTGATATTCATTCGTTGATTTGAAATTCATGTGTTGAATGGTATTCATATTTTGAAATAAATTGTTAGATAATAAAAATCACCTTTTATCGACTATATGAACTGTGTAGAATAATCTCGTTTTAAAAGAAATTGTTTTATGATAAAAATCCCATTTTTATCACCAACTTGAACTATATAGAAGAATAGTGTTTTGAAATGAATTGTTTTACAATAAAAATCACATTTTTATTGTATGCGAAAATCGTTGAAATGCGAAGTGTTAAGAATAGCCACTTGTTCAAAATAAACATATATGAGATGAAATATTCATTAATTAGCCAATGAAATGATTTGCACCTATTTATGTAACATTAGAATGAATGGTGTTTTTAAACCAAACAGAAATCAAATATGAAGTTGAATAGAAAATGATAATTGATAAGAACTGTATAAATATGTACCTGCATATTTATTGAACAGGTTATAGCAAAGGGGCTAGAGAAGAGGAATAAAATTTGTGCCCGACAAATAGGTACACATTTACTGCTTTGTTTGGGTGATGATTTTATGAGCCTGTTGGCTAGCCGCTTGGCTTTTTCTTTTTCTTTTTGAGATTAGAAGGACCGGGAACGCTATTTGCGATTTCCCGATGCTCCTGGTGCAGGGGAAGTTATGGCGAAATTTTCCAAAATTTTAGGGTGTTAGAAAAATATTTGAAGTGAAAACGATATAGAAATAATTGAATGAACTATATTTATATAAATATATAAATATAAATAGAATTAAAACGAAACGTGGCCGTGCAGTTCATATTTTGAAACCGTGATTTCAAACTACTAGTGCGGGGAATCCGACCATTGGATTTTCCCGAAACCTCAACCGTCGGGTTCGCCTTGGAATAATCTTTCCAACGGCACCAACCTTGTAAAAATCCAACGGTTGGATTGTCTGGAATGTTTAATTCAAAATCAAGGAAAAACAGCGCCAAAAACGATTATATTTATATATATATGTAAATAAAATTAAATTTAATCGAATAACGACGCTGCAGTTCGTGAATTGAAATCGTAACTTCAAATGGTTAGAGTGGAAAATCCAACCGTCGGATTTTCCCAAAACTGGAATCGTTGGATTCGTTTTGAAAAGACCTTCCAAATGTTGTAAAATTTGTGAAGATCCAACGGTTAGATTTTCCGATATGTGTAAAACAAATTAAGGGAAAAACAGCGCCAGTGACACGAAACGACCTGAAACGTCGTTTAATTAAATTTGGCCATTTTTAAATAAATAAAAATGGCGAAAAATCGTTATAAAATATTATAAGCAACATAGGTTGCAAATAAACCAATTGGGCTTGAATTGTTTGATATTTGATGGTTGTATGTGTATGACATGAAAATAACACTAAATAACTGAAAGATGGATGTCGAATAATATAACCATATAAAGAATCGATTTAAATTCTAATGACGTGAATTATTTGAAAAGGCCGAGCTAACCCTCATTTCAAGTAATTCATCGAGCGATTCGAATTGGAAAATGCAAAGACGATTCAAGACCGACGATCTTCGTATCAGTTGGATGGGCGCTACTGAGGTTCCTAACCGGAGTAGCTACCGGAAAGGGACGGAAGTAGTAGCCGTCTGAACGTATATGTTGATTGGACGGATATACGAGGAATTTGATGCCTCCGGTTTCGTTCAGACCCAGGACGGACTTGTAAATGGACTGTGTGTCTGACATTGGATTTTGTTCTATACTGATTGATCTCTGTTAAATATATATCTGTTTGGCGGCGGAGAATTTATTCTCTTGCTTAACGCCCTTCTCTGAGACGTACGAGCTTAGAGGTTATATATCGATGGAAATCAATCGTATGGAGTGGACTGCCTATGTGGCATGCCAAGATGCTATGATCAAGGCTTCTGTTGCAAAGCAAAGTCTTGTGGATGATGATCAAAGCAAGGCCTGCGTGGCCTGGCTTTGTGTATTTCGTAGATTCGCGAACCTCACACCCCGGTATGAGTTAAAAACGGGATACGGACTGCAGGGAGAGCACGACGTTTCTTTCTAATTACGGTGGTGTCAGTGACTTACCAGCCCTGACATATATATCTAATTTTCACCTTTGTGGTTGTTGGAATGCGAGGCGCCTCGATTATAGGTCTGTAAGGACCGGGAAACGTGTGTTCAGGCATAATTAATCCTCTAACGTAAGTGAGGACCGGCCCTGAAGATCCAGGGGTTACCCAGTGTGCGTAATCCTGAGGCATTTGCTAGAGTGTCTCGAAGCGGAGAGGAGCTTGCCCCTTGCCTCGACTCATGACGGAAATCCAATTTCCAATACGAGATAACGGCTTCGATTGTAACTTATATATGGCGACATAGTGGCATGGGACGCTCATGTCGCCTATGATTGATATTTATGATGCTATTCGTTTTTGAAACATATATGCACTAGTAATAATATCAAATGATTTCTCTTTATACGTATCAAGCATATTTGGCTATTATAAGGTAAAACTCTATCCTCCGGCTTGCGTTGCATTGTGTGATGGGACCTGAGTCTTATAATGGCTTCATTCTTTCTAAAAGCATTGCGTTGTCTTAAAAAGAATTTACTTTGTTTTAAATGCACTAGCAATCACTGGAGTAAACCCGTTCCGCGAAAGTGGCGTGGTCCTATGATTTGCTATTACTATTGTTTAACTGTTAAATAGATTCCTCATACCAGTCCCCATGACTGACTCGTTGTTTGTTTCACTTTGCAAACGCGGGTGCCCTTATTTTCACACGGGCAGCCTAGTACACAGGTGACAGGTGGTTTTTGGTTCTGCACTGCTGCATAGCATGCACTTTTGGCTCATGGCGAGGCTGACTTCATAGTGATGACTTAGATATTTTCCGCCATTCCTGTATTTATGTTATGATTCCGCCACTGGCGATGCAGACTGATTTACTTTCCGTATTTCTCACTATATGTATATGTATTCCGCCTTCGGCGATGTAGACTGATACTCTTATTATGTCACTGCATGTATGTATTCCGCCTCTGGCGATGATGACTGATCACTTCCCTTTCTTTTTACTAAGTATATCCCACGTTATGCTATTCTGATATTCCTACATGTTGTGATTCCGCTGTCATATTCATGTAAAATTATTTTATTTATTGTTTCTGCTATTATCTGTACTATGCTATGATGATTAATGTGTTATTTCCTAATGATTATCCTTAATACCGCCCCTCGGATTTTGGGATCGTCGCAGTTGGTATCAGAGCTTTGGTTAACCTTAGTTCCGGGATCTAACACATTAAACACCTCGTCAGAATAGAATCAGTAGTGTTCTAATGCGAGTAGCTCATTAGAGATAGGATTAGCAATGTCCTAGAATGAGCTAAGCAGATTAGCAAAACAATTTGATCAGTACCTCATCATTATCTTTCCTTATATTTCCTTGCTTTATCATTTATGAAAATTATCAAATCTGTGAGCTTGACTCTTTTCTTGCTTATACAGTACTCTTAGATGGCTACACGAGCAGCAGCAGCCAGAGGAGGCCGTGGAGGCCGAGGAGATGCAGCAGGAGGACGGGGGAATATCCCCGTAGCTGTAGAGATCCCTATTATTCAGCCGCTAGCACCAGAAGACTTTGAGTTGGATAAAGTGGCAAAGAGATACCGAAATCTTGGAGGGAAACCTTTTACTGGCACTGGCACAGTGACCGAAGCTATCGCTTGGCTGAAAACCTGTGAGAAAATCTTCGAAGGTATGGGCATGGGAACTAACAACAAAGCCCGACTTGGCATTTGGCTTCTTCAGGAAGAGGCAGAGCTGTGGTGGGATGCCATTACTTCTGGAGATGCAGCTGGTACTATCCGAACTTGGGAGCAGTTCAAGACTTTATTCAATGAGAAGTTTGTGCCAGAACAAGCTCTTGAGAGGATGCGGGAGCAATTTGCTAATCTCCAGCAGGGAGACCTCTCTATTCAAGACTATCTGAATAAGTTCACTCAGCTATCGCGCTATGCTCCAGAGTTGGTTTTGACCGACAAAGCGAAGAATAAGAGATTCATCTTTGGGCTGAAGCGAAAATACCATGATAGAGCTATGAGCAACATCAAACTTTCTTTTACAGAACTCATAGAGATGGCTTGCAACTATGAGGACATGGATGAGAGGCATGCTAGCCTAGACCGCGCTAAGAGCCAAGCAGGGATTAAGCGCAAGACCTCAACTGACCAACCCGAATCTAGCATCACCGCGGCCGCTACTCAAAAACCCGCAAAGATCCCGAAAGGAAACTGCTACAATTGCGGGAAGCCCGGTCATTTCTCTAATGTATGCAAAGCCCCAAAGAAGCCAAGGGCCAGTGACTCAGCTGAATGCTACAATTGCCACAAGAAGGGGCACTATAGCAAGAATTGTCCTTTGAAGAAGAGCGCACAAGTGGCCCATGTTTATGACGGGGATACCCCGCCAGCTATCACCGACGGATCAGGTAAACACGATGTCTTAGGAGGTACCCTTACTATTAAAAATATTCCTGTTTCTGTACTTTTTGATACTGGTGCATCACGTAGCTTCATATCTGGTAAAATTGTTCATAAGTTAAATTTGAAACAAAGAATTCTAAAGGAACCGATTAAAGTTCAAAACCCGATAGGAGGTTCTGTTAGTCTCAGTTTATACTGCAGAGTGCCTATCTCTTATTCATGTTACAAGTTTCCCATCCACTTAATTGTTATGGATTTATCAGAATTCGATGTTATTCTCGGTCTGGAATGGTTAACAAAATATAAGGCTGAAGTTAGATGTGCCGAAAGAATCGTTAAAGTCGAAACGAAGCTTGGACCTATATATATACCATGCCATGGCTCAGAAATTAATAGAACCGAATTTTGGTCTTCTTTAGAAGTTATTCCCCCTTCATTAGAAAAGATACCGGTCGTGAAAAATTATGCGGACGTGTTTGAAGAAGTAGAAAACTTACCGCCGCAAAGAGAAATTGAGTTTAGAATTGTTCTAATTCCGAACGCCCGACCAGTAGTACATCCAATAAGAAGAATGGCCCCGAAAGAAAAAGAAGAGCTAAGTAGCCAAACCCGAGAATTACTTTGGAAAGGTCTGATCAGACCAAGCTTTTCAGCATGGGGAGCCGCAGTAGTATTTGTCCCTAAATCAGACGGTACTCTAAGACTTTGCGTTGATTACCGGGATCTCAACAAACAAACACTGAAGAACAAATATCCTTTGCCCCGAATAGACGATCTGTTAGATCAATTAAATAGAGCAACAGTATTCTCCAGAATGGACCTAGCTACAGGTTTCCACCAATTGCGTATAGCCGAAGACTGTGTTCCTTTGACAACCTTCAGGGGTCCCGATTTATTCTATGAATGGTTAGTAATGCCGTTCGGTTTGTGCAACGCTCCGGCATACTTCGTTGATCTTATGAACAGAGTGTTCTGTGGGGTGTTGAATAAATTTGTTCTAGTCTTCATCGATGACATTCTAATCTACTCTAAGTCGGAATAAGAACATGCAAAACATTTAGAACAAGTGTTGAAAATTCTGAGAAGAAATGTCTTGAAAGCTAAATTTTCTAAGTGTGTCTTCTGGCAGAATGAAGTTAAATTCCTTGGCCACGTCGTATCAAAAGAAGGAATTGTTGTAGACCCAAGCAAAATTACAGCGATTCAGAACTGGAAACAACCTACTACACCCACTGAAGTTCGAAGTTTCCTGGGATTAGCTAGTTACTATCGGAAATTCATTCAGGATTTTTCAAAGATATCAGGAGTTTTGACAAAGCTTACAAAGAAGCATGAAAAATTCAAATGGACTCCCGAATGTGAAGAAGCTTTCCAGGAGCTGAAACTGAAATTGACAACCGCTCCGGTATTGACAATAATAGAAGGTAACCAAGATTTGACAGTATGGACAGATGCTTCTATTAGAGGGCTAGGAGCAGTGTTAATGCAAAAAGGCCAAGTGATCGCTTATGTCAGCCGTCAACTAAAGCCGCATGAAAGAAATTATGCTACTCATGATCTTGAGTTATTAGCTATCGTGTTTGCTTTAAGAATATGGAGGCATTATTTATTGGGTGAGAAATTCGAACTATTTACCGATCATCAATCCTTGAAATACCTTTTCACCCAGAAAGATTTAAACCTGAGGCAACAGCGTTGGTTAGAATTCCTTGCAGCATACGATTTTAAAATTATATACACTCCAGGGAAAGCTAATGTTGTAGCAGATGCGCTCAGCAGGAAAAATGAAATCATTGCCAGTTTTATCATTACTTTTTCCTTGCAGGATAAGATTACTATTCTTCAGAAGGACGATGAATTCATTAAAAGGATTAGCCAGCGGATCCAGGAAGGAAAACCCTCAGATTTTAGCCTCGATAGCCAAGGGGTCCTAAGGTTAAAAGGGAGGATTTGTGTGCCTGGAATTCCAGAGCTCAGAAGAGAAATACTTGATGAGTGCCATAAGTCCAAATTAAGTATCCACCCTGGTGTGAGCAAAATGTATAATGATATGAAACGCACATTCTGGTGGAAGGCGATGAAAAGAGATATTTCAATATATGTTAGCAGATGCCCCACTTGTCAGCTATTTAAGAGTGATCAGCAGAAATTAGCTGGATTATTACAACCATTAGAAATTCCAGGTTGGAAGTGGGAACAAATCTCGATGGATTTTATCGATGGCTTGCCTCGAACTAGAAAAGGAAACGACAGTATATGGGTAATCGTAGATCGCTTCACGAAGACTGCCCATTTTATACCTGTCCGATCCAACAGAACGGCTCAAAGTTTGGCACAGATTTACTTCAAAGAAATTGTTAAACTTCATGGAGTACCGCTCAGTATAGTTAGCGATAGAGATCCCCTGTTCACTAGCAAATTCTGGGAAGCATTCCAAGAAGAATTGGGAACCAAATTAAATCTAAGCACCGCTTATCACCCTCAGACAGACGGCCAAACTGAGCGGGTGAATAGAATTTTGGAAGATTTGCTGCGGGCTTGCGTTATTGATTTTGGAGGCTCATGGGAAGATCATTTACATTTAGCAGAATTCTCTTACAACAATAGCTATCAAGCAAGTTTGGGAATGTCCCCATTTGAAGCACTATACGGTAGACCGTGCAGATCTCCCGCATGTTGGGTAGAACCTGGCAACAGACTTGTGTTAGGGCCCGATATGATTCAAGAAGCATCGGATAAAGTCGATTCCATTAAGAAGCGATTAAAAACCGCACAGAGCCGACAGAAAAGTTATGCTGATGCGAGAAGAAGGGATATATCGTTTGCCGTTGGCGATTATGTTTATTTAAGAGTTTCTCCAATGCGAGGAGTAATCAGGTTTGGCAAGACTGGGAAGTTGGCACCGAGATTTATTGGTCCCTTTCCTATACTTGAACGGATTGGAACTCTTGCATATAGGGTTTCATTACCTGATTGGTTGCCTGGTGTACATAATGTGTTACACGTATCTCAACTCAGAAAACATGTTCATGATCCAGATCTTGTTGTGGAAGAAGCAGCACAACAGGATATTGACATAACTCCAGAATTAGCACTCAAAAGAGATCCATTAAAGATAGTTGGCAAAGAAACCAGAGAGATAAGGAGGAAAAAGATCCATTTAGTCAAAGTGCAGTGGAGTAGTGATCCTAGAGACTGTACTTGGGAAACTGAGGAAAGCATTAAACAAGCCTATCCCAAATGCAGAGTGGACATCTCTGACTAACTCCGGTGCAAGGTACCTTTACAATACTTTGCATTTACATTTTATTTCCTGCTTAACTATTATTTCCTTTTCGAGGACGAAAAGTTTTAAGTGGGGGAGATTGTAATAACCCGGAAAATGTGAACCAGTTTAAAATTTTTAAATTAGGTTATTAACAAGAAATTTGAATGATTAAAATAGCCTATTTCCATAAAATATAGAATTGTGTATAATATGGCCGTTTGAAATTTTGAATACAAATTAAGTCTGACGGTGCAGGATGGAAAATATAACGGATTTTAGTGAGACCAATAATATTTAAATCTGTTAGTCAACACCTTTCTAACGAATCTGAAAAATCGAAGTTTCATAACGGGAATCAAAAGTTATGGCCGAATGAATTTTCAGAAGAGTCGGTATATAGAATATATAGGCCTGGAAAATTGATATTTTGCATATGGCCTCGGAATTCGACGAAACCACTTTTGTTGGGTCCGGGATGTCAAACTATTGCTAGATTTCAAATTTCATAATTTTTCGAATCAATATGTGAGCGTGGCAAAAGAAAACGCGTTTGACCAGTTTCTGTTGAATTTAACCGACTGGAAATTGGCCATTTTTCAAACGGTCTCAGAATTCGATGAAACTAGTTTTGTTAGGACCGTATCGTCAATACGAAACTAGAAAATATTTTTCTGGAATTTTTCTAGTTAATATGTGACCCCGGTAATTTGAAATGTACGTTTAAAATTCAATATAAGGATTTAAATGTAAATTCAACGGAAACTGATTGTAACGATCAAACCAGCTTACGATACATATCCCATTGTGTTCGGAATGGGGGTAAAACGCTATGGACGACAGGCGGTAGGCCTCGTTTCGAGGTCATATGTAAAAGTCAACCTTTTTACCAAAATTAAATAATTAATTAATAAAAA
Organism: Allium sativum; assembly: GCA_030737875.1. Taxonomy (NCBI): domain Eukaryota; kingdom Viridiplantae; phylum Streptophyta; class Magnoliopsida; order Asparagales; family Amaryllidaceae; genus Allium; species Allium sativum. The sequence continues at coordinate 832,892,526 of CM060910.1, forward strand.
AATATATATTATTTTAATTTCCCCCCCCCTTTTTCTTCTTCGTTGCCCCCCCCCCCCGCCCCCCCCCCCCCCCCCCGTTTCATTATACAGAAACGATATAAAAAAAAACCTAAAACCTAATCGAGCCGCCGCCTGAACCCTTGCCGCCGACGAACCCCTCGACGCCGCCCCCACCACGAAGCCGCCCTCACTATCGATGACCCCGCCTGAACTCTCGAAGTCGCGACGCAATCGAAGAAGACCCCGCCTCCACATCGAACATCATCGCGACACCACTGAGCCACCGCCGAGGCTCCTTCTTCCCTCCTCCACTTCGAAATCTAGGTGAGCGTTTAGGTTATTTTATTTTTGTTTTAATTTTGTTCTACAGTAAATTAATTACTGATTTTTTTTTAAAAGTTGTTTAAAACTGATTTATACGAATTTAAAAAAACTGATTTAAAAAGATTTTAAAAACTGTATTTTTTTTAAAGAGCAAAAACTGGATTTTTAAATGATATAAAAACTGGATTTTTAAATGATGTAAAAACAGATTTTATAAAAGGCAAAAACTGATTTGTTAAAGCTTTAAAAACTGATTTTTTTTTAGAATTTTAAAACTGATTCTTTTTAAATGATAAAAGAATTATAAACTGGATTTTTAAATGATATAAAAACTGGATTTTTAAATAATGTAAAAACTGATTTTTTAAGATGGAAAAAAAAAACTGATTTGTTAGAACTTTAAAACTGATTTTTTAGGAATTTTAAAAACTGTTTTTTTATATAAAGTTTTAAAAACTGATTTGAAAAGAAATAAATAAAACTGATTTTATTTTAAAGGTTTAATCTTTTAATAGAAAAAGATTTGAACTTGCAAAAATAAAGATCATATTTTTAAAAAAAGAGAAAAGACGGGATTTTTATTAGTTAGAAGGAGCAAGACGTGATTTTTGTATTTTTAAAATAATTAAAATATAATGGTTACATCATAAGAATAATAAAAATATAATCTTTATACATTTAATAGCGAAGTCAAAATGCAATCTTTATATATTGAATAACATAGTAAAAATTCGATTTTTACCTATGTAGAGAATACAGGCAACGAAAGCAACAAGAAGGCGAAATAGGCGAAGGTTTCTATTAAGGAAAAATCGTGTGATTGGATAGCTATTGGTGAGGATTTCTCACTCTTCAATTTCTCTTTTAAAATAATTATATATATGTGTTGAAAATGAAAGTGAATCGCTATATATAAATATCTATATATATCTATATATATATATATATACGCCCCTCGTCCACAAACCATGGACGATATTTATTGGTTGAAATTGTTGTGAAAATTTATTGATAGCGAATGATTGTTTGGGATTGTTTGTGATTGATATTGGTTGGTTGCGGTTGAAAAATACCCGTTTGTGGTTGAAAAATATTTGGTTGAAACCACATAGGATTAGTTTGTGGAAATGAAATAAATATAAACATGTCGCCTGCGTGCGAACTAGATGCATGATTCCCATTGTCAAAAACCGCGAGGTATTAAGGTAGAGCGAGGAGCCGTACTAGGGACGGTGCTGGTGTAACTACCCTGCCGTTATGCTGCCGAAATTTTGAATAATATTCTTGTGTTTGAATTATTTTCATATGCTTAAACTATATTTATTCATTGAATAGAAAACATTCATGTGTTGGATTGATATTCATTCGTTGATTAGAAATTCATGTGTTGAATGGTATTCATATTTTGAAATAAATTGTTCGATAATAAAAATCACATTTTTATCTATATATAGAAACTATAGAAAACATTCATGTGTTGAATTGATATTCATTCGTTGATTAGAAATTCATGTGTTGAATGGTATTCATATTTTGAAATAAATTGTTCGATAATAAAAATCACATTTTTATCTATATATAGAAACTATAGAAAACATTCATGTGTTGAATTGATATTCATTCGTTGATTAGAAATTCATGTGTTGAATGGTATTCATATTTTGAAATAAATTGTTCGATAATAAAAATCACATTTTTATCTATATATAGAAACTATAGAAAACATTCATGTGTTGAATTGATATTCATTCGTTGATTAGAAATTCATGTGTTGAATGGTATTCATATTTTGAAATAAATTGTTCGATAATAAAAATCACATTTTTATCTATATATAGAAACTATAGAAAACATTCATGTGTTGAATTGATATTCATTCGTTGATTAGAAATTCATGTGTTGAATGGTATTCATATTTTGAAATAAACGGTTCGATAATAAAAATCACATTTTTATCTATATATAGAAACTATAGAAAACATTCATGTGTTGAATTGATATTCATTCGTTGATTTGAAATTCATGTGTTGAATGGTATTCATATTTTGAAATAAATTGTTAGATAATAAAAATCACCTTTTATCGACTATATGAACTGTGTAGAATAATCTCGTTTTAAAAGAAATTGTTTTATGATAAAAATCCCATTTTTATCACCAACTTGAACTATATAGAAGAATAGTGTTTTGAAATGAATTGTTTTACAATAAAAATCACATTTTTATTGTATGCGAAAATCGTTGAAATGCGAAGTGTTAAGAATAGCCACTTGTTCAAAATAAACATATATGAGATGAAATATTCATTAATTAGCCAATGAAATGATTTGCACCTATTTATGTAACATTAGAATGAATGGTGTTTTTAAACCAAACAGAAATCAAATATGAAGTTGAATAGAAAATGATAATTGATAAGAACTGTATATATAAGTACCTGCATATTTATTGAACAGGTTATAGCAAAGGGGCTAGAGAAGAGGAATAAAATTTGTGCCCAACAAATAGGTACACATTTACTGCTTTGTTTGGGTGATGATTTTATGAGCCTGTTGGCTAGCCGCTTGGCTTTTTCTTTTTCTTTTTGAGATTAGAAGGACCGGGAACGCTATTTGCGATTTCCCGATGCTCCTGGTGCAGGGGAAGTTATGGCGAAATTTTCCAAAATTTTAGGGTGTTAGAAAAATATTTGAAGTGAAAACGATATAGAAATCATTGAATGAACTATATTTATATAAATATATAAATATAAATAGAATTAAAACGAAACGTGGCCGTGCAGTTCGTATTTTGAAACCGTGATTTCAAACGACTAGTGCGGGGAATCCGACCATTGGATTTTCCCGAAACCTCAACCGTCAGGTTCGCCTTGGAATAATCTTTCCAACGGCACCAACCTTGTAAAAATCCAACGGTTGGATTGTCTGGAATGTTTAATTCAAAATCAAGGAAAAACAGCGCCAGAAACGATTATATTTATATATACATATATAAATAAAATTAAATTTAATCGAATAACGACGCTGCAGTTCGTGAATTGAAATCGTAACTTCAAATGGTTAGTGTGGAAAATCTGACCGTCGGATTTTCCCAAAACTGGAATCGTTGGATTCGTTTTGAAAAGACCTTCCTAATGTTGTAAAATTTGTGAAGATCCAACGGTTAGATTTTCCGATATGTGTAAAACAAATTAAGGGAAAAACAGCGCCAGTGACACGAAACGACCTGAAACGTCATTTAATTAAATTTGGCCATTTTTAAATAAATAAAAATGGCGAAAAATCGTTATAAAATATTATAAGCAACATAGGTTGCAAATAAACCAATTGGGCTTGAATTGTTTGATATTTGATGGTTGTATGTGTATGACATGAAAATAACACTAAATAACTGAAAGATGGATGTCGAATAATATAACCATATAAAGAATCGATTTAAATTCTAATGACGTGAAATATTTGAAAAGGCCGAGCTAACCCTCATTTCAAGTAATTCATCGAGCGATTCGAATTGGAAAATGCAAAGACGATTCAAGACCGACGATCTTCGTATCGGTTGGATGGGCGCTACTGAGGTTCCTAACCGGAGTAGCTACCGGAAAGGGACGGAAGTAGTAGCCGTCTGAACGTATATGTTGATTGGACGGATATACGAGGAATTTGACGCCTCCGGTTTCGTTCAGACCCAGGACGGACTTGTAAATGGACTGTGTGTCTGACATTGGATTTTGTTCTATACTGATTGATCTCTGTTAAATATATATCTATTTGGCGGCGGAGAATTTATTCTCTTGCTTAACGCCCTTCTCTGAGACGTACGAGCTTAGAGGTTATATATCGATGGAAATCAATCGTATGGAGTGGACTGCCTATGTGGCATGCCAAGATGCTGTGATCAAGGCTTCTGTTGCAAAGCAAAGTCTTGTGGATGATGATCAAAGCAAGGCCTACGTGGCCTGGCTTTGTGTATTTCGTAGATTCGCGAACCTCACACCCCGGTATGAGTTAAAAACGAGATACGGACTGCAAGGAGAGCACGACGTTTCTTTCTAGTTATGGTGGTGTCAGTGACTTACCAGCCCTGACATATATATCTACTTTTCACCTTTGTGGTTGTTGGAATGCGAGGCGCCTCGATTATAGGTCTGTAAGGACCGGGAAACGTGTGTTCAGGCATAATTAATCCTCTAACGTAAGTGAGGACCGGCCCTGAAGATCCAGGGGTTACCCAGTGTGCGTAATCCTAAGGCATTTGCTAGAGTGTCTCGAAGCGGAGAGGAGCTTGCCCCTTGCCTCGACTCATGACGGAAATCCAATTTCCAATACGAGATAACGGCTTCGATTGTAACTTATATATGGCGACATAGTGGCATGGGACGCTCATGTCGCCTATGATTGATATTTATGATGCTATTCGTTTTTGAAACATATATGCACTAGTAATAATATCAAATGATTTCTCTTTATACGTATCAAGCATATTTGGCTATTATAAGGTAAAACTCTATCCTCCGGCTTGCGTTGCATTGTGTGATGGGACCTGAGTCTTATAATGGCTTCATTCTTTCTAAAAGCATTGCGTTGTCTTAAAAAGAATTTACTTTGTTTTAAATGCACTAGCAATCACTGGAGTAAACCCGTTCCGCGAAAGTGGCGTGGTCCTGTGATTTGCTATTACTATTGTTTAACTGTTAAATAGATTCCTCATACCAGTCCCCATGACTGACTCGTTGTTTGTTTCACTTTGCAAACGCGGGTGCCCTTATTTTCACACGGGCAGCCTAGTACACAGGTGACAGGTGGTTTTTGGTTCTGCACTGCTGCATAGCATGCACTTTTGGCTCATGGCGAGGCTGACTTCATAGTGATGACTTAGATATTTTCCGCCATTCCTGTATTTATGTTATGATTCCGCCACTGGCGATGCAGACTGATTTACTTTCCGTATTTCTCACTATATGTGTATGTATTCCGCCTTCGGCGATGTAGACTGATACTCTTATTATGTCACTGCATGTATGTATTCCGCCTCTGGCGATGATGACTGATCACTTCCCTTTCTTTTTACTAAGTATATCCCACGTTATGCTATTCTGATATTCCTACATGTTGTGATTCCGCTGTCATATTCATGTAAAATTATTTTATTTATTGTTTCTGCTATTATCTGTACTCTGCTATGATGATTAATGTGTTATTTCCTAATGATTATCCTTAATACCGCCCCTCGGATTTTGGGATCGTCACAATATTACTTAAAAATAAGTTATAGTGATTATATTTTTTTTACAACTTCGTTCTTTAGTGATCAACAACCCAAATAAAAGTTTAAACTAATAAAAAAAGATATCGCAACTTAAAAATAAAAATTCAAACAAATTGCACATGATTTTGGAGTAAAAAAATAATCATATATTCATGTAAATCTTTTTCTCTTGAATCGTTAATCATACGTAGTTTTTAAAAACATAATCTACGCGTAAAATATTTGTTACAATCACTGCAAATTGCATGTCATAGTGCTCATACATATTATCGCAATACTTACGTACGTACTAAATTTTAAATTTAACTGATTCTTTTCTACTTCATACTAATAACTAAAACAACATTCACTATACCATAAACAAGCTAATGCAACGAATTTGCAAAGTGTTGTCAGCCAAATTGTCCCGATAGCTATACTATTTTGGTCCTACTGTAACGTTTTATTTTTGTGTTACGTTAGCCATAAAAATGTACTACTCTAAATAAACAAGTGTAACATGATGCACCATTTTGTACAGTGTTGCTGTAATAGACCTTTCCATGTCCTACGTGGCGATCTGCACCGTTAGTTAAAACAATATCTCAGCTGTCCATCCATGCCATCAATCCACATCTCAGCTATTTCCATTTCCCGCTTTTATTTTCATTCACTCACTTTCCTTTTCATTTCATTTTAACCCCCAAAATTTCAAAATCTTCAATCCCTAATTTTCATTCTCCCGTTGTTTAATCAATACCTAATTTTCTCATTTTCACCCATACACTAAAATTCAGAAATATACTTTATTCTCCATACAAGACTCTTCGATCTTGGGGGCACCTATCTCCAATCGCTCCTTAGCGAAATCAAATCTAGGTTTCCAGTGATTCAATCGTTGTTTCGAAAATACAATCGGGGTCAAGGCATTAGAGAAAATGAGTTATTCAGCGTATTCAACTTCTAAATTCCTGCTGGATTTCCAATCACCCGACTAATCTCCTATAGAATGGATTTGTTATTATGACAGCTTTTGAGCATTCTACATGGGGTAAGAATTTTGTTGTTGGATTTAAATAGTTAAGTTTGGGGATTTAATTTCGTTTGTGAGTTTGCTGGTACTAACAGCGACAATCCTTAAAATGTTGTTGTAAGGATTGATATTAGTTTGATGTTGTTGTAAGAATATGGGGCTTTAATTTCATTTGTGGGTTTTAACTCGAACTATATTCAGTATGGTCTGAATCTTATTCGTGGATATATGCTGTTAGTTCTTGGATATTATGCTGATTGTGGTGAATATATTCGGATATATGCTATTTGTCCATGTTTCTTGTTCGAGTGCTTGTGTAATTGATTTGTCCATTTTCTTGAACATGTATAGTTGTTAAAAAAAATATTCATACAAACTAATATATATGCATATATTCATAATCATATATATGTGTATCAAGGTTTTAAATCTCGGATATCGGTCGCGTTTCATCTCGGAGATTTTATAGACTCAGTCTCGTATCGGGGGAGATCTCGGATGAGATGAGTCTAACTCGGGTGTTTGTCTTGGATTTTCATCTCGCATATAAAAGTTCATATCGGAACAATCTCGGGGTACATGATATGTTAAAAATGATATTTTAACAGAATGATTTTTATGGATGCTATTAAAAACATAGTAACTTAGACTTAAAATGCAAAATAACTTTATTATTCTTTATTTTGCGAAAGATCATTCATACTCTAAATCATGTATGCTTAAAACAGAAATATTGTTAGACATGAAACATTAAAAGGATCCAAAACTTTAAAAAAAATTAGCATAAAGAGACCATAAAATACATAATTTCATAAGTAACATGTATGTAAAAAGAAGAATATGAAAATCATAAGCATTGTAAAAGTTATACAAATTTACAATATAGTCATTTAACATGCAAAAAGTAAAATAACAAAAGATTGTTATGGCTAGATTTGAGTTTTTTAATTATAGTTCTAGTTCAGGCACAAATTTAAATTTTAACAAAAAAAACTATGATCTCGGACGATATTCCAGTATTTCGTCCAGATCAATATATCGTTCGATATTGCAATATCTCGGGCGATATATTCGAAAGGAGATTTAGAGTGATATTTGTTGTTTCGTTTCGAAAGGATCCCAAAACGAGATCTCGAGGAGATCTCAGGCAATATCTGCGAGATTTGAAACAATGATGTGTATATATATGTAGTTGATTTGTCCATCTTCGAATTCAGTGACCACTCAATCAGTTTCTACTTCAACTTCATCAACAACGGAGGGAAGTAAGCATTGCCACCACAAAATCCTAGTGAAGATGAGGACTGTGAAGGTACGGTTGAATGCGGGAAAGAAGTTTTTTGGTTGCTCCCTGAGGCCTGTAAGTATAAATTAGGTGTTTTTGGTTGCTTTGTTATCATATTTTTTGATGATATTTTAGTCGATAATTTAACATATGTGCAGACTGAAAATTGTGGGTATTTTATGTAGCATGACGAAGTGTATGAAATCAATAACAATGCTGAAATGGAAGATACTGCTGTTAAATTGATGGAAAAAGAAAATAATATATCGCAATTGCTCGTGGAAACTAAGACAATTGAAGACAAGCTGCTGAAGCAAAAGCAAAAAAGGGCAAAAGATGATGAATTTGTGGCAGATATGAAGGTAGAGTTGGCCTTAATGCACGTTAAATGTGGAAACCACGAGAAAGGAGAAAAATTCTTTGCAACAGCTTTAGCTATGTCTTAGATCATGTTTGGGATTATTTTGTGTATACTTATGGCAATGTAGTGCAGTGAAGTACCATCAAAGGGAAATAGCATGTATGGACAGTTTTTCTTCATAATTTTTTTCATGATTCGTCCTTTTGGAGTTGTTGACTATGAATTGTGATGTGTGCCATTGTATGTTTTGAAACGAGTCTATGAATGGTGTTTTATGCAAGTGGTGTATGTTGTATTATGCAAGTAGTTATAGAACTATTGTATGTGGTGTTATGCAAGTTGTTGTAGTATTATTGTATGTGGTAATACGCGAGTAGCTCACCCAAACAAATTCAGAAATTTAATATCTATAGCAACATTTTGGAATGTTTCTACAGACACCTATGGATGTTTCTATATGCCCAGATATGGTTCTGCTGTAACAATAATTCTTATGTTGTCGTAGATAGTCGAAATGTTGCCTTTGAGGTCTGCAACAACGGTGAAAATTGCATCACCCTAGAAATGTTGCTAAAGACCTATGCCAACATTTTTTTGGCTTGTACCAACAATTTTTTTCGGTTGCATTTGGTAGTTTATGGCGTAGTGATTTCTATGTTCAAATTTGTTGAAATTCAAATTCCCTTAATAAACCTTTCACTATAATTTCCATAAATTTGCACAAATATTAAAATGGAGGAAATATTGACTTATTTAAAATTATAAGGAAGCGATGTTCCTTTATTTGGAATAGGCCGTGTAAATGACTGGCGAAACCTGTAAATTTACACATCTCTTTTTTATGTTCTTGTGCATATCCCTTATAATTTCAAAAATGGTTATTTTGTAGAAAAAAAGACAAAAAGGACTTAGCTATAAAAATTGAAAAAATCCTTAAACAATCGAAAGTACAGATAGATTTAGATTAATAATGATAGTTTACATAAATTTTATCTTTATACCCATTTTTGTAGATATGGAACACAAGAACACACTATGGTATTAGGGATAAATTTGCAGATTTAGGTGTAAACACAAATAAAAGACACAAAAAGAATTATAGGCAAGATGTAGCTTTTGAATCGATGACCTCTTACATCTTACCCCTAATGCCTTAACTCGACAAGAATGTATATCGAAAACAATTGGTTTTACTAATTAATTAGTTAATTTTATTTAGAGTTAATTTTATTAATTTTTATTTAGAGTCGATTAATTAATTAATAATAATATCGAGACCAGATCGGTCAAGACGTTAAGAGTTGGGACCGTGTCTTATGACTCTGGAAAAGATGTGCATTGGTCCGTAATAGTTATGGAAAAATTGACAAATAGAATTGGTCAGTACTGATCCATTATGATTTCCTATACTTATTATCCTTTTCTTTTTCTTTTTTTTAAATCGAAAATTACTTGGCTTTAATGATGGATAACAATATAATTATACGTACATAGGTATATACATACATATGTGCGTGTACACATACATGGTCATATCAACAGAAAAGCATGAAATTGTTTTTTCATTCGACCATATGGATATATAGATCACATGAAATAAAGTGTATACATAAATAATAATGACAATTTTAATTTGTCAACAATTATAATTTATTTATTTCATAAATTCATCTCTAGCTTAATGACAAAAAAGCTATTTCCAAATTTCAAACAAGTTTGCATAAAATTTTGCATTTTCCACAAAACCATTGTAAGTTATTTCCTAATATTTACTTTTAAATCCATATATTAAAACCTCACATACAATTTTATGCTATATATACTCAAATATAATAGTATATAAACTAAACATAAAATATTTATAATGTTATAAAATAAGACAATAACGAATAATAAATTAAGAGAAGCCATTAGAGAAAACAGAAGATATTAGAAAGCCATTAAAGAGAACAGAGGATATTAGGGAGAGAGCCTTTATTTCTAGTGATTCCAGTTTACATAATTTCTGTTACATTGGCTCCTTCATATATAGGTTTTGGAGCTGATGTTAAACTTATCCCCATGATGTAGGATTAAATAGAATATTACAAAAGCATATTCATTCTTATATATTACAACACTCCCCCTTGAATATGCATCTTCAAAATCTTGAATGCTCTGCTAACTTGAAGCTGTCCCTTTTAAAGCATATATGATGATTGCTCCCCCTTATTATCATCTTGCTTATATATATATATATATATATATATATATATATATATATATATCCTCGATACAAGTATTTTCTGTTGCCTTCAAAACTCTACAAGAAAAATCTAGTGGGAAAACCCTTGAATGGAAAAAAGAGTGCAACGTGTGACATTATGGATATCATATTAAAATGATATTCCCTATAAGAGTTTGATGCTTCGAGATCAAACCAATGCCTCATTAAAAACCTTTTTTATGGAAAAGAAAAACTCTATGGGAAAAATCATAAACAAGAAAAGAGTGCAATTTTATTTCATCTTTAGGTAACATGTTTTACAATGGTACAGTAAATGTTAATACTTCAGGATCAAGATAATGCCTCACTAAAAACCGTACTACAAAAACCTAGTGGGAAAAATATTAGTTAAGGAAAAGAGTACATTATAGCATAATTTTATATGTTCCCCCTTTTTTATAATGCATTATTCAATTTGTCCACTAATGTTGTCGACGCATACCAATTTTGTACACCATCTTCTATAATGTTGATTTGGAAATTGCCTTTGAAAACAGGTCTACTCGCTTTTCTTGAAACTGAATTTGTTTTTCCTCTTTCTTCTTATTCTTTCATGTTTCATATGTGAAGAGAAATTTAAAAGAAATATGCTCCATCCTATCACCCTTGACATAATTCACTTGAATCTAAGCCATGCAAGTTGCCTTGTCTTTATAAATATTAGTTTACGCATTAAATAATGTTTGATACGTCCGGATCAAAATATTGCCTTGTCAAAACCTTACTAAGAAAAGCCTGATGCGGAAATTCTTAGTGAAGGAAAAAGAGTACAATATAAAATTCCATATTTACTACGTCAAAATGAGTATGGTTGTAACACCCCATATTTTTCTATGAATTTTAATAGACAAATTAAAAGAATACTTAATTTTAAAAGTGAGAATCAAGTAAAATAGACTATATCACTACGTTCGTCTCAAAATTTTGGTCAAGATGGACCCAAAGTTTGCATTAAACGGATAATGTATGAGAAAGTTATGGACCTTGGAAGTTTGTATACATATAAGAGAAATATATGTATATATATAAATTAATAAAATTAAAATCAACCTAAAATTCAAGGAAAAAAATCAAAACAGTGGAAGCAGGAAGAAAAACGCCAAACCGACCAATTTTATGGGTCGGCCCAAACCCCGCTGGGTCGACCGCAGGGTCAGCTCAGGGTGTTTGGAATGGACCCCGTCGGCCTAGAATGGTCTGTGACGAAATTTTGCGTTTAAGTGCTTATGTGTCGCACTATGGTTGGCTGGGTGACATGTCTCTTTGGTTTAGATGGCTCTGATGACTCCTATGTTAATATAAAGGCCATGGTTTGCCTAACACACCTATAAATACATATCCAAACCTAAACCCTAATTCTATTATTCACTCTCATGGCGCCTCCATGCCGCCAAACTCGCGTCTAAACCTAGCCGCCATTAATACCTAAATCAAATCAAAAAATTCTTCATCTACCTAGAAGATTAATCAATATCAAGTTAGAGTTCTTCAACAACAACAAGCGATTCAATTATCTTTTCTAATCCAAACGCTGTAAGTTTAGTTATTTTTAGATTTGAACACCTAAATCTAGTCTTGACATATAATAAGATGAAATTGAGACTATGCCTGATTCTAAATTGTTCTTTTGCTTTTATTCTTATTCTCATGATGCTATTATCATCAGTTTATCTTGTTGTACATCAGTTTTTAATGTTCATGATGATTTTCTTATCAGTCTTAGCCTTCATGCCTGTGATGATATTTTCATTCCTATTTTCTCTCTGTTCTTATTGTATGCAACTTCTATCTCCCCCTATTTATTTTCCTTTTACTGAACCTGGGTTAACTTCGAACCTAGGCTGAAATCGCGAAATACGAACATTTGGAATACGGGAAATATTGGGTATTGCCTATTTGGGTGAATTTATGGACATAACATGTTTGGTGGAATTATTGGGCGTAATTTGTGATGGATATGGGGTATTATTATTATTATAGCAAGTTTTGGTAAATGGGCATGTAAATCAATATTTGGGCATATGTAAATTGGCATGTAAATCAATATTTGGGCATATGTAAATTGACATGTAAATTAATATTTGGACATATGTAAATTGGCATGTAAACCAATATTTGGGCATATGTAAATTGGCATGTAAATCAATAATTGGGCATATGATAACCACCATGTTAAAATTGGAATTTGGACATAGTTGGAAAGTATATAATTTAATTAAATCTAATGGCCGCCTAAGACACGAGATTAAATTTGAGTCCTGGTGTAAGGCTGCCTAGAACCGTGCGGCACATCTAGCAACCGCAACGACAACAATCTAATGTGAGAGGTCAAAGGCGAAGATTAGATGGGTAATAATGCCTAACACGAGGTTAGAATGAGTTTGTGGTGTAAGACTGCCTGGAACCGCCCGGCACATCCAGCAACCGCAAAACAAGTCTAATGTGAGAGGTTAGCGCATTGAATGCATGAACCCGAGATTGGAATGGGTTTGTGGTGTAAGACTGCCCGGAACCGCCCGACACAATCCAGCTACCGCAAATAAGTCCAATGTGAGAGGTTGATGCATTAATAAATAATTAATGCTAAAAAAAAATGTTAAGTATGATAGGTTTAAGCCAACATGCAACACTTAACCAATATGACATGACAAGTGGGTGGGTTAAGTAACTCTACTGGATTAATGACACTTACCCAATATAACATGATGAATGGGTGGGTTAAGTAAACTTGAATTGATTGATTGATGACAGTTAACCAATATGGGGGTATGCCTGTAGACCCTAGGAAAACCCTAGTAGCAGGACCCTTTTCAGCAGTAACCCACATTAGGTATCAATGGGACCCTAAGCTAGGCAGGGTGGGGCATGATTACTGGGTTGATTATAAGCGGTCAAAATAGCGGCAGGTGTTACGGTAGTGCAGGTTCCGACGGATTACTGGCGTGCACGTAATTCCAGCATGGGAAATTTAGACACTGTACGAAGTAGGTATAAAGCTGTGCACTCTAGAATTGTATCGAGTTGCCACCCTAGGAAATGATACACCCTATGGTGGGACCAGCACAGGTATCTACAAGTAGGGGTCGGGTTGATACAAACACATGTGGAACGTTATGAGTAGGAGCCGATCAATTAAGGTAGGTACGGTGGGGACAGGTAAACTGTCAATATGAGGAGGAACCCTCATCATGAGATATGTACCTATAAAACTATCATATGGGAAATGGGGATCACTTATTTTTTTGTAACAAATGACATTAGTTGAACACTTGTTAGGTGGTGCAGAGAAATTAGGAACCGGTATGATACCTTATCATGTTCTAGTCTTATCTTATGCTTATCTCGTCTTGTATCCAGTTTATTCATGTCATGATACCTTTACCTGTTTACATGTTGAAAGTCACTGGACTTACCAGGCTTTATGTCTGACTCTGTTTTTGTTTCGCCTTCTTTCTTTCGTTTCCTCCTCCCCCCCAGGTCCACAGGGAAGGAATACCACCAATTAGTTCAGATTCTTTTCAAGCTCAAAGATTGTGATGTATTGCTTTGGACTTTTTGCTTTGCTGCTATGGCTGGCTACTGCTTAATTGGGGAATTATGTTATGTTATTTTGTACTATACTTCTTTTGAGAAACAAGACAGATATTTGATGTAATGGGTTTTGACATTTTGGTGTTGATGTTTGAAACAACCCTTATGAAAGTTTACCCTTTTATGCTACCATGGAATAAAAGTTATAATTGTTTTCCACTGCTTAAATTTGTCTGTTTCTAATTTTATCTGTTCTATACTCTTATGGCCCCCACTAAAGTTAATGCATTCCCTTTGTGAGTGACCTTAATGGAGGTGGGGTGTTATACGTGGTATTAAAGCTGAAGGTTATCAGAACGGATAAAAGATTTTGAAAACTATTTTCAAATGCATATTTTAAATAAAATATTTTTAAAACCATGATTTAAAGAAGCATTTTCAAGGAAAAGTATTGTTATTTTAAGAAGGCATATTCCCCAAAGCCATATGCACTATCCTTCTTTTCTTTGTTTTGAATCCTTTCCTTTTTCTTTTTAGCATGTCTGGGGAACCCGAGATACCTAAGAGGTGTTCCGATACCCACTTGGTTCAGACGATACGTAGAGGCTAGGGCCACTGTCGTGGGCCTAGCCAACGTTCCTCCTCCTCCCCCAGTTGTTGTCGCTTCTCGCATAGATGCTTTTGCTAAGATTTGTAAGGACTTCTGTGCTATGGGAGGAAAGATCTCTAAAGGGACTGAGATGTTTGTTGAAGCACGGAACTGGCTCAAGGAAATAGAAGAGTTGTTTGCTATCTTTGAAGTGGATGATAGGTGGAAGATACAATTGGCCGCTTGGCTAATGAAGGAAGAAGCCTCTTACTGTTGGGAAGTTACTAGTGCTAAGCAACCAGTTGAGACTTGGGTGGACTTTAGGCGGAGGTTTGAGATGAATTTCCTCTCGCCAACTGAACAAAGCCTACAGATGGAGAAGTTTCTGGCATTCAAACAAGGGAGTATGTCAGGTCAAGGAATACGTCAACAAATTCAATTTGCTTGCAAGATTTGGACTCGAGTTGGTAGATACACCTCACAAGAAAGCTTTACGTTTTGCTAGAGGCTTGAATGAACCATTGCATGGTCTAGTTATGTCCCATATTCCAATAGGCGCAACTTTTGAGAGATTGGTCGATATGGCGCTATTACATGAAGAAGACAAGGGTCGGAAGAAAGAAGTGAAGAAGGATGAACCTCAAAAAAAGAAGGTGGACAATAAGAAGGGTGGAAAGAACAACAAGCCACGCGAAAAGAGGAAGTGTAACTATTGTGGTATTATTGGCCACATCGCTAAAGACTGTAGAAAGAAGAAGAGGAAGACTGGTGGTTGTTTCCATTGTGGCAAGACAGGACATGTGATTAAGGATTTCCCAAAGAAGCAAGGGCAAAGGGCAGGACCTTCTGGAGGGCAAGTTCATGCTCTCATGGCACAACTCAAGAGAGATGTAGAAATATTTTCGTTGAAGTTTAGTTTTTCTTGCTGATCATCATGTATGCACTCTTTTTGATTCTGGTGCATCACATTCTTTTATATCCGCTTCTATAGTAGAATCCATACACTTAGTACATGTATGGTAGAGGATCTTATTGTTGTCTCAAATCCGATTGGGGGTTGGGCTCATTTATCTATGATTTGCATGGATTTGGGAATATTTATACTTAGTGTTGAGTTTCGATGTAATGCATATGTTCTTGGTTTCTTGGGATATGGGTTGATTCTGGGGATGGATTGGTTATCCAGAAATGGTGCTATTCTCGATTGTGAAAGGAGGATAGTTAGACTTTTGACTCGTCTTGGTAATACCCTCGAAAACTCGTGTAACCCCAAGGGTTCTGTCATGCTTAGTTACCTAGAATCTCTTGATGCATCTGTTGATAATTTGCAATCTGTTCTAGTAGTCCGTGAGCATCCTTATGTCTTTGATGAGGTGAAGGGTTTACCCCAAAACGTGAGTAGACTTACGCATATACTTAGTTGATAATGCCAAACCAGTTGCTTTACCCGTACGACACATAGCTCCTAGGGAAAGGAAAGAGCTTAGTAAACAAGTTAAAGAGTTGCTTAAGAAGGGGTTTATTAGGCGAATTATTTCTGAATGGGGTGCTCCAGTAGTATTCTCTATTAAGACGGATGGTTCACTTCGCTTATGTGTGGATTATAGAGAGTTAAACAAGCTGACTAAGAAAAATAGGCACCCACTTCCACGAATAGATGATTTGTTTGACCGACTTGTAGGTGCGTCTGTTTTCTCACAACTAGATTTGGCTACGGGTTTTCGTCAGCTAAGAGTGGCTGAGGACAGTATAGACAAGATATCTTTTAGGACCCCTGATAGTTTCTTTCAATGGCTCATCATGCCTTTCGGTTTGACGAATGCACCCGCCTATTTTGTTGACTTGATAATTAGGGTGTTTAGGGAGTTCCTTAATAAGTTTGTGGTTGTCTTCGTGGATGACATCTTGATTTTCTTTGGGCAGTCATGGATAACCTTCGAGCACATCAGCTTAAAGCGAAGTTCTCCAAATGTCACTTTTAGAGAGAAGAAGTAAGGTTTCTAGGACATGTGGTGTCCAAAGACGGGATAGCTGTAGACCTCGCAAAAGTAATTGCAGTACAAGATTGGAAGATCCCAAAGAATGCAACAGAGGTGCGAAGCTTTCTTGGATTAGCGGGCTATTATAGGAAGTTCATTAAGGACTTTGCGAAGATATCAGCCCCACTTACTAGACTGACGAAGAAGAATCTAGCCTTTACTTGGGACATTGATTATGACATTGCTTTCCAACTATTGAAAAGGGCTCTTACAACAGCCCCAGTGTTGACATTGCCAGATGGGAGTAAAATGTTTACAGTATACATGGATGCATGCGGTACAGGACTAGGCGCTGTCTTGATGCAAGAAGGGAAGGAAGTAGCATATGGTGGAAGACAGTTGAAAGTACATGAGAAAAACTACCCAACCCACGATCTAGAGTTAGCTACCATCGTTTCTGCGCTTAAGCCTTGGCGCCATTATCTACTAGGTGAGAAGTTTGAATTGTATACTGACCATAAATCATTGAAGTATCTTTTCTCGCAAAAAGATCTTAACATGAGGCAACAAAGGTGGATGGAGTTCTTAGCATGCTACGATTTTGAGATCGCATATAACACTGGCAAGGGTAACGTTGTACCTAGCGCCTTGAGTAGGAAGAAGTTGACTTTGAGTCCTATGTTTGTGGAGAGGTAGAGCTTAGATTACATAGCGGCCTTTGACTTTAGACCCTCTGTCGATTATGTGACCGGTTTGTTAGCATCCTTAGAGGTGAGACCTACGCTTTCAGGATGGACTGGAGAGGCCTAGCGAGATGACCCACAGTTGCTTGAGCTAGTAGAAAAGCTCATAGGAGTGGAGTCTTCGAGCCATCTTGGTAGGTATACCCTAGATGACAAGGGTTGGTTACATAGGGACGGGAGACTTCGTGTACCACAAGATGAGAACTTGAGGAAGACAGTTCTTGAGGAAGCCCATCATTCTAAGATGACCATACATCCCAGTGGTGACAAGATGTATAAAAACATGAAGCGAGTTTTCTTTTGGGCCGGAATGAAGAAGGACGTGGCTGAGTTCTTTTCTAAATGCTTTGTACGTCAGCAAGTTAAGGCTGAGCATAAAAAACCCGGTGGACTGCTTCATCCTCTAGAGGTTCCAAAATGGAAATGGGTGAGTATCTCGATGGACTTTATAGATGGGTTGCCAAGGTCTAGAATAGGCCATACCAATATTTGGGTGATAGTGGACAGACTTACGAAGAGTGCTCACTTCATTCCTGTCAAGAGAAAAAGGACTACATCATCGTTAGCAGCTGTTTATGTTAGGGAGATAGTTCGTTTGCATAGGGTACCTTCTAGCATAGTAAGTGATCGTGATCCTATCTTTACTAGTGACTTTTGAAAAAAAATGCAAGAAGCCATAGGGACTCAGTTATAATTGAGCACGGCGTATCATCCTCGGACAGATGGCCAAACCGAGAGGGTGAATCGGATTCTAGAAGACCCTTTAAGGCTTTGTATCTTGGACTTTGGCGGGACATGGGAGGACCACCTTCCACTAGTATAGTTTGCGTATAATAACAACTATAAGTCTAGCATTGGCATGACACCTTTTGAAGCTTTGTATGGACAGCCATGTAGATCACCAACTTGTTGGTGGGAATCCACATATAAGCTAGTACTTGGGCCAGATATGATTAGAGAGACTTCGGAGAAAGTGGATCTAATTCGAAGGTATATAAAGACCGCGTAAGATAGGAAAATGTCGTATGCTGATAGGAGAAGGACCGGCCGTGAGTTCAGTGTTGGAGACATGGTGTTTGTCAAAGTATCACTGTTAAGGAATGTTGTTCGCTTTGGATCGATAGGGAAGCTAGCAGATTCGTAGGATCGTTTCCTATTACAGAGAGAGTTGGACAGATGGCCTATAGAGTAGAGTTGCCCGAGAAGCTTAGTGGTGTACATAATGTGTTTCACGTATCACATTTGAGGAAGTGCTTACATGACACCGTGGAAGTGGTGGAGCCGAGCATACTTGAGGAAGTTAAAGTGGAGCGAGATGCCATGATTAGACGAGCCCCTACGTGCATCCTTGGATCGGAGGTCAAGAGGTTACGCAACAAAGAAGCCAAGCTAGTCAAAGTACAATGGGGAAGTGATGAAGGAGACTCTACTTGGGAGACGAAATCTAAGATTCATACGTTGTATCCTTTTCTCTTTGAGGGTATGTTCTTAATTTCCCCTTTTCTTCTACCGCCTTGTTTATACTTATTCTATCGTTTAGAACATCCTCCTGATTATATCATCGACCTTTAGCTAGGAATATACTATGATTGTAAACATGGGTTTGAGACATGTTATGTTTGGTGGATGCAAGTGGTTGCTAGTGGTTGCTCATGGATGCATTTACACACACGCCTTAGGCACTAGATCGGCTCAAGTCACTTTCACATTGCATATGCATATATATGTTTGGTTATGGATGAGATTGAAATTGGACGTGTTATCATATGAATGTTGCATATGGATGAATGATTGTGCACTCATGTAGAGGTTATGAAGTATATTAGGAATAATTGCATACATAATCGAACTCATGGCACTAACATAATTCGCATTAAGGAGGTCAACTGAATCAGTAGACTGCCTGATTTTGCATTAAATAAGGAACATATACACGAACACTTTTGCATATGTTCATATAGCATTAGAAATCTTTTTTTAAGGACAATGGATGCTTGTGAATGATGGTTAAGTGGATGGATGTTGGATGGTAGGATGCATTCTTCTTAACTTAGAGATTTCGGGGACGAAATCCTTTAAGGATGGGAGAATGTAACACCCCATATTTTTCTATGAATATTAATAGACAAATTAAAAGAATACTTAATTTTAAAAGTGAGAATTAAGTAAAAACAGACTATACCACTACGTTCGCCTCAAAATTCTGGTCAAGATGGACCCAAAGTTTGCATTAAACGGATAATGCATGAGAAATTTATGGACCTTGGAAGTTTGTACACATATAAGGGAAATATATGTGTATATATAAATTAATAAAATAAAAATCAACCTAAAATTCAAGAAAAAAATTCAAAACAGCGGAAGGGGGAAGGCAAAACGCCAAACTGACCTATTTTATGGGTCGAGCCCAGAGTCAACTCAGGGTGTTTGGAATCGACCCCGTCGGCCTAGAATGGTTTGTGACAAAATTTTAAGTTTTAGGGCTTATGTGTCACACTGTGGTTGGCTGGGTGACATCTCTCTTTGGTTTAGATGGCTCTGATGACTCCTATGCTTATCTAAAGGCCATGGTTTGCCTAACACACCTATAAATACATATCCAAACCTAAAATCTAATTCTATTATTCACTCTCATGGCGCCTCCATGCCGCCAAACTCTCATCTAAACCTAGCCGCCACTAAAACCTAAATCAAATCAAAAAGTTTTTCATCAACCTAGAGGATTAATCAATATCAAGTTAGAATTGTTCAATAACAACAATCGATTCAATTATCTTTTCTAATCCAAACGCTATAAATTCAGTTATTTTTAGATTTGAACACCTAAATCTAGTCTTGACATGTAATAGATGAATTGAGACTATGCCTGATTCTAAGTTGTTCTTTTCCTTCTATTCTTATTCTCATGATGCTATTATCATCAGTTTATCTTGCTATACATCAGTTTTTCATGTTCATGATGATGTTCTTATCAAGTCTCAGCCTTCATGCATGTGATGATATTTTCACGCCTATTTTCTCTCTATTCTTATTTTATGCAACTTCTATCTCCCCCTATTTATTTTTCTTTTATTGAACCTGGAATAACTTCGAACCTAGGCTGAAATCACGAAATACGAACGTTTGGAATACAGGGAATATTGGGTATTGCCTATTTGGGTGAATTTATGGGCATAACATGTTCGGTGGAATTATTGAGCATAATTTGTGATGGATATGGGGTATTATTATTATTATTATTATTATTGCAAGTTTGGGTAAATTGGCATGTAAAACAATATTTGGGCATATGTAAATTGGCATGTAAAACAATATTTGGGCATATGTAAATTGGCATGAAAATCAATAATTGGGCATATGATAACTGGCATGTAAAAATTAGAATTTGTACATAATTGGCAAGTATATAATTTAATTAAATCTAATGGTCGCCTAAGACACAAGGATAGATTTGACTTGTGGTATAAGGCTTCCCGGAACCGCCCGGCACATCCATCAACCGCAACGACAACAATCTAATGTGAGAGGTCAAAGGCGAAGATTAGATAGGTGATAATGCCTAACACGAGGTTAGAATGAGTTTGTGGTATAAGACTGCTCGGAACTGCCTGGCACATCCAGCAACCGCAAACAACAAGTCTAATGTGAGAGGTTAGCGCATTGAATGCTTGAACCTGAGGTTGGAATGGGTTTGCGGTGTAAGACTGCCCGGAACCGCCCGACACAATCCAGCTACCGCAAATAAGTCCAATGTGAGAGGTTGATGCATTAATAAATAATTAATGCTAAACAAACATGTTAAGTATGGTAGGGTTAAGTCAACATGCAACACTTAACCAATATGACATGACAAGTGGGTGGGTTAAGTAACTCGACTAGATTAATGACACTTAACCAATATAACATGATGAATGGGTGGGATAAGTAAACTTGAATTGATTGATTGATGACACTTAACCAATATGGGGGTATATGAATAGACCCTAGGAAAACCCTAGTAGTGGGACCCTTTTCAGCGGTAACCCACATTAGGTATCAACGGGACCCTAAGCTAGGCAGGGTAGGGCACGATTACTGGGCTGATTATAAGCGGTCAAAATAGCGGCAGGTGGTACGGCAGTGCAGGTTTTGACAGATTACGGGCGTGCACGTAATTCCGGCATGGGGAAATTTAGACACTGAGTACCAAGTAGGCATAAAGCTGTGCACTCTAGAACTGTATCGGGTTGCCATCCTAGGAAATGATACATCCTATGGTGGGACTAGCACAGGTATCTACAAGTAGGGGCCGGGTTGATACAAACACATGCGGAACATTATGAGTAGGAGCCGATCAATTAAGATAGGTACGGTGGGGACAGGTAAACTGTCAATATGAGATGGGACCCTCATCATGAGATGTGTACGTATAAAATTATCATGCAGGAAATGGGGATCACTTATCTTTTTTTTGTAACAAATGGCATTAGTTCAACACTAGTTGGGTGGTGTAGAAAAATTAGGAATCAGTACGATACTTTATCATGTTCTAGTCTTATCTTATGCTTATCTCGTCTTGTATCCAGTTTATTCATGTCATGATACCTTTACCTGTTTACATGATGAAAGTCTCTGGACTTACCAGGCTTTATGTCTGACTCTATTTTTGTTTCGCCTTCTTTCTTTCATCCCCCCCCCTCCCGGTCCACAGGGAGGGAATACCACCGCTTAGTTCAGATTTTTTTCAAGCTCGAAGATTGTGATGTATTGATTTGGACTCTTTGCTTTACTGCTATGGCTGGCTACTGCTTAATTGGGGAATTATGTTATGTTATTTTGTATTATGCTTCTTTTGAGAAACAAGACAGATATTTGATGTAATGGGTTTTGATGTTTTGGTGTTGATGTTTCAAACAACCCTTATGAAAGTTTATCCTGTTATGCTACTATGGAATAAAAGTTCTAATTATTTTCCGCGGCTTAAATTTGTCTGTTTAGAATTTTATCTGTTCTATACTCTTATGACCCCCACTCAAGTTAATGCATTCCCTTTGTGAGTGACCTTAATGGAGGTGAGGTGTTACAATGGTACTTCTGGATCAATGTATTGCCTCGTTAAAACCTTAATAAGAAAAAACCAATGGGAAAAAATCTTAAATAAGGAAAAATAGTATATTATAACTTATTTTCATATGTTACTATTTGGGTATATATTTCTGGATCATGACAAAGCCTCATTAAAACATTAATAAGAAAACCCTATGAGAAAAACTTAGTTAAGGAAAAAGTGCAATATAATATGCTTATGGATGCTCCCCCTGATTTTATAATTTCCTCTGAATTTGTATTCTTCTGTCAGTTACTTAAATTACTTATAGATACTTCTTAGTGAAGTTTTTCTTTAAAAACATCATGTACCTTTCCATGTTTTAGGCATGTTTTCTTATTTAAAACGCTTTCTTTTGTGTTTCAATCGGGTTTGCATGTTGCAATACATATTTGATGAATAAGACAACTTTCATTACAATGACACTAAGCAGGAAGTAGTTTATTCATCTTGAAATATATTAAAATTTTCATTACAACAATATTTAAAAGAATGAAATATACAAATTTTTCATTACAACAACACTTAAAATAATGAAGTGCATCAAGATTTTCATTACAACAACACCAAGCAGGAAGTAATCTACTCATTTTGAAGTATATCAAGATTTTCATTACAACAATACTTAGAAGAACGTTGTAATCTATCATCCATGTTCCTTGTATTCTTTATAAAAACAAATGTTATTTATATTTTTCAGGAACTTATTCTTGGATATGTTTTATATACGCAATAAATTTATTTAAAAATTGATTGCATTTACCAAAAATTTATTATTGAGCAATTAATGCAGTAGAGCTGTTGAAAGTTATAACGGTAATATATTTTTGTAACGACACGGATTTCTCCCAGACCTAATCGATCGTTAAATAGACCAAGACCATTCGAATCCCACATACGCTAACTTTGGGCATACAACACATCAGAACAAATAACAGAAGACTTCTATAAACATCATAATAATGTTACATCGGAGTATAGAATATCAGAGTACATCGAATATAATACAGTGGAAGATAATTTACAATAAATTTAATACAACGCACATCGGAAGGTTATCAGTGCTCTGGACACACCTTTAAACTTCGATCCAAAATCCTGCTTAATAAATAAATATTTGCAAAACAAGCCACTCAACATTAAAAATGAACATTTTGAAATAAAAATGTATTGATATTGGATTTTACATTTTTAATGTAAATGTAACATTAAAAATAAACATTTTGAAACAAAAATGTATTGATATTGGATTTTACATTTTTAATGTAAATGCAACATTAAAAATAAACATTTTGAAAAAAAATGTATTGATATTTGATTTTACATTTTTAATGTAAATGAAACATTAAAATAAACATTTTGAAATAAAAATGAATTGATATTAGAATTAAAAAGGTGTTGATATTGGATTTTAAATTTTGAATGTAAATAAAACGTTAAAAATAAACATTTTGAAATAAAACGTATTGATATTTTATTTTACATTTTTAATGTGAATGCAACATAAAAAATAAACATTTTGAAATAAAATGTATTGATATTTGATTTTATATTTTTAATGTAAATGCAACATCAAAAATAAACATTTTGAAATAAAAATGTATTGATATTGGATTTTACTGTTTTAATGTAAATGCAACATTAAAAATAAACGTTTTAAAATAAAATGTATAGATACTTGATTTTAAATTTTTAATGTGAATGCAACATAAAAAATAAACATTTTGAAATAAAATGTATTGATATTTGATTTTACATTTTTAATGTAAATGCAACATTAAAAATAAACATTTTGGTATAAAAATGTATTGCTATTGGATTTGACATTTTTAATGTAAATGCAACATTAAAATTAAACATTTTGAAATAAAAATGTATTGATATTGGATTTTACATTTTTAATGTAAACGCATCATTAAAAATAAAAAATTTGAAATAAAAATGTATTGATATTGGATTTTACATTTTTAATGTAAACGCAACATTAAAAATAAACATTTTGAAATAAAAATGTATTGATATTGGATTTTACATTTTTAATGTAAATGCAACATTAAAAATAAACATTTTGAAATAAAATGTATTGATAATAGATTTTATATTTTTAATGTAAGTGCAACATTAAAAATAAACATTTTGAAAAAAAAAATTGTATTGATATTGGATTTTACATTTTTAATGTAAATGCAACATTAAAAATAAACATTTTGAATAAAAAATGTATTGATATTGGATTTTACATTTTTAATGTAAATGCAACATTAAAAATAAACATTTTGAAAAAAATATATTGGTATTTGATTTTACATTTTTAATGTAAATGCAACATTAAAAATAAACATTTTGAAATAAAATGTATTGATGTTTGATTTTACATTTTTAATGTAAATGCAACATTAAAAATAAACATTTTGAAATAAAATGTAGATATTTGATTTTACATTTTTAATGTAAATGCAACATTAAAAATAAACATTTTGAAACAAAATGTATTGATATTGGATTTTACATTTTTAATGTAAATGCAACATTAAAAATAAACATTTTGAAATAAAATGTATTGATTTTACATTTTTAATGTAAATGCAACATTAAAAATAAACATTTTGGAATAAAATGTATTGACATTGGATTTTACATTTTTAGTGTAAATGCAACATTGAAAATAAACATTTTGAAATAAAAATGTATTGATATTGGATTTTACATTTTTAATGTGAATGCAACATGATATTTGATTATACATTTTTAATGTAAATGCAACAATAAAAATAAACATTTTGAAGTAAAATGTATTGATATTTGATTTTACATTTTCAATGTAAATGCAACATTAAAAATAAACATTTTAAAATAAAATGTATTGATATTTGATTTTACATTTTTAATGTAAATACAACATTAAAAATAAACATTTTGAAATAAAATGTATTGACATTGGATTTTACATTTTTAATGCAAATGCAACATTAAAAATAAACATTTTGAAATAAAATGTATTGATATTTGATTTTACATTTTTAATGTAAATGCAACATTAAAAATAATCATTTTGAAATAAAATGTATTGATATTAGATTTTACATTTTTAGTGTAAATGCAACATTAAAAATAAACATTTTGAAATAAAAATGTATTGATATTGGATTTTACATTTTTAATGTGAATGTAACATAAAAAAATAAACATTTTGAAATAAAAATGTATTGATATTGGAATTTACATTTTTAATGTAAATGAAACATTAAAATTAAACATTGTGAAATAAAAATATGTGTTTACTTTGAAATTTACATTTTTAATGTACATGAAACATTAAAAATAAGCATTAATAAATAAAAATGTGTTTACTTTCAAAATTTACATTTTTAAAGTAAATGAAACATTAAAAGAATACATTTCTTTATGAATGAATAAAAAGATTACATTTTTAATGTAATAAAAGAATGATTAAAAAGATTACATTTTTAATGTAATAAAAGAATGATTGAAAAGATTAGTTTTTAACATAATAAAAGAATACATAAGAAAAATTACATTTTTAATGTAATAAAAGAAAGATAAAAAAATTACATTTTTAATGTAATATATGATTTCATATATAAAAGAAATCAATGTTGAAACGGAAATGTGTTTAACATTAAAAAAAATTACATTTTAATGAAATTATGATTCACTAGATGTTAACTATATGTTTGAGAGAAAATGATTGGAAATCATCAAACGAATTAATTTATATTTATATAGATATATAATATAAATTAAATAAAACGAATCGCGCAGCTGTAGTTCGCGATTTGGAATCGTAACTTCAAACGATTATACCAAGAGATCCGGCCGTCGGATTTTCCCAAAACTGGAACCATTGAGATCGTTTTGGAAAGATCTTTTTAACGATATAAAATTTGATAATATCCAACAGTTAGATTTTGAGAAATTTGTAAATCAAATTTTGATGAAAACAACGTCAGGGCCATGTAATGACCTAAAGCGTCATTTAATTAAAAATTGCTATTTTTATATAAATAAAAATAGCGATAAATCGTCATAAAATATTATAAGTAATGTGGAATGAAAAGAATTGATTTGAATTATATATATTCGTGAATTATTTGAAAAGACCGAGTTAATTCTCATTTCAAATAATTAATCGACGATTATAAGTCGAAGACTAGAAGACGGTGGATTGAAGACCAGCGATCTTCACATCGAATGGATGACTACTGATGCCCTGGATTGGTTAGCTCCCAGGAAGGGGTTACAATGGTACTTTTCTAGACGTACTTTTTGATTGTCCGGATATGCGAGAGCCTCTCTTTTGTATTGGACATATGGAATGAGGAATAAGGTATCTCCGGTTTCGTTCAGGCCCAGAACGGACTTGTAAATGGATGTATGTCTAACATTGGATTTTATTCCATGCTGATTGATTTCTTTTAAATATATATTTGCTTGGTGGCGGAGAATTTATTCTCTTGTTTAACACCCTTCTCTGAGACGTACGAGCTCAAAGGTTATATAATTGTAGACATCAATCGCATGGCATGAATTGCCAGTGTGGCATGCCAAGATGCAAATGATCAAGGTTTATTGTTGAAAAGCAGAGCCTTGTGGTTGATGATCAAAGCACAGCTTTAAATTAGCATAGCTTTGTGTACAGCGTTACTTCGCGAGCCTCACATCCTGGTATGAACCAGAAATATGAGAGGATGGCAGGGAGGACATACGTTTCTTTCTAGCTAGGAGTGGTGTCATGGTATGGAACCCAGATGTTTTTACTTATGTTGATGATGGAATGAGGAGCCTCAGATTTGAGTCCCTAGTGGCTCTTTATTTACGCCCCATAGAGCAGGGAAACGTATTGTTCAAGAATAACCAATTCAATAACGTATTTGTGGACCGTCCCTGCAAGATCCAGGTGCAGTTGCGGCTGTATCCTGAGGCTCGGGCTAGAGAGTCTCAAATTCGGTAAGGACGATTCCTTGCCTTGGTTCATGATGGAAATCCAACTTCCAATACGACATCATGCGGTTTTAATTGTATAACTTGTATGGCGACATAGTATATGGTAGCTATGCCGTCTATGATTGATACATTATGATTGAAATGTTTTGGAAACATATATATACTAGTAATAATATCAAATCTGTTTTATCGTATCAAGCATTTTTGACCATTATAAGGTAAAACTCTATTCTCCGGTTTGTGTTGCATTGTGTGATGGAACTTGAGTCTTATAATGGTTTCATTTTTCTAAAAAGCATTGTGTTGTTTAACGATTTACTTTATTTATGCATTGGCAATCCAATGGAGTAAACCCGTTTCACATTAGCGGCGTGATCCTGTGATTAGCCTTATTATTAAATAGGTTAAGTAGATTTCTCATACCAATCTCATGACTGACTCGTAGTTTGTTTCACTTTACAAACTCGGGTGCCCTCTTTTCCATACGTGCAGCCTTGTATACAGGTTTCAGCAAACTCATTCGGGATAGCTATGGAGCTGAAGATGGATCCTATCATTTCTATTATGCTATTTTGACTTCATTTAGTATATTATGTTTGATTCCACTGCAGACATTTTATATTAAGTTGAAAAATGTATTATGTACTAAGTATGATCCTATTATGCTATGTAACTCTGATGATATATTATTCCCAGTGTAATTGATGTGCGTTTTCTATTGTAATTCTATATTTCTGTTCTGCTATTATTATTTATATGTTATATTCCATTGATTATCCTTGCTTTCGTACTACAAGAGTTTGGGGTCATCACAATTTTCATATATGTAAATGTATTTATGAGCCATTATTGCAATTAAACAGTCACAATCTTAAATGTATGTGACCTTTTATGGAGCTGTTACAAAAATAAATGGTATTAAAATATTTCTATAAATGATAATCAATTAGGATTTATTATCATTCTTCTCTTTTGAAACGTACGCAATTTACGTGATAAAAATTGCAACTTTTTGAACGTTTCTTTTATTCATATGGCATAAATTGCGGTTTAATTTTCCTCCCACTAACCTAGCTAATTTTACTCTTTATTTTTGTCTATATAAGGAATATGATAGACAAAGCATTATACACAAAATTATTTTCTTTGCTCTCTTTCTCAAAAAACTCTCTTGCCTTCATTGAATTTTTATTACAATACAAAAGAGCAGTACAATTTTTTAACTTGAGTGCAAATCGGGGTCAATTCGTTGTGCAAGCGAATTGATATTAAAGAAGAAGGTTGATTTATCCTAGAGGCGGCGATGAAAGGTACGAACTACTTTGAATCATTGAGAAGATCATCAAAATGTCTTCAAGAGAGAGACTTAGTATGTGACTCAGTCATTAGTTTTCAACAAACTGAAGACAGTCAAACAGCTAATGGCTTCTGCTTCCTCTGCCTCTGTAAACAACATTGACGATGTCGCACCTGCATCAATGTTCCAGATCCCACTTGTCACTGCCGCACCTTTCAGATTTGAAGATCTCTACTTCAAACGCTGGTAACAAAAAAAACGGAGTTTTTCTAACTATGTGAAAAGTCGTCAGCGCTTTATCAATCGAGAAGCCGCAATTACTGGAGAAACCAAATGTAGCCGATGCAGATCAGATGGTGGTTTAGATAGAGAAATCAAACCAGTTGCATACTTGGATTGAGCAGGACTACATGTGCAGGAACTTCATCCTCAATGGCCTCAGCGATGATCTGTACGACAATTACAGTTCAGACAAATTAGTGAAGGAAATCTGGGAGGCTCTAAAGAAGAAGAATGACACTGATGAGGCAGGTGCAAAGAAGTACGCAGTCAGCCGCTGCCTCAAATATCAACTGACGGATGGCAAGTCAGTAGAGATGCAGTCTCATGAGATTTAGAAAATAGCTCATGAGATCATCTCTGATGGTATGATTTTGGATGAACAATTTCAGATTGCTATAATAGTTGACAAATTGCCCCCGGGATGTAAAGATTTTAAGAAGGTCTAAGGCACAAGACTAAGGAATTTTCCTTAGAGAGCTTGATCATCGCCCTCCGTATTGAGGAGGAGGCACGCAAACAGGACCAGAAAGAGGGAGTGCTGGTTGTCACAAACAATAGCACTAAAAAGACCAAACCAGTTGTTTGAAACCGAATGCAAAAGCATTCAAAAATCAAAATCGTCTCAACAAACAGAATTGGAACCCACAAGGGAACCAAAAAGGACAGCAGCAACCAACCCAAAAGTGTGGACCTGGACAGTTGTTTCTCTGTTACAACTATGGAAAACCAGGTCATATGGCATGCAAGTGTTGGAACATACCAGGCCCAGCACTGCAGGCTACCCTAACTGAGGAGCCTTTAACGGATATGATTACTGATATTCATCTTGTTAGTGGATCAGAGGGTTGGTGGGTAGATACTAGTGCTTCTCGCCATGTCTGCTATGATCGTGATATGTTTACTACATACACGGCTGTTGATAATCAGGAAGTGATGTTAGGAGATTCTCACACCACTAAAGTTGCTGGGTTGGAAATGTGGAGATCAAGTTTACCTCTGGAAAGACAGTGATTCTGAAAGACATAATGCATACTCCAGAGATGAGAAAGAATCTAGTTTCTAGCTTTCTTCTGAATAAGACTGGCTTTTCTCAAGTTATAGGGGTTGATTTGTGTAGCTTAACTTATAAGAGAACTTTTGTGGGAAAGGGTTATGCTTGTGAGGGTATTTTTAAGTTGAATGTTGAATCTAATAAAGTAACTAGTTTTGCTTATATATTGTGTGATTTTAATATTTGGCACTCTAAACTTTATCATGTTAACAAATGCATAATTCACAACATCAGCACTGTAGATATGATTCCTAAAATGTCAGAAACTTATTTTGATAATTGTGAATTCTGTACTCAAGCTAAAATCACAAAGAAACCTCATATGTCTGTTGATAGAGTATCTAAACCCTTAGATTTAATTCATTCTTATATATGTAAGCTTGATGGCACATTGGATAGACATGGACACCGCTATTTTGTCACTTTTATTGATGATTACTCTAATTTCACATATGTATATCTCATGAAAAATAAAAGTGATGCATTTGATATGTTTAAGACATTCAAAACTGAAACTGAAAATCAATCCAACAAGAAAATTAAAAGACATCGTAGTGGTAGAGGAACATAATATGAATCTAGTTCTATTCTGGATTTCTATAAAATACATGGTATTATATATGAAAGAAATGCGCCTTATTCACTTGAAACGAACGGTAAAGCTAAAAGAAAAAATAGGACCATTACTGAATTACTAGTTTCCATTTTATTAAATTCTGGTGCAGCAAAACGTTGGTGGGTGGATATATTATTAACGGTATGTTATGTACTAAATAGAATCCCTAAATCAAAAAGTAAAATTTCACCTATTGAGATTCTGAAAAATTACAAACCAAATGTGCCCTATTTTAGAACATGGGGATGTTTGGCATATGTTCGCATTCCAGACCCTAAGAGAATTAAATTAGCAAGTAGAGCATATGAATGTGTATTTATTAGCTATGCAGTAAATAGCAAAGAACACAGATTTTATAACCTAAATACACATAATATAATTGAATCAAATGATGCTTATTTTTATGAAACAAAATTATCTTTTAAATTAAGGAATAATGGGAGCACATCAAGTAATTCATTACTTGTAAGGACAGAACCTAATTAACATTTTGAAAATGAACCTAGAAGAAGTAAAAGAGCAAGAAACACAAAAGATTTTGGTTTAGATTTTGCGTTTCTACTGTAGAGGAGGATCCCTTAAACCTCCAAGAGGCCTTATCTTCACTTGTTGTCGATTTTAAGCAAGAGACTATCAATGATGAGATGGACTCTTTGGAATCCAATAAGACTTGGCACTTAGTTGATTTACCATAAATCTATAGGCTATAAATGAGTGCTTAAAAGGAAATTAGAACCTGAAGGCACTACTGATAAATATAAAGCCCATCTAGTAGCTAAAGATTTTAAACAAAGAGAAAATGTAGATTTCTTCAACACTTTTTCACCTGTAACAAGAATTACATTCATTCAGGTATTAATCTCACTTGCTTCTATTCATAATTTAATAATACATCAAATGGATGTCAAAACTACATTTTTAAATGGTGAATTAGACGAAGAAATTTATATGGATCATCCTGAAGGATTTGTAGTACATGGTCAAGAACAAAAAGTTTCCAAATTAGATAAATAATTGTATGGTTTAAAATGCGCACCTACACAATGGAATGAATAATTTGATAACTTAATAATCTCATATGGTTTTAGAGTTAATGACAAATGCATTTATTATAAATCAGAAAATGACATTTGCAATATTATATGTTTGTATGTTGATGATTTACTTATTTTTGGGTCAAACAATCATGCCATAAACACAGTCAAATCTTTATTAAGCGCCAATTTTGATATGAAAGATCTAGGTGAGATGAGTGTAATCCATGGCATTAAGATCACTAGGTCATAAAAGGGACTTTCTTTGGATCAATCTCATTACATTGATAAAATACTAAAGAAATACAATTACTTGGACTGTAAACCTGCATGTACACCATATGATCCCAGTGTAAAGTTATTTAAGAACACTAGTGAAGGTATAAGTCAGTCTGATTATGCGAACATCATTGGTAGCCTTCGGTATGCCACTGATTGTACTAGACCCGACATTGTTTATGTCGTGGGGTTATTCTACAGGTTTACCAATAGACCTAGTATAGAGCATGTAACACCCCATAATTTTAACAACAAATAAAGGGAAAATTAAAGAATAATTAATTTAATATTCACAATTAAGGGAAACAGACTGTGCCATTGCGTCCGTCTCGAAATTCTGGTCAAGATAGACAATTGGTTTGCGTAAAACAGACATCGTATGAAGAAGTTATGAAGGTTTGAAGTTTGTATACACGCTAGAGAACTCACATATATATACACACACATATATACATATACATATACATATACATATACATATATATATATATGTATATATATATATATATATAGGGTCTAGAAATTCAAAATTTGTTTCATAATATTCAAAATCGCGCAGATTGGGGTGAGCGGAAAAATCCCGCCCAGGGGTGTCGACCTCTTAAGGGAAAAATCCCGCCTAGACTAAACCAAACCTTTTCATTCTTCTACAATCAAGTCTTTTCTTCTTCAGCAATTAGAGTTGTTCAAGTTTAGAGATCTGTGATTCAATGTCTTCAATCTTTCTCCTATTTTTCTAGATCCAAAACCACTGTGAGTCTAAGTTAATTTTAGATCTAAACATTTAAAAGTAAAAATTGACATGACTATATCTTGGATCTATACCTATGACTATTTGAATAATATCAGATCTGCTTTAGCCTGTGTATCTATGATGTTATGACATGATTATGACTTAGATCTAAACCTTCACCTATTTATCATATCAGATCTGCCATTGTTTCACTGTTTAGATCACCTTATACTTATCCCTATCATGTTCATGGTTAAATTGGATCTATTATTAGTTAGATATTTAATTTATTATTTAGATCATATCATGCATGTTCCTATTATGTTTGTGGCCAAGTCAGATCCATTGCTAGATGGTTATTTTTTAACACCCTGCATTTTTAATGAAATTAAAAATGTGGAAATATGTATATATATTATATACATAGATGTAATTTAAGAGAAAAATTAAATAATGACAATAAATATTTCATGTAATAAGTTCATGCAGTGAAATGAAGGAAAAAATTAAGTGCAATACATGAAATGCGAAGAAACGCATGCGAACAATTTAATAAAAAAAAAGAAATAAAAAGAAAATTTTTAAGAGCTTCGGGAATTTGGTCACGAAGTTAGCATCATTGCATTCTTGGCGGTTTTCTAGTCAATTTAGACCTATAGTTTGCAGAAAAACGATTTAGAATAAAAAAGATATCTTTAAATTAAATATTGCAGCAAAATAAGAAAAAAAGGAATGAGAAAAGAATAGTGATTAGCATTGTTCTAAGGTTTGTAAGCAAAAGACTTAGTAGTTCATTTGGTTAGAACATGTGACTTGCATATAAGAGGTACAGAGTTCGATCCCCGCCAACGCTATATTTTTGGTTTTAGGGGAATGGCTAAAAACTGGCTTAGTATGAACGCAGTTCAAAAAAAGTGGTTTTGTGTGAAAATAGTTAATTGGGAAGATAGCTAGAAATATATATATATATATATATATATATATATATATATATATATATATATATGACGTGTAGGTGTCAACACCCTGCTGCTGCGCATCATGTGGCACACGTGGCGCATTTTTGTTGGTCAAGAATTGTTTTTTTGAACGTGGCTTTTTCTGGTTGGTTGGGTGACGATTTTTCTTGTATTATGGCTGATGTGTCTTTATTTGATTGGTTTGGTGAGGTGTCTTTATGTCATGATGATTTGGATGGCTTAGACGAATCATAAGTTGATTTAAAGGCCCATATTAATCCTAAACTTCTATATAATCACCACAAACCTCAACCCTAGACCTCACAACCCTAAACTATGATGCCATCATGCTGTTCATCTACAAACTAACCTAGCCGCCGCCACCACAACAAATCAAATTCTAAATTAAAGATAAAAAGATAAGAGATAAAGATTCAAAGCCTAGGAATTTTGAAAAGGAATTCTAGAACAACAACGAACAAATTAACGGATTAGCTTAGCAACTTCAGAAATCAGATCCCAGAATTCAAGATCCGTTTTCTGTGAGTGCAGTTACTTTCACAAGATAATTTTTTAAATGTAATTGTGATGAGTTATGAATTGGACTGTATGAAAATGTTTGTAAATCATATAAAGTTTATGTCTTTGCAAACTATGTTTTGATTTATGCTTGATTTGATTCATTATATGCAAGTTATGTTCTATGTTAATTCATATGCCTAATTACGTATGGAAGTTATGTATGCAAGTTTGCTTGATCTATGCAAGTTACAAAAGATTATATGCGAGTCATGTTCATACGTGTAAGGACATATTTTATATATTCATATGTTTAGATCTACATGTTTATATAATTAGATCCATATCAGTCCATAGGTTTAGAACTATATGTTCATATGTTTAGATCTACATGTTTATATGATTAGATCCATATCAGTCCATATGTTTAGAACTATATGTTCATATGTTTAGATCTACATGTTTATATGATTAGACCCATATCAGTTCATATGTGTAGAACTATATGTTCATATGTTTAAATCCATGCAAGTTTATGTTTAGATCCATGCTAGTTTGCACTCAATATGTTGATTGGATCTATTTTATATGTTTACTAGATTTATGCCATCTTAGATCTATATTGTTTATGCCAGTTATGATGTCATGTGTTTCTTACCTTTTTTCCTTTTTTTATGAGTTGGGCTAATTGCGAGCCTAACGTATCACTTGAACTATACGTACGAACTACGTGGGAACATTGGGGAAAGTTTAGGTAAAGGTTGAATATTATGTAATTGGCATAAATAGGGGTTGTAATCATATAATTAATTTTGGGCATAACTAGAAAATGTGGCATAACTTTAATTGACCACACTTATGGATAATTTACATATAAACATGGACATGGATGGTAAATATGTAAATTAGCTAAAAGATGAACATGCCTAACCCGAGGTTGGATTGAGTTGTGGTGTAGGACTACCCGGAACCACCCGGCACATCCAGCGACTGCAACAACATAGATCTAATGTGAGAGGTTAGCACATTAAGCCCAAAAATCCGAGGTTAGAATGAGTTTCCTGTAGAAGTTTGCCCGGAACCGCCCGGCGCATCCAGCAACCGCAAACAACAGTTCTAATGTGAGAGTTTGGTGCTTTAATGAATAAATTAAAGCTAAGGAACAAACATGCTAAGAATGGAAAGGTTAAGTAACATATGAATAGGCGACAGTTAACCAATACAACATGTTAGGTGGGTGGGTTAAGTTAACATGGACAAGGAGACAACTTAACCAATATTACATGAACGAAGCGGATAGGGTTAAGGCAAGCTTAACCAATAATACATATGGACTTGATAAGGGGAAGGGTTAAGTAAATCTTGGGTAAGTGGGTAATATTATTATATATAGGCCCACAAACTTAACCGTTAAATAAACATGTGTGAATCAGTGAGAAGATTAAGTAACATATGAATAGGCAACACTTAACCAATACAACATGTTAATTAAGAAAATGGGTGGGGTTAAGTTAAATTGAGAACACTTAACCATTATAACATGGATTAGAAAAC
Organism: Allium sativum; assembly: GCA_030737875.1. Classification (NCBI taxonomy): domain Eukaryota; kingdom Viridiplantae; phylum Streptophyta; class Magnoliopsida; order Asparagales; family Amaryllidaceae; genus Allium; species Allium sativum. Next base: position 832,928,255 of record CM060910.1, read on the forward strand.
CCTAGTAACGGGGACCCATTTCAGCAGTAACCCACAGATGTATCATGGTACCCTGAGTTAGGCAGGGTGGGGCACGATTACTGGGCTGATTATAAGCAGCCAAAATAGCGGTGAGTGGTCCAACAATGTAGGTTCCAACAAATTATGGGCGTGAACGTGCTTTGGAGTGGAAAAAGCAGGCACTAGGCATCAGTAGTATACACTGTGCATCTTGAATCGTGTCGGGTTGCCATCATGGGAATTGATACACCCCATAATGGGGCCAGCACAGGTATCTACATAAAAGCGGGGCCGAATGACACAAGTAATGAATACATACAAGCGAGGTCGAATGACACAAGTAATAAATACATGCGAGTTAGGTTGCCGATCGAACGAGGAAGGTAGTGGGTACAACTCGTAGGGGTAGGAGAAAAAAGAGGCACCTAGGATAGCAGCTAGGAGTACACGAAACAACCATTATAATGATTAGTAAGAGAGATCAACTTTTAGTATGGGATGTAAGGGTGCAGTGTAACCAGTAATGATACAGTGTTACTAGCATTGGTGCAGTGTAGTAATTATCTTATAGTGATTAGAAGCGCAATCAACATTATATCTTGTTCATCTTGTCTGCTTTGTCATGCCTGTTTATTCTACAGTCATTTCTTGCTTTCCAGTTTATGTTCTTATCCGGTTACTTTCATGATTATATTGTTAAAGTCACTGGACTCACCAGACTTACGTCTGACCTAGTTTATTTCGCCTCTTTTCTTCCATTCCCCCCCCCCCTCCAGGTTCTTAGGGAGGAAATACTCAAGCTTAGTTCAGATATCTCTTTCTTCCAGCTTGAAGTTGAAAGGTGTATTGCTTGGCTTTAATTCTTCTTATGGCATTTTTCTGTTGGGGATTATGGCTTTAAAAATTATGTATACTGAAGGTTTTGTACAAGACTGATATTATGTTCTTGATTTTGGTATTTGGAAATGTAATCAAGCTTATTTCTGTTTCTGCTGCAATAAAATTACAAACATTTCAAGTACTACTTTTTCTGTCTTGTAATATTACGTTCTGTTTACTTATAATGCTCCATGAAACTTAATGCATTCCCTTTGTGAGTGACATTAACGGACGTGGGGTTTACACGTGTTATCAGAGCTGAAGGTTACTCGAACAGATAAAAGATTTTGAAAACTGTTTTCAAAAGTATTATTTTCAAAAACATGTTTCAAAGAAGGAGTTTTCAAGAGAAATATTTGCTATGAAAAACATAACCCCCAAAAGCCGTATATCTATCTTTCGATTCTTTGTTTTGAATCTCTTCCTTTTTTTCTTCTTGAGTCTCTTTCTCCACTTTTAGATGCCTTTCCTAAGATATGGAAGGACTTCGGTGCGATGGGCGGAAAACCTTTTCATGGGACTGAGACATTTGTCGAGGCTATAAACTGGCTCAAGGAAGTGAAGGACTCGTTTGGTATCTTGGAGATAGACAATGGAAGGAAAGTTCAGCTAGCTGCTTGGTCGATGAGGATGTTTAGGCTGAGGAACACAACCCAAGGATGTGGAATTTTGTTATATGGATTTAATCCATGAAGAACATAAAGAAGAAAGTGGAAAGAATAATTAACTCCCGTAACAAAAGAAGGTGTCTTTATTGTGGTATAACGGGCAATATAATTAAGGACTGTAGGAAGAAGAAGAAGAAGAAGCATGGTTGTTACCATTGCGGCGAGATAGGACATATGATTTAAGATTACCTAAGGAGGTAAGGACAAGGGCTTGGACAAAGGACATGACCAACTTCTGGAGGACAGGTTCATGCTCTCATGGCACCAGGACAGGAGAGAGATAGAAGCATTTATGTTGAAAGTTTGATTTTCCTTTTTCAGTCATCATGTTCGAACTTTGTTTGACTCTTGCGCTTCGCAATCATTTGTATCTGTTTTGTTAGTTAAAACACTACACCTAAATACTATTCTAGTTATGGATCCCATTGTAGTCTCAAATCCAATTGGTGGTTCAGCTCATTTATCTATGCTTTATCGGGATTTGAGAGTGTCTATCTTGGGCGTTGGGTTTAAATGCAATGCCTTTGTTCTTGATTTCACGGGATATAGCTTGATTCTAGGGATGGATTGGCTAGTCAAGCATGGTGCCATCCTAGATTGTGAAAAGAGGGTAGTAAGGCTGTTGACTCGTTGTGGAAAGACCCTTGATATTTCTTGTGACCCTAGGGGTTCAGTGATGCTTAGCTACCTAGAATCTCTTGACGCATTCATTGATGATTTGAAATCTATTCGTGTAGTCCGTAGGTATGGTGACATCTTTGATGAGGTTCGGGGTTTACACCAAGGCGCGAGATAGACTTTCGTATATACCTAGTAGATAATGCAAAGCCAGTTTCATTACCAGTGTGCCACATGGCTCTGGGAGAGAGACGGGAACTCAATAAGCAAGTAGGGGAGCTACTTGAGGAAGGGTTCATAAGAAGAGAGCTTGAGGAAGACAATCCTTGAAGAAGCATTTACATGATACCGTGGAGGTGGTGGAGCCGAGCATGATTAGAGAAGTGGAAGTGGAGCGAGATGCCACGATTAGACGAGCTCCTACATGCATCCTTGGACCGGAGGCCAAGAAGTTACGCAACCGAGAGGTTAAGTTGGTTAAAGTCCAATGGGGAGATGATCAAGGAGATGCAACTTGGGAGACGGAAGACAGGATGCGTACGCTATACCCTTTCCTTTTTAAGGGTATATTCTTAACTTCTCCTTTTTCTACCGCTTTATTTATACTTGTTCTATCGTTTAGTATGTCCTCTTGTATATGTCCTCAATCCTTAGGTAGGAAAATCCTATGGTTGTAAACATGTGTTTGAGACATATCATATTTGGTGGATGCAAGTGGATGCAAATGTTTGCTAGTGGTTGCTCGTGGATGCATTTACACACACATTAGGCGCTAGATCGGCTCAATCACTTTCATATTGCATATGAATAAGTGTGCATAATTAATTTGATGGATGTATTTTGAATGTGTTATCATATGGATGTTGCATTTGAATGAATGATTGTGCACACATGTAAAAATGATATGTATCATTAGGATTCTTTTGCATATATAATGGACGCATGACACTATCATGAATTGAATTAAGGAGGTCGACTGAGTCAATAGACCGCTTGATTTTGCATTAGAGTAAGAACATATACACACACTATGCATATGTTCATGAAAAGCATGAGAAATATTTTAAGGACAATGGATGCTTGTGAATGATGGATGAGTAGATTGATGATTGGATGGTAGGATACATTCTTCTTAACTCAGAGATTTCGGGGACGAAATCCTTTAAGTAGGGGAGAATGTAACACCCTACATTTTTAATGAAATTAAAAATGTGGAAATATGAACATATAGATATATTTAAGAGAAAAATAAAATAATGACAATAAATATTTCATGTAACAAGTTCATGCAGTGAAATGAAGGAAAAAATTAAGTGCAATACACGAAATGCGAAAAAAGCATGCGAACAATTAAATAGAAAAAAAGAAATAAAAAGAAAATTTTGAAGAGCTTTAGGAATTTGGTCACAAAATTAGCGTCACTGCGTTCGTGGCAATTTTCTAGTCAATTTAGACCTACGGTTTGCAGAAATCCGATTTAGGATGAAAAGGATATCTTTAAATTAAATATTGCAGCAAAACATGAAAAAGAGGAATGAGAAAAGAATAAGTTTAGCATTGTTCTAAGGTTTGTAGGTAAAAGACTTAGTAGTTCATTTGGCTAGAACATGTGACTTGCATACAAGAGGTACAGAGTTCGATCCCCGCCAGCGCCATATTTTTCGTTTTAGTGGAATGGCTAGAAAGTGGCTTAGTGTGAACGCAGTTCAAAAAAAGTGGTTTAGTATAAAAATGGTTAATTGGAAAGATAGCTAGACAGAAATATATATATATATATATATATATATATATACACACACACATATATATGACATGTAGGTGTCAACACGCTGCTGCTGCGCATCATGTGGCACACGTGGCGCATTTTTGTTGGTCAAGGATTGTTTTTTTGAACGTGGCTTTTTATGGTTGGTTGGGTGCGATTTTTCTTGTGTTATGGCTGATGTGGCTTTAATTGATTGGTCTGATGAGGTGTCTTTGTGTGATGATGATTTGGATGGCTTAGATGAATCATAAGTTGATCTAAAGGCTCATATTAATCCTAAACTTCTATATAATCACCCCAACCCTCAACCCTAGACCTCACAACCCTAAACTATGATGCCATCATGTTGTTCATCTACAAACTAACCTAGCCGCCGCCATAACAAATCAAATTCTAGATTGAAGATAAAAAGATAAGAGATAAAGTATAGAAGCCTAGGAATTGCGAAAAGGAATTCTAGAACAACAACGAACGAATCAACGGAATAGCTTAGCAACTTCAGAAATCAGATCCCAGAATTCAAGATCCGTTTTCTGTGAGTGCAGTTACTTTCACAAGATAATTATTTAAACGTAATTGTGATGAGTTATGAATTGGACTGTATGAAAATGTTTGTAAATCATATAAAGTTTATGTCTTTGCAAACTATGTTTTGATTTATGCCTGATTTGATTCATTATATGCAAGTTATGTTCTATGTTAATTCATATGCCTAATTACGTATGCAAGTTATTTATGCAAGTTTACTCGATCTATGCAAGTTATGAAAGATTATATGCAAGTCATGTTCATACATGTAAGATCATATTTTATATATTCATATGTTTAGATCTACATGTATATGATTAGATCCATATCAGTCGATATGTTTAGAACTATATGTTCATATGTTTAGATCTACATGTTTATATGATTAGATCCATATCAGTCCATATGTTTAGAACTATATGTTCATGTTTAGATCTACATGTTTAAATTATTAGATCCATATCAGCCCATATGTGTAGAACTGTATGTTCATATGTTTAAATCCATGCAACTTTATGTATAGATCCATGCTAGTTCGCACTCAATACGTTGATTGGATCTATTTTTATATGTTTACTAGATTTATGCTGTCATAGATTTATATTGTTTATGCCACTTATGATGTCATGTGTTTCTTCCCTTTTTCCTTTTTTTATGAGTTGGGCTAATTGCGAGCCTAACGTATCACATGAGCTATACGTACGAACGACGTGGGAACGTTGGGAAAGTTTAGATAAAGGTTGAATATTATGTAATTGGCATAAAAAGGGGTTGTAATCATATAATTAATTTTGGGCATAACTAGAAAATGTGGCATAACTTTAATTGACCACACTTATGGATAATTTACATATAAACTTGGACATGAATGGTAAATATGTAAATTAGCTAAAAGAAGAACGTGCCTAACCCGAGGTTAGATTGAGTTACGGTGTAAGACTGCCGGGAACCGTCCGGCACATCCAGCGATTGCAATAACATAGATCTAATGTGAGAGGTTAGTGCATTAAGCCTAAAAACCCAAGGTTAGAATGAGTTTGCGGTAGAAGTCTGCCCGGAACCGCCTGGCACATCCAGCAACCGCAACAACAGTTCTAATGTGAGAGGTTGGTGCTTTAATGAATCAATTAAAGCTAAGAAACAGACATGCTAAGAATGGAAAGGTTAAGTAACATATGTATAGGCGACACTTAACCAATACAACATGTTAGGTGGGTGGGTAAAGTTAACATGGACAAGGAGACAACGTAACCAATATTACATGAACAAAGCGGATAGAGTTAAGGCAAGCTTAACCAATAATACATATGGACTTGATAAGGGGAAGGGTTAAATAAATCTTTGGTAAGTAGGTAATATTAGTATATATAGGCCCACAAACTTAACCATTAAATAAACATGCGTGAATCAGTGAGAAGGTTAAGTAACATATGAATAGGCAACACTTAAGTAGTACAACATGTTAATTAAGAAAATGGGTGGGGTTAAGTTAAATTGAGAACACTTAACCATTATAACAATTTGATTAGGAAAAACTAGTAACAGGACCCATTTCAGCAGTAACCAACATAGATGCATCATGGTACCCTGAGCTAGGCAGGGTGGGGCACGATTACTGGGCTGATTATAAGCGGTCAAAATAGCGGCGGGTGGTCCAGCAGTGTAGATTCCGAAGGAGTATGGGTGTGCACGTGCTCTGAAGTGGAAAAAGCAGGCACTGGGCATCAGTAGTATACACTGTGCATCTTGAATCGTGTCGGGTAGCCATCATGGGAATTGATACACTCCATGATGGGGCCAGCACAAGTATCTACATACAAGCGGGGTCGAATGACACAAGTAATGAATACATACAAGCGAGGTCGAATGACACAAGTAATAAATACATGCGAGTTAAGGAGTCGATCGAACGAGGAAGGTAGTGGGTACAACTCATGGGGGTAGGAGCAAAAAGGGGGCACCTAGGACAACAACTAGGAGTACACGAAACTACCATTATCATGATTAGTAAGGGTGCGGTGTAACTAGTAATGATATGGTGTTACTAGCATTGGTGCAGTGTAGTAATTATCCTGTAGTGATTAGAAGTGCAATCAATGTTATATCTTGTTTATCTTGTCTGCTTTGTCATGCCTGTTTATTCTACAGTCATTTCTTGCTTTCCAGTTTATGTTCTTATCCTGTTACTTTGATGATTATATTGTTAAAGTCACTAGACTCACAAACTTATGTTTGACCTAGTTTGTTTCTCCTCTTTTCTTCCGTTCCTCCCCCCCCCCCCTCCCCCCCCAAGGTTCTTAGGGAGGAAATACTTAAGCTTAGTTCAGATATCTCTTTCTTCCAGCTTGAAGTTGAAAGGTGTATTGCTTGGCTTTGGTTCTGCAAATGGAATTTTTCTATTAGGGATTATGGCTTTAAAAATATATTTGGAAATGTAATCAAACTTATTTCTGTTTCCGCTGCAACAAAATTACAAAATTTTCAAGTACTACTTTTTTTGTCTTGTAATATTCGGTTTTGTTTACTTATAATGCTCCACGAAACTTAATGCATTCCCTTTGTGAGTGACATTAACGGACGTGGGGTGTTACATATTTAATTCAGTACTGAGATCTTACCATGCCATTTTATGATATTCCTATTATGATAGAATCAATTCTATTGTCACATGTTCATCAGATCTGTTCCTATATGCCTATTTGTCACCATGCCATTGTATGTTTATGCCTGTTTCTGCCATCATATGTCAATTTTGCTATTATCTTCATTTCTTTCCTCTTCCCTACTTCTTTTCCCTTTTTTTTAAAGCCAAGCTACCTTCGAGCCTAGGCATGCCGATGAAATATGCGAACGCGTAAAATTGGGAACGAGGAGAAAACGTTAGAATTGGGGCATAACTGGAATTGGCGGATTCAGGTATGACTTGAATGAAATATATGAAAGTGAATTTGGGACATAAATTAACTCACGATTAAAAGACCTTAATTTTGGCATATAGTTCGTTATGAACATAACTTGGGAAAGGAGCATGAAAACCTATAATGACATAGGTATAATTGACTAAGAAGGAAATGCCTAGAATTTGAATAACTGAAATTGTAATTGTGCTTAGACACGAGGTTAGATTACACTTGTGGTGGAAGTCTTCTTGGAACCTCCCGACATAACCAGCAACCAAAAGTGGTGAATCTAATGTGAGGGGTCTAAGAGCATAAATACGTGACGTGCTAAGACACGAGGTTAAGCCTAATTTGTGGAATAAGTCCTCCCGGACTCGCCCGGCACATCCAGCATGCGCAAGTTGTAGGCTTAATGTGGGAGGTCTAGCACATTACAACCATGAATGGACAAATGGTAATGAATTGGAATAAACAGGGAATGATAGTAACCTATTATAATTAATTACTTTAATAAGAATGTTATATAATAGGTAGGCTTGTCCCAGGGACAAGTGAAAATTATAATATATGTTATAATAAAAAGGAAAGGAAGCTTATTAATAAACCTTAGTTAAGAAAACTAAGTTAACAAGTAAACACCGTCAAGTTGTAGTGATAAGTTTAACAGAAAACAGGTGAACTGAGATGAAGTATACTTAATTACATATTAAGTAAAACATGTTATTACAAATATGGAATCAGACAATGGATATTAAAGAGGGATTGATTACATTCCAGGGGTGAAAGATTGTAGATCACTTTCGTTAATTACAATCTTAAGAATAACATGTGATGAGGCTTATTAATAAACTTAAATGAATTAAGTTATTTTTATATGAAATTAATAAGCATGTGGGACTTGGCAACTTGAAAAGAAGCCAATACGAATAGGGATAACCTGTTAATCTATAATACTTAACCCATTTGAATCCACAGGGATTGTATGAACATGATAATTTGAATAGGGGTTAAGTAAACTTGGTTGAAACAGTGAGAGGGTTAAGTATATCTGGGGCGGGTGAGTAATATTTATATATAGGCCCACAAACTTAACATATTGGGGTTATGTAATTAAAGACACCGTTAGGTAAGCATAACCCATGGAAAACCTATTGGGGATGAAAAGGTCGAGTGTGTACGACTTGTGCAGGATCTATAATATGGCTATGCGGAATGTATGTGATAACCTAAGCTATTCAATAGTTATGCGAATAAATATTCGCAAACAATATATATATCACAAATAATTATAAATGCAGTAAAGTAAAGTAGAGTAACGACACCAGGATTTTTATACTGGTTCGGACCTCCAGTCCTACGTCCAGTCCCGAAGCTTCTCTTCGGCTTTTCACTAAACAACACCCTCGCTTCACCCGGAGGAACAGGTTCACAACTACTTGATTTACGGGCTACAAGTTTACCCACTTGATTTACGGGCCATAAGCTTACCCACTTGATTTACGGGCCACAAGCTTACCCACTTGATTTCACGGGCTACAAGCTTACCCACACAGGACAATTACAAGAGTTTGACTTCTGATTGTGTTCTTCTTTCAACACTGATTTGCCAACGATTGAGTACACCCTTCCTATAATCTTATCCTCAAGTATATGATTTGAATGTAAAGATTTAAGGAAGAAAGATTGCTTGTTGAATCAAATGATATAAAACTGATTAAAGGATTCAACAAGTATTGACTATTTGAGAGAGCTTTTAGAATGCAAGAGAGTATAGAGTTAAGATCACAAAATAGAAGAAGATTCGGTGATTTGAAAGTATGATTTCAAGTCTATTTATAGTGTAGAATAGTTGCATTCCTTCATGAAGAGTTTCTATAAAGAGTTGTGTCCATTTCCCTTGAAATTGAATAGAAATCTCTTCAAAAAAAGAAGCATCCTTTCAGAAAAATTACAGCAAGAAAAAAGGTCGACAGGTCGAAATTAACAGGTCGACAGGAATTTGAAAAAATAGCCGTTATGCACAAAAGACAATAGGACCGGTCGACAGGTCCTTTTTGGGCGGTCGACCGTTTTCTTGCTGTGGACTGGAGAACCTCGGTCCACAGTCTATATCACTCTGCACTCTTTCCCGGTCGAAGCCTGGACCGTTTGGGCTTTTTCTGTGACTTTTCAATTCTTCAAATATACAGATTTCAGCCCCAGCTAATTTCAATTTCTAAATTGTTTTGTGCATTCGTGTTATACTTTGAGGATAGATTTTAACATAAATCTAACACGACTCCATACCTACATATATATAATCTTAGCTCCATGTCATGATTTCCATTGATCTTCACTACGATCTTCATTGATTTCCACTTTGATAAATATGAATTCAGCTCGTCAATGATCTCTATTTCTATGTTGTCATTAATCAAAATCTTGTGTATCAACAGGGGATATGTAATTAAAGACACCGTTAGATAAGCATAACCTATGGAAAACCTATTGGGGTTATGTAATTAAAGACACGGTTAGGCATGCATAACCTGTGGAAAACATATTGGGGTTATGTAATTAAAGACACCGTTAGGTAAGCATAACCTGTGGAAATCCTAGTGGGGATGCAAGACAAAGGGGAGAGCTTGCATCATCTTGTGTATGGGACCCGTTTCAGTCAGTAACCCATAGAACGGTATCAAACGAGTACTCCACCCTAAGTCAGAGTCGGGGCACGCTTACTGGGTTGATTGTAAGAGATCCAAATGTGGAGGACGGTGTGGGCAGTGCAAACCGACCATGCCATGTGCGTGCATGGTCCGGGCAGAGAGGGATAAGAAGACCGTAACACCTGTAGATACGGTTGTGCACATCATGAAGATGAAGACTTGCAACTTTAGGAAGTGACACCTCCTACTGTAGGGCCAGCACAGGATATCTATGCGGATTAGGGAGCCGATCGATTGGAGAAGTAATTAGGGTACATCTAGACATATGTCTAAGTCTACATCTGGTATTTGTTGGGATCATCTTGTTCTAGTTATACTAGTATTGGTGCAGAGCAAGGAAAGTATTAAGAAGGTGCTATCTATTCTATCCTGTTGTCCTTTTTACCGTATCATACCTGCCTTTTATGTAGTTATCTCTCTTATCCGCTTTATATGCATGTCATGATACTTTTACTTATTTATATGCTAAAAGTAAATGGACTCGCCAGACTTTATGTCCAACTTATTTTGTTTCCTCTTCTTCCTCTTCCCTCCCCCCAGGTTCTCAAGGTGGGAATATTCAAGCTTGATCAGGATTCTGCTTTGTCTTGCTTGGAGCTGCTTAGATGTATGATTGATTTGCTATCTCTCTACTATGGCTTATGTTTTGGGGAACTATGCTTCTTTTATTATTGTACTCTGATGTTTTAAGCACAAGCCAGAAATTTTAATGACGTGCTGGTTTTTATGTATCTCAGACATATGATGTTTTGAACCACGATGCTTTATGATTAATAATGTTTTTAATTCCTCTGCTATTTTATATCTGTCTTGTAATGTTTCTGTTTCTGTTTACCTATAACGCTTCACGAAACTTAATGCATTCTCTTAATGAGTGACACTAACGGACGTGGGTGTCACGGAGTACTGGCATATTATTGAAAGGGTCATGAGATACCTAAAATGAAAAATGAACCGTGGATTACATTATGAAAACTTTCCAGTTGCATTTGAAGGATATTCTGATGCATACCGGAATACTTTATCTGATGATTTAAAATCGACCAATGGCTATATATTTAGCATTGCTGGAGGAGCTATTTCTTGGAAATCTAAGAAACAGACTATTTTGGCTTAGTCTACTATGGAGTCTTAGATGATAGCACTAGCTGTAGCTAGTGAAGAAGTAGAGTACTTGAGAAATCTACTAGTTGAGATTCCCATATGGAAAAAACTGATACCAGCTATGTTAATACATTGCGATAGTACCGAAATGTTGATGGGCCTTTCGGCCAGCCCATGAAGACTCGACAACGCCATGGTCCCGTGCCTTGGATACCCGAAGTAGGTAGCCAAAGTCAAGAAGTGGAACAATCGATGAGGCCCGTCACTTGGGTTTATAACCCATGCCAGATGTTGTCCAGAAGAAGCCCGATGTGATCAGACATACTTAGCCATATCACACCCGGTTACGAACCTGATGCCCGCCTGAAGAATAGCTCACAGTTGACCTTATCCATTCCAAGCCATTCGAATCATACGAATCAATTTCCACCCATCGTTGGTAATTCAAGGAGTACCAATTCCTTAGGAGAAAGATACTTCTTCAGACTTAACTACTCTTTTGGATCCTGCAACACATATTCAAGTCAGCTCAAGCATTGTATCACCTATAAATATCCCTTCTGGACTCAGAAGAAGGGACTTTTGGAAGATTGAATACTCTAGCTTTCAAATATTTGTTGATCTCTTATTGTATTGTTGTTGTAATTATTCCGCCTAATAGTTTAAAGAGTATATAAGAGGTTATAAAGTGGACGTAGGCTCATTAACGCCGAACCACTATAAATTTGTGTGTGATTTATCCTTTTTTCATTTTTACAATCATTTGTCTTCATTTATTCTCTACATAACCCTTTTTTTGGGTGTTGTGCCAATTTTTGGTGTCAACATGCGGCTATTGCAAAAGTCCAGAACCATTATTATAACGGTAAGAGATGACAGATACATTGTAAGCACAACACTGTTAGAGAGCTACTTTCTTAAGGTACTGTTAGAGCGGATTATGTACGTAATGATGAAAATTTGGCAAATCCTCTGACGAAAGGACTGTTTAGAGAGAAAGTCCTTAGTAATTCTCAAAGAATGGGACTATTCCCTTTAGATTGTTGAGTCACGAACAATGGTAACCCGATCCAATGACTAAAGATTCCAAGAACTAGGTTCAATGGGTAAAAATAAGTTGTGTAGCAATAGTAGTTGAACATGCTATTTTTATACATTAAGAAGCATGTATTCCTGAAGTGATTAGAGGATGAGTTAATAGAAACTCTTAATGAGATCTATACTCTATTTGAGTAGAGTACCTACCTTCAGGAGTGCTCTTGATAGACTCACCTATGTGAATGTGGAAATATAGTCGTTTGTTTGAAGTTTTGGGCAAAACTTCTAGAGCGTTCACTAAACTGGGATAGACGTGCAAGACCACTAACTCACGGGATTATTTGATTGCACTATAGAAAAGGTTGTGTGTGGTCTGATGTCAGGAATAGAGTTCAAGACCATGTGTCACTCTAGTAACCGAATCTTATTCGCTATGTAAAGGTTCAAGTCGGAAGACACCTTTGTTTGTGAACAATTTTATATTTTTTTAAGAAACTGCTCGAAAAATATTTAACAAAAAATTAAGTGGGGGATTGATGGAAATGTTTTATGTATGTAATGAATTTATTTAAAAATTGATTGTAGTTACCAAAAATTTATTATTGAGCAACTAATGCAATAGAGCCAATGAAAGTTATAACGGTAATATATTTTCATATATGTAAATGTATTTATAAGCCATTATTGTAATTGAACATTCACGGTCATAAATATATGTGACTTTTTATGGAGCTGTAACAAAAATAAATGGTATTAAAATATTTCTATGAATGATAATCAATTAGGATTTATTATCATTCATCTCTTTTGAAACTTATGCCATTTACATGACAAAAAATTGCAACTTTTTGAATGTTTCTTTTATTTATATGGTATTAATTGCGGTCCAATTTTCCTCCCCACTAACCTAGCTAATGTTACCCTTTTCTTTTTGTCTATAGAAGGAATATGTCAGACAAAGCATTATACACAACATTCTTTTCTTTGCTCTCTTTCTCAAAAAACTCTTTTGTCTTCATTGAATTTTTATTACAACACAAAAGAGCAGTACATTTTTTTAACTTGAGTGCAAATCAGGCTCAATTCATTATGCAAGCGAATTGATTTTAAAGAAGAAGGCTGTATTATCCTAGAGGCGGCGGTGAAAGGTAGGAACTGCTTTGCACCATTGAGCAGATCGCCAAAACGTCTTCAAGAGAGCGACTTTGTACGTGACTTAGTCATTAGTTTTCAGCACTTATATATTATAATAAGTTTTGCATGTTGCATCTACCACTTCAATGAATATTAAGAGTTTCATTACAACAATTCTTAAAAGCAGGGTGATCTACTCATTATGAATTATTATGGATTTTTATCACAACAATACTTGAAAATATGTTGAAATCTACATTTCTTGCTCTTTGTATTCTTTATCATAACCAAAGTTATTTAAATTCTTCCGGAATTTGTATAATTTCATCGTTTATATAGCTTTAGGGTATTGTAAACAATTTAAACACTTTCATTACTTTAATCAATTTAATTATCTCTGGAAGTACAATGCTCATGGCACATAACATGCTGTTGACACTCTAAGGTGCTTCAGTAACTAAAGTGTGTTTTTGTCATTATATATATTTCTATTTTTATCCTGTGAACTACAGGTTCATATCTTATGGACTACAGGTCCATATATCTTATTTAGGAGAATTTCATGATGGTCAATCATGTTCCTCTCTTAATATGAGATATTTAATCCATTTACGAATATAAGCGCTTTATTATTTATTAATTTATCATCGATGATTATTTCTTGGCAATTCTATACATGATTTATTAAGATCTCTAAACTTATCATGCTTTAGGTATCTAAACCACTTCTAGAGTTATTTGATAATTATGTCATGGGTTTCTTTCAAAGCACCCTTAAGTGTTTCTTAAGGAACATTCACCTCCTTTATTTGACATTTTTATGACTTACTCCACAAATATTTTGAACTGATTTTTATATCACATTTTCAACTGTGATTTACACATTTTGATCCTTCGGGTATTCAAATCTATATTGAAGAAAGTCTATTAGGGACATAGTTGATAATTTATGCAAGTTACTTAATACTTTGTATAATTGTATATGTTATCAAATATTTAACACCAATGATCCCTTTATATTCCCCCTCAATGTTGATAAACATTATCAAATTAAATAATAAATCTTTTTTAGATTCTCATTTTTGATCCATTATCACATTATAACTAGAAAATACATTAGATGAAGTTCAATTGTAGGAGGATAATTCTCTTATTAGATGATAAGATGCATTCATATAGTATTGCTTATTCCCTTTCATTGATCTGGTAACTTAGAGGAATTTTCTATCATTTAAATATGCACATGACTTCAGGTCATTTAATATTGATGTCAATCGACCTTTGAAAATAATAATAAGAATAATATATTCATAATTTATAATATGAGCTCATAACAACTTCGGGTTGTAAATTAAATATTCATATATATGTGCATATACGTTCGTCCACACATTGCACATGTAATTTATTTGCATATTCTCTCTCATTTGAGTTATCAATTTTAGAATAGATTGGTTATAAGGTTCCAATCATTATTTTTGGCTTATCAAGCAATGTCAACATGAATCTTAAAGTTCGTATCATAATATCCAAAACATCTAGTTTGGAATTGTATTGAACTTCTAGTTCAAATAATATATTTAAAATTTATTCTTTAATACAATATGTAAATTTAAATATATAAGAAAGATACAACTCATTTTGAAAAATGTGGAATCTTTGGATGCATCATTATTTCCCTATATGATGTGACTTCTTTAAGTACAATGTTATTACTCCACACAGTTTGAATAAAGCTCCAGGCTTTTAAATTGTGAAATATTTCAATTTCATTAATTGAGGAACTTTGAGTTCCTATGCATATATAGACACATACATATGTATATCAAGTTTATAAATTTATGATGAACTTCTGGTTCTCAACCTTTTAACATACTTCTAATTTAGAAGCTTTCACATTTTTGCTAACTGTCAATATTTCAAGCTTGTAAACTTTATCAAAAAGTTTTTTTTTCATAATTCAAGACTTCAGGTCTCAGATTCTAAGTTATACAACTTCTTCCATTACATTAAATATTACTTGCTAAACACAACGAATACTAATATATATGTATATTCTTATTCCAAACACAAATCATTTAACTTACAATAACTAATGCATTTAACACATTTATGATATTATGGTAATATAATATTATCATAATGATACATTTAATATAAAATAGTGGAAATAACCGTTATGTGATAATATATTATCATAATGATACATTTAATATAAAAACTGCGGAAATAACCATTATGTGGGTCAAATATATGAATCAAGTAAATTTTACGTAAATGAACAGGAAATTTTGGGTCTAGCTACAGTACTGATCAATGATAAAGATGAAATGAATAACTTATATTTGTACTGCATTCTCAATAATCATATTTTCTAAAATACCATTTATATGCATAATGTCTAATCGAGAATTGAGTGAAAGTGCATAATCATAAAACGAAGATTTTACATTCTTTAATATGAATAATTATATAAACTTGCAGATTTATACATAAAATTCACAACATAAAATTACACATTTTAGATTCAAATTATACAATCCATATAAAAATCTTTTAGATCTTCCATTTTACATCAAAATTGCTTCTTACCATCATAGAAACTGCAGGTTCTAAGGTTTCCATTTTATAACAAAAATTGCTTTTGCATCCACTTCCGGTTTGTGAAATTAAGATCAATATTTAGATCTTAACTTAATATGATCTTTAGGATGCTTTTTTTAAATAGAAGTTTTCCTAAAAAACAGTAAAAAAATTCTTTTGGAAATATGTGTAATGTCCCGGATTTTTGACCGACCTTGTAATCTATAAATCTTAAATTTTGCTAGCAATTAAAGTCAGTTAAATAAGATTTGAATTTGAATATTTTAGATAATTTTGAAATAAAGATTGGCTTAAATTACTATGTGTATGTTTTTAACCTATGCACAGGAAAATGTTATTTAATATTTCCATTTAAATCTTGTTTTAACTTATATAATTGCTTAAAAAAATTATATTTGAGAAAAGTTAAATTAATCTTTATATATATATGTGTGTATATATATATATGTAAATTAAAATAGTAACTCTTGTGCATATTTTATTTCTTGACATATATACTTATAAGATGATATGACAATAACATGTCATATAATTAATTAAAATGGGAGAAATTCAAATTCAATTGATGAAAATATTATTTTGCACATTGTTTTTCCATTTTTAATCCATGAAGCACACTAGCATTGAATATTCACATCAAATCTTTTTATGTGGATTGTTGCTTAGTTATAAAGTATTTCCAAGTAGGAATGCATAGCCTATAACCTATGAAGATATGGTGTATACTTGAAGTGAAATTCTAGAATAGTAAACAAATAAATTGAATTACTTAATAGCTAAGTAAAACACTAGAAAACACGCACAATAGCCCTGCACATGTATTTGTACCCAAAAGTTTGATTCAGCCATATCTTTTTCTTTGGTATGAAGCCTTGTCACTTACCCCTTGTCAATCTTAAACCAAGTCTCCATAACAGCTAGCCTATAAGCCCATACATTTGCATATGGTTTGTGCACATCAAAGGACTGTTATAAAACATAGACTAGCTATACATCCTTTTCCTGTCCTTTTCAGTCAGCTAGCAGAAACAGTTATGACCATAGCTATTCTTCCCATCCAATATGTAGGTATATGTGGTCTTTCAATCAATCACAACAGCGCCCTTGATATCCAATCCATCAAGGCAAGACAACCTATAAATTAACCTAGCAAAAGCCTCAAATTCGTACACCATATTCACTAATAAATACATGGGAATATCAGTGCAACTCCACACATTAGAAGCCAACCTGAATACTTAGAAGGGAAAATTGCCGAGAGTAGCATGCTTAGAACAGAGATGAAGAAGAAAATCTGAAAAGCAAATATGTGATTAAACATTCCTTTGGTTTTTTTTCCTGTTTGTTCCAGCTAATCTAAGACTATATATAGATCAGTATACATATGAGTTATATTGACTAAAACATGGATGATTGATTTAGGAATGGCTGAAATATTGAGTGGGTGTTGGTTTGGAACTGGAAAGTAAAATAGTGGACAGTTTTTTACTTGAAATTTGCAATTGTTGAACTAGGACCTGATCTTATACTAATCAGTATATGTGTACAGGCCAATATGACTTGTTATTTGATTTTTAAAATATCATTAAATGATGGGAGGAATTAAAATAAAAACCTGACAGTATATTAATGAAACTATGACCATTTAAATCTATTTAGTTATATGTATGCTGCTATTACGCATATGCTGGGTATATTAAATAAGGTTAATTCACCTCTGCATATGGATCTTGTTGAGGGAAACAATGCAAATAAAGAGACTATCCATGTTTTTGGGTACTAAGTGCAATAAAAGCATGCATAGGTTTTGGACTGCTGTATGTGCATATCATCATGTATGGAAAGGGGTGTCATCAATTTTTAATCATTACAAAGGGGTTATCCAGCAGAATATCACTGAGTTGCTTAGGGACGCTTATGGCCTAGTGGATTGTTGCATACCATGCTTCTGTAAGGTCTTGCATTCAAGCTCTTTGTTGGGGTCTATGTTTGTTCTGATGACTTTGCTTTCTATTTTCCGTTGTTACCCACTACAGAACATTATCACTTTGAAATTTATCTATACATGTAGAATTGGATTCTTTACCACTTTCATTTTCTCTCCCTCTTGGTACACTCAGACGCCATTCGTGTATGCTGAGTTTAAAGCCCATTAACCCGCTTATTCCTATTGTTATCCTTACAGTTTTGCTGTACATATTGTGTACTATATGTATTTATCTACGGAGACCTCCCTCATTGTTTATTCTGTTGTCATGGTTTTACTACTTGAAAATGCGAAATTTCTAGTATTATGATCAAAATGCTTTGCAATTTTCATATTAAACAGGTTTGTACAAACACTTTGATGTTGAATTCCTTACCATTAATACATGATATCAAATATTAGTTGTACATTAGCCTTTTAGGTCATATACAAACTAACAAAACAGAGACAGGAACCAATAATTGTCAAAGAACTTATTCAAGTAAATTGTTCATTTCTTTTACAAACATGGCTTTGGTTTAAACAGTTAAAAAACAAACTGAAATTTGTCAACTGAAAGCAAAAGCTCATTCGATGAAATACACAAACAGGAAATTTCAAAGTAACAGTTATTTAATAAATGTAATACAAAATCTATGCGAGTATTATAAACTAACAGTTATTATATACTCAATGGTATATTTACTTAGTCTCGACTCTCGATTGAGATGGCTTGGGTTGTACTATACCACCGTTATATGAGAGCAGACTTGAAGGGCAGAGTCGTGGCAAGAACGGGTTGTTCATGTACAAACGTGGACATGTAGCTGTGCTGATTAGTTTGGTACTGGGTTAGGGAGGAGCAAGCGAAGTACTGGGTGGCCGAAGCTATTTGTTTGGATGAAGCAAGAAGCATATATATATATAATGCATATGCATTCGTGGTGTGGTGCTAATTTTAAATATATACAGTCTGTTGAACGGCTGCAAGATGCCTCATTCGTTGAAGAAGCTTTCCATAAAAGTAAACTATGCAATATATATGTAGAACGTATGTGTATGCTTTAAAGTGGGCGGTGTTTTCATCCCTTCTAGCTCACGTGAGTACACATATGTACATATGTGTTTGGGTGTAAGGGACATTGTGTTTTATATGTAGCTGTGGTAGGTTTGGCAAGATGGGAACTGGGAAGGGATCGAAGCAAGAAACCTCGGACGTGGCTGTTGGAGCAAGCAACCATACGAGAGCAGGCTAAATGTTTACAAGAAAAGAGTGAAAGAAAATATAAGGAAAGCATGGCGGTGACAGCAACAACTAAGAGGGGGAATAAAGGGTGGGTAAAATATTGGGATTTCGAAAGGCCGAAGAAACGAAAAGAAAAAGAAAGTGAGAAAAGAAGTTGGAATGAGTATAGGAGATTAAATAAATAGGAAAGCAAAAATGGGAAAATGTGTTAGCATGATACCTGATGGGCTTTGGGTCCGAAATTTACTGATAATAGAAGAGAATTGAAATGAAACATGGGCCTTAAAGGTATTGAACTTGGGCTAAATTAAATAAATAAAAATAAAGAGAATAAGGTAATGAAAGAAAGAATAAGAAGAAATAAAAAGAGAAGTTAATAAAAGAAAATTTGGGAAAAAACTGAAAGTAGAAATTTAGAAAAAATAAAATAAAGGGTTTTTCTTTTACTTAATTATAAACTAAATATATAAAGATATTTAAAGGAAATGAAAGTAATATTTATAGAACAAATAAAAAGGCAAAATGTGGTATGGATGATGAAATATGAACGAAGCAGATATAGGTGATCAGACAGGATCATTGTAAGCAGATGTGTACTTTGTTAACAAAGTTATTTAAACAAATAAATAGAATTAGTTTTATATTCTTTTGAATTAATTCAAAGAAAACACGGATTTCACTTAGATATAAAATCCAATAATTAGTTCATGTCAAAGTAGTTGAACAGTAATCGAGTAGATGTAGTGATAAATATGAGATGACTGATCATCAATAACACTATGTTATAATGAACGTCGTTGTTTGAATGAAAATGATACTTTAGATATTTATCGAGTTAGGTCGATAAATATATTTTAATTGAGAAATGAATTAAAAATAAATGAATTAACAGTGATGGAAATTCATGTAAACTTATATAGGAACTAGATAAACAGGAATTGGATCCCGTACCAATATTTATTAATGAGATCGAGTTGATAGGATAAATGATTCCAAAAGGAAGGATATTCACAATCCAATGTGAATATCGTACGAAGCAAATGTATGGCAGACAAGAATGGTTGTAAGGATTATCAGTAAGATATTTTGGTTAACTGATAACGATGAATTTATTTTGAAGTTCAGAAATTAAATGGAATGGGGATAGTTCGAAAGAGATGTCATATTGGAAATCAGTTAAGTTGAATTTAAGGAAAGTATCATTTACTTTCAGTTTTAAATAAATATTTAAACTAATTATATGTATTGAGAATTAATCTAAGGAAATAAAATAGTAACTATATTTTTAAGTAGTAGAAATTGAAGTATGGATGATAACAATAATGTTGTAATCAATAACAAATAAATAGGAGTCTTTAAACAGAATTAAATATGATTTGGAAATTACTTTCCAAGATCAATCAATTTATAAACGATGTTTATTTGAAATGTTGAATTGTGATAGACCAGATGTGTTATGATAATTGATTTAATTGATTGTAATGTCGTGTCATGACCCAGTTAACTTGTTTAGTCACATCTTGTCAACATTAAGTTATACAAACTACTGTTGAAATCTGGAATCTTATATGTTAAATATTTCTGTATATAAGTCTTGATAATCAATTAAGGATATAGAAACTCATATGAGATATATTGGTTTATTTCCTTTAAGAATCACTTGACCCTAAAATATGCTAACGTTAATCGATTCAAAGAGATCGGGATTGGCTTTATAAAAGAGATCCAAATACCACTTTGTTTCGACCTAGGCGTTTGTTAGTTTGAATTCAAGTGAAGACTATTGAAGACGGTGTTTGTGCAAGGATTGTTCTGTTTACATAATAGTGCCTTCGGTTTGTCCAGACCTAGGACAACTTGTATGGACGAATGTCTGACAGAGTATACCTAACAAATCACCTAAGTTGATCTCTTCAAAACTATGTTTGGTGGAGGAGAAATCGTTTCTCTTAGCTTTATACCCATAGTTTTGGGGAAATCAATTTGTCATTTGGCATGTTTGACAATGTGGCATTTAAAGTGAATAAAGATGTGATGTTCTAAAAGGTAACTTTCGACCTCAAGCCTCACAACCGGGAAATGACAAAAATCGGGCAGGCGGCATGACTATGTGGGTCGCTCCCAATAGAGTGTATTGTCACCATCTAGAGAATATTCATTTTGTTACTTCTTTTCAATTCTGTATCTCCTAGGAACGGTTATGTTGCTAGCAACCATAGGTGGCAATATATTCGATACACTCAAGAGAAATGAGTGGTCGGTCATGTGTGGCCGGGTTGCAAGAAGTACTTGTTGAACCCAGTGTTTTCCTCTCTAGAGATACACTATCGGAAGGTGGTTCCATACCTTGTCGTAGTTGGAAATCCATTATCCCTAAGCGCCAAACGGTTTTGTTTGTATACTATATATGTGGAGCGTGAGATGCAAGCGTTTTGCTAGATTCTAATTCATTTATGGAAAACCCTAGACATTATTATGATATCAGTATAGTTATGATTTTAAAATGTTTTGGGTTATCGTAAGATAAAAACCATCCGAGTTTATGTGTGGATCGGTTTTACGATTATATTTTCTTTCAAAAGAAATTTTCCAATTTAAACAAGCTTTTTGAAATCGTTTACCCACACCAGTCCCATTACTGACCCAGAGTTTATTTTTCTATGTTTTCCCTAAATTCTTGGGTGCCCAAATTTGTATGGTCAGTCAAGTAGTTCAGGATTTTACAGATAATCTGGAAGGAGCTAAAGCAGGAGGTTTCAACATTAGATATATAGAGTTTAGTATATATCATGTACTCTGATGTTGTATGTAAGTTCAGATACAGTTTTGTATTTTTTAAAGCTTATATCTATATTATATTTCATTCCACTGCGATTGTGAGATTCAGTGTTATTCATTTCTTACTTCTATCTTATTTCTTCTATTCTAATTTTCTATCCTTTCTATTTCTCATCCTCTAACTTCTTTCTATTGATGATTCATATTTTCATGCATTTTGGTTCAGATTCGTATTGTATTTAGTCGACTCATAGGGTTCGAATTTGCAGGTCGTTGCAGTTGGTATCAGAGCCAGGTTGAGAATAATCTTGGCTCTGTGACGTGACTCGATAGAGATGGGATTAGTAAATACCCTAGATTGTGTTTGAGTATATATATGAGCGCGTGTTTGTTAATTAATATAAAAACTCTTTTATGTTGTGTTGATTGGTTTATCAAGTGGCATAAGAATTCTTGTCAATACAGAAGTCGACACTGTATCGAAAAGTATTTTTAAACCTTTGACTAGAGTAATTCGACACAATATTATTTTAAAAACTGAGTAAATGAAATAACTTTACTCAAAATTATATTTTGATATAAAGGAAAGGAACAATTTTCTGAAATTATTGTAAATAAGAGTATTGATTACTATTTGATCTGATAATCAGATTATAACATTGAGATGATTATTTACAACCAAATTAGATTTGTATAAAACTGAAATATGTAAATAAGACAAATGAGAAATGGAATTTTGAATTTTTGGAAATTTGAATGAATTTCGAATAAGAAAAATTTTGGGTTTCCACTAAATAAATTCAGAATTAAATGAGTATTTGAATATGAACTTATGTGAATTAAACAGATTGATTTTTGGGAATTGTAATAATTTGGGATCTAACTAGGGATTGGTTAAGTTAAATGGGTTTCTAGGCATTGATCTGATGTTGATTTCGGTCTTCGGAATTGATACTTACAAGATTATTTTCTTACCGATTTATGGTTAGAGACTAATGAATGTTGAGAAAGAAAAATGGCCTAATAAAAATGTAAATGTTTTTCAATTTTAATAACAGGTAACTCGGGTTACACAAATGAATATATTTGATTGATGGACGCTTATGGGTGAAAGTACGTGAATTAAATGCTAACAGGAGATACAAGTTAATATTTGAATGGGAAAATCAATTGGTTTTGTGGATTCTCTAATGATTAGAGAAGGTGTAGGGAGACGAATTTCGGAGTTATACTATGGAGCCGTATGATAGAAACGCTACTGAATTTTTCGAGAAGTTAAGAATCTAATTCCTAAGAGGATTGTGATAACTAAGAATTGATTTGCTGAAAACGAGACAATTAAAAATAAGTTGATCAAGTGATTTAGAATCAACTTGATTAAATAAGTATTTCATCAAGTATTTGTCAAGAACGAGGAAAGGAAACGAAGAAGTTTAGAGATGGGTAGTAACTCTATAGTGAGCTAATGAAGCTGCCTAAGGAGAAATGGAATGAAATCCTAAAGAATGTTCATGAGAAGCTAAAGGCAGCATATGAGAAGTGTATCCGGAGTTTTGTTTGATAGTTATTATTGATGTGTATTGAATGCTTTGATTGTTGTGAAATTAACTGATGTGTTTTGGATGCCATGTATGTGTGTTGGTAAATCTATAATATTAAATATAACTGGAAATTCTCCGGTTACTCTTTAATTTCGAGAACGAAATTCTTTTAAGGGGGTGGATTCTAATGTCCCGGGTTTTTGACTGACCTTGTAATCTATAAATCTTTAATTTTGCTAGTAATTAAAGTCAGTTAAATAAGATTCGAATTTAATATGTTAGATAATTTTGAAATAAAGATTGGCTTAAATTACTATGTGTATGTTTTTAACCTATGCACAGGAAAATGTTGTTTTAACATTCCATTTAAAACTTGTTTTAACTTATATAATTGCTTAAGAAAAATTATATTTGAGAAAAGTTAAATTAATCTTTATATATGTATATATATATATGTGTGTGTGTGTGCGTGTGTATATATGTATGTAAATTAAAATAGTAACTCTTGTGCATATTTGTTTTCTTGACAAATATACTTATAAGATGATATGACAATAACATGTCATATAATTCATTAAAATGGGAGAAATTCAAATTCAATTGATGAAAATATTATTCTGCACATTGTTTTCCATTTTTAATCCATGAAGCACACTAGTATTGTATATTCACATCAAATCTTTTTATGTGGATTGTTGCTTAGTTATAAAGTATTTCCAAGTAGGAATGCATAGCCTATAACATATGAAGATATGGTGTATACTTGAAGTGAAATTCCAGAATAGTAAACAAATAAATTGAATTACTTAAATAGCTAAGTAAAACAATAGAAAACACACACAACAGCCCTGCACATGTATTTGTACCCAAAAGTTTGATTCAACCATATCTTTTTCTTTGGTATGAAGCCTTGTCACTTACCCCTTGTCAATCTTAAACCAAGTCTCCACAACAGCTAGCCTATAAGCCCATACATTTGCACATGGTTTGTGCACATCAAAGGACTGTTATAAAGCATAGACCAGCTATACATCCTTGTCCTGTCCTTTTTAGACAGCTAGCAGAAACAGCTATGACCATAGCTGTTCTTCCCATCCAATATGCAGGTATGTGTGGTCTTTCAATCAATCACAACAGCGCCCTTGATATCCAATCCATCAAGGCATGACAACCTATAAACTACCCTAGCAAAAGCCTCAAATCCATACACCATATTCACTTATAAATACATGGGAATATCAGTGCAACTCCACACATTAGAAGCCAACCTGAAAACTTAGAAGGGAAAATGGCCGAGAGTAGCGTGCTTAGAACAGAGGTGAAGAAGAAAAACTGGAAAGCAAATAGCTGAGTAAACATTCCTTTGGTTTTTTTTCTTGTTTGTTCCAGCTAATCTAGGACTATATGTAGATCAGTATACATATGAATTATATTGACTAAAACATGGATGATTGATTTAGGAATAGCTGAAATATTGAGTGGGTATTGGTTTGAAACCGGAAAGTAAAACAGTGGACAGTTTTTAACTTGAAATTTGCAATTGTTGAACTAGGACCTGATCTTAAACTAATCAGTATATGTGTATAGGCCAATATGACTTGTTATTTGATTTTTAAAATATCATTAAATGATGGGAGGAATTAAAATAAAAACCTGATAGTATATTAATGAAACTATGACCACTTAAATCTATTTAGTTATATGTATGCTGCTATTATGCATATGCTGGGTATATTAAATAAGGTTAATT
Organism: Allium sativum; assembly: GCA_030737875.1. NCBI lineage: Eukaryota > Viridiplantae > Streptophyta > Magnoliopsida > Asparagales > Amaryllidaceae > Allium > Allium sativum. The sequence continues at coordinate 832,953,482 of CM060910.1, forward strand.
CACCTCTGCATATGGATCTTGTTGAGGGAAACAATGCAAATAAAGAGACTATCCATGTTTTTGGGTACTAAGTGCAATAAAAGCATGCATAGGTTTTGGACTGCTGTATGTGCATATCATCATGTATGGAAAGGGGTGTCATCACTTTTTAATCATTACAAAGGGGTTATCCAGCAGAATATCACTGAGTTGCTTAGGGACGTTTATGGCCTAGTGGATTGTTGCATACCATGCTTCTGTAAGGTCTTGCATTCAAACTCTTTGTTGGGGTCTATGTTTGTTCTGATGACTTTGCTTTCTATTTTCCGTTTTTACCGATTACAGAACATTATCACTTTGAAATTTATCTATACATGTAGAATTGGATTCTTTACCACTTTGATTTGCTCTCCCTCTTGGTACACTCAGACGCCATTCGTGTATGCTGAGTTTAAATCCCATTATCCCGCTTATTCCTATTATTATCCTTGCAGTTTTGCTGTACATATTGTGTACTACTTGTATTTGTCTACGGATACCTCCCTTATTGTTTTTTCTGTTGTCATGGTTTTACTATTTGAAAATGCGAAATTTCTAATATTATGATCAAAATGCTTTGCAATTTTCGTACTAAACAGGTTTGTACAAACACACTGATGTTGAATTCCTCAACATTAATACATGATATCAAATATAAGTTATACACTAGCCTTTTCGGTCATATACAAACTAACAAAACAGATATAGGAACCAATAATAGTCAAAGAACATATTCAAGTAAATTGTTTAGTTCTTTTACAAACATTGCTTTGATTTAAACAGTTAAAGAACAAACTGAAATTTGTCAACTGAAAGCAAAAGCTCGTTTGATGAAATACGCAAACCGGAAATTTCAAAGTAACAGTTATTTAATAAATGTAATTCTATGCGAGTATTATAAACTAACAATTATTATATACTCAATGGTATATTTACTTGGTCTCGACTCTCGAATGAGATGGCCTAGGTTATACTATACCACCATTATAAGGGAGCAGACTTAAAGGGCGGAGTTGTGGCAAGAACAGATTGTTCATGTACAAAGGTGGACATGTAGATGTGCCGATTAGTTTGGTACTGGGTTAGGGAGGAGCAAGCGAAGTACTGGGTGGCCGAGGTTGTTTGTTTGGATGGAGCAAGAAGCATATATGTGTATATATATAATGCATATGCATTCGTGGTGTGGTGCTAATTTTAAATATATACAGTTTGTTGAATAGTTGCAAGATGCCTCACTCGTAGAAGAAGCTTTTCATAAAAGTAAACTGTGCAATATATATGTAGAACGTGCGTGTATGCTTTAAAGTTGGCGGTGTTTTTATCCCTTCTAGCTCACATGAGTACACATATGTACATATGTGTTTGGGTGTGAGGGACATTGCGTTTAGACATGTAGCTATGATAGGTCTAGCAAGATGGGATCTGGGAAGGGATCGGAGCAAGAAACCTTGGACATGGCTGTTGGAGCAGGCAACCATACAAGAGCAGGCTAAATGTTTACAATAAAAGAGTGAAAGAAATTATAAGGAAAGCATGGCAGTGACAACAGCATCTAAGAGGGGGAATAAGGGGTGGGTAAAATATTGGGATTTCGAAAAGCTGAAGAAATAAAAAGAAAACGAAAGTAAGAAAAGAAGTGGAAATGAGTATAGGAGATTAGAGAAATAGGAAAGAAAAAATGGGAAAAAGGGAAAACGCGTGAGCCTGATACCTGATGGGCTTTGGGTCCGAAGTTTACTGATAATAGAATAAAATTGAAATGAAACATGGGCCTTAAAGGTATTAAATTTGGGCTAAATTAAATAAATAAAAATAAAGAGAAGAAGGTAATGAAAGAAAGAATAAGAAGAAATAAAAAGAGAAGTTAATAAAAGAAAATTCGAAAAAAAAACTGAAAATAGAAATTTAGAAAAAATAAAGGGTTTTTCTTTTACTTAATTATAAACTAAATATATAAAGATATTTAAAGGAAATGAAAGTAATATTTATAGAACAAATAAAAAGAGAAAATGTGGTATGGATAATGAAATATGAACGGAGCAGATATAGGTGATAAGACAGGATCATTGTACGCAGAAGTGTACTTTGTTAACAAAGTTATTTAAACAAATAAATAGAATTAGTTTTATATTCTTTTGAATTAATTCAAAGAAAACACGGATTTCACATACATATGAAATCCAATAATTAGTTCATGTCAAAGTAGTAGAACAGTAATCGAGTAGATGTAGTGATAAATAGGAGATGACTGATCGTCAATAACATAATATTATAATGAGTGTCGTTGTTTGAATGGAAATGATACTTTAGATATTTATCAAGTTAGGTCGATAAATATATTTTAATCGAGAAATGAATTAAAAATAAATGAATTAACAATGATGGAAATTCATGTAAATTTATATAGGAACTAGATAAAGAGGAATTGGATCTCGTACCAATATTTATTAATGAGATCGGGTTGATAGGATAAATGATTCCAAAAGGAAGGATATTCACAATCCAATGTGAATAACGTAAGAAGCAAATGTTCGGCAGACAAGAATGGTTGTAAGGATTATTAATAAGATATTTTGGTTAACCGATAATGATGAGTTTATTTTGAAGTTCAGAAATTAAATGGAATGGAGATAGTCCGAAAGAGATGTCGTATTGGAAATCAGTTAGGTTGAATTTAAGGAAAGTATCGTTTACTTTCCGTTTTAAATAAATATTTAAACTAATTATATGTATAGAGAATTAATCTAAGGAAATAAAATAGTAACTATATTTTTAAGTAGTAGATATTGAAGTATGGATGATAACAATATTGTTGTAATCAATAATAAATAAATAAGAGTCTTTAAACAGAATTAAATATGATTTGGAAATCACTTTCTGAGATCAATTAATTTATAAACGATGTTTATTTGAATTGTTGAATTGTGATAGACCAGATGTGTTATGATAATTGATTTAATTGATTGTAATGTAGTGTCATGACCCAGTTAACTTGTTTAGTCACATCTTGTCAATATTGACTTATACAAACTACTATTGAAATCTGGAATCTTATATGTTAAATATTTCAGTATATAAGTCTTGATAATCAATTAAGGATATAGAAACTCATATGAGATATATTGGTTTGTTTCCTTTAAGAATCACTTGACCCTAAAATATGTTAACGTTAATCGATTCAAAGAGACCGGGATTGGCTTTATAAAAGAGATCCAAATACCACTTTGTTTCGACCTAGGCGTTGATTAGTTTGAATTCAAGTGAAGACTATTGAAGACGGTGTTTATGCAAGGATTGTTCTATTTACAGAATAGTGCCTTCGATTTGTCTAGACCCAGGACAACTTGTATGGACGAATGTCTGATAGAGTATACATAACAAATCGCGTAAGTTGATCTCTTTAAAACTATGTTTGGTGGAGGAAAACTCGTTTCTCTTAGCTTTATACCCATAGTTTTGGGGAAATCAATTTTGTGATTTGGCAGGTTTGACAATATGACATTTAAAGTGAATAAAGATGTGATTTTCTGAAAGGTAAATTCCGGCCTCAAGCCTCACAACCGGGAAATGAAAAAATCAGGCAGGCAACATGACTATGTGGGTCGCTCCCATTAGAGTGTATTGTCACCATCTAGAGAATATTCATTTTGTTACTTCTTCTCAATTCTGTATCTCCCGGGAACGGTTATGTTGCTAGCAACCGTAGGTGGCAATATATTCGATACACTCAAGAGAAATGAGTGGTCGGTCATGTGTGGCCGGGTTGCAAGACGTTATTGTTGAACCCAGTGTATTCCTCTCAAGAGATACACTATCGGAAGGTGGTTCCATACCTTGTCATAGTTGGAAATCCATTATCCCTAAGCGCCAAGCAGTTTTCTTTGTATACTATATATGTGGAGCGTGAGATGTAAACGTTCCGCTAGATTCTAATTTATTTATGGAAAACCCTGGACATTATTATAATATCAGTATAGTTATGATTTTAATATGTTTTGGGTTATCGTAAGATAAAAACCATCCGTGTTTATGTGTGGATCGATCTTACGATTATCTTTTCTTTCAAAAGAAATTTTCCAAGTTAAACAAGATGTTTAAAATCATTTACCCACACCAGTCCCATGACTGACCCAAAGTTTTTTTTTCTGTGTTTTCCCTAAACTCTTGGGTGCCCAAATTTGTAAGGGCAGTCAAGTAGTTCAGGATTTTATAGATAATCTAGAAGGAGCTAGAGTAGGAGGTTTCTGCATTAGATGTATAGAGTTTATTTCCGCTGTGATGTACATATCATGTACTCTGATGTTGTATGTAAATTCAGATACAGTTTTGTATTTTTCAAAGCTTATATCTATATTATATTTTATTCCACTGCGATTGTCAAATTCGGTGTTATTCATTTCTTACTTCTATATTATTTCTTCTATTCTAATTTTCTATCCTTTCTACTTCTCATCCTCTAACTTCTTTCTATTAATGATTCGTATTTTCATGCAATTTGGTTCGGATTCGTATTGTATTTAGTCGACTCAAAGGGTTCAAATTTGCGGGTCGTTACAGTTGGTATCAGAGCCAGCCTGAGAATAACCATGGCTCTGTGACGTGACTCGACAGAGATGGGATTAGTAAATACCCTAAATTGTGTTTGAGTATATATATATATATATATATATATATATATATATATATATATAAGAACGTATTTATTAATTGACATAAAAACTATCTTATGTTGTGTTGATTGGTTTATCAAGTGGTATAAGAATTCTGGTCAATACAGGAGTCGACATTGTACCGAAAAGTATTTTTAAACCTTTGAATAGAGTAATTCGACACAATATTGTTTTAAAAACTGAGTAAATGAAGTAACTTTACTCAAAATTATATTTTTATATAAAGGAACAATTTTCTGAAATTATTGTAAATAGGAGTATTGATTGCTATTTGATCTGATAATCAGATTACAACATTGAGATGATTATTTACAACCAAATTAGATTTGTATAAAACTGAAATATATAAATAAGACAAACCAGAAATGGAATTTTGAATTTCTAGGAAATCTGAACGAATTTTGAATAAGTAAAATTTTGGTTTTCCACCAAATAAATTCAGAATTAAATGATTATTTGAATATGAACTTATGTGAATTAAACAGGTTGATTTTTGGGAATTGTAATAATTTGGAATCTAACTGGGGATTTGTTAAGTTAAATGGTTTTCTAGGCATTGATCTAATGTTGATTTCGGTCTTCGGGATTGATACTTAGAAGATAATTTTCTTACCTATTTATGGTTAGAGACTAATGAATGTTGAAGAAGAAAAATGGGCTAATAAGAATGGAAATGTTTTTCAATTTTAATAACGGATAACTCGGGTTATACAAATGAATATATTTGATTGATGGACGCTTATGGGTGAAAGTACATGAATTAAATGCTAGCAGGAGATACAAGTTAGTATTTGAATGGGAAAATCAATTGGTTTTGTGGATTCTCTAATGATTAGAGAAGCTGTAGGGAGACGAATTTCGGAGTTATACGATGGAGTCGTATGATAGAAATGCTACTGAATTTTTCGAGAAGTTAAGAATCTAATTCCTAAGAGAATTGTGATAACTAAGAATTGATTTACTAAGAACGAGATAATTAAAAATAAGTTGATCAAGTGATTTAGAATCAATTTGATTAAATACGGATTTGATCAAGTATTTGTCAAGAACGAGGAAAGGAAACGAAGAAGTTTACAGATGATAGTAACTCTATAGTGAGCTAATGAAGCTGCCTAAGCAGAAATGGAATGAAATCCTAAAGAATGTTCATGAGAAGCTGAAGGCAGTATATGAGAAGTGTATCCGAAGTTTTGTTGGATAGCTGATTGCTGATGTGTATTGAATGCTTTGATTATTGTGAAATTAACCGGTGTGTTTTGGATGCCATGTATGTGTGTTGGTAAGTCTATAATATTAATTATTACTGGAAATTTTCCGGTTACTCTTTAATTTCGGGGACGAAATTCTTTTAAGGGGGTTGAATTGTAATGTCCCGGATTTTTGACCGACCTTGTAATCTATAAATCTTAAATTTTGCTAGTAATTAAAGTCAGTTAAATAAGATTTGAATTTGAATATTTTAGATAATTTTGAAATAAAGATTGGCTTAAATTATTATGTGTATGTTTTTAACCTATACACAGGAAAATGTTGTTTTAACATTTCCATTTAAAACTTGTTTTAACTTATATAATTGCTTAAGAAAAAAATTATATTTGAGAAAAGTTAAATTAATCTTTATATATATATATATATATGTGTGTGTGTGTGTGTGTGTGTGTGTGTGTGTGTGTGTGTGTGTGTGTGCACGCGCGCGCGCGCGCGTGTGTGTATATGTAAATTAAAATAGTAACTCTTGTGCATATTTTATTTTTTGACATATATACTTATAAGATGATATGACAATAACATGTCATATAATTCATTAAAATGAGAGAAATTCAAATTCAATTGATGAAAATATTATTTTGCACATTGTTTTTCCATTTTTAATCCATGAAGCACACTAGCATTGTATATTCACCTCAAATCTTGTTATGTGGATTGTTTCTTAGTTATAAAGTATTTCCAAGTAGGAATGCATAGCCTATATAACCTATGAAGATACGGTGTATACTTGAAGTGAAATTCCAGAATAGTAAACAATTTTATACTCGTAATGCTACATCATTATATTTTATACTCGTAATTTTGTTGGGTATACATGAAAAAATCAATTTTTTTTCAAGACATATTCTTTTTTTATTGGGTATACATAAAAAAAATCATTTTTTTTTTCAAGAGATGTTCTGTCTTCAGTCTATCGACAAGAATTACATACAAAAAATTATAGATCGGGAAAGATAAAATTAGATCTACCTCTACATTATTAACAAGATAAACAATACATATATAATCTAATCTCTATAAAATTGGATATGTAAAACTCAAAATAGATCCGTACAGAATTGAAAGAATAGATCTAAACACATATTTAGGATCAACAAAAATAATCAAATCTAAAAAAATTAGATCCGTTAGAACTCAATTTAGATCTACAAATAGAAAAAGAGATCTAGAAGTTTGAATCAGTTATAAAAAAACAGAAGATATAACAAATTCATAGATCTACTAATCAAAGATTCTCAAACAGAAAATAATTGTAGAACAAATATAGTAATCTGTGAATTGACAATTCTCAAATAAAAATTACTTACATGACAAATTCATAGATGTAGATCTAGAAGATTTCAACAAATAGTTATAATAGAATTTTGTGCTCATAACGTGTTATAAAATAAGACAAGAACAGATAATAAATTAAGAGAAGTCATTAGTGAAAACAGAAAATATTAGAAAGTCACTAAAAAAAAACAGAGGATATTGAAGAGAGAGCCTTTATTTTTATTGATTCAAGTGTACATAATTTTTATTACGTTGGCTTTATAGCTGATGTTAAACTTATCTGCATGATGTGGGATTAAATAGAATATTACAAAAGCATATTCATTCTTATATGTTACAACGTATAAACAATAATAAGAATTTCGATTTATGTTCATTGTTTGGCTGATTTTATGGTACATAGCAACCTTGAAATTCTTATATTAACCATACTTGTTTTATATAACCAACCACACTATTTGATGAGGCCAATTCTTCTGTCCTCATCTCCCTGTCCCCGTGTGCCCAACGACCTAAATTTTCCTGATATCCACTTTTTACGATTAAGTCCCACAACAATTGAGGAATTTAACTGTAAATGGTGAAAATCATGGGTTGTGATTGGGTGAGTACACTGGACACACGGAAGGAGGGTACAGAACAATCCACGCCCTGTTTGATGCAATAAGCCACTGGTCAGACCATGATACGTACAGCTCAAAGTTGAAATGTGATAAAGCTTAGCTTTCAGTATGATCATGTAGTACAAGTAACAGAGAAAATGAAGTGGAAGCAATACCCACTAAATTTGGTATCTATCCTACAGTACATGGCCCGAATAATCTCCCCAAAACACAAACAATTGCAGTAATCCGAATCATTTCACAAAATCCATTTAAAAGAATAAAAACAAGCTCTACCAATTTGTTATACCCCAGTATAGCAGTAGCAAGCAAAACCTTATGGATTTCGACTACTATTGTCAAAATATACATGAATATCAATGACCAATTCCGGGACTCGGGACAGAACCCAACATTCGTTTCATGCCAGTAACCATGTGTGCACTTTGCATGCGTCCATTTCTTGTCAGCACGTCCATGCCGACTCTTGTAGCCGGAGGAGGTACGCACCCTCCTCGTTGAAGTAGGCTAATAATTAGTGGCGGATTCAAAGCGACATGTCTCTTGTTTCCGACGCCAGTATCATGTAGCAGCTTTCTTGCTTCTAGGTAAGGCGTAAGCAGCATGAAAGTGAAGAGGAAGATGACCATAAGTGGCATGCTTCTTCTTGTGTTGGATGCCATTACAAGCAGTGTATGTAGCTTTGAACCAAAGTTATGGACTTTTGAGAGGAAAAGCTGTCCTTTTTATATTGTTAGGAAGGAGGAGATTTGCAAGGAAAATGACAAGAAGAGGATATTAATAGAAGCGTGGGGAGTAAGTCAGTTGCCTACTTTGATTAAAGGACTGACGTCTCATGCTTAGTTCCTTGGTTATTTTTGTCTGATTTGTTTTATCAAAGTCAAGTTTAGACTTTGCATAGAGAAGCTTCATGTGCACATTTGTGAAGACAGCGATTGTGTAATTGATGGTCTTGAACAGTTGTTTAGTATTGGCTGTAAACTGCCGTCTTTTGTTTTTTAGTGTATTCCCTCCACTAGGAATTTAAGTGAGCATTTTTCTATTTTGGTCCAGTTTTTTTTTTTTCCCTACGTTTAGCCTCTTTTTTAGAAATATTGCATATTTGGTCACTTTTTGGCTAACTCAGCGCTGAGTTGGCCAACAAAAGAGATTTTCAAAAAGCGCAATCATTCATTGCACCCAATTTTTTTTTTTTTTTTAAAAACCCCACCTGGGCGCAATCCTTGATTGGGCCTAAAAAGTTTTGGATTTTTTTTATTATTAAAAGCAGAGAGTTATAAACTATTTACACTTACTTTACCTTTCCTTCTCCCATTTACCATCATAACTCATTTCTCACTCGAAACCTAACTTCTAAACCATTAAAAAATATCAAAATCCAAGTTGATTAAAAATCAAAGTTAAGAGGAAGCTAGTTTGGCTATTTGGAGTATCAAAAAGTATGAATTTGGTTTTTTTAATGTTAATTCTATTTTACCCATCGTAGTTAAAATTATATTGGTTTTAGAGTAGATTGGAATGACGCCAAATTATATTGGAACTATATGCTATTACGATGGAAAATTGGTTATTGATGAACATAAATGTGGAATATATAACAGTGGATCTAACAAACTGGCAAAAGTTTTAAAAGAGTCAAATTTCGTACAGTTGAAGGAGACCGTGTATAAATGTACTAAAATTAATCCGGTTGGGTTTGACATTGAGTTAGTTTGCAATTGACCGACAGATTCCGGATCTAAGGCAATTAAAGGCAAAGACGACGACGACGTTGAAATTATGTTGTCATCCGTGTCAAAATCTATTGAATTATTGTAATGAAAGAGCAGAGAGTGTCAACAGAGCCAGCCGTTACACTAGTGGTATCGGCTCCCGCAGCTTTTTATCCGTATCCGACTATGAGCGTTCCCTCGTATGAGCAACAACAAATGTGTTTTGGGTTTAATCCATACATGAATTTGCTACTTCCATCGCTACCAGGCTATCCATATCAAACGCAGGAAAGTGTCCAAAATATAATGCACGGGTAACTCGAAATTTAGAATTCTCCTCCTCCACAATACGACCGTTGTCTTTTGTATGATTCTAAAAAGTGTGTATATTTCAGGTTCGTACCGAATTAGCTCACGACACAAAATTCCGCCGGACCATCTAGAAGTTACCGTTGTTCGCCGATGGAGCCAATGCGCACCCAACAGTAAGTCACTAGTGTAATCGCTATAGATTTATGTAGTGTATTAAATGTACTTCAGAATTTGCCGCTTGCGTACTACAGGTATCTCACACATGCCACCAAAGCAGAATCTAACGTTGAACCCAATATTCCCGATGTCGACATGGAATTAGACGATCAAGATTTGAGAGAGGTAAATGCAGATCCTTCACTTGACAGCATGACCGTTGTTAGCATTCCTGATAATGATACGTCATGAGTTGATTTAATGCGTGTTGACAGTGCTCCCCTAAATTTTGATTTGGGAGGCGAAGACAACGCGGCTGAAGACAATGATGAGGAGTTGCCGGAGTTTGAGTTACCATTGGATGATGATTTATGCAATGCACAAATGGTAGCTAGATCCGTGGTTGCAAATATGCAATTCAGCAACGAAGTTTTCTCGTCGTCCTACCTTCAAAATGGTTTCAAAGTAGGTATGATGTTTGAGAGCAAAAGCAAACTCCTTCAACAGTTAAGTGAATGGTCGATTTTGCACGCAGTTTCGTTTAAGCCGGTCAGGTCAAAAAAGAAAAAGAAATACACTGCTATTTGCAACATGGATCTCAATTGCTCGTGGAGAATACATGCCATAGATTCTAAAAAACGCAGAAAGGTTTGTGGGTTATTAAAAAATACCCAGCTGAACATAGTTGTGTAAACCCGACAGTGAACTCCAATCATAAACAAGCAACGTCGACTTTTTTGGTTTCGAAGATCATGCCGTTTGTGAAAGCGGATTTGAGTATTACCCCTGGAACAGTGCAAGTTTTAATACAGGAACAACTATTTATAAAAATTGGTTATACAAAGGCGTGGAGGGCATTAAGCAGAGCAATTGGATTGAGAAAAGTTTGGGGGGAAGGAAGAGAACTGGGCTCTGTGTTTCGATGACGGTGGTAGATTTCATGTCATGACGACAAATGCTTCTGAAAGCTTTAATGGTGTACTTAGAGGTGCACGATCATTGCACGTCAAAGCTCTAGTTGCACGTACGTTTTTTCGGTCGGTAGATTATTTTTGTAAACGAAGAGAGCTTGTTATGCCAGCGACGGCAAAGCTAACTCCCAAATGGGAGTTGAAGATATGTGAAAGGGCAAATGAAGCTATATGTTGCCGCATCGTCCGATATAATGAAGGTGACTGGGGAGTAATTTCGCATGTCGGCAAGGAATACAGAGTTTTACTCGATCAAAACAATTGTTCTTGTACGTGTAGAATTCCATTACTTCAGCACCTTCCATGCGAACATGTAATGGCGGCTTGTTCTAATGTAACCAACGGGGCTAATTGACAACACCATGACTTTGCCTCGATGTGGTATTCGGTGAAAAAGTACTACGCAGCTTACAAACCGGAATTTCATCCTATTCCAGATAAACGTTACTGGAGCGAATTCCAGGGACAAGTTTTATTGCCACCAACAGTGCGTAGATCAGCAGGGAGACCCAAATCAACTAGATTTAAAGGAACAATGGATGAAATGCGGGCTCCTAAAACGAATAGATGCAGTAAATGCGGAGTGGTTGGTCATAGGAGAAGTCGTTGCAAGTCAGTAAATTAGGATTTCGTATCGTTTGAACTATTTGTAATTCCCAGTCTATGTCTGAACTATTTGTAATTCGTAGTTTATCTTTGAACTATTTGTAATTCGTAGTTTATGGTTGAACTATTTGTAGTAATGTTAGAATGCAATCGAATTTATTTCTTAACTCCAGTTCCGACAATACATTGCTGCAATACCATTTGAATACGATGACTAATGTTGTGGTTTCTCCGGAATATGTTGATGAAGGCCAAACTGTCTCATCACTCTTTCCGGTAGGTGATAGGCGATGTCGTTAAAGCAAATGAGTAGAACGCATGCTTGCCAAAGCGGACTGAAGCAACGCATAATGCCGGTAAATTAGGAAGCGCCTCGGTGAATAGGGTCCATGAAACAGCGTCGTAATCGAGTACGTCTAACTCGTTACGATAGAACGAAACGTTGTGTCTAAGCGTGAACAACGAGCTCTTCGGCCCAACCCACCTAATGAAAACATTAAATTACATGCTTTCTACGGAAATTTAAAAAACCCAATGTTCAATATATACTTTTACTAATATTACCTCGAAGCAAAAGGCAACGAAACATCAATTGGCGCTTTCTTCTTCATAGTTACTCTCCCAACGGGGAGATACGACCAAGACCACGTCTGTAGACAAGTAAAAGTATTATAAAACATAGGACACAACGAGTAAAGAAATATCCCTCAAAAAAGAACACTAAAAAATTAAATACCTAAACTAATGTAAGACAACCTCCAATTGAATCGAGCCGCCCCAAAGCCATCCGTGTTAGCTCCGCATATGTGAAGCCAAGAACGGCGCTACCCCAAGCATACTCACGGCATAAATCAAAGTCCTCCAAGTAATGTAACCATCTAAGCCAAACACGAGATTTCGAATGGTCGCAAAACAAACGGGAAGTGATAATGTGAAGGATAATGGCCCGCGCACGCTGCTCCATTTGTTCTTGAGAAGCATCCTCAGGAATGTCTTCGGCTAATTGCTGCCTAAACCACGACATACTAATCATTTCGGGCCCGTGCCACTCGACTCCTGGAGGAGAAAGTCCTAGCAAACTCTCGCACATTTCCACATAATCATCGGATTCAGGAGTGGTGATCGGACGACCATCGATGGGTAGGCCAAGCAAAATCGCCACGTCCGCCAATGTGATCGTCACTTCACCGCATCTAAGGTGAAATGACGATGTCTCCGGTCTCCATCGATCTACTAAAGCTGTTATATGATGGCGGTCGATTTGTATGGATCCAAGGCGATGTATCAAAAGAAAACCCGCTCGATCAAGTAACTCTAACACACCGCCAAGTTTTGAAGTGACCAACTTTAAGGACGATGAGTGCTCGATGGTTTCAACTGCAGTTTTGAGCTGGCACACAATAACAAAGGTGAAATTTTGATTAGTTAACACGCACAAATATTCTCGACCTCTATAATGAAACTAGTATTGAATGGTGATTTTTGGTTACCGTCATCAACTCCGGTTTGTTTGAACGATGTTGTGCCTGTAAATATAAGACGCTACCATCAACAGGTTCGGGCGCCATCTCCGCATACTCTGAAATTACACAATGCTAACAAATTCAGAGAAATCAATTCGATTATCAAGACATTTATTTGAATCTCACTCTTTGTACTTTACTCCTCCTATCTTTCTAATGAAGTTATTTATTTCTATGCATATACGTATGCTAAGGCATCTACACCGACATACAACACCAAGTTTAAAAGCAATGAAGGCAAACTGAACATACAATTCTCCCCAGTTTGCTATAAATTTTACAAATAGTTTCTAACACAACAACAGATCCTACCAATTTTCAAATCTACGCAAATTCAACATAACGAATTCGATTATCAATCTTCAATTCTCCACAACAAACTTAACATGCCATTTCAAACCACAAGAAAAGGCTCCACAAATCATATGACCACATTTTCCAATCTCAACAAAACTCTCAAGCAATCATTAATTTTGCATATATATGACCAACACATCAACTATATACACCTGTAAACCATCGGTGTATAAAATTACAAGAAAACTCAAGGAAACCCTAAACCTAAAATCTGAGATAAGCACACAAAAATAATTTCAATAATTACCAAAAGCTTGCTCCTGTGTTGAAGAACTTGCCATGTTTACTTTAGAAGCTGAAATTGGGGTTTTAATTTTGGATTTGGAGTTTTGATTTCGGTTTTGGGTTTTAGGGTTTTTTAGATTTTGATGGATGTTTAAAATTTTGCCAAGGGGACTATCGGTTTAAAAAAAAAAGAAACCTTACGGGGCTCAATCAATGATTGCGCCCGTAGGTTTTTTTTTTAAAAAAAAACAACTTACGGGGCTCAATCAAAGATTGCGCCCGTAGGTTTATTTATAAGAAATAAACACTTACTGGGCGCAATCAATGATTGAGCCCGTAGGATAATCTCCGTTGTTGGCTAACTCAGCGCTGAGTTGGCCAAAAGGAGGCCAAATTTGCAATATTTCCAAAAAAAAAAAGGCTAAATGTGAGGAAAAAACCCGGGCCAAATTAGCAAAATGCTCAATTTAAGTAAACAATACCAACTGGGATTATCTTGTAGGCTTTAATGTCAATATAGTAGTACGGCCGTAATGCATATTACAAAATGTAAATATATATGGGTTCAGCTTTAATATTTAAATTAGCGGTTTACGGCTTCTAGCATGTTTCTTACTGGGAATCTCCTTCAATATTCTTTCTATTTTCTGGCAATTTAAGAATCAAAATACTTCAATTTTGTTAATTCACTCAGTTCTTAAGCTTCTTCCATATGATTAACTTCACATCCAAGTTCAAGTTCCACTAGCCGCTTTTGATCTTGTATATTTTAGAGTTATTTAACTCTCATTGATTTCCTCGGTTGCAAGAAAGGCCATGTAATCGTATTATTCTTATTTTATCTAATACATGTTAGTAACATGAAGTTCAATGATATAGATTTTCTCCTTTTCAATTTATTTCAAAATTTCAAAAATCTCAAGTATAAATCCAGTGTATTGTTTTAGTTATGTTAGGATTGTCTCCCTTGTTGTTAAAAAAGAAACGACGGTTTAAATATAAAGTCTTCACATCATGAAATAAATTGAAGAAGTGAAATACAAATATGAGTTGGTATGCACGTAATATTAGAGATTCATTTTGTTACAAGGATGTGTGTGTCAACTTATATGCGTACTCCCAATGCGAAAGGAAGAAGCTTTGTTCCGACCGTCGTTATATAAAAGTGGTATCAAAACTGGAGGTTATGGATTGGGCCATGCAGGCAAGACAATGCTCTCAAAATATACTCGTAGGATATGAACCAATGGGGAAACTGTTAGGATTGCCTTGTATATTATTAAGGTAGAATAACTGTTTGAATATAAAGTCTCACATCATGAAATAAATTGAAGCAGTGGAGTACAAATATGAGTTGGTATGCACGTAACAACAAGAATTCCTTTCATTACAAGGATGTGTGTGTCAGCTCATATGCGTGCACCCTATGCGGAAGAAAGAAGGGCTTTGTTCTGACCGTCGTTACATAACAAGCTAATGTTTTCTTATTTTGTCTAGGTGTGGGTTCAATTTGGTACTGAAACTTTGTATTCGAAATCATTACTGTACCGACTTATATGATAATTGGAAAATATGTCATTACCAGCAAAAATAATTAGAAACAAAAACTTCGGTTGATGATTGGTAATGGTTGTTAGAGGTCGGTAATAAAATTTTACCGTTTAGTAGTACGAGATCTTTTTATTCACAATATTCCACATTAAAAGATTAAATACTAAAATTGATATTATTATTATTATTATGTTATTATTTATCTATCTTATTTTATATAATGAAAACACAGGCAAATATTATGGAAGAAACTAAAATATCATATAAATTATATATTTTTTTCTAAGATATATGATAAAAATCGCATTTAATATTGTATCATAATAGTATTTTCCTTGATATTTCATTTAATCATTACATATTAGAAGTTTGTGTCATTTGATAAACATATATGATGAAATATAAGAATATACATATTATCGTTTACAGTATGTAGCAGGTATGGTAATTACCATTGTTAATGGTTTATTATCATTACCTTAAACATATTTTCATGCGGTTGACCTATCGTACCAATCAAATCGATTACCATTTATTCTTACAACTTCAGTTGATAGCGGTTGATAATGATTCGTAAGTGGAAATATGGTAGAAATGTCCAGCCCTAATTTTATCCCATTTTTAGAATTAAAAACCCCAGTCTCAATTGTCTTAACAAATTCTTAAGCATCTTTCATTTGACTTGATTAACTTCTCACTTAAGTTCGAATCTCACTAATCGTGTTTTACATGATATAATTCATAATTATACAACTATCGTATTCTCCATATCGCAAGGATAAAAATGAAATCCCTTTATTCTTATGTTCTCTACAACATTTTAATATCACAAAGTTCAACAGTTCCAATCATTTTACTTTAGGTCATGTTTCTCTCTTAAGTTTCTAGCAAATCCCAAGTGTAAATCCATTTCATTATTTAAATAAGTAAGTGTGATCCAATTCAAAATTTGTTGGTCCTACTTTTTACGAATTTAAAATATTATTAATAGTGAACGCATGTAGCAAAATTAATAAGGCTAAAAAAATATAAACAAATAAACCAAATATAAAATGTTACTCTTTTTCCCTCTATCTCTAGCAAGACCTATGGAATTACGTTATCCTTAGTTTATCCGATACATTTTAAAATCGCAATGTTCATAAAAATAGTTTTTGTTAAGGATGTGGAATGCGGATCTTAAGGCAAAACTAACACTAGAGGGAGGGTGGATAATATTTTAAAGAGATTATGAAAAATTTAAGCAATCTAGAATAACTTAATGAATCACACAATGATTATCACACCAGAAATGATCACAAACATAGAAACAATCGCAGATAGAGATATAAGTAAATATAAAATGCAGAAAAGAAACGAACAAACTAGATTTTATACTGCTTCAGATCACTTCTACGTCCAGTCCCACGAAAAGCTGGATTGTGCATAGTTTTATTATTATCAATATTCAAGTACAACATTCTTGATTTCATGGCTACAAGGTTAACACCAATTCCACCACCCTTGATTTCAGGGCTATAAGGTTAACACCGCTCCATTTCCTTGATTTCAGGGTTACAAGGAACACATCCTTTTCCAAACAATTACAATAGCCCTAGAACTCTTCAATTAGCAATTCAAATAAAGAGTAGATAATAAAGAATGAAAAGAGAAGAAGAATGATATAAATTTTGCTGAAATCGCAGAGTATAAGTGCAAAAATCAAGAAATTTAAGAATTTCAATGGTGGAAAGTAAAAGAGTGTAGAAGGAGAAGAATGAATGATAAAAATTTCAAAATCAGCCCCTTTTTATAGTGTCACATTGGTTGCAACTCTTCTGTAACATTACAAATAGTGAAAAAAATACTTCCTTTGAAAATTGAAAAAATGACAGTTATATGTCGACATATCATTATGCCTATGTCGACATACCCCTTGTATATCTATTTTTAAAATCAAATTTCAAGTGTTTAAACTAATATATATTCTGGAAATTCTTGAATCAAAACAAATGTTTCAAATGAAGTTTCTAAAGCATAAAAACATAGTGATATATAATATAAACATATTTATAAAGTAATGTGATTTATTAGAATATCAGGCTTCATTTGAAAAAAAAGGTCTGTTAATGGCGACATAAAATCCGCCTTCATTTATTCACGCATCCATCCTGTTCCACAAATCATTTCTTCTTTTATCGCTTCTCCGCCTTATGATTTCGGCCACGCATGGACCTTCTTTCTTTTCCCCCCTTTCTCCTCTTGATCTAAGCCTTTCTAATGTAAGGGTCTGAGCTTCAACTTCCATTTTTTCCACAATCTCATCTTAAATCCGCAGATCCCTTTGGATCCATATCTGACAACGGCCTCGCCTCTCTTGTTGACGATTTCAGGCAACTTCATGATTGCAACATGATACTCAACTGATAGTCACTATATAGGATGGGGTACTGATCACTAACAAGGAATGAACTGGCGAGCAGCAACAACTTGGTTGTTAAATTGTTTTCGCGTTTAAACTTTTTAATTGTGATGGGATAAATTGTGACTGGGGTATTCAATATTTGATTAGTTCGTGTCTTGTTGGTAGTTTCTTTGTGTTGGATCAGGGGCTTTTAGGTTTCTGCTGTGTGTTTTGAGGTGCTTGATTGCATACTTTGGTCTTGGATCTAGTCCATGTTACTACAGGTGCTTTACACCGTCATGCTATTTGTGTACTATTCGATTATGTTTGCAAATAAGTTGTTTCAAGTTGGTTACTATTTGGTTCTGTATGATTGGATCAACACTGATGTTCAATGACAAACATGAGATGCTATGCACGGAACTTGTCGTTGTTTCGCTTCGGTGATTTTTATGCCTGATCGTGCAATTCTGGGTATTGATTGGCTTGTATTTGTCAACGTCGAGCAGTATACTTAAGTCGTCTTGTCTGATGAGCACGAGTGTGGTGATCCGGTTTTTGTTCAGCCTCCAGTGCTATGATGATCCAGGTGAAGCTTGTTGCTCGAAATTTTGTTGTAGCTTTTGGAGTGACTTTGATTGTTTCCTTCCACTCTCTGTCCTCTTTTCAGTAAGTCGTCATGTCACCTTCCCCATGTAAGCTGTACACGCCTTGGTGTGGTGCTCAAGAAAGCTAGACTGGGTACATTTTCTTTAGTTGCTTTACACAGTTTAGTTGTGTGGTCAAGTCATGTAAATTGGTGGATGCCTGTACTTAATTTTAACAATCTTGTATTGTATCTCTCTGTATTCATATGTAAATAAGTACTTGTCGTAGTATGTTATTTTTTTCTCTTCCTGTGTGAGGATCAGGTCATAAAGCAATATAATAATATTGTGGTCTAGTAAATTAGCTAGCTCCAGTGCTCTAAGTCTGTATAGGTAGAGTGGACGGAACACTATAAGCTCCAAAGGTAGTGGACGGTCCACCTTAAAAACCGAATTAGCTGACTGCTAACTACAGTCGCCTGTACTATATTATAATTTTAATATTAGTTACAATAAAATAGTGTTACATAAAGCTATAAAAATCGATGGGCTATGCCAAAAAATAATAAAGTTATATGATTTAAAACTATATATATTATAAACATATTACTATAAAAACTTTATAAACTATATATATTTGAAATCATTAAATAATTTACTATTAATAATTTGAAATTATTCACAAAAGAAATTTAAGAATACTTTGAAAAGGAATTTAAAAAGGAATTCGAAAACAGAATTTGAAAATGCTAACCCGAGTTTTACATATAAACTAGACTCTAATTACTTGATAATCTTGAGCTCTTGATATATTGATACTCATGAGTTTTGAATCTCTTGGAACTCTAAAACTATACAAACTTCATTATTAAATCCCGTATACAAACCCTGAACACACATATATACATATATATGTGTGTGTAATATGTATGTATGTATATGTATATTATAATAGAGATGTTAATATATATTTTATAATCAATGATGATAATTGAAATAAGTTTGTTGTCATCAAAACTCCATTCTATGACAATCTCCCCCTTTTTGATGATGACAACCTTGATTTATAAAATATTTATACTTGTTTACCTGTTTAATACCTATTGATCTGATTCTTCGAATACTCCCCCTTCACCATGAATCCTGTATAAATTCTACATACTACCACTTAAACTTCTACATACCCCCCTCTTTAAACCAAGCCTAACTAATCCCTATTTTAAATTTTTTCCCCTTTTTTCATCAACAAAAAGTGACTAAACCATATTACACCTAAAGTATCCTATATTAAACTATACTTATAACACCCCGTAATTTTGTTAATATTAAAAAGGATAAATTAAATAATAATTAATTTAATATTAAGAATTAAGGAAAACCGACTATGTCATTATGACCGTCTCAAAATTCTGGTTAGGATAGACACCTAGTTTGCATAAAACAGATGACATATGAAGAAGTTACAAACGATAAAAGTTTGAAAATCAAAACCAAACTGGCACACTTGCCAAGTGCGCCAAGGCAATTTTGCATTGGCGCACCTGTAAAGTGCGCCCAGAATAGTTTTTGGGTATTTAGGCCTTTTCCAAGTGGGAGGCGACCCACGACCTGATTTACCCAAGGGCTTATGTGGCAGTCGGTTCGAGAGGGTTCTGCAACTATAAATACATGGCTATTTCACATATTTCTTCATTAGAAATCATGGCAGCCAAACTCTGCCGGACTCTGAACTGAACTAGGGTCTCTCATCTTCTTATATCAACTAAAGCAATTAAAATTCTGAGATTCAAGCACAGACTCAGTGAAACACCCCACCTCCGTTAGGGTCACTCTCAAAGGGAATGCCCTAATTTTGGTGGAGGTTTATAAGTATAAGTCACAGATATACAAGACAGATATAAGAACACATATTTTTGAACAGCAGAAAACAACATCAACTTTTATTTCAACAAAATACGTGTTACACAAACCATGTCACAATTTGTTTTACAATACTCCCAAAAACATAACATCTTCATAACTGTCTTGATTACATTATTTAAAGAATAAATAAACCGCATAAGTCCCATAATTGCTGCCCAAAGCCATAGTCCAAAACGAAAAAGATCCAAGCAATACATTCTTTCTCTTCAAGCTGGATGTGAAAACTGGTCAAGCTGCGGTATTCCCTCCCTGTGGACCTGGGGGGGCGAGGAAACGGAAGAAAAGAAGACGAAAGAAAAGTAGAGTCAGACATAAAGCCTGAGTAAGTCTAGGACTATTCACTCTATGAATAAAGAACTGGGTATGATCAGTATAAATGGGAAAGCACCATAAACTAAGTTAAGTTGTCTAGGGTCGAACATACTATCGTACCCCACATTTATCTCTGTACCCATATAAACTAGTTCCCAACAGGCACCCCATAATAAGGGTGAAGTGATCCATTTCTGATGATCGGCCCCTACTCGCGTAGTTACATGTGTCTTACGGCCCCGATATTGTAGTTACCTATGCTGGTCCCACCATGGGGTGTATCAAGTCCCATGGTGGCGGCCCGACACAATCCTAGAATGCACAGGTATGCTACTGGTGTCCAATGCCTTATTTTTCTGCATCGGAGTGTGTGCACGCCCGCACCCCGTTAGAACCTACACTGCTGCACCACCACCGTCGATTTGACCTCTTACAATCAGCCCAGTAATCGTGCCCCATCCTGGCTAGTTCAGGTTATCCTGATGCACCTTGTAGGGTTACTGCTGAAAAGGGTCCCCCGCTACTAGGTTTTCTACTTCTAGCCAACATGCTAAGTTGGTTAAGTGTTTTGTAAACCTAACCCCAAATCAGTCTGTATAGTTTAGCATGTTCCATTTTGATTAAGTATTAATTCAATTTACTTAATCCTATCAATCCTGACTCAGCCTTAATTGTCTTCTTAAAGCCTCGACCTCTCACATTAGACAGGTATTGTTGTGGCTGCCTGTTGTCGGTTGGGTCCGGGCAGTCTTACGCCATAACTCAGTCTAACCTCGGGTCCTTATTGGGCTCCGTGTTTAACCACCCACATTGGATAGATATTGTTGTGACTACTAGACAGCCGGGCGGTTCCGGGCAGGTTTACATCACAACTCAATCCAACCTCGGGTTAAACACATCGTATTTTCTACATTTACATATTTTGTCTCTTTTCTTTTTATATGTAAACATTTGCGGCCCATTATTCAAATTCATCTTTATTGGTTAAAATCTATTTATGCCACTTAATTGTTTTTCAAGGTTGTTGGCATGCGTCAAACATGCCAACACATATGTTCTATATTTTAACCCAAACGTCATTACCCCCGTTTTACACGTTCGCTACAATATAAGATATGTTGGGTTTAACATTTAAACTCAACTTAGCCATATGAAAAGGGGAGGCTTATAACATGGTGTTTATAAGGTAACATAAAAGGGGAGTGTGAACGCATGAACTTGCAACATAACGATTCAATTAACATGAATTAGGCACATGTGAACTTGCATTGTAATAGCATATAATCATGGCATAAAAAATACTTAAACATGAATTATTCTATTCATATAATCATGGCATAAACAATACTTAAACATGAATCATTCTATTCATATAATCATGGCATAAACAATACTTAAACATGAATCATTCTATTCATGTAAACTTGCAATTGGAATGTAAATCTAACTTAATTGTCCCACATATATCACCATAGCGTTTTGATAACAACTTAGGCCTAAAACATGTTTTTCAACTAGGCATAATACCAAACATAGTTTAGTCATGTTCATAAAAATGCTTACTTTTGTTCCTAATACAAAAGTATGATTTGCCAATTTTCGACATAGATTCATATAAACCATAGTACTTAGTCGAGTCCAATTACACACCAAAAAGTGATCATAAAAGTATGTACATCATATTGGCATAATAGTGAATCATATACTTGCATGAATCCCAATTAAAATTCCACAACATGTGGTTGTTAACATGAATCATATACTTGTATGAATACCTAAATAAAATATCACAACATATGGTTGTTAACATGAATCATGTACATGTATGAATCCCAAATAAAACACCACAACATATGGTTGTTAATTATCAACATAAATCACGTACTTACAAATATCCAATCGTATACCGTAACATTCCCAAATCGTTTAGAATCAAAATAACATACAAATATAGATTATTATCGCCACAATTCCATTTCTCATTTTACACAAATCAAACGCAATTAATTATTCACATCGGAATAGCACTCTACTTACAACGTGTGACGAATCTTCAATTCAGGAATCTGAATTCTGAATTTGGAGATGCTATCCTTTGTTGTAGGCGTTGCTTTGATTTAATTAACGTTGCTTAAGCTTTCGATTTATCTCCTAATTGTCTCTCAATTTCTGACGGCTATCTCTAGTCTCTCCTCAGCAGCATGACGGTCTCATCTCCATTTTTGTTTGTGTGAATTAGGGTGAGTCTTAGGTCCTTTTTATAGAGTTTGTGAGTTGATTAAGACCGTCGATGGAGCTTGGTTTAATAATAGCCGTTCGCTCAAAGGAGAGGCCAACCAGGAGCTGACACCTAGCCCTAGTGACAAGGCAAGGCTCAGAAAATCGACCAAACACAGACCAGGCCAGCCAGGGGGCTGGGTTCGACCTGGCTCAGTGGCCAGGTCGACATGCCAGTCGACACCGTGTCGACTTGGCAGTCGACACGGGTGAACCAGGTCCACTGCCCAGTCGACCTGGTTAGCCCCAGGTCCACTGCTAAGTCGACCTGGGTGCCTTGGGCGGGAAAATTCCCGCCCTGGCCAATTTGGCCCGATTTTGAATTTCAAATTGGTTTTTCTGAGCTGTTTTGGTCTGTTTGAATTTTAAACTGAATTCTGAAACTTCCGGAGGCCATATCTTCCTAATACGGAGTCCGTTTTACGCAAACTCGGACTCTATCTCAAGCAGAATTCCGAGACGAATGCAATGGCGTATCCCGTTTCCCTTAATGCTTTGATTTGAAGTTAGTTATACTTTAATTTGTGAATTTCACTGTTATAGAATACACGGGGTGTTACATTCTCCCCCACTTAAAAGGATTTCGTCCCCGAAATCTTCAAGTTCAGGAAGAATGTACATCCTAACATCCAAACATCCATCTACTCATCCATCAAACACGAGCATCCATTGTCCTTGAAAGACTTCTAATGCTTCATGATCATATGCGAAGTGTGTGTGTACATGTACTTATCTAATGCAAAATCAGGCGGTCTACTGATTCAGTTGACCTCCTTAATGCAAATTATGTAAGTGCCATGAATCCATTATGTATGCAAATTCTCCTATTCATGATTCTACATGAGTGCACAATCATTAATACAAATGCAACATCCATATGACAACACATTAAACCTCAACCATATACGAATATAAATACATTTATGCATATGCAATATGAAGTGACTGAGCCGATCTAAAACCTAGGTTGTGTGTGTATATGCAACCACGAGCAACCACTAGCAATCACTTGCAACCACTTGCAACCCTCATCCATAACATGTTTCAATTACATGTTTTCATCCAAAGGGTTTCTACCTAAGAGATAAGGTCGAGGAGATATACCTAAAAAGATAGATAAAAGCGCAACTTAAGGAAAAAGAAAGATCAAAGATGTACCCTCGAAAAGAAAAGGGTAGGATGCGCGTATTCTAGCTTCAGTTTCCCAAGTTGCGTCTCCCTCGGCGTCGCTTCACTGAACTTTGACGAGCTTGACTTCGCGGTTGCGTGGCTTCTTCACTTCCGTTCCTAATATGCGGGTTGGAACTTTCCTCACGGTTGCTTCGCGTTCCACTTCAGCTTCTTCTAGGATATTTGGCTCTACCACTTCAGCAGATTCATGTAGACATTTTCGGAGATGTGAAACGTGAAAGACGTTGTGAACTCCGGCCAATTTTTCGGGTAGCTCAAATCTATAGGCCATTTTCCCAATTTTCTCAGTGATAGGAAATGGCCCTACGAACCTTGGTGCTAGCTTTCCTGTGGTTCCAAAACGAACAACGTTCCTTAGTGGAGATACCTTAAGAAAAACTCTGTCCCCAACCTCAAATTCAAGGTCGGTCCTCCTCTTGTCGGCATAGGACTTTTGTCTATCTTGGGTCATCTTCATCCTTCTTCGTATTAAGTCTACTTTTTCTGAAGTCTCTCGGATCATATCTGGTCCAAGTATGAGCTTATCAGTAGACTCCCACCAATAAGTGGGCGATCGGCACGGTCTTCCGTATAAGGCTTCGAAGGGCGCCATTCCGATGGTTGCTTGGTAGCTGTTGTTGTAGGCAAATTCCACCAAAGGAAGATGGTTTTCCCACGTCCCTCCGAAGTCAAGGACACACAGTCTTAAAAGGTCCTCTAGAACTCTGTTCATTCTTTCTGTTTGGCCGTCGGTTTGGGGATGGTAGGCTGTGCTCAAGCATAACTGTGTGCCTACCGCTTCTTGCAGACTCGTCCAAAACTTGCTTATGAAGATAGGGTCTCGGTCACTAACAATGCTGGATGGTATTCCATGGAGTCGAACAATTTCCTTGAGGTAAAGAGATGCTAGGGATGAGGCAGTTCTTTTGCTTTTGACAGGTAAAAAGTGGGCGCTTTTAGTAAGCCTATCCACTATTACCCAAATACTAGTGTTGCCACTCCTAGACCTAGGCAGCCCATCAATGAAGTCCATTGAGATGCTATCCCACTTCCACTGCGGGACCTCTAGAGGATGTAGCAGACCGCCAGGCTTTTTCTGTTACGCCTTAACTTGTTGGCACACCATACACTTAGAAACGAAATCTGCCACGTCCTTCTTCATGTCGTTCCAAAAGAAAGTCCTCTTTATGTCCTTGTACATTTTATCCCCGCCTGGGTGTATCGTCATCTTGGAGTGATGTGCTTCATCAAGAACCTTCTTTACTAAATCCCTTGTCTGTGGGACGCATAGTCTTCCGTCTCGCCTTAGCCAACCCTTATCGTCGATGGAGTATCTGTTGAGGTGACTTGAAGTCTCACCCCTAATTAGCCTATCAATCGTCTCCACAAGCTGAGGGTCTTCGCGTTGTGCTGTCCCTATTGAGTCCACTAAAGTCGGGCGTACTTCGAGAGATGCTAGCAAGCCTGGTACAAAATCGGAGGAGGGCCTAAAGTCAAAACTGGCTATAAACTCTAGGCTTTGTCTTTCAACAAACAGCGGGCTTAGGGTTAGTTTCTTTCGGCTCAACGCGTCTGCCACTACGTTGCCTTTACCCGGAGTGTAGGAGATCTCGAAATCGTACGATGCAAGAAACTCCATCCATCTCTGTTGCCTCAAGTTAAGATCTTTCTGCGAGAAAAGATATTTCAACGATTTATGGTCAGTGTAAAGTTCGAACTTCTCACCTGGGAGATAGTGTCGCCAAGACTTGAGTGCAAAGACGATGGCGGCTAACTCAAGATCGTGGGTCGGGTAGTTCTTTTCATGCACTTTCAAGTGTCTTCCGCCATAAGCTACTACCCTTCCTTCTTGCATTAAGACGGCGCCTAGCCCTGTCCCACGTGCATCTATATAAACTGTGAACATCTTGCTTCCATCTTGGCAACGTTAAAGCTGGGGCTGTTGTAAGAGCCCTTTTTAGTCGTTGGAAAGCAAACTCGCAATCCAAGTCCCAATTGGACACTAGATTCTTCTTGGTCAACTTTGTGAGCGGGGCTGATATCTTTGCAAAGTCTCTGATGAATTTCCGATAGAAGCCTGCTAGCCCGAGAAAGCTTCGGACCTCTGTTGCGTTCTTTGGTGTCTTCCAATCCTGCACCGCTACTACCTTAGCCGGGTCTACAGCTAATCCTTCCTTGGATACTATGTGCCCAAGAAATCTTACTTCCTCTCTCCAAAAGTGGCATTTGGAGAATTTGGCTTTTAGCTGATGGACTCGTAGAGTTTCCATGATTGCCCTTAGGTGCTGAGCATGTTCCTCTTCACTCTTTGAGAAGATAAGGATATCGTCTAGAAGACCACTACGAACTTATTGAGGAAATCTCTGAACACCCTACTCATCAAGTCCACGAAGTAAGCAGTTGCATTTGTCAAGCCGAAAGGCATGACAAGCCATTCAAAGAAGCCTTCTGGGGTTCTGAATGCCGTTTTATCGATGCTATCCTCAGCCACCCTTAGTTGATGAAAACCGGTCGCTAAATCGAGTTGGGAGAAAACAGACGCTCCCACAAGCTGATCAAACAGATCGTCAATTCTGGGGAGAGGGTGCCTATTCTTTTTCGTTAGCTTGTTGAGCTCCCTATAGTCAACACATAGACGGAGTGAACCATCCGCCTTTGTAGCGAACACCACTGGAGCGCCCCATTCTGAAATGCTCCTTCTAATGAACCCCTTCTCTAGAAGCTCTTTAATCTGTTTACTGAGCTCCTTTCTTTCCCGTGGAGCCATGCGTCTAACGGGCAATGCAACGGGCTTTGAATTATCTACAAGATATATGCGAAAGTCTATCTCCCGCTTCGGAGGCAAGCCCTTTACCTCTTCGAAGACATCCGGATATTCCCGGACCACTCTAACCGATTGCAAACTTTCAACAGAGGCATCTAGCGATTCAAGATAACTAAGCATAACCGCATACGAGGGATTACAAGTAATTTCCAGAGTGTTACCGAGTTGGGTCAGGAGCCTAACCACCCTTTTCTCACAATCAAGGACGACACCATTACTGGATAGCCAATCCATGCCCAAAATCAAACCATATCCCGAGAAGCCCAAAACAAAGGCACTACATCTAAATTCTACACTTAGAATAGAAATTTTCAATCCCACACAAATCATAGACAAATGAGCTGGGCCCCCAATTGGGTTTGAAACAATTAAGGGGTCCTCTACAATACTAGTTTCTAGGTGCAGAGATTCTAATAAAACAGACGAGATAAAGGAGTGTGATGCGCCAGAATAAAATAAAGTGCGAACGGGGTGATCATAAAGATAAACTACACTTTCTACAGAAGTATTTATACCTCGCTGTTGCAGAGGTGGCGCTTCTAGCACATGAACCTGTGCCCTTGAGGTGGATCCAGCCCTCTGCCCCTGTCCTCGTTTCTTTGGGCAATCCTTAGCCATGTGGCCTGTCTCACCGCAAGAAAAGCACCCACCATTCATCTTGGCCTTCTTTTTCCGGCAATCTTTCACTAAGTGCCCAACTTTGCCACAGAAATTACACTTCCTCTTCTCTTTGTTGTCTTTCCCGCCCTTCTTAAAGTCTGTCTTCTTAGGCTGCAAACCCTCTTTCTTCCCTTAAGAGTTTTCTGCCTTTGTCTCCTTCTTACCCTTATCCTCTTTGTTCAGCAATGCCATCTGCACCAACCTTTCATACGTAGCTCCCATGGGTGTATGGGTCATGGCCAAACTGTGTAATGGCTCATTCAACCCTTTGACAAAACGGAGAGCCTTCTTGTGCGGGGTGTTGACTAGGTCCAGTCCGAACCTAGCCAGCTCATTGAACTGATTAACATACTCTTTGACTGTCATATTCACTTGCTTAAGAAATAAGAATTTTTCCAACTGCAAACTCCTTTCAGCGTCTGAGAGAAATTTAGCCTCAAACCTTGCCCAAAAGTCCTCCCATGTTTCCACCGGTCTTTCTGCATTAGTGACTTCCCACCAGTAGGAAGCCTCACCTTTTAGTAGCCACACTGCCAGTTGTACCTTCTGCCTATCTTCTACCTCAAAGATGACGAATAAGTCCTCGGTTTCCTTTAGCCAATTCCTAGCTGCCACAAAGGACTCAGTTCCATGAAAGTCCTTTCCTCCCATAGCTTTAAAATCTTTACATATCTTAGCAAAAGTATTTCCCCGCGGAGGAGGTGGAGGAAGAGGTGCTGCTGCAGCTGGATGATTTCCTACAGTTGGGGGAGGAGGAACGGTAGGACCTGGCTGAGTGGTCCTTGCTTCTAAGAATCGTCTAAACAACCCAGGTATTGGTTCCCTCTGGCAAGTTAAGTTCTTCGGACATGCTGAAACAAAGAGGATAGATTCAAAACGAAGGATAAAAGATGGTACCTATGGCTTGGAGGGGGGACTATGCCTTTTTAAAATAACATTTTATCTTTAAAAATGCTTCTTTAAATTTTCTTTTGAAAATAAATTTTCAAAACTTTTATCTTATCTGGTAAACCTATGCTCTGATACCAAGTGAAACACCCCACCTCCGTTAGGGTCACTCTCAAAGGGAATGCCCTAATTTTGGTGAAGGTTAATAAGTATAAGTCACAGATATACAAGATAGATATAAGAACACATATTTTTGAACAGCAGAAAACAACATCAACTTTTATTTCAACAAAATACGTGTTACACAAACCATGTCACAATTTGTTTTACAATACTCCCAAAAACATAACATCTTCATAACTGTCTTGATTACATTATTTAAAGAAGCATAAAGAATAAATAAACTGCATAAGTCCTATAATTGCTGCCCAAAGCCATAGTCCAAAACGAAAAAGATCCAAGCAATACATTCTTTCTCTTCAAGCTGGATGTGAAAACTGGTCAAGCTGCGGTATTCCCTCCCTGTTGACCTTGGGGGGGGGGGGGGGGGAAACGAAATAAAAGAAGATGAAAGAAAAGTAGAGTCAGACATAAAGCCTGAGTAAGTCTAGGACTATTCAGTCTATGAATAAAGAACTGGGTATGATCAGTATAAATAGGAAAGCACCATAAACTAAGTTAAGTTGTCTAGGGTCGAACATACTATCGTACCCCACATTTATCTCTGTACCCATATAAACTAGTTCCCAACAGGCACCCCATAATAAGGGTGAAGTGATCCATTTCTGATGATCGGCCCCCACTCGCGTAGTTACATGTGTCTTACTGCCCCGATGTTGTAGTTACCTATGCTGGTCCCACCATGGGGTGTATCAAGTCCCATGGTGGCGGCCCGACACAATCCTAGAATGCACAGGTAGCACTGGTGTCCAGTGCCTTATTTTTCTGAGTCGGAGTGTGTGCACGCCCGCACCCCGTTACAACCTACACTGCTGCACCACCACCGTCGATTTGACCTCTTACAGTCAGCCCAGTAATCGTGCCCCACCCTACCTAGTTCAGGGTATCCTGATACACCTTGTAGTGTTACTGCTGAAAAGGGTCCCCCGCTACTAGGTTTTCTACTTCTAGCCAACATGCTAAGTTGGTTAAGTGTTTTGTAAACCTAACCCCAAATCAGTCTGTATAGTTTAGCATGTTCCATTTTGATTAAGTATTAATTCAATTTACTTAATCCTATCAATCCTGATTCAGCCTTAATTGTCTTATTAAAGCCTCGACCTCTCACATTAGACAGGTATTGTTGTGGCTGCCTGTTGCCGGTTGGGTCCGGGCAGTCTTACGCCACAACTCAGTCTAACCTCGGGTCCTTATTGGGCTCCGTGTTTAACCACCCACATTGGATAGATATTGTTGTGACTACTGGACAGCCGGGCGGTTCCGGGCAGGTTTACATCACAACTCAATCCAACCTCGGGTTAAACACATCGTATTTTCTACATTTACATATTTTGTCTCTTTTCTTTTTATATGTAAACATTTGCGGCCCATTATTCAAATTCATCTTTATTGGTTAAAATTTATTTATGCCACTTAATTGTTTTTCAAGGTTGTTGGCATGCGTCAAACATGCCAACACATATGTTCTATATTTTAACCCAAACGTCATTACCCCCGTTTTACACGTTCGCTACAATATAAGATATGTTGGGTTTAACATTTAAACCCAAATTAGCCATTTGAAAAGGGGAGGCTTATAACATGGTGTTTATAAGGTAACATAAAAGGGGAGTGTGAACGCATGAACTTGCAAAATAACGATTCAATTAACATGAATTAGGCACATGTGAACTTGCATTGTAATAGCATATAATCATGGCATAAACAATACTTAAACATGAATTATTCTATTCATATAATCATGGCATAAACAATACTTAAACATGAATCATTCTATTCATATAATCATGGCATAAACAATACTTAAACATGAATCATTCTATTCATGTAAACTTGCAATTGGAATGTAAATCTAACTTAATTGTCCCACATATATCACCATAGCGTTTTGATAACAACTTAGGCCTAAAACATGTTTTTCAACTAGGCATAATACCAAACATAGTTTAGTCATGTTCATAAAAATGCTTACTATTGTTCCTAATACAAAAGTATGATTTGCCAATTTTCGACATAGATTCATATAAACCATAGTACTTAGTCGGGTCCAATTACACACCAAAAAGTGATCATAAAAGTATGTACATCATATTGGCATAATAGTGAATCATATACTTGCATGAATCCCAATTAAAATTCCACAACATGTGGTTGTTAACATGAATCATATACTTGTATGAATACCTAAATAAAATATCACAACATATGGTTGTTAACATGAATCATGTACATGTATGAATCCCAAATAAAACACCACAACATATGGTTGTTAATTACCAACATAAATCACGTACTTACAAATATCCAATCGTATACCGTAACATTCCCAAATCGTTTAGAATCAAAATAACATACAAATATAGATTATTATCGCCACAATTCCATTTCTCATTTTACACAAATCAAACGCAATTAATTATTCACATCGGAATAGCACTCTACTTACAACGTGTGACGAATCTTCAATTCAGGAATCTGAATTCTGAATTTGGAGATGCTATCCTTTGTTGTAGGCGTTGCTTTGATTTAATTAACGTTGCTTAAGCTTTCGATTTATCTCCTAATTGTCTCTCAATTTCTGACGGCTATCTCTAGTCTCTCCTCAGCAGCATGACGGTCTCATCTCCATTTTTGTTTGTGTGAATTAGGGTGAGTCTTAGGTCCTTTTTATAGAGTTTGTGAGTTGATTAAGACCGTCGATGGAGCTTGGTTTAATAATAGCCGTTCGTTCAAAGGAGAGACCAACCAGGAGCTGACACCTAGCCCTAGTGACAAGGCAAGGCTCAGAAAATCGACCAAACACAGACCAGGCCAGCCAGGGGGCTGGGTTCGATCTGGCTCAGTGGCCAGGTCGACATGCCAGTCGACACCGTGTCGACTTGGCAGTCGACACGGGTGACCCAGGTCGACTGCCCAGTCGACCTGGTTAGCCCCAGGTCGACTGCCAAGTTGACCTGGGTGCCTTGGGCGGGAGAATTCCCGCCCTGGCCAATTGGGCCCGATTTTGAATTTCAAATTGGTTTTTCTGAGCTGTTTTGGTCTGTTTGAATTTTAAACTGAATTCTGAAACTTCCGAAGGCCATATCTTCCTCATACGGAGTCCGTTTTATGCAAACTCGGACTCTATCTCAAGCAGAATTCCGAGACGAACGCAATGGCATATCCCGTTTCCCTTAATTCTTTGATTTGAAGTTAGTTATACTTTAATTTGTGAATTTCACTGTTATAGAATACACGGGGTGTTACACTCAGCACCAACTTCTTTTCTATCATCTTAGCAATCCAATCACAGTGAGTTTCTAGTTGATTTTAGGTTTAGATAAATAAAAGTGAATTATGAAAGATTGTGATTTGGATACATTGCAAACCTTGAATCTATGTTATTGTTAGAACTTGTGCTATGTCATGATAGATATTTCTTTAGATCCAATTCAATTGTGATTATTCTACTATGTTATTATTGTGGATCTTGGTTTGTAACTATATTGTGGTTAATATAGATCTGTTAATTTGGACAGTTATATCATTAGATAGATCTAATCATTTATGTAAATCATAAACATATGTCGTTGAATTGGTTAGGATTGGATCTAAATCTTTATCTTAATTGTAACTTTTATGACATGCTATGATATGGATTTGTGTAGATCTATTTCTAAACAAGTAGATCTAATTTATGTGGACATTGAAACTGTTAAACATATCTATGATGACAATTTCATGTCCATGCCAGTATGTATGTTCACCTTATTATCATTCTAGTTTGGGTTTATGCCAAGATGATCATTTTAGTTGTATTCCCATTGTTTTCCCTATTATCATTTATGACTAGGCTATTGTCTAGCCTAGGCATGTTGCCAATTTTATGAGGGCGCTAGTTAAGGAACGGGGGAAAAAGGGTTAAAATGGCATAATTTAAATATGAACATTTTTGGACTTGAAATTCAAATTATTGAGTAAAATAGGTATTGACATCTATAAAAGGAAAGGATTAATTAATTGGTAAATTAATTAAAAATGGAATGATTAGTAATTACAATTAGGAATTGTAATTGTACTTATGACACGAGGTTATGTTGCATTAGTGGTGGAAGTCTGGCCATACCCGACCGGCATATCCAGCAGCCACTAATGTTGTACCTAATGTGGGAGGTCTAAGTACGCAAATACGAATCGGGCTAAGACACGAGGTTAGGCCCAACTGTGGAATAAGACCGCCCGGACCCGACCGGCATATCCAGTATCCACACGTTGTAGGCCAAATGTGGGAGGTCTAACTCATTATAAACCATAAATGGACATGGTAATGAATTGGACTACTTAACCAAATCAAATCTATAGAGATTGTATGATTTTGAACTAAGGTTAGGATAAAGCAAATTGATTGGATAGTTGATGGGTTAAGCAAATCTGGAAGGGGTGGGTAATATTTACATATAGGCCCACAACTTAACCCAATAAGGTTATGTAATTAAAGACTTCTAGTGGTATACATAACTGGAGAAAATAATAAAGTTATGTAATTAAAGACACCTTTTAGGGTAAGCATAACTAATATAGGGCTATGTAATTAAAGAAACCTAGTGGTATACATACTCAGTGAAAAACCTAGTAGGGGATACAAGACAAAGGGGAGAGCTTGTATCATATTGCGTGGGACCCATTTCAGTCAGTAACCCGGAGTTAGTATCAAATAAATACTCCATACTAGGCGGAGAGGGGACATGCTTACTGACTGATTATAAGAGATCCAAACGTGGAGGATGGTGTGGGCAGCGCAAACCGACCGGGCCATGTGCGTGCATGAGCTAGGCAGAGGGGGATAAGACGACCGTGACACCAATAGATACGGTTGTGCACGTCTTGGGAACTGAAGGGTTGCCACTTTAGGAAGTGATACCTCCTACTGTGGGGCCATCACAGGGTATCTACGGAGTAGGGAGCCGATCGATTAGGGTAGTGGTTATGGTATATTTTGGGCATATGCCTTGAGTCTACCACCTTATAGTAGAAGGGATCATCTCATTTCTGGTTATACTAGTAATAGTACAGAGTAATCGTTAGAGAAGTGTATACACCCTACCTTGTCACCTGCCATTTATGTAGTGATCTCTCTTATCCACTTTATATGCCTATAATGTTACTTTTATTTATTTACTGGCTAAAAGTAACTAGAATCGCCAGACTTTGTATCCGAACTTTTTATTTCTCCTTCTTTCTTCCGTCCCCCCCCAAAGGTTCTCAGGGAGGAAACACTCAGGCTTAGTCTGGACTAAGATATCATCTTGCTAGGAGCTACTTCTTAAGTATGGCTCAAGTCCTTGTCTCTACCATGGCTTAACTCTTTCAATTAGGGAATTATGTTTTTATATTCTTAGTACTTTGATGATGCAAGACAGAAGTTATTTTATTGTATTGGTTTTTGTGACTTATGATATTGTGGACCACAGTATTATGTTTATATTGAAATAAAAGTTTAAATTTCCGCTGCTATCTTATTTATATCTATCTTGTAATTATTCTGTGTCTATTTACCTATAAAGCTTCAAGAAACTTAATGCATTCCCTTAGTGAGTGACATTAATGGATGTGGGGTGTCACAATACTAAACTAAATTATACTTCTACTAAGTCAATGACTTAATCTAATTAACTCCCCCTAACTATATGACACTACTAAAGAAAACAAGGGTATAACCAAGTAAATCAATAAAGTATTTACATATACTTTATTCAAAATTTACAAGTAATTCAATCACATACAAGTTTTCAAACCAAATCAAGTAATAGTTTCAAACAAATTCAAACCAAATTATAATCAAACAAATCAAATCATACCAACCAATTCAAATAAAATTCAAATGTCACTTGGAACTTCCACCCATCCATCTCCTTTAAATATTGGATCCTTCTTGATGACTTCCCAATCTTGATCTTCTTTTGTGGGTTGTGCTTTAGCAAGGTTGTTGTCTTCATCTCTGAAAAGAGAAGCTATTAGCCAACGGATGGCATCAAAGTCTTTTGCTTGATGTTCTACCATCTTTATATGACTCAATGCGAGATGACGTTGATTACGAAATATTATAGATAGGATATTCTTGAAAGAATTGAGTGTTTCTTCAAGATTTTGACTCAAAATATGAATAGGATTTGCCATAATTTGATATTATATAAAAGGAATGATTGGAGAAGAAGAAGAGAGTATATAATAAATTTTTCTGGAAGAAAGAGGTATTTTTAGGGTCTAGAATTTGTTTAAAATGAAGAGACACTAGTTGGTTATTCAAATTTCAAATTTTAAACAAATTTGAGTTTCTGGTAGTTATATGTTGACTTGTCATTTTGCACATGTCAACATACCCTAGGTATGTTTTTTGGTATTTTCAATGTTTAGTTAATTCTTATCATATTATTTTAATTTACTTAATTCTAATGTGTTTTTGTAGTAAATTAAAGATTGTTTTGATAGAAATGAACATCATTCATTTCTACTTAAAAGAAAATACATTCAAATGATTTAAGAAACTAAATATGAGATTCGAAAGCAAATACATGCAAGTACGAAAGATAACATAAACTAGATAAGTTTAGACTTCAGCGGATGATGAGGAGGAAGATGATAAACCAAGTTTTCTTCCAACTTTGCCAAATAACTTGTTCATTTTAGAAGACATTTGGGTAAGAGTCTTCTTGATCTTCTTTTGGTTCTTGGCTAACTTAACTTGCTTTCGGACAAGTGTTTCTTTGTTTATGGCTCTAGAATTTATTGGACATTCAACACTTTCCAAAGTGGATTTTTCTTTGTCGGTTTCCATTGTATTTTCCTCTTGTTGTTGTTGCATTCAAGCTTATGTTTCCTCGAATGTTTCATTAGGTTTAAAAGTAACTGGAATTTGCGTGAGATGTATATTTGCTGAGTTAAAGACCCTTCTTGGCACAAATTACTCTCCTTTAAGATCCACTCCGAAGTATTTAAAGATACGGGTAAGATAAACCCCATGATAAAGAGTATTTCCTTTTGGCGGAAATTTCTTTAGGCATAAATTTTTTAAAATAACATCGTCCCAATTGTTGTCATAAACACCAGACATAACAAAGAGAGCTTTTTGGACTTTGAATGTAGGGTTGTTGAAATTTCCGAAATGTAAAGTAATGATATGTTGGAGGAGGAGGTTGACGATTCTTTCTATTGGGCGGGAAAAGCAATTTTTAAAATCCATGTTTTCGTCGCTTTCAAAAATGTTATGATAAGTCTCCAAATCCGATTCATCAATTTTGAATTTTGAAAAATCCGAGCTCGTACTCTTACAATTTAAAATATTACCCGAAATTTCACAATCCAAAACAATTTGAGTGCCTTTTACGCTACTCCAAACTTGATTCACTTTTCCTTTGTAAAAGCCACGACCCAAATTTGCATAAAACATTTTGACGAGATTCGGGTAACATACTTCATTGCTATCCCAAGCGTCAACCAAGCTAAGAACTTCATTTTTATGAAAAAGAAAATGAAGATCATAAGAGAGAAACTATTAGAAGATAGCGAATGCTCCTGTGTCGACTTTTCCATTTGTCGTGTAGTCAACATAGGCTTGAATAGCTTCCTTATCATTGAAGAGATGTCCTTTGAGGGTTTTGGACACTCTCTGTAACACCCCGTATTTTCTGTGAACGTATAAGTAACAAATCAGAGGATAATTAATTTTTAAAATAAGAATCAAGGGAAACGGGTTGTGCCATTGCGTTCGTCTTGGAATTCTGCTTGGAAACGAGTCCGAGTTTGCAAGAATCGGAGTCCGTATGAGGGAGATATGACCCTCCGAAGTTTTAGAAATATTCAGAATCGAAAACAGCTCGAAATTCGAATTCAAACCCAGAAGCGGGCTGGGCGGGAAATTTCCCGCCTAGGGCCCAAGTCGACTGGGCAGTCGACCCTCCAGGACCTAGGTCGACTGGGGAGTCGACTGGGCAGTCGACCCCCCAGACTAGGTCGACTGAGCAATCGACCTAGGGGTCGACCTCCCTGGTCGAACCTGGTGCGTGTGTGTGCGATTTTGAAGGTTGTGATGTGTTTTGACGGACCTGATGAGTTCTAGGGTTAATCTGAGGGCCTAAATGAGTTCCGACACCTATAAATACATCCTAAAACCTAGCCTTCTCTACACACAATTCTATTCTGCTTCTACTCTACCTTTATTCTAAAGAAAAATAAAAATGGCGTCGCTACTCTGCTGGAATCAAAACTAGAAGCTAACCAACATCAACCTAAGCAACTCAATTCAAATTAGAGATTAAAGCTTCTGCAACGATTCTACAACAATTAAAGTTCTTTCTTTAATCCAACCAAGGCAAGTGCAGTTATTTTCCGATATAAACTTTAATCATAATTGTGACATGATTGTAAATCTGAATTTGAGATTGTGTATGTTCTGTTCTGATCTATTTTATTCTGTATCTCTTCTTCTTTCTGTTCTATAGCCAGGCTACTACGAGCCTGCGCCAATCTCCTAAGAGATTAACGCATGAACACTAAAATGTTTGGGACAAATAATGAATGTGGCATAATTAGACATGGCTAATCTGTGACCGATTTAAGAAAAAGGACATAGGTTGTAAACTAGATTTAGATCTATGCATATTCTGTGAATTGGAAGAAGAGGAACCATGGTATGTTAACATGTGACTTGAGAAATTGGACATAACGCATATTTTGAATTAAGATATGTTATAACTAGATTGTTCGGCATATTGTTTATATAACAATTCATGATTTGAAAGAGAATATGACTTAGGTGTGAAGATGTATATTAAGTTTTGATAACTATCAAATGTGAATAACACCTAAGTAGGAGATTTTTGAATATATGACATGCATTGAAATCGATGGCTATATTTGGTATAATTTATATGTGAATCTTTTGTACTAGGCAAGTTGAACTAAATTGGGACATGTAAATTATGACCATAATCTGTGACATGTAAATTCAATGCAAATGTGGGGTATATGATCATAGTGTGAATCATGACAACTATTTAGGCATGCAAACTTAGGCCAAATTTATAATTAGGCAAGATATGTTTGTGAAACTTTAAGGAATGATTAAATCTGTTATATTTGCCTAATTTGCTAGTTCTGCTATATTTTCCTAATCTGCTAGTTCTATTATATTGCCTAATCTGCTAGTTCTGTTATATTGCATAATCTGCTAGTTCTGCTCTACTGCCTAGATCTGTTCATCTGCCAAATCTGTCATTTGCTAAGTCTGCTGAAAATGCCAAATCTGCTAAATTACTTAATCTGCTAAATCCATTAAGTCGCCTAATCTGCGAAAATCTGTTATCTGCTATATCTATTAAGTTGATATATTCAGTCTGTTATTAACATAATCTGAATTAGCTATGAATAATTGACATGTATATTAGGCGCGGGCATAAATGGTAAATTATTAATT
Source organism: Allium sativum (assembly GCA_030737875.1). Classification (NCBI taxonomy): domain Eukaryota; kingdom Viridiplantae; phylum Streptophyta; class Magnoliopsida; order Asparagales; family Amaryllidaceae; genus Allium; species Allium sativum. The sequence goes on from CM060910.1 coordinate 832,991,405, forward strand.
AATTGGCCGCAAAGATAAACATGGCTGACTCGAGGTTAGAATGAGTTTACGGCGTAATTCTGCCCGGAACCGCCCGGCACATCCAGTGGCCGCAAACAATAGGTTCTAATGTGAGAAGTTAGTCATGACGTGCTTGAAACCCGAGGTTGGACTCAGTTTGCGGCAGAAATCTACCCGGAACCAACCGGCCTAACCAGTAGCCGCAAACTGTCAGTCTAATGTGAGAGGTCTGGGCATTAATATTTAATTAATGAAAATCTGAGATAAATATGATGTCTAAAACGTGTTGGGCGGATAGGGTTAAACCAACTAGACTGATTAATTTAATAAATCTGTTTCGTGAATCTGTAGGCCCAATTACAAAGTTAGACAAATCTGTAAGTCTGTTAATCTGTGACTGGTTAATCGGTAAGTCTGTTAAATCTGTATATCTGATCCGTTAGTCTGAAAACTTGTCTGTGAACTGGTTGATCTGAATTCTGTATGTCTGAACTTGTAAACAAGTTAATCTGAAATCTGTTAGTCTGGGGACACAAGGATAGGAAGGGAATTACATGTGTCATCTGTTGTTTGGGACCCATATTAGTCAGTAACCCTTTATGGTATCAAAACTTTGACCCAACAGTAGGTAGGGTCCGGGCACGCTTACTGAACTAATTATAAGCGGTTCATTCTGATAATGGCGAGGGGTGTTGATGGTGCGTTCCAACCGGGTCATGTGCGTGCATGGATCCCGGTCTGCCTCTGAGGATGTAAGACGCTGTGACATCTGTAAATAGGTCTGTGCCAATTGGTTGTCACTTTAGGGAGTGATACACCCTACTGTGGGGGCCGACATAGGGTATTTATGTATTAGGGAGCCGATTGCTTGGGGTAGGTTTTAGGGTACACTTAGTTCTGTCTGTTTCTGTTGGTACCGTCTGTTTCTGTTGGGTGGTAACACCTATCTGTTTCTGCGTGGTACCGTCTGTTCGGGTGGTAAAGGCCCAATTACTAGTGTACACCTAATTCTACATTCTATTTCTGTAGGGATTAATCTAACTATTTCTGTTCGGGTGGTAAAGGCTCATTATCAGCATTCTTCTTCTGTCTGTTTCTGTTAGGGTGGTAAAGGCCCATTATCAGCTTTTTGCTTCTGTGGAAATTATTCTGTACATGTTTCTATTTCAGTTTAGACATTAGGGTGACACCTAATCCTGTTATACTAGTATTAGTGCAGAGAAGTAAGATATGAATAAGAAGCATGGCTTAGTCTACATCATTCTGTTTCTGCTGTTTAACCTAAGTATATCTGCTGCTCATGTTACTGCCATCTCTTATCCAGTTTTGTTTTCATGTCATTATTATTATTATCTGTTCATATTCTGAAAGTCACTGGACTTGCCAGACTTTATGTCTGACCCTTGTTGTTTCGCCTCCTTTCTTCCGTTCCCCCCCCCCCAAGGTTTTGTAGAAGGGAATACTCTAGCTTGATCCGGATTTCTTCCGCTTGAAGTGCTTAAAGTATGGCTAGTCTTCTTCTGTGGGGATTATGATATTAAACTATGCATTCTGAAGGCTTTTGTACAAGACTGATATTTTGTACTTGAATTATGATATTGTGATTTGAAAGGATGTAACCAAGCTTATTTCGGTTTCTGTTGTAATAAAGTTATTAATTTTTCAAGTACTGTTTTATCTATCTTGTAAGTTCTGTTCTGTTTACTAAAATGCTCCACCAAAGTTAAGGCATTCCCTTTGTGAGTGACCTTAACGGAGGTGGGGTGTTACACTTGGTATCAGAGCTAAAGGTTACCAGATTAGATAAAAGTTTTTGAAAACTATTTTCAAAAAGGTTTTGAAAGGAAGTATTTTCAAAAATAAAGCTTATTTTGAAAAACATGATCCCCAAGAGCTATATATCTTTCCTTCAGTCCTTTTTGTATTGAATCTTTCCTTTTTCGTTTCAGCATGTCTGAAGCATCTGAGATACCAGAGGGCATTCATGTACCCGGTTGGTTTCGTCAATATCTTAAGGCCAGGACCGCCGCCGCAGGTCCAGCAAATGATCCCCCTCCTCCTCCGCCCCCTCCTCGTGAAATTGCTTTCTCAAAGATCTGTAGAGATTTTAGGGCCATGGGTGGAAAGGATTTCAAGGGAACCGAATCATTCGTAGAAGCGAGGAACTGGCTCAAAGAAACTAAGGATCTATTCGTTATCTTCGAGGTGGACGATAGGCAGAAGGTACAGTTGGCGGTATGGCTGCTCAAAGACGAAGCTTCCTACTGGTGGGAAGTCACTAACGCCGAGAGGCCGGTTGAGACATGGATGGATTTCAGAACATGGTTTGAGACAAAATTTCTCTCGCAAGCTGAACGAAGCCTACAACTGGAAAAGTTCTTATCTCTTAAACAAGGAAGTATGACGGTCAAGGAATATGTCAACCAGTTCAACCAACTAGCTAGGTTCGGATTGGATTTAGTCAACACTCAGCATAAAAAGGCTCTCCGCTTTGTTAAAGGATTAAACGAGCCACTGCACAGCTTAGTCATGACCCATGTACCCATGGGAGCGACTTACGAGAAATTGGTGGACATGGCACTACTGCACGAGGAAGACAAGGGCCCAAAAGAGGCAAAGAAGGAAGAACCACAGAATAAGAAAGCATGGCCCAAAAAGGAAACACAAAATAAGGATGAGAAGTCTGAAGATAAGAAGGGGAAAAAGTGCTTTACTTGTGGGAGCTCGACTCATCTGAACAAGGATTGCAGAAAAAGGAAGGGCACTTGCTTCAACTGTGGAGAGATGGGACACTTCACTAGGGACTGCCCGAAGAAACGAGGGCAAGGAGGGCAGGCGAACACTCTTGAGGCTAGTAGCTAGGATAGAAATAGGAAAATTCCTATAGTAGGTTTAATTTCTTTATCTGATTATGGAGTTAAGACTCTTTCTGATTCTGGTATTTTGATTTTGTAATCGATACTCTGCACTTTAATACTAGTATTATTTCTGATTCCGCTGTAGACTCAGACCCATAAGGGTTATGACTCATCTATTGTGATAGATTGGGGTTTGAGAGATATCTGTGTTAGGCGTCAAGTAGGACGCATACATTCTGGGTATTATCATGCTTAGTTCGGTAACCTGATCTGTACCAGTAATCTGTAAATATCTGAATATTCCTGATAAGGTTAAGATTTTCAGTTTTGACATTATCTAAAGAGGGTAATCCTCTGGTTGTCAATTTTATGTTGGTTTCGGTCTTCGGGGCCGATACTTAGGACCCATGCCTAATGGGAACCAAGTTTTTGTTTTATCTGTACTCGCTTCCATCATTCGACTGTATCCTATCGATCGAATCTTCGAACTTTAGGTAGAAACTAATGGGTGTAAACATGTGTTTGAGACATGTTATGTTTTATGGTTGCAAGTGGTTGCTAGTGGTTGCTCGTGGATGCATATACACACACTAGGCACTAGATCGACTCGAAAACACTCTCATACTGCATATGGATGTGTGAGCATTTTCAATTTTTGTGGATGCAAAATGATTGACTCAGCACATGGATGTTGCATATGACTAAATGGATGTGCACTCATATAGAAATGATATGTATCGAGTAGCGAAATTGCATACATGTTGGACTCACGGCACTGGCATAATTCGCATTAAGGAGGTCAACTGAATCAGTGGACCGCCTGATCTTTGCATTAGATAAGGAACATATACACACACCTTTGCATATGTTCATACAACATTATAAGTTTCTAAGGACAATGGACGCCAGTGATTGATGATTGAGTAGATGGATGTTGGATGGTAGGACACATTCTTCTTAACTTGAAGATTTCGGGGACGAAATCCTTTAAGGAGGGGAGAATGTAACACCCCATATTTTCTGTGAACGTATAAGTAAAAAATCAGAGGATAATTAATTTTTAAAATAAGAATCAAGGGAAACGGGTTGTGTCATTGCATTCGTCTCGGAATTCTGCTTGGAAACGAGTTCGAGTTTGCAAGAATCGGAGTCCGTATGAGGGAGATATGACCCTCCGAAGTTTCAGAAATATTCAGAATCGAAAACAGCTCGAAATTCGAATTCAAAATTCGAATTCAAACCCAGAAGCGGGCTGGGCGGGAAATTTCCCGCCCAGGGCCCAAGTCGACTGGGCAGTCGACCCCCTAGGACCCAGGTCGACTGGGCAGTCGACCCCCAGACTAGTTCGACTGGGCAGTCGACCTGGGGGTCGACCTCCCAGGTCGAACCTGGTGCGTGTGTGTGCGATTTTGAAGACTGTGACGTGTTTTGACGGACATGATGAGTTCTAGGGTTAATCTGAGGGCCTAAATGAGTTCCTACACCTATAAATACATCCTAAAACCTAGCCTTCTCTACACACAATTCTATTCTGCTTCTACTCTACCTCTGTTCTAAAGAAAAATAAAAATGGCGTTGCTACTCTGCTGGAATCAAAACTAGAAGCTAACCAACATCAACCGAAGCAACTCAATTCAAATTAGCGATTAAAGCTTCTGCAACGATTCTACAACAATTAAAGTTCTTTCTTTAATCCAACCAAGGCAAGTGCAGTTATTTTCCGATATAAACTTTAATCATAATTGTGACATGATTGTAAATCTAAATTTGAGATTGTGTATGTTCTGTTCCGATCTATTTTATTCTGTATCTCTTCTTCTTTCTGTTCTATAGCCAGGCTACTACGAGCCTGCGCCAATCACCTAAGAGATTAACGCACGAACGCTAAAATGTTTGGGACAAATAATGAATGTGGCATAATTAGACATGGCTAATTTGTGACTGATTTAAGAAAAAGGACATAGGTTGTAAACTAGATTTAGATCTATGCATATTCTGTGAATTGGAAGAAGAGGAACCATGGTATGTTAACATGTGACTTGAGACATTGGACATAACGCATATTTTGAATTAAGATCTGTTATAACTAGATTGTTGGGCATATTGTTTATATAACAATTCATGATTTGAAAGAGAATATGACTTAGGTGTGAAGATGTATATTAAGATTTGATAACTATCAAATGTGAATAACACCTAAGTAGGAGATTTTTGAATATATGACATGCATTGAAATCGATGGCTATATTTGGTAAAATTTATATGTGAATCTTTTGTACTAGGCAAGTTGAACTAAATTGGGACATGTAAATTATGACCATAATCTGTGACATGTAAATTCAATGCAAATGTGGGGTATATGATCATAGTGTGAATCATGACAACTATTTAGGCATGCAAACTTAGGCCAAATTTATAATTAGGCAAGATATGTTTGTGAAAATTTAAGGAGTGATTAAATCTGTTATATTCGCCTAATTTGCTAGTTCTGCTATATTTGCCTAATCTGCTAGTTCTGTTATATTGCCTAATCTGCTAGTTCTGTTATATTGATTAATCTGCTAGTTCTGCTCTACTGCCTAGATCTGTTCATCTGCCAAATCTGTCATCTGCTAAGTCTGCTGAAAATGCCAAATCTGTTATATGCTAAATCTGCTAAATTACTTAATCTGCTAAATCCGTTAAGTCGCCTAATCTGCGAAAATCTGTTATCTGCTATATCTGTTAAGTTGATATATTCAGTCTGTTATTGACATAATCTGAATTAGCTAGGAATAATTGACATGTATATTAGGCGTGGGAATAAATGATAAATTATTATTTAATTGGCCGCAAAGATAAACATGGCTGACTCGAGGTTAGAATGAGTTTGCGGCGTAATTCTGCCCGGAACCACCCGGCACATCCAGTGGCCGCAAACAATAGGTTCTAATGTGAGAAGTTAGTCATGACATGCTTGAAACCCGAGGTTAGACTCAGTTTGCGGCAGAAATCTGCCCGGAACCAACCGGCCTAACCAGTAGCCGCAAACTATCAGTCTAATGTGAGAGGTCTGGGCATTAATATTTAATTAATGAAAATCTGAGATAAATATGATGTCTAAAACGTGTTGGGCGGATAGGGTTAAACCCACTAGACTGATGAATTTAATAAATATGATCCGTGAATCTGTAGGCCCAATTACAAAGTTAGACAAATCTGTAAGTCTGTTAATCTGTAACTGGTTAATCGGTAAGTCTGTTAAATCTGTATATCTAATCCGTTAGTCTGAAAACTTGTCTGTGAACTGGTTGATCTGAATTCTGTATGTCTGAACTTGTAAAGAAGTTAATCTGAAATCTGTTAGTCTGGGGACACAAGGATAGGAAGGGAATTACTTGTGTCATCTGTTGTTTGGGACCCATATTAGTCAGTAACCCTTTCTGGTATCAAAACTTTGACCCAACAGTAGGTAGGGTCCGGGCACGCTTACTGAACTAATTATAAGCGGTTCATTCTGATAATGGCGAGGGGTGTTGATGGTGCGTTCCAACCGGGTCATGTGCGTGCATGGATCCTGGTCTGCCTCTGAGGATGTAAGACGCCGTAACATCTGTAAATAGGTCTGTGCCAATTGGTTGTCACTTTAGGGAGTGATACACCCTACTGTGGGGCCGACACAGGGTATTTATGTATTAGGGAGCCGATCGCTTGGGGTAGGGTTTTAGGGTACACTTAGTTCTGTCTGTTTCTGTTGGTACCGTCTGTTTCTGTTGGGTGGTAACACCTGTCTGTTTCTGCGTGGTACCGTCTGTTCGGGTGGTAAAGGCCCAATTACTAGTTTACACCTAATTCTACATTATATTTCCGTAGGGATTAATCTGACTATTTCTGTTCGGGTGGTAAAGGCCCATTATCAGCATTCTGCTTCTGTCTGTTTCTGTTAGGGTGGTAAAGGCCCATTATCAGCTTTCTGCTTCTGTGGAAATTATTCTGTACCTGTTTCTGTTTCAGTTTAGACATTAGGGTGACACCTAATCCTGTTATACTAGTATTAGTGCAGAGAAGTAAGATATGAATAAGAAGCATGGCTTAGTCTACATCATTCTGTTTCTGTTGTTTAACCTAAGTATATCTGCTGCTCATGTCACTGCCATCTCTTATCCAGTTTTTCTTTCATGTCATTATTATTATTATCTGTTCATATGCTGAAAGTCACTGGACTTGCCAGACTTTATGTCTGACCCTTGTTGTTTCGCCTCCTTTCTTCCGTCCCCCCCCCCCAGGTTTTGTAGAAGGGAATACTCTAGCTTGATCCGGATTTCTTCCGCTTGAAGTGCTTAAAGTATGGCTAGTCTTCTTCTGTGGGGATTATGATTTTAAACTATGCATTCTGAAGGCTTTTGTACAAGACTGATATTTTGTACTTGAATTCTGATATTGTGATTTGAAAGGATGTAACCAAGCTTATTTCGGTTTCTGTTGTAATAAAGTTATAAATTTTTCAAGTACTGTTTTATCTGTCTTGTAAGTTTTCGTTCTGTTTACTAAAATGCTCCACCAAAGTTAAGGCATTCCCTTTGTGAGTGACCTTAACGGAGGTGGGGTGTTACACTCTCTTAGTTTTTCATGTGCTGGAGGAAGCCATTAAGGAGTTGTTTTGAAGAGTATAGATAAGAGGAAAGTTGTTTGAATTTCGAATGAGTGGTAGAGAGAATAAGATTGAATCAATAAATAAATAGAGATTGAATGGATACAACTTTTCAGAAATTAAAGACACCTTTCCAGACCGTGGGAGTTGGTGAAAAGTTGGAGGAAAGTTTGAAAGTTTAAACTTTTGAAATTAAAAATTTGAATTTCATTTACTGGCTCATATGTCGATATGTCCATTTCTATATGTCGACATATGTATTGGTTTTTCAAGAGATATGTTGTTTTGACTTTGTTTTATTATATTATCATTTTATATTTCAGATTTTATAATTTCTTGAAATAATATTAATCCTAACACTCATTAAAAATTTATTACTATTTATCATATTTAATTTTGTTATTATTATTATTTATGAATTTCAAAATTCAAAATTTGATTTTGAATTTTAAATTTCAATTTTGAATTTTAGAATTTAATATTCAAATTCAAACCGTGCAAACAAACATCCATTCATCCAAATCAACCAATTTTTTTTTAAATTAATTTAGGTTTACCTGGTTTGTAGATCCATTTCTTTGATATTTTCTAAATCGCTGTGAAGCACATATTTGAATTTCTGGTTTCTGGCTTTTCATCACTTAATGATGAATCTGAATCGACTAAAGTTGTTGCATATGCCCTCTTTCTTTTCTTTGAGAATTACTATTATTTGTTTGTTGATTTGATTTATCTGGATATGGACACATTCTTTTTGTATGACCCGGTTTGTTGCAGTTATGACATTTGTCATCATTTCTTCCCAAACTTCCTTGATTATTTCTCAGAAAATTATTTCTCCTTTTATGTCACAGAAATTTTCTAAAATTCCTTGTCATTAAAGCAATTTCTTCATCATCTTCACTTCTTGAATCAAAACCATTTATTATCACTTTGAATGTTATATATTTCTTTTCTATAGGCTTATTTTCCTTTCTTTTCTGTAATTGAACTTTGAACGACATCAAATTTCCAATTAACTCCTCAACTTCATTTCACCGACATTATTAGCTTCTTCAATTGCCAGTGTTTTCTGATCCCATTCTAGTGTCAATTAACTAAGTATTTTTCTGACTTGGTCTTCTTCTGAATAAGTGTTTCCCAATGCTATTACATAAAGCAGGATCTCCTGAAATATGCAATAGATATCGGAGATAGATTCATTCTCATTCATTTTAAATAACTCAAATTGATTAATTAGCATAGATATCTTTGTCTGTTTAACTTTATTGGTTCCTTCGTGAGTAACTTGTAATGTTCTCCATATTTCATAAGCAGGTTTTCAATCTGACATTTTATTAAATTCATTTCTATCTAATGAACATCATAACATATTCATGGCCTTAGAATTACTTTGTGCAGCAGCCTTTTGCACATTAGTCCATTGTGCAAAATTAGTAGTGGGTTCAACATATTCAGCCTATGTGCAATTTCGTGTGTCTAGTCCTTCTGATTGTAAATATATTTCCATTTTACATGCCCATTATGAAAAGTTACTAACATTAAATAATGGTGGTCTAACAGTAGACTGACTCTCTGCAAAAGAACTATTATTACCAGTGTTGGTTACCATTTAATATTTTCAAAAATCAGATTATGAACTTTTTGAAAACCTATGCTCTGATACCAATCGTTAAGGATGCAGAAAGCACATCTTAATGAAAAACTAACACTAGATGGGGGTGAATAGTGTTTTAAAGAGATTATGGAAAATTTAAACAATCTAGAATAACTATATGAATCACACAATAATTATCACACAAGAAATGATCACAAACACCGAAACAATCACAGACATAGATATAAGTAAATATAAAATGCTAGAAAAGGAAAGAACACACCGGATTTTATACTGATTCGGATTACTCCTACGTCCAGTCCCACACAACGCTGGATTGCATAGAGTTTTATTATTATTATTAGTATCAAGTACAACACCCTTGATTTCACTGTCACAAGGTTAACACCTATTCCACCACCCTTGATTTCACGGCTACAAGGTTAACACCGCTCCCTTTCCTTGATTTCAGGGCTACAAGAAACACATCCTTTCGTTAATAATTCCCAAACAATCACCATATCCGTAGTGCTGTTCAATTAGCACTTCAAACAAAGAGTAATGGTAGAGAATGAAGAAAAGAATAATGATATAAATTTTGTTCAAATCGGCAAAGTATAAGTGTATAAATCAATAAATTTAAGAATTTTAATGATGTAGGTACAGGGGTGAAGAAAGAGAAGAATAAATGATAAAAGTTCGAAATCAGCCCCTTTTTATAGTGTCCCAATGGTTACAACGCTTCTGGAATGTTACAAACAGTGAAAGGACACTTCCTGTAACACCCCACCTCCGCCAGGGCCACTCTTGCAAGGACACTGGCTTTGGAGGGGCATTAAACAAGGTAAACATGCATGAAGATATCACAAGACAGAACATATAAGTAAAACAGAGTAGTAAAGCAGCGGATAAAACTTAGCATTTCAAAACCACAGTCATGTTACAACAAAGTACTTGGTCATTATTTTCCAACAACAAAGTCTAGATAAAAGCATAAACTGAAATACATAAAGTACTATCCCCAAAATGAAGTGATAAACCATAGCTAGATCAATGTCCAAAACCGTACATGAGCAAATCCAGTAAGCAAGCTGTAAAGATCCAAGCTAAGCTCCAATGTTCCCACCCTGAGAACCTGAGGGGGGGGGGGAAACGGAAGAAAAGAGGCGAAAGAAAACAGGTCAGTCAAAAAGACTGGTAAGCCCTACTACTATCTGTCTATGAACTAGTAAAGTTAACTGGCATGAGAAGCTGAGATGAACATAAGGATAACAACATACTGGCATGATGATTAACTAACAAGATAGATAAAGGTGTCATCGCATAATTAAGGTTAAGTTTTGCACCACGGGTGTACTAGCATTGTAACATGTCAAGTAAAAACAAGAATTGATCCCTTGGCCCAAGCTTGGCCCATCATCATGATGTGACCTAAATTAAGGTCCAACTACACGGTCTAGTCGATCGGCTCCCTATAAGCCTAACTCGTTAAGTGTCGGTGTCATGCGTCTTAATCATGTAATGTAGTTGACTATGCAGGGTCCACCCTAGGGTGTATCTGGCCCTACGGTGTAACCCTCAGACACCATACCATGATGCACAGTCCAAACCTACCGGTGCCCGTGTTCAACTCCGGACTTGATGTGCACGACCATGGTCCGCCTGAACAACCGGGGCATCATTCAGCCGTCTCTTTTGGTCTCTTACAATCAGCCCAGTAATCGTGCCCTACCCTAGCCTAGTCCTAGGGTCTTATGATACATCTAGAAGGTTACTGCTGAAAAGGACCACGCAACTAGGGTTTCTTAACGGGTTAAATGTGGTTAACCCGATCCAAACGTGGATTAAATCGGTTAAGAGTACCCAAGGCTCCTGACTTAACCTCGATTAATCCATCAAGCCCAAATTGGTTAAGTATTAAGTGGACCATGACTTAACCCTAATCAGAAGGCATTAATTAACTTAATGCGCTTTAACCTCTCACATTAGACTTTGTTGTGGTTACTAGTTAAGCCGGGCGGGTCCGGGTAGCTTTACACCACAACTAGGTCTAACCTCGGGTTCGAGCACAACATGACCAACTTCTCACATTGGGTCTTATTGTTTGTAGCCACTAGTTAAGCCGGGCGGGTCCGGGTAGATTTATGCTACAAACTCAACCCAACCTCGAGTTGGCCACACTCATATTTTCTAAGTGTCATGTCCATTATGTTTCCAAAACATAATTACAAGTTAACATATCACATCATGTTATAAAAATCATGTTCATGTCATAATTTTACCCAACCCCAACGTAATCCCATCGTTTACATACTCGCAACAACGCATAAAGGATAAAATAGGGAACTTGGCATAATCATGACAAAAAGGTGTTGAAGCCACAAGTTTATCATGGTGGCATATGAAATGTACATATATTCATATACTTGCATATTGCATCATTAGGCTTCAAAAGCATGCATAAAACCAAACTTAGCATATGAGTGATACATGGTGATAAATGACATGTAGAAGTTGCTAGAAGTTCACATTTAGCCTCACATGCAAGTTATCATAAGGGATATGATAACTTCCATGTTGCCAAAATGCAACCTTCAACATAAAGCTTGGAGCTTTATGCTCACAACATCAAGTTTAACTTGCATAACATGATAACATGATCAACCCAAACTTGCATAACATAGCAACATGTGTCATACATAATGATTAACCCAACTTGCATAATGATCATCCAAACTTGCATATAATGATCAACCAAACTTGCATATAATGATCAACCAAACTTGCATATAATGATCAACCAAACTTGCATATCATAATGATCAACCAAACTTGCATATACTGATCAACCAAACTTGCATATCATAATGATCAACCAAACTTGCACATCATAATGATCAACCAAACTTGCATATCATAATGATCAACCCCAAACTTGCATCATTCATTTAACTTTAGAGTTCAAGAAAGAAAGTAGAAAAGGGCTTACAATGCTATGAAGACACAAATAATTATTTATTATAAAGATTGAGATGAAGCACTTATGCAAGCACCAAAAACCCAAATATGCAAGCTCCAAATGAAAACCCTTGAGCCAAATCAATAAAAACTCTTGCTTTGAAATAGAAATGTTGCAACTTGATTTGAATGCAAACTAAGAACACTCATACAAGCTTGAAAATACTTGTATGCACTCAAAATCTCTCATAGAAATAAACTTAGGAATTTTAGCATGAGAGTGGAGGCCATGAGAGGAACAATTTTGGCATAGTTTAGTTGTAGGAATGAATAATGATGATTTAGGCTAGGCTTAGGGGTCTTTTTATAGAGGATTAGGATAGTATTAGCCATAGGATTAACCCTAGATTCAATCCAAGCCATCAAAGCATGTCTTGGGGAAGAAGTCAAGTGTAGGAACCATTTAGGGTCTTTAGATTAAAGCTGAACCATGAGAACCATTCAAATGCAAAATCTGCATTTGAGCGAATCGGCCCACGGGTTGACAGCCAAACACCCTGGATTAACCCCTAGTCGACCCAGCGAGCTCGGGTCGACCTCAAAAATCGGCCGGTTCGGTTATTCCCCTCTCCCAATTCGCTGTTTTGAACATTTTTGCATATTTATTTATTAAATTTTCAATTATATATATATATATATATATATCAATATATATATTTCTCTGCGCAACCCATTTCACTTAATTAAGTATACTTTAATTTGTGAATTTTTCGTGAAACTTCGCGAGGCCATATCTTGGTCATACGGACTCCAATTTTCGAAAACTCGGACTCTATTTCGCGTATTTTTCCGAGACGAGCACAGTGGCACAGCCCGTTTCCCTTGATTCAGATTTTACAGTTTTATTCTGCCTCCATTTATGTTATAACATGTTATTCAAAAATACGGGTTGTTACATTCTCCCCTCCTTAAAGGATTTCGTCCCCGAAATCTCCAAGTTAGGAAGAACGTATCCTACCATCCATCACCCATCTACTCAAAACATCATCCACGTGCAGTCATTGTCCTTAAAGGATTCTAAATGCTGTATGATCATATGCAAAGGTGTGTGTATATGTACTTATCTAATGCAAAAATCAGGCGGTTACTGATTCAGTAAACCTCCTTAATGCAAAGCATGTTAGTGAAATGAGTCCATATGTATGCAAATTCCTAACATAACTCATAGTCTCTACATGAGTGCACATAACATTCATCCATATGCAACATCCACGTGATAGCATAACAAGTTTCATCCATGAAAAAGCATAAACACTCATGCATATGCGGTATGAAAGTGTGTGAGCCGATCTTAGTGCCTAATGTGTATCATGCATCCACGAGTATCCACGTGAAAACACTTGCAACCACTTGCAACCATCAAGCATAACATGTTTCAAATACATGTTTCATCCAAAGGGTTTCTACCTAAGGTCCTCATGACATGATTAACGAGATAACAAGATAAATAAGATAAACATAGATAGCAAAAGAAAGATATGCTAATTAGGAAAAGAGATCGAGAATGTACCCTCAAAAAGAAATGGATAAAGCCCACGCATCTTCTCCTCGGTTTCCCAAGTTGCATCTTCGTCGGCTTCACCCCACTGAACTTTCACCAATTTGACTTCTCGATTCCTTAGTTTCTTGATCTCCGTTCCCAAGATATGAATCGGAGCTTTTCTCAAGGTTGCTTCTTTCTCTACCTCAATATCTTCAAGAATGCTTGGTTCAACCACCTCAGCGGACTCATGTAGGCACTTTCGGAGATGCGAGACATGAAAGACATTATGCACTCCTGCTAGCTTTTCGGGCAATTCCACCTTATAGGCCATCTTTCCAATTTTCTCTATGATGGGGAAGGGTCCTACGAACCTTGGTGCCAGCTTCCCAATTGCTCCAAAACGTACCACATTACGCAAAGGAGAAACCTTCACGAAAACCATGTGTAATAACCCGGAAAATCTGGGCAAGTTTAAAATTTTTATTTTGGCAATTTTAGCGAATTTTGAATATTTAAAATAAATTATTTTAAATAATATCGACGAGAAAATTTATTTTGAATATATTAGAACGTATATATTATACGCGTCGTCATTAGAATATAAATATTTATATATAATTATAAATAGAATTGAAAATGGCGCGGTAGTTCGATAATTCGATTTCAAACTTCAATGGAACATACCGGGTGCAAAACAATCTGGATTTTAGTGATACCAAAAACATTAGGATCTAATTAATGATATCTTTCCAACGAATCCGAAAAATCGAAATTTCATAACGGGAATCAAAAGATATGTCCAGTTGAAAATTCTGAATAGTCGCTATGGAATTCGGGCCCTTAAAAATTGAAATTTTGCAAATGACCTCGGATTTTGACGATACCACTTTTGTTGGATCCGTGATGTCAAATTATTGCTAGATTCCAAATTTCATATTTTTTCGAATCAATATGTGAGCGTGGCAAAGGAAAAGGCGTTTGACCAGTTTCAGTTGATTTTAATCGACTGGAAAATGGCCATTTTTCAAACGGTCTCAGAATTCGACGAAACTAGTTTTGTTAGGACCGTATCGTCAATACGAAGATAGAAAATATTTTTCTGGAATTTTTCGAGTTAGTATGTGACCCCGGTAAATTGAAATGCGCGTTCAAATTCAATATATAGAGTAATATGTTGATTTTAAAGGAAACTGATCGAAACGATCGAATCAGCTTGCGATACATATCCCATTGTGTTCGGAATGGGGGTATTACACTAGGGGCGACAGTCGTTGGGTTCGATTTGGGGTTCGAATGAAATCTCACCTTTTTGAAAGAAAATAATATTAAATTATTATTTATATATACTTTGAAAATCGGTTAAACCTAAATCCCATTTTTTCCCCGATGCAAATTCGATTCTCCAGATAAAAAAAATGGCGGTTATCGAATCCGCTCCTCCTTTCGTTGGTCGTCGCTCCACCTCTGCACCAGTCAATGACGTCGATCCCCCCTTACTTCGCGAACCTCTCTCTCTCGAAGACCTCGACCTCGAAGCCACCACGCCCAAACCGAAGCATCGCGGTCGCCCTTTCCCTGGCCACCGCCTACAAGACTGACGGTGCAACCCCCCAAAACCCCTCCGCCCTCTTCCAGGCTATCGCGGCGGCGACGTAAGCGAACCCTAGCTCGTGAGGGTTAATTGGCGGTTCCAGGTTTAAATAAAAATAGACTGTGAGTTCTTTTTTTTTTCTCATATTTATTTTAGTTTAACTGATTTTAAATTTTAATAACTTTATTTTTATTTTCAGTTTTAAATTTTAATAACATTGTTTTTATTTTCAGTTTTAAAAATAAATAACAATGATTTTATTTTCAGTTTTTATATAAGGTAAATAACATAGGTTAAAAATGTAATTTTTAAATCAAATATCGATTTTAAAAAGAATATGATTTTTTTTATTTTGGAAAAAATAAGTTTCTTTGATTTTGAAATTATAATTTTTGTAGTGAGTTCATGAAGTAAATATTAGATTTTTGAAAAGGAAAAGGTTAGATTTTAACACGGTAAAGATTAGAATACTAACACGGTAAAGATATGATTTTTATATTTTTAAAGTAATAAAATTATGATTTTTATATTTTTAAAATATTAAAAATATAATCTTTACTATATAGAAGATGTAAAAATATGATTTTTGTTTATTTAGAGAATTAAAAATATAATTTTTACATAATAGGAATATTAAAAATATCATCTTTATGTGTGTAGCAAAATAAAAATGTGATTTTTATAATGATACAATTGAAAAGGCGAGATTTTTATATATTAAATAGTATAATAAAAATTCGATTTTTTTATATATTGAATAACAAGGTAAAAATTCGATTTTTATATATTGAATAACAAGGTAAAAATTCGATTTTTATATATTGAATAACAAGGTAAAAATTCGATTTTTATATATTGAATAACAAGGTAAAAATTTGATTTTTATATATTGAATAGCGAAGTAAAAATTCGATTTTTATATATGTAGTGGCTACGGGCAACGAAGATGACAAAGATGCGATAACGATGAAGATTCCTATGAAAGAAGTGTCGTAAAGTTGGGATAGCTATCTGTGAGAATTTCTCACCTTTCAATTTCTTTTCTAGTTATATTTATATACTAGGATGCAGACGGTGCTTAGTAGCACCCGACACAATCGTCCACAGACCATGGACTTGTTTGTTTGATTGTAAAAATTAGTTAGATGATTTGATTTGAATTTGGATGTTTGGTGAAATGAATGGATTTGATTGATGTGTGAATGGCGTGGGCCTTCACTAGACCGGGGATAAGGCTAGGCCTTGTCCCGTTTCTAGTATCGTGCCGTTATGCCGTCGAAATTTTCTAAAATAAGTTAGAAAAATAAAAATATCATTTTATTTTAAACAATGAACTGAATAGAAATTCATATGTTAAAATAAAATGTTTCATCGTTAAAAATATAATTTTTAACGTGAATATGAATATAGTGAACGTGAATAAATAAATATTCATTTTCAAACCGAACGGTTTGTTTATGTACACTGATTTGACTGACATTAATTGGGACGAAAATTTTTACACATAACCCAACTGCACAAATAAAATATGTGTTTGATTGTTTGAAACCCCACACGGGTGTTGGGATGAAATTTGAAGTTCACTCATCCTGATTAGTTAAATATGTCGATCGTTGATTGACAGGCTGTTATAAGCGTTAGATATTTATATCTGATGCTTATACAGTGTAGTGCACCTTGGTTGATGGTTGATTATTTTTCAATGCTATTATATACGTGTGATGTATGAAAATCCATATAATTAACATTATATGGTGATTGATTGGGCCTCATTCCAATTTAGAAAATAAAGAATATTATAATATAAAGGTTCATGAGTTGACTGTACTCATCCGTTGGGATTAGTCATGTGTTGAACGAAATATTTTAACAATAAAATTTACATCTTTATATTATAAAATAAAGGTTCATGAGTTGACTGTACTCATCCGTTGAGATTAGTCATGTGTTGAACGAAGTATTTTAATAATAAAATTTACATCTTTATAATAGAAAGGTTCATGTGTTGACTGTACTCATCCGTCGAGATTAGTCATGTGTTGAACGAAATAATTTAACTAAAATAGTATCACGTGGACAGTACTCATTCGTTGAGATTAGTCGTGTGTTGACAAAAATAAATATTCATTTGTTGACTAGAATAAAGGAATATATGAAGCCGTGTTGATTAGATGACGCCATTTTGACGTGAACGATATTTATATCGATTTTATTCATTTTAAAATTAGTATTGAAAAGTGATTTCGAAATCGAATACTTTGAAATGAAATTTGAATTAAATTGAATATAAAACGATTTTGAAATGAAATGAATTGAAAAAGATTTCGAAATGAATTGAATATAAAACGATTTCGAAATGAATTGAATATAAAACGATTTCGAAATGAATTGAATATAAAACGATTTCGAAATGAATTGAATATATAACGAATTTGAATTGAATAGAAAACGAATTTGATTTCAATTGAATATATAACGAATTTGAATCGAATAGAAAACCACTTTGAATTGAATTGAATTGAAAACGAATTCAAATTGAATAGAAAGCGAATTGAAATGAATTCAAATTGAAATGAATTCAAATTGAATTGAAATTTGAATAGAAATGAATTTTAAAACGAATTTATAAAGAAGAATTCAATTTTGCTTTGGATTGAAATGGAAGTTGAAATTGTTTTTGAAACGAATTCAAAACTATTTATAAAATTCGTTTTTAATTAGAAATCGATGAAATATATATTATATATATTATATATATAATATAATGGCCTGAATAGAACGCGTCGCGCCGCGGTAGTTCGTGAATTTCGACCATTTATTTCAAACGGACATTACGGGAGATCCGACCGTCGGATTCTCCTAAAATCGGAACCGTTGGGTTCGTATCGAAAAGAGCTTTCTAAAGAATATTAGAAATTTGAAATCTAACGGTTGGATTTGGAGTTACGTCCAAATCAAATTTGAAAAAGGTCGTTGTAAGTGCAGTTCGATGACCGTTGATGGAAATCGATTGTACGGGCCTTAATAAAATTATTAAAAATATCAATAATTTGTGTAAAATCATAAGAAATGATTTGGGAAAAATTGGGGTGAAAAACTCCATATTTGAAAAGATAAAAATGGATTTTCATCGAAATGAACTAGTTTTGAACTAAATTTAAAACCCAATTATTTTTAAATAAATAAATTAGATTTAAAAAGGGGTTTTAAATAATCGGAATTTCTAATATATTTGATTGGATTTGAAATGGGTTTATCGTGAACGGTGTTTTAAATAACACTAGTTCTTTAACCCGATAACAAATAGAATGTGATTTGGGTTTGTCGTGAACTGTGTTTTAAATAACACCTAGTTCTTTAACCCAGTAAAAGGAGTTTTAACGAATCTGCAATTAGGTTGAAATGTGAATCTATAATCTAAATTATCAAATTTAGAAATGAGCGAGAATGGAATATCGCCAGTTTTGCTCCAAAGCGATAGTTAAATCTTTAATTAGATTTGAACGTGAAATGGTAATTAATTTTACCGATAACACTGTGGTGCTAAATATGGAGTATTGCCAGTTTTGCTTCATGGGATGAATAGGTTGGGATTGGGAAATAAAATAAATAATTACTTCGGTGTGGTTCGCTAATCTCGACTAGTTTAGAAAACCATAATTTGGTTTGAAATGTCATCCAAAGGAAGATTAAAGGATAAATTTTAAAGAATTTATCTTGGATAAAATTAATGGGAACCTTTCCCTAAAAATGCGATTTTATGAATAAAAGAATATTCTGAGTTGGAATGAGGCGTATGTTGTGTTTGCGTAACATTCGTTTTTAATATACGCGGGTTGTTCAGAAAGTCCGGGTTTATACCCATTCTGAATAACCGATTCGACGATATGTCGAAGATGAAGACGGTGGTTGAAGACCGGAAGTCTTCACATCGTTTGGGTAATTACTGACGACCCTGATTGGGCTGTACACCCAAGAGGATGGAAATAGTTGGTGGTCGTCCAGACGTACTTGGAGATGGATGGATATGCGAGGAAAGTGCCTCCGGTTTCGTTCAGACCCAGAACGAACTTGTAAATGGATTGTGTGTCTGACATTGGATTTTATTCTGTGTTGATTGATTTCTGTTAAATATATATCTGTTGGGCGGCGGAGAATTTATTCTCTTGCTTAACGCTCTTCTCTGAGACGTACGAGCTTAGAGGTTATATATCGATAGATATCAATCGCATGGCATGAATTGCCTGTGTGGCACGCTGAGTTGCATGGATCAAGGCTACTGTTGAAAAGCAAAGTCTTGTGGTTGATGATCAAAGCACGGCCTACGTGGCGTAGCTTTATGTATAGCGTGGATTCGCGAGCCTCACACCTCGGTATGAGTCAAAAACGGGATAAGGACCCAAGGAGTGCATGACGTTTCTTTCTAGCTATGGTGGTGTCAGTGACTTACCAGCCCTGACATTTATATACTTTTCACCTATGTGGTTGTTGGAATGCGAGGCGCCTCGATTATAGGTCTGTAAGGACCGGGAAACGTGTGTTCAGGCATAATTAATCCTCTAACGTAAGCGAGGACCGGCCTTGGAGGATCCGGGGTTGCCCAGAGTGCATAACCCTGAGGCATTTGCTAGAGTGTCTCGAACGCGGAGAGGAGCTTGACCCTTGCCTCGACTCATGACGGAAATCCAATTTCCAATACGTGTATTTCGGTTTTATTTGTAGAGCCTAGTATGGCGACATAGTGGGATGGGGCACTCATGCCGTCTATGATTTATATTTATGATTGAAATTGTTTTGACACTTTACACTTATTATAGTATCAAATGATTTGTTTTAAACGTATCAAGCATGTTTGGCTGTTATAAGGTAAAACCCTATCCTCCGGCTTGCGTTGCATTGTGTGATGGGACCTGGGTCTTATAACAGCTTCATTTTTCGAAAAAGCATTGCGTTGTTTATTCTATGCACTGGTATTCTTGGGAGGAAACCCGTTCCGTGTTATACGGCGTGGTCCCTTGAATTACTCTCTTTTAAAATAAAGTTTTAATAACTGTTTTAGTTCTCACACCAGTCACATGACTGACCTGGAGTTTATTGTTTTAACCTAAACTCTGGGTGCCCCTATTTTCCGCACGGGCAGCTAGTAGTTTTGGTTTTGCAGATTTATATTCACAGGATCATGGTTTACAGCTGGAATGATATCCGGAAAGCTCTGTATCCATATATCACCTTCAGTTGTGCTTTGTATTATTTTCCGCTGCTATGTAATTTATTGTAATCTCTGATATTTATCGAATGTAATTTATTCATTTATACTCTGTATATTCTTGTATCTGATGGAATTGTTGTAATAGCAATGAAATGTTCTTCCGTCTGCGTTCTATTTTGTCCCGTTCTCAAACGATCAGGGGTTTCGAACGGTCTAGATCGGTTTAACGACTGATTCAGATCGAGCGAAGTTCCTTGTTGTTACATTTGGTATCAGAGCTTTGGTTTACAGAGCTCGAGAACAAGACACATTAGAACCATACGAAAGAATTCATCAGATATTGGGTTAGTAATATCCAATTAGAATGACTCGTTAAAGATAGGATCAGTAGTATCCTAGAACGAGTGTGAAGAGTATATTTTTCAAATGGAAACAATTTTGTTCTGAAATTTAAACCATTTTAAAACGTATTTGATTATTTATTTATTTTGAATTTGGACAATCTAGTATATAAAGGTTTTGCATATACGCGTCATGAACGTATATTCGAAGTTTTAATATATTAGATAGATATAGAGTCACACTCTAGTCGCCCGGACATGGTCCTGATGATGAAGTATACCATCACCAGTATTTATTTTCGAGTGACGAAGGCGTGATTTTCTATATATTTCCATTAGACTGGTGTGAGAACCAAAACTAATATAGCTAGAACACATTGTTGTGAATTGGCATCAAAAACATGATTTTTGTATATGTATCAAAATTTATGAATTTGAAACGTTAATCCACTAATTGATTGATGTTTGTGTTGTTTGTTTATTTGTTTGATAATTCTGAACCATTATGCCTAATTGAACCAAATCTTGAATTATATTGAAAATTGGTCGCATATGCATGCATATATATGTTCTTGCATTGAACAGGTCATAGCAAGGAGGCTAGAGCCGAAGAATAAAATTTGTTTGCCCGACAAATAGGTACATGTTTACTATAATTTACTGTTTTGTTTGGGTGATGATGATTTTACGAGCCTATTGGCTAGCCGCTTGGCTTTTTCTTTTTCTTTTTGAGATCAGAAGGCCTATATGGCAATTTCGGGATTTTCCCGTGGCTCCCGGTGCAGGGGAGGTTATGGCGAAATTTTTCGAAAATTTAGGATGTTAGCCAAATTTTTGAAAATTTGAAAATTCTCAGAAACTGAAAAGTTGGAGAATGGAAGCCAGATCGAACGTAGAGTTGATTAATCAAACCACTTTCGACTTTGTTCCTTTTCGGGGACGAAAAGTTTTAAGTAAGGGAGATTGTAATAACCCGGAAAATCTGGGCCAGTTTAAAATTTTTATTTTGGCAATTTTAGCGAATTTTGAATATTTAAAATAAATTATTTTAAATAATATCGACGAGAAAATTTATTTTGAATATATTAGAACGTATATATTATATGCGTCGTCATTAGAATATAAATATTTATATATAATTATAAATAGAACTGAAAATGGCGCGGTAGTTCGATAATTCGATTTCAAACTTCAATTGAACATACCGGGTGCAAAACAATCTGGATTTTAGTGAAACCAAAAACATTAGGATCTAATTGATGATATCTTTCCAACGAATCCGAAAAATCGAAATTTCATAACGGGAATCAAAAGATATGTCCAGTTGAAAATTCTGAATAGTCGCTACGGAATTCGGGCCCTTAAAAATTAAAATTTTGCAAACGACCTCGGATTTTGACGAAACAACTTTTGTTGGATCCGTGATGTCAAATTATTGCTAGATTCCAAATTTCATAATTTTTCGAATCAATATGTGAGCGTGGCAAAGGAAAACGCGTTTGACCAGTTTCAGTTGATTTTAATCGACTGGAAAATGGCCATTTTTCAAATGGTCTCAGAATTCGACAAAACTAGTTTTGTTAGGACTGTATCGTCAATACGAAGCTAGAAAATATTTTTCTGGAATTTTTCGAGTTAGTATGTGACCCCGGTAAATTGAAATGCGCGTTCAAATTCAATATATAGAGTAATATGTTGATTTTAACGGAAACTGATCGAAACGATCGAATCAGCTTTCGATACATATCCCATTGTGTTCGGAATGGGGGTATTACACTAGGGGCGACAGTCATTGGGTTCGATTTGGGGTTCGAATGAAATCTCACCTTTTTGAAAGAAAATAATATTAAATTATTATTTATATATACTTTGAAAATCGGTTAAACCTAAATCCCATTTTTTCCCCAATGCAAATTCGATTCTCCAGATAAAAAAATGGCGGTTATCGAATCCGCTCCTCCTTTCGTTGGTCGCCGCTCCACCTCTGCACCAGTCAATGACGTCGATCCCCCCTTACTTCGCGAACCTCTCTCTCTCGAAGACCTCGACCTCGAAGCCACCACGCCCAAACCGAAGCACCGCAGTCGCCCTTTCCCTGGCCACCACCTACAAGACTGACGGCGCAACCCCCCAAAACCCCTCCGCCCTCTTCCAGGCTATCGCGGTGGCGACGCAAACGAACCCTAGCTCGTGAGGGTTAATTGGCGGTTCCAGGTTTAAATAAAAATAGACTGTGAGTTCTTTTTTTTTCTCTCATATTTATTTTTGTTTAACTGATTTTAAATTTTAATAACTTTATTTTTATTTTCAGTTTTAAATTTTAATAACATTGTTTTTATTTTCAGTTTTAAAAATAAATAACAATGATTTTATTTTCAGTTTTTATATAAGGTAAATAACATAGGTTAAAAATGTAATTTTTAAATCAAATATCGATTTTAAAAAGAATATGATTTTTTTTATTTTAGAAAAAATAAGTTTCTTTGATTTTGAAATTATAATTTTTGTAGTGAGTTCATGAAGTAAATATTAGATTTTTGAAAAGGAAAAGGTTAGATTTTAACACGGTAAAGATTAGAATACTAACACGGTAAAGATATGATTTTTATATTTTTAAAGTAATAAAAATATGATTTTTATATTTTTAAAGTATTAAAAATATAATCTTTACTATATAGAAGATGTAAAAATATGATTTTTGTTTATTTAGAGAATTAAAAATATAATTTTTACATGATAGGAATATTAAAAATATCATCTTTATGTGTGTAGCAAAATAAAAATGTGATTTTTATAATGATACAATTGAAAAGGCGAGATTTTTATATATTAAATAGTATAATAAAAATTCGATTTTTTTTATATATTGAATAACAAGGTAAAAATTTGATTTTTATATATTGAATAACAAGGTAAAAATTCGATTTTTATATATTGAATAACAAGGTAAAAATTCGATTTTTATATATTGAATAACAAGGTAAAAATTCGATTTTTATATGTTGAATAGCGAAGTAAAAATTCGATTTTTATATATGTAGTGGCTACGGGCAACGAAGATGACAAAGATGCGATAACGATGAAGATTCCTATGAAAGAAGTGTCGTAAAGTTGGGATAGCTATCTGTGAGAATTTCTCACCTTTCAATTTCTTTTCTAGTTATATTTATATACTAGGATGCAGACGGTGCTTAGTAGCACCCGACACAATCGTCCACAGACCATGGACTTGTTTGTTTGATTGCAAAAATTAGTTAGATGATTTGATTTGAATTTGGATGTTTGGTGAAATGAAGGGATTTGATTGATGTGTGAATGGTGTGGGCCTTCACTAGACCGGGGATAAGGCTAGGCCTTGTCCCGTTTCTAGTATCGTGCCATTATGCCGTCGAAATTTTCTAAAATAAGGTAGAAAAATAAAAATATCATTTTATTTTAAAGAATGAACTGAATAGAAATTCATATGTTAAAATAAAATGTTTCATCGTTAAAAATATAATTTTTAACGTGAATATGAATATAGTGAACGTGAATAAATAAATATTCATTTCCAAACCGGACGGTTTGTTTATGTACACTGATTTGACTAACATTAATTGGGACGATAAATTTTACACATCACCCAACTGCACAAATAAAATCTGTGTTTGATTGTTTGAAACCCCACACGGGTGTTGGGATGAAATTTGAAGTTCACTCATCCTGATTAGTTAAATATGTCGATCGATTGATTGACAGGCTGTTATAAGCGTTAGATATTTATATCTGATGCTTATACAGTGTAGTGCACTTTAGTTGATGGTTGATTATTTTTCAATGCTATTATATACGTGTGATGTATGAAAATCCATATAATTAACATTATATGGTGATTGATTGGGCCTCATTCCAATTTAGAAAATAAAGAATATTATAATATAAAGGTTCATGAGTTGACTGTACTCATCCGTTGGGATTAGTCATGTGTTGAACGAAATATTTTAACAATAAAATTTACATCTTTATATTATAAAATAAAGGTTCATGAGTTGACTGTACTCATCCGTTGAGATTAGTCATGTGTTGAACGAAGTATTTTAATAATAAAATTTACATCATTATAATAGAAAGGTTCATGTGTTGACTGTACTCATCCGTTGAGATTAGTCATGTGTTGAACGAAATAATTTAACTAAAATAGTCTCACGTGGACAGTACTCATTCATTGAGATTAGTCGTGTGTTGACAAAAATAAATATTCATTTGTTGACTAGAATAAAGGAATATATGAAGGCGTGTTGATTAGATGACGCCATTTTGACGTGAACGATATTTATATCGATTTTATTCATTTTAAAATGAGTATTGAAAAGTGATTTCGAAATCGAATACTTTGAAATGAAATTTGAATTAAATTGAATATAAAACAATTTCGAAATGAAATGAATTGAAAACGATTTCGAAATGAATTGAATATAAAACGATTTCGAAATGAATTGAATATAAAACGATTTCAAAATGAATTGAATATAAAACGATTTCAAAATGAATTGAATATATAACGAATTTGAATTGAATAGAAAACGAATTTGATTTCAATTGAATATATAACGAATTTGAATCGAATAGAAAACCACTTTGAATTGAATTGAATTGAAAACGAATTCAAATTGAATAGAAAGTGAATTGAAATGAATTCAAATTGAATTGAAATTTGAATAGAAATGAATTTTAAAACGAATTTATAAAGAAGAATTCAATTTTGCTTTGGATTGAAATGGAAGTTGAAATTGTTTTTGAAACGAATTCAAAACTATTTATAAAATTCGTTTTTAATTAGAAATCGACGAAATATATATTATATATACAATATAATGGCCTGAATAGAACGCGCCGCGCCGCGGCAGTTCGTGAATTTCGACCATTTATTTCAAACGGACATTACGGGAGATCCGACCGTCGGATTCTCCTAAAACCGGAACCGTTGGGTTCGTATCGAAAAGAGCTTTCTAACTAATATTAGAAATTTGAAATCTAACAGTTGGATTTGGAGTTACGTCCAAATCAAATTTCAAAAAGGTCGCTATAAGTGCAGTTCGATGGCCGTTGATGGAAATCGATTGTACGGGCCTTAATAAAATTATTAAAAAAATCAATAATTTGTGTAAAATCATAAGAAATGATTTGGGAAAAATTGGG
The DNA here is from genome assembly GCA_030737875.1 of Allium sativum. Taxonomy (NCBI): domain Eukaryota; kingdom Viridiplantae; phylum Streptophyta; class Magnoliopsida; order Asparagales; family Amaryllidaceae; genus Allium; species Allium sativum. The sequence continues at coordinate 833,017,310 of CM060910.1, forward strand.
GTGAAAAACTCCATATTTGAAAAGATAAAAATGGATTTTTATCGAAATGAACTAGTTTTGAACTAAATTTAAAACCCAATTATTTTTAAATAAATAAATTAGATTTAAAAAGGGGTTTTAAATAATCGGAATTTCTAATATATTTGATTGGATTTGAAATGGGTTTATCGTGAACGGTGTTTTAAATAACACTAGTTCTTTAACCCGATAACAAATAGAATGTGATTTGGGTTTGTCGTGAACTGTGTTTTAAATAACACCTAGTTCTTTAACCCAGTAAAAGGAGTTTTAACGAATCTGCAATTAGGTTGAAATGTGAATCTATAATTTAAATTATCAAATTTAGAAATGAGCGAGAATGGAATATCGCCAGTTTTGCTCCAAAGCGATAGTTAAGTCTTTAATTAGATTTGAACGTGAAATGGTAATTAATTTTACCGATAAAACTGTGGTGCTAAATATGGAGTATTGCCAGTTTTGCTTCATGGGATGAATAGGTTGGGATTGGGAAATAAAATAAATAATTACTTCGGTGTGGTTCGCTAATCTCGACTAGTTTAGAAAACCATAATTTGGTTTGAAATGTCATCCAAAGGAAGATTAAAGGATAAATTTTAAGGAATTTATCTTGGATAAAATTAATGGGAACCTTTCCCTAAAAATGCGATTTTATGAATAAAAGAATATTCTAAGTTGGAATGAGGCGTATGTTGTGTTTGCGTAACATTCGTTTTTAATATACGCGGGTTGTTCGGAAAGTCCGGGTTTATACCCATTATGAATAACCGATTCGACGATATGTCGAAGATGAAGACGGTGGTTGAAGACCGGAAGTCTTCACATCGTTTGGGCAATTACTGATGACCCTGATTGGGCTGTACACCCAAGAGGATGGAAATAGTTGGTGGTCGTCCAGACGTACTTGGAGATGGAAGGATATGCGAGGAAAGTGCCTCCGGTTTCGTTCAAACCCAGAATGAACTTGTAAATGGATTGTGTGTCTGACATTGGATTTTATTCTGTGTTGATTGATTTCTGTTAAATATATATCTGTTTGGCGGCGGAGAATTTATTCTCTTGCTTAACGCCCTTCTCTGAGACGTACAAGCTTAGAGGTTATATATCGATAGATATCAATCGCATGGCATGAATTGCCTGCGTGGCACGCTGAGTTTGCATGGATCAAGGCTTCTGTTGAAAAGCAAAGTCTTGTGGTTGATGATCAAAGCACGACCTACGTGGCGTAGCTTTGTGTATAGCGTGGATTCGCGAGCCTCACACCTCGGTATGAGTCAAAAACGGGATAAGGATCCAAGGAGTGCATGACGTTTTTTTCTAGCTATGGTGGTGTCAGTGACTTACCAGCCCTGACATTTATATACTTTTCACCTATGTGGTTGTTGGAATGCGAGGCACCTCGATTATAGGTCTGTAAGGACCGGAAAACGTGTGTTCAGGCATAATTAATCCTCTAACGTAAGTGAGGACCGGCCTTGGAGGATCCGGGGTTGCCCAGAGTGCGTAACCCTGAGGCATTTGCTAGAGTGTCTCGAACGCGGAGAGGAGCTTGCCCCTTGCCTCGACTCATGACGGAAATCCAATTTCCAATACGTGTATTTCGGTTTTATTTGTAGAGCCTAGTATGGCGACATAGTGGGATGGGGCACTCATGCCGTCTATGATTTATATTTATGATTGAAATTGTTTTGACACTATACACTTATTATAGTATCAAATGATTTGTTTTAAACGTATCAAGCATGTTTGGCTGTTATAAGGTAAAACCCTATCCTTTGGCTTGCGTTGCATTGTGTGATGGGACCTGGGTCTTATAACAGCTTCATTTTTCGAAAAAGCATTGCGTTGTTTATTCTATGCACTGGTATTCTTGGGAGGAAACCTGTTCCGTGTTATACGGCGTGGTCCCTTGAATCACTCTCTTTTAAAATAAAGTTTTAATAATTGTTTTAGTTCTCACACCAGTCACATGACTGACCTGGAGTTTATTGTTTTAACCTAAACTCTGGGTGCCCCTATTTTCCGCACGGGCAGCTAGTAGTTTTGGTTTTGCAGATTTATATTCACAGGATCCTGGTTTACAGCTGGAATGATATCCGGAAAGCTCTGTATCCGTATATCACCTTCAGTTGTGCTTTGTATTATTTTCCGCTGCTATGTAATTTATTGTAATTTCTGATATTTATCGAATGTAATTTATTCATTTATACTCTGTATATTCTTGTATCTGATGGAATTGTTGTAATAGCAATGAAATGTTCTTCCGTTTGCGTTCTATTTTGTCCTGTTCTCAAACGATCAGGGGTTTCGAACGGTCTAGATCGGTTTAACGACTGATTCGGATCGAGCGAAATTCCTTGTCATTACACCATGTCTCCCACTTCGAATTCCAAATCTGCCCTTCGCTTGTCAGCATAGGATTTCTATCTATCTTGGGCTGCTTTCATCTTTCTTCTCACTAATTCAACTTTCTCGGATGTGTACCGTATCATATCGGGCCCAAGTATAAGTCTATCTGTTGTCTCCCACCAACAAGTTGGTGACCTACACGGCCTCCCATACAAAGCTTCAAATGGTGCCATCCCTATGCTGGCTTGATAGCTATTATTATAAGCAAACTCTACAAGAGGAAGGTGGTCTTCCCAAGTACCACCGAAGTCGAGAACACAAAGCCTCAAGAGATCTTCTAGCACTCTATTCACCCTTTCGGTTTGGCCATCCGTCTGGGGGTGATAGGCTGTACTCAAATTCAATCGCGTACCCATCGCTTCTTGCAAACTATTCCAGAACTGGCTAGTGAAAATTGGGTCACGATCGCTAACTATGCTGAAAGAAACTCCATGCAACCATACTATCTCTCGAAGATAAACAGATGCAAGCCATGATACGGTCCTCTTGCTTTTCACCGGAAAAATGGGTTCTCTTCGTAAGTCTATCAATTATTACCCATATCCCATAAAGCCCAAATAGTTTGGTGACGAACTTCTTCACCCCAACCATATATCACAAATAGGATAGTCATACTCCTTAGGGGGTTTGCAACAGATCTAAGATTGAGGATAGGACCGAGAGGATATACTTAAAAGATAACATGCGAGTAAGCTCTACGGAACAATAGGGATCAAGGATATACTCTTAGAAAGAGATTAAATGCGTGTATCTATCTTTGATCTTCTAAGCCGCATTTCCTTGTGCTTAATCCCATCGTGCCCTGACCGTCTTTTAACTTCGCAATTCCGTAGTTCTTAATTCTTGTTCCCAAAATATGAGTTAGAACTCATTTCACCGTTGCCTCTCGTTCCACTTCCACTTATTCTTTGCCTAAAATACTTGGCTTAAACATAACTGCATGCTCATGGTTTCGTGCAAGCTTTCCAAGATTCGTTAGTGAATCTTGGATCTCGTTTACATATTATACTGTATCCCACGCAGAAAACTATCTCTTGAAAACAGTGCCAATCCACGTTGCCAAACTGGAGCCGAGGTAAGGGCTCTCTTGAGCCTTTGAAAAACAAGCTCACACTCCAAGTCCCATGCAAAGACTAAGTTCTTCTTCGTCAACTTAGTAAGAGGGGCCGAGATCTTAGCGAAGTCCCTGATGAACTTCCTATAGTAGCCCGCCAAACCGAGAAAGCTTCTTACTTCGGTTGCATTCCTAGGAGTCTTCCAGTCTTGAACCACAACCACTTTCGCGGGATCCACCGCTATGCCTTGCTTGGAAACTATATGTCCAAGAAACCGAACTTCCCTTCTCCAGAAATGACATTTGGAGAACTTGGCTTTCAACTGATGTGCTCTAAGTGTATCCATCACTTCCTTGAGATGCCTAGCGTGCTCTTCCTCATCCTTTGAGAAGATCAGAATATCATCCACGAAGACAACAACAAACTTGTTGAGGAACTCCCTGAACACCCTACTCATCAAGTCTACAAAGTAGGCGGGTGCATTAGTCAATCCGAATGGCATGACAAGCTATTCAAAGAATCCATCTGGAGTCCTAAACGCAGTTTAATCAATGCTATCCTCAGCTACTCTAAGCTGATGGAATCCAGTGGCTGGATCGAGTTGAGAGAAAACAGAAGCACCTACCAGCTGGTCAAAGAGATCATCAATTCTCGGTAACGGGTGCCTATTCTTCTTTGTCAGCTTGTTCAACTCTCGATAATCAACACATAGGCGAAGCGAGCCATCCTCCTTTGTAGCGAATACCCCTGGAGCACCCCACTCAGAAATGCTTCGTCTAATAAAACTCTTCTCAAGCAATTCCTTGATTTGCTTACTGATCTCCCTTCTTTCTCGAGGGGCCATGTGCCTAACGGGCAATGATACTGGCTTGGAATTATCGACTAGATAAATGCGGAAATCTATCTCTCGTTTAGGGGGTAACCCCTTAACTTCTTCAAAGACATCAGGATAGTCTCGGACCACCCTTACAGATCGCAGATCATCGGTGGACGAGTCGAGAGATTCAAGATAACATAACATGACGGGACCTCTAGGGTAACAAGAAATTTCTAGGGTATTACCGAGGCGAGTTATGATCCTCACCACCCTAGGTTCACAATCGAGAATGGCTCCATAACTGGACAACCAATCCACCTCCAAAATCAACCCGTATCCCATAAACCCGAGAACCTAAACATTACACATGAATCCTATGCTAAAGATAGAGATTTTCAAATCCACACAAATCACAGGTAGATGGGCGGAACCCCCAATTGGATTTGAAACACAAACGGGATCCTCAACTAAGCTAGTACTTAGGTGCAAACTTTCAACAATATCAGAAGAGATAAAGCTATGCGATGCGCCAGAATCAAATAAGGTGCGAACAGGAAAATCAGAAATGTAAACATGAATTTCTATAAAAACTCTACCTCGATCAAAAGCTGGAAGAGCGAGGAGAGCCTGCAATTGCCCTCCAGAGGGTCTTACTTGCTGAGTTTGTCCTTGCCCTTGTCCTTGCTTCTTGGGGCAATCCTTACTGAAATGTCCAGTCTCTCCACAATGAAAGCATTCGCCCAACTTCCTTTTCTTCTTCCTACAGTCTTTGGCTATGTACCCAGTAATCCCACAGAAGTTGCACTTCCTCCTTTCTCTTGACTTGTTGTCCTTGCTATTGTTGTTCTTGCCTCCTTTTCCGGAATCTACCTCCTTCTTGCCACTCTTATCTTCCTCTTGAAGCAGGGCCATATTCACCAAACTCTCGAAAGTCGCCCCCATGGGTATATGAGACATGGCCAAACCGCGCAATGGCTCATTCTATCCTAGAGCAAAGTGTAGGGCCTTCTTCTGAGCTGTGTTTACCAATTCTAGGCCGAACTGAGCAAGTTGATTAAACATATCCACGTATTCCCTAACTGTCATGTCCCCTTGCTTTAGAGATAGGAAGCTCTCCATCTGAAGATTCTCTTCAGTCGATGATAGAAACTTTAGTCCAAACCTTCTCCTAAAGTCATCACAAGTCTCAATTGGTCTAGTAGTGGAGGTGACTACCCACCAATAAGCAGCTTCCCCTTTTAATAGCCATACCTCCAGCATAACTTTCCTACGATCTTCCACCTCAAATATAGCAAAGAGGTCTTCAGTTTCCTTTAACCAGTTTCTTGCCTCCACAGAAGTCTCCGTTCCGACAAAATTCTTGCAACCCATCGCCTTAAAGTCTTTGCAAAGCTTAGCGAAATCTACTTGCGGATTATGAGGAGGAGGAGGAGAGATGTTAGCGACGGGGGAAGGAGGAGGAATGTTCGCAGGGCCGGCTTCATTCGCCCTTGCCTCCATAAATCTTCGGAACCAGACGGGTACTTGTACGCCTTCCGGGATATTAAAGCGATCGGCCATACTAAAACGAAGAAAAAGATAGATTCAGAACGAAGAAACGAAGGATAGTGCTATGGCTTTTGGGGAATAGCCTTTTAAAATAAACTAGACTTTTCTTAGAAAATACTTAATTGGTTTTGAAAATAGTTCTTCAAAAGGTAAGTTTTAAAAACACTTTTGCTCAAATCTTGTAAACCTTATGCTCTGATACCAAATGTAATACCCCACCTCCGCCGGGGCCACTCTTGCAAGGACACTGGCTTTGGAGGGGCGTTAAACAAGGTAAACATGCATGCAGATATCACAAGACAGAACATATAAGTAAAACAGAGTAGTAAAGCAGCGGATAAAACTTAGCATTTCAAAACCACAGTCATGTTACAACAAAGTACTTGGTCATTATTTTCCAACAACAAAGTCTAGATAAAAGCATAAACTGAAAAACTGAAATACATAAAGTACTATCCCCAAAATGAAGTGATAAACCATAGCTAGCTCAATGTCCAAAACTGTACATGAGCAAATCCAGTAAGCAAGCTGTAAAGATCCAAGCTAAGCTCCAATGTTCCCACCCTGAGAACCTGAGGGGGGGGGGAACGGAAGAAAAGAGGCGAAAGAAAACAGGTCAGTCAAAAAGAATGGTAAGCCCTACTACTATCTGTCTATGAACTAGTAAAGTTAACTGGCATGAGAAGCTGAGATGAACATAAGGATAACAACATACTGGCATGATGATTAACTAACAAGATAGATAAAGGTGTCATCACATAATTAAGGTTAAGTTTTGCACCACGGGTGTACTAGCATTCTAACATGTCAAGTAAAAACAAGAATTGATCCCTTGGCCCAAGCTTGGCCCATCATCATGAGGTGACCTAAATTAAGGTCCAACTACACGGTCTAGTCGATCGGGTCCCTACAAGCCTATGTCGGTGTCATGCGGCTTAATCATGTAATGTAGTTGACTGTGCAGGGTCCACCCTAGGGTGTATCTGGCCCTACGGTGTAACCCTCAGACACCATACCATGATGCACAGTCCAAACCTACCGATGCCTGTGTTCAACTCCGGACTTGATGTGCACGACCATGGTCCGCCTGAACAACCGGGGCATCATTCAGCCGTCTCTTTTGGTCTCTTACAATCAGCCCAGTAATCGTGCCCCACCCTAGCCTAGTCCTAGGGTCTTATGATACATCTAGAAGGTTACTGCTGAAAAGGACCACACAACTAGGGTTTCTTAACGGGTTAAATGTGGTTAACCCGATCCAAACGTGGATTAAATCGGTTAAGAGTACCCAAGGCTCCTGACTTAACCTCGATTAATCCATCAAGCCCAAATTGGTTAAGTATTAAGTGGACCATGACTTAACCCTAATCAGGAGGCATTAATTAACTTAATGCGCTTTAACCTCTCACATTAGACTTTGTTGTGGTTACAAGTTAAGCCGGGCGGGTCCGGGTAGCTTTGCACCACAACTAGGTCTAACCTCGGGTTCGAGCACAACATGACCAACTTCTCACATTGGGTCTTATTGTTTGTAGCCAGTAGTTAAGCCGGGTGGGTCCGGGTAGATTTATGCTACAAACTCAACCCAACCTCGAGTTGGCCACACTCATATTTTCTAAGTGTCATGTCCATTATGTTTCCAAAACATAATTACAAGTTAACATATCACGTCATGTTATAAAAATCATGTTCATGTCATGATTTTACCCAACCCCAACGTAATCCCATCGTTTACATACTCGCAACAACGCATAAAGGATAAAATAGGAAACTTGGCATAATCATGACAAAAAGGTGTTGAAGCCACAAGTTTATCATGGTGGCATATGAAATGTACATATATTCATATACTTGCATATTGCATCATTAGGCTTCAAAAGCATGCATAAAACCAAACTTAGCATATGAGTGATACATGGTGATAAATGACATGTAGAAGTTGCTAGAAGTTCGCATTTAGCCTCACATGCAAGTTATCATAAGGGATATGATAACTTCCATGTTGCCAAAATGCAACCTTCAACATAAAGCTTGGAGCTTTATGCTCACAACATCAAGTTTAACTTGCATAACATGATAACATGATCAACCCAAACTTGCATAACATAGCAACATGTGTCATACATAATGATTAACCCAACTTGCATAATGATCATCCAAACTTGCATATAATGATCAACCAAACTTGCATATAATGATCAACCAAACTTGCATATAATGATCAACCAAACTTGCATACCATAATGATCAACCAAACTTGCATATAATGATCAACCAAACTTGCATATCATAATGATCAACCAAACTTGCATATCATAATGATCAACCCCAAACTTGCATCATTCATTTAACTTTAGAGTTCAAGAAAGAAAGTAGAAAATGGCTTACAATGCTATGAAGACACAAATAATTATTTATTATAAAGATTGAGACGAAGCCCTTATGTAAGCACCAAAAACCCAAATATGCAAGCTCCAAATGAAAACCCTTGAGCCAAATCAATAAAAACTCTTGCTTTGAAATAGAAATGTTGCAACTTGACTTGAATGCAAACTAAGAACACTCATACAAGCTTGAAAATACTTGTATGCACTCAAAATCTCTCATAGAAATAAACTTAGGAATTTTAGCATGAGAGTGGAGGCCATGAGAGGAACAATTTTGGCATAGTTTAGTTGTAGGAATGAATAATGATGATTTAGGCTAGGCTTAGGGGTCTTTTTGTAGAGGATTAGGATAGTATTAGCCATAGGATTAACCCTAGATTCAATCCAAGCCATCAAAGCATGTCTTGGGGAAGAAGTCAAGTGTAGGAACCATCTAGGGTCTTTAGACTAAAGCTGAACCATGAGAACCATTCAAATGCAAAATCTGCATTTGAGCGAATCGGCCCACGGGTTGACAGCCAAACACCCTGGATTAACCCCTAGTCGACCCAGCGAGCTCGGGTCGACCTCAAAAATCGGCCGGTTCGGTTATTCCCCTCTCCCAATTCGCTGTTTTGAACATTTTTGCATATTTATTTATTAATTTTTCAATTATATATATATATCAATATATATATATATATATATATTTCTCTGCGCAACCCATTTCACTTAATTAAGTATACTTTAATTTGTGAATTTTTCGTGAAACTTCGCGAGGCCATATCTTGGTAATACGGACTCCGATTTTCGAAAACTCGGACTCTATTTCGCGTATTTTTCCGAGACGAACGCAATGGCACAGCTCGTTTCCCTTGATTCAGATTTTACAGTTTAATTCTGCCTCCATTTATGTTATAACATGTTATTCAAAAATACGGGTTGTTACACTTCCTTTGAAAGCTGATAAAAATGACAATTATTTGTCAACATGTCATTATGCATACGTTGACATTCCCCATGTATATTTATTTTTAAAATCAAATTTCAAGTGTTTAAACTAATATATATACATACATACATACATATATGTAATGGCGCGTTTTGTTAGCTGTCGAATAATTAATTTATTTAATTATTTATATATCGATTTGGGGATATCGATAACTTAAAGTACAACGTTCGAACTTATAATTTATAATTATAATTAAAACGAACCTGAAACGTCGCGGTAGTTCGCAATTTGGCGATTTGAACTTCAACTGAATGTACATGATTCATTTTAAGCCGGATTTCTGTGAAACAAGGAACGTGTGGAGCAGGTGGAGTATATCTTTCTAGTGGAAGAGAAAAATCGGGATTTCCTCGTGTAGATTTTGATGTACGTCCAAATCAAATATTCAGAAAAACAGCGGCATATTCGTTTATGGCCATAACGGTTATTTGAGTATATTTAAATATCAGATTCGAATTAGGGCAGGGTTCTTTTGAGACATAGCGATAATTTAATTTTTAGAATTTTCCTAAAATTTTTAATTAATTAAATAAGCAACTTTTTATTTGGGATATTTTGCACCCTGTAATCAACATTTTGAGGTTTCAAAATATGAGGTTATCTACCGGTATTATTATATTCTTGGAATCCTGGCACATCGCTGATCACAACAGTATTTTTGTCTCCGTTGTTCGTGGCTCGTATGAGTTGGTTTTAAAGGGGTATTTCATCGTTTAATTTTAATAAAATAATTAAAACATTTGATTGGTCAAGCTTGCTCATAACGTGTTCCTTCATGACCCATAATGCATCCTTTGGTCAGTGAAAACTCCACGTCTTCAAAACAAATCCTATATAATTACTTTAACTTTCTCCTAACCTAGTTTACATTCATCGGTCAACAGACGATGCCGCCACTCCCTCTTTTCTCCTTCACAAACGCGAGAGGAAGAAAAATAAAAGAAAATGGAAAATAATTTCCTAAAATCCCAGGACTTATATCAGCGAACTCCTCATGGTTTTCTCTTCGCGATGGTGTCCTCTTCGTACAGCTCGACATAGCTTCCGGGAAGTCGAAGTTTTAACAGCACCTAGGGTTACCAATCGCAGTCGATTTAGGAAGGGATTTCTGTTTTCGATTGTGTAATGGAATTCGAAATGGTGAATAACCTCTTGTGTGGGTTTTTGGGTCGAAACCGAGACAAAAACTGTCGATGCTTTTATACGGTTGCGCGACGATGGGTTGAAAACGAAATAGGAAGGGAGGTGTCGGGTTCGGTGTTATGGGTATGGGTTGATGGAGGAGGCGATGGGGAGGCCGACGCCGGTTTTGGTTCGGCGTACAGAGGTACGAATGGAGGGAGTCGAGCTGTGTATCGTGGGTAGTGTGAGGCCATGGGTTTTCAAAGCACTGAAGTGGGTGAATTAGAACAGGAGGATGACGGGTTAATGCAAAAGGGGATTAAGGGAAATATGAGCAGTGATTTTGGAGTGATTAGTTTGGTAGTTCAACGTGAGTTTAAGCAAAGTGAAAGTGAGGAATGGAAGTTCCGATTTTCACTAAGTGGCCAATCTTTTGTGTACTGGAGCATTGTTCGGAAATGAGAGAAGGAAGGGAGCGGGTCTGAGGAAATGGAAAATGGTAATGGGCCGGAGTGTGAGTTAAGCCCAATAATATATATATATTCCATGTTTTTATTATTTTAATTCATGTATTAACTTCTGAATACCATAACTCGTACATACTGAATCAGAATTTCGAACGGTTGGATCCGTCGGGATCGTATGGACGGGCACTACACCATGGAGCTGACTGGGAGTGAATCTGAGCTAGTTACAATTTAGGGCGAAATAAATTGTCCGTCGCAGTCAAATAAACGCAAACCGTTATTTAACGATTAACGCGTCAATGTGAGTAAAACTCAACAACTTTGAACAGTTATATTTTTATAATGTATTTTTAGAACTGTTAATCATCTGTTGATTGTTGTGTGTTGATTGTTTGATTGAACTGCTAGTCAGTTAGTTAAATTTCTATATTGATTCTGTTTAACAGAATATATCATATGGAACTGAAAGTGATGTTATCTACATTGTCTAACATCGGTGATGCAGGGAAACAGGTTGGAGGAATCCGACTGGATTCCTCAACAGTTATTTTATTGTTTTTCATATATTGTTATATGATGTGATATAAAATCTGTGGGCGATTTTATGTGCTTGGACGATATTGAACATCGTGATTTGATATGATTGAATACCATAACATACCGAAATGTTGATAAGGGGATTTTCAATGTTTATATTGAAAATGAATCTTATTTATAAAATCGATAGGATTTTATAAAAGGAAAACATTTATTTAATTTGAAAATAAATAAATGAAAAAGGAAACATTTATTTAGAAAATAAATGAAATAAATAGAAACATTTATTTAGAAAATAAATGAATGAGAATATAAAGGAATATTTATTTAGGAAATAATATAGGAACATTTATTTAGATTATAAATAAATGGAATAAAGGAATATTTATTTAGGGAATAAATAAAGGAACACTTGTTCGGAAAATAAATAGAATTATACAAGGATAGATTTAAACACGTGCTTCGCACACAAGTATAACACGATATGGATTTTAAGGAGATATTGTAGAAGTAGGAATTATAACCAGAGTGTGATAAAAGGATTAAACACAGTAATTGGTTAGGTTAACCAAAGCAAGTTAGTCGAGTTAAACAAAGTAGTTTGTTAGGTTAACCAAAGCAAGTTAGTCGAGTTAATCAAAGTAATTGGTTAAGTTAACCAAAGTGAATTAGTTAAGTTAAACTAATTGGTAAATCAAAGTGAATTAGTTGCGTCAAACTAAGTGAATTAGTCAAGTTAAACTAATTGGTTAATCGAAGTAAATTAGTTGGGTTAATCAAAGTGAATTAGTTGAGTTAAACTAAGTAAATCGGTTAGAGTTAATCAAAGTGAATTAACTAAGTTAAACTAAGTGGATTAGTTCAGTTAATCGAGACAAGTAAATCAAGTTAGGTTAAACCATTTGAGTTAACCAGTTAGGTTAAACAATTTGAGTTAACTAGTTAAAATTTACCAGTTAAAGATAAACAGTTAGAGCTGATCAGTTAGAGTTACTCAGTTAGAGTTGACCAGTTAGAGTTGACCAGTTAGAGTTGACCAGTTAGAGTTATCCAAGTGGAGTTAATCGAGTAGAGTTGCCGAATATCACTTATTCGAAGTAGAGTTATCGAATATAGTGTATTCAAGGGAAGAGTAATCGAATATAGTTTATTCGAGTGGAGAAATCAAATGTTATTCATTTGAGAAGAGTTACCGAGTATTATTTATTCGAAGAGTAGTTATCGAATATTGGTTATTCGAAGTTAGTTAATCCAAAGGAGTTATTCGAAGTTAGTTAATCCAAAGGAGTTATTCGAATTAGTTATTCGAAGGTAAGTTATTCGAATTAGTTATTCGAATAGAGTTAAACACGTAAGAGTTAATTGAATATTAGTTATTCAATTTGAGTTAATCGAATTTAGTTATTCGAGAAGAGTTAAATTGAATTTAGTTATTCGAAAGGAGTTAATCAATTTGAGTTAAGTTAATTGATTTGAATTAAGTTGAATCGAAATGGAGTAAATCGATTAGAATTAAGTTAATCGAGTTAGAGTAAATCGAATATTAGTTATTCGAAGGTAAGTTATTCGAATTAGTTATTCGAAGGAGTTAATCAATTAAGTTATTCGAATTAGTTATTCGAAGGAGTAAATCAAATTAAGTTAATTGATTAGAGTTGAGTTAATCGATTTGGGTTAAGTTAAGTTATCGAGTTAAGTAATCGAGTTAAGAAATCGAGTTGAGATAATCGAGTTAAGAAAATCAAGTTGAGTTAATCGAATAAGTTATTCGATAAGAGTAAATCATTTAAGTTAAATCGGATGTTAGTTATTCGATAAGAATTGACATATTTAAGAAAATCGAATATTTGTTATTCGATAGGAGTTAATGAAATAGAGCCAACCAAGAAGAGTTATTCGAATATTAGTTATTCGATAGGAGTTAATCGAAATAGAGTTTATCGAATATAAGTTATTAACAAGGGAGTTAATCGAATAGAGATTACTCGAAAGAGAGTAATACGTCGAATTCAATTATATCGAATTCGGGAAAGTACTATTTACCTTCCAGGGTTTAAATCAAGATTTAGTTATTGATTTAGAAATTAGGTGTCTGTTAAATTATTCGAGTTAGGAGATAAAGTTATAATTTAGGTTAGATATTGCAGAAGTAGGAATTATAACGTTATAGTTATAATCAAACGTTTTCATATAAGAAGTAGATTCGTAACCTGAATCCGAGAATTTGCGTAAACAGATGATTGGAAAAAGTGAGTGACGAGCTTCATCTATTTCACAGTAAAGGACGTTTGTAATGTCCCGGATTTTTCTGGCCATTTATTTGAAATATTTTAATTATTTAAAATATTGATTTGAAATTTTTAATGAGATTTGACCATTTTAAAATGAATACTTAAATTATATTAATAATATTTTATTTGGGAATATTGGGAAAATGATGAATTTGCGATATAACTTAAACAAGTCATTTAAAGGGATTTAAATATATTGTTTACATTTATTTAGATAAATATATTAGTTATTTAAAATGGCGTCAGAACGTTAATTTATATTAAAGAGTTTTTATGGAATATTATTTTAGGTCAGAATTTCAATGTTAAAAATTTGAATTCTATACCCGTTGAAGTTGAATATAATAAAATATGATGACAGTTATTAAATTATTTTCGTTAAGTTTGGTTTCTTAAATTTAATATATACGTACGTATTCATTTAAGTTCCCACTTGGTTTAACGAAAACATATGAAATCGGATTACATATCTAAATTGACCTGCAAATGTGGATTTCGTTGTCGTAGTCCTAACGAAGGTGGTTTCATCCAAATATGTTCATACATTCAATTGTTACCAATGTTTTAACATACGATTTAACAGATTTAATTCTTAGTTGATCATTGAAGTAAAATATCACTTTGTTAAACTACCCTGACAAGCTAAATTTCAACAATACTTCTTCCTGTTGCAATTTGCCCAGCGCCTACATCAATCTGCAAATCACATTTTTTAAACCCAGACTAGACAATGGAGAATAAAATACAGTTAAGAGAGTTTATACAAATTCTTGAACAAAGATCGTATGTTCAACAAAGTATAGGATCATAAAAATCCAAACAGAGAAAGATATGAACAGCTAAAAGCAAAAGTCATGATCTGAATATAACAATACAACAGTATGTACGAATTGATATATATATATATATATACTTTACAGTGTACAATGCAAAGCAAAGTTGGACAGAACAATTCCTATAAATTAATCTTTGCATGCTTGTTCCTTCCCAAGATAAGGAATTCGAATCCTTCCCATCAACTTCGATCTGCGACAAAAAGAAAACCCATTAAATGGGATAATCTCATAATAGTATAAACTGTATAAAAGAAATAAATAAAATCATGAACAGTGGGAACATATCATGAATAGCTAAAGTGAAGATATGTACATAGGGATACATCAGTTGAAAACATAGACAGAACACATGAGAAAAGCAAGAAAAATCTTCATGAAACAATAAAATCAAAACAGCAATATAAGATATGTGTGTGAATATATATATTTTTCATCAAGTTCAATGTAGAACCGTATATATTCATACATCAGATCGAATACATATGAACAGGTAAAGGTAATAAATCAAATGAACAGCAAAAGATAAAAAAAAAAAAAAAAAAAGTAAAAAACTAGGAAAAGAAAACAAAATGTAATCTTGAACTAGGATCATATCATCAGAAAATGAGATCATCAAAATCTTTACAGGAAAGAACAACACATGAAGAACTGACATGTATATTGATCAAATCTTTGTTGAACAATAAACTCACATGTGTAAACAGTAAATTTCTGATATGAATTTCACTGTTTACTTATATTTAAAATGGAAATCAAATACAGTTCAGGAAATCTATATCACTGTCCCAAAGATCTCTGATTTGAATACATAGCTAAACAGCTAGTTCCTACATCAAATCTCAACAGCTAAGAAGGGAAAACTGATGTGTATATATTTTTATACATAAATCTGTACAAGTGAAATCGAACAGAAGAAAAACATCATCAGAATAAATGGGTATATAAAACCAAGTCACATATATAGGGTCGAGTACAAATTCACTGCTGCCATGTATGTTTAAAATGAAACATAAAAATCTAACGTACAGTTTCAAAATCTCTGGATAGAAATAACAACTCATAGCCTAACAGACCTACCTAATCTACACTCGTACACAGTTCGATTAATGTCCCGTTTGAACAAACCAGAAGTACAGAAGACCCTATACTAAACTCTATAAGATACTCTGTTAAACATCACTCGGAAATCAAGTTCCCATCGCAACAGTTAGGTCACATTGCACATGGCTGAAACGAAAAGGAAACCGCACCTAAGAACATAGCACAACTGGAAATCTAATCCTATGATTTTACCATTCAATTTTGACATTGATCCTAGCATGACCAACCGCAACTATAAATATGTATTCAGACACAAGTGTTCAACAACCCATTCGAATGAAGTAAATCAGAAGAAAGAAGAAAAAAAAAAAAGCCATTCGAAACCATATGAAATCAAAACAAATTAGGACAGGAAAATCAAAAATAAAAACTTAGCTTTTGGATGGTGGACTGATTGCGGTTGAAATCATTCGCGAGGGAGGCCTCGTCTTGAATCCAAGATGGATCTAGGGGTTTGAGGGTTCGTCGTGGTCTCGGTAGAAGGATGGGTTGAGGGTGACTGACCGACCGATGGACGTGGAGGAGCACGAAGGAAGAATAAGGGGGAGCGACGCCATAACAATTCGATCGGGTGTTGAAATCACAAAAGGGGGATTTAGGGTTTTAATTGTTTCGGTTTTGATCAAATTATTGAGGCGGCTGTGAAATGAAGGGAGAGACGGTGGATAAGGGTTTAAAAGCCAAGCGGGTCGGGTTCTTTTAGTGGGCCGGTGGATCAAAAAAAAAAAAAAAAGGTAAAAGCCCAACTTTAATTAAAAAGAAAATCCAAAGTTTAAATTTAAAATTCTTTTATAAACTTGTTTTGATGATTTCTCTCTCGTACGTTGTCGGATTTACAAACGGTCAGATGCGCAAGGACCGTGGAGGCGAGCACTTCGAGATGGAGCAGGCGCAGTCCGGATCTGAAGCATCTGGAATTTTATTCAAATTTAAAACGTCAGTCTAATTGATCAGAACAGTCCGGTTATCGACAAATTCCAACCGAGGTGAGTTAAACTCACTCAGCCTCCTAGTTTATATTTTATATAAACTGGGTATTTTATTTTTGTGTGTTCTGCTTGTTTGTGGTTGACTGTTAGGTGTATATACTGTTGATCAACGATGGTTTAAATTTAGAAATATACACTGTTGGGAATGACCCATAACAAAGTAACTCCTTGGTTTGATCACGTTTATAAAACGTGTTTGAGTTGGTTGAATGGATTGTTGTTTGAATGGATGGTCATTTTAAGAATGACGAATGATTGATTTTGATGGTTGTCAAACCATATTTCCATATCTGTTCTAATATTCACCAATGTCTAGAATTGGTTGGGTAATCAGCATCACTGGACCCAAAAGTCAAACAGTTATAAAATATGGATTTTTATAAGCAGTGAATCGATAAGATTTGAAGTTATAAATATATTTTATAACGGGAATTGGATTTGAAAGATTTTTACATTGGAAGTTATTCAAAAAGGAAATAAAATATTAAATTATTATTTATTTAAAGTTTTTTGGAAACTTGTTTTATAAGATGAATTCTTAAGTCGATAAGGACTTTAAATAAAGGACAGGGAATTATCTGGTGACTAGATATTTGGTTAATTGTAAATGATTAAAAAGAGTTATTTAAATTTATTTCATTAATTTAAAAAGAGGAATTAAACCAAAAGGGTTTAGAGAAATGGTTATGATTTGAATTAACCAAGTAAGTTTGAAAGATGAACAGGTATAGATTGGAACTCGGATTCTTTATAAAGAAATAAAGGGCTCCAAACCGAATACGATAGGTTAAAGGAAATTTTTACTTAATGTTTTGAATTAAGTAAAGGGAGGCGAAGATGAAAATGGTTTATGTTAAACCTGGAATTTTATAAGAATTTATAAATGGAATATGAGTTTAAGTGTCGTTTTTGAATTCAAATACTTAAGAAGGAAATTAAGATAAACCAAATGAATTTGGAAAGAGATTTACCAAAAAGAAGATTTAAAAGTGAGCTTGGTAAACGAGAGTTGGAAATGGAAATTGAGATATTAATATCGGGTTTTTAAATTATGACTCGTATTTACCTGAAGGTAAGAACCTGGTTGGTCAAGGTCTGAGAGGTAATTAAAATACCCCAACTTGAACGACTTCGGGACGACCCAAAGATAATACTAGTTGGTAATGACGAGAGTGTGCGATAAGATTTCCAAGATAACGGAAATGAGATTTCCCTAGTAATGGAATTAAAAGGAAATTGGGCGATGACTTTAAAGGCCAAGTGATGCTGAGTACTAGACCAGTGGATGTATTCTTTTGTTTTCATGGATGTTTACTTGATAGTTAAATAACCGACTATCAAGTCTGACCTTTACGATTGTGGGTATGGAAAGTCCGGGATCGAATGTATATTCGAAAACCATTCCAACCAACAAATACGAAAGTATAAGAAGATCAAGCGACGATCGAGATGGAGCATGTGAAGACCATAGATCTTCATGAAGCGGAAGAACCACTTATAATCTCTGATTCGCGCCGGAGATATTCTGGGGTTCTGTCGTGGTTGGGATCTGTGGATTGCAAGGGCTATCGCTACTGATCCATGGGGTGATTCCTATATTGGATGCAGTAGGAGAGTACCTTCGGTTCATCCTGTTCCTGGATGACTTGTATGGACGGATGTCTGACAGAGTATTTCCAAAAGGATTTACATGCGTTGATTTCTCCAAACATACCATAGTTGATGGCGGAGAAATGGTTATTCTCTAGCCAAATAGCTAGAGTATGTTTGTGGACGTCAATCAAGTGTGATCTGGCGGATCTGACGATGTGGCATTCAAAGTATATGATGACCAGATGTGTTCCGACCTCAAGCCTCATCAACCGGGAAATGACAGAAATCGGGCAGGCAGCATGGCTATGTGGGTCGCTCCCATTAGGGTGTATAATCACCTATCTAGAGAAATTCCTTTTGTTTCTAAATCTATCGATTCTGCCCATTCGGGGACGGTGGTTTGAGTCCAACCGTCGGTGATATACATTCGATACACTCAAGCGAAATGAGTGGTCGGTCATGTGAGGGCCGGTTTGCAAGACGTTCTTGTTGAACCCTGTGTATTCGCCTCTAGAGATACACGTGCGGAAGGTGGTCCCATACCTTGTCAAGTTGGAATCCAACATCCAATAAGCGCCCGCGGTCTTCGATTGTATACTATATACGGGGAGCGTGAGATGCAAGCGTTCCTCTAGATTTGTTAATTATTTGTATCTAGACATTATCATAGTATCAGACCAAGATATTGATTTCGAAAACTGATTTGGGTTATCGTAAGGTAAAAGCCGTCCGTGTTTATGTGTGGATCGGTCTTACGATTATCTTTTCTTTCGAAAGGATTTTAACTTTAAAATCAAGTTGTGTGATACTTAATTGCTGTGCTAGTTTTTCTCACTCTGGTCCACCAGACTGACCCGGTGTTTTGTGAATGCTCGGGTTAGACTGAGGTGTACAGGTTCAGGTTATCAGATACTGAGAAGTCCGGAGACGAGCTGAAGATGTTCAGACGAATAATATTCCGCTGTGTGATTATATATATGAGGACAGATTATTATAACTGTCCAGAGATGTTGATGTACTCTGATATTGTAAGTATTTTGAAATTTTCAGTAAAGCATTATTTCTGTATTATATTTTGTTCCGCTGCGATGTGAGACTCTGTGTTGATTCTTCTTCTTCTTCTATTCTAATATTTCTTTCTTTCTTATCTCACCCTCTAACTTCTTTCTAGACGCTCCAGTGTTTCGATGTTTGGAGGATCGGTATAAGATACGGTAAAGGTATTTATATCGATTTTCGTGGCCGAAAATCGCTGGGTCGTTACAGTGGTATCAGAGCTATTGGTTGAGTAGTAACCTTGGCTCTGTGGCGTGACTCAGTAGAGATGGGGTTAGCAATACCCTAGACTGAGTGTGAGTGTATATATACGAGTGAACGTATTTGTAGATTTTATAAAAATTTGTTTTATATTGTGGAGATTTATTGGTTGGGTTGTTTATGAGTTCTGGTCGATCAGTTTGATCCACTGTATCGATAGGGGTTTCTAAACACTCAAGTACGATAAACCGACGCAATATGTTTTAAAAGAGGGTAAATGAAATAATTTTACCCAACGTACATTTTATATAGAAAAAGGAATTTATTTCCTATATTAATGTGGAGTGTTTGTTTGTTCTGGTTGATTTGATTTGGAATCAAATTTGAATTTTGAAATAAGTTGAATTGATCTGTCGATTGGATCGAATATGAATGAGAAACTGAATCTGGCCAAGTAAAATCAATTTGAGAATGAATTGGGGGTTTGAAAAATCTAATGGCTAAGTAAATTGGGATTCCAATAAAGTGGATTGCCATTCGACTTTTGAATTTCCTTTCCGAAGAAGTTAAGGCTAGAGTGGCAGTTGTAGTCATACCGATCGAGCCATGCAGGAGATGCGTTAGCGAAAAAGAAAAAAAAAAAAATTAATTAGAGTTCAAATTTGCTTGAATTTAATTCAAACAGTAATACATTTAAAGATAATACGATTCGAAATATTCTTCTTACTTTGCAATTTCGAGGACGAAATTATTTTAAGGGGGAAAGAATGTAATGTCCCGGATTTTTCTGGCCATTTATTTGAAATATTTTAATTATTTAAAATATTGATTTGAAATTTTTAATGAGATTTGACCATTTTAAAATGAATACTTAAATTATATTAATAATATTTTATTTGGGAATATTGGGAAAATGATGAATTTGCGATATAACTTAAACGAGTCATTTAAAGGGATTTAAATATATTGTTTACATTTATTTAGATAAATATATTAGTTATTTAAAATGGCGTCAGAACGTTAATTTATATTAAAGAGTTTTTATGGAATATTATTTTAGGTCAGAATTTCAATGTTAAAAATTTGAATTCTATACCCGTTGAAGTTGAATATAATAAAATATGATGACAGTTATTAAATTATTTTCGTTAAGTTTGGTTTCTTAAATTTAATATATACGTACGTATTCATTTAAGTTCCCACTTGGTTTAACGAAAACATATGAAATCGGATTACATATCTAAATTGACCTGCAAATGTGGATTTCGTTGTCGTAGTCCTAACGAAGGTGGTTTCATCCAAATATGTTCATACATTCAATTGTTACCAATGTTTTAACATACGATTTAACAGATTTAATTCTTAGTTGATCATTGAAGTAAAATATCACTTTGTTAAACTACCCTGACAAGCTAAATTTCAACAATACTTCTTCCTGTTGCAATTTGCCCAGCGCCTACATCAATCTGCAAATCACATTTTTTAAACCCAGACTAGACAATGGAGAATAAAATACAGTTAAGAGAGTTTATACAAATTCTTGAACAAAGATCGTATGTTCAACAAAGTATAGGATCATAAAAATCCAAACAGAGAAAGATATGAACAGCTAAAAGCAAAAGTCATGATCTGAATATAACAATACAACAGTATGTACGAATTGATATATATATATATATATATATATATATATATATATACTTTACAGTGTACAATGCAAAGCAAAGTTGGACAGAACAATTCCTATAAATTAATCTTTGCATGCTTGTTCCTTCCCAAGATAAGGAATTCGAATCCTTCCCATCAACTTCGATCTGCGACAAAAAGAAAACCCATTAAATGGGATAATCTCATAATAGTATAAACTGTATAAAAGAAATAAATAAAATCATGAACAGTGGGAACATATCATGAATAGCTAAAGTGAAGATATGTACATAGGGATACATCAGTTGAAAACATAGACAGAACACATGAGAAAAGCAAGAAAAATCTTCATGAAACAATAAAATCAAAACAGCAATATAAGATATGTGTGTGAATATATATATTTTTCATCAAGTTCAATGTAGAACCGTATATATTCATACATCAGATCGAATACATATGAACAGGTAAAGGTAATAAATCAAATGAACAGCAAAAGATAAAATAAAAAAAAAAAAAAGTAAAAAACTAGGAAAAGAAAACAAAATGTAATCTTGAACTAGGATCATATCATCAGAAAATGAGATCATCAAAATCTTTACAGGAAAGAACAACACATGAAGAACTGACATGTATATTGATCAAATCTTTGTTGAACAATAAACTCACATGTGTAAACAGTAAATTTCTGATATGAATTTCACTGTTTACTTATATTTAAAATGGAAATCAAATACAGTTCAGGAAATCTATATCACTGTCCCAAAGATCTCTGATTTGAATACATAGCTAAACAGCTAATTCCTACATCAAATCTCAACAGCTAAGAAGGGAAAACTGATGTGTATATATTTTTATACATAAATCTGTACAAGTGAAATCGAACAGAAGAAAAACGTCATCAGAATAAATGGGTATATAAAACCAAGTCACATATATAGGGTCGAGTACAAATTCACTGCTGCCATGTATGTTTAAAATGAAACATAAAAATCTAACGTACAGTTTCAAAATCTCTGGATAGAAATAACAACTCATAGCCTAACAGACCTACCTAATCTACACTCGTACACAGTTCGATTAATGTCCCGTTTGAACAAACCAGAAGTACAGAAGACCCTATACTAAACTCTATAAGATACTCTGTTAAACATCACTCGGAAATCAAGTTCCCATCGCAACAGTTAGGTCACATTGCACATGGCTGAAACGAAAAGGAAACCGCACCTAAGAACATAGCACAACTGGAAATCTAATCCTATGATTTTACCATTCAATTTTGACATTGATCCTAGCATGACCAACCGCAACTATAAATATGTATTCAGACACAAGTGTTCAACAACCCATTCGAATGAAGTAAATCAGAAGAAAGAAGAAAAAAAAAAAAGCCATTCGAAACCATATGAAATCAAAACAAATTAGGACAGGAAAATCAAAAATAAAAACTTAGCTTTTGGATGGTGGACTGATTGCGGTTGAAATCATTCGCGAGGGAGGCCTCGTCTTGAATCCAAGATGGATCTAGGGGTTTGAGGGTTCGTCGTGGTCTCGGTAGAAGGATGGGTTGAGGGTGACTGACCGACCGATGGACGTGGAGGAGCACGAAGGAAGAATAAGGGGGAGCGACGCCATAACAATTCGATCGGGTGTTGAAATCACAAAAGGGGGATTTAGGGTTTTAATTGTTTCGGTTTTGATCAAATTATTGAGGCGGCTGTGAAATGAAGGGAGAGACGGTGGATAAGGGTTTAAAAGCCAAGCGGGTCGGGTTCTTTTAGTGGGCCGGTGGATCAAAAAAAAAAAAAAAGGTAAAAGCCCAACTTTAATTAAAAAGAAAATCCAAAGTTTAAATTTAAAATTCTTTTATAAACTTGTTTTGATGATTTCTCTCTCGTACGTTGTCGGATTTACAAACGGTCAGATGCGCAAGGACCGTGGAGGCGAGCACTTCGAGATGGAGCAGGCGCAGTCCGGATCTGAAGCATCTGGAATTTTATTCAAATTTAAAACGTCAGTCTAATTGATCAGAACAGTCCGGTTATCGACAAATTCCAACCGAGGTGAGTTAAACTCACTCAGCCTCCTAGTTTATATTTTATATAAACTGGGTATTTTATTTTTGTGTGTTCTGCTTGTTTGTGGTTGACTGTTAGGTGTATATACTGTTGATCAACGATGGTTTAAATTTAGAAATATACACTGTTGGGAATGACCCATAACAAAGTAACTCCTTGGTTTGATCACGTTTATAAAACGTGTTTGAGTTGGTTGAATGGATTGTTGTTTGAATGGATGGTCATTTTAAGAATGACGAATGATTGATTTTGATGGTTGTCAAACCATATTTCCATATCTGTTCTAATATTCACCAATGTCTAGAATTGGTTGGGTAATCAGCATCACTGGACCCAAAAGTCAAACAGTTATAAAATATGGATTTTTATAAGCAGTGAATCGATAAGATTTGAAGTTATAAATATATTTTATAACGGGAATTGGATTTGAAAGATTTTTACATTGGAAGTTATTCAAAAAGGAAATAAAATATTAAATTATTATTTATTTAAAGTTTTTTGGAAACTTGTTTTATAAGATGAATTCTTAAGTCGATAAGGACTTTAAATAAAGGACAGGGAATTATCTGGTGACTAGATATTTGGTTAATTGTAAATGATTAAAAAGAGTTATTTAAATTTATTTCATTAATTTAAAAAGAGGAATTAAACCAAAAGGGTTTAGAGAAATGGTTATGATTTGAATTAACCAAGTAAGTTTGAAAGATGAACAGGTATAGATTGGAACTCGGATTCTTTATAAAGAAATAAAGGGCTCCAAACCGAATACGATAGGTTAAAGGAAATTTTTACTTAATGTTTTGAATTAAGTAAAGGGAGGCGAAGATGAAAATGGTTTATGTTAAACCTGGAATTTTATAAGAATTTATAAATGGAATATGAGTTTAAGTGTCGTTTTTGAATTCAAATACTTAAGAAGGAAATTAAGATAAACCAAATGAATTTGGAAAGAGATTTACCAAAAAGAAGATTTAAAAGTGAGCTTGGTAAACGAGAGTTGGAAATGGAAATTGAGATATTAATATCGGGTTTTTAAATTATGACTCGTATTTACCTGAAGGTAAGAACCTGGTTGGTCAAGGTCTGAGAGGTAATTAAAATACCCCAACTTGAACGACTTCGGGACGACCCAAAGATAATACTAGTTGGTAATGACGAGAGTGTGCGATAAGATTTCCAAGATAACGGAAATGAGATTTCCCTAGTAATGGAATTAAAAGGAAATTGGGCGATGACTTTAAAGGCCAAGTGATGCTGAGTACTAGACCAGTGGATGTATTCTTTTGTTTTCATGGATGTTTACTTGATAGTTAAATAACCGACTATCAAGTCTGACCTTTACGATTGTGGGTATGGAAAGTCCGGGATCGAATGTATATTCGAAAACCATTCCAACCAACAAATACGAAAGTATAAGAAGATCAAGCGACGATCGAGATGGAGCATGTGAAGACCATAGATCTTCATGAAGCGGAAGAACCACTTATAATCTCTGATTCGCGCCGGAGATATTCTGGGGTTCTGTCGTGGTTGGGATCTGTGGATTGCAAGGGCTATCGCTACTGATCCATGGGGTGATTCCTATATTGGATGCAGTAGGAGAGTACCTTCGGTTCATCCTGTTCCTGGATGACTTGTATGGACGGATGTCTGACAGAGTATTTCCAAAAGGATTTACATGCGTTGATTTCTCCAAACATACCATAGTTGATGGCGGAGAAATGGTTATTCTCTAGCCAAATAGCTAGAGTATGTTTGTGGACGTCAATCAAGTGTGATCTGGCGGATCTGACGATGTGGCATTCAAAGTATATGATGACCAGATGTGTTCCGACCTCAAGCCTCATCAACCGGGAAATGACAGAAATCGGGCAGGCAGCATGGCTATGTGGGTCGCTCCCATTAGGGTGTATAATCACCTATCTAGAGAAATTCCTTTTGTTTCTAAATCTATCGATTCTGCCCATTCGGGGACGGTGGTTTGAGTCCAACCGTCGGTGATATACATTCGATACACTCAAGCGAAATGAGTGGTCGGTCATGTGAGGGCCGGTTTGCAAGACGTTCTTGTTGAACCCTGTGTATTCGCCTCTAGAGATACACGTGCGGAAGGTGGTCCCATACCTTGTCAAGTTGGAATCCAACATCCAATAAGCGCCCGCGGTCTTCGATTGTATACTATATACGGGGAGCGTGAGATGCAAGCGTTCCTCTAGATTTGTTAATTATTTGTATCTAGACATTATCATAGTATCAGACCAAGATATTGATTTCGAAAACTGATTTGGGTTATCGTAAGGTAAAAGCCGTCCGTGTTTATGTGTGGATCGGTCTTACGATTATCTTTTCTTTCGAAAGGATTTTAACTTTAAAATCAAGTTGTGTGATACTTAATTGCTGTGCGAGTTTTTCTCACTCTGGTCCACCAGACTGACCCGGTGTTTTGTGAATGCTCGGGTTAGACCGAGGTGTACAGGTTCAGGTTATCAGATACTGAGAAGTCCGGAGACGAGCTGAAGATGTTCAGACGAATAATATTCCGCTGTGTGATTATATATATGAGGACAGATTATTATAACTGTCCAGAGATGTTGATGTACTCTGATATTGTAAGTATTTTGAAATTTTCAGTAAAGCATTATTTCTGTATTATATTTTGTTCCGCTGCGATGTGAGACTCTGTGTTGATTCTTCTTCTTCTTCTATTCTAATATTTCTTTCTTTCTTATCTCACCCTCTAACTTCTTTCTAGACGCTCCAGTGTTTCGATGTTTGGAGGATCGGTATAAGATACGGTAAAGGTATTTATATCGATTTTCGTGGCCGAAAATCGCTGGGTCGTTACAACGTTGTTCAATTAAGGTCTGAGAGGTAATTATACCCCAACTTGATTGACTTCAGAATTGATAAAGGAATAGTTGTGGTTCGATAGAAAAGGTTGATTTGAAATATAGTTAAGTAATAAGCGATTAATGGATTAAGCATAACGATGTTTTATACAACGTTCATTTGAAATCCGTAAATGAGTTTTGGAAACGTTTTCCAAATATAGTCAGATATGTTTTCTAAACAAAGAAAATGAAATGTTTTCATGATAAGAATTTAAGAAATAGAGTTAAGCAAATTCAGAAACTGACTGGAGAGGGTAAGTTGAACGGTTTTCTAAGTGACGATCTGATGTTGGTTTCGACCTTCCGGATTGATACTTAGAGAATTGTTCTCATACTAGTTACAGTTAGGGACTGATAGTTGCGAAATAATAGTGATGTGAGAATAAGCTATGGAAATGTTTTCCAATGATTAATAAACATATATTTTCTAAATATATGAAATAAGGAAATATGAACATATGATGATTGATCGATCGAATTTCCATTTGGAAATAGGATCGTTGTTTGTACACCGACATGTTTTCATTTGATAGTTGAATCACAGACTATCAAAGTTTTGACCATATTTAAGTGGTAAATATGGAGAGACCGGTTGGATTATTATCCGAAGAACCACTCCGTATTAGCATAAGCGTTGCGAATCAAGTACGCTGAAGATAATTGAAGACGGAGTGAAGTGCAAGGGCTATTGTGAAAAGCCTAGGTAGGATGGATTCACTGAATAGTGCCTTCGGTTTGTTCAGTCCCAGAACAACGTATATGGACGAGTGTCTGACAAAGTATTCTTAACGAATCATATATGTTGATCTCTTCAAACGTATTACGTTGGGTGGCGGAGAAATTCGTTTCTCTTAGCTTTTATACCCGTGATGCCTTGAGAAATCGATATTGATTTGGCGGGTATGACGATGTGGCATTCAAAGTAATTGAAGCAATAATCTGTCAAAGTGATAAACGTGACCTCAAACCTCACCACCGGGAAATAACAGAAGTTGGGCTAGGCAGCATGGCTAGTTGGGCCATACCCAAGCAGGGTGTATTATCACCATCTAGAGAATATTCAATTGTACTTCTTTATAATCTATTTCAATGCTGTCCCTTATCGGGAAGGATGGTTGCTGATCCCAACCATCGGTGATAATATATTCGTTACACTCAAGCTAAATGAGTGAACGGTCATGTGTGGCCGGGTTGCAAGACGTTCTTGTCGAACCCTAGTGTATCTCCTCTAGAGTACACTGATCGGAAGGTGCTCCCATACCTTGTCTGTTGGAAATCCAATCTCCAATAAGCGCTCACGGTTTTATTTGTATACTATGTATGTGGAACGTGAGATGCAAGCGTTCTGCTAGATTGATATCTATTTGTATTTAGACATTATTATAATATCATAAAGATATCCTTTATTTAACCAAGTGTTGGAGTTTTATTCACACCAGTCCCATGACTGACCCGGAGTTTATTTTGTTTGTTTTCCCTAAACTCTTGGGTGCCTAAATTTGTATGGGCAGTCAAGTAGTCGGGATTTTACAGATACACTTGGAGAGCTTGGAGCAGGAGGCTTCAGGATTATAGCTATTATTATTCCGCTGTGTTGTTAAGTGTTGTACTTTGAAATGGTATGTATATACGAGTACTGATTTGTATTTCAAAGTTATGTTATATTTTATTCGTTCCGCTGTGAGATTCGTGTTTACTCTGATGATGTAAGTTCTTCTTCTTCTATTCTATTAGTTCTATCTTTTCTTCCTCACCCTCTACTTTCTTTCACTAACGTTCTCGGAATTTTCGACTCTTGAGGAGTCGAAAATTTCCAGCCGTTACAGTTGGTATCAGAGCTTAACTTAAGAATTACTTGGCTCTGTGGCGTGACTCGGTAGAGATAGGGTTAGTAATATCCTAGATTGAGTTTGAGTGTATATATATGAGCGCGTAATTGTTATTCAATATAAAATGGTTTTATATTATGGAGACTCATTGGTTGAGTGGCTTATGAATTCTGGTCGATCAGTTGATCCACTGTATCGATAAGGGTTACTAAACACTCGAATACGATGAACCGTCATGGTAGGTTTTGAAAGAGGGTAAATGAAATAATTTTTCCCAAAATATATTTGTTTATAGAAGAAATATATATCTTGAAATTATTATAGTATATTGATTGTGTTGGTTGTTATTATAATCAAATAAGATTATAAAAGGGTGAAATGGTTATAAATGACCAATCAGAATTCATATGAATGTAATATATGAAATAGTTTGAATTAAATATGAATTTAAATCAGAATTTGGAATTTAAAATAAGGAAATTTTAAGTTCCTGGGAGATTTTGAAAATGTTTTCCAAATTGAAAATGAAATAGTATTGAACTCACTTCGATAGGTGGAAAATAGATTCTGATGATGAATCTAGACATCATCAGTGTTCATTTTCGAGTTCTAAGTGACGGATTACTACCAAAGGTTTTGTTTTTGAATTGTTTTGAGAAAACAAGTTGTTTAGAAATTCAAAGGTTTTGAATTGGCATTATGATTTCAAATTGATTTGAAAGAAACCCAGGAACTTAATTTCTGGAATTAAAATTTAACTAATGAAGTTAAATAAAATGAGATGGTAAAAATAAATTGAAATTTAACTTGAACCGAGTTAAATAAAATTGAATTGGATTAGAGATAATCTAGAATGGAACCAAATTGATAAGTCAATAATGTGGAATTTGATATTAGAGTTCGAATGAAATTCGATTTGGAGTTGAGGATATGAACTGATTGGAGATAAATTGGAATGGATAACATTGGTATATGTTGAAGTGGTAGCAGATGAAAGGGATAGAGTTAAATGCCCGACAAAAAGGTACAAGTTATATCATATATGAGTTTGGATTTTATGAGCCGAATTAGCAAGCCGCTTGGCTATTTTGATTTCCTTTTGGATTGGAGGAGGCCTAGAGAGGCGAGTTGTGGTTTGTCATATTGACCAATACAAAGGAGGTTATGGCGAAATTTTTCGAAAATTCCAGGCGTTAGAACATTCTCATGATTTATGGAAATTCAGTTAGCCAGAATGAATTAATAATTTAATTGAAAATTTAATGGTTCAGTTGAAACTGGAGTTGAGAAGTAAACTAAAAGATATTTGAATCTAGTTAGTAAAGTTGGTAGCATTTTCCTAGCTTAGCAATTTCGAGGACGAAATTATTTTAAGGGGGGAAGTCTGTAATGGCGCGTTTTGTTAGCTGTCGAATAATTAATTTATTTAATTATTTATATATCGATTTGGGGATATCGATAACTTAAAGTACAACGTTCGAACTTATAATTTATAATTATAATTAAAACGAACCTGAAACGTCGCGGTAGTTCGCAATTTGGCGATTTGAACTTCAACTGAATGTACATGATTCATTTTAAGCCGGATTTCTGTGAAACAAGGAACGTGTGGAGCAGGTGGAGTATATCTTTCTAGTGGAAGAGAAAAATCGGGATTTCCTCGTGTAGATTTTGATGTACGTCCAAATCAAATATTCAGAAAAACAGCGGCATATTCGTTTATGGCCATAACGGTTATTTGAGTATATTTAAATATCAGATTCGAATTAGGGCAGGGTTCTTTTGAGACATAGCGATAATTTAATTTTTAGAATTTTCCTAAAATTTTTAATTAATTAAATAAGCAACTTTTTATTTGGGATATTTTGCACCCTGTAATCAACATTTTGAGGTTTCAAAATATGAGGTTATCTACCGGTATTATTATATTCTTGGAATCCTGGCACATCGCTGATCACAACAGTATTTTTGTCTCCGTTGTTCGTGGCTCGTATGAGTTGGTTTTAAAGGGGTATTTCATCGTTTAATTTTAATAAAATAATTAAAACATTTGATTGGTCAAGCTTGCTCATAACGTGTTCCTTCATGACCCATAATGCATCCTTTGGTCAGTGAAAACTCCACGTCTTCAAAACAAATCCTATATAATTACTTTAACTTTCTCCTAACCTAGTTTACATTCATCGGTCAACAGACGATGCCGCCACTCCCTCTTTTCTCCTTCACAAACGCGAGAGGAAGAAAAATAAAAGAAAATGGAAAATAATTTCCTAAAATCCCAGGACTTATATCAGCGAACTCCTCATGGTTTTCTCTTCGCGATGGTGTCCTCTTCGTACAGCTCGACATAGCTTCCGGGAAGTCGAAGTTTTAACAGCACCTAGGGTTACCAATCGCAGTCGATTTAGGAAGGGATTTCTGTTTTCGATTGTGTAATGGAATTCGAAATGGTGAATAACCTCTTGTGTGGGTTTTTGGGTCGAAACCGAGACAAAAACTGTCGATGCTTTTATACGGTTGCGCGACGATGGGTTGAAAACGAAATAGGAAGGGAGGTGTCGGGTTCGGTGTTATGGGTATGGGTTGATGGAGGAGGCGATGGGGAGGCCGACGCCGGTTTTGGTTCGGCGTACAGATGTACGAATGGAGGGAGTCGAGCTGTGTATCGTGGGTAGTGTGAGGCCATGGGTTTTCAAAGCACTGAAGTGGGTGAATTAGAACAGGAGGATGACGGGTTAATGCAAAAGGGGATTAAGGGAAATATGAGCAGTGATTTTGGAGTGATTAGTTTGGTAGTTCAACGTGAGTTTAAGCAAAGTGAAAGTGAGGAATGGAAGTTCCGATTTTCACTAAGTGGCCAATCTTTTGTGTACTGGAGCATTGTTCGGAAATGAGAGAAGGAAGGGAGCGGGTCTGAGGAAATGGAAAATGGTAATGGGCCGGAGTGTGAGTTAAGCCCAATAATATATATATATTCCATGTTTTTATTATTTTAATTCATGTATTAACTTCTGAATACCATAACTCGTACATACTGAATCAGAATTTCGAACGGTTGGATCCGTCGGGATCGTATGGACGGGCACTACACCATGGAGCTGACTGGGAGTGAATCTGAGCTAGTTACAATTTAGGGCGAAATAAATTGTCCGTCGCAGTCAAATAAACGCAAACCGTTATTTAACGATTAACGCGTCAATGTGAGTAAAACTCACCAACTTTGAACAGTTATATTTTTATAATGTATTTTTAGAACTGTTAATCATCTGTTGATTGTTGTGTGTTGATTGTTTGATTGAACTGCTAGTCAGTTAGTTAAATTTCTATATTGATTCTGTTTAACAGAATATATCATATGGAACTGAAAGTGATGTTATCTACATTGTCTAACATCGGTGATGCAGGGAAACAGGTTGGAGGAATCCGACTGGATTCCTCAACAGTTATTTTATTGTTTTTCATATATTGTTATATGATGTGATATAAAATCTGTGGGCGATTTTATGTGCTTGGACGATATTGAACATCGTGATTTGATATGATTGAATACCATAACATACCGAAATGTTGATAAGGGGATTTTCAATGTTTATATTGAAAATGAATCTTATTTATAAAATCGATAGGATTTTATAAAAGGAAAACATTTATTTAATTTGAAAATAAATAAATGAAAAAGGAAACATTTATTTAGAAAATAAATGAAATAAATAGAAACATTTATTTAGAAAATAAATGAATGAGAATATAAAGGAATATTTATTTAGGAAATAATATAGGAACATTTATTTAGATTATAAATAAATGGAATAAAGGAATATTTATTTAGGGAATAAATAAAGGAACACTTGTTCGGAA
Organism: Allium sativum; assembly: GCA_030737875.1. Taxonomy (NCBI): domain Eukaryota; kingdom Viridiplantae; phylum Streptophyta; class Magnoliopsida; order Asparagales; family Amaryllidaceae; genus Allium; species Allium sativum. The sequence continues at coordinate 833,049,034 of CM060910.1, forward strand.
AATAAATAGAATTATACAAGGATAGATTTAAACACGTGCTTCGCACACAAGTATAACACGATATGGATTTTAAGGAGATATTGTAGAAGTAGGAATTATAACCAGAGTGTGATAAAAGGATTAAACAAAGTAATTGGTTAGGTTAACCAAAGCAAGTTAGTCGAGTTAAACAAAGTAGTTTGTTAGGTTAACCAAAGCAAGTTAGTCGAGTTAATCAAAGTAATTGGTTAAGTTAACCAAAGTGAATTAGTTAAGTTAAACTAATTGGTAAATCAAAGTGAATTAGTTGCGTCAAACTAAGTGAATTAGTCAAGTTAAACTAATTGGTTAATCGAAGTAAATTAGTTGGGTTAATCAAAGTGAATTAGTTGAGTTAAACTAAGTAAATCGGTTAGAGTTAATCAAAGTGAATTAACTAAGTTAAACTAAGTGGATTAGTTCAGTTAATCGAGACAAGTAAATCAAGTTAGGTTAAACCATTTGAGTTAACCAGTTAGGTTAAACAATTTGAGTTAACTAGTTAAAATTTACCAGTTAAAGATAAACAGTTAGAGCTGATCAGTTAGAGTTACTCAGTTAGAGTTGACCAGTTAGAGTTGACCAGTTAGAGTTGACCAGTTAGAGTTATCCAAGTGGAGTTAATTGAGTAGAGTTGCCGAATATCACTTATTCGAAGTAGAGTTATCGAATATAGTGTATTCAAGGGAAGAGTAATCGAATATAGTTTATTCGAGTGGAGAAATCAAATGTTATTCATTTGAGAAGAGTTACCGAGTATTATTTATTCGAAGAGTAGTTATCGAATATTGGTTATTCGAAGTTAGTTAATCCAAAGGAGTTATTCGAAGTTAGTTAATCCAAAGGAGTTATTCGAATTAGTTATTCGAAGGTAAGTTATTCGAATTAGTTATTCGAATAGAGTTAAACACGTAAGAGTTAATTGAATATTAGTTATTCAATTTGAGTTAATCGAATTTAGTTATTCGAGAAGAGTTAAATTGAATTTAGTTATTCGAAAGGAGTTAATCAATTTGAGTTAAGTTAATTGATTTGAATTAAGTTGAATCGAAATGGAGTAAATCGATTAGAATTAAGTTAATCGAGTTAGAGTAAATCGAATATTAGTTATTCGAAGGTAAGTTATTCGAATTAGTTATTCGAAGGAGTTAATCAATTAAGTTATTCGAATTAGTTATTCGAAGGAGTAAATCAAATTAAGTTAATTGATTAGAGTTGAGTTAATCGATTTGGGTTAAGTTAAGTTATCGAGTTAAGTAATCGAGTTAAGAAATCGAGTTGAGATAATCGAGTTAAGAAAATCAAGTTGAGTTAATCGAATAAGTTATTCGATAAGAGTAAATCATTTAAGTTAAATCGGATGTTAGTTATTCGATAAGAATTGACATATTTAAGAAAATCGAATATTTGTTATTCGATAGGAGTTAATGAAATAGAGCCAACCAAGAAGAGTTATTCGAATATTAGTTATTCGATAGGAGTTAATCGAAATAGAGTTTATCGAATATAAGTTATTAACAAGGGAGTTAATCGAATAGAGATTACTCGAAAGAGAGTAATACGTCGAATTCAATTATATCGAATTCGGGAAAGTACTATTTACCTTCCAGGGTTTAAATCAAGATTTAGTTATTGATTTAGAAATTAGGTGTCTGTTAAATTATTCGAGTTAGGAGATAAAGTTATAATTTAGGTTAGATATTGCAGAAGTAGGAATTATAACGTTATAGTTATAATCAAACGTTTTCATATAAGAAGTAGATTCGTAACCTGAATCCGAGAATTTGCGTAAACAGATGATTGGAAAAAGTGAGTGACGAGCTTCATCTATTTCACAGTAAAGGACGTTGTTCAATTAAGGTCTGAGAGGTAATTATACCCCAACTTGATTGACTTCAGAATTGATAAAGGAATAGTTGTGGTTCGATAGAAAAGGTTGATTTGAAATATAGTTAAGTAATAAGCGATTAATGGATTAAGCATAACGATGTTTTATACAACGTTCATTTGAAATCCGTAAATGAGTTTTGGAAACGTTTTCCAAATATAGTCAGATATGTTTTCTAAACAAAGAAAATGAAATGTTTTCATGATAAGAATTTAAGAAATAGAGTTAAGCAAATTCAGAAACTGACTGGAGAGGGTAAGTTGAATGGTTTTCTAAGTGACGATCTGATTTTGGTTTCGACCTTCCGGATTGATACTTAGAGAATTGTTCTCATACTAGTTACAGTTAGGGACTGATAGTTGCGAAATAATAGTGATGTGAGAATAAGCTATGGAAATGTTTTCCAATGATTAATAAACATATATTTTCTAAATATATGAAATAAGGAAATATGAACATATGATGATTGATCGATCGAATTTCCATTTGGAAATAGGATTGTTGTTTGTACACCGACATGTTTTCATTTGATAGTTGAATCACAGACTATCAAAGTTTTGACCATATTTAAGGGGTAAATATGGAGAGACCGGTTGGATTATTATCCGAAGAACCACTCCGTATTAGCATAAGCGTTGCGAATCAAGTACGCTGAAGATAATTGAAGACGGAGTGAAGTGCAAGGGCTATTGTGAAAAGCCTAGGTAGGATGGATTCACTGAATAGTGCCTTCGGTTTGTTCAGTCCCAGAACAACGTATATGGACGAGTGTCTGACAAAGTATTCTTAACGAATCATATATGTTGATCTCTTCAAACGTATTACGTTGGGTGGCGGAGAAATTCGTTTCTCTTAGCTTTTATACTCGTGATGCCTTGAGAAATCGATATTGATTTGGCGGGTATGACGATGTGGCATTCAAAGTAATTGAAGCAATAATCTGTCAAAGTGATAAACGTGACCTCAAACCTCACCACCGGGAAATAACAGAAGTTGGGCTAGGCAGCATGGCTAGTTGGGCCATACCCAAGCAGGGTGTATTATCACCATCTAGAGAATATTCAATTGTACTTCTTTATAATCTATTTCAATGCTGTCCCTTATCGGGAAGGATGGTTGCTGATCCCAACTATCGGTGATAATATATTCGTTACACTCAAGCTAAATGAGTGAACGGTCATGTGTGGCCGGGTTGCAAGACGTTCTTGTCGAACCCTAGTGTATCTCCTCTAGAGTACACTGATCGGAAGGTGCTCCCATACCTTGTCTGTTGGAAATCCAATCTCCAATAAGCGCTCACGGTTTTATTTGTATACTATGTATGTGGAACGTGAGATGCAAGCGTTCTGCTAGATTGATATCTATTTGTATTTAGACATTATTATAATATCATAAAGATATCCTTTATTTAACCAAGTGTTGGAGTTTTATTCACACCAGTCCCATGACTGACCCGGAGTTTATTTTGTTTGTTTTCCCTAAACTCTTGGGTGCCTAAATTTGTATGGGCAGTCAAGTAGTCGGGATTTTACAGATACACTTGGAGAGCTTGGAGCAGGAGGCTTCAGGATTATAGCTATTATTATTCCGCTGTGTTGTTAAGTGTTGTACTTTGAAATGGTATGTATATACGTGTACTGATTTGTATTTCAAAGTTATGTTATATTTTATTCGTTCCGCTGTGAGATTCGTGTTTACTCTGATGATGTAAGTTCTTCTTCTTCTATTCTATTAGTTCTATCTTTTCTTCCTCACCCTCTACTTTCTTTCACTAACGTTCTCGGAATTTTCGACTCTCGAGGAGTCGAAAATTTCCAGCCGTTACAATATATATATATACATACATATATATATACATATATATATATACATACATACATATATATATATATATATTCTGGAAATTCTTGAATCAAAACTAATGTTTAAAATGAAGTTTTTAATATAAAAACATAGTGATATATAATATAAACATATTTATAAAGTTATATGATTTAAAACAATATATATTATAAACATATTATAAAAACTTTATAAACTATATATATTTGAAATCATTAAGTAAATTACTTATAATAATTTGAAACTATTTAGAAAAGAAATTTAAGAATACTTTGAAATGGATTTTGATAACAGAATTTGAAATCAGAATTTGAAAACGCCAACCCGAGTTTCACATATAAACTAGACTCTATTTACTTGATATTCTTGAGCTCTTGAAATCTTGATAGTAGTCTCGAATCTCTTTGAATCTTGAATCTGTTGGAACTCTAAAACTGTACAATATTCATTTTAAAATCTTGTATACAAACCCTGCATATATATATATATATATATATATATATATATAGTCTAGATAGAGATGTTAGTATATACTTTATAATCAATAATGATTATTGAAATAAGGTTGTTATCATCAAAACTCCATTCTCCAATAGTTTTGATCCATTTCTTTTATGACTCTTTTTTCTTTGACATTTCAATTAAAACACGTTGTTTGCATGAAAAATTGGCACAAACACATCTAAGATTTCTAGTGGAGAACTAAAATGAAGAACATGAATTTAAAATGAGCAGTTAAACAACAAAAATACGAGAAAAGCAAAGACCACGACTTATAGTGGTATGATGTTGAATGACCTATGTCCATTTGGTAGTTTTAATCTCTTTATTACTGAATTTGAGTAGGTATAAGGTTTGATAGGACTTGGAGCATACAGAATTTAAGAGAAAAACAAACGGCCAAAGAATCCATCTTTGTCCAAGTTAGCTGTTATTTATAGACAAAGTTGAGATTACATTGTCCTGAAATATCTTCAAGAAAGTAGAGGATCGTCGAGAGATTCACAATGGGAAGATGGGCGCAAGACTGGGCAATGACACTGATAATGTAACAACCCGAAAATCTGGGCCAGTTTAAAATTTTTATTTTGGCTATTTTAGCGAATTTTGATTATTTAAAATGAATTATTTTAAATAATATAGACGAGAAATTTATTTTGAATATAATTCGAACGTATATATTATACGCGTCGTCGTTAGAATATAAATAATTATATATAATTATAAATAAAATTGAAAATGGCGCGGTAGTTCGATAATTCGATTTCAAACTTCAATTGAATGTACCGGGTGCAAAACAATCCGGATTTTAGTGAAACCAAAAATAATGGAATCTAATAGTGAATATCTTTCCAACGAATCCGAAAAATCAAAAGTTCGTAGCGGGAATCAAAAGATATGTCCAGTTGAAAATTCTGAATAGTCGCTATGGAATTCAGGCCCTTAAAAATGGACATTTTGCAAACGACCTCGGATTTCGACGAAACCAGTTTTGTTGGGTCCGTGATGTCAAGTTATTGCTAGGTTTCAAATTTCATAATTTTTCGAATCAATATGTGAGCGTGGCAAAGGAAAACGCGTTTGACCAGTTTCAGTTGATTTTAATCGACTGGAAAATGGCCATTTTTCCAACGGTCTCAGAATTTGACGAAACTAGTTTTGTTAGGACCGTATCGTCAATACGAAGCTAGAAAATATTTTTCTGGAATTTTTAAAGTTCGTATGCGACCCCGGTAATTTGAAATGTACGTTTAAAATTCAATATAATGATTTAAATGTAAATTCTACGGAAACTGATTGTAACTATCGAATCAGCTTGCGATACATATCCCATTGTGTTCGGAATGGGGGTAAAACGCTATAGGCGGCAGGCGGTGGGCCTCGTTTTGTGGTTGAAAATAAAAGTTGCTTTATGTGGAAATTTAAATAAAATAAAATAAAATAAAATAAACCTTTCTCTTCCCCTTAACCAGACCCCCCCCCCCCCCGATATTCTCAATTTAGTTTTAAAATAAAAAAAAAAAAAGAAGAGAGGGGAATACGCCGTCGCCATCGCCAGCACGCCACCGCCGCCGCGTCGGCCCCCATCCACCGCCCCCTCTCCTTCTCAACCCCCCTCCTCCCATCGCGTTAGCACCCTCCTCGCGCCCCCAAACGCTCGAATCCCAAATCGACGAGCCCCCTTGGCCAAACCCTAGCCACCGCACCACTCGATCCCGACCTCCGACTGTCCCACGCCCTCCGCCCTTCGATCCTCCTCCCTCTCTTCCCTGTTGACTGCGCCCCCTACTCCCTTCCCCAAATCGAGAGCCGCCACCAAGAGGAGCCCACCACGGCTGGTTGCGACCACCGAAGGCCGTGCCTTAGCCTGAGCGCTGGCGAGCAGCTCCTCCCACCTTCCGGTCGACGTCCAAACCGAGAAATGTGAGCTTTTAATTATTATTTTTCATTTAGTTTTAAAAATAAATCCGAATTTAATTTCTATTTTCAGGTTACTGTAAATTCACTTTGAATTTGTTTGTTTCTTCATCGGGTTTTTTTTTTATATATAGAAATTAACATTTAAAGATGGAATTTTTATATAAACAAAGATGGAATTTTTAATCAAAGAAAGATGGGATTTTTAATAAAGAAAAATCGGATTTTTAATGAAGGAAAGACAAGATTTTTATATGATGTAAAGGATAAAAATATAATTTTTATATGAGTAGCGATATAAAAATATAATTTTTATAATGTAGAAAGGTTAAGAATATAAAATGTCTTTGCTTTGAAAAATAAAATGTCTTTGCTTGGAAAAATAAAATGTCTTTGCTTTGAAAAATAAAATGTCTTTGCTTTGAAAAATAAAATGTCTTTGCTTTGAAAAATAAAATGTCTTTGCTTTGAAAAATAAAATGTCTTTGCTTTGAAAATATAAAGTAGTGTAGATAAAATAAGATCTTTATCGTATGTAGGAAATGATTATTCGATAGTTAAAAATATGATTTTTATATATTGAACTTAGAAGTAAAAATTCGATTTTTACATATGTAGAGAATACGGGCGAAGAAAGTGATATCGACGAGAACAGTGAAGATTTCCTGCATTAGAAGTGCCGTGGAGCTAGGATAGCTATCTATGAGAACTTCTCACTCAAAATTCTTTTTCTAGTTATATATATATATACTAGGATGTAGACGGTGTTTAGTAGCACCCGACACCCGTCCACAGACCATGGACTTGTTTGATTGGTTGTGTAGTTGGTTAGATTATTTGATTTGGATTTGATTGTTTTGGTGAAATTGAAATTGATATGATTGATGTGTGAATGGCGTGGGCCTTCACTAGACCGGGGATAAGGCTAGGCCTCGTCCCGTTTCTAGTATCGTGCCGTTATGCCGCCGAAATTTTCTAAAATGTGTTAGAAAAATAAAAATATCATTTTATTTAAAGAATGAACTTAATAGAAATTCATATGTTGGAATAAAATGTTTTATCGTTAAAAATATAATTTTTAACGTGAATGTGAATAAATAAATATTCATTTACAAACCAGACGGTTTGTTTATGTACACCTATTTGAAGGACATTGATTGGGACGATAAATTTTACACATCGCTCAACTGCACGAATAAAATATTTGTTTGATTGTTTGAAACCCCACACGGGTGTTGGGATGAAACTTGAAGTTCACTCATCCTGATTGATTAAATATGTCGATCGATTGATTGACAAGCTGCTATAAGCGTTAAATGTCTATATTTGATGCTTATACAGTGTAGTGCACTTTGGTTGATGGTTGATTATTTTTCAATGCTATTATATGCATGTGTTGTATGAAAATCCATATAATTAACATTATATGGTGATTGATTGGGCCTCATTCCAATTTAGAAAATAAAGAATATTATAAAATAAAAGTTCATGTGTTGACAGTACTCATCCTTTGAGATTGGTCATGTGTTGAACGAAATATTTTGATAATAACAACTATTTTGAAAAAGAAATATTTAAAATAAAATATTTGAAATAGAAATTTATGAAGCCGTGTTGATTAGATTGACGCCATTTTGACGAAAACGATTTCAAAATGAATTGAATTGAAAACGATTTCGAAATGAATTGAATTGAAAACGATTTCGAAATGAATTGAATTGAAAACGATTTCGAAATGAATTGAATTGAAAACGATTTCGAAATGAATTGAATTGAAAACGATTTCGAAATGAATTGAATTGAAAACGATTTCGAAATGAATTGAATTGAAAACGATTTCGAAATGAATTGAATTGAAAACGATTTCGAAATGAATGGAATTGAAAACGATTTCGAAATGAATTGAATTGAAAATGATTTCGAAATGAATTGAATTGAAAACGATTTCGAAATGAATTGAATTGAAAACGATTTCGAAATGAATTGAATTGAAAACGATTTCGAAATGAATTGAATTGAAAACGATTTCGAAATGAATTGAATTGAAAACGATTTCGAAATGAAATGAATTGAAAGCGAATTGAAATGAATTCAAATTAAATTGAAATTTGAATTGAATAGAAATGAATTTTAAAACGAATTAGTAAAGAAGAATTCAATTTTGATTTGAATTGAAATGGAAGTGGAAATTGCTTTTGAAACGATTTTAAAACTATTTATATAATTCGTTTTAAATAGAAATCGACGAAATATATATTATATATATAATATAATGGCCTGAATAGAATGCGCCGCGCCGCGGCAGTTCGCGAATTTCGACCATTTATTTCAAACGGACATTACGGGAGATCCGACCGTCGGATTCTCCTAAAACCGGAACCGTTGGGTTCGTATCGAAAAGAGATTTCTAACGAATATTAGAAATTTGAAATCTAACGGTTGGATTTGGAATTAAGTCCAAATCAAATTCGAAAAAGGTTGCTGTAAGTGCAGTTCGACGGCCATTGATGGAAATCGACTGTACGGGCCTCGACAAAATTATTAAAAATAGCAATAATTTGTGTAAAATCATAAGAAATGATTTAGAAGGAATTGGGATGAAAAACTCCATATTTGAAAAGATAAAAATAGATTTTTATCGAAATGAACTAGTTTTGAACTAGAATTACAATTCTATTTATTTTTAAATAAATAAATTGAATATTGAAATGGTTTCGAAAATAACCAGGATTTCCAATAATTGCATTGGAATGGATTTGAATCGAAATTGTCTTCGGAACATTTCGATGTCGAATTTCGTGATTATACAGGTGTTGTTATGGAAATTTGAAAGATATTTATATATTGTTATTTCCAATACGATATTTGTTGGTCGTAGAATTTGATATTGAATATAAGCCGGGATATTTTTCTATTCAGAGCCTTGTATTGAATATCAAATGTGATTTGGGATTGTCGTGAATGGTGTCTTCACTAACACTGTTCTTGAACCCAGTTGAGAAAAGATTAAATCTTTTTATTTAGATTTAATGAAGCGTACCAATTAAATAATATTTAATTGGAATTGAATTGATATTGATTTTTGGGTTTATCGTGAACAGTGTTTTAAACAACACTCGTTCTTTAACCCGATAATTAATGAATGTGATTTTGGGTTTATCGTGAACTGTGTTTTTAAATGACACTGATTCTTTAACCCAGTTAAAGATTAAAACTTAGTGGAGTTTTAATGAATCTTTAATTAGATTGAAATGATCGAGAATGGAGTAGCACCAGTTTTGCTCCAGGCGATAGTTAAATCTTTAATTAGATTTGAACGTGAAATGGTAATTGAATTTACCAATAACACCATGGTGTTAGATATGAAGTAGGACCAGTTTTACTTCATGGGATTAATAGGTTGGTATTGGGAAATTAAAACAAATGATTACTTCGGTAAGTTTCGTTAATCCCGACTAGTTTTGAATTGATATTCAAAAATAGATTAAAGAATAAATTCAAGAAATTTACCTTGGATAAAATTAATGGGAACTTTTCCCTATGAATGTGAAATTTAGAAACTAACTGTCTGTTGGCCAAGCAGAATGGTTTTCTGGGTATTGATCTGATGTTGGTTTCGGCCTTCGGGGTTAATATTTGGGGAATTATTCTCTTGATTAATTTACGGTTAGTGACTAATGAATTGGAATGAGGCGTATGTTGTGTTTGTGTAACACTTATTTAAAATATACGCGAGTTATTCGGGAAGACTGGGTTTAACCCATCCCGAATAACTGATACGACGATAAGTCGAAGATGAAGACGATGGTCGAAGACCGGAGGTCTTCACGTCGTTTGGGTAATTACTGATGATCCTGATTGGGCTGTACACCCAAGAAGATGGAAACAGTTAGTGATCGTCCAGACGTACTTGGAGATCGATGGATATGCGGGGTACTAGGTGCCTCCGGTTTCGTTCAGACCCAGAACGGACTTGTAAATGGACTGTGTGTCTGACATTGGATTTTAGTCCGTGTGATTGATCTCTATTAAATATATATCTGTTTGGCGGCGGAGAATTTATTCTCTTGCTTAACGCCCTTCTCTGAGACGTACGAGCTCAGGGGTTATATATTGATGGATATCAAACGCATGGAGTGAATTGCCTGTGTGGCATGCCTAAGTGGCAATTGATCGAGGCTTCTGTTGAAAAGCAAAGTCTTGTGGTGATGATCAAAGCACGGCCTTTGTGGCGTAGCTTTGTGTAACGTTTACTTCGCGAGTTTCATACCCGGTATGAACCAAAAACGGGAGACGGACCTCAGGGAGGGCCTGCGTTTCCTCCTAGCTAGAAGTGGCGTCAGTGGTTTTACACGCCCTGACGAGTTTGACTTATGTGGTTGTTGCTGTTGCGAGGCGCCTCGGTTAGATCGGACGATCCAGGTCCGATGGAGTCATTCGTTGGCTCGCTTACGCCCCAAAGGGCGGCGAAACGCAGTGTTCAGGATTTAAGTTTAATCCACATCGGTGGACCGGCCCTGTCGCTCCAAGGGTCGATGCGTTCTGATCCTGAGACTCGGGCTAGGCAGTCTCGAATCGGTTGAGGACTATCTTTTGCCTCGGTTCATAGATGGAAATCCAATTTCCGAATACGTGACATTTGTGGTTTTATTTGTAAACCTAGATATGGCGACATGATATATGGTACCCATGCCGCCTATGATTGATACTTATGATTTGAAGTTGCTTTATACACTATGCACTTATAATAGTATCCAATGATTTGTTTTAAACGTATCAAGCATTCTTTGGCTGTTATAAGGGAAAACCCTATCCCCCGGCTTGCGTTGCATTGTGTGATAGGACATGGGTCTTATAACAGCTTCATTTTTCTTTATTTAGCATTGCGCTGTTTGTTTTATGCACTGGTATTCTTGGGAGGAAACCCGTTCCGTGTTAGACGGCGTGGTCCCTTGATTTACCTAATGATTTAAAATAAAGATTAACTGTTTTAGTTCTCACACCAGTCACATGACTGACCTGGAGTTTATTGTTTTAACCTAAACTCTGAGTGCCCCTATTTTTGACACGGGCAGCTAGTAGTTTTGGTTTTGCATATTTATATTCACAGGATCCTGGTTTACAGCTGGAACGATATCCGGAAAGATTTGTATCCGTATATCTACTTCTAGTTGTGTATTGTATTATTTTCCGCTGCTATGTATTTAAATGTAATTTAAATCTCTGATATTTCTGTGTAATATTCATTTATACTCTGTATATTCTTGTAATCTGATGCATTGTTGTAATATACAATGAAATGTTCTTCTGTATGTGTCCTGCTGTGGTTTGTTCTCGAACTATCCGACACTTTCCTTTATGGGGAAGTTGCGGGTCTTTACAATTGGTATCAGAGATTTGGTTTACAAAGCAGAGAACCAGACACATTAGAACCATACGAAAGAATTCATCAGATATTGGATTAGTAATATCCAATGAGAGTGACTCGTTAGAGATGGGATCAGTTGTATCCTAGAACGAGTGTGAAGAGTATATTTTTCAAATGAAAACAAATTTTGTTTTGAAAATTTAAATCAACTATTCGTATTTGATTATTTGTTTATATTGATTTTGGACAATTCAGTATATAAAGAATTTGCATATACGCCTTGCAAACCTATATTCAAAGTTTTAATATACTGGATAGATATGGAATCACATTCTAGTCGTCGGAGATGGTACTGATGATTGTCATGACATCATCAGTATTTATGTTCGTGTTTCGAAGGTGTGATTTTCTATATATTTCCATTAGGCTGGTGTGAGAACCAAAATTAGATAGGGCCTATTGTGGTGATTTGGCATCAAAAATCTGATTTTTGACTATGTATCAAAGTTATGAATTTGAAAAGCTAATCAACTAATTGATTGATGTTTGTGTTGTTTGTTCATTTGTTTGCTAATTTTGAACCATTATGCCTAATAGCATCAAATATTGAGTTATATTGAAAATTGGTCGCATTTGCTTGCATATGCATATACTTACATTGAACAGGTCATAGAAAGGAGGCTAGAGCAGAGAATAAAATTTGTTTGCCCGACAAATAGGTACATGTTTACTACATAATTTACTGTTTTGTTTGGGTGATGATGATTTTGTGAGCCTATTGGCTAGCCACTTGGCTTTTTCTTTTTCTTTTTGAGATCTGAAGGACCGGGGAAGCTATTTGAAATTCCCCGATGCTCCCGGTGCAGGGGAGGTTATGGCGAAATTTTTCAAAAATTTAGGGTGTTAGCCAAATTTTTGAAATTTTAGAAAATTCTCAGAAACTGAAAAGTTGGAGAATGGAAGCCAGACTGAGCGTAGAGCTGAATAATCAAACCACTTTCGACTTTATTCCTTTTCGGGGACGAAAAGTTTTAAGTGGGGGAGATTGTAACAACCCGAAAATCTGGGTCAGTTTAAAATTTTTATTTTGGCTATTTTAGCGAATTTTGATTATTTAAAATGAATTATTTTAAATAATATAGACGAGAAATTTATTTTGAATATAATTCGAACGTATATATTATACGCGTCGTCGTTAGAATATAAATAATTATATATAATTATAAATAAAATTGAAAATGGCGCGGTAGTTCGATAATTCGATTTCAAACTTCAATTGAATGTACCGGGTGCAAAACAATCCGGATTTTAGTGAAACCAAAAATAATGGAATCTAATAGTGAATATCTTTCCAACGAATCCGAAAAATCAAAAGTTTGTAGCGGGAATCAAAAGATATGTCCAGTTGAAAATTCTGAATAGTCGCTATGGAATTCAGGCCCTTAAAAATGGACATTTTGCAAACGACCTCGGATTTCGACGAAACCAGTTTTGTTGGGTCCGTGATGTCAAGTTATTGCTAGGTTTCAAATTTCATAATTTTTCGAATCAATATGTGAGCGTGGCAAAGGAAAACGCGTTTGACCAGTTTCAGTTGATTTTAATCGACTGGAAAATGGCCATTTTTCCAACGGTCTCAGAATTTGACGAAACTAGTTTTGTTAGGACCGTATCGTCAATACGAAGCTAGAAAATATTTTTCTGGAATTTTTAAAGTTCGTATGCGACCCCGGTAATTTGAAATGTACATTTAAAATTCAATATAATGATTTAAATGTAAATTCTACGGAAACTGATTGTAACTATCGAATCAGCTTGCGATACATATCCCATTGTGTTCGGAATGGGGGTAAAACGCTATAGGCGGCAGGCGGTGGGCCTCGTTTTGTGGTTGAAAATAAAAGTTGCTTTATGTGGAAATTTAAATAAAATAAAATAAAATAAAATAAAAAAAATAAAAAAAACCTTTCCCTTCCCCTTAACCAGACCCCCCCCCCCCCCCGATATTCTCAATTTAGTTTTAAAAAAAAAAAAAAAAGAAGAGAGGAGAATACGCCGTCGCCATCGCCAGCACGCCACCGCCGCCGCGTCGGCCCCCATCCACCGCCCCCTCTCCTTCTCAACCCCCCCTCCTCCCATCGCGTTAGCACCCTCCTCGCACCCCCAAATGCTCGAATCCCAAATCGACGAGCCCCCTTGGCCAAACCCTAGCCACCGCACCACTCGATCCCGACCTCCGACTGTCCCACGCCCTCCGCCCTTCGATCCTCCTCCCCCTCTTCCCTGTTGACTGCGCCCCCTACTCCCTTCCCCAAATCGAGAGCCGCCACCAAGAGGAGCCCACCACGGCTGGTTGCGACCACCGAAGGCCGTGCCTTAGCCTGAGCGCTGGCGAGCAGCTCCTCCCACCTTCCGGTCGACGTCCAAACCGAGAAATGTGAGCTTTTAATTATTATTTTTCATTTAGTTTTAAAAATAAATCCGAATTTAATTTCTATTTTCAGGTTACTGTAAATTCACTTTGAATTTGTTTGTTTCTTCATCGGGTTTTTTTTTATATATAGAAATTAACATTTAAAGATGGAATTTTTATATAAACAAAGATGGAATTTTTAATCAAAGAAAGATGGGATTTTTAATAAAGAAAAATCGGATTTTTAATGAAGGAAAGACAAGATTTTTATATGATGTAAAGGATAAAAATATAATTTTTATATGAGTAGCGATATAAAAATATAATTTTTATAATGTAGAAAGGTTAAGAATATAAAATGTCTTTGCTTTGAAAAATAAAATGTCTTTGCTTGGAAAAATAAAATGTCTTTGCTTTGAAAAATAAAATGTCTTTGTTTTGAAAAATAAAATGTCTTTGCTTTGAAAAATAAAATGTCTTTGCTTTGAAAATATAAAGTAGTGTAGATAAAATAAGATCTTTATCGTATGTAGGAAATGATTATTCGATAGTTAAAAATATGATTTTTATATATTGAACTTAGAAGTAAAAATTCGATTTTTACATATGTAGAGAATACGGGCGAAGAAAGTGATATCGACGAGAACAGTGAAGATTTCCTCCATTAGAAGTGCCGTGGAGCTAGGATAGCTATCTGTGAGAACTTCTCACTCAAAATTCTTTTTCTAGTTATATATATATATATACTAGGATGTAGACGGTGTTTAGTAGCACCCGACACCCGTCCACAGACCATGGACTTGTTTGATTGGTTGTGTAGTTAGTTAGATTATTTGATTTGGATTTGATTGTTTTGGTGAAATTGAAATTGATATGATTGATGTGTGAATGGCGTGGGCCTTCACTAGACCGGGGATAAGGCTAGGCCTCGTCCCGTTTCTAGTATCGTGCCGTTATGCCGCCGAAATTTTCTAAAATGTGTTAGAAAAATAAAAATATCATTTTATTTAAAGAATGAACTTAATAGAAATTCATATGTTGGAATAAAATGTTTTATCGTTAAAAATATAATTTTTAACGTAAATGTGAATAAATAAATATTCATTTACAAACCAGACGGTTTGTTTATGTACACCTATTTGAAGGACATTGATTGGGACGATAAATTTTACACATCGCCCAACTGCACGAATAAAATATTTGTTTGATTGTTTGAAACCCCACACGGGTGTTGGGATGAAACTTGAAGTTCACTCATCGTGATTGATTAAATATGTCGATCGATTGATTGACAAGCTGCTATAAGCGTTAAATGTCTATATTTGATGCTTATACAGTGTAGTGCACTTTGGTTGATGGTTGATTATTTTTCAATGCTATTATATACATGTGTTGTATGAAAATCCATATAATTAACATTATATGGTGATTGATTGGGCCTCATTCCAATTTAGAAAATAAAGAATATTATAAAATAAAAGTTCATGTGTTGACAGTACTCATCCTTTGAGATTGGTCATGTGTTGAACGAAATATTTTGATAATAACAACTATTTAGAAAAAGAAATATTTGAAATAAAATATTTGAAATAGAAATTTATGAAGCCGTGTTGATTAGATTGACGCCATTTTGACGAAAACGATTTCAAAATGAATTGAATTGAAAACGATTTCGAAATGAATTGAATTGAAAACGATTTCGAAATGAATTGAATTGAAAACGATTTCGAAATGAATTGAATTGAAAACGATTTCGAAATGAATTGAATTGAAAACGATTTCGAAATGAATTGAATTGAAAACGATTTCGAAATGAATTGAATTGAAAACGATTTCGAAATGAATTGAATTGAAAACGATTTCGAAATGAATTGAATTGAAAACGATTTCGAAATGAATTGAATTGAAAACGATTTCGAAATGAATTGAATTGAAAATGATTTCGAAATGAATTGAATTGAAAACGATTTCGAAATGAATTGAATTGAAAATGATTTCAAAATGAATTGAATTGAAAACGATTTCGAAATGAATTGAATTGAAAACGATTTCGAAATGAAATGAATTGAAAGCGAATTGAAATGAATTCAAATTGAATTGAAATTTGAATTGAATAGAAATGAATTTTAAAACGAATTAGTAAAGAAGAATTCAATTTTGATTTGAATTGAAATGGAAGTGGAAATTGCTTTTGAAACGATTTTAAAACTATTTATATAATTCGTTTTAAATAGAAAACGACGAAATATATATTATATATATAATATAATGGCCTGAATAGAACGCGCCGCACCGCGGCAGTTCGCGAATTTCGACCATTTATTTCAAACGGACATTACGGGAGATCCAACCGTCGGATTCTCCTAAAACCGGAACCGTTGGGTTCGTATCGAAAAGAGCTTTCTAACGAATATTAGAAATTTGAAATCTAACAGTTGGATTTGGAATTATGTCCAAATCAAATTCGAAAAAGGTCGCTGTAAGTGCAGTTCGACGACCATTGATGGAAATCGACTGTACGGGCCTCGACAAAATTATTAAAAATAGCAATAATTTGTGTAAAATCATATGAAATGATTTAGAAGGAATTGGGATGAAAAACTCCATATTTGAAAAGATAAAAATAGATTTTTATCGAAATGAACTAGTTTTGAACTAGAATTACAATTCTATTTATTTTTAAATAAATAAATTGAATATTGAAATGGTTTCGAAAATAACCAGGATTTCCAATAATTGCATTGGAATGGATTTGAATCGAAATTGTCTTCGGAACATTTCGATGTCGAATTTCGTGATTATACAGGTGTTGTTATGGAAATTTGAAAGATATTTATATATCGTTATTTCCAATACGATATTTGTTGGTCGTAGAATTTGATATTGAATATAAGCCGGGATATTTTTCTATTCAGAGCCTTGTATTGAATATCAAATGTGATTTGGGTTTGTCGTGAATGGTGTCTTCACTAACACTGTTCTTGAACCCAGTTGAGAAAAGATTAAATCTTTTTATTTAGATTTAATGAAGCGTACCAATTAAATAATATTTAATTGGAATTGAATTGATATTGATTTTTGGGTTTATCGTGAACAGTGTTTTAAACAACACTCGTTCTTTAACCCGATAATTAATGAATGTGATTTTGGGTTTATCGTGAACTGTGTTTTTAAATGACACTGATTCTTTAACCCAGTTAAAGATTAAAACTAAGTGGAGTTTTAATGAATCTTTAATTAGATTGAAATGATCGAGAATGGAGTAGCACCAGTTTTGCTCCAGGCGATAGTTAAATCTTTAATTAGATTTGAACGTGAAATGGTAATTGAATTTACCAATAACACCATGGTGTTAGATATGAAGTAGGACCAGTTTTACTTCATGGGATTAATAGGTTGGGATTGGGAAATTAAAACAAATGATTACTTCGGTAAGTTTCGTTAATCCCGACTAGTTTTGAATTGATATTCAAAAATAGATTAAAGAATAAATTCAAGAAATTTACCTTGGATAAAATTAATGGGAACTTTTCCCTATGAATGTGAAATTTAGAAACTAATTGTCGGTTGGCCAAGCAGAATGGTTTTCTGGGTATTGATCTGATGTTGGTTTCGGCCTTCGGGGTTAATATTTGGGGAATTATTCTCTTGATTAATTTACGGTTAGTGACTAATGAATTGGAATGAGGCGTATGTTGTGTTTGTGTAACACTTATTTAAAATATACGCGAGTTATTCGGGAAGACCGGGTTTAACCCATCCCGAATAACTGATACGACGATAAGTCGAAGATGAAGACGATGGTCGAAGACCGGAGGTCTTCACGTCGTTTGGGTAATTACTGATGATCCTGATTGGGCTGTACACCCAAGAAGATGGAAACAATTAGTGATCGTCCAGACGTACTTGGAGATCGATGGATATGCGGGGTACTAGGTGCCTCCGGTTTCGTTCAGACCCAGAACGGACTTGTAAATGGACTGTGTGTCTGACATTGGATTTTAGTCCGTGTGATTGATCTCTATTAAATATATATCTGTTTGGCGGCGGAGAATTTATTCTCTTGCTTAACGCCCTTCTCTGAGACGTACGAGCTCAGGGGTTATATATTGATGGATATCAAACGCATGGAGTGAATTGCCTGTGTGGCATGCCTAAGTGGCAATTGATCGAGGCTTCTGTTGAAAAGCAAAGTCTTGTGGTGATGATCAAAGCACGGCCTTTGTGGCGTAGCTTTGTGTAACGTTTACTTCGCGAGTTTCATACCCGGTATGAACCAAAAACGGGAGACGGACCTCAGGGAGGGCCTGCGTTTCCTCCTAGCTAGAAGTGGCGTCAGTGGTTTTACACGCCCTGACGAGTTTGACTTATGTGGTTGTTTCTGTTACGAGGCGCCTCGGTTAGATCGGACGATCCGGGTCCGATGGATTCATTCGTTGGCTCGCTTACGCCCCAAAGGGCGGCGAAACGCAGTGTTCAGGATTTAAGTTTAATCCACATCGGTGGACCGGCCCTGTCGCTCCAAGGGTCGATGCGTTCTGATCCTGAGACTCGGGCTAGGCAGTCTCGAATCGGTTGAGGACTATCTTTTGCCTCGGTTCATAGATGGAAATCCAATTTCCAAATACGTGACATTTGCGGTTTTATTTGTAAACCTAGATATGGCGACATGATATATGGTACCCATGCCGCCTATGATTGATACTTATGATTTGAAGTTGCTTTATACACTATGCACTTATAATAGTATCCAATGATTTGTTTTAAACGTATCAAGCATTCTTTGGCTGTTATAAGGGAAAACCCTATCCCCCGGCTTGCGTTGCATTGTGTGATAGGACATGGGTCTTATAACAGCTTCATTTTTCTTTATTTAGCATTGCGCTGTTTGTTTTATGCACTGGTATTCTTGGGAGGAAACCCGTTCCGTGTTAGACGGCGTGGTCCCTTGATTTACCTAATGATTTAAAATAAAGATTAACTGTTTTAGTTCTCACACCAGTCACATGACTGACCTGGAGTTTATTGTTTTAACCTAAACTCTGGGTGCCCCTATTTTCGACACGGGCAGCTAGTAGTTTTGGTTTTGCAGATTTATATTCACAGGATCCTGGTTTACAGCTGGAACGATATCCGGAAAGCTTTGTATCCGTATATCTACTTCTAGTTGTGTATTGTATTATTTTCCGCTGCTATGTATTTAAATGTAATTTAAATCTCTGATATTTCTGTGTAATATTCATTTATACTCTGTATATTCTTGTAATCTGATGCATTGTTGTAATATACAATGAAATGTTCTTCTGTATGTGTCCTGCTGTGGTTTGTTCTCGAACTATCCGACACTTTCCTTTACAGGGAAGTTGCGGGTCTTTACAGATAAGCATCGAACCCTAAGGAGAGATCGGTATCGATCACTTTGATCATCAGATCTGATGATCAGAGGCAGTGATTCCTTTCTTGACTTTCATTAATTGTTGGCTTCGTGGTTTTGAAGATGATTTAGTTAGATGCCTTATTTTAAAAATATGAATGATTTTGAATGAACTTGAGATCTTAACAGGTACGCTACGTAGTTATACTGATCTAGAGCATGAATGATAATCGATCCTTAGTGAGTTCTCGGATTTGTTCTACCGTGTTCATTCTCTTGTCTCATGGTGTTATTGTACTTGATAAATGGATCATCCATACATCATTTTAGGTCATTAGCCTCGATAATCGACAAGTCATGTTCGCTTGAATAGGCAAAAATGAATGGCACAAAGGCGGGGTAAAATTTACCACTCAAAATACATATTCTATCGAAGGTGACGTTCTTTCAATCTAGGCAAACTCAGGCTTCTGGAAAGGAACCCTTATGGTTTTTTCGCAAATGGTTGTCATCCTTCTAGTGAGTTGTATGTGCTAAGAGATATGCTTTTGCTATTGAATGAGACCATAATCAATTCTTTCTAGTATAAGTATGTAACTGCAACTTGTCAAAAATTTACTTTGCTTGATTTCGTTAAACTTGTTGATCGAGTAGCCAAACTAAAATAATCTGAATTGAATTCTCTCTACAGTTCATAGGTAACCATCTACATTTTTTTGAGTCAAGACATTAGACGCTGGTTATCGGCTTCTAAGTACGTTTAATTACAAATCGATCTCTGCTGGATGGAGTCTTGTACACGTCTATACACATGTACTTGATGTAGTGCAATACACTTGGAAATACATCTGCATGAAGTTTGTGAACATATATCTGTATACCGACATTGTTAGTACCATAGATAACAGTTTTAATGACAACCATAGGAAATAATATAAAACATAAACACTAATATTTATTAAGATATATATATATATATATATATTATATAGTGTCGGGTAGAAACATGTACTGGTTATGAAGACTGCACATTATGAAGGTCATCAAGATGATTCAAGAGTTAAAGAATGAAGAATCATGTCTATTCAAGATTTCAGGATGTTCCACGTAAGTATAGAATCTCAGAATATATTTTTAAGTTCAGATATCACTTGATTTTTTTAAAAATGATTTTTCAAATGATTTTCAAATAATCCATATTTTCAAAATGATATTTTTCAAAACATTTCTTTTGTTTTCTATTCTTTTATATTTTACTTTAATAATTTCTTATATGTTTATAATTTGACAATTTCTTTATCCTTTGCTTTTTAATCGTTGTATAGGTATTATTTAAATTATATTTAATAATTTATTGGATATTTCAAAAATTATCTTTTAAAATGTTATTAAGTTTTATTGTGATTAAAATATGTATAAACTATGTTTAAATAGTTTTACAAATTTTCAATTATTTTATAAAGCAACATATTTCTAAAATGATTTAAAACAACATGATTTTTATAATATTAAGGATACGCCAACATGCTTCTAGTTTTTCAAAAATTAAATTTTCAAAAGAAGTGTATTCATCGCAACTTTTCGAGAACAAACATGACTGTGATTCTCCTACATGTATCAGACATTTTAAATGAAGTTTAATAGCCACTTTCTCTAGTCATCTCTCCTCTTTATCTTCTCTCATTTTCTAAAGAAAATCTAAACTACATACGATCAAAATTCAACTTATCGGCAATCAATATGATTTTTTTAAAAGAATTCATATGGTTTTTCACGAATGGTCATTATCCTTCAGGCGAGTTGTATGCGCCAAGACACATTCTCTTGCAATTGGATGAAGCACTTGGTTGATTCTTGGCAGTATAAGTATGCAATTGCAACTTATAGGCCATCTACTTTTCTTTATTCTGTTAAGTATGGGTGAGCGTTCGGTCGGCTTGATTGGTTTTGAGGTAAAAAAAATCAAACCGAATTTTTTTCGAGCTGAACCAAATTATTTTCAGTTAATTCGGTCGGTAACCGATTTAAATGGACTTAAAGAATGTGTTATTATTCAAATGAAGAATTAATCGAAAGTAAAACATAAGTTCTTGTTTGGAGAAATTTTACATTTATAATAAAATTTGATCTACTTGCAACAAATGCTTTTATCTTATATCACTAAACTAACTATTTAAATAACTACAATACCATAAAATTAGATAAGTTTAGTTAAACCGATGACCCAAAAAATATATTATATAAACCGAATTCAAACCGATTTAGTTTTAAAAATGAACTGAGCGAACCGAATTGAACTTGTTTGGTTAGTTAATTCAGTTTGAACCAAATATTGCTTACCCCCACGGTTGAGCTTTCTGATGGAATTGTCAAAATCCAAAATTTTAGGTTATACCTCTCTCTAAAGTTCACAAGTAACCATCTAACTTCTATCATCAAGAATTTAGACGTTGGTCGTTTAATGTAAATAGGTCATTATCTGATGTAGTCTTGTATAAACTCACATGCACCTACGTGATATTGTATAATACTTGAATTACACCCAAATGAAATATGTGAACGTATATGTGTATACAACAAATATGTATGTGTGGATGTATAAAGAAAAAGATAAAGTTTAACGTGGGATCAGTACCGATTTGAAACTTGAAAGTTTTATACGGACTTAAATATACTGGTCAACCCATATGTATATCTTCTTCTCTCCACCTTCTCTTTACTTCACTTATACGAACCAAACCTTGCTTTCTCTACTTTCCCTAAATCTTTTAATTACAATCCCCTAAACAAAATCCTTTAACTCCTCGGCCTTACCTTTGATTGTGAATTGCCGTGTGCCACCGTAGTTTACCCAATCCGAAGTCCACCCTTCAAGGTAGGTGTGTTACCCTTCAAATCATAGGTAGGTTATCCATTCATGCATGTTGATTTTCCAAAATGATTGTTACATTTGACATGGTGAAGATTCACTATGAAAAAGGAGCTATTGTTAGTGTTTAAGGATGAGGATGTTGGAGTTGCTAAAAGGTTAGAGGGAAGACCTCGACTGGATCGAAGAGGGAAGGTCGGGAAGAAGGGAAAAGGATGGGGTTGGAATTGCATGAGGAGAAAGGAGTGAAGTAGAAGGAAGGATATGATTGGAAGTTGGAGACCAAGGAAAGGGTAAAAGATAGAATCAGTTAGGGATTTTAGGAGGTAAAAGGATTGGATTGGCGAACCATTAGATGATGGAAAAAACCCATGGTCGGGGAGTGTATATGATCCCTACCTTTTGCAAATTTTCTTCCTTTGCGCACAGTCAGATGCAAACCGATGGATTGTGAACTAAACGAACTATCATACATGATGGACCTTGCATATAGGAATATAATATATGCTTTGGACACTTTAAACTATAATATCAGACTTTGAACATCGTATGCAAGAGCAGAGCATACGTTATGCACATCTATTACTTAAACATAAAAGCACAATCCCAACATTGCTAATGTGGCATCTCTTGTGCTTCTCATTTCAAAATAAAGAGCGTTCCTTTTCTCCATTCGTTAAATCTTACTTTCCCCACGTTCACAACATTTCCGGTTTTTCCTCTCCCATCTCTCCCATTCTCACTTTTACCCGTTCTCTCTCCTCTATCAAACCGCTCCCTTCCCATCTCACCCTCTCGATCCCTTTTTTTTTCTTCTGAAATCACAAATAAAACTCCAAAACCAACTTCTACCCAATGTCTTATTTCAGTTCTTCCCAGATTTAATCCCTCTTCAACATCTTCTAATTTCAATTCCTTGTTGATTTAATGACCTAAACGTCTGATTAACCATGGTTTTTGCTCTTAAGCGACTGCACGTGATTAATCATATCCGAAGTTTTTAATTCCTGCTAAATGTATTACAATTTTCTTCCCTACTGCGATTTTGTTAACCTGTCATTTATCATTTCGTGCAATTTTTCTTTCAACTTTGAATGTTTTGACCTTCCGTCCAAAACCGAATACTATGCAAACTTAAGATTTCCTAACCCGGTAATTAATAATTTTTGGATGGAACCCTAAATTTACCGTCGCTATTGTAACTATGCTATTCGGAGTGTTGATTGATGCGACAATGAAGTGATGCTTACAGGAGGCTGGTTATACAAATTGAAGACGACTGATTCAGAGAAACATGTTGAAGGAGGCTAGAGTAAGTATTCTTTCCTTTTTTTTCCACAAACCATACTATGCTCATCTATGTGCATGCGAACTGGACAAATATTTTTTAACTGCATCTATTTTTTGTATACTGAATCATTTCTTTGATTGCTTACGCCATTAATTTTGCTTATCATTTAGATCAATTTGCCTTGCTACTAGCCTACCTATTAACAAATTGTTGGAAAAGGAGCACATGATTATGTCCTGAGTTCTCTACGTTCCTTCATTAGGCTGAACCAAAATGAAGAAATGTTTATCAAGCGACCATAGGTATTCATCATCTGTTATGAGGATAATGTGTGTGCCTGTCTTTTTTTGCCAATTTTTCATTCATAGTTTCTTCCTTATATCAAAAGACATGCCAATTTTTTGCCGTTTTGGTCAACTCATTACTGCATTAAATTTTATGCTAACATAACAGATATCTAATGCTAAAGATGATTATAAATTATATGTACTAAGTTTTTTTTAGTTACTCACTGCACTTTAATTTACCTGAGATACTGAATGCCTTTTACCTTGAACACCATCACGTGTCTTAACGAAAGTTGTAAAACTAGCTACTGCACGCAGTCAGTTTATACAATCAAATCTTTTCTAAACATTGCAAACTACTGTTGCTGAAAGCTGACACTGGTATTTAATATTTCTCATCACTCCATGAATATTAAATTATCTTTACGGTGTTAATGTTGGTATATGGAAATTAAGATGGAATCTTCCTATATTTTTGTAACCTAAGGAACACATTTGAGGCCTTAATTAGTAAGTTGTTAATTTGATGCCATTGTTGTATATGATGCCATAAAATTTCTGCCCATAGTAAGATACTGCTTTGATAATTGTTACTGGTGCTTCTGGAATAATTTTTTTAAGCATTTGTATGCACTGCCTTGCATTTTTTGCTTTTCGCCGAACCTTTCACAATTTCATTGATATGTAACTATTTGGGACTCTATGTACCACCACTAGACCAAGCTAGGAACCTGAAATGGATTTGTATTTTGTGGAGTTCTTCAAATTTGGAATGTTATTTTATTGACGTTATCCGAAGCATGCAATTACAGGCAAACAATTAGGAATGCATCAACTTACCATGTATGTGCCCTCAGTATAATTGAGTCTTAGATTTGCCAATTTTATACCAAACATTTTTCCATATCGAATACACTTGGATTATATAAAGCAATATATGACATTTAGTAGAGTGTTGCATGAATATACATTTGTTTGAAGATTATTCTTTCACACTTTCGAGGGGATATAACATTCGGGTCTTGATTACTTTTTATGCCTATATGCTCATATACATTAGCTTCTCCATGTATTTTATGCCAATACTAGGTAACAACTGATCACAACATAAGTTTATCCCTTTTAAATATCATTACAAAAAATATATTTACTCTAAGAATAATTTTTATCAAGTCAACGAATAAAAAAATTGGTATTTGAATGTAGTTGCCTTTAACTTAATTCTACCGTGTGTGTGTATACAATAAATATAATGGTGTGAAATTTAATTATGTCTTTTTCAGGATAATGAATGAGTATTGAATAGGTAAATATTTTACAAGTTTAACAAATCTATGTTTTATTAAATTCTTCTGCTTTGTCCATTATTGTCATAAGTTGCTGAATTGATTATGTATTGGAATTAATTTGTTCCTGAAAAATTGATTTCTTAATTGCATTGCAAATCATACAAATTCTTTCATTTTGAATTGCAAAGGTAAGCATTCAAATTAAATATGATAAAGTTTTTGTGAGCATCCTTGACATGTTTGATGCATATTTCATTGATACTGTTTAATGAACAACATGTAATTATTCTCCCCTTATTCGAAATTGTTTACACTATTGGATTTGGGTGCGTTATTGAGTAATTTGATAATGAATATTTGGTTTTAAATACGTCAATAAACATTTTTCTCATTTAAGGTAAATATTTTTTTCCTTAATAGATTACATTAAATAAATCGATAACCATGTTTCTAAAATAGTTTATTTAGTGTCTATATACTAATAAATCAATCTTATTTTTCTGTAAATATCAAATCTGTTCTAATGTTTTTTTAATATAAAAAATTCAATCTTTGGCAGTTGTTGTCCTCTTTCTTCATTCCCATCTCATTTCCTGGTCTCTCATTGTTTCAAAGTGGTATTATGCAATTTTACCCTTCAGCATATTTAAAATTTTATTTTAAAATTGTAACAGCCCATTAATCATTATATTTTGTTTTTTATGAATTAATTAATTCTACAAATGTGTGTCTTCCTCTAAGTCTGTCAATATTTTTGTATTTAAACTTGGAATCATTCCAAATGCACGGCCTTTTCTAAAACATGGAATCTTAGAACTGAACCAGGTGTGAATAGGAAGGAGCTGATTGGTAACATAAGAGTTTTTGTTTTGACCCCACAAAAAGGAAGCGGATATTGGAACACAAAATTTAACACAAATTATAAGACAAAATCTGAACTATTGGATTAGTTTGTCTTTATGTAAGGATTGGAAATCAGGGGAAATCTAATGGTGGAAATTCATTGTATTACCATTTGTGTTTATTTTTTGTGTTCATATACACTTTCCCTGCAAAAATAAGTTTAATTGTACATAGAATATGTCACAACTAATGTCATTATCTTATTATATTATAAGGTATCTCATATACCATTCCATCGTGAATCTTGCAAGTTTGGAGATACAGTTAGCAAGTTTACTAAGAATGGATATTGCTTTCATCATCCCAGCTGAGAGTGTGTGAGAATCAATCCCATGGAACAAAATTACAAGCCAAAGCGCGTCATTTTAACTTCTGATATGTACAAATATTATTCCGTATCCCGAGTTTTCGTTCAGTTAAGGTTTGACTACTAGCCTCCGTCCCCGCAGAGATATCAGGTAACTTCTTTTTTATTTTAGTTATTTTTTTCTGTTACTCAAATTAATATATCTTTTCAATATCATTTTTGCTATTAGAATTCAAATCAGTAATTTTTCCTTCCTTCTAGTTTAGGTTATTTTGTTCAAGAAAGTTGAATTTCATATTGAATTTTGTTATATCAGAATCAATGTTTTAGAATTCAAATATGTGACAACCTAATCTATGTTCTGCCTCTTTCTATGACAGGATAAGGACCTATATTCTCATACTTTTGTTGCTGTTTTAACGCTTGATTTCATAATGACATGTTTCTTATACATCTTAGAAATTCAGTCCACATAGGATTTGATATATATTATGCTTCAGTAACCGCAATTATGTACGCATATTGTTCCTACCCCAGCTGGTCTGTTATGTTATGATCCTAGCCTTATTACTGTCTCCATTTATGGTCTCAATTGTAAAAGATGGAAGGAATAGTACTTACATGAAATAATTTTTACTCTTATGAAGCTATGTATATTATATTTAGTCAACGGTGCCTTAATAACAGACAATTGCCAATCTATATACAACCTGTACTCATTATCTTGGTTATGCAACAAACACCTTAATAATATTGGAAGAACCTTAAATTATCTTTAGCATGTCAATGTTGGCGTATGGAAAATAAGAGGAAATTGTAATATATTTGACGAACAAAACTTTTGTACCTAAAGTCGGAAGTACTCTTTTTGCAAACATCAGACCTAAAAAAACAAATGTTACTACTTTGTGCACTGGATGTATCGCCACCAACTTAATAATTTTAAACATGTTAACTTAAATCATATATTTCATACTGGTCTATAGTTGCTTTTCTTACAACCAGCTGATGACGAATATCCTATGCTTTAACCAAACTTCAACTGCAATTTAGTTCTGTTTTATATACATTTGATTTGTTTATTTCTTATTACTCCACTTTTTTCTTATTTGGTTTGTGATTGTAGGAGCTATGTATTGGTCTGCTTCAACTATTGAAAACTACATTTATTTCTGTCCGCATAATTTTTTTACTTTCTACACATGCATAATTTTCGTACTTTCTCCACACGCGTCATAATAATTAGTGCATTTTATTTTATTTACTGAATGGTAGTTGTGGCAGTATACTATATGATTTTGTGACGTGTTCAACTGACTATCAGACTATGAGTTTATAAATGCACCTTATCTACAATTCACTTATCTAGAGTTTATGTTGGGCTCATCCTAGCTTGACTGACCGTGGGGGCTTTCCCCAATGCGGTATAATGTATCATTTTCCAGTATGTGATGTGCTGTTTACTTTATTATATTTATTTATTGATTATTTTTCTCCTGAATCAATCCCTGAAATATCATTTATATACTCTCAATTAAATTGAATATTGTTTTACTCGTCTATTATTTAGTACTTGCATTTGCAGATAACATGTATTGGAAAACGTTAAAAATCTCAACTTCAGAAATGGTTGTATCTTCCATTTATCTATCACTAAAGAAATTATATATTTTTGTGCAAACCAAATTAAGAATGAAAGTTGCACAATTAAGTTTTTCAGAAGTTTAGAAGCACTTATTGTTTATGAAAATTTCACAAATGCTGGGAATGTTTAAAAGTTCTCTGTTTATTTGTATAAACATACAACAAAGGTAAATTTTGATTTAGCATGCATCAATTCTGTTTGAGATGCAGGTTAATTTTTTACTAAAAAGGGGAAGGTTTATCTGATTATTTAATCATTTCAGTTCTACAATATCATTTGTTGATAGTTTTAATCTTTGAAGCTGTAATATTTTGTATTTGAATAATTAAAGTTCATAGCTTTAAATTTAACTCATTGAATCTCGGTCTCAGAAAAGATTAACTTTAATTTCCTTTTTTTTAAACGCTTAAGTAAAAAGTTCGGTGACAAATGTGGTTACACTTGAACTTACATGTTAGCAAAATTGTTCATCGAGCATTCTTTTTAATTTTTTAATAGCCTTATAAACATTAATTGGTTGCCTGAATGTACCTTATTGTTCATATTCGACAGAAGTGATTAGGGAAGATAACAAAATAAAATGTACTATATATTGATTAGATTAGATGGCTTTACAAATTGCACTCAAATAATTTATTTGACATAATCTTAATTGATTTGCGATCTTATTAAAAAGTAGCACTGTGATATGTTTATTTCTTGAATGTGATATTCTTGATTTTTAACTGTTCTTCTAAAAAACTATATCACAATTTCTGAATTTAATGGGTCAAACTAACTTTCAATTCTAATTAGACTTCGCAATTTATGGTCTTTTAACTTTTAGGACAGTATATGTTTTTGGGAGTGTTAAAATCACAGATACAATATTGAAATTAGATTGAAACTTTACAATGTGTGCAAACTGGATAACTCAGTAATAAAAATGATATAGAGGTGCATACCTCACAAAAATAAGGTAATACACAATACAGATCGATATTTAAGACTTCACGACCAGGATACCAAAAATAGGCAGCTGTCCTTAATTTATCATGGAACCATAGTTTTTTATGTGCACATAATAATAAGTTATTAATATTTCATTCTCAAGATCTTTCATGAACCGTTAAATTTTTTACATGCACAATCTTTAATACTTGGTTATAGTAAATGTTTACTATTTTGGTTAGCTTTTACATTTTTTAAAATCTTAATTTTTTTGTGTAAGATCCGCTTTTACACATTTTATCATGATCAATTTCAGTTTTTGGGAGATCGTATAGTTGAATGAATTAGATGTTTAAATGGAAACCCAATGATTTGATGCTATAGTATTAACACGATGATGTTAATAAACATTATAGTCATAATAAAAATGTTTTTCTTTCTAAATTAATTCTGAGCATATTTTCTAATGATATCAGTTTTAGTAAATTATTTAGAAATCATTTTTTGACAGCCAAATTTTAAGGAAAGTTATCATGTTAGTTTGATCCACATTACTTGAAAGTACAACAGACATGCCAACTCTGAACTATAATTTTACTCAAACGAAATTTTAAGGAAAGTTATCATTTTATAACAAATTTGATGTGAAGCATGTTTCAACTTTCAAGTATTCCTCTCTCCTTCTACTTTTTATTTTAAATACTCCGACTCTTTGTTATTTGTTGCAAACATTTTAATCTGGTCTTCTTCTCTAAAGAGACAAGTTGTTACATAGTTTACATCTGCATAGACGTTTAGTTACACGTACTTCCAACTGTAGATAATATCACATTTAAACTTGAAGTATATTCAATTTATCCACCACAAAACCTCTTCCTATATATCTCTTTAAAATCTTTGTACAACATATATGTTGTGCTGATTATATGAATCCAGTGTAACAACTTTAAATGCAGTTCTTTGTACAACATATAAATTTGAGATGTTGGTGGTAAACTATATTTATGTATGCTTGTGCTACACACACACATATACACACACACACATATACACACACACACACATATACATACATACATACATACATACATATACATACATACATACATATATATATATATATGCGTGTGTGCTCATGTTCATGTTCATGCATGTGTTGTAAATTCTTTAACACATGTGTGTGAATAACTTCCAAATCTAAACACGATTCCCGCTATAAGTCATCAAATTATGATTTACACCACTTCTGCAAATTTTGGACAGTTGTTGCTTTATTTTCCCTTTTTCTTTTCAAATGAAGTTCACATCTGTAAGAAAAATTGTATTGCACGTTTTCTTAAATGCTTTTACGCATGTACTTCTTTATCTATAAGCTATTTTCTGTTATTTTAGTGGCAATAAAATAGTTATTGCTTACATGATATTAAATTGCTCTTTAAATTATCATGAAGATTTAGCATAAGATTCATATGACTCAGTTAACTTTATCTAAGTAAAATGGCGGAAAATTCGTAGAGGTTTACTAAAATAGAATAACTTATGTTCTTGAAGTTCACATCTATAAGAAAACTTGTATTACACATTTAAATGCTTTTATGCATGTACCAATTTAGTTATAAGCTATTTCCTGTTATTTTAGTGGCAATAAAATAGTTATTGTTTACATGATATTGGATTGCTCTTTAAATTACCATGTAGATTTAGCATAAGATTGATATGACTCAGTTAACTTTATTTAAGTAAAACGGTAAAAAATTCGTAGAGGTTTATTAAAATAGAATAACTTATGTTCTTGATAAATTTGGTTATATTTTGATCAATATTTCATTGTTAAGAACATTACAATAAAAATTAACTAAGACCGATTTTATTTATTGTTCATGTGTAAAATTATGTGCCTAGCTTTCAATCTATTTACAGTGTTTGGACTCGGACGATGCAATATTTATCTTCTTTACCATAATAGTCCATTTTTTTATTTGTTACAATTAGTATAGTTAAGTTAACTGCTTTCCAGTCTAGCTTGGTTTCGAAATGATGAGGTTGTATTTCAAATAATCTGATCCCTTTCTTTAGGATTTTGAGGACAGTTGGCTGGGTAGTAATATACCATAGGGAAACTTATATGATATTTCCTTTTAGATGGATCATGAACTTATTCTATATTATGTAACTGAAACATGATATCTAATGCAGGATTTAACGTTGAAGCTGTGGAATACAAAAGCGTTAGCTTTACTTTTGGATGTCAAGTTTAAGAAAAGGTATGTAGACTCGCTTTATGTATATAATTGAGCTACTTTTGTTATTTACTCACATTACTTATCTATGTACTGATATATTTAAAAAAGGTATGTGGATCCATTACTTACAGTATACATAAGGCCCCATTTTTTCTGTTGGCAGTAATGGTAGTGATTGTGTTGATATAAGGAATAATCTCCCTAGCATGTTAAATGAGGTTTTTTTTTCTTTTTTTCTTAGTGCACACAACACAAAATGTTATGTGTTTGTATGTTCCTCATTTTCATTTCTTTATTGAAAGTTCAAACAGGACCACCATGTTGAGTATTGGCATGTCATTATTTTTTCTTGAATAGGCTAGAAACTTTTCAACACTATCAACTTAATTTATATATAAAAGATTAGTAACTGTTGACGTTCATGTACTAT
Organism: Allium sativum; assembly: GCA_030737875.1. Classification (NCBI taxonomy): domain Eukaryota; kingdom Viridiplantae; phylum Streptophyta; class Magnoliopsida; order Asparagales; family Amaryllidaceae; genus Allium; species Allium sativum. Next base: position 833,080,549 of record CM060910.1, read on the forward strand.
AACTTAGAGCACTAGGTATTCTTTCAAAGCCTTTAGTTATAGTTTAATAGGATTTTATATTATGAAGTGTGGTAATATTGATAGCTTATAGACCACCAGTACTTCCAATGGCAAATGCGGTCATATCAAAGAAATGCTAGGAAGAAAAATCTTATTGTTGCCGCCTAACTTCTCTGTCCTATCTTCGAATTGCCTAACTTAAATAAACTGTTGTAATAATTCTCACCGATACATAAGGAATTATGTTCTTTGGTGAAGAATTTCTTGATTTTTCAATGTTTATATGATTTCCACATTTAACTTTTCCATCTTAGTATTGTGTTTTTCCTCATCAAAATTATGACCTTTGTCATTACCATTCGTTGGTCATTGTATAGTTTTTTAGCACTATCCATAATTGAGCTCTTTAACGATTGTTCTCTAACATGTGATCCCTCGAAAATCTGTATATGCAATTTTTAGATTTATCAGTTTGTTCATTAGCTTAAATTATATCTTCTATCTTCATATGCAATCAGTGAACCCTTATATTTTTACTTTGGTCAAATTGGTTTTACTTATACAGGTTTTATACTGTGTTTTCTCAACATATTATCTTCTTTTTGGGCACGTTCAATTCTAACCCTTTACTCTTGGTTTTGTCTTTTTTCAACATTATAATAGACAGTTCCATATGATCTGCAATTGACTACTTACTTTTCGTTGACATTTGTATCCGTAGAACCATATTTCTGTGTTTGAAAATCTTTCACTAATTATTGACTGCATGCAAATTACTCATATTCAGCATATAATGTTGCACACTATTTTCAGAGTGATGATCATGATTCTAAATCAGCTACTTTCGTGTTATTTATCTATTTTTTATTTTATTCTTAATGACAGGTTTACAAATCTATTTGCAGATCAATTTTGGTTAACTTACGAATGCAGATTGCATCCCCAAATACTTTTCTGGCTTATATTGCATATTAGTTCGTCGAACTCCACTGCTTATCACCACTTCATAACTTAAAAAGTCTAATGTTGTCATTATTTTATAAATTAGGAAGCTACATTGGTGTTGCTGGAGCTGGAGCAAGGGAGATAAACGTTAAAAGAGGTGGAAAACATCTTGTAACATTGGCCTTAGAGTAACTGGGATAGACAAAAGTAGAGGTTTAAATAAATAAATAATTCTTATTACAAAAGCATGGGTTGAATTCAGAAATGTGAAAGCAAATAATACTTTGCTCTGCACCAGAACTGGAAATTTGGTTGTCTTCATATGAATTTTAAAATTTTGGAAAGATGAAAAAGTTGTTTGAGTTTCGTCTATTGTCAGTAATGCAAGAAATGGCAAAATGACTAGACTAAAGCAGGCTAAAGATGAGGCCGAGAAGGAAATTGCGAATATCGTGCACACATGGAAGCTGAATTCGAGAAAAAAATTGCTGCAAGCACTGGCTATTCTGGTGCCAATGTGACTCGCTTAGAACAAAAAATCCAGAATTTGAATACGCAGGCATCAAGAATTTCACAAGATGTATGCCAAATGCTTTTGAGGCATGTCACTACTGTGAAGTATTAGCTTTTCTTCTGCATCATTTTCCTTTGAAAATTCCCAAATAATTGACAAATAATTCATATTAGTCTGATTTCTCATGTTGAAAGAAAACGCAAAGCACTTTATGTCATTTTTGTTGATGAACTTATGTTTTTCATCTGAAACAAGATGTCAATTTTCCCGTCTATATTTTTGTAATAACGTATCATTATGTGATAATGTAACATTATTTTTTCATCTGAAAAAAAGAAAGAAAGAAGGAAGATGGTAATAATAATAGTGAACTAGGAAAGTATGCGAATTGCAACACAATACTCTGGATTGTTAATATTTAAAATTACACATCATAGGATTAACTACTGTTTGATTTACGAAATGACAACTTTGTAAAAGATACTCTAAAAAATTGCTTTTTATGACATGATTTTTTCTCTGGAAACCAAAATTAAAATAAATTTAACAAAAGATTTCGAATGAGAGATGCGATGTGTATCAAACCCAAGTGTATTAACTAAAAATTGATTTTAGTTGACAATTAAAAATTGATTTTAGTTGACAATTAAAAACTGATTTTAGCTGCCAATTAAAAGGTGTTTTAGAAAGTTACCCAATTGATTTTCTTTTCTATATGATTATTTGTTTTCTAAAGAAATACAGTGTTGCACTTAATTTGGAACATTGAATAAGGAAGTCCAAAAAAAAGATATTTAGTTATTTTGTAGTAGTACAAATCTAAAACCAATTCAAATCCTTCAATTATTATTTAGTTATTTGATTTTTACATTATACACGCACAGTCCAATGAAAAAAACACTGATATTTCTTAGTTGTTATGTACATGTTAGGTATTTATTTTTCTTTCATTTTACTTCTTTCAAATAGTGTGAACTTCAAAAACCAAAATGACTATTTTTTGGTTCCTTATTACTTTTGTTTTGTAGCTTTAAACTCAAAATTAGATCATGAATTTTGTTGTAGATGGTTTGAATCTTAGATGCTGAAATAATTTCGCTTTTAAATTATGCATTATTGATTTATTACATTGTTATTAATAAAAAATCCCAGATTTTAGTTAAGTAAAATGCTTTATTTAAAGTGCAGAACATATGACGATTTCCATAGTTTTACTCATTAATTACTAGCTTACTTTTACTACGTGCATAAAGGAGAATTTTTTTTCTCCTCCAAAATTCTCTTATATACTTCATGTTTATAGAATGAACGAAAGATTAGTAACAATCTTCTTGATCATGAACTTAAATAGTAGCAGTCTCTATATGGTTGTTAGCATGACTCTTTCCTGTTTTCATCCATAAAGTAATATCCCCGACTTCTCTCTATTACTTATTTCATAGTACTGTAGCTACATGTGTGAGTTTGCATCTATCAAGCTGGGTGGTACAATTATGACACGGTAATATAACAACACATTGAACTCGAGTGTATGCCATGACCATCAAGATATCATGTACTTAATTACACATGTATGTGCCTTTAGGCTGATAATAAAAATTGTAATCAACACACTAAAACTTAATTTTCACAATGATTTTAACGCTATCCCGTGTGCGAAGCACGAGTTCCAACCTAGTTTAGGCATATGATTGAAAATATGGAATGAATGCCGATATTTGATCTCGAAGCTTGGTAGAACTCCATAATTGGTGATATGAAGACTAGTTAGATGGTTCATGATGATGGTCTCCCGGGTTGCAATCTGAGTTTCTTCATCACTTATCGTTGAATTTCTAAATAGCACACACATGAATGACATTACTTACACTGCACCAGTTTAACTTAGCACATGGAGTACCGGTTAATTGTACTAAATGCAATTATTTTTTGTGCTTTATCGCCGATGGAGCTAAAATGCTCTGATCGTATAAAAGCCAATGGAGGTGAGAGAAATACAGAATCTTCCATATAACAAGATTCTAACACCGAATCGAATTTAGCAATGGATTTAATTAGGCTCCAATACAAGACATCATGTAGATCGACCTGAAGGGTCACAACAGATTCATGAGTCCCTTCTAATGGATCAAGAATCAGTTGTAGAAGTTATTCCTCTGACTCGGTTGGAAGGAGTTGCGGTTTTAGAAAATCTGATCGATCCTATGGCATAGAGAATTGAAAAGCCGATGCTTAAAAGAATTTTTGACAACCATAACATCTTATTTGAAGAAGTTCAAGATTTTAGTCGCGAAGATAGGGCTCGCAAGCCTTCGAGGGGTACATGGCCTGTAATAGATATGTATATTTAGTTGGATTCATCCCATCATTCAATCTATTCTACCCATTTATCTGCGATATGTTATATTACATGGGATTGGGTTCCACTAAGCTAAAGATAGAAAGTTAAATACTTTTGCTTGGGACCTACATGTTTTTTTTTGAGAACATCTACCTCAAGTGGATGGGGGAGACGTCCGATGCATTTTCAATTTTAAGTGGAGTAGCACTTATATAATACATCTTCTAATCCACTTATACACTCTTATGTAAATGAAAGAAATTTAAAATAAAATTTACTTTAAGCATACTCTATTTACATTATATTAATAACATAGACCATCAAATTCATATTTTATTCTCAATTTAACTATTGTATTTGTATGTTGATGAAGATGTAATTTGCATTTATTTTTTGATTAAGTGAAGCCTGTTTATTATGACCAAGATAGCCTGTCAAACTCAATATTAAACAATAAATTTACATAAACATCAAAACTTCCACTAAGAACAAAAAGAGATCATAAATTAAATCACTTATGTTAATTTCTTTATGATTCATCAGATCATCATCATCTCTAAATTGAAAGATTTTTCTACTCATCACTGATACATACTAACAAAAGAATATTTTGACATAAACATAAAAGAAAATGTAAACAAATTAATGAAAAGAAAAGATCTAACAACTTATATAAAAATAAACTTAACTACTTATATAAAAGGAAAGAACATAAAAGAGATTAGTATAAATGAAAAGAACATAAAAGAATATAGGTGAAATAAAAGACGTGAGAGCAAGAAGAGGCTTATGAAGCTATGAAAAAAGAAGTTAAGTTTATTTTTCAACTTTATATTCAACTCGCATAAAAAAGAAAGTAGCATTACATGAACATAAACGAGTTATTTATACATGGCTAAAACCCTAGTCAATTACTAGCTTCCTACTCGAAATTCCCTTGAGATAGTGCAAGCTCTAAGTCATCATTAACCGTTAACTAGTCCTCCACTAACTTATGCTTTTATCTTTTAATTTGTTTCATGCTCAGTTGTAGGTAGGTATGCTCCTTCATGTTGCATGAATTCTTAATTTCTTCATGCTTTAGTCCTTGGGCTCTTATGGATACACATATCCATGAAGCACATCTCTTTTGCACTCATTTTCCTACATACAAAGTAGATGTGCAAATAATTTGTTTTTCAAAATTAATACACATGGAAAGTGGCCGTTTTGTCATTATTAGATAAGCAAATTATAACGTGAAAGTATTTTTAGGTTTTGGCTTAAAACATGTAAAAAATACTCTAATATGTCATTTATTTAATTGAATTAAGAATTTGTATGCAAGTAAAATATACACTTTAACAAGTGCATTAAATACCCCCATACTTATCTTTTTATTCATCGTCAAATAAAGTAAAACTATGATAAGTCCACTTTTGTAAGAAGCACATTGTGTTAAATGCATGCAAAAGGTCGTTAAACCTCTAGTTATCCACAGTAGGACGGGTGTTGTCTCGTATGAGTTTTCAGCGGAAATTATCCCCAAAATCCAAATGTAAATGTTCTAAATGCAAGTTTATTTGCAAAGGTATGAATGCGATTTTTATTTACAAAATGAAGATTTTGCTTTTAGGTTGGTAAGGAAATAGTAAAATACAAGTTTTGGTCACCATCTGAAGACTTTGATTCTTTACAATTTAAAATATCAAACAAAAATTAAGTTCTCATTACATTTCGTCTTTAGTTTACTTAGTAGATTCAGTTCAATCATAATGAAATTATGAAATAAATTCTTTAATTAATTGTCAAAGCTTTGCAAAGTGAAATAATTTTCCTTTCCATATAATAAGTAAAATCATTAAGGTTAAGGAATGCTTAAGTTTCAATTCGTTACTCACTCTTATTATTATTTAAAAAATTATTGAAATGAGCATTATTTTAATATGCCTAACTCAGGTAAAGTGACACTAGATATATTATCCATGCACTACCTTGCGGGCTTATATGAAAAGAGTATAGAGCATGGATATTATACACAGAAGTGTGTAGACATGACTTTATGCATTTTATTTCAAATACATACATCTAGTTTAGGTAAATTTGGGCCAAATATATCATTCATGCACTGCCTTACGAGCTTATGCGAGGAGACTATAGCACATGACGAGTGTAGTATTTAAGTATGTACACATGACTCTATGTGTTAATTGAATATATGCATATATATACAAATAAATTGGAAGATAGAGAGTTATATAAAATTAACTCAGCACGCCTCAACCACATATTTTAAATGTTACCTCGTGTACTTAAAATCAACGACTCCTTTATTGACTATAATTTTGAAAAAAAAATCATAATTATCATCTATAACTTTTTCTATATGCTAGTTACGCTAATGTAATGTCCCGTATTTTTGGTAGCTAAATATTTAATTTATTTTATTATTTTAAATATTATATTCTAATATTAATGGATTTTAATATTAAATTTGTTTATTAAAACAAAGTTTGAATATATAAATTATATATACATATATATTAAAACGAGCTCGAAATGGCACGATAGTTTGTAATATGGAGTTTTGAACTTTAATTGAATATATAAGATCCAATATAGGTCGGATTTCTGTGAAACAAGAAACATTTGAATCTTGTTGATTATAATTTTATAATGAAAGAGAAAAATCGAAATTTTGTGTTGTAGATTGTTAGTTATGTCCAAATAAAATTTTAAAATAGTTGCTATGGAATTCGTTAATAAATGATAACATTTATTTAATAAATTTAATAGGGTTTCAATATAATTTGGATACCATTAACTCGAAACGTTAATATTGAGTTGTATAATTTATATTTGAGGCTGTATATGTTATTCTACTTGGATATTTACGTTAATAATAATTTATTATTATTTAATTTAAGTACTCGGGAATTTATTTATATTTATTCGATATTTTATAGCTTTAAAAATAGCCATTTTTGCAAATGGTCTCGGCTTTTGATGAAATTCGTTTCATTGGAACCGTAACGTTAAATTATTGTATGATAAGAAATTTATGGCAAACCGATGTCGTATGTGACTTTGGTAGCTAAAAACGTCTCTGTTTTTATTTAATCATTTATATTATTTTGGCCAACCTAGACTGGGGTAACTTTAAAGGAATAAACAACTGGCCAAATGAACTTTGATTTTAACAAAACAAATTTCACTGGATCCGTACGGAAAAAGACAAGTAGAATTACAAAGTTTCAGGTTGATTGGATTTATTTTGTGATCATGGGAAATTTAAACTCGTGATTTTTCATTTGTGAATTATAAAGGGATTTTCACAAACAAACTCAAAATTCGACGAAACCTGTCACAACGGGTCCGGAATATTTTTCTATGTTAGGATTAGGAGTTTTGTCCCGATTGGAAGTCATAAGTGAGTGTTTCAGCATGATACTTCACTGTGAAGGTTTATGTAATAATATTATATTAAATTGGACAAACTATATATAACAGATAACATGGTCAAACCCTATTCCTTTACATTGTCGTGGTCAACATTATTGTCGTCGCCCCATTTGCATTGAACAATCAGAAATCCATTAAACTTTCTTCCATTTGATTTCTAAATCCACGTACCAATTAAAAATCTTCTCAACAACAAAACTCATGAGCTAGCCGACCTCTACATCTTAAATGGTGATGATCGTATTTTGATGATCGTGGTGGCCGGTAGGGAGGCTAATAGGTGTAGCACATTTGGGTAGTTTCTGAGTAGTTGGGATTCTCGAGTTCATCATCGTTTGGACCGGTGGTAGCTGTCACGAAGGTGAAGAGCTCGACGACGTTGGATTGCTTATAGGTGGATGGAGTGTGGATGGAGATGGCGAACTAGGGTTCGCGCTCGGTACTGTTGCGTTCTGGAGTAATGCAATATGCATGAAGAAGAGGCAGCGGGTCTGTTGGAGTTTTAAATGGAAACAGTTACGAATGGAAAGAAAATAAATCAGCTGATTTATCTTAGCCTAAGTAATGTTTAATTTAAATAATTATAATAATTAATGATTAATAAAGGAATTGGAATTTTAAATTAAAATTGTATTAGTTCATTGATGCAGAAGGACACAAAACCATGAAAGGAAAAATGGGTGTAGCACCCCGTATTTTTTAACGAATAATAATTAACTTAATATTTAGGATTAAGGAAAACGGACTGCGCCATTGCGTCCGTCTCGAAATTCTAGTTAAGATAGACATTTGATTTGCTTAAAACGGATAATGTATGAAGAAGTTATGAGGATTTTAAGTTTGTATACGCGTAGAAGAAATATGTATATACACATGATACACATATGAGCCAGATATGAGTCAGCACTTATCCATAAAGGGTCCAAAAATTGAAAATTCGTCTGGTGGTAAATTTCCTACTCTAGGGGGTTGACCCCACTTGAGGGGTGTCGACACCGGGGTCGAACCCCCTTAAGGGGTGTCGACACCCCTAAGGTTGATGTGGCAATCGGTTTCAGAGGGGCTGACAGCTATAAATACATGGTCATTTCTCTTGTTTTCTTCATTGAGAATCCATGGGGGCCAAACTCTGCCAGTGTCTGAAGTGAACTAGATCCGTTAATCTCTTACAACTATCAACCTAAGCAAATCAGTTAGAGATTCAAGATCCATTCTTTCTCTACTTTCTAATCCAAACTCTATGAGTTCCTAATTCCTTTTAGATTTAAATATATAAAAGTAAACGTGATATGACAATAGTTTGGATTTATTCATGTGCTTATATTATATTGGATCCATTATAAATTGCGAACATATGACATCCTAAATTGTGTATAACTTGGATCTAAATCTCTATCTTGTTGGATCTATTATAACTTTTGTGGCATTCTATGATGTGGATCTTGACATTATTTGTGTTAGATCTAGTTTTAACCATTGGATCTGAATCATGTGGACATCTAAACTGCTAATCAGATCTAGTTTATCACCTTGTGCCTATCATATTAGATCTAAACCAGTTGGACATCTACATTGTTAATTTAGATCTTTTTATGCTTATTGTGACATCATAGTTATGTTAGAATCAATTAACTTCCACAAGTTCATCAGATTTATGCTTATATGTCCACTTTATCACCATTCCAGTTTATGTTTATGCCAAAACATTCACCTTTGTCATATTCCCATCACTTTTCTCTTTTTATTGTGTATGACTAGGGTACTTTCTAGCCTAGATGCCGCCAAATATATGCGAATGCGTTAGTTAGGGAACGGGGGAAAAAGGGTTAGAATTGGCATAATTCAAATAATGTTTATATGAATTGGACATATAATTCAAATTGGGGAAGTGAGGACATAATCACCTATAAAGACATAGGTAAGAATTGGATAAGAATGAAATCTCTAATAATTACAATTAGAAATTGTAATTGCACTTATGACACGAGGTTAGGTTGCATTAGTGGTGGAAGTCTTCCCGCACCCGACCGGCAAATCCAGCAGCCACTAATGTTGAACCTAATGTGAGAGGTTTAAGTGCGTAAATATGAATCGGGCTATGACACGAGGTTAGGCCCAACTTGTGGAAGAAGTCTGCCCGGACTCGACTGGCATATCCAGCATCCACAAGTTGCAGGCCTAATGTGGGAGGTCTAGCCCATTATAAACCATAAATGGACATGGTAATGATTTGGACTACTTAACCTAATCTAATCCATAGGGATTGTGTGATTATGAACTAAAGTTAGGATTAAGTAAAATTGGTTGGGCAGTGGGTGGGTTAAGTAAATCTGAGGGGGTGGGTAATATTTACATATAGGCCTACAAACTTAGCCCGATAAGGTTATGTAGTTAAAGACACCTAGTGGTAAGCATAACCGGTAGAAAGGTTGGGGTTATATAAAATTAAAGACACCTTTAGGGTAAATATAACATGTGGAAAACCTAGTGGGGGATACAAGACAAAGGGAGAGCTTGTATCATATTGTGTGGGCCCCGTTTCAGTCAGTAACCCGGAGTTTGTATAAAGTAGAAAACTCCGAACTAGGTCGGAGAAGGGACACACTTACTGACTGATTGTAAGAGATCCAAACGTGGAGGCGGTGTTGGCGGCGCAAACCGACCGGGCCATGTGCATGCATGAGCCAGGCCGAAGGGGATAAGATGACTGTGACACCTGTAGATATGAGGTTATGAAAATCAGCGAGGGGTTGCCACTTTAGGATATGACACATCCTACTGTAGGGCCGACACATAATATCTACGAAGTAGGGAGCCGATCGATGAGGGTAGTAGTAGGGTACATTTGGACGTATTCCTAAGTCTACCACCTTATAGTGGAAGGGATCATCTCATTCTGGTTATACTAGTAATAGTGTAGGGTAATCATTAGAGAAGCGTATACACCTTATCCTGACTACCTTTTCACACCTTCCATTTATGTAGTGGTCTCTCTTATCCACATTATATGCTTGTCATGATACTTTTATTTATTTACTTGCTAAAAGTAACTAGACTCGGCAGACTTTATGTCTGACCCTTTTGTTTCCTCTTCTTTCTTCTGTTTCCCCTCCCCCCGTAACACCCAATCTTCCCAAATTTACAATAATAGTCATGCTCCGAAATAACAATATACTTTATGCTTGGCGTCCAAACAATCAGTTATGCCCAATCTAGATTTAATATTCCAGTTTGCAGTTTACACCCAAAACTTGGTTTACATGCCAATTAACCCAAACTTGTAGTTATAATAATAATAGTGATGTCCCAATATCAATTGCAAGTTATGCCCAACAAATTCACCGAATATGTTATGCCCAATTATTTCACCAATTACATTATGCCCAATATTTAACCAAAATAGGTTATACCCAAAACATTCCTTGTATTCCAATCGTTCGTATTTCGCGATTTCAGCCTAGGTTTGAAGGTAACCCAGGTTCATAAAAGAAAAAGGAAATAGGGGAACACAGAGAGAGAGAAGAAGCATAAAATAAGAATAGGCATAAAAATAGGCACGTAACAACAGACCTAATATAGGAAATTTAGATCCAACAAAGATAGATTCTTGAATAAATTGATACAATCATTATCGAAGGCATAAGATTAAAATCATGAACCAAACAGGATTATATGCCTAATGTATAACAAAGATAGGCATGATTGTATCGATATAATAACTTCTTAGGTATATAAAATCATGGATTCGATAGAAAGATAGGGATAAATCTGGAAAGATTGTCTTATCATCAAGCATGGACTTAGATTCATTTTATTACATGCCAAGATTACAATTAGGTATTTAAATCTGGAAATAACGTGAACTTACAAAAAGAAATGGATCTTGTATTCTGGGATCTATTTTCTGAATTTCTAAAGCTAATCCTTTGATGTAGACGTTTGATTCTCTAGTTTGGATTCGGTTTGGAGCTTTCTAACTTGATTTCTAGTTTTTGGAGAAGATGGAGGCCATGCTAGTTTGGAGATGGACGACATGACGGCTTCATAGAATGAGATTATGAGGTTTAGGGTTGAGGGTCGAGGTGATTATATAGAAGTCTAGATTAATATAAGCCGTTAGATCAACCTAGGAGTCATCAGGGCCATTCAAACCAAAGAGATGTGTCACTCAGCCAATCACAGCACGACACATAAGCCCTAACACCTCAGAATTCGCCATCAGGCCAAACAGAGAAGGCCACATCAGCTCAGGGTTATAAAAATTCCTCACAGAAGCTGGATCTCAAAGGGGTCGACTCCCTATGGGGGGTCGACACCTATGTCGACACCTTTACAGGGGGGGTCGACACCTATGTCGACTCCCCTACAGGGGGGGTCGACACCTATGTCGACTCCCCCTGGGGGGTTGACATATATAAGCGGGAAATTTCCCTCTCAGCCCGCTCTGACTGGATTTCGAATTTCGAACTGTTTTGACTTTTAATTACTATTTTAATTTAATTTCTGTTTAAACTTGAAATCTTCTGAACTCCATAACTTCTTCGTACGGAGCCTGATTTACGCAAACTCGGACTCTATCTCAAGCAGAATTCCAAGACGAACGCAGTGGCGTAACCCGTTTCACCCAATTCTTCTTCTAAAAATTAAATGTTCTTAAATTTGTTAATTTTAATATTCATAGAAAATACGGGGTGTTACACCCCCCCAGGTTCTCAAGGCGGAAATACTCAGGCTTAGTCAGGACTCAGTTATCATCTTGCTAGGGCTGCTTTCGAAGTATGGCTCAAGTTCTTATCTCTACTATGGCTTTGTCTCTTTTATTTGGGGAATTATGTTTTCTTTTAAGTATTTATGTACTCGGATGGTAAAAGACAGAAGTTATATTATTGTAATGGTTTTTATGACTTATGGTATTTTGGACCACAATGTATGATTTGTGTTTGAAATAAAAATTTGAATTTTCGCTGCTATCTTATTTATATCTGTCTTGTAATATTCTGCATCCGTTTACCTATAATGCTTCACGAAACTTAATGCATTCCCTTTGTGAGTGACATTAACGGACGTGGGGTGTCACAATGGGAGATGTGAGTGGTGCGTTCAAAACAGGAAGAAGGAGTTTTATGATTAGCCCATCTTTTTTACGTAACATAATCAAGTTTTATATATAAATAATTAGTGATTTAATAGTTTAATTAAAATCGTTAACTTTAATTATTAATAAATATTGTCTTATGTAGAATGGAACACACTGAATGATCGGGCCAGTATCCTTTGAACAAAAAGAAAAGTTTCAGCCGGTCCTAATTTTTTCTAAACCAAGTAAATTAGTGAATTTAATTATTAATTAAGGATTTAATTATACCGATTAAAATCGTATACGATATTAACTGTAACTTGTGCATATATTATCAGAATTGGACGATTCAAGAGATATTGGAATCGTCTTGAAGAGCAAAATATTATGGAACAGAACTGGACATGATTGGAATGAACTGGATTTCTCAGTTAAATTAAATGCTTATTTAATTTAATTGAAACGAGTAGTTTAAACAGTGAATCAGATCAAGGTGAGTTAAACTCACTCAGTTCTACCCATTTATATTTTATATAAGTCGGGTCTTATAATTATGTGCTATGGTTGCTAATGGTTAATTGTTTGTTAATTATATAAGTATATAGTGAATGAATTTATGGAATTAAACATTGTTTAATTCCAGTGAAAAACTAAATCGTTATTTTAACGATTGGACCAAATGGAGATAACTTACCTTATTGGTCATGTTTATAAAATAAACATATTTAACTTAATGAATTATTTGAATTGTTTCGTTAATATTAAATAAATTGGTTGATGTTAAAATAGTCGTTATTTACTATTATAGAAATAATCAGTTAAACTGAATTGAATAATATGATATTAGATAACATATTTAGATGCAGAGAAGAACAGGTTGGAGGGATCCAACTGGATTCCTCAAATATATTAATTGTTATTTATTTCGTATTAACATTATATGAACTGTTCTGATTAAATGATTGATTTGGTTGTTGATGTTAACTGAGAATTCAACGTTTGTTTTGTTTTAACCAATGGTAGTATTGGTTAAGTAACTGGTGGCAGTTGGCCTAAAAATCAATCGTTTTGTAAATACGAATTTACGGTCAGACAAATCGACAAATTGAAGGTATAAAAATATATTTTATGACTGAAGATAAATTTTTAAAATCTATTAATTTGAATAAAGGTTTATTAAAATGAAATAAATATTTATTATTTAAGTTTATAATTAATTATTAATTGATTTTATAAAGAAAATTCTGATGTTAATAAGATTTATAAGCAAGAGAGTATAAATTAACCTAACGGTTAAGAATTGGATAATTGTTCTTTTAAGAAACAATAAAATGGAATTATTTAAATTAATTATATTAATTATATTATTAATTAATTTAAAGTGGGAACAAATTGGAATTGGTTAATGAGATAACCATGTTTTGAGTTGACTAAGTCGATCGTTTTAACTGGGATTAATTATTAAATTAGCTTGTTTTGAATTAATCTGACGAATTAGTTTAACGAATATTTCTTTTAATTTTAATAAGATTTTAAAAAGGAATTTACTATTTATTTTAGTTAACAAAGAAATTAACTACTTCTGCAGTAGTTAATGATTGAAATAAATTATTATTTTAATTAATAATAATTTAGGAGATTAGTTTTTAATTCATTTAAAAAGTAACTGAAGTTGAGGTGAAATCTAATTGAATTGTGAAAGAAGTTGAACGAGTTTATATTAAAACCCGAGTGTTTATAACAAAGTTATAAAAAGGATTTTTAAGCAAATATGATAGCTTAAATTAAATGTTTACTTAATGTTTGAATTAAGTAAAAGGAAACTGAGATAAAAAGGGTTTATATTAAACCACGGTGGTATAAACAAAGTTTATAAAGGAGAAGAGAAGTTGATACGTTAATTTTAAATTAACATTACTTAATAATGAAATAATGTAAAATGGGAAACTGAAATAAGTTTTTCAAAGCGGGAAATGTTTCAATGTATTGAAAAGGGATTATTAAAAGTGAATTTGGTAAAGGAGTGAGTAATAGGATTTTGTAACAAAAATCCAAGTTATAAAGTGAATTGTCTAAAGAAGTAGACGTTAAAAGGTGACGTTTTAGTAAGTAATTTCTTAATCAATGAATTAAGAAATAATGGTTATGTTCGAGAAGGGAATTTGCAAAAGTAAGAAGGTTTATAAAACAATATTTTAATAGTTAAATGATTTTTTTATATTAGAATAAATATCGGTTTTTGAATTACAACTCATTTCTATCTTAAGATAAGAACGTTGTTGATCAAGGTCTGAGAGGTAATTAAAATACTCCAACTTGAGTGACTTCCGGATTATCTGAGGATGATATTAGTTGTAATGGTAAAGAGGTAAAGAATGATTTATTATTTCCATATGAGAAATAATAATGTAGTGATAGTTAAAAAGATTTGAAATGTGAATAATGAGATTTCCAAAGTAACGGAATTGGTAAGATTGGAGAATATACACGTATAATGAATTTCCCAAAATAAAAGAAATAAAAGGAGATTGTGTGGAATTATAATCGTATTTTTGAGATAAAAAGGAAATGAAAGGGGAAGTTGGAATGGATAAATTATAAAAAATAAGGTTTGGTTATTACTTCAAATAATAAAACAAGAATGATTTCGTAACATTGTATAGATAATGAGTAATGCGATAGCACACGTTTTGAAATGATAGAAAACAGAAATTGGATATGATTACAGGATATTTTCCTCAAGTATGAAAATAAAATAGTTTGAAAATAATCTTGTGTTAAATAAGAAGTGAAATGTTATGTTTATATATTGAAAAGATTTTTTTAGTTTTAAATTAACCATCATTAATTAATTTTTAAAGAGGCCAAGTAATGCCGAGTACTGAATCGGTGAACTCATTTTATTCTCATTGTTGTTTATTTGATAGTTAAACAACCGACCATCAAATCTGGCCTATACAATTGTTGGTAAGGAAAGTCCGGGATCCGATTTATATTTGAAAACCATCCAACCAATAGATACGTAGAAGATGCTGATTGAAGATGGAGCAGCGAAGGCCATGGATTTTCATAAGCAAAAGGACTACTTGTTGAATTCTTTGGAGTCACGCCGAAAATATTCTAATAGTGATCCTATCGTGGTTGAAATCGACGGATTGCAAGGACTACTCGTACTGATCCATAGGGTGATTCCTATATTGGATGCAGTAGGGGTGTACCTTTGGTTCACCCTGTTTCTAGATGACTTGTATGGACGAATGTCTAACAGAGTATTTCCAAGAAAACAACATACATTGATTTTTTCAAACATACCGAGTTGGTGGAAAAGAAAGGAACTTCTTTTATACCCAGAGTACATTTATGGACGTCAATTAGTGATTTGATGGATCTAATGATGTGACATTCAAAGTAAAAGGTGGCCAAATGTTCTAAAGGTATTTATGACCTCAAGCCTTATCATCCGGGAAATGGCAAAAATCGGGTAGATTGCATGGCTATGTGGGTTGCTCCCATTAGGGTTTATTGTCACCATCTAGAGAATATTCATATTTGTTCTTCTTTTCGCTTCTGTATCTCTTGGAAACGGTTATGTTGGTAGCAAACGTAGGTGACAATATATTTGGTACTCTCAAGCGAAATGAGGGACCGGTCATGTTTAGCCTGAGCTGCAAGATGTTTTTGTTGAACTCAGTGTATTCCTCTCTAGGGATACACTGTCGGGAAGGTGGTTGCCCATACCTCCCCATGGAAATCCATTCTCCAATAAGCGCCCGCGGTTATGATTGTATACTATGTATGTAGAGCATGAGTTGCAAGCGTTCTGCCAGAATGATATTTATTTCTATTTAGACTCTATTATAATATCAGAAAAGATATCGATTTCAAAAATGTTTGGGTTATCGTAAGGTAAAAACGTTTGTATTTATGTGTGGATTTGTCCTTACGATTATCCTTTTCTTTCGAAAAGATTTTGGCTTTTAAAATCAAGTTGTGTTCAGATGTATATGTGAGACTCTTTATTGTGTTGGTTCTTCTTCTTCTATTCTAATATTTCTTTCTTATCTAACCCTTTAACTTCTTTCTACTAACTATCTACTTTTTCGTGTAATTTGGGTTGAATTTGAGTTATAATCAGTCAACTCAAAGGATATGAAAAAGACGGTATGTTACACCTAAAGTTGCTTGTAATTTAAACTTTTACTTCGTTATTCATTAAGACAAACAATTTCCCAATAATTTCAAATCTAATGACTAAGCTTATATTCTTACTCTATCATAGCTATTCGGAAAGTAAAGTATTATGCAAAAGTCTTTTTCGGATTTCTGATTTTTGAATTCTTCGGTAAAAAAAAGAAAATTTTAAAAAACATATAAAATGAAAATAGAAATGAGTCTCCCCCATACTTGAACTTGATTGTGTCCACACATTCAATGCATGATATAACAAGTGCAATGAAGAAAAATATACAAATATTATATAAAAGGTTTAAAATTTCATACTAGACATAGTGTGACTCATGAAAAATCAAGATCGGCTCCTCCTCTAGCTTACTTTGCAATTCTAAGTAAGGTTTTAAGTGATAACCATTGACTATAAAAACTTATCCATTCTGAGGTATTTTATTTCGATGCCACCATATGGAGAAAATAATACATAATAAGTAAGGACAGGTCCTTCTGAATTTTAATTTCCTAGGAGTTGCATGATGTTGAGAGTCATATAAAAAAACCTTTTGCTTTAGTGAAAACATTTTCCTTAAAATTGATTTGTCACGAAAAACATTGGGTTTTCCTTGTAAATTTTTGAGTATTCATACACATTATTCCTAAGCTCTTTTAGTTCATTGAGTTGCATTTATCAGTTTTCACCAGCTTTTCATGATTAAAGCTTAAATTCTTTATTTCTCGTAATGTTTCATGTTCAATTTCACTTGGAAAGTGGCATATATTATTGTAAGATAATCGAAAATTGGACATTACATGATTAATTTTAAAAATGGTATGGTAAGCTCTAAATGTATCCATTTATTTCTATAACCAATATTTCTAGTTTTTATCTTTTTTTATAGAATTTGACTGATTTTTTTGAAATGAAACTTCAACTACACCATAAGTTTGGGGGTGATAAGGGAGTGGATAACTTATGGGTCATTGATCATTTATTTATTTCAGTTTCTGATAACCGATTACAAAAGTGTGCTCCATTCTCACTTATTATTTTGCGAGGTGTGCCAAACCTCGAAAAGATGTTTTCATTATAAAGTTTCACAACAATTTTATGGTTATTTGTTTTGCATGGAGCGTCTCTAACCCACTTGGAAACGTTGTCAAGGGAAAGGAGAATGCATAGATTTCTGAATTAATGTTCTCGTAAAATAAATTTCCCAAATGTAAAAAAAAAAATTGATCATAAGATTGGGGGTCAAAGACATCATATTTGGTTGAGATATTTTTATTGATATTTGGCAATGATCGCATGACTTACTAACTCGAACGCGTTTCTGAAAAAAGTCAACCAATAAATGCCACATTGAAGCATCTTTTCATGGTTTTCTTCAGACCGAAATGTCCAAAACATGCCTGCTCATTACAAACAAAAGAATGATCCTAATTTCATTATCGAAAATGCATCAACGAGTGATTTGGTCAAGACAATACCTAAACAAGCATGGATCTCCCTAATAGAAATGTTTCATTTAGGACAGAAATTTGTACTTATCCTATTTAACCCTTAATGAAGGTATTTGTTTAGTGATTAAATAGTAAATTATATTAGCGAACCGAGGATCCACCGAAATAGAAAGGAGTTATCTATCGGGAAAATTTTCATTGATAGGAAAAGAAGATAGTGCATTCAGAATATAAGACAAATGATTGGCTATGAAATTATCAGATCCTTTTTATCTTTGCGAGTAAGGTTAAATTCTTGGAGTAATAAGATCCATTGAATAAAGTGAGATTTAGTACCCTTTTTGGAAAAAAGGTAACTAAGAGCTAAGTGGTCAGTGTCTATCAAATAAGGTTGAAGCTTTTTAAGTATGTAATATACTACTAAAAGCTCTTTTTGTCGCTATGTAGTTAATCGAAGCGTCATTTAGAGTCATAATAGTGTAGTTGATGATGTGAAGGACTTTTCCAATGCCTTTTCTTAAGATAACACCAACCGCAATGTCTAAAGCATCACATGATCTCAAAAGGAAGGTCCCTATTGGATGAGCAAATATTGGGATGAAATGAGCACGTTTTGAGACATTTGGACGATGAGAAACAATCAAAGTTAAAATCAAAGAGAATGAGTTTTCCCAAAAAAGTAGTCAAAAGTCGAGCACTTTTATTGAAATCTTTCACGAAGCATCTATAATAACCAACATGTCCAAGAAATGAAGGAATGTCCATAACGCATTTGGAAATGATTAAATTTGAAATAACCATAATTTTTACCTTATATACCACAATGTCTTTATTCGAGACGGTATATCCAAGGACTATGTCATGTTTGAGCATAAAGTGGCATTTCAAAGTTAGGTGTTTTTCTTTACATTAGTTTAAAACCAGTTTAAGTTGGTGTAAACAATCGCTAAAGACTGATAAATCAACAATAATAACTTCCAGAAAACATTCAGTCTTATAAGTAAAGATACACATCATACATTGTTGATAAGTCGTGAGAGGGCTACAAAGTCCGAGTGGCATGCATCAATAAGCAAAGGTTTCGAAAGAACATGTGTAATTTGTCTCCTTTAATCCTCAGATGACTGGAATTTGGTTATAACTGGAATAACCATCAAGAAAATAATAATATTCATAGTCAGCTAAACGTTTAGGCATCTAATTAACGAAAGGAAGCAGAAATTGGGTTTTAGGTGATGTCGTATTAAGTTTTCGATAATCAATGCAAACATGCCAACTCGTTTGAGTATAAGTTTGAGTAAGATCTTTTTGTTCGTTCGTGATAATAGCGAGTCTTGTTTTTTCGCACGACATGAATGGGCATGACCCGTAAGCCATCGGATATAGATAGATTATAACAACCCGAACTTTTAACATGAGATAAATAACTAAGGAATTAGAAAATAAAATAATAAGTTGTAAACTTATTTGAATGGCTATGAAAGTTACGCCATTTTTTTCGTAGCAATTTTCTGGTCAATATACATATTTGGTTTACAAGAAACAAAGATAAAACGAAGAAGTTATAGCGTAAACTAAATCAAACAAAAGAATATTATATATACATGCACATATGGGAGGGTCGACTCGAACAAATTTCTAGGAGAAATTTTTCCCAGGCCTAAGATAGTGATGAGGACGAATGTGTTTTATTTATTCTGAGCTGATGTGGCCAGTCTTTATTGGTCTTAATTTCAAATCTTGCTGAAATGGCAAGTTCTTATTGATCGTGTGACGTCGTTGGCCTAGAGGCCCCAAATCCCTAGCCTAACCTATAAATAAACGCCTAGATCTAACTCATTCTTTACAACACAGTCTCTTCCTTGGTGGGTTCTCTCCTTTTGGGATGGACTCGACTTAAAAAATTTAGTGGAAAAGTTTATAAAAACAAATATTTATGTATACATATATATATATACACACACACTCTTTTGGAGGCAGTTTAACAACCCGTATTTTTGGTAGTTAGATATTTAATATATTTTATTATTTAAATATCGATTTGGAATTGTAAACGGATTTACAATATATAATTCGTTTATAAAATATATATATATATATGGATGTATAATTTATATTATAAATCAAGCCCGTAACATTGCGACAGTTCGTAAATTTCGTTTTGAACTTCAACTGAATATTCATAATCTATTTCAAATCAGAATTCTATGAAAAACAGAAACGTTTGAGTCGATTTGATTATAATTTTCTAATGGAAGAGGAAAATGGAGATTTCAACTTATGGATTGTTAGTTATGGCTGATTCAAATTTACGAATAGTCGCTATAGAACCATTTTTAAAATATAATGATTTATTTATATTCATAATAGGGTTTATATATATGTATGAAATGTTATTTAAACCCAGTACTTTAGATTTCGAGTTTTAAATTTGATATTTTTGTTAATTAAAAACGTTGTTTAATAAATACAATTATATTAATTTATCATCATTAAATTAGCTATTTGGATTTAATTTATAGTATATCGAGATTATATTGAATGTAAAATAATAAACCAATCTAAAGCTCGTGTATAACATAAACATAGACCATATTTTCAGTACAAATCTCTGTATGTATTCGTACATATATTCATATGAAACAAAACAAATATGTACATATGAAAGCTGGAAGACATATATACATATGAAACCAAATATATATACTTTCATCTCACTGGTTCAACAAATGAAAATGTTTGCTACCAGAACATAAAAACTGAAATATTTACAACATTGAAATTGGAAGTGTTAATGCACAAAAAACAACACAAACACACACATACATACATACATACATATATATATATATATTATCCGAACGAATGGACAAAACACAAAGAAAGAAAACAATATTTAATACAAAATATTATCTGTACAGAATGGACATAACAATTCATGTAAAAACCAATTTCTGCATGCCTCATTTTCCTTCCAGAAACAGTGAAACAATCAGAAACAGTAAACCAAGATGACTCCACAAGCATTGACCTAAAACAGAGAAAAAAAATCAAGGAAACAGCTAAAATGAAGTAACTACACAATAAGATACATTTACATATTTATATATCAAATCTAAATAGCTATAGGTAACAACAAAGAAGAAATAGCCAAGCAACTAGAGAGTAGATTTGGAACAACTAAAAGAGACAAGAAAATGTATACATCAAGACTATATAGACCACGAACAGCTAATGAAAAGCTAAGGAAAACAGACCATAAACAGATCAGAAACAATTAAGATAAATAGCTGAATATATGTACATCTTTAGCTAAATGGATAACTAAATGAAATAGCTACATAGCTAAACAATTAAATGTGTTCATACATTAATCCTTTTCGTATCATGAACAGATAAAGAAAATAGAAATAAACAGCTAAGGGGATAGGGTAGGAGCAGCCGAGAAAAATAGGGTATGAACAGCAAAAGAAAACTGAAATATGTATATATTCACACCATCAAATCTAGACAAAACTGCTAATGTATATATTTATACATATACAGTTGATTTCATATACAAAGGGACTGTGTTATACTCTGAACACAGGATTACATATAGATTTAAATTTCTGGAGTGAATAAACAAGTCATAGCTTCATCTAACCTAGACATTTCAATCACTATTCCATTTCAAATAGATCAACAGTATTGAAATTAGAATACCGCGAATCGTCAAAATTTTCTGCTTAACTATCGCGCAACCATCAAATTTCCTATCACTAGTACACAAATCTGAAAAGAAAGGAAGAATAAAAACCCAATGGCCTAAATGAGGGTAGGCGAACCTATCTAGGATGGGTTGATAGACATTGAGCTTATCTAACCACACTATAAATACATGTATCCACGCGTAAGGATTTCACCATTTCCAGAGAACAATTTGAACAACACAGTAAAGAGAAATGGCGCGAACCACTTGTGAAATCCAAATTAAATTTATACAGCAAACAAAAATCAAATTAAAAACTTATCTGTATTGTGAATCCACGCACTTCGTTTCAGAATCATTTTGATGAAGTTTCTGATGATTTCGTTCGACGTGAAGGCTTAGGATTCGGATTGCCTTCGAATAGCAGCTTCGATTTGTTTGTGGATAGTCTTAAGTGGTTTTGGAAGGCTCGAGGGTTGATCGTTGAAGATTGTGGTGACGAAGGAATTGATTTGGGGGTTTGTAGATCTATTGGAGGAGGAGATCGAAGAGATGGTCGAAGATGGTGTCGTAGAGGGGTGCTACACAACTAGTTTTGGTTTCTGCAGAAATCGGAAAGGGGAAGGGGAACTGAGTTTTCGGCCAGTGTCGAATTTTATTTGGAGGCAGTGTATTTGTGGTTTGGGGAAACGACATTGGAGGGTTTTGTTAATAAAAGTGGGTCTAGTGTTAGGTGGGTCGAACGGTTAAGGTAAAAGCCCATTTTAAATTAATTAATTTATGTTTTTAATAATTAAATTACTTTATAAATTATTCATACGATATCACGCGCATACATTATCAGATTTAAGCACATTCGGTCTCCTTGGAACCGTAAAGACGAGAGTTTCGAGATGGAGCAGTGCCAGTCAGGACTGGAAGCAAGTAAATTTTTGAATTATATTAAACCGTTGTTTAATTTAATTAAAAACCAGCGTTAATGACCAAACTAAATCAAGGTGAGTTAAACTCACTTAGTTCTTCCCATTTATATTTTATATAAATTGAGTTTTTATTTTGTGTGCTCCGGTTGCTAGTAGTTGATCATTTGCTAGTTATATATTTATTATTGATTTAACCAATGAAATTAAATGGGCATTTAATTTCAGTAAAATACCAAATTGTTGTTCTAATGATTTAATCCAATAGAGGTAATTTCCCTTGATTGGTCACGTTTATAAAATAAACGTGTTTGAATTGTTTGAATGATCTGTTAATTGATTGATGGTTGTTATTTATTATCAGATGAATGGAATTGAATGATTTGATTTAAGCTAACCGTTTTGGGTATAGAGAAGGACTGGTTGGAGGAATCCAACTGGATTCCTCAAATTTATTGTTTATTTTCATATTACCATTATATGAACCATTTCCACAATATGATTGAATAATTGATTTATTGTTGATTCGTATTTCAACATTTTTTATAATATTAAACAATGGACAATATTGGTTGAGTAATTTGGCATCACATGGTCTATAAGTCAATCATTATACAAATATGGATTTTATCATCAAGTGAATAGACCGTAATGAAGTTATAAATTTATTTTATAACTGAAATAGGTTTTAAATATATCATTTTGAATAAAGAAATTTTAAAGGAAAATAAGTATTATTATTTAAAAGTTTATAAGTTATCATTAAATTTTTTGGATAAAGTAAATTCTTATGTTAATGGAAATTGTAAGCAGATGAGCAGAAAATAACCTAATGGTTAAGAATTCGATCAATTGTTTCTAAGAAACAATTAAATGAAGCTATTTAAATTAATTATACTATTAATCTAAAGGAGGAATTAACTAGAATAGATTAAAGAAATAATCGTGTTTTGAGTTAACCGAGTTCCATTATAACTAAGATCGACTTTTAAATTAGTTGGTTAATAATGAACTAAATGGAATAACTTAACGAATAATTGTTTAATCTTAATAAGATTCTAAAAGAGATATTTTTATAAAGCAGTTAACTGATTTTATAGTAGTTAATGTTGAAGTGAATTATTTGTTTTAATTTATGTAATTATTTCTTAAATGAAATACATTTTGGTAAGTAACCGGTTTTGGAATGGAATATAGTTAAACTTTGAGAAGAGATTATGAATGAGTTTTATATTTGAACTCGAGTTTATAATGAAGTTATAAAGGGATTTAAGTGAAAGCATAGCTTAAATGAAAAGTTTACTTAACGTTTGGATTAAGTAAAGAAAGATGAAGATATAAAAGGAGTTACAATTAAACCTATGATGTAAAAACAAGGTTTATAAAGAGAATGAGAAGTAAAGAAGCTGATTTTGAATTAGAAACACTTAAGTGTGGAATTAAGTAAGTAAAGGAATTGGATTGAGATTCCCAGAAAAAAAGGGGATTGGTAAAAGGGATTTGTAATTGAGTTTGGTAAAAGAAGTAAATGATAGGATTTGTAATAATAATCCAGTTTGGGGAACAAAGTATTAAAATAAATTGAAAGTTAATAAGAGTGATGTTTAGTAAGTAATTAAGTAATCGATGAATTAAGCAATATTAATTTACTTTTAAAAGAGATTTCCAAAAGGATAAAGTAGAATTTTAAAGCTATATTTTGAATTAAATAGTTTAATGGAATGTGAATGAATATCGGTTTTTGAATTAAAACTCATATTATCTTAAGATAAGAACGTTGTTGATCAAGGTCTGAGAGGTAATTAAAATACCCTAACTTGAGCGAATTCGGGATTATCCGAAGAAGATATTAGCTGATAATGGTAGAATGTAAGAATAATTTATTATTTCCATAAGAGAAATAATAATGCAACGTTAGTTGAATGATTTGAGAATATATCATGAGATTTCCAAAGTAATGGAAATAATAAGGGATTAAGAATATGAGATGATGTTTTCAAAGTAACAAAATGAAAGAGATTTGCGTAACATCGTTTTACGAATAATAAGTTAAACTGATTCCTCAGTTTTAGAAAATGAATATGCTATATTACATATTGTGAAAATTATTGTCAAATGGAATATTAGATATTATTATAATATATTTTCCAAATATTAAAATGAAGTGGTTTTGCGATTTTAGTATACTAAAATAATAAGTAGATGTCTTTCCCAATATTGGGATATTTAAATTAATCATTCTTTAATTATTTAAATTAAAGAGGCCAAGTGATGCTAAATACTGAACAAATAAATCTATTTTTTATTTTATGATTGAATGACTGTTTTATTTGATAGTTAAATAATCGACTATCAAATCTGGCCTATACGTATGTTGGTACGGAAAGACCGCGATCAAATTTACATTTGAAAACCATTCCGACCAATAAATACGAAAATAGAAGACATCAGACGACGATCGAGATGGAGCATTGAAGACCGTTGATCTTCAAAAGCGGAACAACTACTTGTCGAATTTCTGTGGTTTAACAGCCAGAGATATTTCGACAGTGATTATGCTGTGATTGGAATCCACAGATTTGATGTAGTAGGAGGGTGCCTTTGGTTCATCTCGTTCCTGGATGACTTGCATGGACGAATGTCTGGCAGAGTATTTCCAATGGGATCACGTACGTTGATTTCTTTAAACGTGTCATAGTTGGGTAGCTCCCAACTGGGGTATTTTTGTGGACATCAATTAGTGATATCTGGCGGATCTGACGATGTGGCATTTAAAGTGAATGGTGACTAGATGTTCTAAAGGTAAATTCTAACCTCAAGCCTCATCAACGGGAAATGACAAAAATCGGGCAGGCAGCAAGGCTATGTGGGTCGCTCTCATTAGGGTGTATAATCACTGATCTAGAGAAATTTC
Organism: Allium sativum; assembly: GCA_030737875.1. NCBI lineage: Eukaryota > Viridiplantae > Streptophyta > Magnoliopsida > Asparagales > Amaryllidaceae > Allium > Allium sativum. The sequence goes on from CM060910.1 coordinate 833,106,023, forward strand.
TTTTGCTTCTTTAATCTATTTTGATGTTGTCCCACTTCAGGAAACGGTGGGTAGCTCCCAACCATTGGTGATATACATTCGATATACTCAAGAGAAATGAGTGGTCGGTCATGTGTAGGCCGGGTTACAGGACATTCTTGTTGAACCCAGTGTATTCACCTATAGAAATACACTATCGGCAGGTGGTTCCATACCTTGTCATAGTCAGAATCCAATCTCCAATAAGTGCCTGCGGTTTTGTTTGTATACTATATATGTGGAGCGTGGGATGCAAGCGTTATGCTAGATTCTATTTATTTGTATTTAGACACTATTGTAATATCAGAATAAATATTGATTTCAAAACATTTTGGGTTATAGTAAGGTAAAAACCGTCTGTGTTTATGTATGGGCTGGTCTTACTATTAATCTTTTCTTTCAAAAGGTTTTTTGAACTTTAAAATCAATATGGATGTCATATAAACTTAGCGAGTTTCTCTCACTCTAGTTCACCAGACTGACCCATCGTTTGTAACGCTCGGGTTAGCCCGGGTCTGCAGGTTCAAGTTATAGGATGTTATGAAGTCCAAAGACGTGTTAAAGAAGTTCAGACGCATGATATTATCTAGTATTTTCCGCTGCGTATTGTTTATGATGACAGGATATTATAACTGTCTACATAAGTTGATGTCCTCTAATGATTGTAAGTTATTTCAAGCTCTCAATAAAGTTATTTCTATATTATATTTTGTTCCGCTATGATGTGAGACTCCGATTCAGTTATGTTATGATGGCTCTTCTTCTTCTTCTTCTTCTATTCTATTATTTCTTTCTTTTTTATCTCACCCTCTGAATTCTTTCTATTGGCATCCAGATTTCTAGTGCAATTTGGGTTTGACTGGTGTTATTTAGCTAGCTCAAATGGTACCGAAAATTTGGGTCCTCCCAGGCAGGATCTATAAAGGCCACGCAGGAACACTTTGGATCATAGATGAGTTTGTAATTATTTAGATTTTTGATAATTTTGGAAAATATGGTTTCTAATAGTTGTATAGTTTTTTGTACTATTTTTTATAATTTTTTTTACAGGTTTTGTTAGTTTTCTATAAGTTATTTTCTACAGTTTTTAGTCTTTTTCGTACAGTTTTATTGTATTCAAGTACTATAAGATATTCTCGCCATCTTCTTCACACTTTCTGTGTTTAGCATTTATGTTACAGTTTTTATACCTATTTGCGGTTTATGCCTAAAACATGCGTAGATCTATAAATGTCAGTATTTTGACGACTAGTTTAATTTTTTTTATTTTACATGCGCAAATAATAGAATTAAAGAATATTGTGCAAATATGAATTAAACATATGAGAATAAATTTACATAATGGTGTGCATAAAATATAATTTTTTGTTAAAAAAGAATTCGATAGAAACAAACAAATTAATGTTGATTTGAAAGTAAATTATGATATGGGTTATAATTGGAAAAGACTAAACATATTTCAGAAGAAATATTATGATGATTTGCATAGTCTCACACAGAAATCATAATGGACAAATTGGGATAAACTGGAAATATATTTAAAACACAAAGGAATAGTTAAACGAAATGATGGAATTGCTTATTATTAACATAAACCTAAAACTCAGGTTGAGTTTAATATACATGTACTGGTTATGGTTCATTCCAGTAGTATGAGGCTGATTTGGAAAAATAACCGACATAAGTTAATAAGCACATATTTGTTGTAGTTTGTTCCGACATCATCACGAATGATTGAGGAAAATAAGTGATAAAAAGATAAGGCCCAAATGAAGGAGGGTCTGGAATGAGGCACAAATTAAAATATTTTTTTGCTAGGATCTGTAGTGGCACTAATCCTTTTAGGTTTATCACTGATTGTCTCATATCGATGGTTGTGGAGGCTAGGCATGCTTACACTGATTAGGATAAATAAGGGACCAACAAAGATAGGCCATGTGTAGGTGCGTTACGGTGGTGCAGTGAGCGTTCATGTGCATAAACGACGAAAATTAAGTCATAACTGCGTCTAACATTGATTAAGTTATGTATTTATTGATGGGTCGGATTGGATAAAATCTAAGATCCATAGTGATATAGGCTGCCATGTAATATGGTAGACTAGTTGCCAATCGACGGATGTATTCGAATATATCCTATCAGGTTCAATAATTCAGAAATGCAAACAATAAAACAAATCTATACTCGCACATTTCAAATATATTTATCTGTATATCATTCTAGTATGTTCACTTTTTTGTAGTTGTACATAGACACTTTCCCTACCTGACATTAGAATTATTATTGGGTCTATATTTCCTTTATTACTTAATCATGCTCGTAATTACATCACCCACCAGGCTTTACGTCTGAGCCACTCTTCTTTCTTCTTGTTTCTACTCCTCCAGACTCACAAGGTAGAGGCGTTAAGTTCAGATTTTCTTGGAGGATTGTCCTTGGAGATTCATTCTTTCTATAGATGTATTCACCTTCTTTTTAAATCATATTTCATTGTGTTGGTTGTGTAGATGGCTATTTTGAGGGTATTCATATTTTTCTCTGATTTGTGACCGAGACATGGTTTTCACGGGACATATGGTTTGTAATTGAAATAACTTATGGTTTTTGAAATAAATGTTATGTTTCAGTTATGAAAAATGCTTCTACTATATTTATTTATGTTTTGTGAATCTTAGTCTCTGTGATGTACATCTTTATACATAACACTTCACATTTCTTAGCATGACTTTACTTTGGAGAATGTTAAGGGGTGCAGGATGTTTCATTTGGTATCAAAGCCTAAGTTTACAGGATTCCTAAAAAAAATTATTTCAGAAGAAAGTAGATTTACAAAACGAAATCAATTTTTGAAAATAAAATTTTATCCCTTCAAGTAAAGTACAACCTTCCTTTTATTCCTTCAAAATCTTAAACCTCTATCTTTTCTCTTATGTCACATGTCGGAGGCCCCAAATGTCCCTGAGGATGTTCCAGTTCCTGGTTGGTTTCATAGTTGTCTTGAGGCTACAACACCAGCCGAAGAGTAAGAGCATGCATAGGATCAAACACATGGATTTATCGAATCTTGACAGTAAGACTTTCTCGGGCATGGAGACTTTTGTATAGGATCGTACTTGGATAAGGACTACGAATCGGTTTTGAATTGTTGAAGCTCGGGGATAGTCAGAGAGTTAAGTTGGCCACTTGGCAGTTGAAAGGTAAGGCATCTTTTTCGTGGGAGATAATCGAGGCAGAGGATAGAGCTATTGATTAGGTCTGATTCAGAGACCTATTTGAGAGATGATTCTTGTTACAGGTTAAGGAAAGGATGCAACTAGAGAAATTTCTTGGATTGCAAGTAGACCTTTCTATAAAAGAATATATCAATCACTTCAATGGGTTATCAAGCTTTCGGATGGATCTACTCAATACATCTCATAAGAAAGTGGCCAGGTTTGCGATGACACATGTACCGATGGAGGTAAAATTCAAGTCATAGTGGAGATGCTTTTATTCATGAGGATGCAAAGGAGGACCTTAAAGATGGTAAATAGGAATTATCCTAGTCTGTAGGCACGAAGAAAAACCTGGTCGAAAGATAAGAAAGGCACGAAGAAGAACATTGGAAGGCCACAGAAAGGGAAAGTTAAGAAGGACATCAAGTGTCATGGAAGTGCATTGATGGTTTATTACATCAAGGATTATAGGAAAATGGAGATGAAAGGAAAGTGCTATAACTATGGATAGCTCAGACATATTAGTAGAGCACGCACCAGAAGTTAAGGTAGGGGCTAGTGCATTAGTGGCTCAGATATAGATCTTAGAGGCAGCACTGTTTAGTGGTGGACTAAACAGAGTAGGAAAGTCATGATAGAAGGTTTGATTTCTATATCTGAATATTTCATTCATACTCTATTTGACTCTGGAGCATCTCGTTCTTTTATCTCTAGCACTTTAATTGGTTGTTTGCACTTAGTCATTTCTTAAATCGCTGATCATATAGTTGTTTCATACCCCATAGGTAATTCTGCACATTTATCTATGATTTGTAGGGGTTTGAAATTTTCTGTACTAGGCATTTAATTTGACTGCGGTGCATACTTATTAGGAACTCGGGGTATGGGATGATCTTAGGAATGAATTATTTAGCCATGTATGAGGATATCTTGGACTGTGAGAGGAGAGTCTTCAATTAGTAACATGTAGTGGTTGAACCTTCAAGATTTCCTACGACCCATGAGGGTTAGTCATGCTGAGTTTTCTTTATTCCCTAGATTCATTTATTGACGATACTGATTCTATACTCGTAGTGTGTGAGTTTTCAAATGTGTTTGAGGAGTTGAGAGGGCTAGTGAGAGAATGATTTTTTTGATTTATCTCAGTGGGAATGTGAATCCCATAGAATTATCTATATGGAATACGGCACTGACGGAATGATGAGAGCTTAGCAAGAAAGTGGATGAGCTACTAGAAAAGGGATCCATTAGGTGGAGTATTTTGGAGTGGGGAGCACCCGTCGTCTTTACTAAATTCCGGATATTCTCTCTAACTTTTTTTGGACCATAGAGAGTTAAACAAACTCACAGTAAAGAACCGCTACCCACTTCGATGGATCGATGATTTGTTTGACCAGTTGGTTGGCATGTCAATTTTCTTTTTGTTGGATTTAGCCACTGGTTTCTATCAGTTCAGAGTGAAAAAGGACAGTATCGATAAGACAACTTTTCGAACATCCAACGAATTTTTTTAGTGGTTGATTATGCCTTTGGGTTAACCAATGCTTCGGCCTATTTTTTGGATTTGATGAGCAAGGTCTTCGAGGATGTTCTCACTAAGTTCGTGGTGGTTGTTTTTGTGGATGACATTTTGGTATTCTCAAGGAGCGAGAATGAGCTTGCCTTACATTTGGGGGAGATTCTTGGTACTCTCCGAGCACATTGTCTTAAGGCAAAATTTTCAAAGTGCCATTTTTGATGAGAGGAAGTTCATTTCTTAAGGAACATGCTTTTTAGAGATAAGTTAGTTGCGGATCTCGCCAAGGTAGTTGCGGTACAGAATTGGAAGGCCTCTAAGAATGCGATTAAGTTGATGAGCTTTCTAGATCTGTAGGGGTATTATATAAAGTTTACCAAGGAATTTGTGTGGATTTTGGCATCACTTACCCGTCTCACCATGATTAACTTGGTATTTATGTAATATGTAGATTGTGTGGACTCTCTTATGAGACTCAATAAGGCTCTTTCCGGTGCAACGATGTTGACACTTCTGGATAGTTCTGAGATTTTCACAATATACACCAATGCATATGGGATTGGCTTGGATGCGGTATTGATGCAGAAAGGCAAGGTCGTATGCTATGGGAGCAGACCGCTGAGGGTTAATGAGAAGAATTATCATACCCATGATTTGAAATTAGTCGATAGTTTTTGCACTAAAGTCATGGAGGAATTAGCTGTTAGACAAGAGATTTGATCTCTATATGGATCATAAGTCTCTGAAATATTTATTCTTATAGAGGTATCTAAATCTAAGATAACAACATTAGATCGAGTTCTTGACAACATGTGATTTTGTGATATCTTATGGCCCCAGTAAGTAAAATGTAGTATCTGATGTCTTGAGTAGGAAGAGGGTATCTTTCAGTCCTATGTTCATAGAGTGGGAGAACTTAGAGTATATACCTAATTTTTATTTTAGACCCTTTATAGCTATACCCCCTAGATTGTTAGCATCTTTGGAGGTACAACCTACATTGTTGGAGCAGATTGGATCAAGACAACGAGTGGATCTCGAGCTTGTAGATATTTTGAATGGACTTGATAGAGAAGAAACCTCAAGGCATCTCCTACAATATTTTGTGTATAGTAGAGGATGGTTGCATATATATGGAAGACTTTGTGTCCTCCGCACTGGTGATTTGGTGAGTGGGGTATTAGCTGAGGCACATCATTCGAGGATGACTATCAATCCCAATGGTGACAAAATGTATAGGGACATAAAGATAGTTTTCTACTGGACTGGCATGAAGGAGGATATGGTCGATTTTGTGAAGACGTGCATGGTCTATCGAAGAGTAAAGGCGGAGCAACGGAAACCTGGTTGGTTGCTCCATCCATTAGATGTTGAACTATGGAAGTGAGAGAGCGTATTCATGGACTTCATCGATGGGTTGCCTAGATCGAGGAAAGGCAACACCAATATTTGGGTGATAGTAGATTGATTGATGAAGAGTTCCCACTTCATTTCTGTCAAAAGAAAGAGGATGGATTCTTGGTTGGATTTTGTGTACATTAGAAGATCATTCAACTCCATGGCATTCCTGCCAGCATTGTGATTTATAGGGATCCTATTTTTAGCAGTGAGTTTTGAAGGAGTCTGCAAGAGGCATTAGGAACACAGCTTGAGATGAGTATAGCTTATCACCCTTAGACTGATGGACATATAGAGAGGGTAAACATGATTCTATAAGACTTGTTGAGGATGTGTATCCTAGACTTCAGAGGGACATGGGAGGGGAACCTACCTTTGGTACTATTCTCGTATAATAATAGCTTCCAGATGAACATTGGGATGGCTCCTTTCGAGGAATTGTACAGACGAGCTTGTAGACCACCCTTGTGTTCGTAGGAGACGACTGATGGATTTCTTCTTGGTTCGAACATGGAGTGACATGCTTCCAAGAAGATTGATCTGATAAGAAAAAGGATGTAGGTAACCTAAGACCAGCAAAAATCCTATGCCAATAAGAGGAGGACATATTTGGTGTTTGAGGTTCGGGATCTATCTTTCGTGAAGGTGTCGCCACATAGAAATGTGGTGAGGACTGGTTCGGCAGGTAAGTTGGCTCCCAGATTTGTAGGACCTTTCCCCATAGTGGATAGAGTAGGGTGCATGACATACAAAGTTAGATTGTCCCAGAGACTTTCTGGAGTTCATGACGTATTTTATGTTTCATACATGCAAAAGTGCTTACATGATTTAGCTATGGTAGTCAACTCCAATATACTAGAAGATATGGAGATTAAAAGAGAGATATATGTCTATAACATGCTTATATAGATTCTAGACCATGAAAGAAGAAGCTGTGAAACAAGGAAGTGCGATTGATAAAATTTCAATGGGGAGACAATGCGAACAAGACTACATAGGAAGTGGAAGATGTTGACCAACTTATTGGCAAAAACTGTCACGATTCAACGGATCGAAGCCCAATATCCAGAAACTCTCTTCAGCATCGTTCGACCGACCAACGGAGCAACCTACACCCCCAAAAAGCCCAGGCAAGGTTCGGCCCAAACCAGCTTCCTTCAAAGTCAGCTCGAACCAAGGCTGGCTCGAGTTGGTTTCCTTCAAACAATAGCTCGTCGAGCCCGGAAGAATCGCTCCTCTCAACTGACCGAGTTAGTCGCTTCCTTTCAAATCGGATCGACCTTATATCTCGGATCCATCTTGAAATATCCAACTAAGTCATTCATTACTCAAACCAAGTCTCGAGGCAACAAAGGCAGTCAAACGCTACCAGCCAAAGCTCTACTTTTGATAACCTCATCTCGGCTGCCAAGTAAACCACAATTTTCGAGGATACTTTTAATCAGCAGTAGACCGGGTCCCACCGCCGCAACTACTTCCACTAATCGAGCTCCACGTGTCCAAGATCCTAAAAAGAGGAAGGCCATGTGGTGGCCTGCTCGGCCCACTTCTTCACCTATAAATACACCCAATCTCAAAATTGAAAAGGACCTTCTTTTCGGCTGCTCCAACCTTTAGCTGAACTTCTCCTCCTAAATCTAAGCTTCTCCACTGCTAATTCTAAAAATAGCCAGTTCTTCTTATTTCTCAAAATAGAAAAAGCATTATACTTGTAATCAAAAGTGAATCAGTACATATAAAGTGGACGTAGGCACCATCTTTGCCAAACCACTATAAAAAGTCTTACGTGTTCCCTGTTTTATTTACTTTACCGTATTCTATAATTGGTATTCGTGTGCCCACTACTAGATTGGGAGTTGACTGTCACTAGTGACCAACTTTTGACGTCAACACTTTGGCGCGCCATGAAGGGGTCGAACCTACGTACCCAGCGACCTTTAGCTAGTTCTGACTCATGGCGAACAAGCGAAAGAAGGATGCAACATCTTCCCATCCCACGAATGTTGATGCAGCCGATACAAACGCTGCAGAAGCAAGTCAGGAAGCCTGCTCTCACGAAGACGTGTCCTGGTATCTTACCCAGGACGACATGGATAAGATTATGGCCGAGTTTAGATGCCATATGACATCTCAGGATAAACTCCTCGAACGACAACAACAGTTGATAGATCACCTTTTCGCTTAGGTGGAAAAGGGATTAACGCTTCAACATCAATTCCTCCACCGGGCAAAGCTGGGGCAATAATTGATCTTCGGTCTGCGAAAATCCAAGCCCCGAATCGGATCACACCTTTGCTTCCTCTTGCCTCGGGTCCACTTCTCGACCAATCACAACCAGGAGTATCGCTTCCAGCGACCAACGTAGCCGCAACTGCAGATTCACAGGAGGCCCGCGATCAAGTCGCGATCAAGATCTAGGTCGTTCGACCACTTTGACTCCACTCTTGTGGACATCTTAGTCCTACGGAGCGATCGAGCAACCATTGGGTCATCCAGAATCAATGTCATTCCCATTACAACCCAGTATCTTACAGCAGAATCATCTTATGTGCCCCTCCTTCAACAAAAAGCCGGTGGAGCCTTACCTTCGTACTAGGGAGACAACTCTACCATATCGGTTCCCAGATTGGCAGAGGAAAATGCAACCATATACTCTTCTAACATCAACTTGGGAAGAGGCATCGAAGAGCCTCGAACATCACATGCTATGCTGGGTCATGTAACAACCCGTATTTCGATAACATGATTAAGACGAGAATCAAGGCAGAATTTAATTTTAAATTCTGAATCAGGTGAAACGGGCTATGCCATTGCGTTCGTCTCGGAAAAATACGCGAAATAGAGTCCGAGTTTTCGAAAATCGGAGTCCGTATGACCAAGATATGGCCTCACGAAGTTTCACAAAAAATTCCCAAATTAAAGGATACTTAATTAAGTGAAATGGGTTGCGCAGAGAAATATATATATATTGATATATATATATATATATAATTGAAAATTAAATAAATAAATATGCAAAAATGTTCAAAACAGCGAATTGGGAGAGGGGAATAACCGAACCGGCCGATTTTTCTGGTCGACCCGAGCCCGCTGGGTCGACTAGGGGTTAATCCAGGGTGTTTGGCTGTCAACCCGTGGGCCGATTCGCTCAAATGCAGATTTTGCATTTGGATGGTTCTCATGGTTCATCTTTAATCTAAAGGCCCTAGATGGTTCCTACACTTGACTTCTTCCCCAAGACATACTTTGGTGGCTTGGATTGAATCTAGGTCTAATCCTATGGCCTAAAACACTTGCCTAATCTATAAATAAGCCCCTAACCTACCCCTAAACCCTCATTATTCATTCATGCAACTAAACTATGGCAAAATTGCTACTCTCATGGCCTCCACTCAACTATCCTAGCCTCCACTTCATTTCTATGAGAGGTTTCATGATCATGAGAGTATTAGAGAGTCCCTATGTTAGTATGAGAGCTTCTCAAGTTGATTTCAAGGCAAAAGCTTTGATCTTTGTTCATAAAGATGGTATTTTTGTTGATTTGGAGTGTTCATCTTTGGGTTTTTGGGTGATGGCATGCATAGGCTTCATCACAATCTTTGTTTTGCATTTCGATTTGTGCCTTCATAGCTATGTAAGCCCTTCCCTACTCTTAGATATTAACTATGAAGTTAAATGTTCATGTTGAAAGTTTGGGTTTGATTAATTAGAATGATGCATGCTATCATGTTATGCAAGTTTATGAAGTCATTATCTTGATCTTATGAACTAAAAGCCACAACCTTTATGTTGAAATGTTGCATTATGCAACATGAGAATTTTCATAATCATTATGTCAACTTGCATATGAAGTCATAATCCTTATATGATGATATATGCGAGTTTCTAGCCATCATTCCATGTCTTTTGTCACCATGATTCGCTTATGTACCAAGTTTGGGTTGATGCATGTTTTTGAGGCTTAAGAATGTAACATGCAAGCTAATGAACACATTTGTGCCTCATTTGCCACCATGATTAACTTGTGGCTTAATACCCATTTTTGTCATTCCTTTGCCAAGTCTCTTCTTTTAATCCATCACGTTGTTGCGAACGTATATGCTAGTTTAAAAAGCGTTGGGGTCACATTATGGGGAAACATAATGACATGAATATGACTTGGGTAAATGGGTATAAACATGACAACATGTAACGTTAAATTTGACATGTGTTTATACTTGAAAACATGAATTGAAGTATAACATGGAAGTTGACATGTAAGTATGCATAAAAACATAAGCTTGGGAATTTACCTATTAAGTTAGGTCTACCCAATTGCTTGAAAACTTGACTATGAACATGACACTAGACTAAACATGAAAGTGGCCAACTCGAGGTTGGGTTGAGTTTGCAACGTAAAACTACCCGGAACCGACCGACCTAACTAGTAGTTGCAAACAATAGGACCCAATGTGAGAAGTTGGTCATGTTGTGCTTGAACCCGAGGTTAGACCAAGTTGTGGTGTAAAGCTACCCGGAACCGACCGGCTTAACTAGTAACCACAACAAAGTCTAATGTGAGAGGTTGGGGTGCATTAAGTAATTAATGCCACATGATGGGGTTAAGTTAATTTGATTAATTACTCTTAACCAAATATGACATGGGTAAATGGGTTAAGTAAACAGGTTAGGCTAATGATACTTAACAAAACATGACAAGGTTGGGTAGGTTAAGTGATTTGATTTGCCTAATGACGCTTAACCATTTTTATACGACTAGTGGACGGGGATTAAGTTAACCAACACTTAATCAATCCAACATGATAATTTGGCAAGGTTAAGTAAGTTTTCTTAATGACACTTAACCATACAAGATGATTAGGGGATGGGGTTAAGTAATTTGCACCTAACTAATCCGACACGGTAATTAGATGGGGTTAAGTAATCCACACTTAACTAATCTAAACACGGTAATTCGATGGGGTTAAGTTAAACACTTAACCAATTTAAACACGGTAATTCAATGAGGTTAAGTAACCAATACTTAACCAACTTAACGTGATAATTTAATGGGGTTAAGCAACTTATACTTAACCAATTATACATGATGATTTGATGGGGTTAAGTAACTTACACTTAACCAATCTAATACGCGGACCTGATAAGGTTAAGTCACAAGACCTTTTTAGAATATACTTAACCATTGTAGTACGATTAGAGGATGGGGTTAAGTCAACCTATACTTAACCAATCCGACTCGATAATTTGATGGGATTAAGATAATCTATGCTTAATCGATCTAGCAAGATAATCCGATAAGATTAAGGTAAGCTAGTACTTGACCAATTTGACTTGATAGGGTTAAGTCATGAGCCTCTGGGTACACTTAACCAACTTGTGGGACTAAGTCTTGAACTTAAATACTTAGCCAATCTTTGACGTGATTCGTGGGCGGGTTAAGTCATGGACTTGAATGATAACACTTAACCCAATAGACAAACCCTAGCTAGAAGAACTAGGTAGAAAACCGTGGTTAATCAAGGATAACGGGAAAGGAAGCTAAGTGGTAAACCTTAGTTAAGGGTAACTAAGTAATAATTCCTAGCTAAGGACATAGGACTAATTCTCAAAACGATGAGTAACCTGATACGGTAGGTCATCATTTAGTATACGAGGGGGAGCAAGTTATCTGACTTGGATAAAAGCTCCAGCGCACTGGGTGCCGAAGTGGAAGCTTCGGGGGACGTGAGGATATTCTTGGGATCCCTCTGTGGGCTGCCAGGTAATTATACTAGGCCCATGAGAGGTTAAGGTCTGCGTTAGAAGGACCAAGAGTATGCCTTGGTTGCTATGCGAGCAACCTAAAGACTGGGATGGATTAGCGTGGAGTCGACGATTCTTGTTTTTGCCCTTGATAGCGCATCGCCGACTACCTACCATCTTTAGTCAATCGTGTACGTGCGGAAAGGCAGGGAACCCCCAACAGACCATGTGCTTGCTATCGAGTCATGGGTGAGGTTGGCCCGTAGGAAAGTGGGCTATAGTAGGGCCGTGGAGTGGTTCTTATACATGATTTTTCTTGGATTGCCTTTCAGTAGTTGAGGGAGGGGTCACGTGGGACCATAGCCACGGGTACAAAAACAGACCTTGATATCTGCATCGGTAGACGATTTAAAGCTCCCGACCGAGTTCCGTATTTCTTGATTTGCCCTGGCATGGAACTCGGATGGCACATTGGGGAACATGTGCATCTAGACATGGAAAACGATTCATGATACATACGTGGGATCAAGGGCGCGGTTGACGGGTGGCGTAATCCCTAGTGGTCCTAGGTGGCCAAAACCCAAACCGAGACACGGAAACGTTCATTAGGTAGCATAATCCCTAGCGGTCCTAGGTGGCATAAATCCTAAGTGGACGCGCGATAGTTCATGGTAAGGAAACACAACTAGATCAAGGGTTGCAGCCCAAAACAACTTCAAGGATAAACCGTTTACATGGGAAAGCCCGTACAGCCTACGGCAAAGGACTGAACTTATACATGGAAAGAAACATATGAGTTGAGTAACCTATATATGCGGCATATTAGGTTGACATGGACCATTACACGACTTTTGAGTAAGGGTCATTCACGGATAACACGTAATACAGTTGGGGTACTAGTACGGTAGGTGCAGAGCAGATATACAGGATAGATGCCATGGGACGTTATACGCGATAGATATCTTGGGATATTATACTTGATAGAAACCTGACAATGTGATACCTTGTTTTATCTTGACACCGTAGTTTATCACGACACCCTAGTTTATCTGAGTTCAGTAGTTCATCCTGTTATTTTGATTTGGCTTATCTATCTTGTTATCATGCTTATGTTCATCTCAGTTTCTCATGTCAGTTAACTTTACTAGTTTTTATGCTAATAGTAGATAGGGCTTACTCAGTCTTTTTGACTGACCCGTTTTGTTTCGCCTCTTTTCTTCCGTTTCCCCCCCCCCCCCCCCCCAGGTTACAGGGAGGAAACACTGCTGTTTAGTTCGGACTTCTTCTGCTTGAAGGTCATCATGGATGGCTTGGACTTTTCCTGGCTATGGCTACTTTACTGTTTTTATTTGGGGAATAATTTATGAAAAAGTCTTTATGCTTCTTTACTATTGCAAGACAGGTTTTGATGTACTCTGATGTAAAAGGCTTTAGACCTTAAGTATTCATGTTTATGAAAGTTCGATTTTACTTCCGCTATTTTATATGTTCTGTCTTGTGATATTTCTGTGCATGTTTACCAATAATGCCCCTCTAAAGCTAGTGCATTCCTTTGCGAGTGACCCTAGCGGAGGCGGGGTGTTACAGGTCAGCTCGGACCTCCTGTCATGGGTACGTCCCGGTCCAATTCTCATCAGGTTCAAGAGGCGCCGGTCTGCCCAGAACCAGCAACAACGATGAACCCTCGCCCTCACCTTCACTCAACTTTCGAAGGTCGAGCCCAACCTACAGTCACCACCTTCCGATCATGCTTTCGTTTTACCCCAGTGTTGGAGATCTCCCAAATGCAGAGCTGGATTCATTTCAACGACTCTCGAAGATGGAAGCTAGCTTGCAAGCATCGTCCGACGTTTCACTCGGGGCAATTCTTCTCACCAGGATATATATAATATCCACCGCAGCCCCTTCACCAGAGAATCAGGAACTCCCATAATCCTCCGGACTTCAAGTTTCCGGCTATTGAACCCAACAACGGTCAGACCGACCCGACTATCCATCTCATGTGATACATGCGCCATATAGAAGTGCCCGGCGCATCGACCAATGTTATGGCTAAGTGCTTCCCACTCTTCCTCATAGATATAGCAGGCATGTGGTTTCAGCAGCTAAAAAAAAGTCGATCAGCAGCCGGAACACGCTTGTCACCCGCTTCATTGAGCAGTTCAGAGTCCACATCTCCCGACCAAAGAGTGTCATGTACTTGACCTCCATCAAGCAATGCCAGTGAGGGACACTTAGATCCTTCCTCGAAAGATTCAACGATGTCGTAGCATCAGTCGATCAACCTGAGCCATCGATGGTGCTTATGACCACCATTGCAGGCGTCTAGAACCGATCAGACTTCTCAATCTCTTTGACATCCTCCCAAGGACGCAGAAGATTTCTATGTAGAGGCTGTGCGATTCCTCCAACAAGAAGATGCCAGTATTGAAATGGGGAGCCTCAAGGCCCAACCACCAAGCAAGGAGGTCCATCCGACACCAACGACCAGAATAAAGGAAGAGGAAAGGCCTTGGAAAAGGATGAACGCAATGTATGACCTTGAAGAAAGAACAAGTACGATCAATATACCGAGCTCATTTTTTCCTTGCTCGACATCTACCTTGACATACGAGGGTCCCTGCCTTTCCCAAGACCTCTTCGAAGAGAGTCGTCCCATAAAGAGCTCGACTTTAGAAAGCACTGCATGTTTCGTAACATTGCCAGTCATAGCACCAATGAATGCAGGCGAGGGGAACTTCCCGAATATGTCAATAGAAACGCACTGGCCCTGTCGCCATAACCTTCTGCCCAAGCTCCTCAGGTCGATCCTCGAGCTCCTAGAAACGGGAAGGACCCATAGCCCAGCACTCGTGGCATCATCATTAACTAATGAGATTTAGATTTCTTATTTTCACTAAATTTTAGTTTCTTTCAGTAAAAAGGATATGTTGATGTACACATGTATAGGGTTAGGATTTAGCTCCTAGGCCTGCTCTAGAATCAATATTCGCCCTCTTAGAACTTATTTTTATTTCTTGTAATAAGTTCTTTAGTAAATAGTGATCTATCTTTTGCAAACATGGATTATGTTTGAATAAATTAGATCGAGCATGACTAACGCTCACCAACCTGAATATGGTCAGTGCTATGCCATCGTCCGTAACGCACGATCAAAGCCTGCCACCATTTTTAAACCTACTTCTCGAGCCGAGTACGGTTAGATCTCTTTAAGCCGAGTATGGACTATACTCTCCACTTCTAAGACTTATCAAATGACCTTATATAAGATGAGCAAGGTTAACATTTGCCATAAGCCGAGTATGGTTAATACTCGCCACTTCAATAAGTCGAGTATGGTTAATACTCACCACTTCCATAAGCCGAGTATGGTTAATACTCGTCACCTCTGTAATTCGAGTATGGTTAATACTCGCCATCTCTGTAAGCCAAGAATGGTTAATACTCGCCACCTCTGTAAGTCGAGTATGGTTAATACTCGCCATCCCTCTAAGACAAGTGTAATTAATGCTCCCCCTTAACTTCAAGCCGAGTATGGTTAATACTCGCCCAAACAAAACAAAAGCCTTCTCTAGATCGAGGATGGCCCGCGCAATCTCTGCAGGTGATGACTCTCACGACCGGAGTTAACAATTATTTTCTCGGCCTTAATACGGTCTTCAGTGGTTATCGGTTTTTTGACCTTAATCATCGCTATTCATATATTGGACTTCAATGCAAGGATCAAAACACACCTCCTTTACCAAGAAAGATGTATTCTGAGGGGCAAAGTGTTGACCAACTTTTTGGCCAAAGCTATCATGGTTCAAAGGATCAAAATCCAATATCCTGAAACTCTCTTGGGCATTGTTCGATCGGCTGACAGAGCAACTCGCACCCTAGAAAGCCCAGGCAAGGTTCGGCCCAAACTAGCTTCCTTCAAAGTCAGCTCGAACCAAGGCTAGCTCGAGTTGGTTTCCTTCAAACAACGGGTTCGTCGAGCCCGGAAGAAACGCTCCTATTAACTGACTGAGTTAGCTGCTTCGACCAAATATCTCGGATCCATCTAGAAATATCCAACTAAGTCATTCATTACTCAGAGCAAGTCTCAAGGCAACAAAGGCTGTCAAACGCTACCGGCCTAAGCTCTACTTTTGATACACCTCATCTCGGCTACCACATAAGCCACTATTTTCTAGGATACTATTAATCAGCAGTAGACCGGGTCCCACCGCTGCAACTACTCCCACTAATCGAGCTCAACATGTCCAAGATCTGAAAAAGAGGAAAGCCACGTGGCGGCCCGCTCAGCCCATTTCTTCACCTATAAATACATCCAATCTCAAAATGGAAAAGGACCTTCTTTTTGGCTGCTTCAACCCTTAGCTGAACTTCTCCTCCTAAAACTGAGCTTCTCCATGGCTAAGTCTAAAAATAGCCAGTTCTTCTTCTTTCTCAAAATAGAAAAAGCATTGTACTTGTAATCAAAAGTGAATTAATACATATAAAGTGGACGTAGGCACCGTCTTTGTCGAACCACTATAAAAAGTCTTGTGTGTTCCCTGTTTTCTTTACTTTACCATATTCTATAATTGTTATTCGTGTGCTCTCCACATAATTGGGGGTTGATTGTCACTAGTGACCAACTTTTGACGTCAACAGAAGTCAAGATACACATTTTCTATCTGTTCCTACTGGATGGTACCCTTTGAATTTTTCCATGGTTAGCTTTTATTAGGTTCTACCTTTTTTATCCTTTGAATCACTACATCTTAGAGTGTAACTGAAGGATGATAGGATTCGGTTGAAACACATTGACAGTACATGTTATTTGTGACGTACGCAAGTGTTTGTAAGTGGATGCTATGGATGCATATACACACACTAAGCACTACTAGTGATCGGCAAAATAGGATAGTAAGCATATACATATGGACATGTGTGCATTTTTTTTGTTTATTTTCATGATTGGTATAATGGATGATTATCAGATGATTGATACATATGAATGATGTTTGAAGCATGCATGTAGAACTGTTTATTACCTTTATGATTTATGCATATATTTGGATACATTGCACAAGCATAATCGCATAAAAAGAAGTCAACCGAATCAGTAGACCATCTATTCTTTTGCATTTTCTAGTGACATACATACTACACTATTGCATAACAACATAAATTGCATTAGAAAACTTAAGGACAACGGATGCCAATGGATGATGTTTGAGTAGATGGTTGTAGGTATTTGGATAAAAGTATTTATCTCATTCTTTTGACTTTGGATATTTTAGGGACGAAATCCTTAAGAAGGGGAGAATGCAACAACCCGAATTTTTAAGACACAATAATTAATTAACGTATTAATTACTAAAATAATAAGTCATAACATTGTCGCAATTTGGCTACGGATGAACCATTGTGTCCGTAACAACTTTCTTAGCAATTTACATATCTAGTCTATAAGAAATGGAGTTAAAAAAGAGAAGTTATGGCCAAAAAAATCAAGTAAAAGAATTATATATATATATTGTAATGGCCCGCAAATCCGTACTATCTGAGTTGACTAAATACACCACACGTCCAACCCAAATTTGGACAGAAATATGAATCATTAATAGAAAGAAGTTAGAGGGTGAGAACATATAAGATAGAAACTTAGAATAGAAGAAGAAGAACAGAAACACAACACAGAATCCCACATTGGAGCGAAATAAAATAGAATATATAACAGCTTTTGAAATACAAAATTTGACTGTATATATACATAATATTATCATCAGAGTACAACACTTACAATACAGCGGAAATAACACTAGATAACTAACGTTGAAGCCTCCTGCTCCAAGCTCCTCCACATATCTGTAAATGCCTGAACTACTTGACTGCCCATAAAAATTGGGCACCCAAGAGTTTAGGGAAAACAAAACAAAATAAACTCTGGGTCAGTCATGGGACTGGTATGAGTAAACACTTTAAAACAGCTTGAACAATAAACGATATCTCATAAGACCACGCCGTATAATGGAATGGGTTTTTCCCTTATGAGAATCCAAAATATCTTTATATAAAAAACCTTTTGATATTATAATAATGCCTATCAACCACAATACAATAATCATCCAGCAGAAACGCTTTCATCTCACGTTCTACATATATAGTATCCAATCAAAACCGCAAGTACGTATTGGGTAATGGATTTCCAACTATGACAAGGTATGGAACCACCTTACGCTAGTGTACCTCTAGAGAGGAATACACTGGGTTCAACAAGAACATCTTACAACCCGACCACACATGACCAACCACTCATTTTGCTTGAGTGTATCGAATGTATATCACCAACGGTTGGGATCAGCAACCGTTTCCCGCATGGGACAGCATCGACAATAGATTTTTAGAAGTAAATGAAACTCTAGATCAGGTGATTATACACCCTAATAGATGCGACCTACAAAGCCATGATGCCTGCCCGATTGTTTTCATTTCCCGGTTGTTGAGGCCAGAGGCTACGATTTCTTTCCATTCATTGATAACACGATCACTTTGAGTGCCACATTATCATATCCATTAATCACTAATTGGTTTGCACAAATATTCTGGATGTTATGCTAAAGGAATAAATCCGTTGCAACCATATATATTTATACAGACCAACCCATTCGATCATTGGAAATACTCTGTCAGACATTCGTCCATATACGTTCGTTCTAGGACTGAACGAAACCGAAGGCACTATTCAGTATATCCATCATAGGCAATCTCTACCTAGGACTTATACAAAAACCCTTGCACTTTACTCCGTCTTCAATATATTCAGCATACATGGTTTGCAACGCTTATGCCAATACGGAGTGGTTCTTCAGATAATAATCCAACCGGTCTCTCCATATTAACAACATTAAAATGGTAGAAACTTCGATAGTCAGTGATTTAACTATCAAATAAAAAATGTCCGTGTACACACAACGATCTTATTTCCAAATGGAATTATCGATCACATCATCAAACATATATATGTATATTTTCATATTTCCTTATTTTCTATGTTTAAAAAAATATATGTTATTAACATTGGAAAACATTTCCATCGCATATTTACATATCACTATTCTTCCACATCTATCTGACTCTAACTGTAAACTAATAAGAGAACAACTTCCAAAGTATAAACCCCGAAGCCCGAAACCAACATCAGATCGATACTCAAAGAGTCGTTCAACTCAACTAATTTCCAGTCAGTTTCTAATTCTGCTTAACTCTATTTCTTTAACTCCATATATTAACTTCTTATCAACACGATCATTTTAAATCTGCAAATCATTTGCTTTTAAATCATCATTCACTTTAAAACGTATACCTCCCAAGATTTTATTTATAAAATTCCTTTTCGTTTATAATATTCTACTTTAAGTTCGTTTCATTATCGAATTCTAGTTT
Organism: Allium sativum; assembly: GCA_030737875.1. Classification (NCBI taxonomy): domain Eukaryota; kingdom Viridiplantae; phylum Streptophyta; class Magnoliopsida; order Asparagales; family Amaryllidaceae; genus Allium; species Allium sativum. The sequence continues at coordinate 833,125,331 of CM060910.1, forward strand.
ATCCAATCTTCTTAAAAATATTCTAACTCCTTAAATTCCCGGAAAAATTCGCCATAACCTCCTTTGTACTGGGAGCATCGGAAAAATCACCAAACTGCCACACATGCCCTCTCCAATCAAAAAGAAAAAGGAAAATCCAAGTGGCTAGCCGATACGGCGCATAAAATCTCATATTCAAATTAAATACATACCTTTTTGTCGAGCACTATATTTATACTCTTCTAATACTTCATTCCAAACCTGTCTCATGTATATCCGTCATTTCTAATTCATTTCAACTTACTACACTCGTTTTAACTCAACTCATTAATTAATTCTTTGCCTACTTCACTTGTATATTTGAACATGACATGTTCAAATATATTTCCAACCTTCTTATAAACTAATTGAATTCCATTTCACTTACATTTCATATATTCAAATTCCATTTTCAATTCTATTTGAATTCTATATTCAAACTCCATTTGAATTCCTATATTCAAATTCTATATTCAAACTTCATTTAAATTTCTATATTCAAATTCTAAATTTGAATTCCCTTTATTTAAATTCCATTTGAATTTCTATATTCGAATTCTATATTTGAATTTCCTTTATTCAAATCCCATTTAAATTTTATTTGAATTCTATATTCAAATCCCTTTATTCAACTCCCATTTAAATTCCTATATAAAATTTCTATATTTGAATTTCCTTTATTCAAATCCCATTTCAATTTTTTTGAATCTTCTTTATTCAAATTTCGTATTCAATTCTATTTGAATCTTCTTTATTCAAATTTCAAATTCTATTTTAGAAAAATATAATTTTTCTTTCTAAATCTCAAATATTCTTTTCATGATATTTTTAAATATCAACACTTAGGCCCAGTGATATTTAAACACTAACAACCAATTATTTATTTCAGGTTCTCTAACACATCATATATGACAGTATATATGCAAATAAATAAACAAACAGATAATATATTTTTGAGGAATCCAGTCGGATTCCTCCAACCTGTTTTCCTGCATCCACAGACGTTAGTCAACATAGTAATACCCATCTTGCTTCGAGGCAGGATATCGCAGTATGAAGGTCATCCACTAATATATTTGTGGGGCGCATAGGGAAATCATCCGCTACGAAACTGCGGGCATCCGCTAATGAGACTGCGGGAATCCAACCAATCATCAACCCAATATATATATATATATAATAGTCAACCCTATATAACTAATATATTTATAGCAACCAGAAAAATCCAAACAAGAAACAACAATTATTTTTAACGACATAAAAATAATTCTAATTAAGGTGAGTGAGATTTACTCACCGAAATTTTCATTTGGCGAATACCCCTTTAAAATTCATAATCGTCTCGCCTTCCAACCTACTTCAATGAATCTCAAATGAAATCTTTTCCTATAATTATTTATTTATTTTAAATTAATCAAATAAATAAATAAATAGATTATTCTAGGTGTTTTAAAATTTTAGAACAACATATACCTCGCTATCTCGATCAACCATGAACAACAATCACTGATCGGCTTTGCTGAAATCTGATTTCGTATAGAGAACATATAAATTTAACATGCTTGTATATATATAAAATAAGTATCCTTAAGTATTTTAATTAATTAAATTCCTTACCTTAGCACGTTGTAAAAATCAATATTCTTCACTGTTTCAACACACATGCCATTCTTTGTGAATTCCTTCACCATTGCCATGCCTTCCAACACTCAAAAACTTTCACCGCTCACTGGAAATCCAGATCGAATTCCTATTGCAAAACAAAAATCCTCAAAATACTGTTAAGCACTTTACTGTGCAACCAACTTCTCCAGTCAGATCGCGACACTTCCTTTTACATCGCGACCTGGCCATCATCTCGATCAACTCTCCCTATCTCTCTGCAAATCACGAACGTCAGCCCTGCTTGTTGAGTTCCAGTTCGCAACACGCACCTTCTAGAGACGCACCCTAAACCAACTCCCCTTGGAACCCGCAATGACCATTCTTCCAATTGCATACCACTTAATGTTGAACTTGGCCTCTCGAATTAGGATCGCGATTCACATCTGTCGGGGAAATTGAGCTCCAAACAATCAACGCTAGAACAAGGTCGAGCAACAGTGAACTCCATCGCATCCTTCATTGACTACACGAGATCCAAGCTTCTGATTTTTATTTTGATTTCCATATTTCGATTTCTTCTTTTTCTGTTCGATTTCGGTTTTAGAAGAGGAGGCTCGCGATTTATATAAATGAAGGTGTGGTTTTAGAATTGAACAGAGAGGCCATAACTATGTGGAGTTGAAGAGAAGAACATGGTCATTTTTGGCCCTTTTGAATTGGAGGAGGAGGAAAGGCCATGGTTGTGGTGTGTTGGCCAAAAGGAAATCCACTAATATTTATTTATTTTAGTTTTTAAATCTATCGATATGATTAAAATTAATTAAATTAATCCCATAGGTTCCGAACTCCTTTTTGAACCCAACAACTGACATTTTTAGGGTAATGCCCCTGTTCCAAACACATTGGGATACGTCACGAAGTCCAATTTGATCATCCAGAACAAATATTAATTTAAATTGATATAAATTAAAGTTCAAACCATTTAAATTCCTCGATAATAATTAAATATTATTATTCTAAATCAAACTGAATTTTATACTGATCATCTGAACTGATTCGATTCAGCTGTATATCTTTAAATTAAATTATTACAACATTACGATAATTTAATTTATTCGACACTAAATCGAAAATCGATTATTTAATTGATAACTCAAATATAAAACACCATTTATATTATCAACCAATATTTGAAATCATATTAAATATTTTAAAGTTAACTCGATAGAAATCTGGGTCATTATATATATATATAAGATATGATCAAGAGCACCCCAAAAAGTGCAGCATCCCTTTAGCCCCCTAATTTCCACCTCACATCCCATTTTCCCTCTCCTCCCACTAATTCTTCCTCTCCCACTAAATTATTTTATTATAAACGAGTGGCTCACATTGAGGTGCAAAAGCAGTGCTATAAAATAAGGGTGCTGTGGAACCCTCCTCTCTCTCTCTCTCTCTATATATATATATATATATAGAGAGAGAGAGAGAGATGCATGGGAAGGTTGACCCCTTGGTCAACCTAGTTGGGGTCCTCGAAATCTAAGGTGAAAATTCGACCAGGCACGAAATAATGATGAGGTCGAACATGTATTGATTATTCTAAGCTGATATGGCTTGTTTTTATTGGTTTAAAATTGAATTTTGCTGACATGTCAAGTTCCTAATTGTCGTAAAACATGGCTGGCCTAGATTTAATCTAAAAATCCAGCGGTTTAAATTTCCTAGCCTAACCTATAAACAGACCCCTATACCTAACTCATTCTTCATAACGCAATATCTTTCATGTTGGATTCTCACTTTTCGAGATGAACTTGACCTAAAAGTTTAAGGGGAAAAGAATTATAAAAATAAATAATTACGTATATGTATAATTATACACTTTTGGAGGTGGCATCTACAGAGGCCATGGAGGAACGCTTTGAATCATGTAACAACCCGTGTTTTTATAACGTGTAATAACCATAAATCAAGGCAGAATTAATTTTTAAAATAAGAATCAAGGGAAACGGATGGCGCCATTGCATTCGTCTCGAAATTCTACTTAGAAACGAGTCCGAGTATTCGAAAATCGGAGTCTGTATGACAAAGTTATAACCATTCGAAGTTTTTAGAAATTTTCAAGTTCAAAACAGACTCAATACGAAGTCAAAATTCGAATTTCAAACCTCCAAATGGACTGGGCGGTCTATTTCCCACCCAGGACCAGGTCGACCTGGGGGTCAACTATGTATTCGACCTACCTAGGACCAAGTCGACAATAGTGTCGACCTGGGGGTCGACCTGGTGCCCGAGTCCATTTCTGTAGCTGGATTCAGTCTGATGTATTCGGCCTCGTTTCTGTCCACATTCGTTGACCTGACCCTATAAATACAGCCCCTAACACCAGTCTCTCTACACCAAATTTCTTTCTGACCTTATGCTGCTCTGATTCTGGTTGAAAAGTTTGAGAGAGAGACTGCTTCTACTACGTTGAGACTGCGTTAAGGGAATTGCTGATTTGGGGACTTCTATCGGGACTAGACTAAGCATATTCAACATCGACTCTCTTTTTCTAATTCTAGAACCACGATCTGTAAGCCCCAGTTATTTTTAGATTTAAACTATAAATTTATTATGAATATGATGTAAATTGAAATTGGACCTATGTATGATGACTGTTTACATTCATTCTCGTTCATCTTGGATCTTGACTCTTGAATGTTACTATGACATTGATTTGGGGCCTATTCATGTTGTAAACCAAAAAGAGAAACCCCTCTTATTATCATGTTGAATCTGTTATTAGTCACATGTTTATGACTATCACCTTATGACAGTCGTTACCATGACTATAATATAACCTTATGACAGTCGTATCATGGCTATACTATCACCTTATGACAGTCATTACTATGACTATACTATCACCTTGTGACAACTGTTATTTTGACTAGTACCTTATCCTGCCAGATTTGGAATCTTTATGTTTGAGGCCAATATTTCATATGCCAGTAATGTTTTAATCTTTTATTTCAAGTCATATCATGCTATGCTAGTAATCACTTTTGCCAAATTATACCCGTTCCTTTTTATGTTATTCCCTATTAGATTTATTTGTATCGATTCGAACTTACGTGCGATGGGAATACGATTTGGGTAGAATAGGTAAAACATAAATTAGCTTTAAACTTGAACATGAATGTTATTATGACTTGAACCTGAATATGGACATGAACTTGACACGATTTGACATGAAACATGACTTGAAAACTTGACATGAATCTAGACATGAAAACTTGAACGTGGGCATGACAGTTAGATAAACTTGAAAATGGCCAACTCGAGGTTGGGTTGAGTTTGCAGTGTAAATCTGCCCGGAACCGCCCGGAAAATCCAGTGACTGCAAACAATAGGATCCAATGTGGGTAGTTGGTCATATTGCATGTAAAAACCTGAGGTTAGACTATGTTGTGGTGTAAATCTTCCCGGAACCGCCCGGCAAATCCAGTAACCACAACAGGTAGTCTAATGTGAGAGGTTGGCGTGCACTAATGAATTAATGCCACATGATTGGGTTAAGTCGTGAACCACTTGAATATACTTAACCAACTTGACACGATGACTTGATAGGGTTAAGTCATGAACTGCTTGAACACACTTAACCAACTTGATACACGATCTGGATAGGGTTAAGTCATGAATTTGAATGACAACACTTAACCCATTAGAAACCCTAGTTACGCGGTCCTTTTCAGTAGTAACCCACTTAGATGAATCACGATGCCCTGGGACTAGGCAGGGTGGAGCACGATTACTAGGCTGATTGTAAGAGACCAGAACGACGGCTGAGTTGGTGCGCCATTGTAGGTTCAGGCGGGCTATGGTCGTGCACGTAGTCCGGAGTTGAAAAAGCAGGCATTGGGCATCCGTAGATTTACACTGTGCGTGCTTGATTCGTGTCGGTGGTTGGCACCATAGGACTTGATACACCATATGGTGGACCTAGCACAGGTAACTACATTTCTGGATATGGCCGTATGACACAGACACGTGACGAGCTAGGACTTGTAGGGAGCCAATCGATTAATAGATCGTACCGTAGGACCCCGTAGTGGGTCACTTCATGATACTAGGCTAAGGGATCATTTCATGATTAATACTTGACATGGGTTAGAACACTAGTACAGATGGTGCAGCGAACCTTGAACATGAGATGCTAGACTTGACTTATCTTGTTATCTTGATTATCCTACCAGTTCTGTTATCACCCTTATGTTTAATTCCAGTTTTCACATATCATGTTACCTTTACTAGTTTTCATACTGAAAGTCACTAGGGCTTACCAGTCTTTATGACTGACCCTTTTTCTTTCGCCTCTTTTTCTTTCGTTTCTTCCCCCTAGGTTCTCAGGAAGGAAACACTAGCTCTTAGCTTGGATTCAACTTGCTTTCTAACAGCTCATGTACGGTTTGGTCTTGGGCTATGCTATGGATGCTTCTGCTATTTATGGGGAATAATTTACTTTTGTTTTAAGTTTATGCTCCTTTATTATGAACTGGATGTAGTGAAATAATTTGTATTTTGGATATATGAGCTTATGACTCTTTTCTGGAAAATAATAAAAAGTTGGTTTTTATTTCTACCGCTGCTTTATTTATGTTCTGCCTTGTGATATCTCTGTGCATGTTTACCTAGATAATACTCCACCAAAACTAGTGCATTCGCTTTGTGAGTGACCCTAGTGGAGGTGGGGTGTTACATTTGGTATCAGAGCAGAAGGTTACCAGGCTGGGCAAAAGTTTTAAAAACCTTTCGAAACTATTTTCAAAACTATTTATAAAGAAGCATTTTTCAAGAAAAGTTTTATGTTTAAAAAGGTTATTCCCCAAGAAGCCATTAGCACTTCCCTTTGTTTCCTCGTTTGAATCTTTTCTTTTCTTTTTTTTTAGCATGGCCGATCTTAACCTTCCTGAGGGAATACCCGTGCCTGGATGGTTCCGAAGGTACTTAGAAGCCATGGCCAACGACGCGGGCACGGAAGACATCCCTCCTCCTCCTCCCCCAGTGGCTGCGGTTCATCCTCCTCCTGGTACCGCCTTTGCCAAAATATGCAAAGACTTTAAAGCAATGGGCGGCAGGAACTTCGTTGGAACTGAAACCATTGTTGAGGCACGAAACTGGCTAAAGGAGACAGAAGACTTGTTCATTATCTTTGATATGGAGGACCATAGGAAAGTTCAGTTGGAAGCATGGTTGCTGAAAGAGGAAGCTGTATTTTGGTGGGAAGTCACCAACGCTACCAGGCCAGTTGAGACTTGGGCAGACTTTAGAAAGAGGTTTGGGCTTAAATTCTTATCGTTCGCAGAGTAGAACCTTCAAATGGAGAGGTTCCTAGCGCTCAAGCAAGGGGATATGTCTGTGAGGGAGTACGTGAATAAGTTTAATCAGCTCGCTCGGTCCGGTTTGGATTTGGTCAACACAGCTCAAAAAAAGGCTGTACTCTTTGCTCGAGGATTGAACGAGCCACTACACAGCTTGGCCCTAACTCATATACCCATGGGGGCGACCTTTGAAAGCTTGGTGGATATGGCTCTACTCCGTGAGGAAGACAAGAATAGCAAGAAGGAGGTTAAGTCTGCTGAAACTCAGAATAAGAAAGCTGACTTCAAGAAGGGGAACAACAAGAATAATAAGAATAACAAGAGCAACAAAAAATCACATGAGACGAGGAAGTGCAACTTCTGTGGTATTACTGGACATCTAGCTAAAGACTATAGAAGGAAGAAGAGGAAGTTGGGTGAATGCTTTCATTGTGGAGATACTGGACACATCAGCAAGGATTGCCCTAAGAAGCAAGGGTAGGGTCAAGGACAGACCCAGCGAGCAGGACCTTCTGGAGGGCCGTTGCATGCTCTCAACACCACTCCAACTCTTGACCGAGGTAGTAATATTTCCGTAGAAAGCCTTGTTTACATTTATGACTTTCCTGTTCGAACTTTATTTGACTCTGGCGCATCGCATACTTTTATTTCTTCTGATATTGTTGAAAATATGCACCTAAATACTAGTCTGGTTGAGGATCCCGTTATAGTTTCAAATCCAATTGGGGGCTCCGCCCATTTATCTATGATGTATGTGGATTTGAGGATCTCTATCTTAAGCGTAGAATTCACGTGTAATGCTTATGTTCTCGAATTCATGGGATACGGTTTGATCCTAGGTATGGATTGGTTGTCCGATTATGGAGCCATTCTTGATTGTGAATGAAGGGTAGTGAAGCTCATGACTTTCCTTGGTAATACCCTTGAAATTTCTTGTAACCCTAAGGGTCCGGTCATGTTATGTTATCTTGAATCCCTTGACTCGTCCGACGATAATTTGCAATCTGTAAGAGTGGACCGAGAATATCCAGATGTCTATGATGAAGTGAGGGAATTACCTCCTAAACGCGAGATAGAGTTCCGAATTTATCTTGTTGATAATGCCAAGCCAGTTTCATTACCCGTTAGGCACATGGCCCCGTGAGAAAGAAGAGAGCTCAGTAAACAAATTAACGAGTTGCTTGAGAAAAATTTCATAAGACGAAGCATTTCTGAATGGGGTGCTCCGGTGGTATTCGCTACTAAGGCGGATGGATCGCTTCGTCTGTGCGTAGATTATCGTGAGTTAAACAAGCTGACAAAGAAGAATAGGCACCCGCTACCAAGAATCGACGATTTGTTTGACCAGCTTGTGGGAGCATCTGTTTTCTCTCAACTCAATCTAGCCACAGGATTCCATCAGCTCAGAGTGGTTGAGGATAGCATTGACAAAACTGCGTTTAGGACTCCAGATGGGTTCTTCGAATGGCTTGTCATGCCGTTTGGGCTAACAAATGCACCCGCATACTTTGAAGATTTGATGAGCAGGGTGTTTCGGGAGTTCCTTAACAAGTTTGTGGTAGTTTTCGTGGATGATATTCTGATCATCTCAAAAGATGAAGAAGAGCATGCTAGACATCTCAAGGAAGTCATGGAAACGCTTAGAGCACAACGGTTAAAGGCTAAGTTCTCCAAATGCCATTTTTGGAGGAAGGAAGTTCGGTTCCATGGGCATGTAGTTTCTAAGCAAGGCATAGCCGTGGACCCCGCAAAGGTAGTTGCGGTACAAGACTGGAAAATTCCTAAGAATGCAACGGAGGTGAGGAGATTTCTCGGTTTGGCGGGCTACTATAGGAAGTTCATTAAGGACTTCGCTAAGATTTCAGCCCCTCTTACTAAGTTAACAAAGAAGAACCTAGATTTTGCATGGGACATAGAGTGTGACGCTGCTTTTCAGAGACTTAAGAGAGCCCTCACCACAACTCCAGTTTTAGCATTACCCGATAGAGGTAACATGTTTACCGTGTACACAGATGCGTGCGGCACGGGATTAGGCGTTGTCCTAATGCAGGAAGGAAGAGTAATATGCTACTGGGGCAGACAACTTAAAGTTCATGAGAAAAAACTATCCCACGCATGACTTGGAGTTGGCCGCGATTGTCTTTGCACTTAAAGCTTGGCGCCATTATCTTCTAGGGGAGAGGTTCGAGCTGTATACCGACCACAAATCGCTTAAGTACCTCTTCTAACAGAAAGACTTGAATCTGAGACAACAGTGGTGGATGGAGTTCTTGGCGTCATATGACTTCGATATAGCTGATACCCCTAGCAAGGGTAATGTGGTGGCGGATGCGCTAAGTATAAAAAGGTTGACTTTGAACCACTTGTTTGTTGAAATGAAAAGCCTTGAGTTTATAGCAACCTTTGATTTTACACCTGCTGTTGAGTCATTAACTGCTACGTTAGCATATCTTAAGCTAAGACCTAAACTTCTAGACCAAGTTGGGATTTCACAGAAGGAAGACCCACAGATAGTTGAAATCATGGACAAGCTGGTTAGGGGTGAGACGTCAAGGTTCGTAGGACTGCTTCTAACACCAGTCTCTCTACCCCAAATTTCTTTCTGACCTTATGCTGCTCTGATTCTAGTTGAAAAGTTTGAGAGAGGGACTGCTTCTACTACGTTGAGACTGCGTTAAGGGAATTGCTGATTTGGGGACTTCTATTGGGACTTGACTAAGCATATTCAACATTGACTCTCTTTTTCTAATTCTCGAACCACGATCTATAAGCCCCAGTTATTTTCAGATTTAAACTGTAAATGTATTATGAATATGATGTAATTGAAATTGGACCTATGTATGATGATTGTTTACATTCATTCTTGTTCATCTTGGATCTTGACTCTTGAATGTTACTATGACATTGATTTGGGGCCTATTCATGTTGTAAACCAAAAAGAGAAACCCCTCTTATTATCATGTTGAATCTATTATTAGTCACATGTTTATGACTATCACCTTATGACAGTCGTTACCATGACTATACTATCACCTTATGACAGTCGTATCATGACTATACTATCACCTTATGACAGTCATTACTATGACTACACTATCACCTTGTGACAACTGTTATTTTGACTAGTACCTTATCCTGCTAGATTTGGAATCTTTATGTTTGAGGCCAACATTTCATATGCCAGTAATGTTTTAATCTTTTATTTCAAGTCATATCATGCTATGCTAGTAATCACTTTTGCCACATTATACCCGTTCCTTTTTATGTTATTCCCTATTAGATTTATTTGTATCGATTCGAACTTACATGCGATGGGAATACGATTTGGGTAGAATAGGTAAAACATAAATTAGCTTTAAACTTGAACATGAACGTTATTATGACTTGAACCTGAATATGGACATGAACTTGACACGATTTGACATGAAACATGACTTGAAAACTTGACATGAATCTAGACATGAAAACTTGAACGTGGGCATGACAGTTAGATAAACTTGAAAATGGCCAACTCGAGGTTGGGTTGAGTTTGCAGTGTAAATCTGCCCGAAACCGCCCAACAAATCCAATGGCTGCAAAAAATAGGATCCAATGTGGGAAGTTGGTCATATTACACGTAAAAACCCGAGGTTAGACTATGTTGTGGTGTAAATCTGCCCGGAACCGCCCGGCAAATCCAGTAACAACAACAGTTAGTCTAATGTGAGAGGTTGGCGTGCACTAATGAATTAATGCCACATGATAGGGTTAAGTCATGAACCAATTGAATATACTTAACCAACTTGACACGATGACTTGATAGGGTTAAGTCATGAACTGCTTGAACACACTTAACCAACTTGATACACGATCTGGATAGGGTTAAGTCACGAATTTGAATGACAACACTTAACCCATTAGAAACCCTAGTTATGCGGTCCTTTTCAGCAGTAACCCACTTAGATGTATCACGATACCCTGGGACTAGGCAGGGTGGGGCACGATTATTGGGCTGATTGTAAGCGACCAGAACGACGGCTGGGTTGGTGCGCCATTATAGGTTCAGGCGGGCTATCGTCGCGCACGTAGTCCGAAGTTGAAAAAGCGGGCATTTGGCACCCGTAGATTTACACTGTGCGTGCTTGATTCTTGTCGGTGGTTCGCACCATAGGACTTGATACACCCTATGGTGGACCTAGCACAGGTAACTACATTTCTGGATATGGCCGTATGACACAGACACATGACGAGCTAGGACTTGTAAGGAGCCGATCGATTAATAGATCGTACCGTAGGACCCCGTAATGGGTCACTTCATGATACTAGGCTAAGGGATCATTTCATGATTAATACTTGACATGGGTTAGAACACTAGTACAGATGGTGCAGCGAACCTTGAACATGAGATGCTAGACTTGACTTATCTTGTTATCTTGATTATCCTACCAGTTCTGTTATCACCCTTATGTTTAATTCCAGTTTTCACATATCATGTTACCTTTACTAGTTTTCATACTGAAAGTCACTAGGGCTTACCAGTCTTTATGACTGACCCTTTTTCTTTCGCCTCTTTTTCTTTCGTTTCTTCCCCCAGGTTCTCAGGGAGGAAACACTAGCTCTTAGCTTGGATTCAACTTGCTTTCTGACAGCTCATGTACGGTTTGGTCTTGGGCTATGCTATGGCTGCTTCTGCTATTTATGGGGAATAATTTACTTTTGTTTTAAGTTTATGCTCATTTATTATGAACTGGATGTAATGGAATAATTTGTATTTTGGATATATGAGCTTATGACTCTTTTCTGGAAAATAATAAAAAGTTGGTTTTTATTTCTACCGCTGCTTTATTTATGTTATGCCTTATGATATCTCTATGCATGTTTACCTAGATAATACTCCACCAAAACTAGTGCATTCCCTTTGTGAGTGACCCTAGCGGAGGTGGGATGTTACAAATCATGGATGAGTTTGTAATTGTTTAGGTTTTTGATAATTTAGGAAAATAAGGTGTAGGTTTTTTTTATAGTTTTTCTTACAATTTTTGTTAGTTTTCTATAAGCCGTTTTGTATAGTTTTTCAGTCTTTTTCTTATAGTTTTATTTTATTTAAGTACTGTAAGATATTCTTTCTTCTTCCCTTTTCTCTATTTATTCATTATTTATTGTTTCTATACCTATTTGTGCTTTATGTCTAAAACTTTCCTAGATCTATAAATGTTAGTATTTTGACGACCAATGTAATTCTTTGTATTTTGCACGTAGAGATAATATAATTAAAGAATAACTGTGCAAATACAGATTAAATACATAAGAATAAATTTACAGAATAATGTGCAAAAAATACAGATCTGTAATTAAAAAGGGATTGGATTGAAATAAGAAAATTAATGTAGATTTGCAATTGAATTATGGCATGGGTTGTAATTGGAAAATATTAAACATATTTGCAAAAGAAATATTACGATGATTTGTATAGACACACATAAAAATCATAATGGAAAGATTGAGCAAACTTGCAAATATAATTATAACACGAATGTTATAGTTGAATGAAATAATGGAATTGTTTATTGTTGATATAAACTTAAAACTAAGGTTAAGTTTAATATATACATACTAGTTATGATCCATTCCAGCAACACAAAGGTGATTTGGGAAATTAAGCGACGTATGTTAATAAGTAAATACTTGTTGTGATCCGTTCCGACAAAAAGGGGGTTGTTTGGAGAAAATAAGTAACCAAAGGACTATGCTCGAATCAAGGGGGATCTGGGCTAAGTCATAAATTAGAATTTTTGTTTGTTAGATTTCGTACTGGCATCATTCCCTTTCAAGTTTATCACCAATGGCCTCACAGTCGATGGTGGAGGAGGCAAGACACGCTTACGTTAATTAGTGTAAATAAAGGAATACTAGAGACAAAGCCATGTGTAGCTTTGTTTTAGCGGTGCAATGAGCATGCATGTGCATCGATGAAGAAAAATAAGTCACTACTGCATGCAACATCGATTATGTTATGTCTTTACTACTGGGTCAGGTAAGACGAAACCTGAGATCCACATGACATAAGCTACCATGTAAGATGGTAAACTAGTAGTCGATTGATGGGTAGTATTAGAAATATATCCTAATCTTGTTTATCAGGTTCAGTAATTGAGAAAATGCAAACAACTGAACAAATCTATATTCGTGTAGCTCAAATATATGTCTTTGTATGTCATTCTAGCATGTTTACCTTTTGTAGTTGTACACGGACACTTACCCTACCTAACACTAAAATTATTATTGAGTCTATTTTTCTTTATTGCATAATCATGCTAGTAATTACATCGCTAATCAATTTTTATGTCTGACCTACTCCTCTTTCTTCCTTTTTCTTCTCCTCCAAGCTGATAGGATGGTGGTGTTTTGGTTTTGATTTTCTTGGAGGATTGTTTTTAGATATTCATTCTTGCAGTAGATGTAATCATCCTTTTGTTTTATCTTATTTCAGGGTGTTGGTTGTATTGATGGCTATTTTGAGAGATATTCGTATTATACTCTTATTTGGGATTGAGATACGGTTTTCATAAGGCATGTGGTTTCAAATTGAAATTGCTTGTGGTTTTTGAAATAAAGTGTTATGTTTAATTTATTAAAATTCTTCTAATGTATTCATAATTTTATGTCTTGTAAATCTTAGTCTCTATGATGTACGTCTTTATACCCATAACACTTCACATTTCTTAGCATGACCCTACTTCGGGGAATGTTAAAGAGGCTGGGGTATTTCATTGATTATACTATAATAGCACAAAGTTTTAACAAAGCAATTTAAATAGAATAAAAATAAAATATTAAATAGAAAAATAATGAGAATTGGGAAATGGAGGTTGCGCCATTGGGTATGTTATGAAATTTAGGTTAAGATAAACATTTGGTTTGTTGAAATCGAACTTAAAACGAAGAAGTTATGAAGGAAAGAAGTTTGAAATTTAAATTTGAAATTCAAATAAAAAACAATTTAATATATAATAAATCACCTAGAAATAACGTGGAACTAGTTCGACCTAATCCCAAGCTGGTTCGACCCATTCCTTTGAAATGTGTGCACCTTGGTACTCATGTTACTAATGTATTTGGACGAATTTCGGTCATTATCTGAAGATTTCTTCTGATCTGATGGACCAAGTTTTAAACCTAATATCTTACAGTCCTAGATCCCCTAGTTTTATTATAAATATAGCTCTAATCTAGCCTATTTCTCTCTACTCCATTTCCTCTATTCTCTGCCTCTGCTACAAAGAACCTTTTCCTCTAAAAAATTAATAGAGTTCATAAGATTAGGATTTCTACATACTTAAGATTGGAGAATATTTATACATAGAGAATACCTACCGAGGCCTATTGAATTGCACAAATCAGTGAGTATTTTCTTTGGTTACAAGATCAGTATGCATTGGGGATTATTTGGATAGTATAACATTTGTTAATTTCTTCAGTAATTTATAGATTTCAGTGTTACTTTTCTATAATAGATTCTTTTATATCTGATTACTGCTTATATGCCTATTTCGGTCTATTTCAGTAATTTATCCTATTACTGCAAATCATTTTGTTTATTTATATCTCTTTTTCTTCGTAAACTATTTTATGTACAGTTCAGATTTTGTCCTATTTCATTTGTTATTTATTTGAGCCTAGGGCATGCGAGATCCTAGGCCGTTATCCCTTTAATTCAAATTGAGTTTAGGCCTTTTCAAAGAGCCTAAACCTTTATATATTTTTTTCGCACATTGAGAAAAATTGTGAAATTGATTGTAAAAGAGCATAATTCAAAAAAAATTAAGCATAAAAGGATCAATTGGGGCTTACTAAATCAATACAATAACGGACAATTGAATTGTAATTACTAATAAATTGAATATTTGAAATTTGAATAGTCGCTAAGTAGCGGGGGCTGGATTGTATAATGGATATAAATAAGATAATGTTTAAATTCAACCTATAAGGTAACAAGAACTTAAATGGTATAACTAGCAGCGTAGGATGATTAGGGAAAATAAGTGGCCTACTAGGAAAAGGTATAGTATGAGTCCATTCTAGTAGAGATGGCTGATTAGGAAGAATAAGTAGCTTATAGTTGTGGTCCGTTCCGGCAGCAGGGGAAGGCTAATTAGGGAAAATAAGTGGCTAATTAAAATAATTAATTTGTAGTATCCTATGCATTTGTCGACAATTCTATGGCAGTCCAGGGTAGCTAGGCAGTCAATAATAATTCTACGGTGGCCTTAGCGATAATAAATTAAATTGGGGACTAAGTCTAGGAGTGACTTTAGTCAAATTGCATTTTTTTTATATTTGGAACCCATATTAGGAAATTTCCCCTTTTATCACACTATTGGGATCTGTCACAAGGAGGAGGCGAGGGCATGCTTATATTGTATTAGGTAGTAAGAGTTCCAAACAAGTTGGGTACGGGGCCATTAAGGTAGGGCGATGAGCATGCATCGCGTCAATTAGAGAAAATAAGACGATGTGACATCTGTGATTAAAGCCATATCCTTTATAGTGATGGGTCGGGTCGTATAAACCCGAGACCATAATCGGCATAGGTTATTACAATTGAGGTTTAGGAGCCGATCGATGGGCTGAATTAGGTTACATCCTAATTTTGAGTTGTAGTAAACGGTGCAGAAATCAAATGATTCAAATGAGACGACAATCAACTATATCCATGCCAATTATATTGTCGTGTTTACAGTTATGTTGTTTTATAGTGTTATCCTGTATAGATTTCCTCTTTATCACTCATACTAATAGCTACAAAACTCACTGGGCTTTATGTCTAACTGGTTTTCTTTCTACCTTCTCTCTTCCCTCCCAATAGGTTCTTAGGGTGGAGGATCTAGTAGCTGATAGAGTTCCTGCCTAGCTTAGCTTATTGGAGATTTCTATTGATACTATCCTCTGCTTGATTATGTACTATTTCAAGTTTGACTTATTTCTGTATTTGATGTTGAGGGAGTTTTTTATTTTGTACTCTGACCATGTTACGTTTTCATATGATAGTTGTAGGTTTATGATTGAAGTGGTTTTATGATGTAATGACACTCATGTTCTAGTTTAAATAAAGTTTCAAAAATTTTGTTGTGTATTCATATGTTGTCTTATGAATTTTAGAGTCTGTTATGTTATTTTATACATATACACTTCATATCTCTTAGCAAAATTCTCATACAGGTAAGGGAGGTGGGGTGTTACATTTGGTATCGGAGCTTAAGGTTACAAGGTCAGATGAAAGTTTTTGTTTTGAAAAGAGAAAGCCATTTAAAGAAATGTGTTTTCAAAATAAAATTTTGTTTTTGAAAAACATCCCTTCAAGTCAATTACAATATACTCTTAATTCTTTTCCTAAATCCTACACTTTTCTCTTTTCATAGCAGTCTGGGCCTCCCAACTTTTCTGAGGGTATCTCCATTCTGACTTGGTTCTGTAGGTATGTGGAAGCTACGACGCTAGCCGAAGCGCAAGAGAATGCCTAAGCTTCCGCTCCAGTCGTGGTGGCACCTTCTAATCCAACACTAGCGGCTAATTTATATAAGCTTTGCAAAGATTTATTGCTATAGGCAAAAAGACGTTCCTTAGTTCAAAGACTTTTGTTGAGGCCCATGCTTGGCTCAGGAATTTCGGGTGCATATTTGGACTTTTGGAGCTTGAGAAAGTTCAGTTGGTTGCATGACAATTAAAGGGAAAGGCTTCTTATTGGTGGGATAAGGTCGAGGTAGAGCATGGTTTTGAGACTTTTAATGAGTCTAAGAAGAGGTTTGAAAGAAAGTTTCCATCTCAAGCGGAAGTGGGCATGCAATAGAGAAATTTCTTGGGTTGAGACAAGGTGATCTTTCTTTGAAGGAACATGTTAATCAATTCAATGAGCTCGCTAGGTTCAGGAAGGGTTTGGGGAATACGACTCATAAGAAGACTGTGAGATTTGCTAAGGGTCTAAATCAACACCTACAAGGACTTGCTTTGACTCATCTTCCAACGGGTATTACGTTCGAGAATCTTTTTGAGATGGCACTTATGCATGGGGAAGGAAAAGGTGATTCCACAGAGAGTAAAGTTAAAGTGACTAAAGATGGTATTGGAAACAAGAAATGGTGGCCTAAGAAAGTTAACAAGAAGAAGGGAGAAAGGCCGGAGAAAGATCAAATAAAAAAAGACAGTAGATGCCATGGGTGTGCCATGACGGACCATTGTGAAGGACTGCAGGGAGACTACTAAGAAATGGAGTTGCTTTAATTGTAGATAGTCGGGTCAGCATAGTAAGCAGTATCCTCGGAAGCAAGGGCAAGGAGATAGTTTATTTAGAGCATATATGCATGCATTAGAGGCAACTCAGGCCAGTGTTGGTCAAGATAGAGGTAGGAAGTTCACAATCGATGGTTTGATCTCTCTTTATGACTTTCCAGTTAGGACTTTATTTGATCTTGGCACTTCACATTCATTCATTTCTACTTTGTTAGTTAATTGTCTGCACCTTGTATATCTCTTATTTCTAATCCAGTACTCGTTTCAAATCCTATAGGGGGTTCGACTCATTTATCTATGACGTGTAAGGTTTTTAGACTTTCTATATTAGGCATCGAGTTTGATTGTGATGCCTATGTACTGTGGTTTTTGGGGTACAGTATTATTCTAAGGATGGACTGGCTGGCCATGTATGGTGCCATTCTTGATTGTGATAAGTGGGTAGTGAGATTGATGACTTATCATGGTAGGACCCTCGAGAATCTTGTGACCAACAAGGGTCGGTCATATTGAGCTTCTTAAAGTCCCTGGGTACTTCTATCGGTGATCTTATCTTGGTACCTATAGTGAGAGATTTTTCGGATGTACTTGCGGAGGTAAGAGGGCTACCTCCAAGATGAGAGACCGACTTTCGAATTTACCTGACAAAGAACACTAAGCTTATTTCATTGTCAGTGGGTCATATGGCTCCAAAGGAAAGGAAGAAACTTAGTAAGCAGGTAGGTGAGCTGTTAGAGAAAGGCTTTATTAGAAGGAGTATATCCGAGTGGCGAGCACTAGTAGTTTTGGCTACTAAGGACGATGGTTTTTTCATTTATGTGTGGATTATAGAGAATTGAACAAGCTCGCTAAGAACAATCAACGCTCACTCTCTCAGATAGACGATTTATTTAATCAATTATTGGGTGCATCTGTTTTCTCTTAGCTGGATTTGGCGACTGGGTTCATCAGCTTTGAGTTGCATATGGCAGTGTCGATAAGATTGCTTCTAGGACTCCAGATGGATTTTTCAAGTGGCTGGCTAGTCCCTTTGGGATAACAATGCACCGACATATTTTGTTGATTTGATAAGACGAGTGCGTTTAGGGAGTTCCTAAATAAGTTTGTGGTAGTGTTGGTGGATGACATCTTGGGTTTCTTAAGAAATGAGGATGAGCATGCTTTACATTTGGGAGAGGTCATCTGAACCTTTCGTGCTCATCAGTTGAAGGCAAAATTCTCGAAGTGCCACTTTTGGTGCAAGGAGGTGAGATTCTTGGGGTATGTGGTTTCAAGAGATGGTATAGCAATGGATCCCGTTGAAGTGGTTGTGATGCAAGACTGGAAGCCCCCCAAGACTGCAACTAAGGTGAGGAGCTTTCTAGGTTTGGCGGGGTATTATCGGAAATTCATTAAGCATTTTGCGCGGATTTCAGCTCCGCTTACCCGCCTTACTAAGAAGGACTTGATATTCTCATGGGATGTGGATGGCGAGGATTTCTTTATGGGATTGAAGAAGCCCCTCACGATTGTCCCAATGTTGACCCAATCAGACAGATATAAGATTTTCATGGTTCATACAACTGCTTGCGGTAAACGCAGGAGGGTAGGATTTTTTATTATGGGAGTAGAAAGCTAAAGGAACATGAGAAAAATGATGGAAAATTGGATCTTTACACTGCAGATAATTATAATTTTGTCAATCTTAATACATTATTCGAATTCAAAATTGAATCAAAGTCGTGTACCTTTCTTCAAATCGCGAAATCAAACAAAGCTGGTTCTTTGGTTGAATCGAAACGAACGCTATAAGGGGTGTCTCTGTCGGAGTCCACGAACTGTGATCTTGAGATCATCAGACGGAATCGAGAGAAAGTGAGCTTATTACTAGCCAAGATTGGCAATTTAGGGTTTCCTGAATCTTGTGTAGTTTGTAATAATATAAAAGAAGGGATCAGCCCTTTCTTTTATGACATAACAATGCAAGAATTTTGGTAAGCTTATTAACCCATTCACCATTTTAAAATAGAAGAAATATTCAGCTTTTGATTTCCTTTTATTAAGAATTGTTCTCACCCTATTCAACATTTTTATGTGAGACATATAGGTTATCATAACGTTGGCAATAATTTAAACAATATTTAAATTATAAACAGTGAGCGGCATCTAGTAATACACCATTGTTACCTAAGTTATAATAAGATTGATGATTCGATGCAAACTTTTCTTTGATTAGTGTACCAATATAATTTAATCCTTTTAAACAATATACCAAGGATTAAACTCGAGGCATGGAACTTATCATCCTCTTTATAATTTAATCCTTTTATCTTGATCGATGAGTAGTCTATACAAAACAAATCAATATTTGAGCACGTCCAATGGATCAGCCTAATACGCTATTCTCCAATACGTATTTATGTGTTGGCATTAACATCACATATATAAATGATAATTGAGATATGATCATCAATCAATCAACATACTAGTCTCAAGGTTTTATTGTTGTCCTATATAAACAGTAAAACTTGACACGGGACATTTAAGAATTATAATACTTAATATATTACATAATCTGATGTCCAAGTTACTCACTTGAAACTATATGATTCCGTATTATTATACCAAGGACTTCTATTATGTTAATATTTATATTATGCAGTAAATAAAAAATATCATAATCTTTTATTCCAAATAAAATAACATCAATAATACTATTAATATTCACATCAAACAAATTGCCTTTAGGGAATAAACTCTAACAATCTCCCACTTGCACTAGACCAATCACTCATGTATCGTATACCCATGAAAATAGTGTAACTATCATTCTTCTGCTGCGAAAAAGCTTTAGTTGATGGGTCTGCAACATTATTATCCGTTGGGACTCTACAGATATGTATATATCCTCTCTCAATAATTTCACAAATGAGATGGTATCGCGGAAGTATGTGTTTGGATCGTTGATGTGATCTAGGTTCCTTAGCCTGAGTAATGGCTCCATTGTTGTCACAATATAGATCTATTGGATCAACAATGGACGGAACAACAAAAAGTTCAGTGATGAATTTCTTTGTCTAAATAGTCTCCTTAGTAGCTTCAGAAGCAGCAATGTATTCAGCTTCGCTAGTCGAATCAACGACTGTTTCTTGCTTTGAACTTTTCCAGCTAACAGCAACACCATTCGGGAAAAACACATAACCTGACTGTGACTTGTAGTCATCTTTATCAGTCTGGAAACAAGCGTCTGTGTAACCTTTTACCATTAATTCCTTTTCTCCTTCATATATCAAGATTGAGTCTTTAGTCCTTTTCAAGTACTTAAGAATGTTCTTGACTGTCGTCTAGTGACTTTCACCAGGATCTAATTGGAATCTACTTGTCATACTTAAAGCGTAGGAGACATCTGGAAGAGTACACAACATTGCATACATGATTGATTCAATTGCTGAAGTGTAAGGGGTCATTTTAATGCGTTCCTTATCATCTGATGACTCGGGATATTGGGACTTAGAAAGTGATATACCATCTGACATGGGCACGTATCCTTTCTTTGCCTCTTGTATGCCTAATTTTTTAGCACTTTATCAATGTATGTACTCTAACTTTGGCCTATTAAATTTCTTGATCTATCTTTAGAGATCTTAATACCTAAAACGTAGGTTGTCTCGCCTAAGTCTTTCATTGAGAAATTTTTCCCTAACTATGTCTTCACCCCTTGTAATGAATTAACCTCATTCCCAATAAGTAATATGTCATCCACATATAATAATAGGAATATAATGTTACTATCACTAATTTTCTTGTATATACAAGGTTTATCTTCATTCTTAATGAAACCAAACTCTTTGACTATTTCATCAAAACGAAGAATCCAACTTCGAGATGCTTGCTTCAATCTATATATGGATCACTGTAGTTTACGTACTTTTCTAGCATTCTTTGGATTGACAAAACCTTCATGTTGGGTCATTTACACATCCTCGATAAGATTCCCATTAAGGAATGCAGTTTTAACATCCATCTGCCAGATTTTATAATCGTAAAAGGCTGCAATTACAAGCATAATCCTAATGGACTTAACCATTACGACTGAGGAGAAGGTTTCATCATAATCAACTCCTTGAACTTGTCCGATCCTTTTGCCATCAATCGGCCTTTATAGGTTTGTACTCTACCATCCATGTCAGACGGATCAACCAGAGTCCACACTTGGTTGGTGTACATGGAATCCATTTCAGATTTCATGGCTTCAAGCCATTTCTCATATTCTTGGCCATTCATAGCATCTTGGTAAGAAGTGGGCTCATCTTGATCTATGAGCATTACGTCTCATGTTTGAGTTATTAGATATCCAAAATATCTATCAGGCTCATGACGTTTTCTACTAGATCTAGGAACGTTTGTGTAATTTGAGCAGGTTCGGTTTCCATAACAGATTGTGGTTCTTGCTCAATTACAACTTCAGGTTCAATAATATCTTGTGATTCTCAAATTTCTTTGAGTTCTACTTTATTCCCAATGGTACATTTTGAGACTAGATCTTTTTCCATAAAAATACCAGGTCTAGCAATAAACACTTTATGCTCTGAAGGTTTGTAGAAAAAACATCTGTTTGTTTCCTTTGGATATCCCATAAAAAAATACTTATCTTATTTGGGTCCGATATTGTTAGAAGTAGGATGCTCAACAAAAGCTTCACATGTCCAAATCCTTATAAAAGAGACATTAGGATTTCTCCCAATCGATATCTGATATGTTGTCTTTAGAACCATTTTAGTGGGAACTCAATTAAGTATGAATGTAGCTGTTGTAAGGGCATAAACCCAAAACTTATTGGAATATCTGACAACTCATCATTGATCGTACCATATCCGATAAGGTGTGATTTCTATTTTCAGATACACTATTCCATTGTAGTGTTACCGGTGGGGTGAGTTGTGATACAATTCCACACTCTTTCATATAGCCATTAAACTCTTGGCTTAAATTTTCTCCTCCTCAATATGTTCGAAGAGTTTTTATATTCTTGGCAAGTTGGTTTTGAACTTCATTCTTGAATTCTTTGAATTTTTCAAAGGATTGTGACTTGTTCCTCGTAAGATACACATATCCATATATACTAAAATCACCAATAAATTAAACGAAGTAATAAAACCCACCTCTGGCTGATGCACTCATTGGTCCACTTACATCACTATGTATATGGGCCAATACATCATTAGCCCGTTCACTGTGTCCAGTGAAAGGATCTTTAGTCATCTTGTCTAATAAACGAGATTTGCATTCTTCATATGATTCAAAATTCCATTTTTATAGAGTTTTGATATACGTTTCTTGTTTATATGACCTAAACGACAATGCCAAAGGTATGTTGGATTTAATCATTAGATTTAATCCTTTTGGCATTATTGTTATAAACTGGCACATTAGAGTTAAGAATATAAAGACCATTAACTTTTTTATTTGCATGGTAAGCCGGTTTTATAGTGGTCGTACCACTTTTTATTAGAAATGCAATGAAAGAAGTGAATTTCTGCACAAGCACAGAAACTCCATCTGGTTTGAAGTGCCAGAACACTATATCTATAAAGAACAGAAGAGAAACAGATAGTTTCAACTACTATCATGGACCTAACAGTTAATCCTCGCAAAGGTGGAATAACTGGAGGAATCATTTTCTATACCGATAACATTGACATACTCAAAGAAAAGTAAAGCAAGGTTAGTGACAAAGCACGGATTAAGACAGCGAAACTCACACTCCCAATCCCAAGTAGAATCATGGAAAAGTGTCTTGTTCTTCTCACCAAGAACACCCTCCTATATTAGCTCAAAGGTATCACCCACTACGTGATATTCCAATCTTCTAATATCCTCCACAGTGTCCGATACGGATTTATAGTATTCATTTTCATATGGATCAATCTCATTCCAGAAGTTTCATGGACCCACGATCTATCATCAGACATCCAATGTATTCCAACATTGTCAGTTTCCCCATCAGATGATATAGCTTCATTTTCCTTTAATTCATCATCACAGATAGTACCACTACTCTTCATATCTTTAGCCATACTTGGTTCAGTTCAACTATTTTGTCTTCTACCTTGTTCTTTTGAACCCAAATACTTGGTAGAGGCTTCACGAGGAGAGAATGAACCTTTGAAGGACCTATAAGCTTTCAAGTTTCTAGAATATTTCCAAAACATTGACATTTTGTGCGTATTTACGGTTACAAGAGTATTGTACATCAACATAGAAATCATAGCCATCTAAAGATACTTTGAGCTTTTTAAGTAATGGCTTGCTCGGTGTAATTTCAATCAAAGATTTAGCATAGGCAAAAAAAATTCCTTGTCTCCGTGTTCGCATCGAAAAATTTAAAATTCTCTATTCTACTAGCTATCCAATTCAAACCAGGAAGAGTTTGAAGGACAGAGGGTGTGATAACCCCAAACCCCCGTGCCACGGAAGCAAGGATAATCATTGGAATATAACATATAAACAATAACTGCAGAACAAAATCAGAGAATTACACCAGATAAAGTACATCAAAGTTACACTGGAAATAATATTAACATCAGAGTTACACAGCATAATAGGATCATACTTAGTACATAACACAGTTTCAACTTAATATAAAATGTCTGCAGCGGAATTAAACATAATATACTAAATGAAGTCTGAACAGCTTAATAGAAATGATAGGATCCATCTTCAGCTCCATAGCTATCCAGGATGAGTCTGCTAAAACCTGAATACAAGGCTGCCAGTATGGAAAATAGAGGCACCCGAGTTTGCAAAGTGAAACAAACTATGAGTCAGTCATGGGACTGGTATGAGAAATCTACTTAACTTATTTAATAATAAGGCTAATCACAGGATCACACTGCTAACGCGGAACAGGTTTACTACATTGGATTGTCAGTGCATGAAATAAAGTAAATCATTAAACAATGCAATGCTTTTTAGAAAAATGAAACCATTATAGGACACAAGTCCTATCACACAATGCAACGCAAACCGGAGGATAGAGTTTTACCTTATAATGGTCAAATATGCTTGATACGTATAAATCAAAATCATTTGATATTATTATTAGTGTCTATTTGTTTCAAAAACATTTTCAGTCATAATGTATCAATCATAGACAGCATAGCTACCATATACTATGTCGCCATACTAGTTTTACAATCAAAACTGCATGGTGTTGTATTGGAAGTTGGATTTCCATCATAAACCAAGGCAAGGGACCGTCCTTACCGAATTCGAGACAATCTAGCCCATGTCTCAGGACCAGTCGCAACTTCACCTTAGATCTTCAGGGTCGATCCTCTCTAATGTTTGAGGATTGGTAATTGCTGAACAATACGTTTCCCCGCCCTATGAGGCGTAAATTTTGAGCCACTAGGGACTCAATTCTGAGGCGCCTCATTCCATCATCCACATAAGTAAAAATGTCTGGGCTCCATTCCATGACACCACTTCTAGCTAGAAAGAACGCATGTCCTCCCTGCAGTCTTCTCCCGTTTCTGGTTCATACCGGTGTGTGAGGCTCGTGAATCAACACTATACACAAAGCTATGCTAATTAAAGTTGTGCTTTGATCATCAACCACAAGGTTCTGCTTTTCAACAAAAGCCTTGGTCATTTGCATCTTGGCATGCCACACTGACAATTCATGCCATACGACTGATGTCTATCGATATATAACCTCTGAGCTCGTACGTCTCAGATAAGGGTGTTAAGCAAGAGAATATATTCTCCATGACCAAGCAGTTATATATTTAATAGAAATCAATCAACACAGAATAAAATCCAATGTCAGACATACATCCATTTACAAGTCCGTTCTGGGTCTGAACGAAACCGGAGACACCTTATTCCTCGTTCCATATGTTCAATACGAAAGAGAGGCTCTCGCATGTCCGGACAATCAACAAGTACGTCTGGACAATTACCACTGCAACCCTTTCAAGGCAGCAACTCCAATCAAAGGCATCAGTAAACATCCATTCGATGAGAAGATGCCGAAGCGATTTGGCCATTCATTCACTTTGAACGGCGGCTGCATTTAATCCCAACAAGGCTAGGGTTTTGAGGCCCTTTTATAATAATTGTTAAATTAATATTTAATTATTTAATTCTCTAAATAACTTGTTTTAAATCCGAACTCCAAATCAAACCCAACAACTATCGCCCCTAGCTAAATACCCCCACTCAGGACACAATAGAATATGTTTCATAAGCCCATTCAACTGTTTCAGTCAGTTATTCTTCAAATTAAAATATAAAACATTCAATATTAAATTTGAACGTACATTTTAATTTACCGGGGCCACATATTGATTCCAAAAATTCCCGAAAAATAAATCTAGCTATATTCTGACGGTACGGTCCTAACAAAATTAATTTCATCGAATTTGGAGACCATTTGAAATATGGTCATTTTCTGGTCGATCCAATTCAAACTGAAATTACCAAACACGTTTTAATTTACCATGCTCACATATTAATTCCAAAAATTATGGAATTTTAAACCTAGCAATAAATTGACACTCCGGATCCAACCAAAATTGTTTTGTCGAAAATGGAGGTCATTTGTAAAATGGCTATTTATAAGGGCTATATATTATATTAAATTCCATAGCGACTATTTCAAATTTTAAACTGGACATAACTTTTAATTCCTGTTATGATATCAAGATTTTTCTCATTCGTTAGAAAGATATAATTAAATAGATTCAAATATTTCTGGTTTTACTGAAATCCAATTTACTTTGAATCCTGTACATTCATTTGAAATTTGAAATCGAATTTTCAAACTGCCACGCCATTTCAGGCTCGGTTTATAATTAAAATAAATATATACATTCTAACTTTGATTTAAATAATTTTAAATCATTATTATTTAAAATAAATCATTTTAAATGTTAAAAATTTAATAAAGTAGCTAAAATAAAAAATTTAAATTGATTATGATTTTCCGAGTTGTTAAAGAGGGGATTATGGTAAAAATATTCTATACTGGGATGGATGGATAGAACACTCTCTCTTTCTCTCCCAACCATTGCACTCCAAGATATAACAATAAAAGGTTTCCCTCCAATAATCATTGGATCCATCTGCAACAACTTCCTTCTCTCGTCCTGCATCGAAAATTTGAAGTAGTATATTCCATTCACGACACTAACACTTAACCCACCTTTCAAATTCCATGCTCTATGACATTAGACACGAACATCAAGGTTTGGAACTTCAGAATCAAGGAAGAAACCAACTAGGTAATCTTTCCAATAGTTGGCTCCCTCTTGAACGATGTCCGGAGGAGGAAATGGGTTATCTGAGGATGAGGAGAAGATACAGGGGCAGTAAGTACCGGCACATCGAGGAAGGGAAGTAAAGAAGGATGAGTACCCAGGTTTGGAGTGTGAATTTATGGGCATATCATATGTAGTGGAAGGAGGTATTTATGGAATTAGCATTGCAGGTTTCTCATGTTGCATGCTAGTAAACTGTGCATTTCCATAAAATATCTCATTTAAATAAAATGAATAGCAACTGTCTTTTATTATACGTGAAAATCCAAGCTTGTCCAAACAAGATACGGAAATAATATTTTTTCTAATGGAAGGCACAAAATAACAATTTTCTTATTCTAAAATTAATCCAATAGGTAAGGTAGAGTGGTAACTTCCTATGGCTAATGCGGTAACACTTGCTCCATGTCCCACTCATAAGTCCACTTCTCTTTCTGCCAAATTCCTACGCTTTTGCATTTCCTGCAAATTGACATAAATATGTGATGCACATTTAGTATCTAATACCCAAGATGTAGAAGTAAATAAGTTGATATATATAACATTTATACCAGAATCGGGCGAAGACAAACTTCCCTTCTACTTCTTCTTCTTCATATCTTCTAAATAAGCATAACAGTTGCGTTTTCAATGACCCGACATTCACAGCAGTGACAATCACCCTCTTTGGGAACCCCTCCTTTAGGCTTTGATGCATTTTTGAAATTGTTCTTATTAGTAGTCTTCTTAAACTTCCTTTTCTTGCCTTTGCCCTTGGCTTTAGCAGCCTCCTTTTGTACCATCATTATGGTAGCAGGTTCTAGTTTCTTCATGTTGTTTTCAACAGTTCTCAACATGCTTAATAACTTCGTCAAGGGTTTCTCAATCTCATTCATAAGATAATTTAGGACGAATTGAGAATGCTTATTGTTTAGTGATTGTAGAACAAGATCGGTTTGAGCTTCCGGTGTCTACCAAAACCCTAATTTTTCGAGATACTCAATGTATTCCATCATCTTCAGCACGTACGGACCAACGGGTTACTTTTCTCCTACTTTGCAATGATTAAGTGCCTTGCTTGTGTCATACCTTTCTTGTCGAGCATGCCCTTTGAACAATTTCTTAAGGTGCTCGATCATGTCATAAGCATCCATGAACTCATGTTGCATCTGAAGCCCCAAAGTCAGGGTTGTCAAGCATGAGATAGCTTACATCAAGAGCATCATCTTGGTGCTTCTTATGGGCATTAATCTTTGCACGGGGTGTAGTACTTGGTGGTGCCTTTGGAATAGGTCCATCTAGTATATACAACTTTCTTTCTTGTTTGACGACAATCCTCAAATTTTAGTGTCAGTCAAGCAAATTAATTCCACTCAGTTTTTCTTTTTCAAGAGCAGACCTTAGTGATAAATCGTTGGTGTTGCTTGCCATTTAATATCTATATGAGATAATAAATAATAATGATAGATAATTTTGACAATAAAAATAATACCAATCATTGCATTATTAATATAAATGTATAAATAAAATAAATATTCTCACACTCAAATCAACATCCCTTTATTTTAATACACACACACAAACATATATATATATACATATATATTTAGGTGGTCCAAGATCCATATCTAATCATGCCTTGACTTAGCTTTAGCTAATCCCCAAACCATAACCTTTTAGATAGACATCTTATGTCAATTATAACATATATAATTCTTGGATCGCATGATGAACATTTTGTTCATAGAATTATTCATTTGCTCAATTATAGAATAATACATGCTCTTTGTCTTTAAGCCCATAATCCTGTTATGCAGCCTAGTTAAGTCAGATCCAATAATACGTTGGAGCGCCACATTTACTCCAACGCATATAAATAAAATAAAAGGATGCACAACGCTTTGGAATTACCTAAATCCAGTGATTCTGGGCATCGATGAGCGTATTATAAAAAGATGTCACCTTGACTTAATATAAACAATAGTTTTTAAAGGGATTTAAATTCGAATTGGCAAATCATGTTATTTAAACATTTTAAAATACGACTATTTTATTTTAGTTCCACATAAACATAATTAAATGGATATTAAAATTTTAGGCAATTTATATTTTAAATAGCATAATTGATATGGAATTAAAATATTGCTTAGAACATTTCAAAACCTAAATTTTAGTTCCCTTTCAAGTTCAGTTGAAGAAAATATAAATTGCAAAACATTTGTAAAAGAAAATGGTAAAATATGTTCGTCCCATCAAGTACGTTAATAAATCCAAGCCTTATTAGGCCCAGCCAATTTATGAAATATTATTTGAGCCTGATAACACAGAAATGTATATACCAACAATATGCAGTCAAGAGAAAATCCTTTTACAAGTATTTAAATGCATGATTACTTATAGGCATATAACATATACATATGTTCTGTCATTCCTCACGCAACAGAGTAACTATGGAATATAATTAACCATTATATTTTAAAAATGAAATTTGCAGAATCCTACTCATACTACAGCTTATACATAAACAAATATACATGTATATATATTCAACTGAGATAAATACAAAATTATAAACTGATATAAACAATTAAATTGCATGTTTCAATTTATCACAAAATCATGTAGATATGCATTGCCTAGATTTTATTGCATCACATTCTAATAGACATATGGCATATACATAGATAATTGAATAAATCTATGCTGCTAGCTATTTAATATTGAAACACGGTATCGAAACAACAAAACAAAGATTGGTCATTGCACTCAAATAAAATACCCATTCAAATATAATACCGAACAACATCAAATCCATATATATTCTAACAGTCTAGGTGGTTTTATATCTAGCATACATTAAACCAGTATGTGCATCATTCATATAACACAAATACATGTGCATCTTTTATATCTTAATATTAGTTATACACATACTGCTGTGTTATGATTAAAGGCATATACAAATATATATATTGTAACGTCCTTGATTTTTACTAACTGTGTTAAGCAATAAATTTTTGGTTTTCCAATGATTAATTAAAGTAATTATAATTAGAGTTAATACCTATAGAAAAATGTAATTTATCTTTTTTACCACATACATATGTATCTATATATGTATTAAGTTGTAAAAATGAAACAACTTATGTTAAACATTGCATTTACTTCATATGTGAGAATCAAAAAGGACTTATGCAAGTTTTAACACATTCTTTTATTTAAGATCATTTATTTAAATAGCTTGCTTTATATTCAGGTATGTCATCTAATTAATGAGATATATAACTAAAGATACTTGAAAACAAATCTAGTTTAAAATTTCCATGTGTATGTGTATGTATTAGTATACTTTAAAAACATCTCTAACCTGTGTTGCTAATTAAAGATAAGTAAACATATCCTGATTTCACATTTTTGGCTTTAAAATATGCATAACAAGATGTCTATACTTCATAAATAAGAAAATATAGACAAAAAGGATGCAGCACCTAAGAACTAGGACAATAGATTTGAATAGTTTGATTTATATACACATGTGCTGAGATTTTGTTGCTGTGAAACCTGGCTAAAGTAGGCATTTCTCTCATCTTTTGCACATGTTCCAATTTCAATCCATCACTAGGAACTAGGTCTGGGATCACTATAGCTAGAATTAAATAGGATTTAATTTATACAATTCATGTGCCACAATATTTACTTCTGCACATTTGTGATTTCTGGAAAAGAGTTGGTAGGAAAAAAACTTCAAAATCTTTTTGTTTAGGCTAGTCACCTATATATTTCACTCTATCTTTGCTGTCATAACCTTTAGCATAATAGTAGTTGAGAATTTAAGCCATCTCTCCTCACATCAAAATGCAGTGACATTTCTATTTGACAAAAAGCTAGAATGTAAAGTAAAGATAGCATTTCAAAACCAATTTGTGTAAAATTAAAACCTTGTGAAGCACCTGACCTTGCAGCCATAAGCTAGCATACAGCTTGGCAAGAAATGATAGTTTTTGCCATTTCCTTTCATACATCAAAACAGAGAAAAAGACAAAGCTTTCGGGTACACATGAAATTGATATGATAGTACCCAACAGCCAATAGTTATGCATTTGTATGGCTTGTACAAATGGAGAGTGTCCTCTGATTTCTTGGAACCATACGAAAACTTTTGGGAATTGGGGAAATAGCATTTTTCAATCACAATAGTAGGTAGCAACCTAGTCTTTTTCCCTTTTCAAAGCAGCCTGAAACCATATGTGCACGTTATTGGCCAGGCATGCATTAAATGCCTCACTTATTTTATAATTTTATCAAACCTATACAAAGGGGGACTCATCCATGCATTTTCCTCACAAACAAATCGGCTAGAACAAACTAGTAAGAAGAAGGAATACACTACACCAAGTTTTACCGATGAGTAAAATCATCTTTACCCTTTGATAAATCTTTGCTGTGATTAATATGAAATGTTCTCAAGTTATTTAGTCGTATATATGGTTGTATATGTGGTATATAGTACTGTAAGCACTGGTATGTTAATTTATATTGGCATACACAACCCTGTAAATGGAAATGGAAAACAGTCTCTGTAGTTATATGTGAATGGAAGCCAGTTAAACTTTTTAAAAATCCATAATGTGAATCCTAACAAGTTTCAGGTTTTGTTTCCTACATGAATTTTGTTCATGCATAACCCTAGTCTATAGAAAATTAATTTCGGCTTATATAATTGTGTATATTCCAAGATATTCCCACTTTCCTATCACAAAATGTTAAAACCTGAAATATCGACCAATGTGAAAGCATGGTCTAGGCATACGAACGGAATCGTAGAAGAAAACCATGAATTTTAATACATGTTTCTCGATTTTTAAGTTCGTGGTTTTTGAGATACGCTGTGATGGTCGGAGATTGTAAATGAGACGAACTCGGGCAATCCAAACATTCGGGATCAATGGCATGAAGCCTGAAGGAGCATGCGAGGTCATTGAGCATAGAAAAAATGTTAGATAAATTATTTTTCTAATGAATGGTTTGTGAGATCGAAGGAGAGATAGGCTTTTGGGGTATGCGTTGTAACCGTGGGGTAGCAATGGAGCTGCAACACCATGGTGGCTTTGGAAGGATGTGCAGAGGTGAAAACCCATACTGGCGGATGTTACCGTGGCGTAGCTCAAGTTGGATGTGGGTCAGTCGTCTGAGGTGACGACAGTGGTAATTTCCATGGATCGGGGTTTAAGTGGCTAGTTTGGTTAGATGGTGAATTTACTGTAATGAAAGTTGGTGAAAAATCTGGGTTTGAAGACAATAAATACGTGATTTATGGTGCGTGTAAGTGATCAAAGTTCATGGTTTTTGGTGCAGCGTCCGTGCATATGCATGTGTACACTGTTGTGCACCGTGAAGTTTCAGTGCAAACAATTGAAGAAGGAGGGGCGCATGGTACTGTTTTGGGCACTGGAGTCTGGAATCCATAATCAAAATACTAGAAAGATTTGTGATCTTTGTGAAGCTGGGTAAACATCGAATGGAGGCGTGGTGGAGAGGCAGGCTTCATAGCAGTAAAGTAGTGGGTATATTGAAGTATAATATGGGAAAAGAGAAATAATAAAAAGGGTAATACTATGTAGTTGATAATAGTAGTTAGAAAAGAAAAATATATAAAATTAAAACTGGCATTTTTGTGTGATACTTCGGAAAAGAGGTAGTGCATAACGAGAGGACTGAAGCGTGGGATGTAAATATGAAGGAAAGTCTTAACAAGTAGGTCTCGGCATTATTCAAAGTGGTGTGGACTTCTGAAATGTGGCAGGCGTGTATGGTCTAATCACCAGAACTTGGCGGAAGAGCAGTAGCCTACGGCGAGAAGGCGGCACCAACGTGAAAACATAGGAGGGTGAGGAACAATAAGGAGTGAGCCTTTTGTACAGGCGTTAGAAATGAAATAGGAAATTTGACTGTATAATATAGTAGTAGGTCTTGGCTTTTAAATCTGGGCGTGGTTTCATTTTGAGGCTTATGTTGGACACATGGAATGCAAGGTAATAAATGAAGTAGGGGGCCTTAGGGGTTTGAACTATGGACATTTTTGTGGCAACAAAGGTTGTGTAAAAAAAAGGAAAAGGAGGTGGGTTTGGGCTACAGGAATTGGACTTCAGTTTTAAATAAAAGGACAATAGGATTGTAAATTAGAATAAAAGAAAAGGGAGGAAAGTTAAGAAGGAAAATAAAAATAAAAAGAAATAAAAAAGAAAGAAAAGAGATTTTAAAATTTAATAAGAATTAGAGAAGAAAAGAAGTCAATATCTTGGGCAGGTGGAAGGAAAGACAGTAGCAAGAAAATCAAACGCAGTAGCTTGGCTTTAGAAGTTTGCCGAGTTTAAAAATAAAACAAAAAGGAAATAATAAAATATAAAATAGGAAGTAGTATAAATGAGACTTTAGAAATAAAGATAATTTACCAAATATGGAAAAGGTATAAAATGTCATATAAACAAGCTGTCATTTTAAAGTAAAGTACCATGTGCGACACACACGCTTTAGTTATTCATTTATGAAGGATAGTCAAGATTGAATAAATTACCGTGTGCGAAGCATACGCTTTAGTTGCCCAATTATAGTAGATTGTCAAAATGTCTGGATTTAAACAATATACCATTTTGTTTGGTCGAAGCTCAGAAAATAAAGGGTATATAAAATGAATTATACTTAATACAGTTCATTCTAAGCTAATAATTATTTCTTTAAAGAAATGTTCGAGATCAAATGAATATTGAAATCTATTCCTTAAGTATCGACTAACCATAAAAGACATTACGCTAATCATTTCGAAGAGGCCGTAATTATATTCTAATTCGATTTGATTTATATGCCATGTGTCAGAGATTATTGAAGATAATTGAAGACGCAGATATGAAAGGGCTATTCTTGAATAGCGCCTTCGGTTTGTCCAATCCCAGGACAACTTGTATGGACAAATGTCTGACAGAGTATTTCTAACTGATCACGTACGTTGATCTCTCCAAACGTCTATATATGGTGGCGGAGGAATTCATTTCTTTTGATTTATACCTAAAATGTATTTTTGGGGAAGTCAATTAGTGGTTGGCAAGTTTTGATGATGTGGCATTCAAAAGTAAATAAACCAGTGATGATAAAAGGTAAGTCTAGCCTCAGGCCTCACAACTAGGAAATGACAAAAATCGGGCAGGCAGCATGGCTATGTGGGTCGCTCTCATTAGGGTGTAGCATCACCTATCTACAGAAATTCCTTTTGTTCCTTATTCGATCGATTCTGTCCCATTCGGGAAATGGTTGTCGTACCCAACCATTGGTGATATACATTCGATACACTCAAGAGAAATAAGTGGTCGGTCATGTGTGGGCCGGGTTGCAAGATGTTTTTGTTGAACCCAGTGTATTTGCCACTAGAGATACACTATCGGAAGGTGGTTCCATACCTTGTCATAGTTGGAAACCAATTATCCCTAAGCGCTAAGCGGTTTTGATTGTATACCATATATGTGGAGCGTGAGATGCAAGCGTTCCGCTAGATTCCAAATCCTTTCTTTCTAAACGTTTTGAAAATTAAGCCATGTTATTTGCGGATTCTCATAAGGGGAAAACCCGTTCCGTATTTACGGCGCGGTCTTATGAGATATTTTTATTTCCTTAAAATGTTTTAAAACCGTTTACTCATACCAGTCCCCTGACTGACCCAGAGTTTATTTTTTTGTGTTTTCCCCAAACTCTTGGGTACTCATAACACTTTTTATGAGTAGACAAGTGAATCAGGTCATACTTAACTTGGAATAGCTGGATGGAGTTTCTGCATGCTGATCTACTCATCTATCTACGTTTAATTACTAAGTACTGCAAGTTTGGGTTGTCTATGATGATATGTAAAATTAAGAAGTTGTACTATGGAATGGTGTGTAGCCCTATGCCCAATATAATCTGATGTACTATGCTGTTGTAGTATAATATTATGTAGTATTATCTTTTGCTAAAATTTCGTTGTGAGATTCTGATGTTTTCTTTAGTTCTATCTTCTATCAATTCTTATTCTTATATAATGACATGACTTACGATGTGTTCGAAAGTTGGGTCGTTACATATATATTGATCAAGAATTAAGGTACAAGTCTTTTCCAGATTCATATTGTACATATATACTAATTTAAACAGCACCATAATGTTCTATACATGCACGTCCAGATGATATTCAAAATATATCTTTGCTAAACTGTTTACTATTCCAGCATGAACATCACTGATGGGGCTCATATATATATACACACACACACATGCACACACACACACACATATATATATATATATATGTGTGTGTGTGTGTGTGTGTGTGTATGTATATATACATACTCATATTTTATCTTTGCTTGCATAATGTTATTCCAGTATCATTTTATTAATCTAAACAATAACCGGTATAAGATTAGCATATAATCTAGTTCTTATTGGATGCATATACATGATTATGAAAACCTTATATATTTAACCAGATCAGTGGTATAATTATGCCCAGTTAACAAACTTAAGCTTTATCTAAACAACTCAGTAAAATATGTTCAACAATATAATTAATAAGCAGACCATAAGAGAATGTTATCAGGGGTTTTCAGATGCATATGGCTAAAGGAGATTAACAAACAAAATTTCCAGAACATAGGGATATTGAAACACCTCACCTCCGTTATGGTTACTCACTAATGGAATGCATTAACTTTGGTGAAGCATTTTGGGTAAAAGGTACAGATAATTTACAAGACAGACATATAAACAGTGGAAAATTGAAATCATTTCATAAATAACGTGGTTCAGTCAAAACATTATAAGCATTGTCTCAAAACCTAACTTCTAAATTATTACAATAAAACATGTGTCTTGATTTAAAACTCAGAGTACATAAAGAAGCATAAAACAGTAGTAATGCAGCATAAATCCCCAATAAAAGTTTAACCACAGCCATAGCCCAAGGAAAGAGAATCCAAGCAATACATCTACTCTCTTCAAGCTGGAAAAGGTCTGTACTAAGATGAAGTATTCCCTCCCTACGGACCTGGGGGGAACGGAAGAAAAGAAGGTGAAAGAAAACGGGTCAGACATAAGCCTGGTAAGTCCAGTGATTATTCAGCATGTAAACAGGTAAAAGGATCATGACATGAATAAACTGAATATAGGACAATACCATAGCAATAAGATAACATAAAAGAAGGCAAGACGAACTGAATATACTATCGCACTCATTTCCATTTTTCTGCACCTACTAACGAATGTTTCAACTGCCATCATGTGTTTATAACAAAGTGATCCCTTTTCCGATCGGCTTCTACTCGCATGCATTTATTACTTGTGCCATTCGGCCCCGCTTGATTGTAGATACCTGTGCTGGTCCCGCCATGGGATGTATCAATCCCTATGGAGGCAACCCGACACAAATTCAAGATGCACAGTGTATACTACTGATGCCCAGTGCTTGCTTTTTCCACTCCGGAGTAAATGCACGCCCATACTCCGTCGGAACCTACACTGCTGCACTACCCGCTGCTATTTTGACCGCTTATAATCAGCCCAGTAATCGTGCCCCACTCTGCCTAGTTCAGGGTACCGTGATACATCTATGTGGGTTACTGCTGAAATGGGTCCTCGTTACTAGGGTTTCCTAATCAACATGTTATAACGGCTAAGTGTTCTCAAATTTACCTAATCCCACCCATCTGTTTAACATGTTATAACTTAACCCTACCATTCTTAGCCTGTTTGTTCCTTAGCTTTAATTCATTCATTAAAGCACCAACCTCTCACATTAGATCTATATTGTTGCGGCCGCTAGATGTGTCGGGCGGTTTCGGGGAGTCTTACACCGCAACTCAATCTAAACTTGGGTTTTTGGTCTTAATGCGCTAACCTCTCACATTAGATCTATATTGTTGCGGTCGCTGGATGTGCCGGGCGGTTCCGGGCAGTCTTACACCGCAACTCAATCTATTACACATTCACATGCTATGCCAAGTGTAGTCAGTACTGTAGGATCTAAATTAACCCTAGAGGGGGGGGGGGTGAATAGGGTTTATCGCAGATTTTCACAGAGTAATTAAATAATCACAGCACAGATAATAATCAGAATAAATGCGGAAAATAAATAACACACAGATATACCCAGCTTCGGCAAAACCCTGCCTACTGCTGCATTCCCCAAGGTTTCTACTAGGAGTTAAAACAATCTCTACGCTTACAATTCCCTGTAAACTCGCGACACTCGCTCCCAACTGTTCTTAACCCTACGCTCAAAACCCTGCACTGGTTTTTATCCCCAAAACCAGATTTCCCCGAATTACAAACCCTGTAATTCGTCTCCCTAGTTTTCAAAGTCAAACTAGAAAACTTACAGATTTGATTACAAATTAAAAAATAAAAACCCTTATAAAACTAGAAACCCTTGAAGTTTAAATTAGGGTTATCCTCCTTTTGTATAACCCTTGGCCGGCCTCTTTTTTTCACTTGTGCTACACCTCTTTACTTTAGCCTGACTCTTTTCTCTGAAATAAAGAAATGGTGGCGGCTCTTGAGAAGTTCCTAGGGTTTCTTCAGTCTTCCCCCAAATCTCTGCGCTTGAGTGATGGAGATGCGATTCTTTGATGCACGACTTCGATGTTGCTTTCAAATGCTTCGATTTGGGTCCAAGTTGCTTACTTGTTCTCTGGTATGATTTTTAATTCGAGTTTCTCTTTGATTGTGCTTGAACTTGGATGATATTAAAACCGATGATGATTTGGTGTATTTATAGGATTAAAACTCCTAAATATTTGCTCTGATTTCTACGTTGAGACTTGGCCATGGTATATACGAGAATTTTGGGGCTTTTTGAATTGGCTTTCTTGCGAATAATCTGGTGATTTTTGACTGAGTCTTCCTTCTAGAATTTCTCGATATAACAGATTTGTAAATCCAATTTTCTGGAAACATTTTGCGTGATGAATCTTTCAATTTTGAATACGAGAATTTTGGGGCTTTTGAATTGGCTTTCTTGCGAATAATCTGGTGATTTTTGACTGAGTCTTCCTTCTAGAAATTCTCGATATAATAGATTTGTAAATCCAATTTTCTGGAAACATTTTGCGTGATGAATCTTTCAATTTTGAATACGAGAATTTTGGGGCTTTTGAATTGGCTTTCTTGCGAATAATCTGGTGATTTTTGACTGAGTCTTCCTTCTAGAAATTCTCGATATAATAGATTTGTAAATCCAATTTTCTGGAAACATTTTGCATGATGAATCTTTCAATTTTGAATACGAGAATTTTGGGGCTTTTGAATTGGCTTTCTTGATGTTTGATTGAGTCTTTTATTCCATAAAAATTGCGAAATCCTTTTCCTGAAAATATTGCCTTAAATCGTGATTTCTGGAATTTGAAATCTTCAAACTTGCGTGAGAGTTCTGGATTTTTACTCTGTCTTTCTTAAAATAAATCTTGATTAAAATAAATCTGTAAGACCAATTCATCTGGAGTCCCTTTGGGCTTTTTCTTGATTGAATTTGAATCTGAATATTTCAGTCATCTAACTACCAAATTTAAACCTTGATTTCTGGAATTTTAAAAGATTCTTTGAATCATTCTTTTCCAAAAAAACATTTTTCCGGTCTTTAAATCTGATATGAACAGTTGCTTTACACTTTGTCGAGTATAGATGAACATTTG
Organism: Allium sativum; assembly: GCA_030737875.1. Lineage (NCBI taxonomy): Eukaryota > Viridiplantae > Streptophyta > Magnoliopsida > Asparagales > Amaryllidaceae > Allium > Allium sativum. The sequence continues at coordinate 833,163,575 of CM060910.1, forward strand.
AATTTGTGAATGGATACTTTGCTTAAGTAATTTGCTCTTGTTCACTTCTGTTGATCAAAATGGGTACTGCACTTGAATTTTGCATGTTACTACATGCCTTGTATTGTTTATACTACTTGGATCTGTCTTTGACCAATCACTTGATCAATTGAATTCCTTGTTTATATTAGTGTAGTCCGTCCTGTTGCTCCTCTTTGTGACTGCACTTGTAAATGCTCCTATGTACTTGTTCTAGTACTGACCATCTTGATTTGAACTTTGCTCGGTCATTTGTGTTGAGCTGTAACTTCCACTTGCTCGACCCCTTTCTAGTATTGGCTCCCATATTTGATTGGTTCCACCAATGTTTACATTCACCTGAAACAATGTTTGGTTTGTACCATGACCTTGTTGTATTTGTCTATGTATTTCTTTTACTGTTGTGCCTGTAATTTTTGGTACTTTATTTATTTTCACTTTCACTGTTTTTCCGTTCATGTCCATGATCTTGCTGCTCCTTTACTTGCTGCACCATTGTGTTCGGCCATTGTTCTATGTACTCCTGTAGTTGTACCATGTCCATGTTCATGTATACATCATTACACTTGAGTCTTGCCATTTGAACTTTGATCATTTCTTCACTTTGAAATCTTCTTGTTTGTGCTATTTTTTTTTTTTGTGTGTACTAGTAATGTGCTTGACCATTTTGTAAAAAAAATCATCCAAATATGTTGCCTCTGCCTTGTGCTGAGCTGTCTCGACCACTTTGAATTTTTATTGACTTTACATTGAATTATTATTTGCTGAGCAATCTTGGGCTTGGCTCGACCATTTTGATGTGTGTTGACATGTGCACTGAGTCGAGATTTGTCCAAGTGGCTACTCCTCAGTCGCTACACTGGATTGGCGTGGCAGTGCACACGTGTATACGTGTGTGTATATGCAGCCATCCAGACGAGTTTTTCTGTCCCTGCATATCAGACCAAGTCTAGAAAAGTGATGAGAAACACACCATAATTCTGAGGCAAATAAAATTTAAAAATAAATTTTTATTTGCTTTTATTCTATTTTATTTTTGTTGCAGTCTACTGTGTGTTCTTCCTGTGACAGGTATGAAGACAGGATTTGACTGAAGGTTGTGAAGACAGAAGATGGACGATAGAAGACAGTAAAAAAAATGTCAATGTATGAAAGTGTTTGTATGTGTAGTTGTATAGAGTGAGTGACAGAGTTGTATGAATGAAATATAATATGTCAAATAGTGGAGTAAAAAGATGTACTTTTTGATATTGAAATAAAATATTTTTATTTAAATAAAATACTGTGTGATTGTTTAAATTTCTGTACAGCTATATTTTATTTAAATAAAATATTATAATCCTGTCTATTGTGTAGTATACCAGTACAGTTACAAACACATTCAATAATAAAATAAATTTGTTTGTTATCATCAAACAAAAATCATATATTCGTGTATACAACACTGTTATATACAACAATCTCCCCCTTTTGATGATGACAAACAAATAAAAGATTTTGAATGTGAAATATATTACTCCCCCTATTTGTATGCTCCCCCTACAACTGAAATCCCTCTATATATGTGAAAAAAATATAAATGATGAAATCCAATTGACCATTCTCCCTCTAGATATTTAATTTCCAATCTTAAAATATTTTTGAATTAAATACTCATCAGTCAAAATCTTGACAATTCTCCCCCTTTTGTTATCATCAAAAGGATAATAGAAATTGAAACAGTGATGAATATTGATTATAAATATAAATTCAAAATAAGAGAGAGAATATATATCGCAAATCCCATTTAATCAAACAAAAATCATAATAATCTTTAAATCAGAAGCAGATTTCACTTTCAGAATGAATGGATTTACGATGGATTTTATCGAATGAGGAGAGTTCAATAAAAATTGAATATTTGAATATAAATTTTAAAGATTTTAAATATGCAAAAAAGAATGTGTTAAGCACTTTCTAACGACGCATAGCCCAAAGGTCTTTTAAATGGGGTTAGTAGTAACTTAACTTTATCCTCTCTAATGAGTTCCATCCATGCACAGCCCGGAGGTCTTTTAAGTGAGAATGGAAGCACATAGAAATTAAGGTAATTCACCCACGCATAACCGCGAGGATTTTTAAATGGGAGTGAATACCAAGGATAAATTATTTATTTATTTATTTTTATTTTTTTTTTAATTTTAAGAATAATTAGAACTCCCCAAATTAAATAAAACCATGATGAATGATAGAAATATGGTAGATATAGAAGATGGTCGTGAAATAAGCTCTAATTCAAAGATATTATAAAATTTGTCTAATCATCATGAGATTTAAAATAATATCTCTTCTAGTTATGAATTATACCATAGTCGCAACTCATCACAGTTTCATAAATCTATCAATAATTTTGATGAGTCCCAAAAACGGTTCAAATTAATCAATAATTTCAATTTTTGAATAAATAATCAAAAATAATTTTAAAATTGAAAATATTAATTTCAAGAGGAGTTTTTGAAAAAAAATGCAAGCTTAAAAAATCAATCAGTTAATGAAATTTTCTAATATTTTTAACACTGATTGCTCCTAGACAATTTTTAAAACAATTTTAATTCAAATTGCCTATGAATTTTATCTAAATCCAGTTACTGATCTTCCAACTTATCATTTAAACACCAATGAATCAAATCAATTTCCTTATCAGAGCAGCACAAGATCATTTTCAAAGCAAGAATCACAAGTGACATCCTCAGAGAATTTTTAGACAAACTCAAGAAACAGTAAATTTGAAGATAATTGTTTGAAATCACCAAAAAAAATCAATTTTTTTTTTTTTTATAGTCCAAGAATTTCAACAATCCATAACGAATGATTTCAAAAACAACCAAGTAAAAATAACCTAAAAGAAATAAAAGGACGAGTTTAGAGATCATACCTGACTTACCATAATCAACGTGATGCAATGAATCTCCAACTCTGAATCTATGGCTAAGGAACTCCAAATAATTTGATATATGAATCAACTTGAATTTTATCTAACTTAAGCACAGTTGTTCCTCAGCCTCCCATAGTACCTAAATGTTTATATGATCGAGTGGTCTAACAAAAGTTGTTTTACCACTCTTATCTTCGTTTACACGTTTTGGTACCCAAACCCGTTTATATAACAATCCATTACTATTCACTAGCGTACCCTTTGGAACCCAAATTTGTTTAGATTTGCTTAAATTTATTTTGTTAATTTTTGGAATCCAAACAGATTTAAATGAATTGTTTTTAAACGAGTTATCAATTTGTTTATGATTTAAAAACCCTTTGAAATTATTAAATTTCAAAAATTCAATTTGATTGTTTTCAAAGCCAATTAAAGGTTTTTTAAAATCATTAAAATTTTGTTTTTCAACTTGATCAGATTCAAATCCAAGTCCCTTTTTATTCTGAACAAAAAATTGATTTTTTAACAACATGTTCAACGATTTCTCTCCTTTAGAAAATTTAGTCAAAGCTGACTCCAGTCGTTGAATTTTAAATTTAAGATCGCTATTTTCTTTCATTAAATTTGAACAAAGATTAATAGCGATTTTCCTCTTTTCAGCATCAGTTTGTTTTAAAATCAAATTTTCGTTTTCAAGTGTTTTGATTCTAGCATTGGACTTGGAAATTTCAATTTCAAATTGTTCTAGCTTTTCAAAATCAAGTTTTTCAGTTTCTCTAAACTTTTCAATCATCTTCTCAAAATCAAGATTTTCATTTTTCAAATTCATGTTTTCACTTTTAAGTAACTCAAGATCCGTTTTTAATTTCAAAAAATCGTTACTCAAAAATTTACATTTTTCACATTCTGAAAATGGTGAATTCTTAACTTTTTCAAGTTTTGTTTCTAAACTGTTATTTTCTTGAACTAGTTTTGACCTATCAGATTTTAATTTCTTAACTTTTAGTTCAAGAGAATCAACGGTTTTTGTGAGATCGTGACACATTAAAATTAAATCTTTATAATTAAAACTCGATACCTCACTTGAATTCTCTTCACTACTTTCTGAATCAGAATGAGCCATAAGACACAAATTAGCTTCCTCTTCTTCACTTTCAGAAACTTCTTCTCCTTCTTCATCATCCCACGTAGCGGCAAAAGCTTTCTTCTTTCTTCTGAACTTCTTCCTCTTTTCATTTTTAAGCTGTGGGCAATTTGGTTTGATATGACCGGGTTTCTTGCAATTGTAGCAATATACTTCATCGTCTGAATTATCTGAACTTTCGGACTTGTTGGTTTTAGAATTCTTCTTTCGTGGTTTGTATTTTCCTTTGGCCCACTTTTTTAAAACCATGGCTAGCTCTTCAGCGGGATCATCATCATTACTTTCAACAGAATTATTTAGAGCGATCGTCTTCTTCTTTGATTCAGAATCCTTTCGTTCTTCTCTTGCTTTCAACTCCATCTCGTAAGTAATCAGATTTCCGATCAACCCTTCCATGCTTACTTTATTCAGATCTTTTGATTCTTGAATCGCCGTCACCTTTGCTTCAAAATTCATCGGTAGCACTCTCAGTATTTTTCTGATCAATTCCACTTCGGTATAGGTTTTGCCAAGAGCTTTTGCATTGTAGACCAATGATGAGAAGCGTCCATACATCTCTTTTATATCTTCGTCTTTTTGCATAGAGAAATTTTCATATTCGTTGCTGAGTAAAGCGAGACGAGATTCCTTTACTTGAGATGTACCTTCGTGTGTGACCTCCAACGTATGCCATATTTCCTGTGCTGTCTCACAATGAGAAATTCGATTAAATTCAGTTTTACCAAGAGCACAAATTAAAGCATTCATTGCTTTGGCATTTGTTGAAAATAATTTTTTATCATTAGCATCCCACCTATCTTTTGGTTTAGGAATTTCAACACCACTAACAATAACAATAGGAGATCTATAACCCGTTTCAATAATATCCCACACATCATAATCGACAGAACTTAAGTAAATTTTCATCCTAGCTTTCCAATAGGCATAATCAGTTCCATTAAACATTGGTGGCCTAGCTATGGACTGACCCTCAGAAAAAGCGTTGTTTGACAAATTCATGACTCTAGAGTTAAAATAAAATACCTGCTCTGATACCACTTGTAGGATCTAAATTAACCCTAGAGGGGGGGTGAATAGGGTTTATCGCAGATTTTCACAGAGTAATTAAATAATCACAGCACAGATAATAATCAGAATAAATGCGGAAAATAAATAACACACAGATATACCCAGCTTCGGCAAAACCCTGCCTACTGCTGCATTCCCCAAGGTTTCTACTAGGAGTTAAAACAATCTCTACGCTTACAATTCCCTGTAAACTCGCGACACTCGCTCCCAACTGTTCTTAACCCTACGCTCAAAACCCTGCACTGGTTTTTATCCCCAAAACCAGATTTCCCCGAATTACAAACCCTGTAATTCGTCTCCCTAGTTTTCAAAGTCAAACTAGAAAACTTACAGTTTTGATTACAAATTAAAAAATAAAAACCCTTATAAAACTAGAAACCCTTGAAGTTTAAATTAGGGTTATCCTCCTTTTGTATAACCCTTGGCCGGCCTCTTTTTTTCACTTGTGCTACACCTCTTTACTTTAGCCCGACTCTTTTCTCTGAAATAAAGAAATGGTGGCGGCTCTTGAGAAGTTCCTAGGGTTTCTTCAGTCTTCCCCCAAATCTCTGCGCTTGAGTGATGGAGATGCGATTCTTTGATGCGCGACTTCGATGTTGCTTTCAAATGCTTCGATTTGGGTCCAAGTTGCTTACTTGTTCTCTGGTATGATTTTTAATTCGAGTTTCTCTTTGATTGTGCTTGAACTTGGATGATATTAAAACCGATGATGATTTGGTGTATTTATAGGATTAAAACTCCTAAATATTTGCTCTGATTTCTACGTTGAGACTTGGCCATGGTATATACGAGAATTTTGGGGCTTTTTGAATTGGCTTTCTTGCGAATAATCTGGTGATTTTTGACTGAGTCTTCCTTCTAGAATTTCTCGATATAACAGATTTGTAAATCCAATTTTCTGGAAACATTTTGCGTGATGAATCTTTCAATTTTGAATACGAGAATTTTGGGGCTTTTGAATTGGCTTTCTTGCGAATAATCTGGTGATTTTTGACTGAGTCTTCCTTCTAGAAATTCTCGATATAATAGATTTGTAAATCCAATTTTCTGGAAACATTTTGCGTGATGAATCTTTCAATTTTGAATACGAGAATTTTGGGGCTTTTGAATTGGCTTTCTTGCGAATAATCTTGTGATTTTTGACTGAGTCTTCCTTCTAGAAATTCTCGATATAATAGATTTGTAAATCCAATTTTCTGGAAACATTTTGCATGATGAATCTTTCAATTTTGAATACGAGAATTTTGGGGCTTTTGAATTGGCTTTCTTGATGTTTGATTGAGTCTTTTATTCCATAAAAATTGCGAAATCCTTTTCCTGAAAATATTGCCTTAAATCGTGATTTCTGGAATTTGAAATCTTCAAACTTGCGTGAGAGTTCTGGATTTTTACTCTGTCTTTCTTAAAATAAATCTTGATTAAAATAAATCTGTAAGACCAATTCATCTGGAGTCCCTTTGGGCTTTTTCTTGATTGAATTTGAATCTGAATATTTCAGTCATCTAACTACCAAATTTAAACCTTGATTTCTGGAATTTTAAAAGATTCTTTGAATCATTCTTTTCCAAAAAAACATTTTTCCGGTCTTTAAATCTGATATGAACAGTTGCTTTACACTTTGTCGAGTATAGATGAACATTTGAATTTGTGAATGGATACTTTGCTTAAGTAATTTGCTCTTGTTCACTTCTGTTGATCAAAATGGGTACTGCACTTGAATTTTGCATGTTACTACATGCCTTGTATTGTTTATACTACTTGGATCTGTCTTTGACCAATCACTTGTTCAATTGAATTCCTTGTTTATATTAATGTAGTCCATCCTGTTGCTCCTCTTTGTGACTGCACTTGTAAATGCTCCTATGTACTTGTTCTAGTACTGACCATCTTGATTTGAACTTTGCTCGGTCATTTGTGTTGAGCTGTAACTTCCACTTGCTCGACCCCTTTCTAGTATTGGCTCCCATATTTGATTGGTTCCACCAATGTTTACATTCACCTGAAACAATGTTTGGTTTGTACCATGACCTTGTTGTATTTGTCTATGTATTTCTTTTACTGTTGTGCCTGTAATTTTTGGTACTTTATTTGTTTTCACTTTCACTGTTTTTCCGTTCATGTCCATGATCTTGCTGCTCCTTTACTTGCTGCACCATTGTGTTCGGCCATTGTTCTATGTACTCCTGTAGTTGTACCATGTCCATGTTCATGTATACATCATTACACTTGAGTCTTGCCATTTGAACTTTGATCATTTCTTCACTTTGAAATCTTCTTGTTTGTGCTATTTTTTTTTTTTTGTGTGTACTAGTAATGTGCTTGACCATTTTGTAAAAAAAATCATCCAAATATGTTGCCTCTGCCTTGTGCTGAGCTGTCTCGACCACTTTGAATTTTTATTGACTTTACATTGAATTATTATTTGCTGAGCAATCTTGGGCTTGGCTCGACCATTTTGATGTGTGTTGACATGTGCACTGAGTCGAGATTTGTCCAAGTGGCTACTCCTCAGTCGCTACACTGGATTGGCGTGGCAGTGCACACGTGTATACGTGTGTGTATATGCAGCCATCCAGACGAGTTTTTCTGTCCCTGCATATCAGACCAAGTCTAGAAAAGTGATGAGAAACACACCATAATTCTGAGGCAAATAAAATTTAAAAATAAATTTTTATTTGCTTTTATTCTATTTTATTTTTGTTGCAGTCTACTGTGTGTTCTTCCTGTGACAGGTATGAAGACAGGATTTGACTGAAGGTTGTGAAGACAGAAGATGGACGATAGAAGACAGTAAAAAAAATGTCAATGTATGAAAGTGTTTGTATGTGTAGTTGTATAGAGTGAGTGACAGAGTTGTATGAATGAAATATAATATGTCAAATAGTGGAGTAAAAAGATGTACTTTTTGATATTGAAATAAAATATTTTTATTTAAATAAAATACTGTGTGATTGTTTAAATTTCTGTACAGCTATATTTTATTTAAATAAAATATTATAATCCTGTCTATTGTGTAGTATACCAGTACAGTTACAAACACATTCAATAATAAAATAAATTTGTTTGTTATCATCAAACAAAAATCATATATTCGTGTATACAACACTGTTATATACAACAAGTACAAGTTTTATGCCACATTCACATGCTATGCCAAGTGGAGTCAGTACAAGTTTTATGCCACATTTACATGCTATGCCAAAATTTACTCAATTAAATTATACCCAATTTTCCCGTGCTATAATCGCACGTACGACGAGATTCAATCTAAGTTCCGAATGAACTTAGTATTCACAAAGGAAAAAAAGGGAAAAATAGAGAAGGAGCATAAGAATTGACATAAGGAAAAATAGGCATGTAAAGGTATACCCAATTCAAGAATCAAGTTTCAATAGGCATGTTGTTCATTAACAATAAGTGTGGGAAAGCTAAGCAGTTTACACCATAGGTATAAAGATTAGATAGGATTGGACTAAAGAGAATCACTAATTTTGATGTACAACATGATAAGTCTCATTATATCAATCACAATAGTCTCATAGGCATAGGACGTACAACATGATAAGTTCCATCATATCAATCACAACAGTCTCATAGGCATGAAGGTTCCATTTTGTCAATCACAAGTCTCATAGGCATGATAGGTGTCATTACATCAATCACAATAGTCTCATAGGCATAGGCAATTCAGATTTGACAAAAGGATATGTAACGACCCGTATTCTACACATCATAGGATTGTAGAATATTTATTTGTTTCCCGTATGAAGTTGTATGGTCATGTAACTTTGGGAAACATCTATTAGAGTCATTTCCCATGTTCATGATTTTTGTCGATTTTTAAATGACCATTTTGCTCTTAGTTGGTACTGTTTTGGCCATAACTTTTGATTGGAAAGGAATTTTAACCTGAAACCACTTCCATTGGATTCGTTTGATGGTTTACCTTTCCGTAGAGTGGTCATAATAGCCAACGGACTTACCGTTTGGGAGATATGGCTGAAATAAGGTTTGGAGGGTGAAAAACTGCTTAACCGGGCCAAATCGGGTGATTAGTGAGTAGGCCCATAACCCATTTCAGGATTAGGGTTATGGGGAGGCTGAAACGAGATAGAGGATCATTCCATTTCAGTTTTCTAGCCTCCACTTATCACCAAGGAACCCTAAAAATGGCCTCCAACCTCTAAATCACCTCCAAATCACCTTTTGGTCAAGGATTTGGCTTAGTAACCCCTAATCAAGGAAGATCTACACCAAATCAACATTGGAGCTGCTGTGTAGGATTGGGATTTGCATCAAATCAGAGATTTATTTCAGATCTTAGTTTATTTGTGGCTAAGGTAAGTGATTTGCATAGTTTTGCACTAATTATGGCTAATTAGGGTTGATTAGTGTTAATTAATGAATTTAAACATGATAAAATTCTGGAAAAATGTTTATAAAATTCGGAATGATGTTTTAGAACTCTGATATGAATTTGGGTTAATTTGGTTAAGTTTTGCTAATCATATCATAAGATTCACCTAAACATGCTTAAGGGAAAATATGGGGTTTTGGCTATGTTTGATCCATTTTAACCTATCGTGTTGTTGTTTTGATGCTTGTGGTTGATTATATATGTTCCTATGACTGTATGGTATGCTTTGTGATTGGTTAGAATAGTTGGAATGGTCGAAAACGCCGTCGAGGGGCGTGAACAACTCGCTGGATAAGGTGCATGAATTCGGATCGGATGGGGATTGAGGGTCGATCGGATCGCCCTATGGGATCGTGGAACATCACCACGAGCCAAGTCATCTCCTCCGAGCCGAATCGTCTGCGCATGATCCACGAACACCAACCGTGAACTGCTACCCGATCTGATCCACTCGTGCTTCGTATCACGATCCGACCAGAGGAAAACAGCATCCACGATCCGATGCACTACGAGAGGCCGATCCGAACCAGGGGGAGCCATGAGCTGGAGGAGCGCGATCCGACCCGTATGGGGTATTCCTATCCGAACCAAGGAGAGGAGCACGATTTGAAGCAAAGAGAAAGAGGACCGCGATGACGATCCGAACCGTGGCGTGCTGAAGAGCCGATCTGATCCAAATGGGGTATGGAAGGCCGAACCGAACCGATGAAGACTGATAACCCGAGATGCAAAGGTAGTCCGAATGAAGGGTATAGACTCAGGATCCAGATAGGAACCAATGAGTGGACTTCATGAGTTGGACTTTGCTGTGGGACGTGTGCTAAGGAGTTGTCGACGTTCATAACTTCGATTCACCACTAAAAATGAATGATGGCTACTTATCAGTGCAGTAGGGTCATTATGACCTGACGGGCAAGGTTATGGTAGCAAGACTACGTTATCAGCGCAGTAGGGTCATTATGACCCGAGGGGCAAGGTGATGCGTAGTAAGACTATGAGCCAGCGCAGATGGGGTGAACAACTCCATGGGGCAAGTGGACATAGTAAGGATTGGTAAGGCTATGAGCCAGCGCAGCTGGGGTGAATAACTCCATGGGGCAAGTGGACATAGCGAGGAATTAGTGGCTACGTTATCAGTGCAGTGAAGCCATTTATGACTTCATGGGGCAGAGTGATCGTAGCAAGGCATGTTGGGTGATCGAAGTGGTGAATATCGTATGCTTTACGCACTGAGTGAGAGATGTGAGGATGGATGCTATGTTTGATTGTTTGCCATCATTATGACATGCACACCTCCCCCACCTCCGTATCTCTACACTGTTTGATATGGTACCTTAGAGTGTTGTACAGTATGTAGTGCTAACTCTTTGGTTGCAGGTCCAGGTTCAGGTATGTTTTAGTCTACCTGTTATTGTTCACTTTAGATGCTTATCGCTCATACCAGGCTTTATGTCTGACCCAGAGTTTTATGTCTCCTCTTATTATTCTGGGTGCTCACACGAGCAGACTAGAGACAGGTTAGCTGGTGATGCGCGAGTAGCTGATTCGGAGGCGGGCAGGAGGCTTCCACGTATGATATATATATACACATTCTCATTGTGTCGTTGGTGGTCGCTACTTGGGCATTAGTAGTGTACCTCCTTTATCTTACTTTTGCTTTGAGACAGTTTGAAAGTTGTAATAAGCTGTATTTTGGATTTCCGCTGCTATGATGTTTAGTTCTGGTTTTCAGCTTATGCACTGTCTCTCCTGTTTTATGTCAAGTATGTTATTATTATATTTTATTCTATGCGCTGTGAGACATTCTACAGGTTCTTTGTATGTTCATTTCCTTCTTTCCTTTCCTTTTCACGACCCGTTCCGTGCTAACTGGACATGTGTACAGCGCACTTTTGGAGTGAGTGTCGGTTGGTGCGGGCCGGGCCGTCACAGGATAAGCATGAATTAGAATTAGGCATAGTTCTAAATTCGATTATTACAGTCGTGATTTCTATTAGGTGTTTAAATCTGAATAATAACTGAACTTACAGAAAAAGAACAAATCTTGTATTCTGGGATCTGATTTCTGAATTTGTTAAGCTTATCCTTTGATGTAGACGTTTGATTCTCTAGTTTGGATTTGGTTTGCAGCTTTCTAACTTGATTTCTAATTTGGAGAAGATGGAGACTAGGCTAGCTTAGACATGGACAGCATGCCGGCTTCATAGAATAGGGTTATGAGGCCTAGGGTTGAGCTTTGGGGTGATTATATAGAAGTCTAGGATTAATTCTAGCCTTTAGATTAGTCTAGGAGTAATCAGAGCCATTTAACCCAAGAGAGGTGTCATCCACCCAACCACAGCACGACACATAAGCCCTAATACCTCAGAAATTTGTCATCAGGCCAATCAGAGAAGGCTACATCAGCTCAGGGCTATAAAAATTCGTCACGGGAATTGGATCTCAAAGGGGTCGACACCTATGTCGACACCCCTATATTGGGGTCGACACCTATGTCGACTCTCCTTTGGGGGGGGGGGGGGATCGACACCTCTGAGCAGGAAATTTCCCGCTCAGCCCGCTCTGACCAAAATTCGAATTTTGAACAGTTTTGACCTTTAATTATTATTTTAATTTAATTTCTGTTTAAACTTGAAATCTTCTGAACTCCATAACTTCTTCATACGAAGCCCGATTTACGCAAACTCGGACTCTATCTCAAGCAGAATTCCGAGACGAACGCAATGGCATAACCCGTTTCACCCAATTCTTATTCTAAAAATTAAGTGTTCTTAAATTTGTTAATTTAATATTCATAGAAAATACGGGGTGTTACATTCTCCCCTCCTTAAAGGATTTTGTCCCCGAAATATCTAAGTTAAGAAGAATGTATCCTAACATCCAACATCCATCTACTCAACCATCAATCATGGGCATCCATTGTCCTTAAAAGATTTCTAATGTTTTCATGATCATATGCATAGTGTGTGTATATGTCCTTATCTAATGCAAAATCAGGCGGTCTACTTATTCAGTTGACTTCCTTGATGCGAATCATGTCGGTGCTATGAGTCCATCATGTATGCAATTATTCCTAATCGTATTTTGTAACTTCTACATGAGTGCACATCATTCATGCAAATGCAACGTCCACATGATAACACATCAAGTTTCAATCCATATATAAATACATATATGCATATGCAATATGAAAGTGACTGAGCCAATCTAGTACCTAGTTTGTATGTATATGCATCCACGAGCAAACACTTGCAACCATCAATCATAACATGTTTTCAAACACATGTTTACATTCATTGGTTTCTACCTGAGGATCAAGAATATGACCGAGGAGATATACTTAAAAGATAGATGCAAGCATGCATAAACTTATGGAAAAAGAGATCAAGAATGTACCCTCAAAAAGATAAGGATAGGCTACGCGTATCTTGTCCTCAGTCTCCCAAGTCGCGTCTTCCTCGGCATCACTCCATTGTACTTTAACTAGCTTGACCTCACGATTGCGTAGCTTTTTAACTTTTGTACCCAAGATATGAGTTGGAACTCTTCTCACTGTTGCTTCTCGTTCCACTTCTATTTCCTCTAGTATGCTTGGCTCCACAACTTTCGTAGACTCATGTAAGCACTTTCGTAGATGAGAGACATGAAAGATATTATGTACTCCAGCCAATCTTTCGGGCAGCTCTACATTATAAGCCATCTTCCCAATCCTGTTCAATGATAGGAAATGACCCTACAAATCTTGGTGCCAATTTTCCTATGGACCCAAAGGGCGAACGACATTCTTCAAAGGAGATACTTTAAGAAAAACATTATCTCCAACCTCAAATTCAAGATCGGTCCTTCTTTTATCAGCGTAGGACTTCTGTCTATCTATGCGGTCTTCATTCATCTTCGTATCAAGTCCACCTTCTCTAAAGTTTCTCTGATCATGTCAGGCCCAAGTACGAGCTTATGGTGGCTTGGTGATCGGCATGGTCTCCCATACAAGGCCTCAAAGGGTGCCATGCCTATGGTGGCTTGGTAGCTATTGTTGTAGGCGAACTCCACCAAAGGAAGGTGATCCTCCCATGTTCCCCCAAAATCAAGAACGCACAATCTCAAGAGATCTTCTAATACTCTGTTCACCTTTTCCGTCTGACCATCGTTTTGAGGGTGATAGGCAGTGCTTAGGCATAGTTGTGTGCCTACAGCCTCTTGCAAACTCTTCCAAAACTCGCTTGTAAAGATAGGGTCTCGATCACTTACTATGCTAGAGGGTATTCCATGCAGTCGAACTACCTCTTTAAGATAAATGGATGCTAATGATGAGGCAGTCCTCCTACTCTTAACAGGTATAAAGTGAGCGCTTTTAGTGACCCTGTCCACTATTACCCAAATACTGGTATCCCCCCTTCTTGACCTAGGCAACCCATCAATAAAGTCCATCGAAATACTATCCCATTTCCACTGTGGGACCTCTAGAGGATGAAGCAGACCACCAGGCTTCTTCTGCTCTGCCTTGACTTGCTGGCATATCAAGCATTTAGAGACAAACTCAGCTGAATCCTTACTCATGCCATTCCAAAAGAAAACCCTTTTTATGTCTTTATACATCTTGTCCCCACCTGTGTGTATGGTCAACTTAGAATGGTGTGCTTCATCGAGAACGGATTTCACCAAATCCCTTGCTTGTGGGACGCATAGTCTTCCATCCCGTCTCAACCAACCCTTGTCATCGATGGAGTATCTATTAAGGTGACTAGAAGTCACACCTTTAATTAGCTTATCCATCACATCTACTAGCTGAGGGTCTTCATGTTGTGCGGTTCCTATTGAGTCCAAAAGAGTAGGCCGCACCTCTAGCGAAGCTAACAAACCAGGTACAAATTCAAAGGAGGGTCTAAAGTCAAAGTTTGTCATATACTCCAAGCTTTGCCTTTCTACAAAGAGAGGACTTAAGGTCAACTTTTTCCTACTTAAGGCGTCCGCTACCACATTGCCCTTTCCAAGGGTATAATAAATCTCAAAATCGTATGAGGCAAGAAATTTCATCCACATCTGTTGTCTTAAGTTGAGATCTTTCTATGAGAAAAAATACTTTAACGATTTATGGTCAGTAAACAATTCAAACCTTTCTCCTAATAGGTAATGACGCCATGACTTAAGAGCGAAAACAATGGCAGCTAGCTCTAAATCATGAGTTGGGTAGTTTTTCTCATGTACCTTCAACTGCCTTCCCCATAATAAACTACCTGGGCTTCTTGCATCAAGACAGTGCCTAGTCCGGTACCGCATGCGTCTGTGTATACCGTAAACATCTTACTTCCATCAGACAATGTCAGAATCGGGGGGCTATTGTTAGAGCCCTTTTCAATCGTTGGAAAGCAACATCACAATCCAAATCCTAGGAAAAAGTTATGTTTTTCTTCGTCAACCTAGTAAGTTGGATTGAGATCTTTGTAAATTCCTTAATGAACTTTCTGTAAAAGCCCGCTAGCCCGAGAAAACTTCGTACTTCGATTGAATTCCGTGGAGTCGTCCAATCTTGCACTGCAACTACTTTTGCGGGATCCATGACTATTCCCTCTTTGGACACCACATGTCCAAGAAACCTTACTTCTTCTCTCCAAAAATGGCATTTGGAGAATTTTGCTTTAAGTTGATGTGCACGAAGAGTATCCATAACTTCCCTTAAATGCAAAGCATGTTCTTCCTCTCTTTTTGAGAAAATCAAAATGTCGTCCACGAAGACCACTACAAATTTATTAAGGAATTCTCTCAACACCCTGCTCATCAAGTCTACGAAGTAGGCGGGTGCGTTTGTCAAGCCGAAAGGCATGACAAGCCATTCGAAGAAACCATCTGGGGTCCTGAACGCGGTCTTATCTTGTAACAACCCGCAAATTCTGGGCCAGTTTAAAATTTTTATTTTGGCAATTTTAGCGGATTTTGATTATTTAAAATAGATTATTTTAAATAATATCGACGAGAAATTTATTTTGAATATAATTCGAACGTATATATTATACGCGTCGTCGTTAGAATATAAATATTTATTTATAATTATAAATAGAATTGAAAATGGCGCGGTAGTTCGATAATTCGATTTCAAACTTCAATTGAATGTACCGGGTGCAAAACAATCCGGATTTTAGTGAAACCAAAAATAATGGAATCTAATTGTGGATATCTTTCCAACGAATCCGAAAGATCAAAATTTCGTAGCGAGAATCAAAAGATATGTCCAGTTGAAAATTCTGAATAGTCGCTATGGAATTCAGGCCCTTAAAAATGGGAATTTTGCAAACGACCTCGGATTTCGACGAAACCAGTTTTGTTGGGTCCGTGGTGTCGAATTATTGCTAGGTTTCAAATTTCATAATTTTTCGAATCAATATGTGAGCGTGGCAAAGGAAAACGCGTTTGACCAGTTTCAGTTGATTTTAATCGACTGGAAATTGGCCATTTTTCCAACGGTCTCAGAATTCAACGAAACTAGTTTTGTTGGGACCGTATCGTCAATACGAAGCTAGAAAATATTTTTATGGAATTTTTCTAGTTAGTATGTGACCCCGGTAATTTGAAATGTACGTTTAAAATTCAATATAGTGATTTAAATGTTAATTCGAACGAAAACTGATCGAAACAGTCGAGTTGGCTCACCAGACCTGTCCCATTGTGTTCAGAATGGGGGTATTTAGCTGGGGACGGCAGTCGCTAGGTTCTGAGTGGAGTTAGCATGAACAAACAAAAGGATTTTCAAATTAAAAGAACTTTAAAAATAAAAAATAATAATAAAATATATTATATATAAGGAGATTTTCTGTCAAACCCTTATTCCACTTTGCCCCTAGGTCAAACCCGATTCTTCTGAGCCCCTCGCCATCGATTCCGTCGTCCGCCAGGAGAGCGCCACCGCGCTGGAGGCGCGTGCCTCAAGGCCGCCACCCGCTGTCGAGACCTCTCCCCCTCCTCGTTCCCGCCTCTAGAACCCTTTACCCCTTTTGTAGAATCGCGCGAGCCCCGAATCGAGCCATCGGAGCACGATGGCGCCACCATACCAGCGCCGCACTCCTCCAGCTCCGACGCCCTCCGCGAGCCACCTGCCTCCGACGCAGCGCCGACCCGACATCAGCCCCCCCCCCTCGGTAAGTCCTGTTTTTTTTTTATTTACTTTAAAACTGAAATTTTATAAAGGATTTAAAACTGAAATTTTAATTAGGTTAAAACTGATTTTGTTTTAGAAGTTAAAACTGATTTTGTTTTAGAAGTTAAAACTGATTTTGTTTTAGAAGTTAAAACTGATTTTTAAATAAAAGTAAAAACTGATTTTAAAATAAAAGTAAAAACTGATTTTTAGAAAAAGGTTTGAACTTTAAAATTGAAAAGATCGGGTTTTTAGAATAGGAAAGATCATATTTTTAAAATAGAAAAGGCGAAATTTTTATTGGGTAGAAGAAATAAAAAAAATATGATTTTTATCTATAGAACTTCGAAATAAAAATTCGATTTTTATATATTGAATAACGAAATAAAAATTCGATTTTTATATATTGAATAACGAAATAAAAATTCGATTTTTATATATTGAATAACGAACTAAAAATATGATTTTTATATATGGAATAGCGAAGTAAAAATTCGATTTTTACATATGTAGAGAATACGGGCAACGAAGATGAAGAAAATGCGAAAGCGACGAAGACTTCTGCAAAGTCTAGTGGTGAAGATTGGATAGCTATCGGTGAGAATTTCTCACCTTTCGATTTCTTTTCTAGTTATATATATATACTAGGATGCAGACGGTGCTTAGTAGCACCCGACACAATCGTCCACAGACCATGGACTTGTTTGTTTGGTTGCATAGATTAGTTATATGATGTGATTTGAAATTGAATTGTTGGGTGAAATAAATTGATTCGATTGATGTGTGAATGGCGTGGGCCTTCACTAGACCGGGGATAAGGCTAGGCCTTGTCCCGTTTCTAGTATCGTGCCGTTATGCCGCCGAAATTTTCTAAAATATGTTAGAAAAATAAAAATATCATTTTATTGAATAAATGAATTGAATAGAAATTCATAGATTGAAATAAAATGTTTTATCGTTAAAAATATAATTTTTAACGTGAATATGAAAATAGTGAAGTGAATAAATAAATATTCATTTACAAACCAGATGGTTTGTTTATGTACACTTATTTGAATGACATTGATTGGGACGATAAATTTTACACATCGCCCAACTGCACAACTAAAATCTGTGTTTGATTGTTTGAAACCCCACACAGGTGTTGGGATGAAATTTGAAGTTCACTCATCCTGATTGATTAAATATGTCGATCGATTGATTGACAGGCTGTTATAAGCGTTAGATATCTTTATTTGATGCTTATACAGTGTAGTGCACTTTGGTTGATGGTTAATCATTTTTCAATGCTGTTAAATACATGTGTTGTGTGAAAATCCATATAATTAATTTTATGTGGTAATTGATTGGGCCACATTCCAGTTTTAAAATAGAAATATTCGAAATAGAATATTTAAAAATAGAAATTTATGAAGCCGTGTTGATTAGATTGACGCCATTTTGACGTGAACGATATTTATATCGATTTTATTCATTTTAAAATGAATATTGAAAAGTGATTTCGAAATCGAATATTTTGAAATGAATTGAATTGAAAACGATTTCGAAATGAATTGAATTGAAAACGATTTCGAAATGAAATGAATTGAAAACGATTTCGAAATGAAATGAATTGAAAACGATTTCGAAATGAATTGAATTGAAAACGATTTCGAAATGAATTGAATTGAAAACGATTTCGAAATGAATTGAATTGAAAACGATTTCGAAATGAAATGAATTGAAAACGATTTCGAAATGAATTGAATTGAAAACGATTTCGAAATGAATTGAATTGAAAACGATTTCGAAATGAAATGAATTGAAAACGATTTCGAAATGAAATGAATTGAAAACGATTTCGAAATGAAATGAATTGAAAACGATTTCGAAATGAATTGAATTGAAAACGATTTCGAAATGAATTGAATTGAAAACGATTTCGAAATGAATTGAATTGAAAACGATTTCGAAATGAATTGAATTGAAAACGAATTCAAATTGAATCGAAAGTGAATTGAAATGAATTCGAATTGAATTGAAATTTGAATTGAATAGAAATGAATTTTAAAACGAATTTATAAAGGAGAATTCAATTTTGATTTGAATTGAAAAGAAAGTTGAAATAGCTTTTGAAACGATTTTAAAACTATTTATATAATTCGTTTTAAATAGAAATCGACGAAATATATATTATATATATTATATATATAATATAATGGCCTGAATAGAACGCGCCGCGCCGCGGCAGTTCGTGAATTTCGACCATTTATTTCAAACGGACATTACGGGAGATCCGACCGTCGGATTCTCCTAAAACCGGAACCGTTGGGTTCGTATCGAAAAGAGCTTTCTAATGAATATTAGAAATTAGAAATCTAACGGTTGGATTTGGAATTATGTCCAAATAAAATTCGAAAAAGGTCGCTGTAAATGCAGTTCGATGGCCATTGATGGAAATCGACTGTACGGGCCTTGATAAAATTATTAAAAATAGTAATAATTTGTGTAAAATCATAAGAAATGATTTAGAAAGTATTGGGATGAAAAACTCCATATTTGAAAGGATAAAAATAGATTTTTATCGAAATGAACTAGTTTTGAACTAGAATTATAATTCTATTTATTTTTAAATAAATAAATTGAATTTGAAATGGTTTTGAAAATAACCAAAATTTCCAATGATTGCATTGGAATGGACTTGAATCGAAATTGTCTTCGGAATATTTCGATGTTGGATTTCGTGATTATACAAATGTTGTTAGGGAAATTTGAAAGATATAGATATATATATCGTTATTTCCCATACGATATATGTTAGTCGTAGAATTTGATATTGAATATAAGCCGGTATATTTTCTATTCAGAGTCTTGTGTTTAATATCAAATGTGATTTGGGTTTGTCGTGAATGGTGTCTTCACTAACACTGTTCTTGAACCCAGTTGAGAAAAGATTAAATCTTTTTATTTAGATTTAATGAAGTGTACCAATTAAATGATATTTAATTGGAATTGAATTGATATTGATTTTTGGGTTTATCGTGGACAGTGTTTTAAATAACACTCGTTCTTTAACCCGATAATTAATGAATGTGATTTTGGGTTTATCGTGAACTGTGTTTTAAATGACACTGATTCTTTAACCCAGTTAAAGATTAAAACTAAGTGGAGTTTTAATGAATCTTTAATTAGATTGAAATGATCGAAAATGGAGTATCACCAGTTTGCTCCAGGCGATAGTTAAATCTTTAATTAGATTTGAACGTGAAATGGTAATTGAATTTACCGATAACACTGTGGTGTTAGGTATGAAGTATTACCAGTTTTACTTCATGGGATGAATAAGTTGGGATTGGGAAATTAAAACAAATGATTACTTCGGTAAGCGTCGTTAAATCCCGACTAGTTGAATCGAAATTCAAAAGGAGATTAAAGAATAAATTTAAAGGATTTATCTTTGATAAAATTAATGGGAACCTTTCCCTATGAATGTGAAATCAGAAACTAACTGTCGGTTAGCTAAGCAGAATGGTTTTCTGGATATTGATCTGATGTTGGTTTCGGCCTTCGGGGTTAATATTTGGGGAATTATTCTCTTGATTAATTTACGGTTAGTGGCTGATGAATTGGAATGAGGCGTATGTTGTGTTTGTGTAGCACTTATTTAAAATATACGCGAGTTATTCGGAAAGACCGGGTTTATCCCATTCTGAATAACTGATACGACGATAAGTCGAAGATGAAGACGATGGTCGAAGACCGGAGGTCTTCACGTCGTTTGGGTAATTACTGATGATCTTGATTGGGATGTACACCCAAGAAGATGGAAACAGTTAGTGATCGTCCAGACGTACTTGGAGATCGATGGATATGCGGGGTACTAGGTGCCTCCGGTTTCGTTCAGCCCCAGAACGGACTTGTAAATGGACTGTGTGTCTGACATTGGATTTTAGTCCGTGTGATTGATCTCTATTAAATATATATCTGTTTGGCGGCGGAGAATTTATTCTCTTGCTTAACGCCCTTCTCTGAGACGTACGAGCTCAGGGGTTATATATTGATGGATATCAAACGCATGGAGTGAATTGCCTGTGTGGCATGCCTAAGTGGCAATTGATCGAGGCTTCTGTTGAAAAGCAAAGTCTTGTGGTGATGATCAAAGCACGGCCTTTGTGGCGTAGCTTTGTGTAACGTTTGATTCGCGAGTTTCACACCCGGTATGAACCAAAAACGGGAGACGGACCTCAGGGAGGACTTGCGTTTCTTTCTAGCTAGAAGTGGCGTCAGTGGTTTTACACGCCCTGACGAGTTTGACTTATGTTGTTGTTGCTGTTGCGAGGCGCCTCGGTTTGATCGGACGATCCGGGTCTGATGGAGTCATTTGTTGACTCATTTACGCCCCATAGGGCGGAGAGACGTATTGTTCAGGCATAATAATCCACATCGGTGGACCGGCCCTGACGATCCAAGGCCCACCTGAGTCTGGGACCTGAGACATGGGCTAGATTGTCTCGAATCGGTAGAGGACTATCTTTTGCCTCGGTTCATTGGCGGAAATCCAATTTCCAAATACGTGCCATTTGCGGTTTTATTTGTAAACCTATTTATGGCGACATAGTGGCATGGGACGCTCATGCCGCCTATGATTGATACTTATGATTTGAAGTTGTTTTATACACTATGCACTTATTATAGTATCAAATAATCTGTTTTTAAATGTATCAAGCATTCTTTGGCTGTTATAAGTAAAAACCCTATCCCCCGGCTTGCGTTGCATTGTGTGATAGGACCTGGGTCTTATAACAGCTTCATTTTTCTTTATTTAGCATTGCGCTGTTGTTTTATGCACTGGTATTCTTGGGAGGAAACCCGTTCCGTGTTATACGGCGTTGTCCCTTGATTTACCTAGCTTTAAAAATAAAGATTAACTGTTTTAGTTCTCACACCAGTCCCATGACTGACCTGGAGTTTATTGTTTTAACCTAAACTCTGGGTGCCCCTATTTTGACACGGGCAGCTAGTAGTTTTGGTTTTGCAGATTTATATTCACAGGATCCTGGTTTACAGCTGGAACGATATCCGGAAAGCTTTGTATCCGTATATCTCTTCTAGTTGTGTATTGTATTATTTTCCGCTGCTATGTAATTTATTAAAATCTCTGATATTTCTGTGTAATATTCATTTATACTCTGTATATTCTTGTAATCTGATGCATTGTTGTAATATACAATGAAATGTTCTTCTGTATGCGTTCTGCTTTGTCGTGTTCTCAAACGATAGGGCGTTTCGAACGGTCTGGGTCGGTTTAGCGACTGGTTCGGACCGAGCGAAATTCCTAGCCGTCACAGTTGGTATCAGAGCTTTGGTTTACAAAGCTAGAGAACAAGACACATTAGAACCGTACGAAAGAATTCATCAGATATTGGATTAGTAATATCCAATGAGAATGACTCGTTAGAGATAGGATCAGTAGTATCCTAGAACGAGTGTGAAGAGTATATTTTTAAAATGAAAGTCAAATTTGTTTTGAAAATTTAAATCAACTATTCGTATTTGGTTATTTATTTATATTGATGTGGACAATCCAGTATATATAGATTTTGCGTATACGTCTGATCCGCGTGTATTCAAAGTTTTAATATACTGGATAGATATAGAATCACATTCTAGACACCCGGAGATGGTTCTGATGATTGATCGATCATCATCAGAATTTATATTCGTGTTTTGAAGATGTGATGTCTATATATTTCCTATTGACTGGTGTGAGAACCAAAATTAGATAGGGCTTATTGTTGTGATTTGGCATCAAAAATCTGATTTTTGTATATGTATCAAAATTATGAATTTGAAACTCTAATTCACTAATTGATTGATGTTTGTGTTGTTTGTTTAATTGTTTGCTAATTTTGAACCATTTTGCCTAATTTAATCAAATATTGAATTGTATTGAAAATTGGTCGCATTTGCATGCATATACATATATTTACATTGAACAGGTCATAGCAAGGAGGCTAGAGCAGAGAATAAAATTTGTTTGCCCGACAAATAGGTACATGTTTACTACATAATTTCCTGTTTTGTTTGGGTGATGATGATTTTATGAGCCTATTGGCTAGCCGCTTGGCTTTTTCTTTTTCTTTTTGAGATCTGAAGGACCGGGGAAGCTATTTGAAATTCCCCGATGCACCCGGTGCAGGGGAGGTTATGGCGAAATTTTTCGAAAATTTAGGGAGTTAGCCAAAATTTTGAATTTTTGAAAATTCTCAGAAACTGAAAAGTTGGAGAACGGAAGCCTGATCGATCGTAGAGTTGAATGATCAAACCACTTTCGACTTTGTTCCTTTTCGGGGACGAAAAGTTTTAAGTGGGGGAGATTGTAACAACCCGCAAATTCTGGGCCAGTTTAAAATTTTTATTTTGGCAATTTTAGCGGATTTTGATTATTTAAAATAGATTATTTTAAATAATATCGACGAGAAATTTATTTTGAATATAATTCAAACGTATATATTATACGCGTCGTCGTTAGAATATAAATATTTATTTATAATTATAAATAGAATTGAAGATGGCGCGGTAGTTCGATAATTCGATTTCAAACTTCAATTGAATGTACCGGGCGCAAAACAATCCGGATTTTAGTGAAACCAAAAATAATGGAATCTAATTGTGGATATCTTTCCAACGAATCCGAAAGATCAAAATTTCGTAGCGAGAATCAAAAGATATGTCCAGTTGAAAATTCTGAATAGTCGCTATGGAATTCAGGCCCTTAAAAATGGGAATTTTGCAAACGACCTCGGATTTCGACGAAACCAGTTTTGTTGGGTCCGTGGTGTCGAATTATTGCTAGGTTTCAAATTTCATAATTTTTCGAATCAATATGTGAGCGTGGCAAAGGAAAACGCGTTTGACCAGTTTCAGTTGATTTTAATCGACTGGAAATTGACCATTTTTCCAACGGTCTCAGAATTCAACGAAACTAGTTTTGTTGGGACCGTATCGTCAATACGAAGCTAGAAAATATTTTTATGGAATTTTTCTAGTTAGTATGTGACCCCGGTAATTTGAAATGTACGTTTAAAATTCAATATAGAGATTTAAATGTTAATTCGAACGAAAACTGATCGAAATAGTCGAGTTGGCTCACCAGACCTGTCCCATTGTGTTCAGAATGGGGGTATTTAGCTGGGGACGGCAGTCGCTCGGTTCTGAGTGGAGTTAGCATGAACAAACAAAAGGATTTTCAAATTAAAAGAACTTTAAAAATAAAAAATTAAAAAAATATATTATATATAAGGAGATTTTCTGTCAAACCCTTATTCCACTTTGCCCCTAGGTCAAACCCGATTCTTCTGAGCCCCTCGCCATCGATTCCGTCGTCCGCCAGGAGAGCGCCACCGCGCTGGAGGCGCGTGCCTCAAGGCCGCCACCCACTGTCGAGACCTCTCCCCCTCCTCGTTCCCGCCTCTAGAACCCTTTACCCCTTTTGTAGAATCGCGCGAGCCCCGAATCGAGCCATCGGAGCACGATGGCGCCACCATACCAGCGCCGCACTCCTCCAGCTCCGACGCCCTCCGCGAGCCACCTGCCTCCGACGCAGCGCCGACCCGACATCAGCCCCCCCCCCCTCGGTAAGTCCTGTTTTTTTTATTTACTTTAAAACTGAAATTTTATAAAGGATTTAAAACTGAAATTTTAATTAGGTTAAAACTGATTTTGTTTTAGAAGTTAAAACTGATTTTGTTTTAGAAGTTAAAACTGATTTTGTTTTAGAAGTTAAAACTGATTTTTAAATAAAAGTAAAAACTGATTTTAAAATAAAAGTAAAAACTGATTTTCAGAAAAAGGTTTGAACTTTAAAATTGAAAAGATCGGGTTTTTAGAATAGGAAAGATCATATTTTTAAAATAAAAAAGGCGAAATTTTTATTGGGTAGAAGAAATAAAAAAAAATGATTTTTATCTATAGAACTTCGAAATAAAAATTCGATTTTTATATATTGAATAACGAAATAAAAATTCGATTTTTATATATTGAATAACGAAATAAAAATTCAATTTTTATATATTGAATAACGAAATAAAAATTCGATTTTTATATATTGAATAACGAACTAAAAATATGATTTTTATATATGGAATAGCGAAGTAAAAATTCGATTTTTACATATGTAGAGAATACGGGCAACGAAGATGAAGAAAATGCGAAAGCGACGAAGACTTCTGCAAAGTCTAGTGGTGAAGATTGGATAACTATCGGTGAGAATTTCTCACCTTTCGATTTCTTTTCTAGTTATATATATATACTAGGATGCAGACGGTGCTTAGTAGCACCCGACACAATCGTCCACAGACCATGGACTTGTTTGTTTGGTTGCATAGATTAGTTATATGATGTGATTTGAAATTGAATTGTTGGGTGAAATAAATTGATTCGATTGATGTGTGAATGGCGTGGGCCTTCACTAGACCGGGGATAAGGCTAGGCCTTGTCCCGTTTCTAGTATCGTGCCGTTATGCCGCCGAAATTTTCTAAAATATGTTAGAAAAATAAAAATATCATTTTATTGAATAAATGAATTGAATAGAAATTCATAGATTGAAATAAAATGTTTTATCGTTAAAAATATAATTTTTAACGTGAATATGAAAATAGTGAAGTGAATAAATAAATATTCATTTACAAACCAGATGGTTTGTTTATGTACACTTATTTGAATGACATTGATTGGGACGATAAATTTTACACATCGCCCAACTGCACAACTAAAATCTGTGTTTGATTGTTTGAAACCCCACACGGGTGTTGGGATGAAATTTGAAGTTCACTCATCCTGATTGATTAAATATGTCGATCGATTGATTGACAGGCTGTTATAAGCGTTAGATATCTTTATTTGATGCTTATACAGTGTAGTGCACTTTGGTTGATGGTTGATCATTTTTCAATGCTGTTATATACATGTGTTGTGTGAAAATCCATATAATTAATTTTATGTGGTAATTGATTGGGCCTCATTCCAGTTTTAAAATAGAAATATTCGAAATAGAATATTTAAAAATAGAAATTTATGAAGCCGTGTTGACTAGATTGACGCCATTTTGACGTGAACGATATTTATATCGATTTTATTCATTTTAAAATGAATATTGAAAAGTGATTTCGAAATCGAATATTTTGAAATGAATTGAATTGAAAACGATTTCGAAATGAATTGAATTGAAAACGATTTCGAAATGAAATGAATTGAAAACGATTTCGAAATGAAATGAATTGAAAACGATTTCGAAATGAATTGAATTGAAAACGATTTCGAAATGAATTGAATTGAAAACGATTTCGAAATGAATTGAATTGAAAACGATTTCGAAATGAAATGAATTGAAAACGATTTCGAAATGAATTGAATTGAAAACGATTTCGAAATGAATTGAATTGAAAACGATTTCGAAATGAAATGAATTGAAAACGATTTCGAAATGAAATGAATTGAAAACGATTTCGAAATGAATTGAATTGAAAACGATTTCGAAATGAATTGAATTGAAAACGATTTCGAAATGAATTGAATTGAAAACGATTTCGAAATGAATTGAATTGAAAACGAATTCAAATTGAATCGAAAGTGAATTGAAATGAATTCGAATTGAATTGAAATTTGAATTGAATAGAAATGAATTTTAAAACGAATTTATAAAGGAGAATTCAATTTTGATTTGAATTGAAAAGAAAGTTGAAATAGCTTTTGAAACGATTTTAAAACTATTTATATAATTCGTTTTAAATAGAAATCGACGAAATATATATTATATATATTATATATATAATATAATGGCCTGAATAGAACGCGCCGCGCCACGGCAGTTCGTGAATTTCGACCATTTATTTCAAACAGACATTACGGGAGATCCGACCGTCGGATTCTCCTAAAACCGGAACCGTTGGGTTCGTATCGAAAAGAGCTTTCTAATGAATATTAGAAATTAGAAATCTAACGGTTAGATTTGGAATTATGTCCAAATCAAATTCGAAAAAGGTCGCTGTAAGTGCAGTTCGATGGCCATTGATGGAAATCGACTGTACGGGCCTTGATAAAATTATTCAAAATAGTAATAATTTGTGTAAAATCATAAGAAATGATTTAGAAAGTATTGGGATGAAAAACTCCATATTTGAAAGGATAAAAATAGTTTTTTATCGAAATGAACTAGTTTTGAACTAGAATTATAATTCTATTTATTTTTAAATAAATAAATTGAATTTGAAATGGTTTTGAAAATAACCAAAATTTCCAATGATTGCATTGGAATGGACTTGAATCGAAATTGTCTTTGGAATATTTCGATGTTGGATTTCGTGATTATACAAATGTTGTTAGGGAAATTTGAAAGATATAGATATATATATCGTTATTTCCCATACGATATTTGTTAGTCGTAGAATTTGATATTGAATATAAGCCGGTATATTTTCTATTCAGAGTCTTGTGTTTAATATCAAATGTGATTTGGGTTTGTCGTGAATGGTGTCTTCACTAACACTGTTCTTGAACCCAGTTGAGAAAAGATTAAATCTTTTTATTTAGATTTAATGAAGTGTACCAATTAAATGATATTTAATTGGAATTGAATTGATATTGATTTTTGGGTTTATCGTGGACAGTGTTTTAAATAACACTCGTTCTTTAACCCGATAATTAATGAATGTGATTTTGGGTTTATCGTGAACTGTGTTTTAAATGACACTGATTCTTTAACCCAGTTAAAGATTAAAACTAAGTGGAGTTTTAATGAATCTTTAATTAGATTGAAATGATCGAAAATGGAGTATCACCAGTTTGCTCCAGGCGATAGTTAAATCTTTAATTAGATTTGAACGTGAAATGGTAATTGAATTTACCGATAACACTGTGGTGTTAGGTATGAAGTATTACCAGTTTTACTTCATGGGATGAATAAGTTGGGATTGGGAAATTAAAACAAATGATTACTTCGGTAAGCGTCGTTAAATCCCGACTAGTTGAATCGAAATTCAAAAGGAGATTAAAGAATAAATTTAAAGGATTTATCTTTGATAAAATTAATGGGAACCTTTCCCTATGAATGTGAAATCAGAAACTAACTGTCGGTTAGCTAAGCAGAATGGTTTTCTGGATATTGATCTGATGTTGGTTTCGGCCTTCGGGGTTAATATTTGGGGAATTATTCTCTTGATTAATTTACGGTTAGTGACTGATGAATTGGAATGAGGCGTATGTTGTGTTTGTGTAGCACTTATTTAAAATATACGCGAGTTATTCGGAAAGACCGGGTTTATCCCATTCTGAATAACTGATACGACGATAAGTCGAAGATGAAGACGATGGTCGAAGACCGGAGGTCTTCACGTCGTTTGGGTAATTACTGATGATCTTGATTGGAATGTACACCCAAGAAGATGGAAACAGTTAGTGATCGTCCAGACGTACTTGGAGATCGATGGATATGCGGGGTACTAGGTGCCTCCGGTTTCGTTCAGCCCCAGAACGGACTTGTAAATGGACTGTGTGTCTGACATTGGATTTTAGTCCGTGTGATTGATCTCTATTAAATATATATCTGTTTGGCGGCGGAGAATTTATTCTCTTGCTTAACGCCCTTCTCTGAGACGTACGAGCTCAGGGGTTATATATTGATGGATATCAAATGCATGGAGTGAATTGCCTGTGTGGCATGCCTAAGTGGCAATTGATCGAGGCTTCTGTTGAAAAGCAAAGTCTTGTGGTGATGATCAAAGCACGGCCTTTGTGGCGTAGCTTTGTGTAACGTTTGATTCGCGAGTTTCACACCCGGTATGAACCAAAAACGGGAGACGGACCTCAGGGAGGACTTGCGTTTCTTTCTAGCTAGAAGTGGCGTCAGTGGTTTTACACGCCCTGACGAGTTTGACTTATGTTGTTGTTGCTGTTGCGAGGCGCCTCGGTTTGATCGGACGATCCGGGTCCGATGGAGTCATTTGTTGACTCATTTACGCCCCATAGGGCGGAGAGACGTATTGTTCAGGCATAATAATCCACATCGGTGGACCGGCCCTGACGATCCAAGGCCCACCTGAGTCTAGGACCTGAGACATGGGCTAGATTGTCTCGAATCGGTAGAGGACTATCTTTTGCCTCGGTTCATGGGCAGAAATCCAATTTCCAAATACGTGCCATTTGCGGTTTTATTTGTAAACCTATTTATGGCGACATAGCGGCATGGGACGCTCATGCCGCCTATGATTGATACTTATGATTTGAAGTTGTTTTATACACTATGCACTTATTATAGCATCAAATAATCTGTTTTAAACGTATCAAGCATTCTTTGGCTGTTATAAGGGAAAACCCTATCCCCCGGCTTGCGTTGCATTGTGTGATAGGACCTGGGTCTTATAACAGCTTCATTTTTCTTTATTTAGCATTGCACTGTTGTTTTATGCACTGGTATTCTTGGGATGAAACCCGTTCCGTGTTATACGGCGTGGTCCCTTGATTTACCTAGCTTTAAAAATAAAGATTAACTGTTTTAGTTCTCACACCAGTCCCATGACTGACCTGGAGTTTATTGTTTTAACCTAAACTCTGGGTGCCCCTATTTTGACACGGGCAGCTAGTAGTTTTGGTTTTGCAGATTTATATTCACAGGATCCTGGTTTACAGCTGGAACGATATCCGGAAAGCTTTGTATCCGTATATCTCTTCTAGTTGTGTATTGTATTATTTTCCGCTGCTATGTAATTTATTAAAATCTATGATATTTTTGTGTAATATTCATTTATACTCTGTATATTCTTGTAATCTGATGCATTGTTGTAATATACAATGAAATGTTCTTCTGTATGCGTTCTGCTTTGTCGTGTTCTCAAACGATAGGGCGTTTCGAACGGTCTGGGTCGGTTTAGCGACTGGTTCGGACCGAGCGAAATTCCTAGCCGTCACATATCTATGCTGTCTTTAGCCACTCTTAGCTGATGAAATCCGGTGGCCAGATCTAGTTGGGAGAAAACCGAGGCACCTACGAGCTGGTCGAACAAGTCGTCTATTCTAGGAAGTGGGTGCCTATTCTTCTTGGTCAGTTTGTTTAGCTCCCTATAGTCCACGCACAGGCGAAGTGAATCATCTGCTTTGGTTGCAAACACCACTGGAGCACCCCATTCAGAAATACTCCGCCTTATGAATCCCTTTTCAAGCAACTCATTAACTTGCTTGCTGAGCTCTTTCCTTTCCCTTGGAGCCATGTGTATAACGGGTAAAGCAACAGGTTTTGCATTATCAACAAGGGACATGCAGAAGTCTATCTCTCGCTTCGGAGGTAACCCTTTCATCTCTTCAAAGACATCCGAGTATTCACGGACTACTCTAACAGATTGCAAGTTTTCAACAGACGCATCAAGAGATTCTAGGTAGCTAAGCATAACGGAATTCATTGAATTACAAGAGATTTCGAGAGTGTTATCGAGGCAAGTCATAAGTCTAACTACTATCTTTTCACAATCGAGGATGGCACCATTACTGGATAACCAATTCATGCCTAGAATCAACCCATTGCCCGTGAAACCCAAAACATAAGCATTACATCTAAACCCAACGCTTAGTATAGAAATTTCCAAATCCAAACAAATCATTGATAAATAGGCCGAACCCCCAATTGGATTTAAATCTACCTTGGGATCCTCTACTATACTGGTTTCTAGGTGCAGAGATTCAACTGAAGTAGTAGATATAAAAGAGTGCGATGCACCAGAATAAAAAAGAGTACGAACTGGATGATCAGAAAGATAAACTAAACTCTCAACAGAAATATTTCTACCTCTTTCTTGCGGAGGTGCAATGAGAGCGTGAATCTGCCCTCTAGAAGTAGATCCAGTCCTCTGCCCTTACCCTTGCCTTTTTGGGCAATCCTTAGCCATATGTCCTATCTCACCGCATTGAAAGCAACCATCCATCTTCCTCTTCTTCTTCCTGCAGTCTTAAATTAGATGTCCAGGTATGCCACAAAATTTACACTTCCTCTTGTCACGGGGTTTGTTATTCTTCCCGCCTTTCTTGGAATCCGTCTTCTTATTCTGCAATCCCTCCACTTTCTTGTCTAGAGGTTCTTCCACCTTTGCCTCTTTCTTACCATCCTTGTCTTCCTCCTGTAACAGTGTCATGTCCACCAGTCTCTCAGAAGTTGCACCCATAGGTATATAAGACATAGCTAGGCTGTGTAGTGGCTCATTTAACCCTTTAACGAATCAGAGAGCCTTTTTATATGGAGTGTTAACTAACTCTAGTCCGAATCTAGCCAGGTGGTTGAATTGGTTGACGTATTCCTTAACCGATAGGCTTCCCTGTTTGAGTGCTAAGAACTTCTCCATCTGTAGGCTTCGTTCAGCTTGCGAGAGGAACTTCATTTCAAATCTCATTCGGAAATCCTCCCAAGTTTCAACTAGTCTCTCAGCATTAGTAATTTCCTACCAGTAAGAGGCTTCGTCCTTAAGTAACCATACAGCCAATTGTATCTTCTGCCTATCATCCACTTCGAAGATAACAAACAAATCTTCTGTTTCCTTGAGCCAGTTTCTTGCTTCCACAAATGACTCAGTCCCATTAAAATTCTTTCCACCCATAGCTCGAAAGTCTCTACATATCTTCGAGAAAGCATTCACACGTGGAGGAGGAGGAACGACTACAGCTGGGGGAGGAGGAACGTCTGCTGGGCCTGCGCCATTAGCCCTAGCCTCCAGATATCTTCTGAACCAGCCAGGTATCGGTACGCCCTCGGGAAGATTGAGACCCCCAGACATGCTGAAACGAAAAGAAAAGGTTCAAAATAAAGGATCGAAAGATAGTGCATATGGCTTTGGGGATTATGCCTTTAAAATAAAACAACATTTTTTCTTGAAAATGCTTCTTTAAATTTCTTTTTGAAAAAATAGTTTTCAAAAACTTTTATCTGATCTGGTAAACCATGGCTCTGATACCAAGTGAAACACCCCACCTCCGTTAAGGTCACTCACTAAGAGAATGCATTAACTTTGGTGAAGCATTTTGTGTAAAAGGCACAGAAAATTTACAAGACAGACATATAAACAGAGGAAAACTGAAATCATTTCATAAATAACATGGTTCAGTCAAAACATTACAAGCATTGTCTCAAAACCCAACTTCTAAATTGTTACAATAAAACATTTGTCTTAATTTAAAACTCAGAGTACATAAAGAAGCATAAAACAATAGTAAAGCAGCATAAATCCACAATAAAAGTGTAACCACAGCCATAGCCCAAGGAAAGAGAATCCAAGCAATACATTTACTCTCTTCAAGCCAGAAAAGGTCTGTATTAAGCTGAAGTATTCCCTCCCTGCGGACCTTGGGCGGGAGGGGGGAATGGAAGAAAAGAAGGCGAAAGAAAATGGGTCAGACATAAGCCTGGTAAGTCTAGTGATTATTCAGCATGTAAACAGGTAAAAGAATCATGACATGAATAAATTGAATATAGGATAATACCATAGAAATAAGATAACATAAGATAAGGCAAGATAAACTGAATATACTATCGCACTCATTTCCATTTTTCTGCACCTACTAACTAATGTTTCAACAACCATCATGTGTTTATAACAAAGTGATCCATTTTCCGATCGGCTTCTACTCGCATGCATTTATTACTTGTGCCATTCGGCCCTGCTTGATTGTAGATACCTGTGTTGGTCCCACCATGGGGTGTATCAATCCTTATGGAGGCAACCCGACACAAATTCAAGATGCACACCATATAATACTGATGCCCAGTGCCTACTTTTTCCACTCTGGAGTACGTGCATGCCCATACTCCGTCGGAACCTTCACTATTGCACCACCCGCCGCTATTTTGAATGCTTAGAATCAGCCCATTAATCGTGCCCCAGCCTGCCTAGTTCAGGGTACCGTGATAAATCTATGTGGGTTACTGCAGAAATGGGTCTCCGTTACTAAGGTTTCCTAATCAACATGTTATAACGGTTAAGTGTTCTCAAATTTACCTAACCCCACCCATCTGTTTAACATGTTATATTGATTAAGTGTTGCCTTAATTAACTTAACCCTACCATTCTTAGCATGTCTGTTCCTTAGCATTAATTCATTCATTAAAGCACCAATCTCGCACATTAGATCTATATTGTTGCGGTCACTGGATGTGCCTGGCGGTTTCGGGCAGTTTTACACTGCAACTCGGGTTTTTGGGCTTAATGTGCTAACCTCTCACATTAGATCTATATTGTTGCGGTCGCTAGATGTGCTGGGCGGTTCTGGGCAGTCTTACACCGCAACTCAATCTAACCTCGGGTTAGGCATGTTCATATTTAGCCATTTTACATATTTGTCCAAGTTTTATGTCAATATTTCCCAAGTGTAGTCAGTACAAGTTTTATACCAATTCACATGCTATGCCAAAATTTACTCAATTAAATTATACCCAATTTCCCCGCGTTATAATCGCACGTACGACGAGATTCAATCTAAGTTCTGAATGAACTTACAAAAGAAAATTAAAAAAAAGGAAAAATAGAGAAGGAGCAAAAGAATTGACATAAGGAAAAATAGGCATGTAAAGGTATACCCTATTCAAGAATCATGTTTCAACAAGCATGTACAGTTGTACATTAACAATAAGTGTGGGCAAGCTAAGCAATTTACACCATAGGTATAAAGATTAGATAGGATTGGACTTAAGAGAATCACTAATTTTGATGTACAACATGATAAGTCCCATTATATCAATCACAATAGTCTCATAGGCATAGGATGTACAACATGATAAGTTCCATCATATCAATCACAACAGTCTCATAGGCATGATAGGTTCCATTATGTCAATCGCAACAGTCTCATAGGCATGATAGGGGTCATTACATCAATCACAGTAGTCTCAAGGGCATAGGCAATTCAAATTTGACAAAAGGATAAGCATGAATTAGAATTAGGCATAGTTGTAAATCAGATTATTGCAGTCATGATTTCTATTAGGTGTTTAAATCAGAATAATAACTGAATTTACAGAAAAAGAATGGATCTTGTATTCTGGGATCTGATTTATGAATTTGTTAAGCTTATCCTTTGATGTAGACGTTTGATTCTCTAGTTTGGATTTGGTTTGGAGCTTTCTAACTTGACTTCTAATTTGGAGAAGATGGAGACTAGACTAGCTTAGACATGGACAGCATGACGGCTTCATAGAATAGGGTTATGAGGCCTATGGTTGAGGTTTGGGGTGATTATATAAAAGTCTAGGATTAATTCTAGACATTAGATTAGTCTAGGAGTAATCAGAGCCATCTAAACCAAAGAGATGTGTCGTCTAGCCAACCACAACACGACACAGAAGCCTTAATACCTCATAAATTTGCCATCAGGCCAATCAGAGAAGGCCACATCAGCTTAGGGCTATGAAAATTTGTCACAGGAATTGGATCTCAAAGGGGTCGACTCCTTACAGGTGGTTCGACACCTATGTCGACTCCCACTAGGGGGTCGACACCTCTGAGCGGGAAATTTCCCGCTCAGCCCGCCCTGATCGAATTTCGAATTTTGAATGGTTTTGACCTTTAATTATTATTTTAATTTAATTTCTGTTTGAACTTGAAATCTTCTGAACTCCATAACTTCTTCGTACGGAGCCCGATTTACACAAACTTGGACTCTATCTCAAGCAGAATTCCGAGACAAACGCAATGGTGTAACCCGTTTCACCCAATTCTTCTTCTAACAATTAACTATTCTTAAATTTGTTAATTTAATATTCATAGAAAATACGGGGTGTTACAGATATTCGGTGAAAAAAAAAGCTCAAAATATACATGTATATATATATATATTATTAAGCCAGGTCATACTTGCCAAAATTATATATATGGATATCTATATATATCTTGCATCCATGGGTATGTGAGACAAGCTAGTTTTATTTAACGAATCCATTGGTATTTAAACAATTAACTGTCAAAATATGGTTTTCGATTTCAACCTGAAGGCAAATAGAGTCGATACAAAGTTTTAAGCATCTATATTTTCAGATCTATATTTTGTACCAATCACAAAGTGATCATAGAATTTATACCAATCAAAGTAGTCTTTAGATCCAAACACACACACACACACACATATATATATATATATATATATTCATATTTATCTAGTTCACAAACTATACCATGTTCATAGAATCCAAAAGATCGTGGATATAACATATATAAAATAGATTTAATTCGAAATTAACCTTGATTTATATATATATATATATCAAAATTTCTATATAAAATACAAAATTCTTTTATACAGATACAACTTTGGATCCGATATAAAATATACAAATTTTATATTTTCAATTGAAATTTACATTAGTGTTCACAAAATTGTAAATATTCATATGTATACAGAACTGAAT
Organism: Allium sativum; assembly: GCA_030737875.1. Taxonomy (NCBI): domain Eukaryota; kingdom Viridiplantae; phylum Streptophyta; class Magnoliopsida; order Asparagales; family Amaryllidaceae; genus Allium; species Allium sativum. The sequence goes on from CM060910.1 coordinate 833,198,678, forward strand.
ACACGGTTTAAACCCAAAAATCGAATTCGAAGACAATCTAGCTCTGATACCATTGATGCAAAATTTGGATCTTTACACAGAAGATAATTATTCGAATTCAAAATTGAATCAAAGTCGTGTACCTTTCTTCAAATTGCGAAATCAAATAAAGTTGGTTCTTTGGTTGAATCGAAACGAACGCTTAAAGGGGTGTCTCTATCGAAGTCCGTGAACGGTGATCTCAAGATCGTCATATGGAATTGAGCGAAAGTGAGCTTGGTACTAGCCAAGATTGAGAATTTAGGGTTTCCTGAATCTTGTGTTGTTTATAATAATATAAAAGAAGAGATCGACCCTTTCTTTTATGACATAACAATGTGAGATTTTTGGTAAGCCTATTAACCCGTCCACCATTTTTATAGTGGAAGAAATATTCAACTTTTGATTTCCTTTTTTTAAGAATGGTTCTCACCCATTTCAACGTTCTTATGCATGACCCTATAGGTTATCATAACGTTGGTAACAATTTAAACAATATTTAAATAATAAACAGTGAGTGACATCTAGTAATACATTGTTGTTACCCAAGTTATAATAAGATCAATGATTCAATGCAACCTTTTCTGTGATTAGTGTCTTAATGTAATTTGAACCTTTTAACCAATATATCCAGGATTAAACCCGAGGCATGGAACATATCATCCTCTTTGTAATTTAATCCTTTTATCTTGTTCAATGAGTAGACTATACAAAACAAATCAATATTTGAGCACGGTCATGCATTTCATAGTCTCACTCAATCAAGAGGCCCATGGATATCATTATATATATATATATATATTAGGGTTAAATTCCATCTAGATCATTCATAATTTTCATTCGATTCGAGATGTATCCAACAATCACCTTTATCATCTACCTGGTTAAAAGTGTCTTTTGATGATATCAAACCACAAATATCCTCGAATAAAATTATAATGATTTTGGATCTAAGGACCAATACATCACTATAACTATGAGAATAACCTATGATACTATTAATTATATTCCATGTAGTTTTCTCATGTTGGATCAGCCCAATACGCTATTCTCCAATATGTATTTATGTGTTGACATTAATATCATGTATATTAATGATCAATGAGATATGATCATGAATCAATCAACATACTAGTCTCAATATTTTATTGTTGTCCTATATAAACAATAAAACTTGACAAGGGACATTTAAGAATTGTAATACTTAATATATTATATAATCTTATGTTCAAATTACTCACTTGAAACTATATAATTCTGTATTATTATTCTAAGGACTTCTATTATGTTAATATTTATATTATGCTGTAAATATAACATAACAAAATCTTTTATTCCAAATAAAATAACATTAATAATACTATTATTATTCACATTAAACAGTTTGCTTCTCGGGCACAAACTCTAACAAAAAATTACCCTACTCCTGATTTGGAGCTAGCAACTATTTTTTTCACCCTTAAGTCATGAAGGCATTATTTGTTGGGTGAGAGGATTGAGTTGTATACTGATCATAAGTCTCTCAAGTATCTATTTTCGTTGAAGGATCTTAACTTGGGACAAAATCATTGGATGGGGTTTCGAGCATCCTATGATATTGAGATTTCGTATACCTCAGGGATGGGCAATGTAGTGGCGGATGCCCTGATTAGGCAAAGGGTGAATTTGAGCCCGTTATTCTAGAGTGACAAAGTTTAGAGTTTATCTCATCTATTGATTTCAGATCATCTTTGCATTATGCAGTAGAATTATTTGAGGTACAACATACTATTGGAACATATTGGATACAGTCAGAGTGATGATCGAGAGCTAACATATATTTTGGATTGACTTGGTAGAGGCGAGACCTGTACAAACCTTTCTAGATACTTTATTGATGAGTTAGGATGGCTACGTTGCAATGGCAGTTTGTATGTGCCCCACACGGGAGATGTTATGAATGCAGTATTGTCTGAGGCCTATCTCTCTCATATGACCTTCCATCCGGTAGGAGATAAGATGTATAGTGATATGAAAATGGTCTTCTATTTGATCGACATGAAGAAGGATATAGCTAATTTTGTGGCAAAATGCATGTCGTGACAAAGAGTTAGGGTTCAGTAAAGGAAGGCTGGTGGATTGCTTCAGCCTCTTGGTGTGCCGTAGTGGAAGTGGGAGAGCGTCTCAATGGATTTCATAGGTCGTTTTCCTAGATCGAAGAAAGGCTATACCAATATTTGGATAATCGTGGATGGATGACTAAGAGTGCTCATTTCATCCCAATTAAGATTAAGAGAACTACAGCTCGGTCAACTTCGATATATTAAAGGGAGATTGTCAGACTTCAGAGAGTTCCCACGAGCTTTATTAGTGACAAAGACCCCATTTTTACCAGTAAATTTTGGAAGAGTCTGTAGGAGGCACTGGGGACACATCTGAGACTTAGTACTGGATAATACCCTTAGACATATTGAAAGAACGAGAGGGTTAATCAGAATCTTGAGGATTTATTACGACCGTTCCTTTTGAATTTCGGATGGACTTTGGAGGAGCATCTTCCCTTGGTAGAGTTTGTGTAACAACCCGTGTTTTTATAACGTGTAATAACCATAAATCAAGGCATAATTAATTTTTAAAATAATAATTAAGGGAAACGGGTTGCGCCATTGCGTTCGTCTCGAAATTCTGCTTGGAAACGAGTCTGAGTTTTCGAAAATCGGAGTCCGTATAACCAAGTTATGACCTTTCGAAGTTTTCAGAAATTTTCAAGTTCAAAACAGACTCAATTCGAATTCAAAATTTCGAATTTCAAACCTCCAAATGGACTGGGCGGGAAATTTCCCGCCCAGGACCAGGTCGACCTGGGGGTCGACTATGTAGTCAACCTACCCAGGGCCAGGTCGACCTGGGGGTCGACCTGGTGCCCGAGCCCATTTCTGAAGCTGGATTCACTCTGATGTATTTGGCCTCGTTTCTGTCCACATTCGTTGACCTGACCCTATAAATACAGCCCCTAACACCATTCTCTCTACACAAAATTCTTTCTGACCTTATGCTGCTCTGATTCTGGTTGAAAAGTTTGAGAGAAGGACTGCTTCTTCTACGTTGAGACTGCGTTAAGGGAATTGCTGATTTGGGGACTTCTATTAGGACTTGACTAAGTATATTCAACATCGACTCTCTTTTTCGAGTTCTTGAACCACGATCTGTAAGCCCCAGTTATTTTCTGATTTAACTGTAAATGTATTATGAATATGATGTAAATTGAAATTGGACCTATGTATGATGACTGCATTCATTCTCGTTCATCTTGGATCTTGACTCTTGAATATTACTATGACATTGATTTGGGGCCTATTCATGTTGTAAATCAAAAGAAACACCTCTTATTATCATGTTGAATCTGTTATTAGTCACATGTTTATGACTATCACCTTATGACAGTCGTTACCATGACTATACTATCACCTTATGACAGTCGTATCATGACTATACTATCACCTTATGACAGTCGTTACCATGACTATACTATCACCTTGTGACAACTGTTATTTTGAATAGTATCTTATCTTGCTAGATTTGGAATCTTTATGTTTGAGGCCAATATTCCATATGCCAGTAATGTTTTAATCTTTTATTTCAAGTCATACTATGCTATGCTAGTAATCACTTTTGCTACCTTATACTCGTTCCTTTTTATGTTATTCCTTAATTAGATTTATTTGTATCGATTCGAGCTTACGTGCGATGGGAATATGATTTAGGTAGACTAGGTAAAACGTAAATTAGCTTTAAACTTGAACATGAGCGTTGTTATCACTTGAACCTAAATATGGACATGAACTTGACACGATTTGACATGAAACATGACCTGAAAACTTGACATGAATCTAGACATGAAAACTTGAACGTGGGCATGACAGTTAGATAAACTTGAAAATGGCCAACTCGAGGTTGGGTTGAGTTTGCAGTGTAAATCTGCCCGGAACCGCCCGGCAAATCCAGTGGCTGCAAACAATAGGATCCAATGTGGGTAGTTGGTCATACTGCACGTAAAAACCCAAGGTTAGACTATGTTGTGGTGTAAATCTGCCTGGAACCGCCCGGCAAATCCAGTAACCACAACAGTTAGTCTAATGTGAGAGGTTGGCGTGCACTAATGAATTAATGCCACATGATAGGGTTAAGTCATGAATCACTTGAATATACTTAACCAACTTGACACGATGATTTGATAGGGTTAAGTCATGAACTGCTTGAACACACTTAACCAACTTGATACATGATCTGGATAGGGTTAAGTCACGAATTTGAATGACAACACTTAACCCATTAGAAACCCTAGTTACGCGGTCCTTTTCAGCAGTAACCCACTTAGATGTATCACGATACCCTGGGACTAGGCAGGGTGGGGCACGATTACTGGGCTGATTGTAAGCGACCAGAACGACGGCTGAGTAGGTGCGCCATTGTAGGTTCAGGCGGGCTATGGTCGTGCACGTAGTCCGGAGTTGAAAAAGCAGGCATTGGGCACCCGTAGATTTACACTGTGCGTGCTTGATTCGTGTCGGTGGTTGGTACCATAGGACTTGATATACCCTATGGTGGACCTAGCACAGGTACCTACATTTCAGGATAGGGCCGTATGACACAGACACATGACGAGCTAGGACTTGTAGGGAGCCGATCGATTAATAGATCATACCGTAGGACCCCGTAATGGGTCACTTCATGACACTGGGCTAAGGGATCATTTCATGGTTAATACTTGACATGGGTTAGAATACTAGTACAGTTGGTGCAGCGAACCTTGAACATGCAATGCTAGACTTGACTTATCTTGTTATCTTGATTATTCTACCAGTTCTGTTATTGCTTTATGACAGCTCATGTACGGTTTGGTCTTGAGCTATGCTATGGTTGCTTCTGCTATTTATGGGGAATATTTTACTTTTGGTTATCTTAAGTTTATGCTTCTTTGGAACTAGATGTAATGGAATAATTTGTATCTTGGACATATGAGCTTTTGATTCTTCTCTTGGAAATAATAAGAAGTTGGTTTTTAATTTCTACCGCTGCTTTATTTATGTTCTGCCTTGTGATATCTCTGTGCATGTTTGCCTAGATAATACTCCACCAAAACTAGTGCATTCCCTTTGTGAGTGACCCTAGCGGAGGTGGGGTGTTACATTTGGTATCAGAGCAAAAGGTTACTAGGCTGGGCAAAAGTTTTAAAAACCTTCTGAAACTATTGTAACACCCCGTGAAATCTATAACTGTGAAACTCACAAATTAAAGTATAATTAATTTCAAATCAAAGAACTAAGGAAAACTGGATACGCCATTGCGTTCGTCTAGGAAAAATACGCGAAATAGAGTCCGAGTTTTCGAAAAACGGATATCGTATGAAGAAGTTATGGACGAACAAAGTTGGGCGAAAAACCGGAGAAGGGTCAGAATGCACTGGCACACTTGGGAAGTGCGCCAGAACAAAAATGAACTGGCGCACTTGGGAAGTGCGCCAGTACATTTTTGACCTGGCGCACCTGCCAAGTGCGCCCAGGTCAAAAATGACCTGCTGGCCAGGTCTGGTCTAGTCCTGGCTGGCCAGGTCTGTGTTTGGCCGATTTTCAGAAGCTTGCTTTGTCATTAGGGCTAGGTGGCAGGCTCTAATTGGTCTCTCTTTCGAATGAATGGCTACGATCAATCCAAGCAACATCGATGGTCCTAATCAGTTCATAAACTCTATAAAAATAACCCTAGACTCAAATCTATTCATTCAAAAATAAGAACAAAGCCTTCATGCTGCTGAGGAACGACTAGGAGTAGCCACCAATTTGGGAGAAGACTAGGAGGAAAATTCTAAAGCATAAAGCAACTTAAACAAATCAAATCAACAAGGAATCGCATCTTCAAATCCCTAAATTTGAGAATTCGCCACACAATTGTAAGTAGAGTATTATTTTGGTATGAACAAATAACTGTGTTGGTTTGTATACTCGATTTGTGGTGATAAAGTAATTCATAATTGTGCATTACTATGATTCTTATCGATTTGGAATATTGTATACGTTTGGATATTCTCAAATTATGTTATTCATTATAAAAACTACATGTTTGCGGTAGTTTTATGCAAGTATACGTTTGGATATTCGCAAAGCATGTTATTCATTATAAAAACTACATGTTTGCGGTAGTTTTATGCAAGTATACGTTTGGAATATTCGCAAATTATGTAATCCATGTTGAAGCTACATGTATGTAGTTGTTTAATTGAAATTCATGCAAGTTTGGGGTTTGGCTACTATGCCATCATAATGTGTATTTTTATACAAAAATCATTTTGTGAGTAATTGGAGCAAATTTGGGTTATTATAATCCATATGAAATTATGTTGAAAATTTGGCATCATGATCTATGTATTAAGCCATACTTTTGTACTAGAAAACCTCTTTGTGAACTTATGAGTATGACTAGGCTATGATTGATATTTTGCATAATTGAAAACCATGTTAGGTCTATATTGTTAACAAGAATTATATGATGACATATGTGGTACATAGCTAGGTTAGATTCAAAATCCCATTTGCAAGTTTGCATGACTAAAGTAAAAATCATGATTTCATGTTAGAAATATTTAGGCCATAAGTATATGTGAATAGATTTAGAATCATGATTAAGTTGGATTAATTCTAGTTGAAGTATACTTTTGTATTAGTCACAAAAGTAAGCACCTTTGTAAACATGTAGTAATCTTATAAACATGATTTGCTTATGTTTGATATTATGCCTAAATAAAATATAGGTTTATGTTGTAGTTAAGCCTATGTGTCAATAGTGATATTCTTAACTTAACTACAAGTTTACATGGTTTGATTCATGTCACTTATGCTTTATGACCAAAGTATATGTTACTACTATGCAAGTACACCAGTTTCTATTTTGTAGTTCCAACGTCACGTTGCAAGTTCATGCGTTCACATTCCCCTTTTTGTGTATGTAATCACGTTTTAAGCCTCCCCTTTTCGCATGGCTAGGTTGGGCTTAAAAGGGCTAAGCCCAACATATATATAATAAACGGACGTATTAAACGGGGGAAAATAACGTTGGTTTAAATTAATTAATAAATGAAAATATAAAGTAGAAGGGCCCAAATTCAAGTATGGGTTGGGCCCCATGATTGGTGTAACCTTCACACCATTGATTTTTAATGGGCCGCAAATATTTACATATAAGAAAATAAAGAAGAAAGACAAAATATGTAAATGTAGAAAATACGATATGTTTAACCCGAGATTGGATTGAGTTGTGATGTAAACCTGCCCGGAACCGCCCGGCTGTCCAGTAGTCACAACAATACATATCCAATGTGGGTAGTTAAACATGGAGCCCAATAAGGACCCGAGGTTAGACTGAGTTGTGGCATAAGACTGCCCGGAACCAACCGGCAACAGGCAGCCACAACAATACCTGTCTAATGTGAGAGGTCAAGGCTTTAATAAGACAATTAAAGCTGAGTCAGGATTGTTAGGATTAAGTGGACTAAAGACTTAATCAAAATGGAACATGCTAAACTAAACAGACCGATTGGGGGTTAGGTTATAAAACACTTAACCAACTTAGCATGTTGGCTAGAAATAGAAAACATAGTAGCGGGGGACCCTTTTCAGCAGTAACCCTAGAAGGTGTATCATGATACCCTGAAACTAGGCAGGGTGGGGCACGATTATTGGGCTGATTGTAAGAGGTCAAATCGACGGCGGTGGTGTAGCAGTGTAGGTTCTAACGGGGTGCGGGCGTGCACACACTCCGGCGCAGAAAAATAAGGCACTGGGCACCAGTAGCATACCTATGCATTCTAGGGTTGTGTCGGGCCGCCGCCATGGGACTTGATACACCCCATGGTGGGACCAGCATAGGTAACTACAACATCGGGGGCCGTAAGACACATGTAACTATGCGAGTAGGAGCCGATCATCATAGAATGGATCACTTCACCCTGATTATGGGGTGCCAATTGGAAGCTAGTTTATATGGGTTCAGAGATTAACATGGGGTACGATAGTATATTCGACCCTAGATAACTTAACTAAGTTTATAGTGCTTTCCCACTTCTTGTTTATACTTATCATACCCAGTTCTTTATTCATAGACAGAATAGTCCTAAACTTACTCAGGCTTTATGTCTGACTCTACTTTTCTTTCGTCTTCTTTTCTTCCGTTTCCCCCCCCCCCCTCCCCAGGTCCATAGGGAGGGAACACTGCAGCTTGACCAGCCTTAATATCCAGCTTGAAGAGGAGAAATGTATTGCTTGGACTTTTTCGTTTTGAACTATGGCTTTGGACAACCACTATGGGGCTTTTGCAGTTTATCTATGTTTTCTTTATGCTTCTTTAAATAATGTAATCAAGACAGATTATGAAAGTGTTATGTTATGTTTTTTTGGAAAAGATGTAAGACAATTATGGTGATGTTGATGTAGCACGTATTTGCTTTTATGAAATAAAAGTTGTTGTTTTTCCGCTGTTTACAAATATGTGTTTTTATATCTGTCTTGTATATCTGTGACTTATACTTATAAACCTCCACCAAAATTAGGGCATTCCCTTTGAGAGTGACCCTAATGGAGGTGGGGTGTTTTACTTGGTATCAGAGCATAGGTTTACCAGATAAGATAAAAAGTTTTGAAAATTTATTTTCAAAAAGGAAATTTAAAGAAGCATTTTTAAAAAATAAAATATTATTTTATTTTAAAAGGCAAAGTCCACTCCCCAAAGCCATAGGTATTATCTCTTATCCTTCGTTTTGAATCTATCCTTTCTGTTTCAGCATGTCTGGAGACCTTACTCCCCAGCTGCTGACGCTTTCACTCCTCCTCCTCCACGTGAACCAGCAAGCGGAAGAGTCCCAGAGTAGGAAGACGAATAATAGTCAAACAAGAAAGGATCGTAACAGTAATAATAAGAAACGAGAAAAAAGGAAATGCAATTTTTGTGGTACGGAGGGGCACATAGCCAAGGACTGTAGAAAGAGGAAAAGAAAGCAAGGTGAATGTTTTCATTGTGGGGAGACTGGAAACATCAGCAAAGACTGCCCTGAGAAGACAGACTTTGAGAAGGGCGGGAAAGACAACAAGTCCCGAGAGAAGAGGAAGTGTAAATTCTGTGGCAAAGTGGGGCACTTAGTGAAAGATTGCCGGAAAAAGAAGGCCAAGATGAATGGTGGGTGCTTTTCTTGCGGTGAGACAGGCCACATGGCTAAGGACTGCCCAAAGAAACGAGGTATAAATACTTCTGTAGAAAGTGTAGTATGATCACCCCGTTCGCACTTTATTTGATTCTGGCGCGTCACACTCCTTTATCTCGTCTGCTTTAGTAGAATCTCTGCACCTAAAAACTAGTATGGTAGAGGACCCCTTAATTGTTTCAAACCCAATTGGGGGCCCAGCTCATTTGTCTATGATCTGTTTGGGATTGAAAATTTCTACTCTAAGCGTAGAATTTCAATGTAGTGCCTTTGTTTTGGGCTTTTCGGGATACGGTTTGATTTTGGGTATGGATTGGCTATCCAGTAATGGGGCCATTCTTGATTGTGAGAAAAGGGTTGTTAGGCTCCTAACCTAGCTCGGTAATACTTTGGAGATTTCTTGTAATCCCTCGTTTGCGGTTATGCTTAGTTACCTTGAATCGCTAGATGCCTCTATTGAAAATTTGCAATTGGTTAGAGTGGTCCGGGAATACCCGGATGTCTTCGAAGAGGTGAAGGGCTTGCCTCCGAAGTGGGAGATAGACTTCCGCATATATCTCGTAGATAATGAAAAGCCTGTTACGTTGCCTGTTAGACACGTGGCTCTATGGGAAAGGTAAGGGCTCAGTAAACAGATTAAAGAGCTTCTATAGAAGGGGTTCATCAGAAGGAGCATTTCAGAATGGGGCGCTCCAGTAGTGTTCGCCACTAAGGTAGAAGGTTCATTTCGCTTATGCATGAGTTATGGAGAATCACCTTAGTAAGTACATTTGGCAACGTGGCTGGAATTTATTTCCAAGAGATAGTTCTGCTATGTGGAATACCTGATAGTAAGTGGACGAGATCTAAAATTCACTAGTGAATTTTGGAGAGCTTGCATGAAACCATGAGTACGCCGTTATGTTTGGGCCGAGTATACTAGAAGTAGGGTAAGTGAAAGAGGAACGAGAGGCAACAGTGAAATAGGTTCCAACTCATATTTTGGAAACAAGAATTAAGAAGCTACGAAATTGTGAAGTTAAAGACGGACAAAGCATAATGGAGTTAAGCTCAAGGAATGCGACTTAGAAGATTGAAGACTAGATTCGTGCATCATATCTCTTCTTAAGAGTATATCCTTAATCCCTCTCTTCCTGTAGAGCTTACTTGCATGCTATCTTTTGTATATATCCTCTCGGTCCCATTCTCAATCCAATTTCTATTGCAAACCCCATAGGGAGTATGACTCATCTGTTAGTAACACATGTTGGGACTCGAGAGTTTTCGTTGGTTTGACTAAAGTTTTTGGGTTTTATAGGATACAGGTTGGTCTTAGGAAGGGACTCCCTTGTGACCTAAAAGGAGTCCATCATTCTTAGTTTCCTAGAATCATATATGGTGGTTGGGTTGAGTAATTCTTTGGGTGTCAGTCTGATGTTGATTTCGGTCTTCGGGGCTGATGCTTAGAGAGTTCTTCTCCTAATCAATATGTATGTGGCATAGATTTCCAGTTTTGACATTGCCTAATGGGCACAAAGTTTTTACTTGCTTCAATCATTCGACTATACCCTTAGATAGGAACAATTGGGAAAATGGCCTATAGATTAGAGCTACCCGAAAAATTGGCCGGAGTTCACAACGTTTTTCATGTTTCACATCTCCGAAAATGTCTACATGAGTCTGCTGAAGTGGTAGAGCCAAATATCCTAGAAGAAGCTGAAGTGGAACGCGAAGCAACCATAAGGAAAGTTCCAACCCGCATACTAGGAACGGAAGTGAAGAAGCTACGCAACCGCGAAGTCAAACTCGTCAAAGTTCAGTGGAGCGACGCCGAGGGAGACGCGACTTGGGAAACTGAAGCTAGAATACGCGCAGCCTACCCTTTTCTTTTCGAGGGTACATCTTTGATCTTTCCTTTTTCCTTAAGTTGCGCTTTTATCTATCCTTTTAGGTATATCTCCTCGACCCTATCTTTTAGGTAGAAACTCTTTGGATGAAAACATGTAGTTGAAACATGTTATGGATGATGGTTGCAAGTGGTTGCAAGTGATTGCTAGTGGTTGCTCGTGGTTGCATATACACACACAATCTAGGTTTTAGATCGGCTCAGTCACTTCATATTGCATATTCATATATGTTTGCATTCGTATATGGTTGAACTTTAATGTGTTGTCATATGGATGTTGCATTTGTATTAATGATTGTGCACTCATGTAGAATCATGAATAGGAAAATTTGCATACATAATGGATTCGTGGCACTTACATAATTCGCGCATTAAGGAGGTCAACTGAATCAGTAGACCGCCTGATTTTGCATTAGATAAGTACATGTACACACACACTTCGCATATGATCATGAAGCATTAGAAGTCTTTTAAGGACAATGGATGCTCGTGTTTGATGGATGAGTAGATGGATGTTTGGATGTTAGGATGTACATTCTTCCTGAACTTGAAGATTTCGGGGACGAAATCCTTTTAAGTGGGGGAGAATGTAACACCCCGTGAATTCTATAACTGTGAAACTCACAAATTAAAGTATAATTAATTTCAAATCAAAGAACTAAGGAAAACGGGATACGCCATTGCGTTCGTCTCGGAAAAATACGCGAAATAGAGTCTGACTTTTCGAAAAACGGATATCGTATGAAGAAGTTATCGACGAACGAAGTTGGGCGAAAAACCGGAGAAGGGTCAAAATGCACTGGCGCACTTGGGAAGTGCGCCAGAACAAAAATGAACTGGCGCACTTGGGAAGTGCGCCAGTACATTTTTGACCTGGCGCACCTGCCAAGTGCGCTCAGGTCAAAAATGACCTGCTGGCCAGGTCTGGTCTAGTCCTGGCTGGCCAGGTCTGTGTTTGGCCGATTTTCAGAAGCTTGCTTTGTCATTAGGGCTAGGTGGCAGGCTCTAATTGGTCTCTCTTTCGAATGAATGGCTATGATCAATCCAAGCAACATCGATGGTCCTAATCAGTTCATAAACTCTATAAAAATGACCCTAGACTCAAATCTATTCATTCAAAAATAAGAACAAAGCCATCATGCTGCTGAGGAACGACTAGGAGTAGCCACCAATTTGGGAGAAGACTAGGAGGAAAATTCTAAAGCATAAAGCAACTTAAACAAATCAAATCAACAAGGAATCGCATCTTCAAATCCCTAAATTTGAGAATTCGCCACACAATTGTAAGTAGAGTATTATTTTGGTATGAACAAATAACTGTGTTGGTTTGTATACTCGATTTGTGGTGATAAAGTAATTCATAATTGTGCGTTACTATGATTCTTATCGATTTGGAATATCGTATACGTTTGGATATTCTCAAATTATGTTATTCATTATAAAAACTACATGTTTGCGGTAGTTTTATGCAAGTATACGTTTGGATATTCGCAAAGCATGTTATTCATTATAAAAACTACATGTTTGCGGTAGTTTTATGCAAGTATACGTTTGGAATATTCGCAAATTATGTAATCCATGTTGAAGCTACATGTATGTAGTTGTTTAATTGAAATTCATGCAAGTTTGGGGTTTGGCTACTATGCCATCATAATGTGTATTTTTATACAAAAATCATTTTGTGAGTAATTGGAGCAAATTTGGGTTATTATAATCCATATGAAATTATGTTGAAAATTTGGCATCATGATCTATGTATTAAGCCATACTTTTGTACTAGAAAACCTCTTTGTGAACTTATGAGTATGACTAGGCTATGATTGATATTTTGCATAATTGAAAACCATGTTAGGTCTATATTGTTAACAAGAATTATATGATGACATATGTGGTACATAGCTAGGTTAGATTCAAAATCCCATTTGCAAGTTTGCATGACTAAAGTAAAAATCATGATTTCATGTTAGAAATATTTAGGCCATAAGTATATGTGAATAGATTTAGAATCATGATTAAGTTGGATTAATTCTAGTTGAAGTATACTTTTGTATTAGTCACAAAAGTAAGCACCTTTGTAAACATGTAGTAATCTTATAAACATGATTTGCTTATGTTTGATATTATGCCTAAATAAAATATAGGTTTATGTTGTAGTTAAGCCTATGTCCCAATAGTGATATTCTTAACTTAACTACAAGTTTACATGGTTTGATTCATGTCACTTATGCTTTATGACCAAAGTATATGTTACTACTATGCAAGTACACCAGTTTCTATTTTGTAGTTCCAACGTCACGTTGCAAGTTCATGCATTCACATTCCCCTTTTTGTGTATGTAATCACGTTTTAAGCCTCCCCTTTTCGCATGGCTAGGTTGGGCTTAAAAGGGCTAAGCCCAACATATATATAATAAACGGACGTATTAAACGGGGGAAAATAACGTTGGGTTAAATTAATTAACAAATGAAAATATAAAGTAGAAGGGCCCAAATTCAAGTATGGGTTGGGCCCATGATTGGTGTAACCTTCACACCAATGATTTTTAATGGGCCGCAAATATTTACATATAAAAAAATAAAGAAGAAAGACAAAATATGTAAATGTAGAAAATATGATATGTTTAACCCGAGGTTGGATTGAGTTGTGATGTAAACCTGCCCGGAACCGCCCGGCTGTCCAGTAGTCACAACAATACATATCCAATGTGGGTGGTTAAACATGGAGCCCAATAAGGACCCGAGGTTAGACTGAGTTGTGGCGTAAGACTGCCCGGAACCAACCGGCAATAGGCAGCCACAACAATACCTGTCTAATGTGAGAGGTCAAGGCTTTAATAAGACAATTAAAGCTGAGTCAGGATTGTTAGGATTAAGTGGACTAAAGACTTAATCAAAATGGAACATGCTAAACTAAACAGACCGATTGGGGGTTAGGTTATAAAACACTTAACCAACTTAGCATGTTGGCTAGAAATAGAAAACATAGTAGCGGGGGACCCTTTTCAGCAGTAACCCTAGAAGGTGTATCATGATACCCTGAAACTAGGCAGGGTGGGGCACGATTACTGGGCTGATTGTAAGAGGTCAAATTGATGGCGGTGGTGTAGCAGTGTAGGTTCTAACGGGGTGCGGGCGTGCACACACTCCGGCGCAGAAAAATAAGGCATTGGGCACCGGTAGCATACCTATGCATTCTAGGGTTGTGTCGGGCCGCCGCCATGGGACTTGATACACCACATGGTGGGACCAGCATAGGTAACTACAACATCGGGGGCCGTAAGACACATGTAACTATGCGAGTAGGAGCCGATCATCATAGAATGGATCACTTCACCCTGATTATGGGGTGCCAATTGGAAACTAGTTTATATGGGTTCAGAGATTAACATGGGGTACGATAGTATATTCGACCCTAGATAACTTAACTAAGTTTATAGTGCTTTCCCACTTCTTGTTTATACTTATCATACCCAGTTCTTTATTCATAGACAGAATAGTCCTAAACTTACTCAGGCTTTATGTCTGACTCTACTTTTCTTTCGTCTTCTTTTCTTCCGTTCCCCCCCAGGTCCACAGGGAGGGAACACTGCAGCTTGACCAGCCTTAATATCCAGCTTGAAGAGGAGAAATGTATTGCTTGGACTTTTTCGTTTTGAACTATGGCTTTGGACAACCACTATGGGGCTTTTGCAGTTTATCTATGTTTTCTTTATGCTTCTTTAAATAATGTAATCAAGACAGATTATGAAAGTGTTATGTTATGTTTTTTTGGAAAAGATGTAAGACAATTATGGTGATGTTGATGTAGCACGTATTTGCTTTTATGAAATAAAAGTTGTTGTTTTTCCGCTGTTTACAAATATGTGTTTTTATATCTGTCTTGTATATCTGTGACTTATACTTATAAACCTCCACAAAAATTAAGGCATTCCCTTTGAGAGTGGCCCTAATGGAGGTGGGGTGTTTTAACTATTTTCAAAACCATTTATAAAGAAGCATTTTTCAGGAAAAGTTTTATGTTTAAAAAAGGCTATTCCCCAAAAGCCATTAGCACTTTCCTTTATTTCCTCGTTTGAATCTTTTCTTTTCATTTTTCAGCATGGTCGATCTTAACCTTCCTGAGGGAATACCCATGCCTGGATGGTTCCGAAGGTACTTAGAAGCCAGGGCCAACGACGCGGGCACGACAGACATCCCTCCTCCTCCCCCAATGGTCGCGGTTCCTCCTCCTCCTGGTACCGCCTTTGCCAAAATATGCAAAGACTTTAAAGCAATGGGCGGCAAGTACTTCGTTGGAACTGAAACCTTTGTTGAGGCACGAAACTGGCTAAAGGAAAGAGAAGACTTGTTCATTATCTTTGATATGGGGGACCATTGGAAAGTTCAGTTGGCAGCATGGTTGTTGAAAGAAGAAGCTGCATTTTGGTGGGAAGTCACCAACGCTACCAGGCCAGTTGATACTTGGGCAAACTTTAGAGAGAGGTTTGGGCTTAAATACTTATCGTCAGCAGAGGAGAACCTTCAGATGGAGAGGTTCCTAGTACTCAAGCAAGGGGATATGTCTGTGAGGGAGTACGTGAATAAGTTTAATCAGCTTGCTCGGTTCGGTTTGGATTTGGTTAACACAGCCCAGAAAAAGGCTGTACGCTTTGCTCGAGGATTGAACGACACTACACATCTTAGACCTAACTCATATACCCATGGGGGCGACCTTTGAAAGCTTGGTGGATATGGCTCTACTTCATGAGGAAGACAAGAATATCAAGAAGGAGGTTAAGCCTAACGAGACTCAGAATAAGAAAGCTGACTTCAAGAAGGGGAACAACAAGAATAACAAGAGCAACAACAAATCACGTGAGACGAGGAAGTGCAACTTCTGTGGTATTACTGGACATCTAGCTAAAGACTGTAGAAAGAAGAAGAGGAAGTTGGGTGAATTCTTTCATTGTGGAGATACTGGACACATCAGCAAGGATTGCCCTAAGAAGTAAGGGCAGGGGCAAGGGCAGACCCAGCGAGCAGGACCTTCTGGAGGGCAGTTGCATGCTCTCAACACCACTCCAGCTCCTGACCGAGGTAGTAATATTTCTGTAGAAAGCCTTGTTTACATTTCTGACTTTCTTGTTCGAACCTTATTTGACTCTGGCGAATCGCATACTTTTATTTCTTCTGATATTGCTGAAAATCTGCACCTAAGTACTAGTCTGGTTAAGGATCCCGTTATAGTTTCAAATCCAGTTGGGGGCTCCGCCCATTTATCTATGATGTGTGTGGATTTGAGGATCTCTATCTAAAGCGTAGAATTCATGTGTAATGCTTATGTTCTCGGATTCATGGGATACGGTTTGATCCTAGGGATGGATTGGCTGTCCGATTATGGAGCCATTCTTGATTGTGAACGAAGGGTAGTGAGGCTCGTGACTCGCCTTGGCAATACCCTTGAAATTTCTTGTAACCCGAAGGGTCCGGTCATGTTGTGTTATCTTGAATCCCTTGACTCGTCCGACAATAATTTGCAATCTGTAAGAGTGGTCCGAGAATATCCAGATGTCTTTGATGAAGTGAGGGGATTACCTCCTAAACGCGAGATAGAGTTCCGAATTTATCTTGTTGATAATGCCAAGCCAGTTTCATTGCCCGTTAGGCACATGGCCCCCGCGAGAAAGAAGAGAGCTCAGTAAACAAATTAACGAGTTGCTTGAGAAAAATTTCATAAGACGAAGCATTTCTGAACGGGGTGCTCCGGTGGTATTCGCTACTAAGGCGGATGGATCGCTTCGTCTGTGCGTAGATTATCGTGAGTTAAACAAGCTGACAAAGAAGAATAGGCACCCACTACCAAGAATCGACGATTTGTTTGACTAGCTTGTGGGAGCATCTGTTTTCTCTCAACTCGACCTAGCCACAGGATTCCATCAGCTTAGAGTGGTTGAGGATAGCATTGACAAAACTGCGTTTAGGACTCCAGATTGGTTCTTCGAATGGCTCGTCATGCCGTTTGGGTTAACGAATGCACCCGCGTACTTTGTAGATTTGATGAGCAGGGTGTTTCGGGAGTTCCTTAACAAGGTTGTGGTAGTTTTCATGGATGATATTTTGATCTTCTCAAAAGATGAAGAAGAGCATGCTAGACATCTTAAGGAAGTCATGGAAACGCTTAGAGCACACCAGTTAAAGGTTAAGTTCTCCGAATGTCATTTTTGGAGGAAGGAAGTTTGGTTCCTTGGACATGTAGTTTCTAAGCAAGGCATAGCCGTGGACCCTGCAAAGGTAGTTGCGGTACAGGACTAGAAAATTCCTAAGAATGCAATGGCGGTGAGGAGGTTTCTCGGTTTGGCGGGCTACTACAGGAAGTTCATTAAGGACTTCGCTAAGATTTCAGTCCCTCTTACTAAGTTATCAAAAAAGAACCTAGCTTTTACATGGGACATAGAATGTGACGCTGCTTTTCAGAGACTTAAGAGAGCCCTCACCACAGCTCCAGTTTTGGCATTACCCGATGGAGGTAATATGTTTACGGTGTACACTGATGCATGCGGCACGGGGTTAGGCGCTTTCCTAATGCAAGAAGGAAGAGTAATATGCTACGGGGGCAGACAACTTAAAGTTCATGAGAAAAACTATCCCACGCATGACTTGGAGTTGGCCGCGATTGTCTTTGCACTTAAAGCGTGGCGTAATTATCTTCTAGGGGAGAGGTTCGAGTTGTATACCGACCACAAATCACTTAAGTACCTCTTCTCACAGAAAGATTTAAATCTGAGACAACAGCGGTGGATGGAACTCTTGGCATCATATGACTTCGATATAGCTTATACACCTGGCAAGGGTAATGTGGTGGCAGACGCGCTAAGTAGAAAAAGGTTGACTTTGAGCCCCTTGTTTGTTGAAATGAAAAGCCTTGAGTTTATAGCAACCTTTGATTTTACACGTGCTATTGAGTCATTGACTGCTACGTTAGCATCTCTTGAGCTAAGACCTACACTTCTAGATCAAGTAGGGACTTCACAGAAGGAAGACCCACAGATGGTCGAAATCATGGACAAGCTGATTAGGGGTGAGACATCAAGTCACCTCAGTAGGTATGCCATAGATGACAAGGGATGGCTAAGGCGCGATGGGAGACTATGTGTCCCACAAGTGGGAGACTTAGTAAGGAGAGTTCTCGAAGAGGCGCATCACTCGAAGATGACTATACATCCCGGAGGGGATAAGATGTACAGGAATATGAAACGCACTTTCTTTTGGGCTGGAATGAAAAAGGACGTGGCAGAGTTCGTCTCGAGGTGCATGGTGTGCCAACAAGTAAAGGCCGAGTCGAAGAAGCCAGGTGGAGTATTACACCCTTTGGAAGTTCCGCAATGGAAATGGGAGAGTATCTCGATGGATTTCGTGGATGGACTGCCTAGGTCAAGGAAGGGAAATACTAGCATATGGGTCATAGTTGATAGACTCACGAAAAGTTCTCACTTCATTCCGGTGAAGAGCAAGAGGACCGCATCAGGGCTAGCATCAATTTACCTTCGAGAGATAGTACGATTGCATGGGATTCCTTCTAGTATAGTTAGTGATCGTGACCCGATTTTCACTAGCCAGTTTGGGAATAGTCTGCAAGAAGCAATGGGAACACGACTGAACTTAAGCACGGCCTATCACCCACAGATGGATGGACAAACTGAAAGGGTAAATAGGGTACTAGAAGATCTCCTGAGGCTATGCATTCTTGACTTTGGTGGTACTTGGGAAGACCATCTTCCTCTCGTGGAGTTTGCGTATAATAATAGTTACCAAGCTAGCATCGGAATGGCACCGTTCGAAGCCCTGTATGGAAGACCATGCAAGTCGCCAACTTATTGGTGGGAGACGACAGACAGACTTATACTTGGGCCCGACATGATACGGGACACTTCTGAGAAGATTGGGTTGATACGAAGACGGATGAAAACGGCCCAAGATAGACAGAAATCTTATGCGGACCAGAGAAGGACAGACCTAGAATTCGAAGTCGGAGATATGGTCTTCATAAAAGTTTCTCCGTTACGCAATGTAGTTTGTTTTGGAGCAGTTGGAAAGCTAGCACCAAGGTTCGTAGGACCGTTCCCTATCGTTGAGAGGATTAGACGGATGGCCTATAAGGTAGACTTACCCGAGAAGTTGTCTGGAGTACGCAATGTCTTTCACGTCTCACATCTCCGGAAGTGCTTGCATGAGTCAACCGAAGTGGTTGAGCCAAGCATCCTTGAAGACGTAGAAGTGGAGAAATAAGCAACATTGAGGCGGGTTCCGATTCGTATCTTAGAAACAGAGATTAAGAAGCTAAGGAATCGAGAAGTCAAGCTAGTGAAAGTGCAGTGGAGTGAAACCCAAGAAGACGCAACTTGGGAAACCGAAGAGAAGATACGCGCGCTTTACCCATTTCTTTTTGAGGGTACATTCTCAATCTCTTTTTCCTATAAACTTGAAAACGTTTTCGTATCATGCTTCTAATATCTATGTTTGTCTTGTTATCTTCTCGATCTTATCTTGAGAACCTTAGGTAGAACCATATGGATGTAAACATGTGATTGAAACATGTTATGGCTGATGTTTGCAAATGGTTGCAAGTGGTTGCTAGTGGATGCATGACACACATTAGGCACTAGATCGGCTCAGGCACATTTTCATGTTGCATATGCATGAGTGCTAATACTTGTACATGGATGGAACTTGTTATGCTATCACTTGAATGTTGCATATGGATGAATGATTGTGCACTCATGTAGAGATTATGAACTATGTTAGGAATTTGCATACATGTTGGATTCATGACACTAACATATTTTGCATTAAGGAGGTTTACTGAGTCAGTAACCGCCTGATCTTTTGCATTAGATAAGTACATATACACACTTACTGCATATGTTCATATAGCACTAGAAATCTCTTAAGGACAATGGTTGCCTGTAGATGATGCTTTGAGTAGATGGATGATGGATGGTAGGACACATCCTCCCTAACTTAGAGATTTCGGGGACGAAATCCTTTCAAGGGGGGAGAATGTAACAACCCGTGTTTTTATAATGTGTAATAACCATAAATCAAGGCAGAATTAATTTTTAAAATAAGAATCGAGGGAAACGGGTTGCGCCATTGCGTTCGTCTCGAAATTCTGCTTGGAAACGAGTCCGAGTTTTTGAAAATCGGAGTCCGTGTGACCAAGTTAGGACCTTACGAAGTTTTCAAAAAATTTCAAGTTCAAAACAGACTCAATTCGAATTCAAAAATTCGAATTTCAAACCTCCAAATGGACTGGGCGGGAAGTTTCCCGCCCAGGACCAGGTCGACCTGGGTTTCGACTATGTAGTCGACCTACCCAGGGCCAGGTTGACCATAGTGTCGACCTGGGGGTCGACCTGGTGCCCGAGCCCATTTCTGAAGCTGGATTCACTTTGATGTATTTGGCCTTGTTTCTGTCCACATTCGTTGACCTGACCCTATAAATACAGCCCCTAACACCAGTCTCTCTACACAAAATTCTTTCTGACCTTATGTTGCTCTGATTCTGATTGAAAAGTTTGAGAGAAGGACTGATTCTTCTATGTTGAGACTGCGTTAAGGGAATTGCTGATTTGGGGACTTCTATTAGGACTTGACTAAGCATATTCAACATCGAATCTTTTTTTTTAATTCTCGAACCACGATCAGTAAGCCCCAGTTATTTTCAGATTTAAACTGTAAATGTATTATGAATATGATGTAAATTGAAATTGGACCTATGTATGATGATTGTTTACATTCATTCTCGTTCATCTTGGATCTTGACTCTTGAATATTACTATGACATTGGTTTGGGGCCTATTCATGTTGTAACTCAAAAGAAACCCCTCTTATTATCATGTTGAATCTGTTATTAGTCACATGTTTTTGACTATCACCTTATGACAGTCGTTACCATGACTATACTATCACCTTATAACAGTCGTATCATGACTATACTATCACCTTATGGCAGTCGTTACCTTGACTATACTATCACCTTGTGACAACTGTTAGTTTGACTAGTATCTTATCTTGCTAGAATTGGAATCTTTATGTTTGAGGCTAATATTCCATATGCTAATAATGTTTTAATCTTTTATTTCAAGTTATACTATGCTATGCTAGTAATCACTTTTGCCACCTTATACCCGTTCCTTTTTATGTTATTCCCAAATTAGATTTATTTGTATCGATTCGAGCTTACGTGCGATGGGAATACGATTTGGGTAGACTAGGTAAAACATAAATTAACTTTAAACTTGAACATGAATGTTGTTATGATTTGAACCTGAATATGGACATGAACTTGGCACGATTTGACATGAAACATGACCTGAAAACTTGACATGAATCTAGACATGAAAACTTGAACGTGGGCATGACAGTTAGATAAACTTGAAAATGGCCAACTCGAGGTTGGGTTGAGTTTGCAGTGTAAATCTGCCCGGAACCGCCTGACAAATCCAGTGGCTGCAAACAATAGGATCCAATGTGGGTAGTTGGTCATACTGCACGTAAAAACCCGAGGTTAGACTATGTTGTGGTGTAAATCTGCCCGGAACCGCTCGGCAAATCCAGTAACCATAACAGTTAGTCTAATGTGAGAGGTTGGCGTGCACTAATGAATTAATGCCACATGATAGGCTTAAGTCATGAATCACTTGAATATACTTAACCAACTTGACACGATGATTTGATAGGGTTAAGTCATGAACTGCTTAAACACACTTAACCAACTTGATACATGATCTGGATAGGGTTAAGTCACGAATTTGAATGACAACACTTAACCCATTAGAAACCCTAGTTACGCGGTCCTTTTCAGCAGTAACCCACTTAGATGTATCACGATACCCTGGGACTAGGCAGGGTGGGGCACGATTACTGGGCTGATTGTAAGCGACCAGAACGACGGCTGAGTAGGTGCGCCATTGTAGGTTCAGGCGGGCTATGGTCGTGCACGTAGTCCGGAGTTGAAAAAGCAGGCATTGGGCACCCGTAGATTTACACTGTGCGTGCTTGATTCGTGTCGGTGGTTGGCACCATAGGACTTGATACACCCTATGGTGGACCTAGCACAGGTAACTACATTTCAGGATAGGGCCGTATGACACAGGCACATGACGAGCAAGGACTTGTAGGGAGCCGATCTATTAATAGATCTTACCGTAGGACCCCGTAATGGGTCACTTCATGACACTGGGCTAAGGGATCATTTCATGGTTAATACTTGACATGGGTTAGAATACTAGTACAGTTGGTGCATCGAACCTTGAACATGCGATGCTAGACTTGACTTATCTTGTTATCTTGATTAACCTACCAGTTCTGTTATCACCCTTATGTATAATTCCATTTTTCCCATATCATGTTACCTTTACTAGTTTTCAAACTGAAAGTCACTAGGGCTTACCAGTCTTTATGACTGACCCTTTTTCTTTCACCACTTTTTCTTTCGTCCCCCCCCCCCCCAGGTTCTCAGCGAGGAAACACTAGCTCATAGCTTGGATTTGGCTTGCTTTCTGACAGCTCATGTACGGTTTGGTCTTGAGCTATGCTATGGCTGCTTCTGCTATTTATGGGGAATATTTTACTTTTGGTTATCTTAAGTTTATGCTTCTTTGGAACTTGATGTAATGGAATAATTTGTATCTTGGATATATGAGCTTTTGACTCTTTTCTTGGAAATAATAAGTTGGTTTTTAATTTCTACCGCTGCTTTATTTATGTTCTGCCTTGTGATATCTCTGTGCATGTTTACCTAGATAATACTCCACCAAAACTAGTGCATTCCCTTTGTGAGTGACCCTAGCGGAGGTGGGGTGTTATAGTTTGCTTATAACAATAGCTATCAGACGAGTATTGGCATGGCACCTTTCGAAGATTTGTATGGATGGCCCTGCAGATCACCATCTTTTAGGTGGAAGACAACATTTTGGCTTCTTCTTGGACCAGAGATTATTAGGGAAACCTCGGATATGATCGACCTGATTCAGAAAAGGATTAAGGCTGCTTAGGATAGGAAAAAATCATATGCGGATAAGAGGAGGACATATCTTGAGTTTAATGTAGGGTGCACAGTTTTCATTAAGGTGTCACCCCCATGGAATATGGTGAGGTTTGGCATAGTTGGGAAGTTAGCACCGAGATTTTGCTGGGCCATTCAGACGAGTACCTACTCAGATTTTGGGTTTAGGAGTAAAGAAGTTACAGAACAAGGAGATTAATCGAGTCCAGGTTCAGTGGGGAAAGGACGACGATGAGGCGACATGGAATCCAGAGAAGATGATTCGCACATCCTTTCCATTTCTTTTTGATGGCACGCTCTTGATCCTCTCTTAGTTTTGAATTTAAAACTTATCTATTTCCTATCATTTGAACTAGTGTACCTTAAGAAAAGCCTATGTATGGTACGATGTTGTTTAAACATGTTATTAGGACATGTTATGTTTGATGAATTCAGATGGACACAAGTGTTTACTAATGGATGTTATATATGCATATACACACACTACGCACTAATTAGTTACCGTAATTTTGGACTTTGCATATGGATGTCTTGCACATTTTAATTCACTTTTAATTTATGGATGCAAAATGGATGATTATCAAATCGACGTTGCATTTTTGATGGTGGTTGTGGCACACATACATAATTTTATGTATCATTGGATTCTCTTGCATACATTTTGGATGCATGACACAGACATAAAATTACATTTAGAGGATTCGACTGAATCAATATACCGCCTAATTACTCGCATTGGTTAGGGACATAAACACTATACTATTGCATATGTTCATGAAAAACATTAGAAATCCTAAGGACAATGGATTCCTGTGATTTGTGGATGAGTAGAAGGATGTAGATGATGGTGTGGTAATATTTATTACATTCTTTTAGCCTTGGAGATTTCGCGGACGAAATCCATTAAGGAGGGAAGAATGTAACAACTCAAAGTTTTAATTAAAAAAATTCAATAAAAGGACAATAAATAAATATTAATTAGAAAAATATTGAGAATTATGCAAAATTTGGGTTTGTTACAAAATTTGGTTAAGACAGACATTTGGTTTGCTGAAATTGGACTTAAAACGAAGAAGTTATAAAGGAAAAAAGTTCGAAATTCAAATAAAACAAACGAATCAATAAATAATAAATCACCAGTAAATTACGTGGAATTGGGGAGATACCTAATCCTAAGATGGGTTGGTCGGCCCATTCCTTTGAAACATGCGCACCTTGGTGTTCATGTTACTGATGTATTTGGACGAATTTTCAGTCATTATATGGAGAGTTCTTCGGATCTGATGGACCATGTTTTAAACCTAATATCTAATGGTCTTAGGTCCCCTAGTTCTATTATAAATATAGCTCCAACCTAACACTATTTCTCTCTACTCCATTTCCTCTATTCTCTGTCTCCAATATACAGAACCTTATACTCTAAAAAAATTAATAGAGTTACGAGATTTAGGATTTCTACATACTTAAGATTAGAGAATATTTATGCATAGAGAATTTCTACCATGGCCTATCAGATTGCACAAATCAATTAGTTTTTTCTGTGATTTCAAGATTGGTATGAATTGGGGATAATTTGGACAATATAACAATTTTTAATTTCTTTAGTAATTTATAGATTTCAGTGTTTCATTTCTGTAATTCATTCTTGTATATCTGATTACTGCTTCTATCCCTACTTCAATCTATTTCAGTAATCTATTCTGTTACTGCAAAGCATTCGGATTATTTCTATCACCTTTTTTCATAAATTGTTATACGTACAATTCAGATTTTGTCCTATTTCATTTCTTATTTATTTGAGCTTAGGCCATGCGAGAGCCTAATCCTTTATCCTTTTAATTCACTTTGAGTTTAGACCTTTTCAAAGAGCCTAAACTTTATATTCCTTTTTGTTTCTGTGCATATTGAGAAAAATTATGAAATTGATTATAAAAGAACATAATTAGGAAAAATACGAATTAAGTATAAAAGGGTAAATTGGGCATTACTGAACTAATATAGTAATGGAAAATTGAACTATAATCATTGATAAATTAAAAAATTGGAAATTTTAATAGACACAAAGTAGCGGGGGTTGGGATGTTTAATGGATAGAAATAAGACTAAATGAAACCTATAACGTAACAAGAAGTTGTATGGGATAAGCAAGCCAACCAACAAACTTATAATGGATGTTAAGTTTAATTTTAATAGATTAATAAGCATGAATAGAGGTCCATTCCGGCATCATAAGCTGAATAGAGAAAATAAGTGGTCTATTAAGAAAACGTATAGTAGGAGTCTATTCCAGAAACAATGGCTGATTAGGGAAAATATGTGGCTCATAGTTGTGGTCCATTCCGGCAGCAGGGGTAAGCCGATTAGGGAAAATATACGGCCATTAAAATAATTTATTTATAGTAGTCTAGGTGTTTTTTGACAATTCTATGGGGGTCTAGGGTAGCCAGACGGTCAACAATAATTCTATGGTGGCCTTAGCGATAATAAATAAAATCGAGGACTAGTTCTAAGGGTGACTTTAGTAAAATTGCATTTTTTGGTTGGGGACCCATATTGGTCTGTACTCCTTTTATCACATTATGGACATCTCTCATGAGGAGGAGGCGAGGACACACTTATATTGTACTGGGTAGTAAAAGGTCCAAACGAGGTGGGTACATGCATGTTCCGGTGAGGCGATGAGAGTGCATCACATCGATTAGGGAAAATAAGACGCTGTAATACCTGTGATAAACATTGTTTCCTTTAGAGCTGATGGGTCTGGCCTGATAAAACCGAGACTATAGTGGAATAGGTTATCACAATTGTGGTTTAGGAGCCGATCGATGGGTAGAATTAGGTTACATCCTAATTTTGAGTTATAGTAAAAGTGCAGAAATCGAATGATTCGATTGAGACGACAATCGAATATATCCTTGCTTATTTTATTGTGTGGTTTACTATTGTGTTGCTTTAAACTATATTCCTATCAAGATTTATTCTTTTATCACTTGTGCTAGCAATTACAGAAGTCATCAGGCTTTACGTCTCATTAGTTTTCTTTCTTCCTTCCCTCCCCCGTCCTGAGTTCTAAGGGTAGAGGATCTAGTAGCTAATAGAATTCCTTCCCAGCTTAGCTTATTAGAGATTTCTGTTTATCTTATCCTCTACTTGATCATGTATTGTTCTATGTTTAACTTACTTTGGTATTGATGTTAAGAGGGACTTTTTATTTTGTACTCTGACTATGTTGCTTTTTCATAAGATAGTTGTGGGTTTATGATTGATGTACTTTTTATGATGCAATGACACTTATGTTCTAGTTTAAATAAAGTTTCAAAAATTTCTGATGTGTTTTCATATGTTGTCTTGTGAATTTTTGTCTCTATTATGTTATTTTATGTATACACTTTATATACCTTAACGAAATCCTCATATGGGCGACGTTAGGGGATGTGGGATGTTACATATGCAGTTCCTAAGGAACTTAAGAATTTTCTTGTGCATTGCTTCTTTCATTTTACAGTTAAGCCTTCATTGTGCATCACAAGTGGGTCTGGCTTCATCGATTATGTAACAATCTGAAATTTAAAAATAATTAATAAATAGATTTGAATATTAAAACTGAAAGCTATAAAAATATAACATTACTAGGTAATAAATGGAATTAATGGAGAACGTTCACAGTAACATTGTAAAAGATTAGATGAGGGAATTAAAACCAACGTTATAACCATAACATTAAAAGATAATAAAATAATTAATTCATAAATGTTAGCATATGCGTTTGAATCTGAAAAAGTAACGCGCGTATTAAAATAGGAATTATGTCAGGTATTAATGAGATTTATTGGAAGTTAATTAATGCTAATAAAGGGAACAAGTTATGAATTCAATAGAAAGGGATTGATTGTATAAATAGAAATAGTTTAAAATATAGTTTTTATAGATATCCGAATTTTGTTGTGAAGCCTTTTCCATTATGTCTATATAAAAAATTTAAACAATTTTCCTATATAACTTGTTAGAATTCGAGTTCGTAAGGAGGAGATATGAGAGAATCAAGTTAAACAGACAAATCATAATTAAAAAGAAAAAATATGTATACATATATGGTGAGGGTTGACCTAGTAGCACTACTACAAAAGTGGGCATATTCGACACTAATTTGTGTGCGTTGCATGAAAAGTGTGGCGAAAGCTATGCACTCTTTGATCTTCTGCAACAACATTCATTTTTTGTTGCATTAGATGTGAATGCAGTGTTGCGGTTGGAATTCTTGTGCTGAGACGTGCAACACCAGTTCAAAGTGTTTGTAACGACCCGTATTTTCAATGATATAATAATTAACTAATTTAATTATTTAAATAGTAATTTATAGATTTAAATGGTTTAAATTAAATAATAGTGAATATTTAATTAAATTAAATAATAAAATAATATATTTAATTTTTGAAATAATCGGAAATAGTAGAATTCACAATATTGTGCGAATTGGGCAATTCAAAATATATATTCCAGTTTGGAATTGAATTAGAACAACGAATATATTATTTAAACGAAGTTTGAACGTATAATTATATTATAATTAAAATCGAGCTTGAAATGGCGCGGCAGTTCGCTATTTGGCGATTTGAACTTCAACTGAATATACAGGGTCCGTTTTAAATCGGATTTCTGTGAAATAAGAAACGTTAGGAGCTGGTAAAGTATATCTTTCTAATGGAAGAGAAAAATCAGGATTTCGTCATGTAGATTTTGATTTATGTCCAAATCAAATTTTAGAAAAGTCGCTATGGGATTCCTTTATAATATGTATCAATTTATTTATATTTTTAAATGGATTTTAAATATAAATCGAGTATCGATGTAACACTGGATTTGGAATATCGAGTTATAAATCCCGATATGGAGTTGTGTGATATTCTATGTGAATATATATACAATAATATTTATTTATAAATATTTAATTTAATTATTTTTAAATATATTAATATTTAAATGGGTTTATTTAGAGCTTTAAAAATGGCCAGTTTTGCAAACGACCTTTGTTTTCGACGAAACTAATTTTGTTGGATCAAGAATGTTAAATTATTGTTGGATGTCAAGTTTCATGATTTTTGAAGTCAGTATGTGGCCATACGAGATTTTAACGTGAAATACAGCCGATAATTCGAATTTAAAAATACGGCGTGTGAGCAAATGAAGTCGGAGTTCGACGAAACCAGTTTTCGTTGGGTCCGTAATGTCGAACTGAAGGCGTATGTCCATTTTCAGGATTTTTGTATACCGTGTGTGATCACACGGATTTTGGTGGTACTTGGGAAGACCATCTTCCTCTCGTGGAGTTTGCGTATAATAATAGTTACCAAGCTAGCATCGGAATGGCACCGTTCGAAGCCCTGTATGGAAGACCATGCAAGTCGCCAACTTATTGGTGGGAGACGACAGACAGACTTATACTTGGGCCCGACATGATACGGGACACTTCTGAGAAGATTGGGTTGATACGAAGACGGATGAAAACGGCCCAAGATAGACAGAAATCTTATGCGGTCCAGAGAAGGACAGACCTAGAATTCGAAGTCGGAGATATGGTCTTCATAAAAGTTTCTCCGTTACACAATGTAGTTTGTTTTGGAGCAGTTGGAAAGCTAGAACCAAGGTTCGTAGGACCGTTCCCTATCGTTGAGAGGATTAGACGGATGGCCTATAAGGTAGACTTACCCGAGAAGTTGTCTGGAGTACGCAATGTCTTTCACGTCTCACATCTCCGGAAGTGCTTGCATGAGTCAGCCGAAGTGGTTGAGCCAAGCATCCTTGAAGACGTAGAAGTGGAGAAATAAGCAACATTGAGGCGGGTTCCGATTCGTATCTTAGAAACAGAGATTAAGAAGCTAAGGAATCGAGAAGTCAAGCTAGTGAAAGTGCAGTGGAGTGAAACCCAAGAAGACGCAACTTGGTGGGAGACGACAGACAGACTTATTGGTGGGAAGACCATGCAAGTCGCCAACTTATTGGTGGGAGACGACAGACAGACTTATACTTGGGCCCGACATGATACGGGACACTTCTGAGAAGATTGGGTTGATACGAAGACGGATGAAAACGGCCCAAGATAGACAGAAATCTTATGCGGACCAGAGAAGGACAGACCTAGAATTCGAAGTCGGAGATATGGTCTTCATAAAAGTTTCTCCGTTACGCAATGTAGTTTGTTTTGGAGCAGTTGGAAAGCTAGCACCAAGGTTCGTTATGTAGATTTTGATTTATGTCCAAATCAAATTTTAGAAAAGTCGCTATGGGATTCCTTTATAATATGTATCAATTTATTTATATTTTTAAATGGATTTTAAATATAAATCGAGTATCGATGTAACACTGGATTTGGAATATCGAGTTATAAATCCCGATATGGAGTTGTGTGATATTCTATGTGAATATATATACAATAATATTTATTTATAAATATTTAATTTAATTATTTTTAAATATATTAATATTTAAATGGGTTTATTTAGAGCTTTAAAAATGGCCAGTTTTGCAAACGACCTTTGTTTTCGACGAAACTAATTTTGTTGGATCAAGAATGTTAAATTATTGTTGGATGTCAAGTTTCGTGATTTTTGAAGTCAGTATGTGGCCATATGAGATTTTAACGTGAAATACAGCCGATAATTCGAATTTAAAAATACGGCGTGTGAGCAAATGAAGTCGGAGTTCGACGAAACCAGTTTTCGTTGGGTCCGTAATGTCGAACTGAAGGCGTATGTCCATTTTCAGGATTTTTGTATACCGTGTGTGATCACACGGATTTTGGTGGTACTTGGGAAGACCATCTTCCTCTCGTGGAGTTTGCGTATAATAATAGTTACCAAGCTAGCATCGGAATGGCACCGTTCGAAGCCCTGTATGGAAGACCATGCAAGTCGCCAACTTATTGGTGGGAGACGACAGACAGACTTATACTTGGGCCCGACATGATACGGGACACTTCTGAGAAGATTGGGTTGATACGAAGACGGATGAAAACGGCCCAAGATAGACAGAAATCTTATGCGGACCAGAGAAGGACAGACCTAGAATTCGAAGTCGGAGATATGGTCTTCATAAAAGTTTCTCCGTTACGCAATGTAGTTTGTTTTGGAGCAGTTGGAAAGCTAGCACCAAGGTTCGTAGGACCGTTCCCTATCGTTGAGAGGATTAGACGGATGGCCTATAAGGTAGACTTACCCGAGAAGTTGTCTGGAGTACGCAATGTCTTTCACGTCTCACATCTCCGGAAGTGCTTGCATGAGTCAGCCGAAGTGGTTGAGCCAAGCATCCTTGAAGACGTAGAAGTGGAGAAATAAGCAACATTGAGGCGGGTTCCGATTCGTATCTTAGAAACAGAGATTAAGAAGCTAAGGAATCGAGAAGTCAAGCTAGTGAAAGTGCAGTGGAGTGAAACCCAAGAAGACGCAACTTGGGAAACCGAAGAGAAGATACGCGCGCTTTACCCATTTCTTTTTGAGGGTACATTCTCAATCTCTTTTTCCTATAAACTTGAAAACGTTTTCGTATCATGCTTCTAATATCTATGTTTGTCTTGTTATCTTCTCGATCTTATCTTGAGAACCTTAGGTAGAACCATATGGATGTAAACATGTGATTGAAACATGTTATGGCTGATGTTTGCAAATGGTTGCAAGTGGTTGCTAGTGGATGCATGACACACATTAGGCACTAGATCGGCTCAGGCACATTTTCATGTTGCATATGCATGAGTGCTAATACTTGTACATGGATGGAACTTGTTATGCTATCACTTGAATGTTGCATATGGATGAATGATTGTGCACTCATGTAGAGATTATGAACTATGTTAGGAATTTGCATACATGTTGGATTCATGACACTAGCATATTTTGCATTAAGGAGGTTTACTGAGTCAGTAACCGCCTGATCTTTTGCATTAGATAAGTACATATACACACTTACTGCATATGTTCATATAGCACTAGAAATCTCTTAAGGACAATGGTTGCCTGTAGATGATGCTTTGAGTAGATGGATGATGGATGGTAGGACACATCCTCCCTAACTTAGAGATTTCGGGGACGAAATCCTTTCAAGGGGGGAGAATGTAACAACCCGTGTTTTTATAATGTGTAATAACCATAAATCAAGGCAGAATTAATTTTTAAAATAAGAATCGAGGGAAACGGGTTGCGCCATTGCGTTCGTCTCGAAATTCTGCTTGGAAACGAGTCCGAGTTTTTGAAAATCGGAGTCCGTGTGACCAAGTTAGGACCTTACGAAGTTTTCAAAAAATTTCAAGTTCAAAACAGACTCAATTCGAATTCAAAAATTCGAATTTCAAACCTCCAAATGGACTGGGCGGGAAGTTTCCCGCCCAGGACCAGGTCGACCTGGGTGTCGACTATGTAGTCGACCTACCCAGGGCCAGGTTGACCATAGTGTCGACCTGGGGGTCGACCTGGTGCCCGAGCCCATTTCTGAAGCTGGATTCACTTTGATGTATTTGGCCTTGTTTCTGTCCACATTCGTTGACCTGACCCTATAAATACAGCCCCTAACACCAGTCTCTCTACACAAAATTCTTTCTGACCTTATGTTGCTCTGATTCTGATTGAAAAGTTTGAGAGAAGGACTGATTCTTCTATGTTGAGACTGCGTTAAGGGAATTGCTGATTTGGGGACTTCTATTAGGACTTGACTAAGCATATTCAACATCGAATCTTTTTTTTTAATTCTCGAACCACGATCAGTAAGCCCCAGTTATTTTCAGATTTAAACTGTAAATGTATTATGAATATGATGTAAATTGAAATTGGACCTATGTATGATGATTGTTTACATTCATTCTCGTTCATCTTGGATCTTGACTCTTGAATATTACTATGACATTGGTTTGGGGCCTATTCATGTTGTAACTCAAAAGAAACCCCTCTTATTATCATGTTGAATCTGTTATTAGTCACATGTTTTTGACTATCACCTTATGACAGTCGTTACCATGACTATACTATCACCTTATAACAGTCGTATCATGACTATACTATCACCTTATGGCAGTCGTTACCTTGACTATACTATCACCTTGTGACAACTGTTAGTTTGACTAGTATCTTATCTTGCTAGAATTGGAATCTTTATGTTTGAGGCTAATATTCCATATGCTAATAATGTTTTAATCTTTTATTTCAAGTTATACTATGCTATGCTAGTAATCACTTTTGCCACCTTATACCCGTTCCTTTTTATGTTATTCCCAAATTAGATTTATTTGTATCGATTCGAGCTTACGTGCGATGGGAATACGATTTGGGTAGACTAGGTAAAACATAAATTAACTTTAAACTTGAACATGAATGTTGTTATGATTTGAACCTGAATATGGACATGAACTTGGCACGATTTGACATGAAACATGACCTGAAAACTTGACATGAATCTAGACATGAAAACTTGAACGTGGGCATGACAGTTAGATAAACTTGAAAATGGCCAACTCGAGGTTGGGTTGAGTTTGCAGTGTAAATCTGCCCGGAACCGCCTGACAAATCCAGTGGCTGCAAACAATAGGATCCAATGTGGGTAGTTGGTCATACTGCACGTAAAAACCCGAGGTTAGACTATGTTGTGGTGTAAATCTGCCCGGAACCGCCCGGCAAATCCAGTAACCATAACAGTTAGTCTAATGTGAGAGGTTGGCGTGCACTAATGAATTAATGCCACATGATAAGCTTAAGTCATGAATCACTTGAATATACTTAACCAACTTGACACGATGATTTGATAGGGTTAAGTCATGAACTGCTTAAACACACTTAACCAACTTGATACATGATCTGGATAGGGTTAAGTCACGAATTTGAATGACAACACTTAACCCATTAGAAACCCTAGTTACGTGGTCCTTTTCAGCAGTAACCCACTTAGATGTATCACGATACCCTGGGACTAGGCAGGGTGG
Organism: Allium sativum; assembly: GCA_030737875.1. Classification (NCBI taxonomy): domain Eukaryota; kingdom Viridiplantae; phylum Streptophyta; class Magnoliopsida; order Asparagales; family Amaryllidaceae; genus Allium; species Allium sativum. The sequence goes on from CM060910.1 coordinate 833,231,810, forward strand.
GGCACGATTACTGGGCTGATTGTAAGCGACCAGAACGACGGCTGAGTAGGTGCGCCATTGTAGGTTCAGGCGGGCTATGGTCGTGCACGTAGTCCGGAGTTGAAAAAGCAGGCATTGGGCACCCGTAGATTTACACTGTGCGTGCTTGATTCGTGTCGGTGGTTGGCACCATAGGACTTGATACACCCTATGGTGGACCTAGCACAGGTAACTACATTTCAGGATAGGGCCGTATGACACAGGCACATGACGAGCAAGGACTTGTAGGGAGCCGATCTATTAATAGATCTTACCATAGGACCCCGTAATGGGTCACTTCATGACACTGGGCTAAGGGATCATTTCATGGTTAATACTTGACATGGGTTAGAATACTAGTACAATTGGTGCATCGAACCTTGAACATGCGATGCTAGACTTGACTTATCTTGTTATCTTGATTAACCTACCAGTTCTGTTATCACCCTTATGTATAATTCCATTTTTCCCATATCATGTTACCTTTACTAGTTTTCAAACTGAAAGTCACTAGGGCTTACCAGTCTTTATGACTGACCCTTTTTCTTTCACCACTTTTTCTTTCGTCCCCCCCCCCCCCCCCCCCCCAGGTTCTCAGCGAGGAAACACTAGCTCATAGCTTGGATTTGGCTTGCTTTCTGACAGCTCATGTACGGTTTGGTCTTGAGCTATGCTATGGCTGCTTCTGCTATTTATGGGGAATATTTTACTTTTGGTTATCTTAAGTTTATGCTTCTTTGGAACTTGATGTAATGGAATAATTTGTATCTTGGATATATGAGCTTTTGACTCTTTTCTTGGAAATAATAAGTTGGTTTTTAATTTCTACCGCTGCTTTATTTATGTTCTGCCTTGTGATATCTCTGTGCATGTTTACCTAGATAATACTCCACCAAAACTAGTGCATTCCCTTTGTGAGTGACCCTAGCGGAGGTGGGGTGTTATAGTTTGCTTATAACAATAGCTATCGGACGAGTATTGGCATGGCACCTTTCGAAGATTTGTATGGATGGCCCTGCAGATCACCATCTTTTAGGTGGAAGACAACATTTTGGCTTCTTCTTGGACCAGAGATTATTAGGGAAACCTCGGATATGATCGACCTGATTCAGAAAAGGATTAAGGCTGCTTAGGATAGGAAAAAATCATATGCGGATAAGAGGAGGACATATCTTGAGTTTAATGTAGGGTGCACAGTTTTCATTAAGGTGTCACCCCCATGGAATATGGTGAGGTTTGGCATAGTTGGGAAGTTAGCACCGAGATTTTGCTGGGCCATTCAGACGAGTACCTACTCAGATTTTGGGTTTAGGAGTAAAGAAGTTACAGAACAAGGAGATTAATCGAGTCCAGGTTCAGTGGGGAAAGGACGACGATGAGGCGACATGGAATCCAGAGAAGATGATTCGCACATCCTTTCCATTTCTTTTTGATGGCACGCTCTTGATCCTCTCTTAGTTTTGAATTTAAAACTTATCTATTTCCTATCATTTGAACTAGTGTACCTTAAGAAAAGCCTATGTATGGTATGATGTTGTTTAAACATGTTATTAGGACATGTTATGTTTGATGAATTCAGATGGACACAAGTGTTTACTAATGGATGTTATATATGCATATACACACACTACGCACTAATTAGTTACCGTAATTTTGGACTTTGCATATGGATGTCTTGCACATTTTAATTCACTTTTAATTTATGGATGCAAAATGGATGATTATCAAATCGACGTTGCATTTTTGATGGTGGTTGTGGCACACATACATAATTTTATGTATCATTGGATTCTCTTGCATACATTTTGGATGCATGACACAGACATAAAATTACATTTAGAGGAGTCGACTGAATCAATATACCGCCTAATTACTCGCATTGGTTAGGGACATAAACACTATACTATTGCATATGTTCATGAAAAACATTAGAAATCCTAAGGACAATGGATTCCTGTGATTTGTGGATGAGTAGAAGGATGTAGATGATGGTGTGGTAATATTTATTACATTCTTTTAGCCTTGGAGATTTCGCGGACGAAATCCATTAAGGAGGGAAGAATGTAACAACTCAAAGTTTTAATTAAAAAAATTCAATAAAAGGACAATAAATAAATATTAATTAGAAAAATATTGAGAATTATGCAAAATTTGGGTTTGTTACAAAATTTGGTTAAGACAGACATTTGGTTTGCTGAAATTGGACTTAAAACGAAGAAGTTATAAAGGAAAAAAGTTCGAAATTCAAATAAAACAAACGAATCAATAAATAATAAATCACCAGTAAATTACGTGGAATTGGGGAGATACCTAATCCTAAGATGGGTTGGTCGGCCCATTCCTTTGAAACATGCGCACCTTGGTGTTCATGTTACTGATGTATTTGGACGAATTTTCAGTCATTATATGGAGAGTTCTTCGGATCTGATGGACCATGTTTTAAACCTAATATCTAATGGTCTTAGGTCCCCTAGTTCTATTATAAATATAGCTCCAACCTAACACTATTTCTCTCTACTCCATTTCCTCTATTCTCTGTCTCCAATATACAGAACCTTATACTCTAAAAAAATTAATAGAGTTACGAGATTTAGGATTTCTACATACTTAAGATTAGAGAATATTTATGCATAGAGAATTTCTACCATGGCCTATCAGATTGCACAAATCAATTAGTTTTTTCTGTGATTTCAAGATTGGTATGAATTGGGGATAATTTGGACAATATAACAATTTTTAATTTCTTTAGTAATTTATAGATTTCAGTGTTTCATTTCTGTAATTCATTCTTGTATATCTGATTACTGCTTCTATCCCTACTTCAATCTATTTCAGTAATCTACTCTGTTACTGCAAAGCATTCGGATTATTTCTATCACCTTTTTTTCATAAATTGTTATACGTACAATTCAGATTTTGTCCTATTTCATTTCTTATTTATTTGAGCTTAGGCCATGCGAGAGCCTAATCCTTTATCCTTTTAATTCACTTTGAGTTTAGACCTTTTCAAAGAGCCTAAACTTTATATTCCTTTTTGTTTCTGTGCATATTGAGAAAAATTATGAAATTGATTATAAAGAAACATAATTAGGAAAAATACGAATTAAGTATAAAAGGGTAAATTGGGCATTACTGATCTAATATAGTAATGGAAAATTGAACTATAATCATTGATAAATTAAAAAATTGGAAATTTTAATAGACACAAAGTAGCGGGGGTTGGGATGTTTAATGGATAGAAATAAGACTAAATGAAACCTATAACGTAACAAGAAGTTGTATGGGATAAGCAAGCCAACCAACAAATTTATAATGGATGTTAAGTTTAATTTTAATAGATTAATAAGCATGAATAGAGGTCCATTCCGGCATCATAAGCTGAATAGAGAAAATAAGTGGTCTATTAAGAAAACGTATAGTAGGAGTTTATTCCAGAAACAATGGCTGATTAGGGAAAATATGTGGCTCATAGTTGTGGTCCATTCCGGCAGCAGGGGTAAGCCGATTAGGGAAAATATACGGCCATTAAAATAATTTATTTATAGTAGTCTAGGTGTTTTTTGACAATTCTATGGGGGTCTAGGGTAGCTAGACGGTCAACAAAAATTCTATGGTGGCCTTAGCGATAATAAATAAAATCGAGGACTAGTTCTAAGGGTGACTTTAGTAAAATTGCATTTTTTGGTTGGGGACCCATATTGGTCTGTACTCCTTTTATCACATTATGGACATCTCTCATGAGGAGGAGGCGAGGACACACTTATATTGTACTGGGTAGTAAAAGGTCCAAACGAGGTGGGTACATGCATGTTCCGGTGAGGCGATGAGAGTGCATCACATCGATTAGGGAAAATAAGACGCTGTAATACCTGTGATAAACATTGTTTCCTTTAGAGCTGATGGGTCTGGCCTGATAAAACCGAGACTATAGTGGAATAGGTTATCACAATTGTGGTTTAGGAGCCGATCGATGTGTAGAATTAGGTTACATCCTAATTTTGAGTTATAGTAAAAGTGCAGAAATCGAATGATTCGATTGAGACGACAATCGAATATATCCTTGCTTATTTTATTGTGTGGTTTACTATTGTGTTGCTTTAAACTATATTCCTATCAAGATTTATTCTTTTATCACTTGTGCTAGCAATTACAGAAGTCATCAGGCTTTACGTCTCATTAGTTTTCTTTCTTCCTTCCCTCCCCCGTCCTGAGTTCTAAGGGTAGAGGATCTAGTAGCTAATAGAATTCCTTCCCAGCTTAGCTTATTAGAGATTTCTGTTTATCTTATCCTCTACTTGATCATGTATTGTTCTATGTTTAACTTACTTTGGTATTGATGTTAAGAGGGACTTTTTATTTTGTACTCTGACTATGTTGCTTTTTCATAAGATAGTTGTGGGTTTATGATTGATGTATTTTTTATGATGCAATGACACTTATGTTCTAGTTTAAATAAAGTTTCAAAAATTTCTGATGTGTTTTCATATGTTGTCTTGTGAATTTTTGTCTCTATTATGTTATTTTATGTATACACTTTATATACCTTAACGAAATCCTCATATGGGCGACGTTAGGGGATGTGGGATGTTACATATGCAGTTCCTAAGGAACTTAAGAATTTTCTTGTGCATTGCTTCTTTCATTTTACAGTTAAGCCTTCATTGTGCATCACAAGTGGGTCTGGCTTCATCGATTATGTAACAATCTGAAATTTAAAAATAATTAATAAATAGATTTGAATATTAAAACTGAAAGCTATAAAAATATAACATTACTAGGTAATAAATGGAATTAATGGAGAACGTTCACAGTAACATTGTAAAAGATTAGATGAGGGAATTAAAACCAACGTTATAACCATAACATTAAAAGATAATAAAATAATTAATTCATAAATGTTAGCATATGCGTTTGAATCTGAAAAAGTAACGCGCGTATTAAAATAGGAATTATGTCAGGTATTAATGAGATTTATTGGAAGTTAATTAATGCTAATAAAGGGAACAAGTTATGAATTCAATAGAAAGGGATTGATTGTATAAATAGAAATAGTTTAAAATATAGTTTTTATAGATATCTGAATTTTGTTGTGAAGCCTTTTCCATTATGTCTATATAAAAAATTTAAACAATTTTCCTATATAACTTGTTAGAATTCGAGTTCGTAAGGAGGAGATATGAGAGAATCAAGTTAAACAGACAAATCATAATTAAAAAGAAAAAATATGTATACATATATGGTGAGGGTTGACCTAGTAGCACTACTACAAAAGTGGGCATATTCGACACTAATTTGTGTGCGTTGCATGAAAAGTGTGGCGAAAGCTATGCACTCTTTGATCTTCTGCAACAACATTCATTTTTTGTTGCATTAGATGTGAATGCAGTGTTGCGGTTGGAATTCTTGTGCTGAGACGTGCAACACCAGTTCAAAGTGTTTGTAACGACCCGTATTTTCAGTGATATAATAATTAACTAATTTAATTATTTAAATAGTAATTTATAGATTTAAATGGTTTAAATTAAATAATAGTGAATATTTAATTAAATTAAATAATAAAATAATATATTTAATTTTTGAAATAATCGGAAATAGTAGAATTCACAATATTGTGCGAATTGGGCAATTCAAAATATATATTCCAGTTTGGAATTGAATTAGAACAACGAATATATTATTTAAACGAAGTTTGAACGTATAATTATATTATAATTAAAATCGAGCTTGAAATGGCGCGGCAGTTCGCTATTTGGCGATTTGAACTTCAACTGAATATACAGGGTCCGTTTTAAATCGGATTTCTGTGAAATAAGAAACGTTAGGAGCTGGTAAAGTATATCTTTCTAATGGAAGAGAAAAATCAGGATTTCGTCATGTAGATTTTGATTTATGTCCAAATCAAATTTTAGAAAAGTCGCTATGGGATTCCTTTATAATATGTATCAATTTATTTATATTTTTAAATGGATTTTAAATATAAATCGAGTATCGATGTAACACTGGATTTGGAATATCGAGTTATAAATCCCGATATGGAGTTGTGTGATATTCTATGTGAATATATATACAATAATATTTATTTATAAATATTTAATTTAATTATTTTTAAATATATTAATATTTAAATGGGTTTATTTAGAGCTTTAAAAATGGCCAGTTTTGCAAACGACCTTTGTTTTCGACGAAACTAATTTTGTTGGATCAAGAATGTTAAATTATTGTTGGATGTCAAGTTTCGTGATTTTTGAAGTCAGTATGTGGCCATACGAGATTTTAACGTGAAATACAGCCGATAATTCGAATTTAAAAAAACGGCGTGTGAGCAAATGAAGTCGGAGTTCGACGAAACCAGTTTTCGTTGGGTCCGTAATGTCGAACTGAAGGCGTATGTCCATTTTCAGGATTTTTGTATACCGTGTGTGATCACACGGATTTTCAATGATAAATACAAACAGCGTAGGAGTAAAAATAAATATAAACTCGATTAAAAAAATTATTAAAACTATTCTATAAATACCCCTACATCCCCCTAACCCTAAACAAAATTTTCCTTTGGTCAAAAGACTAAGCCGCCATCTGCTGAAAACAAAAATGAGGGAAACGTGAGTTTAAATTCAAGATAAAATCATATAAATTTCCAAAAATCCTAAAACAAAGTTTATTGATCTTCATTTGGTCAGAGCTTCATGCTTATATGCTTTTGGTAGAGCTCCATGGTATTTGCGTTCGCTGTTTTTCATGCTGGAAGGCTAGGGTTCGCTGTATATTCGATTTGGGGAATCGATTGAAGACATAGAGTTTGTAATTAAGTTCAGTGCATCGAATGGCATTAGTTTTGATTTTTGGGAAATTTAACAAAAAAATTTGTCGATGTCGACAGTTGAGGTGCAGTTCCACCTGAGTGACGGGATTCTTTTGGGTAGTGCGGGCAGGAGGTTTGGGGGATGGTCGGAGAGTGCAGGCAAGGAGGATAAGTATGGTGGTGGCCTCGTTGAAATCCGTGAAGAGGAGGAGGAGTTGCGGATCGGTGAAGTTGTTGTAATGGTGGAGGAAGCTCACGGTCGCTGTGTATTAATGGCGAAGACAAAGAGCAAGCGGGTCAGTTTGTAAGCATATGGGCTGGTATGGAAAAGGGGTAAGCCCATTTAAATTATAAATCCATGTTTTATTTAAAATAAATATATGTTAACTTGTAAATATCATAACTTGGTCATACGTGAATGAAATTCAGCGAAACAAGATCTGTCGCAATACAATGGAATTGGCTGGGAGTGGATTGGAGCTCGTTACAATTTATAACAAAATAAATTGTCCGCCTAAATCAAATCAATGACCAATTATCGTTATTTAATGATAACCGTCCAATGTGAGTAAATCTCACTAACTCTGCTCAATTTATATTTTTATAAAATATTTTTAGAATTTATAAATGATGGTTGTTTGCTGTGTGTTGGTTGTTTGGTTGAACTGCTAGTTAATTGGTAGAAAATATAGATAACGATATAGATATAAATCGTTAATTGAATATTGATTCTGTTATCATAATATTTCATATTCTGTTATTTATGTTGATTAACATCTGTGGTTGCAGGGAAACAGGTCGGAGGAACCCAACTCAACATTTATTTTACTGTTTTTCATATATTGTGATATATGATGTGATTTATAATCTGTTGTTGATTATGTGTGTTTGATCATTGTTTTTTGGTACTTTTAAATACTAAAGAAAATACTGGAGTGTGAAAAGGGAAATTTCAAACTATAATTTGAAATAAAATATTTATATAAAATCAAAGGATTTTATATAAAAAAGGAAATTTTCAAAGTGTATATTGAATTAAAAATATTCGTATAAAATCAAAGTATTTTATAAAAAGAAATGTATGAAGTGAATATGGGATTTTGGAATTTTATAAAATCAATTGGACTTATTAAAAGGAGATATTTGAAAATTAAATAAAAAAACTTCTGTATGAAGTTAACACAGTTATATGGAAGTTTGAAAGACCGATTTGGTTAAAATACTAAATGAAAGTAATAAGAAGTAAATAAAGAGCTTTATGGAATAAATATAATATTTAGGAAAACAAATAGAATTGAAAGGAAATATTTTAGAAATTAAATTGAATTATAAAAGAAATTATTTGGGGAAATAAATAGAATTATAAAAGAGAATTGAGAAGATATAAAAGAACAACGAGGAGATGGTTTCAAAGTGGATTTTAAATAGAAATCTGTTTTAACAGATAAATTTGAGCAAATAAATTTATAAACGATGTTTATAAATTAAAAAGAATATTTATCTTTTGATGAATGGAATATATAAGTCTGAACTTCTATAGAGAAGTAGAGATCGGTTTTTAACACCGATATTTTAAATAGAATGTGAACTCAGCATTTATAAAGGGAATTTTAAATGAGATATAAGTGTTAGAAATAAAAAGAAGGTTTTGTATAAATAAATCTATAAATAGAAGTTGGAATTGGGATATTGTTTTAAAATACGAAGTCAAACTAAAGGGATTGTATAAAAGGGATATTATTCACATTCAACGTGAAAAATGGAATTTAGTAAAGATTTTAGAAATAAAAACATTTGTAAAGGAAATTGGGTTTTTGAAATAAAAGTTAAACAGAGATGGGATTTCAAATGGTTAGAAATAAATAACTTGTTAAATAAGGAAAACAAATGTTGTGATTTATAAGCAATGTTTATAAATGAACTAAAATACAATTATCAGTGGATAATTGAGATTTCAAATTCAACGGTAAATAAAATGGGAAATTTGGAGTTGTTTTGAAAAGGGAATGATGAAATCCATTTCGACACTTGAAATGTAAAAAGGGATTAAATAAAATCCGTAAAGATTTGTAGTTAGAATTCAACTAAGCCAATGTTTTAAAAATGATTTGTTTGAAGAAATTATATATTGAATAAATCAGGATTTTACAAGGAAATTAGTATTCGGTTGGAAACCGATATTTGATTATCGAATATAAGTTATTCGAGAGAGATTATCGAATATAAGTTATTCGAAGAAGAGAGTTAATCGAATATAAGCTATCCGAAAGGAAGAATTATCGAATATAGTTTATTCGAAAGAGAGATTATCGAATATAGTTATTCGAAGAGAGATAATCGAATATAGTTATTCGAAAGGGGAGTTATCGAATAGAGATTATTCGAGGGAGAATTGTAAGTTGAAATTCGATTATATCGAATTAGGGAAAGTACCAATTACTTTCTGTTTTAAAACCAAGATTTATTTATTCATTAATAAATTAGTTATTTGTTTATTTATCCAAATTAATAAGGAAGAGTTATATTTAAGTTATTTTATTTCAGATGTATGGGATTATAACACCATCATTATAATCAAATGATTTTGGTAAAAAGAAGTGGACTCATAAATAGAATCCGATTACATAAGGAAGTTGGTTAAAAGATTTAAAAGGGTGAACTTTTTCTATTTCGAGGTTAGAAATGTTGTTCAGTTAAGGTCTGAGAGGTAATTATACCCCAACTTGATTGGCTTCAGTTTTAACTAAGGAATGGTTAAGGTTCGATAGTGAAGGTTGGTTAAGTGAATCTAGTTAATGAGTGTAATGGTTCAAGTTCGCATAGCGACGTTATATTTAAACATCTGTTTAAACCAAATTAAAGAGTTTTGGAAATGTTTTCAAACAAGAATCAGAAATGTTTTCTAATATTGAAACTAAGGAATGGAGCAAATACGGAAATGTGTCCAATGATCAATAAAGTATATTTTCTAAATCTAGAAATAAGAATTTACAAATATATAGAAATGGGTAAATGGATAAATTAATGATAATTTAATCTAAAGAGATAAATGTGGAATGATGATTGGTCGATAGATTTTCCATTTGGAAATAATATCGTTGTTTGCACACATGTTTTTCTTGATAGTTAAATCACTGACTATCGAAGTTTTGACCATTTTTTCGTCGTCAATACGAGGAGACCGGGATCAGATTCATTATATGAAAAGCACTCTGTATGGACGTTAGCGTTGCGATCAAATATGATGAAGATAATTGAAGGCAGAGTTATACAAGGGCTATCCTGTTTACAGAATAGTGCCTTCGGTTTGTCCAGTCCCAGGACAACGTAAATGGACGAATGTCTGACAAAGTATATCTAACGGATCGCGTAAGTTGATCTCTTCAAACGTACTTATGTTTGGTGGCGGAGGTATTCGTTTCTCTTAGCTTTATACCCGTGGTATTTTTGGGGACATCAATTTGTGCGGGTATGACGATGTGGCATTCAAAGTGAATGGTGGTCAGGTGTTCCAAAAGATACGTTATGACCTCAAGCCTCATCAACCGGGAAATGACAGAAATCGGGCAGGTAGCATGGCTACGTGGGTCGCTCCTATTAGGGTGTATATCACCTATCTAGAGAAAATCCACTTCATTCTTTTATCTATTTCGATGCTGTCCCTTTTTGGGAAACGGTGGGTAGCTCCCAACCGTTGGTGATATACATTTGATACACTCAAGCGAAATGAGTGGTCGGTCATGTGTGGGTCAGGTTGCAAGACGTCTTGTTGAACCCAGTGTATTCGCTTCTAGAGATACACCATCGGCAGGAGGTCCCATAGCTTGTCATAGTCGGGATCCAATCTCCAATAAGCACCCGCGACTTTGTTTGTATACTATATATGTGGAATGTGAGATGCAAGCGTTCTGCTAGATTCTATTTATTTGTATTTAGACACTATTATAATATCAGAAAAGTATTGATTTTGAAAATATTTTGGGTTATCGTAAGGTAAAAACCGTCCGTGTTTATGTGTGGATCAGTCTTACGATTATCATTTCTTTTGGAAAGGATTTTGAGAAGTTAAACTAAATGATTTGAGTTTACTCACACCAGTCCCATGACTGACCCAGAGTTCATTTTGTTTTGTTTTTCCTAAACTCTTGGGTGCCCAAATTTGTATCGGCAGTCAAGTAAGGTCTTTACATATATACTTGGAGGAGCTTGAAGCAGGCGACTTCAGGATTATATAGCTATTGTTATTTCCGCTGTGTGTAAGTGTTATACTCTAATAATGTTATTGTATATATATGTATATATATTATTTTATTGCAAAGTTATGTTATATATTATATTTTATTCGTTCCGCTGTGAGATTCGTATCACTCTAATTTTGTTCTGTGGTGACCTTCTTCTTCTTTTATTCTAATTTTCTATCTTATCTATTCTCACCCTCTAACTTCTTTCTATTAATGATCAGGTATTTCCGATGTCTGAATAGTCGACGTTGGGTTTTGTGTCGATTTTCGGAGTCGAAAATCCCAGTTTATTACAGTGTTGAATTACATAAATACATGCCAGGTCAGCGATCCGCGTTATCAATTTAAACAAATAAATAACCATAGATGTTGATTAATCCAATGGTTCAAGCCGAACCTTGCTACAGCTTAGTGAAAATTTGGCGTGATAGTTTCCCCATTCACGAAATACTCCCCCCCCCCCCCAAAAAAACAAATTTCTCTCGTACTCCTTCTGTCCGTTTCTCTCTCCACGAAATCCATCCAAGAACACCTCCGAATGGTACTCTTCCTCAGGTTACAAACTATAAACCTTCTATTGCTCCTATTTTACAAACTTTACACCTCCAATTTGGATCATTTAGGACAATTACAGGTAGTTAGGGCTTCATCATTTCGGTTTTATTAAGTTGATTTCATCTCTAACTTATTTTAGTCTACGTTCAAAGTCTCTGGGTGATTTGGGTATACCGATTGCCTTAAATTAGGGTTTTTATACTTGAAGTTGTATTTATATGTTTGCATGTATTGAAATTATGCAAGTTCTGTACTTTTATGTTTACCAAACCATTAATGTATTGGTAAATAATGCTTATTTCGAAAGGTGGAAACAAAATTTAGAGGACAATAGAAATCCAATTTAAATGTTTAAATGTCTATTTCTGTTAATAATGCCTATTTCTCTTCCTACATCATATGACTACGAAGATACCCTGGGCATGGGTAATCTACGACTACCAAACCCATCATCACTAGAAACTCTTATTGATTTTTATATAGAGATGCAAGAAAGGCACTGCGATGATTTGCGTGAGTATGAACTAGAGCAAGAAGAACTCCGAAGACAATGGCGAGAAGAAGAACGACGTGAAGAAAGGGCGATGCGATGGCATAGTCGTGCTGCCTTGCGTCGTCAGCATCAAAACAACCAAGTGGTTAACAAACAACAAGCTGACTCACTAATCATAATGTGTGATTGTGGGTATGCCGCTGTAGAAGATGTTACTTCGATTGGATTCAACATTGGTCGTCGTTATTTTAGATGTCGTGTTTATCCCACAGGGTGTACCTTTTGGCAGTGGATTGACCAACAGTTTCCAAGTCGAGCCGCTTAGTACGCAAATGAATTACAACATCAACTTACAACGCTGCAAAATCGAGTTATTGGTTTTCGAACGGACGTTAGTAGACTTAACGACCAGCTTCAAGGGCTAAACATTAGAAGACAAAATTAAATTATTGCATCGTTCTTTGTATTAGGTACAACTGTATCTTCTTTGTATCACCTGTATAGTCTTTGTATATGTACTGTTTTGTTTTGGTGCAGTCATGTAATGTTATGAATTTGTGTTCAGTATCCTTAGTTGCTTGTTTTATGTATTCTCCTGATAACTCAGTTCCAAAAGTTAGTGATAATTCATATCAAAACAATCGTCTTTGTATCAACACACTGATTATGTATACTTGTAAATCATTAACTTGTTTTTTTTTATTTCTAATTCAGTCAAACATTATAGGGTAGCCCTTGTTCGTGTCTTGAAACTCATAGTGGTATCAAATTTAGTCTTACTAAACCGTGGTTAGAATGTGGCAATGGATAGTGAGTACTACATATGCATATGACTTCCGAGATCGAGTGCAGAATATGTAAGAGGGGTAACAACTTTTCTAAGAAATGCATTTCCCATTTATAAAGTAGGTGATGAGATGAAGTGCCCCTACAAAAAATGTACATAACGTAATTAGTATTGTGAAATGTCATATACGATCATCTTATTTTTAATGGCCCTTCTCCATTACATACCGGGTGGATTTGTGAAGTTTCACAGACAAAATTAATAGGTGTTGATGACCATATGGATTGTGCAACGGAGATGGATTTTGAGGATAATTTAGATGTAATGTTCAAATGAGCGGGTTACAAATTTGGTCAAAATCCCAAGGACTTTGTAGTAGAACCAAATCCAGAGGCCGAGAAATTTTATTGGCATGTTAAAGAAGGAAAAAAACCGTTATATCCTGCCTGCACTAAATTTTCTCGACTAAGTTTCTTGATCAGGCTTTATCATTTAAAGTGTGCTTATGGAGTTAACGAGTCTGCGTTTGGGGAATTACTAAAGCTTATAAAAGAAGCCTTTCCTGATGCCCAGCTGCCCTTGTCTTCCTAGGCTGCAAAGAATGTCATTAAGGATTTAGGTCTTAATTACCATAAAATACATGCCTGCCTAAACCATTGCATGTTATATTGGGCAGAGAATAAAGATAAAGAGGCTTGTGACATTTGTGGTTTTTCGAGGTAGGCTGTAAAAGACAAAGAAGACATCGTTGATAATAATGATCCACCAAAGTCGATTCCCAAAGTGTCGACAAATGTTATGATGTACTTCCTCTAAGACCAAGGTTACAATGGATGTTTATGTGCAAATAATTTTCCAAACTTATGAGATGGCACCAAGTGGACGAAAAGAAGATGGAAAACTGAGACATCCGGCTGATGGTGTGTCATGGAAGATGATGGATGCTCGCTATCCTGATTATTCATCAGAAAATTGTAATGTTAGATTGGGTCTAGCATCTGATGGATTTAATCCATATCGTTCAACGAATTCAAGTTATAGTACATGGCCAATTGTGTTGGTAAACTACAATCTTCCACCTTGGTTATGTATGAAACAAGAGAATTCGATTCTTTCAACATTAATATCTGGTCCAGATTCTCCAAAGAACAGTATTGACGTATATATGCAGCCTTTAATTGCGGAATTGAAAGCGTTATGGAATGTTGGCGTCGAAACATATGATTCCTTGACTGATGGGAATTTTAATTTATGTGCAAGCGTCTTATGGACCGTTAGTGATTTTCCGGGATATGCCATATTGTCAGGTTGGAGCACGAAGGGGAAACTAGCGTGTCCGGTATGCCATTATGAAATTTCTTCAAATTATTTGAAGCTTAGCAAAAAAATGTGTTATATGCACCATAGAAAGTTTCTTGATCTGACATATAAGTGGAGGCTGGATAAGAGGAGATTTAATGGCGAAACTGAAATGGGGAGCATTCCAGAAATATTATCAGGAACTAATATTGAAGAGTTATTGCGGGGGTTCAAAATTCGGTTTGGGGATAAGATGAAGAAACCTGGTAAAAATGACGGCCCTTTTAAAAAAAGGTCAACACTGTTTGACTTACCATATTGGTGTCATAATCCCCTTTGACCTAACCTGGATGCCATGCACATAGAGAAGAACATAAGCGACAAAATATTAGGTACTTTACTTAATATAGGTCGCATGTCGAAGGATCACCTAAACGCTCGTTTGGATTTACAGGAATTGGGCATAAGGAAGGCCCTTCATCCGGTTGAATGTGGTGATGGAAAGAATGTTGAAATTAGAGTTGCAATATTTGATATGACAAATAAGGAAAAAGAAATCTTTTGCTCTGTATTGAAGAACGCCAAACTGCCCTATGGTTGTGCCTCGAATGTTAGTCGTACGAGTACGTAAAAGAGAGAATGGTTGTGGGATATAAGATCCATGATGCTCATTTCATACTCCACTATTTGTTACAATTTGCCGTGAAGAAAGCGTCAAAACCCAAGGTTGCATTATCAATGATCAGATTTAGTGCATTCCTTAGAGGACTATGGAGCAAGGTTATCGCAGTGGATGATATCATGAGGCTGCAAAAAAAATTGTTGAGATACTTTGTCATTTTGAAGTGATTTTCCATAGGATTTTTCCAATATAATGGTACACTTGCCTGTTCTTTATGCAGAGAAATCGAATACGGAGGGCCTGAACATCTTAGATGCATGTATCCAATTGAGCGATATCTAGGAAAGTTGAAATCTTATGTGTGAAATAGAAACAGACCGGAAGGTTCGATTGTAGAAGGTTACTTGACAAAAGAGTGTGTGACCTTCTATTCAAGATTTTTAAGCATTGATGGAGGAAAAGAAAACATGTCGATTGATTTTGGAAGATGTCCAACAGATTTTGAATATCATATTGTAACAAAGAAGAATAAAGATGGAAAGCTGTTCAATTTGAAAGATGCAGATTGGAAGGCAGCGCATCGCTATATTCTGTTCAATTCCGGTAATAAAGAAACTGAGAGTTTTATCGAGTAAGTTCTTAAGTTCCTGTTAACTGACCCTTTGGTCCGATTACCAAAAGTACTCAAGACACGCTCGACTCAACTCATCGCGTGAAGACAGGGCCAAGGGCAAAGCTCAGGAAGTGCAGGAGGAAGACCAAAGAGAGATCGCGCCAACGAGCCTCGACCACATCCCTCACCAAACATACTTCGCACCAAGCTAGGTGCGAAATTTCGTACCTGGTAGGTGCAAAATTCCGCACCTACCAGGTGCAAAATTTCGCACCTTACAGATGCGAAATTTCGCACCTGGCAGGTGCGAAATTTCGCACCTGGCAGGTGCCAAATTTCGCACCTCTGTCCAGGTACGAATTTCCAGTGGCCGACAGCTGGAGGCGCGAATTTCTTGTAGATGGTCCCCATTTCTACCTACTCCTACCTAACCCCTACCTAACAACTTCTTATAAATACCCCACGGCCTCACACTTCAAAAGGGTCGGATTCTTGACTTGGAAACCTCCATAGAGCTTCATTAATGGTATCTCCTCTTTGAGGAAGAAGAAGGACAAAATTGTCTTTTTTCTTATTTATTCAATATATGATGATTATGACATCAGATATCATGAAAAGTGAATGTAATGAGATATCATGAGATAGTCTCAACCTTATAATCTTCCAAGTGATCAATAAAATTCCAATGACTCTTCAAAGTGGACGTAGGCCCTCACTGAGGTCGAATCACTATAAATTCCTTATGTTATTTACTACTTATGTTCTTGTATATGCTACCACATTTATAATTCCTAGTAATTGGGAATCTTTGGTGTTTACGACATTTGTTGCCATCAACATTTTGGTGCTTTCACTGAGAAAACTCGGATATTGCGTCTTTCTCATATATTACCATCTCAACTACGCCAAGCCTAAGGTTCCCTGCTTAAACAACCGTCGGATATTGCGTCTTCAGCCGCAACCAAGGCCGGTACATCTCAACTACCTCGACCGGCGGACATCCCGGCCACTAATGAAAGTGAACCTCGAGTTGCGGACCCTGAAGTTCCCGCAACCCAAGTGAAAGTCCGCGCGCTTAGTGAAAAGTATGAAAATACAGCTGTCGAGCTTAACCAAGCACTAAGGAATAACATCGACCTTATGCGGCAACTCCAGGAAAGTCAGCGCGTCGTCGCTCGGCTGCAACTAGCTCGAAACAATGCTCGACCTCGACCACCAACATCGGAAACTTCCTTTTCTGAGTCTAGGGGCCCGCACAAAAGAAGGAGGTTTAGTCTCATCAACAACGTCGCCGTCCGAGCAAACGCCCTCGACAATGGTCATGGCAATGGGTATGCCAACGGCAACGGCAACCGGACCACGGTTACCTATAGCGAGGGCACCCAATATCGGGACCGTTCTCACTTAGTTATCAATGAAGGACCCGCTTCTGCTAACAAACCTCCTCCTCGACAAGACTCAACTGCCGCCCATCGAGACAATGAACCTATTACTTTGACGGCCCGTGCCTTTCCAGAACCGGATCCGCGTGACCCTGCTCCACATCATCACGCACACCAGGATCCCGTTATAGATGTCGAGGACATGAAAGAAGACGATCCATACATCCACACTAAAAGACGCCCTCGCGCCAAAACTCTGGAACCTCGCCAAAACCCATGGGTCCCGATGGCGGACCCCCATCCGACCTATCTTCCCGACATGGTCCGAAGAATCATGAGGGAGATGCGAGGGAATGTGCATGATTCATGGGAAGCACACATTAGGCGCAACCCTTTCACTCGAAGAGTCAATGAAGCTGAATGGCCGCGACGCTTCATCATGCCGCAGATGCCGCTCTATGATGGCATCACTAACCCTTGTGCTTTCCTGAACCGTTATGAATAAAAAATGGACTCAAGCAGAGGCGACGATCCTGTCAAGTGCAAATGCTTTCCAGTCTTCCAATCAGGGATGGCTCTATTATGGTTCTCTCGCCTTCTGCGTAACTCCATCAACAACTTTGGCCAATTGGCGACACAGTTGGTTAAGCAGTTCAAGATGCATATCCCGACTCCGAATAATGCCCTCACCCTTTCCAACCTATAACAAGGGCCCTCAGAGTCACTCAAAAGCTACCTTTCCATGTTCAACATCGCCCTCGCCGAGGTCGAGGATCCGGATCCGCGCACCATACTCTTCCAGCTAGCTAAAGGCATCCTTCTAGCATCTGAATTTGGGGTATGGATCGACTGAAAACAACCAAAGAGCCTCGATGCTTTCTATGAGAAAGCGGGGCAGTTTTTATGCCAAGAAGAAGCAAGAAGGAACCGCATCTTCGAGACCAATCACCCCAATATCCCTCGAGCGGACACCGCCAATAACTGTTCTAGGGGCGAGAAGCGGGAGGACCCTCCAATCCGAACAAGGGGCAGGACCACCCAGGCAAAGACCAAACATTGGAGGGCAAGGTGGCCGAAGCAACAATCAGGTCCAGGCAGATCCGAGGAAGCCCGACCCTTACCAAGTCTACGAGACATACACTCCGCTAAATGAAGGTCCAGAAACTATCTACTTAGAAACATGTAACACCTTGTCGTACAAGAAACCCCACGTTAGGGAATCAACCGATACCGAGAAGAACTCGGGGAGGTACTGCCGTATCATGATATGTATGGGCACAATACGAATGAATGTCGCTAGCTAAGGGATGCAATTGAAAAGCTTATCCAA
The DNA here is from genome assembly GCA_030737875.1 of Allium sativum. Taxonomy (NCBI): domain Eukaryota; kingdom Viridiplantae; phylum Streptophyta; class Magnoliopsida; order Asparagales; family Amaryllidaceae; genus Allium; species Allium sativum. The sequence goes on from CM060910.1 coordinate 833,249,952, forward strand.
GAAAAGTGACTTGAACAATACATCCAAGAGCCCTTTCCCCCCGAAACCAATCCAAAACCTCTAGCGCCAACTTCTCAGATGGCCGCAAAGACAGCCCCAGGACCGTCTAACTCGAGATGAGGAATCATGATCAACACTATATGTGGTGGGCCTAGCCCCACGCATGACAGCTTCTGAAAGATGGAGGAATATGTGGGCTCCATTAAGCATGCGACCTGCAAGTCTTGCTCTACTCCCGATGAGTCTGTCCCATCTAAGCTCCGAAAAACCATGCGGGACGACATTATCTTCAATGGAAGGGAGTCAACGGGAATTGAAATCCCGACCATTAATCCTTTGGTCATCACTGCCCAAATTGGCGCTGCAACTGTTCGAAAAATATTGGTCGATTCAGGAAGCTCGGTCAACATCATTTTCAAAGCCGCCTATGACCAGATGAAATTAGAGGCAAAAGATCTCAAACCATGCCATTCCACGATCCATGGTTTTAATGGGGTATCCAGCTGTCTGGTAGGAGTCATCAACCTACCTGTCGAACTCGGTACGGGGGATCGGAGCCGAGTCTGAATCCTCACCTTCGTGGATATCGACATCATCTCGCCATATAACGTCTTCTTTAGGCGTCCATTCCTCACATAATTTCGCGTCTGCCAACCACCATGGTCGCTCCAGATGAAGTTTCCAACAGAAAACGGGATCGAAACAATCAGAGGAGACCAAGTCAATGCTAGAGAATGTTATACAATAGAATGGAAGAACGCGCGCAATAAGGACAAGGGCAAGGCAGTGCCCGTAGCCTTTTGCGCCAAGACCGCCTCCGCATTGCAATCAGCGGCGTCTGGACAATGGCTCAGACGCCACTCCTGTCTTTCTGATGACCTCGATCCAAGGAAATACGAAGAGCCCGAGTACGAGAGACCTACTCCCGTCGAGCCCACGGTAGATGTACCCGTCAGTCTCGACGATCCATCGCGAGTATTAAAGATAGGATCACACCTTCACCCAGCAGTCAAAAGATGATTTTGTGGGCTTCCTAAAGGCTAATCTGGACGTATTCGCATAGACTCATTCCAACATGAAAGGCATAGACCCGACAATCGCCTGCCACTCCCTATGCATAGATCCTACGATGCCTCCAGCCAAACAAAAGCGTCGCTTCCTGGGACCTAAGAGATCCAAGGAACTCGAGGAAGAGGTAGATCGCCTGCTAAAGAACAACTTCATCCGTGAAGCTGATTACCCCAAATGGGTCTCCAATCTGGTCCTAGTCAAAAAGGCCAATGGAAAATGGCGAACGTGTATCGACTTTTCTGATTTAAACAAAGCATGTCCTAAGGACAGCTTCCCGCTCCCAAAGATCGATCGGCTAGTCGATTCAACCGCTGGATAGCAATTGCTATCTTTCATGGATGCCTACTTCGGTTACAACCAGATCCTGATGAATCTCCGCGATCAGGACCATACCTCCTTCATTACCGACCTCAGACTTTATTGCTATCGCATCATGCTTTTCGGCCTCAAGAACGTCGGCGCCACATATCAGTGGAAGGTTAATCGACTCTTCAAAAATCAAATCGGGAAATCCATGGAGGTGTACGTGGACGACATGCTAGTTAAACCAAAAGTGTCTAGTGACCACGTCCATGACCTCTTCGAAATGTTCAATGTCCTCCGTCAATACGACATGAAACTCAACCCTTTGAAATGTTCTTTTGGCGTCGCTTCAGGAAAGTTTCTGGGTCTCATCGTCAACGCCCGGGGCATTGAAGCTAACCCCGAGAAAATCCAAGCCATTCAAGACATCCAAGTCCCTGAAAACATCAAAGATGTTCAAAGTTTAAACGGAAAGGTCGCCACTTTAAGTCGATTCATCTCAAAGGCCACCGACAAGTGCATCCCTTTCTTTGATTTGCTTCGAAAGGGGAAGCGCAACTTCAAGTGGACCTCTGAGTGCATATCCGCATTCAAGGAACTTATGGACCACTTAGAGCAACCACCTATCTTGTCTAAGCCTGTAGACCATGAAGATTTATATGTTTATTTGGCTGTTTCTGTACAGGCAATCAGCTCGGCATTAATACAGCTCGAAGATCGCATTCAACGACCTATCTACTACATAAGCAAGGGATTGATGACGGCGGAAAAGAACAACAAAAAGCTTGAAAAACTGGCATTCTGCTTACTAATCTCCTCCCAGAAGCTTCGGCCATATTTCCAGGCTCATCCCATAAAGGTCTACACTGACCAAACGCTGCGTCCAGTTCTACAATGAACTGAGGCATCCAGTCGACTACTAAAGTGGAGCATGGAACTAAGTCAGTTTGAGATAACATTCATCCCCTGTCGAGCCATCCTTGGACATGCCCTCGCCGACTTCATAGTAGAGTTCACGGCGCCCGAGGAAACTTCAACAGAGAACGCTGAGGCCCCCGACAGTAGGTGGAAGTTGTTTGTGGATAGGTCCTCCAGCAACAAGTGTTTAGGAGTCGGCATTGTGCTCATCACTCCCGAGGGGCGCTCGATACACTATGCGCTAAAGCTAAATTTCCCCGCTACCAGCAACGATGCAGAATATGAGGCATTGATAGCCGGATTAAGGATCGCGAACGAACTTAATCTAAAGGTTATTCAAATTTTCTCCGATTCACAGCTCATGGTGCGCCAGGTGAAGGAAGAATTCCAAACTAAGGGGAAAGACTTGTTCAATACCTAGCTCAAGTACAAAAACTACTCACTCACTTTGACCACTTCATTATCACTCACATTCTACGAGAGCAAAATGAAAGGGCCGACTCACTGGCCAGAATAGCAAGTTCCGAGGATCCGCAACTGTTGGGGTTCTCCTCCGTCGAGGTGCTCAATACACCCAATACCAAGTCAACACCATCCAGTACGGCCATGGACGCCGAACCCGAGCCGGAATCTTGGATGACACCGATCAAAACAACCTACACCCTCCCAAAAAGCCGCAAAGAAAGGTGAGCACTCACCCGTCAGTCAATCTGTTATCTCCTTATGGATGGGGTACTCTATCGAAGAGGCTTCTCTATCCCCTTACTCAGATGTGTGGCCCATGAGGACGCCATCAAGGTTCTAGTCAACGTACATGAAGGAGAATGCGGTGACCACACCGGTGGGCAAACCCTGGCTAGGAAGATACTCCGACATGGCTACTAGTGGCCCACACTCGACCACGACGCCACCGATTACGCTTGCAAGTGCGACAAATGCCAACGCTTCTCAAAGATCCAGAGAGCCACGCCTACGGAACTGACGCAAATGAACAGCCCATGGCCATTTGCCATGTGGGGAATCGACATCATTGGGACTCTTCCCATGGCCAGAGGTGGGGAATGATACGCTGTCATCGCTATCGATTATTTTACCAAATGGGCAGAGGCCGAAGCCCTCGCTATATTCAATATCCAGAAAATGATCAACTTCATGGTATGCAACATCATCACCAGATATTGGGTCCCCCAAGCCATCATTTCAGACAATGGCACTCAGTTCGAGAGCGCAAAGTTCAAATCCTTTTGTCAGCGGCACGACATCGAAAAAAGGTTCTCGTCTGTAGCACACCCCTAAGCTAGCGGACAAGTTGAGGCAGTTAACAAAGTCATCAAGTCCATCATCAAGAAGCGCCTCGAGAAGGCCGGGGGCATGTGGGCAGATGAACTTCCTTTAGCCCTATGGGCCTACTGGACAACCCACAAGTCAGCGACCGGGCACACTCCCTTCGCCCTCGCCTACGGGTCCGAAGCCATCATCCCCATCGAGCTCGAGCTTCAGTCTCATCAAGTCACCTATTTTGATCCAAAGACGAACCAAGATTAACTCATGGGATCACTCGACCTTCTTGAAGAAAAGAGGAACGAAGCCGACCTCCGAGCCGCTGCCCAACGATAACAAGTCGCCGGTACTTTAACTCTCCAGTCCGCCAAAGGACCTTAACATCGGAGACATCGTCTTAATATAGGTATTCCCTCCGCCAACAGACCTCTCTCCTCGTTAGGAAGGCCCGTACTCTATTCTACGAAGGCTCGGCGATGGAACTTTCAAGCTAGCGACCGTGGACGAAGCCGAACTGCCAAGGGCTTGGAATAGTGAACATCTCTGCCGCTACTTCACATAACTTAGTACATGGTTGTTTATTCTTTCTAGTGATGTTTTGTAGCAATTCAAGGCGTTGTAAAGGCTATTCATGCCAAAAGTTATTAGTGGAAATGATGTTCATCTTTCTGTCTCTTTATTTCTGTGTTTACTCTTAGCGTGACATGTTTGATTAATCCTGACAGCTAGCTTTCATGTAAACTCCCGACCGCTGTGTCGACCTCTAGTATAGGGGTCGACATCGTCGTCCGGGCCACGAGCCAACCTCATGGCCTAATCACATTTGCACCAACCAGCACCCCGAGCATGGGAGCCAGTAACGCTACTCGAGTCGTCAGCCCGTAGCGCGATCAAGTATAAATAACCTCTAACTCGGACCTAGGCCGAAGCCGAGGATAAATCGTTCGCCCAAGTCCCACGCGACTTGGGGCTACCCAACAGCCAGACGGGGCGATACAAACTCCCCCTGAACTACAGGTGATGGTCGAATCTTGGCGCAGCGCCGAGACCGACCCTTAAATCGTTACTTCCTTGAAGCTCTCAAGGCTAAAGGGTAGCCCACGACCACGATTGGACCCTACGGGCTGATGATTAGGGCTTCTCTTCCCAAGCGAACAACGATGCCTACAGGCTCACCTCAACCCGATGAACGACGGGAGAGCCTACACCGGACGGACTTCACAACACGACGTCATACGCCTTCGCTACACTTGGGATTAACCCCGGGCAACCCAACTACAGCAGGGCACTTTGCCTGGCTTTACAAACTATAGGTTTCCTGAGCTGAGGGAAACTTACTAGAAGCTTGCGCTCTACCACTCCTCCCTGGAACCTTCAATCCAGGGCACATAACTCACAATCGCTTTTTTGTTAAGTGTAACGATAAGTAGGCCTATGCAAGTATGGGACGCCCGAAAACATGGGAAGAACATCTGAACATTTAACATAAAATGTGATCTTTACTAATTCATATTTTGTTACAACACACACACATACATTACGACTAACTACATAGCTAATATCTTTCTTTCTAATGACAGGGTGTACATGAGAACCACACCATGTCTTGAAAAACCAAAAGCGAGGGCCGAACTCGCGTAAACTACCGGCCTACACTACCAAAATGAGCATTAAACCTACACTTAAGCAATAACGCTAATCGTGCTTCTTCTTCTTGTCTTTGTGCTTTTTCTTTGTAGATTCGGCACTTGACGGTTCATCCTTGGAGCTATGATTTCTCTTGCCAGACCCGCCTTTTCCACTTTGATTCCTTTGGGAAGTGGACGACTTGTGGGAGGCTGAGAGACGCCTCTCAACCGCCCCGTCACCGTTAGAAATCTCAGTGACATCGCCAGGGGCGGAAAGCAGCAAAGGCCTAGGAGCACCCCCAGAAGCAAGACCCATCACTGTGGCACTCGTCTCTGGGATAGTTTTCCCTTCCCGTCTAGCTTTCTCCTTGGCTTCCTTAGCATCTCGCCGCTCAATAAGTTTCTGGGGCTTGTGCTCAGGATCACCGGCCCTGTTTTTCTTTCGAGTCTCGATGGCCCTCCGCTGAGCCTCTTCGTCATCTCATCTCTTCTGAGCCTCGTCAGCTGCCCTCTTCTTCTCTGCTTCCTTATCAGTATGTTCCTGGACAACAGTCACAGCAGACCTCTCCACAGTATCTTCCCGGGTCTGTGTTACAACCTCATGCCTTGTAGCTTCATCCGGTCCCAACTTTTCCTCCACCAAACCTTGGGCAGTCGCACTTTGCCCATCTACCTCCTCTCCTTCGTCAATAAGGCCTTCATAGAGGCTGGAAGTTATCCTTATCCCTGAGAAGGTATCAAGCTGATCTCCGCTCTCTCCAAACTATATCCCCTCGAGTCCTAGCCTAGATTCGGTCACTTGGGGGATCGTGGGGGCAGGGCCCAATGTCGTAGTTAATTCAGAAGGGCTGCACAATGAAAACACAATCTTTTAGTCTGCAAACTCGGGGACCACATCATACTCTGGGATGCATTGCAAAGAGAATTTACCTCCAGTCAAGGATGGCATAGAAAAAACAGACGTGGCACCCGGCGCAACAGGTAGTGTACATTCAGTCCTTCTCGGCTCCAAATCATGCCCGGTTGAAACCCGAGTCAAACCCATCGGGTTGCCCGCGATAACTAATCCAGGGACTGACGGTCGATAGAAGCCCCTCTCCGCGAAAGTCTCCGCCATCGCGATGCTTTCAGTCACGACAAACTTCCCTTTTTCGGTAGCGAGCCTCTCCAACCTCTCTCTCCTCATCCTCGAGCAGCAACTTCGTACCCTCCTCCAACTTCTCGTGCTCCTCCTCGGTCAAGAGGTCAATCATAAGTTGTCGCTCATCCAAAGTCCCAGCATCCACTTCGCGCAAGAAGGCCTCATGTGGAACCAACCTTTCCCAGGTTCGAGCTAGCTCACGGGAAAAGTCATTCATCCAAGAAATTCCACGGAATTTTAGGACCTTAACAAGCACGTCCTTAATATCTTTCTCCACAGACGACTATGCCCGGTACTCGCATTCGCTAGCTCATCTCTTAGCTGCTCCACCTCTCTCAGATGTTCAGCTTTCAATTCTTCGGCGGTACCTAACAAATCCCGGTTATTGGCTTCTGCATCCTCCTTTGCTTTCTTTGCCACCTCAAGCTCCCTCGTCAGGCGGGCATACTCCGCTCTTAAAGTTTCGTTGCTCTCTTGAAGTCGTAGGACTTGGGTATTGTCTCTCCTCAATCCAGCGCAAACCTTGTCTGCCTCGGCCTTTTCCTTCTTTAAGGCGGTATTCTGAGTGGTCAAGTCAGTTATGGTTTCCTTCAGGACAGAACAAGAATGGTCGGTTTCCCTCTTAAGCACCTCATACCGATGCTTCACTCCAGCTGGAAACAACATGCCCCGCAAATTATTAATTTAGGGATACAAGAGGCAAATAATTCTTAGAGCGAATAAGAAAACCTACCTATTTCCGCATTCAAATTAGCAATGTAAGCCTGCCCGGTATCAATAATTGATTGTCGACTAGCGAGTTCTTGATTCTTCTTCCTAATCAGATCCGACAGGTGATGGGAGTACTTGGTAAGCACATCGGCCTGGCGATACGCAGCCTTCACATGCTCCCATATCTCTCCGAATTCCCTACCAAGAGCAGGACGAAGCTCCGGGACAAACCATAACTCGTCAAGCAATAACCAAGGGAAGTAGTGTTTCACAAATGCCATCTACTCCTCGATGGCCAGCTCCCGAACTCCAGATTCCATCAAATCTTGTGTTACTATGATAGTCGCCTTATCCGATCTCGGCTGGGCAAGCAGCGACTCTCTCCCCTTAGAAGTCTGAACGGAAGCCAATAGAGCAGTGATGGGTGGAGTTGTCAACGACGTATGACTCGACCCTCCTAGTTCAAGCCGTGAACCTCCCTTGGGCCCCCGAATCGAAGGAGGAGGGGGAGGAGTAGTGAACGACTGAGGACTATCCTAGTGATGACTCCCGCTGCCGCGACCCCATGGGGGCGGAACATTGCCATATAAACTAGCTCCCCCCTGAAGGAGCTGATAAAAGCACTTTCGAGGCGATGGCGGTCTTCGCGACCTTGTCCTCCACTTCCTCTGGCTATGTCACCTGTCAAAGAAATGAAGCAAAATCAGTCAGGCAACACGCACGGCACTCTTCTATGTAGTATGGTGTGTATAAGTGTATGCCCTAAGTGTTCTCTCAACAGACCAGATTGTTCCCCAATCGAGGGAGGTAGCCCCTTTGCGGCACAAGCTAGATCCTCCATACTAGCTGCGCTCGGCCACGGAGACAAGTTCATAGGGACGGTACCCAGACCAGCAAACTGGCCCACTTTTTCGAGGGAAGCGGTAGCACCTAGAGAGGTCACAGGAGAATGAGGGTTGGTCAACACTTCTTCTCCCATCCCTCCCACCGGGGGTGAGACAGAAGCGTCAATTAGCCCCTCATCCCGAGCGGCCGCCTTCGCGCTACCAACTTTGCTACCGCCAACATCTTCTTGGAATTTAACGGCCTTTTTTGGTCTAGGTCTGATAGAAGCTATTTTCCTCTTCAAACCAGAAACAGTAGGGCCTTCCGTCGTTTTCCCTTTCAATGCACCACTCGCCACGGCAGGCCTGATTAAGGCCCGGTTGGCCGAAAGCAACCCAGCATGCCGAAGGCGGTCTTGATCTACTACAGCATCCGTGTTGCGAGCGCCTTCAGAAATAGCTCGCAGATCATTGAGACGTTGCCTATGCTCGTCACTAGTAGGCACCTCGGGATTTCTTGCCACAATCAGAAAACAGTTAGATACGGAACCCAACAACATTATAAAACGAGATCGAAGGTACTCACTCCCTTGTATACACCTCGTCGCAAACCTGGGAGGACATCGAACAAAGAACCAATTGTACTTGATCACGGATGGCCTGGGCCACTTTCCAATAAAGAATCTAGTAGTGAGAGATGCTTCCAAGAACTATTGGAAGGACGATCCACCAGTTGACCGCCTAAAGTGAAAGAGATACCGAATATCCTCTCCGGTAGGATCCCGGTGTAGAAATTCTCGATAAAGTACACAAGTACCCAAGAGCGAAGAATAAGCATTCGGGTGTAGCTGTGAAGGGGCAAGGAAGAAGTATAATAGCATTTCCCGAATAAAGTCATTGGCCGAGGGCACGCACCCCACAAAGCAAGTATGTCGATTCGAAGCAGTAAAGCCCTCTGGTGGTACATGGGCCCTTTCGCTCGGTCCAGGGGCATGAGCTTCTCCGTCTGGGATGCTAAACCGCAATACCAACTTCCTAACTGTTGTGGCATCCAAACGTGATGGCACCGAGTCCGGTGGATTGTCCAAAATAACTGCGTCATGTAGCATGTCCGGAGCTACTGGGGCAGGCGGCCCGCCGCCGTCCATAATATCCACATTCTCCATCTCGGCATGTACGACTAGAGAATGTAGCCTCTCAACATGTCCCCCATGCTCCAACACCTCAGGCGAGCTCCCCGACTAGGAAGGAACCGAGTCTTCGGCAGTCTCAAGCTTGCTGCTTTCGGAGCTGGCATTGTTCGTAGAATCAGAAGGGTGAGACGATGGCGGGGAAGACTCGGCTTCTAGAATTTCCCGGTCCTCAATCTTGTTTGCATGGTTCGCTATACTTTAATACACCAGTATTAGACATCGCAGTGACATAACCTGTACCCCTCGTGCTGGTGAAAATTAACAAGTGTATGCGATGTCATGCAAGAATCGGAATGTACATAAAAACTTTAAAGACCCTAGCAGTTCGGTTACAGTCTAGATATATGCTCTATCATATGTGAAAGATTCAAGTCCCTGTCCATACAGTTATCTATGTGCGCCTTGGTACATTCATGCAATCAAACAGGAAGTATATAAGTTCAAGTATAGGCAGTCCGGAAATCGAAGTTCGAAGCGGTAAATACCGGCATCCAGCCAAGGCAACACTATCAAGCCCGCCCCGAGCTCGAAAATTCGAACCACTTAGGTCCGAAGACCCGAGCCTAGGTGGCTCGAAAATTCGAACCACTCTGGGATCGAAAATTTGAACCTAGGTGGCTCGAAAATTTGAACTGCGGTGGCTCGAAAATTCGAACCCCTCTGGTTCGAACTTTCGGGCTCTCGAGGTTCGTAATTTCAAGGCCTTGGATTCGAAGTCTCGAGCCCCCATGCTCGAAAAAATCTTGGGTGGAGGGTATCAGAAATTCAAGCCCAAGACATGAAATTTCGAACCATACAAGGTTAGAAAAATTGAGCCCCATCAGGTTCGAATTTCCGGACCTCCCCTGCCAGGCTCGAAATCTCGAGCCTCCTCTGACCACCTTACTTCGACCTCCCTTCTTCCTTCCCTCCTTTGACCAAGTCCATTACCTATTTTTTTTTTTTTCGAAAGGGTCGAGTAACGAAGCTTTCAGAGTAATGGCAGCTGATGGTGTAAAAATGAAGAAGGAAGACAAATAAAGGGGGAAGGTGCCTATTTATAATAAAAAGGAAAAAGTCCCTTCGTATTCCGACCCGAGGCTCGAAACTTCGAACTTGTGGGCTTGAAATTTCGAACCTCCAGGGCTTGAATTCCGAGCCTTGCGGTTCAAAGTTTCGAACCACCAAGGTTCGAAATTTCGAACCTATACGCTTCAAAATTTCGTACCCCAGTGGTTCGGAATTTCGTACCAAAAAAAAAAAAAGAGAGAGAGAGTAGGTACATATATACCCTCTCATCCCTCACGCTCGCATATGCATATTCCCCTTAAGTGTCAAATTGCCTAAAAACGCGTGACGACGAGACCATGCGAATATCCAGCGACACGAATGTGGCACCGATAGCGGCTCACTCACGATTCCCCTATGAGCAATCCCGCTAGCTAACATGTCTTTTCCTATAACTTGCAGGATAAATCCGCAACCCAACTACCATCTCAGCTTTCATTCCAAAGCACGTCATGTTAAGACAAGATGTACTTTGGGGGGCAAATGTTAACCGACATTTTGGTTCGGTTACCAAAAGTACTCAAGACACGCTCGACTCAACTCATCGCGTGAAGACAGGGCAATGGGCGAAGCTCAGGAAGTGCAGGAGGAAGATCGAACAGAGATCGCGACAACGAGCCTCGACCACATCCCTCACCAAACATACTTCGCACTAAGCCAGGTGCGAAATTTCGTACCTGTAGGTGCGAAATTCCGCATCTACCAGGTGCGAAATTTCGCACCTTAAAGATGCGAAACTTCACATCTAGAAGGTGCGAAATTTCGCACCAAGCAGGTGTAAAATTTTGCACCAAGCAGGTGCAAAATTTCGTACCTAGCAGGTGCGAAATTTTGCACCTCTGTCCAGGTACGAATTTCCAATGGCCGACAGCTGGAGGCCCGAATTTCCTGTAGATGGTCCCCATTTCTACCTACTCCTACCTAACCCCTACCTAACCACTTCCTATAGATACCCCATGGCCTCACACTTCAAAAGGGTTGGATTCTTGAGCTTGGAAACTTCCATAGAGCTTCATTAATGGCATCTCCTCTTTGAGGAAGAAGAAGGAATTTTTTGTCTTTTTCCTTATTTATTCAATATATGATGATTATGACATCATATATCATGAAAAGTGAATGTAATGAGATATCATGAGATAGTCTCAACCTTGTAATCTTCCAAGTGATCAATAAAATTCCAATGACTCTTCAAAGCGGACATAGGCCCTCACTAAGGCTGAACCACTATAAATTCCTTGTGTTATTTACCGCTTATGTTCTATTTTATGTTCTTGTCTATGCGATGATATTCATAATTCCTAGTAATTGGGAATCTTTGGTGTTTACGACATTTTTTGCCGTTAACAGTTCCTATATCATTTTCCTTAAATATAAATTAACATCTGCATTTCATAGTTTTTTGACCTTAATTATTATTTAGAGTTCACCGAGCTCTTGTGGATGGTCTTCAAATCGAAGAAGATATAAGAGGGAACAAGAACATTTCGAAGAGTTTTGGAATTGGCTTAAAAAAAGAGGTTCTGAAAAAGGACAATATTTTAATAGATTTAGAGGTGTTTTCATTAGGTCCTAATCGAATAGCTAGGAAGTTTACCGGTTATATAGTAAATGGATATAGATTCCACACAAAATTTAGAGATTCTCGATGTATCACACAAAATAGTGGTGTATTTTAGACTGCCAAAACCACCAGCTTTGCAAGTTCGAAAGACCAAAACCCAATAGTGGGTGATTTCAATTACTACGGATCAATCGAAGAAATTTTTGAGCTTTATTATTGGGGAGCTTTCACAATGGTCCTTTTTAAGTGTTGCTGGTACCAAGAGGAAAAAGATTCATATGGTCTTACTGAGTAAATTTTAGCAAGTACCATAAAATTGATCCTTATGTCCTATCTTCTCAAGTGCAGCAAGTATTTTATGTGGAAGATGCAGTTGAAAAGAACAGTCATTATGTTATTAAAAAATTGCCGAGAGATTGGTGTGATATTGAAAATCATAATGCAATGGAAGAAGACACGAGCAATTCGCATTCACATGATATGGGCATAGGTGGTGAACTAGAACCATAAGTTGTTGATGGGGGTTGGATTAGGGATGATGCCCCCATAATACAGCTAGAAACAGAACTAGAAGCAGAAGTTCCTGATCCTGTTTCGTCTCGTTAGGATAAAAAATTCCTCTTTCTTATTGCTTTAATTTGGTCTAATTTATGATGTATTTGGCACTTTTTGTTTTAGCTGGAAATTATTATCTTTGATGAATGTATTTGGCACTCTTTTCCCATATTGCAATCTACACTGTTAACATGTTTTATGATTTAATGTCTTTCTTTACTGTCTTCTAAATTGGATATAGAACAACTGTTATATTTATTATTTTTTATCCACTTTAACATGCATGTACCTTGTTCTAATGTATTCAGTTTGTACAAGATGGATGAACTTATTAATATCCGACTACAGCATGGCAGACAGTTTCGAAGGACATGTTACATCGGTGGAGAATCCTTCGTAGTAACAAAATATGATGTAGACCGGTTTTCTTACAGAGTGCTTATGGACTTTGTTAAAGATTGTCTCCATTACACTGAAATAGGAGGAGTCTATATCAACAAAGGAACGAGGGGTGGCAGGCAGCTAATATTGAATGATAAGGACGTAAACGAGTACGTACAGGGCTGCAATAAGCAAGAAGAAGTGGTTTTTTACATCGACAACACCACTGACAAAGACAGTGAGTCGTTGATTCAACTGCAGCCACATGTAATCACACGGCCACGAAAAAACATAATTCAAGGTATATATGTATATGCAATATAGATCCATTCTTATATATATATATCTCAGTGTGTGTAAAGAACTATGAAGGAGGCCATCGTTATTATTTTTATTGTTCCAGGTTCTACTAAGAAGTCGGTTGTAAAGCGCAAGTATACTACTGCACATAGACTTCAGCAACAACACAAAATGATGAAAAACAACCCAATTCAAGTGGGTCAGAAGAAAACTATCGTCGGAGCCTGATATGAATAATGATGAAGAAGATGTTACTGTGACGGACAAAGGAACCAGGAGGGAAGTAAATGTAGAAAATGAAACAGGCAATAATGATGATACCCGAGAGAATGAAGCTGATGTTTAGGTATTTTTCAGTTTTCATTTCAGTTTTATTAATCCGAATTAAATCTTATTTTGACCATGAAGGCTGCAGCTAATTCAAGTAACTAATTGTTCTTTGCGCATGCATTTTGTCAAAATAGCAAGAACTGTTTATGTGTCGACTCTATTTGGTTAACCAGCTTAAATTTATCATCGATGGTGAGTAATAATGTTAATCTGCTTGCAGTTCTGACAACCATAAGTTTTGACGAAATATGAACAAGAGCGAATCGCGCGAATTCAAGAAAATGATGCAGTTAGTAGATCACTTGGGGTGCCTTCATTGGTTGGTTGTATGCAAGAGGATGCCGCACGAAATAAGAAAGATAAAGGTAAAGATGTTGCTAAACGTGATGAATACATCCCAGAAAATGCTGGTGAAGATGTCACTGATGATTCATTGGATTTGGAGGTATAAAGAAGTTATTTGTTTATTACTTATTGTCTTTGCCTTTATGAACGTAAAAAAATTGAACTTCGACTTAATTGTAGAGAATCAAAATTGTTAAGTCAAAGGATCTTTTACCTGGACCGAGAACTCGTGCGTGAACCAATGAAGCCATTGAAATTGAGAAGGAAGCGATGAAGTGCACCCCCCCCCCCCCCCTCCAAAGAAAGCTGGCTCCAAAAAAGAGTTGATCACGACACACACTCTCGGTCCAAATAAACTCAGTAACCGGGATAAATTCACAGAAACATTAATGAAATTGACGAACCCTACACCGTCTTTTTCAGGAGTTTTAAAACCTACAACGTCTCGTCCATCCGTTTTAAAACCTACATGTAGTAAATTGTTCAAACAAACAACCAATTCATGTGAAGCTGCGGGTTCAGTTGCTGCTTATTTAGTGATGTGGAAACATCAAAAGCAGAATGTTGAAGCGCCACTAACAATGGAAAATCTCACTGATCGATTAGAGCAGGAATGGATTGCACAGGAAGATGAAGCAGGTACAGGTACAATATAATGTTTCTTTATCTGTGCACTGCACTGTTGAGTGTGTCTTTTTTCTATTCACATTTTTGAACCTGGTAGGTAAAGTACAAGGTCCAAAAAAAACCTAGAGGGAAGTCAAAAATGACCAAGGTGCATGCTAGAAACCATGATGATAAAGCAGTCATTGAGTTGAATGAGGATGGTCAGCCAGTATCTGATAATATTATAAAGTTAAGCAATTTTCTTGGTACACTAGCAAAGGATAATGTGTCTCTTACTTACATCAATTGGCATGTTGTTCCTGATCAATTAAAGCGACAAATGTTGGATTATGCTCTGGTACAATCTAATTTCCTTAACCATATACAGTTCAACCGACTTCCTAAATGTTTGTTTTTAATTAATTAGTTTGTCTCCTGAATTTTGTGATTGATATATTGTAGGCTAGGTATGTCATACCGGAAGAAGGACACAAGTGGGTCTTGAACACGCTTAATGACTCTTAAAGGCGGTACAAGTCTCGCATCAAAGCAAGGTATTATAAAAAATATTCAACTAATGAGGAAAGGCTTGCAAATAGGCCCAGTACAATTCCGTTGGATGATTTTAAAATGCTCTTGGAATACTGGGGGGATGAAGCACTTCAGGTACGACTTTAATGATATTCGCACTTGTATAATGTTTAGTAGTTTACAATATCTTGGTTAATGCAAATCTTTTCTTTAGTAGTTCACATTATCCTTGTTTAGTGCTATTTTTTTGGATTTCCAGGCCCTAGCTAATACTAATTCCATGCATCGTAATTCGTTAAATGAGACACATACCATGGGTTCCAAAACTCATGCAGTAGCCAAAGAAAAGATAGTATGTGTTTTTTTGAACTTAAGTTATTTTTTATTGTGATTGAGTTGAATTGACCACATGATAATTCTAATTTGTTGTATCATTGAATTATTGGTAATCCTAATACTTGACAGAGAAAGAAGGACCCGGAAAAAGCCTCCTCATCCGTTGCCTTGGTTTATTTCGAAACATATAACGAGAACCGGGTAGAAGTTACAAGACTAACACGGATGAACTAAAAGCAAAATATGTGAGTACATATATAATTAGATACTGAAATAGCAATACTAGTGTCAGTATAATTGGCACATTGTACGTTTGTTGGAGTTGCTTATTGTAACACCCCACCTCCGCCAGGGTGGCTCTTGCAAGCAACTCTGACTTTGGTGGGGCGTTTAAAACAAGGTAAACATGCATAATGATCTAGCAAGGCAGGACATGACATATATATATGTAAATAAACAGAGTAAGTAGATAAAACAGCGGAAGATTTTTAAACCATTTCAAAATACAAGTCTGGTACATCAAAATGTCAATTTCCCAAAATTACAAGTCTAGATAAATACATCATCTGATAAACTGAAATACATAAGTACTATCCCCAAATAAGAGTGATAAACCATAGCGGCTCAAGTCCAAAGCATACTTGAGCTATCCAAGGAAGCAGCTAAAATCCAAGCTAGGCTCCAGTATTCCCTCCCTGAGAACCTAGGGGGGGGAAACGGAAGAAAAGAGGCGAAAGAAAACAGGTCAGTCAAAAAGACTGAGTAAGCCCTGCTACGATCAGTCTATAAACTAATAAAGTTAACAGTATGATGGAAACTGAGATGATCATAGATAACAACATACTGGTATGACAAATTAACTACAAGATAGATAGAGGTGTCATCGCATAAAACAAGGTTAAATTTTGCACCACGGTGTACTAGCAACCCAACATAACAGGTATTGATCCCTTGGCCCAAGCTTTTAACCCAATAACATGAAGTGACCTTAATATAAGGTCCAGCCCAACGGTCTAGTCGATCGGCTCCCTATAAACCTAACACGTCAAGTGTTGGTGTCCATATGGCCCACATATGGTTGTAGTTAGACTGTGCTGGGTCCACCTTTGGGTGTATCAAGCCCTCGGGTGTCAACCCCAGACACTTAAGCAATAATGCACAGCCCTAACCTACTGGTACCCGTGCCTCGAGTTTGTCCAACACCGGACTACGTGCACGTTCGTAGCCCGCCTGGACCCGCACCGCTGTACCACTCAGCCATCGCCTTTTGGTCGCTTACATCCGTCCAGTAATCGTGCCCCGCCCTAGCCTAGCCTCTAGGGTTGTGATGATACCAAACTGGGATTACTGATGGAACAGACCCCGTTGCTAAGGTTTCCTAAGAGGGTTAAGTGCGATTTAACCCTTCACTAATCATGGATTAAATTGGTTGAGTGTAACCAACAGTCCACAACTTAACCCCATTTCAATCCCTCGAATCCCCAAATTGGTTAAGTATTAGTGGGCCATGACTTAACCCTAATCATGAGGCATTAATTTAACTGTACCTTAACCTCTCACATTAGACTTTGTTGCGGTTACTAGTTAAGCCGGGCGGGTCCGGGTAGGTTTACACCACAACTTAGTCTAACCTCGGGTTTTGGCACCATATGACCAACTTCTCACATTGGGTCCTATTGTTTGTAGCCACTAGTTAAGCCGGTAGGTTCCGGGTAGAATTACGCTACAAACTCAACCCAACCTCGAGTTGGCCACATTTATGTTTTCTAAGTGTCATGTCCACTTTATTTCAAAACATAATTACAAGTCAACAAATGCTTGGGTAGACCTAACTTAATAGGTAAATTCCCAAGGGGTAGACCTAACTTAATAGGTAAATTCCCACTCTTATATTTTCATGTATTTTAAGTTTACCCAAACCCCCCCAACGTCATTCTATCGCTTACATATTCGTAATAACGCATAAAGGATAGGAAGAGGGAACTTGGCATAACATACATGATGAACTTGCATCTCACAACAAACATGCATAACATGTTAGACTTGCATAACTTAGCATAGTGAACTTGCATATTACCATAAACATGCATAACATGTTAAACTTGCCTAGCACAGCATATGGAACTTGCATAAACATACATAACTTGTCAAACATGGCATAGTGAACTTGCATAAACATGCATAACCCAATAAACTTGCAAATCATGGCATAGTGAACTTGCATAAACATGCATAACTTGTTAAACTTGCAAATCATGGCATGGTGAACTTGCATAAACATGCATAGCTCAATAAACTTGCAAATCATGGCTTAGCAAACTTGCATAAACATGCATAACTCAATAAACTTGCAAATCATGGCTTAGCAAACTTGCATAAACATGCATAACTCGATAAACTTGCAAATCATGGCTTAGCAAACTTGCATAAACATGCATAACTCAATAAACTTGCAAATCATGGCATAGTGAACTTGCATAAACATGCATAACTCGATAAACTTGCAAATCATGGCTTAGCAAACTTGCATAAACATGCATAACTCGATAAACTTGCAAATCATGGCTTAGCAAACTTGCATAAACATGCATAACTCGATAAACTTGCAAATCATGGCTTAGCAAACTTGCATAAACATGCATAACTCAATAAACATACATAAATCCCAACTTGCATCACATATTAACTTTAGAGTTTCTAAAATGAAGGTAAGAGGGCTTACAAATATTATGAAGACACAAATCTACTTATAAAGATTGAGAAGCCCTTTTTATGCAAGCATAAAAACCCAAAACAAAGCTCCAATAAGAAACACCCTTAGCAAAAATCCCAAAAACTCTAGCTTAGCCAATAAAGCTTGCAACTTGATGATGTATGCAAGCTAATGATCATTCATACAACTTAGAAATGCTTGTATGAACATCAAAACCTTCATAGAAATGATTCAAGAAGAGGGTGGAGGCTAGGGTTCTTAGGTGGAGGCCATTTGAGAAATCAATTTGCCATAGTTTAGCTACTAGAATGAATAAATTAGGTTTTAGGGTAGGATTAGGGGCTTATTTATAGAAGATTAGAGTGTTTTTAGCCCTAGGATTAACCCTAGGTTAGTTTAGGTTCGTCAGATCTCGGAACTCTCTAGAACCAAGCCCCCCAATCAAGCCCAAATCAGAAATGGTGCACCAGGCAATACTGCCCGGCCACCCCCTGTCGACTGGGCTGTCGACACCCTGGGGACCCTGTCGACAGGCCTGTCGACATGCGGGTCCTGGCGGGAATTTTCCCGCCTGCGCCAGTTTGCCCTAACCCTTGTTTTTAATTTCCAATTTAAATCTGTTTTTACTTAGGAATTTTCTGCAAACTTCAATGGGCCTTAACTGGGTCATACGGACTCCGATTTTCGAAAACTCGGACTCTGTTTCGCGTATTTTTCCGAGACGAACGCAATGGCATAGCCCGTTTCCCTTGATTCAGATTTTTAAATTAAATTCTGCCTCGATTTTCATTATTATAGGTTGTTGAAAATACGGGTTGTTACATTCTCCCCTCCTTAAAGGATTTCGTCCCCGAAATCTTCAAGTTAGGAAGAACATATCCTACCATCCAACATCCATCTACTCAAAACATCATCCACGAGCAATCATTGTCCTTAAAGGATTCTAAATGTGGTATGAACATATGCAAAAGTGTGTGTATATGTACTTACCTAATGCAAAAATCAGGCGGTTACTGATACTGTAAACCTCCTTAATGCATATGTATGTAAATCAGGCGGTTACTGATACAGTAAACCTCCTTAATGCACATGTATGTCAGTGAAATGAATCCATATGTATGCAAATTCCTAAATTCATAGTATCTATATGAGTGCACATAACATTCATCCATATGCAACATCCATGTGGTAGCACAACAAGTTCCAACCATGAATAAGTGTAAGCACTCATGCATATGCAATATGAGGAGTGTGCGAGCCGATCTAGTGCCTAATTGTGTATAATGCATCCACGAGCAACCACTTGCAAACACTTGCAACCACTTGCAAACATCAAGCATAACATGTTTCAAATACATGTTTCATCCAAAGGGTTTCTACCTAAGGTTCTCATGACAAGATAGACACGATAACTAGATAAACTAGATAAACTCCTTTTTGGATTACAAGAAATCCATTCAAACTTTAACATATAGTACTAACCGATGAGTCTTAACCCCCTTATGGAGTTTACAACAGAAATAAGATCGAGAATGGGACCGAGAGGATATATACAAAAGAAAACTTGCAAGCAAGCTCCACAGGAAAACAAGGATCAAGGATGCACTCTTAAAAAGAGATATGATGCGCGTATCTAGTCTTCACTCTTCTTAGTCACGTTTCCTTGAGCTTAACTCCACTATGCTTTGACTATCTTTCACTTCATGATTCCTTGGCTTCCTAACTCCTATTTCCCAAATTCGAGTTGGAACTCATTTCATTATCGCCTCTCGTCTTTCTTTTCCACTTATTCTTCCTTATGTATACTTGGCTTAAACATACTATAACCTCATGATTTCATGCAAGCTCTCCAAAATTCACTAGTGAATCCTGGATCTCGTCTACTTACTATAAGGTATTCCATGCAGCAGAACTTTTCTTGAAAATACCAATCCACGTTGCCAATTGCCCTTATAAACGTGATTTTTTTTTATAACTCATGCTTAATCGAAATGAACCATCCGCCTATGAGTGATAGGCCATACCTAGATTCAATTGCCTACCCATGGCTTCCTGTAGGCTATTTCAAAACTGGCCAACTTCTTGAGGATAAACCGTTGCTAACCATGATGCAGTCATCTCGCTCTTCACCGGACTGAAATGAGCACTCTTCGTGAGTCTACCTATTATGACCCACATACCCGTATTCCCTTTCTTTGATCTAGGTAGTCTATCCACATAATCTATCGAGATGTTTTCACACTTCCCTTGCGAAACCTCCAATGGAGGTAATGGCCCGCCGGGCTTCTATGACTTGGCCTTAACCTGGTGGCACAACATGCATCCTGAGACCAACTCGGCCACCTCCTCGAGTGATGCGCATCTTCAAGAACCTTCTTTACCAAGTCTTCCACTCGAGGAACACATAATCTCTCATCGCGCCTTAGTCATCCCTTGTCATCTATAATATATCTAGCGAGGTGACTTAACATCTCGCCTCGAATCAACTGGTCCATGTTCTTGACTAACTGCGGGTCTTCTTCCTGTGAAACCCCCTTCTTGATCCAGAAGAGTAAGTCTAAGCTCCGGGAATGCTGACTAACTAGCCAAACGGAGAAAGCTTCTTACTTCAATTACCCTCCTCAGAGCTTTCCGGTCTTAAACCGCAATCACTTTAGCGGAATCCACCGCTAAGCCTTCTTAGGAACTATGTGCCCAAGAAATCCAACTTCTTTCCTCCAAAGTGGCATTTGGAGAACTTGACCTTCCACCGGTGGCTCTAAGCGTATCCATCTCCTCCTTGAGATGTATAGCATGTTCTTCCTCGTTCTTTTGAGGAGATCAAAATATCGTCTATGACGACCATGACAAACTTGTTCAAGGACTCCCTAAACACCCTACTCATCAAGTTTACGTAATATGCAGGTGCATTAGTCAAACCAAATAGCATGACTAGCCATTCCAAAAATCCATCTAGAGTCCTAAACTCAGTCTTGTCAATTCCATCCTCAGCCCTCCTAAGCTGATGGAATCTGGTAGCTGGATCAAAAGAAAACAGATGCTCCTACAAGCTGATCAAACAAATCATCAACCCTTGATAACAGTTGTCTATTCTCCTTACGATAATCAACACATAGACGAAGCAAACTGTCCATATTAGTAACGAATACTACTGGAGCACCCTACTCGAAAATGCTTCGTCTCAGGAAGTTCTTCTCAAGCAACTCCTTGACTTACTTTCTTAACTCTCATCTTGTGGGGTCATGTGCCTAACCGGCCACGAAACTGGCTTGGTATTACCAACCAGATAATGCGGAAATCTATCCCACGTCTAAGGGTAACCCCTTCACTTCCCCCAAGATATCAGGATATTCTCGGACCACCCTCACAGATTGCAAACAATCGATAGACGAGTTGAGGGATTCAAGATAACATAACATGACGGGACCCATAGGGTTGCTAGAAATTTCTAGGGTATTACCGAGGCGAGTCATGAGCCTCACAACCCTATATACAAAAACCCAGAATGGCTCCAAAACAGGACAACCATTCCATGCCCAAAACCAACCCATATCCCCGGAAACCGAGAATATAAACATTCCACGAGAATTCTATACTCAAGATAGAAATTTTCAAATCCACTCAGACCACAGACAAACGGGCAGAACCCCCAATTGGATTCGAAACACATACGGGATCATCCACTAGACTAGTACTTAGGTGCAAACTTTCAACTAGATCAGATGAAACTATGCGATGTGCCAGAATCAAACAAAGTACGAACAGGGAAAATCAGAAAATGTAAACAAGACTTTCAACAGAAACACTACCTCTATCATAAGCTGGAAGAACGGTGCTGAGGGGATGAACTCGCCCTCCAGATAGTCCTGCACACTGAGTCTGACCTTGCCTTTGTTTCCTCGGGCAATCCTTGCTGAGATGTCCAAACTCACCACAATGAAAGCATTCGCCCCGCTTTCTCTTTTCCTTCTTCCTACATTCCCTGGCTATATGTCCAACTTTACCACAGAAGTTACATTTCCTATTCTCTCTTGGCTTGTCTTTGAGGTTGTTGTTATTCTTGCCCCGTTTCCCGGAATTTACTCTCTTGCCTTGAGACTCATTCGCCTTGACCTCTTTCTTGTCATTGTTATCTTCTTCTTGAAGTAGGGCCATATTCACCGAATTCTCGAAAGTCGCCCCCAAGGGTATGTGAGACATGGCCAAACCGTGCAATGGCTCGTTTAATCCGAGAGCAAAGTGTAGGGCCTTCTTCTGGGCTGTATTAACCCAGTCTAAATCGACCCGAGCCAGTTGATTAAACTTATCTATGTATTCCCTAATAGTCATGTCCCCTTGCTTCAGTGATAAGAATCTCAGTCCAAACCTCCCTCTAAAGTCATCCCAAGTCTCAATTGGCCTAGTAGCGGTGGTGACTACCCACCAACGTGCAGCTTCTTCCTTTAGCAACCATACTGCCAATAAAACCTTCCTGCGGTCACCTATATCAAAGGTGGCTAAAAGATCTTCGGTCTCTTTCAACCAATTCCTTGCCTCTACAATAGTCTCTGTTCCACTAAATTTTTTGCCACCCATCATCTTAAAGTTCTTACAAGTTTTCGCAAAATCCGTTTGTGGAGGCTGAGGGGGAAGAGGAACATCAGCTACGGAAGGAGGAGGAGGAACAGCGGCCTTGACTGGAAAGACAACATTAGAGACACCCGGGACCGGTGCCGTGACTTCCAAGTACCGACAAAACCAATCGGGTATTGTTACTCCTTCGGGCAAGACGAGATTATCAGACATGCTGGAAACGAAAAGAAAAGAGTTCAAACGAGGGGTCAAAGGATAGTGCTAATGGCTTTTGGGGAATAGCCTTTAAAAATAACTAGACTTTTCTTTGGAAAATACTTTATACTTGGTTTTGAAAATAGTTTTTCAAAAGTTTTAAAAACCTTTTTATCCCTTCTCGTAAACCATATGCTCTGATACCAAATGTAACACCCCACCTCCGCCAGGGTGGCTCTTGCAAGCAACTCTGACTTTGGTGGGGCGTTTAAAACAAGGTAAACATGCATAATGATCTAGCAAGGCAGGACATGACATATATATATATGTAAATAAACAGAGTAAGTAGATAAAACAGCGGAAGATTTTTAAACCATTTCAAAACACAAGTCTGGTACATCAAAATGTCAATTTCCCAAAATTACAAGTCTAGATAAATACATCATCTGATAAACTGAAATACATAAGTACTATCCCCAAATAAGAGTGATAAACCATAGCGGCTCAAGTCCAAAGCATACTTGAGCTATCCAAGGAAGAAGCTAAAATCCAAGCTAGGCTCCAGTATTCCCTCCCTGAGAACCTGGGGGGGGGGGGGGAAACGGAAGAAAAGAGGCGAAAGAAAACAGGTCAGTCAAAAAGACTGAGTAAGCCGTGCTACGATCAGTCTATAAACTAATAAAGTTAACAGTATGATGGAAACTGAGATGATCATAGATAACAACATACTGGTATGACAAATTAACTACAAGATAGATAGAGGTGTCATCGCATAAAACATGGTTAAGTTTTGCACCACGGTGTACTAGCAACCCAACATAACAGGTATTGATCCCTTGGCCCAAGCTTTTAACCCAATAACATGAAGTGACCTTAATATAAGGTCCAGCCCAACGGTCTAGTCGATCGGCTCCCTATAAACCTAACACGTCAAGAGTTGGTGTCCATATGGCCCACATATGGTTGTAGTTAGACTGTGCTGGGTCCACCTTTGGGTGTATCAAGCCCTCGGGTGTCAACCCCAGACACTTAAGCAATAATGCACAGCCCTAACCTACTGGTACCCGTGCCTCGAGTTTGTCCAACACCGGACTACGTGCACGTCCGTAGCCCGCCTGGACCCGCACCGCTGTACCACTCAGCCATCGCCTTTTGGTCGCTTACATCCGTCCAGTAATCGTGCCCCGCCCTAGCCTAGCCTCTAGGGTTGTGATGATACCAAACTGGGATTACTGATGGAACAGACCCCGTTGCTAGGGTTTCCTAAGAGGGTTAAGTGCGATTTAACCCTTCACTAATCATGGATTAAATTGGTTGAGTGTAACCAACAGTCCACAACTTAACCCCATTTCAATCCCTCGAATCCCCAAATTGGTTAAGTATTAGTGGGCCATGACTTAACCCTAATCATGAGGCATTAATTTAACTGTACCTTAACCTCTCACATTAGACTTTGTTGCGGTTACTAGTTAAGCCGGGCGGGTCCGGGTAGGTTTACACCACAACTTAGTCTAACCTCGGGTTTTGGCACCATATGACCAACTTCTCACATTGGGTCCTATTGTTTGTAGCCACTAGTTAAGCCGGTAGGTTCCGGGTAGAATTACGCTACAAACTCAACCCAACCTCGAGTTGGCCACATTTATGTTTTCTAAGTGTCATGTCCACTTTATTTCAAAACATAATTACAAGTCAACAAATGCTTGGGTAGACCCAACTTAATAGGTAAATTCCCAAGGGGTAGACCTAACTTAATTGGTAAATTCCCACTCTTATATTTTCATGTATTTTAAGTTTACCCAAACCCCCCCAACGTCATTCTATCGCTTACATATTCGTAATAACGCATAAAGGATAGGAAGAGGGAACTTGGCATAACATACATGATGAACTTGCATCTCACAACAAACATGCATAACATGTTAGACTTGCATAACTTAGCATAGTGAACTTGCATATTACCATAAACATGCATAACATGTTAAACTTGCCTAGCATAGCATATGGAACTTGCATAAACATACATAACTTGTCAAACATGCATAACATGGCATAGTGAACTTGCATAAACATGCATAACCCAATAAACTTGCAAATCATGGCATAGTGAACTTGCATAAACATGCATAACTTGTTAAACTTGCAAATCATGGCATGGTGAACTTGCATAAACATGCATAACTCAATAAACTTGCAAATCATGGCTTAGCAAACTTGCATAAACATGCATAACTCAATAAACTTGCAAATCATGGCTTAGCAAACTTGCATAAACATGCATAACTCGATAAACTTGCAAATCATGGCTTAGCAAACTTGCATAAACATGCATAACTCAATAAACTTGCAAATCATGGCATAGTGAACTTGCATAAACATGCATAACTCAATAAACTTGCAAATCATGGCTTAGCAAACTTGCATAAACATGCATAACTCGATAAACTTGCAAATCATGGCTTAGCAAACTTGCATAAACATGCATAACTCGATAAACTTGCAAATCATGGCTTAGCAAACTTGCATAAACATGCATAACTCAATAAACATACATAAATCCCAACTTGCATCACATATTAACTTTAGAGTTTCTAAAATGAAGGTAAGAGGGCTTACAAATATTATGAAGACACAAATCTACTTATAAAGATTGAGAAGCCCTTTTTATGCAAGCATAAAAACCCAAAACAAAGCTCCAATAAGAAACACCCTTAGCAAAAATCCCAAAAACTCTAGCTTAGCCAATAAAGCTTGCAACTTGATGATGTATGCAAGCTAATGATCATTCATACAACTTAGAAATGCTTGTATGAACATCAAAACCTTCATAGAAATGATTCAAGAAGAGGGTGGAGGCTAGGGTTCTTAGGTGGAGGCCATTTGAGAAATCAATTTGCCATAGTTTAGCTACTAGAATGAATAAATTAGGTTTTAGGGTAGGATTAGGGGCTTATTTATAGAAGATTAGAGTGTTTTTAGCCCTAGGATTAACCCTAGGTTAGTTTAGGTTCGTCAGATCTCGGAACTCTCTAGAACCAAGCCCCCCAATCAAGCCCAAATCAGAAATGGTGCACCAGGCAATACTGCCCGGCCACCCCCTGTCGACAGGGCTGTCGACAGGGCTGTCGACACCCTGGGGACCCTGTCGACAGGCCTGTCGACATGCGGGTCCTGGAGGGAATTTTCCCGCCTGCGCCAGTTTGCCCTAACCCTTGTTTTTAATTTCCAATTTAAATCTGTTTTTACTTAGGAATTTTCTGCAAACGTCAATGGGCCTTAACTGGGTCATACGGACTCCGATTTTCGAAAACTCGGACTCTATTTCGCGTATTTTTCCGAGACGAACGCAATGGCATAGCCCGTTTCCCTTGATTCAGATTTTTAAATTAAATTCTGCCTCGATTTTCATTATTACAGGTTGTTGAAAATACGGGTTGTTACACTTATTAAATCGAACACATAGTTAGTTTGAAAGAGAACCAGTTCTGTTAATAAATTCATTCCTGCCAGCTGCGTATTTATCTATATGCTTGCCTAGTTTTCATTTTGTAGGCGAAGGTTCAGGCAATGGTGGATGCAGGAAACATTGATGAGGCAGATGCACTTGTTTCTAGTGGGAAGAGCCACACGCGGAACTGGCTTGTAGGAAGGCAAGTAAACTGGCTGAAAAGTCTCCAACAACTCCTATTTCTTCGGACAGTTATGTGCAAGAGCTGACAAAAAAATAAGGCAAGAGCTTAAGGAGGATTTGGAAGAAAAGGTGAATAGAAAAGAGAAAGAGAACATGTCATGGGTGTTAAAAAAAGCTAGGTGAAGCCAATCCAGATTTTAATTTAGATGTCGGAGACTTTTGTGTCACCACAACAAGTGATGAAGATGCTGACATTTTTACTCCTTCAACCCTGGCAACTGACTGAAGTATTTGGATGGTATGTATTAGCACTTGTGATATATTCGGATTATTCTTTTATATGATGGCACTTGTGGTATGTGTTCGTGATGGCACTTGTGGTATGTTTTGGTGATGGCACTTGTAGAATGTGTTGGTGATGACACTTGTGAGTTGGTATATATAATTGGTTGGTCTGACTATGGTGATGAATGTTTTGGGAGGATTTGTTATATGAATATTTTGGTATATATGTATGAATGTGGTACAATGTTTTGGATTGAATATATGTACTACAGAATCTGTAATTACAGGGTTGTACTACAGCTGCAGTTGGTTTTTTATGATGTCGCAGTTGAATTTTTTACCATTGTAGTTGATGTTTTCTGGTGTTGCATTAGATTGTTGTGGTGTTGCGTTAGACTGTGTTGTGATGTTGCATTAGACTATGCTGTGGTGTTGCATTAGACTTTGCTGTGGTGTTGCATTAAGTGTAATATTATTAATTCCATAATGGTATGGCACGTGGGGCCCACAGCTTACGTGGCCCCACGTGGATAGTTAACGTGGCGAGCTGACGTGGCATGTGACATGTTGGCAACTGACGTGGAAAGTCCATGTGGACCCCGCTATCATGACCTGGAAGCCAGGCTCTGGCTTCTACTTAAGGCAACGCTGTATGTTGTTGCATTACATGCACACATTGTTGCAATAGGGCAAAAGCTCTACTTAAGGCAAAGCTTTCTGTCCGTGGCCATAGATGGGCAAAAGCATTGCCTTAGATGGCTAATGCAACGGCCGTGGATGCCATGCCCCACTGGTATTGCATATTTGAAAAAAAAGGCATAAGGCAATGCTTTTTTGATCTACTGCCACAGCAAAATAGTGTCGAATATGCCCATTTTTGTAGTAGTGTAGTCGACCCACGCACTTGCCTGGGCGAAAATTGCGACCAGGTAAGAACGATGATGAGAGTTTTATTTCGAGGTTTAAGTGGCCATTTCCTATTTGCTATTTTCGAATCTTTTAGATGATGCGGTGCATTCTAGTTGGTTGAGTGACGTGGATGACCTGAGTTTATTTTAGAAATTAAACGATCTGAGATCCCTAGGCTACAATATAATTATACCTGTAGACCTAGATAATTCCCCACAACACAATCTTTTTCTCTTTAGGTACTCATTTTTAGAGACAGACCTGACCTAAATTATCTTGGGGAAATAGTTTATAAAATAAAATATTTATATAATCTTATTAAAGACGGGATTTATTGAGGCCACGGAGGAAAGCTAAGGATCACGGCTGAGTTTGTAATTATTCAGACTTTGGATAGTTTAGGAAAATAGAGTTTATAATAATTGAAGAATTTATGCAGTTTTTCTTATGGTTTTTGAATAGTTTTATGTAAATTCTTTTTCTGGAAGTTATTTTCTGCAAATATCCCTCAGTCTATTCTTACACTTTGCTTTTTATTCAAAATCTATAAGATAGTCTTTCAGTCTTCTTCCCTTTTTGGGTGTTTATGCCTGTTATTTATTTAATATTTTCTACACTTATTTTAGTTTATAGTTAAAACTTTACCATGTTTTAATTGCTCATCTACTAACGACTAATTTAATCCATTATATTTGCGCATGAAAAATAGAATTAAAATAACAATTGTACGAACGCGATTTATTAGAATAAGAAAACTAAATTTACAGAAAAAGTATGCAAAAAGTATAGATATATATAATTACAAAGGAATTAGGTTGAAATATGCATATTAGTGTGGATTTGCAATAAAATTATAACATGGTTTGTAATTTAAAAAAATTGGACATATTTTCGAGAATAGTAGTATGATAATTATACGAACACATGTATAGATCATAATAGACAGACTGGATATATTTGCAAATATAATTGTAACACGAGGGTTATAATTGAAAGGAATAATGAAAAGGCTTATTATATTTATAAACTTAGATCTCGGATTAAGTTTAATGAGCATGTAATGGTAGTGGTTCGTTCCAATACTAAGAGGCTGATTAGGGAAATAAGTGACCGAAAAATAAGACTTATATCAAAGGGGTTTGGATAGAGGCGCAAATTAGAATATTTCTTTGTTAAGATCCATACCAATAGCATTACCTTTTAGGATTATCCCTAATGGTATGACAAAAAGAGGTGGTAGAGGCTGGGCATACTTATGTTTATTTAGGTAAATAAAGTGTCAAAAGAGTAGGGACATGCGTGGGTGCATTCCGACAGTGTTCGAGCATACAGTGGCATTGGCAATGGAAAATAAGTCACTACTGCATCCAATAACGATTAGTTATGTCTTTATTGATGAAATATTGGGTAGGATAAAACATTATTTCCATAATGGCGTATTTACCATGTAAGATGGTAGGCTAGTAGGATATAACCGATCGATGGGCAGTATTAGGAAATTATCCTAATCATGTTTATTATGCTCAGTAATTGATAAAGTGCTAACAATCAAGTGACCAGTTGAATTGGATAAACAATCAAAAATTCTTTACTTGTATGGTTCAAGTATGT
This sequence comes from Allium sativum, assembly GCA_030737875.1. Taxonomy (NCBI): domain Eukaryota; kingdom Viridiplantae; phylum Streptophyta; class Magnoliopsida; order Asparagales; family Amaryllidaceae; genus Allium; species Allium sativum. The sequence continues at coordinate 833,278,930 of CM060910.1, forward strand.
TTCCTTGTACATCTTTCGAATATGTTTACCTTCTGTAGTATGCACGGACACTTATCCTATTTGACACAAGAATTGTTATCAAGTTTATTTTTCAATATTACTCAATCATGCTAGTAATTACACCATTCACCAGACTTATGTTTGACTCACTTCTCTTTCTTTCCCTTCATTAGGCTCATGATCGACGCTTTCCTATGAAATAGAAAAGCGCGAAATTTTAAAATAAATAGTGCAAGTGCACAGATCGTGTAGTATGCAGGTCGAATCACAAGGAGGTAAATTATATTAAATTATTTATATAATTTCGTGGGTGAGTTAGACGAAGTTTGGAGATTTGGTTGAAATAAAAACAAATTGAAATTGCAAAATTAGGAATATCGTTGAATCTAATCAAACGATTAATCACTAATGAAAATAAAATAGCAAAGACAACTTGAGCTCTATCAAATCTAATTGAATAGATGGCACAAATTGCTTGGAAAATAAAATGCAAAACACAAATAAAATGCAGAAATTAAAATTGCAGAAAAAGAAGAACAACAAAAAGTAAAATTAGGATTGTCGTTGAAACTAATCAAACGACTAATCGCTAATAAAAAAATGTAAATTACAATTAGTGTTCTACCCAAACTAATTGTGAAGACAACACCAATTGCTAAGAAAAAGAAAAATGCTAGAAAATAAAAGAAGAAGAAGAAGAACTTTTATTAATGGAGGTTAAGATAGAAAAATAGAATGATGGCTACAGTGATATTACAAGGGTATTTATAGGAGATAACCAAACCCTAATTACAAATGGGCCAAGATATTTCAAGTAAGTTTTAGGCCTTTTGTCATTCGGAACAAGTTCTAGGCCTTTTCTCCATTTCTCTTGCAAGCCTCCTTTAATTTGAGATGTGCATGGCCTTTTTATCAATCATTTTCTTGTCCAACAGCAACTAGATGTGCGATCTTCATCTACAATTCTTCAAAATGTAAATATATGGCAATCTGATCTCCATTTCTCTACTTTTCTAGTTGCATGCGGGCTGGGTTGGAATATCTGTAAAAGTGACAAAACAATACCTAAGTAATATTTATTTATATACAAAAGATAAGATATAAGAGTATAAAATAAACACATTTCTATGTTAATCAAATACCATCACACTTATCTTTTACTCGTCCTCGAGTAAAAAAAGAATAAAAAACTAACTCGATAGGTAACACTTTCGTAGGAAACATGATTGCATTGAGCGTATGCAACAAGCCGTTAACCTGTAGGTGTCCCTAGTGGGACGAGTGGTGTCTCGTGAGGGTTTTCAGCGGATACTACCCACAAAATCCAAATGCAGTATGATATGGTTCTAATGTAACTACATGAATGCAGAGGACTTATGCAATTGAAAACAAAAAATGAAAACACGACTTGTTTCAGGAAAGTGGTATAACAAATTAAATTAACAATTTCTAATCTGTTGATTTTATTTTAGATATCTCAACTTGTCACAAATTTTCAATATAAATCAAGTTTTCAAATGTTAAATTCCAGTTTGGCCAGTTAGTTCGGTCGATAACATAGTGCAGCCATGAAATAAATTCTTAGTTTGCTTATCACAGTTTGTGAAGTGGTATTCTAATTTCCTTGTGTATGGCTAGTCAAATCAATAAGGTAAAGAAATGTTTGGGCATCATCGCTTATTCTCTATCTCTATAAAAGTTAAAATTTATGTTTAATTACATGCACCTAACTTAAAAGACCAAGGTATACCACTCATACACTGCCTTGCGGACTGACGGAGAGTTAGGATAGAGCTTGGCGGATTGTGCAGACCGACGCAGATTGTCAACAACATGTCGGTAATCTTTAGGTGTCCGACTCATAAAATGAGACCAAGATATTCCAACGCTAACTTTGTCAACAACATGTCGGATAGAGCTTGGCGGGTTTGCACACCAACGCTTGATATACAAGCAATGTTGGATACCCTTGGATTACTATATTATTATTGAAAATATAAGAACAAGAGAGATTACACGAATTCAGCTTAACACAACTTAGTTTTAAAGATTCGAAAAGCAAATATAAGTATTTTAAGTCCTCCACTTATTTAAACAAAGACTACAATATAGAATAGATTTCATGGCCATCACCTAAGAATCTCCCTATGTACCGGTTACGCTATTATCCCTCAAAATTCAACTTTTCATTATATTTCTTATTTGATCTTAGTTGAGAGAAAAAAATACTATCAAATATAAATCTAAAATGGGTTGTATTTACCAAAAAAAAATACATGTTACTATGATCTGAAATGCATGATGGTCCTATCTAAATGCATGAAAAATGAAAAAGAAAGAAAAATAAAAAGGATGCAATGCAGACTCAAATAAATACTTGATCTTCGCTTTCCTATGAAATAGAAAAACATGAATTTTAAAAATATACTGCAAGCGCACATATCGTGTAGTATGCATGTCGAATCACAAGGGGGTAAATTAAATTAAATTATTTATATAATTTCTTGGGCGAGTTAGACGAAGTTTGGAGATTTGGTTGAAATAAAAACAAATTGAAATTGCAAAATTAGGAATATCGTTGAATCTAATCAAAGATTAATCACTAATGAAAATAAAATAGCGAAGACAACTAGAGCTCTATCAAATCTAATTGAATGGATGGCACAAATTGCTTGGAAAATAAAATGCAGAAATTAAAATTGCAGAAAAAGAAGAACAACAAAACGTAAAATTAGGATTGTCGTTGAAACTAATCAAACGACTAATCGCTAATAAAAAAATGTAAAATACAATTGTTGTTCTACCAAAATTAATTGTGAAGACAACACCAATTGCTAAGAAAAAGAAAAATGCTTGAAAATAAAAGAAGAAGAAGAACTTTTATTAATGGAGGTTAAGATAAAAAAAATGGATGGTGGCTACAATGATATTACAAGGGTATTTATAGGAGATAATCAAACCCTAACCCTAATTACAAATGGGCCTAGCTATTTCAAGTAAGTTTTAGGCCTTTTGTCATTTGGAACAAGTTCTAGGCCTTTTCTCTTTTTCTCTTGCAAGCCTCCTTTAATTTGAGATGTGCATGGCCTTTTTATCAACCATTTTCTTGTCCAACAGCAATTAGATGTACGATCTTCATCTACAATTCTTCAAAATGTAAATATATAGCAATCTGACCTCCATTTCTCTACTTTTCTGGTTGCATGCGGGCTGGGTTGGAATATCTGTAAAAGTGACAAAACAATACCCAAGTAATATTTATTTATATACAAAAGATAAGATATAAGAGTATAAAATAAACACATTTCTATGTTAATCAAATACCCTCACACTTATCTTTTACTCGTCCTCGAGTAAAATAAAAATAAAAATAAAAAACTAACTAGATAGGTAACACTTTCGTAGGAAACACGATTGCATTGAGTGTATGCAACAAGCCGTTAAACCTCTAGGTGTCCCTAGTGGGACGTGTGGTGTCTCGTGAGGGTTTTCAGCGGATACTACCCACAAAATCCAAATGCAGTATGATATGGTTCTAATGTAACTACATGAATGCAGAGGACTTATGCAATTGAAAACAAAAAATGAAAACACGACTTGTTTCAGGAAAGTGGTACAACAAATTAAATTAACAATTTATAATCAGTTGATTTTATTTTAGATATCTGAACTTGTCACAAATTTTCAATACAAATCAAGTTTTCAAATGTTAAATTCCAGTTTGGCCAGTTAGTTCGGTCGATAACATAGTGCAGCCATGAAATAAATTCTTAGTTTGCTTGTCACAGTTTATGAAGTGGTATTCTAATTTCCTTGTGTATGGCTAGTCAAATCAATAAGATCAAGAAATGTTTGGGCATCATTGCTTATTCTCTATCTCTATAAAAGTTAAAATTTATGTTTAATTACATAAACCTAACTTAAAAGACCAAGGTACACTACTCATACACTGCCTTGCGGACTGACGGAGAGTTAGGACAGAGCTTGGCGGATTGTGCAGACCGACGCTGACTTTGTCAACAACATGTTGGTAATCCTTAGGTGTCCAACTCATGAAATGAGACCAGGATATTCCAACACTAACTTTGTCAACAACATGTCGGATAGAGCTTGGCGGGTTTGCACACCAATGCTTGATACACAAGCAATGTTGGATACCCTTGGATTACTATTATTATTATTGAAAATATAAGAACAAGAGAGATTACACGAATTCAGCTTAACACAACTTAGTTTTAAAGATTCGAAAAGCCAATATAAGTATTTTAAGTCCTCCACTTATTTAAACAAAGACTACAATATAGAATAGATTTCATGGCCATCACCTAAGAATCTCCCTATGTACCGTTTACACTATTATCCCTCAAAATTCAACTTTTCATTATATTTCTTATTTGATCTTAGTTGAGAGAAAAAAATACTATCAACTGACTAACAATTGTTAACTTATTTTGTTGTATCAATCTAAAACGGGTCGTATTTACCCAAAAAAAATGGCATGTTACTATGATCTAAAATGCATGATGGTCCTATCTAAATGCATCAAAAATGAAAAAAATGAAAAAGAAAGAAAAATAAAAAGGATGCAATGCAGACTCCCCCCACACTAGAACTAAACAGTGTCTACACTGTAAACACGTTTCCCAAATTTGAAAGATCGTACCCAAAGGTGAATGAGATGCAGTAGAATGAAATGAAGTTTAGCCACTATATGTGAATGAAAATCATATGTACAATGATATATGTGCTTACGATGCATACGATGCAAAAAATGCCACCAACTTTGCCCCCACACTTGGTTCTAGCCCGATGAATCTCATTCCCATTATGTCTAGGCATGTTTTCTAATAAGCAAAGGTTTTTGAAAACCATCTCATCTTTATAGCTCGATTTATAGTCCAGTAGATGAATGTCCAGTGTCATCCTAACCCAAGGTTTTTCCACAGAAATAGCATTTCCAAGATGATCCATGTATTCCACAAATTTATCAGTGTAATTATCCAAAAATTTGTGATCGTATATAAACACAGTTGTACTCGTGAAATTTGAATTATGAGTGTTGTTCAAGACTATGTGATCACATTTCTCAATTGATAACGTATTTTTGACACTTACAATTTCATGTTCATTTGAAATTTTCTCAAAATTAAAATTTTCGAACTTGTTACTTGAATCTACTTCTTCCTCATTTGACAACTCATCCTCATATAGTCCAAAAAATTCATGTTCATTAAAATCCTTCTCCAAATTTGAGTTGAAAAATTCAACATTTTTACTCTGTTCAACTTCTAGAATTTCAAGTTTCTCACAGTCTGAAAGAGGAAGATCAAAATCTAAGCTTAAATTTTTTTCCTGAAAAGAGTTGAAGTCCAAATCATTTACTGAATTGTGAACAACTTCATTTAGATGGTTATTCTCAACGTCCAAAGTTGTTTTTTGGAAATTTTCACTATCAGTAAAGAATGGACTATTTTTTGATTTATCGCATGTTTGAATTTGATTTTGTTGCTTTCGTTGTTCTTTCAAAGATGTCATTAAACAAAGAAGTTCATCCATCTTTCTATCTTTTTCATCAAGCTGTCTATCTTGCTTTTCTACCCTCTCTTTAAGAATGTTAAGATGATATTCTTAAGAATCGTTGATTTCATAGCTCTCGTTTTGGATTTCTTGATTCTCAAAATTATAGTCCACATCAATTTCACGATCAATATTATTTCCAATGTGGTGGTTGTTTGAATTTTCAGAAAAATGACAATGATATTGGAAATCATTTTGATTGTAAAAATTATGTTCGTAACCAAAACTGTTAAAATTCGAGGGAAAATTGCAATTTTGGTTATTTTTAAGATGTTGGTATGGGCTATAATTTTGAAAATTTTGGTTTACAACCCTATATTGATGTGGATCAAAGTTATATTGGGATTCAAAACTTTTTTGATGAGTATGTGTCCCATAATCGAAATTATTGAAGTTAGAATTTAAATCGTAATTTTGATCATTTCTATGATTTTGAAAATGTTGGTTGTTTGGAAAATTTTGGAAATTGTTGATATTGGGCCCACGAAATTTTGAATAATCTTTCCTCAGGAATTGTAATTCATACTCTTCAAGAGGATGTCTACTCCGATTATTATCCCACATTTCTCTCAATGATTTTTTTGAACCAGACATTTAGTATAAATACTAAGGGATACGACCAATGTTTTACGGGTAATATGCAACCTCTTTTGCTAATAGTTCAATAAATTGAACTACTATATATCCGCGATCCAATTATACGAGACAGTCAATTTCACAAAACACCGCTTTTCAATTATATTATTTTGCAAATCAAATCAAGATTTTTAATTGAAAAACCGACGAGAGTGATTAGTTCAAAAATCCGTTCCTCACCAAATTAATTCAGAAATTTCAGTCATAGAACAATCAGACAGTAATAAATGTAGAAATTAAAGAAATTGTACAAGCAACCCGCTGTCCCTGCAGAAGATTTTTACAAGCAATTTTTATATTTTTTTTCTTTGTAGCTGTGCACCTGTAGAGTTCAGAAAATTTTACAATGGGGGTATGGCTGTCCGTCCAGAAATTTAAGTAGCTTGAACGATTAAAATCTCCCTGTCTGCAATTTGTTTAACCTCCAAATTTCTTGTTCCGCTTGTTCAGTTCTTCACTTCACAGTTGGCCTTTAATTTGAAACTCTTTATTTTTTTTTATTTTGAAAAAAAGGGGAAAAAACAAAAAACAAATAAACCAACGAAAAGAGAGAAATGTGAATCGAAACTAGATCGAAAACTAAACCAAAGAAGAAGAAAAAGAAAAAACTGACTAAACTAAATAAATGAACAAAATAATCTCAATCTAAATAAAATAAAATAAAACTAAACTAGCATAAGAGGTGACAAACACAATCAGGCCCACATCTAATAAACACTACGTCCAAATTCCCAAAACCTACCCAGGCCCAGTTCGAAACACAGAAGGAAATCCAAGAAAAACGCTTTTTTTTTCGAGTCGATGTGGATCAGATTTCTTTCTCTTTTTTTTTATTTCGATGAGATTCTCCAAAATCGAGTTCTAGGGGTTCAAGGTATTGATTCAAATCGGGTTCTGGATTGGAATTTTTGGGCTTGTATGGATGCGTGAGCTAGGTATTTTATTGACGGAGGATATCGCGATATGGATCTTGGCTCAATGAAATGGCTCACACCTAACAGTCAAGCAGACGCACTATTACAGGCATGCTACCAAAGGTCTAGAAGCCACAGTTTCCCTTTTTTTTAAAATCAAACCCCAAAATAAACAGAAAGAAAAATTCACGCCCTTTGTTTAATTCCTTTATGTTTCTCACAGAAGTAAATCACAAAACCAATTCAGGGAGCAAATCAAACCGCCAAAAATGATGCAAATCAGTAAAAGGTTTCTTCAAATCGCGTTTGGAATTGTCAGAAAAAAATATCTCATGTCCTGTTGTCTTCTATTCGAAATCGATTTGAGGGGGTTCTGGAGAAGGGAGTTGAGTGGTTTTGAATTGAGGTTATGGCCGAGTCTGCCTTTCAATTAGGGGTTCGAATTGGAATTTTTGGGTGTGGACAGAAGTTGTTTGAATTGGTGCGGCCTTTGTGATGTTTCCATAGAATAATTGGTGATGCAGGGGACGGTTTTGTTTGAACGGTTTTGGTTGAAGCAAAATGTGGTGAATCGATGAAGAGTGATTGGGCCTGGCTCGAGATGATGTTCAGATGGCAAGTGTGTGTGTGTGTGTGTTTGAATTGAGATGATGATGAGAAGAACTGTCGGTTGTGAGTGGGTTGTGATAGTGGTGGACTATTGATATTTGGATGGCGTTGGAGCAATCGGGTATGAACCGGGCTGGTTCGCGACTTGGAGTTTAGAATCCGAGTTCGGGTTCGAACGTGGATGGGGAGTGGTAGGAAGAGGTGATTGTTTGCGTTGAGGGTGGTCTGGGTAGTACGTTTTGGCAAGGAGGACTTTGTGAGGATGACAGTGGATTGATGGTAGATGATGAAGATGGGGACTTGTGGATGGTAGTGTTTGATGTAGTTGGGGTGTACTGCGTGATGAAAATAATGAAGTGGAGGTTTAGATCTGGTTTGTGACGAATATGAGGTAGGTTAAAGGAGAAGTATGTTGAATTTACAGTGGGGAACGATGTTGAAGGAGGAAGTATGGAGGTAGTTGTGTAAACAGAAGGATGTGGAGATGATATTGGAGGCAGAGAAGTAATGGGAACAGAAGAAATATAAGGAAAGGAAATTTTTTTATTATTAAATTTGTAAAAGTAGAAAGGAAATAAATGTATTGAAAAGTGGAAAGGCAAAAGAAGAAAGGAAAGAAAATGAAAAAAAATTAGCAGCTTTTTTCTCTCTTGTTTAATGGATGATAACACCAATGTAATTGATATATCAAATCACCAATCAAGATTTTTTTTTATATACACAAAAACAAGAAAATAAAACTAACACAAATCAGAAATTTAATAAATAATAAAATTTAATCGTTACCTCCCCGGCATCGGCGCCAAAAACTTGATCGACGCTTTCCTATGAAATAGAAAAGGGCGAAATTTTAAAATAAATACGGCAAGCGCACAGATCGTGTAGTATGCATGTCGAATCACAAAGAGGTAAATTAAATTAAATTATTTATATAATTTCTTAGGCGAGTTAGACGAAGTTTGGAGATTTTGTTGAAATAAAAACAAATTGAAATTGCAAAATTAGGAATATCGTTGAATCTAATACAAAGATTAATCACTAATGAAAATAAAATAGTAAAGACAACTTGAGCTCTATCAAATCTAATTGAATAGATGGCACAAATTGCTTGGAAAATAAAATGAAAAACACAAATAAAATGCAGAAATTAAAATTGCAGAAAAAGAAGAACAACAAAAAGTAAAATTAGGATTGTCATTGAAACTAATCAAACGACTAATCGCTAATAAAAAAATGTAAAATACAATTGGTGTTCTACCAAAACTAATTGTGAAGACAACACCAATTGCTAAGAAAAAGAAAATGTTAGAAAATAAAAGAAGAAGAAGAAGAACTTTTATTAATGGAGGTTAAGATAGAAAAATAGGATGGTGGTTACAATGATATTACAAGGGTATTTATAGGAGATAACCAAACCCTAACCCTAATTACAAATGGGCCTAGCTATTTCAAGTAAGTTTTAGGCCTTTTGTCATTTGGAATAAGTTCTAGGCATTTTCTCCTTTTCTCTTGCAAGCCTCCTTTAATTTGAGATGTGCATGGCCTTTTTATCAATTATTTTCTTGTCCAACAGCAACTAGATGTGTGATCTTCATCTACAATTCTTCAAAATGTAAGTATATAGCAATCTGATCTTCATCTCTCTACTTTTCTGGTTGCATGCGGGCTGGGTTGGAATATCTGTTAAAGTGACAAAACAATACCCAAGTAATATTTATTTATATCCAAAAGATAAGATATAAGAGTATAAAATAAACACATTTCTATGTTAATCAGCTCACAGGGTATAGATTGATTGATACTAGCAGCTTGGAATGATCAATGTCATCCTGTTTTCTTTCTATTTGGTGACATCTTATTTGTTGTCGTTTGGATTTGTACTCAAACGGAGAAACGTTTAAATGTATATTCTGATTTGAGCTGAGATAATCTAAGATACATGATTTGTATTAAATCTTATTTTCTGTAAAATACATTTTTGGGAATAATAAGTTATTGGAAAATAAATGTTTACACTATTTTTGTTTTACGTCTTTTGAATTTTAGCATCTATGATTAGTTTTTTAGTACCTACAATACCCTGCATTCCTTAGTATAAACTTCTTAGAGAATATTAAGGGGTGCAGAGAGTTTCAGATTTAGTTAATGCAGTGTTGAACTTTCCAAAGGCTATTTCCCTTAATATCAAAAATGGACCTACCAATCCCCTCTCTATTTTCCGAAAGAATAGAAAGTCAGTTGATATTATGATAGGATAAGTTTTAGTTTCATTTAAATATGCGTACCTAAGGTGATATGGAAGAGGTTTGAGCATTGACCTCGGGGGTTGCTTAATAAAAGAACTCGATTGAGATTCAAACTCAACCGTAAGAGATTCAAAAGGAAATGTGCATTTGATCTCATTTGGCATACCATAAAAAAACTATTCATACTTGGCCGCATGCCCATCGTGAAGTTCAATCATTTCATAGTCAAAGTTTTCTCGATTGGAATTGACTTTCAACGTTCGCTTAATTGATTTTTTTGATTTAAAATGTTAAGACCTAAGGTCACATTACCAAAATAAATTTTCCTCTATTTATTTTAATAATTGATCAGGGATTTTGAGGTGGCTAATAATTGTCATCTTAATAGCAAAGCAATTGGACTTGTAGGTTTGTTTCTAGGTGGTGTTTTAAGGACAACTAAATCGAAAGGAAAAAGGATTTCCTTGGCTCTAATGAGTACATCCTAAATTTTTCTTCTAGGCTCTTAATTCAACGGTCAACAAATTGAAATGTGAGTTTTGTTGGTTTAAGCTTATCAATGCCTAATTATTTGTACAGAGTATGGAATCAAATTTACCCTTGCAGTTAAATCTATCATACATTTATTGATTGTCTTGTATCCTATATTGTACATGAGATTATGGGACATCTAGGATCTTTGTATTTTACGAGAATCAATTGAGATAAGACCTCACTTTAACTGACCATCAAGAATATTATTTGATACTTAGATATGTTGCTTTTGTGTGCAAAAGTCTTCCAAAAATTTAGCGTAAGTTGGGACTTATTGAATGACATCTAAAGTTGAATGTTAACTTTCAAATGCATAAATATTTAAGAACCAATCAGATAGTAATAGCGACTTCTAATTTCCACCTTTGTTCTTCTTCTCCATCAATTGTTGTTCGTCCACCTGATTCTAATTTTGCGGATCATGGCAATAAATCTATTGGTAATACTACAATAAATAATTCAAATGCATGAATATCTGATAAAAAAAGATAGGAAAGAAAACCATAACTTGGCTTCACTGACATATTTTCCTATTTTGGTGTCAGTTTCTCAAATTTAATCAGCGGAAACAAGGATCAACGTATTACCAATGAACTCTATCTTATTGCATTTGAACAATAATAGTAACTCGAGTAACAATGGTACAGGTTTCTCTAAATCTTGGAAAGAGATAATGATGGAAAATAATCTATCTATTATATTATATGAAAGCACAATCTTTTGGCAGTGTCTCTTCGATTCTATTTTCTTCAAAAAATCAAGATTGCACCACGTGTCTCTTCGATTCTATTTTCTTCAAAAAATCAAGATTGCACCACGTGTCTACTACTCAGATCGAACGGATGTCATTTCCCTCCACACACGCGCACGTTCACCTGCTCCCAGAAAATCATTCGCTTTCCTCATCCCCGATTCCTCTTCCCTGTTTACACCTGATACGAGAAAAGCCCTCACCTTTCTCTGCCTTATCCCAACTAAAACCTCCAAATTTTTGAAAAATACACGTGCTTTTCACAACGTTTTTTTCCTTCTCCTGCTAACCCTAGCCCTCCTTCAAACCTATGCAAACACAACTGTGCTCATCCCTGACTTTAACGTCGATGCCGCCTCACAACTGATTGGAACCCTAGAAAACAATATGTTCGCCCCTATCTTATATGGTTAATTGACTTCGATTTCACCCATTCGCTGCTAGCTGCAATCGATGGTTACTCCACCGCACGTCACTTCAAGCCGATCCACCTCACACTACGTTGTTTGTTCATCCTCAATAACTTGGTCCAATGTTTTCACTTGAATCTTTGTTGTTACTCCTCCATTGCCTTTGGACCAAATTTGGGTATGTTCTGTTTTGGCTTCTTTTTTCGTTTTAATTCAATATCAAGAGTTTACAATTTTTAATTATCCATTCCAATAAAAATAATGAACTTAGAAAAAAAAGATTATTTCTGCATAACTTTTAGAACATATCGATTTCCCAATGAGTCATCATAATTATTTCGCGGACAGTAGCCTTTGCTTGCAGGCATCTATGTTTTCCCAACGAGTTATCAGACCTAGAGCGAGATTACTAAAATGAATTGGTTGGAAATGATGAAGTTTGTCAGTAGTTCAGAAATTTATGTGAATAATAATGATAGTTCATAGTTTTATTCATAGTTAACATAATTTCACATTGGCTACGGGGTACATAGATTATATATCTTGCTGTTTTGACATGAACATGAAGATGACATGCAAAGGCGAGCCATGATGTTACGCCCAATATTTTAGCAATGCAATAATATCCACTATATGCTTTCTTCATTCCTTTCGCTTGGTTCATGCTGACCTTTTAGTAATTCTTGGTTCGCCTTTTTTAGGTAAACTAAATATGCTTGATTTATTTGTTTCATACTTACAATTTTACCAACTCATAAGGATTCACACTACGCTTTTTCGGTCTATGTCATATGTATCACATTCAGAGACTCAATTAGGAAAAATGATTGACGGTGAGCTTAAACGGTTTAGTCTGTTGGTGTAGTCAAGGAGAGGAAGCTTTATGTACTTTCTCATTTCAATGTCATTTACCACATCCTGGGTAAATAGATGTTATGAGTTCCCATGATATTAATTTTTTTTTAATCAGTTTCTTTCAAGGCATGGGAACTTGCAACTTTTGGCAATTGAAGTATTTTTGTTCTCTGTATATCTTGCACAAGGTCATACATGTTTCAGTTTATTATTAGATCACTTCTAGAACAATATGTGCATCATCTCTATCCAAGTGAAGGCCCCTCAGAAATATAGTTATCGTGAAACTAAAATGCCATGGTTAGAAATATTGGAGTTTAAAATGTTGTTTCTGACCTCCCTATTATAGCATTCTAATATCTTCATAAAGAAAGCTTGCATGTGATCTTTAGATGAAACTGATAATGATAATAGTCGCATGGTTATTACCATACTTAAAAGAATTCATTGTAAGGTAAAAAATGACAACATTCAAATGATGGCGCATTCAAGTACCTTATCCATTAAAAAGCATTAGTACTAATAAGTAAACATGATAATAAAAGGCATTCTGTTGTAAGAAATCAGAAGTAAGCTATAATCTATGTTAATTTAAATCAAATAATTTCAGGGAAAAGTATGTATGTTACCTATTTGGAACTTCTTATTTGGTTTGGTATAAAAGAAAAGATACAGAGTAAACAATATTAAAACAGTACATTGTTAGTACTAAAAAAATATGACTTATGGGGACTATTATTACTAAATCTGTTTACCTACAATGATATGTTTCAATTCGATTTAATGCAAAAGATAGTTGCCAATACTTTCTTCACTGTGTATTTGATCAAAACAGAAGGAGAATTGGTTAAGAACGTGAAAGCTTACCTATTATCCTCATTTGTGTTTTGTTTAATTATATTGTCTATATGGTGGACAAAAATTTGCTAATTTTAGGGGGTAGTTGAACTTCTTATATATATATATCATTTTTTCCAAATCATTTATCTTCTTGCTTTGTGAATATGGTAAATCGTTGCATGAGATAAGAAATTGTTCCCAAACGTAGACTTCCGTAATATGTACCTTCATCCATGTTTAACTCTTATACCATTGCTAATATTTAAGAAAACACATGAAAATCCCTCACTGGTAAAGGGAGAACAATTTAATCTTAAGGATTTTTTTTAAAGGAACATGTTCACTGGTATTATATGAAAGCACTATCTTGATCTAGAGACCCTTCATTTCCAATTCTCTCAAAAAATCACAATGTTGCCACGTGTAAACTATCAAATCTAATGGCTGGCCTTTACCCTCATCCCCTTCCGCACATCAAGTCGTCTGTCTTTTCTATCCCACACCTTAGCCTTCCCTCAGCCGCCAACATCTTCTAACTCATCTGGCCTTTACTTCTCCAAATTCAACTCTACATTGGGGGTATTTCGAGACTGCAACCATTAGCCGATTACTATCCCAATTCCATACTTTTGCGACTGAATATTAACCATCAAACAAATTTGGTTGGGAACAACCGCTGGTATGAGCTCATCGATCTTTGATGATTTGATCAAATATCTATCCTTGAAAAAGATTAGGTAGAAATCCAAAACCCAACGGCAAGAATTCTGTGTCTCATGTCTTCCTACCAAATGTTCAACTACCATCAGCTTTGTACGTTACTTTTTGATTGCAGAATCAGCTTGCGCTAAGTGTTGAAGTTTGATTTTTCAAGGTTATAATGGTTGAAAGTCCTTTTGCCGCATAAGAGGTATCATCAATTTTAGCTTCATATATTTTTATGTATTCACTGTAATATGGTGAAATAAATACTGATTCTGTACCGGTGATTATTGGTGAAGAGAAAGGACATGTTACACTGATCACATTGAATCGACCACATCAACTGTATATCATCTTACCAAAATCAAAATGGGTTTTTCCCCCCCAGAGTGTCATATAGAGATGTATGGTAATTATATAGATAATGCAATTGTACCTTTTTTATTAGTTTAGTCAGGTAAGAATCAATTTCTATCATGGCCAACAATGTTATTATAGAAATCTAAATTTAAAGATCAAAAACTTGATATATTTTCCCCCTAAACAGGAAGGCATAATCTTACAAAATGACATAATATTTTCAGCTATTTTTCTGAATATATCTACCAAAAACAATTCTTTCTATTCTTATTTTTTATATTTTACATTGGAGCATAAAAATTTGCTCTTTATAGCATATAAGGTGCTCAACCCTTTCTCATCGATGCCTTGCATTATTAGTATGGTTAATTGCAGTTTAGCTTATACTGTATACACGGTTTCTTTTCCGTCGTCATGCCAGCTTTTCCTCCAATCATCTACAATTTGTATATCAATGATGCACATAAGCTTAGTGGAAAGTATTGCCTAAACTATCATAGTAATTTGAATGTATTATAAACATGAAGGATGTCCATGACAATGGTGCTGATTGTCCTGTATGCATTTGGGTATAGGAAAATTTTTATACATGTCTTCCTACCGAATGTTCAACTACCATCAGCTTTGTACGCTACTTTTTTATTGCAGAATCAGCTTGCGCTAAGTATTGAAGTTTGATTTTTCAAGGTTATAATGGCTGAAACTTCTTTTGCCGCATAAGAGGTATCATCAATTTTAGCTTTATATATTTTTATGCATTCGCTGTAATATAGTGAAATAAATATTGATTCTGTACCGGTGATTATTGGCGAAGATAAAGGACATGTTAGACTGATCACATTGAACCGACCACATCAATTGTATATCATCGTACCAAAATGGTATTTTTTTTTCCCTAGAGTGTCGTATAGAGATGTATGGTAATTATATAGATAATGCAATTTTACCTTTTTTTATTAGTTTATTCAGGTAAGAATCAATTTCTGCCATGGCCAACAATGTTATTATATAAATCTAAATTTAAAGATCAAAAGATAAATATATTTTCCCCCTAAACAGGAAGGCATAATATTACAAAATGACATAATCTTTTCAGCTATTTTTCTGAATATATCTACCAAAAACAATTCTTTCTGTTCTTATTTTTTATGTTTTACATTGGAGCATAAAAATTTGCTCTTTATAGCATATAAGGTGCTCAACCCTTTCTCATGGATGCCTTGCATTATTAGCTTATACTGTATACGCAGTTTCTTTTCCATTGTCATGCCAACTTTTCCTCCGTTCATCTACAATTTGTATATCAATGATGCACATAAGCTTAGTGGGAAAGTATTGCCTAAACTATCACAGTAATTTTAATGTATTATATACATGAAGGGTGTCAATGACAATGGTGCCGATTGTCATGTATGCATTTAGATGTAGGAAAATTTCTATACATAGCAAGTTAGCTTTGTTCATAATTTCTACACATTTTTTATATGTGAATTACTATCAGCGTTGTTAACTGAATTGTTGCAATGACCAGTGCACGATTACTTTAACCAATGCATTGCCAATTCGGAAAAGCGAAATCAATGATGTGCTTAAACTTACCTAAAGTGCAAGGCAATCTTTACCCTTTTTCTGCTTTGAATACTTATGCCTTTTTATTATATCTGTTCTAAATTGCAATAGATGACTAATGAATAATATCGCATATGACTTGCAGAGCACAATCATTTATAATTCAAGTCTGATTCAAGTGTACTGATGGTAAAAACTTTTTTTGGGGAGCTTCAGGGTAATTATTTTCCGCGTCGATTAGTAGTGATTGGTCCCTTCCTATTTGCAAACTCACCTCTTAATTTACTTAACGTAAACCAAAATTGATTTAGTCTGATTTTGTGCTAACTGGCCCTATTTTATTTTAATGATCCCAAAATTCCTTCATCAATCAACATGTAAATCAAATATCTAATTGCTAACCACTTGCAACCTACTTGCTATCGGTTACTGTTGGTATCAGCTGTTACCTCTGATAAGCGAGCTATTGGTAAAATGTTGTAGCCTGCTTCGGGCTACTGTTGCTATCACATGTTACTGCTGATAAGCGATATGTTGGGTAAAATATCATAAACTGATTCCTATTGCCTTTTTAATTATGAAATTCCATTTTCTTCCTTCCGAAACCTATTAGTTAGTTGTTGTTGAAAGTGTTAAGTTATTAAAATGATCCCAGTTCATTTCCACTTTTCAGATTTGACTTGCTGCATACCCTCTAAGACATTTATTCATGAATCTATTACTATTAACTATTTTCTTAAGTATTTTCATTTTTTTGTCATTTTAACAAAACTAATTCCATAATTTAGTTTTTACTATTTTAAAATACCATCACTTATAGGGCTAGGACAGTTGTGAATTTCATTTTGTTTGTCGTTGACATATTCTTTATTGATTTATAGAAATCATTATTGATTGGTCACTTGGAAATTGTTAGTTAAATGCTAATATTGAGAGTTTTAACTAGATTTGATGATTTGATATAATTTTATATGATGTAAATTTTTTTTCTTGATATTTGACCATGTACGAACTTTTGAGGATGTTTATAAAATAGAAACCATGGATTTTTGTTTTATGTTTTTTCACTTATATTGGTATTATAAGCATTCCAATTTGTATACTCTTTTTCTCATAAAATGCCTACGGCAGTAACAAGAAAGTGGATTATGTTTCAAATAATATGTGGTCTGGCAATAATATATTGTGATCATGATCTTTATATATTGATTTTTTTTTTTTGGCATTTACAATAAGTTGTAGCCTTCAAATTTTGGATCTTGGGATGGTACTTGCAGTTTCAAACTATATATTTAAGAATTTTTAAAATAATAAAACTCTGGGGATATAACTTTGTTACTTAGGGAGTTGAGCAAAAAGAATTCCATATTACTATGAAGCTACATAGTCTTCATAGCCATAGTAGTTAGCAATTTACTTTGTTATTTCATATAGTATTTTAGTACTGCGACTTATTTCATACTACATTATTTAAACCGCATTTGGCAATATGCTTCCCATATACATATAATAGGATGAATGAATTTTAAATTATTTTTACAATATTTATATTTATATTAAAACTACGGATTTAATAATAAGAAGTGCAAATTTAATGTTGTGATGGATGATCTTGAGCAACAATAAGAAGAAATGGATGAGTTTGTTTGTCCGTTATTGAATATTGAAACTTCTGTACTCATTAATTAACTTTTCATTAAAAAGACAATCCTGTAGATTTGGTGAGTGTGGCCATCATGTAAAAATTGTGTAGATTTGGTGAGTGTGGCCATCATGCAAAAATTGGGCATTTGGACAGACGATGAAGAGCTCTTGGTGAAATGTTGAAAATTATTGAGCAAGATTTGAGTTCAATGAACATTGATGTTCCATTGTTAATTATATATTTCTATGAGTTGTCGATGTGCATGTTGACTTATATTTCTTTTGGTTTTGCAACTATTGAAGCTTTATTCTATGTAACAATTATTCGATTTCTTTCTTTCTTTTAAAATTTTAAAATTGGAATAATTATGAATATATTCACTATTTTATCTCTACATATTATAGAATCTAATTAAAAAGGAAGAAAGTGATATTTATATACTATAGAGGAACCATATTCTTAAAGGGATGTGATATTTATATACTATATAAATCTAAATTATATTCCAATTTAATTTATTGATTATATTGGTGCATCAAGAAGTAGCAAGTCAAGAGGCGTAATTCTTGCTTCTGTATACTATTAGAGAATGTGATCTTTTAATTTATTACCTTTTATTGCTCATGCACTACTAATATTTAGGGAATTGCATATATTTGCATTTTACCTGTTGGGTAAGAATATTTACTTTATATCCTTATTCATTTTTCATTACATCCTTTTCTTTAAATTTGATATATTTGTTAACTATTACCGTATTAGTCAATACGACTCAATCTGGATAACGGTTTGAAGTCTACGTATCAAACCCCTTAAAATATATTGAAATTAGTTTGATTTCTGATATATCTTTCGATTCTAACTATACTAATATTAGCATGTCGTAATTTGGATGATGCATGGACTGCCAATTGATTATTTAGTGGAAATGTTACCGAGAGATGAAATATTTATTAGGCATGAGCGAAGCATTGAAGATTATTTGTAAAATCCTTTAGATTCTTTATTTTATTCTCAAATACACATATTTTTAACTGTAAGTGTCGGGTTTTCATATTTCTATTATGCTTTTGATGCTTTAGAATGAGGTTAACATGAAATAATGGTAAAATATGATTCTTAAGCTCGCTTACAGTAGCACAAATGATTGCACATAAACCTTGATGTGCTGATCCTTTTTAAGTTGATTATAATCAAAAACTTTACCGGCCATTATCACCGTCAAGTTAGTATTCTAAGATGGAAACGGAGTTTATGATATTATTTACCAGCGTAGTCCCAGTGTTACTTCCATGCGTCGGGCAGTCCATACCATAATCGATTATCATTTCACAAGCAATACACATAAATATAAACATATGTTATATTGGATAAAGATACAGGTCATTGAAATGAATATAAATTAAAGCACAACTAGTGTGAATGATGACTCATATCTTTTAGTTGTTTTAGTTAAGTATGAGACTGTCAAAACTAAAAGTTTATATTCTTACTGTTAAATGTCCGTTGTATGATCTTATAGACTTGAATAACTGGGTGATTTGCAACATCAATGGTGACATGATATCCTTTTATTGCATTTATAGATATAAGTATAACAACACAGAGTAAAAATGAGTAAGAATAATGAATTTCTTTTTCTGGCAAGTCTTATGTATTTTTTCCTAATATGAAATGTTTCTTTTCCCTCACTCATTCTTTATCATATTGCCACTATTATAAATCTTTCCATGAGTGGCTTAACATGAAGAATGATTTCTAAGTAAAATAAACGTTTTACTTAAAAAATTAACTAAATCGCAATTTTATCTCACTTTTGTACTTCTACAGGAGTTATGGATCCACAAGTGCATGGGTCTGACAAGAAGTGGTGAACAGGGCCGGTCCTGGCCTAGTGCGAGCCGTGCGACCGCACAGGGCCCATTAGGTCAGGGGGCCCAAAAAAAAATTGTATTATCTTTACTAGAGTTGTTTTTTCTTGTCAGGATGTGTGTACTTGATAGTAATTTATGTATGAAAAAATAGATGATTGTATGTTTTGTTGACATCAATCAATATATTAAAATGAAGATGTGGCTTGTGTGGACTTCTAGTTGACAGATTGAAAATATGGGTAAAAACTTTACGAATTTGCTGAAACACGTAATTTCCTCAATGGAGATGCACAGTAGAAAAAGCACATTTTCACTTATGTTCAATTTCATTAAAAAAAAATAAGGATCCAAAATTTTGGGTCCGCACTAGGCCCATAAATACTCAGGGACGGCCCTGGTGGTGAATGAAGAAGTTGATCTACAATTTGATGCAACAAGAGGTTTGTATCATCTTGCACATAACTATGGTTTATTGTTACTACAGTTTGTTTTGCTTTAGGCTAGGGGTTCTATTATGTTAGATAAAAAGGACAATCAAATTGATTCCATGATTTATCATACATAAACTTAATTAAGGCGATATACCATGTTCTTATCTATTAATTGCATCAGGTTCAGAAAAAGCAAGAACCCAAATAAAGTAAAATTCATTCCAACATCAAATAAGTCCAAATTCAGGGTTCTCAAAAGTTCAACATATTGTTGGCCCAGTTTAGTTTGGTTATCCCTATTTTGCAAACTATGTATATTAGTACCATATTATTTTCAAGTTTATGCACCTTCTGCGTTTAATGGTAAACATCATTCGGATAGTTAAAAGCCAAAACATTGAGTAGCTTAATCTACTAAAAGTTGCAAAAAAACTGAACTTTTTCTCATTTTAAACTTAATTTAACCAATATTACCTATGTTGGGTTATCCCTATTTAGTTGTACGGTACACAAATATTTTTTTAACTGAATGACACTACTATATGGTAGTACTTTATAGGTTTAGCATTTGGTAATGATATGATATTATTTTTATAACTGTACGGCTGTACTTATTATGATAAGGCATGTTGATTTGTTGCTGGGAGCAAACTTTTTTTTTGCGTTCTACTAGGAATGCATTTTCACTCCATTGAATGATTATTTTAGCCCTTTCTCTTGGTTTCCAATGTTGCAAAATTTCAGTTTCTACCAATTTACATTGATTTTTTTAATAGAATTAAAATAAACCTCACATGAGTATTTTTTGATCCACTGGCATTTTATATAGCTCTTTTTAGGCAAAAACATCACCTACTCCAGCCTCCTATATATTTATAATATTGCTAAGTTTTTTTCCAAACTAACATTAAATGTTATATCTTACCACCAAGTTTATTCTTTTCATTTACTAAATTACCATATTAATGCAAATCATAGGACATGAAAACAATATTTGTTCTTTTTCATACAATAAACTAGAATAGAAATTTGTCAATATTGTTGGTACAAAAGAACTCTTCTTAATGCAAATTACTATTGTCAAGAAGTATTAGAACATCATGTGCACCTATCATGAGTTTGCACTTCATATTGCAGTGTTGCATAGCGTTTAAATATATCGTTGTTTGCATCAACATTTAAAACACTTTTCCATTCTTCATTTTTCCTTTTACACTTTGGTGTATTGCAGATCTAATATACTATTGTCCTATGTCTTTTGTTCCTTATTTTTGCTTTTGTAATATCCCTATTTTCAACCCAGCTTTGACTCATATCCCTGTGTTATGATTTTAACTCATATCCCTATTGTCTTCAGCTTTATGTCACAAGTTGTTTAATTTTCTCAAATTTTGAATCTAATTCTTTTAGTATCATGCAACAATAGTTGCAATATAAAATTTGCAATTTTTTGTTACAATTTTACTTATATGGGACACTTATTTTTTGCAGATTATGAACAAGGAATCACAGACCACTGACCATTCTGATCTGCCCTCAAAGTGTTCAGCTGATGTTGCGTCTCTTTAACAAACAAAATGATGTTCAGATTTTCCTTTAGTAAAATTTAAAATTACTTGAAAAGTTTTAGTTATAATTGTATTATGTACATCTTCATATGTATCTTTTATTCAGCACATTTATATATGGTTGTCGTTTTCTTTTGTTTAAAGTAGGCATAGTCCATG
The DNA here is from genome assembly GCA_030737875.1 of Allium sativum. Classification (NCBI taxonomy): domain Eukaryota; kingdom Viridiplantae; phylum Streptophyta; class Magnoliopsida; order Asparagales; family Amaryllidaceae; genus Allium; species Allium sativum. The sequence goes on from CM060910.1 coordinate 833,300,610, forward strand.
AGCTGGCTGTGTTCATTGTTTTTTGTATAAAATTTGTATTCTGACGTGCACATATCAAATTGGATAAATTTCTATCTTATATTTTTTTTGCTTGCACTTTTTTACTATACGTTTAACATTTCCTTCCAAATTTATGTTATGCTTAATCTACAAATGCGTCCATCCACATATGCCTGAAATGGCTTTAAAATCACCACGTAAATAATAGCTGAAATATACACATATTTTTAATGAAGACAAATTGTCAATAAGTTGAATGGTGAATATATTCCACTAATTTGACGCATCCATGATGAGCTTCCTTAACAAATTAACTATAACTCAGAAAAAGAAAACTGCAACCCGTGTGCGTAGCACGGGTTCGCACTAGTTATTATAGAAAATCAGTTCAACTGAAGTATTACGAGCCCACAACTAAAGACAATATCAGGCTTGCAATGATTGATGAGAATTTGATTATTACATCCAGAGAAAGATGGAAAAACTCAGTTGTGTTATATGTTTATAAAAACAAGCTTTATTAGAATTTTTTGATAGAGTGTACTGAACGATTTTGGAAAATTAAAGGAATTTATCAACTTTACACTTAAGAGAATGAATTCATTATAATTGCGCTTGAAAATTCTGAAGTTTGTGATAACATCTTTGCTGCTGGACCATAATTCTACAATAAAAGAAATTGACGTTTTATGAAAAAGTGGGTTCCATAGATGAAGCCAACCAGAGTGTTCCTCCATTCTATACCAATTTGGATCCAAATTCCAAACCTTAACCTTGATTTTGGTCAGTGGAAGCTATAAGTTGAATTGTCTCGGTGTTAGGCTAACTTGTAAAGTTAGATCAAGTGACTAAGAATTAATTTGTATATCATATGCAAGAGTGCTTGTAGAGATTTATGCCAAATTTTCTTTTCCTACTGAAATTACATTGCTTTGATGGAAGAATCATATGGCAAAAAGTGGTTTATGAATGGCATCTTATTATGTGTTCAAACTGCAAAACATTTGGTCATTCTATTAATTCATGTACAACTAAGAAAATGTGGAGGCAGAAGGAATACATGAATATTTATTCATCATCGAAGGTAGATGATAAGGCTGAACACAATACAAGGGTAGATAATTTAAATTCTAATTCAGCTAATAAATTTGAAAGCACAGATACAAAAGTAAACAATGGGGAAAAACAAATTATAATCAACCTACAAATGGTCTAACACAGTCCAAGATATGTAAAATATCTAATAGACGTAGGTAGTCAACTACAACAGCCATCCATAAAAGAAATCGATATTTCAAATAAGTTTGATGTTTTAAATAAGGTTGATCGGATTATTAATGATAACATTGACGGTAATAATGATAATTCAAGTTTAACAGACAAGACAAACAAGCTTCCTGCTGCAGAAATTAAATCTATGAATGTGCCAACTAAAGTTCATATGGAGGACATTGAACAACACAATGCTAAATTAAATAGCTCTAATGGAAATGTTGATTTTGATAATACCAGTTTAGAGGATAGTAGCATGTATGACTCTGACATATCTTCTAGTAATTTTAAGAAAAGGAGGAGCAGGTTGAATTTAAACAATATGAATGGAGAAAAATTGTTAGTAATGGAGAACCATTTGTGGAATCTAATCCTAAATGGAGCAATATTGTATCTCAAATCAAAACAAGTTTGAAACTAAAAAAGGTTCAAAATCAAAGAAGATAAAGGAAAGTTTAGAAATCAAAGACGATAAAGGAAGAAAGTAACCTCCCTGTTGGTGTTAAAAGGGGGGGGAATTTTTGAAAACAAATAAATTTAATCCTGTCTCTTTTATTTTGGAACGTTAGAGGTTTGAATTCGATCACAAGGCAGAACGATTTTTATGACTTAACTAAAAGGAATGAAGTTAATATTATGACAATTGTTGAGCATAAAATCTCAAATTATTCCATGGCTAATTATGTTTCTAAATTCAAAAATTGGGAGTTTCTTGACAATAATTCTGCTGAAGACAAGGGGGAATTCTAGTTGGTTATAATAGAGATTATTAAGAACATCAAGGTGTTATCAGGGGGTCTTCAGCTTTTAATCTCCTCAGTATATGGCTCGAATCATCTCATCCAAAAGCAATCTTTGTGGAAGCACTTAATGTAAGTTAAACCTAAAAGTAAGAATGCTTGGTTAACTGCACGCGATTTTAAAGACATCATCTGTACTTTGATAGGCTCAGTTCACACAGTTTAACATCTAAAGTGGGTATTGAATTTTTTCACTGCATTTCTCCACTAATTCTCATTGAACCAAATATATCAGGTAATTATTTCACATGGAGGGGTCGTTCAATTTTTAATGTTCATTGTAGAATTGTCAGAGTATTTATTTATCAAAAATGTGCAAGTACGTTTCCTTTTTTAGTTGTTTAGTGTTTGAACAACTCTAGAAGTGATCGTACAACACTTTTGGTGAATTTAAGTCGTAAGACTGCTGATAGTGAAGTTATTAAAAAACTGTCGTTCAAATTTAAAAAAAGTTGGTGTCATAAGGTGGGGTATTTCAATCTGGTTTCTCCCATTCTTAAGAGAAAATTTGTTGGCATCCACTATTTTAGATTGTCAATAAGTTAAAGCTTATCAAATATTACCTCAAAAAATGGAGTAAAGGTCAATACATCTTTTCCAGGCAAATTGAAGAAATAAGAAAAGAGAATGATAGAATTTATAATATTGCACTTTCGTATCTTGATGATTCTTCTCTGCTGCAAGCCTGCAACAATACAAGTTAATTTGAGGAGACTATTTATGCTTGAAGCATAGATCTCAAACAAAAAAGCTAAACTCAAAGTACTGGTTGAGACTGATCTCCCAACTAAGTATTTTTATTCTAAAATGTCAGCTAATAAGGAGAGAATCAAGATTAATTATATACTTGATCTCGAAGGCAATGCAATTATTGACAACATATTTTTTTTTCTTCTAAAGCTATAGATTATTATCACAAACTTTATAACTCTCCTAATATTGGTTCAAGATTTCATAATATTACTCCTAAAAAGATTATTTCTAAAGCAGGAAGGCAGAAGTTGGATAAGTACGTAACCATGCAGGAAATTCATGATGTTGTTTGTAAAATCCATAAAGATAGCAGTTCGAGTCGAGATGGTTTTGGAGTAATTTTTTTAAAAGTTCATAGGCATGATATTAAAGAGGATCTTCTATGTGCTATTAATTTTGCCTTCTATAATGGAAAAATTATCAAATAAATAAATCATACTTTTATCACTTTAATTTCTGAAAAACAAAATGCCACTGTTCCATCTGAATTTAGACATATCTCTTGCTGTAACGTGCTATACAAAATCATAAGTAATGTTATTTGCAGCAGATTAAAGCTTATTTTTTCCAGATATCATTTCAATAGATCAGAATGTGTTATATATAGAAGATATATGTAAGAGATAACTTACTAGCTTCTGAAATGATCTAGACTTTTAAAAGAGCTTCTTCTAATAAATTAAGCTTGAAAATTGACCTGCAAAAAGAGAAAGATAAAATCAGCATGGAGTTTATTATCCATATTATTGAGCAAATGGGGTTTACCCCCTATTTTTTGCATATTTATTCGCCAATGCATTACAACCCCAACTTGTCAATACTGATAAATGGTTAGCCAAATGGTTTTATTAAGAGCAATAAAGGTTTACGATAGGGAGATCTTCTTTCACCATATTTTTTTGCCATTGCAATGGAATATTTCTCTATTTTAATTGACTTGGAATATTTAAAGGTAACATTATCCCTATTTGTAAAAAATGATCCAGTCATCACTCACTTGATTTATGCCGACGACCTTCTTACTTTTTTCTATGTGTAATCAAGAGGTATTGATGTTATAAAAAGATTGCTCAATTTAATGTCCACCATAGGGCTTATTGTTAATGAGGAGAAATCAAAATTTTATTTTGATAAGGATAACTGGTTAAAGGAGTACATATCTTGCAACGACTCAGATTTTTCGATGTTTTAAAATATGTAGTTAATTTAGATTTTTGTGTTGAAATTAATATTTTACTTGAGATTTTATTTAGAATTTTAAATCTAATCTATTTCAAATTGGTTTTGAATTAGTTTATAAGTATTAATTTAATTCCGAATTTGAATCTAAATAATTTAGTTAAATTTAAACGTTATTAACGTTTTAAACTAATTGATAAATATATTGTTGGATATTTGAAAAATGTAAGATTTGGAGATTTAACTTGAAAATTTATAATTTATTTAGATTTGAATTTGGTTTAAATTTAATTTAATACTTGTATTTTGAAATATGTGAAATACGCTTGTATTTAGTATACTTTGGTTTAATACTATAGTATATACATTTCAAAAAGAGAAATACTACAATACCCGAAAAAGTTTTTGTCAAAAAGTAAGAAATAAGGGTAATTACGGAATTCAAGGGTGGCAAGCATTGAATTCAGGGGGTATTTGTGTAATTTAAGGGGTGAACCTCCTATTTTCTTGTCTCTACCGTAGTTTTTGACAAAATTAAAAGCGGGCAAAGTAGCATTTCCGTTTCAAAAATAATTCTTCAATACATCTTGACACTTGTTTAATCTTGATAAAATTTACACCATTTGCCCTTGTTTGACTGAAATTATTTACCACGTGTTAGCGTTGCTCTAAGGTACCGTTTGTTTAGGCAACCTGCTTCTGAATCTGCTTCTGAACGCTGGTTCGTTCAGCGTTAAGAACTTGGAAATCCTGTTTGTACTTACCTGGCAGTCAGTGAGACCAGTTCAATTCAGCGAGATATTATTAAGCGGAAATTGTTCGCTTACCTGATCCTCTGGATCTGATTCAGCTCAACATACCCATAATACCCTTTTTCTACCTCTATATAAGCATCCTTTGTACAACGTTCTTTAATTACTTCAGCCGAAAGCAGGAAAGGCAGAGGAAAACAACTCTCCATTCGAGATCTGCAAGCTAGAGGCAAGCTAGAAGAAAGGTACAAGTCACTGTATAATTTAATTTATTCATGCCTGTTGCGCTAGGTTACTGCTCTTTAGATAACTTTATGCATCTACAGTTGCTTTGATGTGTGTTGTACTGTTGTTGCGTGATTTTATAATTTATACAGTGCAATATGTTGTGTGATGTATTATTTAGGCGTGGGTTATACACTGCAATGATTATACAAAACAAAGCTCTTATATTTCTTAGCTGAATTTATGAAACAATTGGTTGGTTATGTACATGCGTTGGTAGCTTTGCAATGAAGAATTTTATAACAACGTAGTTCATGAGTCGTTTAGGATTTCCAGTGTACTTAACTTTTTGTCTCTAATGTTGTTGGATATAATACTTTACTTGAAATAGTATTCAATTTTAATAAGGCTTTTCGCTGGAAATTATTTTTGCGATGTAACGTCGTTTAGGACTCATTACTGTTAGCAGTACAACGTTACAAATTGTCCATTACTTTTTGTCCACAAGTCGTTTAGGATTTCCAGAGAAATTACGTTAGCAATACAATGAGTCGTTTATGGATAAATTTTGTTGTTAGCAGTATAACGTTGTACATTACATTACATTCCAGAGGATTTACGACGTTAGCAGTTACATTACATCGCAAACAGAACTATGCACTACCTTCTTTATTTTCAATTTTGATGTTTCTACCAAACTGATCTTGATTCCTTGCATGTTACATTTGTTAAAAAAAAAAAAAAATTAAAAAAAAAAATCATATACATGTAGTGATTTTATGATATAGACTTGTTTTGAACACCCATATACATAATTCTTGTAACCGAAATCATTTATCTTGGGGTACAACGCCCTATGAGTGTACCAGAATGATCATGCTGATAGTGATGATGACTATCATGTTTGTTCTGTTTTTTGTATGGACAATATCAATGGGTATGCATAAACCTGTATTTTTGTATGTACATGCATCATGTTCTTTCAGTTTTTTTTTTTTTAAGAGTAAGCAATAAAAAAAAAATTGTACGTTGAATTTCACTTGCAACAATGCTGGTACCACTTAAACAGTCAACTTTTGATACCCACTTCGCTAACTTGCTTCAGTACTAATAGGAATGGCATCAAGCAAAAACTCCAAAGGAAAAAACCCTGAGAATGTAGCAAATACATCTTCTGACAGTAGAGCTGTTTTTTCTCGGAATGATGAGATGGAGAAACACTTTCTTGAGTTATGTTTGCGAGAGGTCAGCAGTCAGGGACACAAAGTAGTTTCTCTTACGCAAGACTCGTGGAAAAGACTAGAAAAAGAGTTCAATTCAAAATGGGGTGTCAGTTATGATCATAAGAAGTTCAAAAACCGCTATGACTATTTGCGGGCTGATTATGGACTATGGTCCAAAATAACCAACTTATCTGGTCATGGGTTCAACGCCGACACAAATACGATACTTTGGCCACCGGAAAAATGGAACGATGTCATTGAGGCAAGTCAATTATATCTCCTTTAGAAAATTTAATTTAAATAATAATTGCAAGTATGTATTTTCATGCATGTATTTTATTGCACAGCAATATCCAAAAGCGGCAAAGTTTCGCAACAATCCGTTAGAAAATGTTGAACTATTGAAAGTGATTTTTGAATCCACTCTCGCACATGGGAAGTTTGCTTGGTCATCTGCATCAGCAAATCCACCACCTAATAATGATGCACCACCGAACGATGATAACAACACAGATGATGATGATCAGGGGAATGCTCAAGTCGTAGCTGAAGAAGTGCCGCAGGGGGATGAAGGTGACTTGCATGGGTATGGAGGCGATGAGTTCTTTGAGGGGGTATCAATCAACGAAAACGATGGTAGTTTATTAGGCGGTGAAACAGGTGACAACAGTTCGTCTAAGGCTACTCCTCGTCCTTTAAAGAAGAAAAAAGGGAAAAAGATAGGCGGTGCATCGATTGACACACAAATTGAAATTTTAATTGGCGCTATAAACAAACAAATTGACAAAGAGGAGGCAAGCAAAGGACCTTCATTGGCTGATGTGGTTGTTGTTTTAAAAGAGCTGAAGAGTATGAATGTGTTGTCACAACAAGGCTATGTGAAAGCTAAAATGATGTTCTGCGAGAAGCCTGATTTGAGAATGGCCTTCATGGATGAAGAAAGTTTAATTGAAAAAATTGAATTCCTGAACTGCAGTCTAGGTGTTTAAATTGGAGTACTTGTTTTAGGTGGGTTTTTCTTTGTTTAGCTTGTTAAAAATAATTATGTTTCGTTTGTTTGTTTGTTGTTGTCTGAAACTATGTTCTGTTTGTTTGTTGCAATAAAGTTTGCTTTGAATTATTTCTCGTAGTATGTGTATAATATTATGCGACGTTGTTCAAATGAGATTCATTAAACTTGTTCATGTTCATAATGTTTGAACTCATAATAATAGACAATATATCAAAATTTCATAATGTTAATAACTATTATGGCATTGTAGGATGTTGCTGAACACGTTATTACTGATGAGACTACTGTTACTTTTGATGTTATATAAGAAGAAGAATCACAAAAGTAGCCGTCAGAAAGTGTTGATTTCATCTCTTTCTGGTAAAAAATATATGCAAGAGCTAATGGAAGGTCCGTCCATTGTGATGTATGATAAATTCCGAATGAACAAATCATCATTTGTAGAGCTGTGCGATTACTTTCGAGAGAAAAATTGGCTTAAAGACAGTAAGTTCATAGATGTTGAAGAGAAAATGGCAATGTTTTTATCTATCATAAGTCATAATGATAGAAATCGAATCGTGAGATATCGTTACCAACATTCGGGTCAAACGGTAAGCAAGTATTTTCATGAAGTTTTAGAAGCCATGAAACATTTCGCTCGAGAAATGATAGTTCCGCCCGATTTCAGTAAACCTCCTGAAATTATACGATCTCATGTTGAATTACGACAAGGACCATTTAAAGGAGCGATTGGAGCATTAGACGGTACTTTAATAGATGCAAATATACCAACTCATGATCAGGTTCCATTCAGAGGAAGAGGACAGGGAAACTGTTATCAGAATGTCATGGCAGTATGTGATTTTGATATGAAATTTATATATGTAATGGGAGGATGGGAGGGAATAGCACATGATTCAAGGGTCCTTAATGAGACAATTCGGAATCCGGCAAATAATTTTCCTATGCCTCCTTTGTGTAAGTAGTTTTAATTTTTTGACATCTTATCATACGCTAGCACTAACATATCGAATTTTTTCCTCCCAGATATGTACTACCTCTGTGATGCAGCATATACAAATACAAGAGGATTTCTCATTCCTTATCGCAACACACGTTATTGGTTGAAAAGCTATCGACATAACAATGCAACGAATAAAAAGGAGAAATTCAATTATGCTCATGCTCAACTACGAAATGTTATTGAACGAAGTTTTGGAGTATTAAAAAAAAGATTTCCTATATTAGTGAAAATGCCTCCTTATAAGTTTCCTGTGCAAAGAGATATAGTTATTGCATGTATGGCGGTACATAATTTTTTGCGTCGCGTCTCGCTGGATGATGAATTATTTCTACAGGCCGAGGAAGAAGGCTATAATACAAATGGTTCTGATGAAACAAATATTGAATTTGACAGCCAAGAACCGCCACAAGCTCCACCAACTCATACCGAAGTGTTTTCATCTCAATCTCAAGCTTTCATGGCGAATCTACGTGATGAAATTGCCGACCTCCTATAGCTTCGTCTGTATTTTAAAGAATAGGTATCAATAATGTAGCAAATGTTTGGGTTTATTTTTATTTTTTTTATTTTTTTTGGCATTTCATATGTATGCATGACAAGTATTTAGCTTGATGAATTATAAACATGTTAAGGGTAATTTTGTCAATTGAGTACTCATTTTAAATAATCAAATTTCTATTCAGCATACAATCAAACAATATTTCTTTTATTCAGCATTCAGCATTCAGCGTTTAGCATTCAGCATTCAGCGTTCAGCGTTCAGCAATCAACGTTCAGCGTTCAGTGTTCAGCATTCAGCATTTTCAACCAAACGAAGCCTAAGAATTTGCACCACGCGTTCCTCCTTGTTTAAATCCGTCCTTTTCCTCCATTCCCCTCAATTCTTCATTAAGCGGAGAAAAAATTTCCCAAATCGAAACTAATGGCTACCACTTAAAATCGCTCCTTTTTCTCCTAATCGAACCCACCAACCACCTCTCACATGCCACAGTACGATATTTCGGAAATTCATCATCGAGCCTTCGCTGCTGCTCCAAGTCGTCGTAAGCCACCACCGATGCTCGCTTCTTCCTCGCCACTGGTCGATCGCTCCACCAACCTAAGCCCAAATCGTTGTTGCGCTAAGGTGAGTTAATCTCGCGATTTACCTTATTCAAGAATTTCAACCTCAATACTTCCTAGATATGATAGTTGATGCTTGTTTAGGTGTTTCCTATTGTTTTGTCTATCAGTTGATCTCTTTGAAGCTGCACATAACTATGCTTGTTGCCGTATAACCACTACCACGTCCACACCGAACTATAGCACTTTGTTTCAATAATTTTGGGCCATTCTTTTTTTTACTGGTCGTTGAGTTACACTTGGCCTTTGCTACTTACTATGATAGTTCTTTTGTTCCTATACATAATTTCTTGTTGTATTGCTATTCACTAAATGACTGGTCTTATGTATTTCATTTGGTAGCTCACTGTCTCCTGCTACATATGAATATAATGGTCCCTGAGCTCTGTACGAATCGTTGGATTCACTGTTATATTGCCAACAAAAATCCACTACTATGTATGTATGTTTGTAATTGGACCTGTATTCCCTATCTCTACTATATGCTGATACGACCTGTAACCAAACTTTGATTTATTTCATAGCTTGCTGAGCCTGAAACTGTGAGTTCCCTTGTTGAAAATTGAGCATGCGTTTGGCCTTGCTTAATGTCATATTAGGTTGCTGTAAAACCATTGTCGTGTATTACCTGTTATGAGTAGGTCGTATCACCCTACTGCCTTGTTTTATAAACTGTGATCATATGTATATAAGTTTGATTTTTAACATACCATACCATTAAACAAATTGAATAGGTGTACATACTTCTTGCAATGCTTGCACTATGTATTGTTGGTACCTTATTCTTAAACTTGTCCCCTGCCTTAGTTCGAAACCTAGAAATCATGCATTGGACAAATGGCTTAACTTATACTCTGGTTTTGAAATATACATATCACTGAGAATGCATGCATCCCTGCATACGTGTTTTGCTGTGCAAGGCAGAGTGAATGGTTTTGTCTTTCTTTGTGCTTGAACTTTGCTTTTCCTGATCATCGATTTAAAATAATTTAGATTTAAATGAACTAGTTTAGGCCTTAAATCACCAGGTTGTACATTTTACTTGTCTTGTTGGTCATTGTCACTGCCATTGCCTTATCGTACATGTCGGCTCTGCTGACCTCTATACTTGTTCTAAACACTGATATATAACAACCACTACATAACTGTATATTTCGCATATGACATATAATTGAAGTTAGGATTAAATATTTTATTTTAGTATTTTATTGAAATTGTTTTACTCGAAATAATTTAATCCTGACTCGAGTGTTTTATATTTTGTATGGAATGCTCGGGTCAGAACCGAGTGTTGCAGATTTAAAGATTTCAGCTATCGAAGATTGAGGCACGTGAAGACGCACTCGCTTTGATTCGTCATTCTGTATATTTATTTATTAAAATATATGTATATAATTCTGCTGTATAATAAAATATTGTAAAACTCTGATATTTTTGTAATAAAAGCTTCCTTTGTGAGATATTATTGTTATTTTGTTCTATGACTCTGTGTGTCTAATTTTGTTAAATCCCCTACGATAAATAACTATCTATCTTTGTGAACGTTTCAAGTCGGTTTAGTTACTGACTTGAAGTGGTCAAAAACGTAGGTCCTTACATATCTTCATATTTGAACAATAAGACTGCAGAGCTGCCTTAAAATATTTGGGATTTCCTTTATCTAATAAAAATAATAATTGCAGAGATGCTTTCCAATTGTTGGATATTATAAAAACAAAAATAAATTGTTGGAGTAATAGGTTTCTATCTACATCTGGAAGAATTGAACTCGTTAAATCATCCATATATCCTATCATTAATTTTTGGATCCAAACATGCCAGCTTCCGGTTCAGATAATTAATAAAATATAATCATTATGAGCTAATTTTATTTAGAATAATATCCACAAAATTTCTTGGAGCCAGTTATGTCAACCAAAATCCAATGGTGGATTAGGTTTAAAGGATATTAAAAATTCACAAATTGTCATGGCTATCAAATTAATTTGGGTGTATTTGCAAGGAAATTCAGTTTGGACACAATGGATGAAAAATAGATATGTGAAAGAGAAAATTTTCTGGATTATGTCATTTCATATACTTGGAAGATAATGCTTAAAACTAGAGAAATTGCAGAAAACTCTTCAATAAAAATATTGCGGATGGTAGACCAACTCACCTTTGGTTTGATCCTTGGATTGATGGTAGAAATCTTGTTTCTGTGTTAGGCTGTCTGTAATTGGTTTGTAATGGTTTGCAGTATCAAAAGGATGACAACATTATTTGTAATGATAAATTGAATTTGGACTCACTTCATCTTCGCTTATATGTAGCAAATCAAATTAAACAAATTAGTATTTATGACGATAAGCAATTTTATTTTGGTCCCAGAATGGTTATAATAAAGGTGAATTTTCAATTAAGTCTGCTTATCAATCTATATATCTATATAGTACCAATTTTTAGTGAGCTAGATTTATTCGAAAATAACCAATGGTGTAGAAATATGCATTTATAACGTATCTAGTATGTGTTGGTAAATTACAAACCCTTGACAAGGTTCAAAGATGGAATGATATAACCAACAACATCTGCAAATTGTAAAACTCTTATGAGGAAGATATATCTTCTTCCACTGCCCATACACAAGTTTTATACGGAAATATATAAAAAGAATTCTGTTTATTAAAAACATGAGTAATAACAATTTAGAGGGAAAATCTCGTATTTAATGCAATTATTCGAAGTGATGAGAAACTTCAAATGATTACCAGATTAGCATTAACCACTACAATTAGCCTTCTCTGCAAAGAAAGATGTAATAGGATGTTCAAAAAGATTTCACTATCTAAAGAATTGAAAGAAAACTTAATACTTTAGGAGATTAAGGTCTTGTGGAATACGTATGAACACATGTAACCACACGTATTTTTAGTCAATTTAAAATATGAATTTTAAACTGATTTTTAGTGGATTATTTTTGGCAAAGTCGTTCGGTTTTTAAGGTGATCGCAAACACCTTTTTATTATAACCAATAATAAAAAATACAATAGAATATATGTGATTGTAATTAGCAATCAGCTACTTTGGTTTTTAGGGTGGATCATCCACCGCCTACGACATTTATTCTGGGTAGTCCACACTATCTAATCAAGATTACAGGTTAGGACCTAGTTTAAGCACTAGACTACTATGATTTTTTAGTGGATTTTAAATGGTCAAATATTGAATCTGGACGTGAAAACAAATGAAATGAATTCTAATTTTATTTTATATTTTACTGAAGTTAAAATAAGGTTATTGAACTTTTAAAATTGAATTAAAAGTAAATATATTAAAATTCGACAATTTAATATTATTTTAGTATTGGAAATTTTGATATTTTGCAAATGATCTCGGATTTCGACGAAGTCAATTTCATCGGATCCGGAACGTTAAAATATGGTAAGGTTTCAAATTTTGTGTCACTCAGAGTTAGTATGAGTGTCTGCAATTTAAACGCTTGTCGAAAGATCGATTTAAATTTAATGACAACAAAGAAATAGACCACTTTTCAAACGGTCTCAGAATTCAAAGAGACAGATTTCATTGGATCACTATCTGTAAAATATAGTAGGATTTCAAATTTCATATCGATCGAACTTACGCTTTGATCGTACAAGTTGAAAATGTATAAATGTCGATTAATTAAACTTAAGATTAAACAAATCAAAATCAAACACTACACAACTTCCTATATCTGTTTCCCTTTGACACCTCACCATCTCTCCCTTCCACATGTCATCAACCCCCTTGTTGCCTCCTCCTTAAGTAAAGGAGAGAAATGATTCACTTCATTTTATATTTTATTTTCCATTTCATTTCATTTCTTTTTCTTCCATTTTGTTTTCCTTCTTCTTCCTTCTCTCCTTTAATGACCGCCTACCCCCAAAATTACCACCACCGCCCCTACAGCCGCCCCACCCTCCAGCGCAGCAGCCCCTACCCCTACGTAGGTCCTCCCTTGCCAAAGCTCCTCTCTTTCTCTCCTTAAACATTTAAAACTGCCTTATTTACTACATTTTACACCACCCTATCTACTAACACTCCATTCTACCACCATCACCTCCTCAGACCTCGCACTAGCACGCATATCCCCCACATAGCCCTAGTAACGCCCCTACCTCTCCAAGTGGGCCCCACCTCTTAAAGATCCCACATTTGCTTCAAAAATCACATTTTTATGTCTTAAAACCACTTTAGGACCATAGATCTAAGCAACTACCACCGCCTCCCCGGATCCCACGTCAGCGCACGCATGCCATGTGGCATCCTCCTTACCTTAGACGTGGAACCCCCACTCCATGACTGTGCCTTAAACCACTAAAAATCCCACCTTTTTTCTCTTAAATGTAAAAGACAAAATATATACTAGTTTATATAGTATTTGTTAAGTGTATGAAGTAAACAAGGCAATAACTTTGATTGTGAAGTGAGATCCGAAGGTGTAGCGGAGTTAGAGAAGTCCTACGCTAAAGTTTGGCGGGGTGGATAAGCAATGGTGAGCAAACTTTGCTCAAGTTTGTATTATTGTAGTTAGTGTAGTTAATTATGCTATGTTTGGTGATTGCTAATATGTTGAGTAATCTTGGGTTTAATGATGTTATTAGAAGTTAGAAAAGTTAATTACTTAGTAATTTAGTAATTAAAGTGAATACTCTAATGATAAAGAAGTTAAACCATATATAAACGATCACTTAGTTTGGTTGATAACGTGATTGTTATGTTATGGAAGAATAGTGACGTCAACTTATTTTGATGTGACATTGATTGACAACTTGATATGATGCATGCTAGCATTAATTGGACATAATTAGATTTGCTAATGATAGCAAATAAATTATTAACATTGGTTAATAATTTAGTTAAAGTGATTTGAAATAGTAATTAAGTGTTAATGACCTTAACGCTTATGTAATTGATGTCATTATGTGATAATTGGATGTTGATGACTGTTAATGATTGTTAATGATGTGTTAAACCCATATATGTTGGATTACATAGTGATTAATTGAGTTTTATTCCAAATCGGAATTTAATTAAATATTTTATTAATTAAATAACAAGTGAAATATAAAGTTTGAGTTTTTAATCCAAAATGATTTAGGAAGATAGTTTAAGTAATTACTAATAGTTTCCATGAAGATGGAAATTTTATCTGAACAAGGTTTCAAGTAATGAAGGCATGTTTAAAATTTGAATTGAAAGTGAATAATAACTTTAAATAGTGAATTTCGATTTGGATATCTAGAAGATATTTTAACTAGATTTTATTATCCAAACTATCTTATTTAATTTTATAATGGATTTCAAGAAAGTTTGGATTTCCAAAGACGAAGTTTGAAAAATAATATTATTTCAATGATTTAAATAATATTATAATATTTAAACTATGAAATATTTGGATTTAAAGTTAAATATCGGAAATATAGTTTCCTGAAGTTATTATATAATTAATAAACTATTTTGAAAGCGATTTGATTCGATTATAATTATAAATCGAAGTTCGGTATGAATAGAACTAATCGTGCAGCGGTAGTTCGTGAATTTCGAACGTGGACTTTAAATTGACGTATCGGGAGATCGGTCATCGGAATTTTGCCGAAATGAAAAACATTTTATTCGAAATGGAAAGAGTTTCCAAACGAAAAGGAAAATTTTATAATCCAACAGTTAGATTTTGGAATAAGTTCAAATCAAATTTGAATAAAAATAGCGTTAGTGCAGTTTGGGACCCGAAATTGGATTTTATTGAAGTGAGCTATTTTTATATTATTAAAAACAGAGATAAATTATGATAAATCATAATAAATTTTTTGAAAATGATTTGGGATGAATATGCTAAGATTTGAAAAGTTGAAAAGCTATTTTGTGAAAACGAGCTGTTTTAGCAACGCTATTTGCAATGGTTTTTGGAACGGTTTGAAATTAAAAGGTTTTGAGATAACCAATGATACCCAAATAATTTGCAAATTAATCCAAAGGATTAGAATGAATATTTTAAGATATTTTAGGAGTTGAAAAGTTTGGAACCAAGTTAAGTTTTCTGAAGTAAATTGGAATTGAATGGGAATCGATTTGGTTCTAGTTGAGCTAAGTCTCTATAGATGAAGATCTTTACTATTTAAGGAATTTAAAAGGCTTTTCTGTTATTCCTCTTATAGTATTAGTCCGATACAGGAATTTATATCAATTATGAGCTAATATCATTTCCGTAGAGATTTCATTGAAAATGGAAGAATGATTTTGGATTTGTCGTGAATGATGTCTTAAATAACGTTGTTCTTTAACCCATTTAAAGGAAAGATGATTTTCCAGCTTAAGTTAAAGAGTAATCTTTATTTAATTTGAATACAAAGATTTTAATGAAATCTTTTCCCCTAGCAAATGACAATGGAACAAAGTTTAAAGATCATTTAAAAGAAAAGTGAGTTTTCCCTAACGATAAGATTGAGAGATTACAAGTACGATTTTGCGCCAAAGACGAAATCAGGGAAAGTTAAGAGTAATAAACCATTAGCCTGGTTACTGAATGGTTTGGATTTGAGTAAGCGTGTTTTTCGTGTAATGATAAGATTAAGAAATCGTAAATACGATTTGGGCTAAAGATATGATCAAGGAAAGATAAAGTAATTCACCATAATCAATGATCAATGAATGAGTTGGGTTTGGATAAATATGATTTCCCATAAAGATAAATTAAATCTTTAATCAGATTTGGAATTAAAGAATGAAACTGATAAAGGTAAAACTTACCAAAATATGAGGGTAATTAAATATGGAGTATTGCCAGTTTTGCTCCATGGGATGAATAGGATGAGAATGGGATCATGATTTGAGAAATTACCTTTTCGTGAGGTTCAATAATCCCGATAAAGCATAGAAATCTTGATTTGAGTTAAATTTGTGAAATCAGATTTTATAATCATTTGAAATGATTTTCAAGGAAAGAATTAAACAAGAGTTTAAAGTATGTAAATCTTTAATAAGATTTAAATGGGTATACCCAATATAAAGAATGGTTTGAGTAAAACTATTTCGAAATGGAATGGGACTCGTGATATTTCTGTATAAATATTATGGTTTTTAAATAGCGCTTGTTATTCGGAAAGACCGAGTTTCAACCCATTATGAATAGCTATACGACGAGCATTGAAGATGTTTGAAAATGATGGTTGAAGACCGGGGATCTTCACATTGTTTGGATTAATTGTTGATGTCTCGATTGGGACATACGCACAAGACAAGGTTATAGTGGTAGTGGTCCGGACGTACTTGTAGATTGTCCATATTTGCAAGGTTCTCTCTCCTTAGTTGGACGAGGAATAAGGTGCCTTCGGTTTCGTTCACAACCCAGAACGAATTTGTAAATGGATGTATGTCTGACGTTGTATTTTACAGCATAATGAATTGATTTCTATTGATGATATATCAGATATGTAGAGGAGGATCTATCCTCTTACCTTAACACCCTCCTTTGGGACTTACGTACTCAGAGGTTTATATATTAATAGATACCGATTATATGTTGTGAATTGACAATGTGACATGTTATGTGATGTGTTATTGATGATCAAAGCTTTTTGTTGAAAAACACAGCTTTAGGTGGAAGCGTAACTTCAGGACCTCACAACCGGTAACGAGCCGAAACATGATGAAGTACCGCAGAGTTAAGAACTAACGTTTTCTTATAGTTGAGAAAGTGATGTCATGGTATGGAGCCCAGACTATTTACTTATGTGGATGATGGAATGAGACGCCTCAGGTAATGGTCAATAACGGCCGGGGGATGTTACATTCATGAGTAAACCGAACATCACCTGAAATAGTGATGGGTCGACTTTGCCGATACAAAAGGAGCATTTTTTGATCTTGGGACATCCTGCTAGAGGTGTTTGGAATCGATGTTAAGGAAGATCCTTTGCCTTGCTCATTAATGGAACCCAACTTCCAATATGAACCTTTACGGTCTTAGTTGTAACCTATGTATGTAGATATAATATATAGGTACCTACGTCTGCTAAGAACTATACATTTATTTTGAAAAGACTTTCAAAGATAGACACTAATAATAATATCAAATTATTTTCGCGTATCAAGCCTATTTGGTTATCAAATTATTTGAAGAAATTGATATGGAGACTGATGATTTTGCTGAGGATCTTAGCTATGTTAGGGAATATTGTGAAGGAATACTTGAGTAGTATATCACTAGTTATGTTAGGGACTGCTATGTTAGGGAAGATTGCGCATTGTAACTATAACTTAATTATAAAATCCAACCCTTCATTATATATATTTTTTGTTTGCGTTCCCGTTAGATTGGTGACAAACTGACAATAACAAATTATAATATTAGGTTAGCTCATATTTTGTTGTAGCTATAATTGTACTTTTATATTTTATATTCTCCTAAACTGTCGTTATTTGCTGTGAAAAACACTTTTGTTTTCCTGTAAACGGCATATCCAGGTGTAATTGACATAATATGTAGTGTTTTGCATATTCAAAATGGCCTTCATGCACAAGTGCTTGGATTGTATAGTGCTTGTTATGTTATATATTTTATGTTCTTTCTCATGTTTTAGTAATAGGAAATGAGGGCAATCACGCGGCAATAGAAAAAAAAGCAAAGAAGCCAAAATTGTATCCATGAAGTGTAATAAACGGAAGAAGCATATTGAAGACAACGACGATCAAAGCGAGGGCAATCCACAAGTAGTAGAAGATAATCAAGCACAAGCAGTAGAAAATAATCCATAAGTAGTAGAAGATAACACAGCACAAGCAGTAGAAAATAATCCACAAGTAGTATAAAACAATCCAAGTGCATTTGAGAACCATACAATGCAAAACGAACAACATGTGGAAGCCAAGATGGAAGCCGATGGACCTATTGAAGATGCAAATGCAATCCACCAGAGAAAAGAACGGGTAGAGGTCCTACGAAAATGAAGTGACTTCCTTCAAATTTCATAAATCGTGTTGAAGTTGAATTTAATGAGAATGTTGAACTAATAGGTGAAGGTTCAATCCATTTATCTTCTTTTTTAGTACCACTTGTACGAGAGCATGTTCCAGTCGCACTTAGTAAGCGGAGACACCTTGACGCTGATTTGAAAGCCATTTTATGGGATTGCATTCAGGTATATTTTGCAATTTTTATCTAGTTGTGCTTATTTAGCTCATATACATACATGCACCTGCACTTAATAACTTATTGTATACTATGATTCAATAGTAAATCATCATGTGTAACATGCACCTGCACTTGAACCATTTATTTTCAATTATTATGTTGACAACGAAGTCGTCTTCACTATATCCAAAGGTCTGAATACTTCGTCAGGCTTATTTTTTTAAGTCGAGAAAAATTCCAGACGTCTGGATAAAATATTCAGATGTCTGAATGCTTCTTCAAACGTATTGTTTTAGGTCGAGAAAAAATCCAGATGTCTGATCAATATTCAGATGGTTTACTGATTCTGAAATCAGACGTCTAATGTAACATCCCGAGATTTTGCGATAATTTAAAATGTTAAATTTAATGTGACTTCAAACAAAATTGTCTTAAATATTAAAATTTATGACTTATATCGTATGTCGATAAGGTATGAACTAAAACTTGAATTTGTAAATTTTGAAATTTGTTCTCAATAAACAATAATTGATATATAAATTTATCTGAATTTTATTTTGATTTGAATAGAAATTATAAATCTTTGAATTCAATTTTAAGGTGAATAAACAAAAACGAATATTTTATTATATTAATTAACAGGTCAAATTTGTCATTTTGCAAACGATCTCGGAATTTGATGAAATTAATTTTATTGGATCTGAAATTGTAAATTATTGTACTAAATTTCATAGCCAACGGAGTTATAGTTTGATCGTAATAAATTAAATCATATGGAAATTTATGTGTGTAATTTATTTTAATAATCGAGGTTTAAAAGAAACTGCTAAAGACTTCGGAATTGGGCTTTGAAACATATTCCATTGCGTTCAGAATGCGTCAAAACCTATTATTAAGCTGTAAGCAGGCCTGATTTGGACTAAGTTCGAATTTTGGCATAAAAACACGCAAAATGAGGAATTTTATATTACAATAATAAATCCAAAACCCTAATTTTCAGAGTCGCCATGTTATTTTCGAAGGCCACGAAAATTCGGTTCTTCCTTGATTAATTTCTCCCAATCCTTTCAACGAAATTTGATGATTCCAAAGCGAAAATTGTAGTGCTCGATCTCCTCTTCACATCCGTACAGTGATTTGTGGTAGATCGAAGCGGATTGTCTAGAAATTGGCCACAAAGGACGCGCATATTTGAGGCGACTGATGGAGGAGTAGGCCACCGAGTTCATTATGGCATGGGGCGCTGGGGTTGTTCGAGATGGTGGTCGCGGTGGTGCATCCCGATTGAATTCTAATAGCGTATATATTGGTGCGTGATTCATAGGGTAATCACGAGTTGGGTTACGGTGTTTCTCTGGAGCAGTACGATGCAAAAGAAGAGGGAAAACGCAGGGTACTGACATGCCGACTTATATGTGGGTGAGATGGTTTTATTTTATTTTATTCTATTTAAAAACTCAAATGCGTTAACGTTTCAAACTTTTTCATACGAGCTCCAATTGATACGCGGTTTGTTGCGTTGGAATCATATCGACGAGCTCTTCGCGATGGCACTGATTTGGATGAATTTTGAGATAGTTAAATTTTGGGCTAAATTTTGGATTCGAATCTCGTTTGAAATCAAGGTGAGTGATTAAAGCCACTCACGCCTAACTAAAGTGTTCTTATATTAGTTAAATTAATATCATGTCATGATATGATTGTATGGATTGATGTTTGATAGTTTAAATTGCATATTTATATTGATTCGCATCGATTGTGTAGTTTAATTTTACTGTTATATTAAATTTTTACAGTTAAGATAAGATTTGACATTTAATTGCCAGTTTAAAATCCAACATCGGATAATTAGAAAATTTATACGATGTTGAACTGTTTGTATGTATTGATGTGATGTATGGTTTAGATTTGATATATTTGAGATATTAATGCGTGTTGTGTGAATTTATCTGTTATGCACCTTGATTTTGATATGACCATTGTTTATGCTGATTAATCCAAATCATTTACCTTAGATGTTACGGGTATCGATTAAACCCGGGATTAATCATGAAAATGAATTAAGAACATAGGTTGAAATGATAAATACCTATGACCTTGATTTGGATTGAAATGATATATATCATTTCCCAAAATATTAAAATTAAATTTTAAGTATTACTTGGCCATTGGATAGAAAATTATATACGGACACTGGTTGGTTAAATAAAAATTGTTTATTTTTCTTGAATTTTGGAATATTGTTTTAAAGAGAATATAAATGATATTATTAATCGATTTTCTTTGAATTTGAACTTTAAGCTTTGAAATTTTAAATTTTAAAGAATTCGATATTGTGGATAACTGAAGTTAAAATTGAATTGAATATGAACTAAATTTATTAAAATTGAATTTTTTATCCATCATTGATATTTACTTTAAATTAACTCGATTTAAAGAAATATTTGAATTATGGACTCGAGATTTTTATAAACAAATAATTCAAAGTGAGAATTATAGTTGAAATTTAATTATTTAAATCGAATTATTAAGTCAAATTGTATGAATTGGACTGTTGAATCAAATTGAAATATAAATGGTAAGTTGAATCTTTTCGAATTAAGATATCGAAATTTAGTCGAATTGATTTGAAACTGGAATATGATTTCCGGTTTGATTAAATTTTGAAGAAACAATTCTAATTCCAACTGTAGTATTTTAAACCATGTTATAAACTATTTTATATTAATTATTTTCTTTATAAACTATTTTACATTATAACCATTTTATTTTTATTAATTATTTTAAATAAACCATTTTAATAATTTATTTTATAAACTACTTTATTATTTTAACTATAGATTTTTACTAAATTTGATTATTCTATTTTAATTACAAACTATTTATTTTTCAAACTATTTCAATTATATATCTAAACTATTTTAAATATACTTTTGTCTATTTGAATATTCAAATTATTTTAAGGTTGGAGTCGTTTCAAGATTTGAGTTGGCTTAAATAGAGATTTAATATGAAAGTATATCCTATTTTGAATATGAAGTGGTTTCAAAGAAAAATCTGATATTTTGATATGAAGTACGAACCCCTTTAATATGTAAATACGATCGGTGTGAAAAATATAAACGTTTCGTTGTTAAAGAGACCAGGATCAGATATTGTCATACTCTCTGGAAATACCGAAAACCTCTTTAAAAACTGTGCATGTGGTGGAGTTCCAAAATGAAGTGAGATGGATTATGAGGCGCTTACTGGATTGGAAGAAAGAGAATGATGATGGATAGCCTTGACCTTCGGGTCATAATTAAAATGACTAAAACAGGAGCCATACCCAGGTTAATGTGAGCTAGCTCCTTTTAGCAGACATGCTTATTCGATACCATATATATTACTTTGTGATTGATTGGCGCCTTTGATTTTTGGGAGCATTGTCCGGGGTGGGCGGTAGTCGCGGTTCTGCGTTACCACTGTCCTGGGTCCGCAATCCGGTAGAATCCTACTAATGGTTGTTGCCTCGATGCCTTGTCATATTTATCCCGATCGAGCCCCCTACGGTTTTGATTTAATGTTGTCGTATAGCGGCGCATCCCTATCCACCGACCATTACTAGTGGTTTATATGCAATGTTTACGACAACGTATAAATGGTGTAAGGGTAAAAATGTAATCCCGCTTATGCTATTTTAATATTTATATTTAACCATAGAAACTATTATAATAGCGTATTATATTATATAGTATTTAGTTTAACGGATCCTTAGGAGATGGAAATTCCCGTAACATCTCTTAAGTTATTGCACTCATATTATCACATGAATTTGATTTAACTGATATGAGAATATTTTAGTCCTGATCCGAGTATTTTTGTCTTTTCATTTATGCTCGGGTCAGCCTGAGTTTTCAATTATTGAAGATAATGTTATGAGAATGAAGATGGAGCTCAACAAATGTATTTATTATTACTACTCCGCTGCAAATATTGGTATGTTTATGATAGTTAATTCTGATAATAGTTGTAAAATATAATCAAACATATGTTTTAATAGCTTCATGAAATGTTATTTATTTATTGCATTTTGTCCCTCCGTTGTGAGATACTGTGATTGTTTATCTTCTTTCTTCTTTTCTTATATTAATTCCAATAACTATCGGTATTTTAGATTTGTTTAAGTCAACATGTAAGTATCATTGTCAATTTGAACGGTCAAAAATGTAGGTCGTTACAATTTGGTATTATAGTTGTAGTTTGCGATAACCTTGGCTCTATTTGGGGTTAACTCATTAGAGATAGGGTTGTTATACCCTAGAATGAGTATGAATGTATATGAGAGAGCGTACTTATAATTTGAAATAAAATAGTTTTGTATTGTGTTGATTTGTTCGGTTGAGTATTTATGAATTCTGGTCGGTACTTGGGACGTCAATGTATCGATAGGGATTTCTAAACACTTGAATTGGACTCATTGACATAATATTGTTTTGACTTATATTTTATATATATAAAGAATTATTTGAAAATATATGAATTTTGATTTTTGTTGATTTTCATCATATATTATTCGATTAATCAATAATTAAAACTATTGGTTTAAGAAAAATGAAATATTGAAAATTTATTGGTAATGAAATAAGAAGTTAAATATGAATTTGAAAAAAATTTAAAATTCGGGTGGTTCTGTAATATTGATTTGCAAATGGTTTGAAATAATATATTTATATTTTAAAGGTTGTTTCATATACAAATTGTTTTCAAATGAATTTTGAAATAAGTGTATACTCTCCTTTTGTCTTCGGGAAATGACTTCGGTGATGAGTGCATGCATTATCGACGTTTATTTTCGAGAGTCTGAGTGGGGGAGACCACTTAGTAATTTTTAACCTGATTTGAGAAAACTGAATTTATTTGGATCTTTTGAAGTATGGTTGGAAAAAAGAGGTATTATATATAATGTTTCAAAAATAGATTTGAAAATGAACACGAAATTTAATTCTTAAAATTTTGAATAGTTAATGAAATGAAATAAACTTAAATTTTAGAAACTTCCGAATATTATGAATCTAAGAGAGTTATAATTAAAATAAAACTCTTAAGAATTAGATACAATAAATTGAAACGAATGGTAACCATTGAAATTGTGTATTAATCAATTCTTTGCTATAGCATGAATGACTTACCAATTAATTAAGAAGTTAAATGTTATAAGAATAAGCAATAAAATAATACACAAGTATTATAATTAATAATGAAACTGAAAAAAATTGATTGTTTATAAATATAAATAAAATTTAAGTTATGTAATAAAAGATATATACTTAGTTATGTTATGACATTTAATTTAACTAAGTAACATGAATAAACCGAATGAATGAAAATCAATTAAGAAAATTGGTTAGTAATAAATTAATCTCTTGGCTTTTGAAAACGAATAAAACATAAATCACGACTATAAACAATGTATACTTAATTTGTTAAGGAATTGAATTCAACTAAGTAGGGTAAACAAACTAAATCAATGAAATAAGCTAATTAAGCGAATTATTCAGTTATGAATTAAATGTATTGATATAGATGGTTGAATGTTTGACGATTTAAGATTGTTGATATTTTCAAGATTGAATAAATGTTTACGTAGTTTGTGAAAATATAAGTGGATTGGTTTATAATTTAAAAATTTAACAATGGTTAAACGAATTAATTAAATTACAACGAGCTTGTCATGTAGCGGCAGTTCGTAATTTTCCGAATTGAAGATTAAATGAATGTATAGATTCCAAATTAAGTCGGAATTCTTTGAAATAAGAATCTTCCGGATCTATTGGATAATAGTTTTCTAATGTAAGAGAAAATTTTAATTTTCAACTTGTAAATTTCAAGATATATGTGAACCAAATTTTCAGAAAAATCGCGGTAGGATTGTTCGCTATTTAAAACTAAAATATAAATAAAATGGATGTTTAGAATATAAATTCGAGAAAATAACGAGCTAAACATCGGTTTTTAAAATTTTGTACCAATTGAGTTGAGTAAAATGAGCATATTAGTGTTTATACACTTGGCTAATATTAGAATATGTTGAAATTTGGAATAACTAAAATATTAACGTGTATGAAATGGGCTATGTTTATAATAATGTTAATAAACTAAATATTAACATTTGAAAATGTAGATGATATGCAATTGGAACAAACCAAAAGGAATTGTATAAATATATATTGAGATTTAAAATTTGTTATGTTGATTGTTTAGATAAATGTGATTGTTGAATGTTTTGTTTGTCATTTGACTGTAATTGTTATTTCATATATATATTTATTTTAGATATACAGATTTATTTCTTATATATATATATATATGTGTTTATTTGGTTGTTGAGTTTTATAGTAGGTACTGAAGGCAATTTTCTTGCTTTGGAGCTACTTGAGCATAAAAATTGCTATTGGTTGCTTAAAAATAAGTTAAATCGCTAATAAAGCAAATGAAAGGTATGTATATCGAATTATATATCGTATTTTGGCATTTTATATTGTTTCCCCATTTTGGGATGCCTCATCGCTGAGATGAGATGTATATTTATGATTATATATATAATATTTCTTTCCGGCACTAACCGTACAAAGGAGACTCTAACGAAATTTTTTGTGAATTTATGACTTAGAAAATTTTGTGAAAATTCGAGTTTCCAAACCTATATTTGTAACAACCCGAAAATCTGGGCCAGTTTAAAATTTTTATTTCGGCAATTTTAGCGAAATTTGATTATTTAAAATGAATTATTTTAAATAATATTGACGAGAAATTTATTTTGAATATAATTCGAACGTATATATTATATACGTCATCGTTAGAATATAAATATTTATTTTAAATTATAAAAGGAATTGAAAATGGCGCGGTAGTTCGATAATTCGATTTCAAACTTCAATTGAACATACCGGGTGCAGAATAATCCGGATTTTAGTGAAACCAAAAATAATGGGATCTAATTGAGAATATCTTTCCAAGAGTCTGAAAAATTGAAATTTCATAGCGGGAATCAAAAGATATGTCCAGTTGAAAATTCTGAATAGTCGCTATGGAATTCAGGCCCTTAAAAATAGCCATTTTGCAAATGGCCTCGGATTTCGACGAAACCACTTTTGTCGGATCCGTGATGTCAAGTTATTGCTAGATTCCAAATTTCATAATTTTTCGAATCAATATGTGAGTGTGGCAAAGGAAAACGCGTTGGACCAGTTTTAGTTGATTTTAATCGACTGGAAAATGGCCATTTTTCAAACGTTCTCAGAATTCGACGAAATTAGTTTTGATAGGACCGTATCATCAATACGAAGCTAGAAAATATTTTTCTGGAATTTTTAGAGTCCGTATGTGACCCCAGTAAATTGAAATGTGCGTTCAAATTCAATATATAGAGTTATATGTTGATTTTGACGGAAACCGATCGAAACGATCGAATCAGCCTACGATACATATCCCATTGTGTTCGGAATGGGGGGTAATTAGCGGGGGCCGATAGTCGTTGGGTTGGGTTTGGAATTCATGGCAGTAAACAAGTTATTTTTGGAAGTTAAAAATATAATATACACTATATATGTGTTGACCGGGTCAAAACCCTTGTTTCCTCAACCCTGAGGTCAACGCCGTCAGCTCCAAACGATTTAAAGGCCGGAGTTGCTCGAATTTTTATCCTCAAATCGCGCCTTAAATTCAATGAATTAAAGCCCCTTTCTTTAGCAAATTTTGTAGAGCTATTCAAGCTCTACAAATCTATACCCTCATGATCGGATTTAAGCAACCGTGGCGGTTTGAGTCTCCCTGGAAACAGGCGTCGTTCGTGGGGCTTTTCAGATCAGGTGGGTCCAGCGAGTTGCTTCGTTCTTGGCGCGGGGGTGGAGCTCAGGGAGGCGGAGAGGGTGGTGGGCCCCGATGGTCAGACGGTGGCGTGTACGGCGCGCGAGGTGGAGGTTTCCGTTTGAAGGCGGTGGGTTTCTTGGTTCAGTAACACGACGCAAGAGGAGGGTTCCAAACTTTAAACAGTGAGCATTCTTTTGTTTATTTATAATTTTATTTAAGTTAATTACTTTATTTAAATTCAGTCAGTTTTGATAGGTAAAATTAAGATTATTTAAAATCAGTTTTAAAAATTAAAAAACATAAGTTTAAAATCAGTAGGAATGAAAAATATAAAGATACGTTTTGATGTAGAAAATATAAACTATAATTTGATTTTCAAAAGATAAAAATAGAAATTTATCATATGTTCGAAATAGTTCTAAAAATAGATAAAAATAGGATCATTGTTTTGGTAAAAATATCATCTTGGTTTTGGTAGAAATATGATTTCTATATATGAAATAGCGATATCAATATAGGATTTTTATATATATTAAGTCATGATTTTTATGGAAGTGAAGTCATGATTTTTATAGAAGTGAAATTATGATTTTTTGATATAGGTAGCAAAGAAAAAAAATATAATTTTTATATATGTAGCGAAATAAAAATCTGATTTTTATTCTATATACGTTGAAGTGGAAAAGTGATTTATATAGCAAAGTAAAAATTCGATTTTTATATATGGAATAGCAAAGTAAAAATTCGATTTTTATATATGGAATAACAAAGTAAAAATTCGATTTTTATATATTGAATAGCGAAGTAAAAATCGATTTTTATATATTGAATAGCAAAGTAAAAATTCGATTTTTATATATTGAATAGCGAAGTAAAAATTCGATTTTTACATATGTAGAGAATACGGGCAAAGAAAGTGACAAAAGGCGAGAACGACGCAGATTTCTATAAATGAAGAGTCGTGGAATTGGGATAGCTATCGGTGAGAACTTCTCACTCTTCAATTTCTTTTTCTAGTTAAAATATATACTAGGATGCAGACGGTGTTTAGTAGCACCCGACACAATCGTCCACAGACCATGGACTTGTTTGTTTGGTTGCATAGATTAGTTAGATGATTTGAAATTGAATTGTTTGGTGAAATGAAATTGATTTGATTGATGTGTGAATGGCGTGGGCCTTCACTAGACCGGGGATAAGGCTAGGCCTTGTCCCGTTTCTAGTATCGTGCCGTTATGCCGCCGAAATTTTCTAAAAATAAGTTAGAAAAATAAAGATAACATTTTATTTAATAAATAAACCGAATAGAATATTCATAAGTTGAATAAAATAGTTTGATCATTAAAAATATAATTTTTAACGTGAATGTGAATAAATAAATATTCATTTACAAACCAGACGGTTTGTTTATGTACACCTATTTGAAGGACATTGATTGGGACGATAAATTTTACACATCGCCCAACTGCACAAATAAAAATCTGTGTTTGATTGTTTGAAACCCCACACGGGTATTGGGATGATATTTGACGTACACTAATCCCGATTGTTTAGTTGTATGTCGGTCGATTGATTGACAGGCTGTTATAAGCGTTGAATATTTATATTTGATGCTTATACAGTGTAGAATGCACTTTGGATGATGGTTGATTATTCATCGTTGTTGATATATACATGTGTTGTAGAAAATCCATATAATTAATATTATATGGTAATTGATTGGGCCTCATTCCAGTTTTAAAATAGAAATATTTGAAAAAGAAATATTTGAAATAGAATATTTGAAAATAGGAATATATGAAGCCGTATTGATTAGATTGATGCCATTTTGACGTGAACGATATTTATATCGATTTTATTCATTTTATAATGAATATCGAAAGTGATTTCAAAATCTGATATTTTGAAAAGAATTGAATATAAATGAATTCGAATTGAAATTGAATATAAAAGAATTCGAATTGAAATTGAATAAAAATGAATGCGAATTGAAATTGAATTGAATTGAAATCGAATTGAAATTGAATTAGAAATCAATTTGAATTGAAATCAATTTGAAATGAATTTAAAACGAATCTATATTGGAATATTCAATTTTGATTTGACATTGAATATGAAGTTGAAACCGTTTTGAAAACGAATTTAAAACGATTTATAAAGCACGTTTTGAATTGAAATCGACGAAGTATATATTATATATATAATATAATGGCCTAAATAGAACTCGCCGCGCCGCGGCAGTTCGTAAATTTCGACCATTGACTTCGAACGGATATTACGGTAGATCCGACCGTCGGATTCTCCTAAAACCAGAACTGTTGGGTTCGTATCGAAAAGAGCTTTCTAACGAATATTAGAAATTTGAAATCTAACGGTTGGATTTGGAGATACGTCCAAATCAAATTTGGAAAAGGTCGTTGTAAGTGCAGTTCGATGGCCGTTGATGGAAATCGACTGTATGGGCCTTGATAAAATTATTAAAAATAGTAATAATTTGCGTAAAATCATAAGAAATGATTTAGAAAGGATTGGGATGAAAAACCCATATCTGAAAAGATAAAAATAGATTTTTATCGAAATGAACTAGTTTTGAACTAGAATTATAATTCTATTTATTTTTAAATAAATAAATTGAATTTAAACAGGGTTTTAAAAATAACCAGAATTTCCAATGATTGCATTGGAGTGGATTTGAATCGAAATTGTCTTCGGAATATTTCGATGTTGGAATTTGTGATTATACAGATGTTGTTATGGAAATTTGAAAGATATATATTTATATCATTATTTCCAATACGACATTTGTTAATCGTAGAATTTGATATTGAATATAAGCCGATATATTTTCTATTCAGAGCCTTGTATTGAATATCAAATGTGACTTGGGTTTGTCGTGAATGGTGTCTTCACTAACACTGTTCTTGAACCCAGTTGAGAAAAGATTAAATCTTTTTATTTAGATTTAATGAAGTGTACCAATTAAATAATATTTAATTGGATTTGAATTGATATTGATTTTTGGGTTTATCGTGGACAGTGTTTTAAATAACACTTGTTGTTTAACCCGATAATTAATGGAATGTGATTTTGGGTTTATCGTGAACTGTGTTTTGAATGACACTGATTCTTTAACCCAGTTAAAGATTAAAACTAAGTGGAGTTTTAATGAATCTTTAATTAGATTGAAATGATCGAGAATGGAGTATCACCAGTTTTACTCCAGGCGATAGTTAAATCTTTAATTAGATTTGAACGAGAAATGGTAATTGAATTTACCGATAACACTGTGGTGTTAGATATGAAGTAGTTCCAGTTTTACTTCATGGGATGAATAGGTTGGGATTGGGAAATTAAAACAAATAATTACTTCGGTAAAGTTCGTTAATCCCGACTAGTTTGAATTGATATTCAAAAGTAGATTAAAGAATAAATTAAAGAATTTATCTTTGATAAAATTAATGGGAACCTTTCCCTATGAATGTGAAATTTAGAAACTAACTGTCGGTTAGCCAAGCAGAATGGTTTTCTGAATATTGATCTGATGTTGGTTTCAGCCTTCGGGGTTAATATTTGGGGAATTATTCTCTTGATAAATTTATGGTTAGTGACTGATGAATTGGAATGAGGCGTATGTTGTGTTTGTGTAACACTTATTTAAAATATACGCGAGTTATTCGGGAAGACCGGGTTTATCCCATTCTGAATAACTGATACGACGATAAGTCGAAGATGAAGACGATGGTCGAAGACCGGAAGTCTTCACGTCGTTTGGATGATTACTGATGATCTTGATTGGGCTGTACACCCAAGAAGATGGAAACAGTTGGTGATCGTCCAGACGTACTTGGAGATCGATGGATATGCGGGGCACTAGGTGCCTCCGGTTTCGTTCAGACCCAGAACGGACTTGTAAATGGACTGTGTGTCTGACATTGGATTTTAGTCCGTGTGATTGATTTCTATTAAATATATATCTGTTTGGCGACGGAGAATTTATTCTCTTGCTTAGCGCCCTTCTCTGAGACGTACATGCTCAGGGGCTATATACTGATGGATATCAATCGCATGGAGTGAATTGCATGTGTGGCATGCCTAAGTGGCAGTTGATCAAGGCTTCTGTTGAAAAGCAAAGTCTTGTGGTGATGATCAAAGCACAGCCTGTATGGCACAGCTTTGTGTAACGTGAATTCGCGAGCCTCGCACCCCGGTTGTGAACCAAAAACGGGAGAGGACCTCAAGGAGGGCATGTGTTTCCTTCTAGCTAGGGTGGTGTCAATGACCTACCAGCCCTGACATTTATATATTTTTCACCTGTGTGGTTGTTGCTGTTGCGAGGCGCCTCGGTTAGATCGGACGATCCGGGTCCGATGGAGTCATTCGTTGGCTCATTTACGCCCCAAAGGGCGGGGAAATGTATTGTTCAGGCACCATAATCCACATTGGTGGACCGACCCTGTCGCTCCAAGGGGCAGTTGCGGCTGTTCCGGAGACATGGGCTAGATTGTCTCGAAGACGGTGAGGACGATCCCTGGCCTCGGTTCATAGATGGAAATCCAACTTCCAAATACGTGACATTTGCGGTTTTATTTTTAGAGCCTAGTATGGCGACATAGTGGGATGGGGCGCTTATGCCGTCTATGATTGATATTTATGATTTGAAGTTGTTTTATACACTATGCACTTATGATAGTATCAAATGATTTGTTTTAAACGTATCAAGCATTCTTGGCTATTATAAGGTAAAAACCCTATCCTCCGGCTTGCGTTGCATTGTGTGATGGGAACTGGGTCTTATAACAGCTTCATTTTTCTTTAATTAGCATTGCGTTGTTTGTTTTATGCACTGGTATTCTTGGGAGGAAACCCGTTCCGTGTTATACGGCATGGTCCCTTGATTTACCAAACTTTAAAATAAAGATTAATAACTGTTTTAGTTCTCACACCAGTCCCATGACTGACCTGGAGTTTATTGTTTTAACCTAAACTCTGGGTGCCCCTATTTTGACACGGGCAGCTAGTAGTTTGGTTTTGCAGATTTATATTCACAGGATCCTGGTTTACAGCTGGAATGATATCCGGAAAGCTTTGTATCCGTATATCTCTTCTAGTTGTGTGTTGTATTATTTTCCGCTGCGATGTATTTAAATGTAATTTAAATCTCTGATATTTCTGTGTAATATTTATTCATACTCTGTATATTCTTGTAATCTGATGCATTGTTGTAATATACAATGAAATGTTCTTCCGTCTGCGTTCTATTTTGTGGCTTGTTCTCGAACTATCCGCGCTTTCCTTTACGGGGAAGTTACGGGTTTTTACATTATTTAACCTTTGTACAGATAACTTTTTTCTAAGTTGAATAAGATATTATATAATTAAATAAATAAATTGACAACTTTCTTAATATGCCTTTTCGAGGACGAAAAGTTTTAAGTGGGGGAGAGTGAAACATCCCGAGATTTTTGCGATAATTTAAAATATTAAATTTAATGTGATTACGAAAAAAATTGTCTTAAATATTAAAATTTATGATTTATATAGTATATTGACAAGGTATGAACTAATATTTGAATTTGTAAATACTGAAATTTGTTCTCAATAAACAATAATTGATTTATAAATTTATCTGAATTTCATTTTGATTTGAATAGAAATTATAAACCTTTGAATTTAATTTTAAAATGAATAAACAAAAGCGAATATTTTATCATATTAATTAACAGGTCGAATTTGTCATTTTGCAAACGATCTCGGAATTCGATGAAATTAATTTTACTGGATCTGAAATTGTAAATTATTGTACGATCTAAAATTTCATAGCCAACGGAGTTATAGTTTGATCGTAATAAATTAACTCGTGTAGAAATTTGTGTGTATAATTTATTTTAACAATCGAGCTTTAAAAGAAACTACTAAAGACTTTGGAACTGGGCTTTGAAACATAATCCATTGCGTTCAAAATGCATCAAAACCTATTGTTAGGCTGTAAGCAGGCCTGATTTGGACTCAGTCCGAATTTTGGCATAAATACATGCAAAACGAGGAATTTTAATTAAAATAATAAATCCAAAACCCTAATTTTCAGAGCCGCCATGTTATTTAAGAAGGCCACGAAAATTCGATTCTTCCTTGATTAATTTCTCTCAATCCGTTCAACGAAATTTGATGATTCCAAAGCGAAAAATATAGTGCTCGATCTCCTCTTCGCATCCGTATGGTGATTTGTTGTAGATAAAAGTGGATTCTCCAGAAATTGGCCACAAAGGGCGCGCAGGTTTGAGGCGATTGATGGAGGAGGAGGCTACCAAGTTCATTATGCATGGGGGCGCTAGGGTTGTTCGAGATGGCGGTCTTGGTGGTGCATCCCGATTGAATTCTAATAGCGTATATATTGGTGCGTGATTCATAGGGGAATCACGAGTTGGGTTACAGTGTTTCTCTGGAGCAGGCGCGATGCAGAAGAAGAGGGAAAACGCAAGGTGCGGACGTGGTGACTTATAAGTGGGTGAGATGGTTTTATTTTATTTTATTTAAACACTCAAATGCGATAACGTTTATAACTTTTTCATACGAGCTCCAATTGACACGCGATTTGTTGCGTTGGAATCGTATCGACGAGCTCTTCACGATGGCACCGATTTGGACGAATTTTGAGATAGTTAAATTTTGGGCTAAATTTTGGATTCTAATCTCGTTTGAAATCAAGGTAAATGATTAAAGAGCCACTCATGCCTAACAAAAGTATTCTTATATTAGTTAATTTAATATCATGTCATGATATGATTGTATTGGTTGATGTTTGGTAGTTTAAATTGAATATTTATATTGATTTACATCGATTGTGTAGTTTAATTTGACTTTTATATAAAATTTTACAGTTAAGATTAAATTCGACATTTAATTGCCAGTTTAAAATCTAACATCGGATAATAAGAAAATTTATACGATATTGAACTGTTTGTATGTATTGATGTGATGTAAGGTTTAGATTTGATATATTTGAGATATTAATGCGTTTTGTGTGAATTTATCCGTTATGCACCTTGATTTTGATATGACCATTGTTTATGCTGATTAATCCAAACCATTTACCTTTGATGTTACAGGCATCGAATAAACCCGGGATTAATCATTAAAATGAATTAAGAACATATGTTGTAATGATAAATACCTATGACCCTAATTTGGATTGAAATGATATATATCATTTTCCAAAATACTAAAATTAAATTTTAAGTATTACTTGGCCATTGGATAGAAAATTATATACGGACACCGGTTGGTTAAATAAAAATTGTTTATTTTTCTTGAATTTTGGAATGTTGTTTTAAAGACAATATATATGATATTATTAATCGTTTTTCTTTGAATTTGAACTTTAAGCTTTGAAATTTTAAATTTTAAAGAATTCGTTATTGTGGATAACTGAAGTTAAAATTGAATTGAATATGAACTAAATTTATCGAAATTGAATTGTTTATCCATCATTGATATTTACTTTAAATTAACTCGATTTTAAGAAATAATTGAATTATGGACTCGAGATTTTTATAAACGAATAATTCAAAGTGAGAATTATAGTTGAAATTTAATTATTTTAATCGAATTATTAAATAAAATTGTACGAATTGAACTGTTGAATCAAATTGTAATATAAATTGTAAGTTGAATCTTTTCGAATTAAGATATCGAAATTTAGTTGAATTGATTTGAAACTGGAATATGATTTCCAGTTTGGTTAAATTTTGAAGAAACGATTCTAATTCCAACTGCAGTATTTTAAACCAATTTATAAACCATTTTATAAACTATTATATATTGACTATTTTCTTTATAAACTAATTACCTTATAATTATTTTATTTTTATTAATTATTTTAAATAAACCATTTTAATAACTATTTATTGTATAAACTATTTTATTATTTTAACTGTAGATTTTACTAAATTTGATTATTCTATTTTAATTACAAACTATTTATTTTTCAAAGTATTTCAATTATATATCTAAATTGTTTTAAATGTACTTTTGACTATTTGAATATTCAAATTATTTTAAGGTTGGAGTTGTTTCAAGATTTGAGTTGGTTTAAATAGAGATTTAATTTGAAAGTATATCCTATTTTGAATCTGAAGTGGTTTCAAAGAAAAATGTGATTGTAACGACCCGATCTTAATCGTATAGATTCGAAGCTCTCTGAATTCTCTTCGATTTGGTATATAGTTTGTCAATTTTCGTTGAACGGATTGAGAGAAATTAGTGTTTTAATTTCGGATGTTCTTGGCCATTGTTGAAAGGGTAGGCGGCGGCTAAGAATTAGGGTTAGGGTTAAATTTTCGGATTTTTTATTATTTTATTATTAAAAATGTGTTAAAAAGGTGAAAATGCGGGCTATCTCCGGATTGGGCTTGCTTACTGTCGATCTTAACGTTTTGAGGCCTTCTGAACGCAATGGGATGGGTCTCGGGGTCCAATTCCGAATTCTGTAGAAATTTTATTCAAAATCCCATTAATAATTAATTAATTAATTATCGACCGTACATTTAAATATGCCGGGGCCACATACGACCTCAAAAAATTCTAAAAAAAATATTTTTAGCTTTCTTATGACGATACGAATCCAACAAAATTATTTTCGTTGAATTCTGAGACTGTTTGAAAAATGGCTATTTTCAAGGCGTTTAAATTTAACTAAAATAGTCAAAACACATTTTCTTTTACCACGCTCACATATTAATTCGAAAAATTCTGAAAATTGAAACCTAGCTATAATTTGACATTCTGGTTCCAACAAAAGTGGTTTCGTCGAAAACAGAGGTCGCTTGAAAATTGACTATTTTTAAGGCGTATATATTTAATATTAAAAATACATTTTTAAACAAATAATTTATGAAACTCAAAATATATAAGTGCTTATACTTTTTCAATGCAGAAACGTCATTTCGAACTCAATGGAAGTGGTTTCGAGTCGAAATTCCTTCATATGTGAAAAGTAGCCCTTCGGGCCATATATATAATATATATTCTACAGCGACCTTTCTAAATATTGAATTGGCCATTACTTTTGATTTCCGCTATGAAATTTCAATTTTTCAGATTCGTTAGAAAGATATTTTTAAATAGCTTCTAATATTTTTGGTTTCACTAAAATCCGTTAAATTTTGCATTCTGTACGGTCAGTCAAAGTTCAAGTTTGACTTTTCAAACTACTGCGCCATTTCTAACTCCATTTATATTATAATTAAATTTATTCATTTTTACTTCAATTAAAATGAATTCTAGCCATTATTATTTATAATAAATTATATTATATCCTCAAAAATTCATTAAAATTTTCTAAAATAAATTTTTTAAATTGGTTAGGAATTTGCGGGTTGTTACAATCTCCCCCACTTATAATCTTTTCGTCCTCGAAAAGGAAATGAAGCTAAAGTTGTTTATTTAACTAATTTAATTCTAATTCTTTAATTGTTTAATCATTTTATTAGTTGAATTCATATTCACACAACACAATCATCAATCAATTAGTTGATTAAATTTTCAAAATATATAACTTATATATATTCAAAATCATATTTTCTAAAATCGAATCATATATAATAACAAGTACGTTAATTATAAATTTTCCACTCTGACTCATCCTAGGGCATTGCTAACCCCATCTCTAATGAGTATTCTCATTCTAGGATAATGCTGATCCTATCTCTAATGAGTATTCTTATTCGATATTACTAATCCAACCTCTGATGAGTCTTCTGTTTAGTTCTAACGAGTTGTACCCCAAAGATTTGAGCTAACCTGGCTCTGATACCACCTGTAATGACCCGATCTTAACCGTATAGATTCGAAGCTCTCTGAATTCTCTTCGATCTGGTATATAGTTTGTCAATTTTCGTTGAACGGATTGAGAGAAATTAGTGTTTTAATTTCGGATGTTCCTGGCCATTGTTGAAAGGGTAGGCGGCGGCTAAGAATTAGGGTTAGGGTTAAATTTTCGGATTTTTTATTATTTTATTATTAAAAATGTGTTAAAAAGGTGAAAATGCGGGCTGTCTCCGAATTAGGTTTGCTTACTGTCGATCTTAACGTTTTGAGGCCTTCTGAACGTAATGGGATGGGTCTCGGGGTCCAATTCCGAATTCTGTAGAAATTTTATTCAAAATCCCATTAATAATTAATTAATTAAATATCGACCGTACATTTAAATATGCCGGGGCCACATACGACCTCAGAAAATTCTAAAAAAAAAAATTAAGCTTTCTTATGACGATACGAATCCAACAAAATTATTTTCGTCGAATTCTGAGACTGTTTGAAAAATGGCTATTTTCAAGGCGTTTAAATTTAACTGAAATAGCCAAAACACTTTTTCTTTTACCACGCTCACATATTAATTCGAAAAATTCTAAAAATTGAAACCTAGCTAAACTTTGACATTCTGGTTCCAACAAAAGTAGTTTCGTCGAAAACAGTGGTTGTTTGAAAATTGACTATTTTTAAGGCGTATATATTTAATATTAAAAATACATTTTTAAACAAATAATTTCTAAAACTCAAAATATATAAGTGTTTATACTTTGTCAATGCAGAAACGTCATTCCGAACTCAATGGAAGTGGTTTCGAGTCGAAATTCCTTCATATGTGAAAAGTAGCCCTTCGGGCCATATATATAATATATATTCTACAACGACCTTTCTAAATATTGAATTGGCCATAACTTTTGATTTCCGCTATGAAATTTCAATTTTTCAGATTCGTTGGAAAGATATTTTTAAATAGCTTCTAATATTTTTGGTTTCACTAAAATCCGTTAAATTTTGCATCCTGTACGGTCAGTCAAAGTTCAAGTTTGACTTTTCAAACTACTGCGCCATTTCTAACTCCATTTATATTATAATTAAATTTATTTGTTTTAACTTTAATTAAAATGAATTCTAGCCATTATTATTTATAATAAATTATATTATATCCTAAAAAATTCATTAAAATTTTCTAAAATAATTTTTTTAAATTGGTTCAAAATTTGCGGGTTGTTACAATGATATTTTGATATGAAGTACGAACCCCTTTGAAATGTAAATACGATCGGTGTGAAAAATGTAAATGTTTCGTTGTTAAAGAAACTGGGATCGGATATTGTCATACTCTCTACCAATACCGAAAACCACTTTAACAACTGTGTACGTGGCGGAGTTCCGGAATGAAGTAAGATGGATTTAGAGGCGCTTACTAAATTTAAAGAAAGAGAATAGTGATGGATAGCCTTGACCTTCAGGTCATAATTAAAATGACTAAAACAGGAGCCATACCCAGGTTAATGTAAGCTAGCTCCTCTTAGCAAACATGCTTCTTCGATACCATTTATTTTAATTTTTGATTGATTGGCGCCTTTGGTTTTTGGAAGCATTGTCTGGGGTGGGCGGTAGTTGCGGTTGTGCTTTACCACTGTCCTGGGTCTGCAATCCGGTAGAATACTACTTATGGTTATTGCCTCGATGCCTTGTCATATTTATCCCGATTGAGCCTCCTACGATTTTGATTTAACATTGTTGTATAGCGGCGCATCCCTATCCACCGCCGATACTAGTGTTTTATATGCAATGTTTACGACAACGTATAAACGGTGGAAGGGTAAAAATGTAATCCCGCTTGCGCTATTTTAATATTTATATTTAACCATAGACACTATTTAACGACGTATTATATTATACAGTATCTAGTTTAACGGATCCTTAGGAGATGGACATTCCTGTAACATCTCTTAAATTATTGCACTCATATTATCACATGAATTTGATTTAACTGATATGAGAATATTTTAGTTTTGATCCGATTATTTTTGTCTTTTCATTTATGCTCGGATCAGCCTGAGTTTTCAGTTATTGAAGACAATATTATGAAGATGAAGATGGAGCTCAATAGATGTATTTATTACTATTACTCCGCTGCAAATATTGGTATCTTTATGATAGTTAACTCTGATGATTGTTGTAAAAGATAATCAAATGTACGTTTTAACAGCTTCATGAACTGTTATTTATTTATTTATTATATTTTGTCCTTCTATTGTGAGATTCTATGATTATTTTTCTTCTTTCTTCTTTTCCTATATTAATCCCAATAACTATCTATATTTTAGATTTTCTTAAATCAACATGTAAGTATCATTGTCGATTTGAATGGTCAAAAATATAGGTCGTTACAATTTGGTATCATAGCTATGGTTTTGCGATAACCTTGGCTCTATTTGGGATTAACTCATTAGAGATAGGGTTGTTATACCCTAGAATGAGTATGAATGTATATGAGAGAGCGTACGTATAATTTGATATAAAATAGTTTTGTATTGTGTTGATTTGTTCGGTTGAGTATTTATGAATTCTGGTCGGTACTTGGGACGTCAATGTATCGATAGGGATTTTTAAACACTTGAATTGGACTCATTAACATAATATTGTTTTGAATTATATTTTATATATATAAAGAATTATTTGAAAATATATGAATTTTGATTTTTGTTGATTTTCATCATATATTATTCGATTAATCAATAATTAAAACTATTGGTTTAAGAAAAATGAAATACTGAAAATTTATTGGTAATGAAATAAGAAGTTAAATATGAATTTGAAATTTTAAAATTTGGGTGGTTTTGTAATATTGATTTGCAAATGGTTTGAAATAATATATTTATATTTTAAAGGTTGTTTCATATACAAATTGTTTTCAAATGAATTTTGAAATAAGTGTATACTCCCCTCTTGTCTTCGGGAAATGACTTCGGTGATGAGTGCACGCATTATCGACGTTTATTTTTGAGAGTCTGAGTGGGGTAGACCACTTAGAAAATTTTAACTTGATCTGAGAAAACCGAATTTATTTGGATCTTTTCAAGTATGGTTGAAAAAAAGAGGTATTATATATAATATTTCAAAAATAGATTTGAAAATGAACCCGAAATTTAATTCTTGAAATTTTGAATAATTAATGAAATGAAATAAACTTAAATTTTAGAAACTTCCGAATATTATGAATCTAAGAGAGTTATAATTAAAATAAAACTCTTAAGAATTAGATATAATAAATTGAAACGAATGGTAACCATTGAACTTGTGTATTAATCAATTCTTTCCTATAGCATAAATAACTTACCAATTAATTAAGAAGTTAAATGTTATAAGAATAAGCAATAAATTAGTACACAAGTATTAGAATTAATCATGAAAGTGAAAAAAATGATTGTCTATAAATATAAATAAAATTTATGTTATGTAATAAAATATATATACTTAGTTATGTTATGATATTTAATTTAACTAAGTAACATGAATAAACCAAATGAATGAAACATTAATTAAGCAAATTGGTTTGTAATAAATTAATCTCTTGGCTTTTGAAAACGAATAAAACATAAATCACAACTATAAACGATGTATACTTAATTTGTTATGGAATTGAATTCAACTAAGTAGGGTAAACAAACTAAATCAATGAAATAAGCTAATTAAGCGAATTATTCAGTTATGAATTAAATGTATTGATATAGATGGTTGAATGTTTGACGATTTAAGATTGTCGATATTTTAAAGATTGAATAAATGTATAAGTAGTTTGTGAAAATATAAGTGGATTGGTTTATAATTTATAAATTTAACGATGGTTAAACGAATTAATTAAATTACAACGAGCTCGTCATGTAGCGCCAGTTCGTAATTTTTCGCATGGAAGTTTAAACGAATGTATAGAATCCAAAATAAGTCAGAATTCTTTGAAATAAGAATCTTCCGGATCTATTGGATTATAGTTTTCTAATGAAATAAATTTTTTTAATTTTCAACTTGTAAATTTCTAGATATGTGTAAACCAAATTTTCAGAAAAATCGCAGTAGGGAAGTTTGCAATTTAAAACTAAAATATAAATAAAAAGGATGTTTAGAATATAAATTCGAGGAAATAATGAGCTAAACATTGGTTTTTAAAATTTTGTACCAATTGAGTTGAGTAAAATGAAGATGTTAGTGTTTATACACTTGGATAATATTACAATATGTTGAAATTTTGAATAACTAAATTATTAACGTGTATGAAATAGGCTATGTTTATAATAATGTTAATAAACTAAATATTAACATTTGGAAATGTAGATGATATGCAATTGGAACAAACCAAAAGGAATTGTATAAATATATATTGAGATTATAAATTTGTTATGTTGATTGTTTAGATAAATGTGATTGTTGAATGTTTGGTTTGTCGTTTGCCAGTAATTTTTATTTCATATATATTTATTGTGGATATATAGATTTATTTCTTTTATATATATATATATATATATATATATATTTAGTTGTTGAGTTTTATAGTAGGTACTGAAGATAATTTGCTTGCTTCGGAGCTACTGCACATAAAAATTGCTATTGCTTGCTCAAAAATAAGCTAAGTCGCTAATAACGCAAATGAAAGATACTTATATCGAATTATATACCATATTTTGGTCAAATTTGTCATTTTTCTAACGACCTCGGAATTCGATGAAACTAATTTTATTGGATCTGTAATTCTAAATTATTGTACAATTTAAAATTTCATAGCCAACGGAGTTATAGTTTGATCGTAATAAATTAAATCGTGTAGAAATTTGTGTGTATAATTTATTTTAATAAACAAGCTTTAAAAGAAACTGCTAAAGACTTTGAAATTGGGCTTTGGAACATATTCCATTGCGTTCAGAATGCGTCAAAACCTATTATTAGGCTATAAGCAGGCCTGATTTGGACCCAGTCCGAATTTTGGCATAAATACACGCAAAACGAGGAATTTTATATTAAAATAATAAATCCCAAAGCCTAATTTTTAGAGCTGCCATGTTATTTTCAAAGGCCACGAAAATTCGATTCTTCCTTGATTAATTTCTGTAACAACCCGGAAAATCAGAACCAATTTAAAATTTTTATTTTGGCAATTTTAATGAATTTTGAATATTTAAAATGATTTATTTTAAATAACAGCGACTAGAAATTTATTATGAATAGAATTAGAATGTATGAACTTATTTAAATCGAAGTTAGAATATAAATATTTATTTTAATTATAAAAGGAATTGGAAATCGCGCAGTAGTTTGAAAATTCGATTTCAAATTTCAAATGAATGTACATGATTCAAAATAAACCGGATTTTGGTGAAACCAAAAATATTAGAATCTATTTGAGAATATCTTTCCA
The DNA here is from genome assembly GCA_030737875.1 of Allium sativum. Lineage (NCBI taxonomy): Eukaryota > Viridiplantae > Streptophyta > Magnoliopsida > Asparagales > Amaryllidaceae > Allium > Allium sativum. The sequence goes on from CM060910.1 coordinate 833,342,186, forward strand.
ACGAATCCGAAAAATTGAAATTTTATGGCGGGAATAAAAAGTTATGCCCAGTTGAAAATTCAGAATAGTCCCTGTGGAAATAGTGGAAAATAGGCATAAGGACAAACTTTGGAAAAAAATTAGTCTGAAGGACGTCAAGTTTTATTTTTAGGCTGAAAGACAAACTTTAAAAAAAATTAGGTTGAAGGACAATGCTAAACATAATTAGCATTTTCTACAGTGTAAAACTGAATAATGCTAGTTAAAACTAGCATTTTCGTGTAGTGTAAAAAAACTGAATATAATGCTAATTACATTTAGCATTTTCCTTCAGCTTAATTTTGGTTCAAAGTTTGTCCTTCAAACTAAAAATAAAACTTGGTGTCCTTCAGCTAAATTTTTCGGCAAAGTTGGTCCTTCTCCCTAATTACCTCATGGAAATATAGCCCTTAAAAATAAGCGATTTTGCAAACGACCTCCATTTTCAATGAAACCACTTTTGTTGGATCCGGGATGTCAAATTATTGCTAGATTCAAATTTTCATAATTTTCTGAATCAATATGTCAGCGTGGCAAAAGAAAACGTGTTTTGTCAATTTCAGTCAATTTGGATCGACCAGAAAATGAATATTTTTCAAACGGTCTTAAAATTTGACGAAATTAGTTTAGTTAGGACCGTATCGTCAATACAAAGCTAGAAATAATTTTTCTGAAATGTTTGGGGTCCGTGTATGGCCCCGGTAAATTGAAATGTACGTTAGAATTGAATATATGTAGATTTATATTTTAATTTAAACGGAAATTGATCAAAACAGTCGAATGGGCTTATGAAACATATCCCATTGTGTTCGGAAAGGGGTAATTAGATAAGGGCGACAGTCGTTGGGTTTAATTTGGAGTCCGAATGGATAAACAAGGGAAATTGGAAAAGTAGAATTAAAATAATAATATAATTTAATATAAATATCCCTAATCAAAAACCCTAGCCCCCTTTTAGAAAAATTGAGCCGCAACCCTCTAAAGAATGGAAGGAATCGTTCAAATCGAATCCTCCAAATCGCCTTCAATCCACGAATTATTTCAACAGGGTCATGAAGCAAAAATCGAAGCATCTTCCATGATCTCCACCTCCATACCCATTTGAACGTTCATCGTGTTGTTTCCTGCGAGAAATTGTAGCTCAAAGCTGCGATCTTTGGACTGGATTTCCTGGTGCCTGAGCAGTTCGTGCTCGCCATGGTTAAGGCTGGCGGAGGGCGGCGCGATGGGCCCTGACGTGGCGGTTTCTAATCGGAGGACCGGTCATCCTGGCGATGGCGGCGTCTCTTCTTTCCCCTTGAACGATGAGTTAACGTGGTGGACAGTTGGTTGCGCTGTACAGAACATAGTGGAACGGTATATTTTACTTAATCCTTGATTAGTTTAATTAGTTTATATATATATACACATTATTTTATAAATCAGAAATGTAGATTTATGGACGTAATTTTTAAAAAAATCGGTTTTTAATATGAAATAGAATTGGTTGAAAATATAAAATATCTTTGTTTTGAAAATATAAAATATCTTTAATTTTGAAAATATAAAATATCTTTGATTTTGAAAATATAAAATAGACTATGATTTTGAAAATATAAAATAGAACATGATTTTATAAAGATAAAAATAGAATTTTTATCGTATGTTAGAAATATTTTTATGAAGATAAAAATAGGATTTTTTCGTATATAAGAAAATACTTTTAGATCGATAAAAATATAATTTTTATCGTATGTATATTATTTATAAAATAATCATAATAAGAAATAACTAATGATAGACGGAAAATATGATTTTTAACATATGTATGTTATTTATGAAACAGACGTGCTGGAGTTCTGGAAAAAATAATATAAAATTGACAAACAAAGAACGGCGGAGTGGAAACCAAAGGTGAGAACTTCTCATTTTAATTTTATTTTCTAGTTAAAATATATACTAGGATAGAGACGGTACTTAGCAGCACCCGACACTCATCGTTCATAGACCATGGACGACTGGTTTGTTTGTTTGATTGTGTTGTGAAAAATTGATTGTGTGATGTGGAATGAAATAAATATTTTATAGTTAAAATATAATTTTTAACGTGTATATAAAATAAATATTCATAAACAAATTAAACAATTTGTTTATGTACACACATTTGACTGATATTGATTGGGATGATAAATTTTACACATCGCCCAACTGCACAAATAAAATTCATTATTTGTTGATTGAAACCCCACACGGGTATTGGGATGATACTGGACATACACTAATCCCAATAATTAGTTGTATGTCAATCGATTTGTTGACAGACTGTTATAAGCGTTAAATTTTTATATTTGATGCTTATGCAGTGTAGAATGCACTCTGAATGATGGATGATTATTTATCACTGTTGTTGTATACATGTGTTGTATGAAATCCATATAATAACATTATATGGTAATTGAATGTGTCTGATTCTAGTTCAGAAAGAATGAATATTTTAAAATAACGGATATTTTAAAATAATGAATACTTTAAAATAATATTCAGTAAAAGATCAAAATATGATTTTGATGTCCGATTTGGGATGGACACGAATATATTTAAATATATAAAGTCGTGTTGATTAGATTAACGTCATTTTGACGTGAACGATATTTACATCGATTTTATTCATTTTTGTAATGAATAACATAAAGGAATTGATTTCAAAATCTAATATTTTGAAAATATTATCATTTACATATTAATTATATGGAATATTCAATTTTGATTAGAAATTGAATATGAAGTTGAAATCGTTTTGAAAACGAATTTAAAACGATTTATAAAATACGTTTTAAATGGAAATCGACGAAATATAAATAATATATATATATATTATATAATGGCCTGAATAGAACGCGCCGCGCTGCGGTAGTTCACGAATTTCGACCATTGACTTCGAATGGACATTACGGGAGATCCGACCATTGGACTCTCCTAAAACCAGAACTTTTGGGTTCGTATCGAAAAGAGCTTTCAAACGAATATTAGAGATTTGAAATCTAACAGTTAGATTTGGAATTATGTCCAAATAAAATTTGGAAAAGGTCATTGTAAGTGCAGTTCGATGGCCGTTTATGGAAATCGACTGTATGGGCCTTGATAAAATTATTAAAAATATCAATAATTAGTGTAAAATCATAAGAAATGATTTGGAAAGAATTGGGATGAAAAATTCCATATTTGAAAATATAAAAATATATTTTTATCGAAATGAACTAGTTATTAACTAGAAATATAATCCAATATTTTTAAATAAATAAATTGGATTTGAAATGGTTTTAAAAATAACCAGAAATTTCCAATATATGAATTGAATGGATTTGAATCGAAATTGTTTTCGGAATATTTCGATGTTGGATTTCGTGATTATACAGATATTGTTATGGAAATTTGAAAGATATATTTATATCGTTATTTCCAATACGATGTTTGTTGAGTTCAGAATTTGATATTGAATATAAGCCGATATATTTTCTATTCAGAGCCTTGTATTTAATATCAAATGGGATTTTGGGTTTGCCGCGAATGATGTCTTCGGTAAAACTATTCTTGAACCCTATGTGAGGAGAATAAACCTTTTAATTGAGATTGTTAGAGTTTCCAATTATATTTAATAATCGGAAGAAAATGGAATGTGAATTGGGTTTATCGTGAACTGTGTTTTTAACGACATTCGTTCTTTAACCCGATTTACAGCAAAATGTGATTTGGAATTTATAAATCTTTTGTTAAGATTTAAAGGAGATTTTCCAAAGTAAAGTTTTCCAATTTAACATATTAAATTGGAATTGAATGGAATTCGATTTGGTAATAATCGAAGTGAATTTCTATGGAGGAAGACTGTTAATATATGTGGAATTTAAAAGGCTTTGTTGTTATTCCATTTATATTATCGGTTGGATATGGAAGTTGATATTGATTATGTATATTGATCTGTATTCCGTGAAGGTTCCATTGCTAATGGAATGTGATTTTGGATTTATCGTGTGCTTGTTTTAAATGAAATTAGTTCTTTAACCCATTTAAAGATAAGATTAATTTCTTAACATTGAAAAATCATTAAGTATTGATTTTTGGAAATTAAAACTGAATTAGAATTTTAATGAATCTTTAAGTAGATTGAAAGGTGAATTTGATAACTAAAACTATCAAATTCAAGAAATGATCGAGAATTAGGTACCACCAGTTTTACTCCAGGCGATAGTTAAATCTTTAATTAGATTTGAACGTGAAAGGGGTAATTGAATTTACCGATAACACCGTGGTAATAGATATGAAGTATTACCAGTTTTACTTCATGGGATGAATAGGTTAGGATTGGGAAATTATACAAATTATTACTTCGATAAGGCTCGTTAATCCCGACTAGTTTGGATAAACCATAATTTGGTTTGAATTGAAATCCAAAAGAAGATTAAAGAATAAATTTAAACAATTTATCTTTGATAAAATTAGTCGGAACCTTTCCTAGGGTATAAGAATATTTGAATAAAAGAATATTCTGGATTGGAATGAGGCGTATGTTGTGTTTATATAGCACTTGTTTATTATATACGCGAGTTATTCAGAAAGAATGGGTTTATCCCATTCTGAATAACTGATTCGACGATGTGTTGAGGATGAAGACGGTGGTTGAAGACCGGAGGTCTTCACATCGTTTGGATGATCACTGATGTCTTGATTGGGTTGTACACCAAGACAAGGTAATAAGTCGTGATCGTCCAGACGTACTTGGAGATCGATCGGATATGCGAGGGCCGCTCTTCTGTATTGGACCTATGGGACGAGGAATAAGGTGCCTCCGGTTTCGTTCAGACCCATAACGAACTTGTAAACGGATTTGTGTCTGACATCGGATTTCCATCTGTGTGATTGATAGACATCGGTTGGATAGCGTGAATTGCCTGTATGGCATGCTAAGATGCAAATGATCAAGGCTGCCGTTGAAAAGCAGAGTCTTGTGGTTGATGATCAAAGCACGGCTTTAATATAGCATTGCTTTGTGTAGTGTTAATTCGCGAGCCTCACACCCTGGTGTGTACCAGAAACGGGAGAGGACATCAGTGAGGACATGCATTTCCTTCTAGCTAGGATTGGTGTCAGGGTTTTGCAAGCCCTGGTGTTTTACTTATGTGGATGATGGATAGCAAGGCGCCTTGGTTATATCAGTCGTTCCGGGGCCGATGGTTTGGTCGGGATATGACCAGTTTACGCCCCATAGGGCAGGGAAACGCGTTGTTCAGGCGTTTTAATCCACTCCGTGTGGACCGGCCCGGACCATCCAAGTTGTAGTTGCGGCTGTTCCTGAGGCTCGGGCTAGACAGTCTCGAAGCGGTAAGGATGATCCCTTGCCTTGGTTCACAGATGGAAATCCAACTTCCAATACGACATTTTGCGGTTTTGATTGTAGAGCCTAGTATGGCAACATAGTGGGATAGGGCACTTATGCCGTCTATAATTGATACATTTATATTTGAAATTGTTTTGACACTATACACTCATAGTAATAGTAAAATATGAAATTTCACGTACCAAGCATTTCTGGTTATTATAAGATAAAAACTCTATCCTCCGGCTTGCGTTGCATTGTGTGATGGGACCTGAGTCTTATAATAGCTTCATTGTTCTTTATCTAGCATTGCGCTATTTGTTTTATGCACTGGTATTCTTGGGGGTAAACCCGTTCCATGTTATAAGGTGTGGTCCCTTGATTTACCTAACTTTAAAATCAAATTAATAATTGTTTTAGTTCTCACACCGGTCACATGACTGACTTGGAGTTTGTTGTTTTTATGTAAACTTTGGGTGCCCCTATTTTCCATACGGGCAGCTAGTAGTTTTGGTTTTGCAGATTTATATTCACAGGATCCTAGTTTACAGCTGGAACTATACTTGGAAAGCACTGTATCTGTGTATTTCTTTCATTTGTGTTTTGTATTGTTTTTCCGCTGCTATGTATTTAAATGTAATTTAAATCTCTGATATTTGTCGAATGTATATTATTTATTCATACTCTGTTATATTCTTGTATTCTGATGGAATTGTTGTAATAAGCAATGAAATGTTCTTTTGTTTGTGTTCTAATTCATCTTATTCTCAAAGCAATCCGTTCTTCCTCTTCTCTTCGGAGATCGGGGAAGTTTCGGGTCCTTATAGTGGTATCAGAGCTTTGGTTAACAGAGCTCGGAGAACAAGGCACATTATAACCAAACGAAAGAATTCATCAGAGATTGGATTAGTGATATTTAATGAGTATAACTCGTTAGAGATAGGATCAGTCGTATCCTAGAGCGAGTGTGGAGAGTATATTTTAAAAATAAAAACGAAAACAAATTTTGTTTTGAAATTTAAATCGTATTATACATATTTGAATATTTATTTTAAATTGATTTAGACAATCTAGTATATGAGGATTTTGCATATACGCCTAGCTAGCGTGTATACGAAGTCCCAAATATACTGGATAAATATAGAATCACGCTCTAGTCGCTCGAAGATGATTCTGATGATCGGTATACCACTATCAGAGTTTATGTTCGAATTTCGAAGGTGGGATATCTATATATTTCCATTAGGCTGGTGTGAGAACCAAAACTAGGTAAGGTCTATTATTATGGTTTGGCATCAAAAATGGATTTTTATATATGTAAAAATTATGAATTTGAAATGATAATCAACTAATTGATTGATGGTTGTGTTGTTCGATTATTGGTTTGATTAATTTAAAAAATTGGAACCATTAAGCCAATTTGTATCAAATATCGAACTGAATTGCAAATTGTTTGGAAATGCATGCATGTATATATATATGTGTGTGTGTGTGTGTGTGTGTGTGTGTGTGTGTGTATGTGTGTGTGTGTGAACAGGTCATTGCAAGGAGGCTAGAGCAGAGGAATAAAATTGTATGCCCGACAAATAGGTACATGTTTACTAATTTATCGGGTTTGGATGATTTTATGAGCCGGTTGGCTAGCTGCTTGGCCTTTTCTTTTTTGAGATGAGAGGGCCTATGGGGCGGTTGGGGATTTTCCCAGTGCTCCCGTACAAAGGAGGTTATTGAGAAATTTCTCAAAAATTTAGGGTGTTAGCCAAATTTTTGAGAAATTGGAAAATTCTTAGAAACTGAAAAATTAAAGAATGAAAGCTAAACTGAAAGTTGAGTTGGTTAGTAAAACAACTCTCAGCTCCGTTCCTTTTCGAGGACGAAAAGATTTTAAATGGGGGAGATTGTAACAACCTGGAAAATCAGAACCAATTTAAATTTTTTATTTTGGCAATTTTAATGAATTTTGAATATTTAAAATGATTTATTTTAAATAATAATGACTAGAAATTTATTTTGAATAGAACTAGAATGTATGAATTTATTTAAATCGAAGTTAGAATATAAATATTTATTTTAATTATAAAAAGAATTGGAATTGGTGCAGTAGTTTGAAAATTCGATTTCAAATTTCAAATTTCAAATGAATGCACATGATTCAAAATAAACCGGATTTTGGTGAAACCAAAAATATTAGAATCTATTTGAGAATATCTTTCCAACGAATCCGAAAAATTTAAATTTCATAGCAGGAATAAAAAGTTATGCCCGGTTGAAAATTCAGAATAGACGCTAAAGAAATATAGCCCTTAAAAATAAGCGATTTTGCAAACGACCTCCGTTTTCGATGAAACCACTTTTGTTGGATCCAGGATGTCAAATTATTGCTAGATTCCAATTTTCATAATTTTCCGAATCAATATGTGAGCGTGGAAAAAGAAAATGTGTTTTGTCAATTTCAGTCAATTTGGATCGACCAGAAAATGACCATTTTTCAAACGGTCTGCAAATTTAACAAAATTAGTTTTGTAAGGGCTGTATCGTCAATACAAAGCTAGAAATAAATTTTCTGAAATTTTTGGGGTCCGTATGTGGCCCCGGTAAATTGAAATGTACATTTGAATTGAATATATATAGATTTATATTTTAATTTAAACGGAAACCGATCAAAACAGTCGAATGGGCTTATGAAACATATCCCATTGTGTTCGGAATATGGTTAATTAGCTAGGGGCGATAGTCGTTGGGTTTGATTTGGAGTCTGAATGGATAAACAAGGGAAATTGGAATAGTAGAATTAAAATAATAATATAATTTAATATAAATATCCCTTATCAAAAACCCTAGCTCCCTTTTAGAAAAATCCAGCCGCCACCCTCTAAAGAACGGACGGAATCGTTCGAATCGAATCCTCCAAAGCGCCTTCAATCCACGAATTATTTCAACAGGGTCATAAAGCAAAAATCGAAGCATCTTCCATGATCTCCACCTCCATACCCATTTAAACATTCATCATGTTGTTTCCTCCGAGAAATCGTAGCTTAAAGCTACGATCTTTGGACCGGATTTCTTGGCACCTAAGCAGTTCGAGCTCGCCGTCATTAAGGCTGGCGGAGGGCGGCGCGAAGGGCTCTGAATTGGCGGTTTCTGATCGGAGGACCGGTCATCCTGGCGATGGCGGCGACGGCGACGCTTCTATCCCCCGGAACGATGAGTTAACGCGGTGGACAGATGGTTACGCTGTACAGAACATAGTGGAAAGTTGTATTTTACTTAACCCTTGATTAGTTTAATTAATTTTTTTATATATATATACACACACATCATTTTATAAATCAGAAATTTATATATATGGACATTATTAAAAAAATCAGTTTTTAATATGAAATAGAATTGGTTGAAAATATAAAATATCTTTGATTTTGAAAATATAAAATATCTTTGATTTTGAAAATATAAAATAGACTTTGATTTTGAAAATATAAAATAGAATGTGATTTTATAAAAATAAAAATAGAATTTTTATCGTATGTTAGAAATATTTTTATGAAGATAAAAATAGAATTTTTGTCGTATATAAGAAAATACTTTTAGATCGATAAAAATATAATTTTTATCGTATGTATATTATTTATAAAATATTCATAATAAGAAATAATTAATGATAGATGATAAATATGATTTTTTTTAACATATGTATGTTATTTACAAAATAGATGTGCTGGAGTTCTGGAAAAAAATCTAAAATTGACAAACAAAGAACGACGGAGTGGAAACCAAAGGTGAGAACTTCTCATTTTAATTTTATTTTCTAGTTAAAATATATGCTACGATGCAGACGGTGCTTAGCAGCACCCGACACCTATCATTCACAAACCATGGACGACTTGTTTGTTTGTTTGATTGTGTTGTGAAAAATTGATTGTTTGATGTGGAATGGAATAAATATTTTATAGTTAAAAATATAATTTTTAACGTGTATATAAAATAAATATTCATAAACAAATCGGACGATTTGTTTATGTACACACATTTGACTGATAGATTAGGACGATAAATTTTACACATCGCCCAACTGCACAAATAAAATTCATTATTTGTTGATTGAAACCCCACACGGGTATTGGGATGATATTGGACATACACTAATCCCAATAATTAACTATAAGTCTGTAACACCCCGTATTTTCTATGAATATTAAATTAACAAATTTAAGAACACTTAATTTTTATAAGAAGAATTGGGTGAAACGGGTTACGCCATTGCGTTCGTCTCGGAATTCTGCTTGAGATATAGTCCGAGTTTGCGTAATCCATATGAAGAAGTTATGGAGTTCAGAATATTTCAAGTTTAAATAGAAATTAAGTTAAAATAATAATTAAAGGTCAAAACTGTTCAAAATTCGAAATTCGGTCAGAGCGGGTTGAGCGGGAAATTTCCTGCTCAGAGGTGTCGACCCCCCCCCCCAAGGGGGAGTCGACATAGGTATCGACCCCCCTATAGGGGTGTCAACATAGGTGTCGACCCCCCTTGTAGGGAGTCGACCCCTTTGAGATCCAATTCCTGTGACGAATTTTTATAGCCCTGAGCTGATGTGACACTCTCTGATTGGCCTGATGACAAATTTCTGATGTATTAGGGCTTATGTGTCGTGTTGTGGTTGGCTGGATGACACATCTCTTTGGTTGGATGGCTCTGATTACTCCTAGACTAATCTAAAGGCTAGAATTAATCCTAGACTTCTATATAATCACCCCAAACCTCAACCCTAGGCCTCATAACCATATTCTATAAAGCCGTCATGCGGTCCATGTTTAAGCTAGCCCAGTCTCCATTTTCTCCAAATTAGAAATCAAGCTAGAAAGCTCCAAACCAAATCCAAACTAGAGAATCAAACATCTACATCAAAGGATAAGCTTAACAAATTCAGAAATCAGATCCCAGAATACAAGATCCGTTCTTTTTCTGTAAGTTCAGTTATTATTCCGATTTAAACACCTAATAGAAATCATAACTATAATAATTGGATTTAGAACTATGCCTAATTCTAATTCATGCTTATCCTTTTGTCAAATATGAATTGCTTGTGCCTATAAGACTACTGTGATTGATGTAATGACACCTATATATCATGCCTATGAGACTGTTGCGATTGACATAATGGAACCTATCGTGCCTATGAGACTGTTGTGATTGATATGATGGAACTTACCATGTTGTACATCCTATGCCTATGAGACTATTGTGATTGATATAATGGGACTTATCATGTTGTACATCAAAATTAGTGATTCTCTTAAGTCCAATCATATCTAATCTTTATACCTATAGTGTAAATTGCTTAGCTTGCCCACACTTATTGTTAATGTACAACATGCCTGTTGAAACATTATTCTTGAATTGGGTATACCTTTACATGCCTATTTTTCCTTATGTCAATTCTTATGCTCCTTCTATATTTTTCCTTTTTTTAATTTTATTTTGTGAATACTAAGTTCATTTGGAACTTAGATTGAATCTCGTCGTACGTGCGATTATAACGCGGGAAAATTGGGTATAATTTAATTGAGTAAATTTTGGCATAGCATGTGAATGTGGCATAAAACTTGTACTGACTACACTTGGGAAATATTGACATAAAACTTGGACACATATAACAAATATGTAAAATGGCTAAAGATGAACATGCCTAACCCGAGGTTAGATTGAGTTGCTGTGTAAGACTGCCCGGAACCGCCCGGCACATCCAGCGACCGCAACAATATAGATCTAATGTGAGAGGTTAGCGCATTAAGCCCAAAAACCAAAGGTTAGATTGAGTTGCGGTGTAAGACTGCCTGGAACCGCCCGGCACATCCAGCGACCGCAACAATATAGATCTAATGTGAAAGGTTGGTGCTTTAATGAATGAATTAAAGCTAAGGAAATACAGGCTAAGAATGGTAGGGTTAAGTTAATTAAGGCAACACTTAATCAATATAACATGTTAAACAGATGGGTAGGGTTAGGTAAATTGGAGAACACTTAACCGTTATAACATGTTGATTAGGAAACCCTAGTAACGGGGACCTATTTCAGCAGTAACCCACATGATGTATCACGGTACCCTGAATTAGGCAGGGTGGGGCATGATTACTGTGCTGAATATAAGCAGTCAAAATAGCGGCGGGTGGGGCAACAGTGTAGGTTCCGACGGGAGTATGGGCGTGCACGTACTCCGGAGTGGAAAAAGCAGGCACTGGGCATCCGTAGTATACACTATGCATCTTGAATTTGGGTCAAATTGCTTCCATAGGGATTGATACACCCCATGGCGGGACTAACACAGGTATCTACAATCAAGCGGGGCCGAATGGCACAAGTAATAAATGCATGCGAGTAGAAGCCGATCGGAAAAGGGATCACATTGTTATAAACACATGATGGTAGTTGAAACATTCGTTAGTAGGTGCAGAAAAATGGAAATGAGAGCGATAGTATATTCAGTTTACCTTATGTTATCTTATTGCAATGGTATTGTCCTATATTCAGTTTATTCATGTCATGATCCTTTTACCTGTTTACATGTTGAATAATCACTGGACTTACCAGGCTTATGTCTGACTCGTTTTCTTTCGTCTTCTTTTCTTCCGTTCCCCCTAGGTCCGCAGGGAGGGAATACTTCAGCTTAGTACAGACCTTTTCCAGCTTGAAGAGAGTAGATGTATTGCTTGGATTCTCTTTCCTTGGGCTATGGCTGTGGTTACACTTTTATTGGGGATTTATGCTGCTTTACTATTGTTTTATGCTTCTTTATGTACTTGGAGTTTTAAACCAAGATAGATGTTTTATTGTAATAATTTTTTCTTTTGTGAATACTAAGTTCATTCGAAACTTAGATTGAATCTCGTCGTACGTGCGATTATAACGCGGGAAAATTGGGTATATTTTAATTGAGTAAATTTTGGCATAGCATGTGAATGTGGCATAAAACTTGTACTGACTACACATGAGAAATATTGACATAAAACTTGGACATATATGACAAATATGTAAAATGGCTAATGATGAACATGCCTAACCCGAGGTTAGATTGAGTTGCAGTGTAAGACTGGCCGGAACTGCCCGGCACATCCAGTGACCGCAACAATATAGATCTGATGTGAGAGGTTAGCGCATTAAGCACAAAAACCCGAGGTTTGATTGAGTTGCGGTGTAAGACTGCCAGGAACCGCCCGGCACATCCAGCAACCGCAATAATATAGATCTAATGTTATAGGTTGGTACTTTAATGAATGAATTAAAGGTAAGGAACAGACAGGCTAAGAATGGTAGGGTTAAGTTAATTAAGGAAATACTTAACCAATATAACATGTTAAACAGATGGGTGGGGTCAGGTAAATTTGAGAACACTTAACCGTTATAACATGTTGATTAGGAAACCCTAGTAACGAGGACCCATTTCTGCAGTAACCACATAGATGTATCACGATACACTGAACTAGGCAGGGTGGGGCACGATTACTGGGCGGATTATAAGCGGTCAAAATAGCGGCAGGTGGTGCAGGAGTGTAGGTTCCGACGGAGTATGGGCGTGCACGTACTCCGAAGTGGAAAAAGCAAGCACTGGGCATCAGTAGTATACACTATGCATCTTGAATTTGTGTCGGGTTGCCTCCATAGGGATTGATACATCCCATGGCGGGACCAGCATAGGTTTCTACAATCAAGCGCGGCCGAATGGCATAAGTAATAAATGCATGCGAGTAGAAGTCGATCGGAAAAGGGATCACTTGGTTATAAACACATGATGGTAGTTGAAACATTCGTTAGTAGGTGCAGAAAAATGGAAATGAGTGCGATAGTATATTCAGTTTATCTTGCCTTATCTTATGTTATCTTATTGCTATGGTACTGTCCTATATTCAGTTTATTCATGTCATGATCCTTTTACCCATTTACATGCTGAATAATCACTGGACTTACCAGGCTTATGTCTGGCCCGTTTTCTTTCGCCTTCTTTTCTTCTGTTTCCCTCCTCCCCTTCCTCCAGGTCCGCAGGGAGGGAATACTTTAGCTTAGTACAAAACTTTTCCTGCTTGAAGAGAGTAGATGTATTCTTGGATTCTCTTTCCTTGGGCTATGGTTGCGGTTACACTTTTATTGGGGATTTATGCTGCTTTACTACTGTTTTATGCTTCTTTATATACTTGGAGTTTTAAATCAAGACAGATGTTTTATTGTAATAATTTAGAAGTTGGGTTTTGAGATAATGCTTGTAATGTTTTGACAGAACTTCGTTATTTATGAAATGATTTCAGTTTTCCGCTGCTTATATGTCTGTCTTGTAAATTATCTGTGCCTTCTAGCCAAAATGCTTCACCAAAGTTAATGCATTCCCTTAGTGAGTGAACTTAATAGAGGTGGGGTGTTTCACTTGGTATCAGAGCCATGGTTTACTAGATCAGATAAAGATTTTTGAAAACTATTTTTTCCAAAAAGAAATTTAAAGAAGCATTTTCAAGAAAAAGTGTTGTTTTATTTTAAAGGCATAATCCCTAAAGCCATATGCACTATCTTTCTGTCCTTTGTTTTGAGCCTTTTCTTTTCGTTTTAGCATGTCTGGGGATCTCAATCTTCCCGAGGGCGTACCGATACCTGGCCGGTTCAGAAGGTATCTGGAGGCTAGGGCTAACGGCGCAGGCCTAGCAGACGTTCCTCCTCCCCCAGCTGCAGCCGTTCCGCCTCCTCCTCCGCGTATGAATGCTTTCTCGAAGATATGTAGAGACTTTCGAGCTATGGGTGGAAAGAATTTTAATGGGACTGAGTCATTTGTGGAAGTAAGAAACTGGCTCAAGGAAACAGAAGATTTGTTTGTTATCTTCGAAGTGGACGACATGCAGAAGATACAATTGGCTGTATGGTTACTTAAGGATGAAGCCTCTTACTGGTGGGAACTTACTAATGCTGAGAGACCAATTGAAACTTAGGAGGATTTCAGAATGAGATTTGAAATGAAGTTCCTCTCGCAAGCTGAACGAAGCCTACAGATGGAGAAGTTCTTAGCACTCAAACAGGGAACCCTATCGGTTAATGAATACGTTAACCAATTCAACTAGTTGGCTAGATTCGGACTGGAGTTAGTAAACACTCCACATAAAAAGGCTCTCCGATTCGTTAAAGGGTTAAATGAGCCACTACACAGCCTAGCTTTTTCCCATATACCTATGGGTGCGACTTTTGAGAGACTGGTGGACATGGCACTGTTACAGGCGGAAGACAAGGATTGCAAGAAAGAGGCAAAGGTGGAAGAACCTCTAGACAAGAAAGTGGAGGGATCACAAAATAAGAAGACGGATTCCAAGAAAGGCGGGAAGAATAACAAACCTTGTGACAAGAGGAAGTGTAAATTTTGTGGCATACCTGGACATCTAATTAAAGACTGCAGGAAGAAGAAGAGAAAGATGGGTGGTTGCTTTCAATGCGGTGAGACAGGACATATGGATAAGGATTGCCCAAAAAGGCAAGGGCAAGGACAGAGGACGGGATCTACTTCTGGAGGGCAGATTCACGCTCTCATTGCACCTCCGCAAGAAAGAGGTAGAAATATTTCTGTTGAGAGTTTAGTTTATCTTTCTGATCATCCAGTTCGTACTCTTTTTTATTCTGGCGCATTGCACTCTTTTATATCTACTGCTTTAGTTGAATCTCTGCACCTGGATACCAGTATAGTAGAGGATCCCATGGTTGTTTCAAATCCAATTGGGGGTTCGGCCTATTTATCAATGATTTATTTGGATTTGGAAATTTCTATACTAAGCGTTGGGTTTAGATGTAATGCTTATTTTTTCGGTTTCATGGGCTATGGGTTGATTCTAGGCATGGATTGGTTATCCAGTAATGGTGCCATCTTCGATTGTGAAAAGAGAGTGGTTGGACTTATGACTCGCATCGGTAACACTCTTGAAATCTCTTGTAATCCCATGAATTCTGTTATGCTTAGCTACCTAGAATCTCTTGATGCGCCTGTTGAAGACTTGCAACCTGTTAGAGTAGTCCGTGAATACTCGGATGTCTTTGAAGAGGTGAAGGGGTTACCACCGAAGCGAGAGATAGACTTCCGCATATACCTTGTTGATAATGAAAAACTTGTTGCTTTACCCATTAGACACATGGCTCCAAGGGAAAGGAAAGAGCTCAGCAAGCAAGTTAAAGAGTTGCTTGAAAAGGGGTTCATAAAGCGGAGTATTTCTGAATGGGGTGCTCCAGTGGTGTTTGCAACCAAAGCGGATGGTTCACTTCGCCTGTGCGTGGACTATAAGGAGCTAAAAAAGCTGACCAAGAAGAATAGGTACCCACTTCCTAGAATAGACGACTTGTTCGACCAACTCGTAGATTCCTCGGTTTTCTCCCAACTAGATTAGCCAATGGATTTCATCAGCTAAGAGTGGCTGAAGACAACATAGATAAGACCGCGTTCAGGACCCCGGATGGTTTCGTCGTATGGCATGTCATGCCTTTCGGCTTGAAAAACGTACCCGCCTACTTCGTAGACTTGATGAGTAGGGTATTCAGAGAATTCCTTAATAAATTTGTAGTGGTCTTCGTGGACGACATTTTGATTTTCTCAAAAAGTGAGGAAGAACATGCTTTGCATTTAAGGGAAGTTATGGATACTCTTTGTGCACATCAACCGAAAGCAAAATTCTCCAAATGCCATTTTTGGATTGAAGAAGTAAGGTTTCTTGGACATGTAATGTCCAAAGAGGGAATAGTTGTGGATCCCACTAAAGTAGTTGCGGTGCAAGATTGGAAGATTCCACGGAATGCAACCGAAGTACGAAGTTTTCTCGGGCTAGCGGGCTTTTACAGAAAGTTCATTAAGGACTTTGCGAAGATCTCAGCCCCACTTACTAGGTTGACGAAGAAGAACCTTACTTTTGCCTGAGATTTGGATTGTGATGTTACTTTCCAATGATTGAAAAGGGCTATAACAACAGCCCCGGTTCTAACATTGCCTGATGGAAGTAAGATGTTTACGGTATACACAGACGCATGCGGTACCGGACTAGGCACTGTCTTGATGCAAGAAGGCCAGGTAGTTTGTTATAGGGGAAGGCAGTTGAAGACACATGAGAAAAACTACCCAACTCATGATTTAGAGTTAGCTGCCGTTGTTTTCTCTCTTAAGTCATGGCGTCATTACCTACTAGGAGAAAGGTTTGAATTGTTTACTGGCCATAAATCGTTAAAGTACCTTTTCTCACAGAAAGATCTTAACTTAAGACAATAGAGGTTGATGGAATTTCTTACCTCATACGATTTTGAGATTTCTTATACCCCTGGCAAGGGCAATGTGGTAGCGGACTCCTTAAGTAGGAAAAAGCTGACCTTAAGTCCTCTCTTTATAGAAAGGCAAAGCTTGGAGTACATTGAAAACTTTGACTTTAGACCCTCCTTTGAATTTGTACCTGGTTTGTTAGCTTCGCTAGAGGTGCGGCCTACTCTTTTGGACTCAATAAGAACCGTGCAACGTGAAGACCCTCAGCTAATAGATGTGATGGATAAGCTAATTGGAGGTGAGACTTCTAGTCACCTCAATAGATACTCCATCGATGACAAGGGTTGGTTGAGACGGGATGGAAGACTATGCGTCCCACAAGCAAGGGATTTGGTGAAAACCGTTCTCGAAGAAGCACACCATTCTAAGTTGACCATACACCCAGGTGGGGACAAGATGTATAAAGACATAAAAAGGGTTTTCTTTTGGAATGGCATGAAGAAGGATGTAGCTGAGTTTGTCTCTAAATGCTTGATATGCCAGCAAGTCAAGGAAGAGCAGAAGAAGCCTGGTGATCTGCTTCATCCTCTAGAGGTCCCACAATGGAAATGGGATAGAATTTCGATGGACTTTATTGATGGGTTGCCTAGGTCAAGAAGGGGGGATACCAGTATTTGGGTAATAGTGGACAGGCTCACTAAAAGCGCTCACTTTATACCTGTTAAGTATAGGAAGACCTCATCCTTAGCATCCATTTATCTTAAAGAGATAGTTCGACTGCATGGAATACCCTCTAGCATAGTAAGTGATCGATACCCAATCTTTACATGCGAGTTTTGGAAGATTTTGCAAGAGGCTGTGGGCACACAGCTATGCTTAAGCACTGCCTATCACCCTCAAACCGATGGTCAGATGAAAAGGGTGAACAGAGTATTAGAAGATCTCTTGAGATTGTGCATTCTTGATTTTGGGGGAACATGGGAGGATCACCTTCCTTTGGTAGAGTTCACCTACAACAATAGCTACCAAGCCACCATAGGCATGACACACTTTAAGGCCTTATCTGTAAGACCATGTCGATCACCAACTTGTTGGTGGGAGTCTATAGACAAGCTCGTACTTGGGCCTAACATGATTAGAGAAACTTCAGATAAGGGGGAGTTGATACGAAGACGAATGAAGACCACACAAGATAGACAGAAGTCCTACGCTGATAAAAGAAGGACCAACCTTGAGTTTGAAGTTGGAGACAGAGTTTTTCATAAAGTATCTCCTTTTAAGAATGTCGTTCGCTTTGGGTCCGTAGGAAAATTGGCACCAAGATTTGTAGGGCCATTTCCTATCATTGAGAGGATTGGGAAGATGGCTTATAAAGTAGAGCTACCCGAAAGATTGGATGGAGTACACTAATGTCTTTCATGTCTCTCATCTACGAAAGTGCTTACATGAGTCTGCGGAAGTTGTGGAGACAAGCATACAAGAGGAAATAGAAGTGGAACGAGAAGCAATAGTGAGAAGCGTTCAAACTCGTATCTTGGGTACAGAAGTTAAAAAGCTACATAATCTAAGGTCAAGCTAGTTAAAGTACAATGGAGTGATGTTGAGAAAGACACGACCTGGAAGACTGAGGACAAGATACGCACAGCCTACCCTTATCTTTTTGAGGGTGCATTCTTGATCTCTTTTTCCATAAGTATATGCATGCTTGCATCTATCTTTTAAGTATATCTCCTCGGTCCTATTCCTGATCCTCAGGTAGAAACCAACGAATGTAAGCACGTATTTGAAAACATGTTATGATTGATGGTTGCAAGTGGTTGCTAGTGGTTGCTCGTAGATGCATATACACACACACTAAGTACTAGATCGGCTCAGTCACTTTCACATTGCATATGCATATATGTATTTATATATGGATTGAAACTTGATGTGCTATCATATGGACATTGCATTTGTATGAATGACTGTGCACTCATGTAGAAGTTACAAAATACGATTAGGAATAATTGCATACATGATGGACTCATAGCACCGACATGATTCACATCAAGGAGGTCAACTGAATCAGTAGACCGCCTGATTTTGCATTAGATAAGGACATATACATACACTATGCATATGATCATCAAAACATTAGAATTCTTTTAAGGACAATGGATGCCCGTGATTGATGGTTGAGTAAATGGATGTTGGATGTTAGGATACATTCTTCTTAACTTAGAGATTTCGGGGACGAAATCCTTTAAGGAGGGGAGAATGTAACACCCCGTATTTTCTATGAATATTAAATTAACAAATTTAAGAACACTTAATTTTTAGAAGAAGAATTGGGTGAAATGGGTTACTCCATTGCGTTCGTCTCGGAATTCTGCTTGAGATAGAGTCCGAGTTTGCGTAAATCGAGCTCCGCATGAAGAAGTTATGGAGTTCAGAAGATTTCAAGTTTAAACAGAAATTAAATTAAAATAATAATTAAAGGTCAAAACTGTTCAAAATTCGAAATTCGGTCAGAGCGGGCTGAGCGGGAATTTTCCCACTCAGAGGTGTCGACCCCCCCCCCCCCCTCTCCCCGGGGGAGTCGACCCCCATATAAGGGTGTCGACATAGGCGTCGACCCCCGCTGTAGGGAGTCTACCCCTTTGAAATCCAATTCCTGTGACGAATTTTTATAGCCCTGAGCTGATGTGGCCTTTCTGATGACAAATTTCTGAGGTATTAGGGCTTATGTGTCATGCTGTGGTTGGGTGGATAGCACATCTCTTTGGTTTGGATGACTCTGATTACTCCTAGACTAATCTAAAGGCCAGAATTAATCCAATACTTCTATATAATCACCCCAAACCTCAACCCTATGCCTCATAACCCTATTCTATGAAGTCGTCATGTTGTCCATGTCTAAGCTAGTCTAGTCTCTATCTTCTCCAAATTAGAAATCAAATTAGAAAGCTCCAAACCAAATCCAATCTAGATAATCAAATATCTACATCAAAGGATAAGCTTAACAAATTCATAAATCAGATCCCAAAATACAAGATCCGTTCTTTTTCTGTAAGTTCAGTTATTATTCCGATTTAAACACCTAATAGAAATCATGACTGTAATAACCAGATTTAGAACTATGCCTAATTCTAATTCATGCTTATCCTTTTGTCAAATCTGAATTGCCTATGCCTATGAGACTATTGTGATTGATGTAATGACACCTATCATGCCTATGAGACTGTTGCGATTAACATAATGGAACTTATCATGTCGATGAAACTGTTGTGGTTGATATGATGAAACTTATCATGTTGTACATCCTATGCCTATGAGACTATTGTGATTGATATAATGGGACTTATCATGTTGTACATCAAAATTAGTGATTCTCTTAAGTCCAATCCTATCTAATCTTTGTACCTAGGGTGTAAATTACTTAGCTTTCCCACACTTACTGTTAATGTACAACATGCCTGTTGAAACATGATTCTTGAATCGGGTATACCTTTACATGCCTATTTTTCCTTATGTAAATTCTTATGCTCCTTCTCTATTTTTCCTTTTTTTTCTTTTGTGAATACTAAGTTCATTCGGAACTTAGATTGAATCTTGTCGTATGTGCGATTATAACGCGGGAAAATTGGGTATAATTTAATTGAGTAAATTTTGGCATAGCATGTGAAGGTGGCATAAAACTTGTACTGACTACACTTGGTAAATATTGGCATAAAACTTGGACACATATGGCAAATATGTAAAATGGCTAAAGCTGAACGTGCCTAACTCGAGGTTAGATTGAGTTGCGGTGTAAGACTGCTCGGAACCGCCCGGCACATCCAGTGACCGCAACAATATAGATCTAATGTGAGAAGTTAGCGCACTAAGCCCAAAAACCCGAGGTTAGATTGAGTTGCGGTGTAAGACTGCCAGGAACCGCCCGACACATCTAGCGACCGTAACAATATAGATCTAATGTGAGAGGTTGGTGCTTTAATGAATGAATTAAAGGTAAGGAACAGACAGGCTAAGAATGGTAGGGTTAAGTTAATTAAGGAAATACTTAACCAATATAACATGTTAAACAGATAGGTGGGGTTAGGTAAATTTGAGAACACTTAACCGTCATAACATGTTAATTAGGAAATCCGAGTAACGGGGACCCATTTCAGCAGTAACCTACATAAATGTATCACGGTACCCTGAACTAGGCAGGGTGGGGCACGATTACTGGGCTGATTCTAAGCGGTCAAAATAGCGGTGGGTGGTGCAGCAGTGTAGGTTCCGACGAAGTATGGGCGAGCACGTACTCCGGAGTGGAAAAAGCAGGCACTGGGATCCGTAGTATACACTGCGTATTTTGATTTTGTGTCGGGTTGCCTCCATAGGGATTGATACACCTTATTGCGGGACCAGCATAGGTATCTACAATCAAGCGGGGCCGAATGGCACAAGTAATATATGCATGCGAGTAGAAGCCGATCGGAAAAGGGATCACTTTATTATAAAAACATGATGGTAGTTGAAACATTCATTAGAAGGTGCAGAAAAATGGAAATGAGTGCGATAATATATTCAGTTTATCTTGCCTTATCTTATGTTATCTCATTGCTATGGTATTGTCCTATATGCAGTTTATTCATGTCATGATCCTTTTACCTGTTTACATGCTGAATAATCACTAGACTTACCAGGCTTATGTCTGGCCCGTTTTCTTTCGCCTTCTTTTCTTCCGTTTCCCTCCTCCCCTTCCTCCAGGTCCACAGGGAGGGAATACTTCAGCTTAGTACAGACCTTTTCCAGGTTGAAGAGAGTAGATGTATTACTTGGATTCTCTTTCCTTAGGCTATGGCTATGGTTACACTTTTATTGGGGATTTATGCTGCTTTACTACTGTTTTATGCTTCTTTATGTACTTGGAGTTTTAAATCAAGGCAGATGTTTTGTTGTAATAATTTAGAAGTTGGGTTTTGAGACAATGCTTGTAATGTTTTGACTGATTCATGTTATTTATGAAATTATTTCAGTTTTCCGCTGTTTTTATGTCTATCTTGTAAATTATTTGTGCCTTTTACCCAAAATGCTACACCAAAGTTAATGCATTCCCTTAGTGAGTGACCTTAACAGAGGTGGGGCGTTTCAATGTCAATCAATTGGTTGACAGACTGTTATAAGCGTTAAATATTTATACTTGATGCTTATGCAGTGTAGAATGCACTCTGGATGATGGATGATTACTTATCACTGTTGTTGTATACATCTGTTGTATGAAATCCATATAATAACATTATATGGTAATTGACTGTGTCTGATTCCAGTTCAGAAAGAATGAATATTTTAAAATAATGGATATTTTAAAATAATGAATATTTTAAAATAATATTCAGTAAAAGATCAAAATATGATTTTTGTCCTATTTGGGATGGACACGAATATATTTAAATATATAAAGCCTTGTTGATTAGACTGACGCCAATATGACATGAACGATATTTATATCGATTTTATTCATTTTTGTAATGAATAACGAAAAGGAGTTGATTTCAAAATCTAATATTTTGAAAATATTATCATTTATATATTAATGATATGTAATATTCAATTTTGATTAGAAATTGAATATGAAGTTGAAATCATTTTGAAAATGAAGTTAAAACGATTTATAAAATACGTTTTAAATGGAAATCGATGAAATACATATAATATATATATTATATATTTAATGGCCTGAATAGAACGCGGCGCGCTGCGGTAGTTACCGAATTTTGACCATTGACTTCGAATGGACATTACGGGAGATATAACTGTCGGATTCTCCTATAACCAGTACCATTGGGTTCGTATCGAAAATAGCTTTCAAACGAATATTAGAGGTTTGAAATCTAACGGTTGGATTTGGAATTATGTCCAAATCAAATTTAGAAAAGGTCATTGTAAGTGCAGTTCGATGGCCGTTTATGGAAATCAACTGTACGGGCCTTGATAAAATTATTAAAAATATCAATAATTAGTGTAAATCATAAGAAATGATTTGGGAAGAATTAGGATGAAAAATTCCATATTTGAAAAGATAAAAATAGATTTTTATCGAAATGAACTAGTTATTAACTAGAATTATAATCCAATATTTTTAAATAAATATACTGAATTTGAAATGGTTTTAAAAATAACCAGAAATTTCCAATATATGAATTGGAATGGATTTGAATCGAAATTGTTTTCGGAATATTTTGATGTTGGATTTCGTGATTATACAGATATTGTTATGGAAATTTGAAAGATATATTTATATTGTTATTTCCAATACGATGTTTGTTGAGTTCAGGATTTGATATTGAATTTAAGCCGATATATTTTCTATTCAGTGCCTTGCATTTAATATCAAATGTGATTTTGGGTTTGTCGTGAACGGTGTCTTTAGTAACACTGTTCTTGAACCCCATGTGAGGAGAATAAATCTTATAATTAAGATTGTTAGAGTTTCCAATTATATTTAATAATCGGAAGAAAATGGAATGTGAATTGGGTTTATCGTGAACTGTGTTTTTAACGACATTCATTCTTTAACCCGATTTACAGTGAAATGTGATTTGGAATTTAAAAATCTTTTGTTAAGATTTAAAGGAGATTTTCCAAAGTAAAGTTTTCCAGTTTAACATATTAAATTGGAATTGAATGGAATTCGATTTGGTAATAATCGAAGTGAATTTCTATGGAGGAAGACTGTTAATATATGTGGAATTTAAAAGGCTTTATTGTTATTCCATTTATATTATCGTTGGATATGGAAGTTCATATCGACTATGTATATTGATCTGTATTCCGTGAAGGTTCCACTGCTAATGGAATGTGATTTTGGGTTTATCGTGAGTTGTGTTTTAAATGACATTAGTTCTTTAACCTATTTAAAGATAAGATTAATTTTTTAACATTGAAAAATCATTAAGTAATGATTTTTGGAAATTAAAACTGAATTAGAGTTTTAATGAATCTTTAAGTAGACTGAAAGGTGAATTTGATAACTAAAATTATCAAATTCAAGAAATGATCGAGAATGGGGTACCACAGTTTTACTCCAGGCGATAGTTAAATCTTTAATTAGATTTGAACGTGAAAGGGGTAATTGAATTCACCGATAACACTGTGGTGTTAGATATGAAGTATTAACAGTTTTACTTCATGGGATGAATAGGTTGGGATTGGGAAATTAAAACAAATGATTACTTTGGTAAGGTTCGTTAATCCCGACTAGTTTGAATAAACCATAATTTGGTTTGAATTGAAATCCAAAAGAAGACTAAAGAATAAATTTTAAGAATTTATCTTTGATAAAATTAATGGGAACCTTTCCCAGAGTATTAGAATATTTGAATAAAGGAATATTCTGGATTGGAATTAGGCGTATGTTGTGTTTTTATAGCACTTGTTTATAATATACGCGAGTTATTCAGAAAGACCGGGTTTATCCCATTCTGAATAACTGATTCGACGATGTGTCGAGGATATTGACGGTGGTTGAAGGTCGGGTGTGACGACCCCAAACCCCCGTTCCACGGTGGCAAGGGTAATCTTTGGAATATAACACATAAACAAATAACAGCAGAACAGAAATATATAAATACACCAGATAATGTACAACAGAATACAGTGGATAAACATAATCATTAGAGTTACACTGTATACAGGATCATACTTAGTACAAAATACAGTTCAGCTTTACATAAAATGTCTACTGCGGAATCAAAACATAATATGTACAACAGGAGCTGAACAGTATAAAAAGAAAGAAGTGATAGATCCATCTTCAGCTCCATATCTATCCAAGCCTGCTAAAAACCTGAATGCAAGGCTACCCGTGTAGAAAATAGGGCACCCGAGTTTGCAAGTGAAACAAACTATGAGTCAGTCATGGGACTAGTATGAGAAATCTACTTAACTTATTTGATAATAAGGCCAATCACAGGACCACGCCGCTTACGCGGAACGGGTTTACTCCATTGGATTGCCAGTGCTTAAAACAAGTAAATCATTTAAACATCGCAATGCTTTTTATAAAAATGAAGCCATTATAAGACTCAGTTCCAATCACACAATGCAACGCAAACCAGAGGATAGAGTTTTACCTTATGATGGCCAAAATAAGCTTGATACAAATAATACAAAAGCATTTGCTGTTATTACTAATGTTTATATGTTTCAAAAACAATTTCAATCATAAATATCAATCATAGACGGCATAAGTGCCCCACACCATATGTCGCCATATATAGGTTTACAATCAAAACCGCACGATCTCGTATTTGGAAATTGGATTTTCGTCATGAACCAAGGCAAGGGATCGTCCTTACCGCTTCAAGACACCCTATCCCATGTCTCAGGACCCAGACTCAGGTGGGCCCTTGGATCCTCAGGGTCGGTCCACACGAAGTGGATTAAAATGCTTGAATACTGCGTTTCCCCGCCCTATAGGGCGTAAACTGGTCATATCCCCAAACTATCGGCCCGGGAACGACCGATATAACCGAGGCGCCTCGCTATCCATCATCTACATAAGTAAAACGTCAGAGCTTGCAAAACGCTGACACCACTCCTAGCTAGAAGGAAACACATGTCCTCCCTGATGTCCTCTCCCGATTCTGGCTCATACCGGGGTGTGAGGCCCACGAATCAACGCCATATACAAAGCTATGCTATTTAAAGTCGTGCTTTGATCATCAACCACAAGGCTCTGCTTTTCAACAAAATCCTTGATTACTGCATCTCAGCATGCCACACAGGCAATTCACGCCATGCAATTGACATATATCAATCACACAGAATGAAATCCAATGTCGAACACACAGTCCATTTACAAGTCCGTTCTGGGTCTGAACGAAACCAGAGGCACCTTATTCCTCATCCCATATGTCCAATACAGGAGAGAGGTCCTCGCACATCCGAACGATCAACAAGTACGTCCGGACAACCACCACTGTAACCCCTTCAGGGCAGCAACTCCCATCAAAGGCATCAGTAGCCATCCATTCGATGTGAAGATCATCGGTCTTGCACTGTCTTCATATCTTCGACTTCTAATCGTCGACCAATTATTTGAAATGAGATTTAACTCGGCCTTTTCAAATAATTCACGTATAATTAGAATTTAAATCAATTCATTTCCATAGTGAAATTATTTGACATCCATAATTCATTTCATTAATGTAATTTTCACGTCAAATACATTCAATCATCAAATATCCAATAAATCGAGTAAATTCTATTTATTTCCATTCCATATCGTTTATAATATTTTATAACGATTAATCGCTATTTTTATTTATTTAAAAATAGCTTATTTATTTAAACGACGCTTCAGGCCATAACGCGGCCAGGTGCTGTTTTTCTTCATATTTGATTTACACATATCTGAAAAATTAACCGTTGGATCTTTAGAAATTTTATATCATTGGAAAGATCTTTTAAAAGCGGACCCAAAGGTTCCAGTTTTGGGAAAATCCGACGGTCGGATCTCCAGGTACAATCATTTAAAGTTACGATTTCAAAATACGAACTACAGCATCGTTATTCGTTTTATTTTAATTATATATATATATATATATATATATATGATCCATTTTGGCGCTGTTTTCATTTAGATTTGAATTAAACATTTCATAAAATCTAACCGTTGGATCTTTGCAAATTTGGTATTGTTGGAAAGATATTTCCAAAGTGGACCCAATGGTTTCGGTTTCGGGAAAATCCGATGGTCGGATCTCCCGCAATAATCGTTTAAAATTACGATTTCAAAATACGAACTACAGCTTCGTTATTCGTTTTATTTTAATTATATATATATATATATATATATATATAATCCGTTCATCGATTTCCAAACCATTTTCATTTCACATATTTGATAAAAATAATATTTTTACCCAACAAATATTCATTTCAACACATTACTATTTTTAACACTTCATATATATAACAAAAATGTGATTTTTATTATTAAAACAATTTATTTCAAAACATGAATATTTTTAGCGATTCATATATATTATAAAAATGTGATTTTTATTGTTTAAACAATTTATTTCAAACGTGAATATTTTATATACTTCATATACATGATAAAAATGTGATTTTTATCTTTCAAAGAAATCATTTGTCATATGAATATTTTTCCAACACATGAATATATTTCAACACATGAATATAAATCAAACACATGAATATTTCAGAAAATTTCAGCAGCATAACAGTAGGGGGTTAAAACCGGCACCGTCCCAAGTATGGTTCCTCGCACTACCTTACGCTTCGCAGCGTTCCCTAAGGGGCTTACCCTTATAATCTAAATATTTCAATCATTTCCATATCCCAATGGATTTTTCCACCAATAATTCCAATTTTGTTTCAACCACAAACAATCATTGTCAACTATTCGCATTTATCAACCAAATTTCACGTTAACCAAAATCCAAACAATCACAACCAATATATATCGTCCATGGTCTGTGGACGAGGGGAGTGTGTGTGTGTGTGTGTGTATATATATATAAATATACGTATATAAATATATTTCGATTCTATTTCAAACGCACATATAATTTTTGGCTAATTCTATTCATACACCTATAATTCCTTAACACACACCGTAAAATGAAATAAAATAGCATACACCAAAAATTTCTTTTCATACACCATCTATTTCACAAAATTACCCATTTGTATTTTCATCACCTTTCCTCTTTAACCTTAAAACTAAATCATCTAAAACTACGAATTCATTACAATATATTTACCTAAAATTAAAAAAAAAACTTTATTTTTTAACACTATTATTTTAAATTATTTGACTGTTTTATTTTTAAATCACTTTTAATTTTAGATGATGGAAATTTGAACTTATTTTTTTAAATATTAGAAAGTTAAACTAGTTAAATTTAAACATGATTAGATTTGAATGAAAGATTGAATAATTTTTAGTATTCTGTATAGCATTAATTTTAGCAGTTAGTTTTAATTTTTAATTTTTAAAATTAATTAAAGTGAAAACTGTTAAAATTGATTGTTTACAAATGTTGCTTGTAATGATATTTATATTTTAATCGTCAAAAGTAATATAAATTTAATTTAACCAGTGATATAAATAAATTTATAATTTAGTAACTTTAGAAGAGAAATTATATGAAGTATACATAATGCAAACAAGGGAGAACTATATATGTTTTCATTCTTTAATATTGATTTCTTTTTAATAAGGTCATTTTGGTCTGATTTTTTTTTTTAAATCTCATGGTGTAAGTAAAGCAATTTACGGTGTTTGAATAGAATTTGCCATAATTTTTACAATGCATATATAACCTATACATCGCACATATAATTTATACAACGCTTATACATGAGGTGTACAACGCTTATATAACCTATACAATGACTATATAATTTATACATCGCCATTCCATATCGTTTATAATTTAGAAATCTCACATTGGGTTCCACTCCTCCAAAAATTGTAGGAAGCTCCAAAAATTCTCCGGTTTCTTCTAGAATGTAGAAGACGTCCACATGGTCCTGACGCCTCTTGTTTCACTGCATTTCAACCACACAGCAAAAAGATACGATTTTTATTCGAATAATCAATTTTACAACGGTTTTAAACATTTATGAATGGTTTTAAATTGTTATAAATGCTTTCAAATAACCAACCCGTTACCTTTCAATAAACATTCAAACCTAGGTCTGGATTTTTCGTCGAATCCGTGAAGTGGTTAGACGATCAGGTTCCGCAGCGTCGAAGGGGGAGGGAGGGCGCACGTGCGCCTGAAGCAGGGCCCACTTCATTGGCCGAAATAAGCGGTGGCGGTAACTTGAAGACCTCGACTTTGAGGGCGCGAATCTCCCAAAATACTGAGCAAGGGGTTGCGAACCAGGTATGGATTTGGAGAGGGGAGAAAGATCCTCAAAAAGTTCAACTGGGGCGAGGGCTGATTCGAAGCGGATTCGCCGAAAATTGATCGGGAGCGATGGAACCTCTTCCATCATCGAGAGCAGGTTACGGGGGGGGGGGTTTCTGATTTTTTTATTAAATTAGATAATGAAAGAAAATATTCTATTCGCCGATATTTATATTATTTCAAAAATTAGGGGTTTTCCATACGAACTCCTATTCAAACCCAACGACTATCATCCCTAGCTAAATACCCCCATTCCGGACACAATGGAATATGTTTCGTAGGCCCATTCGACTGTTTCAGCCAGTTATTCTTCAAATTAATATATAAAACATTCAAATATGGATTTGAACGAACATTTCAATTTGCCGGGGCCACATACTGATCCCAAAAATTCCAGAAAAATAAATCTAGCTATGTTTGGACGATACAGTCCCAACAAAACCGATTTCGTTGAATTTGGAGACCGTTTGAAAAATGGTCATTTTCTGGTCGATCCAAATTGACTGAAATTTACCAAACACATTTTCTTTTGCCACGCTCACATATTAACTTCAAAAGTTATGGAATTTGAAACCTAGAAGTAATTTGATATTCCAGATCCAACAAATGTGGTTTCGTCGAAAATGGAGGTCCTTTGCAAAATGTCTATTTTCAAGGGCTATATTGACTCCATAGCGACCTTTCTGAAAATTCATTTAGCCATAACTTTTGATTCCCGCTATGAAATCTTGATTTTTCAGATTCGTTAGAAAGATAATCTTAAACAGATTTAAATATTTTTGGTTTCACTAAAGACCGTTTTATTTTGCATTCTGTATAGTCAGTCAAAGTTTGAATTCAAGTTTTCAAACTGCCGCGCTATTTCAGGCCTTGTTTTATAATTAAATAAAATTATATTCGCTATAACTTCGATCTAAACAAATTTTTGGTCGTTATTATTTAAAGTAATTTATTTTAAATATTAAAAATCCACTAAAATTGCCAAAATAAAATTTTTAAATTAGTTCAGATTTTCCGGGTTGTTACAGTCTCCCCCACTTAAAATCTTTTTGTCCCCGAAAAGGAACGAAGCTGAAAGTTGTTTAACTAACCAACTCAACTTTCATTCTGGCTTCCATTCTTCAACTTTTCAGTTTCTAAGAATTTCCTAATTCTTGAAAAATTTCGCTAACACCCTAAATTTTTGAATTTTTTTGCCATAACCTCCTTTGTACGGGGAGGGGTTTGGAAATTTATTGGGCCATATTAGGTACCCAATAAATCCTAAAAAGCATAACATATTTATAGTATATATTCCGGTGTCCATAGGAGAGTGTGTATAGATCGTAAGTCCAAATAATAAATTCTCGTCGCCCTATAAATGGTTTTTGTGCCTTAATGACCAGAGAGATGTGATTATTGTCATCTCCAGACCCATATGGGGTTTTTATTAATCTGGCAATTTACCGTTACATTTTATATAGTCCATACCAGTCTTCGGTTCAACCTGTAATATAGTCATCGCCATACAAGCCTCTCGCTTGTACGGTAAATCTTCAACCTCGTCACATAAGCTCCAAATGCTTATGTGGTATATGGTAAAGTATGCTATCTTCAAGAAGTATGCCATGTGGTGTAGTTCAAAATTAATTATTACTATCCTATGGAAACGTTTATTACTACACACAGAACAACCAGCACTCCGCATCCAATTGCTTTCACAGGAGTTGACATAATAAATAAAACTGCGCATCCAACTCATTAAGGTTTACCTATTTGTCGGGCACGCAAATAAATTCTTTACTCAACAGCAAATCCATTTACCTGTTCAAACATATATAATGTACGTGCATGTATTTCTATCTAATTTCAAATCAGTCCAATATTTGATTCAATTGCATATATTTACCATTCATTCTCTTATTGATTAGATTAACTATCATTCCAATATTTTGATTAATCTAATTCTTGATTACACAACACAAATAGCAATCAATTTATTGATTAATTTTTCAAAAATATACCAATTAATTCATATACTCTTTTAAAATCATTCAGACTATATAATTAAAAATTTTACATCCATGATAAGGAAACAACAACCAAGTAGAAAACAATACGTAAAGGCAAAATATGGTAAATGTACCTTGCACCAGAGTTAATCAGAGATATCCACCCTGCAATCGGGATAGGATTTCTTAATGCTCTCCTCTGTTTCCCAAGTATAGTCTCACGGATCTCCGCTCCATTGCACTTTGACTAAGTGAACCTTCTTGTTCCTCAGTTATTTAGTTTCTATCTTTATCGGCTCTCTTCTCACAACTAATTTTGGAGTAATTTCTAAGTCTTGTTGCGCGGCTTCTTCCACGACCAAGTCTGGATCATGTACATGCTTTCGAAGATGAGATACGTGAAATACATCATGTACTCCAGGCAACCAATCAGGAAATTGAACCCTATAAGCGAGAGTTCCAATCTGTTCAATCACAGGAAATGGACCAATAAATCTGGGCGCCAACTTCCCTGTTTTACCAAATCGGACTACTCCTCTCATCGGAGAAACCCTCAGATACACATAGTCACTAACAGAAAAAGACAAATCTCTTCTTCTCAAATCTACATAGCTCTTCTATCAGCTTTGAGCGGCTAGTAATCGTTTCTTAATGAAATCGACTTTATCCGCAGCTTTGCGAATCATATCTGGTCTCAATACAAGTCTATTGCCAGGTTCTACCCAACAAGCGGGAGATTTGCACGGTCTACCATACAATGCTTCGAACGGTGACATTTTTAGGCCCACTTGGTAGCTGTTGTTGTATGAGAACTCAGCCAAATGTAAGTGGTCTTCCCATTATCCGCCAAAATGAACAACACATGCCCGCAATAAATCTTCAAGAATACGATTCACCCTCTCAGTTTGGCCATCTGTTTGAGGATGATAAGCGGTGCTCAAGTTCAGCTTCGTTCCTAATTCTACTTGGAATGCTTCCCATAATTCACTAGCAAAAGTCGGGTCATGATCACTAACGATACTTATGGGAACTCCATGCAGTTTAACAATCTCTTTGAAATAAATCTGCGCTAGACTCTAAGCGGTTCTATTTTATCTGACAGGTATGAAATGGGTGGTCTTCGTGAAACGATCTATGATCACCTAAATATTAACATTCCCTTTCCTGGTTCTGGGCAAATCTTCTATGAAATCTATAGAAATTTGTTCCCACTTCCAACCTGGAATTTCCAATGGTTGCAACCATTCGGCGAGTTTCTATTGATTGCTTTTAACTTGTTGACAAGTAGAACACCTGCTAACATATATAGAGATGTCTCTTTTCATTGCCTTCCACCAGAAGGTTCGCTTGAGGTCATTATACATTTTACTAACAACTGGATTGATACTCAGTTTGGACTTGTGACATTCGTCCATTACTTCTCTTTTGAGCTCAGTGATGTCGGGAACACAAATTCATCCTTTCAACCTCAGAACTCCCGTGCTATCCACTTGGAAACTGAAGTCTTTGCCCTTTTGAATTCTTTTGATCATCTCTTTAACAAAACTATCGTCTTTCTGAAGAATAGATATTTTATCAATCAACGATGGTGTAATGATAAGATTGCCGATGATCACATTCTTTATGCTGAGCGCATCAGCCACAACAATGGTTTTCCCCGGAGTATACAAAATATCAAGATCATATGCCGCGAGCAATTCTAGCCAACGCTGCTGCCTCATATTCAGATCTTTCTGGCTGAATAAATATTTCAATGGTTGATGATTAGTATATAATTCAAATTTCTCACCCAATAGATAGTGCCTCCAGATTTTCATAGCAAACACGATGGCTAACAATTCAAGATCGTGAGTTGCATAATTCTCCTCATGCGGCTTCAATTGACGACTAGCATAAGCGACTACTTGGCCTCTTTGCATTAATACCGCACCAGGGCCTTCCTTAGAAGCATCTTTCCATACTATCAAGTCTTGATTGCCATCAATAATTGTTAATACTGGAGCAGTTGTCAGTCTTAACTTCAGCTCTTGGAAAGCTGTCTCACATTTTGGAGTCCAACTGAACATTGAATGTTTCTTAGTAAGCTTTGTTAAGGAACTAGAGATCTTCGAAAAATCTTTAACAAACTTCCGATAATAACTAGCCAATTCGAGAAAACTTCGGACTTCTGAAGTAGTAGTTGGCTGCTTCCAATCTTGAATAGCAGTGATCTTACCGGGATCCACAGAAATTCCTTCTTTTGACACAACGTGGCCAAGAAACTTGACTTCTTCTTGCCAGAATATACATTTGGAAAATTTAGCTTTTAAAACATTCATTCTCAGAATCTCTAACACTTGTTCCAAATATTTTGCATGCTCGCTCTCTGACTTAGAGAAGATCAATATGTCATCAATGAAAACCAGTACGATTTTATTCAGTACTTCTCTGAATACTTTGTTCATTAGATCGACAAAATAAGCTGGAGCGTTACATAAGCCGAACGACATTACTAACCACTCGTAGAATAAATCTGGACCTCTGAGTGCTGTCAAAGGAACACACTCTTCGGCAATACGAAGCTGATAGAAACCTGTAGCTAGGTCCATTAGTGAAAATACTTGCGCGCCATTCAATCGATCCAACAAATCATCAATCCGCGGCAATGGATATTTATTATTTAATATTTGCTTGTTCAAGTCACGATAATCCACACATAGTCTAAAAGTACCGTCTGTCTTTGGGACAAACACCACTGTTGCTCCCTAATCATAGAAACTAGGTCTGATCAGACCCTTCCATACAAGCTGTCGAGTCTGATTGTCTAACTCTTCTTTTTTCCTTCAAGGTCATCCTTCGAATAGCGTGAACTACTGGCCTTGCATTTGGTATTAAAGCGATTTTGAAATCGATTTCTCTATGCGGAGGTAAGTTAACAACTTCTTCAAACATATCCGCATAGTTCTTGACGACAGGAATATTTTCTAAGTCGACCGGAATATTCTCCGTAACGGCAGGAGCAGGCTCTAAATGAGCAGGAGAAACATCCTGAGCTGCCCAAAAGTCTGTTTTATCTGAATTCGGACCTTCGCAAGGAATGGTTATATACTCCCCGAACTTTGTTTTTTCCTTAACAACTCTCTCAGCGCATTTAACCTTAGCTTCATATTTGGTTAACCAATCCAATCCTAAAATAAGATCAAATTCGTTAAAATTCATGATGATCGAGATGGTAGGGAACCGATAACGGGAAAAAGAGACAGGCACCCCACAAATCCAACTAAGATTGAGGGAACCCCCAACCGGATTATGGACAATCATGGGTGTTTGAGCTTTTTCAATTTCAAATCCAGTTTCTTAACCGCATTACTTGCAAAAATGCTTCGCGACGCGCCTGTATCAAATAGTACTTTAACTGGAATATCTTTGACAGTAAGCATGCCTTCTAAAACATCTGGCCTCGCTTGACTGGCTGAGGATGCAGGAACCTCTGCCACTTCATTTACCTGCACTATTTCAGATTTCTGTGATAGCTGGCAATTCTTCGCAATATGACCAGCCTGGTGGCACTTATATTATCCCCTATTCTCTCGAAACTCCTTCTTGGATTTAAATCCACTCTTTGATCGCTTCTTTAAGGGTCCACAGTTTATCGCCAAATGCCCTTTCCGATTACAGTTAGAGCAGGTGGCAGTTGTTACTGGTCCTTTCTCAAATTTAACCTTTTTCCTATTGACTCTAGGTTTCTTTCTGACCCCAGACGTCGTACTTGCCTCAGGCTGTGAACTTGTCTCCGGGCTATCAGTTTCAAATTTCCTTTTGTTGCTAGAACTACATTCCTCTTCGTCGCCCAAAAGACCTTGCTTATCCAGATTTTCATATTGATAAGCCATGTATATCATTTCATAAAAAGGAAGTTTCACATGCGCAGTTACACTACTTTGGTACCTTCTTTGGAGCTCGTTAATAAACCTCAGATTCTTCCTCTTAGGGTTTTGAATTAGATGCAGGGCAAAATGAGAAAGTTCATTGAATTTCTTATAATATTCTGGAATAGTCATATCTCCTTGTATCAGATAGTAGAATCCATCACCTAACCGCTCAGTTGTTTCTGGAGGAATAAACCTTTCATTGAAAATTTCTTTAAATCTATCCCAGGTAATATTACCTTTTGGATTATCCTTAATAACGGTTTCCCACCAGATTAAAGCTTCGTCTTTGAGCACCCAAGATGCCAGTAATCTTTTCTGATCACCTCTCAGCTTGAAACCTTCAAAAATTCTCTCAGTAGAGCGCATCCAAGCTTGAGTTTGAATTATTGACTCATTGCCCGAGAACGGTACTCCACCCAGATTTCGATATTTCTTTAATAGTGCTTCTATATCTGATCCTGGTTGTGGAAGCACAACTGGCTCATTAGATTGTCGAACCATAGAATTACTTCTTCTGCTTCTACCACTCATTTTTCTATGTCTGCAAATAGCAGACAAATTGTTAAGCCGACAGAAAAGGTATTTTAAAGCATAGAGACATATACTCGAATGTAAATGTGTCTGTCGGGGTGTATTTCCTTCTGCTACACTCATTCTAGGATATTACTGATCCTATCTGAAATGAGTTATTCATCTTAGAATACTTCTGATTCTATTTCTGACGAGTTCGTTGACATGTTATATTCCAGAACTAAGCTTAACCAAAGCTCCGATACCATATGTGGCGACCCCAAAACCCCCGTTCCACGGTGGCAAGGGTAATCTTTGGAATATAACACATAAACAAATAACAGCAGAACAGAAATATATAAATACACCAGATAATGTACAACAGAATACACTGGATAAACATAATCATCAGAGTAACACAATATACAGGATCATACTTAGTACAAAATACAGTTCAACTTTACATTAAATGTCTACATCGGAATCAAAACATAATACGTACAACATGAGCTGAACCACATAAAAAGAAAGAAGTGATAGATCCATCTTCAGCTCCATAGCTATCCAGATAGAGCCTGCTAAAAACCTGAATACAAGGCTGCCCGTGTAGAAAATAGGGCACCTGAGTTTGCAATGGGACTAGTATGAGAAATCTATTTAACTTATTTGATAATAAGGCCAGTCACAGGACCACGCCGCTAACGCGGAACGGGTTTACTCCATTGGAATTCCGGTACTTAAAATAAGAAAATCATTTAAACATCGCAATGCTTTTTATAAAAATGAAGCCGTTATAAGACTCAGTTCCCATCACACAATGCAACGCAAACCGGAGGATAGAGTTTAACCTTATAATGGCCAAAATATGCTTGATACGAATAAAACAAAATCATTTGCTATTATTACTAGTGTTTATATGTTTCAAAAACAATTTCAATCATAAGTATCAATCATAGACGGCATAAGTGCCTCATACCACTATGTCGCCATATATAGGTTAACAATCAAAACTGCACAATGTTGTATTTGGAAATTGGATTTCCGTCATGAACCAAGGCAAGGGATCGTCCTTACCGTTCTGAGATGCTCTAGCCCGTGTCTCAGGACCCAAACTCA
The DNA here is from genome assembly GCA_030737875.1 of Allium sativum. Classification (NCBI taxonomy): domain Eukaryota; kingdom Viridiplantae; phylum Streptophyta; class Magnoliopsida; order Asparagales; family Amaryllidaceae; genus Allium; species Allium sativum. Next base: position 833,378,255 of record CM060910.1, read on the forward strand.
GGTGGTCCCTTGGATCGTCAGGGCCGGTCCACACAGAGTGGATTAAAATACCTGAACACTGCGTTTCCCCGCCCTATGGAGCGTAAACTGGTCATATCCCGACCCAACTATCGGCCCCGGAACGACCGATATAACCGAGGCGCCTCGCTATCCATCTTCCACATAAGTAAAACTTCAGGGCTTGCAAAACGCTGACACCACTCCTAGATAGAAGGAAACGCATGTCCTCCCTGAAGTCCTCTCCCGTTTCTGGCTCATACCGGGTGTGAGGCCCGCGAATCAATGACATACACAAAGCTATGCTATTTAAAGTCGTGTTTTGATCATCAACCACAAGGCTCGGCTTTTCAATAAAAGCCTTGATTACTGCATTTTAGCATGCCATACAGGCAATTCACGCCATGCAATTGACGTATATCAATCACACAGAATGAAATCCAATGTCGGACACACGGTCCATTTACAAGTCCGTTCTGGGTCAAAACGAAACGGGAGGCACCTTATTCCTCGTCCCATATGTCCAATACAGGAGAGAGGTCCTCGCACATCCGAACGATCAACAAGTATGTTCGGACAACCACCACTGCAACCCCTTAAAAGCAGCAACTCCCATCAAAGGCATCAGTAGCTATACATTCGATGTGAAGATCATCGGTCTTGCACCGTCTTCATATCTTCGACTTCTAATCGTCGACTAATTATTTGAAATGAGATTTAACTTGGCCTTTTCAAATAATTCGTGTATAATTAGAATTTGTAAAGGCCCGCAAATCCGTGCTATCTGAACTGACTAATAACACCACACGTCCAACCCAAATTGCACAGAAATACGAATCATTATTAGAAAGAAGTTAGAGGATGAGGAATAGAAAGAAAGAAATATTAGAATAGAAGAAAAACGAAGATCACAACTCACAGCGGAACGAATAAAATATATTATATAACATAAGCTTTGAAATACAAATCTGTTTGGTACATATATACATACCATCATCAGAGTACACATAACATTTGATCCAGCGGAAGTAACTCTAGATAACTAACGTTGAAGCCTTCTGCTTCAAGCTTCTCCAAGTGTATCTGTAAAAGCCTGAAACACTTGACTGCCCGTACAAATTTGGGCACCCAAGAGTTTAGGGAAAACAAAACAAAATAAACTCTGGGTCAGTCATGGGACTGGTGTGAGTAAACTCCAACCACTTGTTTAACTTTAAAAAACCTTTCAAAGGAAAAGATAATAGTAAGACCAGCCCACACATAAACATGGACGGCTTTTACCTTACTATAACCCAAAACACTTTGATATCAAATCCAGTGATATTATAGTAATGTCTACATCAAGTAAATAACCAAATAGCAGAACGCTTGCATCTCACGCTCCACATATATATTATAAAATCAAAAACCGCATGGCGCTTATTGGAGATTGGATTTCCAACATGACAAGGTATGGGACCACCTTCCGCTAATGTATCTCTAGAGGCGAATACACCTGGGTTCAACAAGAACGTCTTGCAACCCGGCCCACACATGACCGACCACTCATTTCGCTTGAGTGTATCGAATGTATATCACCAACGGTTGGACTCAAACCACCGTTTCCCGAATGGGCGGAATCGATAGATTTAGAAACAAAAGGAATTTCTCTAGATAGGTGATTATACACCCTAATGGGTGCGACCCACATAGCCATGCTGCCTGCCCGATTTTTGTCCTTTCCCGGTTGTTGAGCCCTGAGGCTACGATCTTACCATTCCTTGATAGCACAATCACTTTGAATGCCACATTGTCAGATCCGTAAATCACTAGTTGAGTTTGCACAAATATTCTGGATATTATGCTAAGGGATAAATCCGTTGCAACCATATATATTTATACAGACCAACCCATTTGATCATTGGAAATACTCTGTCAGACATTCGTCCATTTACGTTCGTTCTGGGATTGAACGAAACCGAAGGCACTATTTCTATTACTAGAAAAGTCCTTGCACTTTACTCCGTCTTCAATATATTCAGCATACTTGGTTCGCAACGCTTATGCCGATACGGAGTGGTTCTTTGGATAATAATCCAACTGGTCTCTCCATATTGACAACGATGGTCAAAAACTTCGATAGTCTGTGATTTAACTATCGAATAAAAACAAGTGTTCATCCAAGCATATCAAACAAATCACTGGGCTCTTTAATTAATATTTCATTAATTAAATCTCTTCTCCATTTCCTTATCAATATTTGTTAACCAAATATTTCAATAACCAATCTTGGCCCTTTACGCTATTTTTGATTTCGTTTCCTTATAGAATTCTATATATATCGATATATAGATTTCTAATTGTCAAATTTCTTAAAAATATTCTAACTCCTTAAATTCCCGGAAAATTTTGCCATAACCTCCCCTGTATCGGGAGCATCGGGAAATTTCAAATAGCTTCCCGGTATCTTCCTCAATCAAAAAGAAAAAGGAAAAGCCAAGCGGCTTGCCGATACGGCGCATAAAACCCATATATGAATTTAAACATGTACCTTATTGTCGGGCACATAAATAAAAATCTTCATATACTCCATCCCATATCTGTTTAACACCTGTTCACCTGTTTTCCATTCAGTTTAACTCAATCCATTCGTTTGAATTCAATTTTTGAATCGTTTGAATTCAGTTTCGCTCAATTATTCTTTAATTAGCCTTTTTGTCTATTTCACTTCTTTGTTGAACATAACATGTTCAAACAAAATATTTAACTCGTTCATAACCAAATTGAATTTCAATTTTAATTCTAGTTCTCCTTTCTATTTCGAATATAAATTTTCAAATCGAATTTACTAATTCAAGCCCCAATATCCATTCGAAATCTCCTTAACTAATTTTTATTCAATTTAGTTAATTCTATTCAATAAATCAAAATCTGGTTTCTGTTTCAAAAATCATATTCATTTACACAACTTGAATTCGCATATATTTTACAACTCAACTCTGAAATTTTCTAAATAGAAAATTCGGATTTTATCGCTTAAAATCCTTTTATAATATTAAATAAACCATTATGGTTTTAAAACGATTCTGGCGCTGCTTTTCTGAAAATTTGATTTTGACATAACTCAAAATCTATACGACGAAATTTATATTTTTCTCCTTCATTAGAAAACTATTATCAAACCGGTCCTGACGTTTCTTGTTTCAAAGAATTCCGACTTCAATCGAGTTCTATATATTCAATTGAAGTTCGAATCGCTATTTTTCGAACTGCAGCGCTGCGGCGAGTTCGTTTTAATTATATTTATATATATAAACTTTTAAACTTCTAAACTTCTTTAAAATGAATTCAACTCCAATTAACTCTGCTTGATTCAAATTCAAATCTCACTTTTATTTGAAATTCTAAATTCCAATTCCTTTTCTATTTGGTATTCAAATTCAATATTTGAATTTCTATTTGAATTCCCTTATTCAAACTCTATATTTAAATTCCATTTGAACTTTCTATATTCCAATTTCTATCTTTGAATTCTATTGGAATTCAAATATTCAAACTCCTTTTAAATTCTATATTCAAAATTCCATAGTTTAAAACCCATTTGAATTTCATATTTAAATCCCATAGATTAAATCCTATTTGAATTCAATTTGAATCTCTCACATTCAAATTTCATTTTTCATTTCCGACCCCATTTGAATTCTAATTTTCAAGCTCATTTTAACACCATTTGAATTTCTTTACTCAAATCCATTTGAATTCCCTTGAATTCAAATTCCATTTCAAAATCCTTTGGATTTCCTATTTTGAAATCCTATTTGAAATTCTATTTCCAATTCTACTTTGAAATCCTATTTTCAAAGTTTATTTCAAATTCTATTTTGAAATCTCATATTCAAATTTCTACTTGAATTTCTGTATTCAATTCCATGTTCAAATTCAATACTCGAATTTCTATTTCAAACCTCTATTCAAATTTCATATTTAAATTCCATTCAAATCTTTATTCAAATTTCATATTTAAATTCCATTCAAATCTCTATTCAAATTTCACATTTGAATTCTTCCTTGAAATACTATATTTCAAATTCTATTCAATTCTTCTTTGAAATTCTATATTTCAAATTCTATTTTGAAATTCTACATTCAAATCTCTATTTGAATTTCTTTATTCGAATTCCTTCGAATTCAAATTTTATTTTAATTCCTTGAATTCAAGTTCTATTTTTCATTCTAGTTTTGTCTACTCAAATTCTATTTGAACTTCCATTTGAATTCCTAATATTCAATTTCCTCTTAAAATTCAAATATTTAAACTCCTTTTAAAAATTCAAATGTTATACTCAAATTTCATTTGAGTTATATATTTAAAAATTCCATTTCACATCCTATTTTGAAATTTCATTTCAAATTCCAATTTCACGCTGGTATTTCTATTTTTGAATTATCAAATGATAATTCTTTCACTTCACTTATAACTTCATTATAAAAGAACTATTTATAAACTTCGTTTATAAGAAACTACTTGTTTTATTTTCCAAAAACAAGTTTATATTTTATTTCCATTTGAAATTCAAATTCTATTTTAAAAATAGAATTTTTCCTTTTTAAATCTTAAATATCCTTCCACGATATTTTTAAATATCATTACTTAAGCCCAGTGATATTTAAACACAAAAAGCAACAAATTATTTATTTTTCTAACACATCATATATAACAATATATATGCAAACAAATAAACAAACAGATAATATATTTTTGAGGAATCCAGTTGGATTCCTCCAACCTGTTTTCCTGCATCCACAGATGTTAGCACATAAATAATACCCATTCTGCTTCGTGGCAGAATATCACGGTATAGAAGGTCATCCACTAATCATAGCGTGGGGCGTATAGGGTAATCATCCGCTATGAAACTGCGGGCATCCGCTAATGAGACTGCGGGAATCCAACTAACCAATCAACCCAATATATATATATAATAGCCTAAATAACTAATATATATAAAACAACCAGAAATCATTCAGCAAGCAACAACCAATTATTTTTAATGAAATAAAAATAATTCTAAAGGTGAGTGAGATTTACTCACCAGGGATTTTCCTTTGTCGCATACTTATTTAACATTCTCCATCGTCTCGCCTTTCCGTCTTCTTGAATAAATTAATTTAGTACCTACCATTAATTTAATTCAACGGTTAAATGATTTTTAATTTAAACTACCCTATCCTATAGATTAATTTATCCTATGTATTTTCAAACACTTAACCATATATATTTTCAATGCTTACCTAAATAAATAAACAACGACTTTAATTACCTTTTCCACTTCCTTTTACAAAAAATTAGATTTCCAGTTATATAAACAAATTTCCATACCTTATTTAATTTAAATTTGTTTCCACACAAATAAAAATACATAAGTAAATTTTTCTCTTGAAATAAACTCATACCCTAAATCATCACTAATTTCTTAAATTAAATAAATAATTTTTCTTACTTTAACTAAACTTAAATCCTTGTACTACAGTTTATAAATTTTAAATGAATTAAAAATGTTACTAGCTAATTTAATTAAGAACTAAATCTATTATTCACCTTTTTATCCTCTTGATTCCTTCCACTGCTCGTCCCATAAGCCACCGCGACTTCCCCTTTCGCTGTTCCTGAATCGCCCCATCCCAGAACCCCAAATCGCGACTCAAAATCGAGCTCGAGTTCACCTCAAAATCAAGAGCCTAACTCCCTTTCAGCTCGCAAGCCTCCAGAAGCCCGAACCCCCAAAATCGAAACCGCATCTGAACTTAAAATCGTCGAAAACCCCGTACCCTTCGCAGAACATGTTCGGCAACTTCGTTTTTGATTTTGATTTCATTCGAATTGATTTCGAATTCCGAAACAAGAAAAACAGAAGGCGGCTTTTGATTTTTAGGCTTTTAGGAGGAGCGGTGTATTATATAAGGGAAACATGTGGTTTTTAATTGAACAGAGAATGAATTAAAAGAGAAGCCTTTGTATGTGATTATAAGGGAGAACGGAAATGGATGGAAAATCACAGAACGAGGTCGCGTTTTATAGATGAGGGGGGGAAAGACAGAAGGTACACAGGCCATTAAAATTGTGTTTCCCTGATAACGAGAGCGGGAGACAGTTTTGTGGCTCGAGGGAACTAGGTTTCCATAGGAAGTAAATTAGGTCGGCTGATAAAACATTTGATAGGAATTTATTTAATTTGATAACTAAAATATCTTGTGGTACCCTTATTCGAAAATCAGAACCGCTATTTTACCGCAACCATTGTTATTTCAACAGTTTAACACATTCTGAACTAACCGAATATATTTTATATTTAATTTAAATGTATATAGAATAATCATTTTAAATAGATGAAAAATAAATTTAAATTTATAAACAAATAAATTCCTCGATAATATATCATTACCATTATCGATTACATTCACATAGAATTTATATTTATTATCTGAACTGTTTTGATTCAATTCTAACTTCGAATTCAATATATATCCCGTATTACGGTAGTTAGATTTATAACTCAATATGAAAATCGATTTATATTATCAGCTCTATATTATAAATAATATTAAATATTTAAAATAAACCGACCAAAAAATCTGGGTCGTTACATTCTTCCCCCCTTAGAATAATTTCGTCCTCGAAATTGTTAAAGTAGGAAAATGGTACAAACCTATTACTTTTCAAACTCCTTTATGTTGAAACTCACCTCTTTATATTTCAACATATTTAATTTCACCAAAACTTTTGGTCTTCCTTCCTTTAATTTGAATGATCTACGATCAATCCATTTATATCAAATCTATGTTCTATTAAACCAATTCAAATTGATTTTAATCAATTCATTCACTTCGACCCATTTAACTTGTTTAAGTTAAATTTCAATTCCAGAATTCAAATCCCTGGGTTTTCTTTTCAAATTCCTTTGAAATCCCATAAATATACACATATATTTATTTTCATTTCAAATTCAAAACATTTGAATTTTCAAACCAACTTGTTTTCTTCCGAACAAATTTCCATCAAAACTTTCTAAGGTAGCAATCCCTCACTTAGAAACTCGAAAATGAACACTGATGATGTTGCAATCATTATCAGAATTATTTCCCAGCCACTGAAGTGAGTTCAGTGCTTTATCACTTCTAAAATCCATTCAAAGATGGTATTTATTTAAATCCTTTACAAACAAAGCTATATTATTTAATATACTTTGAAAATATTTTCAACTTCCCAGGATTTTGAATTCTTAATTCTGGTTTGAATCCAATTTTAATTCAACTCATTTGTATATTTAATTCTTATACAAATTCTATTTTGGTTATATATATAACCATTCAAATTTTATAATCTCGTTTGATTATAATCCTAACAATCAACACATCCAAATATCATAATAATTTCAGAAAATTATTCTTTCTATATCAAAATAGAATTTTGGGTAAAATTATTTCATTTACCCATTTAAAAACAATATCATGTCGTATTTTCTGTTCAAGTGTTTAGAAATCCCTATCGACTTCGTGGCATCCCACGATTCGACCAGAATTCATAAACCACTCACAGACTAGTCAACACAATATAAAATAGCTTTTAAATCAAATAACAAATACGCTCTCTCGTATCTATATACTCAATTCATTCTAGGGTACTACTGACCCTATCTCTAATGAGCACATGCCATACAAGCCTAGGTATTCGCTCAACCTAAGCTCTGATACCAACTGTAAAGGCCCGCAAATCCGTGCTATCTGAACTGACTAATAACACCACACGTCCAACCCAAATTGCACAGAAATACGAATCATTATTAGAAAGAAGTTAGAGGATGAGGAATAGAAAGAAAGAAATATTAGAATAGAAGAAAAACGAAGATCACAACTCACAGCGGAACGAATAAAATATATTATATAACATAAGCTTTGAAATACAAATCTGTTTGGTACATATATACATACCATCATCAGAGTACACATAACATTTGATCCAGCGGAAGTAACTCTAGATAACTAACGTTGAAGCCTTCTGCTTCAAGCTTCTCCAAGTGTATCTGTAAAAGCCTGAAACACTTGACTGCCCGTACAAATTTGGGCACCCAAGAGTTTAGGGAAAACAAAACAAAATAAACTCTGGGTCAGTCATGGGACTGGTGTGAGTAAACTCCAACCACTTGTTTAACTTTAAAAAACCTTTCAAAGGAAAAGATAATAGTAAGACCAGCCCACACATAAACATGGACGGCTTTTACCTTACTATAACCCAAAACACTTTGATATCAAATCCAGTGATATTATAGTAATGTCTACATCAAGTAAATAACCAAATAGCAGAACGCTTGCATCTCACGCTCCACATATATATTATAAAATCAAAAACCGCATGGCGCTTATTGGAGATTGGATTTCCAACATGACAAGGTATGAGACCACCTTCCGCTAATGTATCTCTAGAGGCGAATACACCTGGGTTCAACAAGAACGTCTTGCAACCCGACCCACACATGACCGACCACTCATTTCGCTTGAGTGTATCGAATGTATATCACCAACGGTTGGACTCAAACCACCGTTTCCCGAATGGGCGGAATCGATAGATTTAGAAACAAAAGGAATTTCTCTAGATAGGTGATTATACACCCTAATGGGTGCGACCCACATAGCCATGCTGCCTGCCCGATTTTTGTCCTTTCCCGGTTGTTGAGGCCTGAGGCTACGATTACTTACCATTCCTTGATAACACAATCACTTTGAATGCCACATTGTCAGATCCGTAAATCACTAGTTGAGTTTGCACAAATATTCTGGATATTATGCTAAGGGATAAATCCGTTGCAACCATATATATTTATACAGACCAACCCATTTGATCATTGGAAATACTCTGTCAGACATTCGTCCATTTACGTTCGTTCTGGGATTGAACGAAACCGAAGGCACTATTTCTATTACTAGAAAAGTCCTTGCACTTTACTCCGTCTTCAATATATTCAGCATACTTGGTTCGCAACGCTTATGCCGATACGGAGTGGTTCTTTGGATAATAATCCAACCGGTCTCTCCATATTGACAACGATGGTCAAAAACTTCGATAGTCTGTGATTTAACTATCGAATAAAAACAAGTGTTCATCCAAACATATCAAACAAATCACTGGGCTCTTTAATTAATATTTCATTAATTAAATCTCTTCTCCATTTCCTTATCAATATTTGTTAACCAAATATTTCAATAGCCAATCTTGGCCCTTTACGCTATTTTTGATTTCGTTTCCTTATAGAATTCTATATATATCGATATATAGATTTCTAATTGTCAAATTTCTTAAAAATATTCTAACTCCTTAAATTCCCAGAAAATTTTGCCATAACCTCCCCTGTATCGGGAGCATCGGGAAATTTCAAATAGCTTCCCGGTATCTTCCTCAATCAAAAAGAAAAAGGAAAAGCCAAGCGGCTTGCCGATACGGCGCATAAAACCCATATATGAATTTAAACATGTACCTTATTGTCGGGCACATAAATAAAAATCTTCATATACTCCATCCCATATCTGTTTAACACCTGTTCACCTGTTTTCCATTCAGTTTAACTCAATCCATTCGTTTGAATTCAATTTTTGAATCGTTTGAATTCAGTTTCGCTCAATTATTCTTTAATTAGCCTTTTTGTCTATTTCACTTCTTTGTTGAACATAACATGTTCAAACAAAATATTTAACTCGTTCATAACCAAATTGAATTTCAATTTTAATTCTAGTTCTCCTTTCTATTTTGAATATAAATTTTCAAATCGAATTTACTAATTCAAGCCCCAATATCCATTCGAAATCTCCTTAACTAATTTTTATTCAATTTAGTTAATTCTATTCAATAAATCAAAATCTAGTTTCTGTTTCAAAAATCATATTCATTTACACAACTTGAATTCGCATATATTTTACAACTCAACTCTGAAATTTTCTAAATAGAAAATTCGGATTTTATCGCTTAAAATCCTTTTATAATATTAAATAAACCATTATGGCTTTAAAACGATTCTGGCGCTGCTTTTCTGAAAATTTGATTTTGACATAACTCAAAATCTATACGACGAAATTTATATTTTTCTCCTTCATTAGAAAACTATTATCAAACCGGTCCTGACGTTACTTGTTTCAAAGAATTCCGACTTCAATCGAGTTCTATATATTCAATTGAAGTTCGAATCGCTATTTTTCGAACTGCAGCGCTGCGGCGAGTTCGTTTTAATTATATTTATATATATAAACTTTTAAACTTCTAAACTTCTTTAAAATGAATTCAACTCCAATTAACTCTGCTTGATTCAAATTCAAATCTCACTTTTATTTGAAATTCTAAATTCAAATTCCAATTCCTTTTCTATTTGGTATTCAAATTCAATATTTGAATTTCTATTTGAATTCCCTTATTCAAACTCTATATTTAAATTCCATTTGAACTTTCTATATTCCAATTTCTATCTTTGAATTCTATTGGAATTCAAATAGTCAAACTCCTTTTAAATTCTATATTCAAAATTCCATAGTTTAAAACCCATTTGAATTTCATATTTAAATCCCATAGATTAAATCCTATTTGAATTCAATTTGAATCTCTCACATTCAAATTTCATTTTTCATTTCCGACCCCATTTGAATTCTAATATTCAAGCTCATTTTAACACCATTTGAATTTCTTTACTCAAATCCATTTGAATTCCCTTGAATTCAAATTCCATTTCAAAATCCTTTGGATTTCCTATTTTGAAATCCTATTTGAAATTCTATTTCCAATTCTACTTTGAAATCCTATTTTCAAAGTTTATTTCAAATTCTATTTTGAAATCTCATATTCAAATTTCTACTTGAATTTCTGTATTCAATTCCATGTTCAAATTCAATACTCGAATTTCTATTTCAAACCTCTATTCAAATTTCATATTTAAATTCCATTCAAATCTTTATTCAAATTTCATATTTAAATTCCATTCAAATCTCTATTCAAATTTCACATTTGAATTCTTCCTTGAAATACTATATTTCAAATTCTATTCAATTCTTCTTTGAAATTCTATATTTCAAATTCTATTTTGAAATTCTACATTCAAATCTCTATTTGAATTTCTTTATTCGAATTCCTTCGAATTCAAATTTTATTTTAATTCCTTGAATTCAAGTTCTATTTTTCATTCTAGTTTTGTCTACTCAAATTCTATTTGAACTTCCATTTGAATTCCTAATATTCAATTTCCTCTTAAAATTCAAATATTTAAACTCCTTTTAAAAATTCAAATGTTATACTCAAATTTCATTTGAGTTATATATTTAAAAATTCCATTTCACATCCTATTTTGAAATTTCATTTCAAATTCCAATTTCACGCTGGTATTTCTATTTTTGAATTATCAAATGATAATTCTTTCACTTCACTTATAACTTCGTTATAAAAGAACTATTTATAAACTTCGTTCATAAGAAACTACTTGTTTTATTTTCCAAAAACAAGTTTATATTTTATTTCCATTTGAAATTCAAATTCTATTTTAAAAATAGAATTTTTCCTTTTTAAATCTTAAATATCCTTCCACGATATTTTTAAATATCATTACTTAAGCCCAGTGATATTTAAACACACAAAGCAACAAATTATTTATTTTTCTAACACATCATATATAACAATATATATGCAAACAAATAAACAAACAGATAATATATTTTTGAGGAATCCAGTTGGATTCCTCCAACCTGTTTTCCTGCATCCACAGATGTTAGCACATAAATAATACCCATTCTGCTTCGTGGCAGAATATCGCGGTATAGAAGGTCATCCACTAATCATAGCGTGGGGCGTATAGGGTAATCATCCGCTATGAAACTGCGGGCATCCGCTAATGAGACTGCGGGAATCCAACTAACCAATCAACCCAATATATATATATATAATAGCCTAAATAACTAATATATATAAAACAACCAGAAATCATTCAGCAAGCAACAACCAATTATTTTTAATGAAATAAAAATAATTCTAAAGGTGAGTGAGATTTACTCACCAGGGATTTTCCTTTGTCGCATACTTATTTAACATTCTCCATCGTCTCGCCTTTCCGTCTTCTTGAATAAATTAATTTAGTACCTACCATTAATTTAATTCAACGGTTAAATGATTTTTAATTTAAACTACCCTATCCTATAGATTAATTTATCCTATGTATTTTCAAACACTTAACCATATATATTTTCAATGCTTACCTAAATAAATAAACAACGACTTTAATTACCTTTTCCACTTCCTTTTACAAAAAATTAGATTTCCAGTTATATAAACAAATTTCCATACCTTATTTAATTTAAATTTGTTTCCACACAAATAAAAATACATAAGTAAATTTTTCTCTTGAAATAAACTCATACCCTAAATCATCACTAATTTCTTAAATTAAATAAATAATTTTTCTTACTTTAACTAAACTTAAATCCTTGTACTACAGTTTATAAATTTTAAATGAATTAAAAATGTTACTAGCTAATTTAATTAAGAACTAAATCTATTATTCACCTTTTTATCCTCTTGATTCCTTCCACTGCTCGTCCCATAAGCCACCGCGACTTCCCCTTTCGCTGTTCCTGAATCGCCCCATCCCAGAACCCCAAATCGCGACTCAAAATCGAGCTCGAGTTCACCTCAAAATCAAGAGCCTAACTCCCTTTCAGCTCGCAAGCCTCCAGAAGCCCGAACCCCCAAAATCGAAACCGCATCTGAACTTAAAATCGTCGAAAACCCCGTACCCTTCGCAGAACATGTTCGGCAACTTCGTTTTTGATTTTGATTTCATTCGAATTGATTTCGAATTCCGAAACAAGAAAAACAGAAGGCGGCTTTTGATTTTTAGGCTTTTAGGAGGAGCGGTGTATTATATAAGGGAAACATGTGGTTTTTAATTGAACAGAGAATGAATTAAAAGAGAAGCCTTTGTATGTGATTATAAGGGAGAACGGAAATGGATGGAAAATCATAGAACGAGGTCGCGTTTTATAGATGAGGGGGGGAAAGACAGAAGGTACACAGGCCATTAAAATTGTGTTTCCCTGATAACGAGAGCGGGAGACAGTTTTGTGGCTCGAGGGAACTAGGTTTCCATAGGAAGTAAATTAGGTCGGCTGATAAAACATTTGATAGGAATTTATTTAATTTGATAACTAAAATATCTTGTGGTACCCTTATTCGAAAATCAGAACCGCTATTTTACCGCAACCATTGTTATTTCAACAGTTTAACACATTCTGAACTAACCGAATATATTTTATATTTAATTTAAATGTATATAGAATAATCATTTTAAATAGATGAAAAATAAATTTAAATTTATAAACAAATAAATTCCTCGATAATATATCATTACCATTATCGATTACATTCACATAGAATTTATATTTATTATCTGAACTGTTTTGATTCAATTCTAACTTCGAATTCAATATATATCCCGTATTACGGTAGTTAGATTTATAACTCAATATGAAAATCGATTTATATTATCAGCTCTATATTATAAATAATATTAAATATTTAAAATAAACCGACCAAAAAATCTGGGTCGTTACAGAATTCAAATCAATTCATTTCCATAGTTAAATTATTTGACATCCATAATTCATTTCATTAATGTAATTTTCACGTCAAACACATTCAACAATCAAATATCCAATAAATCAAGTAAATTCAGTTTATTTCCATTCCATGTCCTTCATAATATTTTATAACGATTTACCGCTATTTTTATTTATTTAAAAAAATCCCATTTATTTAAACGATGCTTCAGGCCATAACATGGCCATGGCGCTATTTTTCTTCATATTTGATTTACACATATCTGAAAAATCTAACCATTGGATCTTTACAAATTTTATATCATTGAAAAGATCATTTCAAAGCGGACCCAACGGTTCCAGTTTTGGGAAAATCTGACGGTCGGATCTCCCGGTATAATCATTTAAAGTTACGATTTCAAAATACGAACTGCACCGTCGTTATTTGTTTTATTTTAATTATATTTATATATATATATAATCCATTCTGGTGTTGTTTTCATTCAGATTTGAATTAAACATTTCAAAAAATATAACTGTTGGATCTTTGTAAATTTAGTATCGTTGGAAAGATATTTCCAAAGCGGACCCAACGGTTTCAGTTTCGGGAAAATCTGATGGTCGGATCTCCCGAAATAATCGTTTAAAATTACGATTTTAAAATACACACTACAGCGTCGTTATTCATTTTATTATAATTATATTTATATATATGTATATCTGTATATGTATATGAATATAATCCGTTCTTCGATTTCCAAACCATTTTCATTTCACATATTTAATAAAAATAATATTTTTACCTAACAAATATTCATTTCAACACATGACTATTTTTAACACTTCATATATATAATAAAAATGTGATTTTTTTTTAAAACAATTTATTTCAAAACATGAATATTTTTAGCGATTCATATATATTATAAAAATGTGATTTTTATCGTTTAAACAATTTATTTCAAACATGAATATTTTGTATACTTCATATACATGATAAAAATGTGATTTTTATCTTTCAAACAAATTATTCGTCATATGAATATTTTTCCAACACATGAATATAAATCAAACCCATGAATATTTCAGAAAATTTCGGCAGCATAACGGCAGGGGGTTAAAAACTAGCACCGTCCCGAGTACGGCTCCTCACACTACCTTACGCCTCGCAGCGTTCCCTAAGGGGGTTACCCTTATAATATAAATATTTCAATCATTTTCATATCCCAATGGATTTTTCCACCAACAATTCCAATTTGGTTTCAACCACAAACAATCATTATCAACTATTCGCATTTATCAACCAAATTTCACGTCAACCAAAATCCAAACAATCACGACCACTATATATCGTCCATGGTTTGTGGACAAGGGGAGTATATATATATATACGTATATAAATATATTTCAATTCTATTTGAACTCCATTCAACACACATATAATTTTTACAACGCATATATAACTTATACATCGCATATATAATTTATACAACGCTTATACATGTGGTGTACAATGCTTATATAACTTATACATCGATTATATAATTTATACATCGCCATTCCATATCGTTTATAATTTAGAAATCTCACATTGAGTTCCACTCCTCCAAAAATTGTAGGAAGCTCCAAAAATTCTCCGGTCTCTTCTAGAATGTAGAAGACGTCCACATGGTCTCGGTGCCTCTTGTTTCACCGCATTTCGACCATATAGCAAAAGGATACAATTTTTATTCAAATAATCAATTTTGTAACGGTTTTAAACTGTTATAAATGGTTTTAAATAACCAACCCATTACCTTTCAATAAACGTTTAAACCTAGGTCTGGATTTTTCATCGAATCCATGAAGTGATTAGACGATCAGGTTCCGCAGCGTCGAAGGGGAAGGGAGGACGCACGTGCACCTGAAGCGGGGCCCACTTCGGTGGCTGAAATAAGCGGCGGTGGAGACTTGAAGACCTCAACTTTGGGGGCGCGAATCTCCCAAAATACTGAGCGAGGGGGTGCGAACCAGGTATGGATTTGAAGCGGGGAGGAAGATCTTCAAAAAGTTCAACTGGGGCAGGGGCTGATTCGAAGCGGATTCGCTGGAAATCGATCGGGAACGATGGAACCTCTTCCATCGTCGAGAGCAGGTTAAGGGGGGTTTCTGATTTTTTTTTTATTAAATTAAATAATGAAAGAAAAAATTCTATTCGCCGATATTTATATTATTTCAAAAATTAGGGGTTTTTCCATACGACTCTTATTCAAACCCAACGACTGTCGTCCCTAGCTAAATACCCCCATTTCGAACACAATGGAATATGTTTTGTAGGCCCATTCGACTGTTTCAGCCAGTTATTCTTCAAATTAAAATATAAAACATTCAAATATGGATATGAACGTACATTTCAATTTGCCAGGACCACATACTGATCTCAAAAATTCCAGAAAAATAAATCTAGCTATGTTTGGACGATACGGTCCCAACAAAACTGATTTCGTCGAATTTGGAGACCTTTGAAAAATGGCCATTTTCTGGTCGATCCAAATTGATTGAAATTTGCCAAACGCATTTTCTTTTGCCATGCTCACATATTAACTCCAAAAATTATGGAATTTGAAACCTAGCAATAATTTGATATTACGGATCCAACAAAAGTGGTTTCTTCGAAAAACGGAGGTCGTTTGCAAAATGTCTATTTTCAAGGGCTATATTAACTCCATAGCGACCTTTCTGAAAATTCATTTAGCCATAACTTTTGATTCCCGCTATGAAATCTCGATTTTTTAAGATTTGTTAGAAAGATATTCTTAAACAGATTTAAATATTTTTGGTTTCACTAAAATCCGTTTTATTTTGCATCCTGTACAGTCAGTCAAAGTTCGAATTCAAATTTTCAAACTGTCGTGCTATTTCGGGCCTTGTTTTATAATTAATTGAATTACATTCGCTATAATTTCGATCTAAACAAATTTTTGGTCATTATTATTTAAAATAATTTATTTTAAATATTCAAATCCACTAAAATTGTCAAAATAAATTTTTTAAATTGGTTCAGATTTTCCGGGTTGTTACACCGGAGGTCTTTACATCGTTTGGATGATTACTGATGTCTTGATTGGGCTGTACACCCAAGACAAGGTAATAAGTCGTGATCGTCCAGACGTACTTGGAGATCGACCGGATATGCGAGGGCCTCTCTCCTGTATTGGACATATGGGACGAGGAATAAGGTGCTTCCGGTTTCGTTCAGACCTAGAACGAACTTGTAAATGGATGTGGGTCTGACATCGGATTTCATTCTGTGTGATTGATAGACATCGGTTGCATAGCGTGAATTGCCTGTGCGGCATGCTAAGATGCAAATGATCAAGGCTCCTATTGAAAAGCAGAGTCTTGTAGTTGATGATCAAAGCACGACTTTAGTATAGCATAGCTTTGTAGCGTTAATTCGTGAGCCTCGCACCCCGGTGTGAACCAGAAACGGGAGAGGACATTAGGGAGGACATGCGTTTCCTTCTAGCTAGGAGTGGCGTCAGCGTTTTGCAAGCCCTGACGTTTTACTTATGTGGATGATGGATAGCGAGGCGTCTCGGTTATATCGGTCGTTCTAGAGCCGATGGTTTGGTCGGGATATGACCAGTTTACACCCATATGGCGGGGAAACGCATTGATCAGGCATTTTAATCCATTCCGTGTGGACCGGCCCTGACGATCTAAGGTACAGTTGCAGCTATTCCTGAGGCTCGAGCTAGACAGTCTTGAAGCGGTAAGGACGATCTCTTGCCTTGGTTCACAGATAGAAATCTAACTTCCAATACGATATTTTGCGGTTTTGATTGTAGAGCCTAGTATGGTGACATAGTGGGAAGGGGCACTCATGCCGTCTATGATTGATACATTTATATTTGAAATTGTTTTGACACTATACACTTATAGTAATAGTAAAATATGAAATTTCACGTACCAAGCATTTTTGGTTATTATAAGGTAAAAACTCTATCCTCCGGCTTGCGTTGCATTATGTGATGGGACCTCAGACTTATAATAGCTTCATTGTTCTTTATTTAGCATTGCGCTATTTGTTTTATGCACTAGTATTCTTGGGGGTAAACCCGTTCCATGTTATACGGCGTGGTTCCTTGATTTACCTAACTTTAAAATCAAATTAATAACTGTTTTAGTTCTCAAACTAGTCACATGACTAACCTGGAGTTTATTGTTTTAACCTAAACTTTGGGTGCCCCTATTTTCCATATGAGTAGCTAGTAGTATTGGTTTTGCAGATTTATATTCACAGGATTCTGGTTTACAGTTGGAACTATACTCGGAAAGCACTGTATCCGTGTATTTCTTCCATTTGTGTTTTGTATTGTTTCTCCACTGCTATGTATTTAAATGTAATTTAAATCTCTGATATTTGTCGAATGTATATATTTATTCATACTATGTTATATTCTTGTATTCTGATGGAATTTTTGTAATAAGCAATGAAATGTTCTTTTGTTTGTGTTCTAATTCGTCTTGTTCTCAAAGCAATCCGTTCTTCCTCTTCTCTTCGGAGACCAGGGAAGTTTCGGGTCCTTACAATATCTCTCAATCCGTTCAACGAAATTTGTTGATTCCAAAGCGAAAAATGTAGTGCTTGATCTCCTCTTCGCATCAGTACAGTGATTTGTGGTAGATCGAAGTGGATTGTCCAGAATTTGGCTACAAAGGGCGCGCATGTTTGAGGCGATTGATGGAGGAGGAGGCCGCCGAGTTCATTATGGCATGGGGCGCTGGGGTTGTTCGAGATGACGGTCGCGGTGGTGCATCCCGATTGAATTCTAATTATGTATATATTGGTGCGTGATTCATAGGGGAATCACGAGTTGGGTTACAGTGTTTCTCTGGAGCAGGCGCAATGCAGAAGAAGAGGTAAAATGCAGGGTGCTGAAATGGTGACTTATATGTAGGTGAGATGGTTTTATATTATTTTATTTTATTTAAAAACTCAAATGTGTTAACGTTTATAACTTTTTCATATGAGCTCCAATTGACACACGGTTTGTTGCGTTGGAATCGTATCGACGAGCTCTTCGCGATGGCGCTGATTTGGATGAATTTTGAAATAGGTAAATTTTGGATTCCAATCTCATTTGAAATCAAGGTGAGTGATTAAACTCACTCACGCCTGAGTAAAGTATTCTTATATTAGTTAAATTAATACCACATCGTGATATGATTGTATTAATTGATGTTTGGTAGTTTAAATTGCATATTTATATTGATTCGCATCGATTGTGCAGTTTAATTTGATTATTATATTAAATTTTACAGTTAAGATAAAAATCAACATTTAATTGCCAGTTTAAAATCTAACATCGGATAATTAGCAAATTTATACGATATTGATTGTTTGTATGTATTGATGTGATGTACGGTTTAGATTTGATATATTTGAGATATTAATGCATGTTGTGTAAATTTATCCATTATGCACCTTGATTTTGATATGACCCTTGTTCATGCTGATTAATCCAGACCAATTACCTTAGATGTTACAGGCATCGAATAAACCCGGGATTAATCATGAAAATGAATTAAGAACATATGTTGAAATGATAAATACCTATGACCAGATTTTGATTTAAATGATATATATCCTTTCCTAAAATACTAAAATTAAATTTTAAGTATTACTTGGCTATTGGATAGAAAATTATATACGGACACCGGTTGGTCAAATAAATTTTTTTTTCTTAAATTTTGGAATGTTGTTTTAAAGACAATATAAATGATATTATTAATCGATTTTCTTTGAGTTTGAACTTTAAGCTTTGAAATTTTAAATTTTAAAGAATTCGTTATTGTGGATAACTGCAGTTAAAACTGAATTGAATACGAACTAAATTTATCGAAATTGAATTGTTTATCCATCATTGATATTTAATTTAAATTAACTCAATTTGAAAAAATAATTTAAATGTGGACTCGAGATTTTTATAAACGAATAATTCAAAGTGAGAATTATAATTGAAATTTAATTATTTAAATCGAATTATTAAATCAAATTGTCTAAATTGAACTGTTGAATCAAATTGAAATATAAATTGTACGTTGAATCTTTTCGAATTAAGATATCAAAATTTAGTCAAATTGATTTGAAACTGGAATATGGTTTCCAGTTTGGTTGAATTTTGAAGAAACGATTCTAATTCCAACTATAGTATTTTTAAACCATTTTATAAACTATTTTATAGTAATAATATTCTTTATAAACTTTTTTACCTTATAAATATTTTATTTAATAATAATTTTAAATAGACCATTATAACAATTTAAAATTTATTTTATAAACTACTTTATTATTTTAACTATAAATTTTACTAAATTTGATTATTCTATTTAGTTATAAACTATTTATTTTTCAAGCTATTTCAATTATATATCTAAATTATTTTAAATATGCTTTTGACTGTTTGAATATTCAAATTATTTTAAGGTTGGAGTTATTTCAAGATTTGAGTTGGTTTAAATAGAGATTTAATTTGAAAGTATACCCTATTTTGAATATGAAGTGGTTTTAAAGAAAAATATGATATTTTGATATGAAGTACGAACACCTTTGAAATGTTAAATACGACCGGTGTGCATAATGTAAACGTTTGGTTGTTAAAGAGACCGGGATCAGATATTGTTATACTCTCTGTCAATACCGAAAACCACTTTAACAACTGTGTACGCAGTGGAGTTCCAAATGAAGTAGGATGGATTTGGAGGCGATTACTGGATTTGAAGAAAGAGAACGATGATGGATAGCATTGACCTTCAGGTCATAATTAAAATGACTAAAACAGGAGTCATACCCAGGTTAATGTGAGCTAGCTCCTCTAAGAAGACATGCTTCTTCGATACCATATATATTACTTTATGATTGATTGGCTCTTTGATTTTTGGAAGCATAGTCCGGGGTGGACGGTAGTCGCGGTTATGCGTTATCACCAACCTGGGTCCGCAATCCGGTAGAATCCTGCTGATGGGTATTGCCTCGATGCCTTGTCATATTTATCCCAACCGAGCCCCCTACGATTTTGATTTAACGTTTTCGTATAGGGCGCATCCCTATCCACTGACCGTTGCTGGTGTTTTATATGCAATGTTTAAGACAATATATAAAAGGTGTAAGGGTAAAAATGTAATCCCGCTTACGCTATTTTAATATTTATATTTAACCACAGACATTATTATAATAGCGTATTATTTTATATAATATCTAGTTTAACGGATCCTTAGGAGATGGAAATTTCCGTAACATCTCTTAAGTTATTGCATTCATATTATCACATGAATTTGATTTTAACTGATATGAGAATATTTTAGTTCTGATTCGACTATTTTTGTCTTTTCATTTATGCTTGGGTCAGCCTGAGTTTTCAGTTATTGAAGACAATGTTATGAAGATGAAGATGGAGCTAAGCTGACGTATTTGTTATTATTACTCCGCTGCAAATATTGGTATGTTTATGATAATTAACTATGATAATTGTTGTAAAATATAATCAAATGTATGTTTTAACAGCTTCATGAACTGTTATATATTTTTAACTTCCGCTGTGAGATTTTGCGATTATCTTTCTTCTTTTTTCTTTCTTCTTTTCTCCCAATAACTATCTATATTTCAGATTTTTTTAAGTCGACATGTAAGTATCATTGTCGATTTGAACGGTCAAAAATGTAGGTGGTTACATATGGAAATATATCCATACGTCTAACACACCTGTGTCAGCTGTGCATCTTCCTTGTTGTCGAGCTAAAGCTATATATAATTACAGTACCATATCCATAATCTTTTCCACCTAGGCTTTCATATATATATATATATATATATATATATATATATATATATATGATTTATGAACTTTTTTTTAACACAGGCTAGATTCATGTTGGATGAGGAATGGCAAAAGGTCCCCCATATTTCGGCAAATGGAGTTTATTTTTAGGTGTTCAAAATGCATATAAGTTAATAAATTGGTCAAAGTTAAGTCCAAGGAGGAAAGACTTCAAATGAAATCGGATAATAGACGAGGAAACACTGTATTTATAAGAAATCGAGAAAGAAATCTCGCTCTTGGTCTTAAATATTTAGTAAAAAATTAAGGCGTATCAGCTTCCCAAATTTGATGAATGATGTTATCCCGTGGATTATAATGCATATCGGGAATATCATTGATATTTGTCTCGATGTTAGAATATTGCAATGTATCTCCTATGTCCTTAGCTGTGAATCTAACCATAACCTCGCAAACATTTGACCAAAACATAATCGTTTTTTGCTTGAGGATTCCAGAAACTAGTATTATCTACGTTCGCATAGAATAGAAATATGGATAGTGTAACAACCCGCAATTTCTGAACCAATTTAAATGTTTTATTTTAGTTATTTTAATGGATTTGAATATTTAAAATGAATTATTTTAAATAATAACGACTAAAAATTTATTTTAATCAAAGTTAAAACATATAAATTTATTTTAATTATAAAACGAGCCTAAAATGGCGTGGTAGTTTGAAAAATTGATTTTAAATTTCAAATGAATGTACAGTACTCAATATAAATCGGATTTCAGTAAAACCAGAAACATTTGAATCGGTTTAATAATATCTTTCCAATGAATGTAAGAAACAGATATTTCATTATATAAATTATTTCATTATATAAATTAAACGTTATGTCCAGTTTAAAATTCAAAATAGTCGTTATGGAATTTAATTATATTTTAAATATATATGTATATAGCCCTTAAAAATAGCCATTTTGCAAACGACCTTCGTTTTCAACGAAACCACTTTTGTTGGATCTGGAATGTCAAATTATTGCTAGACTTCAAATTTCATAATTTTTGGAATTAATATGTGAGCGGGGTAAATTCAAACTTGTTTTGTCAGTTTCAGTTTGAATTTAATCGACTGAAAAACGCCATTTTTCAAATGATCTCCAAATTCGACGAAATTAGTTTTGCTAGGACCGTATCGTCAAAACATTTCTAGATTTATTTTTCTGTAATTTTTGGAGTCAGTATGTGGCCCCGGTAAATTAAAAGTACGTTTAAATTCAATACATATTGATCCATATTTTAATTTTGATGAAAACTGATCGAAACTGTTGAATTGGCTAACGAAACATATTCCATTGTGTTCGGAATGGGGGTATTTAGTTAGGGACGGTAGTCGTTGGGTTTGATTTGGAGTTTGTATTAATAAACATGTATTTTTGAAATTAAAAGAATTAAATTTAATAAAATATTAATTATATAAATACACCCCCCCTCCCTCACAGCAAAACCCTAACTGTCGTCTCATTCTACATACGGATGAAATCATCCGATTTTCCCCTTCTATTTTCTTCAAATCCGTCCCAAATTACAAAATGATTTCTATACAAAAATTAAAGAGAAAGGTTTGATCTTCAAATGGTTATGGTTGAGATCATCGTTTGGGATTTAGATTGGGCAAAAAATTTCTAGAAACTAGCGGCGCTCATGGCAAATTTCAGGCCGCTACAGACCGGCGAGTTAGACCATAGTCTCGGCGGTAAGGGAGGAGAGTAAGGGATATCACGTGACGTTGTATGATCGGAGTCCGACTGCGAGATGGCGACACAAGGTTGGATTGAAGAAATCGACAGTGATGGGTTTAAACGATGCCAATTTCCAGAAAAATAATAGAAGAAGAAGAGGCAATGTTTTTTAAAACATTATTAAAGAGAATTAGTGTAATTTATTTATTTAATTTTAATTTAATTACTCGTTAAGATGTTCGATGTATAATATGCCATATCTCCTTCATTCGAGGTCCAAATCCAACGATTCAAAATGCGTTGGGCTCGTCTAGGTGAACACTACGCAATGGAACTGATTGGGACATAAACGAAGCAACTTATAATTTTAGGCAAATTCAAATCCAGACTCTTTGGAAATTCAGAAAAAAAACTGGTGGAGTGGAAACGAATGTGAGAACTCTTTCTCACTCAACTATTTTTGTTATATAATTATATCATAGGTTGCAGACGGGGCTTAGTATCTCTTGACACTATTTTTTTTAAACCATGGATGATTGGTATGATATGATTGTGTTGTGGTAAAATTGTTGGATTGAAATCGACGATGTATGAAATTATATGTGCATTGTATAAAACATATATATGCTATATATAAAATAGTCATGATAGGGAAATATTATTAGTTCGATAAAAATATAATTATTATTGCATATATTCAGTATATAAAAGTGTCATTATATGGAATAGTTAATTATTGGGTAAAAATATTATTTTTAACAAATATATACGATATATAAAATTATCATGATATGAAATTGGAATAAATATCCATTTACAAGTCGGACGACTTGTTTATGTACACCTATTTATTTGATCTTGATTGGGACAGTAATTTTTACACATCGCCCAACTTCATAAATAATTATCAGTATTTGTTGTTTGAAACCCCACACGGGTATTGGGATGATATTTGACATACACTAATCCCAATATTTAGTTGTATGTCAATTGATGGGTTAACAGACTTAGATGAGCATTATTTATTTATTTATTTTAACGCTTATACAATTGTAGAATGCAATCTGGTTGATGTGTGAATGTGTAATGACTATTTATCATTATTGTTGAGTACATTCGATGTATGAAATCCATATATATAACTGAAATTATATGGTAATTGATTGAGTCGCATTCCGATTCAGAAATAAAGAATATTTTAAAATAAATAATATTTTAAAATAATACAATATTCAAAAAAGAATCGAAATATTATTTTGATGTCCGATTTGGGATGGACATGAAAATATTGAAATGTGGTAGCCGAGTTATGTAGTTAAATGCCATTTTTACCGAAACAGGTTTGTCGATCAATTTTATTCAATTTATAATGGATTTGAAAAGGAAATGGATTTCAAAACCAGATATTTTGAAAATATTATCATTTTAATATTATAATGATATAGAATATTCAATTTTGATTCAAAATTGAAAAAGAAGTTAAAATCGTTTTAAAACGAATTTATAAATATTTTATAAAATATGTTTTAAATAGAAATCGATGATATTATATATATATATATATGTATGTATGTATGTATGTATATATAATGGCCTGAATAGAACGTGCCAAGCAGCGACTGTTCGCAAATTTTGACCATTAACCTCAAATTGATGTAACGGGAGATCCAACCATCAGATTCTCCTAAATTAGACGGATGTTATGGAGGAACCTGGAAGATATATATCGTTATTCCTAATACGATATTTGTTGATTTCAGAATTTGATATTGAATATAAGCCGATATAATTTCTACTCAGAGCCTTGTATTTAATATTAAATTGGATTTTGGGTCTGTCGTGAATGGTGTCTTTATTAACACTGTTCTTAAACCTAGTTGAGAAAAGAATAAATCTTTTAATTAAGATTTGGTGAACTTTACCGATTAATTAATTTAATTGGAACTGAATTGGATTTTGGGTTTGTCGAGAATGGTGTCTTTAATAACACTATTCTTAAACCCCGATGAGAAAAGAATAAATCTTTTAATTAAGATTTAGAGAAGTTTACCAATTAATTAATATTTAATTGGAATTGAATTGAAATGGGATTTTGGGTTTATCTTGAATTGAGATTTGATGGAAATTTTCCAAAGTAAAGTTTTCCAATTTAATATATTAAATTTGAATTGAATGGAATTCGATTTGGTAATGATCAAGACGAGCTTCTGTGAAGGAAGACTGTTATTATATCTAGAATTCAAAAGGCTCCGTTGTTATTCCATCTATATTATTAGTCTAATATGGAAATTCATACTGATTATGATTTGATTTCCGTGAAGATTCCATTTTGATGGAATATGATTTTGGGGTTTATTGTGAACTGTGTTTTAAGTGACATTAGTTCTTTGACCCAGTTAATGACAGGATTAATTTTCCTAAAAGTTGAATAACCATAAAGGAACGATTTTTGATATTAAAACCAAGGTGGAGTTTTAATGAATCTTTAATTAGATTGAAATGAGAATAGGATAATTAAATTTATCAAATTGGAGAAATGATCGAGAATGGAGTAGTACCAGTTTCCCTCTATGCGATAGTTAAATATTTAATTTGATTTGAAACGACAAATGGTAATTAATTTTACCAATAACACAGTGGGTGTTAGATATGGAGTACTACCAGTTTTGCTCCATGGTATGAATAGGTTGGGATTGGAAAAATAAAATAAATGATTACTTCGTTATGGCTCGATAATCCCGACGAATTTTATAAACCTTAATTTGGTTTAGAATTGTGGAAAGATAAGATAAAATCTTTTGAAAACGATATCAAAAGGAAGATTAAAGAGAAAATTTAAAAGCATTTAACTTTGATAAAATTAATGGGAACCTTTCCCAAATATATGAATATTTGAATAAAAGAATATTCTGAATTGGAATGAGGCGTATAATGCTTTTTTATAGCACTTGATTATAAGATATGCGAGTTATTTGGAAAGACCGGGTTTAACCTATTCTGAATAACTGATACGGCGACTAAATGTCGAAGATATGAAGACGGTGGTAGAAGATCGGAGATCCTCACATCGTTTGGATGATTACTGATGTCTTGATTGGGATGTACACCCAAGACAAGGCAATAAGTAGGGATTGTCCAGACGTACTTGAAGATCGACCGGATATGCGAAGGCCTCTCCCTTGTATTGGACATATGGAACGAGGAATAAGGTGCCTCCGGTTTCATTCAGACCCAGAACGGACTTGCAAATGGATAGTTTGTTTGACATTCTATTCCTATATACTGTTATCATTGATTTCTTCTAAATATATATCTGTTTGGTGGCGGAGAATTTATTCTCTTGCTTAACACCCTTCTTTGAGACGTACGAGCTTAGAGGTTATATATTGGTGGAAATCAATGGTACGATATGGATTGACAGTGTGGCATGCTGAGATGCATGGATCAAGACTTTTGTTGGAAAGAAAAGTCTTGTGGTTGATGATCAAAGCACGGCTTTAAATAGCATAGCTTTGTGTAGCATTAGTTCGCTAGCTTCACTTCCAGGTATAAACCTAAACGGGATTAGGGACGTAGGTAAATGGACATATGTTATTTCTTGCTACGAGTAACGTCATGGAATGGATCCCAGACTGCTTACCTATGTGGATGTTGGAAACTTTATTGATGGAAAGCGAGGTACCCCGGATATTATTTGAGTCCCTAGTGGCTCTTTATTGGTCGACTAACTGACCAATTTTATGAGTTTCGATAGAACCGGCTAACATATAGTTTATGGTATAACTAATCATCGACGGATGACTGGCTCTGCAAAAGCCAAGAGTTGCCCTTAGGTGTGATCCTAAGGAATCGCTAGTGTGTCTCGAAATCGGAAGGACGATCCCTTGCCTTGGTTCATAGATGGAAACCCAATTTCCAATACGTGATTTCACGGTTTTAGTTGTAAATAAATAAATATATATATATATGGCGACGTAATATAATAGTACCTACGCCGCCTATGATTAATACATTTATATTTGAAGTTGATTTCTTCACTTATAGTAATAATAAAAGATGAAATTTCGCGTATCAAGCATATTTGGCTATTATAAGGGAAAACTCTATATATCCTCAACTGTGTTCATTGTGTGATGGGACTTGAGTCTTATAATAGTTTCATTTTTTTCTTTAGCATTGCGCTGTTATTTTTATGCACTAGTATTCATGGGGGATAAACTTGTTCTGTGTTATGCAGCGTGGTCTCATGATTTACCAAACTTTAAAATAAAAGTTAATAACTGTTTTAGTTCTCACACCAGTACCATGACTGACCTGTAGTTTCTTGTTTTAACCTAAACTCTGAGTGCCCATCTTTTCCACACCGGCAGCTAGTAGTTTCGGTTTTTGTAGATATTTCTTTACACTGGATCCTGGATTTAAGCTGGAGCTATATTCGGAAAGCTTTGTATCCGTGTATTTCTTTCAGTTGTTACAGTTGATGTCTTCCACTGCACATTATATTCATGTATTATATTTTCCGCTGCTTTGTATTTTAAACTCTGGTATTATTTTTCTGTTATGTAATATTTATTTATACTCTGATATATTCTTGTACTCTGATGTAATTGTGGTAATATCAATGGAATGTTCTAGTGTTTGCGTTTTGATGAGTCTATTCTCAAAGTAATCCGGGCTTTTCCGTAAGGCGGATTTCGGGTCGTTTCATCGTGGTATCGGAGCTTTGGTATACAAATCTAGAGAGCAAGACACATTAGAACCGAACAAAAGAATTCATCAGAGATAGGATTAGTAATATCCTATGAGATTGACTCATTAGAGATAGGGTTAGTAATACCCTGGAATGAGTTTGAAGAGTGTTATTTGTATTCATAAAATTAAAAACAAATTTAATTTTGAAAATTATATCTTATTATACGTATTTGAATATTTTATTTTAAATTGATTTTGGACTACCAGGTATATGAAGATTTTACATATATGCCTAGCTAGCGCATATACGAAGTCTCAAATATACTGGATGGATATAGAATCACACTCTAGTCGCCCGGAGATGATTCTGGTGATTGATATATCATCAGCAACATTTATGTTCAGTTTCGAAAGTAGGATATCTATATGATTCCAATCGACTGGTGTGAGAACCACAACTTAGTTAGATTTTATTGTTTGTGATTTGACACTAAAAACATGATTTTTAGTATATATAGAACCTATAAATTTGTAAAGCTAATCAATTAATTGATTGCTAACTGTGATGTATGATTATTAGTTAACTAATTAAAATATTGGAACGATAAAACCAATATGTGAATGAAAGGTAAATTTTAGCCAAATTGAATCAAATATTGAACTGAACTAAAAATTGATTAGAATTGCATATATGTACATGTGTATATATATTGAACAGGTCATAGTATGGAAGCTAAGAAGAGGAATAAAATTGTATGCCCGACAAATAGGTACATATTTACTGTATTTAATGGGATTTTGATGATTTTATAAGCCGATTGGCTTTTTCTTTTCTTTTTTTGAATTGATGAGGTCCCTGTGAGGCAAGTTACAGTTTTACCGATCAGCCCGTACAAAGAAGGTTATGGCGAAATTTTTCAAAAATTTAGGGTGTTAGCCAAATTTTTGAGAGATTAGAAAATTCTTAGAAACTAAAAAGCTGAAGAATGAAAGCCAAAATGAAAGTTCAGTTGGTTAGTTAAACAACTTTGAGCTTCATTCCTTTTCGAGGACGAAAAGATTTTAAGTGGGGGAGATTGTAACAACCTGGAATTTCTGAACCAAATCAAAAAAAATATTTTAGTTATTTTAATGGATTTTAAATATTTAAAATGATTTATTTTAAATAATAACAACTAAAAATTTATTTTAATCAAAGTTAAAACATATAAATTTATTCTAATTATAAAACGAGCCTGAAATGGCGTGGTAGTTTGAAATTCGATTTTAAATTTCAAATGAATGTACATAATTAATATAAATCAGATTTCAGTAAAAAACAGAAACATTTGAATCAGTTTAATAATATCTTTCTAACGAATATAAGAAACTGAGATTTCATAATATAAATTAAAAGTTATGCCCAGCTTCAAATTCAAAATAGTCGTTATAGAATTTAATTATATTTTAAATATATATATAGCCCTTAAAAATAGCCATTTTGCAAATGACCTCCGTTTTTGACGAAACCACTTTTTTTGGATCCGGAATGTCAAATTATTGGTAGGTTTCAAATTTCATAATTTCTGGAATTAATATGCGAGCGTGGTAAATTTAAACATGTTTTGTTAGTTTCAATTTGAATTTAGTAGACTGAAAAATGATTATTTTTCAAACGATCTTCAAATTCGACGAAATTAGTTTTGTTAGGACTGTATCGTTAAAACATAGCTAGATTTAATTTTCTGTAATTTTTGAAGTCAGTATGTGGCCCTGGTAAATCAATAGTACATTTAAATTCAAGATATATTGATTTATATTTTAATTTTGATGAAAACTGATCGAAACAGGCGAATTGGCTAATGAAACATATTCCATTATGTCCGGAATGGGGGTATTTTGTTAGGAACGACAGTCGTTGGGTTTGATTTGGAGTTCGTATTAATAAACATGTATTTTTGAAATTAAAAGAATTAAATATAATAAAATATTAATTCTATAATCCCCCCCCCCCCCCCACAACAAAACCCTAGCCGCTGTCTCATTCTACAGACGAATGAAATCATCCGATTTTCCCTTCTAATTTCTTCAAATTCGTCCCAAATTACAAAATGATTTCTATACAAAAATTAAAGAGAAAGGTTTGATCTTCAAATGGGTACGGTTGAGATCATCATTTGGGATTTAGATCACGCGGAATTTTTCTAGAAAATGGCGGCGCTCGTGGCCAATTTCAGGCCGCTTCAGACCGGCGTGTTGGACCATAGTCTCGGCGGTGAGGGAGGAGAGTAAGGGATATCACGTGACATTATCTGATCGGAGTCAGACTGCGAGATGGCGGCGCGAGGTTGGAATGAAGAAATCGACAATGATGGGTTTAAATGAGGCCAATTTCTAGAAAAATAATAGAAGAAGAAGGGGCAACGTTTTTTAAAACGTTATTAAAGAGAATTAGTGTAATTTATTTAATTAATTATAATTCAATTATTCGTTAAGATGTTCAATGTATAATATGTCATATCTCCTTCATACGAGGTCCAAATCCGACGATTCAAAATGCGTTGGACTCGTCTCTGCGAACACTACGTAATGGAACTGATTGGGATAGAAATGGAGCATGTTAGAATTTCAGGCAAATTCAAATTCAAACTGTTCAGAAATTCAGAAATAAAAACTGACGGAGTGGAAACGAATGTGATAACTCTTTCTCACTCAACTATTTTTGTTATATAATTATATGAGACGGGGCTTAGTAGCTCCTGACACTATTTTTTGTTAAACCATGGATGATTGGTATGATATGATTGTGTTGTGGTAAAATTGTGGGATTGAATTGTTGGATTGAAATCGATGATGTATGAAATTATATATGCATTGTATAAAACATATATATGCTATATATAAAATAGTCATGATGGGGAAATATTATTAGTTTGATAAAAATATAATTTTTGTCGCATATATTCAGTATATAAAAGTGTAATTCTATGGAATAGTTAATTATTGGGTAAAAATATCATTTTTAACAAATATATATGATATATAAAATTATCATGATATGAAATTGGAATAAATATCAATTTACAAGTCGGACAACTTGTTTATGTACACCTATTTAACTGATCTTGATTGGGATGGTAATTTTTACACATCGCTCAACTGCACAAATAATTATCAGTATTTGTTGTTTGAAACCCCACACGGGTATTGGGATGATATTTGACATACACTAATCCCAATATTTAGTTGTATGTCAATCGATGAGTTGACAGACTGTAATGAGCGTTGTTTATTTATTTTAGTGCTTATATAGTTGTAGAATGCACTCTGGATGATGTGTGAATGTGTAATGACTATTTATCATTATTGTTGAATACATGCGATGTATGAAATTCATATAATTGAAATTATATGGTAATTGGTTGACTCGCATTCCGATTCAGAAATAAAGAATATTTTAAAAATAATATAATATTCAGAAAAGAATCAAAATATGATTTTGATGTCCGATTTGGGATGGACAAGAAAATATTGAAATGTGGTAGCTGAGTTATGTAGTTAAACGTCATTTTTACCCGAATGAGTTTGTCGATCGGCTTTATTCAATTTACAATGAATATGAAAAGGAAATGGATTTCAAAACCAGATATTTTGAAAATATTATCATTTTAATATTATAATGATATAGAATACTCAATTTTGATTTAAAATTGAAAATGAAGCTAAAATCATTTTAAACGAATTTATAAATATTTTTTAAAATACGTTTTAAATAGAAATCGACGATATATTATATATATAATGGCCTGGATAGAACGCGCCGCGCAGCGACCGTTAGCAAATTTCGACCATTAACTTCAAATTGATGTAACGGGAGATCCGACGATTGGGTTCTCCTTAAACCGGAACTGTAGAGTTCGCATCAAAAAGAGATTTCCAATACATGTAAGAGATTTAAATTTGAATGGTTGGATTTGGAATTATGTCCAAATCAATTTCAGAAAAGGTCCCTATGGATGCAGTTCGGTGGTCGTTATTTGAAACCGACTGTACGGGGCTTAATAAAATTATTTAAAATATGGGAAAATTGTGTAAAATCATAATAAATGATTTAGAAAGAGTTTGGGGGGGAATTCCAAGTTTTGAAAAGATAAGTAATATTTTTATCGAAATGAACAAGTTAATAACTAGAATAATAATCTGTATGATTTTTAAATAAATAAATTGGATTTGAAAAAGAGTTTTAAAATAACCAGAATTTTTCCCACGTATGAATTGGAATGGTTTTAAAAGGAAATAATCTTCGGAATATTTTAGTATTGGATTCCATGATTATATGGATATTGTGGAGGAATTTGGAAGATATATATATCGTTATTCCCAATACGATATTTATTGGTTTCAGAATTTGATATTGAATATAAGCCGATATAATTTCTATTCAGAGCCTTATATTTAATATTAAATTGGATTTTGGGTTTGTCGTGAATGGTGTCTTTATTAACATTGTTCTTAAACCAAGTTGAGAAATGAATAAATCTTTTAATTAAGATTTAGTGAAGTTTACCAATTAATTAATTTAATTGGAATTGAATTGGATTTTGGGTTTTCAAGAATGGTGTCTTTGATAACAGTTCTTAAACCCCGATGAGAAAAGAAATAAATCTTTTAATCAAGCTTTAGAGAAGTTTACCAATTAATTAATATTTAATTGGAATTGAATTGAAATGGGATTTTGGGTTTATCGTGAACGGTGTTAAATAACATTTGTTCTTTAACCCAATTAACAGTGAAGAGATGATTTGGAAGTTATAAATCTTTTCATTGAGATTTAATGGAAATTTTCCAAAGTAAAGTTTTCCAATTTAATACATTAAATTGGAATTGAATGGAATTCAATTTGGTAATAATTGAGATGAGCTTCTGTGAACGAAGACTATTACTATATCTGGATTTAAAAGGCTTCACTGTTATTCCATTTATATTATTTGTCTGATATGGAAATTTATATTGATTATGATTTGACTTCCGTGAAGATTCCATTTTGATGGAATATGATTTTAGGGTTTATCGTGAACTGTGTTTTAAGTGACATTGGTTCTTTGACCCAGTTAATGACAAGATTAATTTTCCTAAAAGTTGAATAATCATAAAGAAACGATTTTTGAAATTAAAACCAAGGTGGAGTTTTAATGAATCTTTAACTAGATTGAAATGAGAATGGGATAATTAAATTTATCGAATTGGAGAAATGACCGAGAATGGAGTACTACCAGTTTCCCTTCATGCAATAGTTAAATCTTTAATTAGATTTGAAATGAGAAATGGTAATTAATTTTACCAATAACGCAGCGGTTGTTAAATATGGAGTACTACCAGTTTGGCTCCATGGGATGAATAGTTTGGGGTTGGAAAAATAAAATAAATGATTACTTCATTATGGCACGATAATCCCGACTAGTTTTATAAACCTTAATTTGGTTTAGAATTGTGGAAAGATAAGATAAAATCTTTTGAAAACAATAGCAAAAGGAAGATTAAAGAGAAAATTCAAAAGCATTTATCTTTGATAAAATTAATGGGAAACTTTCCCTAAAGATATGAATATTTGAATAAAAGAATATTCTGAATCGGAATGAGGCGATGATGTGTTTTTATAGCACTTGATTATAAGATACGTGTGTTATTCGGAAAGACCGGATTTAACCCATTCTGAATTACTGATACGACGACTAAATGTCGAAGATATGAAGATGGTGGTTGAAGACCGGAGATCTTCACATCATTTGGATAATTACTGATGTCTTGATTGGGATGTACACCCAAGACAAGGTAATAAGTTGTGATTATCCAGACGTACTTGGAGATATGTTAGTTCTTGCTACGAGTAACGTCATGGAATGGATCCCAGACTGCTTACCTATGTGGATGTTGGAAACTTTATTGATGGAAAGCGAGGTACCCCGGATATGATTTGAGTCCCTAGTGGCTCTATATTGGTCGACTGACTGGCCAATTTTATGAGGTTCTATAGAACCGGCTAACATATAGTTTATGGTATAACTAATCATCGACGGATGACTGGCTCTGCAGAAGCCAAGGGTTGCCCTTAGGTGTGATCCTAGGGAATCGCTAGTGTGTTTCAAAATTGGAAGGACGGTCCCTTGCCTTGGTTCATAGATGGGTACCCAATTTCCAATACATGATTTCACGGTTATAGTTGTAAATATATATATGGCGATGTAATATAATAGTACCTATGTCACCTATGATTGATACATTTATATTTGAAGTTGATTTCTTCACTTATAGTAATAGTAAAAGATGAAATTTCGCGTATCAAGTATATTTGGCTATTATAAGGGAAAACTCTATCCTCGACTGCGTTCATTGTGTGATAGGACCTGAGTGTTATAATAGCTTCATTTTTATCTTTAGCATTGCACTGGTATTCATGAGGGATAAGCCCATTTTGTGTTATGTTGCATGGTCCCGTGGTTTACCTAACTTTAAAATAAAAGCTAATAACTGTTTTAGTTCTCACATCAGTCTCATGACTAACATGGAGTTTATTGTTTTAACCTAAACTCTGGGCGCCCATATTTTCCACAGGTGCAACTATTACTTTTGGTTTTTGCAGATATTTCTTTACATAGGATCCTGGATTTATAGTTGGAGCTATAGTCGAAAAGCTTTATATCCGTGTATTTCTTTCAGTTGTTGTAGTTGATGTCTTCCACTGCAGATTATATTCATGTATTATATCTTCCGCTGCTTTGTATTTTAAACTCTGATATTATTTTTCCGTTGTGTAATATTTATTTATACTCTGATATATTCTTGTACTCTGATGTAATTATGGTAATAGCAATGGAATGTTCTAGTGTTTACGTTCTAATGAGTCGTGTCCACAAAGCAATCCAGGCTTTCCCGTAAGGGGGATTTCAGGTCGTTTCAGATAGTTGGTCAATGTGTAATTTATTAGAAGAGAATGGACAAGTGATACAAGACTAGAATCCAGGCATAAGCTATTTATTCATATAAAGAAAAATCGATGAGATTGTAGAATCGACCGGTATGTAGAATTTTCTTCTGGACCAATCCATATCTTTCTATTGCCAAAGGTGCTTTTTTCATCCACCTATCGACTCATGATTATGAAACTAGGCGGGGTGTTTCTTCAGTAGTTTGTGGAAGATTTGATGATTCTTCGTATTCCCTCTCTTTCATTTTGATGAAGATTTTTTTTTTAGGAGCCACGATTTGGACTAGATTTGGGATTTTAGGGTTACAAAATTTTTGATTTGATCGGTGAAATGAAAGAATGAGGAATAAAAGGTTTTGGTTATCCTTATATAAAAAACTGACGTTTTGTAATTCAGACGTCTGGTTTTAAAAACAGACGTCTGATTTAGGGTCAGTTTCAACCCAAGAAAGTTTTCAGACGTTTGGTCTATAATTCAGACGTCTATTTGGGAACCTTATTGAATTCCTAAAATCTTTTTCAGATGTCTGGGCATAGTTTCAGACGTATTTCAGATGTTTATTAAACCAGAGTATATTTTCAGACGTCTGGTAAATTTTACAGACGTCTGATTTTAGTTATCTTGTTTTTGTTCTAATCGAGTCAATTTTCAAACGTGTCCTTTATGAATTCAGACATCTATTTTTTTAGTTTTTTCTGACATCCCCTTTATTTGCATAATTTTTTACATATTTGCATCACAATCATCACCAATTAATAATTACTTGCACGATTGTTTATCCGATTAAAGAAGTTGTAGAGATGAGAGTCCATCTCAAGTGGTACATATTATTTATATTATTGTTGCCATATCAATTGAATTTCTTTTGATTTAATATATAATATAAATGATTTTGACTAATTGTAGAATAAGTATGACCAACCGAACGCCAGACGTAATTTGTTGGATTGAACCAGGATGAAGGAAATAATTGCTAAACGAAGAGTTCTTTCAACTGACCCAAAAAAGCTTTTATATAATATTACACTCTTGGACCAAATGCCATAAATTTTTTGATAGTATTCCCGAAGAAATTGGATGTTTTTTGTGGAGGTCAACTCCTAGAATGATTTCACATATTAGAGAAGCTAAGGATGAGATAGTAGCATGGCCAGCTGACAGAGTTGTACTCCACACTACGATAAGTCTCTGAAAATGACGACAATGTGGTATACTTAATTGTTTATGCACTCATTAGCTCTATGATTTAATATAAAAATCTGATAATTTTTTTTTCTAGATAAACTAGTAGTACAAGTAAGAAATGCAAGTTGTGTGATTGGGTTGGAAGTAAAGAAATAGTTGCCGAAGGGTGGTTGTACTCTACTGATCCAAATCAGCTCTTAAATATTATTTCACTTGGACAGTTTGTTGTGCTTGTTTTGATTGATGTGCCGAAAAATTAGATGCATTCTTATGGAGGCCACTATTTGATATGACATATGTTGGAGAAGCTATTGGTTGCAAAGAAGCATGGATGCAAAAAAAAATGTAGTTGTTGAGGATATTAATGCTACGACATCTGCTCATACGCTAAATATTGTATCACATTCAGTGATAATGTGTAGTTTATGTATTTAATTTATAAAAACATGCATATACCTTGACATTGTTTTATTATTAGTATCACTTCTATTTTTTTAAACATATTTAAATAGTTTCATATATTGCATGACAAAGCACTAGTTTCAAGTCAAACATTAAATGCAAGTTGATTGGTGTTCATGGAGAGAAAGAAGTTATTGCTAAAGGACGCGTGTCTTCGACTGACCCAAATGCGAAGGTTCATTTTGTTCGTTTGGGAGAAGGTGCCGTTAGAGTTTTGGTTGATGTCATTAAAGTTCCAAATGCACCTTTATGGAGACCGACATCTGAGTTTGAGTTTATTGAAGATGCAATTGGTTCTACTATAGTTTGGCTTTCTGCAAATGTCACCGCAGAATCGTCTTTAAATAAGTATGACTTAAACTTCTCATTACTTATCCTCGGAATGAATGATGAAAATACTCCTTATTATGATTGTTTAGGTAAAAACGTACTCTAAGTAGTATGATGTATACTTCTTTTACTTCAAGTAAGTATGATTTCCCTTTTCACTTTTTAAAACTGAATATTTAAATTTTGTTTAGATAGATAAAACTGACAAAAATAGAAGTCCTTGTTAATCCAAAAAATTTGATCTTATACAAATTTTCACTCTTGCAACTTGGCCTTACTAAGACGTATGCATATTTGTTGACACAATAAATGTTGTGAAGTTTAGGATGTTGTTTGGAAAAAAAATGTTGCATGTGCATAAAACTGAACTATGCACTTACTTCAAGTAGTATAAGCACTACCACTAGTCAAACAAGCCAATACTGGAAATGTTATATTTATTCCAAATTGAACAACAAGATGACTTGACCACACTTGACCTCATTTTCTTTTCACACTGTCATGTTTAGCCGTACTTTTTAGTTCAGTTTTTAGCAGTTTCTCAATCTCATACACACTTCCATTCCTTTTTAGCCAGTTTTTAGCAGTTTCTCAATCTCATACATATATAACAAAAGTAGTTATGTATTTTCTTATTGGCAAATCAGGTGTTATGCTTGATGCAAGAAGAAAATTCAACTTTGGAGCATACGAGCTTGGACTTTCAACGGTTTATATTTTAATTTTTCTTAGTAAGCATCTTTTGTAAAAACATATTAGTTGGGAACATCAATTACAAAATGTTATGTACAACTATTGTCTATTTGGCGTTTGGAATTATTATAACTTATGTGATAAAGTTTTAAGATTATAATTATTTTGTGTTGTTTGAATTTAGTGATTATTTTGAACGTACATGCATTGTGTAAAAATGATAAATGTTGATAAATGTACATCAATAACTCTACAGAAGCGATGTGATATATTTGGAAAAACGTTGTGATATATGGAAAATGACAACATTTCTAAACAATATAAAACACTGTGATATGTGAAAAATGTCAACATTTCTAAACAATATAGAACGTTGTGATATACGTGGAAAAACGGTGTGATATGTGGAAAATAACAACATTTCTGAATAATATAAAACGTTGTGATATATGTGGAAAAATATTGTGATATGTGGACGATAACAACATTTCTAAAAGATATAAACCCTGTTAAATATTTGATGGAGAAGGAATAGCTGTGATATACTTAAAAAACACAACATAAAACTTAATAACAACACCGTTTGAAACGTTATACAAACATAAGAACAACACCATTTGAAATGTTGTAGTATGTAAAATTTCTACAGCATTTTGGTATGTATTGTGATATTTCCATGACCTATAACAACTTGTCGGGAGACAGCATCAAAACGTTGTTAAAGGATATAACTGCGTTTTTTCAACGCTGTCAATGGGCATATTTCTTGTAGTAAATGGACTGTTGACATTGGAGAGCTTGAAGAAACTTTATACTCATCATCAGAGAAAGGACGAGGATCCTTATATGCCGTAGGCGAAACTAGATGAGCGTAAGGATAGTCTTGCTTAGGTTTCGCTTTTTTTTTGAAGCGGTCGAAGTAGCTTCCTTTTGTTAGAATTGGCAGGTAGCATATTGTCAGCAGCTTTGGATGGGGTACTTGGTTTGTTTAAGAACCCCGGTTTGAAGTGATATGAAGCAGAGTTAGAAGGTCTATTAGTAGTAGAAAACAATGGAGGAGAAGTCATACCTTGTGTGGT
Organism: Allium sativum; assembly: GCA_030737875.1. Classification (NCBI taxonomy): domain Eukaryota; kingdom Viridiplantae; phylum Streptophyta; class Magnoliopsida; order Asparagales; family Amaryllidaceae; genus Allium; species Allium sativum. The sequence continues at coordinate 833,416,804 of CM060910.1, forward strand.
CATTCCCTATTTACTAGAAATCGTGGGGTATCATAGTAAATTACATCGTTGAACGACTGTCTCATGGGGCCGGGGCTATCAATAGTTTTAACCTCTGTGTTAACTGATTCGACGGTAGCACTATCTTTAGGTCTTCCACTCAACTAAAGTGAACTAACTTTTTATAAATTTTTTATAAATGCATGAAACTAATGAAACTAAATGAACGCAATGACTTAATTAGAATATTTTTGTCCTCTGTAGCTCCTATGCCAAATTTGTATCAAGGCACAATGATTTAAATTAATAAAAAATTACTAGTGAGGTAGCAGACGTGAGTTATCAGTGTATCATGAATAATCGTAACAGTGCAACTAAAGGGTTATAGTACCTTCAGAAAAACAACCACGGTAATGTCGACGAATCACCATGATAATTATAATTGATTGAGACTTTGTTGTTTTCTTAAACATAAGGAATGTTTTGGTAAAATAAATCAAGTTATCACAAATTTTCCTTATATGATATCATGACACTCTTAAGTCAAAGTCTAAGCTTTATTATTTAATCAATTTTCTATAATGAAATACAATATTTTGGGTCAAGTAAGAATTATGAGCTCCTCACCATATGTGAATTTGGGTGTTGTGCTTAAGTAATGCCAACAAGATGAGATGAATGCAAGCAGAATTAAACGTGAATCAACAATATAATTATGAATGGTTTTTTTAATACAAGCAACCAACAATATAAAAAAAATGAACAACAATAGAGAAAACAATACCAGAGCATGCATATTTATTTTTTAAAGCCGCAACTTTTTATATTTTAGTGATTTATTTTAGAAAGCGAAGCAAAAGCAAGCTATTCCTTATCTGATTTTCTACAACCTGAAAAGGAGGAGACAGATAACGATATATATATATATACATATAAACGTTTTAGGGCATCCATGTTTTGCAGCACCACTATTCGTTCGTGAGCTATGGTAATTCAAATCCAACGAGAATTTGTAGATGTTCAATCCACATACATATTATCATCTATTCAAAATTTGAGTTCATTTCCGGCATTCGTAGAATAATATATTTGATGTTTAAATTTAACGGTCTGAATAAATGTATAAACAGTGAATAAACACATAAGATGAAGCTATGCACGTCCGATTGTTTAGCTACACATAACTAGGGCATAAATTTGACTGTAGAGATGTTCGGTTGGGTAGCCTTCTAATACAAAGCACAAGTTGAAGACGAGATGAAGAAAGACAAACGAAAAAGTGGTGGAATAATTTTCCACTGAGGAAATTATTCCATTAAGATTTAGTGTCGATTATAATAGACGTTCATTTATCTAGGTTCGAATTTTAAGTATTTAAGTTCCATGGGATTTATTTTAACCACACACTACTTTGATGTGCAGATGAGGAGATTAAATGCTTGGATTTATGAGTTAAACGTTAGAAATCAAGATCAAAATTTTTACTAGCATATTTGTACTTTTAAACCACCGTGTTTAAGAATGAGTTTTTACTTCAAAATTTTGAGCTTTTCAGAGTTTGTGGTTGTTTTAAAGATCCATGTGCTGAAAAAGTTTGGAAAGCCAATGGAGGAAATGTTTAAAGTTTAGGGAATGGTACATCCGGTTTTAGGACACATGTAATGGATACGAATCTATATAGAGGCTAAAGCATGTTGGCTTGGGGACTATAGCATTTTATATGGTGGTTTTATTGGAATTCGGGAAGCTTGTTTGCTTCAAAATGGGACGACTGGAGTATGCCCATATATGATTCCATGCTTTGTCGCATTTCATGCCTCAAGATGAAATTTGGTGTACCATTTATGCAAGGTGGTAAGATAGTGAATTTTATATCTCTTTAACATGGTATGCACTTATAGTCCATTACATATTTACATTGAAATTATATTTAAACCTACCATTTTGAAATTTAATCAAACCGACCGTTAGGGAGATTTCCCTACTGTAAGAGCCAAAATCAATTTGTTTGTGCCTTGGCATCAAATTCCCACATCACGCGTTCTCGCTATTGTCCTAAAAAAATTCAAATTTGAAATCCTTGTTTTTTTTTCTCGATCCGAATTTTTGGATCAGACTTTCTAGATTTAAATCATTCATTGTTCATACAAATTTGTCTCAAATCTACAGAATTCTCATTTCAATCCCGTTCTCATTCCCTAAACGCTCTAGACTACATCATTAGACACATGTGAATCCTATCTGGTCGACTAATCCATCCTTAAGTTACTCTGGTAACATAAGTGTTTTTTATTTGATCCAAATGCATGTTGATTTCAATTTTGTAGTTTGTTATTTTATAATTTTGTTTCTCTGATTTCTGTTTTCACTTGTGTAAAGATGTAAATTTAAACTGCGAATTTGTGTATTTAGATGTGTAATTAATAATTTTTTAATCTCTCAGTTCTTATTAGGCAGTTAGATTACTTATTTTATGCTGATTTTTTTTCTATTCGAAAATATTTTTGTTGGATGATTTTACTGTTCTTAATGTACACAGCCAAATATTGGTTGCAACTTTATGTAGATGATAATTTGTTTTTGATATGACATAGATCACCGTTAGACTAGACTGCATTGGCATTTGTTACTACTAAAGGAAAAAAAATGAATTTTTAGTTATATGAGTGTGGATTCCTAATGCAGTTAGTAGAACTTTGTAGAGAACCTATTTGGACCACAGAAATTTACATCCTTAATAGAAAAAACTGTAGTCTTGACCATTGCCTTTTGTAGTGATTACAGTAAGAATTCTTTCCCCAATTGATTTATACATTTTATACGGCTAATATTCTCACAGTGATTAGTGATGTGGTCTCCACGCTACTGCAGTGTTGATAAACAAGAGAGAAGAAATATATGAGAATTTCAAAAAGAACCAAAATTATAACATTTAGAAATGAGCATTGTTAGTTACACTACTGCAGTTTTGATAAACAAGAGAACCAAAAAATGTGATTTTTCTTGAAGCTTACATAAATGAAAGCTACCGCGAAATAATTTCGTGCAAGCAGTTTGCGTAAAGCTCATGAAGTGAAATACGTGTTGGTAATTTTCATTGGCTACTGACGCTTGGCAAACAGAAATGACATTACCGTCGGCATCTCTTAGAGAACAATGTAACAAAGCTTTTTGTATAACTTGAACATCCAGAAGAATTTACTTCACATCTTACTGGACACTAGCTCGACATACATCTATTATCCAGTAACCAAATATTTAAATTTCTAACTAAAAAAAACAAAACAAAAGGAACCTTAGTATCTTTACCAGGTAATGGGCTTCTCATTTTATTTTTTTTAAAGATTTATGGAAAAATAAAATCCTTCATCACGTTTGAATAACCAAATACCATTCAGGCCTAAACTTTATTCTGTCTTCATTGAAACTTGAACTGTACAACTATACAGAAATTCTCAACGGAGATCCTGAATATTAAGCAATTCTTATCCTTGGATTGCAACAAAAGTACAAACTGACTCCTGTCCTCAGCGGAGATTCAGCTTACGGACTTCTTTATAAGGTGCCTTATGGTTTTTTCATGATATTTCGTTAATATTTTTATGATTTTGGCTGTTGTTAGTATCGTTCTGTTGTTAGATTGTAATGCATTACTCCCAGCAGATGATGTAAATTATTTTACCCTAGACAAAATTATACAATCCTTGTTGAAAATTTACAGCATATATTATCATTAGTTGTCTGATATTTCAATCATTTTGATAATTAAGTTTATGAATAAAATTTACAGGAAAAAACCGATTTTAACTAAACAATTGTGTTGTTGTCTTGCCCGACCTACTTGTGTAGCTTGACAGTATGTATAGTGAAGTTGAAATTCACCTTGGTAGTTAGTATAATGTCATGTAAGGTCGTTTCTTCCTGATCAAAGTGGAAGGTCAGCCACAATCAATTATATTGGAGACGATGGTGAAATGATTGCTGTTAATCCATCAAAACAAGGGAAAGATGAGCATCATTGTTCAGATTCAATAAAACATTTGGCGTAGCTTCAACTCAAGGTTTTTACATCTATAGAACCTATACAAAGTTTATTTCTACGATCATGTTGTTATTTGTTAGGTAACAATATGTTGATGATAAATAAAAAAAATAAAAATCATTTGGAATTTCTATAAACTGACAGAACAAGTGTATTTGGACATTCAACCTTTGATTTGATCTGTTCTTGATGGGTTTAATGTTTGTATCTTTGCATATGGCTAAATTGGTATGTTAAAAAACCTACAAAATGGTATGTAGTCCTTAACCTTATTATTTGTGACATAATCCAAGTAAACAAACTGAATATTATAAGATAACTTCTTTGATTTTATAATATAACTTCTATACGATGTATAGAACAATACACTATCAACAAATAAAGAGGAACAAGGTGTTAATTACCGAGATTTAAATGGCTTGTTTAATATACCTCACTCTCAAAACAACACCTTCTTATATGATAATATGATATAAGCATCCAAATGGGTATGATATTCCTAATCCCAAGTTTCTTCCAGTTAAATCAACTTTGGATGTCATTGAAATGATGCAAGTTGGACAAGGCAATGAGCTATACTATTCTTTGTGAAAGAATTAGCCGACGTCACAAGTTTGTTTCATTATTCATTATTGTTTAAAATTTACATAGTCAAATTGCATTCCTCTTGGTTTTGGATGTAACACATGGACAGTAATAAATTATCTTGCACATAATTGGACATGCATGTGTGTAGGACGATGTAATGCGGCTAATCAACTATCATAAGGAAAAAATAAATAATAAATAAATTTTAGTCAGCAGAATATAGAGGAATTTTTCTATTTTTTTTTAATTAGCACCTAAGTATTGATTATAATTTCTTTCCGTTTCAGTGTTTTTATCCATGTACGGGGTATGGATTTGAAATCTGGAAATACAACACGTGCTTGCCTTCAGCTGATAGATCTTGTCCATTATACTTAAGTGCTTTGTTTCCTAACTGGTATTTTTTTACAATTGTTTTGTTTTATCTTTTTTATTTGCTTGTACTTCTTACCAACATTTAAAAGCTTTTTTCCACAGTTTCTGATAGGTTTTAGAGATTGCTGACAGGTTTGAACTTGAAATATTTCATAAAGTCGCCACCAAACTAAAAATAAATTCAACATGAGTCGCACTAACAAAAGGCCATCTCTCAAGAAACTAATCGACAAAGCAGCAGCCGAAGAAGACAAGCGAAAAGAATTCATGGTATCGTCCTGCTCCATGTAATGAGAAAATACTCAAAGCTCAGAAAAACTGAACATAAATGCTTCGACGATGCAGGCACAAAGGTTAGATAAGTGGCTTCCCCTTAATTCACATAAAAGTTAATTGCTCGTTTATATTACTATTATACCACGTAACAGATTGCATTTAGTATGTGGGTTTACAGTAAATTTTCACTTAAAATTATGTTTTATATTAAGTTCAAGTAAGACTATTGAAGTTGAATCTGTTAACTTTCTATTATAACGTGTGCAAGTTTTTGTGTTATAGTATACATATATATAACATGCTAAGATATTTGCAGCTAACTGGCATCAGTGCCATTCTTATTTGCAACTAATCGGCATCAGCTAATTGTTATTATTGTTAATGCAGCCATATTTGCCGTCTGAAACACCGTTGTTTGGAAGAAGGTTCTCATTAATAAAGAACAGTCGGTTTTGCTTGAAGAGAATTTCAAATAGCATACTTCGGATCAAGCAGTGATAGGAATCAGGTAGAAAATGACAATGATTGTGATGAAGGTCATGGTTGAGTGTAGGATTTGCCAAGAAGAAGATCACATTAGAAACTTGAAAACTACTTGCGCCTGCAACGGTAGCTTAAAGGTATAATGTTTGGCATAGCCTTTACTTTCCTTATTTCAACTGGGACCAAGCATTGATGTATAATGTGCTTCTGGTAGCTATGAATAATCAAAGACCTTCACAGATAAGTTCAGAGCAATAGTCGAAAACATTCATCGTCCATGTCAAACTTCTACGTCTGCAATAAAAAAAATCTTTTTAAAAGTGTATCAGAACGAGATATTTCTGCACAAGAGGTATGACATCTTTTGATGTCTTACCCACTTGTACGTTCATCTAAAACCATGTGCAACTTACAGTAAGTGAGAAAAGCATGTTATCAACAGTTATACGACGTCAAAATGGTACAATAGATGAAGATACAGTTGAATCAGATCAAAATTTTAATGCAAGGTACATGGATCGACCAAGAGAATATGAAAATATTTTACTTTTTGATATGGCAAAAAATTATCGATACTATAATAAAGGTTGGCATAAGCTTCGAATTGAAGCAGTGGTCCGAATAATACCTGATCTAAGTAGTAATATTTCTCCACTTAGCGATAAATGAGAACTTTTCTATAAACAACAAGTATTCATTATTTACTGCATCTCAATTCTTTATAATTCAATTTTATTACTTTTTGTCCATTTTCCTCGAAACATGTCAGTAATGGAGAAGAGAAATGTAGCAAGAAATGTAACTGTAACCGAGTTGTATAGAAGAAATGTAACACTAGGTGACAGTAAGCAAACCTCTCTAACAGTCGGTTTGATTAGTAAAAAAAATAGTTTTGTTTAAATTATGCAATCTAACGGTCGGTTCCACACCGTTATGCGGTTGTACTAGTACGTGTACGTTTGTGGATGATAGATATGCATTCTGTTATTGTTTTGAATATTATTTTGCAAATCATCATTTGTGACACTTACGGACTACATTACAACACGGATTATGAGTGCTACACAAATAGTGGGTTGTTGTATTCACCTTTAAAGAATTAAGTGATTATTACGCTTGTTATGATTACAATTTAAAAATGCATTCAACTAGAAGAGATTCTTAGGCGGTGTTTGATTTACGCATTTTAGTTTTCGCTCACAGTAAAATGCAAACGATGCATGTACAACACTAAAAACGGTTATTTCATAAAATAAAGTTGAAAAATAAAATAGAAAACAACTTTTATTTGTTTTTCTTGTTTTGAGAATTAACACAAGAAAGAGAGATAATGTATCATTCCGTCGTTCTTTCCTCCTTTACATGGTCATCTCTGCCACTCTTTCACTCACTCCGTCCCATTAACTTTTCTTATGTTTTATATCAATGCTGAAAACTTAAAATATAATTTAAACTAAACACTACATAGCTTTTAGCTCAAAGGCAAACTTAATAACAAATCTAAAGGTTTAAGGACATGTAGGGAAATTTAATTTTGTGCTCATGGTTTGATTTGCGTTAAAAATAACTATGAATAAGTTACCTTTCAAATATTCCGGTCCAGCAATTTATAGCTCAAAAATAAACAAGTTGTGCTCATGGCTAAAAAGTGTTTTCTAAAGAATAGGACTTAAGAAATCTATTACCACGTTGATTAATAAACCCTATCACAGCACACAAGAAAGAAACCTTTTTTTGCAACTAGCGTTTTCTAACATGAACCAACGATGGGCTTGCTAAAATGCTCCATGTCAATCAAACCTTACATCTGTTTTGCTGCATTGAGGGTAGTATGTCATGCTACTTTACATTGGTTCGTTGTTGGGCATGATTTATGTTTCAAAACGTGGCCCTCTATAGTTAGTTTGGGCCTAAATATAAGGATAAGCCCAATAAAATAAAATATGCTGTACATAATTAAAACATTGTAAGAGGTACTAAAAAAAAGGTAGTACTATTTTTCCTTCCTCCCTTTTCGACCTTTTTTGACTTTGAAGTCGTATGTAAATAAATTTTGATGCTCAGAATCTGCAGCAAAATGATAACGTGGTCAGGCCCAAATGGCAAACGCAATAATGTACATTTTGGAATGCAAGGTAGATTTATGTCGCAAGCTCTGATTCTACGATAGAAATTACCCACTTAAAGAGCATCGTGAATGTAGCATTGCAAGTAGGGCTGTCAATGGGTCGTGTCGGGTCGGATTCGGGTCAGGTCAAATCGGGTTCGGGTTGATTTATAAACGGGTCGGGTCAACCCGTTTATTAAACGGGTCATATTTTCCCAACCCTAACCCGACCCGTTTATAAACGGGTTGACCCGATCCGACCAGCGTAAGCCGTTTAACTAAATGGATCGTGTAAGGTCGTGTTGGGTCGGGTTTACCTGTTTGACCCATTGATAGATATTGCCTACTAATATAAGCAATAAAAGAGCCAAATCACCAACATGCACACTGTTATATAATCACCAACATGCAACAAGTTGCAAAGTCACCAACAAACAACGCATATATAAAGCATGAAATTCCCATATTCAAAAATCATTTTCTATACATAAGTATATATATTCTCATACTGCATAAATTAAAGACTACCAGTATGCAAGAAATATAGTTGTTATAAGTAAAATATAACTAACAACATATAAGAATAAATCGGTAAAATATAACAGCTTACATATACGAGCATACAGATTACTGCATACATAAAAGACTAACATTAATAGTATACATAAAAGACTAATAGTATGGAAGAGATACAATATATAATCGGGTTTGACGGGTCAAAATCGGATTAGCGGGTCAACCCTAAACCCACCTGTTTATAATCGGGTCAAATTCGGGTTGACCCGAAAATGACCAGCTAACTAAACAGATCGGGTTAACCTGCTAATTTTCGTGTGGGTATCGGGTCGGGTCACGGAGCGGGTAGGAAATTGACATCCCTAATTGCAAGCAGAGAAGGCAATGGTTTCTTTGAAATAGCGTGGACCGGAATAATCACGTGGGAAAAGTGTGGCAAGGGGGTCCCGCCAAAAATATTTCTCCATTTGATAGGGCAAAGAACTCAATTACTGTACTCAAGTGAGAACATTAATAGGGAAAGATAGACCTGGGACCAGGTGATCCGGGTAAAAGCCAAAGAAATATGGCATCACATCGAAACCGGTGGCCGTATAACCTTATTCTAAATGGGCCCCACACGGCCCATACACGTTGCTAATGTGGCTCTATGGCACTAGAGTCTGCGGGTCGGACCATTGGCTCTTGCCCTATCCAAACTAGGAATGGCAATGGAGCGGGTTGGGGCGGGTTTCTCATGCCCCAGACCCGACCCGGACTTTTTAAACCCCGCCCCAGACCCGCACCGTAGACCCGGTGCGGGTCTGGAATTTCGCCCCGTACCCGAAACTCGTACGGGTCAGGGTAGACCCGACCCGCCCCGCGACTCAATGATATTATGTTCTAGTGTACACAAATTTATATATTTATATTTTTTTTATCACTAAATGATAAATTATATGCATATTATAATGTGTTCACAATGACAAGAGAATATTATAAAATGAGTTGTAAGATAATAGTTCAAAATATATGCATTTGTTATTGTATGATTATCATTGATGCAACTTAATAAAATGAAAATTTTATAGTTTGTCAATTGAAAGAATATAATATCCAAGTTATAACCATGTAAATCTAAGAAGATCAACAAGTAATAGTTATAGTTATAAAGTGTCTGAATGATGTTTCGATCATGCGGGTCGGGTTGGGGCGGGTTAGCCATGCCCCAGACCCGACCCTAGACCCGAACCTCCAAAAGCGGGTCGCGGGTCTACCCACCCCGAAGACCCTATGGGGCGGGTCTAAATGGGTCAAAGAAGGGGCGGGTCAAGCGGGTTTGGACCCTAGACCCGCCCCATTGCCATCCCTAATCCAAACTAGGGGTGGGCATAAACCGCACCGCAATGCGAAAACCGCCCAGAACGAACCGTAAAAACGGTGCGGAAAACCGCACCGGATTCTCTCTTCAAAGCAAACAGCCCAAACCGAACCGACTCGGAACGATACGGTTCGGTTGTGGTTTGAGTTTTTACCAAACCATATTAAACCGAACCGAACCACATAACTATACCGACAATGCTACAATAAAAAAATTTGACAAATTCCTATTTAACTTTTAATTTAACAATATATATTCTATTTTCAACGTATGTTGTAGTTATATTAATTAAAGATAACACTATGTATTTTAATCTTCAGGTGACACAACGTTATACAAACGTAAATTGATTGTTGATGGAAGTAATTTTCTTATTTCATATTTAATACGGGTTCAAACCAGATCGAAGCAAAACCGGACCGTATTAGATCGAAACCGAACCGAAACTGAACCGTTTGAACGGTTAGTATAATGTTTTGTATTTTTGATCAACCGTTTGATGCGGTGCGGAAGCGGTTTGAGCTTCAAACCGCACCGAACCGAATCGCGCCCACCCCTAATCCAAACCCTGTGTGATTCTATTAACATTATTTCACATGAAAATGTTCAACCAAAATAAAATAAATTGCATCAAACAACCACTTTATTTGGACAATTCACACATATTGACATACCATAACAACAGTCATACCAAAAAGCGTGGGTCGTCTAGATATGGTTATATCATATAGAGACTAAGATATCATCATATAAACATAACATATAAAAAAATTAAAACTTTTCAAAAAAATATATTCTCAAAATAGCATAAGAAATTATATTTTCAATGTACCTCAGTTTCAAACCATAATCATAGTACATATCAAAAACATCCCCATCAAAATTGAGTACAACATAATCAAACTGGAAAGAAAAATGAAAACAGGAATACATAAAGAAAGATGAGCATCCTAGTAGTGCTTTATATTATGGCTGTACATTTTTACCATATTACCGTTTATTGCCATTAGCAACCGCAACCAATTAAAATAGTACCGAAAAAATTGGAAATCACTTTGCTAGGTACGGTATACCGAACCGCATGAAATTATGTGGTATGGTAATGGTAATTAACTATTCAATATGATAATTACCATACCTACCGTATGTCATCGCACATATACATATATATACTTTTATTTATTTTTTGAAAATTGGTACACTTTATTACAAATTATCAATCATATACTTTACTTATGTACCTCATCAAAAACTTGCGCCCCCAACCTAAATGGGTGCGACACAAGGAAAAAGAGTACATATAAGCTCCATATATTAACACTAAATTCAAAAGAAATCAAACTATAAGCAACAACAAAACAGCTTATAAGAAAAAATAAAACACGAAAATAACAAACTAAAACAACTTCAGCCTGCTCTGAAAGCCCACAAATAAAGCCCAGAAACTCTCTTCAACCTTCTAACACCTTAATCCCACGACCGAACTAACCAGTATCCACCAGTTCGATCCCCCATCTCCTCAAAAATTATGTATTGACGTCTCATCTATCAGTCTTAGTACCAAAAAATAAATGTCCTTCTCAATCAACTTAAGCCTCATTTCTCTCGAAACCTTCTTATTCTTATAAACTCTTAAATTTCTTTCATGCCACAAATGATAAACATACACTGTCAATGTTGCACATGCTACATCCATACGCTGATCTTCAACTTCGAAAAAATTTGCAATCTTAGCTACCTCATTCTCTAGTGAACCAATCAAATTTGCATTTATACCCAATTTACCAGCTATTGAAAGCCATATAAAATGTGAATACTCATATTCAAAAAACAAATGCCAAACTGTTATTTCAATTTTTTCGATTTCTAAAAAACAAATGTTGCCATAAATTCAATTGTTAAGTTTCAAAGACTTAATCAATGAATGTTATTTCAATTTTTTCATATTCTCATGCTCTTTGATGTTAGGATTTATTAACTCATTGTTTCTAATCACTGAAAGTTAATATTATAGATGACTGCAACATCTGTAACGCTTATCATTAGATCTTAGAAAATGGGGTGTTACACCATATGATTTACGCAATGTGTGAGAGAATGTGAGAATGTAAGATGAATGCTATGGTTGTTTACTTGTTTATCACCATTTAGTACTTAGACATCTATCATGCCCTTTGTACACGATACTTAGCATAGAGTAACATATTTCTATTGTTATGTGCTAACTCTATGGATGCAAGGGCATGACATGTATGATTCTTCATACTCTATATGTCATATACTATTACGACTTTTACTATGCTTTTTGACTTGTTTATCGCTCACACTAGACAATCACTTGAACCAAAGTTTTATTTCCCTTCTATTACCTTAGACACTTGTCAATGATGTTGATGAGTATACCAGGTAACATGTATGAGTATTATCAGAGCTGCCCAGACGGATTCATGACAAGAGGTGATGTCTTTCATATTTACACTTGTATTTCATTATTTATTCGTTGTGTTACATTGTGGATGCTTGACAATGTTATGTATAACAGTATGAGCATATATACTTTGATTATACATATTATATAGTTGTCACTGTCTCGCCTGTTTTATATTAGTGATTATTACTATTATACGTTATCAGACACGTTGTGAGATATAAGACAAATTCTGTAATTGTGATTGCGATTGTGTTTATATTTCATGTTGTCTCCCAGCTCTTTTCTTATAGTTTCTTCTTTTTTTGGCATTTCACTTTCTTTTATTTCTTTCTCTTAATAACTGTCTTACATTGATCGGGTGCTTGTACAATACGTGATTATGTTACATGAGCATCGATGGTGTATGATTGTCGTCACAACCTAGTACGCCAAAGGTAAAGACCGGGTGCGCACACTTCCCACCCCTCCCCCACTCTGCCCAATAAGGACGGCCCTTATACCCCATTCTTGAATTTTTCGACTCGTTAAAGCTCTTACTCAAGTAAATTTTCCTCTACCCTACTTATATACCATCTCCGTAGTTGTTAATGCATACTTCGTTCAATTATATTCTCTACTCAAATGTTTTGCTCTCATTTTTTGCGAACGTCCCCTTAACCCATAAACAATTTTTTATTTATTACAAATATCAGTTATATATTTACAACGTAAATAAGTAAATGGAGTCCAAAGGCTACGTAGGCTATTTACAACATCTAACATTTCCCTTAAATATGTACTTATTACTTTGAAGTAAGAAAGGTAGTTTCCAAACAAAGTGTAAAGGGTCAACAAATTTCAAAGTTTTCTAAGATCGTGTGAAGCATGGGAATGATTGTTTGAGAAGCAAGACTAACCATCTTTGAGAAATAGTCATGCTTTTAACTTGATTTTTCTTTTCATAAATAAAACATGAGAACTTGCTTTTTTTAAACCTATCTAATTTGGAAAAGAAAAAAAATTGACAAAAGAACATAAACTTGATTTTCGATTTTCCTCGATTAATAGGAAAATCTTAGCTCTTTCTTAGAATTTAATACATCTAACTCTTCAATGAATGGAAAAAGATTTTTGTCCACAACTATATTGGACAAATGATTAAATTACCAATCATCGAAATAACAATTACTATATACATTTAAAAATTATCTCTCTAGTTTTTTTTTTTTAATTATAGTTCATGTTATTTTTACTTTTAGTATATATATTTACTGGTCTACAAAGTTAAGTGTTTATATTATATGCTATTTTTGCATATTAAATGTTAAAATATATTAGTTACTTACTTTAATATAATTTTATAACTTATTGTACCAAAAAAATTTAAGTCAAACCAAAATTTTAAATTTGTATTTTTTGTTAACATGCTTTTGGATGAATGCACCTTTAAGTGGACTTGGAAGAGTAAAAAGGAATAAAAAAGATTTGAATAGTGCACTTAGAAATAGATAGATCAGGACTTAGAAAATATTCATACAGATGGGAGCATCTGGCTTAACTTGGGTTCGGGTTATCTAGATATGTCAGGTCCAACCTGTACTTATTTGCCTATTCATTTTCACAGCTTCACACTCCCATCATGCTACTTTAGTAGACTCGCGTCTCTCCAGTATTTGATGGGTTACTTGGAAGGATTGAATAGAAGATATCGGATGAAGTATGATCGATGAAAGAAAGCTGAGTAAACTTAAAAACGATGGAACAGAGAATCAAAGAAGTCGCCTCAAAGTTAGAAAAAACTCTAGGTAAATATGCATCATGCCCTACATATAAATCATGCAAACTCTAGGTAAATATGCATCATGCCCTACATATAAATCAGATGCACAATGCGATTGCTATGCCAAGATGTTAATATAAAGTGTAATCTTCAAGAAGCAGTAAAAACATGCAAGATTTACTTTTACTTGGGATGAGTTAAGTTGAGAATAAACTGAATTAGAATCATTTCATTGCCTAACAAATATTAAATACGGACTTATTCATCATTGATAAATCTATCGGCTACTGGTTACTGATTAGCAACAATTATTATCAGTTAGATATAAATATAAAATAAACGTTACCATAATAAGAATAAGACATACTGTTGAATCAACATTATTGGTAGAACCTTCGAGCCGGAGCCATAGTGGTAACATTCGGTGGCATCAACAACCATTTATGCATTAAAAAAAAAAAAAATTTGAAAAGAAAATAACGCGTCAGCCGCTCCTGCGTGAAACACAAAAACTTCACATGCCGAATCCAATCTACTTTAAAAGGATTCCCTTCCCCCATGACATATATATATATATATATATATATATATATATATATATATATATATATATATATATATATATATATGACTGGAGAAAGATCGCTTTCGGAGATTAAACAAAACAAGAGACCAATTTTCCTCCGTAGAATAAAAACGCAGAGGTAGGATAATAATTGGTGTTAAAGGGGAGGGACACAATAAGCCGAGAGCAGCGTCAGGAACTGGCAGTGACATTGGGGAGAGAGAGAGAGAGAGAAAAAGAGGGCAGGCAGAAGAAGCCTGAGTCCCTGACGCGTACTATTTTACACTTTTTCTGCGCGGCCGCTGCTCCTTTTAATGAAAAAAAAAAAAAACTGTTCCGTTAACTTGCACCTTGTGATCTAGATTTCAACGCTATATCCTTTTGCTTTTGGACCGATTGCGTCTGTATCTCGAGTTGATTCGTTATTTAAATTTCCATTTACATAGTTTTGGTGCGACACGATTTCAATACGAATTTGCCTTCGAGCTGGTGTTGTTTTCGGATATGATTGCTTTTCACTGTTTGAATACTTTATACATTAACACTATGGTAAATTGAGGGAAAAAACAATAAAATATGAAAAACAATAATAAACGATTAGTAATATGACAATATAACGTAGCGAACAGAAATATTAACGTTATATGACACTACTAGTTTGTTGACACTAGCGTTAAGTAACCTTATTTGGTGATTGGAGGAAATCAATGGAGCATATATAAGCCTCTCTGATTTTCTTCAATCACCAAGTGGGGTTACTTGACACTAACATTAACCAAATTTGGACTCCGTTATATGAGGGCAATAATCCAAATTTGGTTTTAAAATGACGTATGCATTCACTATTAAATTTGCCACATAGATTTGATGGTTTGATTAGATTTATGAACCGTCCACAGCATTAACCCAGCGAATAAGAACTTGTATCGAGATAACAACGATGCGAATTCGAAACCCGGAATGACATGCTAAAAGGGTTTACTATGTACATACACTACCATTAGCCACTATGTGGTAGCTGCGGACCAGGCTAGGTGCACTTGGGGGGAAGGGTTACGACTTCGATCGGTTCTCCCCCGAACAAATTCAAAAAAAAAAAAAAAAAAAAAAAAAGAACTACCCTTGAATATATGCTATAAATTTGGATATTCTTTAAAGATTTATGAATATAAACATTGTGATATCAAGCAATCAAGCCTCAATGTTTTAGCTAAGATGAACCTTACCTTATTTCGAAAAGAAGCCACCTTAAATATGTAAGCAAATTCTTTGCAAATTACCGGAAGTCACAAGATATCTAAACTTCTAATTGGCTCAAGAAAGTGGAACCTTACAATATAGAAAACTGTTGTTCTTCTTTTTTCCTTTTTTTTTTTTTTTTTTTTTTAAATTCTTGAACAAAGGACCAGTGCTAAAGTTTTGTTACAAAAATCCAAAATAAAAAATAAGGCCCCTACATAGAAACTAATGCGCTGTTCTTAATTAAAGTGTGCTGCTATTCACACCCTAATTTCCTCTTCTGGCCACCACACAAAATTTAATAAACTTGATTATATTTTTTACACTTCTGGCCACCACATCATTTTTCTTCATTCGGCCATAATCAACCGAATTAACAATATGAATTCGGCAGGAAGCAACCTTACGGCTACTACCAACCGAAATATGATTGTAAATTCGGCAGGAAGAAACCGAAGCTTTCGTTACGTAGTGGGGTGCCTGTTCATATTAATATTTTTAACGTATGGTAGCTGAAAGAAGAAAATGATATTCTTTATGGTGACCTTTAGTTTTGGTGGCCAGAAGAGGAAATTGGGGTGTGAATAGCAGCACACTAATTAAATCATAAAAGTAACTTTTATTGTTTAAAAAGAATAAAAACATTTATGTGAACCCCGCTTGTTTCTCAACAAGTGTAAGTGAACCAGTTCCAAGTCAACAATGGATAATATCTTAAACTACCTTCCAAGTTCCAAATTCCACCTATAACAAAAAGACCAATTCAAAAATTCTCTAATAAAACAAAAAAGCAAATATGTATAAGTATTGACATAGGGAAATATCGTTGATTCAACGCACGCCAACCCTCGAGTGTATGTTTAGTGTAAACACAGAAATCCAAAATAAAGTAATGCATTAAGAACACAGTTTTTTTATAGCGGTTCGGCACTAATGCCTACGCCCACTTTATAGTTATCATTCATCATATAGTTGCTAATTATAAGAGTTGTACAAGTTCAGACAATATTTTGAGTACAATCGCTACAATAGAACAACAAAATCCTTGTTAATTCTAAACTTTTACCAAAATGCCCCTCTTCTTTTTCGTTGAGTAAAAATATGTTGACTTGGTCAACAATGTCAAAAAAGTAGCTCCAACGTCTAAGAAATCCAGAATAGTCCAAAACAGTGTAAATGTCCAAAAAGTCGAAGAAAAATATTTGTGCAATGTTTTAATGGTCCAACCTATGTCCAGTAGTCATGGAAAAGAAGATGGAAGCCATTAACGATGCTTGAGAGCTCCAAGAAATCCAAAGTTTAACCAAAATCCAACCACTTTGAAGAATTAGGTATGCGGTATTTATAGGTAGTGGGTTAGGTAGGTGTAGGTGATATTTGGGGACCACACAACAATTTTCGCATCCCAGATGAATAACAAAGGGAAATTAGCATCGCGCTGCTTTATGATGGAAATTTCACATCCCTCCTTAGACATACGAATTTTGCATCCCGAGGAATACACTGTCTCGTGCCCCTCAAAGATACGAAATCTCGCATCCCCTGGGGGATGCGAGATCTGTATCTCGGGGATACGAAATTTCGTATCCTGAGGGATACGGGTTTCGTATCCTCAGGGATACGAGATAGAGCAAGCCGGGGCAGAGCAGGAAGGATGCGAAGTTCAGAGGGAGGCGGAGCATGGGGGAATGTGAAGTTTCGGTGAATGCGAAGCATGGTGTGGTGAGTTGAAGAGTGGAAGGTGAGACGAGATAGAGGAAGGCGAAGTTATTGGGATGCGAGGCTTTGAGGGACTGTATCCCCTGAGGGATACGAGATTGGATCCCCAAGGGGATACGATTTCATATCCCCGGGGATGCGAGACGCATATTTCACATCTCGTGAAGGATACGAAATATGCATTTTCTCATCCTAGGGTATGCGAAAATTATGGGAGTTTCTTGCCGGATCTTGAACTTGTTAGGTTAAGTTGAGCGAGCAGTTTTAAACGATCCGTGCGGTGAGCGCAAGCCTCTCGGAGTGATCGATGCGTGTTTTCCATACGTGCTTGAAAGGACGCTGATCTTAGGAGTGGATTATAGTTTAATTAGATTTGGAGCGCGCTGTTGAGCGTGAATTTGATGTGTGATGGCTTTGACCAAAAAGCATGTCAATGCTTTCCCCTTAAAACATGTATTTCGTGGTTGAAGGAAGATGTGTTTTGTAAGTAGTCTGGGAAATCTGTAAACCTACGAGCAAAGGTCTGGGAGAAATCCGATGATCGCTGAGATCGCATTAGAATAGATAACAAATGATCATTAAGATCGTATTCGGATGGAAAGCCAACAACCACCGAAGTCGTAATGAATTGGAAACCCAACGATCACCGCGATCATATTTAAAATAGAAATTTAACAATCGATGAGATTGTATTTTGAAATTCGACATTCACAGAGATCGTAATAAAATAGAAAATCGACGGCCACCGAGCCCGTAATAGAATTGGAAACTTGCCGATCACTGAGATCGTGATAAGTTAGAGCCTTGGTGATTACTAAGGTCGTATTAGAATGGAAATCCAATTATTATTAAAATGAGAATCGGACGACCGTTGAGATCAAATTCAGAATGGATTGTCGAATCCGGGATGCCCAGGATCTAGAAAATGAGAAGCCGGGGGCTTGTTGATCCTTGTCGGAGCAAGCACACACCTACAAGAGAGGATTTTGCACTTGGCGGACCAAGTTATGCAATATTATGTATTTGATGGGCTAGGTTATTAAGATTCCTATTCTAAGTGGGTTAAGATAAGGAACTTCCGTGCTCGGCAGGCCGAGTCTGATAGTTCTTATGCTTGGTAGACCCATCTGGAGAATCTTAACACATGATAGACCCAATCTTTAGGGAAGTCACTGGCTGGAGTTCAAAGTTTATACCAGATCGATGAGGGAGCGGGAGACTGGAGTCTTATATTTATGCTGGACGGATTAGGTGCGGGGGAGACTGGAGTCTGAATTTTATACTGGACTGATCCAGTGAGGATTCAGATCTCGAATTTTGTACTGGACTGATCTAGTGTGGAACCGGAGCCCGAATTTTATATTGGACTGATCTAGTGTAGAGTCAAAGCGCGAATTTTATACTAGAAAGATCTAGTGTAGAGTCAGAACCCGAATTTTATATTGGATTGATCTAGTGTGGAGCAGTAGCCCGAATTTTATACTGGACTGGTCCAGTGTGGGGTCGGATCCCGAATGCAGCATTTTATTAATGTCACGGGAGTACAACGGTCGATTGTCCAACCCAATGCACGACTGGAGACCACAAGCCGGTTTCGTGAATGTATGGGTCAACGCTGCCGCTTTGCTTAAATATAGGAAAAAAAGGGCGAGAAGTCGCCCACAAGGATAAGCATAAATAACGGAACAGAGTCTAGAGAACCAAGAAGAGCCGTTGAGTGGGGTCAGTATGAAAAAGATTCAATCTTTAAGTTGAATTTGTGTATTCACTTAAGTATATGACACTTATAAGTGATGGGGTAGATATTGGAAATGGTTTGAACCTTAAATAGTTATGAAATGGGAAATTAACTTAACATTGGTTAGGTTATATGGGTATGAGCCCCATTTAGTATTGAATGCATATGATTGCTGATGATTGTGATTTGTGGTTAATCTGTTGATTGACAAACTCATATAAGCGTTAATGGTTTAAGTCTTATATAGTGTATGCCACGATATATGTGGATTGGATGTTATATTAGTTGTTGATGTATGGTATATAGTTAGTAAACGGTTTGAAATAGAGTTTGATTCGAATTTATTTTGAACCGAAATTTGGTCCGAATAGAAGTCGTCGCGGAGCGACAGTTCGCGGATTTCGATCATCGACTTCAAATTGATGTACCGAGAGATCCGACCATTGGATCTACCTAAAACGAAAAACGTTGGGTCCGAAATGAAAAGAGATTTCAAATGATATGTAAAAGTTTAAAATCCAATGGTTAGATCATAAGATATGTTCAAATCAAATTTGAAAAAAAAATAGTGATAGTGCTACATAATGACATGAAATGTATTTTGTTGAAAGGAGCTATTTTTAATTTATTAAAAATAGAAATAAATTATGGTATATCAAAATAAATTGCATGAAATATATTTGATTTGATAAAATTAAGGTTGGGATGATATAAAAGTCGGTTTTATTAAATTAGCCGATATAAGCCCATTCGTGGCGTTTTTTGTGACGCTTTTAATTTAGAGATTGTGGTTGATTCATTTAATTATAAATTTTCATATAAATGAATGTAGAATATGAGATGAAATGTTTGATTTCAAGTTGTAGAAAATATTTTAAAATAATTATTTTGGTTGTGAAAAATGGTTTATAAATAAAGAGAATTTGGACGGCTTAAATCCCAATATTTAATGATTTAGAAATAAATAGTACTATGTTTGGAAAGTACTTGTTATTATTATTGGGAAAAGATTTATCACCTTGGGATATAAATGATTTATGTGTTACCTATGACTTGGGTAACCCGTAACTAAAAACCTGGGTAAATAGGGACGGGACTCTCTGGTTATAGAGGGACATACTGTATGGGACTCCTCAATAGTTGAGGGACATACATATTAGGATTATCGAGGTGAGAAGGCTGAGACCCAGTTGCCTTATTGTCGGGAGAAACCTCCTGATCTAGTAGCACATGTTTAGATATGCTTGTATTATAAATATTTGGAATTTTCCAAAATGATTTGTTTTGGAATCCGCAAGTAAAGTATGATTCGATATGAAAGAAATATCTATTGTATTTCAATGATTTGAAATGAAACGGGGATCTTAAGTCCGAATAGATTATTGTCAAAATTATGGTTTTGAAAGTAAATATAGTTGGTTAGATTCGATTTATAGATCTAAAATATGATGATGAAACTAATTTTGTTTTATGTTTTGTGCACTGGTATTCATGTGGTGGAAACCTATTTCGTGTTATACGGTGTGGTCCTGTGATACGTCTTACTTTTAAAATAAAGTATAATAACTGATTTTGTTTCTCACACCAATCCCATGATTGATCCAGAGTTTATTGTTTTCCCACCTAAACTTTAGGTGCTCATAGTTTTCCACATAGGCAGTTAATAGTTTTGGTTTTGCTGATATTTTATAGAGCATGATTTTGGATTGAAGCTTAAACCTGTGTCCAGAACATTTGATAGTCTTCCGCTAAGAGTTATGTATTTGTATTTCTATTGTGCAGTGTTGTAATTTATTATACTCTAATATATATTATTGTAATCTGATGTAACATTTTAATTATGTTAATGAAAAATCTTTTGTTTTTGTCTGATGTTGTTGTACGCCTAAGTTAATATCTCGAGGGGTTCTCTCGTTTCGGATCAGACTTGTGTGGTTTATAGTTGATTTGGAAGGCGGGAATTTTCGGTCCATTACAATAAAGAAGTAAACATGCGAAAGTTCTTTTCTTGCAAAATATCATATGTTTCTACTTCTTCATACCATAGTTTTTTTTAGTTCTTCAATCAAATGTTGTAAATAAACATCGATTCCTTGTGCCGGATCATCAAGATCACGGACGACAACCATGAGAAACATATAAGGAGTTTTCATACACATCCACGGAGGTAAATTATAAGATGTGACAATTATAGGTCAGGAAGAATATTTAGCACCAAATTTAGAAAACGGTGAAAATTCATCTGTACATAAATCAAGTCTAACATTACGACTCTCGGATGCAAAATGGGAATATTTTTGGTCAAAATGCTTCCATACTTCCCCATCAGTTGAGTGTGTTAACGTACTTTCTTCCTGTGTTCTCACACTGTGTCATCTCATATGTTACGCGGTTACAAAAGATACATATAACATTTGAAGTTTATGAGTAATAGGTAAATAATGCATACATTTTTACGGGACTTCCTTTCCCTTTTTCATTCTTGGTTTGTATCTTTTCTAATTACATATTTTACAATTCTTAAGGTTGATATTTTCCTTCCAAAACAGCATGCAACCGTTTAGACATGTATCCATTTTTTCATATGGTAAACCAAAATTCGACATCATTTTTTTTACTTTATAATGATTTTCGCACATTAAATTATTGGGAGGCATATGTCGCTTCGCAGCTTGTACAACAACTGAAATAAAGCTTCTGTGATGTTGTATTTAGATTTTATCACAATGTATTCAGCAGTTACTGATAATTGGGTTTCGCTTATATAGCCTTCCCAAAGGGATTTTTTCGCGGCATCTAATACATCGTATATTTATTTTATTCAATATTTGGTTCTTCTTCAGAATTACCATCGTCATCGGTAAATTGTGGAATAAGGAATATTGAACGTGCAATATCTTCATCCATATGTTTTAGAAGATTCGTCGTAGCAATTTCATTATTCACTACCTCCTCAACTTGTACCAGAGTAGATGCTAATTGTTCTGCATGACGATCCCAAACCAAATAGTTCAGCACAAAACCATACTGACGCAAATGACCTCTCACCATTTGTGGTATCAAACGCTTTAACAGTTTGTATCTACTACATGGACAATAGATTTCTTCGTCGTTTTTGTATTACTTAAAAGAGAAATCAATAAACATGCCAACACCATTAATAAATTGTTCACTTAATGAGCCTTCAGTTTTCCTTCGCTTGTACATCCAGCTCCGATCGGTAAAATAATTATCCATTTACTCTAAGCAGATAATTAAAAAGTATGATTTTTTTTTGCTTTGACGATTTGTTGAAATAAATTTACTGGTGAATGTTATATTAATTGATCATTGACACTTTGTTGATGGGTCATTATACTTCCCATTACAAATACAATAATGTAATTAAATCGCGTAAATCTTTTTAATTTAAACGATTCAACAAAATTCTGACAACACTTCGCTTTAGTTTCCTGAACAATACACAATTGCGTGTACACATGGAACATAAAGGAAGTTCTTTCGTAATTTTGAGAACCGTTTAAAATGAAATGCTTTACGATATTCAATTTAGTTATTGTGCTCGTAACTTGTGCAGTATTAGGACAAATCCAACAAAATTGTATACGATGAACACAGATGTTCGTTCTGTTAATAAAACTAATATCCACATAACGATCATATACAATACTTATCTGACGGGGTCGAAAAACACATTAAGGGTTTTTTAAATAGAATATATTACGATTGGTGCTCTTAGTATCAATCGTTTATGTGAAACAACAAAATTTAAACCAAATAAGCCTTGAATGGCTTAATTTCAATCTCTAACTGTATGTATACGAAGTTTATCACATATATGCATATTTTCAAAACTCATTCAAACTAACCGTACGTTATAAAGTTAAATATCGTTTTCGGTAAATTTCTAGAAAACATAAACTAAATTATGTCCGCTTCCACTAAACGCCCCTTAACAAGCCTAAAATTGCTTATATATTCAACCTACATGCACATAATTCAATTGTGATACAAACTACATAACCTAGCAATACATATATTAATAATAAGAATTATGCCTTAATAAACTACATTATACATACAATAAGGAAATCCAAATATGAAATCTAACAAATTAACCCTAATTTAGAAAATGTAATTAAAATTGAAATTAGGGTTCATACCTTAATTGGAGGAGAATTTGAGCCTAGAGAGGAGAAGAGGGAAGTTGGTTTTAGGGAGGAATTAACAGGAAAACAAAATGAGGAAGAAGAAGCTGTTCTGCCAGTTTCTTTGCGATTTAGCAACGTTGGGCAATAACCGTCAACGACTTTAAAATCAATGGGGGACAACGACTACCAACGTATATTTTTTTTATCATAAAAAAATCCAGAATGTTCCAGACGTTGGAAGTCGTTGCACAATAGTCGTTGGCGGCCGTTACCCCTTCCGTTGATATATACTATATGTTTAGTAGTGAACCTAATGGCATCCCCTTTTTCTAAATTTTGAAAATTAGCTAACACAGTGAGTTATATTGCTTAAGAAATTTCCCAAATTACCCCTGGAACCTTCACGAATTGACGTACTAAGTCAAAATCTCGAAATAGCTTCAGAATTTGATCGCCTCGAACGTCTTGGTCCAGCCTCGGGAAAAGATTTCCTATAACGTCAAATGTCAGGCCCCTTTTGCCAAACGTTTGAAGGGTTTTCAGCTTCAGCTCAAGCGTCTAGCAGAAAAGTCAGATTTCTAGCTCAACTCTTTGGTTGCAAAACGTGTATGGTCAGATGTCTAACCCTTTCTCCCAAGTGT
Source organism: Allium sativum (assembly GCA_030737875.1). Lineage (NCBI taxonomy): Eukaryota > Viridiplantae > Streptophyta > Magnoliopsida > Asparagales > Amaryllidaceae > Allium > Allium sativum. The sequence continues at coordinate 833,440,773 of CM060910.1, forward strand.
TGACCCCCTTTCAACTGAAACAACCTCTCCCATTTCACCAATAACTTCCTCTAATGAGCTCCAATTTGCGAACAATCTTCTCCATTACGATGCTACTTCCAACCACTTCAATTCTACACTATAATGCCACAAAATTCAACATATTGACCGTTGATTAATAATGTAAGTTTGATGAAATCAGATGTTTCAAACCGATATATCTTTTGGAATAGTTGATCTTGATGGTACATCCACAAAAATTTGTCTAGGTTTATTTTTATTCACAGTGAGTAGATGAACAAAATCTTTTGCTGTTTAATACTTTTTTCCTCAAATTTCATGTTGTCATGTACCAAAATTCACTTATATAAACTTAACGAAGGCTAAATGCCTAATTCCGTGTATGTATATGTATATTTGTGTAAGCCTGTATGTGTATATGTAGATACCATTAAAATAAATGAAAGTTGTTAATGTAACATTCAGTAAAATATGTTCGCTCTTTCAATTGAAATTTAAATGATGAAATTTCTGATCAAAATGTGAAGTTCAAATAAGTTCGCTTTTGATTTTGATCACTTTTGTAAAGCTTGCTATTTTTAGTTGCAGAATGCATCTACATCCCTCCTAAACTACAAAATTAAAAAAACATGGACGCTTTAGCTTTTTTGTATGTGTAAAAAATAATGAATATTTACGGAAAATTCCATAAATACTTGTCGAACAAACCATAAGCGTTTGCATTTTGAATGATTTATTATTTTGATCACAATCATATATCATTATTTAATTTTTCATTAAACAAATATTACGAAAAGGAAAACAAAATTTTAAATTCAATTATGTTTTCGGTTGGAGTTTCAGGAATGGAAGGAAATAACCGACTTGGTAATATTGTGTGTGGACATAGACACAAACTCTTTTTCGTCAAGCCTTTCTTAGACTGGAAACACGGATTTTAAAGGTCTAAAAAGTGAGTTTCCACCAGCCCAGGATGTTTGCGCTCAATGTGCGACCCCAGTGGCACCGACGTAAATTCTCTCAAACACATGTCCGGACTCGGAATGGAGCTCATCATTTAAACCACATTCCACTCATTTTCTTCCCTTCCATTTCTACTTCAACCAAACACAGCTCAAAATATTCTTCACAAATCAATTCGCTCAAAACCACAAATAAACGAACAACGATGACGTCAGGGTCTAGGCTGCCGTCGTGGAAGGAGAGAGAGAATAACAAGCGCAGAGAACGAAGACGACGCGCCATCGCTGCCAAAATCTATTCGGGGTTGCGCATGTACGGCAACTTCAAGCTACCGAAACACTGCGACAATAATGAAGTTTTGAAAGCTTTGTGCGACGAGGCTGGATGGACCGTCGAGCCTGATGGCACCACATACCGCAAGGTAATCATATTACCCGTACGATCGACTTCACAACTTTGCCTTATGTTTGAATCGATATAATTTTTGTTTCATTCGTTCCCCCAATGGTTTTGATGTGTATATCCGATAAAATACGCCTTTTCCTGCTATCGTAATCGTGGTTCAATCATGAATTTTTGACGATGGACTATAATCTGTTACTTGGAAATAATACGATTGACATTTCTTCTGTTAATTTCTTGTTATGCAAGTAAGTTATTGGAAGTTCCGTTTCTAAGAAAAACTCTCCTGGAAGGCAAGTAATTTTTGGATCTATGATTGGAGGGTATTTTGGGTATTTGAGTCGTTAATGTAGCTGGAGGTCACGTGGACTTGTCTCTCGGAGGTCGCGCTGGCCATGATAGCCTCCGGAAATCTCACGCTAACTTGTGTGAATGGACCGAATTACCCCTTCATTGTTACTATTGATGCTCAGTTTTTTGTGTTGATTGGTGTTTTAGGGAGGGTGTGTTATTGGTGTGAACTCGTTCATGGCTTTATTCTCTGTTAATTGCTGAAAAGCATTGCTGTGGAGGGGAATCATGTGATTCCAGAAAGCATCATATCATGCAAAGGTGTGATGTGCTATATAGGGAAAATACATGAATGATGCACTACTTTACAGATACATGTGCGTTGTGGGGCTCACTATGTGCTAAAGTGGCTAAATAGTGAGGGTTGTTTCGTTTAATTTGGTTATTAAGATGGGGACTAGGCAACAATGAGTTCAATTCCTATTTATGTTGATATGAAAGTCAAATGAGTTCTGTCTTCGCAAGCAATGCCATATGGAACGCATTGATGACCCATGAAATGATCAATTCGTCCAAGTTAATGAATAAGGCGCATTGAATTTAACACTTTTTTTCTTCTTTTCTTAGTTCCAAATGAATGCAAGAAAAAGGGTACTTGTCATTGAATTTCATTAAACACATGTAAAGTAGGAAGCATTAACTGTGTTAAGGTATTTTTCATGGAATAATTGGGGAAAAAGATTCTCAACTACAACTTAAGGTGTCAGATTTGTTTTGAAAAGATTGAACCGTCCTCCATGTTCATTTTTGTTCAATTAGGCCTTTGTGTGGGTTTGGTAAATGAATGGTTTTAATGTGAATCCATATGCTTCTTGTTATTGCTATGACAGAAAGCTAACGTTTTGTTTTGTAGTTTGATCATCATCACCGTGATTTTGATTAATACACTTGAATCTCTCCAACTGATCTTTCTAACTAACTACTATTTTGATTAATACACTTGCATTTGGAATTCATTTAGTCAAAGAGCACAGGTGAACAAAGGTTATTTGGGATTTAATTAGTTCTAAATGAAAGGACATTGTCAATGGAGTTGGAATCTTATTGTTTATGAATGAAAACAGTATTTCAATATATTCATATTTGTAAACAAATAATTTAAAGCGCTTTCGTTTTCTTTTTGACATTCTGCCCGTTGATTTCCAACAAAATTTCTCAATTCTGTTTAAATATCCACGGCTTAAGCGAGAATGATAATTGCAATATTTAATATAGTACTAGTTTGTTATAGTCATGTGCGTTGTACCCAATTAGAATAGCTGATAAAAGGTGGCCCTTGTCATACATAAATGGTGAATATGTCATGCATTAAATTGCATCCATGTGCTTCCTAACTCATGTTTCAGGTGTGGAGCAAAAGAAAATGTATTGATGGTTAAATATTTTGTTTTGTTTAGCTAATTGCTTTGTATGTTTTGTTTAGCTACATGTAAACATGACTTTCATGTACTTTTAATGCATGGTCGCATGAACAATGCTTCATGTATCACCTTCACAAGTACTATAGTTATGTAACTGTCATTTATTTCCCAATCTCAAAATGAATGGTTTTCATATGACAGGGATGCAAGCCGCCGGAGCAAATAGAAGCAACAGGAGGAGCATCAACATCAGCAAGTCCAAGGTCTTCGTACCAACCCAGCCCGTTCGGGTCCTATAACCCTAGCCCTACATCATCGTCTTTTCCGAGCCCTAGATCCTCACCCTTCATCTCGAACACCAACTTCATGAACAATGCCGTCCACGATGCCAACTCCCTCATTCCATGGTTGAAAAACCTATCGTCGTCGTCTTCCCCGTTCATGCACAACGGGTCCTTGAGCGCCCCCGTCACGCCTCCGTTAAGCTCACCGAACATCCACTCTCCTAGACTCGACATTAAAAACGAACCCCGGTGGGCTTCCGGGTCCCAGTACTCGTATCTGCCGTCCTCATCCACTCCAGCCAGCCCGGGAAGCACTGCAGGGCCCACTTCCCCTACGTTCAGCCTGGTGGCACCGAACACGTTTGGGTTTTTGGTGACGAGCGAAGGGTCTTCGAGGATGTGGACCCCAGGCCAGAGTGGGATGTGCTCGCCTGTTCTGATCGAGCCTGCTGGACCCAGAGACTTGTGTATGGTTGATTCCGGGGTGGAGGAGTTTGCATTTGGGAGCAGTTTGGTGAAGCCGTGGGAAGGAGAGAGGATTCATGAGGAGTGTGGGGATGATCTGGAGCTTACCCTTGGCAGTTCAAAGACTAGACGCGACACTCGATGAAGAATAACTACTCTATATATGTTTTTTGTTAATTTAAATTTAATTAGTTTTGGTGCTTGGGTAGTTTGTATGTTGATGGTGGTGTGGGAGGAGACTCCTGTCAAACTTTTAGTTGTGGGTACATTACCTAGAAAATTCAGGTAAAAGATGAAATGGGGGATGACGAAGAGGTTTGTTTTGAATGTGCTGGTTGTTGGAAGTAGAAGTTTAGTGGAAAAAAAAGAAAAATGTAATGTGATAAAATAGTTTTGTTGCATTCTTCAGTTTTATTTAGTTTTAGCTTGGACTGTTATGTTGTAATTTTAATTCTTTGAGATGTAGATGCTTATAACATGAAGAATTGCTGGTACATGGAGTTGATTGATTTTTCTGTACTCTCGATGTCAGTGAAGCTTTGCTTGCAAGAGCGATGTTTGGTCAACTGGAAGCGCGACAACGAGCCTGCAGTGGTCCACTGGATAACCATGTACCTAATTCTTGGGGCTGGATGGATTTACGAAATAATCTCTCGCCAACCATTGCCGACAACTTTCAATTAAAATGATCATGAAAAAACAATAATCAATTTGATTGCCATGGTTTACCAAAGTGGATAAAAATATATAGTAAAATTAGATCAGTCTCGTGCAGTTGCACGACTGCCTTAAATCAAACATCCATACCGTGTCAAATAACCGACACATTGCACATTGCTTTTTAACCTAATAAATAATAAAACGACATAATTTCTATAATTAAATTCATACGATACTGCTAACGTGCAGAGCTTCTTAGACATGCCATCGGCTAACTCATGCACATGCTTACCACATAAATCCGGATCTATCATTATCTATCTATCCGATTTGTCTCAGGTTTATAATGTCGTAGCATCATTTCTGAAACAATTAAACATTATGCAATAGTTCAAGTCACTACTGCTGCACAACGCTCTAAAATATTTGTCAGCATTATTTAAAATTTGTGAAATGCAATAGCCACGACTAATTCCCTGTAGTGCTTTTCGTATCAATAAAATTATGTTGATTTGGAAACAAATAAAATATTGTCATGTCTTAACACTTAATCAAGCATATAATATGTATCATCATTTGAAAATAATGGACATCAAATAAGAAATTAAAACCGTGAAGAATAGCACACACGCACATACATATACATACATACATATGTGTGTATACATGTTAATATTGCTTTTTTTTTTACTACCACGTGAATTAGATATTAGTGTTTAAGATTAACAACACACATATAAGATAATTAAATTGGACGCAAATGTAAGCCCTCGGATATCGTATTTTGTGATATGATCATCTACAGATATGTGCATGAACATGTAATTAAATACATTAATTCTATTAATCCAGTGAGATCCTCGATGTGTTGGTGATTAATAGCTTGTTGATCCAACTCCATGCCTCCTTTTATTTCTGAAAACAAAAATGTCACTGCATAATTGCAACTGTTTGAAGCATGACCAAGAAGCATCATCTGAGAAAATTGTAAAATTGTGCCTCAGATCTGATGAGGCAATACGCCAAAAGATAAGTCATTTCTGCTCAAAATTAAGCTACTAACTTCACCGTGTGCATGTACCTAGGGCCGTCAATTTCTAGAACGACCCGAAACACGACTCGTAACCCGCACGAAAAAAAACCCGACTCGACCTATATATAAACAGGTCAATTTCGGGTCAACCCGCTCTGACCCGTTTAACAAACGGATTGACCCGACCCGACCTGTCAACCCGTTTCTGACCCGTTTAATATAAAACATATTTTTATCACTCCACAATCTACAAAACAGGCCCAGCCCAGTCTGCTACCCATTTGCCGCATTACCCTAATTTACCAATTACCAAGCCGTCACTCATCCAGTCATTCTAATTTCAGTGGTTCTACCTATTCACTGATTCACTCCTTCACGTTTTCATGTTTATTCCCACATTAACAACCTTTTTACATTTTTATTCTCATCTTAGCTTGCAACAAGTGAATGACGACAACATCCTTCTTTCAAGTTTTCATCTTTTTATATAAATATTATTCTTAACGGGTTACACGAATCAAACCCGAAACCCGCACGATTATAAATGACCCGACCCGAACCCAATCCGTTTAATAAACGGGTTGAGCTGACACAACCCGAACACAACTTGACCCGACCCGAACCTGACCCAACCCGACCCATTGACAGCCCTACATGTACCCCATTTGAACGATGCAAAATTCCAACCAATAGCTCCACTGCAAGTGTCAAAGCAATCAGAGCTAATCCAGGTCTTGCTGCTCTGCATCACAGGTCTAATGTGCGATATGAGGTTGAAATGTTGATATTGCGTTAAGCCAATGGATTTAAAAACAAAGTTTGTACTTACACGGCCAATGCAAAATAGAATAACGTTTCGTTCTTGAAATAAATTTGCTGAACTTGGAAGGTTGAATTAATTTCACATTACGTCTTTTGTTACGTTTTCGCAAAATATGCAGTCCAAGATAAATTTATTCTTACCTCCAATGTAACTTATGGTAAGAACTAAGGAATACATGCTAAAATGAGGGATATGTGGTTTTAACAGATTCATCTGAAATTATATCATGTCCATCTTACCGATTATGTTAGACAGTCTAAGGCCCAAATTGACGTATGCTTCTAATTAATAGTTAGAGGGTAAGTCAATAAATTACGTCTAGCATATAAATACTTGTTTGAACCAGAATATATTAAAGGATTAATTGTCAAGAATAATCCGAAGTTTAACATGTATTCCCATAATAATCCCAAGTTTGGATCATTTCTGAATAATCCCAAGTTTGGATTATGGCACATAAACATTTGGCTTGCAGCTTGGAAATTTGGATGGAATAAATTTTATGTGTGATACTAATGACTACAGCAGAAAACATCGTATATTATAATTAATGACCATAAAAAATAGCATACATAACATAACATGCATACAGGAACTTGAATCACCAATACATGCATATAAGATAGTTCCTTACTTGGCACATGGTTTGCATGGATTTTCTCTCAGCTAGCTGAAGCATACATGACTTTTAATCCACAGCATGTCAGGACATAGCTAACACAAAAGGACAAATAACATACATTGGTCGCTTAATAAATAAATATGCAGCTTCAAAGAAGCAATCAATAAAAATCTCTCATCTTGCTAAGGTCCAAAATCAAACACGTAGTGAAACATATTTTTCAACAATGTTTTTGGTGCAAAACTACTATCCGGTTGTTTATTCGATTAGAATCATACACTTTCTCCAAATGGGAAAGGTTGCTCTGAAATTCATTCATTTATCGAAACATCACCCTTGCTATGCTGTATTAGAAAGTGTTTCTCCCCCCTTACTACTAATATGAAATCCATAACAGTTGTTATCTTTTAGAATGGAATAGATTATGAATGTGCAAACTGTATGAAAAAATTATTTTCATGACGATGCATCAGTAGCATCAAGCACAGACTGGAAATCTATATTGCAAGCTACTGTGAATCTGCTTTAAACAGAATTAATAACAAAACAAAAATTGAAGAGGATAAAGAACAAAAGAACAACAAACATAATCACTTGCATTTAGCAAGTATGGAAAACAAAAATTTTAAGCAGACCTATTATTGGAATGGATCCTTGAATGACCACGAAAGAGAAAAGATCCCCAAACATAGATCCAAAATGCACCTTAATTTGCACTTGATCAGAGTTGAGTCCACCCAATAAGATTATCGATGTGGAGAACCTATCCATTGGGTTAAGATAGCAAGACAACACATAATTTTAACCCCTAAAAAATAAATTCTATAATTGAAGACAGTACACGGTTTTACATCAATTGGACTGAAATAAGAATTAAACATATCAGCTGGGGATCATCGAAACCATTTAAACTTAAACCAGTTGAAAATTCAGAATAGTCGCAATGGAAATATAACCCTTAAAAATAGCCATTTTGCAAACAACCTCCGTTTTCGACGAACCCACTTTTGTTGGATTCAGAATGTCAAATTATTGCTACATTCCAATTTTCATAATTTTTGGAATCAATATGTGAGTGTGTAGGGTTTAAACGTGTTCGACAATTTTAGTTTGAATTTAATCGACTGGAAAATGACCGTTTTTCAAACGGTCTCCAAGTTCGACGAAATTAGTTATGTTAGGACCGTATCGTCAAGACATAGCCAGATTTATTTTTCTGGAATTTTTAGAGTTAGTATGTGGCCCCGATAAATTAAAATGTACGTTGAAAATTCAATATAATAATTTATATTTTAATATGAACGGAAACTGATCGAAACGATAGAATTGGCTTACCGGACATATCCTATTGTGTTTTGAATGGGGGTAATTGGCTAGGGGCAACAGTTGTTGGGTTTGATTTGGAGTTAGTATTGATAAACAAATATTTTTAAAATAAAATAATATAATGAATGTTATATAAAACCCTATATCTCCATACACCCTATGTCAAAATCTTCAGCCGCCGACCTCTCAAAAGAACGGACGAAATAGTCCTGATTTCTTCCTCAAATCACAGACCAAATATCACGAATTAAATCTCCAACAGTAAACGAAAATTCAAGAATGAGTTGAGGCTTTAATTACATGCGGTGATGATAGGATTTGGTGGCATAAATCGTTTGATTTTTGGGTGTGAAGTCAAGCAGTTCGAAGTGGATTTGCTGGGCCAGGGGATGAGTCACGGTTCATGGTGCTCGAGGCACAGGAAGGTGGAGGCTAGCCGCGTCAATCACCGGAGTTCGATCGGGCTCCGATCGCCGGAGGGAGGTGCACGGTGGAGGTGTACGATTCGAGCAAAATGGGTTCGGTTCCTCATGTAAACCTAGAGCGTTCAGAAGGAAGAAGGCTGATTAGCCTTAATGATGGATTTAGATGAAGCTAATTTAATTGTTAATTTTAGAAATCATTTAATTAGTTAATTAAATGTAATTAGAGTTTTAAATCAGTTTTTATATATATTTAGCATCATTTTTAAATCAGTTTTTTTGTATATAAAAGCATTATTTTTTCATTTATTTATTTTAAAAATAAAAGTAGCATTATTTTTAAAAATATAATCTTTGTAATAAAAATCAAATTTATATATATACTTTGTTTTAGAAAATAAAAATATACTTTTTTTAGAAAATAAAAATATACTTTGTTTTAGAAAATAAAAATAGCATGGTTTTTAAAATATTAAAAGTAATGATTTTTAATATAAATATATATAACATTGTTTTTAAATATATATGGCGATGGTAAAAATCTGTTTTTTATATAAGTAGCAATATAAAAATGTAATTTCTATATAGAAAATAGAGTTTTAAAAATGTGATGTTCAAAAATATGAACATTGATTTAAAATATAAACATCATATTAAAAATGTGATTTTTACTATGAACAGCGGGAAAAGATTGCGATGGAACTGGCTGGAAACAAATCCAAACCAAAACGTTCAGAAATAAAGAATGGAGGAGTGGATCCAAAGGTGAGAACTTCTCATTATAATTTGTTGTACAGTTATTCATTGTATTACTTCATATATGAACTGGTCCCCGTCGTGCACAGACCATGGACGACTTGTTTGATTGCATTGTATTATGTGAAAATTGATTGTGATTGTGATTTGAACTGAATAAAATATTCATGTGTTGAATAAAATATTTGAACAATAAAAATCACATTTTTATTTTATATATGAACTGAATAAAATATTCATGTGTTGAAATAAATATTCTTTTACAAATCAGACGGTTTGTTTATGTACACCCATTTATTTGATATGCATTGAGACAATAAATTTTACACGTCGCCCAACTACACAAATAAATTCTGTGTTTGTGGATTGAAACTCCACACGGTTGTTGGGATGATATTTGACGTACACTAATCCCAACTGTTTAGTTGTATGTCAGTCGATAGGTTGACAGACTGTTGTAAGCGTTAAATATTTATATTTAATGCTTATATAGTGTAGAATGCACTCTGGATGATGATTGATTGTTTATCATGGTTGTTGTATACATGTGTTGTATGAAATCCATATATACAACATTATATGTTAATTGACTGTGTCTGATTCCAGTTCAGAAAGAAGTAATATTTTAAAATAACGAATATTTTAAAATAAGGAATATTTTAAAATAATATTCAGTAAAAGATCAAAATCTGATTTTGATGTCCGATTTGGTATGGACACGAAAATAATTAAAAATATAAAGCCATGTTGATTGAATTAACACCATTTTGACGTGAACGATATTTACATCAATTTTATTCATTTTAATAATGAATATCGAAAAAGAATTGATTTCAAAATCTAATGTTTTGAAAATATTATAATTTATATATTAATGAAATGGAATATTCAATTTTGGATTTGAAATTGAATATGAAGTTGAAATCGTGTTGAAAACGAATTTAAAACGATTTATAAAATACGTTTTAAATGGAAATCGACGAAATGAATAATATACATTATGTATATTTAATGGCCTGAATAGAACGCGCCGCGCCGCGGTAGTTCGCGAATTTCGGCCATTGACTACGAATGGACATTACGGGAGATCCGACCGTCGGATTCTCCTAAACTGGAACCTTTGGGTTCGTATCGAAAAGAGCTTTCCAATGAATATTAGAGATTTGAAATCTAACGGTTGGATTTGGAATTATGTCCGAATCAATTTGGAAAAGGTCGCTGTAAGTGCAGTTCGATGGCCGTTTATGGAAATCGACTGTATGGGCCTTGATAAAATTATTAATAATTAGTGTAAAATCATAATAAATAGTTTGGAAAGAACTAGGATGAAAAATTCCACATTTGAAAAGATAAAAATATATTTTTATCAAAATGAATTAGTTATGAACTAGAATTATAATCGAATTATTTTTAAATAAATAAATTGGATTGAGAATGAGTTTTAATATAACCAGAATTTCCAATATATGAATTGGGTTGGATTTGAATCGAAATTATCTTCGGAATATTTTGATATTAGATTTCTTGATTATACGGATATTGTGGAGGAATTCAGAAGATATATATATATTGTTATTCCAATACAATATTTGTTGATTTGAGAATTTGATATTGAATATAAGTCGATATATTTTCTATTCAGAGCCTTGTATTTGATATCAAATTGGATTTTGGGTTTGTCGTGAATGGTATCTTTAATAATACCGTTCTTAAACCCAATGGCGTTAAGAAAATTAGAAACTAACTGGAGATTGGCTAAGTTGAATGGTTTCCTGGGTATCGATCTGATGTTGGTTTCGACCTTCAGGATTAATACTTAGGGAATTGTTCTCTTACTAATTTACGGTTAGAGACTGATGGGAAGGGGTCTTCGGTAACACTGTTCTTAAACCCTGTGTGAAAAGAGTAAATCTTTTAATTAAGTTGTCCAGAAGAATTACCAATTAATTAATATTTAATTGGATTTGAAATGGAATGTTAATTCAGTTCATCGAGAACTATGTTTTAACGACATTCGTTCTTTAACCCGATTTACAGTGAAATGTGATTTGGAATTTATAAATCTTTCGTTAAGATTTAAAGGAGATTTTCCATAGTAAAGTTTTCCAGTTTTATAAAATAAGTTGGAATGGAATGGAAGTTCATATCAATTATATGTATTGATCTGTATTACGTGAAAATTCCATTTTTAATGGAATGAGACTTCGAGTTTATCGTGAGCTGTGTTTTAAATGACAATAGTTCTTTAACCCAGTTAAAGATAAGATTAATTTCTTAGCTTTAAATAATCATTAATATTGATTTTTGGGAAGATTAAAACTAAGTGGAGTTTTGATGAATCTTTGATTAGATTGAAAAGTGAATGTGATAATTAAAATTATCAATTCAAGAAAATGATCGAAAATGGAGTACCACCAGTTTTACTCCAGGCGATAGCTAAATCTTTAATTAGATTTGAATGTGAAATGGTAATTAAATTTACCAATAACAACGTAGTGTTAGATATGAAGTATTACCAGTTTTACTTCATGGGATCAATAGGTTGGGATTGGGAAATTAAACAAATGATTACTTCAGTAAGATTCGCTAATCCCGACTAGTTTGGATAAACCATAATTTGGTTTGAATTGATATCCCAAGGAAGATTAAAGAATAAATTTAAAGAATTTATCTTTGATAAAATTAATGGGAACCTTTCCCAAAGTATAAGAATGTTTGAATAAAAGAATATTCTGGATTGGAATGAGGCGTATGTTGTGTTTGTGTAACACTTGTTTATAAAATACGCGAGTTATTCGGAAAGACCGGGTTTATCCCATTCTGAATAACTGATACAGCGATAAGTCGAAGATGAAGACGGTGGTTGAAGACCGGAGGTCTTCACATCGTTTGGATGATTACTGATGTCTTGATTGGGCCTGTACACCCAAGACGAGGTAATAAGTGGTGATCGTCCAGACGTACTTGGAGATCGACGGATATATGAGGGCCTCTCTCTTGTATTGGACATACGGGACGAGGAATAAGGTGCCTCCGGTTTCGTTCAAACACAGAACGGACTTGTAAATGGACTGTGTGTCTGACATTGGATTTTATTCTGTGCGGATTGATCTCTATTAAATATACATCTGCCTGGTGAAGGAGAATTTATTCTCTTACTTCACTCTTCTCTGAGACATTCAGGATCAGAGGTTGTATATCGATAGACATCAGTCGCATGGCGTAAATTGCCTATGTGGCAAATGATCAAGGCTTCTGTTGAAAAGCAGAGTCTTGTGGTTGATGATCAATGCATAGCTTTAATATAGCGCCGATTTGTGTATAGCGTTAATTCGCGAGCTTCACATCCCTGTATGAACCAGAAACGGGAGAGGATCCAGGGATAACATGCGTTTCTTTCTAGTTATGGGTGGTGTCAAAGTTTTACACGCCCTGGCATTTATATATTTTTACCTATGTGGTTGTTGGAATGCGAGGCGCCTTAGTTATATCGATCACTAAGGTGCCGATGGATGGTTTGGTCGGTTTATGACCAGTTTATGCCCCATAGGGCGGGGAGACGTATTGTTTATGGATTTTTAATCCACTACGAGTGGACCGACCCTGTGGCTCCTAGGTGCAGTTGCGGCTGTTCCTGAGACATGGGCTAGATTGTCTCAAAGCGGTATGGACGATCGCTTGCCTTGGTTCATGATGGAAATCCAACATCCAATACGTGACATTTCGATTTTAGTTGTAATCCTATATATGGCGACATAGTGGGATGGGGCGCTCATGCCGCCTATGATTGATACATTTATATTTGAAGTTGATTTCTTTACTTATAGTAATTATAAAAGATTAAATTTCGCGTTTCAAGCATTATTTGGCTATTATAAGGTAAAACCCTATCCCCCGTCTTGCGTTGCATTGTGTGATGGGGCCTAGGTCTTATAATAGCTTCATTGTTCTTTATTTAGCATTGCGCTGTTTGTTTTATGCACTGGTATTCTTCGGGTTAAAACCCGTTCCTTGTTATACGGCGTGGTCTCTTGATTCACCTAACTTTAAAATAAAGATTAATAACTGTTTTAGTTCTCACACCAGTCACATAACTGACCTGGAGTTTATTGTTTTAACCTAAACTTTGGGTGCCCCTATTTTCCACACGGGCATCTAATAGTTTTGGTTTTGCAGATTTATATTCACAAGATCCTGGTTTATAGCTGGAACGATATTCAGAAAGCTCTGTACCCGTTTATCTCTTTCAGTTGTGTTATGTATTATTTTCCGCTACTATGTAATGTAATTTGTAAATCTATGATATTTATCAAATGTATATTATTTGTTCATACTCTGTATATTCTCGTACTCTGATGTAAATTGTTGTAATGAACAATGAAATGCTCTTCTGTTTGTGTTCTGATCTGTCGTGTTCTCAATTCAATCCGGGCTTTCCTTCATGAAGAAATTCGGGTCGTTATAATTTGGTATCTGAGCTTTGGTTTACAGAGCTCGAGAACAAGGCACATTAAAACCAAACTAAATAATTCATCAGAGATTGGATTAGTAATATCCAATGGGAATGCCTCGTTAGAGATATGATCAGTAGTATCCTAGAATGAGTGTGAAGAGTAGTGTTTTTAAAACAAATTTTGTTTTGAAAATTTAAACCATATTATTTGTATTTGAATATTTATTTTATATTGAATTTGGAAGATTTTGAATATACGTGTAATTAACGTGTATTTGAAGCCTCAAATATACTGGATAGATGTAGAATCACACTCCCGGAGATGATTCTGATGATTACTCGAGTATCGTCAGAATTTATGTTCGAGTTTCAAAAGTGGGATGTCTATATTTCTCTAATTGACTGGTGTGAGAACCAAAATTAGATAGGATTATTTGTTGTGATTTGGCATCAAAAACATGATTTTGACTATATATGTAAAAGATACATGTTGGAGAATCTAATCAACTAATTGATTACTGGTTGTGTTGTTTGATTATTAGTTTCACTAATTAGAATAATGAAACCAATATGAATATGAACTGTAAATATAATCAAATTGTGTCGAATGTTGAACTGATTTGAAAATTGATTGAAATTGCATGCGTATACATGTATATACATTGAACAGGTCATAGTAAGGAGGCTAGAGAAGAGGAATAAAATTGTATGCCCGACAAACAGGTACATGTTTACCAATTTATTGGGTTTGGATGATTTTGTGAGCCGATTGGCTAGCCGCTTGGCTTTTTCTTTTTGAGATGAGAGGGCCAGTGTGGCGGTTTGGGGATTTTCCTCGGGTTCCCCATACAAAGGAGGTTATGGAAAAAAAAATCGAAAATTTAGGATGTTAGCCAAATTTTTGAAAAATTTGAAAATTCTTAGAAACTGAAAAGTTGAAGAATGAAAGCCAAACTGAAAGTTGAGTTGGTTAGTTAAACAACTTTCCGCTCCATTCCTTTTCGAGGACGAAAAGATTTTAAGCGGGGGAGATTGTAACAACCCAGAAAATCAGAACCAATTTAAAATTTTTATTTAGGAAATTTTAATGAATTTTGAATATTATAATGATTTATTTTAAATAATAATGACAACAAATTTATTTTGAATAGAATTGAAACGTATAAATTTATTTAAATCGAAGTTAGAATATAAATATTTATTTTAATTATAAAAGGAATTGGAAATGGCGCGGTAGTTTGAAAATTCGATTTCAAATTTCAAATGAATGTACAAGATTCAAAATAAACCGGATTTTAGTGAAACCAAAAATACTTGAATCTATTTGATAATATCTTTCCAACGAATCTGAAAAATTGAAATTTCATAGTGGGAATAAAAATTTATGCCCAGTTGAAAATTCAGAGTAGTTGCTATGGAAATATAGCCCTTAAAAATAGCCATTTTGCAAACGACCTCCGTTTTCGATGAAACCACTTTTATTGGATCCGGAATATCAAATTATTGCTAGATTCCAATTTTCATAATTTTTGGAATCAATATGTGAGCGTGAGGGTTTAAACGTGTTTGGAAATTTCAATTTGAATTTAATCGACTGGAAAATGACCGTTTTTCAAACGTTCTCCAAATTCGACGAAATTAGTTTTGTTAGGACCATATCATCAAGGCATAGCCAGATTTATTTTTCTGGAATTTTTAGAGTTGGTATGTGGCCCCGGTAAATTAAAATGTATGTTGAAAATTTATTATAATGATTTATATTTTAATTTGAACGGAAACTGATTGAAACGATAGAATTGGCTTACCAGACATATCCCATTGTGTTCGGAATGGGGGTAATTGGCTGGAGGCAATGACCGTTGGGTTTGATTTGGAGTTAGTATTGATAAACAAATATTTTTAAAATAAAATAATATAAAATGAATATATATAAAACCCTATATCTCCATACACCCTTAGTCAAACCTTAAAATTATTCATTGTAGGGTCAAACTCTTCAGCCGCCGACCTCTCAAAAGAACGGACGAAATAGTCCCGATTTCTTCTTCAAATCACACACCAAATATCACGAATTAAACCTCCAATAGAAAACGAAAATTCAAGAATGAGTTGAGGGCTTTAATTACATACGGTGATGACGGGATTTGGTGGCATAAATCATTTGATTTTTGGGTGTGAAGTCAAGCAGCTCGAAGTGGATTTGCGGGCCAGTGTATGAGTCGCGGTTCATAGTGCTCGAGGCGCAGAAAGGTGGAGGCTAGGCGCGTCAGCCACCAGAGTTCGATCGGGCTCCGATCGCCGGAGGGAGGTGCACGGTGGAGGTGTTCGATTCGAGCAAAATGGGTTCGGTTCCTCGTGTAAATCTGGAGCGTTTAGAAGGAAGAAGGCTGATTAGCCTTAATGATGGATTTAGATGAAGTTAATTTAATTGTTAATTTCAAAAATCATTTAATTAGTTAATTAAATGTAATTAGAGTTTTAAATCCGTTTTTATATATATTTAGCATTATTTTTAAATCAGTTTTTTTACATATAAAAGCATTATTATATTTATTTATTTGTTTTAAAAATAAAAGTAGCACTAGTTTTAAAAATGTAATCTTTGTAATAAAAATCTAATTTTTATATATGTACCTTATTTTAGAAAATAGAAATATACTTTTTTTATAAATTAAAAATGTACTTTGTTTTAGAAAATAAAAATAACATGGTTTTTAAAATATGAAAAGTAATAATTTTTAATATAAATATAAATATATATATAGCATTGTTTTTAAATATATATGGCGATGGTAAAAATCTGATTTTTGTATAAGTAGCAATATAAAAATATAATTTCTATATAGAAAATAGCGTTATAAAAATGTGATGTTCAAAAATATAAACATTGATTTAAAATATAAACATCATATTAAAAATGTGATTTTTACTATGAACAGTGGGAAAAGATTGCGATGGAACCGGCTGGAAACAAATCCAAATCCAAAACGTTCATAAATAAAGAATGGAGGAGTGGATCCCAAAGGTGAGAACTTCTCACTATAATTTCTTGTACAGTTACTCATTGTATATCTACATATATGAACTGTTCCCCATCGTCCACAGACCATGGACGACTTGTTTGATTGCATTGTATTGTGTGAAAATTGATTGTGACTGTGATTTGAACTGAATAAAATACTCATGTGTTGAATAAAATATTTGAACAATAAAAATCACATTTTTATTTTATATATGAACTGAATAAATAATTCATGTGCTGAAATAAATATTCATATACAAATCAGATGGTTTGTCTATGTACACCCATTTATCTGATATGGATTGGGACGATAAATTTTACACGTCACCCAACTGAACAAATACATTCTGTGTTTGTGGACTGAAACCTCACACGGGCGTTGGGATGATATTTGACGTACACTAATCCCAAATGTTTAGTTGTATGTCAATCGATAGATTGACAGACTGTTGGAAGTGTTAAATATTTATATTTAATGCCTATACAGTGTAGAATGCGCTATGGATGATGGTTGACTGTTTATCATGGTTGTTGTATACATGTGTTGTATGAAATCCATATAAACACCATTATATGGTAATTGACTGTGTCTGATTCCAATTCAGAAAGAATTAATATTTTAAAATAACGAATATTTTAAAATAAGGAATATTTTAAAATAATATTTAGTAAAAGATCAAAATCTGATTTTCATGTCCGATTTGGGATGGACACGAAAATATTTAAAAATATAAAGCCGTGTTGATTGAATTAACGCCATTTTGACGTGATCGATATTTATATCGATTTTATTCATTTTTATAATGAATATAAAAATGGAATTGATTTCAAAATCTAATGTGTTGAAAATATTATCATTTATATATTAATGATATGGAATATTCAATATTGGATTTGAAATTGAATTTGAAATCGAAATCGTCTTTAAAACGAATTTAAAACGATTTATAAATTATGTTTTAAATGGAAATCGATGAAATAAATAATAAATATTATACATATTTAATGACCTGTATAGAACACGCCATGCCGCGGCAGTTCGCGAATTTCGACCATTGACTTCGAATGGACATTACTGGAGATCCGACCATCGGATTATCCTAAACCGGAACCTTTGGGTTCGTATCGAAAAGAACTTTCCAACGAATATTAGAGATTTGAAATCTAATGGTTGGATTTGGAATTATGTCCAAATCAAATTTGGAAAAGATCGCTGTAAGTGCAGTTCGATAGCCGTTTATGGAAATCGACTGTACGGGCCTTGATAAAATTATTACAAATATTAATAATTAGTGTAAAATCATAATAAATAGTTTGGAAAGAATTAGGATGAAAATTTCCATATTTGAAAAGATAAAAATATATTTTTATCAAAATGAACTAGTTATGAACTAGAATTATAATCCAATTATTTTTAAATAAATAAATTGGATTGAGAATGTGTTTTAATATAACCAGAATTTCCAATATATGAATTGGGATGGATTTGAATCGAAATTGTCTTCGGAATATTTTGATATTGGATTCCGTGATTATACGGATATTGTGGAGGAATTCGGAAGATATATATGCCGTTATTCCAATACGATATTTGTTGATTTGACAATTTGATATTGAATATAAGCTGATATTTTTTCTATTCAGAGCCTTGTATTTGATATCAAATTGGATTTTGGGTTTGTCATGAATGGTATCTTTAATAATACCATTCTTAAACCCAATGGAGTTAAGAAAATTAGAAACTAACTGGAGATTGGCTAAGTTGAATGGTTTCCTGGGTATCGATCTGATGTTGGTTTCGGCCTTCGGGATTAATACTTAGGGAATTGTTCTCTTACTAATTTACGGTTAGAGACTGATGGGAAGGGGTCTTCGGTAACACTGTTCTTAAACCCCGTGTGAAAAGAATAAATCTTTTAATTAACACGTAGAGAAGAATTACCAATTAATTAATATTTAATTGGATTTGAAATGGAATGTGAATTAGGTTTACCGTGAACTGTGTTTTAGCGACATTCGTTCTTTAACCCGATTTATAGTGAAATGTGATTTGGAATTTATAAATCTTTTTTTATGATTTAAAGGAGATTTTCCAAAGCAAAATTTTCCAGTTTAATAAAATAAGTTGGAATGGAAGTTCATATCAACTATATATACTGATTTGTATTCCGTGAAAATTCCATTGTTAATGGAATGAGACTTTGGGTTTATCGTGAGCTGTGTTTTAAATGACATTAGTTCTTTAACCCAGTTAAAGATAAGATTAATTTATTAGCTTTGAATAATCATTAATATTGATTTTTGGGAAGATTAAAACTAAATAGAGTTTTAATGAATCTTTGATTAGATTGAAAAGTGAATGTGATAATTAAAATTATCGATTCAAGAAAATGATCGAAAATGGAGTACCACCAGTTTTACTCCAAGTGATAGCTAAATCTTTAATTAGATTTGAACGTGATATGGTAATTAAATTTACCGATAACACCGTGGTGTTAGATATGAAGTATTACCAGTTTTACTTCATGGGATGAATAGGTTGGGATTGGGAAATTAAACAAATGATTACTTCGGTAAGATTCGCTAATCCCGACTAGTTTTGATAAACCATAATTTGGTTTGAATTGATATCCGAAGGAAGATTAAAGAATAAATTTAAAGAATTTATCTTTGATAAAATTAATGGGAACCTTTCCCAAAGTATAAGAATGTTTGAATAAAAGAATATTCTGGATTGGAATGAGGCGTATGTTGTGTTTGTGTAACACTTGTTTATAAAATACGCGAGTTATTCGAAAAGACCGGGTTTATCCCATTCTGAATAACTGATACGACAATAAGTCGAAGATGAAGACAACGGTTGAAGATCGGAGGTCTTCACATCGTTTGGATGATTACTGATGTCTTGATTGGGTTGTACACCTAAGATGAGGTAATAAGTGGTGATCTTCCGGATGTACTTGGAGATCGACGGATATGCGAGGGTCTCTCTCATGTATTGGACATACAAGACGAGGAATAAGGTACCTCCGGTTTCATTCAAACCCAGAATGGACTTGTAAATGGATGTGTGTCTGACGTTGGATTTTATTCTGTGCTGATTGATCTCTATTAAATATACGTCTTCCTGGTGAAGGAGAATTTATTCTCTTACTTCACCCTTCTCTGAGACGTACGGGATCAGAGGTTGTATATCGATAGACATCAGTCGCATGGCGTAAATTGCCCGTGTGGCAAGCCTGAGTGGCAAATGATCAAGGTTTCTGTTGAAAAGCAGAGTCTTGTGGTTGATGATCAAAGCATAGCTTTAATATAGCACCGCTTTGTGTAATGCGTTAATTCGCGAGCTTCACTTCCCAGTATGAACCAGAAACGGGTGAGGATCCAGGGAGAACATGCGTTTCTTTCTAGTTATTGGTGGTGTCAGGGTTTTACACGCCCTTGCATTTATATATTATTACTTATGTGAATGATGTAATGCGAGGCGCCTTAGTTATATCGGTCATTACGGTGCCGATGGATGGTTTGGTCAGTATGACCAGTTTACGCCCCGTAGGGTGGGGAGACATATTGTTCAGGGATTTTTAATCCACCACGAGTGGACCGGCCATGTGGCTCCTAGGTGCAGTTGCGGCTGTTCCTGAGACATGGTGTGATGACCCCAAACTTCCATAGTACGAAAGTAAGGATAATCATTTTGGAATACAACATATTTACAACAAAAACAGATCTCAGATAATTATCGTAACACATAAACCATTGCAGCGGAAATAGATGTCATCAGCATCATAATATCCAATACATCAGAGTACGCAGTACAAGATACAACTTAGCCAAATAAAGAGTCTCAACAAAAAGGGAAATAAGTTTTCAAATGGAAAGAAACAAGTCTCAAACCCCATCACATACATCAAAGCTACAAAAGGTAAAATGTCTCAAGCAGAAGTAAAAACTAGAGAAAAGGTCTTCTTCTTCTTTCATCCAAGCAAGCTCCAATCAGAATGTATCACCTAAACCTGTCAATTGGCTGCCATGTGGAAAGAGGGCACCCGAGTTTGCAAAAGTGAAACAAACTACGAGTCAGTCATGGGACTGGTGTGAGAATTCTTAACTAAATTATCTAACAACGTGGCAAATCTCAGGACTACGCTGCTAACGCGGAACGGGTTTACTCCATTGGATTTCCAGTGCATAATTTTATAAAGTTTATATAAAACAGCGAAATGACTTTTGAAAAATGAAATCATCATAAGACTCAAGTCCTATCACACAATGCAACGCACACAGGAAGATAGAGTTTTCCCTAATGATGATCAAACATGCTTAATATGTGAAAAGTAATATTTCAATATTATTATTAGTGTTTAAGCAGTATTAAAATACTTCAATATAAATATATCAATCCTAGACGGCATAGTACCCCATCCTACTATGTCGCCGTATATAAGTTTACAATCAAAACCGAAATGTTGTCGTATTGGGAATTGGTTTTCTATCATGAAATCGAGGCTAGGGATCGTCCTCTTACGATTCGAGACACTCTAGCAAATGTCTTAGGATCACACCTATGGGCAACCCTTGGATCTTCAGGGTCGGTCCCCACCTAACGGTAGTGGATTAATTATGCCTGAACACACGTTTCCCAGTTCCTATGAACCTATAGTATGACCACTTCCGGCCTATAAACTTCGAGATACCTCAATCCAAAATCCACATAAGTAAAATGCCGGGCCGTGTTAAAGCACCGGCACTACCCCTAGCTAGAAAGAAACATGTGCACTCCTTGCAGTCCTAATCTCGTTTTTGACTCATACCGGGGGTGTGAGGCTTGCGAAGTCACGTTATACACAAAGCTATGCCTAAACAGGATCTGCTTTGATCATCAACAACAAGGCCTGCTTTTCAACAAAGCCTTGATAATTGCATCTTGGCGTGCCACCTTGACAATTCACGCCATGCGATCGATAACTGTTACTATATATCCGGGTGTTAAACAGAGAATAGATTCCCCACCACCAAATAGACATATATTAATACAAATCGATTTAATTACATGGGATGAACTCCAAAGTCAGACACACATCCATTTACAAGTCCGTTCTGGGTCTGAACGAAACCGGAGACACCAAAAATGCTCTCGCTTATCCGCACGACCAACACACACGTCCAGACAATTACTGCTTCAACCCCATCTTGGGAGCAAGTCAGTCCAAGGCATCAGTAGTCGTCGTCCATTCGATGTGAAGATCGCCGGTCTTCAACCATCATCTTCTTACAACTTTGATTTAATCGCCGTGTAATTATTTGAAATGAGTTAAACTCGGTCTTTTCAAATAATTGTCGCATAATTATAATTTAAAACATTTCATATATATATTTATAACTATTTATCGCTATTTTTATTTATTTAAAATAGCTCGAAATAAATAAACGATGTTTCGGGTCAATGGGCGGCCCTAGCACTGTTTTTACCAAATTTTGATTTACACATATCTTAAAATCTAACCGTCAGATTTTGATGAAATTTATATCGTTGGAAAGCTCTTCCCAAAGCGGTCCTAACGGTTCCAGTTTTGGGAAAATCCAACGGTCGGATCTTTCGGAATAATCATTTGAAGTTACGATTGTCGATACGTGAACTGCCGCTCTCGTTTCGTTAAATTTTATATTTATATTTATATATAAAAACCATTTGGTGATTTCCCCTATTTAAAATCCATTCCTTTTTATTCTATAAAACAATATTTTTGTTCGCCAATTCTAATGCGACAAAAATGACGATTTCAACAATGTATATTTTTATATTCAATAAAATAACATTTTTGTTCGCTAATTCTAATGCGAAAAAAATGGCGATTTCAACAATGTATATTTTTATATTCAATAAAATGATATTTTTGTTCGCCAATTCTAATGCGACAAAAATGACGATTTAAAAATATACTCTTTCTTTAATTACATAAAAATGTTCTTTTTATCCTATTCGTTCGAAATACACAAAAATGTACTTTTTATCCTATTTGTTTTAAATACATAAAAATGTACTTTTTATCTTATTTGTTTAAAATACATAAAAATGTACTTTTTATCTTATTTGTTTAAAATACATAAAATGTACTTTTTATCTTATTTGTTTAAAATACATAAAAAGGTACTTTTTATCTTATTTGTTTGAAATACATAAAAATGTACTTTTTATCTTATTTGTTTTAAATACACAAAAATGTACTTTTTATCTAATTCATTTTAAATACAGAAAAATGAACTTTTTATCTAATTCATTTTAAATACACAAAAATGAACTTTTTATCTAATTCATTTTAAATACACAAAAATGAACTTTTTATCTAATTCATTTTAAATACACAAAAATGAACTTTTTATCCAATTCATTTTAAATACACAAAAATGAACTTTTTATCTATTTCATTTTAAATACACAAAAATGAACTTTTTATCTAATTCATTTTAAATACACAAAAATGTACTTTTTATGTTTCTATAAAATGTAAATATTTTATTTCTTTTTCCTTTTCATTGAAAAATGTAAATTCTTTACCTTTACATTGAAAAATGTAAACCTTTCATTGTTACATAGAAAAATGTAAATCTTTCATCTTCACATAGAAGAATGTAAATCTTATGTTTTTACATAGAAAAATGTAAATCCTCTAATTATCTTTATTACATTAGAAAGATGTAAATTTTCTAATTATCTTTATTACATTAGAAAGATGTAAATTTTCTAATTATCTTTATTACATTAGAAAAATGTAAATTTTCCTAATTGTCTTCTTAATGCACATTTTTCCTATAGGGGGTATTTTCCTATCTAACTCAATTTGGTGTCAAAATATGATAACCAAAAATAATGGTTTTTGTCTACCCATTTCTATTTACCCAACATCGTCATTTCAATGTCCACACATACAACACAATATATGATTTGGTGTATAAATTTGATGAATCACAATAAAAGGTCTCATCTTTGTTTTATTTGTAAATCAAATAAAATATATAATCTTTATTTGTAAATCAAATAAAATATCTAATCTTTATTTTATATTGTAAATCAAAATAAAATATCTAATCTTAGTTTATCTTTTATTTAAAATTTAAAAGATTTAAACTTTCTTTATTTTATAAATTATAAACAAAATAAAGATTCAATCTTTTTTGTTTATTTTGCAAATCAAAATAAAAATTCAACTTTTGTTTTATTTGCAAATCAAAAATAGAAATTTACCTTATGCTATTAATTTATAAATCAAAATAAAAATTTACCTTTCTTTTACTTTGTTAATCAAAACAAAAAGTCAACTTTTCATTTTATGTATTGAACCAAAAATAAAGATTTAACTTTTCATTTTTGTTGTAACAAAGATTCAATTTTTGATTTTATTTTGTGAAAACAAAATAAAGATTCAAAATTTTATTTTTGTTTGTAAAACAAAAAAGATTCAATTTTTTTATTCCTATAAAAGGATAAAAATAAAAATAGAAATAAAATAAAAATAAAACTAACAAAGATGAGAAGTTTATAGAGATTACATCATAATTTTATAGATCTAAACTGACATGCTATATCATAATATCACAACGAATATTAACAACCATACAACAATCACCACATCACAGATCAAAAATAACATACAATGATTCACATAACAAATATAATTAAATTATTTAATTATTCAAATTTAGAAATCTCACAATCGTTGCAGATTTTGGCCAAAATTCAAACTGTTCAGAATGGTCCCATTTCAGTCTCAACACGTTCTATTCGCTGTTACGATTCCAATGCTTCCAAAATCGTCAAATTCTGAGTCAAAATGAATAAGTTATGGTTAAATCAAGTTTTAAAACAATTTAAATTAATTAATTAGTTAGGAAATTAACCTCTCTTCTCCAAATCAAGTATCGGCCGTTAGCTTCCCTATTCGTTCAAAACTTGGATTCAAATTTTCAGGAGGTAGGGTGATCGGCTCGAGGATCCGATGGTGCCACGGCGTCGGGCTACGGGAGGCGCACCACCGCCGGCGAAGGGGGGCAGCTTGGTGGCCTCTGGCGCCTTGGGCGGCGGTCGACGCGGCTCGGGTTCAGGACGAGGGCGCGGTCGCTACAGGCGACGATGGTGGGTGATGGCCGTATGGATGTGAAGGTGGTAAAAATCTCTTCAAAATATTGAACTGGAGTGGTGGGATTTACTGAGTAGATCGATGGGAATTTGTGGAGGAAGTATCGACGGGTTTAGGCCATTGAACGAAAGGGTCGGCGGCAGAGATAATGAACAGTGGTTTTAGGGTTTAAAATCTTATATTTATAACATTTTTAATGTATTTTTACAATTAAATCCATATCTTTCAAACCGGTTCAATTTCAGTCCAACAGAAGGTGCAGCTAGCCAATAGCCCATATCCCGGATCAAATGGGACAGGTCCCGTCAGCCCAAACGACTGTCTGTGGCCTGTATTATTTAATTTAATAATTAAATCCTTTATTAATTTAATTTGTCTGTATAAATAAATTCACCGAGGCCACATACGGACTCAGAAAAATCCAGAAAAAATATATTTGTCTTTGTTATGACGATACAGTCCTAACAAAATTAATTCCGTTGAATTATGAGACTGTTTGAAAAATGGCTATTTTTCAGTCGATTAAATTTGACTGAAATCGACAAAACATATTTTCCTTCGCCACGCTCACATATTAATTCAAAAAATTCTAAAAATTGAAACCTAGCAAAAATTTGACATTCCGGTTCCAACAAAAGTAGTTTCGTCAAAAACAGAGATCGTTTGAAAATTGACCATTTTCACTGGCTTTAATATTATTTAAAAAATGAAAATTTTAATTTCTACCACGTTTTTCCACCAAATTATTTAAAATAAAATTTTTAAATTGGTTCGGATTTTCCGGGTCGTTACACATGGGCAAGATTGTCTGGAAGCAGTAATGACGATCCCTTGCCTTGGTTCATGATGGAAATCCAACATCCAATACGTGACATTTCGATTTTAGTTGTAATCCTATATATGGCGACGTAATGGGATGAGGCGCTCATGCCTCCTATGATTAATACATTTATATTTGAAGTTGATTTCTTCACTTATAGTAATAATAAAAGATTAAATTTCGCGTATCATGCATTATTTGGCTATTATAAGGTAAAACCCTATCCTCCGGTTTGCGTTGCATTGTGTGATGGGACCAAGATCTTATAATAGCTTCATTGTTCTTTATTTAGTATTGCGCTGCTTGTTTTATGCACTGCTATTCTTGGGGTTAAAACCCTATAATAACCCGGAAATCCGAGCCAATTTAAAATTTTTATTTTGGCAATTTTAATGAATTTTGAAAATTTAAAATGAATTATTTTATATAATAACGACGAGAAATTTATTTTTAATAGATATAGAACATATATGTATTTATAGATCGTCGTTAGAAAATAAATATTTTATTTTAATTATAAAAGGAATTAGAAATGGCGCGGTAGTTTGAAAATTCGATTTCAAATTTCAAATGAGTGTACAGGAAGCCGGATTTTAGCGAAACAGAAAATATTAGAATCTATTTGAAAATATCTTTCCAACGAATCTCAAAAATTGAAATTTCATAGCGGGAATAAAAAGATATGCCCAGTTGAAAATTCAGAATAGTCGCTATGGAATTCTGGCCCTTAAAAATGGGAATTTTGCAAACGACCTCGGTTTTCGACGAAACCACTTTTGTTGGATACGCGATGTCAAGTTATTGCTAGGTTTCAAAATTCATAATTTTTCGAATCAATATGTGAGCATGGTAAAGGAAAACGCGTTTGACCAGTTTTAGTTGATTTTAATCGACTGGAAAATAGTCATTTTTCAAACGGTCTCATAATTTGACGAAAGTAGTTTTGTTAGGACCGTATCGTCAATATGAAGCTAGAAAATATTTTTAATTTTATAACACTGTAAGTTTATTTTAATTATATATATATATATATTTCTTTCTTTTGTTTTTCTGATTTTATTTGTATAATGAAGAAGTCTATAATTTTTATAACTAGAGAAGTTAAAATTTTTAATGAACGAAAGGTTTGATTTTTATACATGAAAGGTCAGATTTTTATACATGAAAAGATATGATTTTTAAAAGTTAAATAGCTTACTTTTCATATATATAACTTCGTGAAGAAAGGGCGATTTTTATTCCAGTAATTATACGATTTTTAGTGTTGAAAGTTTATATAAAAATATGATTTTTCCTTAAGGAAAGATTATATTTTTAATAGTGAAAAGGTTGTATTTTCATTACGAAAAGATTAGATTTTTAGAATTAAAGATTCGATTTTTATATGTATGTAGAAAGGATAAAAATTCAATTTTTATGTATGTATGATAATAAAAATATGATTTTAATATAGTAGAGATTATAAAAATATAATTTTTATAGGGTAGAGAATATAAAAATACGATTTTTATATATGTAGTGAAATAAAAATCTGATTTTTGGTATATATATGTTGAGATAAAAATGTGATTTTTATAGCGATGATATAAAAATTCGATCTTTATATATGAAGTAGAAATATAAAAATATAATTTTTATATAGAAAGAAACGGTGTAAAAATAGAATTTTTATCTATATAGAAATGGTGTAAAAATAGAATTTTTATCTATACAGTAGCGGTATAAAAATAGAATTTTTATCTATATAGTAGCGGTATAAAAATAGAATTTTTATCTATATAGTAGCAGTGTAAAAATGTGATTTTTATATACATAGCTACAATATAAAAATGCGATTTTATATATGCAATGACTACGGAAAATGAAATTGACAAAAGACGAGCACAACGAAGATTTCTACATATGAAGAGTCGTGGCGTTTGGTTTAGCTTGGGTGAGAACTCCTCACTTTTAATTTATTTTCTAGTTGAAATATATACTAGGATGCAGACGGTGCTTAGCAGCACCCGACGCTCGTCGCTCACAGACCATGGATGACTTGTTTGTTTGGTTGCTGTGTTGTGAAATTTGATTGTGTGATGTGAAATGAAATAAAATATTTTATAATGGAAAATATTTTATAGTTAAAAATATGTTTTTTAACGTGTAAATAAAATAAATAGTAATAAACAAATCAGACGATTTGTTTATATACACTGATTTGACTGATATTGATTGGGACGGTAAATTTTACACATCGCCCAACTGCACAAATAAAATATGTGTTTGCTGATTTGAAACCCCACACGGGTATTGGGATGATATTTGACGTACACTAATCCCGATTGTTTAGTTGTATGTCAATCGATGGGTTGACAGACTGCGTAAGCGTTAATTATTTATATTTAATGCTTATGTGGTTGTGCGGTGCACTCTGGACGATGGTTGATTATTTATCATTTCTATTATATACATGTGTGTAGAAAATCCATATAATTAACATTATATGGTAATTGATTGGGCCTCATTCCAATCTAGAAAATAAATTAATGTGTTGAATAGAAAATAAATTCATGTGTTGAATTGAAAATATATTCATGTGTTGAATTGAAAATAAATTCATGTGTTGAATAGAAAATAAATTCATGTGTTGAAGATAATAAACATTCATGTGTTGAATAAAAGCCGTGTTGATTAGATTGACGCCATTTTGACGTGAACGATATTTATATCGATTTTATTCATTTCTATAATGAATATAAAAAAGGAAGTGATTTCAAAATATAACGTTTTGAAAATATTATCATTTGTATATCGATGATGTGGAATATTCAATTTTGATTCGAAACTGAATATGAAATTGAAATCGATTTGAAAACGACTTTAAAACGATTTATAAAATACGTTTTAAAAGGAAATCGATGAAATATATATAATATATATATATATTATATATACATTAAATGGCCTGAATAGAACGCGCCGCGCCGCGGTAGTTCGCGAATTTCAACCATTGACTTCGAATGGATATTGCGGGAGATCCGACCGTCGGATTCTCCTAAAACTGGCACCGTTGGGTTTGTATCGAAAAGAGCTTTCTAAGGAATATTAGAAATTTGAAATCTAATGGTTGGATTTGGAATTATGTCCAAATCAATTTTGGAAAAGGTCGCTGTAAGTGCAGTTCGATGGCCGTTGATGGAAATCGACTGTGCGGGCCTTGATAAAATTATTAAAAATAGTAATAATTTATGTAAAGTCGTAAGAACTGATTTGTGAAGAATTGGAATGAAAATTTACATATTTGAAAAGATAAAAATAGATTTTTATCGAAATGAACTAGTTTTGAACTAGAATTATAATTCTATTTATTTTTAAAGTAAAAAAATGGATTCGAAATGGTTTTGAAAATAACTAGAATTTCCGATAATTGAATTGGAATGGATTTGAATCGAAATTGTCTTTGGAATATTTCAATATTGGATTTCGTGATTATGCATATATTGTTATGGAAATTTGAAAGATATATTTATAACGTTATTTCCAATACGATATTTGTTGGTCGTAGAATTTAATATTGAATATAAGCCGATATATTTTCTATTCAGAGCTTTGTATTGAATATCAAATGTGATTTGGGTTTGTCGTGAATGGTATCTTCAATAATACTGCTCTTAGACCCAATGGAGTTAAGAAAATCAGAAACTAACTGGAGATTAGTTAAGTTGAATGGTCTCCTGGGTATTGATCTGATGTCGGTTTCGGCCTTCGGGGTTATTACTTAGGGAATTGTTCACTTGCTAATTTACGGTTAAAGGCTGATGGAATAGAATGTGATTTTGGGTTTATCGTGAACCGTGTTTTAAATGACATTGGTTCTTTAACCCAGTTAAAGACAGGATATGAGTTCCCAAGTTAAATAATCATTGATAGTGATTATTGGGAAGATTAAAACCAAGTGGATTTTTAATGAATCTTTAATTAAATTGAAATAATCGAGGATGGAGTTTCACCAGTTTTGCTCCAGGCGATAGTTAAATCTTTAATTAGATTTAAACATGAAATGGTAATTGAATTTACCGATAATACTATGGTGTTAGATATGAAGTATGACCAGTTTTACTTCATGGGATGAATAGGTTGGGATTGGGAAACAAAATAAAGGATTACTTCGGTGTGGTTCGCTAATCCCGACTAGTTTGAATTGATATTCAAAGAAGATTAAAGAATAAATTTAAAGAATTTATCTTTGATAAAATTAATGGGAACCTTTCCCAAAGTATAAGAATATTTGAATTAAAGAATATTCTGAATTGGAATGAGGTGTATGTTGTGTTTGTGTAACACTTGTTTATTATATACGCGAGTTATTCAGAAAGACCGGGTTTATCCCATTCTGAATAACTAATTCGACGTGATGTCGAAGATGAAGACGGTGGTTGAAGACCGGAGGTCTTCACGTCGTTTAGATAATTACCGATGATCTTGATTGGGCCATACACCCAAGAGGAGGGAATCAGTTAGTGATCGTCCAGACGTACTTGGAGATCGATGGATATGCGAGGTACAAGGTGCCTCCGGTTTCGTTCAGACCCAGAACGGATTTGTAAACGGACTGTGTGTCTGACATTGGATTTTATTCGGTGTGATTGATTCCTATTAAATATATATCTGTTTGGCAGCGGAGAATTTATTCTCTTGCTTAACGCCCCTCTCTGAGACGTACAAGCTCAGGGGTTATATATTGATGGATGTCAATCGCATGGAGTGAATTGCCTGTGTGGCATGCCTAAGTGGCAAATGATCAAGGCTTTTGTTGAAAAGCAAAGTATTGTGGTTGATGATCAAAGCACGCCCTGTGTGTTGTAGCTTTGTGTAACGTTGATTCGCGAGACTTACACCCCGGTTATGAACCAGAAACTGGAGAGGACATCAGGGAGGGCATGCGTTTCCTTCTAGCTAGAAGTGGCTTTAGTGGTTTTACACACCCTGACGAGTTTGACTTATGTGGTTGTTGCTGTTGCGAGGCGCCTCGTATATATCGGTGACTATGTGGAGCCGATGGAGTCATTGGACACATTGACACCCCATAGGGTGGGGAAACGCAGTGTTCAGGCATTTTAATCCACATCGGTGGACCGACCCTGACGATCCAAGGGACGATGCGTTCTGTTCCTAAGGGGCGGGCTAGAGCGTCTCAAATTCGGTAAGGACGATCCCTTGCCTTGGTTCATAGATGGAAATCCAACTTCCAATATGTGATACTTGCGGTTTTGATTGTAGAGCCTAGTATGGCGACATAGTGGGATGGGGCACTTATGCCGTCTATGATTGATACTTATGATTGAAATTGTTTTGACACTATAGACGTATAGTAATAATAAAAGATGAAATTTAGCGTATCAAGCATTCTTTGGCTATTATAAGGTAAAACCCTATCTTTTGGCTTGTGTTGCATTGTGTGATAGGACCTGGGTCTTATTATAGCTTCATTGTTCTTTATTTAGCATTGCCCTGTTTGTTTTATGCACTGGTATTCTTGGAAGGAAACCCGTTCCGTGTTACACGGCGTGGTCCCTTGATTTACCTAACTTTAAAATAAAGATTAATAACTGTTTTAGTTCTCACACCCGCCCCATGACTGACCTGGAGTTTATTGTTTTAACCTAAACGCTGGGTGCCCCTATTTTGACACGGGCAGCTAGTAGTTTTGGTTTTGCAGATTTATATTCACTGGATCCTGATTTACAGCTGGAACGATACTCGGAAAGCTCTGTATCTGTGTATTACTTCTAGTTGTGTATTGTATTATTTTCCGCTGCAATGTAATGTATTGTAATCTCTGATATTTTATGATGTGCAATATTGATTCATACTCTGTATATTCTTGTATTCTTATGGAATTATTGTAATAAACAATGAAATGCTCTTCTGTTTGCGTTCCGATGTGTCTTGCCCTCAATTCTTGTGACGGCCCACTCCGCACCAGCCTGCGTTTCCTCCGAAGGTGCGTTGTACACATGCCCGACTAGCACGGAACGGTCACCAAAGAAAGGAAAGAAGAGAATGAACTAACAAGGAACCGGTAGAATGTCTCACAGCGCATGGAACAAAATATAATAATAACATAATCTTGACATAAAACAGGCGAGACAGTGCATAAGCTGAAAAACTAAACCAACATAGCAGCGGAAATCCAAATACAGCTTATGATCCAATATTATTATTACAACTTTAAACTGTCTCTACAGCAAAAGAAAGATAAAGTAGAAGATGCACTACTAATGCCCAAGCAGTGATCTTCAACAACACAGGGAGAATACTATACGTATCATACATGGAAGCCTCCTGCTCGTCTCCGGATCAGCTACCCATGCATACTCAGATAACCTGTCTCTAGTCTGCTCGTGAGAGCACCCAGAGTAATAAGAAGAGACATAAAACTCTGGGTCAGACAAAAATTCTGGTATGAGCGATAAGCAGCTAAACAGAACAATAACAGATATACTAAACCATACCTGGACCTGCAACCAAAGAGTTAGCACTACATACCGTACAATACTCTAAGGTGCCACTGAACAGATGGTGTAAAGATAACGGGGGTGGGGGTGTGCATGTCATAATGAAGGCAACAAGTCAACCATAACAATCATCCTCACATCTCTCACTTAGTGCGTAAAGCATACGATGTCCACCACTGTCAATCACTAGACCCATCGAAGTAGTGACGGAGTTCGACTTGTACAACCACTGCTACTACCAAGCTTACCACATGGAGTCATGACCAAATCTTTACAAATGACCCCACTTCATTGTTCTATTAGCTCTTTAGTCGTACCTAGGCCACTGTGGCCCTGAATCCATTCACGTACTCCCTACACATAGTGATTCAAAGTTACAGACATCGACAACCCATTAGCACACGTCCCACAGCAAAGCCCAATCATGAAGCTCACTCATTGGTTCCTAACTGGATCCTGAGTCAAAGCTCCTCTTTTGGACCTCCTTTGCATCTCGGGTTTTGGTCAAATTGGAGTTGGTCTTCAGAAAAGTCGTCGCGTAGTAGTAATAACACACGTACGGTTCGATTCGGTGTTCCTCTTCTAGCTCGGTTCGGCCCACTCACACTTGCTTGGTTCGTTTCGGAAGTATAGTGCCCATCCTCTGTTCGGTTCGGTGGTTGCTCCCTTCTAGGTATCCCGATCCGATCCCATCCTTCTCCATTCGCCCGATCCGATCCCCTTTCTGGTCTCTCCGATCCGACCCGCCTTTTAGTCACTCCGATCTGATCCCCCTTTTTGTCTCTCCGATCTGATCCCCTGCCCAACTCCAACTCTAAGCAAATGGCCTTTCTTCTCGCCAAGTCTCCCTTAGTGCGAGCTTCCGATCCGATTCGGTTTCACTGCCCAATCCACCATCCGATCCGAGCCTTCTATCCCGATCCGATCCGAAACCCTGCACATCTTCCTGCAACTTTTCCAGCGGCTATTTTACGCCATTCGACGGCGTTTTCAACCAATCTAACACTTCTATGCAATCACAAAACATACCATACAGTCATAACAATATGTACAATCAATCATAAACACCAAAACAACAACTATAGTATGTAAAATGGATCAAACATACCCAAAATTCCATATTTTCCCTTAAGCATGTTTAAGCAAAACTAATGATATGATTAACAAAACTTAACCAAATCAAACCAAATTTCTAGCAGAGGTCTAAAACATTATTTTCGAATTTATAAATATTTTTCCAGGATTTATTAATGCATAAAGTCGCTAATCTTCACTAATTACCCTTAATTAACTGTAGTTAGTGTCAAAACAATGCTAATCACTCACCTTGGCCACAAATAAAATTTTCAGAACTGAAACCTCGCTGATTTGGGCGAATACTGATGTCTAACAGCAGCTATAATACTGATTTGGTGAAGATCTTCTTTGATTTGATGTAGATTAAGCCAAAACTTGAGTCGAAAGTGATTAGAAGTTGATTTGGGTGTTGGAGGCCATTGCTAGGGTTCCAAGAATGAAAGTGGCGGCTGAAAGAAATGTTTTCTAACCCTAATTAGCCCCTATACATCTCTAATCCCGAAATGGGTCATGGGCCCTCTTGCTAATCACCCTAATTAGGCCCGATTAAGCTGTTTTTCAACTTCTAAACCTTGTTTCAGCAATATCTCCCAAACGGTGAGTCGGTTTGGCTAGTGTGACCACTCTACGGAAAGGTAAACCATCATCCGGAGCCAATGGAAGTGGTTTCAGGTCAAAATTCCTTTCTAATCAAAAGTTATGGCCAAAACAGCACTAGAAAGGGGTAAAATGGTCATTTAAAAATCGGAAAAAAATCATGAACATGGGAAATGACTCCAATAGTCGTCTCCCTAAGTTACATGACCATACGACTCCGTATGTGAGAGAAATAAATATTCTACGATCATTCGATGCGTAGAATGCGGGTCGTTAAACTCTCCCGTCCTTAAGAAATTTCATCCCCGAAATTCCTTAATTCCAAAACATACAAAGGATCTCGCATGCCTACCAGCCACAAACAACAATCAACCATGCAAAACAAACAAAGCAAACCTATCCTAGTATGCGGAAAGACTAAATCGAAATTGAAATCTTACCAGCGAAGAGTTCTGGATACGTCTTCCTAATACTCTCCTTTGTCTCCCAAGTACAGTCTCGCCCCACTGAACTTTGACTAGATTCACCGCTTTCCTCCGAAGTTGCTTTGTATCGTCCCCAACTATACGCATAGGCTTGCGGTTCCCAACTGCCTCGGGTTCAACTTCGATATTATCCAACTGATCAGGTGAAATAGTCACATCTGGGTTGTGCACGAACTTCCTGAACTAGGAAACATGAAATACGTTGTGAACTCCTGCCATTTTCTCTGGTAATTCAACTTTATATGCTAAATTCCCAATTTGTTCAAGAACTGGGAATGGACCAACAAATCTTGGTGCTAACTTGCCTCTCCTGCCAAATCGTATCACGCTTTTCAACGGAGAAATCTTGACAAACACCAAGTCGCCAATAAAGAACTTCAACTCCCTTCTCATTTTATCAACATAACTTTTCTGCCTATCTTGGACAACCTTCATTCGTTGTTGGATAATCTTAATCTTAGCTGAAGTTTCTCTTATCACATCGGGTCCAAGCACAAACTTCTCGTCAGTTTCTACCCAACATGACAGTGAGTTGCACGGTCTTCCGTACAAAGCTTCAAACGGAGCCATACCGATACTGGATTGGTAACTATTATTATATTCAAACTATACTAGATGCAAATGGTCATCCCATGATCCACCAAAATCCAATACACAAGCTCTCAAGAGGTCTTCCAATATACGATTCACTCTCTCCGTTTGACCATCGGTTTGAGGATGATACGCGGTACTGAGATGTAATTCTGATCCTAATGCCTCTTGTAAGCTTTTCCAAAATTCACTAGTGAACAACGGATCTCGGTCACTCACATTGCCTTTGGGTATTCCATGGAATCTCACTACCCACTTTATATACACTTCAGCTAACTTCGCTGCCGTCCTATTCGATTTGATGGGTATAAACCTTGCACTCTTAATCAACCGATCCACAATCACCCAAATGCTATCATGGCCCGACCTAGTCCTTGGTAACCCATCAATAAAATCCATTGAGACTTGTTCCCATTTCCATTCTGGAATTTCTAATGGTTGTAGCAAACCACTAGGCTTCTTTTGCTTAGCTTTAACTAGCTGGCAATTCATGCATTTGGATTTAAACTTCCCAATGTCACTTTTCATCCCTTCCCAGTAGTAGGTCTGCTTCATGTCTCGATACATCTTGTTACCACCGGGGTGTATAGTCAGTTTTGAGTGATGACATTCTCTAAGAACTTCATCCCTCAATCCATTGACATTGGTACAACTAGACTTCCATTCTTTCTAAGCCATCCATCTCGATCAAGCCCATACTTGTTCATCTCTCTGTCGATTCCCATCTCTAACTTTGAGATGATTTCCAATAGGTTAGGATCGCTCCTCTGACTAGAGCCGATCCGCTCAATCAATGTGGGTCTGATCGTTAAACTTGCTAACATTTCTAGATCCAATTCGCACTTTGGTCTGAAATCATACCCAGCGATGTACTCCAATTGCTTCCATTCTAGAAACATAGCCCCTAAACTGGCATGTCTTCTACTCAATGCATCAGCTACCGCATTGCCCTTTCCTGGTATATATGCGATGTCGAAATCATAGGAAGCTACAAATTCTAACCATCTTTGCTGCCGGAGATTTAGATCCTTCTGAGAGAAGAGATACTTTAACGATTTATGATCGGTAAACAACTCGAATCTTTCTCCCAAGAGATAATGTCTCCACATCTTCAATGCGAATACGATCGCTGCTAGTTCCAAATCATGGGTATGATATATTTTCTCGTACGATTTCAATTGCCGACTTGCATAAGCTACAACCCTACCGCCTTGCATCAATACAGCACCTAGTCCGGTACCACATGCATCTGTATATACCATCATCTCTTCATTCCCCTTAGGAATGACTAACACTGGTGCACATGTCAACTTTTCCTCTAGACTCTTAAATGCACTCTCGCACTTTTTGTCCCAGACAAAAGCTTGATTCTTCTTGGTCAACTGAGTCAACGGTGCTGCTATCTTGGAGAAGTCTTGGATAAACTTGCGATAATATCCGGCTAATCCAATGAAACTTCTTATGTCCGTTGCATTCTTGGGCGTAGACCAATCTTGTACCGTAGTCACTTTCGCAGGATCCACGGCAATACCATTCTCTAAAACAACATGGCCCAAGAATCTCACTTCCCTCCTCCAGAAGTGACACTTAGAAAACTTTGCTTTCAATTGCTGTTTTCTCAACACCTCCATCACTATCCTCAAATGTTCCTTGTGTTCTTCCTCTGTCCTCGAGTAGACCAAAATATCATCCACGAACACAGGGACAAACTTATTCAACTGATCTCTGAATACCCTATTCATAAGATCCACAAAATATGCTGGGGCATTGGTCAGCTCGAATGACATGACCAACCACTCATAAAATCCAGACGGCGTCCGGAATGCCGTTTTAGCTATACTCTCAGCTTCCACTCTAAGCTGATGAAAACCTGTCGCGAGATCCAACTGAGAAAATACTCTCGCGCCACTCAACTGATCAAACAAATCATCTATCCGCGGTAGGGGATACTTGTTCTTCCTCGTCACTTTATTCAACTCGCGGTAGTCTACACACAAACGAAGGGAACCATCCGCCTTGGTAGCAAACACAACTGGTGCTCCCCATTCAGAAACACTCCTTCTGATAAATCCCTTCTTCAAAAGATCGCTGACTTGCACCCCGAGCTCTCGTTGCTCCCTTGGTGCCATACGACGAAGTGGCATTACTGTAGGTTTGGCATCTTTCACTAAATCAATACAGAACTCAATCTCTCGGTGTGGTGGAAACCCGGTCATTTCCTCGAAAACGTCCGGATACTGGCCAACCACGGCAAACCTGACAACTCACTATGCAGAATGTCGAGGGAATTTGGAAAACTAGCCATTACCCCATCACCAGGTAGACCACTAAACACTATCCTCCGCCCATCATCCGCTCTAGCTGTCACCAAAAAGCCCTCACAGTCAACCACTACCCCGTATCTTTGGAGCCAATCGACTCCCAAAATAATGCCAAACCCAATAAAGCCCAAAACAAAGCAATCACAAACAAACATGCATCCATGACTCGATAAGACCACATTACGACAAATCATGCTAAGGCTAGTCGAACCACCAATCGGGTTCGTCACTACTAAAGGTCTATCGACAATCTCGGGCTCCAATCCCAGCCTATCTACCAGGTCACTAAATATAAAAGAACTGGAAGCCCCGGTATCAAACAAAGCTCTAATAGGAGCATCATAAACAGAAAGCATACCTTGAATAACGACATTCTTTCCCTTCTCCGCCGCAGTTGGGGCATTCGAAGAAGAAGGAACAACATTAAGGGCATATGCTTTCACCATCTGCTTTTCTTTAGTGGGTTGCGGACACTTGTCCTTGTGATGTCCCACTTGGCCTCAGTTGAAGCACTTCCTATCCGCTGGCTTGGCCCGACAATTACTAGCATAATGGCCCTTCTTACCACAGCTGAAGCACTCAACATCTTTCTTACTCTTTTTCTGGTCATCCTTATTCTGGTTCTACTTCCTCTTATTCTGAGAACCACTCTTGCCTCCACCGCTTTCTTGCGGTTTCGGTTCTTCTGCAGATGCAGCCTCAGTCTTCGGCTTAGGGTAAAGACTCTCTGACCTCAATGCTTTCACCACAATCGATTCAAACGTCTCATCGATGTGGTTAATAAGCCTTTCCTCCAAGTACTGATCCAAACCTGTTATAAACTTCTCGTTCTTCTTCTCGGCAGTATCTATTAGGGATAACCCATATTTCGACAAAGTGTCGAAATCGGCAATATACTCCGAGACAGCTCTGCCATTTTGCTTGAGTTCCAAAAATCTCTTAAACAACACTGACTTCTGGGCAGCTGGAATGAATTT
This sequence comes from Allium sativum, assembly GCA_030737875.1. NCBI lineage: Eukaryota > Viridiplantae > Streptophyta > Magnoliopsida > Asparagales > Amaryllidaceae > Allium > Allium sativum. Next base: position 833,479,222 of record CM060910.1, read on the forward strand.
CTCGCTAAAGAGAACCTTAAACTGCTCCCAAGAAATCTGATCCTCAGGAGTAGCTGCCTTTATAGCATTCGACCAATTCATTGCCCGTCTTTGTAGTTGACGGGATGCTAGCCTTCTCTTCATCGCATCCTCGATACCTAATTCTTCAAAGATACGTTAGCAGCTATCCAACCAATCCTGAACATCCGTAGCCGACTCCGTTCCGTGGAATGGCTTCCCACCAAGACTAGTATAATCCTTATTCAGCTTGGCGAAATCGGCCCTAGGCGCCTGCACTATTGGACCACCACCATTACCACCATTGGGAGCTGCCCTCTGTACATCCCTAAGCATCTCCCTCATGAGGTCACTAAACATCGTCCTCATGTCAGCAGCATTCCCATTATTGGCTCCTCTACCGGCACCTCATACGTATCGGCTCATCGTTCAATCTGTAAAGAGAAAACGATTAACCATCTCCCTCATGAGTTCATCCTTAACTATACTAATAGTATATATATATAGCTTTTGAAAACCAAAATAATCACAAATACGCGCTCTCATATACGTATACTATCTCTCCTTGATGACTTCCCTAGGTTAACTACGTAACCTAGAGCTTTGATACCAAATGTGATGGCCCGCCCCGCACCAGCCTGTGTTTCCTCCGAAGGTGCGTTGTACACATGCCCGACTAGCAAGGAACGGTCACCAAAGAAAGGAAAGAAGAGAATGAACTAACAAGGAACCTATAGAATGTCTCACAGCGCATGGAACAAAATATAATAATAACATAATCTTGACATAAAACATGCGAGACAGTGCATAAGCTAAAAAACTAAACCAACATAGCAGCAGAAATCCAAATACAACTTGTGATCCAATATCATTATTACAACTTTAAACTGTCTCTAAAGAAAAAGAAAGCTAAAGTAGAAGATGCACTACTAATGCCCAAGCAGTGATCTTCAACAACACAGGGAGAATACAATATGTATCATACGTGGAAGCCTCATGCTCGTCTCCGGATCAGCTACCCGTGCATACCCAGATAACTTGTCTCTAGTCTGCTCGTGAGAGAACCTAGAGTAATAAGAAGAGACATAAAACTCTGGGTCAGACAAAAATTCTGGTATGAGCGATAAGCAGCTAAACAGCAAAATAACAGGTATACTAAACCATACCTGAACCTGGACCTGCAACCAAAGAGTTAGCACTACATACCGTACAATAATCTAAGGTGCCACTGAACAGATGGTGTAAAGATAACGGGGGTGGGGGTGTGCATGTCATAATGAAGGCAACAAGTCAACCATAACAACCATCCTCACATCTCTCACTCAGTACGTAAAGCATACGATGTCCACCACTGTCAATCACTAGACCCATCGAAGTAGTGACGGAGTTCGACTTGTACAACCACTGCTACTACCAAGCTTACCACATGGAGTCATGACCAAATCTTTACAAATGACCCCACTTCATTGGTCTATTAAACCTTTAGTCGTACCTTGGCCACTGTAGCCCTGAATCCATTCACGTACTCCCTACACATGGTGATTCAAAGTTACAGACATCGACAACCCCTTAGCACACGTCCCGCAGCAAAGCCCAATCATGAAGCTCACTCATTGGTTCCCAACTGGATCCTGAGTCAAAGCTCCTCATTTGGACCTCCTTTGCATCTCGGGTTTCGGTCGAATTGGATTTGGTCTTCAGAAAAGTCGTCGCGTAGTAGTAATAACACACGTACGGTTCAGTTCGGTGTTCCTCTCTAGCTCGGTTCGGCCCACTCACACTTGCTTGTCTCGGTTCGGAAGTACAGTGCCCATCCTCTGTTAGGTTCGGTGGTTGCTCCCTTCTTGGTATCCCGATCCGATCCCATCCTTCTCCATTCGCCCGATCCGTTCCCCTTTCTGGTCTCTCCGATCCAATCCCCCTTTTTGTCTCTCCGATCCGATCCCCCTTTTTGTCTCTCCGATCCGATCCCCTGCACAACTCCAACTCTAAGAAAATGGCCTTCCTTCTCGCCAAGTCTCCCTTAGTGCGAGATTCCGATCCGGTTCGGTTTCACTGCCCAGTCCACCATCCGATCCGAAACCCTGCACATTTTCCTGCAACTTTTCCAGCTACTATTTTACGCCATTCGACGGCGTTTTCAACCAATCTAACACTTCTATGCAATCACAAAACATACCATACAGTCATAGCAACATGTACAATCAATCATAAACACCAAAACAACAACTATAGCATGTAAAGTGGATCAAACATACCCAAAATTCCATATTTTCCCTTAAGCACGTTTAAACAAAACTAATGATATGATTAACAAAACTTAACCAAATCAAACCAAATTTCTAACAGAGGTCTAAAACATTATTTTCAAATTTATAAATATTTTTCTAGGATTTATTAATGCATAAAGTCGCTAATCTTCACTAATTACCCTTAATTAACTGTAATTAGTGTCAAAACAATGCTAATCACTCACATTGGCCACAAATAAAATTTTCAGAACTGAAACCTCGCTGATTTGGGCGAATACTAATGTCTAACAACAGTTATAATACTAATTTGGTGAATATCTTCTTTGATTTGATGTAGATTAAGCCAAAACTTGATTAAAAAGTGATTAGAAGTTGATTTGGGTGTTGGAGGCCATTGCTAGGGTTCCAAGAATGAAAGTGGCGATTGAAAGAAATGTTTTCTAACCCTAATCAGCCCCTATACATCTCTAATCCCGAAATGGGTCATGGGCCCTCTTGCTAATCACCCTAATTAGGCCCGGTTAAGCAGTTTTTCACCTTTTAAACCATGTTTCAGCCATATCTCCCAAACGGTGAGTCCGTTTGGCTAATATGACCATTCTACGGAAAGGTAAACCATCATTCGGAGCCAATGAAAGTGGTTTCAGGTCAAAATTCCTTTCCAATCAAAAGTTATGGCCAAAACAGTACCAGCTAAGGGCAAAATGGTCATTTAAAAATTGGCAAAAATAATGAATATGAGAAATGACTCCAATAATCGTCTCCCAAAGTTACATGTCCATATGACTCAGTATGTGAGAGAAATAAATATTCTACGATCATTCGATGCGTAGAATGTGGGTCGTTACAATTCTATCCGGGCTTTCCTTACTGGAGAAGTTCGGGTCGTTTCAGCTTGGTATCAGAGCTTTGGTTTACAAAGCTCGAGAACAAGACACGTTAGAACCAAATGAAGGAATTCATCAGAAATTGGATTAGTAATATCTAATGAGAATTACTCGTTAGAGATGGGATCAGTAGTATCCTGGAACGAGTGTGAAGAGTATATTTTAAAATGAAAACAATTTTTGTTTTAAAAAATTAAATTCAATTATTTGTATTTGAATATTTATTTTAAATTGATTTGGACAATCGAGTATATAGAGATTTTTAATAAACGTTTGATCCACGTGTATACGAAGTCTTAATATACTGGATAGATATAGAATCACACTCTAGTCGCCCGAAGATGGTTCTGATGATCGCTATAGCGATCGTATCATTAGTATTCATGTTCGAGTTTCGAAAGTGGGATTTCTATATATTTCCAATTGACTGGTGTGAGAACCAAAATTAGATAAGGCCTATTGTTGTGATTTGGAATCAAAAATGTGATTTTTGACTATGTATCAAAGTTATGAATTTGAAATGATAATCAACAAATTGAATGTGATTGTGTTGTTTGATTATTGTTTGATTAATTAAAAGTTGAACCGTTAGCCAGATTGAACTAAATAGTGAATTGTATTGAAAATTAGTCGCATTTGCATACATATACATGTACTTACATTGAACAGGTCATAACAAGGAGGCTAGAGCAGAAGAATAAAATTGTTTGCCCGACAAATAGGTACATGTTTACAAATTTATTGGGTTTTGGATGATTTTATGAGCCGATTGGCTAGCCGCTTAGCTGTTTCTTTTTCTTTTAGGATTGGTGAGGGCATGGGAGGCTATTTGAAATATCCCAAAGTCCCCGGTGTAGGGGAGGTTATGGCGAAATTTTTCGAAAATTTAGGGTGTTAGCCAAATTTTTGAAAAATTTGAAAAGTTCTTAGAAACAGAAAAGTTGAAGAACTTAAGCCGTAATGAAAATAATGAAAGTTGAGTTGATTAATTAAACAACTTTCGGCTTCGGTCCTTTTCGAAGACGAAAAGTTTTAAGTGGGGGAGATTGTAATAACCCGGAAATCCAAGCCAATTTAAATTTTTTATTTTGGCAATTTTAATGAATTTTGAATATTTAAAATGAATTATTTTAAATAATAACGACGAGAAATTTATTTTGAATAGAAATAGAACGTATATATAGATCGTCGTTAGAAAATAAATATTTTATTTTAATTATGAAAAGAATTAGAAATGGCGCGGAAGTTTGAAAATTCGATTTCAAAATTCAAATGAGTGTACAAGATTCAAAATAAGCCGGATTTTAGCGAAACCGAAAATATTAGAATCTATTTGAAAATATCTTTCCAACGAATCCGAAAAATTGAAATTTTATAGCGGGAATAAAAAGATATGCCCAGTTGAAAATTCATAATAGTCGCCATGAAATTCTAGCCCTTAAAATGGGAATTTCGCAAACGACCTCGGTTTTCGACGAAAACACTTTTGTTGGATCCGCGATGTCAAGTTATTGCTAGGTTTCAAAATTCATAATTTTTCGAATCAATATGTGAGCGTGGCAAAGGAAAATGCGTTTGACTAGTTTTAGTTGATTTTAATCAACTGGAAAATGGTCATTTTTCAAACGTTCTCAGAATTTGACGAAACTAGTTTTGTTAGGACCGTATCGTCAATACGAAGCTAGAAAATATATTTTGGAAATTTTTAGAGTCCGTATGTGGCCCCGGTAAATTGAAATGTGCGTTCAAATTCAATGTATAGATTTATATTTTGATTTTGTCGAAAACTGATCGAAACGATCGAATCAGCTTACGATACATATCCCATTGTGTTCGGAATGAGGGTAATTAGCTATGGACGACAGGCGGTGGGTCTCGTTTTGAGATCGAAATTTAAAGTTACTTTTAGGAGGATAAATTAAATATAAAATAAAATAAAAATCCCTGGCCCTTCCCCTTTACACTCTCTCCCTTCCCTCGTTCTTCAATCAGAACAATAAAAAAAGGGCATCTCGCCCTAAACCCTTCGCCGCCTCCTCCTGGGTCACCGCCGCCGAAGGTGGCGCACCACCCTCACCCTCCACCTCTCCTTCCCTTCTCCTCTCTCCTCTTCTGTGCGATGAAGCCCCAATCCCCACTTAACCCAATGCGAACCCCTCACACCCCCTTGGCCTCGCCAACACCCTCCACCGCAACCCCCTGAACCCCACTCCGACCTCGCAGCAACAACCCCCCCTCCGATCTAAAACACTGTAAGTTTATTTTAATTATATATATACTTTCTTTCTTTTGTTTTTTCTGAATTTATTTGTATAATGAAGAAGTATATAATTTTAGTAACTAGAGAAGTTAAATTTTTTAATGAACGAAAGGTTTGATTTTTATACATAAAAGGTCGGATTTTTATACATGAAAAGATATGATTTTTAAAAGGTAAATAACTTACTTTTCATATATATAACTTCGTGAAGAAAGGGCAATTTTTATTCCGGTAATTATACGATTTTTAGTGTTGAAAGTTTATATAAAAATATGATTTTTCCTTAAGAAAAGATTATATTTTTAATAGTGAAAAGGTTGTATTTTTATTACGAAAAGATTAGATTTCTAGAATTATAAAGATTCAATTTTTATATGTATGTAGAAAGGATAAAAATTCAATTTTTATGTATGTATGATAGTAAAAATATGATTTTTATACAGTAGTGATTATAAAAATATAATTTTTATAGGGTAGAGAATATAAAAATATGATTTTTATATATGTAGCGAAATAAAAATCTGAATTGTAGTATATATATGTTGAGATAAAAATGTGACTTTTATAGCGATGATATAAAAATTCGATCTTTATATATGAAGTAGAAATATAAAAATATAATTTTTATATAGAAAGAAACGATGTAAAAATAGAATTTTTATCTATATAGAAACGGTGTAAAAATAGAATTTTTATCTATATAGGAGCGATATAAAAATAGAATTTTTATCTATATAGTAGCGGTATAAAAATAGAATTTTTTTCTATATAGTAGCAGCGTAAAAATGTGATTTTTATATACATCGCTACAATATAAAAATGCGATTTTTATATATGTAGTGGCTACGGACAATGAAATTGACAAAAGGCGAGCACGAGGAAGATTTCTACATATGAAGAGTCGTGGCGTTTGGTTTAGCTTGGGTGAGAATTCCTCACTTTTAATTTATTTTCTAGTTGAAATATATACTAGGATGCAGACGGTGCTTAGTAGCACCCGACACCCGTCGTCCACAGACCATGGTTGACTTGTTTGTTTGGTTGTTGTGTTGTGAAATTTGATTGTGTAATGTGGAATGAAATAAAATATTTTATAGTGGAAAATATTTTATAATTAAAAATATGATTTTTAACGTGTATATAAAATAAATAGTAATAAACAAATCAGACGATTTGTTTATATACACTGATTTGACTGATATTGAATGGGACAGTAAATTTTACACATCGCCCAACTGCACAAATAAAATCTGTGTTTGTTGATTTGAAACCCCACACGGGTATTGGGATGATATTTGACGTACACTAATCCCGATTGTTTAGTTGTATGTCAATCGATGGGTTGACAGACTGTGTAAGCGTTAATTATTTATATTTAATGCTTATGCAGTTGTGTGGTGCACTCTGGATGATGGTTGATTATTTATCGTTGCTATTATATACATGTGTGTAGAAAATCCATATAATTAACATTATATGGTAATTGATTGGGCCTCATTCCAATCTAGAAAATAAATTCATGTGTTGAATAGAAAATAAATTCATGTGTTAAATTTAAAATAAATTCATGTGTTGAATTGTAAATAAATTCATGTGTTTAATAGAAAATAAATTCATGTGTTGAATAGAATAAACATTCATGTGTTGAATAAAAGCCGTGTTGATTAGACTGACGCCATTTTGACGTGAACGATATTTATATCGATTTTATTCATTTCTATAATGAATATAGAAAAGGAATTGATTTCAAAATATAACGTTTTGAAAATATTATCATTTGTATATCGATGATGTGGAATATTCAATTTTGATTTGAAATTGAATATGAAGTTGAAATCGTTTTGAAAACGAATTTAAAACGATTTATAAAATACATTTTAAAAGGAAATCGACGAAATATATGTAATATATATATATATATATATATATATATATATTAAATGGCCTGAATAGAATGCGCCGGGCCGCGGTAGTTCGCGAATTTCGACCATTGACTTCGAATGGATATTGCGGGAGATCCGACCGTCGGATTCTACTAAAACCGGAGCCGTTGGGTTTGTATCGAAAAGAGCTTTCTATGAATATTAGAAATATGAAATCTAACGGTTGGATTTGGAATTATGTCCAAATCAAATTTGGAAAAGGTCGCTGTAAGTGCAGTTCGATGGCCGTTGATGGAAATCGACTGTGCGGGCCTTGATAAAATTATTAAAAATAGTAATAATTTATGTAAAATCATAAGAAACGATTTGTGAAGAATTGGGATGAAAATTTCCATATTCGAAAATATAAAAATAGATTTTTATCGAAATGAACTTGTTTTGAACTAGAATTATAATTCTATTTATTTTTAAATAAAGTGGATTTGAAATGGTTTTGAAAATAACCAGAATTTCCAATAATTGAATTGGAATGGATTTGAATCGAAATTGTCTTTGGAATATTTCGATGTTGGATTTCGTGATTATACATATATTGTTATGGAAATTTGAAAGATATATTTATATCGTTATTTCCAATACGATATTTGTTGGTCGTAGAATTTGATATTGAATATAAGATGATATATTTTCTATTCAGAGCCTTGTATTTAATATCAAATGTGATTTGGATTTGTCGTGAATGGTATCTTCAATAAAATCAGAAACTAACTGGAGATTAATTAAGTTGAGTGGTCTCCTGGGTATTGATCTGATGTTGGTTTCGGGCTTCAGGGTTATTACTTAGGGAATTGTTCACTTGCTAATTTACGGTTAAAGGCTGATGGAATAGAATGTGATTTTGGGTTTATCGTGAACCGTGTTTTAAATGACATTGGTTTACAGCTGGAACAATAATCGGAAAGCTCTGTATCCGTTTATCTCTTTCAGTTGTGTTATGTATTATTTTCCGCTGCTTTGTAATGTAATTTGTATATCTCTGATATTTATCAAATGTATATTATTTGTTCATACTCTCTATATTCTTATACTCTGATGTAAATTGTTGTAATAAACAATGAAATGTTCTTCTGTTTGCGTTCTGATCTGTCGTGTTCTCAATTCAATCCGGGCTTTCCTTCGTAGGGAAGTTCGGGTCATTATACTTGTTCTGAACAAAAAGGCCCTGACTCAAGAGTGCCTAAAACAAGGATTTAAACTCAGAGTCACAGAACTGAAGAAAACAAGCATTAACATGGATAAACAAAAGACGATTGAACTTAGAAATTTAACTTGCGGTGTTAAGCAATTAGAATGTCCTTTTCTTTTATAGAAGGTTCATTGAAAATTGTAGCCTATCAAAAAAAAAAAAAAAAACCCAATGATATCGTTATTGCTAAATCAAAGAAATTTCAAAGATTCTTGAAAAACAGATCATGCAATCCTATTTTAAGGTATTCTTAAACACAGTATAGTGAACGCTGCTAATTTTACTGGTAGATTTTGTACTCTATTCCCTTGAATGTATTTTTCCAGACTCGATGCTGCATATATGATGGACAATAAATAAATATATAGATATGACATTAATAATATGTACTTGAATAAACATAAAAAAGTTCATCATTAAAATAACTCTGTTTTCAAGTTGTTGGATCTCCTAAAGCATGATCTGCATTTGGAATAGGAAATTCCAATTTTCGTAAGAATTGGGACAGAAATATATGCATAATAAATAGCAAACCATTTTGGAAAGCTGAGAGTTATTTCAACTGCACATATGAAAAAAAAAAATCTATTTTACCTAAAATTCTCTTTATCATCTTCTTTTTTGTACACCTATATAAATCATAGGAGGGATCCTCAGAACATCAAATTGAGTCTTTTGTCATTTACTGTGAGTGGAAGAAAAGCTTGATATGTTTCACCTATTTACAACATGGATTGACACTTATATATTGGATAAGACATGAACAAAAGACCAATATTATATGAATTACATATTTATTTCAATATTCCAAAAGGCAGCAACCTAATATTTAATTCAAAACCGTTGAATTAATTTGTCTTTGGTAGATAAATATAATAAATAAAAATGAATCATGTGTTCCAGACACTTCATAAAGAAACTACTTCACCACCTGTGAATATTTAGATAATAGCACCTGTGAATGCCATGAATAAATAAATTTACAACTAAAACATCCTTAACTATATTTGATACTAATGGAAAATAAATTAATAGTCACATGGAATGTGCATAAAATTCAATATATTCCATTTTTTAAACCGTTCATCATAAATGTAGTAAAAAATTACTTATTTTGGTTTTTCCTAAAAATGGTAACTATAGCTATTCAGCTTCCTTTTTAACGAAAGCATAAAGAAATATCTAAATTTCATAATCGAGTCAAATTAATTAACCAAATGTTCAAAATTTTCAAGCATATCATACATTACTTTTGTGTAATTCCTTGGTATTTCGAAAATTTTATGAGTGTAATATTCCAGGCAACAGTTTGACTTTTATAATGTAACTACATAGTTTATTTATGGTAGATGATAATGATGATCTTTTTTTTTTTTTTTTTTTTTTTTTTTTTTTTTGCATACACATAAAGTTATCAGCTTGTCAAATGATGTTGGGTGCACTATAAAACAAAATAACTAACGATGATATTGTATTAGGTTACCTTTGTACTTTATTTTCCAGTGACTCATCTTTTGCCCTTTTTTCCATCAATCATGAAGCATATCTTTGGACTGACATACACTGTGCAAATCAAGTGTATAATAGCAATATATGTAATAAGCAACATCAGCACTTTTAGCAAGCGCGGTACAAAATAAATACCTGTCAGCATCTCAAGCTCTGGTTTGTGGCACTTTTCCATTTGAATCAAGAAGAATCAACCCTTGCATTCTCTTTGCAATCACCGCAGCAGCCCAACACTTCCCTGCCATATAAATAAGCATACATCAAAGACCTTCCCAGATTCTATAAAATGTAAAAGCGTTGGTGAACCTCCTCACGACTTTGGTAACTTCGAAAACAGTTTATTTAGCAAGCCCGTTAGGAAGAAGACAGAACTTATTGTCATTTTCTCACTGTACAGGGCCAATTGAAAGATTCTTCTTCTCGAAAACATCATTGATGAAGGAATTCATTCACATCGCTTTGCTCGAGGTTTCAATATCAGGAAGCACTTGTTTCAGCACTTAGAAAGTGTGAATCTTTCAAGTTTCAACACATTTCACTTCCCATTCTTCATGAATCTCAAAACCATCATGGAAATTATATATGTAAACACAACACAAAACATCGTACACACATCAACTTGTTCAATGGATTAGAGCTGAAAGGTTAGGCTGTTCTGTATAATGAAAATCAAATCTTATAAAAAAATATGGTACAAATGAAAAGTAAGCATACCTCATCGGAGAAAATCGAAGAGAAATGAAGGGATTTGACAGAAGTAGATTTTAAAATCTTATGATGACAGTGCTTAATGTTTCACCTTGTGTATTTTTAAAATATTGATTATTTTTAATTGTAAACCCACCCTTTCTAATCGTTATAAACCTGTAACGGTTGCTAATAAGTCAAAGTCAATTAATATATCTTCATTTAGTGATAGACAAAATTTGGATTCACAACTTTCAGTTAATAACATGTAAATTACCAAAGGATTGTTATAAATTAAGGCAAGTGATAAAAGTAAATTTGTGCCTATAAACCAATATTGTGTGCTAGCTTTATCTCGATCATTGCTTACACCATCAGGGTTCCACAAATACTGCATACTTGAGTCAATATCCATATATTCCTCAAATAAACTATCTCGCTAATATATTAAAATTATCACCTATGCAGAAACATTACGCCAAAAAAGAGGTTTAGAATAAAGAAAAATAAAACATACAAATGTAACAAATAATCTAGTAATATAACAATGACCCAGTCGTCATGAAATAAATATGAAATCAACATTACAGCTTTCCAAATAAAGGTGATCTCATCAGCCATCACAGATGCATTCAAATCCAGAACCTTAGCGATACCATCATACATAAATCAGACATGGAAAAAAAATCATTTGAGTGTGACCATCAACAATTATGTTAAGAAATAATTTTGCTAAAATGGAAACTAAACAGAGAATTCAAAAGAAGGACAGAGAGTACCGACATACGTTAACAGAAGCACAACGATGGTGTATGATACACCTACATTGCCATCACCAATTTCAGCAATGCTTCCCTGATTTCCTCTCCATGATATAATCCCTTTTCTTATAGAGCTTAATAAACCTTCAATTCCACACAAAAACTGTAGTAATAAAGCAAAACACAAACATGCAAAGCTAACACTTTCTGTCCTTACAGATTAAATTTACCTGTTATTGTCCTTGCTGAACTACTTGGGTACCCCAAAGACATGCTCTTCTCTGCCATTTTATTCGGAAGCATTTTTGCAATAATGAATTCCTTGTAATCATTTTGTTATAACAGGACATGCATTAGTGAAAGGATTGTAATGTAGAAATTAAAGTATCTAATCAAATGTGTAAATAAAAAAAAGAAGCTAAATTGGAAGATTACCACAAACTTGAAACTCGATCTGTGATGTTCAAAACCCTAGACCCACAGCCATCGCCTATAACACCTGAGTGGCAGATCTGAAGCAAGAATTTTTAGTCGTAATGAGTAATGGAAAAGATTCAGCAGTTACATGTAAACGCGTCAAATTAGTAGGAATTATTAAGAGAAATTAGCACAAATTTGGAACTTCGTCATTCAACCACTGCCAGGTGATAAGAGGGACGTTGGATCCGAAGAAAAGAGGACCGACAAACGGTAAAAAGGGTGTCAGAGCTAATTGATAAAGAGTTGGAAAAGGAAGGAACATAAAAAGTAAATCCCAAATTAAAATCTTACCGAAACATTAAGTAAATTAGACATTTAAGAACGTCAAGATGCTTACCAAGCTAACAGCAGGAGGCAAACGGTTGACTGCAGATGCGACACTAAAGCGTTAGTCCAATTAGATGCGCCGCTTGAAGCCAGATCAGAGGCGAAAGTAGGATTATCCCTCCTTTTATTTGGCATCGGAAAAAGGAAAGCAGTAGACGCTAGGTGATTTAATCGAAAATGAAGTCGGACGAATCAAAGTGAAGAAATTAAGAGGAACATCATGACATTGAGTAGCCATTGTTTTGTGAGGAAGAAGATTTTCACGGAATGACATGCAGAGAGTAAAAAATGGATCAATTAAAAGATAAAACGAACGGTCTCGTACCTTCTTTGTGAAGTAATTAATTAATTAATTAATTAACCGCGTATGATGGGTTAGATGTACATGCGGCATTCTGCACGCCTGCCTTGTGTGGAAAAATATAGTAATACTTACAGCGCATAGAAATAAGAGACTCATGATTTTTCTGGAGAAAAGAAAAGATATTTTTTTTTCTTTAGAAAAGTAAAAGAGAGAAACGTTTTGGCGGGAAAATGAAGGAATCAACGGACGTGATGCTGCTACGTAGGCTCAGTGGCTTCTGCTTTAGTATATAGTAAGATAATGACAGTGAATTATAAAATTAGAATGGCCTAACCGAAGAAAAGAGATTTCCAATCTGAAACATGTGAATGAAAATGTTAATAATTAGTTTGATTTATGGATTTAAGAATTTATTGTTGTAATACATATAAGTGAATATGCGTTTGTCATATTATATTTAGTCCCACATTATGTGAATAAGGCTAACATTAGCTCCAAAGACAATATATAAAGGAGCCAATGTAATAGAAATATGTACACTAGATCAAGAGAAATAAAAAGGTCTCTCCCTTATCTCTTATGTTTTTTCTAATGTCTTCTCTTTTATTATCTATTCTGTATTATTTTATAACTCGTTATCACCACGAGATTCTATTATAGTTATTTGTTAAAATCTTCTAGATCTACATCTATGAATTTGTCATGTAAGTAATTTTTATTTGAGAATATCAATTCGTGGATTTCTATATTTGTTCTACAATTATTTTCTGTTTGAGAATATTTGATCTACGGATCTATTTTTTTTTGTAGTTCTAGGTTATGTTCCAGTGGATCTAAACTTTTTAGATCTAATTATTTTTTGACTTAGTGGTTTTTAGATATCCACCTATTCATATTTGATCTGGTATTATGGTATACCAATTTTTTTTTTAGGAAGATCCATTCATTTTCTTTTTATAATATTATATATGGATCTTTTACCCCATACGCCATACATAAAACATCTACATTTGCTACTTTATCTCTTCAATAACAGAGAAGTCATTGCTAATAGATATGCATATATGTAAATAGCAAGCTGCTTGTTAGTCAACATATGTATTACTGTGGCCATTATTTTTGTTATGTAACATGGTGTATGACACCTTGACGGTTTGTATTGTTTCATTATTGTAAGAAGTTTATTGTAAATGTATAGAGAAAGTCTTGTAGATTTGGATATTTTTTTATGATCCCGCACCGTAATATATTCAATTTATTACATGCATGTCTACGGTCCTATTTTACGAGATCTGCATTTTTTATGATATAACAGTACTATAATTTCATCGTTTTGTCTATTCGTTAATTTGCTAATTCGTTTTGATAATTATAGAACATGTATACTGATATGTGAATTTTGTTTAATTAAGCATCTGCAATTTTTTTTGTAGTTCGCAAAATGTCAAACATTGCTAAACTTGAATTTTAAACATTGGACATTTCTGGAGACAATTATTTGTCATAGATACTGGATGTCGAGATCTGCTTGCAATCTCAATGCTTAAAGTATGCCATTAAAGATGGTAATAATATGTCCCAACAGGACAAAGCAAAGACTCTAATATTTTTAAGACGCCACATCCTCGATGATGTAAAATCAGAATATTTAACTGAAAAAGATCCTATTCACTTATGAAACTCCCTAAAGGAGCGTTATGACCACCAGAAGACGATCATACTTCCAAACACAAGGCAAAAGTGGTTGAACCTGAGGTTTCAAGACTTTAAAACCGTAAGGGAATATTATTCCGCTTTGTTTAGAGTTACTTCTAAACTAAAACTATGTGGAGAAAAGGTAGATGATGCGCAAATGTTGGAAATGACCTTCTCAACATTTCATGCCTCGAACGTGCTCCTACAGCAGCAATATCGAGAGCGTCATTTTACAAAATATTCTGAACTCATTGAATGTTTACTGACCGCTGAACAAAACAATGAATTGCTTCTTAAAAATCACTCCTCAAGACCAAGTGGTTCAGCCACATTACCAGAAGTTAATGCTAATTTTGCCCCCTCTGAAAGAGGTCGTGGCAGAGGCAGAAGTAGAGGACGTGGTCGTGGACGTGGATACAACCCCAGCAGAGGTGGTTACAGTGGTTTTGGGGGCAACAAAACAACTGATTTCAAAAAGCAATAACAGAAAAACGAGCCTAAAAATAGTAATGATTCAGCTGCTGAAAATAAAAAGCATTATGATGAAATTTGCTATAAACGTGGGCGCACTGGGCATTGGTCACGTACTTGCAGATCATCAAAGAAAACAGTAGAAGAATATCATAAATAAAAAAATATCGAGACAAACAATACCAAGGGATTGTCCGATAATGCTAACCTGAAGTTAGATGACTTCTTCGAAGATTACGATGGAAATTTGTTCAGCGATGAAAATTTGAATGCCATATTCGAAGATATGACCGAACCAACCAATAAGTAGCCTGAAGCTCACTATGTGATTTTTATTTTGTTTCACTTCCTTTCATAATGTATTAGTTTGAAACTTTTATTTTCCTTTCTTTTTTGTTTGTACTTATGGAATTGCAGAAATAATATGTAATGTTGGATATGATAAGTAGTTTATTCCCATGGACATTAATTTGTATTTATAAGTTATTTCAGTTATTAACTAGCTGTATTGTTTTTAATTCTTAAGGTATGGATCGATAGTGTTTAAGTGATGATATATGTCTGGTTGATAGTGGAACTACTCATACGATATTGGAAAACCCGAAGTTTTTCTCTGAATTATCTGAAAATGTTTCATATAAAGTTTCAACTATAGTTGGTTCAACCAATATAATTGAAGGGTCCGGAAGAGCCCATATATTGTTACCAAATGGTATACATATAATCATTCAAAATGCACTATATTTAAGTAATTCTAAAAGAAATCTGCTTAGTTTCAAAGATATAAGAATGAATGGATATCATATTGAAACTATAAATGAAAACAACAAAGAATACCTTTGTGTTATTTCTTAAATTGAAAGCCAGAAGCTTATTTTAGAAAATTTTGGTACAATTTCAATTGGATTATACTTTACCAAAATTGGCATAGTTGAATCTCATTTTATAAACATGAGCCAGAAGCTCACAGATACAGAGAAATTGATTTTTTGGCATGATCGTTTAGGTCATCCTGGTTCAACTAGGATGCGTAAAATTGCTATGAACTCAAATGGGCATGATTTACCAAATCAGTTGAATTTACCAAACGATTACATATGTACATCATGTGCACAAGGAAAATTAAGTACTCGACTTTCATACAGTAAGATCACCTCTGAATCTTCAGCATTTTTGCAAAGAATTCAAGGTGACATATGTGGTCCGATTCATTCCGCTTGCAGGCCATTTAGATACTTTATGGTGTTAATTGATGCATCAACTCGTTGGTCACATGTATGTTTGCTATCTAATAGAAACATGGCATTTTCGAAATTGCTTGCTCAAATAATTAAATTAAGAGCAAATTTCCCTGATCATCAAATCAAATAAATACGACTAGATAATGCAGGAGAATTCAATTCTCAAGTATTTGATGATTATTTTTTATCACTGGGAATTTTAGTTGGACATCCAGTAGCTCATGTTCATACTCAAAATGGTCTGCTAGAATCATTAATTAAGCGTTTGCAACTTATTGCAAGACCTTTACTTATGCAAACAAAGTTGCCTGTTGCAGCTTGGGGACATGCAATTCTGTATGCGTCCAAATTGATTAAAATTAGACCAACAACTTATCATCAATTTTCACCATCATAGCTTTTAACTGGATCCCAACCAGATATTTCATACCTACAAAAATTTGGTTGCACTGTGCATGTACCTATTAGTCCCATGTTTCGTACTAAATTGGGTCCTCAAAGAAGGTTGGGAATTTATGGGATTTGACTCACCTTCAATAATTCGTTATCTTGAACCTCTTACAAGTGATGTCTTTACTGCAAGATTTGCAGATTGCAAATTTGATGAGTCAAATTTTCCGTCGTTAGAGGGAAAGACCGTTCCAGTAGAACGACGTGAAATTTCATGCAATAATCCCTCTATGTTTCATTTGAATCCACGTACCAAACAATGTCAATACGAGGTACAAAGAATTTTGCATATTCAGAATATTGCAAATCAAATGCTAGATGCATTTAATGATGCTGCAAAAATAACTAAATCTCACATTCCAGCAGCAAATGCACTAGCTAGAATTGAAATCCCCGAAGGACCAATATCAACAAATGAATCTAAAGCTAGACAAAAACATGGAAGACCGATAGGTTCAAAAGACTTGGTGTCTAGAAAAAGAAAGTCTAATGAACAATCATCAATTAGCAAACCTCCCGAAGAGATTATAAATGAATCAAAGGATAACTTAAAAGAAAATTCCAATTCTCTAAAAATCAGTGAAGGAACTATTATCCCAGAAGAAATAATAGAAGCTTCCGAAAACAAAATGGTACATAATAATAATGAGATCTCAATATTCTATACGAATTATGGAGAAATGTGGGATCGAAGTAAATAACAAGTGATGATGTATTCTCATTCGCAGTAGCTACTGAAATAACTGAAAGTCGTGACTATAATGAGAATAATGATAATGAACCAACTAGCATAAAATGAATGTCAAAAAAGACAAGATTGGCCAAAGTGGAAAGATGCTATTCAGGTTGAGTTAGATTCACTTCAAAAACATGGTGTATTTGGACCAATAGAGAAAACACCAAAAGGTGTTAAACCAATCGGTTACAAATGGGTACTCGTTAGAAAACAAAATGATAAAAATGAAGTTGTGAGATACAAAGCAAGGCTTATCGCACAAGATTTCCTGCAGAGACCAGGTTTTGACTTCAAAGAAACTTACTCTCCGGTTATGGATATCATAATATTTCGATATTTAATAAGCTTTATAGTTTCTGAGAAGCTTGACATAAGATTGACTGATGTTGTAACAGCTTATCTATACGGTAAATTAGATACAACTATTTACATGAAAATCCCAGACGGATATAAATTGCTTGAAGCAAAATCAAAGTCAATGTATTCATTAAAATTGAGACGATCACTATACGGTTTGAAACAATCTGGAAGAATGTGGTATAACCGTCTAAGTGAATATTTAGTAAAAGCTGGGTACAAAAACAATCTCATTTGTCCATGTGTCTTTATAAAGAAATCGATAAAGGGATTTACTATCTTAGCGGTGTACGTTGATGATATAAATTTGATTGTAACTCTAGAAGAGATCAATGAAACGATAGATTACCTAAAACTGGAATTTGAAATGAAAGATCTTGGCAAAACCAAATATTGTCTTGGTCTATAGATTGAGCACAGTAAAAATGGTATATTAATCCATCAATCATATTACATTAAGAAAATTCTGAAGCATTTTCAAATGTATAAAACATATCCACTTAGTATGCCTTTGGTTGTCGGATCACTACATTTCAAAAAGGACCCTTACCGACCAAAAGAAGATGATGAAGATGTACTTGGCCCAGAAGTACCATATCTCAGTGCAATTGGTGCAATATTACATTTAGCGCAATGCACGAGACCAGATATTGCATTTTCAGTCAGTTTTCTAGCAAGATATAGGCAATAATCCGAATCTAGTTGGTTATGCTGATGCAGGTTACCTCTCTGATCCACATAAAGAAAAATCACAAACTGGATATGTGTTTACAAACAACAATGCTGCTATTTCATGGAGATCTACAAAACAAACAGTGGTAGCAACATCATCCGATAATTCTGAAATTCTAGCACTACATAAAGCGAGTCGAGGAGGTGTTTCATTAAGGTCATTAATTGAACACATTCGAAGCACAAGTCAACTTCCCTCAACTACAGAAAGATCAACTATTATTTATGCAGACAAGGCAGCATGCGTAGCTCAGATTCAAGCAGGATATATCGAGGGTGATAGGACAAAACATATTTCTCCTAATTTTTTTTCACACATGAGCTTCAAAAAGACAATAAGATAGAAGTGAAGCAAATCCAATCTCAAGAAAATCCAGCAGATCTATTCACGAAGGCACTTCCAAAATCAACATTGGAGAAGATGATATATAAAATTGGTATGCGCCGCTTGCATCACCAAACTATTTGAATAATGCGTTACGAATCAGGGGGAGCATATATTATGCTGTAATGCACTATTTTCCTCCACTAATATTTTCTCACTAGGCTTTAATTAGTAAAAATTTTTAATGAGGCATTATTTTGATCCAGAAGTATCAATCCTCATTGGAACATTGTCAATATGTTTCCTGGAGATGAAATAAAAATTGTACTCTTCCTTGTTTATGATTTTTCCCACAGGGTTTTTCGTAAAAAGGTTTTTAATGAGGCAATTATTCTTATCATCTTTACTTACGCATATTCAAGGGGGAGTGTTGTAATACATATAAGTGAATATGCGTTTGTCATATTATATTTAGTCTCACATCATGGAAATAAGGCTAACATCAGCTCCAAAGCCAATATATAAAGGAGCCAATGTAATAGAAACATATACACTGAATCAAGAGAAATAAAAAGGTCTCTCCCTTATCTCTTATGTTTTTTCTAATGTCTTCTCTTTTATTATCTATTCTGTATTATTATATAACATTTATTGCATTTTTAAAATTTGTTGTATTTTCAAATTAATCAATTTAGTTCCATCAAAGAATATTGTAGTAAAAGTAATATATTAATGATACATCTGAAGTTAATTTAAAATGTAATGTGTATTTTGGAGAATATATTAAGCACCAGAATTTGAATTGCTAAAAACATTGGAGAAAACAATATCGAAAAGTGGGAGTATTATTTTGGCTTTGGAAAAATTGATTTTGAATGATGAGAGTAAGCAAATCTTCCTAACGATCAGTCTGACTTAATATCTTAACACATGTATATCGTTATATATTTCAATTAACATCACATTTAATTTGTTACGACTTAGTAGAGAATCTAATAAAATATTATTATAATATTAAATTGAATTGAAATTTTTATCATGTATTTTTTTTAAATAATATATTCTTATACTATTTTAGCTTTTGGCATAAATTTTATTTATATTTTGGTTGCGCAAAATAAATTTGACAGATAATCATATAATAAAAAATAATAGCTCTTAATATTTACTCTTTTAACATGAAATATTGTAAACAACTACGTATCATACACGTATATGGTAAAAGTTCATTGCCAACCATTACCAAAAAAAACAAACCAAAATATCAAATTTTCAGTTACTTTGGTTGGTAATAGCATATTTTTCAATTACTACGATGGTGTGAATATGAGTTTTCTGTTGTAATATATATGAGTGAATATGCTCTTTCATATTTTATTTAGTCCCACATCATGGGAATAAGTCTAACATCGACTCCAAAGCTTATATATAAAGGAGCTAATGTAATAGAAATTGTACACAATTGAAGCAATAGAAATAAAAGTCTCTCCCCTATCTTTCTGTTCTCTCTAATGACTTCTTGTTTACTATTTGTTTCTGTTTTACTTTACAACACGTTATCAGCACGAGGTTCCACTAGAGCTATTTTTTTTTAAATGTTTTGAAATCATCTAGATCGATTTACTTCTATGAATTTATTGTATCTTCTGCTTAGATGTGATTCATACTTCTAAATCTCTTTTGTTTTTCAGTTTTTGTAGATCTAGATTCTATTTTAGTGGATCTAACTTTTTAGATGTAATTATCTATTTGATCCTAAATATGTGTGGATATATTCTTTTAATTCTTTTCGGATCTAATTATGAGTTTTTCAAATACAAATGGAGATTTGATTATATATGTATTCTTTACATTATTGATGATGTAGAGGTAGATCTAGTTTTATACTTTCCGATATACTATTATTTTTCGTACGTAATTCTTTTTTGGATAGACTAAAAACAAAATATCTCTTAAAAAAATGTTATATATATATATATATCCAACAGATTTATGGGTATAAAATATAATGATGTAGCATTTAAATTCAATAGCAATATTTGTTTATCACTGGAAGTGAGATTGAAAACTCATTATGTAAACCAATTCTTTCAAACGAGGAAACTGAAGTTCATATACAATTTTTATTTTCAAATGAGGAACCTGAAGTTCATATGCAAATGAGGAACCTAAAGTTCATAAACAAATGAAAAATCATAAAGTACAATAATTCTTTGGAATCTGAAATAATATGAACCTGAAGTTCATATGTTGAAAAAAAAAATTTTGAAGCCCGAAGCTTTCTGAAAAGTTGTAACATAAAAAGATTGTACTTCCAAAAGAAGTTAAAAGAGACACACACATTACAATATGTGACAAAAACATTGGATTCAATAGAAAATCACTAACCGGGTTTCATCTAACTGACATCTTTCATGTACAGTTTATATTAACTGAATATCCTGAAGATATAGTATGCTATTAATCTCTTGAAGAGATGTTTTAGAGATTTAATTTTATGTAGCAAATCCATGAGATGTTAGAGATTTTTTTTTGTTGCATTGCAATTACATAAACAAAAGATATGTTCCCTGAACGAATATCATACACTCCAGAAGTAGTGATTTCTTTTCTCTCTTGAATCTTATTTTTATTTAATGCACCTAATTTTGTTAATGCATTTAAGGTTTGATATGTATTTTTGTATATTGATATGACATTTCAATAGTTTGTATATATTTATCTCTCGAGGAGATAAGTTCATCCCAGAAGCGGTGATAACAAAATATCTATAGAGAATATTTGTATATTTGAAAATAATAAAATATCTCCAAAAAAGATTTCTACAATTAAAGGTGATAAAATATTTATAGAAAAAGTTAATAAATTTTTCCTAAAAAAAGAAAAAATGTATTAAAACTCCATAAATGGTGTTTATGGAATATCCCAGAAGCAATATTATATTCTGATATGTCTATAAAAGAATTTTCATTGAAATATTTTCAAATATTAAAGATAATGATGCAAATTTAATGACTAAAGAAAATATGCATCTCGAAGTTCATAAGCTAAGATTTAAATATTGATCTTAATTTAGCACACCTAAAGTGTATGTAGAAGCAGTTATTGTTATAAAAAGGGAAAATTTAGAGCCTGCAGTTTCTATAATGATAAGAGATATTTTGATATAAAAAGAAAGATCAAAAAGATTTTTATATGGATTGTATAATTTGAACCTAAAACATGTAATTTTTATGTTATAAATTTTATGTATAGATCTGCAAGTTTGTGGAATTGTTCATATTAAAAGAACATAAAATCTTGGTTCTATAGTTATGCATTTCTACTCAATTCTGAATAAGATATTATACATATATATGGTATGTTAGAAAATTTGATTATTAAGAAATGCAGTACAACAATAAGTTGTTTAATTCAGTTTTGTCATTGATCAATACTGTAGCTAGATCAAAATTTTATTCTGTTAATTTATGTAAAATATATATATATATATATTTGATTCATATATTTAGACCTTAAATGGTTATTTTTGTTATTTTTATAATAAATGCATTAAATGTATTGTTATGGTAATATATATTGTATTACCATATTATTATAAATGTATTAAAAGCATTGACTATTGTAAGTTAAATGATGTATGTTTATGTTTGGAATAAGGATAGACATATGTATTATTAATTAATGTATTTGGAAACTAATATCTAATGTAGTGGAAAAAGTTGTATAACTCAGATCTGAGACCTGAAATACTGGATTATGAAAAAAAGAAATTATTTGATGAAGTTTACAGTCTGAAATCTTGACAATTAGCAAAAATGTAAAAACCTCTAAATTAAAAGTATGTTAAAAGATTGAGAACAGAAGTTCATCATAAATTTATAAAAATGATATACATATGTATGTGTGTATACATGCATAGGAACTCGAAGTTCCTTAATCAATGAATTTGAAATACTTCACAATTTAAAAGCCTGAAGCTTTATTCAAACCGTATGAAATAATAACATTACACTACTTAAAGAAGTTAAATTATATGCGACAATAATAATGCATCCAAAGATCGCACAATTTTCAAAATGAGTTGTATCTTGCTTATATATTTATATTTACATAGTGTATTAAAGAATAAATTTTAACAACTTGAAGTTGTTATATATTTTATTTGAAGCCGGAGTTCAATACAGTGGAACCAGAAGTTCAATACACTTTAACAAACTTGAATTTTTTTTATATTATTTGAACCAAAAGTTCAATATAGATTAACAACTTGAAGTTGTTCATATATTTCATTTGAACCAGAAGTTCAATACAATTCCAAATCAGATATTTTGGATATTATGATACGTTCTTTAAGATTCACATTGACATTGCTTGATAAGCAAAATTTAATGATTGGAACCTTATGAACAATTTGTTCCAAATAGGTAACTCGAATGAGAAAGAATATGCAAATCATTTACGTATGGAAGACGTGGACGCACGTATATACACATATATGCCAATATTTAAATAGCAACCTGAAGTTGTCATGAGCTCATATTATAAATATGCATATATTATTTAATATTTCAGAAAGTCGATTGACATCAATATTGATTGACCTGAAGTTATCTGCATATTCAAATGATAGAAAATTCCTCCAAGTCATTAGATCAATGAAAGAGAATAAGCAATGCAATATGAATGCATCTTATCAACTAATAAGAGCATTATCCTCCTACAGTTGAAATACATCTAATGTATTTGCTAGCTATAATACGATGATGGATCAAAAATGAGAATCCAAAGAAGGTTTATTATTTAAAGTGATAATGTTTGTCAACATTGAGGGTGAGGATAAATGAATCATCGATGTTAAATATTTGCTAACATATAGAATTATGCAAAATATTAAGTAACTTGCATAAATTATCAATTGTGTCCCTAGTAGACTTTCTTTAATATACATTTGAATCCCTGAAGGATCAAAAGGTGTAAATCACAGCTGAAAACGTGGTATAAAAGTCAATTCAAAATATATTTGGAGTAAGTCATAAAGATGCAAAATAAAGGAGGTGAGTGTTCCTGAAGAAACAAGTAAGGGTGCTTTGAAAGAAACCCATGCCATGATTGTCAAAGTAACCCCATAAGTGGTTTAGGTACCTAAAGCATGATAATTTTTTGAGATCTCAATAAATCATGTATAGAACTGACAAGAAATAATTATCGATGATAAATTAATAAATAACAAGTCGCTTATATTTATAAAAGGATTCAAAATCCCATATTAGAGAGAAACATGATTGGCCATCATGAAATTCTCCTAAATATGGTATATGGACCAGTAGTCCATAAGATATGAACCTGTAGTTCATAAGATAAAAATAGAAATATATATAATGATAAAAGCACACGGAAGTTACTGAAGCACCATAGGTTGTCAACAATATGTTAAGTGCTACGAGCATTGTATTTTCAGAGATAATTGAATTGATTAAAGTGGAGAAAGTGTTTAAAACGATTACAATACCTTGATGGTATAAACGATGAAAGATACAAATTCCAAAAGAATTTAAATAACTTTGGTAGTGATAAAAAGCAATAAATGTAGATCACAACATTCTTTTAAGTATTGTTGTGATGAAAATCTTGAAATTACTCATGATGAGTAGATCACTTCCTGCTTTCAAGAATTGTTGTAATAAAACTCTTAATATCCATTGAAGTGATAGTTGCGATATGCAAATTTATTATAATATATAAGTTCCTAAAGAACATAAATACATTTGTTATTATAAAGAATACAAAGAACGTGGACGATAGATTACAACATTCTTCTAAGTATTGTTATAATGAAAATCTTAATATACTTCAAGATGAGTAGATTACTTCCAGCTTAGTGTTGCTGTAATGAAAGTTGTCTTATTCATCAAATGCGTATTTCAATATGCAAGCCTGATTGAAACATAAAATTATAAGCACCTGAAGTGTATTCATAAATGAATATTAGTAAGATACAAATCACAAAAGGAAGATGTTTTAAATAAGAAAACATGCTTGAAGCATGGAAATGCACATGAAGTTTTTAGAAGAAAAATTTCATTAAGAAGTATTTGTAAGCAATTTGGTTTATTGAAAGAAGAATACGAATTCAGAGGAAATTATTAAATCAGGGGGAGCATCCATAAGTATGTCATAATGAACTCTTTTTCCTTAACTAAGTTTTTCCCCACTGGGTTTTCCTAGTAAGGTTTTAATGAGACATGGGTCATGATCCAGAAGTATCAACCCAAAAGTAACATACAAAAATAAGTTATAATGTACTCTTTTTCCTTATTTAAGATTTTTCCCACTGGTTTTTTTTATTAAGGTTTTAATGAGGCATTTCATTGATCTAGAAGTATCATACTACTTTTGACGTAGTAAATATGACATTATATATTGTACTCTTTTTCCTTCACTAAGATTTTTCCCATCGGGTTTTTCTTAGTAAGGTTTTGACGAGGCAACATTTTTATCTAGAAGTATCAAACATCTTTTGATGCAGTAAACTATTATTTATGAAGAAGACAAGGCAGTTTATATGGCTCAGATTCAAGTGAATTATATCAAGGGTGATAGGATGGAGCACATTTCTTCTAAATTTCTCTTCATGCATGAATGAAAGGATAACAAAAAAGAGGAGAAACAAATTCAGTTCAAGAAAAGCGGATAGATCTGTTCTCAAAGGCAATTTCCAAATCAACATTCCAGAAGATGATGTGCAAAATTGGCATGCATCGACTGCATCAATAGACTAATTGAATAAAGAGTTATAAATAAGGGGGAGCATATAAAAATATGCTATAATGTACTCTTTTCTTTCACTAATATTTTTCCTACTAGGTTTTTATTAGTAAGGTTTTTAATGAGGCATTATCTTGATCCTAAAGTATCAACCCTTATGGTAACATTGTAAAACATGTTACCTAAAGATGAAATAAATTCACACTCTTTTCCTTGTTTATGATTTTTCCTACAGGTTTTTTCATAAAAAGCTTTTTAATGAGGCATTGTTTTGATCCTGAAGCATCAAACTCTTTTAAGGAATACCATTTTAATATGATATTCATAATGCCAGTTGTTGTACTCTTTTTCTCGTTCAAGGTTTTTCCCGTTAGATTTTCCTGATAGAGTTTTGAAGGCAACAGACAATAGTTGTAACGACTGAACGGATATTTACAAGCAAGATAATTATAAGGAGGAGCAATCATCATATATGTTTTAAAAGGGACAACCTCAAGTTAGCAGAGCGTTTAAGATTTTGAAGATGCATATTCAAGGGGGAGTGTTGTAATATATATGAGTGAATATGCTCTTGTCATATTCTATTTAGTCCCACATCATGGGAATAAATCTAACATCAGCTCCAAAGCCTATATATAAAGGAGCCATTGTAATAGAACTTGTATACACTTGAAGCAATAGAAATAAAAGTCTCTCCCCTATCTTTCTGTTCTCTCTAATGGCTTCTTGTTTATTATTTGTTTTTGTTTTACTTTGCAACATTTTCGATATCAAACCAAATCTATCCCTAAATAATTCTATATACTAAGTAGGTACGAGAATTATAACTAATCCGATGTGTTCGGACCCAACCCGACGGGTCTCGCTTTTAGACGAACTAAAATCTATCAGGTCTAAACTAATCATTTCAAAAATCTAACTGGTCCAAGCTACCGTTCAAATGTTTTGGGTCGGTTGGATAATAACTCTAGAAAATACATATATTCCAATATTTTTGGTCGGATCTTTTGGATCATGTCAATTTAGATCGGGTTTGATCCGGTCTTTATTGTATTTTTATCATCCAGACCCTAGCAGAGACTCATCTTTCTGTTCGGGATCGAGTTCGGGCCTTCTCGGTTCGGGCCTTTTTTGTTCGGTTCAACTTTTCGATTTTCGAGCTTAGTTGTCAAACTTTATACTAAGAGTTTCTACATAATATTTCAAGCTGTTATGAAGTTTAATAAAAATAAAGTGGAAATAAAAAATAAGAAGAATGTTTTTACTTTTATTTAAATAGAATTTTATATTCTATAATTCTGGTTATATTTCAAAATATCTATTTAAAGATGAATGTTAATTTTTATTTCTAGAGGGATTTGAACTTTTGAATTTTTGCATACAAGTAAGGAAATAAAGATCGAGCTTTTAGTATAACTATTAATAAAGATTTCTAATAGTCCCTTTTGTTTTATTTACATAAAGAAAAAATAATGAAGATGTGTTATTCCGATCGCTCTTTATTTAGGCAAGCTTTGCCCTGGTTTGCTTATAACAGCAGCATCTAGATCATAAGTCGCTATAGCAACAGTTCGCATACGTGGGATACGTTAAATAAAGTCTTTCCACGATCATCGACATTAGCCTTCTTTTAGAAGAGAAAAAGAAAAATATTGTGAAAGTGCAGTCAAACTCAAAGCTTGAAACAATTAATCTATTTTGCCGAATTACAACTCGTAAAACGTGCGTTAAGTGGGTAACATTGAGCTCATATTGAACTCCACAATGAACATTTACCCGGATCGAGACAATGGGAATTTTCATTATTTGGGTAGGTAGTGAAATTGGATGCCAGCTTTGCAATCATATCTAATAATTTTATTCTATATTCGAACATTACACCACACATTTAGCGCTTGATAACAACAAACGTTTCATTCATGAGTTGTTTTTCTTCAAATTGTACGTTTTATCACGTTCAAGAAAAAATTATTTGTAAAAATACATTAAACCGTATTTTTTATTGAAACTATTAAAATTGTTTATTGTTAATTTAAAATTTATTTTTAAGTTTCTTTTTATTTTAAAATTTTATTTATATATGTAATTAGTAATTAACAATTTATTAATTTTAAAAGAGAAACTAAACATGTATGAGGAAGAAATTCCAAAAGAGTAAGAAACATTATTTATTGTTACCCAAGAAAGCATCCACAACTAGGGGTGAGCAGAACTCAGTTCGGTTCGGTTTTGGGGTAAAACTGGAACCGGAACCGAAAGTCCTCGGTTTTAAAAATCGATAACCGAAACCGTAACCGAAACATCGGTTTTGGTTTCGGTTTCAAAACCTTGATTTCGGTTTTTATCGGTTCGGTTTCGGTTTTAAAACCGATTTAAACAAAAAATATTATAAATTTAAACAACCATAAAAGAAATTAAAATAAATTGTTTCAACCGAGTGCATTGAGACACATGATACAGAGTACAATCAAAATTATTATACTCGAATATATGGTTAAGTAGAGATCATATAAATGAAATTCCTATCTACATCTTTAACCTAATTCTTTATGTTTGCAAGGTATATCCAAGACATCGTATATGCAAAATACAAGACTTGATTTATAAATTACAAATATTATATATTTATTTAATTATTTAAATAATTCGGTTCGGTTTCGGTTTTTTTGGTTCGGTTTGGACCTAAAACTGAAACGAAATATTAGTACGGTTCGGTTTTTTGGTTTTCGGTTTTGATTTTTTCGATTTCGTTTTTTTCGGTTCGATTTTTATCGATTTCGGTTTTTTACTCACCCCTAGTATATTTTGTTCAAGATAACAAATATGTACTTCTAAAAAGAAATTATAGTTTTACACATTAATTTATTTATCAATAATTCTAAATTGAATTATATCTTAAACCTTTTTCACTATAATTATAAATTTTAATACTTTGGTTATTTTCACTTTAAATTTGGCAATTTTATTTCAAAGTTTTGAATTTAATTCAGCAACTCACTTTGAAATTTATACTTTTAAATTTAAATTCAGTTTGAATCTGAATTCAATGTTTTCTTGATATTCAACAATAAATGTGAGAAATTATTAAAAAAAATTGGCAATGCCAACCAATTTTTAAAGTGATCCGTAGTACTTTTCTCATTGCAACAAATAACGAGTATAAAATTGTACAAAAAATAGAGTACGCCTATCAGCTGCAGACATTATACTAAGTCGTAGCTACGAACTAATACAAACCAATTTGAAGTCACCATGCAGAGTGAGTAATCAGTAAAAGTACAAAAAGCTAGAAAGGCAGAAGTTTACATTCTTAACGCAAGTAAGATAACTGACACACAAAACACTATAACACTGTTACTGGCTGTAGAGCAGTCCCAATACACAACCCTATCCTGGATGCAAAGCAGTCCTAAAAGACCAAGCTTCAAACAAAGAAAGCACAATCAAGCAAACAACTCAACTGGCTTGGAATATTCACTATCACTGGCTTGATGAAACAAACCAAGGTGCAGACAACACGAAGCCGAACTAAGCTAATAAATTGCAGCAAACACCATCACCATTAAAAGCTGCAAGAAGTCCCAAATTTAACAGTTGAAGCAAACTTATTAAGCTTATAAGAACGAACTTCACATGCACAAATAACTCCATAGTCGTCAGCATCCGCTACCCAAATAATTTGGCAGATAGACACAACTTCCCCTTCGAAGAATCACGACCATAAACTCAGTAAACAACATCAACGACAAATATTACCCAACAAGAAAACTACAATCCAGCTAAACCCTCCTAGACACTCCTAACATACCACCGAAAATAACACCAGGTGTAACAATACACAGACAATCCAAAATCTAATGCAAGTAAAAACACAAGTCGAAAACTCAAAGCAGAGAATAAAAATCGAAAGCTAGACAAACCACCACTTTAACTAATCAACCAATCTAAACACACACTACCACAACAACTTACAGAGTTTTGCACCTAAGACAGCGAACGGAAGGCTACAACAACGCGTCGAATGATTAATCCGCACTAATATCAAGCTCGCACAAGATGGGGTTAGCTTCCTTTCGGTGAGACACTGACATCGCTGCTGTGAAGGGGCAAAACTATGGGTAGGCAGGTCGGGACGGTCACGATGAGTCAAAGTGAGAAGCCGGACAATCAATAACTGGGAAAGGTAAGGAACACCACATGATTTGGCAGAGGACTAGGTTGAACAGTAAAGTCAACCAAAGAGGAATTGGTTATGGAACGAGGGAGGGAGTGGATATCGAGGAATGAGTAGAGATCAAGAGCGTTAAAAAGCGGAATCAGATCTGTATTTGAGCTAGGGTTAGGGAGCTAACGCCACCACGACGAAATCTGGGTAGGAGGGAGGTAGATCTGGAAACGAACGATAGGGAGGAGTGTAAGTATTGAAACGATTTAGGTTGATCGGAAGACGAGAGGAGAAGAAACAAAGAAGTGGTAGATGATTACCTAGTCGCCATGAAAGACAAAGCTTTCGATTTTTCCGTGATGATTTATTGAAATTATAAATTATTAGTTTGAACTTACTATAAATTGTAAGCGAGTAAGAAGAAAATTGGTTAATAATAAACGATAAGTAAAATATAAAAATATTTATTGTTATAAAACGAACACAGAACAGAAGAAATAAGGAAAAGAGAACATTACTATTCATTTAGATGTGTATTTCTTTCTATTACATTGGCTCCTTTATATATAGACTTTGGAGCTGATGTTTAACATTTTCCCATGATGTGGGACTAAACAGAGAACTAATAAAAGCATATTCACAACATATATATATATATATATATATATATATATATATATATATATATATTACAACACTCCCCTTTGAATATGCGTCTTCAAAACTTGAATGCTCTGCTAACTTGAAGTTGTCCGTTTTAAAACATATATGATGATTGCTCCCCCTTATTATTATCTTTCTTGCATATATCCGTTCCGTCGATACAATCATTGTCTGTTGCCTTCAAAACTCTATCAGGAAAACCCAATGGGAACCTTGAACAAGAAAAAGAGTATAGCGTCTGACATTATGAATATCATATTATAATAATGATATTCCTTAAAATTGTTTGATTCTTCAGGATCAAAACAATGCCTCATTAAAAACCTTTTTATGAAAAACCCTGTGGAAAAAATCATAAACAAGGAAAAGAGTGCAAATTCATTTCATCTTTAGATAACATGTTTTACAATGTTACCGTAAGGGTTGATACTTCCGGATCAAGATAATGCCTCATTAAAAACCCTACTTACAAAAACCAAGTGGGAAAAATATTAGTGAAGGAAAAGAGTACATTATAGCATATTTTTATATGCTTCCCTTATTTATAACTCATTACTCAATTAATCTATTGATGTAGTCGACGCATGCCAATTTTGTATATCATCTTTTGGAATGTTGATTTGGAAATTGCCCTTGAGAACAGATCTACCCTCTTTTCTTGAAACTGAATTTGTTTATCCTCTTTCTTATTATCCTTTCATGCATATGTGAACGGAAATTTAGAAGAAATGTGCTCCATCTTTTCATACTTGATACAATTCACTTGAATCTGAGTCATGCAAACTGCCTTGTTTTCTTCATAAATAATTGTTTACTACATCAAAATATGTATGATACCTCTGGATCAAAATGTTGCCTCGTCAAAACCTTACTAAGAAAAACCCGATGGGAAAAATCTTAGTGAAGGAAAAATAGTACAACATACAATGTTATGTTTAATACGTCAAAAGTAGTATGATACTTCTGGATCAATGTTATGCCTCATTAAAACCTTATTAAGAAAAACCCAGTGGGAAAAATCTTAAATAAGGAAAAAGAGTACATTATAACTTATTTTTGTATGTTACTTTTGGGTTGATACTTTTGGATCATGACCCATGCCTCATTAAAACCTTACTAAGAAAACCCAATGGGGAAAACTTAGTTAAGGAAAAAGAGTGCATTATATCATACTTATGTATGTTCCCCCTGATTTTTAATTTCCTTTGAATTTGTATTCTTCTTTCAGTAACTCAAATTGCTTACAAATACATCTTAATGGAGTTTTTTCTTCTTTTAAAATTTCATGTGCATTTTCATACTTCAGGCATGCTTTCTTATTTAAAATGCCTCCCTTTTGTAATTTGTATGATACTAATATTCATTTATGAATACACTTCAGGTGCTTACAATTTTCTGTTTCAATCGGACTTGCATGTTGCAATACATATTTGATGAATAACACAACTTTCATTACTAAGCAGGAAGTAATCTACTCATCTTGAAATATATCAAGATTTTCATTACAACAATACTTAGAAGAATGTTGCAATCTATCATCCATGTTCTTGGTATTCTTTATAATAACAAATGTTATTTATGTTCTTTAGGAACTTATATATTATAATAAGTTTTGCATATCGCAACTACCACTTCAATGAATTTTGAGAGTTTTATTACAACAATTCTTGAAAGAAGGAAGTGATGTATTCATCATGAATTATTTCAAAATTTTCATCACAACAATACTTAAAAGAATGTTGTATCTACATTTCTTTCTCATTATCACTACCAAAGTTATTTGAATTCTTCTGGTATTTGTATACTTTCATTGTTTATACCTTCAGGGTATTATAAGTGTTTTAAACACTTTCACCACTTTAATCAATTTAGTTGTCTCTGAAAATACATTGTTCATGGCACTAATATGTTGTTGACACTCTATGGTGTTTCAGTAATTATATATATATATATATATTTATTTATATTTATATTTTTATTATTGAACTACAGGTTCATATCTTATGGACTACAGGTCCATATATCTTATTTAGGAGAATTTCATGATGGTCTATCATATTTCCCTCTAATATGGGATTTTTAATCCATTTATAAATATAAGTGCTTCATTATTTATTAATTTATCATCGATGATTATTTCTTGTTAGTTCTATACATAGTTTATTGAGATCTCAAAACATATCTTGCTTTAGGTACCTAAACCACTTTTGGGGTTATTTTGACAATCATGTCATGTGTTTCTTTCAAAGTACCCTTAAGTGTTTCTTCAGGAACACTCACCTCCTTTATTTTGCATCTTTGTGACTTACTCCAAAGATATTTTGAACTGACTTTTATACCACATTTTCATCTGTGGTTTACACCTTTTGATCCTTTAGGGATTCAAATGTATATTGGAGAAAGTCTATTGGGGACATAATTGATAATTTATGCAAGTTACTTAATACTTTGCATAATTCTATATGTTAGCAAATATTTAACATTGATGATTCATTTATCCTCCCCCTCAATATTGACAAACATTGTCACTTTAAATAATAAACCTACCTTGGATTCATTTTTGATCCATTATTGCATCATAGCTAGCAAATACATTAGATGTGTTTCAATTATAGGAGGACAATGCTATTATTAATTGATAAGATGCATTCATATTACATTGCTTATTCCCTTTCATTGATCTGATGACTTGGAGGAATTTTCTATCATTTGAATATGCACATGACTTCAGGTCACTCAATACTGATGTCATTCGACTTTCCGAAATATAAAATAATATATGCATAATTTATAATATGAGCTCATTACGACTTCAGGTTGTTAATAAAATATCGCATATATTTGTATATACGTGCGTCCACGTGTTACATATATAATTGATTTGCATATTCTTTCTCATTCAAGTTATTGATTTTAGAAAAAATGTTTATAATGTTCCAATCATTAATTTTTGCTTATCAAGCAATGTCAACGTGAATCTTAAAGATCGTTTCATAATATCCAAAATATTTGATTTGGAACTTTATTGAACTTCTGGTTCAAATGAAATATATGAACAACTTCGAGTTGTTAATCCATATTGAACTTCTGGTTCAACTAATATATATAAACAATTTCATGTTTGTTAAACTATATTGAACTTCTGGTTTAACTGTATTGAACTGCTGGTTCACTATATTGAACTTATGATTCTGCTGTATTGAACTTCTGGTTCCACTGTATTGAACTTCTGGTTCCACTGTGTTGAACTTCTGGTTCAAATAAAATATATAACAACTTCGAGTTGTTAAAATTTATTCTTCAATAAAATATGTAAATATAAATATATTAGCAAGATAAAACTCATTTTGAAAATTGTGAAATCTTTGGATATCAACTTTATTAATGTTATTATTTCACATTGTTTCAATAAAGCTTCAGGCTTTTGAATTATCAAGTATTTCAAATTCATTGATTGAGGAACTTCGAGTTCCTATGCATATATATACGCATACACATGCATATCAATTTTATAAATTTATGATGAACTTCTGGTTCTCAATCTTTTAACATACTTCTAATTTTGAAGCTTTTACATTCTTGCTCATTGACAAGATTTCAAACTTGTATACTTTATCAAAAATGTTTATATAATACATATATATATATATATATATATATATATAATTCAAGACTTCAGGTCCAAGACTTTGAGTTATACAATTTCCAGTATAAATATTTCCTTTGCACAACTTCAGGTTGTGGTTCTATCCTTTCTTCCATAACATTAGTTATTACTAGCTAAATACATCGAATAATAATACATATGTTTATACAAACATACATCAATTAACTTACAATAGCCAATGCATTTAATACATTTATAACAATATGGTAATACAATATGTATTACCATAACAATACACTTAATGCATTTATTATAAAAATAACGGAAATAACCATTATACAGTCTAAATATATGAATCAAATAAATAAATTTTACTTAAAACAATATATCAGAATTTGGATCTAGCTACAGTATTGATCAAAACTGAAATAAACAACTTACAGTTGTACTGCATTCCCAATAATCATATTTTCTAAAATATCATATACATGCATAATATCTGATACAGAATTGAATAGAAATGCATAATTATAGAACCGAGATTTTACATTCTTTAATATGAATGATTCGAAAAACTTGCAGATCTGTACATAAAAAAATTACATGTTTCAAATTATACTATCCATATATGGATCTTTTTTTTTATATCAAAATTACTTCTTACCATCATAGAAACTGCAAGTTCTAAGTTTTCCATTTTTATAATAAAAATTACTTTTGCATTCACTTCCGGTGTGCAAAATTAAGATCAATGTTTAGATCTTAACTTAATATGATCTTCGAGATGCATATTTTCGTTAGTCATTAAATTCGCATCATCATCTTTGATATTTGAAAATATTTCAATGTAAATTCTTTTATAGACATATCAGAATATAATATCACTTTTGGGATATTGCATAAACACCATTTATGCAGTTTTAATACCTTTTTTTACAAATATTTATCGCCTTTAATTGTAGAAATCTCTTCTGGAAATATTTTATTATTTTCAAATAAACAGATCTCTTCTAGAGATATTTTACCTTTTCCAAATATACAAATATCCTCTAAAGATATTTTGTTATCATCACTTCTGGGATGAACTTATCTATTCCAAAGATAAATATATACAAACTATTGAAATGTCATATCAATATACAAAAATACTTTCAAACCTTAAATGCATTAACAAAATTAGGTGCATTAAATAAAAA
The DNA here is from genome assembly GCA_030737875.1 of Allium sativum. NCBI lineage: Eukaryota > Viridiplantae > Streptophyta > Magnoliopsida > Asparagales > Amaryllidaceae > Allium > Allium sativum. The sequence continues at coordinate 833,514,221 of CM060910.1, forward strand.
TAAGATTCAAGAGAGAAAAGAAATCACTACTTCCGGAGTGTATGATATTCCTTCAGGGAACATATCTTTACATATGTAATTGCATTGCAACAAAAAAAATTCTAACATCTCTTCTAGGATGTTGGATTTTTTTTATAAAACTAAATCTCTAAAACATCTCTTCAAGAGATTAACATGTATACTATATCTTTAGGATATTCAATTAATATAAACTGTACATGAAAGATGTCAGTTAAATGAAACATGTTTAGAGATTTTCTATTGAATCTAATGTTTTTGTCACATATTATAATGTGTGTGTCTCTTTTAACTTCTTCTGGAAGTTCATTTTTTTTTATGTCACAGTTTTAAGAAAACTTCGGGCTTTTGTTTCATCTTTCTCATTTGCATATGAACTTCAGGTTCTTTATTTGCATATGAACTTCAGGTTCCTCATTTGCATATGAACTTCAGGTTCCTTACTAAAAAAAATTGTATATGAACTTCATGTCATATGAACTTCATGTCATATGAACTTCAGGTCATTTACATATGAACTTCAGGTTCCTAATTGGTTTACATCATGAGTTTTCAATCTCACTTCCAATGATAAATAAATATTGCTCTTGAATTTAAATGTTATACCGTTATATTCTATACCAATAATTCTGTTGAATATACATTAAAAAAAATCAATTTTTTTTGCAAGAGATATTTTGTCTTTAGTCTATCCAAAAGAATCACATACGAAAAGTAATAGTAGACTAGAAAGGATAAAACTAGATCTACCTCTACATCATCAATAATGTAAACAATACATATATAATCAAATCTCCATTTGGATTTGGGAACTCAAAATTAGATCCGCAAAGAATTTAAAGAATATATCTACACATATTTAGGATCAGAATAGATAATTAGATCTAAAAAGTTAGATCCACTAAAATAGAATCTAGATCTAGAAAAACTGAAAAAGAAAAGTGATCTAGAAGTATGGATCACATCTAAGCAGAAGACACAAACAAGTTATATGATTTCAAAACATAAAAAAAATAACTTACATGATAGACCCATAAATATAGATTTAGAATATTTCAAACAATAGCTCTAATAGAGCTTCGTGCTGATAACGTGTTCGAACACAGAACAGAAGAAATAAGGGAGAGAGAACATTTCTATTTATTCAGATGTGTATTTCTTTCTATTACATTGGCTCCTTTATATATAGACTTTGGAGCTGATGTTTAACTTTTTCCCATGATGTGGGACTAAACAGAGAACTAATAAAAGCATATTCACAACATTTATATATATATATATATTACAATATTTATGTTATTCTTACCACATTTAGTATCCCTCATAACACTAAATTTGATAGAATGTAATAAAAATGGCCAAAAGTAGAATGTTACTAACAATACCCTTTGTATATGTCCATTTTAAATTATAAAACTTATTTATTAGATCATATTTTTAATTGATACCATGGTTTGATAGACGGGTGATTCAAATTTGTTGAAGAAATTTTATTGCTAGATCATACTTTCAAGTGATATTAATATTTGATATTAGGTCTATTTTTGGTAGTTCATGCTGACATAAAAAATATGACACTAAACGTATTACAACTATATATTTGGGCTACGAGTGAATCTCCCTCTGAATTCCAACCACTCATTCCGTTTTTAATATTCATTATTTCCCTCTCTGATTCAATTAAATAATATATAGTGTAGTGGAAAGAGAGAAAAAGAATTAATATTAAAATGAGAATGAGTGGTTGGAATTCACAGGGAGATACACATGTGGCCTAAGAGGTATAACGGATTATTTCCCTACATACATACATACATACATACATACATATATATAGTAATATTCTGTAAAATTAACCGCAATAGACATAGTAAAGATAAAGACTGAAAATAATGATAAGGATATATATTGTTTGAATATGTTAAAGATAGACCACAAAAGCTACACTGTTGCATTCGTAACAAAATTTTGATCCGTTCCCATATAATATATGTTGGAAACAAAGCTGTACATAGAACCAACAAGCTGTTAAAGTTTTTAGATTTAAAATAATTATTTTGGATTTAAAATTTAAATTTGAGTAGATTAAAGAATTTTCACGTTTGAAATTCAAATAATGTAAGATTATTTATACAATTAATGTGGGATAGTCTATGTTAAAGAATTAATTAATTAATTTGGAATCAGTAACATAATTAAATATAGTGTAGTAAATTATGACAATTATTTATAATTTAAGAAGTAAGAAAAATAAATAGCCTACTATGGTAACTGAGAATAATTTCGATATGTTAGAACATCATAACAAAAAGGAATAAAACCTGTTATGATAAAAATAGAATATCATAAGCTCAGGTCAAGGATTAAGTCAATAGGTTGGGCCAGACCTGGATTGGGCTAAGAGAAATAAAATACAGATCATAGATTGGAGATGGGGAGCACTATTATTTCCAAAGGTCCATATCGACGGCATACATATGCCGAACCATGGCTAATAACCGACCAACAGATAAACATAGGAGTCCATACCAGTGGAAGATGTTGGATCGCGGTAGATAACTAACTAATAAATGAATATGGAGGTATGTACCAGCGATAGACAGATGTCAAATCGTGGTAGAAAACTGACCAATAGGTAAATAGTGGAGGTCCATACCAACAGGAGGTGCCGAATCATGGTAGATAACAGACTAATAGATTAATCTCAGTTATGGGGACTAGGACGTGGGCATAATTAGAATATTCTTTGGAGGAGTCTGAACCAAAGGCAGATCCATTGCGCATCTGATTCTTGGTAGATAACTGACTTCGGGCCTATACCAACGGCTCTCAAAAGGAGACTCGCTTGCCAAATTATGGTAGATAATTGGCTAAATAGAAAAGGATCTCAAATCAATGTCTACAAGCGATGGCGAAGCATGCGGTGCATCAAATTATGAAAGATAGTCATTGTTGGTCCTTGCGCTAGATAGATGTCCATTTGAAGGAGAATCCACAGTTGAGTGATGATTTGGAGCAGGTCCAGTTCATCTACCGGCAAGGTTGATTGAGTTTAAGGGGCAACAACTACGTCATTAGTCTGATGGTAGATAGGAGGCCGATCATTGGATAGAATTACAAAAAATTATCCTAATAAATTTCATCATTAGTAGAACAGTGCAAATAATCATTTCATCTTGAACAAAGCATGAAACACCCCACCCTCCATTAAGGTCACTCACAAGGGACTGCCATAACTTTGGTGGAGGCTTTTAAGTAAAAGTCACAGATAAAACACAAGACAGATATAAACACACACACACACACACACACACACACACACACACACATATATATATATATATATATATAAGCAGCAGAAAACAACAGACTTTTTATTTCACAAAAATGTGTTCATACAAAAACATTTCCATAACTGTCACATAATATCTTCCAAAACATTACAACATCACTTCTGTCTTGGTTATTAAATAAAGAAGCATAAAACATAATTAAAACTGCATAATTCCCCATGATTGTGTCCAACAGCCATAGCTAAAGCAAGAGAGTCCAAACTGTACATCTACTATCTTGAAGCTTGCAAAGAGTCTGACTAAACTGAGTTGTTTCCTTCCTGTGGACCGGGGGGGGGGGGGAGGGGGAGAACGAAAGAAAAGAAGATGAAAGAAAATAGGGTCAGACATAAAGCCTGGTAAGTCTAGTGACTCTTCAGTATGAGAATAAGAATAAGAGCATGATAAGTATAAATTGGAACAAGAAAGTATCATAAACTAAGATAAGGTAGTTTGAATCGAATATACTATCGCACCCCATATTATATCTCTGCACCTACATGCATTAGTTCTAAACTGGCACCCCATGCTGAGGGTGAAGTGATCCCTTTTTTCTAAAGATCGACTCCTACTCGCATAATCATCTATGTCTTACGGCCCCCAAAGATTTGTAGATACCTATGCTGGCCCCACCATGGGGTGTATCAAGTCCCATGGTGGCGACCCGACACGAAACTGGAAATACATAGGTTATACTATTGGTGCCCCCAGTGCCCTATTTGTCTGCTCCGAAGTGTGTGCACGCCCGCACTCCGTTAGAACCCACACTGTTGCACCCACCGTCGTCGCTTTTGACCGCTTACAATCAGCCCCGTAATCGTGCCCCACCCTGCCTAGTTTCAGGGTACCATGATACCTAATTGGGTTACTACTGAAATGGGTCCCCGTTACTAGGGTTTTCTAGTCAAACATGTTAAATGGCTAAGTGTTTGTGTTTACCTCACCCCACCCATCAATTTCATTAACATGTTGAATTGGTTAAGTGTTTTAAATAACTTAACCCTACCATCCTGACAGTCTGCCCTTAGCTTTTTTAAGCACCGACCACTCACATTAGACAGGTATTGTTACGGATACTAGATGTGTCGGTCGGTTCCGGGCAGATTTACACCGTAACTCAATTTAACCTCGGGTCCTTAATGGGCTCCATGCTTAACCACCCACATTGGATAGGTATTGTTGTGACTACTGGACAGCCGGGCGAGTCTGGGCAGGTTTACATCACAACTCAATCCAACCTCGTGTTAAGCATAATCGTATTTTCTAAATTTACATATTTGTATTTATTACTTAATATATGTAAATTTGTGAACAATTAAATGTTGTGGCCCACTTTCCAAGTTTAACGTTTTTGGTATAAGAATTTATACCATTCAAACGCCGCCAATTTTGGCATGTGGCAAACATGCCAATTTCATATATTTTTACAAGTTTATGTCAAGTTTTACCAGTATTCCCAACGTTGCCCCGTTTAAATATTAAGCAAACAATCTTAGCCTAATTTTCGTTCACATGATTTTAACATATGATATTAGGCTAAAAACTTAGCCTAATTTAGCGCATACAAAATTGGCATAAGGGAATTCATAAACATGAACATGACATAGGTGTAAACTTGGCCTTTTTGGCATAGTCAATATGAACATCATAGGTGTGAACTTGCAAAATAGACTAGTCAACATGAATGTCATAGGTGTAAACATGCAAAATAGACTAGTCGACATACATGTGAATTTTCAACATAGCCTAAATCAACTTTCATATATGCGAACTTGCATTGAAATAGGGATCTAACCAAATAGGTGTCACATAAATTAGCATATGATTTAGACAACATAAGCCTAAACATGTTTATGGATCTAGGCATAACATCGAACATAACTAGCATATGACAAGAATGTGGCGTTTTATAAACATGCATAATTTTATGACAGGGGTGTGAACTAGATCCAATCATATATTTAATTATAACATGAAACATGTATTAAAGTGGATCTTGACATGGATCCAATTAACTTGCAACTTTCTTACAAACATACTAGCATGAATGTAAACATAATCGTTTAGGCATAAAGGTTCTAGCATATATATACATGAAATCTTAATCACATACAACCTATATAGTCACATAAACATATAGGTGTCGATTACAACATGAACTATACAACTTGCATGCGATTCTACATGTACAATAGGATCAATACCAATTCAACTATACCACAAACATCACAATACCACAATCATTTCAATACATATATGTGAATTACACAATTCCATTTCCATTTTACATCGAATCAATTCCTAACTTTTATTCACATCGGAAAAATCACTATACTTACAACAAACGACGGTCTTGTTTTCTGATTTCCGAGTTCTGAATTTGATATGCTTTCCTTTGGGTCGAATAACATTGATTTGTTTCGTGTTTTAACTCTAATTTGGCTCGTCTCTAAGCTTTTCTACAAGTGGAGGCTCCTCTCACTTTCCTACCGACAGCATAGCGGCTCTGTCTCTAATTTCTTATGTGAATTTAGGTTGGAGTCTTAGGTTGTTTATATAGATTTTCAGATTGATTTGAGTCGTCAGATGATCATAGACGAATCTAGACCATTCACTTCGAAAGGAGCCAACCAAAATGTGACATGTCAGCCCTAGTGACACAGCCAAGCCTCAGAAATCGACCAGAACCCGACCAGGCCAGCCAGGGCTAAACCAGGTCAACTGGGCAGGTCGACCCCCAGGTCGACCCTATGGTCGACCTAGTGCCTGAGCGGGAATTTTCCTGCCCAGCCCAGTTTGGGTCTGAATTCGAAATTTTGAACTTCGTTTGAGCCGTTTGAACTTTAATTCGAATTCTGAAACTTCTGGAGGTCATAACTCCTTCATACGGAGTCCGATTCCCGCAAACTCGGACTCTATCTCAAGCAGAATTCCGAGACTAACGCAATAGCGTAACCCTTTTCCCTTAATTCTTTCATTAAGGATTAATTATACTTTAATTTTTTAATATACAGTTAACAGAAAATTCAGGGTGTTATATTCTCCCCTCTTTAAAGGATTCTGTCCCCGAAATCTTCAAGTCTAGGAGAACGTAAGTCCTAACATCCAATCGTCCATCTACTCAACCATCAAACACGGGCTTCCACTGTCCATAAAAGACTTCTAATGCTTCATTATCATATGCACAGTGTGTGTATATGTCCTTATCTAATGCAAAATCAGGCGGTCTACTGATTTAGTTGACCTCCTTAATGCAAATCAGGTAAGTGCCATGAATCCATTATGTATGCAAAAAAAATCCTTATTCATAATTATACATGAGTGCGGAATCATCCATATAAATGCGACATCTATATGACAACATATCAATTTTTCAACCACATACAAATATGAATACATATATGCATATGCAATATGAAGTGACTGAGCCGATCTAAAACCTAGGTTGGGTGTGTATATGCATCCACGAGCAACCACTAGCAACCACTTGTATCCATTAACCATAACATGTTTCAGAAACATGTTTACATCCATTGGTTTCTACCTAAGTATAAAAGGATACTGTCGAGGAAATATACCTAAAAAGATAGATTCAGGCACAAATTAAGGAAAGAGAGAGATTAAAGATGTACCCTCAAAAAGAAAAGTGTAAGCCGCGCGTGTTCTGTCCTCAGTTTCCCAAGTTGCGTCTTCCTCGGCGTCGCTCCACTGAACTTTGATGAGCTTAGCTTCGCGGTTGCGTAGCTTTTTGATTTCAGATCCTACAATTCGAGTTGGAACTCTCCTTACGGTTGCTTCGCGTTCTACTTCGGCGTTTTCTAGAATGCTTGGCTCCACCACTTCTGTAGATTCATGTAGACATTTTCGAAGATTAGAAACGTGAAAGACATTGTGAATTCCGGCTAACCTTTCGGGCAGCTCTACTCTATAAGCCATTTTCCGAATCTTCTCGATGATAGGGAATGGTCCTACAAATCTTGGTGCTAGATTTCCTGCAGATCCAAAGCAAACGACGTTCCTTAAAGGAGATACCTTAAGGAAAACCCTGTCCCCAACCACAAACTCAAGGTTGGTCCTTCTTTTGTCGGTGTAGGATTTCTGTCTGTCTTGGGCTGTCTTCATTCTCCTCCGTATCAAATCCACTTTCTCTGAAGTCTCTCGAATCATGTTCGGCCCAAGTATAAGTTTGTCAGTAGACTCCCACCAACAAGTTGGTGATCGGCACAGTCTTCCATACAAAGCTTCGAAGGGTGCCATACCGATAGTGGCTTGGTAGCTGTTGTTGTAGGCGAATTCCACTAAAGGAAGATGATCCTCCCAAGTCTCTCCGAAGTCAAGAACGCATAGTCTCAAAAGATCCTCTAATACTCTATTCACCCGTTCTGTCTGACCATCAGTTTAGGGGTGATAGGCCGTGCTCAAACATAACTGTGTGCCTACTACTTCTTGCAGACTCCGCCAAAATTCGCTCGTAAAGATGGGATCTCTGTCACTTACTATACTGGAGGGTATTCCATGGAGTCGAACTATTTCCTTGAGATGAAGAGAAGCTAGAGACGAAGCAGTCCTTATACTCTTGATAGGTATAAAGTGGGCGCTTTTAGTAAGCCTGTCCACTATTACCCAAATGCTAGTATTGCCCCATCTTGACCTAGGCAACCCATCAATAAAGTCCATTGAAATGCTATCCCACTTCCATTGCGGGACTTCTAGAGGATGAAGCAGTCCTCCAGGTTTCTTTTGTTCCGCCTTGACCTATTGGCATGTCACGCACTTAGAAACGAAATCTGCCACGTCCTTCTTCATGCCGCTCCAATAGAAAACTCTCTTTACATCCTTGTACATCTTGTCCCCGCCTGGGTGTATTGTCATCTTGGAATGATGTGCTTCCTCGAGAACCTTCTTTACTAACTCCCTTGCTTGTGGGACGCAAAGTCTTCCATCTCGCCTCAACCAACTCTTATCATCGATGGAGTACCTATTGAGGTGACTGGAAGTTTCACCCCTAATTAGCTTATCAATCACATCCTCAAGCTGCGGGTCTTCACATTGTGCGGCCCCTATTGAGTCTAAAAGAGTGGGCCGTACTTCTAGGGATGCCAATAAACCAGGTATAAAATCTGAAGAAGGCCTAAAGTCGAAACTGGCTATATACTCCAAGCTTTGCCTTTCTACAAAGAGAGGGCTTAGGGTCAGTTTCTTTTGGCTCAACGCGTCTGCTACTACGTTGCCTTTGCCGGGAGTATAGGAAATTTAAAAATCATTGGAGGCAAGGAATTCCATCCATCTTTGCTTCCTTAAGTTAAGATCTTTCTACGAGAAGAGATATTTCAACGATTTATGGTCAGTATATAATTCAAACTTCTCACCTAGAAGATAATAGCGCCAAGACTTAAGCACAAAGATGATGGCAGCCAACTCAAGATCGTGGGTTGCGTAGTTCCTTTCATGAACTTTCAATTGTCTTCCACCATAAGCTCTACCCTCCCTTCTTGCATCAGAACAACGCCTAGTCCCGTGCCACAAGCATCATTGTATACGGTGAACATTTTGCTTCCATCTGGCAAGGTCAGAACTGGGGCTGTAGTGAGAGCCCTTTTTAATCGTTGGAAAGCAAACTTGCAATCCAAATCCCAAGTGAATGCCAGATTCTTCTTTGTTAGCCTTGTGAGCGGAGATGAGATTTTTGCGAAATCCCTAATGAACTTTCGGTAAAAACCGGCTAGCCCAAGAAAGCTTCGGACTTCGGTTGCATTTCTTGGTGTCTTCCAATCTTGCACTGCCACCACTTTCGCGGGGTCTACAGCTAACCCCTCTTTGGACACTATATACCCAAGAAATTTGACCTCTTCTCTCCAAAAGTGGCATTTGGAGAATTGGCTTTTAGCTAATGTGCACGGAGAGTATCCATGATCTCTTTCAGATGCCGAGCATATTCTTCCTCGTTCTTTGAGAAGATCAAAATATCGTCTACGAAGACCACCACGAACTTATTGAGGAATTCTCTAAACACCCTGCTCATTAGGTCTACGAAATAAGTTGGTGCGTTTGTCAAGACGAAAGGCATAACAAGTCACTCATAGAAACCGTCTGGGGTTCTGAACGCCGTTTTATCAATACTATCTTCAGCTACCCTTAGCTGATGGAACCCAGTAGCTAGACCAAGTTGGGAGACGACCGACGCCCCTACAAGCTGATCAAACAAATCGTCTATTCTGGGAAGCGGGTGTCTATTCTTTTTAGTCAGCTTCTTTAGCTCCCTATAATCCACACAAAGACATAGTGAACCATCTGCTTTGGTGGCGAACACCACTGGAGCACCCCATTCCAAGATACTACTCCTTATGAACCCCTTGTCGAGAAGCTCCTTAACTTGCTTACTGAGCTCCATTCTCTCCTTTGGAGCCATGTGTCTAACAGGCAGAGCTACAGGCTTCGCATTATCAACAAAATACATCCGGAAGTCTATTTCCCGCTTCGGAGGTAAGCCTTTCACCTCTTCAAAGACATCCAGATATTCCCGGACCACTCTAACTGACTGCAAATTCTCAACAGAAGCGTCAAGCGACTCTAGATAACTAAGCATAACAGCATTCAAGGGATTACAAGAAATTTCTAGAGTGTTACCGAGCCGAGTCAAGAGCCTAACCACTCTTTTCTCACAATCAAGAATGGCACCGTTACTGGATAACCAGTCCATGCCTAAGATCAGTCCATATCCCGAGAAGCCCAAAACAAAGGCACTACATCTAAATTCAACACTTAGAATAGAGATTTTCAAATCCAAGCAAACCATCGGCAAATAAGCCGAGCCCCCAATTGGATTTTAAACAACCAAGGGATCTTCTACCATACTAGTGTCTAGGTGCAGAGATTCTTCTAAAGCAGATGAAATAAAGGAGTGTGATGCACCAGAATCAAAGAGAGTGCGTACTGGATGATCATACGGATAAACTAAGCTTTCTACATAAATATTTCTACCTTATTCTTGTGGAGGTGCCGTTAGCGCGTGAACTGCCCCCTTGAGGTGGATCCAGTCCTCTGTCCCTGCCCCCGCTTCTTTGGGCAGTCCTTAGCCAAGTGTCCAGTCTCTCCACAATGGAAACAGCCCCCATTCATCTTTGCCTTCTTCTTCCTGCAGTCTTTTGCTATATGTCCCACAATGCCACAGAAATTGCACTTTCTCTTTTCACGGGATTTGTTGTTCTTCCCGCCTTTCTTGAAGTCTGCTTTCTTAGCCTGTAAACCTTCTTTCTTTTCTTGAGATGCTTCCGCCTTTGTCTCTTTCTTGCTTTTATCTTCCTTGTGTAGCAGCGCCATGTCCACCAAGCTTTCATAGGTTGCCCCCATAGGTATATGGGTCATTGCAAGGCTGTGTAGAGGTTCATTCGGACCTTTGACAAAGCGAAGGGCCTTCTTGTGTTGGGTGTTTACTAAATCCAGCCCAAATCTGGACAGCTGATTAAACTGATTCACATATTCCTTGATTGTCATACTTCCTTATTTAAGTGTTTGGAACTTCTCCATTTACAGGCTTCTTTCAGCTTGGGAGAGGAATTTCATCTCAAACCGCATCCTAAAATCTTCTCAAGTCTCCACTGGCCTTTCAGCATGGGTAACTTCCCACCAATAGGAAGCTTCATCTTTAAGAAACCACATTGTTAGCTGTATCTTTTGCCTGTCGTCAACTTCGAAGATGATGAACAAGTCCTCGGTCTCCTTCAGCCAGTTCCATGCTACTGCAATGGATCCAGTTCCATGAAAGTTCTTTCCACCCATAGCCTTGAAGTCTCTACATATCTTAGCGAAAGTATTTCCCCGAGGAGGAGGTGGAGGAACCGCTGCTACGATGGGAGGAGGAATGTCTGCTGGACCCGCACCATTGGCCCTAGCCTCTAGGTACCTTCGGAACCAGCCGGGTATCGGTACTCTTTCCGGAAGGTTAAGATCTCCAGACATGCTGGAACAAAAAGGAAAGTATTCAGGACAAAGGATAGAGAGATAGTGCATATGGCTTTTGGGGAATTATGCCTTTTAAAAAAAACACTTTTTCTTAATAAAGATGCATCTTTAAACTTCTTTTGAAAATAGTTTCAAATTTTTTTATCTAGTCTGGTAAATTTATGCTCTGATACCAAGTGAAACCCCCCACCCTCCATTAAGGTCACTCACAAGGGACTGCCTTAACTTTGGTGGAGGTTTTTAAGTAAAAGTCACAATTAAAACACAAGACAGATATAAACACACACACACACACACACACACACACACACACACACATATATATATATAAGCAGCGGAAAACAAAAGACTTTTTATTTCATAAAAATGTGTTCATACAAAAACATTTCCATAACTGTCACATAATATCTTCCAAAACATTACAACATCACTTCTGTCTTGGTTATTAAATAAAGAAGCATAAAACATAATTAAAACTGCATAAATCCCCATGATTATGTCCAACAGCCATAGCTAAAGCAAGAGAGTCCAAACTGTACATCTACTATCTTGAAGCTTGCAAAGAGTCTGACTAAGCCGAGTTGTTTCCTCCCTATGGACCTAGGGGGGAACGGAAGAAAAGAAGACGAAAGAAAATAGGGTCAGACATAAAGCCTGGTAAGTCAAGTGACTCTTCAGTATGAGAATAAGAATAAGGGCATGATAAGTATAAACTGGAACATGAAAGTATCATAAACTAAGCTAAGGAAGTTTGAATCGAATATACTATCGCACCCAATATATATCTCTGCACCTACATGCATTAGTTCTAAACTGGCACCCCATGCTGAGGGTGAAGTGATCCGTTTTTTCTAAAGATCGGCTCCTACTCGCATAATCATCTGTGTCTTACGGCCCCCAAAGATTTGTAGATACCTATGCTGGCCCTACTATGGGGTGTATCAAGTCCCATGGTGGAGACGCGACACGAAACTGGAAATACATAGTTTATACTACTGGTGCCCCCAGTGTTGTTTGTCTGCACCGAAGTGAGTGCACGCCCGCACTCCGTTAGAACCCACACTGTTGCACCCACCGCCGTTGCTTTTGACCACTTACAATCAGCCCGGTAATCGTGCCCCACCCTGCCTGGTTTCAGGGTACCATGATACCTAATTGGGTTACTGCTGAAATGGGTCCCCGTTACTAGGGTTTTCTAGTCAAACATGTTAAATGGTTAAGTGTCTGCGTTTACCTCACCCCACCCATCAATTTCATTAACATGTTGAATTGGTTAAGTGTTTTAGTTAACTTAACCCTACCATCCTGACAATCTGTCCTTAGCTTTTTAAAGCACCGACCACTCACATTAGACAGGTATTGTTACGGTTACTAGACGTGCCGGTCGGTTCCGGGCAGATTTACACCGTAACTCAGTCTAACCTCAGGTCCTTATTGGGCTTCATGCTTAACCACCCACATTGGATAGGTATTGTTGTGACTACTGGATAGCCGGGCGGGTCCGGGCAGGTTTACATCACAACTCAATCCAACCTCGTGTTAAGCATATTCGTATTTTCTAAATTTACATATTTGTCTTTATTACTTAATATATGTAAATTTGTCAACAATTAAATGTTGTGGCCCACTTTCCAAGTTTAACGTTTTTGGTATAAGAATTTGTAACATTCAAATGCCGCCATTTTTGGCATGTGGCAAACATGCCAATTTCATATATTTTTACCAATTTATGTCAAGTTTTACCAATATTCCCAACGTTACCCCGTTTAAATATTAGGCTAACAATCTTAGCCTAATTTTCATTCACATGATTTTAACATATGATATTAGGCTAAAAACTTAGCCTAATTTAGCGCATACAAAATTGGCATAAGGGAATTCATAAACATGAACATGACATAGGTGTAAACTTGGCATTTTTGGCATAGTCAATATGAACATCATAGGTGTGAACTTGCAAAATAGACTAGTCAACATGAATGTCATAGGTGTGAACTTGCAAAATAGACTAGTCGACATACATGTGAATTTTCAACATAGCCTAAATCAACTTATATATGTGAACTTGCATTGAAATAGGGATCTAACCAAATAGGTGTCACATAAATTAGCATATGATTTAGACAACATAAGCCTAAACATGTTTTTGGATCTAGGCATAACATCGAACATAACTAGCATATGACAAGAATGTGGCGTTTTCATAAACATGTATAATTTTATGACAAGGGTGTGAACTAGATCCAATCATATATCTAATTACAACATGAAACATGTATTAAAGTGGATCTTGACATGGATCCAATTAACTTGCAACTTTCTTACAAACATATTAGCATGAATGTAAACATAATCGTTTAGGCATAAAGTTTCTAGCATATATATATATACATGAAATCTTAATCACATACAACCTATATAGTCACATAAACATATAGGTGTCGATTACAACATGAACTATACAACTTGCATGTGATTCTATATGTACAATAGGATCAATACCAATTCAACTATACCACAAACATCACAATACAACAATCATTTCAATACATATATTTGAATTACACAATTCCATTTCCATTTTACATCGAATCAATTCCTAACTTTTATTCACAACGGAAAAATCACTATACGTACAACAAACGACGGTCTTGTTTTCTGATTTCTGAGTTCTGAATTTGATATGCTTTCCTTTGGGTAGACTAACGTTGATTTGATTCGTGTTTTAACTCTAATTTGGCTCGTCTCTAAGCTTTTCTACTAGTGGAGGCTCCTCTCACTTTCCTACCGACAGCATCGCAGCTCCGTCTCTAATTTCTTATGTGAATTTAGGTTGGAGTCTTAGGTTGTTTATATAGATTTTCAGATTGATTTGAGCCGTCATATGATCATAGACGAATCTAGACCATTCACTTCGAAAGGAGCCAACCAAAATGCGACATGTCAGCCCTAGTGACACAGCCAAGCCCTAGAAATCGACCAGAACCCGACCAGGCCAGCCAGGGCCAAACCAGGTCGACTGGGCAGGTCGACCCCCAGGTCGACCCTATGGCGACCTAGTCACCCAGGTCGACCCCTAGGTCGCCTGGTGCCTAGGCGGGAATTTTCCCGCCCAACCCAGTTTGGGTCTGAATTCGAAATTTTGAACTTCGTTTGAACCGTTTGAACTTTAATTCGAATTCTGAAACTTCTGGAGGTCATAGCTCCTTCATACGGAGTCCGATTCCCGCAAACTCGGACTCTATCTCAAATAGAATTCCGAGACAAACGCGATAGCTTAACCCGTTTCCCTTAATTATTTCATTAAGGATTAATTATACTTTAATAGTTAATATACAGTTAACAGAAAATTCGGGGTGTTACGAAGCAGAAAACATAATTTTTCTAGAAACTATTATAAGTTGTATGCGTACATATTACTCTATGACACTAGAACTATTGCTGAGTTTATTATCTTTATCTTGCTTAATAATGTTACTACTTACTTCATTCGTTCGATTTTATATCTGACTCACTCCTTTTTCTTCTTTTTTCTTCCCTATTAGGCTCGAAGGGCTGAGACTGGTTGATTCAAACAATTTGGAGATTCATTCTTGGAGTTTCCATCTCGTTGTTAACGTATTCTTCTATTTTATATCTTTTTCAGTTTGGGTTGGTTGTACCAACACTTATGAGATGTATTATTATGTTTGTACTTTGATTTTATGTGCGACTAAGTTTTCTTTATGATACATGTGGTAATCATAACTTGAAGTTTTATTACGAAATGATGAGGGGCTTTTGAAATAATAAGCATTGTTTCAAATTTAAATGTTTCTGCTATATTTATTTTCGTGTCACGAGAATCTTAGTCTTTGTGATTTGTTTTTTTTATACCTACAACGCTCCTTATTTCTTGATACAACCTACTTTGGGGAAGGTTGAGAGGTACAGGGTGTTACATTCGATATTAGAGCCTAAGTGTAACAACCTGGAATTTTGGCGATGATTAATTTAGTTATTTAATTAGATTCCAAAAATGGAATTCTTGCAAACAATAGAATTTGACATGAAACTTATACCATTGCGTTCGTGATGGAATTCTGATCAACTTTCATGTTAGAACTTCACGAACGGTGACCTATGAAAATGATACCGACAAAATAAGGAAATAGACGGAAAATAAATAAGGTAGAATAATATATATAAGGTAATATATTTATTACCTTAATTCCCCACACTCTACACCACTACCATGTCGATCGGGAGGTCGGTCATTGGTTCGACTTATTGGTCGAAAGAGGCAGTGACGGCTAGTGTTTTGCTTATATATTTTATTATATCGATGAACGGATCTTTACAAAATTAAATTTATCAGAATAGGGTCATTTCTATGCTTATAAATAAAGGGCTAGAACCCCACTCCCTTATGCATATTTTCTGGAGGCGGCAGCAAAATTCTACCATTTCCAGTTCTTCGAATTCTTTTAAAACTAAAATTATAAATATATACAAATTAGATTAACAAGAATTGGAGAGATTAGACTCAGATCTATGAAAAAGAGGTGGTTCGTTGCTTAGGTAATTTATATTATTGAATTTCCTTCTTCTTTTCCTATTTCTCGTTCAGATCTACAAATATAAATCTGTATTTGTAAATCCCTTTTGGAAATAAATTGTAGATTTGTAGGTTTTTGGAATTATAAGCCTAAAAGCTGTGTCAAATTTATATTTGGATTGCTTTCGAGTGAGTGAAAAATCATATACATTGTTTATAATAAACTTATATATAATTCATTTGTGTTGAAATTGTAATTATGTGCCTAAAAGCTGTCAGATTTACTTATTTGTCAAATCTGAATTTTTATGAATATTGGTTAAGTATAGATTTGTAGGCCTTTTTATTTACTATCATCATCTTGCCTACAATTATTCTTAAGTGTGGTTATTGTAAACACCTCAGATCTAGGAGTTAGTCCCAAAACCATTGTTAAATTTGTAGTTTTGTTCCAGATCCATAGGTTGTGTTGTTGTTTGTAGTTTGTGCAGTATTAGTTAAAATAATAATAATCCTGTTTGTGTTTCATATTGTTATGGTCTTACTTGGTTATTGTGGTATTGTCTTTTTTGTTCTTTTTCTGTTAAAAGGCATCATTTCACATCTACAAGGAACATAAATAAATGAAATAAGAAGAGATGTGCAAATTCATGTATTTTTATATGTAGTTTGCAACAACTATTCTAAATAAAACACTAATTTATTTCCTTGTGATTTGAAATAATGTCAAATTTTCTCTTTTAAATAATTTGAATTTTTTTACGATAATTACAGTGAATAACCTTTTATAAGGGTTTGAATCTAAAAAAGTAAACACAAAAAGGGTTGTTTTGGTCGTTAAATTAGACCAGAACATAATTAATAAATAGTAATAAAATATAAATGAGTAACTACGTTAACTCCGCGTTCAAAGTATAAATATAATATATATATCTTATTCGTCCAAATCTACGTAAATGACGCAAACATACTACATAAATATTTGTTTGCCACTGTGTGTTTGAATTTGAAGTGTTTCCACTTATGGGAATAAATGCATGGTAATAACTCTCATAATAAATGGAAATTAAACGTTTGTGACCGTTGTAGCAATAAACATGGAATTTATTGTTGCAATAAAAGGCCATAAATAAAGTAATAAGTATTATAACCATGTTTGTTTGGGGGAAACATATTAAATAAGATAGATATGCCTAAATGGTTACAATTAAATTGGTCTTAGCAATAAAGATTGTAAATCCAGTTAGGGAAATAATAAATAATAAACTTATATATGTGTTTAAACAAGAATTAAACGAAATTATGATTATAGTAATGTTTGGGAATTACAATAATTAGATTAGAATTTAAATGGGGATGATATAAGTGGCATTAAATAAGTTCATTGATTGGACTTTGTAGGTTAATGATGAGAGGTCAGTTTCCTAATTCGATAGAAGTCTGCACTTTCTAGCAGTCAGATATATGTACAACTGATGTGAGATATCATTAACCATAGGAATCCGTGACCATAGTTAATTGCATAGTGAGAATTATTTTCTAAAATAGGTTTACTCCAAGGGAATAATCTACAAGCGTAGCCTGCTTCAGGATTAGAGGTATCGAGTAGTTAGATCCACTCTTAAAATGGTACTAAGTGATCACATATCTTGCCTCCCCATAAATAAGAAGTATTTAATGGTTATTGGGTACGATTTTAGTAATCTATGCATATGTACGCTTCCTTTACATACTAAGTAACTAGGGTGAGAGTCCGCCTTGGGATTAGGTATTAAATGATAGTTAAGTAGGTGCCATGAGTTTGTCTATCCTACGGAAGTATTAGGTAGTTAAGGGATTAATTCATAAGGTCAGCTAGATAGTAACATAGAGGTCCGCAAGGAGGGTCTTGAATGGTGTCGTGCTCTTGCCTAAACCTTGTATTAAGTGGTTGTTACTATATCTCGCCTTATGCAGGTTTTTGGGTATATGCGTGAATGGCCAAAGCCTTAAATAAGTTGGACTTGGTAGCTAGTGTCCTCTAATTTATATTACTGTGGAGCAAACCACTTAGTACGGTACTAAGTGATTAGTAGGTCCACCTTGGATCTTAAGTGATCAAAAGAATCCACCCTTATCTTATATCAATAGTGAGGTCTTAAGTGGCTAAATAGACATAATTAACCTCCTTATCGAATAGGGAGTAGTTGGGAACCCGCCTCTTAATCTTTGGTAATTAGTTAAATGGTAGTTTAAAGGACTCATGCTTATGTGTAAACGTTCTATCTCAATATTTCTATATAATTATGTTTTGGAATGCAACTTTTGGTACAGTAGTTAGTCGTCGTGCGCAAAACTTTACAAGTTTAGGTTAGAATTACTTTCCTTGTTAGACATATGTTTTGGTTCTGACCGAACAAGATATGTTTGTGTATTGTAGATAGTGTTATACATTTTCTACTCACCATGACTTGTTGTTCTGTCCCCTCATCATAACAACTCTCGGATTTAGCTTAAGAAGGGAAGGGCTTAGAAGGTGTTCAATTAGGCGTTCTATTCCCATTCTGTCATGCTCGATATTGATGTGGTGATACGCTTTAGGATAGTTGCCTTTGTCGGTGTTTGTTACCTTCTTTTGTTTCTGCCATGATTTATTCTATTTTACTCTAATGTTGCTCATGCTCATAATTTGCAGATACCAAGTCTATACTCTCCGCGCTTGGATGTGTTTGAGTTCCGGTTTTCATCAAAATGCAGGCTTAGAAAAGTGTGGGGTGTTACATTTGGTATCAGAGCTAAGGTTTAGACGATTATAGGAATTAATGAATTAGGATTAGTGAGAGAACCTATTCGGATTTCATTTCAATTTTCTTTAATCTTTCTTACTTGACTCTAAATTATTTCTACGATGAGATAGTCGTGGGCATATTTAATTAAGATAGGTTTTAGACAACTTGGAGTTAGATGTGTTTCAGGTTCAAGTATTCAGCTAACCTCGGTTTCCGTCATGGTGTGTTTGGAGATTTGGTTTAAAAGAGCATGAGAAGTGTATATGGTGAATCCCATGGATTTGAGCTTGATGACCGGACAAAATGCTAGCTATAACTTAAATAGTCACGATTTCTTGTTTTGGTTTTGTTTGGGAGTTCCACTCGATGATCTCTTCTTGGTATTGAAATGGAAAAATTCACGTTAATGTGTCGTCATAGTCCAACAATATAATTACAAAGTTTATTTATTTGATATTTCGTTGTACAAAACTGGATATTCTTTTTATAAAACTATTCATTTGGATCCTTGGTTATATATTCGGAGGAATTTCAGTTTTAAAACTATTTTTTAAATTTAAATGGGTTTCAGAAATTTTAAACTATGATTTTCGAGAAATTTCTTAATAAATAAATTTAGAATTATAAATCTAACTACATTTCATATTAATGGATTTAATGTAATTTTAATAAATAATCTATCTAGTAAAAAAGGAAATTTGAAATGAAAAGGAATATGCCTTAGAACTTAAAAACTATTATTACCTATTCCTTGTGATTTTTAATATTCCTCTTTTTAAATATCTCTGATGATTTATAGAAACTAACACAAATAACCTTTCGAGATTTAAAAGTATTGACAATCAAGAACATAGGAAGGTCGTTCTAGTCAGCAATATAATTATAGAAGTAGATTTATATTATAAAACCCTCGGTTTATAAATAAAGAAATTTATTTTGAAAAGTTTTCAAGAATTTTCTATCAAAAAAGACCTAAGGAAATTCCTATTTAGCTTGGTGTAATTGATTTTGTAAATCATTCAAGTCACTGGTTTGATAGATAAGAGGAAATTCTGTTCTAATCTATTATGGATTTCTAACTGAATTATTTTGGGAATTCGTTTGTTCATTGTGTGGTTGCAACCTTTTTTGAGACTATTTTGAATCTATAAGGATTGGTTCAAAGTTTGACTGCGGTCTACGATACCGCTGTGATGAGGGCAAGTATTTTTCAAATTCACATCAAATCTTAAGAGACGATGCGACACGATTAATATTTTAATCTGACCTTAATAAGGTCAAGGTTTAACCTTTATCCAAAGCCTGCTTAACAGTTGTCCATTTAGGGTTATACCTAGGGTGGTTAATTAGTTGATGAGTTTTGGTGAAACTTGAACCTAGGTCTCAGCCATAAAAGTTGCATCCAAATTGACCTCCTTAAACTTCTTTCTTTCCTCCTTCCTTCCTACTAGTCGAACCATACCTTAATTCCTTTCTCTTTCTTTGTTGTCGCATCATCTCCTCCTTTTTCTGCGCTAGTTTGCGCGTTGGATCTTGCTCCGCTAGTACTCGGAGATCTATTTCTTCTCTCTGATCATTTTCTTAGCCTATAATACCTACTTGTACTATCATATCTTTCTCGCACCATTTAAGTCTCATCCGTAGGGAGAGAACTATATGGTTGGATCAGAGTACGTATATGGTTCCATCACTTTAAGGCTTAGAGAATTAATTGTAGTAGTTACACTTGCACCAGTCCTTTTCTTCGGAGTTTTTGATTAAGTGTGTTGCATGTGCTGCATCCGCCTTTGCCATGTCTTGTTGAATAGATTTTGTTGAAGGCAATCGTTGTTGCGGATATGAAGATTAACTTGTCATTGGATGGTCTTTCTTAAGAGGATCCCGATGAGATTTTAGAGGCATCCATGTTTTACACGGATTTGAATAGTCTTTGTTTTGTTTGGTTTTGGGGATTTTGCAACAAAACTCTTTTTCTTAAATGTCGGTTTTTGAGTTTGGAAATCTATATACGAACTTCCCATGTAGATGTGTGAGCTACTTCGCATATTATTCCGAAATTGGGAAGTTATGGGTAGATTTGTTTCATGATGCGGGAATCAATTTTTATTTGATCGGCGTAACCATCCATTTGTACCGCATCATCTTTGATTCAGCTTGTCGTTCTTGCATGCTATTTCATAGAGTTACTTTTTGTATTTTCACCTACTAATTTTTGTCTATACATAATGTTAGGTGAACCTATGTGAAAAGATGGTTTGTGGTAGGTTTGTTTTGTCATCACTAATTCTCTCTTAGAATATAAGGTGATGTAGAAATCTTCAACAACACCAGCAGTGTCTGAAACATGAGATTGAGCATTTTACTACCATGATATGACTAATCAAAGGTCATGGAAGTGGTTCGAGTTTTAGCCGCTGAGCAAGACATCTCGTTATTTACAAGCAATGTTTTGGGGTTTTGGTGTTGTTATCTTTGTTCTTTCTCTTCCCAGCGTTAGTTTCTTGGTTTAGTAGTAATCCGTTCTTGTAACTGTTAGTGTTGTTGTTCCTGTAAATAACACGACAATGTAATGGGATTTCATATGTTTTTATCTTTTTCTCTCCATTATATTTGAATTAGAAATGAAATCTCATTTTCTTATCAAACTAGTAGTTGTTTTAGTGCTGGAAATTGTGAATTATGGGGTGGGTGAATTTGAGTGAAGGACAGGGTTTTACGTTGTTTCGTCATGGGCATATCTATTATTTTTCGCCAGTCCCTTTTAATTAAATTTTATTTTTGAGTTGGTGTGTGTGGTTTCGATTTTCTCATTTTTTTGTGTGACCGACTTCCTTCAATGCCAACATGTGACTTGGATCGTTTAAGTTTCCACTTAATATGTTTTTAAATCTTTTTGCAAATGTTGTTTGAAAAAATCTTTCCTTTTTCAAATTTTATACTTGGTCCGGTTTGTTTCCTTTAATCAGATTTATGCAAAATCATGGATTTGGTATGGTAGTTTGCGTATGTTTAAACATCTGTTTTATACAAAAACATATGGTTTAAATATAGTAGGGCACACATTACTAGAATTTGTTTTCGCGCAAATCTGACATGGAAAATAAAGAAGCACCAAAAAAATCAAAATCAAAATTTACATAAGGAATTTTTAAAAGTGGAAATTTATTTTATGGAAAATTTTGAATTTATAGTCACATGTAAATCGCAAGGAAGGTTTTGGATGATTTGTTTGCATGTTTTAGCAGTGCATTAGAACGATGATGTGTTAAAGATGTTAATGATAACAAGGGAAAAGTTGTTTTAGCCGTCCAAACATTGTCTCCATACCTTGTCGACAATGCATGCGAGTTATTAATTAACTCATTTTACGTATTAGTGTTTGCTGTAAGCCTCCTTTGCAGTCTACAGTCGGGAATTTTCTAAGTATTTTGAGGTAAGACTCTACTGTAGGATGGGAATTGGATCATTTGTAAGTGGAAAGAACGTTGAATTTTCTCTCTTTGATTTCCATTTTTGGGCTTAAAAGAAATTTATAGGAGATGGTTTAGATGCGTTGATGTATTGGATGGTAGGGTTCAGATGCAAAATTTATTGTTTCACACTTCTATTCGTAGTTGTCTGAGGGTTATGCATGAAAAATGTTTTCAAAAATTTGCATTCATATAGAGCTACAAGTATATTTAGGATGTTTACATCATACTTTCAAAAGTGTTTTCAAAAGGAAATGCATATATATAGGATGATCCGATTTAGAATCAATATACATGCATATTTTGTGGATGAAACTCATTATGTACACTATGCACATACGCACGTTTAGTTCAAAAATTTGATGTACACTAATTGGCCGGGTAGTTTAGGACAATTAGGAACCACTGTCATGACTTAGTCATTGGTATTTCTTTCAAGGAGGGAAGAATGCAACAACCCGAAATTTTGACAATAAATAATTTAGTTATTTAATTAGATTCCAAAAATGAAATCTTTTCAAATAATGGAATTTTACCACGAAATCTACATTGTTGCATTCGTTACGGATTTTTGGTCAACTTTCATATTTGGAAGTTCGCGAACGGAGTCCTTATGAAAAAGTTAATGATGAAATAAGGAAACAAACAGTAAATAAATAAAGTATAATAATATATGTAAGGTAATATATTTATTACCTACATTCCCCATGCCCCCACACCACTGCCACGTCGACCGGGCGGTTGGTTGGCGGTTCAACCTGTTCGTCGAACCAGGAAGTGGCAACTAGGGTTTTTCTTATATATTTTATTATACCGATGGATGGATCTTTATAAAATTATATCTAATAATCAAGGGTCATTTCTATCCCTTTAAATAAAGGGCTAGGCCCCACTCTCTTATTCATATTTTTTGGAGGCACCAACGAAGCTCTGCTATTTTCAATCCTCAAAATTCTTCTAAAACTCAAATTATGAATATATACAAATCTGAATAACAAGAACTAGAGAGATTATATTCAGATATATGAAAGAAGTTGTTTCGTCGCTTTGGTAATTTATATTATTGAATTTCCTTCTTCTTTTCCTGTTTCTCTTCCGGATCTACAGATCTAATTCTATGTTTGTAAATCCCCATTGAAATAAATTGTAGATCAGTAGGATTTGAGAATTATGAGCATAAAAGTTGTGTCAGATTCAGATTTGGATAACTTTTAGGTGAGTGAAAAATTATACACATTGCTTCTAACAAACTTATATATAATTTCTTTGTGTTGAAATTATAGGTCTAAAAGTTATCAGATTTGTTTATTTTGTAAAATCTAAAATTTTATGAATATTGGTTAAGTAAAAATTTGAAGGCCTTTTTATTTATTATCATCATCTTGCCTACAATTATTCTAAGATGTTTGTGGTTATTGTAAACACCTCGGATCTGGGAATCGGTCTCAAAACCATTATTAGATTTGTAGTTGTATTCTAGATCCATATGATTTGGTGTAGATGTGTAGTTTGTTTAGTATTAGGTCAAATAATAATAATCCTTTTTGTGTTTGATATTGTCGTGGTCTTACTTAGTTATTGTGGCTTTGTCCTTTTTGCTCTTTTTGTGTCAAAGGCATCATTTCAAATCTACATGGAACATAAATAAGTTAAATAATAAGATATGTGCAAATTCATGTATTTTTGTACTTAGTTTGCAACAGCCATTCTAAATAGAATAATAACTTATTTCCTTGTGATTTGGAAATAATGTCAATTTTCCCCTTTTAAATAGTTTAGGCAAAAATTACAATAATTACAGTGAATAACCTTTTACAAGATTTTGAATCTTAAAACAAGATTAAACACAAAAGAGGTTGTTTTGGTTGTTAGATTAGACCAGAACATAATTAATAAATAGTAATAAAATATAAATTAATAACTAGATTAACTCCGCGTTTAAAGTATAAATAAATAAATAAATAAATATCTTATATGTCCATATCTACGTAAATGACGTAAACGTCCTGAATAAATGTTTGTTTTTCATTGTGTGTTTTAATTTGAAAAGTTTCCGTTTATGGGAATAAATGCATGGTAATAACTCCCATAATAAATGTAAATTAAACACTTGTGACTGTTGTAGCAGTAAACATAGAATTTATTGCTATTATAAATGGTCATAAATAAAATAACAAGAATTGTTATCATATTTGTTTGGGGGAAATATATTAAATATGATATACATTCCTAAATGATTCAATCTAAATTGGTATTAGGAATAGGGACTTTTACTCTAACTAGAGAAATAAATAAATAATAAACTTATATATGTATTCAAACAGGAATTAAATAAAATTAAGATAATAGTAATATCTGGGAGTTACAATAACTAGATTAGAATTTAAATGAGACTAATATAAATGGGATTAAATTGATTAATTGATGCCTTAGGAAATATGACAATTAGGGTCATTAATGGTAGGCGACCGAATTAATAGTAATAATAAATGGAATTAAAGGGGATTAATGGGAATTAATTGTCATAGTTAATGTTGATCCAATAGGGGAATAAATAATTAGACGCGCTAAAATAGTAAGTTATAGGCTTTCCTTATTTTATTCTGGTTAATCTACAATTAATATAATCAGAAATGAGGATGGGACTTACTGTGTTAATGCGAGGTCAGTTGCCCTATTCGACAGAAGTCTACGCTTTCCAACTGTCGGATATATGTACAACTGATGTGAGATATCGTTAACCATAGGAAGCCGTGACGGCAGTCAATTGCGTAGCGAGAATTATTTCCTAAAATAGGTTTACTCCAAGGTAATAATTCGCAAACGTAACCTGCTTCAGGATTATAGGAATCAAGTAGCCCTTAAAGGGGCATTAAGTGATCGCCTAGCTCGCCTCCCCATAAATAAGAAGTATTAAATGATTACTGTGTACAAGTTCATTAATCCCCGCTTAGGTCTGCTTCTTCTTGGTAGTAAGTGACTGAGGTGAGAGTCCGCCTTGGAATTAGATATTAAATGACAGTTAAGGCGGTAGCATGAGTTTTCCTATCCCGCGGGAAGTATTAAGTAGCTCGGGGTTTATCTAATAAGGTCAGCTAGACAGTAACATAGGGGAGGGTCCTCTTAAAGGGTCTTAAATGGTGTCACGCTTCTACTTAAAAACCTGGTATTGGGTGGCTGGTTACTATTTCTCGCCTTATGAGGGGGTTTTTGGTATATGCGTGAATGAAGGAAGCTTAAGTTAGTTGGACTTAGTGGCTAGTGTCCTCTAATTTATATTACTATAGAGCAAACCACCGAGTAAGGTACTAAGTGATGGACAGGTCCATCTTAGGTCTTAAGTGATTGAAAGGATACACCCTTATCTTATATTAATAGTGAGGTATTAAATGGCTATACAGAAATAATTAACCTTCATATGGAATAGCAAATATTTGGGAGCTTGCCTCATAATCTTTGGTAATTAGTCGAGTGGTGGTTTAAAGGCTTCATGCTTATGCACTAACGTTCTTAGTATTGCAATATAATTATGTTTTGGGCCACTACTTTGGATTCGATAGTTATTCATTGTGCATAAATCTTACAAGGTTATGTTAGAATTACTAGCCTTGTTAGACATATATTTTGGTTCTGACCAAACAAGATACATTTATGTATTGTTGACAATGTTATACATTTTCTACTAACCATGACTTGTTGTTCTAACTCCCTCCTCATAACAACTCTCAGGTTTAGCTTGGGAAAGGAACGACTTAGCAGGTGTTCAGTTTGGTGTCTGTTCTCATTCCCTCATGCTTGATATCGAAATGGCGATACCATTTAAGGTAGTTGCCTTAGCCGGTATAAGTTACCTTATTTTGTTTCCATCGTGAGTTAATTTTATTATTTGCCGGCACCAAATATATACTCTTCGTTCTTGGATGGGTTTGAGTTTTAGTTTTCGTCAAAATTCTGAATTAGAAAAGTGTGGGATGCTAAACTAAGTGTTAACACCGTTAAAACATTGTTCAAAAATTGATATGTCAACCGCCTAGTGAAGCAAGCAGTCGTGTATCACGGTAACAGATTGGTCGTACACCATTTTGGTCGTTCAAGTACAATATAAACTACGGGACGGTTTCAACATATGGGTCAGTACCATATTCGCATGTGAAGCCATATGCTGTAATTCATGAATGACTCGGCAAGTGTAAATTATTTACATGATAGATGGCTCATTCATCCCACAATAAGCGCACGTACATGAAAATAGAGTAGTGATCGCACATATGATGCTTGGCACAATTAACTCATGCGGTGCCCACTCAAGGCATTAAGATCGTTCAAGTCGTGTGGCAGGGATACACCATGTCATGTACATGGCATAAGCAAGCGATCAAGTCAAGGGTCAAACTCAAGTAATCTGCTGCTATTCTAAGTTATTCACATATGATTTGCATGGACTTGTAACAAATGCAACCTTTCATTCCAACAAGATAAGGAAGAATTTCTGTGCTCAATAGTAAGCACATGAATAAACTAACATGAATATAGAGAGTCATATCTTCCATACAAAGGAGAATGCATGAAGAACATTAATCTGAGATGTATGCGTACATTATGAAGCACATGTGTGTAGGTATATGTGTATGATTGAACACGCCATGCATATAAGCATTCAATGGAAATACAATATAATAACAATATAGGCTCAGTCACACACAAAAACAACATGGTCATCAACTCTTGTTAGCATTCTATCGAATACATGGAATGCGTGGAATGTTCACTCTAAATACAAGGCAATGCACGTAAAACCACCAAGGACCCTCAAGCCATGGACGTCCGCCTAGGCTGATCCTGCGTATTCTTAGGCCCTGGTCGAGCATCGCTTGCCTACTACGTGGCTCGAACATCCTACCTTGCTGAAGGCTCGAGCAGGTCTTAGCTAAGGGGTCTAACACCAGTGGTCGGACTTTACCAAGCGGTTGAGAAGTGGCCACGATTGAGCAAGCAATGTTTAAAGATGGTCAAGCAACGTTCACAGGTCGAGCAGGCCATGTTCATGAGAGGTCGAGCAGTCTTGACTAACGTTGGTTCAAGCATCACTGGTGTATAGGGGTCGTTCATCCCAACATCCATTCCAGTTGTTCACTTATACAGTCCGCTGGTCGAGCACTTGGAAGTAGCAGGGTCGGTCATCGTTGCCACAAGAGGTCGAGCACCTGGGAGCAGCATTATGAAGCTAAATGGATGAACATGAATATATAAAATGGATGACATCTTTTGTAATTAATGATCCCATTTTTCACAAGATGACAAGAATGGTATGTGGTAATACTCGTTCCTATATTGTAAAGCAACATAATAAGGAGCAGGGTCGGTCACGAGAACTGGATGGGTCGCACATCAATTCTTGAAAGGGTCGGACATCGTGCAATTCTTGAGGGGTCGGGCTGTGAAAAAAGTTCAATGGAAAAATTGTAATATTTTGGTTGGGCATGACGGTTGTTGCCAGCTGTATACAGTCGGCTCCAGTTGTCCAGTGGCAGTTTCATAAATATGTGTGCGCTCGACCCCTACCTTGAGCACCATAATTACAAAATTGCCACATAGTACTAACTTCACCTATAAATACCCCATTTCACCACCATTCAAGGGACCGATCTAAGCCACCCCGAAGGGCTATCATTTTAGTTTTCCACCATTCTCAAGCTTCCCAAGCTCCATTAATGGCTTCCTAAGCTCACTCCATTTTCCTCCAACATCAAGCGAATCTCATCTTCTCCAAACACCATTAGTTCTCACTCAAGTTCAATCCAAGTGATTCCCAACCGCCATTACTCCTCTTTAAAGCTCGAATTTAAAGCTAATTCATGATGGGATCGAGGAAGATCATCTAATCATGAGATCTAATCCATTCCTTCCTGAATTCAAGTAAGATCTAAAGCGAAAAGAGAGTAAAAAGTGGAAAATCATTATAAAGAGAGAGAACAAGTGATATAAGTGAGATGTATGAGATGATGAAGTTTGTAAATTTTTCTATGATAATGAAATCACTTCCAAAGTGGACGTAGATCTATTTTAGATCGAACCACTATAAAATTCTTGTGTTTTTTGCTTTCTTTTGTTACCGTGGCTCCATTTTCTACTACTTACCATTTGGTGATGTACGGTTTACGTACCTTTAGTGTTTGGACCGATTTCAGTTTAAACATTTGGCGCCCACCACAGAGCCATGTTCACACTTCATTCTCTCACACTTCTCTCAAGTTTAAGAGCCCTACATTGAAGTTCTAAGCCTACTTCTACCATAGATTCTACAAGTCCAATATCTAGGCCAATCAGCGAACTCTCTTCCAAATTCGAAGCCTTATCCAAAATCATGGCTAAATCTAAGAAGACTACAAGCAAGACCGTTAGAGAAATCGATAATGTTGCTAATTAGACTACGCCACTTACTAATTGTTTTGAAGTGGGCAAAAACTCGGTAGGTGGAGCCGGTGTGACTAAGAATGAGTTGGATGCTGCTATTGCTAACATGAGCCAACGAATGGATGCCTCTACCAAAACTATGATGGAAAAACTTGATGCTATCCTTAATGCTCTACCAAATCCACTGCCTCAAAAGGTCCATGTTGATATCGACGAGAATGCTAATTCATCCGCTTCTGACCATGACCGTAATGACAACATGGAAGACGATAGTAAATGGTTGAGCAATAAGGACAAAGAAAACGTCGAAATCTTGAAGCCAAAAGCTAAGAATCATTCCGAGATGAAAGCTCGAAAGGTTACCAGTCCCATCACGGTAGCATCTTCTCGTCGGGAAGGTAAAGGACCTAAGCCCTCTAACTAGGATCGCATGCCTAGACGAACATTTGGTAAAGAGCTCTGCTTCGCAGAGCGGTATACCACTAAAGAGTACATCTCGGATATGATAGAACAAATCATGAAGAAAAGTCAAGCTCTCAATGATGATGATAGGGAATGAGATTTCTCTCCCGATAGGACTTGGTTTATCGAGAGAATCCGAGAAACAAAGTGCCCAAGGAAATTCAATCCTCCAACTCTGCCTCCGTACAACAACCTTGTTGATCCTTACTGCTTTCTGTTCAAATATGAGTGGCATATGAGCCCAGCGAAGGTAACAGACGAGATGAGATGCCTATACTTTCCTCTCTACATAGAAGGTGCTGCGTCACTATGGTACACAAAGCTGCCACCCAAGTCCGTAGACCGGTTTTCTGACTTGACCAAAAAGTTCAAGGAGCAATTCCGCTTGTATGCTACCAAAGCCAAGGTTGCTATAACGCTTTTAGTAGGGGAATCCATTAAAACTTTTCTCAATCGATTCAATGTTTCTTTGTCCGAGGTGAGGAATTCAGAACCTCGTATAATCCTCATGTCTCTAATAGGCGCCATAGATGAGAAGAGCGAATTCGGTAGATGGGTCAAAATGAAAGAACCAAATACACTTGAGAAATTCTACAAACAAGAATAGGAGTATATGAGAGTCGATAATAATCCCATTCCTCTTCAGATTATTGATGGTAACCAACTTTTTGAAGCTCCCAAAGATTCTGCTACTCATACAATCAGAAGAATCCTAGAATTGGCAAAAGAGGGGAAATGACGGAAGGGATGACCGGAACAGTAAGAAGCCCTGCTTTTTCAAAAATTCCGAATTAACCCCTTTGACAGAAAATATCGAAAACATCTTTCCTACGACTAAAGACACCGAAGATTATCCAATACCAAAACCTCAGAAAGTAAGTGATGATCAAGCGAACTCTGGAAAGTTCTGTCGCTTCCACAATCAACCCGGTCATAATACAAATGAATGTTGACATTTGAAAAGCTTGATTGAGGATTTGATTTGAAAAAATAGACTCCAGCAATATGTGAAGAATTCACAAGCCCCAGACTCTACTCCATCTCTTCAAGGGAAAAGTGAACCTACAAATCAATTCGGTCCAAGTAACCGAGCTTCAGCAAAGACTGCTGCAAGGCCCGTGATCAACTGATGACCATCGATTGGCATTCCAACTCTAATGGATTAGAATAAACGATCACTATCGCCGTTATGTTACTTCATGCTTACTTACTGCTATATTCAGAATTCTTGTAAAACAATCTGTAATATTTTACAAACACTGTACTGAATATTAATTCTGTGATTAAAAGGCATGTATGCCTGAATGAACTCCTTACTTGCAAAAATAACAAATCAAAATTTTCCTAAAAGGTGATTTCATATTGCAGGCTATTTGTCGAGCGCTTGTTCCTTTAGAATATGACGAAACATAGCAACCACAGCAACACCAGTTCAAATGCCGAAGGCTGTAAATATCAATATGCGCAAATAGAAAAGCAGCGCCATCGAAAGTGAATGGGAAAAGTCGCAAAGATTCAAACAACGAACAAGCACCACGACAAACAAACAAGAAGGTGGTAACTTTTGTCAAAGGGGCACTTCCCCAAATGAGAGGTCTAATGCCCCAGTCCTAAACCAAGATAGCCTGCCAAGCCAAGCCCCCGATAAAGAAACTGGTGCCTGGCTCATGGAACGACACAACAACCATCTAAACCATTTGCGTAGCATATGGAATCCCCAGATGTAAAGAATGTAAACCATTTGCATAGCATCTGGAGTACCCAGATGTGAAGAATGTAAACTGTTAACGATATTTTTCGTCAACACCCAAATTACGGAGTGTAATATGCGTATCCATGAAGTTTGCATCAGCCATGACTCAGAATCCTCGGGCAATGATCTTGGATCCGAGATGGATAGGATCCTGAACCATGGCAACTACCCTGTATATTTCAGTGAGAAGAAAACAGGCTAACACCTCCCGTGAGTTCATTGATGAGAGCCTCATAATATTCACTAACTTCGATGACTCCTTTGTATTAGACCTTCCGGAGGGAGGAATCTGAATTACAATGGAGATCGAACTAGGAACTTATATGAGATTTTGTCACGTCGATGCTTGGGGAAACGTTAGGCTCAGCATGAGGATATGGATCAATCATGCCGATTCTGTGAGTTGAGTAGAAAAGGGGTTAATATTTCTACAAAGTCCCCTTCCTCTACTACTGGAGCACCTTGATTGAACGCCTCATCACAAAGATTAGTGTTAACTCCTTGTTTCGTAATTATGAGAATACAAGATTATCAAATTATAGGATGTATGGGACTCTGAATTCTCCATTTATAAATTGCAGATAAATTACAAGAAATGATGATTTGCTCTCCTCGAGAAAGGAGAAGCTAAATTGAGAAATGTAAGGTTCGTCCCCTTTTTTATGGAGTGTTTGGAGTCCTATTTATAGAGAATCTGGTGTCCTTCCGTTGATAGGTTGTTGGGCCTGGGCGCTCCCTGCGACCGCCTTTTTCCTTGGTTTCGGGTATCGGCCTGCTGATCCTCCTCGCAGTGTCGTTTATAGCTTTCGATGGGATGGTCCCAGGTGAATTGGGCTTCCTTCTAGGCGAAAGGGGCTTATTGCTGTAGCAGGCCACGGGGACATTTCGGATGTCTTTTTGAATGCTCTAAGTGTTGGTCTTTTGCTGCGGGCTTTCAGATGTAGGCTTTCGGCTTTATTGTGGGTACTGGGAGTGGCTCGCCTCCGTGTCGTATATATATATATGTCTGCCGATTTAGAACCGTTGATGGTCCAGGTACTAAGTGGACTAGTACGAGTGGCCCGTATCCTTGCTTGAGTCTCGGTTTTACCTCCCGGTTTGGCTCTCGGGAGGGTAGCCTTCGTTGGTACTTGTGTCACTTACGGAAATAACCCCTTTCTATATCTATGAAGCCGTTTCTTTGAGGATTGGTTCCAAATCATCTTGATGCAGCATCACAATGTTTTCCTTTTCTAATGTGTTGGTATCCATTGATTGATTCTTGGCGGGTAGACTCCGTAGGATGGACCTTTGTCGATACCTGGTAGGTTTCGGGCCCCTTTTTCTCTAAAGGGGGTATCGGCCTGAATTGCTTTCAAATTCCTTGTTCCCTTCTTTTATTTACTTAACATCCCTTCACCTGCTATTTTGTGCCAAGACAATTTAGGTAGTAATATAAACAAATTCAACATCAGGCCGGAAGGACCGGCAAGCGCGCTAGAAGGACCAACACCATGTCGGAAGGACCGACAAACCTGATGTTAGAAGTACCAGCATTGGGCCGGAAGGACCGACGAACACGCTGGAAGGACCAACACCGTGTCAGAAGGACAAACAAACCTGATGTTGAAAGTACTAGCATCAAGCCCAAGGACCGACAAACACGTTGAAACGACTAGCACCGTGTTGGAAGGATGGACAAACCTGATGTTGGACGTACCAATATCAGGCCGAAAGGACCGGCAAACGAGCTGGAAGGACCAGCACAAACCAAAGACCTCTCCGGAGGCACTCAATTGATCGTCAGTATCAGGAAGTACCTGATCCGATTATGACAAACATTGGGTTAAAACCAAAGACCTCTCCGGGGGCACCCAATTGATCGTTAGTATCAGGAAGTACCCGATTCGATTATGACAAACGTTGGATTGAAACCAAAGACCTCTCTGTGGGCACCCAGTTGATCATTAGTATCAGGTAGTACCTGATTCGATTATGAAAAGGTTGTAGCCAATGTCCTCCCTGGGGGAACTACTTCTGAACCTACCGACGCTTGGATTAATCAGTATAATTGAGTGACGAATGTATCCAATGCCTGAATTAACCAAGCTAGATTGTAGACGGGGTTCGGATTTAACCAATCAACCTGCATAGTGTCTGAATATCTTAGATGCGAAGGGTGTTGGACATTAACCAATTAACTTGCGTAGTGTCTGAAAATCTCAAATACGACAAGTGTTGGATCTTAATTAATTAACTTGCGTAGTGTTTGAAAATCTTAGACATGACAGGTGTTAGATTTTAGCCCAAGCAGGGGCATGAAATCCAAAGTACTACCCGTAGAGAAGACTAATAATGACCTCCTAAATAAGGGGCATGAATACCAAAGCTTCTTAAAGAGGAAGTAGAAAATAAATGACAGATACGTATTTCCCAAATGTGGAATATGTCAGACCCTTAGTTTTAATGCCGACAAACAATATACACATATATCATATGTTTAATGCAGGAACTATACAAGGAGGAGATACACAAGGGAAGAATCAAGATTACAAGGATACTTAGTCATAAAGAGGATACATTTTCCTCATATAGTTAGATAGATTAAATGTAAAGTCTCCTTGATTAAATATGAAAATTTAGTGTGTCTAGACAAGAACAGACGCCTGTCCTATAAATAGACAGACGTCTGACTGTAAAATAAGATTTCTTCCTAACTCAGCACAGACGTCTATCATATTCAAGACAGACGTCTGTCTGAGGCTTTGGGTTGCAAATCTATCTTACAGAGACGTCTGTCTCATTACTCGACAGACGTCTGTACGTGTATTTTGAACTTTCAAAATACACACACAGACGTCTGTCCTACAAGGGACAGACGTTCTGAGTGGAGACAGATGCATTACAAACAGGCACCTTTTCAAACCGTCTACCTTCTCTAAACTAGTTTTTCAAAACATATCTTCTTTCAAAATAAAGAGTTCTCTTTCCTTTTTGCTCAAAAATCACAACTCTTGATAACAACTCTTTATCTATTATAAATACATCTAAGATTAAGATCTAAAACCACTTATTCTTCCTTTTAGATCTATAATCTATATCTCTAGAAAGCCCTCTACTTTCATTGCTTAAAATTTTCTATTCAAGCATTTCAAAACTCTTCTATATTTTCTCAGTTCT
Organism: Allium sativum; assembly: GCA_030737875.1. Lineage (NCBI taxonomy): Eukaryota > Viridiplantae > Streptophyta > Magnoliopsida > Asparagales > Amaryllidaceae > Allium > Allium sativum. The sequence goes on from CM060910.1 coordinate 833,548,096, forward strand.
TCAAACAATCATATCTACTTAAGGAGATTATAGAAGCAATTTGTACAAAGAAGACAAAATCAGTGTTTGTAAAGGAAACAAGCTTGTTAAAGTATATTCTTACTGTAAGCCTATTCCTCCGGGCGAAGCGAGGGAAGTTTTTCTGTGGTTAAAGAAAAGACGAAGAGGTGCTTCGGGACAGGACGTAGAACGGGGGGGGGGGGGGGACCAGGATAAAATATTGGTGTGTATAGTTTTTACTTCACCTTTATTGATTGTTTACACATTTATATTAAGTACTTGCTATATCTCACATTCACACAATCCTAGCATAGACTCTCAATTGGTATCAGAGCTCGGTTTTAACAAATAACAGTAATTCGTGTTTGTTTCATTGTGTTTAAATGGCAACTAATATTGTTAGTAGCATTTTCAAGAAGGACATTCTACACAAATACCACCATTATTTAATGGGTCTAACTATGCTTATTGGTCAACACGTACGAGAATTTTTATGGAAGCTAATGGTTTAGAAATATGGGATGCTACTCAAAAGAAATATGAACCACCAACAACTGAATTAAGTATTTGGACTGATGTTCAAAAAGGGGCAGCATCTAATAATTCAAAAGCCATGAATGTATTATTTTGTGCATTGGATAAAAATGAGTTTTCACGTGTTATGATGTGTACTACTGCTTATGACATATGAAGAACCTTACAAATCACTCATGAAGATACTACAACAGTCAAACAAACCAAAATATCGATTTTACAAAATCAATTTTCATCATTTAAAATGAAGAAAGGTGAAACTATTAGTGATATGTATACTAGATTTCAAACTATTCAACATTATTTAATGGCTCTTGGAGTTAAATTTACTGATTTTGATTTAGTTACTCATATTTTAAACTCATTGACTAATGAGTGGGAAAGAAAAGTCTTAGCCATAGAAGATGCTAATGATATTTCTCAACTCAAAGTTGAAGAGTTGATAGGAAATCTTTTGTCCTATGAAGCTAACTTGCAGGTTAGAAAAGAACAAAATGTTGAAAAGAAAAATATAGCTTTTCAAGCAAATAAAGAAGATTCAGACTTGGATGAAGAGGAGGTAGTGTTCATAGCAAAAAACTACAACAAATTCAAGAAATTCAGAAAAATGACAAGGAAAAATGAGAAACCAAATTCAACAAATCAGACCTTAGTCAAATGCTTTAATTGCGATGAGTATGGACACATAAAGAAGGATTGTCCAAAGAATGATAAGAAGAAACAAAAGATTGAGAAGTTTATAAAGAAAGAAGAGCCTTTTAAGTCACATGGGATGATTCAGATTCATCCTCATCAGAAAGTGATAGTGACAGTGACTCGGAATAAGCAAATCTATGCTTTATGGCAGATATGGATGAGGTATGTCCTGAACTCACCTATAATCTTAGAAATTAGTATGGAACTAGATGATAAATTTAGAGAACAAAAGAAGTTAAATAAGGAACTTATTTCTAAGATAAATAGAATAGAAATAGAGATTGGACTTTTAAAAGATGAGAAAACCATTCTAGAAGAAGAATTAGAAAATTCTCAATCTAACAGTAACAAATTATCTTTGGAAAATGTTTCTTTGTTTAACAAATTGAGAAATATCTAATTAGAAAAAGAAGATCTTTCAGAAAAATATGATAAAATAAGTAGTGATATAGAAGATTCACTTTCTGAAAATTTAAAACTCAAAAGTGAATTAGAAAAAAATCACTGCTAATGTTTCAAAATTCAACAAGGGTAAGCAAAATTTAGAAAATATAATCAAAATTTCAAAACCATCAGGAAATAGAAATGGTTTAGGCTTTAAAAAGGATGGTAACTATAAAAATCATAGTTTTCTATATAGAAAAATTAAGAAAAAGAACAATATAAGGAAAAAGAAATAAGTCCTAAAGAGACTAAGTTACCTAAAGAAGTAAAAATATGGATTCCTAAAACTAATAACAAGCTTATTAGGCAAAACATATTAAAAATTTCTTACAAAGTGTTATATACAATTCAAATTATGTCTTTAAAGGTCCCAAACCCATATGGGTATGACTACCTTCTTCACCTAACATTTAGGACCCTAACGGAGGAAGTAGGTACCAATAAATTCTTTCTATCTTACAGGTACCCAAATCAAGACAAAAGGAGAAATGGATCTTGGATAGTGGCTGCTCCAAGCATATGACAGGAAATGAAAACATGCTATCAAATATAATATACGTGGATGGTGGGACTGTCACTTTCGGAGGCAATTCAAAAGGCTATGTCAGTGGCATTGGTGAAGTCATAAATACTAGTATATCTGACTCTCCTATCATTTCTAATGTGTTATTAGTTAAAAATTTGAAACATAATCTTTTAAGCATAAGTCAACTGTGTGATTAAAAAATTCAAATAATTTTTGGAAAGGATAAATGTAAAATCTTTGATGAGTATAAAAATTTAATTTTTGAAGGAATTAGAAATAGAAACAAATACATCTTAAACTTGAAATCAAAACAAAAGACTAATTTATGTCTAACCGTTAACCATGAAGATCCATGGTTGTGGCATAAAAGATTTTGCCACATAAATTTTAAAAATATTAATAAACTATCCAAAAAGGAATTAGTTAAAGGTCTACCAAAAATCAATTTTAAGGTAAAAAATCTATGTGATGATTGTCAAATTGGTAAAATTAAAAAGAGCTCTTTCAAATTAAAAAATAAAATTTCTACGATATAACCTTTAGAATTACTACATACAGATCTTTTTGGTCCTACACAAACTCGTTCATTAAATCATAATAAATATGTTTTTGTTGTTGTTGATGATTTTTCTAGATTTACATGGACTCTCTTCTTAAAACACAAAAGTGATATTTTTGGGATATTTAAAATTTTTGCTAAATGAATAATGAATTTATTTGATTTAATAATTATAAAGATTCGAAGTGATCATGGAGGAGAATTTGAAAATGAACTATTTAAAGATTTTTGTAACAAGAAAAGAATTAGTCATAATTTTTCAATTCCACAGACACCACAACAAAACGGTGTTGTAGAAAGAAAAAATCGAACTTTACAAGAATGTGCTAGAACCCTTTTACATAGTAGTAATTTACCTAAATCATTCTGGGCTGAAGCAGTAGCTACACCTTGTTATGTTCTAAATAGAGTAACACTTCGTCCATTAATAAAAAATACATGTTATGAAATACTTTATGGAAAGAAACCAAATGTCTCGTATTTCAAAACCTTTGGATCAAAATGTTTTTTTAAGCACTAAAGATAATCTTGCAAAATTTGATCCAAAAGCTGATGAAGGAATTTTTATTGGATATTCTGATAGAAGTAAAGCATACAAATTTTTTAATAAAAGAACTAATTCTATTGAGGAAAGTTTACATGTATCCTTTGATGAAAGCGTTCAAAATAATAAAATCTCTGATGAAGATGAAAACGAATTACAAAATAACACTAACATTAACGATCCAGAAACTAATAATATTTTAAGATCACCTCCTCGTATTCTAAAGGATCATCCGACAAATAATGTTATTGGAGACTTAAATTCAAGAGTTTCCACTAGACATCAACTTAATCAAATGAGTCATGTTGCTTTTATTTCATCGTTCAAACCTAAAAACTATAAGGAAGCAGCCAATGATGAATCATGGATTTTACCAATGCAAGAAGAACTTAATCAATTCGAAATAAATGAAGTTGGGAATTAGTCCCTCGACCAACAGAACAATCAGTAGTTGGAACAAAATAGATCTATAAAAATAAATCTGATGAAAATGGAAATATAATTCGAAATAAAGCTCTTCTTGTTGCACAAGGATACAACCAAGAAGAAGGAATTGATTATGAAGAAACCTTCGCACCTGTAGCACGTCTTGAAGCAATTCGTATCTTATTAGCTTTTGTAGTTCATCATAATATAAAATTATTTCAAATGGATGTCAAAAGTGCATTTTTAAATGGATATATTAAAGAGCAAGTATATGTTGAACAACCCCCACTTTTTATATACAAACAATTCCCTAACCATGTTTACAAATTAAAAAAGGCTTTGTATGGTTTAAAACAAGCATCTCGTGCTTGGTATGAAAGGTTAAAATCACATTTAATAAATTCTGGATTTGAAATTGGAAAAGTAGACATAATAAGACGATCCAGTCAACCCATGGACTTCTCCAACAAGACCATCTTTCTCACTGAATCGCTAGTTCAATCAAATCGATAACTTGTATTTCTTTTATGTTATGAATAACATGCATTGTCATGATGCATTATTATAACAATTTATTTCATTTTTGTTTGTAATTATTTAGTATGAAAATAAACAATTTTTCTGAATAAACATACAACAGACGTCTAACAAATAGAACAACAGACGTCTGTTCATAAATTAAACATTTCCTACAAATATGCCTCAGCACAGACATCTGCTAAAATTATGTCAGACGTCTGTTAACACTCTTGGGTTTCAAAAATAACTAGAACAGATGTTTGTCTCTATTCCCACAGACGTCTAATATACCTGATTACACTCATTCTTGTTATATCTCAGCTTAGACGTCTGTCAATAAATTAACAGATGTCTGAACAACCGCTAGAGAAATAATTTTACAATCCACAGACGTCTGTCTCACAATCAAACAGATGTCTGATCCCCTCTGCAACCGTTTCTCACCCCTACCTATATATTATCTTTTACCCATTCACTCTTCATTTTCACTTTTACCATTTTCTCAACCCAAACCCTAAATCCCCAAATTCAACTTCTTCAACAACTCAAATCCATGGCTCCCAAAAAGGCTTCCAATAAACACAGTCATGCCACTTCTTGGAAGCCATGAGCAAGTGTATCCTAATGATCATAAAGCTTTGTATGCTATTTTTGGAAACACTGGAGTAAATTGGGCACGATTTATTTTCAAGAAAATTAGAGATTCTTAGACCCCAACCAAACGAACTATACCGTATAGTGAATATCTTATGAGAATTTTCAGGTCATAGGGAATAAATCTTTATCTCTCCCCATATCCGGAGAAAGAAGTAGAGAAGAGTGGCATACGGTTTGCTGCTTTAATGCAATTACCTGATCGCCCTCCCCGAATCATTCCCTTTGAACAATGGCAAGCACAACAAAACCAACCTTAACAACCGGTACAACCTCAAAGGCGACAACGACAACGACCCGAAACTAGTGACCAAACCGAATATCATTCTAATCCTGATATCCAGGAAGCAAGACTAGATATTGGACATGAGGAAAGTATACAGGATGTTACTTTGCAGAATCAATGATTACTTTCGTTAAATCAAAAAAATTTAGATGCGAAAGTGACAAGGTTAGAACGTTATTTCTCCACACGTATGACAAAAGTTGAAAACACTTTGGATAACGTTGTGCACTCCCTTGGCAAAATTTATCGTAAAATTCATGGTCGTTCATCCTCCTCCCACTCATCATCAGCATCACCTACTCCTCCTCCATCTATACCCATTATCAGAGACGTACCAGCATAATCCGGCACTCAACAACAATCTCCTCTTGAACATGCTCCTGGTAAGGAAACAGCAACTGCTTTCGACAACGAGGGAGATGATGACTGGCCTCCTTACGTTGATCCCGATACTACTCAGCATGCTTTTCATGGACTTTTTATTAATGAGAATATAAGTTATAACGACGAATCTCAATGGGACTATTACGAAAATCATTCCACTGATCTACGGGGATACTTTACGGATGCCTAGGCACTTTATTAGCTTTTTACTATGCATTATGGTTTGCAATTTAACTTTATTTTCATTTGGCGCACTATGACTTTTGTTTAATATTGTATGTTGACATCTATGCTCTGTTTGCTATCAATGTGTCTTTATATATTTTTAATCATGCCAAAAGGGGGAGAAAAATGGGTATCATCAACTCAGGGGGAGCTGTACACGTATATGTTTGTCATCATCAAAAAGGGGGAGAATGTCAGACCCTAAGTTTTGATGCCGACAAACAATATACACATATATCATATGTTTAATGCAGGAACTATACAAGGAGGAGATACACAAGGGAAGAATCAAGATTACAAGAATACTTATTTATAAAGGGTATACATTTTCCTCATATAGTTAGATAGATTAAATGTAAAGTCTCCTTGATTAAATATGGAAATTTATTGTATCTGGACAAGAACAGACGTCTGTCCTATGAATAGACAGACGTCTGACTGTAAAATAAGATTTCTTCCTAACTCAGCACAGACGTCTGTCATATTCAAGGCAGACGTCTGTCTGAGGCTTTGGGTTGCAAATCTATCTTACAGAGACGTCTTTCTCATTACTAGACAGACGTCTGTATGTGTATTTTGAACTTTCAAAATACACATACAGAAGTCTGTCCTACAAGGGACAGACGTCTGAGTGGAGACAGATGCATTACAAGCAGGCACCTTTCCAAACTATCGTATCTTCTCTAAATCAGTTTTTCAAAAGATATCTTCTTTCAAAATGAAGAGTTCTCTTCCCTTTTTGCTCAAAAATCACAACTCTTGATAACAACTCTTTTTCTATTATAAAGACATCTAAGATTAAGATCTAAAACCACCTATTCTTCCTTTTAGATTTATAATCTATATCTCTGAAAAGCTCTCTACTTTCATTGCTTAAAATTTTCTATTTAAGCATTTCAAAATCCTTCTATATTCTCTTAGTTCTTCAAACAATCATATCTACTTAAGGAAAATATAGGAGCAATTTGTACAAAGAGGACAAAATCAGTGTTTGTAAAGGACACAAGCTTGTCAAAGTATATTCTTATTGTAAGCCTATTACTTCGGGCGAAGCGAGAGAAGTTTTTCTGTGGTTAACGAAAAGCCGAAGAGGTGCTTCGGAACTGGATGTAGGACGGGTGGTCCGAACCAGGATAAATAATTGGTATGCATAGTTATTACTTTACCTTTATTGATTGTTTACACATGTATATTAAGTACTTGCTATATCTCACATTCACATGATCCTAGCATAGACTTCCAGAATATTGTACACTACCATGTAATTCGATTAAAACAGTGACATTTGAAATCCACAGTCGACTTAAGTGGATTAGTTGATCTTAAGCGTTAACGCGAATTCGAATTAGAATATCGTATTTGTGCAAATAATATTCGATGAGTTTTAAACCATTGAATAAAATAATTATGTGCAAATGCTTTATTCAATTCAAAATAAAATTCGCTATAATTCATCTTCTAATGATTTAACTAATTCGCTATTGATATGGACGGTCGATGGTGAAATATAAGTCCAAAATCATGCAATCGTTTGTCTTGATTACAGAAAAGGTGGCATGAAGTATATGAATTCAAAGCATGATTTGCTATAGCAAACAAAAAGTCGCAACTGGACCTCAGCGCAAAAGTATATCAACAATAATGTTCATTTCGAAGCCATCATTTTTTCACAAGCAAAAAATACAAGCTCTGAGGGGCAAATGTTAACCCCGTTAAAACATTATTCAGAAATTGATACATCAACCACCTATTGAAGCGAGCAGTCGTGCATCATCGGATCGGTCGTGCAACATGATAATGGATCGTTCGTACACCGTTCTGGTCGATTGGGTACAATATAAACTATGGGATGATTTCAACATATGGGTCTGTACCATATTCGCATATGAAGCTATATGCTGTAATTCATGAATGACTCGACAAATGTAAATCATTTACATGATAAATGGCTCGTTCATCCCACAATAAAAGCAAATACATGAAAATAGAGTAGTGATCGCGCATATGATGCACGACACAGCTAACTCATTTGGTGCCCGCTCAAGGCGTCAAGACCGTTCAAGTCATGAGGCAGGGATACACCATGTCGTGTACATGGCATAAGCAAGCGATCAAGTCAAGGGTCAAATTCAAGTAATCCGCTACGATCTAAGTTATTCACATATGATTTGCATGGACATGTAGCAAATGCAAGCTTTTATGCCAATATGATAAGGAAGAATTTCCGTGCTCAATAGTAAGCACATGAATATAGAGAGTCATATCTTCCGTAAGAAGGAGAATGCATGAATAACATTAATCTGAGATGTATGCGTACATTATGAAGCACATGTGTGTAGGTATATGTATATGGTTAAACGTGCCATGCATATAAGCATTTACTGGAAGCACAATATAATACCAATATAGGCTCAGTCACACACAGAAACAACATGGTCATCAACTCTTGTTAGCATTCTGTAGAATACATGGAATGCATGGAATGTTCACTCTAAATACAAGGCAACACACGTAAAACCACCAAGGACCTTCAAGCCATGGACGTCCGCCTATGCTGATCCTGCATATTCTTAGGCCCTGGTCGAGCATCGCTTGCCAACCACGTGGCTCGAACATCCCACCTTACTGAAGGGTCGAGCGGGTCTCTAGTGAGAGGTCGAGCACCAGTGGTCGGACTTTGCCAACTGGTCAAGCAGTGGCCATGATCGAGCAGGCAATGTTTAAAGGCGGTTGAGCAACGTTCGCAGGTCGAGCAGGCCATGTTCATGAGAGGTCAAGCAGTCTCGACTGACGTAGGGTTGAGCATCACTTGTGTGTGGGGGTCGTTCATCCCAGCATCCGTTACGATCGTTCACTTATACAGTCCGTTGGTCGAGCACCTGGAAATAGCAAGGGTCGGTCACCACTGCCACAAGAGGTCGAACACCTGGGAGCAGCATTATGAAGCTAAATGAATGAACAAGAATATATAAAATGGATGAAATCTTTTGTAATTACTGATTCCATTTTTCACAAGATGACAAGAATGGCAAAGTGGTAATACTCGTTCCCATATTATGAAGCCGCGTAATTAGAAGCAGAGTCGGTCACGAGAACAGGATGGGTTGCACATCAATTCTTGGAAGGGTTGGTCGTGCAATTCTTGAGGGGTCAGGCAGTGAAAAAGGTTTAGTGGCAAAATTGTAATATCTTGGTTGGGAATGGTAGATGTTTCCATTTGCATATAGCTGGCTCCAGCTATCCAGTGGCAGTTTCTTAAATACGTGTATGTTCGATCCCTACCTTAAACACCATAATTACAGAATTGTCACTTGGTACTAACTTCACCTATAAATACCTCATTTCACCACCATTCAAGGGACCGATCTAAGCCACCCCGAAGGGTTGTCATTTCGGTTTCCACCGTTCTCAAGCTTCCTAAGCCTCATTAATGGCTTCCTAAGCTCACTCTATCTTCCTCCAACATCAAGCGTATCTCATCTTCTCCAAACACCATTAGTTCTCACTCAAGTTCAATCCAGGTGATCCCCAATTGCCATTACTCCTCTTTAATGCTCGGATTTAACACTAATTTCATGATGGAATTGAGGAAGATCATCCAATTTCCATTTGGTGAAGTACGGTTTACGTACCTATGGTGTTTGGACCAATTTCGGTTTAAACACCAAGGTTACAAGGTTCCTAATAATTTGTTTTAAAAGTAAAATATATTTCAATAAAAAATAAGTTTTCAAACAAAAGGCAATTTTGAAAATAAAAGTTTTATCCTCTCATTCCTTTGATTCCCTAACAAGTTACAGATTAATGCTGACTTTACATAACTCCTTAGTGGGAATTGTTAGCAGTCCAAGATATTATGCTAATTATGAGGTAATCGTAACCTTTAGCTTTGTCACTTGGTAAATGACTAAAGCGAGGACATGCGGCAGGGCTATGTGGGTTGCCTCCATTATGACATATTCATCCCATATTCAGTGTCCATCCTTTGTAATTTTTTGGGCATAATGGTCGTTTATCAACTGGGATGATTATATTTGGCGAAATCTAGAAAAGAAGTTGTCGGTCCTGAGTAGATGAGGTGTAAATTAATGTAGCCTTCCGTACATTGGATCTAGTGATGTATGGATTTTTTGGGTTTACCCTAACCCTTTCATAGTTGGAATATATTCTCCAATACAAACCTTCCGACTTGATTGTATACTATTATGTTAGAGCATTCCAGCTTTTTTTAATGTATTTATTTATTGACTCTAGACATTATTATAATACCATTGAATTATAGTAGAACTGTTTTAGTTATTGTAAGATAAAAACTTGTCTGTGTTTATGTGCGGTGTGGTCTTACGAGACACCTTTTATTTCAAAAATTATAAGTTAAAGAATGAATTGGCTGTTATTTAATTTTTCTCATGCTGGTTTACCAGATTTATATCGTGTTGTTTTATTATAATACTTGGATTAGACCGAGTATATTTCCAGGTTAGATTGGATATGGGTTGCCTTGAAGCTTCAAGAGAGGAGTTGAAGAGCCAAGGCGTATTCTCATATATTTCTTTATTTTTTTTCATTTTGTCCATTTATTGTATTCTTCAATATTGTAAGGATCCCATACTAGTTTATAGATTAATTAACTGATGCATGTATTAAATTTCCAGTCTTTATTTGTGTAAAAGATATTATTATATAGGAAAATAGTGCCAAGGAAAAAATTACGGGCTTTTCAGCCGTATAGACGACTTGCTTAAATTTTATTTTAAAGGACAAAGCATTAGATTTTAGGTATTAGTTTTATAGTGTGCATGGTATCAGAATTTGACTGTGAATTTTTAAGTGTTAGTTTTACGATGTGTATGGTACTAGAATTTAACTATCAAATTTAAAGTATCATTTTTCCGGTGTGTACAGTATCAGTTTTACAGTATTGTCCTTGAGAATAAATTTTTAATGGGTTGTCCTTGAGCTTAAAAAAGATATAAGGTTTTTCCTTCACAATAAATTCTTCATTATTATATTATAGATTTTCATTTCATTTCGAGATTCTGTTTAGTATATTCTTTCTTTTACCCCCAACAACCTCTCTCCGACACTTGATTGTTTGGCATGTAAATACCATGGATGCATGAGTGTTGACTTTAAGGGTTCAAAAGGCGGGACGTGGTAATAAATATCGTTATATTTGAATATCAGATGATCAGATCATCAAAACGATATTAAAAAGCATGAAAATATCACCTTTGCCTTGGATGGTAACAAAATTTGTATCATCAGGTCCAAAAAATGAGTTAATATACGCAAACTAGTTTAGTTGTTATCGGGATGTGTCCTTTGATTGTATGACCTCTAATTGCGTGAAAATATATTTAAGAAATTAAATAAATCAAATATTTTATATTAATAAAACTAAACCCTTTCATCACCGTGCTCTCTCTCTCATCTTCCGTTACTTTTCCATTACCTAGACAAAAGAAATGACTGCCTCATCCTTCTTCTCCTGCAAAAAATAATATGTACCAATCCGTTCAACTGAAAATCACGAAATGAGTTTTACTGAACTCGTATCGAAGAGATCTTCGTCTTGACCATTGGTCGGAAATAGTTGCGACATTAGTTGGCGAGATAATGTATTTGGAGTCGATCTTAGGTTATTGTTTTTTGGAGCTACAGGCGATGTTAGGCAGTGCCAAGTGCGATGATGGATTTCTAGTAAGAAGGAAAATTGAAGGCGATGTTTCAAGGTTTAGCCATTCATCCTAGTGAAACGCAATGTGTTGTCGCTAGCAATCCACCAGGTCAATATTTGCTTGAGAAGGTCAAGTCTCGAAGCATAGCATCCATCGTAGATCATGCATGTAGTGGAGCATGTTGATACTTCCAATGCACGAAATCGTTGAGTATTGAGGGGGAAAGGAGGAACGATGATGTCTTCTTGTATGGGTTTGGTGATGTGCTATAGACAAATTAGGGATTTGAGAAGAGGGATTAACAAATATGATTAAGTTAATTAATTTTTTAGTTAAATTAATTAAGAGTTTATTTAATCTTGAATCTTATATGATTTATATTTTTTTACATATGAGGTTCGTTGGATGATGTTTCATGCATTGCGCTTGTAACGGGGAGCTGTATGATGCAACAATGGTTTAGATTGCTTTTGTTAAGGTGAATGAGTTGTCTCTCATCATATTATGAATAAAATAACGTTTTAAAATGATTTTCAACTTGAAAATGCGATTTGCAATATATTTATACATATATCTTATTTTATAATAGGATCTTAAAAATATATTAAAATGGTATTAAATTATATGTCATATATTTTTCATTGACTCCTTATTTTTACAATATTGTTATATTTTTATCTCACAACGGTTCCTTTAGGTGTATCATGTGCATCGTATATGTGTTGTTATAAATGCTTATATAATATTATGAATGTTTATATGTTCATTGGCTACATGTGCTTAATTTGGTTGAATATGTCATTCGTAGGTGATATAATATTAGGAAAATATAATTAGTTAAAGTTTAGTGCATATCGATTGAATGTGCACGTGAGTACTCAAATGGTGTGATAGAGTTTTGCACACATGGATTGAGCACACAAGTGATAAAAAATCAAATAGATGAGATGAATATTTGGAGGAGTATTGGGGCGCGCCGAATGATATGAAGATGAAGGACAGTGAACTTAGGTATGTGCTTTGGACTTATATATACTACGCGTTTTCATTTGGTTTATACCTAGAGATCTAGGCTAACTACACTACCAAAATGGTATTAATAGACTATTGTAGAATTGTCTATGTTCATTGATTTGTCCAATTTTGAATTGATGATGAAGATGCTTCATAGAGCATGACACGATGATTCGTTCATTATTTGGCTTCGACTCGATGATTCTGAGATTGGGCGATAATGGTAATATAGCTGGAAGCGAGAACTTCGATGAAGTATATCTATAATTGAAGATGTAGAGTACATGACTATGAGTTGGTAGATATTATTATCAGAGAATGGTATGGGGCACACAATGATATTATATGATTAACAATGATTATCTAGAATCGATTCTAACCATGATGACTTCTAAGGTTAGTTGTAAGGTGTTAATCGACATTTTAGTCTTGTTCCCAAAAGTACCACAGGCCCGCTCGACTTATCCCATCATGTGTCACCAAAGCTCAAAATGTCGCCAAAACGTTGAAGATTCAAGCTTAGAAGGAATCGAGCGAGCGGTAGCCTCACAATTCTTCTAGATGCGAGTACTGCATCACCCTGTACTTCCTTGTGTCGGATCCAGGCCTCGTTCCATCTCACATCGCATCCAACTCACATCCATCGCATCACCAACCTCACATCACATCCCTTCATGCTTCCTCGCATCACATCACCTTGCACCACTCCTCCCTCACGCTGCATCCTCCCTACATCGCATCCCTACGTCCTCCCTATTTCTGAACGATGATGTAGGTACTATTGCATCTTGAGGGATGGGATGTAATGGTATCGCATCTTGAGGGATGCAATGTTGTAACATAACATCACATCCCTCAAGATGCAATACCATTGCATCCCATAGGATGCGATGTTATGGCATCCATCAAGATGCGATGCCATCGCATCGCTCGGATGCGATGCAACCGCAACCCTTGGATGCGATGCCACCGCAACCCTCGGATGTGATGCAAGTGCATCCATCGCATCCTCCCTACATCGCATCCCTCAAGATGCGATACCATTGCATCCCACAGGATGCGATGTTATGGCATCCATCAGGATGCGATGCCATCGCATCCCTCGGATGCGATGCAACCGCAACCCTCGGATGTGATCCCACCGCAACCCTCGGATTCGATGCCACTGCATCCATTGGATGCGATGCCATCGCATCTCTCGGATGCGATGCCATCGCATCCTTCGGATGCGATGCAACCGCAACCCTCGGATGCGATGCCACCACAACCCTCGGATGTGATGCCACTGCATCCATCGGATGTGATGTCATCACACTCCCTGGATGCGATGCCATCGCATCCCACTGATGCGATGGACCCGCTCCCTCCCTCCCCGCACGCTACAACACACACCCTTATGGGATGCAAGTTTTCACATCCTTTAGGATTCAAAAATGAGTATCCCACAAGGGAGATGCAATATTCTAAAGCGCAGCAAGGAGAAACGCGATTTTCTGGAATGAGCACTCCTGGGATGCAATTTTCTGTTGTGCAGTACCCATGCCTTACCTACTCCTACCTAACCCACTACCTGTAAATACCCCTTGCTCATTCTTCACAGGTTTGAATTTTTTACTGATTTGCCAGCGCTAAAAGTTATAAGAACTCCACTAATGGCAGCTTAGCTCTTGAGGAAGAAAAAGCTTAAGATTTACGTTTTTCAAGACTTCGCATACGCCAACTATGACTAAAAAATACATGAAAATACTTGTAAATGAATGCCTAGATGACGTTCAATGCTTGTAACTCATGTTTGAGAATAAAATATCAGCAAACTCCTATAAAGTGGACATAGGTCCCTCATGGATCGAACAACTACAAATCTCTGTGTTATTTACTACTTTCTGCACTTTATTTTCCCATGCGAAACAGTATTCATAAGTAATTAAGAATCTTTGGGTGTAACAACATTTTTTTCCATTAACATTCTTGTAACAAGCCGCATGTTTAACGATAATATATTTATATATATATATATATTCTTTAAGTATAACGTCGTTAATCGTTAACCGAGTATAGGTCCAAAAAGTCACATTTTGCATACGGATTAATTTGGACTCTAAACCACTTCCATTGAGATCAAAATGCCATTTGTGACTTTTAAAACTATAAAAACCGATACCCTTACAGTTGGTGAAATTTGGTCTTTTTTTCATTAGGTGTACGACCAAAATATCATTTTTTGCATATGGTTGAATTTGGACCCGAAACTACTTCCATTGAGTTAAAAATGTCGTTTATATGGTTGGAAACTATAAACTTCAATATATTTCAAGTTTGCGAATTTTGGGACTTTGGTTGGGGTTTCGATGGCTAAACCTAACCCACTCCTTATAACCAAATCAGCCCCTCTTCCTCTCATTCATCCAAGCGCTCAAAGAAAATAGAAAATGGGGGAAGGGAACGGGAAATAGAAATTCTTAAGCTAGGTATTGCAATTGGAAGCTCAATTCTTGAGTAAATCAAGTATAGGAACATGGTTAAACTTCTCCATCTCCTTCTTCATCTTCTCCTACATGCTTTCTCTCCAATTTCTAAAATTTCCTACGACCTAATTATTAGGAAATTCATGTATATGTGTTTAGGTTGAAGATTCTTGAGTTTTTGTCGATGAGTGGTTGATTTAGCTAAGCTTCTGACTGATTTCTTGCTTCTAGCAAGCAAAGGTGGGTTCTTCATGATCTCACATCTATGCCACAAGCTATTAGCTTGTATAAGTGTAATTTAATGATCATTTGAGTTTCCGTATGCTAGTGAATTTGGTAGGCTAGTGTAACTTAGCTGATTTCATGTGTAACTTAGCTGATTTCATGTATCTATGTTTCATTGAAAATTATCGTGAGGATTGTCCATCCGATCTAATTCATATCTACTAGTCTATTTGGTGATCTTGTAAAGCTCCGTTGTCACCCCAGCAAAATCCTAAGTCTTCACAAGCTGCTTGAATCACCTTTTGCATGCTTTGGTTTGGAATTTAGTTCACCTTTTGAGCTTATAATAAACATCATTGCAATCTTGTGTATATGAGTTTATGCATGTTAGTTTGGTTTTACGAGTTGCTTAGGCATGTTATAGAGGCTTCATTTTAGTTATAAACAAAATATATTATCACCAATGGTCCGAGCCCGACCAAAACCAATTGCACATTCATTTCATAGGCAAAATTATTATTTTCTTCAGCTCAGACGTCTGATCAAATAGGTCAGACGTCTGTTCAAACTCTCGGAAAAAATAAGAAATCTGATGCTTGTCAGTTCAGAAGTCTGAGCTGAGGCCTTAGACGTCTAATGCTTATTTCTGAACTGTTGATCTATGGAGGCCATGGTCAACGGTTTACGTCAATTTGAGCTCATTCCCGGCTAAGTTTCGGCCCATTTCTCCTTTGTTCATGACTTTTCAGTTTCTCTGGTTCGTAGATTTCTGCGTTTTGATTTCATGAACTTTCAATTCATTTGTGGTGATCGAAATTAAAATCGATAGTCGTGAGGTTTTGTTTATGTTATTAAAACATGAATTCTTTGTTCGATTGTTATTTCGATCGCTATTACACGAGATTTGCCACTTTGAAACAACATAAAAAGGGGCTTTAAAATCTATTAGTAGATACCAATCTTTTACTAAATGGTTTCAAATTCTACTTCATTATATGAAGTTATTTTCCAAATTGTTTTACTACCTACCAGTATATGATTTCATAAACCTTTTTCTTGTTCATATGAGAAATCTAATTAAGCGCCTTAGTAAAAACAAGGACTATGACCCCTTGTGTTCGCTTTGACGGTTAATTCTTAGACTCATTCGATTGAACACCGTGGCAATGATCATTTTGTTTTTCTAGTGGAATATACAACTTGTTCGTAATTATTCTAGTAGAGCAAGTGGTTATGGGACATGTAGCACAACTCTTATATTTACTAGCTTGTCATAGTTTACACTAAACTTGGTCAATTCTGATCAATTCGACCTTTTCTCACGTCGATGATCTCCAGATCATCCTGAGGTGCTTCAGCTCATGCAATCTTTGGATTCGCGATGATCTTCGGGTCATCCTTAGGAACCTCGGTTCATCTCGGTTGAGTCTTCGGACTCCCTTTTCATTTATCAATCTTAGTTTCATTGACATATATGCTATCAATTCTCGTATTGATATTAATTTATCAATCTTAGTTCCGTTAACATATGTGCTATCAATTCTCGCATTGATATTAGTTTATCAATCTTAGTTTCGTTGACATATGTGCTGTCAATTCTCGTATTGATAATAATTTATCAATCTTAGTTTCTTTGTTATGGAGATATCCTTGTATAGTGTCGAGATTTTCTTTGGTATATTTTTTGGACATATCGAGCCTTCACATTTACTTATGACCATTGTTGTTATTACTCCTATGTCATCATCTATTTATATCTGTATTTCTATTTTAGGTTATTATGATGAGTACAGCTAGACTGATCCGTTTATTGTTTATTTTCTTATAAATAATACTCGGGTCAGACCGTGTATTACAGGTACCTCTCCTTGACTGTATCATGTGCTAGTCTTCCTTTTTGTTAACTGCACTTGTTTTAGTATTTTAATCTTTCATGTGTTTGAGATTGTGAATTTTATGTGTACATATTCTTTTGTGTTGTGCATGTATCTATTATTTTATGATATAGTGGATCTTGCATGACCACTTATATTATGACCACCACTTCTGTTGTATGATCCATATCTATTTCCGCCTTAGTGATATGAATATTTGTGTCTTACTCTGATTTTATTGTTATGTATTTTATATTGCTTTCTGAATTACATACAGCCAATGTGTAGTAGATTTGACTTGATTTAGATGTGTTGGATTTTCTCATGAGATTTATAAAGTTAGACCATATTATCTGACATATTTAACACTCGTTCAAAGATAATATATAGATGGTCGTTCCTCGACAGCCTTATTCTTCGGGTTAGTTGACACCATTGCTTGCAATGGCCTTGGCTAGCACGAGTATAGAAGTGGGGCGTTAGACTTGGTATCTGGGACAAGTTCGGAACAACATAAAATATTATAGCTAGGATCATTGTCCTATGTTTCTTAGGAAATAGGCGATACAAACTCCAAGTTCTTCCATTCGTCTATTCCTAAGAAGAATAACATCCTTTTGATTCGCCAGATTCAGCACCCAATCTCTCCTTGACTTCATCTCCAGAGAGAGTTAAAGAGATGATTGTGTCCCATTTCCAGTCCTTTCTAGGTGAATCTTCGGTGCACATCCTGACCCTTCGCTTCTACCTTGTATTCCCATAGTGTTTCTACTGTCTAATGATGTCGACCTTGTTGCTCGTCCTTCACCCGAAGAAATCCGGGCTTGCGTCATCGCTCTCAGCAAGGATAGTGCTTGCGGCCTAGATGGTTTCGACAGTATGTTCTACAGGTGTGTTTAGTCGATCATTCAGGCGGACTTCTGCCTTGCCATTCAGTTTTTCTTCTCTAGTGGCGCCCTTACTATGGGATGGACTCCCACCAATCTTATCCTTATCCCGAAGTGCGAAAATCCCCGTTCCTGTGTAGATTTCCATCCAATCAGCTTATGTGACTTCTCTAACAAGGTTATCTCCAAGGTGTTAACTTCGAGGCTAGCACCTTTTCTGGATCGTGTCATCTCTTCCTCTCAGGTTGGGTTCATCAAATCACATCTGATCACGAACAACGTCCTTTTAGCTCAGGAACTGATTTCTCCGATTGATCGTAAGATCGGAGGTTCTAACATGGTCGTCAAGCTGGACATGGCAAAAGCTTACAATCGTATGTCCTGGTTTTTCATCAACAAGATCCTTAGGGCTTTTGGTTTTCCTGAATTTCTTATAGATTATATCGAGAGGCTCATTTCAAACTGTCGATACTCTATTCTCATCAACGGATCGGCCAACGGCTTCTTCAAATCTACTAGGGGTCTTCGTCAGGGAGACCCCCTATAGCCGACGCTCTTTGTCATAGCCGTTGAGGCTTTCGTCAAAGGTTTGCACTCTGTGACGATAGCTGACCAGGTTCACAGGTTTGGTATCCCGAGCAGTTGCCCCTCATCTCTTGGCTATCATTTGTAGACAACATCATCATTTTCACTAATGGTGATCGTCGTTCTGTACGTCGTCTTCTTAGCTTCATCCACCAATACGAGAGGAGCTCTGACCAGCTCGTTAACTCTACCAAAAGTTGTTTCGTTCCTGCGAAAGACTTGTCTCTGATTAGGTCTTCTTGGATCAAAAACTAAACCAGATTCAAGGTTGCTTCTTTCCCCTTACCCTACCTTGGTATTGTCCTATATCGTGGCTGTAAGCTCAATGTTATCTTCTATCCCCTGACGGACAAAGCTAGGGTAAGATTATTAAGTGGAATGTGACACTTCTCTCTCAGGCAGGAAAACTAGTCCTCATAAAGTCAGTTCTTGACTCTATATGATCACATGTCTTCATTATTATGACTCCTAGTTCCTCTTTCTTCTGCTCTTACCAGTCCCTGGCTTCATCCTTTTTCTAGGGTAAATAGGACAACGCTAAACGTCATCAATGGATTTCTTGGGAAGTCGTTTGTCGTCCCAAAAGCGAAGGAGGCCTCGGTCTTTGAAATCCTAGAGAAATCTGCTTTGCCTACGCTTTCAAGCTATGGGTAAGGTTCGAAGCGAATGACTCTCTTTGGGAAAATTTTCTCCATGCTAAATACCACATACTTCAGGTTACGAATTTTACTAGCATCCCATCCTATGCTAGTGAGATGTGGAAACGGATGCAATTTGTGAAGTCCTTCTCTGATTCACACGATGGCGGGTCAAGTTGGGACGGTGGGCCTTTCTCCATAAGTGCGACTTGGAGCTCGATCCGGTCCCCTTCTCCAATGCTACATATCTTCTCTTCCATCTGGGATGTTCATATTCCCCTGGAGGTTTCTCTGTTTATGTGGCGGGCTCTTCTTGATGGTTTACACTTGAAGTGAACCTTCAAAGGATCAGTATTCCACTCGTGTCTTGCTGTAGATGCTGTCGAGCAGGTGGCTTGGAGTTCAGCGCTCATTGGTTTTTCTTCGGTACCTGTGCCAGATCCGTTTGGAACTACTTTGGAAACCTGATTGGTCTCCGTAGTAATGCCTCTTACCTCACAGATTTACTGCGAGTCTAGTCGTATGACATCTTCGACAAATCTGCTCATGCTATCCTTTTTTGTCTGCATCCTTGTCTTGTTTATTGGCATCTTTGGTGCTTGCATAATAAGGCAATCTTCGAGGGCTCTCCTATGGACCCTCCGTCCATCATTCAGAAGGTAAGAAACGATGTGTTTCTAGCCTTTTAGGGCAGACCCTTCAAGGGAGAAATAGGCTCCCGCTCCTCTAGCTTGGCACGTTTTCTCGACATCACCATTAGATCCTCGTCTCCCCATGTCGGGATTGGCTGTCTTTTTTTTTTTGTTTTTTCTGCTGCATATATCTCCTAACTCCACCCTTAATCTTATGGTGTTCTCTATTTGTTCAGGTCCTGGCTTTCTTCAGATTCTTTATGTGCGTGGTGGGCTTGTACGGCCTGGTTATCTTCCTAGGAGCATATGGGACCTGATGTTCCTACGGACGCTTTTTGGACACAACTGCCTAGGGAAATCTTGAGTTTTCTTCTATTGATGCCCACCCTTGGTTTCTTGTAGTCGGCCTTGGCTACATGGTGCTGCTGACACTTGGTTCTTTTGGCTGGCTTCTATGATCCGACTCTTGTACCGACTGACCGTCTTAGCTCTGCTGGTTTCTTGTACTTTGTTATATTCTGATCCTCTGTATGTGTGTGTTCCTATATAGTTAAAGCCCCGCTAAATCCTAGATAAATTCCCACTATAACCCGTAGCGCCTTCTACTGCTACGCTATTTCAGTTTAGCCCCGATGAAAAGTAGATCCGCTTCTAGCCCCGCTATTTTCCGCTGCACCCGCTAAATCAAGGTTTTTAGCATCCGCTTTAGCAATATTAATATACGAATCTTGATTTGACTAGTTCTCTTTTTAATAAATTCAATAAAGTTAGTTTGAAGAACTAAATTGAAGGAACAACTGCCCAATATATGGTAAAAATCTACTATAGTCAGAAAATCTAATGTACATAACCATGACATTGTTTGATTTTGTTGCATAAGATTAGTTAATATTGATTTCTTCTATACATGTAATATGAGAATGATAATTAATTAATTTTTAAATATTTGGTTTTACATCTAATGAACCATTTTGTGCCTCCGCTATATCCCTACTATTTCCCCGTGTTATCCCCGCTGCACTTTTTACATCTCCACCGCAATAGAACCACAAAGCACTTTAACTGCTCAGGTGTGTGCACAGAAGCTGTAGATTTCTCTACAGATCTATTTTTTTGAGCCTTGGTGAATGGCTTGATTCTCCTTTTGTTTATTTATAAATACATCTTTGAAAAAAAAAGTTTCTTAGGAAATAATGTTTAGGATTTTATTCGAGTCTTTGGACCAGTCTTATCCTATCTTATATCTTGATCCTTTGACCAATCAATTTTAATTAAATCTACCTTTTTCCTCTTCTCTCTTTTAGAGGAGAAGAATGGTTAGGAACATACTTTTCTTCTTTAGTTACTCTTACATTTTGTTAGTTAGATGTAATAATTAAGTTCGTTGCCCATATCTATTACTATCAAGATGTCTTTAGCTTTCTTTGGGTGATGATTTAGTAATCATTTAGCATCATTTAGTTGCTTGTTGCATATAAGTAAGTCTTGTTTTTTCGGTTGAATTAGGACTTTAATTAAATGTTTTGGTAAAAACAAGGGGGTCGACACTCTTGCTTTTACTTTGGCGGATAATTTATATACTTAGGCAATTGAAATTTTTTGTATCCTAGCTGGTCACTTAAGTCTTAGCTAAGCAATGATTTTACACTTTTAAGTTATCTAGCTCATTTTTATGAAGTGGCAATATATTGTTCTTATTGGCCTTTTAGGAACTTTCCTGTTGGACTTGGTTCGGAGGTGTATCTACAGGTGCATTGCCAATTTGTCCAAGTTCAATTTTTTGGTTCGTTTGACGTGTTTATAGGCTCGACGACTTACCAATTTCAGCGGTTCGTCTGATATGTTTATAGGCTCATCGATATCCCATTATTATGGACTGATCTGATGTGTTTACAGGCTCATCGATGATCCAAACTTATCGATTCGTCTGACGTGTTTACAGGCTTGTCAACTTACCAATTTTAGTGGTTCGTATGATGTGTTTACAGGCTCATCGACATCCCGTTATCACGGATTCATCTGATGTGTTCACAGGATCATTGATGATATGAACTTGATGGTTCGTTAATGAGTTTATAGGCTCGTTGATTTACCAACTCCAGTGGTTCGACTGATGTGTTTATAGGCTCATTGACATCCCGTTATTGTGGACTCATCTGGTGTGTTTACAGGCTCATCAATGGTCAATCTTGCCGGTCCGTCTGACGTGTTTATCGGCTCGTTGACTTACCAATTTTAGCGGTTCGTCTAATGTGTTTACAGGATTATCGACATCCCGTTATTGCGGATTCATCTGACAAGTTTACAGGCTCATCAATGATTTGAACTTGATGGTCCGTCTGACGTGTTTACATGCTTGTCGACTTACTAATTTCAGCGGTTCATCTAATGTGTTTATAGGCTTATCGACCTCTGTTTCTTAAGGAATTCATCTGATGTGTTTACAGGCTCATCGATGATCCAAAATTGTTGGATTGCTGATGTGCAAATGCTCTTCGACTTTCCTTTTCAGCAGTTCATTTGATGTGTTTACAGGCTCATTGTTGATCTGAACTTGATTGTTCGTCTGATGTATTTACAGGCTCATCGACATACCAATATTAAAGGTTTGTTTGACATGTTTATAGGCTCGTCGACTTACAAATTGAAGAGGTTCATCTGATGTGTTCACAGACTCGGTGATGTTCAAAACTTTGCTTGTTCATGTGATTGCATCCAGGTGTATATCCGCGATAGTTAGTTTTGTATGTGTACATATCTATGTACGTTTACGAAAATATCATGTGATGAGTTGCAACCTCATGGTGAACAGAGTTGTTTATCCTTTCACCAAGTTCAAAATGAGTTGACTTGGTGACTTTTGATTCGGAATTAGCCATTTCTTTCTTTTGGCTACTTCCGTGTTCATGAATGTTCAAACTCTTTCCGTGAAGAGTGGAAGAGTGGATGTTCATTGCATGCCTATATGCCTGCCTTGTATGTTCGAGTTTTGTGATGATTTTTAGGAATGTATTGGCCTAATCACTTAAACGTCTATAGTTGATATTCTAAAAGAATCATCCATTTTCGACATCTTTTATTGGTAATATCCTCGAGAATTTGAAAACAAATGATTTTAAGTTACTTAAGATTTTTCCAACTTTTACCATTTATCAAGTTCGCATGATTTAGACGTTGTTAGTGAAAAGTTAGAGACGTGCTAATATTTCAAATTTGATATTTTTGGAGTTTATTGTAAACTTAAAAGTCCAATTTATTTACTTTTAAAATATTAGAGACCGTGCTAATATTTCCAATTTAGGGTGTATAACCTGGATTTTTATTTCTCGATCTTGTTTCCCCAACGAGATCATCTATCCTTGTGAATGTGATGTATATGACCATCATATATATCCTTTTTAATATAAGAAAGTTTTATAAGCTAGAGTACTTTTAGAAATTTTATAAGGGATAAAATCTTCTAGCTAAAACATGATAAGGAATGTTCGACAATTTTGGATAGTCGATATTTCCAACTTTAATTTGATTGATTAATTAGTTTGTGTTGAAAATGTAAGAGTATAGGTTTATAATTTACAAACTTATTAAATGTTAAAAAAATTAATTAAATTTAATTAAAACGAGCTTTCTGCGTAGCGGTAGTTTGTAATTTTGGGAAATGAACTTTAAACGAGTATGTAGAATCCAATATAAGTCGGAATTCTTGAAACAAGAATTATCCGGGCCTATTGAATTATTATTTTCTAATGAAAGAAATTTTTTTGAATTACATCTTGTAAGTTTCTAATTATGTCTAAACTAAATTTTCGGAGAAATCGTAGTAAGGTATTTTGCGGTTAAAATTTAAATAATTATTGAAATTTAGGGTTTAGAAAATATAGAATTTGAGAATGAAAATTCTAATTTCTTAAAGACACTTATGGGAATAATAAGCTAGTTTCTCGTAAATGTTCGTGACCTTTATTTGAACATTATACGTATATATACTTAATTTATATAGTGATGAATAACTCAAAATTAAAATTTTATTTGAAAGTGAGTTTTGAGTTAATGTACCTTTAAATAGATCTTGTTGATGTGTGGTTGTTATTTATATTGAGTTTTTCCTTAGTACTTGTGAGGACGCAATTTCTTTAAGGGGGGAAGTCTGTAACAACCCGCATGTTTAACGATAATACATTTACATATTTTATTTAAATATAACGCCGTTAATCGTTAACTGAGTATAGGTCCAGAAAGTCACATTTTGCATACAGATGAATTTGGACTCTAAACCACTTCCATTGAGTTTAAATTGTCGTTTGTGTCTTTTTAAACTATAAACACCGATACCTTTACAACTAGTGAAATTTGGTCTTTTTTTCATTGGGTGTATGACCAAAATATCATTTTTTGCATATGGTTGAATTTGGACTCGAAACCACTTCCATTGAGTTCAAATGTCGTTTTCGTGGTCGAAAACTATAAGATTCGATATATTTCGAGTTTGCAAATTTTGTGGCTTTGTGTGAAGTTTAGATAGCTTAACCTAGTCACTCCTTATAACCAAATCCCGCTTCCTCTCTTTCATCCAAGCACTCAAAGAAAATAGAAAAATGGGGGAAGGCAATGAGAAAAAGAAATTCCTAAGCTAGGTTTTGCGATTGGAAGCTGAATTCTTGAGGAAATCAAGTACAGAACTCGGGTAAGCTTCTCCATCTTCTCCTGCACACTTCCTCTCCAATATCGGAAATTTCCTATTACCTAATTATTTGGTACTGTATGTATATGTGTTTAGGTTGAAGATTCTTAAGTTCTTGTCGATGAGAGGTTGATTTAGCTAAGCTTTGAATTGATTTCTTGCTTCTAGCAAGCAAAGGTGAGTTCTTCATGAACTCACATGTATGCCACAAGCTACTGGTTTGTAAAATTGTAATCCAGTGTTCATTTGAGTTTGCATATGCTAGTGAATTGGGTAGGCTCGTGTAACTTACCCGATTTCATGTATTTATGTTTCATTGAAAATTATGATGAGGATTGTCCATCCGATCTAATTCGTATGCTACTAGTCTATTTGGTGACCTTGTGAAGTTCCGTTGTCTCCCCGACAAGATCCTAAGTCTTCACAAGTCGCTTGAATCACCTTTTGTGTTCTTTGGTTTGAAATTTAGTTCACTTTTGAGTTTACAATAAAAATCATTGCAATCTTGTGTGTATGAGTTTGTGCATGTTTGTTTGGTGTTATGAGTTGCTTCGGCATGTTATAGAGGCTTTATTTTAGCTTCTAAACATCATATATTATCACCAATGTTCTGAACCCAACCAAAACTAGTTGCACATTCATTTCATAGGAAAAATATTTATTTGCTTCAGTTCAGACGTCTGATCAAATAGGTCAGAAATATGTTCAAACTCTCGGAAAAATAAGAAAATTGTTGTTTGTCAACTCAGATGTCTGAGTTGAGGCCTCAGACGTCTGATGCCTGTTTCTGGACTATTGACCAGTGGAGACCACAGTTAACAGTTTAGGTCCATTTGAGCTCATTCCCAGCCGAATTTAGGCCCATTTCGCCTTTATTTATAACTTTTCAGTTTCTCTAGTTCGTAGATTTATGTGTTTCGATTTCGTGAATTTCGATTTATTCGTGGTGAACGAAATTATAATCGATAGCCGTGAGGTTTTGTTTACATTATTAAAACTTGAATTCTTTGTTTGATTGTTATTTCGATCGATATTACACGAGATTTGCCACTTCGAAACAATATAAAAAGGGGTTTTAAAATTTATTTGTAGATACTAATCTTTTACTAAACGGTTTCAAATTCTACTTCATTATATGAAGTTATTTTCCAAATTGTTTTTCTATCTACTAATATGAGAAATCCTTTTAAATGACACCCCTTGTGTTTGCTTTGATGGTAAATTCTTGGACTCGTTCGATTGAACACCGTGGCGGTGATCGTTTCGTTTTCCTAGTGGAATATACGACTTGTTCGTAAATATTTGAGTGGAGGAAGTGGTTATGGGACATGTAGCTTAATTCTTATATTTACTAGCTTGGCGTAGTTTACACTAAACTTGGTCAATTCTGATCAATCCAACCTTCAGGTCACATCGATGATCTTCGGATCATCCTGAGGTGCTTCGGCTCATGCGATCTTCAGATTTGCGATGATCTTCGGATCATCCTTAGGAACCTCGGTTCATCTCGGTTGAGTCATCAGACTCCCTTCTCGTTTATCAATCTTAGTTTAGTTGACATATGTGCTGTCAATTCTCGTATTGACATTAATTTATCAGTCACAGTTTCGTTGACATATGTGCTGTCAATTCTCGTATTGATATTAATTTATCAATCTTAGTTCCGTTGACATATGTGTTGTCAATTTTCGTATTGATATTAATTTCTCAAGCTTAGTTTCTTTGTCATGGAGATATCCTTGTATAGCGCCTTGATTTTCTTTGAGATATCTACTGAACATATCGAGCTTTCACATTCACTTGTGACCATTGTTGTTATTACTCATATGTTGTCATCTGTTTATATCACTATTTCTATTTTGGTTTATTATGATGAGTACGCACTTGTTTTAGTAGTTTTATCTTTTATGTATTTAAGACCATGACACTTATGTGTACATATTCTTTTGTGTTTTACATGTATATATTATTTTATGATATAGTGGATCTAGCATGACCACATATATTATGACCACCACTTCGGTTGTATTATTCATATCTATATTGCCTTGGTGATATGAATATTTATGTATGACTCTGATTTTATTATTATGTATTTTATATTGCTTTCCGAATTATATATAGCCACAATGTGACGGCCTGCCCCGCATCAGTCGACATTTCACTGAAATGCGTTGTACTGATGTCCAACCAGCACGGAACGGTCGCCAAAAGAAAGGAAAAGGAAAGGGATTTGAAGAATTGAATTAGCACAGAACCTGTAACATATCTCACAGCGCATGGAATAAAATATAATAATAAAATACTTAACATAAACATGCGAGACAGTGCATAAGCTGAAAACTAAATCAGAACCATTATAGCAGCGGAAATCCAAAATACAGCTTATTACAACTTAAAAATACTGTCTCTAAAGCAAAAAGGAAAGGCACACTACTAATGCCCAAAGTAGTGACCAGCTGCGACACAGGGAGAATATCTATATATCATACGTAGAAGCCTCCTGCTCGTCTCCGGATCAGCTACTCGTGCATACCACCTAACCTGTCTCTAGTCTGCTCGTGTGAGCACCCAGAGTAATAAGAAGAGACATAAAACTCTGGGTCAGACAAAAGTCTGGTATGAGCGATAAGCAACTAAACAGAACAATAACAGGTATACTAAACCATACCTGAACCTGGACCTGCAACCAAAGAGTTAGCACTACATATCGTACAATACTCTAAGGTGCCTCAAAACAAGTGGTGTAAAGATACGGGGGTGGGGGTGTGCATGTCATAATGATAGCAAACAAATCAATCATAGCAACCATCCTCACATCTCTCACTCAGTGCGTAAAGAATACGATGCCCACCACTGTAAATCACTAGACTCATCGAAGTAGTGACGGAGTTCGACTCTGTACAACTACTGCTACAACCAAGCTTACCCACATGGAATCATGACCAAACCTTTTCAATGATCCCACTTCATTGGTCTATAGCTACTTTTAGTCGTACCTAGGTCACTACATACTATGACCCTGAATCCGTTCACGTACTTCCCATACATAGTGATCCAAAGATACAGACATCGACAACTCCTTAGCACACGTCCCGCAGCAAAGCCCAATCATGAAGTGAACTCATTGGTTCCCAACTGGGTCCGGGATCCTAAGCTTTAACTTCCATTTGGACTACCTTTGCATCACGGGTTATTGGTTTCCTCCTGTTCGGGTCGGTCGGTCAAGAACCTTTCATTCTGGTCGGTTTTCATCATCTCTACCCTGGTCGGTCGGTATTGCCCCCTGGTCGGTCGAACACTTCACCATTCCTGGTCGGTCGTACTTCACCATCCCTGGTCGGTCGAACACTTCACCACTCCTGGTCGGTCGTACTTCACCATCCCTGGTCGGTCGAACACTTCATACAGGGTCGGTCGTGATGTCCTCCTTCTATTGGGGTCGGTCGTGAGCTCGGGTCGGTCGGTCAAAACCCTCCCCTGGTCGGTCTAACTCGACCCGAAGAAAACCTGCACCATTTCAGCAAGCTATTTTCGCCTCTCGATGGCGTTTTCAACCATTCTAACTTTATAATGCAATCATAAATCATGTCAAACAGTCATAGCAACATATGGGATAGACCACAAACACCAAAACATAAATCATAGCATGTGAAATAGATCAAACATACCTAAAAAAAACCATATTTTCCCCTTAAACATGTTCAAGCAAACTTAATGATAGAATTAACAAAATTTAACCAAATTAGCCAATTTTTCTAACATAGGACTAAAATAATATTTTAGAATTTATAAATATTTTTCCAGATTTTTAACATGCATAAATTCGCTAATTTCCACTAATCACCCCTTAATCCTCTAAATTCCGGGATTTGCAAAATTAGTCGAAATTAACCCAAATTCATATCAGAGGCATAAAATGATGTTTTAGAATTTTAGGAATTTTTCTAGATTTTTATGAGTTATAATTTCGCTAATCTTCGCTAATTACCCTAATTAGCCGTAATTAGTGTAAAACAAAGCAAATCACTCACCTTTGGCACAATTAAACTTTCAGAACTGAAACTCCTCTGATATAGATCCAATCTCTATGTGTTCCAGCAACTCTCTCTCTGATTTGGTGCTAATCCTCCTTGATTTGATGTAGTTTTGCTTGATCTTCGATTAGAAAGTGATTAGAGGTGATTTGGAGTGAAATTAGGAGGTAGAAGCCATTGTTAGGGATGAAGAGAAGGTTTGAGGCGGCTGGAAAACGACTAAAAACCGAAATCCCTAACCCCATCAGTCCTTGAATACCCCTAAACCCGAAATCCCCCATTGGGCCTAGCTGCTAATCACCCGGTTAAGCCCGATTAGCTGTTTTTAACCCGCAAAACCTTAACTCAGCCATATCTCCCAAACGGTAAGTCCGTTTGGCTATTATGACCACTCTACGGGAAGAGAAACCATCATCCGAGCTAATGGAAGTGGTCTCAGGTCAAAATTCCCTTCCAGTCAAAAGTTATGGACGAAACAAGATCAACTAGGGGCAAAACAGTCATTTAAAAATCGACAAAAATCATGAACATGGGAAATGACCCAACTAGTCGTCCCCCAAAAGCACATGACCATACGACTTATCAAGAAAAAGAAATAAATATTCTACGATCCTTCGATGCGTAGAATGCGGGTTGTTACATTCTACCCTCCCCCCCCTAAGAAATTTCGTCCCCGAAATTCCTTAACCCAAAACATACAAAGGATCCCGCATGCCTATCAATCATTTACAAACAATAAAGCATACAAAACAAACAAAGCAAGCCTATCCTAGCATGCAGAATAACTAAATCGAAACCAAAACCTTACCAAGCAAAGATTTCTGGATACGTCTTCCTAGTACTCTCCTCTGTTTCCCAAGTACAGTCACTCTCATTCTCTCCCTACTGAAGCTTTACTAGTTTCACCGCTTTCCTTCGAAGTAGCTTCGTATCGTACTCGACAATAAGCATCGGCTTGCGGTTCCCTACCTCCTCAGGTCCTACTTCGGCATCGTCCAACTGACCAAGTGAAATAGTCATATCGGGGTCATGCACAAACTTCCTTAACGAGGAGACATGAAATACATTGTGAACTCCTGCCATCTGGTCTGGTAACTCTACCTTATATGCCAAATTTCCAACTTGCTCAATAACCGGGAATGGACCAACAAATCTTAGTGCCAACTTTCCTCTTTTACCAAAACGAATCACACTCTTCAACGGAGAAATCTTGACGAGTACCATGTCACCCACGGAGAACTTAAATCTCTTCGTCTCTTATCAGTATAACTCCTCTACCTATCTTGAGTGGTCTTCTAATACTCGATTCACCCTATCTGTTTGACTGTCGATACCCACCTCCCTCCTAGAGATGATTTCCAATAGGTTAGGATCGTTCCTCTGACTGGAACCAATCCACTCAATCAAAACCGATCTAATCGTCAAGCGTACTAGCGTTTCTGAATCCAATTCGCTCTTAGGTCTAAAATCATATTCCGTGATATACTCTAGTTGCTTCCAACCTAGAAACATAACCCTTAGACTGACATGTCTCCAACTCAATGCACTCGATGAAAAATCGCCACAACTATTTATCTCTCACGTAAACCATCCTTGTCGGACTCGACATTCCCAAAGCACAAGCCCCAAAGGCCTAAACCAATATCAGACAAGCACCCAAGGAATATCTCCTCCGAATTCAGAAAATCTACGTGATATGATACTAGCAAAACAACCAAACAAAAGCTTGATTCTTCTTTGTCAACTGAGTCAACGGTGCTGCTATCTTGGAAAAATCTTGGATGAACTTACGATAATGTCCAGCTAATCCCAAGATACTTCTTACGTCTGTTACATTCTTGGGCGTAAACCAATCTTTCGCCGTAGCCACTTTTGAAGGATCAACGGCAATACCATTCTCTGAAACGACATGGCCCAAGAATCTCACTTCGCTTCCAATTGGTGTTTTCTCAACACCTCCATGGCTATCCCTAAATGTTACTTGTGTTCTTCCTCTGTCCTCTAGTAAACCAAGATGTCGTCCACGAACACAAGAACAAACTTATTCAACTGGTCTCTGAATACTCCATTCGTAGGATCCACAAAATATGCCGGGGCATTGGTCAGCCCAAATGGCATAACCAACCATTCATAGAATCCAGACGGCGTCCGAAATGCCGTTTTAGCTATACTCTCAGCTTCCACTCTAAGCTGATGAAAACCTGTCGCGAGATCCAACTGAGAAAATACTCTCGCGCCACTCAACTGATCGAACAAATCATCTATCCGCGGCAGAGGGTACTTATTCTTCCTCGTCACTTTATTCAACTCGCGGTAGTCTACACACAATCGAAGGGAACCATCCGCCTTGGTAGCGAACACAACTGGTGCTCCCCACTCAGAAACATTCCTTCTGATAAACCCCTTCTTCAAAAGATCGCTGACTTACACCCCGAGCTCTCGCTGCTCCCTTGGTGCCATATGATGAAGTGGCATCACTATAAGTCTGGCATCTTTCACTAAATTAATACGGAACTCAATCTCTCGATGTGGTGGAAACCCGGTCACTTCTTCGAAGACGTCCGGATACTGGCCAACCACGGGCACAACTGACAACTCATCATGCGGGATGTCGAGGGAATTTAGAAAACTAGCCACTACCCTCTTACTGGGTAGACCACCAAACACTACCCTCCGCCCATCATCCGCTCTAACTGTCACCAACGAGCCCTCACAGTCTACCACCATCCCGTATCTTTGGAGCCAATCGACTCCCAAAATAATGCCAAACCCAGTAAAGCCCAAAACAAAGCAATCACAAACAAACATGCATCCATGACTCGATAAGACCACATTACGGCAAATCATACTAAGGCTAGTCGAACCACCTATCGGGTTCGTCACAACTAAAGGTCTGTCGACTATCTCGGGTTCCAATCCCAACCTATCTACCAAGTCACTAGATATGAAGGAACTGGAAGCTTCGGTATCAAACAAAACTCTAACAGGAACATCTTAAACAGAAAGCATACCTTGGATAACAAAATTCTTTCCCTCCTCCGCTGCAGTTGGGGCATTCGACGAAGAAGGAACAACACTGATAGCATATGCTTTCACGATCTGCTTCTCTTTCAAAGGTTGTGGACACTTATCCTTTTGATGTCCGACTTGTCCACAGTTAAAGCACTTCCTTTCCCCAGGCTTTTCTTGACAATCTCTGGCGTAGTGGCCCTTCTTGCCACAACTAAAGCACTCGCCATCTTTCTTATTTTTCTTTTTCTGACCATCCTTAACCTGGTCTTGTTTCCTCTTGCTCTGAGAATTCTTCTTGCCTTCACCACTTGCTTGCGGCTTTGGCTCCTCTGTAGATGCAATAGCAACCTTAGTCTTCGACTTAGGGAAAAGGCTCTCAGACCTTAATGCTTTTCTTACAATAGACTCAAACGTCTCGTCGATATGGTTTACAAGTCTTTCCCCCAAGTACCCATCCAAGCCAATTATAAACTTCTTGTTCTTCTTCTCGACTGTATCGATAAGGGACAATCCATATTTCGATAAAGTGTTGAATTCAGCAATATACTCCGAGACTGCCCTGCCATTCTGCTTAAGCTCTAAGAACCTCCTGAACAATTCTGATCTATGGGCAGCTGGAATGAATTTTTCGCTGAAACGAGTCATAAACTGATTCCAAGTAACTTGATTCCCTGGAGTAGCTGCCTTAATAGCGTTCCACCAATTCATAGCTCGTCCTTGCAATTGACGGGATGCTAGCATTCTCTTCATCTCATCCTCGATTCCCAAATCTTCAAAGATGCGCTCACAACTATCAAGCCAATCTTAAACTTCTGTAGCCGACTCTGTTCCGAGGAACGGCTTCCCACCAAGACTAGTATAATCCTTGTTAAGCTTGGCGAAATCGGCCCTAGGCGCCTGCACCGCTGCACCACCACCATTAACAGCATTAGGGACTGCTCCTTGCACTTCCCTAAGCATCTCTCTCATGAGGTTAGTAAACATCGTCCTCATCTCAGCAGCATCCCCATTATTAGTTCCTCTACCAGTACCCCTCGTATATCGGCTCATCGTTCAATCTGTACATAGAAAACGATTAACCCTCTTCTTTGTGGTGTCAGTGCAGCGCAACCTTATCTTTATCTATACTAGTAGTATATATATATATAGCTTTCTAAAAACTAAAATAATCACAAATACGCGCTCTCATATACGTGTACTATCTCTCCCTAGTGTCTGTCCCTAGGTGAACTATGCAACCTAGAGCTCTGATACCAAGTGTGACGGCCCGCCCCGCACCAGTCGACATTTCACTGAAATGCGCTGTACTGATGTCCAACCAGCACGGAACGGTCGCCAAAAGAAAGGAAAAGGAAAGGGATTTGAAAAGTTGAATTAGCACAGAACCTGTAACATATCTCACAGCGCATGGAATAAAATATAATAATAATATACTTGACATAAACATGCGAGACAGTGCATAAGCTGAAAACTAAATCAGAACCATTATAGCAGCGGAAATCCAAAATACAACTTGTTACAACTTAAAAATACTGTCTCTAAAGCAAAAAGGAAAGGTACACTACTAATGCCCAAAGTAGTGACCAGCTGCGACACAGGGAGAATATCTATATATCATACGTAGAAGCCTCCTGCTCGTCTCAGGATCAGATACTCGTGCATACCACCTAACCTGTCTCTAGTCTGCTCGTGTGAGCACCCAGAGTAATAAGAAGAGACATAAAACTCTGGGTCAGACAAAAGTCTGGTATGAGCGATAAGCAACTAAACAGAACAATAACAGGTATACTAAACCATACCTGAACCTGGACCTGCAACCAAAGAGTTAGCACTACATACCGTACAATACTCTAAGGTGCCTCAAAACAAGTGGTGTAAAGATACGGGGGTGGGGGTGTGCATGTCATAATGATAGCAAACAAATCAATCATAGCAACCATCCTCACATCTCTCACTCAGTGCGTAAAGCATACGATGTCCACCACTGTAAATCACTAGACTCATCGAAGTAGTGACGGAGTTCGACTCTGTACAACTACTGCTACAACCAAGCTTACCCACATGGAATCATGACCAAACCATTTCAATGATCCCACTTCATTGGTCTATAGCTACTTTTAGTCGTACCTAGGTCACTACATACTGTGACCCTGAATCCGTTCACGTACTTCCCATACATAGTGATCCAAAGATACAGACATCGACAACTCCTTAGCACACGTCCTGCAGCAAAGCCCAATCATGAAGTGAACTCATTGGTTCCCAACTGGGTCCGGGATCCTGAGCTCTAACTTCCAATTGGACTACCTTTGCATCTCGGGTTATTGGTTTCCTCCTGTTCGGGTCGGTCGGTCAAGAACCTTTCATTCTGGTCGGTTTTCATCATCTCTACCCTGGTCGGTCGGTATTGCCCCCTGGTCGGTCGAACACTTCACCATTCCTAGTCGGTCGTACTTCACCATCCCTGGTCGGTCGAACACTTCACCATTCCTGGTCGGTCGTACTTCACCATCCCTGGTCGGTCGAACACTTCACCATTCCTGGTCGGTCGTACTTCACCATCCCTGGTCGGTCGAACACTTCATACAGGGTCGGTCGTGATGTCCTCCTTCTATTGGGGTCGTTCGTGAGCTCGGGTCGGTCGGTCAAAACCCTCCCCTGGTCGGTCTAACTCGACCCGAAGAAAACCTGCACCATTTCAGCAAGCTATTTTCGCCTCTCGACGGTGTTTTCAACCATTCTAACTTTATAATGCAATCATAAATCATGTCAAACAGTCATAGCAACATATGGGATAGACCACAAACACCAAAACATAAATCATAGCATGTGAAATAGATCAAACATACCCAAAAAAAAAACCATATTTTTCCCATAAGCATGTTCAAGCAAACTTAATGATAGAATTAACAAAATTTAACCGAATTAGCCAATTTTTCTAACAGAGGTCTAAAATAATATTTTAGAATTTATAAATATTTTTCCAGATTTTTAATATGCATAAATTCGCTAATTTCCACTAATCACCCCTTAATCCCCCAAATTCCGGGATTTGCAAAATTAGTCGAAATTAACCCAAATTCATATCAGAGGCATAAAATGATGTTTTGGAATTTTAGGAATTTTTCTAGATTTTTCTGAGTTATAATTTCGCTAATCTTCGCTAATTACCCTAATTAGCCGTAATTAGTGTAAAACAAAGCAAACCACTCACCTTTGGCACAATTAAACTTTCAGAACTGAAACTCCTCTGATATAGATCCAATCTCTATGTGTTCCAGCAACTCTCTCTCTGATTTGGTGCTAATCCTCCTTGATTTGATGTAGTTTTGCTTGATCTTCGATTAGAAAGTGATTAGAGGTGATTTGGAGTGAAATTAGGAGGTAGAAGCCATTGTTAGGGATGAAGAGAAGGTTTGAGGCGGCTGGAAAATGACTAAAAACCGAAATCCCTAACCCCATCAGTCCTTGAATACCCCTAAACCCGAAATCCACCATTGGGCCTAGCTGCTAATCAACCGGTTAAGCCCAATTAGTTGTTTTTAACCCGCAAAACCTTAACTCAGCCATATCTCCCAAACGGTAAGTCCGTTTGGCTATTATGACCACTCTACGGAAAGAGAAACCAACATACGGAGCTAATGGAAGTGGTATCAGGTCAAAATTCCTTTCCAATCAAAAGTTATGGACGAAACAAGATCAACTAGGGGCAAAAAGGTCATTTAAAAATCGACAAAAATCATGAACATGGGAAATGACCCCACTAGTCGTCCCCCAAAAGTACATGACCATACGACTTATCAAGAAAAAGAAATAAATATTCTACGATCCTTCGATGCGTAGAATGCAGGTTGTTACACACGATGTTGTAGATTTGAACTTGATTTAAATGTGTTCGATTTCCTCATTAGATTTAAAAAGTTAGACCACATTATCCGACATATTTAACACTCGTTTGAAGACAATATATAAATGGTCGCTCCTCAACAACCTTATTCTTGGGGTTTGTTGACACCATTGCTTGCAATGGCCTTGGCTAACGCGAGTGTAGAGGTAGGGCGTTACAATTTTAGTGCTTTCACTGAGAACCTAAGCTCACTTCTTTTCATATACTTCCATCTCGACTTCGACGCGCTACTCATGTTTCTTTCTAGCTTACCACTCATGTCTGCTTTCGATGGTTAAGCGATCAAAGAATCCTTTAGTCGGAGCCTCTGCAGCACCTGACACTGCCAAGGTTTTAAATCTCGAATATCAGTCACATTTCGTCTCGTGGATTTTAGAGGCTTGATCTCGTATCGAGGGAGATCTCGGACGAGATGAGTCTTACTTGGGGGTTTATATCGGATTTCCATATCGGGTCTGAAAGTTCATATCGGAACTATCTCGGGGTACATGATATATTAAAAAATGATATTCTTACAAATGATTTTTATGAATGCTATTAAAAGCATAGTAACTAAAACTTTAATTACAAAATCACTTTATTATTCTTAATTTACGAAAGATCATTCATACTCTAAATCGTAATACGATTAAAACAGAAATATAACACCATGCAAATATATTAGTGCTTAAAACATATAACCCATGAAAATGAATTATAGTTAGACATAAAACATTAAAAAGATCCAAATCATTAAAAATACAGTGTAAGTAGACCATAAAATACAAAATTTCATAGGTAATATGAATGTAAAAAAGACGAATTTGAAAAATATAAGCATTGTAAAACATTTATGGACATATAATAGGGTCATTTAACATGCAAAATGTAAAATAGCAGGAGAATATCGTGCCTAGATTCGAGTTACTTAATTATTGTTATGGTTCAAGCACATATTTAAATCTTTGCAAAAAAAAAAATCAAGATCTCGGATGATATTCCAGTATTTCGTATCGGTTTTGATATTGCAATGTCTCGGGTGATATATTCGAAAGGAGATTTACAGTGACATTTGCTGTTTCGTTTCAGATGAAGCCCAAAACAAGATCTCTGAGGAGACCTTGAGCGATATTTTCGAGATATAAAACAGTGGGCACTGCTACTTCTCAACAACACCGATTAGCGGGAAACCCGACCGAAATGGACATCATTCCTCCTACGTACCCCAATGCCCCTACAACTTAAGCGCAGATTTACATGCTTAATAAAAAGTTGGAAAATAGATCTCTCGATCTCAACGATGAGTTGAAGAATAACATCGACCATATGCGTCAACTTCAAGAAAGTCAACGCCTCATCACTTAACTCTAGCTTTCCCAGAACAATGCTCGACCGCAACACAACTCCTCGGAG
The DNA here is from genome assembly GCA_030737875.1 of Allium sativum. NCBI lineage: Eukaryota > Viridiplantae > Streptophyta > Magnoliopsida > Asparagales > Amaryllidaceae > Allium > Allium sativum. The sequence continues at coordinate 833,584,923 of CM060910.1, forward strand.
AGTTATTCTCCCGAGACTCGGAACCAAAGGAGGAGGTTTCCTCTCAATACCAATAACCTCGTCAACACTAATACCCATCTCAATGGCAACGGAAACGGTAACGGAACTACTATGCCTTTCAGCGAGGGAACGCGTCAACGCGACCGTTCCCGATTGTTTATCAATGATGAACCAGGCCCGAGTAACCGACCCCCTCCTCGACAAAACCCAACTGTTGTTGCTCTCAACTTGGGACCTAAGTGTCTAGCAACTCAACAGTCCTAAGTTCTATTTAATCAGAATCTACATCAACCCGCTCAACCTCGTCACCCATACCAGAATCAAGAGAACAACGTCGATGACATGGATGAGGATAATCCCAGTGTCCATCACAAAAGACGATCATGGCCCAGGACCCCCAAAGTAAACCACAACTACTGGATTCAGCCAGAAAGTATTCGATGTGCATACCTCCCAGACATGGTTCGAAGCATCATGAGAGAAATGTGAGGGAATGCAAACGACATGTGGGAAAGCAACATGAGGCATAACCCTTTCACCCGGGCCGTGCACAAAGCCAAGTGGCCACGATGCTTCAACATGCCATAGCTCGGAGTCTACGGGAGAAAGACTAACCCTTGCACTTTTCTAAACCGCTACAAGTAGCACATGCATTCCAAATGGGCCACCAACACACTCAAATGTAGATGCTTCCCAGATTTCTTGGAAGACACGAGTTTGCTTTGGTTTACCCATCTCCCGACTGATTCTATCTTCACCTTCGACCAACTGGCAACGAAAATGGTCAAGCAATTCGGAATCCATGTTCCTACGTCGAAGAATACTCTTACTCTCTCCATCCTCTATCAAGGACCAACAAAAACCTTCAAGAGCTACCTCGAGCGTTTTAACACTGCCTTCGCTGAGGTTGACGTGTTAGGGTTAAGAATCATGAATCTTAAGGAAAAACTAACACTAGAATGGGAGGTGTATAGTATTTTAAAGAATTTCTAGAAATATTAATCAATTATCAATTACTTGAACTACTATATGAATCACAAAATGAATATCACAACAAAAACAATCACAGATGCAGAAATAAACAAAAGTAAAATGCAGAAAAGAAAAGAATACACCATATTTTTATACTGGTTTAGATTGCTCCTATATCCAGTCCCACACAATGCTGGATTGTGTGGAGTTTTATTGATATCGGGTTAACACCATTTACAACACCCTTGGAAGGCACGCATAACGTCCAGTCTCGCACAACGCTCCTAGTATCCAATTACAACACCCTTGATTTCACGGCTACTAGGTTAGCACGGTTTACAACACTCTTGATTTCACGGCTGCAAGGTTAACACCGCTCCTTTTCCTTGATTTGCGGGCTACAAGGAAAACACCCTTCCCTTTCCATGATTTCAGGGCTATAAGGAACACACCCAACCTATTTCTGATTACAATTTCCCTTGAACTCTTAAGTAGCACTTCCAAATAGAAAGTATTTGATAGAGAATGAAAATAGAAGAAGAATGATATAATTTGTAATGAAATCGGCAGAGTATAAGTGTATTATCTTAGAAATTTGATAAGAATAATGGTGGTATGTCAAGGGAGGAAGAAGAAGAAGATTAGTTATGAAAAAAATCTAAATTAAGGCCTTTATATAGTGTTCCAAAGGACACAACTGTTTTTGAAACGTTTTAAAATGAAAAGACAAGTATTTAAAATTTAAAAAAATACGTTTATATGTTGACATACATACACACAAACACACACACACACACACACACACACACACATATATATATATATATTAAATTCTAGATCATTTTTTTCAAATATTTAAACCAATATGTATATTCTGGAAATTCCTGAAATAAAACTTGTTGTTTAAATATAATTCTTAAGTATAAAAACATAATAAAATATTATTTAAACATATGATTAAAAACAATATATAAAAATTATATAATTAAATATAAACGCATGTTTATATATAGAAATCTACAAAGATATATATATACATATAGTTTTATGAAAACTTTAGAGTTAAATAAGAATATTTGAAATTATAATCAAATATAAGTTTAGTATATAAAATGTTTGTATAAATGATTATACATATATATATATATATATAATTATGAAAATATGAAACTTATAAATTAGGAAATATATATTTGTAATCATAAGTTTGAAATCCATGGATGATTAAAAATCATTTTGAAAATAGTTTGAAATCAATTTGAAAATAATTTGAAATCAATTTTAAAATAGTTTAAAAAAATTTAAAAAGAGATAATTTGAAAATAGAGTTTAAGTGCTTTTCAGAGTTCTACATGATATCTTGACTCTATTACCCTGACAGTCTTAGACTCTTGAACTCTTGATATCTTGATACTCACGATTCTTGATTCTCCTTTGAAATCTTGAATCTCTTAACTGTACAGCCTTCAATAATTTTTAACCTCCATATAATTCCTGCATATATATATATATGTATGTATATATGTATGTATATTCTAGATAAAGGAGTTAGTATTTGTTTTATAATCAATAATGATAATAATTGAAACAAGGTTGTTGTCATTAAAACATCATCAACATTCCATTCTTCAACAATCTTCCCCTTTTTGATGATGCAACCTTGGTTTACAAAATATTCATACCTGATATTACCTGTTAATATGATTCTTCGATTACTCCCCCTTTCACCATGAATTCTTTCTAACTCCCCCTTAAACTATACCTATTTTATAAGTTCTCCCCTTTGTCATCAACAAAAAGCATATCTATCTAAACTCTTAATGATCCTAGTAACTATATATAACTACCCTAAATCTATTACTCTCTATAATTTTCCTTAAATATATAATTTTATAACTCCTCCTAAAATTATGGCTATAATATTGTAATTATACTAAGTAAACTATACAAGAGTATAATGTAATTCAACCATTGCATATTTTAAACCAAAAAAACAATCAACCAATTTAAGTTTTGTTGTCACAAAACATCAATTCAAACATAAAGCCAAACATTTCTTGTAACTTCTATTTATCCTAAAACTCCATAAAGCTCCTGCTTTAATCTAATACTGTAAGAACTATATAAAAGTGAAGTAATGAAATCTGAAAAAGATGAGTATAATTATATTATTTAATATCTATATATGCATAAGTATATTTCTAACAAACCTATCAACCACAAATGAAATTCAACCATATCAAACAAGGTAATCAAGTTATTCAAGTCAAAAAAATCAATCAATTCAAACAATTTAAACAAGTCAATCAAGTCAAACAAATCAATCAAGCCAAACTAGTCACACAAATCAATCAAGCCAAACAAGTCAAAGTAATGCAGTGCGTTCATTAAAAAGTGAACATGTAATGCAGTGCATTCATTAAAATGTTAACATGTAATGTAGTGTGTGCAATATGTTGTTTATAACGTGGTATGTCATATGTAAAGCAATGCAACTTGTGATATGAATGATTTTAACATGCATTTTAATTTATAGTAAGGAGACGTGATATGAACTAAGTTGTTTAGTGATAATATGACAATAGTTATGCAGAATGATTTGATGATAATATGTATTTTGGTAAAAGATATTCAAAGTATAATCTTAAGTAATATCTAATTTATTATATCAACCAAACAAAGGTAATATACATTAACTTTATAAAATAAGGTTAATGATACTAATGAGTTAGGTTGAAAGAATAGTAAAGATAAGAGTTTAATGGTAATTAAAAATATATTCATGATAGGTAGTAAAATATTTAGAATAATTCTATGAGAAATATGGAGTTAAATAATCTTAGTAGGGTGCTTCTTTAAAAATAATATAGTAAATATTGAAGATCTTTTTTATCATATGAATTAAACTATAAACATATATTCATAAATGTATATATAAAACTAATTTTAAAAAGGACTTAAAATTTAATTTATTATGAGATATACATCAATCCTTTGATACAAATCAATTTTAAATTTAAACTTTAGAAATCAAAACATATTAATTTTCTAAAGAACCATTTATATGTTAAAACTTTAAAAGAAATCTATAGTTATAATAAAATTATTTTGATGAAATCTGGTAATATAAAGTAAACTATAAAACTATAACTTCTTATATTTAAACTTCATATAAAAATCATATATATATATATATATATATATATGTAATATATATTGTACCAAAATATTGAGTTAAATATACAGGTGTTATAAATCTTAATAATAAACCAAAATTAGTATTAACTTACAAGTAGTATTAGTGATAATGCAACCCAAAATTGTTATGAAATTATATGAGAACAATATATAAGTTAAACTATGCATGTTTAAACTACATATAAAAGATATATAAATTTATATTTTATAACAATATCAAATATTTGAAAATTTTATATTATTTCTGTATACCATATAATTTTATTGATTTATACACTTTTAATATATATAAATTGAAACAAGATATAAGAAAATAAGTAGATAGAAAAAGTTGATAACTAGAATTTGAACTGACATTTTCCTATTAAAAAGATAATTTTTGAAATCTAAAGCAAAGAGTAGTGAAATTTAAATATATAAGGAAAGACTCTTTTAAAAAAAATTAGAGTGGTATATTGATAAGTATACTATGGTGTATCGACATATAAACCAAATTATCTAGAATTATAAAAGAGATAAATTTTTTGTACCTAACTATGTGCATAGATGTATATTTGTAAAGCGTACCTCTTTATACAATACTCTTTTGTTGTTCTTCCATCGTCATGAACCATACATTCACATCTTTTAGAATTTGATGACGAGATCCGCTCTATTGCAACAGGCTCGTTTTTCTGATCAACATAACATATTTATTTGCTGAGTCTGAAGACCGTATGAGAAAGATACCGATGATTTAGTAATTTAACTAACTTGGAGCCAAAATTTGAATTTGAATTTTGAATGAATGGACACTTTGCTACTATAAATAGACCCAAAAGTCATGTCTCTTCATAATTTTTTTGCTTCTTCTTCTTCTTCTTCCCATTTTTCTGCAAGCAATCAATCTTTTGGGAGGCATTTCTCCTTCATTTCTCAACGGAATTGAATGAAACCAGCGAAAAATCGAAGAGTAAGAAAAAGGCTATGATTAGTAATAGAATGGAGATGAATTTGGATGTTATCATGGTGTAGCAAGCCAAATAGTGTGAGAGTTGAAAGAAATCCCATAACAATTTTTCTGTTTTGGATAGCCAACTTCAAATTGTCATATCTCACTCGATTTTAATCGGAATTTGATGTTCCACGCATAAAAATGACCATGAGAACAAGAACTAAAATCTGGTGAAGGATTTGGGATAAATAACACAAATATCTAGGCGAAATACAAGAAACACCAGTGATAGTTTTGCTTTCTCCCTTTGTGCACCAAAACTTCATTTTATCATAACTTGATCATTTCTTGATGAATTTGCATGAAACCAATGGCATTGCGAAGCAGAAGAAGAGAAGAATAGTATTGAATCAAGTTGTAGAAGAAAATAAAAAAATTGTATTGATCAGTACTTTCATTGTAGATTGCCAATTACATATCCACCGCTTTCTTCTTGATTGATGAACGATTATCTTGGTGTCTTTTGGCCAGTAGTCATCATTACATAACTCTTCCTCTGCAAAACAACACAACTTTTCAAAGATTCAAATGTCTTTTCAAAATTAGTAATTTTAATAATAACATCAAGATGATTCTATCTCCTGTCCATATGAAAAATAGTGTTTAAGAATTGCCATTTCAACTTTTCAAAAAAACAGATTATGATAACTTTGAAAACAATTCTCTAATACCAATTGTTAGGGTTGAGAATCAAGGATCTTAAGGAAAAATAACACTAGTTGGGAGTAAATAGTGTTTTAAAGAATTTCTAGAAATCTTAATCAATTATCAATTACTTGAACTACTATATGAATCACAAAATGAATATCAATCACGTATGCAGATATAAACAAAAGTAAAATACAGAAAAAGAAATAACACACCGTATTTTTATACTAGTTCGGATTGCTCGTATGTCCAGTCCTGCACAATACTGGATTGTGTAGAGTTTTATTAATATCAGTATCCAATTTCAACACCATTGATTTCACGACTACAAGGTTAACACCGTTTACAACACCCACAATTTAATGGCTACAAGGTTAACACTGTTCCTTTTCCTTGATTTTCGAGCCACAAGGAACACACCCTTCCCTTTCCTTGATTTTAGGGCTACAAGGAACACAACCAACTTAGAATTTCCCTAGAACTCTTGAGTAGCACTTCCCAATATAGTGTATTTGATAGAGAACGAAAATAGGAGAAGAATTATATAATTTGTATTGAAATTGGCAGAGTATAAGTGTATAATCTTAGAAATTTGATAAGAATAATGGTGGTATGTTAAGGGAGGAAGAAGGAGAAGATTAGTTATGAAAAATTCGAAATTAAGGCCTTTATATAGTGTTCCAAAGGACACAACTGTTTCTGAAACGTTTTAAAATGAAAAGACACAACTATTTAAAAAAAATTCAGTTATATGTCGACATGCCAAAACGTGTATGTCGGCATATACACACACACACACACACACACACACACATATATATATATATATATATATTTGAGTTTTAAATCATTTTTTTTCGAGTATTTAAAAAATATGTATATTTTGGAAATTCCTAAAATAAAACTTGTTGTTTAAAATATAATTTTTTAGTATAAAAATATAATAACATAGTATTTAAACATATGATTAAAAACAATATACAGAAACTATATAATTTAAATATAAACACATGTATATATATGAATTTATAAAGAGATATATATGAATATAAAGAGTTTTACGAAAACTCTAGAGTTAAATAAGAATATTTGAAATTATAAACAAATATAAACTTAGTATATAAAATGCTTATATAAATGATTTAATATATATATAATATAAAAAATAAGAAACTTATAAATTAGGAAATATATATTTGAAATCATAAGTTTGAAATTCATGGATGATTAAAAATCATTTTGAAAGGAGTTTGAAATCAATTTGAAAATAGTTTAAAATCAATTATAAAAAGAGATAATTGGGAAACAGAGTTTGAGTGCTATTCAGAGTTTTACATAATATCTAGACTCTCTTACCCTGATAGTCTTAGACTCTTGAGCTCTTTATATCTCGGTAGTCATGAGTCTTGATTCTCCTTTGAAATCTTGAATCTCTTAATAGTACAGTCTTCAATACTTTTTAACCTGCATATAATTCTTGCCTATATATATACTCTAGATAAAAGTGTTAGTATTTAATTTATAATCAATAATTATAATGATTGAAACAAGGTTGTTGTCTTCAAAACATCATCAACATTCCATTCTCCAACATGACGATCTTGAACCTCGCACAGTCCTTGTCTAGCTTTCCAAAGGCGTCCTCGCTAGCTCCGAGTTTGAGGCACGGATAGACAGAAGGCAGCCAAAGACCCTAGAAGCCTTCTTCGAAAAAGTAGAGTAATTCCTGTGTCAAGAGGAAGCTCGGCGCAATAGGAATACCCAAGGCAGCTACCCCAACAACCCACACACTAGCATCGTTGAAGACAGTGTTAAAGGAAAACAATATGGAGAATCTTCCGACAAGGGTAAGGGGTGGCCCCGTACAAGCCTAAGCAAAACAATAGGAGATCCAACGATCACAAAAACAATCAAGCTCCTGGAGATCCCAAGAAGCATGACCGCTACCTTAATTACAGGAACTACACTCTGCTCAACCGAGAGATGGAGGTCATATACTTAGAGATCTAACACAATTCAGTACCAGAAGCCCAATAATAGGGAATCTATCTAACGTAAGAAAGTCTCTGGAAAATATTGCAAATTCCATGACATGTTTGGGAATAATACTAATGACTATCGCCACCTCAGGGATGAAATTGAAAAATTCATCAGCGAGAAACATCTGGAATAGTACATTCAGAATCCAGCTCCTCTCGAAGCAGCCGTGGGCTCTTCAATGCCTGCTCTTTCTCAACCCAATATGGCCCAGGGTCATCCAATTAAAGGCTATATGGCATCATGATTAACACTATCTGTGGTGGACCTCACCCCTCTCATGGCAACTTTCGCAAGATGGAGGAGTATGCCTACTCCATTAAGCATGCCAGCTAAGAAGCATGCTCTTCCTTGGACGAATCTGTGCCAGCCAAGCTCTAGAAGACGATGCAGGATGATATTGTCTTCCATGAGAAGCAGTCTACAGGAATTGAGAACGCAACCATAGACCCTCTCATTATCTTTGCTCTGATTGGCCCAACTTTTGTTTGAAGAATTCTCATATATACGATCAAAAGAAACTAGAAACCAAAGACTTGAAGCCCTACCATGCCATGATCCACGGCTTCAATGACTCCTCCAATCAACTCGTTGGCATGTTTGACCATTCAGTAGAACTTGGAGAAGGGGATCAGAGCAGGGTCTGAATCCTCACCTTTATGGTCATCGACATTGTCTCCACATACGTCTTGTAACAACCCGAATTCCGACGGACCGATTTTTTTTCCAAAAATCCAATCCCTCAAAACCCGAGTTGGTTGCTCTGGTATCCTGCAGAAAAAGACAGAGACAAGAAATATGTCAGAGTTTGGAAAACACCTCGCAGCGGAAGGAATAAAATATAATATATTTAAAACATAGCTTTACCTTAATTACAATACTGCTAAAACTAGTATCCCCAAAGCTATAAGTCTCTGTCCTGATTCTAACCTGCGAATGTTATGAGGAGGGGGTCAGAACATAAGTTCTGTGTGATTGAATTTAAAATGCACTTCTTGGATAATCCTACATATACCGTTCTATTACATTTTTATTTTTATTAGGTTATTAGTGTTATTAGCACTCAAGGCTTACACGCACGTCGCACCCATCTACCCCTTGTAGATTAACCTAATTCCATGTATATGTAGCTACCCCTAAACTGAAGTACACCCCGTGGTACCCCACTCGCACGGTCTCCACCGTATCCTCGCAGTGATATACGCAGTCCCCCGTCCTATGTCATAGTAACGTACATTCCTTTTGTATATAATACAACACTTCTTCCACATAGGATCATTCTAGTTATGTAAGTATATTGACTACCATTATCGAATGATGCCCACTAGTCTACGATACACCACCCAGAGCAGACATGGTTATATCTAGACTCTCCTACGTACGTATTATCCAATGTATTCGTTACCTAACCCGCACACCCATCGTGTGTGCATGCCCGAGTCCCGTGGCAGGGCTATACAAGAAACACGAAACTTGGTCGGGAGCTTTCCTTATATTTGTGCAAGGCCCACCTTTAAGAGCCTCCCACACAAATATCCCAAGGTTTTTTTTTCTATAGTGGCTATGGCCCCACCTCGGCCCCTCCCATAACTAGTAAAGACTACGAGAGCTAGGCGACAAGCCCCTAAGAAACCAATCTAAACATCCATATGGCGTCTCCCCTCAACCACCGTCCCACGATAGTGAATGGTTAATGGTATATTGGGTCTAGCTCTAGTCTTTCAGCATCCTACTGGCTGTGGTGACAGGCACTCGACGACCTACTATCATTGTTGGTCCTGACCCTCCACCTCCGTTGAGGCAGCTGCCGAATCACCTTTTCCTCACCTCGAACAGCATTCTGACTGCCAGCTATTCTTGTAGTCAAGGCCCACCCAACTAGTGGTTACGCGCAGACCCAACCTCTGCGGGTACAGCCTGAAACATCTGCCACCACACAGAGGACTACTAGGAGCACCTTTAACGTCTCAGGAAGCCGCGTTCTTCCCCTTCTAGTCCGTTGGAGCCGCCGAAATAACGAATGTGTGCTCCCCTCGTGCCTTATGACACCGTGATGATCTACCTCGTTGGGTTATTCATCCTACAACGTATGGACCACCACAAGCGCCTTAATTTTTATATGTCATTAGACCCTACGTCTAATCATCTTCTTACGCGCTTGTGTCTCTTCGTTAGTTTCTACATTTAACTTGGTTATTCTTTATTCACATTTACTTCCTTTTCAAATTTACCAAGTTACCCTCGCTTATTAATTCAATTTATACTTAATCCATTTAAGTCCATTAACAAGCCCATCACATGTTATTTTCCAATTTCATAAATTATTCCCCTTTTTGGGTTACAACAACATGTTATACTTAATTCATAGTTAAGTATACCTTATCCCACATATATACTGATTAGAAGAATAACCCCCAAACACATGCCCCGAAGACCGAAATCAACATCAGACTGGCACCCAGAGAATTACTCAGCCCAACCAACATATATGATTTTAATTTACTTCTTTTCCATTCATATAACTTATATCATCTTAAGTTTCACATTTCTCCTTCCCCAACCACTTAATTTATAATTAAGTATATCTTCACATATAAGTTATCTTATTTTCCTCTATCGTTTCTTATAACTTATATTATTCCATATGTTATACTTCCCACTTGTCCTGAGGACAAGTCTAACCTATTATTCTTCCTTTTTATTATTCAAATTCATTCATAATAGGTTTTTTACCATTCCCCATATTCTGTTATTAATTTAAATTTACTTAACCCTTCCATTTCTTTAACCCGTTACTTCAACTTTACTTAATTCAATTGATTTGTGATACCATTACGGGTCCCATTTGGTTAAGCATTCATTTATTTATGTCTCTCATATCACCCATGTCCCACTTAACCCCTTTTATCATGGTTTCCATGTCTTACACATGCCTTACTATGGTTAAGTCTACGTTAGTCATGTTCTATATCATATTCTTACCACGGTTAAGTCCACATTAGTCATTTCTTGCATGTCTTGTCCTATTCCGGTTAGGTCCATATTTACATGTCACCCCACCTAACCCTCTAACCATACCCATGTCTAATTATGGTTGGTCTTCCTTAATTCATTCCTTATGACGAACGATGCATGACCTCCCACATTAGACCGAACACTTTGTGGCTGTTGGATTTGCCGGGCGGTTTAGGGCAGTCTTACACCACAAACCGAGTCTAACATCGTGTCACCAACCATTACGCCTACAGTTCTTGCCTTTGACCTCTCACGTTAGACGTCCAATTGTAGTAGCTGGATTTGTCGGGCGGTTCTGGGCAGTCTTACACCACAATTGCGTCTAACCTCGTGTCAAAGGTTCATTAACATCGTATTTTACCCAAACCCCAAATTTTCATGTCATGCGTTTCTAATTCAACATATAGTCATGTTTACAATTTTGCCTATTCCAATCTTGTCATTAATCCTACTAATTACATATTAATTAGTCCCAATTATAAATTCCAATTATAGGCAAATTTACAAATTTCATGTTATTCATACCTAAACATGCTAATTTCCAATTATATAATTATACCCAAATATGCCAATTTCATGTATATTCCAATTATCCAGTAATACTTAATTCTATAAAATCAATATTTCCCCAACATATTCTCCAACGTTCCCGTGTTCATACATATTATCTAATTTCACCTTTTAGACTTTATTTTCAAGTCAAAATAGATTTCACCAACCCATATTATCCAATATTTCATGTTGTTCATACTAAATTATACCGATTCCATATCCAATCACAATTATGCCAGGCTTACACAAATTCAACATTACAATATAATTATGCCCATAATTCTATTTCAAATCATATACAAAACCTTCCAGCCCATATTATGTCCACATAACCCCTTTCCCTTTTTAATTTCCCATTCACGGTTACAACGCATAAATTCATGATTGACGTAGGCTCGAGATAGCCTAACTATAAAAATAAAAAGGGGAAAGAATAAAAAGGAGAGAACCCAATTGCAAACATAAATAAAATAACTGATTTCATTAAATTATCATCATATTCATTATATTCATCATGTTCATCATGGGGAATGGTGGACGATAGAGGCATAATTATACAACAACTGTATTTTAAACCACTCACCTTGACTGGATTGAAGAAATAAATGATTTGTTGTTGATGTAGAATGCTGGTTTAATCTTATTATTTGATTATTGATGCAGAACTTGAATCGGTGTTGATAAATTTCTCTAATTGATTGTTGTTGAAGTTCCAATCTTTGATTTGAAGGGTTGATGAACACTTGAGATTTGTTTTAGAGGCGGTGGCAAGGTTTTAAGAGAGAGTTTGGTGGCATAATGGTGTCCAAAGGAATTGTTTATGAATTAGGTTGGGTCTAAGCACTATTTTATAGGTGTAGAGAGTGTTTTAGAGCCCTTAGATTGACCTAGAAGCCATCAGATCCGTACAACACATTAAAACACGTCACAGGGCTCAAAAATTAACTCGGCCCGCTTCTGGACCCTAAATTCTCGTTCTAGGTCGAGATATGTTGACCTCCCCAAGAGGTAGGTCGACACTAAGGTCGACCTCCCCCTTGGGAGGTCAACACTAAGGTCGACCTGGGCTCTTTTTTTTTCTTCTGTTCCGAGCTGGTTGATTTTTGAATTTTCTTGCATCTTCCGAAGGCCATAACTTCTTCATACAGAGTCCGTTTTTCGCAAACTTGGACTCTATTCCAAGCAAAATTTCGAGAAGAACGCAATGGTGATGTCCATTTTACTTATTTCCTAATATTTAAATTAAGTATCCTTATTTTATTGTCTTGTCTGTTACGTACACTGTTATCGAATTAATTTTTCCTTTTCTTCCATATGTTAATAAATTTTTCATTATACATCACCATTATTTACCTATCTATGCATACACACATATTTTTACATATTTTTAATTATATTAAAAATGCGGGGTGTTACATTCTCCCACCCTTAAAGAATTTCGTCCCCGAAATTCGATAAGAGTAAAATAGATAACCCCTCACAATATCCATCCATCAAGTGTGCATCCAATTGTTGCAAACATTGTGCACATGTGCAAAGTGAGATACATCATAGTAAAGTATGTATGCCTAATTTGGATCCACCTATATGTATGCAAATTTTAAAAACTCTTTCAAAACATGATGCTCACATCCTAAATATACTTGCAATTCGATATGAATGCAATATTTTTGAAAAATCAAAACGTTTTTCATCCAAATTTTCCTACGCTCTTACAGAGTAAGAGCATAGTTCATCCAATTTTCGCATCCAAAACCCTACCAACCATCATTAAATTCGAAATTCAGAAAAATCTAATTTTCCAAATTCGATTTCTTATGTTATGAAAACGGAAAAATTCACATTCTCCGTTTTTATTTTATAATTGCACTTGGATTTTTACATAACTATTCTATAAAGATTTCCAATTTTCCTGTCCAAGCACAACCACATAAGAAAGCCTTCTTTTCTATTTCATCTTATCTTCGATTATTTTCATATTTATACATCTTTTTCTTAAGATTTTTATTTTCCTTTCCCATCACGTTTGTTGCTTTACCGAATTTATTGTTTCTTGTTAGTTAGGCTATTCTCTTACTTAGCTTATTTGACTTAATCCAATTACTTAAGTTTATTATTTCAAATAAGCTTTCTTTGTTTTCAACTCAAACAACATCCTACATAACTACTACTACGGGCCAAGAATCTTAGGACTTAGTCATCTCAGACAATTACGAGTCCACACAACAGGATCTATACACTTGCTTGCCCTTCACTACCTAGTAGTCACTACTAGTCTATGCTGTGTATTACTAGCCTATACTTCCCTTTCAAGCAACAATCCTAGACTCAAACGGCTTATGCATTCTATGGGAAATTTTCCATTAATTTAATATTAGCTAATCCCTAATTGTAAATTGGCGAGAGAGTAACTCCCTAAATATCAACCCCGAAGACCTAAATCAACATCAGGTTGACACTCAGAGAATTACTCAACTCAACCAATTCCCAGCTGGTTCTAATAGCTTTAACTTTATCTCGTTCTTATCTAGGCACTAATCCTTACCTACTCCATTCTTTTTAAAACACGGTTTGGCTTCCTTTCTTTTCATTACATTTTTCTTTAAAAAATTAAAAGCATTAAAACTTTATTTTCTTCTCCAAAACTCGTTTTCGCCAAACCATAAAAACATGTTACAAAATAAAATGCAGAACATTTTTTTTTCAAATCACAAAACTGGAGTAGACAAGGACAATTATCGGGCTTGCATTGTTTCTAATTACAATGTTAATTTAACTACTCGTTGTGCAAACATCTATTCTATTCCTACAACTTATTTTGTCTACCCAATAAAATCTCTTTTTAATAATCGAAATTCAACAGAATAGAATTTATTTTACAAAACGCAACACTTTCAATCCTTTCATATACTATAACATGAAAACTAGCGAGCTATATATGCTCTATAATATGCACCTTTTTAATGAGATAATTCTTTTAAAACAAGAAGTCATTATTTTACAAAATATACCCTGCTTTACTTAAAAATCCATCATGCACTAAAACATCAAAATACTTTTAAGATCAAAACTTGGAAAAATACCACAAACTCTTTTACAGATTCAAGTTCTTAAAAGCTTATCATTGGGTTAGACTCAAAGCGGGTCTTCAACACGACTAGGCTTTCCTAGGCACTTATGCAAATTCAATTCTTTCAAATATATATATATATATATATTCCTAATCCATTTTCCATATCTTAACTTTTTTTTCTAATTTATAAGGTTTCACTTCTAAACCCACTAATCTGAAATATTAACATTTCGATTTCTATTATATGGGATACATCTTTCTCTAATACCAAATCATATTGTACACTTTCCAACCAAACCACCTAAGGGTCTCAAAAATTTCTATTTCTATTCCTTTGGTGTACAAACTAGATATCACAACTCTTTTCATGTCTAGTGGGCTACTATATGGATCTAGGTTTATATATAGTATGTTTATATTTTTGAAAATACAAATACGCTCTCTCACAATCTATATAGGAATCGTAAACTTATGCTCCGATACCAAATGTAACAACCCGAATTCCGACGGACCGATTTTTTTTTCAAAAATCCAATCCCTCAAAACCCGAGTTGGTTGCTCTAGTATCCTGCAGAAAAAGACAGAGACAAGAAATATGTCAGAGTTCGGAAAACACCTCGCCGCGGAAGGAATAAAATATAATATATTTAAAACATAACTTTACCTTAATTACAATACTGCTAAAACCAGTATCCCTAAAGCTATAAGTCTTTGTCCTGATTCTAACCTGCGAATGTTATGAGGAGGGGATCAGAACATAAGTTCTGTGTGAATGAATTTAAAATGCACTTCTTGGATAATCCTACATATACCGTTCTATTACATTTTTATTTTTATTAGGTTATTCGTGTTATTAGCACTCAAGGCTTACACGCACGTCGCACTCATCTACCCCTTGTAGATTAACCTAATACCATGTATATGTAGCTACCCCCAAACTGAAGTACACCCCGTGGTACCCCGCTCGCACGGTCTCCACCGTATCCTCGTAGTGATATACGCAGTCCCCCGTCCTATGTCATAGTAACGTACGTTCCTTTTGTATATTATACAACACTTCTTCCACATAGGATCATTCTAGTTTCGTAAGTATATTGACTGCCGTTATCAAATAATGCCCACCAGTCTACGATACACCACCTAGAGCAGACATGGTTATATCTAGACTCTCCCACGTACGTATTATCCAATGTATTCGTTACCTAACCCGCACACCCATCGTGTGTGCGTGCCCGAGTCCTGTGGCAGGGCTATACAAGAAACACGGAACTCGGTCGGGATCTTTCCTTATATTTGTGCAAGGCCCGCCTTTAAGAGCCTCCCACACAAATATCCCTATGGTCTTTTTTTCTATAGTGGCTATGGCCCCACCTCGGCCCCTCCCATAACTAGTAAAGACTACGAGAGCTAGGCGACAAGCCCCTAAGAAACCAATCTAAACATCCATGTGGCGTCTCCTCTCAACCATTGTCCCACGATAGTGAATGGTTAATGATATATTGGGTCTAGCTCAAGCCTTTCCGCATCCTACTGGCTGTGGTGACAGGCACTCGATGATCTACTATCCTTGTTGGTCCTGACCCTCTACCTCCGTTGAGGCAGCCGCCGAATCACCTTTTCCCTCACCTCGAACAGCATTCTGACCGCCAGCTATTCTTGTAGTCAAGGCCCACCCACCTAGTGGTTACACGCAGACCCAACCTCTGCAGGCACAGCCTGAAACATCTGCCACCACACAGAGGACTACTAGGAGCACCTTTTTCGTCTCAAGAAGCCACGTGCTTCCCCTTCCAGTCCGTTGGAGCCGCCGAAATAACGAATGTGTGCTCCCCTCGTGCCTTATGACACCGTGATGATCTACGTCGATGGGTTATTCATCCTACAACGTACGGACCGCCCCAAGCGCCTTGATTTTTATATGTCATTAGACCCTACGTCTAATCATCTTCTTACGCGCTTGTTTCTCTTCGTCAGTTTCTACATTTAACTTGGTTATTCTTTATTCACATTTACTTCCTTTTCAAATTTACCAAGTTGCCCTCACTTATTAATTCAATTTATACTTTATCCATTTAAGTCCATTAATAAGCCCATCGCATGTTATTTTCCAATTTCATAAATTATTCCCCTTTTTGGGTTACAACAACATGTTATAATAAATTCATAGTTAAGTATACCTTATCCCACATATATACTTATTAGAAGAATAACCCCCCAAACACCAGCCTCGAAGACCGAAATCAACATCAGACTGACACCCAGAGAAATACTCCGCCCAACCAACATATATGATTTTAATTTACTTCTTTTCCATTCATATAACTTATATCATCTTAAATTTCACATTTCTCCTTCCCCAACCACTTAATTTATAATTAAGTATATCTTCACATATAGGTTATCTTATTTTCCTCTATCGGTACTTATAACATATCTTATTCCATAAGGTATACTTTCCACTTGTCCCTAGGACAAGTCTAACCTATTATTCTTCCTTTTTCTTATTCAAATTCATTCATAATAGGTTATTTACCATTCCCCAAATTCTGTTATTAATTTATATTTACTTAACCCTTCCATTTCTTTAACCCGTTACTTCAACTTTACTTAATTCAATTGATTTGTGATACCATTACGGGTCCCATTTGGTTAAGCATTCATTTATTTATGTCTCTCATATCACCCATGTCCCACATAACCCCTTTTATCATGGTTTCCATGTCTTACACATGCCTTACTATGGTTAAGTCTACATTAGTCATGTTCTACATCATATTCTTACCACGGTTAAGTCCACATTAGTCATGTCTTACATGTCTTGTCCTATTCCGGTTAGGTCCATATTTACATGTCACCCCACCTAACCCTCTAACCATACACATGTCTTATTGTGGTTGGTCTTCCTTAATTCATTCCTTATGAAGAAAGGTGCATGACCTCCAACGTTAGACCGAACACTTTGTGGTTGCTGGATTTGCCGGGCGGTTCCAGACGGTCTTACGCCATAAACCGAGTCTAACCTCGTGTCACCAACCGTTACGCCTACAGTTCTTACCTTTGACCTCTCACATTAGACCTCCAATTGTGGTAGCTGGATTTGCCCTGCAGTTCCTGGCAGTCTTACACCACAATTGCGTCTAACCACATGTCAAAGGCTCATTAACATCGTATTTTACCCAAAACCCATATTTTCATGTCATGTGTTTCTAATTCAACATATAGTCATGTTTACAATTTTGCCTATTCTAATCTTGTCATTAATCCTACTAATTACATATTAATCAGTCCCAATTATAAAATTCCAATTATAGGCAAATTTACAAATTTCATGTTATTCATACCCAAACATGCCAATTTCCAATTATACAATTATAACCAAATATGCCAATTTCATATATATTCCAATTATCCAATAATACCTAATTTTATAAAATCAATATTTCCCCAACATATTCTCCAACGTTCCCGTGTTCATACATATTATCTAATTTCGCCTTTTAGACTTTATTTTCAAGTCACAAATAGATTTCACCAACCCATATTATCCAATATTTCATGTTGTTCATGCTAAATTATACCGATTGCATATCCAATCACAATTATGCCAAGCTTACACAAATTCACCATTACAATATAATTATGCCCATAATTCTATTTCAAATCATATACAAAACCTTCCAGCCCATATTATGTCCACATAACCCCTTTTCCCTTTTTAATTTCCCATTCACGCTTACAACTCATAAATTCATGATTGACGTAGGCTCGAGATAGCCTAACTATAAAAATAAAAAGGGGAAAGAATAAAAAGGAGAGAACCCAATCGCAAGCATAAATAAAATAACTGATTTCATTAAGTTATCATCATATTCATTGTATTCATCATGTTCATCATGGGGAATGGTGGACGATAGAGGCATAATTGTACAACAACTGTATTTTAAACCACTCACCTTGACTGGATTGAAGAAATAAATGATTTGTTGTTGATGTAGAACGCTGATTTAATCTTCTTATTTGATAATTGATGCAAAACTTGAATTGGAGTTGATAAATTTCTCTAATTGATTGTTCTTGAAGTTCGAATCTTTGATTTGAAGGGTTGATGAACACTTGAAATTTGTTTTAGAGGCGGCGGCTAGGTTTTAAGAGAGAGTTTGGCGGCATAATGGTGTCAGAAGGAATTGTTTATGAATTAGATTAGGTCTAGGCACTATTTTATAGGTGTAGAGAGTGTCTTGGAGCCCTTAGATTGACCTAGAAGCCATCAGATCCGTACAACACATTAAAACACGTCACAGGGCTCAAAAATTAACTCGGCCCGCTTCTGGACCCCAAATTCTCGTCCCAGGTCGAGATAGGTCGACCTCCCCAAGAGGTAGGTCGACATTAAGGTCGACCTGGTCTTTTTTTTTCTTCTGTTCCGAGCTGGTTGATTTCTGAATTTTCTTGCATCTTCTGAAGGCCATAACTTCTTCATACGGAGTCCGTTTTTCGCAAACTTGGGCTCTATTCCAAGAAAAATTTCGAGAAGAACGCAATGGTGATGTCCATTTTACTTAATTCCTGATATTTAAATTAAGTATCCTTATTTTATTGTCTTCTCTGTTACGTACACTATTATCGAATTAATTTTTCCTTTTCTTCCATATATTAATAAATTTTTCATTATACATCACCATTATTTACCTATCTATGCATATACACATATTTTTAATTATATTAAAAATGCAGGGTGTTACACGTCTTCTTTGGACGCCCCTTTCTTTGCAGAATTTTGAGTCTGCATGTCACTGTGGTCTCTTCTGATGAAGTTCCCGACAAAGAAAGGGATTGACATAATCAAAGACGACCAAGCAACGACAAGAGCCTGCTATCTTACCGAGTGGAAGAACGCCTGCAACCAGGTGAAATGCAAGACAGTGCCTCCAGCTTCTTGCACCAAGACCATCTCTGCATAATAATGAAAGGTTTCTAAGTCCTGGCTTAAGCCCCACTTGCGTCTTTCCGATGATATCGATCCAAGGGAGGACGAAGAGCCCGATTTCGAAAGGGCTACCCCGGTAGAACCAACGATGAATGTTCTGATCCGCCCCGATGACTCGACAAAGGTCTTGAAAGTTAGATCACAACTCCACCCTAGAATAAAGGAAGAGCTAGTGGATTTTCTTAGGGAAAACCTTGACGTATTCCCTTGGACCCACTTCGACATTTGCGGCATCAACCCATGAATCGCTTGTCACCTGCTCAGCATCGATCCAAAGCATCTTCCGATTAAGAAAAAGTGTCGAATCTTGGGAACTGAAAGATCGATGGTACTCAAAGAGGAACTGGATAGGCTACTCGATATTGGCTTCATCCGCGATGCCCTCTATCCCGAATGGGTCTCCAACCCAGTCTTGGTCAAGAAAGAAAATGGGAAGTGGTGGACGTGTGCCGACTACTCAGACTTAGATAAAGCCTGCCCGAAGGACAACTTCCTACTTCTGAAAATCGACCAGCTTTTTGACTCAACATCCTGCAACCAGCCTCTCTCTTCATGGATGCGTACTCACGCTACAACCAGATTCCATCATACCTTTCAGATTAGGACCATACATCTTGCATAACCGAGCTTGGGCTCTACTGTTATGTCATCATGCCCTTCGATCTCAAGAATTTCGGAGCCACTTATCAACGAATGGTCAACCACATGTTCAAGGACCAGATTGGGAGATCCATGAACGTGTATGTGGACGATATACTCGTGAAAAACGAGGGTATCGAACAACTACGTCAATGACCTCACTGAAATGTTCATTGTCCCCTATTAATATGGCATAAAACTCAATCTCTTGAAATTCTCTTTTGGCATTATGTCGGGAAAATTCTTGGGTTTCATTGTCAATTTGTGGGGCATCGAGGCTAATCCCAAAAAAATCTAGGCTATCCGAGATATCCAAGCCCCTCGGAGTATCAAAGATATTCAAAGCTTAAATGTGAAAGTGGCCAACCTAAGTCGATTCATCTCTAAAGAAACTAACAAATGAATTCCCTTTTTCGACCTGCTCAGAAAGGGGAAGCGCAACTTCACATAAACACCGTAATGCATTGTTGCGTTCTAGGACCTCTTGAATCACTTAGAGCAACCACCCATCCTGTCCAAACCTGTGGATCACGAAGACTTATATCCCCACTTTGTTGTTTCTATGCAGCCAATTAGAGTGGCTCTTGTGCACATCAGAGATTGTGTCCAACGACCCATCTATTACATCAACAAGAGATTGATAGGAGCAAGAAATAATTATCCGAAGCTTGAGAAGATAAACTATTAGCTGTTGATCTATCCCCATAAGCTATGACCATACTTTTAGTCCCATCTAATCAAAGTCTACATTGACCAGCTGCTACGACAGGTCTGCAATAACTTGAGGCGTCCGGGCGACTTTTGAAGTGGAACATAGAACTGAGCTAATTCAAAATTACCTTCATTCCTCATCGAGCCATCCTCATACAAGACCTCGAAAATTTCATAGCGGAGTTCACACTTCTGGAATATCCTCCTTCGGAAGACATCAAAATTCCAGACATTCAATCGAAACTGCTTGTGGATGGATCCTCTAACAATCACTATTCCAGTGCCGGAGTCGTGCTCGTTAACCCTGAAGAATTCTCGATCTGTTATGCTCTGAATCTAGATTGCCCTGCCACCAGAATACAAGGCCTTGATTGCTAGACTTAGGATTGCAATTGAGCTTAACGTCAAGGCTATCCATATTTACTCGGACTCACAACTCATCGTACGCCAGGTGCTGGGTGAATATCAATGTAAGGGGCACGACTATCTCCCTACCTTGCTTGAGTCCATGAGTTTCTCACCAACATCGACCACTACATCATTACGCACATCCTTTGAGGACAAAATAAGAAAGCTGATTTGCTATCCAAACTTGCAAGCTCTGGGGATGTGCAACTCTTAGGGCTAGTCCCAGTTGAAGTGCTCTACTCTCTGAGCATCGATCAGATGCAAACTGATTCGGTAGCAACGACGGAGATCGAGCCCGAACCCGAGTCCTGGATGACCACAATCAAGAACTATTTGCAACACAGAATCCTCCCTGAATGTTATAAGGAAAGATGAGCAATCACTCGCAAATCATCTTACTACATCACAAAATGGAGTGCTCTACCGAAGGGGATTCTTTGTTCCGTTACTCCGGTGTGTAGTCCACAACGATGCCGACCATGTGCTGCTAGACGTGCATGAAGTCGAGCGCGGTGACCACACTGGGGGAAAACTCTACTAAGGAAGATTCTCATATATTAATACCTTCTGGCCTATACCCGATCAAGATGCCGTGGGTTATGCCTGCAAGTGCGACAGATGCAAGTGGTTTTCCTAGATTCCAAGATCCTTGCCTACTGAGCTAACACAAATGGTCAGACTTTGTCCATTCGCCATGTGGGGAATTGATATCATCGAAACTCTCCTAATGGCAGAAAACGGTGCACGATATGCTATTGTCGCAGTTGATTACTTCACCAAGTGGGCCGAAGCCGAAGCCATCACTACAATCTTCTCTAAGAAGGTAATCAACTTCATCATTCACAACATCATCACTCGATATGGAGTCCCTCAAGCTATCATCTCCGACAACGGGACCCAATTCGAGAGCGCTGAGTTAAAGACCTTTTGCCGAAAACACATCACCGAAAAGTGGTTCTGGATAGCAGCTCACCCTCAAGCCAATGAGCAAGTTGAGACTGTCAACAAAGTGATTGAATCCACCGTTAAGAAGCGTCTAAAAAAATCTAAAGGCTTATGGGTAGATGGGCTTCCTCTTGCCCTATGGGCCTATCGGACTACCCATAAGTCAGCGACTGACCATACTTTTTTCCCTCCCGCCTATGGATCTGAAGCCATCATTCCCCTTGATCTCAAACTCCAGTATCATCGAGTCACTTATTACAATCGAAGAACAACCAAGATCTTCTCTTGGAATCACCTAACTTACTTGAAGAGAAAAAGACGAAGCTGAACTCAGGGTTGCCGCTCAACGATAACGAGTCGCTCAATACTTCAACTCCAGAGTCTGTTCGAAGAAATTTGACATCGGCTACCTCATCCTGAAACGGATATTTTCCACACCGACTATTTATCGTTCTCACTGGGAAGGTTCGTATGTCATATAAAGTATATTTGGAGATGGAACTTTCAAACTAACTATTGTTGATGGTGCCAAACTCCCAAGAGCATGGAATAGCGAACATCTCCACCGCTACTTCACATAGCTTGGTGTACAGATTTACTACTTCCCAACAATGTTTTGTTTTCTTCAAATTTAAGACGTTGTAAAGTAATGTCCATAGCAACTAAAGTTATCCATAAAGATAGTTATAGATGTCTATGTACTTGGTGTGTTTACTTTCTGCATAGTATATTTGAGCGTTTATTACAACCAACTTAAATTAACGAGCATGCAACACCGGGTTGGTACACGAAGCTGGGAACCGGTCCACTAACTTGAGCCTCGAACCAACGAAGAGGACGAGTATAAACAACTCAGGACGTTCATCCACTTGAATGTCCAACCTCGTTCCTAAGTCTCCAGACTTAGGGGCATCCCATCAACCGAACAAGTGTGACATCAACTGCTCGTTTGGCTCCATCTGATCCGAAGGGTCTGGATTCGGGCAATAATTGATGAATCAACGACGCCCTCAAAGTCTAACCTGAAAGAAATGACGGGAGAGTCTAAAGGACGAATCAACAACGTCCATGCCTTCCAGCGAACAACCTCGGGGAGGTCCCAAGAGAGAAGGCACCAAAGATGAATCTTCGGATGACTAAGCGAAGTCCGCGCTTAAAATCTTCGCACGACTCGGAACTCCCGACTAAGGGAATTCTCGAGAGCGAAGTCCGCGCTTACCACCTTCACAAAATTCAGAACTCCCGATCAAGGGAACTCCCGAGAGCGAATCCCGCACTCATAACCTTTGCACGACTCGGAATTCCCGACCGAGGGAAATTTCAGGAGAAAAGTCTGCGCTTACAACCTTCGCACGACTTGGAATCCCAAGAGCGAAACCATAGACAATGTGTGCTTAAGTGTAACGACAAGTATATTTGTGCAAATGCAGTAACTGGAAAGCGTAAACGAACATTCGAACACTTTTTACGAATTATGATATAAGAAAAGTCAACTAACACTTTCATTGACAAACCAAAAGTAAACTACGTCTAGTTAATTCTTTTTCTAATGATGTGACATATATGAAAACCACATCACACCTCCAAAAGCGAGGACCGTACTCGCGTATACTATCGGCCTAAATCACCAAAAGACAACTATACTAATCACTTGGGCAATTCTCCCTCCTCCACTTCCTCTGTCTCCTTCTTCTTCTTGCCCAAGTCACCACTCGAAGGAGCATCACCCTTTCTCTTCTTCCTTTTCCTGAAGCTACTCCCTCCTTTTTCTTTCCTTCCCTTGCCCAGAGAGGATAACTTGAGGTCTACCAATGGAGTATCTTCCTCATTTTCATCTCCACTCGTAATCTATTTAATTTCCTCACCTCCAGGTAGGTTCAATTTTAGAGGTTTGGAAGCGACCTCGCTCGAGAGAATGAGTATTGCCAATGTGCCCTCTCTTATTTTCTTTCTGGCCTTAATAGCCTCCTTCTACTGTTCTGCCTTACCAGCCTTAAGCTTCTTGGCCTCAGCCTCTTGTAGTTTTTTGCAAGTGTCGCCAGCTTCTTCTTGGCGGCCTCTACATCGGCTACCTTTTTCAGATCCTCTGCCACATTCGTCGCAGCCTCCTGCTCGGCCTTCTTCCTAGCCTTCATCAATGTTTTTGGTTGAGCCAGCTCATTCGCTGCTGTCTTCTCCTATCCCTCCTTTGACGTGATATGCAATTGAGCACTCTATTCGACGACTAGCATAGCACTGCATGCTCACTTGTTTTGACTTGCCCGACCAATTCTACATCTATTTCCATCCCATCCTTTCCCATCATCTCCTTGAAGAAGGTAGTGTCGGCTTCATTCACTGTGTACATTGGACCATCAACATCGCCAAGTTATTCCCCGAAAACCTTCCATCCCTGTCCTGAATTGTATAGACTCTACTGGTCCAAAGCCTGTTGTTATTTCTATTCTAGAGGGACCTACACGGTAGAGAAGAAGGCTAATTAGTCAACTTCGACTCGTTGATACCATCCCCCTGAGCACTTATGAGAATAAGACTTTACCTACCACCACCTGAGATGCAATTCCGGCGGGCACCATGCTTCCACTTGATGCTTGAGTGAATCTCTCCAGTCCCAACCCAGTTGATCGGGATTGTACTCGGTTGCGGCGAGAACTAGGACCTGCGAACCACTTGCTAAAACGAATGGCGTAGCTTATTGTTGCGAAGAAATACCTCCATTAAACTCATGGGCCACTAGCAAGCTATCAGTGGATGTCATCTTCCCTTTCACAACAACATGCTTCGCCCTCCCTTTCCCTCCCGGCATCATCTCTTAGCAATTGCCTTCCCTCCTGTAGCACCAAGGGCTCCTTCTCATCCAAGTGAGAGAATGTGAACTGGATTTCATCAATAGCATCCACCTCCTGCAGGTCGGCCTTAAACTCTAGAAATCAGTCCAACACCTGATCCAATGTCTGGGGATAGTCGTTAACCCATGAAAGTCCACGATATTTAAGCACCTTGACATACATATCCATACATATAGCTCTAGATGCAACTTTGCCAGGGCCTCGACATCCTCAACTGCATTCTTAAGCTCCTCCACTTCCTTCAAGTGCTCTCCATTAATCCCATCCATTTGGGTCAGCACCTCTTTGGTGGTAGCCTTAGCATTCTCCTTGTCTTTTTAGCCTCCTCCAGTTGCCTCTTTAGCTCAGCGTTTTCATTTATGAGCCTCTAAATTTTGCATTTTTATCCTTCAACCTTTCGTTCTCCTTTAGCAAGGCATCATCTTCTATTTGGAGCTGGAACACTCTCTAGTTCTCTTTAACCAAACGGTTATTCTCCTCTGTTAGCTCCGAGTTCTCCTTTTTAATCCTTGCATTGTCAGTTATCAGTGAGCCCATGATATCTTTGAAGGTTGAAGTGGCATGCTTTGCCTCTCACTTTAACCTCTTATACTTCTCCTTCAGCTCACATGTTCCAATAGTAGAGGGTAAACATTTAAATATGATACTCAAAGCATAAAAGTAGATGCAAATCAAAAACTTGTCGTACTTAATGCTTTGTCCCGCTCACGGACATTCATATGTTCACCATTTACAGTTTTATTTAGATTTGCAATCTCCATATTCTTGTTTCGGATCAGCTCCAGGAGATGCCCCGCAAACTTGTTGAACTCCTTGCATTGGTGATAGGCAGTGTGCACTTTCCTCCATATCATCTCGTTGTCCTCGTGAGGGATTGGACTGAGGTCAAAAGCTTCTAAGTTTTCCTTTCATAGCCCAAAGAACTCAGTTCTCCTTCAGTTTGCGCCTTCCCCTTTCCAGCAACTACTGACCGGAACATGGTGCGTCTAGAGGGAAGTAAGCCCGTCCGACGAAGAGCCCCCTCAACCAAGAAGTTCTTCATATCTAGAGTTGCCACGGGAATGGCTCTCAACTTCTCGATACTCCCCTAGTACGTTGTACCCTTCGGTGGTAGTGGAATCCCTATTGTAGAAATTCAAGATAAGTTCGAAGCCCATGACGCAGCTAACTTCAAATGTAAACAACCAAAGATATGTACTTCCTTCCAGCCATCTCCTGAAAAATCCCAAAGGACAGGGACCAAAGAACCATTCATGCTTAAACATGCCGAGTCTACTCCACGATCCTTCAATGAATCGTGCGTTGTATATCACCTCCAGGTAATATAGAGAAGGCGCGTTGCTAACTCTCCTCTTAATATGAAACAACAATCGGATGTCCTCTCCTGTAGGCTCCAAGTGCAGGTACTCTTTGAACAATAGCAAGTGTTGAGGAGGAAAGCATGCCCATTTGGATGAAGTTGTGTTGGCGCTAGGTGAATGTAACACAACATTTCTCGGACTAAGTCACAAGATGGGGGGCATGCACCCAGAAATGCATATGTGCTTGTTCCAAGCATTGTACCATTCTAGAGGAGAGTGCGCCCTATCCTCTTTTCGGGGAGTGCAAAATCCAATCCAAGGTATGTTGAACCTCATCCAAATGCGTCTTAACACACCCTCGTCCAAACTCGAAGGCCACGAATCCAGTAGTTCGTCAACTATGACGGCATCCACCGTCGTGTCCAGAGTATCGGGGGCATCACTTCCCTCGATATCTACGGGTTCTTCCTCCTGAGTTTCCTCCCAAGTTGCAGTAGCCCCTTTCGGCGCCGATGGTTTAGTCGGGTGCCCGACCGTCTGTTGTGAATCTTTTGGTTGCAAAATACGGTCGGTTGCTTTTGGCTAACTTATAATTTGGGAGGGGGTTGACTCTGAAGAAGTGTCAAGCTTGTTATCCCCTGAACTAGTACTGCTGATCGATCCGGTCTGGGGTGAAGAGTGTTGTGAAGCTTCAGCTTTCAATTTTTGTTGTTTCTTAGACCTTGTCTCCATTGCTAGCTATACTTTTAATATAGTTGCATTAGACATCGCATTGAAAACGTGTACCCTCGTGTTGGTGTAAACTAACATGTACGTGCAGTGAAGTGACATGCTAATACGATTATGATAAATGGATTTAGGACATAGCGATGATACATGGCGACGATCACTAGTTGGTGATATTGTAACCATCGTCGTTACCAGTCGATGTCGCCGAACTCGCGTTGAGTCACGGTCACGTCGTGACTGAAATTGGTAAATGAAACTAAAAGTTCGATAGCCCGATTATTGTTCATAGTCCAAGATATATGCTCTAAACCCTATGTGCAAAACCTAAGTCCCATTCAGTCACGAAACATCGCAAAAACAATGTGAATTTGACAGCCGAGGGGCGAGGATTCAAGCTTTTCAGTGGAAACGATCGGACGAGCCTAAGCCAAAAGAGGTCGAAAATTCCAAAGCCATCGGATACGAAAATCGCATCCCCCGGACCTTCAATTTTTGCATCCCTCTCCAGACCCGAAAACTCGCATCCTAACTTCCTACGAAAATCTCACATCCCACGCCTCGGGTCGCATAGCATCCCCACGGAGGGCAAACCCCGCATCCTACAGGTGCAAAGACCTCGCATCCATCATATGCGAAAAGAACGCATCCCTCCGATGCGATATTTCGCATCCACGGGATATAATCTCTCGCTTCCACAAGATGCGATATCTCGCTTCCACAGGATGCGACACCTCATGTAACACCCCACGTCCATTAATGTCACTCACAAAAGGAATGCATTAACTTCCATGGAGGTTATAAGTGAATATAGAACAGAAAAATTACAACAAGACAGATAATAGGTAGTACTTGAAAACTAAAACTTCATTTTATTTTAGCGGAAACATGTTTATTACATCACAAAACCATTAATCAGAGTCAAGTACATTATCCATCTTCATAAAACAAAATACATAATCCCATTACACAAATAGCCATTAAAGAAGATAACAAGCTGGACTTTACTTCAAGGGTCCAAGCTTTCCAAAGAGATGAAGCAATCCAATCAAGCTCCACTAGAGCTGGGCCCAACCTGAGGACCTGGAGAGGTAAAAGGATAGAAATGGATGGGGTCAGACATAAAGTCTGGCGAGTATGATAATTCTAACAATACTATTATCAAAATAACTAGACTAAGGCATAAGCTGGAAGACAAGTAAACGTCTATGAACTATTAGGTATGGGATGAGCAGTGAAAGATAACGTCAAAGGCACACCTAATTACTAACGAATGATAGCTACACTGCACCGCACATTACTACACTGCACCGCACCAGTCACCCTAAAGGTTGATCCCACTTGCTTCACACAGAAACTTTGTAAATAGCCTTGCGTACCCCTAGCTGACTACATAGGTGTCGTCTGCCCCTATCTCCGATAGGTGTACCCCACTACCCACTTTCGATCGGCTCCCTACTCGTAGATACCCGTGCTAGCCCCACAGTGGGGTGTATCACTCCCCTAAAGTGGCAACCCAATACAACTTGAGAATGCATGGCTTATACCTACACGATGCAACGTCTTACCTACCAGCCCGGGTCCACACATGCATACGAAACCCATTGGATTTGCGCTGCTACCACTCCCCGTTTTGGCCTCTTACAGTCAAACCCAGCATGCGTGTCCCCTCCTCAACTTGGGTCGAGCCCACAAAGATACGTTTGGGATACTGGTCGAAATGGGCCCCCACAAGCTACCGACCTAAGCTTGTCACTAGTATATCCCACTTAACCCTCTTAGTCATGTTCATTTACATGTGTGTTTGGTTAAGTCTTACTAATCGTATTTCACATGCCACTAAGGGCACCCCCTAGATTCCTCATGCCACCTAAGGCACCTACTTAACCCCCATGTCCCACCTTACATGTTTATCTGGTTAAGTATTTCTTAATTCATTCAGGCCATAACCTCATAAAGAACTCTCACATTAGACTGGCATTTATGGCAGCTGGATTTGCCGGGCGGGTCCGGGCAGTCTTACACCATAAAAGAGTCTAACCTCGTGTCTTTACAACCGTTATGCTTTAGTTTAGGCCTAGGACCTCTCACATTGGGCTGACATTTGTGACCACTGGATTTGCCGGGCGGGTCCGGGCAGGTTTACGTCACAAACGAGTCTAGCCTCGTGTCCTAAGCATTGATTAACACTTAAAATCTTTTACCCCAGTTTTAATAATTCCCTATTCAAATTATTAATTAAGTCAACTTTTAATGATGTCTATAATTGACTCAATTATGACCATCCACTTATGGCATGCAAAATCATATCAATTGCACCCCAACTTTTTAATATTAAATCCTTAATATTACCCCTACCCCACGTTTATACGTTCGCTTATTCAACGCATAATATAGGCTAGACTTGTATAGTCTAACACCTAGCACAAAGATAAATTATCACAACATATAGACAATTAAAATAAATCTAATCATAATAGGGGTGAAACTTGCATAAACTACACAAGTTAAGGATCAAAAGGTGTCAACTTGTTAAATGTCTCAATTTACATGATATGATCATAGCCCAAATCTATACATAAACTTGCATATGGGGTTTTTAGGCAACATAATGATGGTGTGAACTAGCATAGGATATCACATATGTCATAGCATAATTCTAGATGTCATAATAGATGTCTTGGCATATGTTCATAACTTTTCTAATCAATCTAACTTGCATATGTGACTTGTCATATAGATCAACATAACCCAAACATGATGATTTAATTAATATGAACTAACTAGCATAGATGGTAACATCATGGCCTTTTTAACATGTATGATTCATCACAACTTAGCATAGAAACTTTCAACATACATAAAATCATCATAGCATGATTTACAACATATAAGATATCATCATCACATAACATTGAATTTACAATATACATGATAGCAAAAGGGGTTTACAACAACATATATGATAATTCACATCATCTACTCATAATCCATTCATAACTCAACCTAATTAAAATGATAATAATCTTGTTAAGATCATCATACTCACAATTTAGAGAAGAAAAGAGAGGGTTTTGCTTTGCTTTAGGGTTGAGAGAATTAGAATTGAATTTGCTTTTCTTATTTTTTAGTTGGCGGCGGCTCCATTGATTTCCATGGCGACGGTAACTATTCTATTTTAATTAGGTTTAGGGTTAGCATTAGGATGTATTTATAGGTGTAGGAAATTATTTAGGACCATTAGATTAACCCTGAACCATGAGAACCAATCAAATGCAAAATCTGCATTTGAGCGAATCGGCACACGGGTTGACAGCCAAACACCCTGGATTAACCCCTAGTCGACCCAACGGGGTTTGGGTCGACCTCAAAAATGGGCCGGTTCGGTTATTCCCCCTCCCAATTCGTTGTTTTGAACTTTTTCGCATATTTATTTATTTAATTTTTAATATATATATATATATATTTCTCTACGCAACCCATTTCACTTAATTCTTTTCTAAAAATTAAGTATACTTTAATTTGTGAATTTTAATGTTATAAAATTACGGGGTGTTACATTCTCCCCTCCTTAAAGGATTTCGTCCCCGAAATCTCCAAGTCAAGAAGAATGTATGTCCTACCATCTAATTGTCCATCTACTCAACCATTAAACACCAGCATCCATTGTCCTTAAAAGACTTCTAATGCTTTAATGTTTATATGCACAGTGTGTGTATATGTCCATATCTAATGCAAAATTAGGCGGTATACCTATTCAGTCGACCTCCTTAGTGCAATTCATGATAGTGCCATGCGTCCAATATGTATGCAAAAGATTCCTAATGATACATATTAATTCTATATGCGTGCACAACCATCCACCCGAATGCAGCAACTATATGATAATACAACCATTATACATCCATTTTACTAAATACACCCATATATATGCAATATGCAATATGAAGTGACTGAGCCGATCTGGTGCCTAATAGTGTGTGTATATGCATCCACGAGCAAACACTTGCATCCACTTTGCATCCACCATGCCTAACATGTCTCAAACACATGTTTCAACCATAGGATTATCCTAACTAAAGGTCAAAGATACTAGCGAGAGGATATACTAAAGATAAGATAAGTACAAGCTAAGCGATAATGGAGAAATTAAAGGGCGTACCCTCAAAAAGAAAAGGGTATCGTGAACGCATCTTCTCTTCCGTCTCCCAAGTAGCGTTGCTCTCATCATCTTCCCATTGCACTTTGACTAGTATGACCTCTCGATTCCTCAACCTCTTCATCTCCGACCCAAGAATGCGCATAGGAGCTCGTCGAATTTTCGCATCACGCTCTATCTCCACCTCTCTAAGCAAGCTCGGCTCTACCACTTCCGCGGTCTCGTGCAAGCACTTCCTCAAATGTGACACATGGAATACGTCATGTACACCACTAAGTCTCTCGGGCAACTCCACTCTATACACCATCCGTCCAATCCTCTCCTTAATAGGAAACGGCCCTACAAACCTTGGTGCTAATTTCCCAACGGACCCAAAGCGAGCAACGTTTCGTAATGGAGACACTTTGACAAAGACCATGTCCCCAACTTCAAACTCGAGATCTATCCTCCTCTTATCCGCATAAGATTCTGCCTATCTTATGCTGCTTTCATCCTCCTTCGTATCAAGTCGATCTTCTCCGAAGTCTCCCTAATCATATCGGGCCCAAGTAAGATCTTATCCGTAGATTCCCACCAACATATAGGTGAACGACAAGGTCGTCCATATAGAGCTTCAAATGGTGCCATACCAATGCTGGACTGAGAGCTATTATTATATGCGAACTCAACCAATGGAAGATGCTCTTCCCATGTACCCCAAAAGTCTAGGATACATAGCCTCAACAGATCCTCTAGAATGCGATTCACCCATAGCCTTGAATTCCTTGCACGTCTTTGCAAAAGTATCTACGCGAGGAGGAGGAGGAGGAACGGGTGCAACTGGTGGTTGAGGAACATTGGCTGGACCTGCAGCGGCCCTAGCCTCTAATAACCTCCTATACCATCCTGGTATCGTTACACCGTCGGGTAGATTAAGATATTCAGCCATGCTAAAACGAAAAAGGAAAGATTCAGAATGGAGAATTCGAAAGATAAAGATATAGGCTATTGGGGATTATGTTTTTTTTCTTAAAAACTTTTCTCTTTAAATTTCTCATTGAAACATGTTTTTGAAAGCACTTCTTCCAAAAATAACTATTTTTCTAAAGTACTTTTATCTGTTCTGGTAACCTTAAGCTCTGATACCACGTGTAACACCCCACGTCCATTAATGTCACTCACAAAGGGAATGCATTAGCTTCCATGGTGGTTATAAGTGAATACAGAACAGAAAAATTACAACAAGACAGATAATAGGTAGTACTTGAAAACTAAAACTTCATTTTATTTCAGCGGAAACATGTTTATTACATCACAAAACCATTAATCAGAGTCAAGCACATTATCCATCTTCATAAACCAAAATACATAATCCCATTAACACAAATAGCCATTAAAGAAGATAACAAGATGGACTTTACTTCAAGGGTCCAAGCTTTCCAAAGAGATGAAGCAATCCAATCAAGCTCCACTACAGCTGGGCCCAACCTGAGGACCTGGAGTAGGAAAAGGATAGAAATGGAGGGGGTCAGACATAAAGTCTGGCGAGTATGATAATTCTAACAATACTATTATCAAAATAACTAGACTAAGGCATAAGCTGGAAGACAAGTAAACGTCTATGAACTATTAGGTATGGGATGAGCAGTGAAAGATAACGTCAAAGGCACACCTAATTACTAACGAATGATTGCTACACTGCACCGCACAATACTACACTGCACCGCACCAGTTACCCTAAAGGTTGATCCCACTTGCTTCACACAGAAACTTTGTAAATAGCCTTACGTACCTCTAGCTGACTACATAGGTGTCGTCTGCCCCTATCTCCACTAGGTGTACCCCACTACCCACTTTCGATCGGCTCCCTACTCGTAGATACCCGTGCTGGCCCCACAGTGGGGTGTATCACTCCCCTAAAGTGGCAACCCAATACAACTTGAGAATGCACGGCTTATACCTACACGATGCAACAATGTCTTACCTACCAGCCCGGGTCCACACACGCATACGAAACCCGTTGGACTTGCGTTGCCACCGCTCCCCATTTTGGCCTCTTACAGTCAAACCCAGCATGCGTGTCCCGTCCTCGACTTGGGTCGAGCCCACAAAGATACGTTTGGGATACTGGTCGAAATGGGCCCCCACAAGCTACCCACCTAAGCTTGTCACTAGTATATCCCACTTAACCCTCTTTGTCATGTTCATTTACATGTGTGTTTGGTTAAGTCTTACTAATCGTATTTCACATGCCACTAAGGGCACCCCCTAGATTCCTCATGCCACCCAAGGCACCTACTTAACCCCCATGTCCCACCTTACATGTTTACCTGGTTTAGTATTACTTAATTCATTCAGGCCATAACCTCATAAAGACCTCTCACATTAGACTGGCATTTATGGCAGCTGGATTTACCGGGCGGGTCCGGGCAGTCATACACCATAAAAGAGTCTAACCTCGTGTCTTTACAACCGTTATGCTTTAGTTTAGGCCTAGTACCTCTCACATTGGGCTGACATTTGTGACCACTGGATTTGCCGGGCGGGTCCGGGCAGGTTTACGTCACAAACGAGTCCAACCTCGTGTCCTAAGCATTGATTTACACTTAAAATCTTTTACCCCAGTTTTAATAATTCCCTATTCAAATTATTAATTAAGTCAACTTTTAATGATGTCCATAATTGACTCAATTATGGCCATCCACTTATGTCATGCAAAATCCTATCAATTGCACCCCAACTTTTTAATATTAAATCCTTAATATTACCCCTACCCCACGTTTATACGTTCGCTTATTCAACGCATAATATAGGCTAGACTTGTATAGTCCAACACCTAGCACAAAGATAAATTATCACAACATATAGATTATTAAAATAAATCTAATCATAATAGGGGTGAAACTTGCATAAACTACATATGTTAAGGATCAAAAGTGTCAACTTGTTAAATGTCTCAATTTACATGATATGATCATAGCCCAAATCTATACATAAACTTGCATATGGGGGTTTTAGGCAACATAATGATGGTGTGAACTAGCATAGGATATCACATATGTCATAGCATAATTCTAGATGTCATAATAGATGTCTTGGCATATGTTCACAACTTTTCTAATCAATCTAACTTGCATATGTGACTTGTCATATAGATCAACATAACCCAAACATGATGATTTAATTAATATGAACTAACTAGCATAGATGGTAACATCATGGCCTTTTTAACATGTATGATTCATACAACTTAGCATAGAAACTTTCAACATACATAACATCATCATAGCATGATTTACAACATATAAGATATCATCATCACATAACATTGGATTTACAATATACATGATAGCAAAAGGGGTTTACAACAATATATATGATAATTCACATCATCTACCCATAATCCATTCATAACTCAACCTAATTAAAATGATAATAATCTTGTTAAGATCATCATACTCACAATTTAGAGAAGAAAAGAGAGAGTTTTGCTTTACTTTAGGGTTGAGAGAATTAGAATTGAATTTGCTTTTCTTCTTTCTTAGTTGGCGGCGGCTCCATTGATTTCCATGGCGATGGTAACTATTCTATTTTAATTAGGTTTAGGGTTAGCATTAGGATGTATTTATAGGTGTAGGATGTTATTTAGGACCATTAGATTAACCCTGAACCATGAGAACCAATCAAATGAAAAATCTGCATTTGAGCGAATCGGCCCACGAGTTGACAGCCAAACGCCCTGGATTAACCCCTAGTCGACCCAGCGGGCTTGGGTCGACCTCAAAAATGGGCCGGTTCGGTTATTCCCCCTCCCAATTCGTTGTTTTGAACTTTTTCGCATATTTATTTATTTATTTTTTAATTTATATATATATATATATATATATATATATATATATATCAATATATGTATTTCTCTGCGCAACCCATTTCACTTAGTTCTTTTCTAAAAATTAGTATACTTTAATTTGTGAATTTTAATGTTATAAAATTACGGGGTGTTACACCTCACATCCACTGGATGCAAAATTGCATATCCTCATGATGTGAGAAGTCGCATCTGGTCCGATGTGAAATGCCACCATATGGGGAAGGTTGTGCACCTTCTCCTCCTGCACCTCTCCTTTTATCTTCCTTTTTTTCTTCTCATTGATCCCTATCGTCGTTAAACCCAAACCAAGCTCCAATCGAGCCTCGAACCTTGTATTCAACTGCTTGAATCCAACTTCTTCGAGCGTGGATTCAATCTCTACCAGATTCTTGCATCCAGAAGATTCGATGCCCACCTTTCTTGCTTTAATTCGAATCTGATTATTTTTTGAAAAACATGAGCTCCTCGATGCGAAAAATGTAAACGAAGGTAAAAGGGAGGAGGGAAGCGTTTTAAGGCATATTATAGGGGAGGGAGAGGAATGGGTTTCGGCCTAGTAGTGCACTTCATACCTCTTCGGGGATGCGATATTTCACATCCTCCTAGGGAGGCGAAATTTCACATCCCTATAGGGATGCGAGACTTTGCATCCCCCCCCAAAGATGTGAAGTTCTTCTTTAAAAAAAAACAAAAATAAGTATATATTTATACGGATGTATTCGTATATTATATATTGCACATGTTTCATACATGTATTAATAAATATTCGCGTATATGTAAATACATTTGCAAAAACAATTGATAAACGAGAACAAAGTTTCCAAAGTTTGAAGAATTTTCGACTCGCGATTCCAGCTACGACTATGCACATGAAATTTCAACGTCATGTCAATGGACACCGATCTGATTCGCTAACCAATGGTACACTCGTAAGTCTAAAAAACTCGAGAACGTACGACAAGTGATCAAATCCACGAATCGATATCGTTTCCAACTCGTATAGTCATAAACCCACGACACATTTCCTTCTCGTACTTTATTTTCAAACTTCGACAGCATCGCGTAAAACCATGTGAAAACGTGTGAGCGTACATGCGACACAGTGTCGAAAATAACTCGTTTACGCCATGACGTAAAGGAGAGTTGATGACTAAAATTCAAATTTATGAGTAAACAGGAATTAGATGTTCAAAAGAGAAAGCGATAAATTAGAAATCTCGACATGCTCAATGGAACGATCAGGACCAAGTAATTCAACAGCTTGGAGATCTTTCCATTTTCCAGTGGCAACCTTTTCAATTCAAAGCACATCATGTCGAGACAAGACGTACTTTGGAGGGCAAATGTTAACCGACATTTTAGTCCGGTCCCAAAAGTACCACTGTCCCGCTCGGTTTAACCCATCGCGTGACATCAAAGCTCGAAGTGTTGCCAAAACATGGAAGATTCAAGCTCAAAAGGAATCGAGTGAGTAGTAGCCTCACAATTTCTCTAGATGCAAGTATCGCATCACCCTATACTAACTTGTATCGGACCTAGCCTCGCTCCATCTCGCATCACATCCAACTCAAATCCATCGGATCGCATCACCAACCTTGCATCACTTCCCTTCACGCTCCTTCGCATCGCCCTAGATCACTCTGCGTCGCTCCTCCCTCGCGTTGCATCCTCCTTACATCGCATCCTACAGATGCTATGGTGTCGCATCCCAAGGGATGTGATATCATTGTATCCCTTAGGATGCGATACCATCGCATCCCATAGGATGTGATGTCACCGCATCCATCAGATACGCTGCCATTGCACCCCTTAGATGCAATGCCATCGCATCACACTGATGTGATGGACCCGCTCTCTCCCTCCTTGCATGCAACAACATGCACCCCTACGGGATACGAGTTTTCGCATCCTTTAGGACGCCAGAATTCATATCCCGCACTGGTGATGCAATATTCTACAACGCAACAGGGAAGGATGCGATTTTCTAGATTGTTCTTTCCTAGGATGCGATTGCCTAGGTGATGTTCAATGCTTGCAACTCATATTTGTGAATAAAATATCAGCAAAATCCTTCATAGTGGACGTAAGCCCCACACGAACCGAGCCACTATAAATCTCCATGTTATTTACTGGCTTTTCGCACTTTATTTCCCCATGCAAAATGGTGTTCTTACGTAATTAAGATTCTTTGGGTGTTATGACATTTTTTGCCGTCAACATAAGGACATTTTCGAGATGAGATCTGTTATGGATGACATACCCAAATGGATAATTGATATTTACAGGCTTTTCAATGGGTGCTCATAAAGTTGATGGGTGGACTAGAAAGTAGGTGTGAATGAAACATGGAATTCTACTAATGGAATAACAGGAGATGATGCTTTCTTATATTTATAATTGTGCTTTTTGTTTTATATTTCGCTGTGTGACATTGTGAAGTTTTAATCGCGTTTGACTTATTATTAACCGACGAAGTTTATCAGTTGAATTTAAGTATTATTGTATAAACTTTATTTATGTTTTCTGTAACTGTATGAATCAATATATGTACTTTAAATCTATGGTATATGTAGTTACTACTGTTTCGTCTGTTTTATATCTACGATGACTATCATATTTTATTAGATGTGTTATGAGATATACAACATGTTATGTGACTGTTTGATGTTTCTTTCTCTTCTCTTCGTTTTCTTTTCTTCTCTTCTACTTCCCTTTTGCAGTTTTATTACTTTCCTTCGAAGATCATACCGCATCACCAATGCTCCATCAATACATTATTTGCTTAGATGAGCATCGATGGCAACAATTCAAATTCTAGTCACCACCATTCGACTGGTTGACCGCTTCCTTGTATATGGTTGATCATTAGCAGTTGATCGAACTAAGAAGGGGGTCAACCTATAGGGTCCCATTTTTATTTCTATTTATTTTCATACTTTGCTTTTTAAGTATTTTTGTTCTAAAACTTTAAACGGTAATGAATTTTTCATTTGAGATATGGTGGCAAAACTCCAAATATGAAAGTTACTTAGAGAATCGTTATGAATACATGATAGAAGTTTCGTGATCAAATTCCAAAGTTAGCTCAAATTCCAGTTCGAAATATCATTAATTATTTATTAATTATTTTTAATTTTGTAAGATGTTACTGCGCCACTCATGTTTTAACAAGCGAGTTATGCCTATTATATATTATAGGCAGGTGACGCCATTTGTGTTATCGACTTAAGAAAATCTATTTGCATCTATTTTGGGCATTATTTCATTACCATATTTTACTTTGTGATATACATATATATGTGTGTGTGTGTGTGTGTGTGTGTGTTTGTGCACTAGCGCGAATGCATATGCATGTATGTGTGTGTATATATGTATGTATGTATGTTGATTTGGAGAATTACCGCTTCAATTTAAAAATATTTAAGTAATTTTGAATATTAAATTAATGGTTTTAAATGATTAAATAATCCTCTTTTATATTATAATTCCGAGATTTTGTTTTTTAAAATGGTTATATATATATGTGTGTGTGTGTGTGCGCGCGCGTGCGTGTGCGCGAGCTCGTGTGCATGTATATGTATATAGGTTGATCTGGAAATTTACCTCTTTGATTTAAGAACATTAAAGTTATTTTGAATATTAAATTAATGGTTTTAAATAATTAAATAAGTCACCTTTGTATAATAATTCGAAGATTTTGTTTTATAAAAATAGTTCGAACAAAAACTGAAAATGTAAGCAAAAATCATTTTTCACAATTTTGACTACTTTTAGTCGAACGAAAATTGTTATAACTTAGGTAGCGTTTGATTTTCCAACTAGTTATTTAAAGTTCGCGTCGGCGTCTGACGCGTCGGACGTGTCAGCCGTGGTACCCACACGGGTGCCCCTTTGAGACGAACGGTTGGAAAGTTAGCTTTCGCCTCAGACGCGTCTGACGCGAAAGAAAATTCTAGATCAGCTGATCCTCTTCTTTTTCCCTATATATTCACTTCATTTCTCCCTCTTTTCATCACCAAATTCGAAAATTCTAGCTTCAATCTTCTTCAAATCATCAATTATTTCAGGTTTCTGTTATTATATTTGTGTTTTTTTAGCTTCTTAACTCCCTTATACTTTTTTTTGTAATTTTTGGAATTTTTTTCTTTTTAAAATAGCAGCAAGTCAGTCCTCTTCTACCCATTCCATTGCCGAATGGAAAAAACTACACCACCAATGCTTTCATCGATTTGTGCATGGAACATCTGGAGTCCCGTGCGCATAATGTTGGAAATTGGTACCAGCAGATCGCAACGACGTTCAACCAGCACACCGGATTGGACTACAATGCAGGTCAAATGAAGAACAAGTTTGGTAAAATGAAAAGAGAATGGAATCTGTGGAACGGGCTGCTACAGATTACTGGCGGAGCGTACGACGAGCAGTTGGATACTGTCGGTGGGACAGACGAGTGGTGGGCGACGGTGCCACCAGCATCGCACAAATTCAAGAGTGGGTCTCCAGCGCGATTCAGAGAGCTGGAATCTATGTTTGGAGGCTCATTCGTACTGACAAATGTCAGTACATAGTTCCGGTCGCTCCACCAGTTCATCTGCGCGAGGCCCAGATCTTTAGCATCTACTGAGATCTCGAACCATCCCGTTCGTAGGCTGTTTAGGTCCGGTGAGAATCGAACTCATGACCTTTGGCATCTGGAGCTATATATCGGACACGGAAATCCATTGTCTAGCTCGGTCCAACGTTGTAATATGTCTGATCCATGTCTGTACAATTTTCTTATAGGACAGGAGTAGGACACATCACCACCAAGTCCGATCCATAATGTTTGACGTTTTTCAATAGTCCAAACATTGCTGTCCGTTACTCAGCTCGTACGATTAGTGCTCAAACTTAATGCTTATTCGGTCAATGTCTATCCGAATCTCTTATAGGACATATGACTAAAAAACACCTCCGTTTGATCCTCTTTGACCCGTTTACATCACTATTTGCACCATGTCCAAGTGTATTAACCAGTTTGGACACAGTACCTGTCGGATGCAGCCTAATTTAACAAGTGGAACTATGTTTCATAAGCTTGCATAAGTTGTCCAACATTTATAGGAAAAACATTATTTAGATCACCATCTAGCAATCTCTTTGCAAATATCATGTTTGCAGCATCGGAAGGATGATATGGATCCCAAAACACATACTTGGATCGATCATCGCAAAATTTAGACTTCAGTCCACATGATAACAAACCTCCGTAACGTCCAGATACATTGTTGTTGGGATAAACTAAAATTAAATAATTAGTTTAAGAGACGTGTCTATTGAAGTGAAAGGTCGTGTCTATTGGAACGAAGAGTCATGTCAGTTTGAGTGAAGTGTCATGTCTATTTGATGAAGTGTCATGTGCGTTCATTGAAGTGTCATGTCCGTTTGGTGAGAAGTCATGTCAGTTCAAAGGGTAACGTCTATGTAAACCACTATATATGTGGTTATTTTGTTGTAAGTAGGAAGTGAAAAAAAAGAAAAAGTAAAGAAACCAATTGAAGTTCTTCCTTCATTAAAATTAAGAGTTCTCTACTTCTTCAAATTGGTATCAGAGCCTGGTCGAGATCATGGGATTTCTACTTTTTATGTCGTTCGTTCTCACAAAAGAAATTATGAAAGATGGAGTAATAGAAATAAAGAAGAGTTAATCTCCAAAGGGCTATGGGAGATCGTTGAGAGTGGTTATGAATGTTAAAAACATGACGGAGAAAGAGAATAAAGCATTTACATTCTTGAGAAGGAAAGATCTTCAGGCTTTTATGGTGCTGAGTGAGAACGTCAATAAAGAAGCATGGTGTCATATTAATGGAGAAAAATCTACAAAAGATTCGTGGAATTTATTGAAAGAGGTGCATGCAAACGAGGATGTAGAGATAGCAGAGGTTGAGGAAGTTAAAGTGAAAAAAGCTCTAAGGATGAGCATGATGCTTGCACAACAAGCGGGGAAAGCAGAAAAGAAGAATCCCAGAATGAGGACGATTCAAAGAACACAAACGGGGTAGATGAAGAGATAATCAAAACGGAAGTGAAAGAAAAGGATGATGCAAATGAGAAAAACCATGAAAGCGAAGAAGATGGAAATGAAGAGCATGAGAATGAAAAAGGAAGCGATGGAGACATAAATGATGAAGAAGTTGAAGGTGAAGGAATCCAAAATGAAGAAGACCTGAATGGAGATGGAAATAAAAAACTTGTAGATAGAGCAGACTTTCATAGCAAGTATGTGTAATAAGTCGAAGAGGGTGCTAGAAGAAACGAGAAGGTAGAGAGAGAAAATAAGTTAAAAAAGGAGGAAGAGGAGAAGGCGAGAAAAGAAGAGGAGCTGATGAGAGAGAAAGCTGCTAAAGAAGAAGAACCAGAGGAAAGGTTGGAGCTTGAGGACAACGAGCCGTTGGAAGAACATGAAGAAGTAAAGGATGAGGAAGAAAAGAAGGGTAAAAGTAAAGGAGATGAAAATGAAGAAGGCGATGTTAAGGAGAAGAAAGAGAAGAACAGAGCGAAAGACAAGGAAAAGCCCAAAAGGAAGAGTGAAAAAGAGGAATTGAAAGAGAACAAAGAAGGGAGAGTTAAGGATAA
This sequence comes from Allium sativum, assembly GCA_030737875.1. NCBI lineage: Eukaryota > Viridiplantae > Streptophyta > Magnoliopsida > Asparagales > Amaryllidaceae > Allium > Allium sativum. The sequence goes on from CM060910.1 coordinate 833,626,602, forward strand.
AGAACTGAAGGACAAAGGTAAGAAAAAAATAAAGATGAGAAAGAGAAAGAAGGGAAGGGTGATGATGATGTGAGCAAAGAAGAGTCAGAGAAGGAAAAAGAAGAAAGACAAAGATGAAAAATCCAAGGACAAAGGTGAGAAAAGAAGAAAGAAAGTTTGGATAATTTCTATAGTTCTACCAAAGCACGTAAAATACAAAAAAAAAGGCAGAAGCACAAGTGGTTTCATGTTCAACAAATGTTGCTGCATTGCGAGTTTGAAGGAACTTTGGTTTAAGGGAGGCATTTGTTGGGATAAACCAAAATTAAACAATTAGTTTAAGAGACATGTCTGTTGAAGTGAAAGGTCATGTCTATTGGAACGATGAGTCATGTCAGTTTGAGTGAAGTGTCATGTCTATTTGATGAAGTGTTATGTCTGTTCAGTGAAATGTCATGTCCGTTCAGTGAAGAGTCATGTCAGTTCAACGGGGAATGTCTATGTAAACCGCTATATATATGTGTGGTTATTTTGTTATAAGTAGAAAGTGAAAAAAAAGAAAAAGTAAAGAAACTAATAGAGGTTCTTCCTTCATCAAATTAAGTATTCTAAATTTATCAATAACAACATGCAGAGTCCATAACATTGAAACACTCAAATGTCATGTACATATGTCAAACTATTCAGCATAGCTTAGTGCTTAAATATCGAAATTTTATGGACTTATACTCATACTATAGCTTTTTATAGTTTTTGATGATGTCTGAAACAATTGGGAATGCATTTGCATACACAATGATAGATCCTTCTAGATCCGATCTCAACTCTTCAAGAAGTACTTCCAACTTTGTTGTAACAACCCACTATTTTGTACTATTCAAATCGACAATAATCCACACATGTCAGACTTGAATGGTACAAAATAGTGGGTTGTTATAGTTGGTATCAGAGCGAGGTTTAGGCAAACCTTAGCCTATGGAGTAAAAAAACTCATTAGAGACAGGATAGCAATATCATAGAATGAGTACAAATCAGTCTCAGGGTCATTCTTGAGAGAGTGTATTTTGAATTTAAAAAAAAACTGATTTCAAAGTGAGTTGAAATGATTCTTAAAGTATTTTATGATATAAATAATGGTTTAAATTTTGATGTTTTCTTTCTTGACTTTGTTTCGATCTTGTTGCTAGGTCTCTGTTGATTAGGATTTCTATCTAAAATAAATGGAATCTTATCTTTATTTGTCTTAAATCCATCTTTGAATCTTTCTAGATGAGTAACCGTAGGAACACCAGAGGTAGAGGACGTGGGGATGCTCTAGTTCTTCCAGCCGCACCAGCTCCAGTTTAGCCTGTCATATTCACTAAGCTCAGTAAGGAGTACATCCATCTTGGAGGCACCAAGTTTTCTGGTTCAGGTAACGTTGTAGGAGCCCAGTAGTAGCTAAGTGTCCTAGAGAGGATATTTTCTTGTTTGGAGATTACAGATTCTCAGAAGCGTCAGTTAGCTTCTTGGCAGTTACAAGAAGGTGCTCGACATTGGTGGGATTCGATTACTGCTCAGACTGACGAGACCGGTATTTCTTGGGCTCAATTTAGGTATAAATCATTAGTTGATCTTTGTAGTTTAGTTATCTGTCCTTTAGAATTTAGCTCTAATCCTAAGTTCTTTGTAGAGAGGCTTTGATCGATAAGTGGATGCACCAGGCGGGCAAATCTAAGCTTTACTGTGAGTTCATGGATATTCGCCAAGGTGATATGACTTTTGCTGAGTACAAGAGGAAATTTAATGAACTCTCGAGGTTTGAACCGAACTTGATAGACACTAATTTCAAGAAGAATGAGATGTTTATCCTTGGAGCACGCCCAGAGTTCTATGAAAATCTAATGAATCGTATTGAAAGACCTTTTAATAGCCTGATGATTATGCTACCTAATTCGAGAACTACCCCAATCTCAAAGGAAAGCAAACTGATCAGACATCTGTAGCTCAAGGATCCTCGGATGGATCGAAGAAAAGAAAGTCTAACATCCACCAGCAGCTGAAAAATTAGCAAAAGACTCAGGGAATTGGATTTTCAGCCCAGAAGAAACTAGCAGATTCATCCCACATCACATGTTCTAGGTGCCATCAAAAGGGACATTATGCCAGCCATTACCCAATTATGGATAGTTTAGCTGTACCTCCTCTAGCACAATTGACCCAGAACAACAACCTCTGCTATCTTTGTCATTAGCCTGGCCTTCATAAGAAGGATTGTCCCTCGCAGCAAAAGCGAAAGACTTCTAGAGTATTTTCTTTGACTTCTTCTACCGCTCCTGCCGGCAATGATAATCAGGGTATGCTTCGTAGTACTTTTACTCTATTTTCTCATCCAGCACGAGTTCTGTTTGATACCAGTGCATCACATAGCTTTGTATCAGTTGACTTATGTGATAAATTTGAACATTTCTTGAAACCTGAATATTCATCGGAGCCATTGTGTGTGTTTAATCCTATTGGTGGTCCTGCTAACCTTAGTATGGTTTGTAAGGGGGTACAACTTCTTTGTAATCCCCACTATTTCACAGGTGACTTCTTCATGCTCAGTTTTGATGCTTTTGATATTTTGTTTGGGGGAGATTGGCTCACGAGATACGATGGTACTATCTCTTGTAAAGCTCGGACAGTTTCTTTAGTTGATGATCAAAGGAATTCTTTAGTGATTAAATGCAGGATGCCTATAGATTATGCCGGTAGTTTTATCTATTCGATCGACTCTTCACATGGAAAGCTTAGTTCTACTCCTATTGTTCAACACTTTCCAGATATTTTTGGTGAAGTTTCTTCTCTTCCTCTTAAGTGGGAAATCGAATTCCGCATCGATCTTATTCCCGGAGCCAGACCCGTAGTTCTTCCTCCTTGTAGAATGGCAACTAAGGAGAGAGCTGAATTAAAGAAGAAAATTGAGGATCTCTCCTCCAAGGGTTTGATCAAACCAAGTTTTTCTGAATGAGGTGCTGCAGTAGTGTTTGTAACTAAGTCAGATGGTTCTCTGTGGATGTGTGTAGATTACAGAGAATTGAATAAGCTAACTTTGAAGAATAGATATTGTTGGATCTAGATTAATCCTAGAGGGGGTAAATAGGGTTTGTCACAGTTTTTACAGGATATTAAAAATTCACAGAACACAGATTGCAACAGAGATAGAAATACAGTAAATGACACAAGATATACCCAGCTTCGGCAAAATCCTGCTTACTGCTGCATTCCTAAGTTTTCTACTAGGTGATTGAACAGATCCTGCTTACGAGACCATGTAAACTTGCGAACCCCTCGCTCCTATTCTAACCCTATGCTCATAACCCTAGACCGATCTACATCCCCTAAATTAGATTTACCCTAGTTTTACAGACTCTAGTAAACTGCCTAATTTTACAGACGAAACTAGGAAATACCTAGTTTTTATAGACTCTAGAAAACTGTTCTAAAGATTTTCAGAACAAACTAAAAAACACAACCGAATATAAAACAAGACAAAATTACAATTGAAGACCCTAGGAGTTAAGAAGAGTCATCCCTTTGCAAACTTGGTCGGCAACATAAGAAATGGTTCCACCCTTATTGTCATTCCCGATCACTTGACTTTCTCTCGTCAAAAAAATGGCGGCTAGGAATATGAAACTAGGGTTTTCTGATTCCAATTCAAATCGCGATTACTAAGATGAATGTTTTGGAAATCTTATGAAGCTCGAAACTTTGTTGCCTGTTCGTTGACTGAATTGGACCTTCTTACGATCGAAACTCTAGTAAATAATTTTGATTTGAATCCTTTTTGTTCTTGAGTTGATTGTGGTTTCGATCTATATGTCTAAGCCGATGATGATGGCTGAGAATATATAGAGTAATAGAAAACCCTAGAACAACTTTGATTTCATATATTATGACTTGGCTGATTGATTGCTTTCCTCGATTAAATTTGGTCCTTACTATTTCTCGGCTTTGATTGAGTTGTGTGAAAGATTTCCTGTGAGACTTGTTGTCTTATATTAATTCGGCCCTTGGAGTTGAATTTTGGAAACCAAAAGCAGATTATTTCTTGCCAATCTTTTTGCTTATTTTTGGAAACAGTTTTAAAAAAACTTTGCCAATCAATCCCTCTGATTTCAGGAGCAAATATACTTGCTAAAAACATTTTTGTGCCGAGTTGTTTTTCTTGCCAAAACAACGTGAATAAATATGCAAAAGTTGTTTACCAAAAATGATTGATGCTGTTAAATCTGAAATGAATTATTTCCTTGTATTTGCAATGATATTTTTACCAAACCAATTTAGAATGCTTTCAGCAAACCAAATGGATGTTCACACATGATTCTTGCCAAAATCAGATTTCTTTGATTGAAACTCATGCATGATTGTTGTGGAATAAATCCACAAACCTGAAAATATAAAATTTTCCCCTAGAACAATTCTTGATCCCCCCTTGTTTGATTTAATACTAAGAAAGAAACTATTGTCCATAATTGCAGCCCTTGATTGTTTTACTAAAAAGAATTTTTCCTTTATTTTGCAAAGATATTGTTGCCAAACTGTAGCTTCTGTGTATTACCCAATTTTGATATTTGCGGGAAATTCCTATACACCATTGAGTTACATCTCCATTTTTCTTGGCAAAACTGGCTCGTTGACTTGTTGCAATATTGGTGCTAGCACTTCCTATTTCCATTTACATGCTGTATCATTTAACTCATTTCTCCATGTAGTGTACTCCATAGCTACTGTATATGTGCATTTGCAATTCATCATTCAGACATGTCATTTGAACCTGCCACCAACTTATTCTTCATTTTTGCTGGATTTTTTTTTGCACTTGCACTTTGTATGTTGTTGTGTGACCATGCTGTATCCATGTACTTTGTACCTACAAATCTGGTCTGAACCAGTCTACTGTTGATGCTCGAGTCTTGACCAGTTTGTTGTAGTTGCACCCATTTCCATTTGTGTTTGTTGAACCTTGGTCTGCTTCATATATGAAACGCTATTTCAACTTGTACTATGCATGCTCTTCTTGTTGACTGTGCACATGTAAGTACTTCCTTAACCAATGTATATGTCACTTGGTTCACTTGAGTTTTTTCTTTCTTTCATTGCTGGCTTGTTTGAAATACACCATGCAGACATGTTGTTGACCTATATGTATACATATATGTATATATACACATATGTGTATATATATGTGTGTGTATATATATGTGTGCATGTATATATGTGTATCTATTCAAATATATACCAGCAGACCGCTACATTGCGTTGTGGCTATCCAGAATCAACTGGTTCTGATCAGCTAACTGGTGTAGTGTGTTGAGGCTGATGAGTGGGTATTAGAAATATATACATATCAGATCAAGTCATGAAAAATGATGAGAAACACACCGGAAATATGAGGCAAATAAAATAAAATTTATATTCGCTAGAATTTCGAATATTATTTATGTTCCATATGCTGTGTGTGTGTTTCTATATATGACAAGTATGGATGACTGGACTGACAGTGCAGTGAAGACTGAAGACTGAGTGTAGAGTTAGTGAAAAAATGAATGTGTTTGTATGTAAAAGAGTTGTGAATGAATGTATGTACAAAATTTTATAACTGTGTGATAGAGTGTTGTAGTGAGGAATTATGCACTGAAACTGAATATATTGAAATGAATATCAGTGATGCATTTACAAATAGTGGAGTTGTAAACCTGTACTATTTAAATATTGAAATAAAATATTCTAAATAAAATACTATGTGAATATTTAAATTTCTGTACAGTCGTATTTTATTTAAATATAAATATTATATTCATGTCTGTGATATATGTGCGAAACAGTACAATAACAAACACATTTATAATAATATATATTTGGTTGTTATCATCAAACAAAAATCATATAATTGCGTACACAACAATGTTATGTACAACAATCTCCCCCTTTTGATGATGAAAAAAATACTACGATTTTGAATATAATAAATGCGTTTGGCAGTGAATATTGAACTCCCCCTATTTGTTTGCTCCCCCTACAACAGAAACTTCCCCTAAAACTGTGCATGAGTGAAGAGAAATGAAAAATAATGAATTTTCAAAATTGAAAACATTTATAAAATATTCACTCGTAAATCAAAATCTAAACCCATTCTCCCCCTTTTGTTATCATCAAAAGGATACATAATTTAAAATATAGATGAATAATGACTAGAAATATAATTTCATCTTGAGAGGAAGAACGGTTATCATAAATCTTAATCAGTTAAACAAAAATCATAATAATCTAGGAATTAATGGCTTATTTCACATTGCAGAGAATGGCGGATTATATATAATGGAGAGAGTTACAAAGATACGATTTCCAATTATTTTCTAATAAAAATTTAAAAAAACGAAGCACCAAAACGGTGATGGATTTGAACTATAATTAATAATTCAATTTAAGTGACAAAATCAGATAGTCTCAAATCCCAATAGCTATCAGTCAACAAATCATAATACTTCATAAGATATTAACACATTTTGCAGATTAGAAAATGGATTGATAGGCTGGTTTTTATACACAAAGGAGATTTTCAGATTCACTTCAATTTATTGCACATTATTTCCTTTTCTTTTATTTTTATTTAAGATCACACTAACCACGCATAACCAGAGGTTGGATTTTTAAATGAGGTCAGTCGTAACTTAAATTATAAGTTGTCTCATAACCATGCATGACTCGAGCTTGGATTTTTAAATGAGATTAGAGACGCACTTATGTCTTAATTATATATTTATCGTTTTTAGCTTCAAAAGAAAACTCCTCCTCGGTATATAAAACCAATATGAATGATAGAAATGTGGTAGGTACAGAAATGGAATATGAAATAAATTTCTAAATTAATTATATTATGAAATATGCTAGACTGTATCGGGATCATTGAAAATTTCTAATTATCACTAATTCTGAATAATAACATAGTCCAATTTCTATCACAAATATTTCCATTTTTTATTCAAGAAGATTTTTAAAAAATGTTAAACTCTCCACATTAATATAAAAAACATGATGAGTGACAGAATAATGGTAGATAAAGAAGATGGTCATGAAATAATTGTCAATTCAAAGATATTATAATAAACGTTCAACCATCATGAAAATCCAAATAAAATCTCCTCTTGTTGTGAAATATACAGCAGTCATAATTCATTAATTTTCAAAATCTGATAATAATTTGAATACAGTTCAGTTTGGTTATTGATTTCAATTTCTGAATGAATAATCAATAAATAATTTTAAAATTGAAAATCAATTACAAGAGGAAAATAGAAGAATTTATACAAGGCAAGAGGGACCAAAAAATATATATATACACAAAAAAAAAACATAGCACTTTTAATTTGATACCACTTGATGTCTCTACTTACGATGATTTTAACATGACACTGGGAACAAACAAGGATAATTTAGACAATAGAATTTCATCACAAAGACCAAGCAGACAAGACAGCCAGATTAGACATATTTATCAGAGCAGCAGACAGATCAAAACAAACACTTGTCTGAAAACAGTATCAGAGCAACACAAAAAAGATCAGTTTCAAATCAAAACTTGTCAGGATGACTGTCACATAAGATGATTCATGATCCAAGATTAAAAATACCGTTTATTTTAAATCATTTGATGGAATATGAAAATATCAGGATTCAATGAATCGATGACACCAGATTATTAATTTTTGATTCAAGATATGTGTGAGATTCAATAAATCGATAATTTCAAATGATTTTAAACAAACAGATATTTAAGTCAAATAACCATGAAATACCAATAAATTTCAAGGACCAAATTTTTCAAACAAATTTTTCACAGGTATCTCTCATAAGTACAAGAGTAATTTCAGATCATTTACATTAGGCTTGAGAGATATTCATGATTAGAAAATTAAAAATAATTTATTTGAAATCACTTGAATCAATGTTAAGTTTGAGATATAAAGAATCATTCACACAAGATTGATAATTTCAAATTTAAGAGGTGTGTGATATTTAAAATATCAAGTATTTCAAATGATTTAAATCAGACAAATTCCAACCATAATAATCATGAGTATAGATGAATTTCAAGATGTATCAATGATTCAAGATAACTCAAAATATCCAAGCCAATCTGAAAAATAATGAAATTATCACAACTAATAAATATTGGTGTGCTGTAATGAGAATATTATTTCAAGCTTTTCGAAAATGAATTAGTGAAAACTCAAAACAGCTGAGGTGTGTGAAATTTCATTAAATATTCAGATCTTCAAAAATTTAGAATCCAAATTAACAGTCTTCAAGGTACGACGAGAATACATCAACACTGTTATGAATTCAGAAAATAGAAAATAAACTTCAAAACAATTTCAGATATTTATAAAAATAAATTCAAGATCTAGAAATGATTAAAACACTAGTGTTTTATTTAAATGAAGTAGATTTCCAGAAAATCATGAATTCTGCAATTGGAAGTTAAGGAAGCAAAAAAATATACGGCAGTGACAAATCAAAGCAGAAGAGATAATGAAAATAAACAAAAGGGGGTAGAAGGAGGAATAGAAAAATATAAAAACAAGGAATATTTACAAAGATGAGTTTAGAGGTTATACCTGAAATTGATGTAAGTAAATAAATCTCTAACTCAATAGTCTTGGCTAAGGAACTGTGAATGATTACAGAAGTATTGAGCAGCTTGAATCCAAATATCTTTTGCCTAGCAGTTCCTCAGCCACCTCTGGTACCTAACAATTTAGAGAGTCGAGTGGACTAACAAAATTTGTAAAAACACTCACAGTTTTGTTCATAGCTTTAGGTACCCAAACTTGTTTATATAACAATCCATTAGAATTTATTTTCATACCTTTAGGAACCCAGATCTGTTTGAATTTAACAAAGTTTGTTTTATTTAGGATCCAGGATGGTTTAAATGGATTATTATAAAACAAATTCACATCACGTTTATGATTTAAAAAATCTTTTGAATTTCCTGAGTTTAAAATGTCAAAACAATCTTTTCCAAAACAATTTGAAGAGTCTTCAAAATCATTTGAATTCAGCCTATCAAAATGATTGATATTCCCAAAGTCAAGTCCACTTTTGTTTCTCGATGAAAATTGATTTTTCAACAACATATTTAAAGATTTTTCACCGTTTGAAAATTTAGTCAGTGTTGTTTCAACTTGTTGAATTTTAGATTTAAGATCATCGTTTTCTTTCATTTGATCTGAACAACGACTTTTAGTGATCTTAAATCTTTCAAAATCATATTTCAAAAACAAATTTTCATCTTTAAGCAATTTAATTTTGGCTTGAGACTCAGCAATCTCTGATTCAAATTTAGCTTCTTTTTTAGATGCAGATTTTTCAAATTCTTTGAATTTCGCAATTTCTTTTTCAAGCTCTTTCAAAAACGCTTCGGTTTTCATCAAACTTTCCTTTTCAAAAGATTCACGTTTGAAATTAACTTTATCCAACTCCTTTTGTAAAGTATTTTTTTACAAATTAGTTCATCTTCACGACCTTTCAAAATCAAACTTTCGTTCTCAAGATTTCTAAACTTTTCGTTAAGATCAGCTAAATCAATTTTCGAATTCAGACAATCTTTATAATCGGTGTTTTCAGGTTTTAATTTCAAAGCATTATTTTTGCATCGCAACTCAGAGTTTTTAGATTTCAAAATTTTATTTTTCCATTGGAGACAATCGACAGTTTTGGTTAAATTACTACAAAGAGAAACCAATTCTTCATATGACAAATCTCCATCGTTCGAATCATCATTAATAGCTCTGGTTAAGCACACATCAGAATCTGAGTTTGCAATTATGGGTTTTGAGCAATTGTCTTCCTTTCGTCCATACAATGTATTGAGAGTGCTCCAGATTTCCTGCGCAGTCGAACAATGGGAGATAAGATCAAGCTGATTATTACTAAGATAAGAATAGAGAATATGCATGACACGAGCATTTATAACTTTATTTTACTTATCTAGCATATCACCCATATTTATAATAACATTCCAATATTCAGAATTAACAGATTTTAAATAGAGTTCGATTTTCGATTTCCAAATTAAAAAATATGTGCCATTGAAAATAATTGGTATATCACAGGATTGACTCTCAAAGGACTGACAACTAGGATCCACGATTCTAGGGTTAATGAAATTACCAGGCTCTGATACCAATTATTGGATCTAGATTAACCCTGGAGGGGGCTGAATAGGGTTTATCACAGTTTTTACAAGATATTAAAAATTCACAGAACACAGAATGCAGCAGTTATAAAAATACAGTAAGTAAATGACACAAGATATACCCAGCTTCGGCAAAATCCTGCCTACTGCTGCATTCCTAAGGTATCTACTAGGTGATAGAACAAATCCCGCTTACAAGACCATGTAAACTCATGAACCCCTCGCTCCTATTCTAACCCTACGCTCAAAACCCTAGACTGATCTATATCCCCTAAATCAGATTTCCCTTAGTTTTACAGACTCTAGTAAACTACCTAGTTTTATAGACGAAACTAGGAAATCACCTAGTTTTTACAGACTCCAGAAAACTATTTTGATGATTTTCAGAACAAACTAAAAAATACATCTGAATATAAAACAAGACAAAATTACAATTGAAAACCCTAGGAGTTAAGAAGAGTCATCCCTTTGCAAACTTGGCCGGCCACATAAGAAATGGTTCCACCCTTATTGTCATTCCCGATCACTTGACTTTCTCTTGTTAAAAAAAATGGCGGCTGGGAACATGAAACTAGGGTTTTCTGATTCCAATTCAAACCACGATTACTAAGATGAATGTTTTGGAAATCTTATGAAGCTCGAAACTTTGTTGCATGTTCGTTGATTGAATTGGTCCTTCTTGCGATCGAAACTCGGGTAAATAATTTTGATTTGAATCCTTTTTGTTCTTGAGTTGATTGTGGTTTCGATCTATATTTCTAAGCCGGTGATGATGGGTGAAAATATATAGAGTAATAGGAAACCCAAGAACAACTCTGATTTTGTATATTTTGACTTGGCTGATTGATTGCTTTCCTCGATTGAATTTGGTCCCAACTGTTTCTCGGCTTTGATTGAGTTGTGTGAAAGATTTCTTCTGAGACTTGTTGTCTTATATTAATTCGGCCCTTGGAGTTGTTTTGTGGAAACCAAAAACAGATTATTTCTTGCCAATCTTTTTGCTTATTTTTGGAAATAGTTTTTAAAAAAACTTTGCCAATCAATCCCTCTGATTTCAGGAGAAAATATACTTGCCAAAAACATTTTTGGGCCGAGTTGTTTTTCTTGCCAAAACGACATGAATAAATCTGCAAAAAGTTGTTTACCAAAAATGGTTGATGCTGTTAAATCTGAAATGAATTATTTCCTTGTATTTGCAATGAGATTTTTGCCAAACCAATTTAGAATGCTTTCAACAAACCAAATGGATGTTCACACATGATTCTTGCCAAAAACAAATTTCTTTGATTGAAACTCATGCATGATTGTTGTGAAATAAATCCATGAACCTGAAAATATAAAATTTGCCCTTAGAACAATTCTTGATCCCCTCTGTTTGATTTAATACTAAGAAAGAAACTATTGTCCATAATTACATCCCTTGATTGTTATACTGAAAAGAATTTTTCCTTCATTTTGCAAAGAGATTGTTGCCAAATTGTAGCTTCTGTGTATTACCCAATTTTGATATTTGCTGGAAATTCCTGTACACCATTGAGATGCATCTCCATTTTGCTTGGCAAAACTGGCTCATTGACTTGTTGCAATATTGGTGCTTGCACTTCCTGTTGCCATTTACATGCTGTATCATTTAACTCATTGCTCTATGTAGTGTACTCCATAGCTACTGTAGATGTGCATTTGCAATTCATCATTCAGACATGTCATTTGAACCAGCCATCAAGCTGTTCTCTGTTTTTACTGGAAAAAAAATTTGCACTTGCTCTTTGTATGTTGCTGTGTGACCATGTACTTTGAACTTATGAATCTGGTCTGAACCAGTCTACTGTTGATTCTTGAGTCTTGACCAGTTTGCTGTAGTTGCACCCATTTCCATTTATGTTTGTTGAACCTTGGTCTGCTTCATATATGAAACGCTACTTCGACTTGTACTATGCATGCTCTTCTTGTTGACGGTGCACATGTAAATACTGCCTTGACCAATGCATATGTCACTTGGTTCACTTGAATTTTTTTTTCTTTCTTTGCTGGCTTGTTTGAAATGCACCATGCAGACATGTTATTGACCTATATGTATACATATATGTATATATACACGTATGTGTATATATATGTGTGTGTATATATATGTATCGATTCAAATATATACCAGCAGACCGCTACACTGTGTTGTGGCTGTTCAGAATCAACTCGTTCTGATCAGCAAACTGGTGTAGTGTGTTGAGGCTGATCTGTGGGTACTAGAAATATATATATCAGATCAAGTCATGAAAAATGATGAGAAGCACACTAGATATCTGAGGCAAATAAAATAAAATTTATATTCGCTAGAATTTAGAATATTATTTCTGTTTCATATACTGTGTGTGTGTGTGTTTCTATATATGACAGGTATGGATGACTGGACTGACAGTGCAGTGAAGACTGAAGACTGAAGGCTAAGTATAGAGTTGGTAAAAAAAATGAATGTGTCTGTATGTAAAAGAGTTGTGAATGAATGTACGTACAAAATTGTATAACTGTGTGGTAGAGTGTTGTAGTGAGGAACTGTGTACTGAAATTGAATGTATTGAAATGAATATTAGTGATGTATATACAAATAGTGGAGTTGTAAACTTGTACTGTTCAAATATTGAAATAAAATATTCTATTCAAATAAAATACTATGTAAATATTTAAATTTCTGTACAGTCGTATTTTATTTAAATATAAATATTATATTCATGTCTGTGATATATATGTGAAACAGTACAATAAAAAACACATTTATAATAATATATATTGGGTTGTTATCATCAAACAAAAATCATATAATTGTGTATACAACAACATTATATACAAAGATATCCTATGCCTCGGATCAATGATATGTTCGATCAACTCCATGGTGCTAAAGTGTTTTCCCAACTCAATCTTGCTACGGGTTTTCATCATCTTAGAATAGCTGAAGATAGTATTCCCAAGACGACCTTCTGAACAGAAAATGGTTTCTACGAGTGGTTGATTATGCCTTTTGGCTTAACGAATGCTCCTGCCTACTTTGTTGATCTTATGAATCGTGTATTTTGTGATGTTCTCAATAAGTTTGTTTTGGTTTTTGTTGATGATATTCTGGTCTTCTCTAAGTCGAAGAAGGAGCATGAAATGCATTTGAAATATGTTCTCGAAACTTTAAGGGGTCACCAACCAAAAGTCAAGTTTCATAAGTGTCATTTTTGGGCAGATGAAGTCCGATTTCTTGGTCATATTTTTTCAGAGAACGGAGTTTCCGTTGATCCAGTTAAGATTGCTGCAATCAACGAGTGGGTGGATCCTAAGACCCCAACCGATTTTCTAAGTTTTCTCAGTCTTGCTGGCTATTATCGAAGGTTTATAGAGAATTTTTCTCGGATTTCCACACCTCTCACAGCTTTAACCCGGAAGGATACTAAGTTTATTTGGGATGATAAGTGCAAAGCTGCATTTAAGGAATTAAAGGAAAAGCTGACCTCTGGTCCTGTTCTTACTGTACCCATTGGAAGTGAAGGGTTGACGATTTATACTGATGCGAGTCGTGAAGGTTTGGGAGTCGTGCTTATGTAGAATGGCAAAATCATTGCTTGCGCTAGTCACCAGCTGAAGAATCATGAGATGAATTATGCAGCTCATGATTTAGAATTGCTTGTCGTGGTATTTGCTTTGAAGTTATGGAGGCATCATATTTTGGGAACCAATTTTGAGTTGTTTATAGATCATCAATCTCTTAAGTATATATTTTCATAGAAAGACTTGAATCAAAGGCAAGCCAGGTGTCTCTAGCAGCTTATGATTTGGATATAAATTATACACTGAGTAAAGCCAATGTCGTCGCTGATGCTTTGGGTCGAAAGAAAGTAGTTTTGTATCAGATTGTAGTTTCTTCTTCTTTGTTGGAAGCCGAGAGGTTGGAGATTATAATAAGATGGATGCACAAATCGACAAAAAAGGAATTCTTCGAATCAAGAAAAGAATATGTGTTCTGAATGTAGATGGTTTAAAACAGGAGGTACTTCTTGAAAACCATCAGTCCAAATTATCTATTCATCCAGGTGCTTCAAAGATGTATTAGAATATGAAGAGACTATATTGGTGGAGTCGCATGAAGCGGGATATTTCTTTATATATTTGCAGATGTGTTACGTGCCAGCAAGCGAAGGCTGATCATCAGAAGATATCTGGTTTATTGCAACCTCTTGATATTCCTAATTGGAAGTGGGATCAAGTTTCTATGGATTTTATTGATGGTTTGTCGAGGATGAGAAAGGGAAAAAAGAGTATATGGGTAATTGTAGATTGATTGACTAAGACGACTCATTTATTCAAGTCAAGGAAAACCGTACAGCTTCAAATTTAGCTCAGATTTATATGCGGGAGATTGTTAGACTTCATGGCGTACCCACTAGCATTGTTTGTGACCGAGACCCCATATTCACCAGCAACTTTTTGAAGGCATTTCAGGAAGCTTTGGGAACTCAATTGAATCTTAGTACTGCGTATCATCCTCAAACTGATGGTCAAACGGAGAGGGTGAACCAGATTCTAGAAGATCTCCTTTGTGAATGTATTCTTAACTATGGAGGATCTTGGGAAGATCATCTCCATCTCATTGAATTCACCTATAATAATAGTTATCAGGTAATCGTCTGATTTGAATTTGTTGTTCTATAAGTGTCTATCTTTAAAATTCTATCTTTCGAATCTGAATTCTTGAATTTAGGCTAGTATCAAGACATCCCCTCTCGGTGCTTTGTACGGGCGACCGTGCAGTTCTCCTTCGTGTTGGATTGAGTCGGGCGATCGTTTAGCTCTTGGGCTGGATATGATTTTGCAAGCATCAGCGAAAGTCGAGGACATTAGAAACAAGATGAGAATTGCCGAAGATCGCCAGAAAAAGTATGCTGATAAGCGAAGGAGAAGTTTGGACTTTACAGTTGGTGATCAACTTTTCCTTAGGATTTCTCCACTGAAGAATGTAGTTCGTTTTGGTCGAAAAGGAAAGCTTGCTCCTAGATTTATTGGTCCTTTTCGTATATTGGAAAGTGTGCACCTGTTGGCTTATCATGTCAAGCTGCCTGAGAAACTTGTGGGGATGCACAATATATTTCACGTATCCCATCTTCGCAAATATTTGCATTATCCTTCTTTGATTGTTCAGCCTATTGGCCTGGAGAATTTGGGTACTGAACCCAATCTGACTGTCAAAAGAAGGCCACTTCGTATCATAGATAGGGACACGAAGCAATTGAGAAGGAAATCAGTCAGTTTGGTCAAAGTGCAGTGGAGTGTTGATGATAGAGATTGCACCTGGGAGACGGAGGAGAGCATGCGTGCTTCGAACCCAGAATTATTCATTTCAGGCACCTTTTGATTTGAATTTATCCCACCTTTCTGTTGTTTTCCGTTCCTTTTTCTTGTTTCTTTTCTAGACGAAATTTTTTGAGTGGGAAGTGTGTAACATCCCGACATTTTCAATGATTTATAAATCTAATTTTAACTCGATTTTTGTTTTGAAATTTAAAATTTAGATTTAAAGAAGGAAAATTTATATTTGGTATGCGTCCAATTAAAAGTGACAAACGGTAAAGTTTCGTCGGAAAATACAGACGCTTGCGCTGTGGTGTTAATTCTACGATAACCAGTTCAATTTTTGAGCGAATAAAAATATATTTAAAACCTAATTTTTTTTTACATAATTTTTTTTATGACTTTTTCTAATGAAAACGACGAGAATTCATTTCGCCAAATTTGGGCATCGCTAGCATTGTTTAATCGTTTCAGTAAAATAGCAACGTTAGTAGTGTCCCTATTGGAATTCTGAAAGTCAAGTAGTTGCACTAATATCTGTGTACCTTTGCGTCTATCTCGGTTCGTTGATCACCGCGGTATATTCACTTGTCAATATTGGTGTTTGGTTCATAATAAAATCATTATTTTCTAACCGTAAGCCATTTGAATATGAAGAGTTCCTATTTGCGTTTTACCTTATTAGATATTATGTTCGGGTCTGCGAACTATACTCAGGATTTTTCCAACTGTTTAAATTTAAAATTTGAACGATAAATTACGTAACGTGGAGATTGACCAGTTCCTTCATCATTAACCCCTAAAATCTACTCCACTTGCCACGCCATCCTTATTTTCTGTCGTTCCATTTATATTCTTCGATATAAACTCTCTTCATAAGTTACAAACCATTCGTTCTCTCCATTAAGAGTTATTTTCCTTGCAAACTCATATCACACGCGAGGTAAACTTCTAATTTGTTTATTTTTCCTTTTTCTTTTTCTCGTCTTATTTGTGTAACCATGAGTAGAGATTGTCCATCGCCAATCCGAAACCATGGTTTTCCAAGACCGCAACTGATTAATGGCGACAACTTAGATCCAGCGATCCATGATGAACCCAACACCTCCTCGTCCTCTTATCCTTCTTGTTTAAAACTGTACTGTTTTTATATGTGTAAAAAAAAGATTTTGTTGAGTTGCCTTGTACAGTAGCATGTGTGTCTTTAGGAAGAATAATGTTCTATTTTGTCAAAACTGGTTAGGTGCACATTGCCTTGCGCATCACTTGTGTGCGAAGTATTTTATATATATATATATGTGTGTGTGTGTGTGTGTGTGTGTGTGTGTGTGTGTGTGTGTGTGTATGCCGAGTTGTATGTTTACATATGTAAACTCTCTTGTTAAATTATAGTTGCTGAAACATGTTGTGAAACAATAGTTTTGCATTTATATACTTCTGCTGAAATAGTAAAATCTTTGAAATTGTGAAATGTTAATTGGCATATATGTTCATACTCTTGCTGAAACCGGAAATTATAGGAACCGCTATGTTATCAAACCAAGTTAGTTTACTTTATTTATGTAAGGAAATAAGTAAAATTTCATTGTATGTTAGAATTATAAAATTTTGCCATGAAGCATGACGTGAAGGTTAAGTGTAAATTCATATAAGAAATTTCAATGAAACCATGGGTGAGACGACCCCAAACCCCGTACTAACGGCGACAAGGGTAATCCTTGGAATATAACACAGAAACAGATAATAGTTGAACATAAATAAATAAATACACCAGATAATGCACAATAGAATATACTGGATAAACGTAATCATCAGAGTTACACAGAATACAGGATCATACTTAGTACAAATACAGTTCAGCTATACATATATATCTAGAGCGGAAAAACAAACATAATGTACAATAGGAGCTGAACAGCATAAAAAGAGATAAATGATAGAATCCATCTTTAGTTCTAGCTATCCGGATAAAGCCAGCTAAAACCTGAATACAAGGCTGCCCGTGTAGAAAAAGGGGCACCCGAGTTTGAAAGTGAAACAAACTACGAGTCAGTCATGGGACTGGTATGAGAAATCTACTCAACACATTTAAAATATGGCCAATCACAGGACCATGCCACTTTCGTGGAACGGGTTTTCTCTATTGGATTGCCAGTGCTTTAAAACAAATATTTCTTTTAAACATCGCAATGCTTTTTATAAAAATGAAGCCATTATAAGACTCAGTTCCCATCACACAATGCAACGCAAACCGGAGGATAGAGTTTTTACCTTATAACGGCCAAAATATGCTTGATACGAATAAAACAAAAGCATTTGATATTATTACTAGTGTTTATATGTTTCAAAACCAATTTCAAATCATAACTATCAATCATAGACGGCATTAATGCCCCATACCACTATGTCGCCATATAGGTATACAATCAAAACCGCACAGTCACGTATTTGGAAATTGGATTTCCGTCATGAACCAAGGCAAAAGATAGTCCTTACCGAATTCGAGAAGCTCTATCCCGCCCTTCAGGCACAGCCGCAACCGTACCTTGGATCGTCAGGGCCGGTCCACACGAAGTGCATTATAATGCCTGAACAATGTGTTTCTCCGCCCTTTGGGGCGTAAGTGAGCCAACGAATGACTACATCGGTCCCGGATCGACCGATATTTCCGAGGCGCCTCGCAACAGTAACAACCACATAAGTCAAACTCGTCAGGGCGTGTAAAACCACTAACGCCACTTCCAGCTAGAAAGAAAACGCACGTCCCTCCTGAGGTCCTCTCCCGTTTCTGGTTCATACCGGGGTGTGAGGCTCGCGAATTTACGTTATACAAAAAGCTACGCCACACAGGCAATGCTTTGATCATCACCACAAGACTTTGCTTTTCAACAGAAGCCCTGATCACTACATCTTAGCATGCCACACAGGCAATTCACACCGTGCAACTGATAGCTATCAATCACACAAAATAAATTCCAATGTCAGACACACTGTCCATTTACAAGTCCGTTCTGGGTCTGAACGAAACCGGAGGCACTATATACCTCGCAAACCCATCGATCTCCACGTACGTCTGGATGATCACCACTCATTATCCATATTTCGAGATGCCTCCCAATCAGGACATCAGTTACCATCCAAACGAGGTGAAGATCTCTGGTCTTCGACCACCGTCTTCATTTTCGATTTCTTATCGTCGATTCAGTTATTCAGAATGGGATAAACCCGGTCTTTCTGAGCAACTCGCGTATATAATAAACAAGTGCTACACAAACACTACTATGCATCATTTCAATTCTTTAGTCACTAACCGTCAATCAGTAAGAGAACGATTTCCCAAATATTAACCCCGAAGGCCGAAACCAACATCAGATCAATACCCAAGAAACCATTCGACTTAGCCAACCTTCGGTTAGTTTCTAAATTTCACATCCATATCGTTTATAATATTTTATAATGATTTATTTCTATTTTTATTTATTTTAAAATAGCCAATTTGTTCAAAACGACGCTTCGGGCCATAACGCGGTCGTGGCGCTGTTTTTCTTCAGATTTGATTTACACATACCTGAAAATCTAACCGTTGGATCTTCAGAAAATTTACATCATTAGAAAGATCATTTCAAAATGAATCCAATGGTTCCAGTTTCGGGAAAATCCGACGGTCAGATCTCCCGGTATTATCATTTGAAGTTTCCATTTCAAAATACGAACTGCAGCGTCGTTATTCGATTAAATATAATTATATTTATATATATATATATATATAAATATAATCGATTCTGGCGCTGTTTTTCTTCAAATTTGAATTAAACATTCCAGACAATCCAACCGTTGGATTTTTACAAAGTTGGTGCCGTTGGAAAGATATTTCCAAAGCGAACCCAACGGTTGCGATTTCTGGGAAATCTGATGGTCGGAACTCCTGCACTAATCGTTTGAAATCACGGTTTCAAAATACGAACTGCAGCTTCGTTATGCGATATATTTCGATTCTATATATATATATATATATATATATATATATATATCGATTCTTCGATTTCAAAACTATATGATTTTCATACTTTTGATAAAAATGATATTTTTATCTAACTGTCTTCTATTTCAACACTTCACTATTTTTAACAATTCATGTATATAATAAAAATGTGATTTTTATTGTAAAACGATTTATTTCAAAACACGACTATTTTATATAGTTCATATAGATGATAAAAATATGATTTTTATTATAAAACAATTTCTTTCAACACACGAATATTTTATATAGTTCATATAGATGATAAAAATATGATTTTTATTATAAAACAATTTATTTTAAAATGTGAATACCATTCAACACATGAATTTCAATTCAACGAATGAATTTCAATTCAACACATGAAGGTTTTCTATAGTTTGTATATATAGATAAAAAGGTGATTTTTATATTTAAAACACGAATACCATTCAACACATGAATTTCTATTCAACGAATGAACTTCAATTCAACACATGAAGGTTTTCTATAGTTTGTACATATAAATAAAAAGGTGATTTTTATATTTAAAACATGAATACCATTCAACACATGAATTTCTATTCAACAAATGAATTTCAATTCAACACATGAAGGTTTTCTATAGTTTGTATATATAGATAAAAAGGTGATTTTTATATTTAAAACACGAATACCATTCAACACATGAATTTCTATTCAACGAATGAATTTCAGTTCAACACATGAAGGTTTTCTATAATTTGTATATATAGATAAAAAGGTGATTTTTATATTTAAAACACGAATACCATTCAACACATGAATTTCTATTCAACGAATGAATTTCAATTCAACACATGAAGGTTTTCTATTCAACAGACGAATATAGTTTCAACACAGGAAAATAATTCTAACACATGAATATTTTTCAAAATTTCGGCAGCATAACGGCAGGGTAGTTAAAACCGGGACTGTCCCTAGTACGGCTCCTCGCTCTACCTTAAAGCCTCGCAGCTTTTAACAATGGGGAATCATGCATCTAGTTCACACGCGGGCGGCATGTATATTTTTTTCATTTCCACAAACTAATCCTATGTGGTTTCAACCAAATATTTCTCAACTACAAACGGGTATTTTTCAACCACAATCAATCAATTTCAACCACAAACAATTTCAATCAACCATTCGCTATCAATCAATTTTCACACCAATCACAACCAAAAAATATCGTCCATGGTTTGTGGACGAGAGGCGTATATATATATATATATATATATATATATATATATATATATATATATATATATATATATATAGCATTTCACTTCTATTTCAACACATATATAATTTTTACAACGCATATACAACTTATACATCGAACGTACAACTTATACAACACTTATACAAGAGGTGTACAACGCTTATATAACTCATACATAGATTATATAATTTATACATCGTCGTTTTTCATATCGTTTATAAATTAGAAATCTCACATTGGGTTCCACTCCACCAAAAATAGCAGAAGGCTCAGAAAAATATGCGGTCTCTTCTAAAAGGTAGAAGACGTCCACACGAGTCCACTATCTCTTGTTTCACTGAATTTCGTCAAGGAACGAAAAAGATATGATTTTTACAAGTTTGCAACGGTTTAAAAGTGTTAAAACAGTTGAAAATAAACAAAGCCGTATACCTCGTTTGAATCTTCAAAACTAGGTTTCAAATTATCTTCAAATCCGTTGGTCGTTGCTTCGATCAGCCAGCGCCTCCTTGACGGGCTAGGAGAGGCGCACGTGCGCCAGGGAGGGGGTCGAACTCGGCGGTCTCTGGGCAGCGGAATCGGGCTCGAAACGGCGAGACTTCAGGAGGTTGATTCGAACAATTCACTCAATGAAAAATTCAGCAATTGGTATGGATTTGGAGATCTCGCAGAGTGCTACAAAATCCTCAACAGAAGGAAGGTGTAATTTCGCTTGTAGGAGGAGGAAAGGAGGAGAGAAGGGTTGAAAAGCTTTCCGCCGTCGTTCTGGGTGCTATCGGGGAGAGAGAAAATCCAATGACCAATGATTTTTTTTTTATTTATAAATTTTAAAATCTCTTAAATACCCTCTTCCTCACACGAACACTAATTCAAAGCCAACGACTGTCGTCCCTGGTGTTTTACCCCCATTTCGAACACAATGGGATATGTTTCGTAGGCCCATTCGACTGTTTCAGTCAGTTTTCCTTCAAACTAAAATATAAAACATTCAATGTTTGATTTGAACGTACATTTCAATTTGCCAGGGCCGCAAACTGATTCGAAAAATTCCAGAAAAATAAATCTAGCTATGTTTTGACGATACGGTCGCAACAAAACTAGTTTCGTCGAATTCTAAGACCGTTTGTAAAATGGCCCTTTTCTGGTCGATCCAATTTAACTGTAATTGACCAAAACACGTTTTCCTTTGCCACGCTCACATACTAGCTTCAAAAATTATGAAATTTGAAACCTAGCGATAACTTCACATCTTGGATCCAACAAAAGTGGTTTCGTCGAATTCCGAGGTCGTTTGCCAAATGGCCAATCTCACGGGCTACATAAATTCATAGCGACCTTTCTGAAAATTCATTTGGCCATAACTTTTGCTTTCCGCTATGATACTTCGATTTTTCAGATTAGTTAGAAAGGTATTCACTAACAGATTTAAATATTTTTGGTTTCACTCAAATCCGTTTTGTTTTGCACCCAGTATAGTCAGTCAAAGTTTGAATTCAAATTTTGAAACTGCTGCGCCATTTCAGGCCTTGTTTATAATTAGAATTAATTATATTCGTTTTCAAACATCGATTCAAACTCAATTTTCATTGATATTATTTAAATATTTATTTTAAATATTTATAATCCACTATTTTATCTAATTTAAAATTTTTAAATTGGTTCAGATTTTCCGGGTCGTTACAATGGGTCTGTTAAAAGTTGCATGCCTCATTTTGCCCCTCCTTCCCATGAATATAAGGTTCCGTACCTTTTTGTTGTAGCATGATCCATTTCCTGTTCTGATAATAATATATTGTACAGTAAGATGTAATTGGCCTTATGCTATGTATGTATACACCGTGTGTAGGACGTTCAATGAGAATGAAAACAAGTTTTGTGCCAGACAATATGCGTTTAGTTGCTGGGTTAAAACTGCTAGGTGTCCTCTGACATACGTAAAAAAAAAGGAAAGAAAGAAACAAGATTTCTATTTTATTGAAATAAAGCTTCTCTGCATTTTAACGTATGTTGACCATAGCTTATTTGTTTGAAGTTTCGGTGGCATCCACTTCCGCGTCTATCAGATGTCGTCTCTATTTCTGCACACTGAAGAAGAGTTCAACTCACACCTGACTAATATTTTCTTAGAAGTGAAATAACTGTATTTGAAATGTTATTGAAATGTTATTGAAATGTTTGCATTCTATATGCAAATATGACACACTGACACACACATGAATTGAAATGATATTAACTTGATGATTGATATTGTTTTATGCTTATTTAATTGCTAAAATTCACACTGCAAGTTTCCTGTAGCTTAGACAATCATTGTGGGTTGAAATGACAGATACCCGAATCACTATATAGATTTAAGAACAAAATTGAACCGATTCGGGATGCGGGTTGAAATGATACACACTCGGGATTTGAAACTTGATGGACTAAAATGATATACATCCGTACTACTTGACCTAGGTAGAAAATTATTATATGGACACCACTGATCTATTTTTGAAGTTTTTCTAAAAATTATAAAATATTTTAACGTATAAATTATTTTGGATTTAAGTTTTCATTATGCTTTGGGTTAATAAAAGTTAAAATATGTATATGTATTTTTAGAAGTTATCAAACCTGTTTTATTCAAATCTATTGTTTTCTTTTAAAGTAAATTATTTTTCAAGGTACTTTTAAATAAAATAAAGCAATAGGATTTTAGGTAATTTAACAAATATTTTATTTTAACTTAGTATACATATGTTACTAAAATTATTTTAAATCTAAGATTCCCTATAAACGATTTTATAAAGTGATTTATATATAATGACCATGGTGTGAAAAATGTAAACGATTGGTTGTTAAAGAGACCGAAATCGGTTATTGTCATACTCTCTGCCAGTACCGAAACCACTTTAACAACTGTGTAAGCGGTGAAGTTCCATAATGAAGTAGAATGATTTGAAGGCGATTACTGGATTGAAGAAAGAGAACGATGATGAATTGCCTTGACTTTTGGGTCATAATAAAATGACTAAAACAAGTGTTATATTATGATTAAGTGAGGTCGCAACTCCTACCAGACACATTTCTTCGAACCCATATCTATTACTTTGTGATTTGATTGGTGTGCACCTTTGATTTTGTAGTGTGTTCCGAGCTGGGCGTACGTCGCGACTATGCGTTACCACCAGTCCGGGCGTGCATCGGTAGAATCCTACTACTAAACTATCTTTTGGAAAAGATTGCCTCAACACGATTTTCTATCATTTAGAGCTATTCAGGACTCAAGCATAATTTTATGTTCAATGACAATCGCTTGGATGAAGTGACAAAGTATAGGAAAGCTCAGATTCCCGCTGTCGGAATCCCGCTCTCGGAATTCGGCTCTTGGATTCCCGCACTCGGAATCCTACTCTCGGATTCCCGCTCTCACTCCATGATCACGATCCGGCTCGTGGTGCACCCCCAGGCTCACGAACTGGTTTCCCGCTCTTGGATTCCCGCTCTCGCTCCTTGACCATGACCTAACTCGTGGTGCATCGCTAGGCTCATGAACTGCCTGCAGTTGCACACGATTTTGACCTATTATCATAGCTATTTTCACTCCTATCAATTCAGATCTGATTACACATGGCATAGGACGACTTGGAGAGGATTTGTTCACGTTTTCCACCACATTTCGGGATTTATGGGATGCATGCCATGTGTATCACAAACGATTATCGGGAAATGCATATAAATACACCATCTGAGGGCATTTTGAAGGATCTTTGGGCCATTCTTCATCTAAGATTCCCCCATTGTTCCTAGCAAAGTATTGCTGATCATAAGAGCCATACTCTTCATTAAAACTTTAGCATTTAGTGAGGATTTCATATGACAATTAAGCATTGTATTACAAGTTCTCACAAGTGGTGGGAATCATTCTTGTAATTTGTTGATCCCAATTTCACGGTTTGTCATCGTTTCATGTGCTCCAACGGTGCGGTGCCTCCATTAAATCCATTCTTACGGATGGTTCAGGAGTTGGGCATCACTTCCATCCGATTGCATCCTAATGGTCATTTTGATTTACCCGCATATTCTCTTCATGCAGAGCTTTGAATGCCTGACGTCCTTTAATGAAGTAAACAACTTTTTATTGCCTAAGAAGAAATGAGATTATCCCAAATTCGTCTTTGTAGAGGCTCAAAATAACCGTAAGCTTATATAAGCCTTTCCAATAAGCCTTCCGCATTTAAGGACCAATTTTTCTTCTTTTAATGCCTTGGAGGTTTTAATAAATTATGAATAATCAGAGGTAAGTGTCAGAACTTTGCTTTGGATTGAATGATGCATTCAGATTCTCGATCGGTTTTATGCTTGCCGCAATTTTGTTTTCTCCGAATAAAGATAATGTGCATGAAGCAACACTCGGCGCCCTAGGAGCATTTATGGCATAGGAGAGAGAAAACATGTTTCTTCTAATAGATGAGAAAATCCATAAATAGGGGTTATTGCATCCCGATAGACCGATTGCCCCCTATAAAGACTCGATTTCTTTCTGCTTAAGAGTTTAGACTCGCTGCACTTTCATGTCCCGTAGCTCAAAGTAAAGCATCCCGAAAAGAGGAGAGGTCGTCAACGGAATTGCGTAGAGATATAGCCGTAGGGGATCAAACCCAAGTGAAGCCGAGTGAGCGGGCTAAGATGACTCTGATCTCCAAAGAGGAACACGAAGAGACAGTTCATAGAGAAGGCAAGGCTATGATTTCTCTAAGAACAAAAAATGGAAAATCATGAGGAAGTGAAGTATTCCCCCAATGGAGAGGGAAATGAGTTCAAAATAAGACTATGTCGAGTCTTTTAATGACACACCAGGAGTAAGTCCATTACATCATAAGTTAAGACATTCGGAGAGACATAATTGTTGATGCCCTTGGTGTCGTCAACTTAAGTCCTATGCCTAGCAAGGTTTTAAATCTCAGGTTTTGGTCACATTTCATTCGAAAAAATTTTAGGATCCAATCTCGTATCGAGTGAGGTCTCGGACAAGATAAATGTATATCGGTGTTCATCTCGAAATTATATCACGGACTTTAAAATACATCTCGGACGTCCATAGCAGTCAATTTATACCAAAAACTATTGTAAATTATTCACTTGGCAATAAATCCATACTGAAAAAATAATTCAGTCCAATTACCATAGAAAATAAAGCAATAAAAAAAATTACATAGAAAAAGCGAATACCAAATAAAAAAAGGTTAAATTAATTACCGAAATTCAATTTTTCTATGAAACAAGACGTTCATAACAATCAATTTATGCAAAAACAGATGTAAGTAGGAGAAACAAACATGGATTTTTTTTCGTTTTCAACTTATACCAAAAATTGATGTAAGTACAAGAAACGAACATCAATTTATACCAAAAATGTTTCGTTTTCAACTGAATTTAAGTTTGCAAAGAAACGAACATGGAAGAATAAAAAATAACAAGTAGAAGAATAAAAAACAGCAAAGATGAAAGAGAAATAGAAGCACATAAAATCTGAGAATTGGGGATTTAGGTTTAGGTCTGGAGATTACAGATGCTCGGATGTGTCAGTTAACTTCCTGGCAGTTGCAAGAAGGTGCTCAACATTGGTGGAATTCGATTACTGCTCAGACAGATGAAACCGGTATTTCTTGGGCTCAGTTTAGATATAAATCATTAGCTGATCTTTGTAGTTTAGTCATCTTTCCTTTAGAATTTAGCTCCAATCCTAAGTTCTTTGTAGAGAGGCTTTTATCAAAAAGAGGATTCCCCAGGCAGGCAAATCTAAGCTTTACTGCAAGTTCATGGATATTCGCCAAGGTGATATGACTTTTGCTGAGTACGAGAGGAAATTTAATGAAATCTCGAGGTTTGGACTGAGCGTGATAAACACTCCTTTCAAGAAGAATGAGACGTTTATCCTTGGAGCATGTCCAGAGTTCTATGAAAGTCTGATGATTCATATTGAAAGACCTTTTAACAGCCTGATGGATTATGCTACCTGATTCGAGAACTCCCCCAATCTCAAAGGAAAGCAAACTGCTTAAACATCTGTAGCTCAAGGATCCTCGGATGGATCAAAGAAAAGAAAATCTAACTTCCACCAATAGCAGAAAAATTGGCAAAAGACTCAGGGAATTGGATTTTCAGCCCAAAAGAAACCAGCAGATTTATCCCATATCACTTGTTTTAGGTGTCATCAAAAGGGACATTATGCCAGCCATTGCACAACTATGGATAGTTTAGCTGTACCTCCTCAGGCACAGTTGGGCTGGAACAATAACCTATGTTATCTCTATCTTCAGTCTAGCCATCATAAAAAGGATTGTACCTCGTAGTAGAAGGGAATGACTTCTGGAGTATTTGCTTTGGCTTCTTCTACCCCTCCTGTCGGTGATGATACTCAGGGTACGCTTCGTAGTACTTTTACTCTATATTCTCATCCGGTACGAGTTCTGTTTGATACCGGTGCATCGGATAACTTTATATCAGTTGACATATGTGATAAATTTGAACATCTCTTGAAACCTAAATATTCATCAAAGACATTATGCGTGTCTAACCCTATAAGTGGTCCTGCTAATCTTAGCATGGTTTGAAGGGGGTACAACTTCTTTGTAATCTCCACTATTTCATGGGTGACTTATTCACGCTCGGTTTTGATGCTTTTGATATTTTGCTTGGGGGAGATTTGCTCAAGAGATATAATGCTACTATCTCTTGTAAAGCTCGGACAGTTTCTTTGGTTGATGATCAAATGAATTCTTTAGTGATTAAATGCAGGATGCCTATTGATTATGCCGTAGTTTTATCTTTTCGCTCGACTATTCACATGGCAAGCTTAATTCTACTCCTATTGTTCAACACTTTCCGGATGTTGTTGGTGAAGTTTCTTCACTTCCTCCCAAGCGGGAAATCGAATTCTGCATCGATCTAATTCCCGGAGCTAGACCTCTCATTCTTCCTCCTCGTAGAATGACACTTAAGGAGAGAGCTGAATTAAAGAAGCAAATTGAGGATATCCCCTCTAAGGGTTTGATTAGACCAAGTTTTTCTAAATGGGGTGTTGCGGTAGTGTTTGTAACAAAGTCAGATGGTTCTCTGCGGATGTGTGTAGATTGCAGAGAATTTAATAAGATAACTTTGAAGAATAGATATCCTATGCCTCAGATCAATGATATGTTCGATCAGCTCCATGGTGCTAAAGTGTTTTCCCAACTCGATCTTGCTACGGGTTTTCATCGGCTTAGAGTAGCTGAAGATAGTATTCCCAAGACGGCCTTCTGAACAGAAAATGGTTTCTATGAGTGGTTGATTATGACTTTTGGCTTAATGAATGCACCTTCCTACTTTGTTTATCTTATGAATCGTGTATTCCGTGATGTTCTCAATAAGTTTGTTCTGGTCTTTGTTGATTATATTTTGGTCGTTTCTAAGTCGAAGAAGGAGCATGAAACACATTTGAAATATGTTCTCGAAACTTTAAGGAATCACCAACTAAAAGCCAAGTTTCCTAAGTGTTATTTTTGGGCAGATGAATTCCGATATCTTGGTCATATTATTTCAGAGAACGGAGTTTCTGTTGAACTAGTTAAGACTGTTGCAATGAACGATTGGTTGGAGCCTATGACCCTAAGTGATATTCGTAGTTTTCTCGGTCTTGCTGGCTATTATCGAAGGTTTATAGAGAATTTTGCTTGGATTTCCACATGTAACACCCCACCTCCGTTAAGGTCACTCACAAAGGGAATGCCTTAACTTTGGTGGAGCATTTTAGTAAACAGAACAGAAAATTTCAAGACAGATAAACAATACTAGAGAAATTATAACTTTGTTACAGCGGAAAACAGAGGTCAGTTTGGTTACATCTTTACCAAAAATTCAAGTACATAAATATCAGTCTTGTTCAGAAAATCATCAGAGTACAAAACTGTAAAATCATAATCCCCACAGAAGCTGCCATAAGGAGTCAAGCCATACTTTAAGCACTCTAAGTACTTCAAGCAGAAGAAATCCAGATCAAGCTAAAGTATTCCCTCCTTGGAAAACCTGGGGAGGGGGGGACGGAAGAAAAAGGGGCGAAAACAAGCAAGGTCAGACATAAAGTCTGGCATGTCTAGTGACTTTCAGCATATGAACAGATAATAATAATTATGACATGAAAATAAGTTGGATAAGAGATAACAGTAACAGGAGCAGCAGATGTACTTAGGTTAAATAGAAGAAACAGAATAATATTACTTTTCATTTCTCTGCACTAATACTAGGATAACAGGATTAGCTGTCACCCCAATGTCTAAACTGAAACGGAAACGAGAACAGAATAATTTCCACAGAAGAGAATGCTAGTAATGGGCCTTTACCACCCCAACAGAAACTGACAGAAACAGAATGCTAATAATGGGCCTTTACCACCCGAACAGAAACAGATAGAAATAGAATGCGAATAATGGGCCTTTACTACCTGAACAGAAACAGACAGAAACAGAATGCTAATAATGGGCTTATACCACCCGAACAGAAGGTACAAAAACAGATTAATCCCTACGGAAACGGAATGTAAATTTAGGTGTACACTAGTAAATGGGCCTTTACCACCCGAACAGACGATACCACGCAGAAACAGACAGGTGTTGCCACCCAACTGAAATAGACAAAAACAGAATGCTAATAATGGGCTTTTACCACCCGAACAGAAGGTAAAGAAACAGATTAATCCCTACGGAAACAGAATGTAGAATTAGGTGTACACTTGTAAATGGGCCTTTACCACCCGAACAGACAGTACCACGTAGAAACAGACAGGTGTTGCCACCTGACAGAAACAGACGGTACCAACAGAAACAGACAGAACTAAGTGTACCCTAAAACCCTACCCCAAGCGATCGGCTCACAAACACATAAATACGCTTTGTCGGCCCCACAGTAGGGTGTATCACTCCCTAAAGTGACAACCAATTGGCACAGACCTATTTACAGATGTCACGGCGTCTTACATCCTCAGAGGCAGACCGGGATCCATGCACGCACATGACCCGGTTGGAATGCACCATCAACACCCGTCGCCATTATCAGAATGAACCGCTTATAATTAGTCAAGTAAGCGTGCCCGGACCCTACCTACTGTTGGGTCAAAGTTTGATACCAGAAAGGGTTACTGACTAATATGGGTCCCAAACAACAGATAACACAAGTAATTTCCCTCCTAACCTTGTGTCCCCAGACTAACAGATTTCAGATTAACTTGTTTACAAGTTCAGACATACAGAGTTCAGATCAACTAGTTCACAGATCAGACAAGTTTCAGACTAACAGATCAGATATATGGATTTAACAGATTTACAGATTTGTCTAACTTTGTAATTGGGCCTACAGATTCACGAAACTGGTTTTGTTAAATTCATTAGTCCAATTGGTTTAACCCTATCCACCCAACACGATGTAGACATCATATTTATCCCAGATTTGCATTAATTAAATATTAATGCACAGGCCTCTCACATTAGGTCGGTAGCTTGTGGCCGCTGGATATGCCGGGCAGTTCCAGGCAGACTTCTGCCACAAGCCAGACCTAACCTCGTGTCTAAGCATATTTTAGTTATGCCTACGACCTCTCACATTAGACTGACAGTTTGCGGTCGCTGGTTAAGCCGGTTGGTTCCGGGCAGGCTTCTACCGCAAACAGAGTTTAACCTTGTGTCATAGCCAATTCATTCCAATACAGATTTTTCAGATATCAGACTAATTCTGTTTATTTAACAGATTAAACTTCTTCACAGGATACAACAGATTAATCAAATTCCCATGGTTTACTAAATCTTAGGTCGAGCCTATGGATTTCCAAACCCAGATTACCATTATCTAGTTTTCAACAGGTCGGACAATTCAACAGGTGGCAGATCTAGCAGTTTAAGCGATTCAACAGATTTAACAGATAACAAATTTAGCAGTTTAGGAAATTCAACGGATTTAGCAGATAACGGATTAGGCAATTTAACGGATTAGGCAGACTATATATATATCTAAAACTTTATTTACATATCTTGCCTAATCGTAAATTTAGCCTAAACTTACATGCCTAAATCAAGGTCATAATTCATAATACAATATATGCCCCAAATTTTTAGCCTTAATATTCCCATTTACAGTTCATGTCAAAACTAGATTTAATATTCTAGTTCACCATTTATGTCCAAGACTAATACACATGTAAATCATTCTCTATTATAGCCAACTAAGATTATGCCAGCATATTTGCTATGCCAGATTTACTTAATTAAGCTACACCCAATCCCCGTATAACATGTTTCCACAAGTTCTCTAAATACTAATGAAATGACCCTAACAAAAGGAATAGGGGATAAGCACAAGAATTGATATAAAAGGGTAGATGTGTAATAATGAACCAAATACAATAATAATGGCCCAATAGGCTCGATGTACATAATAGTGAATGGGAATAAACTAGCAAAGTTACATACTAAATATGAGATCTAACATCATTACGGGAATAGGCATAAGAAACTAACTACAATAGTTATAGGCAACTAACCACAATAGTCATAAGCGACTAATCACAGTAGTTTCTTATTCAATGTCATAGGTAATAGTCTCATAGTCTTGAATCATAGTCATAGGCAATAGTCTCATAGGCGTGAATCATAGTCATAGGCAATAGTCTCATAGGCAACAGTTTCATGTCCAATTATGCATTATTATTTGTCCCAAAATTTAGCGTTCGTGCGTTAATCTCTTATGAGATGTGGCGCAGGCTCGTGGTAGCCTGGCTATAGAACAGAAAGAAGAAAGAGATACAGAATAAAATATATCAGAACAGAATGTTCACAACCTCAAATTAAGATTTACAATCATGTCACAATTATAGTTACAGTTTACAGCGGAAAATAACTGTACTTGCCTTTCGCGGTTTTAAGAAAGGATAATAAATTGTTGTTGATGCAGAAATGCTGAATTAATCCTCTTTAATTGTTGTTGTAGCTCTAAACTTTGATTTGAGATTTGATTTAGCTTTTAATTCTATTCAAGTTGGAAGAAGATGCATCATTCCAAGTTTTGATTCCAGCAGAGTAGCGATGTCATTTTTATTTTTAATTAGAACAGAGGCAGAGTACAGACAGAATGGAATTGTGTAGAGAAAATGAGGCTAAAGGGCTGTTTATATAGGATTAGGCGAACGAATCTTGACAGAAAACGAGACCGGATACATCAGAATGAACCAGGTTCAAAAACTGGGTTTCGGGAGCAGGTCGACCCCCAGTCGACCTAGTCATGGGGAGGTCGACACCCCAGTCGACCTGGGGGGGAGAGAGGGTCGACTCCCCAGTCGACCTGGGTATATGGGCGGGAATTTTCCCGCCAGCCGTCTCTGGGTTTGAATTTCGAATTTCTGGCATTATTTTCGAGCTGTTTTATTTTGTTTAAATTCCTGAAACATCTGAGGGTCATAACTTGGTCATACGAACTCCGATTTTCGAAAACTCAGACTCGATTTCATGCAGAATTCCGAGATGAACGCAATGGCGCACCCCATTTCCATTGATTCTTAATTTAAAAATTAATTATTCTCTGATTAGTTACTTGTATGTTTTACAGAAAATACGGGGTGTTGCATTCTCCCCTCCTTAAAGGATTTCGTCCTTGAAGATCTCCTTAAAGGATTTCTTCCTTGAAGATCTCCTTAAAGGATTTCTTCCCCGAAATCTTCAAGTTAAGAAGAGTGTGTCCTACCATCCAGTCATCCATCTACTCAACAATCCTCCACAAGCATCCATTGTCCTTAGAAAACTTCTAATGTTGTATGAACATATGCAAAAGTGTGTGTATATGTTCTAATGCAAAGATCAGGAGGTCCACTGATTCAGTTGACCTCCTTAATGCGAACTATGTCAGTGTCATGAGTCCAACATGTAACACCCCACAATTCTGTAACACTAAGATTTATAAATCAAGGCAGAATTAAAAGTTAAAATCAAAATCAAGGGAAATGGGCTGCGCTGTTGCGTTCATATCGGAAAAATACGCGAAATAGAGTCCGAGTTTTTGAAAATCGGAGTCCGTATGACCAAGATATGGACGAACAAAGTTAGGCAGAAAAACCGGAAACAGACCAGAATGCACTGGCGCACTTGTGAAGTGCGCCAGTACAAAAATGCACTGGCGCACCTGCCAAGTGCGCCCATACCAATCCAGCACCGAATTCTGGAGTGTTCTGTGCTGACGTGTCTCATTTTGAGTGGTTGGATGATGTGTATTCGACATGTGCGATTCTGATGGCTTCTATGATGATCTAAGGGCCCTAAAACACTCTCTACACCTATAAAAGAATGCCTAGACCTAAGGGTTCCTCCACACAAATTCTCTAAGGCATCTACATACTGCTTCTCTCTACTCTAGCCTCCACCATTAAAATAAATCTAATTCTCCACTAAAACAAGTTATAGTTCTTCTTCTAATGGGAGATTCAAATCAAGATTAAAGCTTCAAGAAGGGAATCAAAAGTTGATTCAACGATTTCAAGCAACATCGCACGAATCATAGCAACGCCATCTTTCTTTTCTAATCTAAATCTCTGTAAGTCAGTTGTTTCTAGATTTGAACGTTTTTGCTTTATTTTGTGACATGAAATTAAAGGAATAAAAGAATATGCCAAATCTCTCTCTCTATTCGAATCTGTGTTTATACTCTTGGACTAAATTAAGATCTGTTATGATTCAAGGACAAATAATACTTTGCCTAAGACCGTTGCCTATGACTGTGGATTCTGAGATCATGTGCCTTTGGACTATGAACATAAGCCTTTGATTTTGGGACATAAAACATTGTCTATGACGGTGACTTATGACTGTGGGAATTATTTTCCCTTTTGACTATGAATATTGCCTATGACTATGGACATTTGCCTATGACTATGAACACAAGCCTTTGATTTGGACATAAAGTATTACCTATGACATAACAACGGTGATTTAAACACCTATGATTCATGACTAGGAAAATTGTTGCTTAGGTTTTGTGACTATGAAATTGGGTCTAAAACCCGATTTATCTATTCTGTCTGTTCTTGATTTTCTTTGGTTTTAGATTGTGGGAATTTACCTATTAAGTTAGGTCTACTCATGTTCTCGAACCTATTCTGTCTATTCTTGGTTTTGGACCGTGGGAATTTACCTATTAAGTTAGGTCTACCCATATTCTTGAACCTTCGTCGTTATTCAAAATCTTTTTATGCTAATTATTATGTCCACCTTTTTTCATAGCATCTTTGGTTCATTCCCTATTTTCTACGAATCTAGATTTATTTACAATCTAGGTTGAATCACGATTATACGAACGGTGGGAATGCGATTTGGGAAAAACACAAAAATAAACATAAATATAGTTGTAAGCTTGAAATTGGCATAGTTTGGAAACGAACATGATTCTGATTTATACAATTTTAGAGCATGTGTTAAGACATGTGAATTGGGTAGATTTGACATGGATTATAGGTTATGAAATTTAGATCTAGTATTGGCCTGTAAACTGAAAAACTAGAATAATAAATCTAGTTTGTATGTAGACTATAAACTAGAAGAATAAATCTAGTTTTTGGGCATAAACGGTGAACTAGAATAGAAAATCTAGTTTAGCATAAACTAAAAATAAAGATGATAGATCTAAATTGCTATGAACTGTAAGTTAGGCAAATCAAGATTTGGGCCTAGAATATAAGTCTGTTAGCGACAAATGAATATAGGCCAAATTTGTTTAAAAAGGGGGAAATGGGCTGTAAGATAAATTGTTAACAATTTATAAACAAAAGAAAGATATTTTGATAACAACCCTTTTTATAACTCGTACCAGAAAGTTATAGGGTGACAGAGAGGATAGTGTCTAGGCTTGGGTTTGGAAAATATAAGTTTCCTGCCCTCCCTGGCTATCCCTAACTGATCCGACGAACGGGATGGTTGCTTTCAAAACCAGGTTTGGAAATTAATCAGAAAACCCTTTGAACTTAGAAAACATGAATATGCCTAACCCGAGGTTAGACTGAGTTGCGGTGTAAACCTGCCCGGAACCGACCGGCACATCCAGTAACCGCAGCAATATCTGTCTAATGTGAGATGTTGCGGCTTTAATTTATTAATTAAAGCTAGAACAAGAAGGGGAGGGTTAAGTCCATAGGAACACTTAACCAACACAGTTAAAGCTAGAATGGGAAGGTTAAGTCCATAGGAGCACTTAACCAACTTAACACTGTTAAGCTAGAATGGTAGGGTTAAGTCCATAGAAACACTTAACCAACTTAACACAGTTAAAGCTAGAATGGGAGGGTTAAGTCCATGGGAATACTTAGCCAAATTAACATGTTGACTAGACTAGAAGGTGGGGTTAAGTAAAGTTAATACACTTAGCCAATTTAACATGTAAATTAGACTAGAGGTTGGGGTTAAGTAATACACTTAGCCAATTTAATATGTTAGCTGGGTTGGACCATAGGGTTAAGTAAACTTGAACACTTAACCATCAGAATATGATAAATGAATAGGGTTAAGTCTAAGACACGAAGAGATGATACTTAACCATTAATAACATGTTTAGTTAAAACCGGTGGGAAAGGTTAAGTTAAAAAGGGAACACTTAACCAATACAGGATGAATGGGTAGGGTTAAGAAATACTTAACCAATATGACTTGGTTTGTGGTGGGGTTAAGTCAACATGAATACTGACAACACTTAACCAGTTTAACAGGATAAGGGAAGAGGGTTAAGTTAGCTTGAATCGACTAAAGACACTTAACCAATCCAACTTAACGGGAAAGAGAACTAAGTAGTAAAACTTAGTTAAGAAGACAATGATCCTAGGAAACTAAGTGGTAAAACTTAGTTAGTAGAACTAAGTAGTAATTCTTAGTATACCACGAAGGAGAGGACGCCCATCTGATTTTAAAGAAGACTCCAACGAATTGGGATACGAAGCCCGAGGCTTCGAGGGGACGTGAGGGTACTCTTGGTATCCCTCTGTGAGGCTGCAGATGATCCGCCTGGGCGCACAGAGGTTAAGGTCTGTGGTAGAAGAGCCAAGGGTATGCCTTGGTTGCAATATATGGCAACCAAAAGACTAGGATGGACCAGCGTGATTCGGCGAGAAGACGGAAGACCTGTGATAGCAACTCGTCGTCTACCTACCATCTTCAGTCAAGCGAGACACGTGAAGCGGGAAGGCTGGAGGACTCATACGGACCACATACTTGCTATCTAGTTGTGGTTGCGGGGTGTTGTTGGCCATAGAATTAGTGGGGCAGATAGGGGCCTTCGTACAGTTCTCATTTTACAAGGGTGGCCTTCCATTAGTTGAGGGAGGGGTCGAGTGGGACCATAGCCACTGGAAAAACAGACCTTAACATCTGCATCGGCAGATATTGAAAGCTCCCGACCGAGTTC
This sequence comes from Allium sativum, assembly GCA_030737875.1. Classification (NCBI taxonomy): domain Eukaryota; kingdom Viridiplantae; phylum Streptophyta; class Magnoliopsida; order Asparagales; family Amaryllidaceae; genus Allium; species Allium sativum. The sequence goes on from CM060910.1 coordinate 833,662,818, forward strand.
CGTATTTCTACAGTAGCCCTGACACGGGACTCGGGTAGCACATTACAGGACATGTGCATCTAGACAAGCGATAACGATTCGCGATACATGCGTGGGGAAAGTCTAGGAACATGTACCACTCTAGGTAGTGTATCCTAGACTAAAGGGCATCATTCGACAGGTAGCATAATTCCTAGTTGAACTAGGTGGCATAAATCCTGAATCCGAGAAGCATTCAGCAGATAGCGTAAACTTTAGAGGAATCTAGAAAGTACTTGGTAGGAAACCCTAGATTAAATCTAGGTAACAAATAAATAAATGGATGCCTGAAGGCGATGGAAAATACAGGGATTGGGATCACGTTATCGTTACTAGTTGGGACACTAGTTAGGCGGTGCAGAGATATAGAAACCAGTATAACAAGGAAATAGCGAAGCGGCGAAAGTATTAAAGCATATCCAGTTTAGCATATCTTGTGTTAATCTTATCTAATCTTGCCAACCCTATCATCATGGTGTAATCTTGTATTCAGTTAATTCATGTTGTTTTGTTTTTCCCTTGTTCACATGCTAGAAGTTACTGAACTTACTCAGGCTTTATGTCTGACTCTGTTTTTCTTTCGTTTTCTTTTCTTCCGTTTCCCCCCAGGCAGTAGAGGAGGGAATAGTATAGCTCAGGTTAAGTTGGAATGTCACTCTTTCCCAGCTTGAAGATTTGTCGAAGTTTGCTTGGATTCTCTTTTCGGATGCTATGGCTGGCTCTTACAAAAATTGGGGAATATAAATATTGTTTTATGCTTCTTTATTTTGTAAGACAAATGATACTCTGATATTGTAAAGAAATCTTTGTACAAACTATTTTATCAATAAAGCAAAGTTTTATTTTCCACTGTTTAATTTCTGTTTGTCTTGTAATTTATCTGCATCTTTTACCCTAAATACTCCACAGAACTTAGTGCATTCCCTTTGTGAGTGACACTAACGGATGCGGGGTGTCACACGTGGTATCAGAGCTGAAGGTTACCGGATCAGATAAAAGATTTGAAAAATTATTTTCAAAAGGTTTTTAAAGAAGCATTTTTAAAAGAAAGGATTTGTTCTAAAGGCATATTCCCCAAAGCCATACGGATTGTCTCCTCTTCCTCTGTTTGAATTCTTGTCTCCTTCTTTCTTGACTCTCTGGGGCTCCTGGCTTTCTGGGAGGAAACCTAATCGAAGGGCAAAGTAGTGCCCGACTTCCATCCATAGCCGTAGTTGTTTCATCTGCGGGCAGTTTTCTTTCAAAGCTTATAAGGTTTTCCGGACGATGGAGGCAGTTTTCGAGAGATTTGTCAACATGACTGCACACGAAAGAGGATGAGTAGTTTGGCTAAGGAGCATAACCCTAGGATAAGGAATTCATGGATGTAGACTTAGCACACGAAGGAGGAAGAAATTATAAAACTTAAGACAAGAGGAAGTATCTTTACTAGGGTATGATAGGACATATACTTAAGGACAAGGGCAAGAACGAGGACGATATTTTCAGAAGGAAAAGTACATGCTTTCGTCACCAAGCGCGCCTAGGAGAAAGGTAGTCTGGTTGGAAGAGTCTAGTTTTCTGTTCGTACTATTTCCTTAGGTTCCAGCGCTTCTTAATTGTTCATACCCACTTCTATAGCTGAGTCTCTACACCATAGTACTTGTATAGTAAGAAGATCCCAATCAGTCTCAAACCCAGTGGGTGGTTCGACCCGTTTATTTTTTGTTAGTAGGGGTTTGAATAGCTATCGAGTTTGCTTATATCATATCACATAGATTATCTAAAGGAAATATTCCTTGGGTGCTTGTCTGATATTGGTTTAGGCCTTTGGGGCTTGTACTTGAGGAATGTTGAGTTCGACTAGGATGGTTTACGTGAGAGATGGATAGTTGTGGCAGGCGCTCTAAAGAGCACGTAGTGACCTTTTGATCCTTATAGTTATGACATGATGGATAAGCTAGGAGGAGAGACCTCTGATCATCCTAGTATATACACTTGGTACCATGATTGACATATTTTTACTTTGGAAATGGAGGTCAGAAACTTCACAATCGTGGAGTTAAAATACAGTGGAGTAAGGCTCAAGAAGACTAGATAGTAGCATCATACCCTTTTCTTAAGGGTACATCCTTGATTCCTTTTTGTATGAGCTTTACGCATAATTGTTTCTCTCTTTCCAAAGTATATCCTCTAGGTCGTATCTGCAATCCTTAGGTAGAAGCCAATGGATGTAAACATGTATTTGAAACATGTCATGGTTGAATGGTTGCAAATGGTTGCTCGTGGATGCATATGCATACGTATTAGGCACTAGATCAAGTTCGAACGCTCTCATATTGCATTTACATATATGCATTTGTTTATAAGTTGAACTTGATATGATATCATATGGACGTTGCATATGGATGAATGGTTGTGCACGCATGTAGTATTTACATAACTAGGGATGTTTGCATGCATGATTGGACGCATGGCACTAACATGATTTGCATTAAGGAGGTCAACTGAATCAGTAGACCGCCTGATTTTGCATTAGATAGAGACATATACACACACTATGCATATGAACATGAAAGCATTAGAAATCTTTTAAGGACAATGAATGCATGTGATTGAATGGTTGAGTAGATGGGTGATTGGATGGTAGGACACATTCTTCCTAACTTGAAGATTTCGGGGATGAAATCCTTTTAAATGGGGGAGAATGTAACACCCCATAATTCTGTAACACTAAGATTTACAAATCAAGGCAGAATTAAAAGTTAAAATCAAAATCAAGGGAAACGGGCTGCGTTGTTGCATTCGTCTCGGAAAAATACGCGAAATAGAGTCCGAGTTTTTGAAAATCGGAGTCCGTATGACCAAGATATGACGAACGAAGTTAGGCAGAAAAACCGGAAACAGACCAGAATGCACTGGCGCACTTGTGAAGTGCGCCAGTACAAAAATGCACTGGCGCACCTGCCAAGTGCGCCCATACTAATCCAGCACCGAATTCTGGAGTGTTCTATGCTGATGTGTCTCCTTTTGAGTGGTTGGATGATGTGTATTCGACCTGTGCGATTCTGATGGCTTCTATGATGATCTAAGGGCCCTAAAACACTCTCTACACCTATAAAAGAATGCCTAGACCTAAGGGTTCCTCCACACAAATTCTCTAAGGCATCTACATACTGCTTCTCTCTACTCTAACCTCCACCATTAAAATAAATCTAATTCTCCACTAAAACAAGTTATAGTTCTTCTTCTAATTGGAGATTCAAATCAAGATTAAAGCTTCAAGAAGGGAATCAAAAGTTGATTCAACGATTTCAAGCAACGTCGCACGAATCATAGCAACGCCATCTTTCTTTTCTAATCTAAATCTCTGTAAGTCAGTTGTTTCTAGATTTGAACGTTTTTTCTTTATTTTGTGACATGAAATTAAAGGAATAAAAGAATATGTCAAATCTCTCTCTCTATTCGAATCTATGTTTATACTCTTGGACTAAATTAAGAACTATTATGATTCAAGGACAAATAAGACTTTGCCTAAGACCGTTGCCTATGACTGTGGATTCTGAGATCATGTGCCTTTGGACTATGAACATAAGCCTTTGATTTTGGGACATAAAACATTGCCTATGACGGTGACTTATGACTGTGGGAATTATTTTCCCTTTTGACTATGAATATTGCCTATGACTATGGACATTTGCCTATGACTATGAACACAAGCCTTTGATTTGGACATAAAGTATTACCTATGACATAACAACGGTGATTTAAACACCTATGATTCATGACTAGGAAAATTGTTGCTTAGGTTTTGTGACTATGAAATTGTGTCTAAAACCCGATTTGTCTATTCTGTCTGTTCTTGATTTTCTTTGGTTTTAGGCTGTGGGAATTTACCTATTAAGTTAGGTCTACCCATGTTCTCGAGCCTATTCTATCTATTCTTGGTTTTGGACCGTGGGAATTTACCTATTAAGTTAGGTCTACCCATATTCTTGAACCTGCGTCGTTATTCAAAATCTTTTTATGCCAATTATTATGTCCACCCTTTTTCATAGCATCTTTGGTTCATTCCCTATTTTCTACGAATCTAGATTTATTTACAATCTAGGTTGAATCACGATTATACGAACGGTGGGAATGCGATTTGGAAAAAACACAAAAATAAACATAAATATAGTTGTAAGCTTGAAATTGGCATAATTTGGAAACGAACATGATTCTGATTTATACAATTTTAGAGCATGTGTTAAGACATGTGAATTCGGTAGATTTGACATGGATTATAGGTTATGAAATTTAGATCTAGTATTGGCCTGTAAACTGAAAAACTAGAATAATAAATCTAGTTTGTATGTAGACTGTAAACTAGAAGAATAAATCTAGTTTTTGGGCATAAACGGTGAACTAAAATAGAAAATCTAGTTTGGCATATAAAATCTAGTTTAGCATTAACTGAAAATAAAGATGATAGATCTAAATTGCTATGAACTGTAAGTTAGGCAAATCAAGATTTGGGCCTAGAATATAATTCTGTTAGCGACAAATGAATATAGGCCAAATTTGTTTAAAAAGGGGGAAATGGGCTGTAAGATAAATTGTTAACAATTTATAAACAAAAGAAAGATATTTTGATAACACCCCTTTTTATAACTCATACCAGAAAGTTATAGGGTGACAGAGAGGATAGTGTCTAGGCTTGGGTTTGGAAAATATAAGTTTCCTGCCCTCCCTGGCTATCCCTAACTAATCCGACGAACGGGATGGTTGCTTTCAAAACCAGGTTTGGAAATTAATCAGAAAACCCTTTGAACTTAGAAAACATGAATATGCCTAACCCGAGGTTAGACTGAGTTGCGGTGTAAACCTGCCCGGAACCGACCAGCACATCCAGTAACCGCAGCAATATCTGTCTAATGTGAGAGGTTGCGGCTTTAATTTATTAATTAAAGCTAGAACAAGAAGGGGAGGGTTAAGTCTATAGGAACACTTAACCAACATAGTTAAAGCTAGAATGGGAAGGTTAAGTCCATAGGAGCGCTTAACCAACTTAACACTGTTAAGCTAGAATGGTAGGGTTAAGTCCATAGAAACACTTAACCAACTTAACACAGTTAAAGCTAGAATGGGAGGGTTAAGTCCATGGAAATACTTAGCCAAATTAACATGTTGACTAGACTAGAAGGTGGGGTTAAGCAAAGTTAATACACTTAGCCAATTTAACATGTTAATTAGACTAGAGGTTGGGGTTAAGTAATACACTTAGCCAATTTAATATGTTAGCTGGGTTGGACCATAGGGTTAAGTAAACTTGAACACTTAACCATCAGAATATGATAAATGAATAGGGTTAAGTCTAAGACACGAAGAGATGATACTTAACCATTAATAACATGTTTAGTTAAAACCGGTGGGAAAGGTTAAGTTAAAAAGGGAACACTTAACCAATACAGGATGAATGGGTAGGGTTAAGAAATACTTAACCAATATGACTTGGTTTGTGGTGGGGTTAAGTCAACATGAATACTGACAACACTTAACCAGTTTAACAGGATAAGGGAAGAGGGTTAAGTTAGCTTGAATCGACTAAAGACACTTAAACAATCCAACTTAACGGGAAAGAGAACTAAGTAGTAAAACTTAGTTAAGAAGACAATGATCCTAGGATACTAAGTGGTAAAACTTAGTTAGTAGAACTAAGTAGTAATTCTTAGTATAACACGAAGGAGCGGACGCCCATCTGATTTTAAAGAAGACTCCAACGAATTGGGATACGAAGCCCGAGGCTTCGAGGGGACGTGAGGGTACTCTTGGTATCCCTCTGTGAGGCTGCAGATGATCCGCCTGGGCGCACAGAGGTTAAGGTCTGCGGTAGAAGAGCCAAGGGTATGCCTTGGTTGTAATATATGGCAACCAAAAGACTAGGATGGACCAGCGTGATTCAGCGAGAAGACGGAAGCCCTGTGATAGCAACTCGTCGTCTACCTACCATCTTCAGTCAAGCGAGACACGTGAAGCGGGAAGGCTAGAGGACTCATACGGACCACATACTTGCTATCTAGTTGTGGTTGCGGGGTGTTGTTGGCCATAGAATTAGTGGGGCAGATAGGGGCCTTCGTACAGTTCTCATTTTACAAGGGTGGCCTTACATTAGTTGAGGGAGGGGTCAAGTGGGACCATAGCCACTGGAAAAACAGACCTTAACATCTGCATCGGTAGATATTGAAAGCTCCCGACCGAGTTCCGTATTTCTAGAGTATCCCTGACACGGGAATCGGGTAGCACATTACAGGACATGTGCATCTAGACAAGCGATAACGATTCGCGATACATGTGTGGGGAAAGTCTAGGAACATGTACCACTCTAGGTAGTGTATCCTAGACTAAAGGGCATTGTTCGACAGGTAGCATAATTCCTAGTTGAACTAGGTGGCATAAATCCTGAATCCGAGAAGCATTCAGCAGATAGCGTAAACTTTAGAGGAATCTAGAAAGTACTTGGTAGGAAACCCTAGATTAAATCTAGGTAACAAATAAATAAATGGATGCCTGAAGGCGATGGAAAATACAGGGATTGGGATCACGTTATCGTTACTAGTTGGGACACTAGTTAGGTGGTGCAGAGATATAGAAACCAGTATAACAAGGAAATAGCGAAGCGGCGAAAGTATTAAAGCATATCCAGTTTAGCATATCTTGTGTTAATCTTATCTAATCTTGCCAACCCTATCATCATGGTGTAATCTTGTATTCAGTTAATTCATGTTGTTTTGTTTTTCCCTTGTTTACATGCTAGAAGTTACTGAACTTACTCAGGCTTTATGTCTGACTCTGTTTTTCTTTCGTCTTCTTTTCTTCCGTTTCCCTCCCTGGTAGTAGAGGAGGGAATAGTATAGCTCAGGTTAAGTTGGAATGTCACTCTTTCCCAGCTTGAAGATTTGTCGAAGTTTGCTTGGATTCTCTTTTCGGATGCTATGGCTGGCTCTTGCAAAATTTGGGGAATATAAATGTTGTTTTATGCTTCTTTATTTTGTAAGACAGGTGATACTCTGATATTGTAAAGAAATCTTTGTACAAACTATTTTATCAATAAAGCAAAGTTTTATTTTCCGCTGTTTAATTTCTGTCTGTCTTGTAATTTATCTGCATCTTTTACCCTAAATACTCCACAGAACTTAGTGCATTCCCTTTGTGAGTGACACTAACGGATGCGGGGTGTTACACAACATGTATGCAATTTTCCTATTTGATACATATCATTCTTATATGAGTGACAACCATTCATTCATATGCAACATCCATGTGATGAGTCAATCATTTTGCATCCACAAAAATTTAAAATGCTCACACATCCATATGCAGTATGAGAGTGTTTTCGAGCCGATCTAGCGCCTAGTGTGTGTATATGCCCACGAGCAACCACTAGCAACCACTTGCATCCACTTGCAAACATCAAACATAACATGTCTCAAACACATGTTTACATCCATTAGTTTCTACCTAAAGTTCGATGATTCGATCAATATGATACAGTCGAATGATGGAAGCGAGTACAGATAAAACAAAAACTTGGTTCCCATTAGACATTGGTTGAGAGGATAATTCTCATAAGTATCAGCCCCGAAGAACGAAACCAATATCAGATTGACACCTAGAGGATTACCCTCTTTAGACAATGTCAAAACTGGAAATCTTAACCTTATCAGAAATATCCAGATGCTTACAGACTACTAGTACAGATCAGATTATTGAATGATTCTTAGAAAACTAAGCATGGGAAAATCACACCATATCCCTCAAAAACCCAGAATGTATGCATTACAATCGACTTGACGCCTAACACAGATACCCTCAAACCCCAACCTACCACAAACAGATGAGTCGTAATCCCTATGGGGTTTGAGACTATAACCAGATCGGAAACAAGACTAGTATTAAAGTGCAGAGACTCGACTAAAGAATCAGAATGTCATAATCGGAAAAGAGTTCTAACTCAGTAATCAGATAAGGAAACTAAACTCTCTACGGAAATTTTCCTACTTCTATCCTATCCACCAACTATAAGAGCATTCGCCTGCCTTCCTAAAGTAGGTCATGTCCACTGTCCTTGCCCCCGTTTCTTCGGGCAATCCCTAGTGAAGTGTCCCATCTCACCATAGTTGAAGTGAGTGTCCTTCCTCTTTTCGACAATCCTTGTTCAGATGAGTCGAGCTTCCACAAGTAAAGCACTTTTTCTCCTTCTTATCTTCAGACTTTTCATCCTTCTTTTGTGTTTCCTTTTATCCTCCTTTGTGAACCAAGTCCATATCCATGAGTTTCTCATCCTTGGGTTGTGCTCCTTAGCCAAACTCCCTCGTTCTCATCTTTATTATCTGTGTGTAACACGTGACAAGTCCCTCGAAATCGGCCTTCATTGCACGGAAAATCCTACAAAGCTCGAAAGAAAATTAACCGTAGGTGAGACTACTGCGGCTACAGATAGAAGTCGGGCGCTTATTTGCCCTTTGACCGGTGTCGTAGTCTTATCAAGCCTACAGAATCATGCCGCGATGAGGTTACCTCCCAGAAAGCCGGGGGCCCCGGAGAAAGAAGGAAAACAAAGATTCAAACAGAGGATCAAAAGATAGATATATGGCTTTTGGGGATTATGTTTTTCAAAAACAAGCTTTATTTTTGAAAATATTTCCTTTTTAAAACCTTTTTGAAAATAGTTTTAAAAAACTTTACCCAATATGGTAACCTTCAGCTCTGATACCAAGTGTAACACCCCACCTCCGTTAAGGTCACTCACAAAGCGAATGCCTTAACTTTGGTGGAGCATTTTAGTAAACAGAACAGAAAATTTCAAGACCGATAAACAATACTAGAGAAATTATAACTTTATTACAGCGGAAAACAAAAGTCAGTTTGGTTACATCTTTACCAAAAACTCAAGTACATAAATATCAATCTTGTTCAGAAAATCATCAGAGTACAAAATTGTAAAATCATAATCCCCACAGAAGTTGCCATAAGGAGTCAAGCCATACTTTAAGCACTCTAAGTACTTCAAGCAGAAGAAATCCGGATCAAGCTAAAGTATTCCCTCCTTGGAAAACCTGGTGGGAAACGGAAGAAAAAGGGGCAAAAATAAGCAAGGTCAGACATAAAGTCTGGCAAGTCCAGTGACTTCCAGCATATGAACAAATTATAATAATTATGACATGAAAATAAGCTGGATAAGAGATAACAATAACAGGAGCAGCAGATGTACTTAGGTTAAACAGAAGAAACAGAATAATATTACTTTTCATTTCTCTACACTAATACTAGTATAACAGGATTAGATGTCACCCCAATGTCTAAACTGAAACAAGAACAGAATAATTTCCACAGAAGAGAATGCTAGTAATGGGCCTTTACCACCCCAACAGAAACAGACAGAAACAGAATGCTAATAATGGGCCTTTACCACCCGAACAGAAACAGACAGAAACAGAATGCTAATAATGGGCCTTTACCACCCGAACTGAAACAGATAGAAACAGAATGCTAATAATGGGCTTTTACCACCCGAACAGAAGGTACAGAAACAGATTAATCCCTACGGAAATGGAATGTAGAATTAGGTGTACACTAGTAAATGGGCCTTTACCACCCGACCAGACGGTACCACGCAGAAACAGACAGGTGTTGCCACCCAACAGAAACAGACGGTACCAACAGAAACAGACAGAACTAAGTGTACCCTAAAACCATACCCCAAGCGATCGGCTCCCTAATACATATATACCATGTGTCGGCCCCACAGTAGGGTGTATCACTCCCTAAAGTGACAACTAATTGGCACAGACCTATTTACAGATGTCACGGCGTCTTACATCCTCAGATGCAGACCGGAATCCTTGCATGCACATGACCCAGTTGGAACGCACCATCAACACCCCTCGCCATTATCAGAATGAATCGCTTATAATTAGTTCAGTAAGTGTGCCTGGACCCTACCTACTGTTGGGTCAAAGTTTGATACCAGAAAGGGTTACTGACTAATATGGGTCCCAAACAACAGATGACACATGTAATTTCCCTCCTAACCTTGTGTCCCCAGAATAACAGATTTCAGATTAACTTGTTTACAAGTTCAGACATACAGAGTTCAGATCAACTAGTTCACAGATCAGACAAGTTTCGGACTAACAGATCAGATATATGGATTTAGCAGATTTACTGTAACACCCCACCTCCGCTAGGGTCACTCACAAAGGGAATGCACTAGTTTTGGTGGAGTATTATCTAGGTAAACATACACAGCGATATCACAAGGCAGAACATAAATAAAGCAGCGGTAGAAATTAAAAATCAAATTTTTATTACTTTCAAGAAAAGAGTCAAAACCCCATATATCCAAGATACAAATTATTCCATTACATCGAGTTCCAAATAAAGAAGCATAAACCTAAGATGACAAAAGTAAATTATTCCCCATAAATAGCAGAAGCAACCATAGCATAGCTCAAGACCAAACCGTACATAAGCTGTCAGAAAGCAAGCTAAATCCAAGCTACGGGCTTGTGTTTCCTCCCTGAGAACCTAGGGGAGGGGGGAACGAAAGAAAAAGAGGCGAAAGAAAAAGGGCCAGTCATAAGACTGGTAAGCCCTAGTGACTTTCAGTATAAAAACTAGTAAAGGTAACATGACATGCGAAAACTGGAATTAGACATAAGGATGATAACATGACTGATACGATAATTAAGATAACAAGATAAGTCAAGTCTAGCATTACATATTCAAGATTCGCTGCACCAACTGTACTAGTGTTCTAACCCATGTCAAGTATTAATCATGAAATGATCCCTTGGCCCAGTATCATGAAGTGACCCATTACGGGGTCCTACGGTACGATCTACTAATCGATCGGCTCCCTACAAGTTCTAGCTCGTCGTGTGTCTGTGTCATACGGCCCTATCCTGAAATGTAGTCACCTGTGCTAGGTCCACCATAGGGTGTATCAAGCCCTATGGTGCCAACCACCGACACGAATCAAGCACGCAAAGTGTAAACCTACGGATGCCCTATGCCTGCTTTTTCAACTCCGGACTACGTGCACGACCATAGTCCGCCTGAACCTACAATGGCGCACCTACTCAGCCGTCGTTTTGGTCGCTTACAATCAGCCCAGTAATCGTGCCCCACCCTGCCTAGTCCCAGGGTATCGTGATACATCTAAGTGGGTTACTGTTGAAAAGGACCGCGTAACTAGGGTTTCTAATGGGTTAAGTGTTTTCATTCAAATTCGTGACTTAACCCCGTCCAAATCATGTATCAAGTTGGTTAAGTGTGTTCAAGCGGTTCATGACTTAACCCTATCAAATCATCGTGTCAAATTGGTTAAGTATATTCAAGTGATTCATGGCTTAACCCTATCATGTGGCATTAATTCATTAATGCACCCTAACCTCTCACATTAGACTAATTATTGTGGTCACTGGATTTGTCGGGCGGTTCCGGGCAGATTTACACCACAACATAGTCTAACCTCGGGTTTTACGTGCGTATGACCAAGTACCCACATTGGATCCTATTGTTTGCAGTTATTCGATTCGCTGGGCGGTTCCGGGCAGGTTTACACTGCAAACTCAACCCAACCTCGAGTTGGCTATTTTCAAGTTTATCTAAGTGTCATGTCCATGTTCAAGTATTCATGTCAAAATTCATGTCGAGTTTCATGTCAGGTTTCATGTAAATTTCATGTCATGTTCTTGTCCATATATAGGTTCAAGTTATAATAACGTTCATATTCAAGTTCAAAGCCAATTCATGTTTTACCTAATCTACCTAAATCGTATTCCCATCGCACGTAAACTCGAATCGATACAAATAAATCTAATTAGGGAATAATATAAAAAAGGACGGGTATAAGGTGGAAAAGTGATTACTAGCATAACATGGTATAACTTGAGATAAATGATATAACATTACTGGCATATGGAATATCGACCTCAAACATAAAGATTCCAAATCTAGCAAAATAAGGTACTAGTCAAGATAACAGTTGACATAAGGTGATAATCATGGTAACGGTTGACATAAGTTAATAGTCATAAACTTGTGACTAATAGCAGATTCAATATTGCAGGCATGATAATATAAGGGGCTTTCCTTTTTGATTTACAACATGAATAGGCCCCAAATCAATGTCATAGCAATATACCCAAAAGTCAAGATCCAAGATGAACAAGAATGGATGTAAAACAGTCATCATACACAGATCCAATTTCAATTTACAACATATTCATATTGCATTTACAGTTTAAATCTAAAAGTAACTGGGGCTTACAGATCATGGTTCGAGAATTAGAAAAAAAAAGTCAATGTTGAATCTTTATATGCTTAGTCAAGTCCTAACAGAAATCCCCAAATCAGCAATTCTATTAACGTAGTTTCGACGTAGAAGAAGTAGTCCCCTTCTCTAACTTGTCAACCAGAATTAGAGCAGCATAAGGTCAAAGAGAATTTTGTGTAGAGAGACTAGTGTTAGGGGCTGTTTATATAGGGTCAGGCCAACGAATGTAGACAGAAATGAGGCCAGAAACATCAAAGTGAATCCAGCTTCAAAAGTGGGCTCGGCCACCAGGTCGACACTATGGTCGACCTGGTCCTGGGCAGGTCGACTCTATGGTCGACCCCCAGGTCGACCTGGTCCTGGGAAGGAAATTTCTCCCCCAGTCTGTTCAGTGGTTTGAATTCGAAATTCGAATTCGAATTCTGAGCTGTTTTGAACTTGAAATTTTCTGAAAACTTCGAAGGGTCATAACTTGGTCATAAGGACTCCGATTTTCGAAAACTCGGACTCATTTCCAAGCAGAATTTCGAGTCGAATGTAATGGCGTTACCCGTTTCCCTTGATTCTCATTTTAAAAATTAATTCTGCCTTGATTTATTGTTATAACACGTTATCAAAATATGGGTTGTTACATTCTCCCCTCCTTAAAGGATTTCGTCCCCGAAATCTCTAAGTTAGGGAGGATGTGTCCTACCATCCATCATCCATCTACTCAAAACATCATCCACAAGCAACCATTGTCCTTAAAAGGTTTCTAGTGCTATATGAACCTATGCAGAAGGTGTGTGTATATGTACTTATCTAATGCAGAAGATCAGGTGATTATTGACTCAGTAAACCTCCTTAATGCAAAATATGTTAGTGTAATGAATCCAACATGTATGCAGATTCCTAACATAATTTATAATCTTTACATGAGTGCACAAACATTCATTCATTTGCAACATCCAAGTGATAGCATAACAAGTTCCATCCATGTACAAGTATAAGCGCTCATGCATATGCAACATGAAAATGTGATAGAGCCGATCTAGTGTCTAATGTGTGTCATGCATCCACTAGCAACCACTTGCAAACACTTGCAATCATTTGCAAACATCAACCATAACATGTTTCAATCACATGTTTACATCCATATGGCTCTACCTAAGGTTCTCAAGATAAGATCGAGAAGATAACAAGACAAATGTAGGTAGTAGAAGCATGATACGAAAAGGTTTTCAAGTTTATAGGAAAAAGAGTTCGAGAATGTACCCTTAAAAAGAAATGGGTAAAGCACATGTATCTTCTCTTCGGTTTCCCAAGTTGCGTCTTCTTGGGCTTCATTCCACTGCACTTTAACTAGCTTGACTTCTCGATTCCTTAGCTTCTTAATCTCCGTTCCTAAGATAGAATCAGAACTCGCCTCAATATTGCTTTTTTTTCACTTCTATGTCTTCAAGGATGCTTGGCTCAACCACTTCGGCCGACTCATGCAAGCACTTTCGGAGATGCGAGACGTGAAAGACATTGTGTACTCCAGTCAGTTTCTCCGGTAAGTCTACCTTATAGGCCATCCGTCCAATCCTCTCAGTGATAGGGAACAGTCCTACGAACCTTGGTGCTAGCTTTCCAACTGCTCCAAAACGAACTACATTGCGTAACGGAGAAACTTTTATAAAGACTATATCTCCGACATTGAACTCTAGGTCTGTCCTTCTCTTGTCCGCATAAGATTTCTGTCTATCTTGTGCCGTTTTCATCCGTCTTCATATCAACTCAACCTTCTCAGAAGTGTCCCTTATCATGTTGGGCCCAAGTATAAGCCTATCTGTCGTTTCCCACCAACAAGTTGGTGACCTGCACGGTCTTCTATACAAGGCTTCGAACGGTGCCATCCCAATGCTATCTTGATAACTGTTATTATAAGCAAACTCCACGAGAGGAAGATGGTCTTCCCAAGTACTACCAAAGTCAAGAACGCATAGCCTCAGGGGATCTTCTAGTACCCTATATACCCTTTCAGTTTGTCCATCCGTACTACCTCTCGAAGGTAAATAGACGCTATCCATGATGCGGTCCTCTTGCTTTTCACCGGAATGAAGTGAGCACTTTTCGTGAGTCTATCAACTATGACCCATATGCTAGTATTTCCCTTCCTTGACGTAGGCAGTCCATCCATGAAATCTATCGAGATACTCTCCCATTTCCATTGCGGAACCTCCAAAAGATGTAATAGCCCACCGGGCTTCTTCGACTCAACCTTTACTTGTTGGCACACCATGCACTTCGAAACGAACTCTGCCACGTCCTTTTTCATTCCAGCCCAAAAGAAAATGCGTTTCATATCTCTGTACATCTTATCCCCTCCAGGATGTATGGTCATCTTGAGTGATGCGCCTCTTCGAGGACTTTCCTTACTAGGTCTCCCACTTGTGGGATGCATAGCCTTCCATCACGCCTTAGCCATCCCTTTTCATCTATGGCATACCTACCGAGGTGACTTGACGTCTCACCACTAATCAGCTTGTCCATGATTTCAACTATCTGTGGGTCTTCCTTCTGTGAAGTCCCTACTTGATCTAGAAGTGTAGGTCTTAACTCAAGAGATGCTAACGTAGCAGTCAATGACTCAACAGCAGGTGTAAAATCAAAGGTTGCTATAAACTCAAAGCTTTTCCTTTCAACAACAAGGGGCTCAAAGTCAACCTTTTTCTACTTAGCGCGTCCGCCACCACGTTACCCTTGCCAGGGGTATAAGCTATATCGAAGTCATATGACGCCAAGAATTCCATCCACCTCTGTTGTCTCAGATTCAAATCTTTCTATGAGAAGAGGTACTTAAGCGATTTGTGGTCGGTATACAGCTCGAACCTCTCCTCTAGAAAATAATGGTGCCAAGTTTTAAGTGCAAAAACAATCGCGGCCAACTCCATGTCATGCTTGGGATAGTTTTTCCCATGAACTTTAAGTTGTCTGCCCCCGTAGCATATTACTCTTCCCTCTTGCATTAGGACCGTGCCTAATCCCATGTCGCACGCATCTGTGTACACCGTAAACACCTTGCCTTCGTCAGGTAATGCCAAAACTGGAGCTGTGGTGAGGGCTCTCTTGAGTCTCTGAAAAGCAACGTCACACTCTATATCCCCTGCAAAAGCTAGGTTCTTCTTTGTTAACTTAGTAAGAGGGGATGAAATCTTAGCGAAGTCCTTAATGAACTTCCTGTAGTAGCCCGCCAAACCGAGAAAGCTCCTCACCTCCGTTGCATTCTTAGGAATTTTCCAGTCTTGTACCGCAACTACCTTTGCGGGGTCCACGGCTATGCCTTGCTTAGAAACTACATGTCCAAGGAACCAAACTTCCTTCCTCCAAAAATTGCATTTGGAGAACTTAGCCTTTAACTGGTGTGCTCTAAGTGTTCCCTTGACTTCCTTGAGATGTCTAGCATGCTCTTCTTCATCTTTTGAGAAGATCAAAATATCATCAACGAAAACTACCACAAACTTGTTAAGGAACTCCTGAAACACCCTACTCATCAAATCTACAAAGTACGCGGGTGCATTCGTTAACCAAAACGGCATGACGAGCCATTCGAAGAACCCATCTGGATTCCTAAACGCAGTTTTGTTAATGCTATCCTCAGCCACTCTAAGCTAATGGAATCCTGTGGCTATATCGAGTTGAGAGAAAACAGATGCTCTCACAAGCTGGTCAAACAAATCGTCGATTCTTGGTAGTGGGTGCCTATTTTTCTTAGTTAGCTTGTTTAGCTCACAATAATCTACGCATAGACGAAGCGATCCATCCGCCTTAGTAGCGAATACTACTGGAGCACCCCATTCAGAAATGCTTCGTCTTATGAAATTTTTCTCAAGCAACTCGTTAACTTGTTTACTGAGCTCTCTTCTTTCTCGCGGGGCCATGTGCCTAACGGGCAATGAAATTGGCTTGGCATTATCAACAAGATAAATTCGGAAGTCTATCTCGCGTTTAGGAGGTAACCCCCTCACCTCATCAAAGACATCTGGATATTCTCGTACCACTCTTACAGATTGCAAATTATCGACGGACGAGTCAAGAGATTCAAGATAATACAACATGACCGGACCCTTAGGTTTACAAGAAATTTCAAGGGTATTACCAAGGCGAGTCATGAGCCTCACTACCCTTTGTTCACAATCAAGAATGGCTCCATAATCGGACAGCCAATCCATACCTAGGATCAAACCGTATCCCATAAATCCGAGAACATAAGCATTACACGTGAATTCTATGCTTAAGATAGAGATCCTCGAATCCACACACATCATAGATAAATGGGCGGAGCCCCCAATTGGATTTGAAACTATAACGGGATCCTCAACCAAACTAGTACTTAGGTGCAGATTTTCAACAATATCAGAAGAAATAAAAGTATGTGATGCACCAGAGTCAAATAAGGTTCGAACAGGAAAGTTAGAAATGTAAACAAGGCTTTCTACGGAAATATTACTACCTCGGTCAAGCTGGAGTGGTGTTGAGAGCATGCAACTTCCCTTCAGAAGATCCTGCTCGCTGGGTCTGCCCTTGCCCCTGTCCTTGCTTCTTAAGGAAATCCTTGCTGATGTGTCCAGTATCTCCACAATGAAAGCATTCACCCAACTTCCTCTTCTTCTTTCTACAGTCTTTAGCTAGATGTCCCGTAATACCACAAAAGTTGCACTTCCTTGTCTCACGCGGTTTGTTGTTGCTCTTGTTATTCTTGTTGCCCCCCTTCTTGAAGTCAACTTTCTTATTCTGAGTCTCATTAGGCTTAACCTCCTTCTTGCTATTCTTGTCTTCCTCATGAAGTAGAGCCATATCCACCAAGCTTTCAAAGGTCGCCCCCATGGGTATATGAGTTAGGGCCAAGTTGTGTAGGGGCTCGTTCAATCCTCGAGCAAAGCGTACAGCCTTTTTCTGGGCTGTGTTGACCAAATCCAAACCGAATTGAGCAAGCTGATTAAACTTATTTACGTACTCCCTAATAGACATGTCCCCTTGCTTGAGTGCTAGGAACCTCTCCACCTGAAGGTTCTCTTCTGTAGACGATAAGAATTTAAACCCAAACCTCTCTCTAAAGTCTGCCTAAGTCTCAACTGGCCTGGTAGCGTTGGTGACTTCCCACCAAAATGCAGCTTCCTCTTTTAACAACCATGCTACCAACTGAACTTTCCAATGGTCCTCCACATCAAAGATAATGAACAAGTCTTCAGTCTCCTTTAGCCAATTTCGTGCCTCAACAAAGGTTTCAGTTCCAACGAAGTTCTTGCTGCCCATTGCTTCAAAGTCTTTGCATATTTTGGCAAAGGCGGTACCAGAAGGAGGAGGAACCGCGGCCACTGGGGGAGGAGGAGGAGGGATGTATGTCGTGCCCGCGTCGTTTGCCCTGGCTTCCAAGTACCTTAGGAGCCTTCCAGGCACGGGTATTCCCTCAGGCAGGTTAAGATCAGTCATGCTAAAAAACGAAAAGAAAAGATTCAAACGAGGAAATAAAGGAAAGTGCTAATGGCTTTTGGGGAATAACCTTTTTAAACATAAAACTTTTCTTGAAAAATGCTTCTTTATAAATGGTTTTGAAAATAGTTTTAGAGGGGTTTTTAAAAAAAAAACTTTTGCCCAGCCTGGTAACCTTTTGCTATGATACCAAATGTAGCACCCCACCTCCGCTAGGGTCACTCACAAAGGGAATGCACTAGTTTTGGTGGAGTATTATCTAGGTAAACATACACAGAGATATCACAAGGCATAACATAAATAAAGCAGTGGCAGAAATTAAAAACCAAATTTTTATTACTTTCAAGAAAAGAGTCAAAACCCCATATATCCAAGGTACAAATTATTCCATTACATCAAGTTCCAAATAAAGAAGCATAAACTTAATATAACAAAAGTAAATTATTCCCCATAAATAGCAGAAGCAGCCATAGCATAGCTCAAGACCAAACCGTACATGAGCTGTCAGAAAGCAAGCTAAATCCAAGCTAAGAGCTAGTGTTTCCTCCCTGAGAACCTGGGGGGAGGGGAACGAAAGAAAAAGAGGCGAAAGAAAAAGGGTCGGTCATAAGACTGGTAAGCCCTAGTGACTTTCAGTATAAAAACTAGTAAAGGTAACGTGACATGCGAAAACTGGAATTAGACATAAGGATGATAACAGGACTGATACGATAATTAAGATAACAAGATAATTCAAGTCTAGCACCGCATATTCAAGATTCGTTGCACCAACTGTACTAGTGTTCTAACCCATGTTAAGTATTAATCATGAAATGATCCCTTGGCCCAGTATCATGAAGTGACCCATTACGGGGTCCTACGGTACGATCTACTAATCAATCGGCTCCCTACAAGTTCTAGCTCGTCATGTGTCTGTGTCATATGGCCCTATCCTGAAATGTAGTCACCTGTGCTAGGTCCACCATAGGGTGTATCAAGCCCTATGGTGCCAACCACCGACACGAATCAAGCACGCACAGTGTAAACCTATGGGTGCCCAATGCCTGCTTTTTCAACTCCGGACTACGTGCACGACCATAGTCCACCTGAACCTACAATGGCGCACCTACTCAGCCGTCGTTCTGGTCGCTTACCATCAGCCCAGTAATCGTGCCCCACCCTGCCTAGTCCCAGGGTATCGTGATACATCTAAGTGGGTTACTGCTGAAAAGGACCGCGTAACTAGGGTTTCTAATGGGTTAATGTTGTCATTCAAATTCGTGAATTAACCCCATCCAAATCATGTATCAAGTTGGTTAAGTGTGTTCATGACTTAACCCTATCAAATCATCATGTCAAATTGGTTAAGTATATTCAAGTGGTTCATGACTTAACCCTATCATGTGTCATTAATTCATTAATCCACCCCAACCTCTCACATTAGACTAATTATTATGGTCACTGGATTTGCCGGGCGGTTCCGGGCAGATTTACACCACAACATAGTCTAACCTCGAGTTTTACGTGCGTTATGACCAAGTACCCACATTGGATCCTATTGTTTGCAGTTACTGGATTCGCCGAGCGGTTCCGGGTAGGTTTACACTGCAAACTCAACCCAACCTCAAGTTGGCCATTTTCAAGTTTATCTTAGTGTCATGTCCATGTTCAAGTTTTCATGTCAAAATTCACGTCGAGTTTCATGTCAGGTTTCATGTAAATTTCATGTCAAGTTCTTGTCCATATACAGGTTCAAGTTATAATAACGTTCATATTCAAGTTCAAAGCCAATTCATGTTTTACCTAATCTACCCAAATCTTATTCCCATCGCACGTAAACTCGAATCGATACAAATAAATCTAATTAGGGAATAATATAAAAAGGGACAGGTATAAGGTGGCAAAAGTGATTACTAACATAACATGGTATAACTTGAGATAAATGATATAACATTACTGGCATATGGAATATCGACCTCAAACATAAAGATTCCAAATCTAGCAAAATAAGGTACTAGTCAAGATAACAGTTGACATAAGGTGATAATCATGGTAACGGTTGACATAAGTTAATAGTCATAAACTTGTGACTAATAGCAGATTCAATATTGCAGGCATGATAATATAAGGGGCTTTCCTTTTTGATTTACAACATGAATAGGCCCCAAATCAATGTCATAGCAATATACCCAAAAGTCAAGATCCAAGATGAACAAGAATGGATGTAAAACAGTCATCATACACAGATCCAATTTCAATTTACAACATATTCATTCCAATTCATTCCAATACAGATTTGTCATATATCAGACTAATTCAGTTTATTTAACAACTTAAACTTCTTCACAGGATACAACAGATTAATCAAATTTCCATGGTTTACTAAATCTTAGGTCGAGCCTATGGATTTCCATACCCAGATTACCATTATCTAGTTTTCAACAGGTCAGACAATTCAACAGGTGGCAGATCTAGCAGTTTAAGCGATTCAACAGATTTAGCAGATAACAGATTTAGCAGTTTAGGCAATTCAACGGATTTAGCAGATAACGGATTAGGCAATTTAACAGATTTAACAGACAGCAGATTTAGCAGATTATATATATCTAAAACTCTATTTACATATCTTGCCTAATCGTAAATTTAGCCTAAACTTACATGCCTAAATCAAGGTCATAATTCATAATACAATATATGCCCCAAATTTTTAGCCTTAATATTCCCATTTACAGTTCATGTCAAAACTAGATTTAATATTCTAGTTCACCATTTATGTCCAAGACTAATACACATGTAAATCATTCTCTATTATAGCCAACTCAGATTATGCCAACATATTTGTTATGCCAGATTTACTTAATTAAGCTACACCCAATCCCCGTATAACATGTTTCCATAAGTTCTCTAAATACTCATGAAATGGCCCTAACAAAAGGAATAGGGGATAGGCACAAGAACTGATATAAAAGAATAGGTGTGCAATAATGAACCAAATACAATAATAATGGCCCAATAGGCTCGATGTACATAACAGTGAATGGGAATAAACTAGCAAAGTTACATACTAAATATGAGATCTAACATCATTAGGGGAATAGGCATAAGAAACTAACTACAATAGTTATAGGCAACTAACCATAATAGTCATGGGCAACTAATCACAGTAGTTTCTTATTCAATGTCATAGGCAATAGTCTCATAGTCATGAATCATAGTCATAGGCAATAGTCTCATAGGCGTGAATCATAGCCATAGACAATAATCTCATAGGCAATAGTTTCATGTCCAATTATGCATTATTATTTGTCCCAAAATTTAGCGTTCGTGCGTTAATCTCTTATGAGATGTGGCGCAGGCTCGTAGTAGCGTGGCTATAGAACAGAAAGAAGAAAGAGATACAGAATAAAACATATCAGGACAGAACGTTCACAACCTCAAATTCAGATTTACAATCATGTCACAATTATAGTTACAGTTTATAGCGGAAAATAACTGTACTGGCCTTTCGCGGTTTTAAGAAAGGATAATAAACTGTTGTTGATGCAGAAATGCTGAATTACTCCTCTTTAATTGTTGTTGTAGCTCTAAACTTTGATTTGAGATTTGATTTAGCTTTTAATTCCATTCAGGTTGGAAGAAGATGCATCATTCCAAGTTTTGATTCCAGCAGAGTAGCGACGCCATTTTTATTTTTAATTAGAACAGAGGCAGAGTATAGACAGAATGAAATTGTGTAGAGAAAATGAGGCTAGGGGGCTGTTTATATAGGATTAGGCGGATGAATCTAGATAGAAAACGAGATCGGATACATCAGAATGAACCAGGTTCAAAAACTGGGTTCGGGAGCAGGTCGACTCCCCAGTCGACCTGGTCATGGGGAGGTCGACACCCCAGTCGACCTGGTTGGGGTGGGGGGGTCGACTCCCCAGTCAACCTGGGTATATGGGCGGGAATTTTCCCGCCAGCCTTCTCTGGGTTAGAATTTTGAATTTCTGGCTTTATTTTCGAGCTGTTTTATTTTATTTAAATTCCTGAAACTTCTGAGGGTCATAACTTGGTCATACGAACTCCGCTTTTCGAAAACTCAGACTCGATTTCATGCAGAATTCCGAGACGAACGCAATGGCGCAACCCGTTTCCCTTGATTCTTATTTTAAAAATTAATTATTCTCTGATTAGTTACTTATACGTTTACAGAAAATACGGGTGTTACACCACACATCTCACTGCTTTAACCCGGAAGGATACTAAGTTTATTTGGGATGACGAGTGCAAAGCTGCATTTAAGGAATTAAAGGAAAAGCTGACCTCTGCTCCAGTTCTTACTATACCCAATGGAAGTGAAGGGTTGACAGTTTATACTGATGCGAGTCGTGAAGGTTTGGGAGCCTTGCTTATGCTGAATGGCAAAGTCATTGCTTATGCTAGTCACCAGCTGAAGAACTATGAGATGAATTATGCAGCTCATGATTTAGAATTGCTTGCCGTGGTGTTTGCTTTGAAGTTATGGAGGCATCATCTTTTGGGAACCAAGTTTGAGTTGTTTATAGATCATCAATCTCTTAAGTATATATTTTCCAAGAAAGACTTGAATCAAAGGCAAGTCAGGTGGCTTGAGTTTCTAGAAGCTTATGATTTGGATATAAATTATACACCGGGTAAAGCCAATGTCGTTGCTGATGCTTTGAGTCGAAAGAAAGTAATGTTGTATCAGATTGTAGTTTCTTCTTCTTTGTTGGATCCTATTGCAGCTAAGCAAGATGAAGACAGAATGATCAGAATTATTAAGGAAAATGTGCGTAGCAAAGAGGTTGGAGATCATTGTTAGATGGATGCACAATTCGATGAAAAAGGAATTCTTTGAATCAAGAAAAGAATATGCGTAGATGGTTTGAGACAGGTGGTACTTCTAGAAATCCATCAGTCTAAATTATCTATTCGTCCAGGTGCTTCAAAGATGTATCTGAATATGAAGAAACTATATTGGTGG
The DNA here is from genome assembly GCA_030737875.1 of Allium sativum. Classification (NCBI taxonomy): domain Eukaryota; kingdom Viridiplantae; phylum Streptophyta; class Magnoliopsida; order Asparagales; family Amaryllidaceae; genus Allium; species Allium sativum. The sequence goes on from CM060910.1 coordinate 833,685,560, forward strand.
AGTGGTATGAAGCGGGATATTTCTTTATATATTTGCAGATGTGCTACTGCCAGCAAGTGAAGGATGATCATCAGAAGATTGCAGGTTTATTGCAACGTCTTAAGATTCCTAATTGGAAGTGGGATCAAGTTTCTATCTATTTTATTAATGGTTTGTCGAGGACGGGAAAGGGAAATAAGAGTATATAGGAGCAACTTTTTGAAGGCATTTCAGGAAGCTTTGGGAACTCAATTGAATATTAGCACTGCGTATCATCTTCAAACTTATGGTCAAACGGAGATGGTGTACCCGATTCTAGATGTTCTCCTTCGTGCCTGTATTCCTGACTATGGAGGATCTTGGGAAGATCATCTCCATCTCGTTGAATTCACCTATAATAATAGTTATCAGTTAATCGTTTGATTTGAATTTGTTGTTCAATAAGTGTCTACCTTTAAAATTATATCTTCTTGAATTTAGGCTAGTATCAAGACATCCCCTTTCGGTGCTTTGTGCGGGCGACCATGCAGATCTCCTTCGTGTTGGATTGAGTCAGGTTATCTTTTAGTTCTTGGGCCGGATATGATTTTTGAAGCATCAGCAAAAGTCAAGGACATTATAAACAAGATGAGAATTGCCTATGATCACTAGAAAAAGTATGCTGATAAGCAAATGAGAAGTTTGGACTTTGCAGTTGGCGATTAAGTTTTCCTTAGGATTTCTCCACTGAAGAATGTAGTTCATTTTGATCGGAAAGGAAAGCTTGCTCCTAGATTTATTGGTCAGTTTCATATACTGGAAAGTGTGGGCATATTGGCTTATCGTGTTAAGCTGCTTGAGAAACTTGCGGAGGTGCACAATGTGTTTCACGTATCCCGTCTTCGCAAATATTTGTATGACCCTTCTTTGATTGCTTAGCTTGTTACCCTGGAGAATTTGGATATCGAACCCAATTTGACTGTCGAAAGAAGGCCACTTCATATCGTAGATAGGGACACGAAGCAATTGAGAAGGAAATCAGCCAGTTTGGTCAAAGTGCAGTGGAATGTTGATGATAGAGATTGCACCTGGGAGACGGAGGAGAGAATGCGTGCTTCGAACTAGGAATTATTCATTTCAGGTACCTTTTGATTTGAATTTATCCCATCTTTCTATTATTTTCCGTTCCTTTATCTTGTTTCTTTTCTGGACGAAAAGTTCCGAGTAGGGTAGAGTGTATCATCCCGACATCTAATTTTAAATCGATTTTCGTTATGAAATTCAAAATTTGTATTTAAAGAAGGAAAATTTATATTTGGGATGAGTCCAATTAAAAGTGACAAACGGTAAAGTTTCGTCGGAAAATACAGATGTTCGTGCGGTGGTGTTAATTCTACTATAATCAGTTCAATTTTTGAGCGAACAAAAATATTTTTAAAATCTTTTTTTTTTTGTTTACATAAAATATTTTATGACTTTACCTAATGAAGACGAAGAGAATTCATTTCATAAAATTTGGACATCCCCAGCTTCGTTTAATCATTTCAGTAAAATAGCAACATTAGTAGTGTCCCTATGGAATTTTGAAAGTCAAGTAGTTGCATTAATATCTGTATACCGTTGCGTCTATCTCGGTTCGTTGATCACCGCGGTATTTTCACTTGTCAATATTGGTGTTTGGTGCGCAACAAAATCCTTATTTTCTAACCGTAAGCCATTTGAACATGAAGAGTTCCTATTTGCGTTTTATCTTATTAGATATTACATCCGAGTCTACGAACTATACTCAGGATTTTCTTTTGAAAAAAAGGGGTACTTGTATTACATAAAACAAGATACAGTGAAAGGTTCAGGCTAGCAATAAATTAAAACACCACAAAAAAACCAAATACAGTATAAACAAACAGGAGTCAGCTCGAACCATAGGACACAAAACTACACAGATAACACAAAATAAAGACACAGTAGACCCACTGAAACATGTCAAGATAATACACCGGAAACAGGATATAATAGAAACTCCACAAAATATAGGTAGCAAGAGAATTAAACTAGCCAAAAATGTCTCCATATAACCCATGCTGAAAGCCCAACAAAATCTCCACGCCTAAAGCAAATTTTCCAATAGAAATAAACCATACTAGAATCATCATCATTAATAATGAAACACTGATGACAGAAGACAAAGCCGAACCTAAAAGATGACCCAAATCAAAGACTTAAACAGCACCAAAGGCCATAACCAAGCCAAGCGTCATCCCCTGACTACCATAAAAGAAATAAAGCTGCAACAAGACACATTCCTCACAACCAAAACAAGGCTCATCTAAACCCATCACGATAGAATAAGATTAGCTACTCCACAAATAGCCACACAGATCAAGTTCAAAACACCTGAACAAAATGCATGAGACAATACAGAACAAACAACATAATAACTGATCATTTCTTGGAAATTCCTCCGCACATAACACCATTATTAATACTTCCTTCTTCCTTTTTCTTAGATCTTGTCCTTTTCTGAAATTGTGAAATTATTTTAGTCCATTCAGGGTTATCTTCGACCAGTGGTTCATCAAAATCTATTCTGCCCTTTTCCTATGATTTTATTTGTCTTGAATTTACCTTTTCTCTTTATGAACCTACTTGAGGAACTATCGGATTCTTTCATAAGAGAATCATTGTCGGTGGCTACATTTGAAATAGGATCATTACTGCATTTGCCCAAATTAATATCATCAATGGCCTTATCTTCATAGCTTATATATTCCTTTTTTGCTCCTATTACTCTGAGTATTCGCTTCATGCATGGAAACATTGTTTACAATTAGCTCTTTAATATGACCATTAACTTTCTCCTCACTTTTATTATCTATACACATTTCTGGCCGTACATTATTCTGAGATTTACTTTGTAACACAACCACATTCATCCTTATTTTCAACATCACCACTATGATTTGAATTTTTATTTAATGAGCTTTTCTTTCCAAAATTATCCAACTTATTCATATTCTGAGGGATATCATGCTCATCTATTTCCATCACATTCATGACATTTGAATTTGATTTAGGAGCCCAAATTTTTATAGAGCAACACACGACTTTCGTATGACCAAATATTTCACATTCAGAACATATGTCAGGTTTCCATTAGTACTCCACTTTTTGCCATACAATATCACCGTTATAACATTGAATAGGAATACAATCAGGAAACTGAAAATTAACATTTACGTCTACTAGAATTCTAGCGTACGAAATTCGATCTACATTTTCTGTTGAATTGACTAGTTTCAAAGGCAAACCCATTAAAGATGCTATTCTACTAATTCCCTTGACGGTCCAAAAATCTAAATCAAGATTAGGAAGATGAATCCAGATGGGCAATGCATGCAGAAAATCTCTGTTTAACTTTAATCCTGGAACCCTTTTTTTCATGATAATTAATCTCTTATCATAATAATAGGGTCCACTAGCTAAAACTCTATCAACATCCTCTCCAGTCTCACAATGTAGAAACCGTTATCCCTGGAGAATAATCGAAATCTACCATTCATATCCCAAGTTCTATCTATACAGTTCTTAAGATAATGATAATACGGTTTTCTTCCAAATACATAAAAAAACAATTGAATTTATCCACCTTTCTCTCGCTGCATGTGTTATTTCTTCGTTTATTACAGTGATTTTAATACCATCCTTGGTAGAGGGTTCATAAAAACTTAACTGAATCGAAGATTGATGAAAATTATTTTCCTTAACAATATCAATCCAAGCTTTCGACTGTTTATAATTAACCGAATTTGCAAGATTTACACCTTTAAAAATAGAATCCGAAAAATCAGTAATAGAATTTAGATCAGGACAAGCTAACTTACCGCGAGCTTGAGATTTACTAAGAGAAACTCGTAGCCTAGAAGGTCGCAGATCAGGAGGCACCGCCGATCTTTGATCGAAATCCGAATAATTGTCCATTTTTGATTGAAGATTTGGGAATTTTGAAGAACTAGAAGTTGCCATTTTTATCTATAGAGCTCTCGGTTTTCATACTGCCCAAAAAAGGGGTTTATACCTAGGATTTTTTGAACTGTTTAAATATAAAATTTGAACTATAAACTATGTAACATGGAGATTGACCGGTTCCTTCACCGTTATCCACTACAATCTACTCCACTAGCCATTCCATCCTTATTTTCTATCGTTCCATTTATATTCTTCGATACATACAGATTCTCTTCATAAGTTACAAACCATTCATTCTCTCCATTAAGAGTTATTTTCCTTGCAAACTCAGATCACGCGCGAGGTAAACTTCTAACTTGTTTATTTTTCCTTCTTCTTTTTCTCGTCTTGTTTGTGTAACCATGAGTAGAGATTGTCCATCGAAAATCCGAAATCATGGTCTTCCAAGACCGCAACTGATTAACGGAGACAACTCAGATCTAGCGACCCATGATGAACCCAATACCTCCTCGTCCTCTTCTCCTTCTTGTTTAAAACTGTATTGTTTTTATATGTGTAAAAAAAAGGATTTTGTTGAGTTGCCTTGTATATTAGCATGTGTGTCTTTAGGAAGAATAATGTTCTATTTTGTCAAAACTGGTTAGGTGCACGTTGCCTTGCCCATCACTTATGTGTGAAGTATTGTCCCATTTTAAATATATATATATATATATTGAAAATGGGTAACTTTTATCATTCAGCCCATAGCCGGCTAGGCCCATAGTTACAAAGCCCAAAATATCATCGGGTTAAACATAATACATACAAACTTCGCTTTTCACTTTGCACAAAGTGAACGAAGCCGAAGTCAAAATTAGGGTTCCTCAAGTTGTCATGGTGGACGTAAATTCTCTTTGTACTTTCCTCCGCTCGCTGCCTTCCAGTTCCACCTCTCCAATTACAATCGTTCTCGTTCCGTTGACTTGGTGAGTATCTTCTTCTTGATTCTTCCTATACAGATCGCCACTTCTCTGCTGATTGTATTTGAGATTGCTAACACATCTCTTGTCTTCTTGAAAGTACGGGTGTTTCTTTCTCGCCATGCCTGCCACACTGTGGTTGTGAGGCAAAATCTTGCCAACCTCTACCATCAATTGCGACATCTGACTCCCATCGTTCAGGTAATTGATCTCGTCTTCTAAATCCCCAATTTGTTCAGTATTAAAGCATTTTAGTTTCTGAATGGCCCATAATCATCTGGTATACTGACATTCAACGAATAGGTGGTTTATGGTTTCTGATGCGTTGATGCATAACACACATTTGTCGTCTTTAATTATACCGCATCCAAACAGCCTGTCTTTTGTGGGAAGCCTACCCAGCATGGCTTTGTACATGACTAGAGCCATCTTAGGTGGACATGAACGAGACCAGATCACTTTAATCCAGCCCAGATCACTTTAATCCAGCCCAGATTTAGGTGAACCTGTCTTAAACTCTCCCACACATCCTGGAGCATGAAATGACCGTCCTTCCACTGCCATGTATCAGCTTCTCTGTTTGCAAAAATGGTTTTTGATCTGAGTTCCTCTTCCAGGTTTCTTGCAATCAAGTTATTATAACTATTCCATGCTCCATTTGAGATAATTGAGCTCACTGTTATGTTGGGTGCACCATAAGCCGAGTAACCATCCCAACCATATCTGTCTATTAGGCTTGACCCATGGAGCCATGGGTCATATGTAAACTATCTTGTTAAATTTTAGTTGCTGAGACATGTTGTGAAACAATAGTTTGGCATTTATATACTTATGCTAAAATAGTAAAATCTTTGAAATTGTGAAACGTTAGTTAGCATATATGTTCATACTCTTGCTAAAGCCGGAAACTATAGGAACCGTTATGTTATCAAACCAGGTAAGTTTACTTTGTTTATGTAAGGAAATAAGTATATTTTCATTGTATGTTTGAATTATAAAATTTTGCCATGAAGCATGATGTGAAGGTTAAGTGTAAATTCATATAAGAAATTGCAATGAAACTATGGGTCTATTAAAATTTGCATGCCTCATTTAGTCCCTCCTTCCCATGCATATAAGGTTTCGTACCTTTTTGTTGTAGCATGGTCCATTTTCATTTCTGATAATAATATATTGTACAATAACATGTAATTGTCCTTATGTTATATATGTATACACCATATGTGTAGGACGTTCAATGAGAATGAAAACAAGTTCTATACCAGACAAAATGCGCTTATTTGCTGGGTTAAACACTGCTAGGTGTCCTCTGCCATGCGTGTAAAAAAAATCTATTTTATTGAAATAAAGCTTCACTGCATTTTAACGCATGTTGACTGTAACTTATTTGTCCAGTACGTTGAAGTTTCGGTGGCATTCATTCCCGCGACTATCAGTTATTGTCTCTATTTCTGCACCACTGAAGATGAGTTCAACTCACACCTGACTAATATTTTCTTGGAAGTGAAATAACCGTATTTGAAATGTTATAGAAATGTTAGCACTCTATATGCAAATACGACACACCGACACACACATGAATTGAAATGAAGTTATATTAACTTGATGATTGATATTGTCTGTGCTTATTTAATTGCTAAAATTCACACTGCAAGTTTCCTATAGCTTAGAAAATCATTGTGAGTTGAAATGGTAGATTCTTGAATCACTGTATAGATTTAATAACAAAACCGAATCAATTTAGGATGCGGGTTGAAATGATACACACCCGGGATTTGAAACTTGACGGACTGAAATAATATACATCTGTGTTACTTGACCTAGGTAGAAAATTATTATATGGACACCGCTGGTCTATTTTTGAAGTTTTTCTAAAAATTATAAAATATTTTAACTTATAAATTATTGGATTAATTGTCAAGAATAATCCGAAGTTTAACATGTCTTCCCATAATAATCCCAATTTTGGATTATTTCTGAATAATACGAAGTTTAGGGGGTGTATTCCCATAAAGATCCCGATGACTTTTTGACGTGTTATTTTGGGATCAATACGGGAAGACACCCCCAAACTTCGGATTAATATGGGAAGACAAAAGAAAATGTGATTAATATGGGAAGACACCCCCCAAACTTCGGATTATTCAGGAATAATCCAAACTTGGGATTATTATGGGAAGACACGTTAAACATCGGATTATTCTTGACAATTAATCCTAAATTATTTTGGATTTAAGATTTCATTATGCTTTGGGTTAATAAAAGTTAAAATATGTATATGTATTTTTAGAAGTTATCAAACTAGTTTTATTCAAATCTAGAGCTTTCTTTTAAAGTAAATTATTTTTCAAGGTATTTTTAAACAAAATAAAGTAATAAGATTTTAGGTAATTTAATAGATATTTTATTTTAACTTAGTATACATATGTTTCTAAAATTATTTTAAATCTAAGATTTCCTATAAATGATTTCATAAAGTGACTTATAAATAATGATCATGGTGTGAAAAATGTAAACAATTGGTTATTAAAGAGACCGATATCAGCTATTGTCATACTCTCTGCCAATACCGAAAACCACTTTAACAACTGTGTATATGGTGGAGTTCTAGAATGAAGCAGAATGATTTGGAGGTGATTACTGGATTGAAGAAAAAGAACGATGATGGATTGCCTTGACCGTCGGATCATAATTAAAATGACTAAAATAGGTGCTATACCATGATTAAGTGAGGTCGCACCTCCTACCAGACACATTTCTTCGCACCCGTATCTATTACTTTAAGATTTGATTGGTGCACACCTTTGATTTTGGAGTGTGTTCTGAGGTGGGCGGTAGTTGCAACTATGCGTTACCACCGGTCCAGGCGTGCATCGGTAGATCCTACCATGGGTATTTCTCGTGTGCCTTTTCATATTATCCTGATCGAGTCCCTACGATTTTGATTTGACGTTATCGTATAGTAGCGCATCCCTGTGCAAGGGAAAAATGTAATTTCGCTTACATTATTTTCAATAATATATTTACTATAGGAACTATTATAATAGCATGTTGTATTATATGATATATAGTTTAACGGATCCTTAGAGAATGAATCCCAAACATTCTTTAAGTTACTTGTGCATTTCTATGATATTTCACTTGAGTTAATTTACTTACATGAGAATATTAGTCCTGATTCGAGTGGTTTTGTTTTGCATGATGCTTGGGTCAGCTTGAGTACCACAGCCTTCAGAGATTTATCTTTAAGCTAGAGATCATTTGGAGCTTTAGCCATCTATCTGTTTGTTTTTTAGTTCTATCTATGTTATTCAATTGTTGTTTCTGTTATCTTTTAGTAGATGTTTTATGATTTGAGATTTTCGTTATACTTGTCCTAGTCACTTGACACTGTTTATTTTATTTTGGAGACTATGTGTTTGTAGCTACTATTTTTTGTTTTATTTTTGCTGCTAGGTATTCTGCTTTTTCTATGTCTGTGATCCTGTGATAAGATTTGTAACCTATTGTTTTGAACCATTCAAGTCTGACATGTGTGGATTATTGTTGATTTGAATAGTACAAAATAGTGCGTTGTTACATTTGTATTGAAATTTTGAGCTACCTCATTTGGGAACTCTGCACAATTCTTGATCGATGATCGGTTGATTTCTCTCATATACGGTATGTAACCTATTGGACCAACACCGGCAACTACCATTTTTCTTGCATCCAAGCTATGCAGTCTCTACAACATATTCATATACTAGTCAATTGTAAACACTAACATGTCGACAAAGAGAGTTGCAACGTTTGAATTCTAGCAATAGTATAAGGAACATGCTAAAACGACCAGTTTTCAGCACAACGGGAAACATAAATTCGGATCTAAGGGTGAAAATCAGGAGGGTCTGGGCTAATTCTGCAGTGGAAATAATTTCCGTTCAAAACCGGTGGATTAGCTGCCGATTGAAATAGTATTTCCGATAGTATAAAAGGTACATTGATTCGTCAAATCATCGTATGCGATAAAATTTACGGAGATATCAAGAGATGCAAGGATCCGATTCAACGGCACACATATCCCTTTATACAACCATAAAGTGTGCATCGCGTATTATCCAATTACCTATTACAATTTACAAGAACACACAATATCTTGCATAATTATTAATTTTAATTGTAACTATGAATCAGTTGGATGCTTATAAATCATACAAAAAAGATTCATAAAAACAGAGGAGGAATTTAAAGAAGAAAATAAAAGGAATGTGATCCTCTCTTATGTTAATACATACACACGTAAAGAGGGGAGTAATGAAGACAATAGAGCCGTTAGTGTGTGAACACGTTTTATCATATTTAGTATGTTTTATAATTATCTACTAGCCGTTAGGCTCATGCATACTTGGTATATTTAATACTAGCCGTTAGGCTCATGCATACTTGGTATATTTAATACTACCCGTTAGGCTCATGTAAATTTGGTATATTTTGTAATAGCCGTTGGGCTCATTGCACAATATGTATGTGCTCTTTGTATCATGTTTTTGTATCAATAAAATTACAATTGTTCCTCACTAATAACTCTCCTCCTCATCTCTTAACATGGTATCAGAGCCTTAATGCTGAAAGGCTTACTCTTTATCAAAAGTGTTGATCACAGCTACAAAACCAACTCTGTAGTGTCAGACCTCTTTCAACCTTTATTCTTTTCTGGATCTCTATGTGTTGTCGTGAGCTTTATCATGTTACAGTGATACAAGTGTTACAGTGAGACAAAAAAAACTGCAACTATAAGTAAACTGCCTCATCATATTCTCATATCTAATGGACAATTACTCCGGCGCCACATCAGTTGTATCAGCAAGCGCCATCAACAACACCCCACCAAGCCATCATAACCTGATTAAACCAAAAAGTCAAGTCATTACTACATCGTTGGACGAGGATAACTATATACTATGGAAATACCAAATTGAAATTGCGTTAAAGGGCTATGGACTACAAGAGTATGTCAATAGAACCATAATTATACCACTAGTGACGATAACAGACCAAGATGGCAATCTCTCACCGAACCCTGACCACGTCAAATTTTAGAAACAGGACAACCTGTTATCATCATGGCTGCTATCATCGATAAGCCCGAGTTTGTTATCACAGATAGTGTTATCTATAAAATAGACAAATGCTTCGATAGAGTAAATGTGAGCAGGCAACGGAGTCGGTCTGGATGTCATGATCAAAGTAGTCGGTTTCGAGAGGTTGGTTCTCCCCAAGGCAGGCTGGTCGGTCCCATTCTTCAGCATCTAAAGGAAGAGGTCGGTTTCGTCATCAAAGTACCTGGTTGGCCCTGCTTCTTTGATATGTTCGGTCTTTTGGATCCTAAAAGACAGTTCAATCCTGCTCATTCAAATTCTCCCGAACCTGATCGGTTCAAATCAGCAACAGCAGGGGGTCGGTCTTGACATATAAGCGCATGATTCGCTCTTTCTTATATCGAAGGCTCCTGGTCGTTCCTTTCCTACATCAGAGCTTCCAGGTCGGTTCTGCCAAAGGTGATCGGTCCCACCTTCCCAGAAACCTACTCGGCCTCGCTACTTCAGTTCCATGGTAGGTATTAACAAATCTGGTCGGTCGGTGATGATGTAGTCGGTTTTAGAGCATGACAACTGGCAACAGCTGGCGATGGCAGTTCTGTAAATACTCAAAAATACTGACCCAACCTCTGCACTCCATAATTACAAGCCCGCCACTACCCTTAAACTTCACCAATAAATAGCCCCCTTCTCCACATTTGAGGGGAGGGGGGTGGATTCGACTACCCCGAAGGGCTGCTAAGATCATTTCTCCAAGCTATCTTTAAGCTTTATCCATGGCTTCCATAGCTTCACTCTTCACTCATCATTAAATCTTCGTTTCCATTGAAGGTTCACCATTAAATTCCTACAAAATTCTATCAAAAAGGAGAGAATGAATGATGTGTTGTAAAATCATGAGAGTTCATATCATTTTGTACTTTGTAGCATGAAGTTGATAATGAAGAATGTTATATAGTGGATGTAGATCCGTATAGGATCGAACCACTTTAAAATTGTGTGCTATCTCTTGTTGCCTTATTTTATGTGATTACGGTTTCACATTTCTTCATACATGTTTTTCATAGTGCCTTGTCCCTGATTTGGTGACGTGTTTTCTTAGCACCTTACCTCTAATTGGGCGACGCGCTCTCAAAGCATCGTATTTGGTGTTTGATCGTTTTTTGATTAAAACATTAGGCGCCCACCGTGGAGCCGTGATCACATTTTCAATCTCAATCACCCATCCGGAATTGGGTTCCTTGGAGAGGCTTTCCTTGAGGTTCAAATCCATAACCGAAGTGATGGCAAAATCCAGAAAGGCGAATAGCAAATCCGTTGAAGGAGCCGAAGATATCGCCAACAATGAAGCTACACCCCAAACTAACCTTCTGGAGGTTGGCCAAAATTCCATAAGCGGAGCCGGTGTCACAAAAGGCGAGTTAGATGTTGTGGTTGCCAACATAAACCAGCGAGTTGATACCGCTACCAAAGCTATGATGGAGAAATTAGATGCCGTCCTTGGTGCTCGCCCTAATCCCACTCTTCCAAGGGCTCAAGTCAACATCGATGAGAAGGAAGGTTCTTCCGCTTCTGACCAAAATCCTGATAATGACATGGAGGATGTTGAAGGTCGAGAACATGACAACAATGGAGCCAAGGTTCTGGACGCCAAGCCACTTACTAACAATCATTCTGCCCAATATACTCGAAATGTTATTAATCCCGCAGGGGCACTTCCTACATCCTTGAACCGTGTTGACTTGCTGAGGCAAAGATCCGGTAAAGGGATCGACGTTGGTGCTGCGGAACAACGCAACATTGAAGAGTATATTGCAGGAGTGATTGAGTAGGTTATGAAAAAGAATCAAGCTTGCAAGGATGACGAAATGGACTGGGATTTCTCTCCAAGTCGAACTCCATTCACCGAGAGGGTCTTGCAAGCAGAGTGCCCAAAGAAGTTCACTCCTCCCACCTTACCTCCATACAATGGTCTTACTGATCCCAATTATTTCTTGTTCAAGTATGAGTGGGCCATGACCGCAGCTAAAGCTACCGATGGGATGAGATGCACTTACTTTCCTCTTTACTTGGAAGGAGCTGCCTCGCTATGGTTCACAAAGCTGCCACCAGAATCCATTGATCAGTTCTCGGATCTGACCAAAAAGTTTAAAGAGCAATTTCGCTTATATGCTGTTAAGGCTAAAGATGCTATATCTCTCTCATCGATGAAACAAAATCCCGGAGAAACAGTCAAAGCATTTCTCAGTCGCTTTAATGTTGCTCTTTCTGAAGTACGAAATTCGGAGCCTCGCGTAATCCTCATGTCTCTTCTCAGCGCAATAGATGCAAATAGCGAATTTGGCAAATGGATTAAAATGAAAGAGCCAACCACACTTGACAAGTTCTACAAGAAAGTGGAAGGATACATGAGGATAGACAAGGATCCTTCAGTTGGCCCAAGCAATACTACAGAGGATAAAAGGAATGATGACACCCACAACTCTCAGGGGCAGAAGCGGTTCAATGATGGGAACAGAGACAAAGCTAACAAGAAATATCGTCTTCCTGACCTTTCAGAACTAACTCCTTTGAATGACTCTATTGCAAACATCTACTTGGCCACAAAGGATACCGAAGATTATCCAGAACCTCGCCCGATAAAGATGAATGACTATTTGCTCAAATCTGGGAAGTATTGTGTTTTTCACAAACGGCCTGGCCACGACACTAACGATTGTAGACAATTGAAGTTGTTGTTGGAAGAGATGCTCAAGAAAGGTCATCTACAACAATACATAAAAAATCCCCAGGCCGCAAATCAAACTGCAACATCTCAAGGGCAGGGAGCTGCTCAAAATGATTCAAGGCCAATAATCAATTGACAACCATTGTCGTTCTTAATGGGCTAAGAACAAGCGATCATCATCGCTCTCCTTTTACTTACCACTTTATCGCTTTACTTTTACTTTCTGTTACATTTGAAATTTCATGTAAACTGTTTGTAATAATTGCTTGTTAAAGCACTGAACAATTGTCCTGTAAACTAAAGCATATGTGCTAAATCGAATCCTTGGCTTACAATGTTATGAACAATTCAAAATTCAAACTTTGCTAAGGAATGATTTCTCATTACAGGTCATCCAATAAATGCTTGATTTCCCCAACAATCTAATAAAATATGGCAACCCCTAATGATTCCAAATTTCAAAGTGCAAAAATATCGGTGCAACGATGAAAGGCACATCATGGAACATGAGCAAGGGAAAACTGCCAAAAGTCAGATGGAAAAAATTCAACAAATACAAAGTGTAACCTCATGGAGGTCCAGGCTCCTTCAGTCGGGAGACGAAACACTCATAACGATGAGTGGAGTAACCGATGACTGATGCCCGCTCCATGAGGCTAAACCAAAGACCTCTCCGGGGGCGAATAACCAAAGACCTCTCCGGGGGCAAATAACCAAAGACCTCTCCGGGGGCAGTTCCTTAACTTCACGGAGGTCCAGGCTCCTTCAGTCGGGAGACGAAACACTCATAACGATGAGTGGAGTAACCGATGACTGATGCCCGCTCCATGAGGCTAAGCCCAAGACCTCTCCGGGGGCAAAAAACCAAAGACCTCTCCGGGGGCAGTTCCTTAACTTCACGGAGGTCCAAGCTCCTTCAGTCGGGATGCAAAACACTCATGACGATGAGTGACTTAGCCGATGACTGATGCCCGCTCCATGAATCTAACCTTTACCTTAACCTCACGGAGGTCCAGGCTCCTTCAGTCGGGATGCGAAACACTCATGACAATGAGTGACTTAGCCGATGACTGATGCCCGCTCCATGAATCCAACCTTTGCCTTAACCCCATAACCTCATGGAGGCTCAGGCTCTTTCAGCTAGAATGTAGAGCATAAAATGATAAATAACTCGGTCTAAAACCTTTACCCTCTTCATGAGATTAAACAAATCCTTCCAACAAAGAAGATCAATACCGACCTATTAACGGGGGCATCAATGCCAAATGCTTCTCCAGAAGGAGTCAATCACAGATATGTATTTTCCATATATAAAATATGATGTGTAATCAAGTTTGAATTGAATGACGTGTTTGCGCAAAAGATTTGTCATAAGGTCAAAACCATCAAATCAACCAAGACCAGCGCAAACATATTTTTCAGTTTAAAATGAAAAACAGGTTAAATCGTTCCTAGTAAACTAACCCGATATCAATATGGACGATTGATATTGAGTATAAGTCCAAAAGTTTATGTAATCGCTCGTTAAGTTGCCAGAATAAGCAACACAAAGCACAACTAAGCTACTACGTCATCAGTCACAACTGTTCAAAAATCAAAAAGTATCAAGAGACATAAAGTATCAAGCGAGGACTGGCACTCGCATATTACATCCAGTCTGATAGCATCAGAAAGCCAAAAGAAAGAACAGTCAAGTAACAAGATCACTCCTCATCATCAGGAAGAGATGGACCAACACTCGCCCCTCTTGTCCTAGAAGCTCTGCAATCATCCTATCTCTGGATTTGAGAGCCTGGATGAGATGATCTTTGTCTTTCTCTAAGAGGAATATGTGTTTGACATGTTCGCGATTTACTCCTTGGAGGTTGCTAACCAGGTCACGCCATCCCGTCAGGTCTTTGGCTATGTAATTGCTAAGCATATCAAACTGCTTCTCTACCCAGTTTTTTGTTTTATCAAGCTGCTCTAGCGCTTCAGTCTGGAGGGAGTTCACATCATCTGAAAGTACTCGGTAATCTGATGGATCAATGTCAGGGTTGGTCGATACTCCACCAAAGTACCATCCTTCGAATCTGGTCGCAAGTTCAGGATGGCAAGGCTTGACGTAGTAAGAAGGCCCATTGATGATAGCTTGGAGTTCATCCAGGGAGAGGGCTTTTTTGACAAGACTGTTAGCTGAAGAATGAGTTTCTGGCATAGGAGATTTGTCAGCTCGATGTCTTTTCCTCAATCCACATCCTCTGGAGGGCTTCCAGTAACATTGCGATTGCCTGCCATCCTGCACAAGGGCATCATGTCTGTCAGGCCATAAAAGAGGATACAAGTTCTGGATCATCTATTAATCAGCCACGAAATATAGAAAGAGTGGTTTAAATAGACTCCATCTAGGTCAGTTTCGGGCAAGCATATTCCAGATCAAGCAATAAGCCGACTAGCTCCTGGTCCGTTTCAAGCTAAACAGGATTCTGTCCAACAACATAACAGGTCGGTCATGGAGATTGATTTTGGCGGTCGAACAAATCAAGAGGGTCAAATCAAACAGTAAGGACCGACCCCAAGCTCGAGTATATAAAAAACCGACCCAAACATAAATGATACAACCAGCACAAAGCATGAAAAGTATAATGGGATGGTTTTAACAAAGAATGAAGTCTTTACCACAAGTTGTTAACTCGAGCATTTAAGCAAATGAATGGCGAGCATTATTACAAAGGTAAAGATACTATGAAGTCAAACATTTTGGTTTAACCATCCACAATCTTAAGTGAAGCTGAAACCCAAGATCAACCATTCTAAACTATTGTATTAAAGTATGGTTATTCCAATTTGTTCGTTTTTCCCAAGTTATACCAAAGAAATCCCAACTTGCAATAACCAAAATCAGGTATTGACTAAATTTAAAAGCATATATACCTGTGATTAGTCAAGCTCTCAAGGTATTGAAGAGATCGTGAGTTTCAGAAAACTAAGTTCGAGATGCAAGAACGCAGTGGTTTGGGCTGAAGAACAAAATCAATGCGAAGTAAGATGCAGTTTCGAATTAAAAGAAGAGTAAAAAGAGATTGGTAATTTACCTTAGTGAGGAGCTTCCGCCATTAAAAAGAAATCAGGTTGGATTTTTGAGGAATGGGAAAAGTCACAAATGAAAAGAGGGTTTAAACAGCCGATGGGCTAACATGGCCTACTCCCAATAAGCCCACAAAGATCGACCCGTACGAATTCCAGACCGACTCCTGGACAAGGGCAAAAGATCACGATCATCAACATATTTCGAAGTCCATAATGTTTTAATATAAAATATTACGAACTCCGAGGGGCAAATGTTATCTATAAAACAGACAAATGCTTCGACAGAGTAAATGTGAGCAGGCAACGGAGTCGGTCTGGATGTCATGATCAAAGTAGTCGGTTTTGAGAGGTCGGTTCTCCCCAAGGCAGGCTGGTCGGTCCCATTCTTCAACATCTAAAGGAAGAGGTCGGTTTCGTCATCAAAGTACCTGGTTGGCCCTGCTTCTTTGATATGTTCGGTCTTTCGGATCCTAAAAGACAGGTCAATCCTGCTCATTCAAATTCTCCCGAACCTGATCGGTTCAAATCAGCAACAGCAGGGGGTCGGTCTTGACATATAAGCGCATGGTTCGCTCTTTCTTATATCGAAGGCTCCTGGTCGTTCCTTTCCTACATCAGAGCTTCCAGGTCGGTTCTGCCAAAGGTGATCGGTCCCGCCTTCCTAGAAACCTATTCGGCCTCGTTGCTTCAGTTCCATGGTAGGTATTAACAAATCTGGTCGGTCGGTGATGATGTAGTCGGTTTTAGAGCATGACAACTGGCAACAGCTGGCGATGGCAGTTCTGTAAATACTCAAAAATACCGACCCAACATCTGCACTCCATAATTACAAGTCTGCCACTACCCTTAAACTTCACCTATAAATAGCCCCCTTCTCCACATTTGAGGGGGGGGATTCGACTACCCCGAAGGGTTGCTAAGATCATTTCTCCAAGCTATCTTCAAGCTTTATCCATGGCTTCCATAGCTTCACTCTTCACTCATCATTAAATCTTCATTTCCATTGAAGGTTCACCATTAGATTCCTACAAAATTCTATCAAAAAGGAGAGAATGAATGATGTGTTGTAAAATCATGAGAATTCATATCATTTTGTACTTTGTAGCATGAAGTTGATAATGAAGAATGTTATATAGTGGATGTAGATCCGTATAGGATCGAACCACTTTAAAATTGTATGCTCTCTTGTTGCCTTATTTTCTGTGATTACGGTTTCACATTTCTTCATACATGTTTTTCATAGTGCCTTGCCCCTGATTTGGTGACGTGTTTTCTT
The DNA here is from genome assembly GCA_030737875.1 of Allium sativum. Classification (NCBI taxonomy): domain Eukaryota; kingdom Viridiplantae; phylum Streptophyta; class Magnoliopsida; order Asparagales; family Amaryllidaceae; genus Allium; species Allium sativum. The sequence continues at coordinate 833,702,597 of CM060910.1, forward strand.
AGCACCTTACCTCTAATTGGGCGACGCGCTCTCAAAGCATCGTATTTGGTGTTTGATCATTTTTTGATTAAAACAGATAGTAGGCTGCAAAACATCTCATGAAATATGGACCACTATGCAACAGATTTTCATTTCACAATCAGCTGCTAGAATCATGCAATATAGAAGGGAATAACAAAATTCTAGAAAAAATGAGGCAAGCATGAAAGAATACTTAGGAAAAACTAAAAATCAACGTGACAAACTAAATGCTGTGGGTCATAAGATCAGTGACAGTGAGAAAATTTTATTTATTATTGGTGGATTAGATGAAGAATACGTATCTCCAGTAACTGTGTTAGCCACACAACAAACTTTACTTGACTTAAAGTTCTTTCGATCCGCACTCTCGCTCAAGAAGGCAGAATTGACCAAAGAAAAAAAACACAAAATAAGTTCTCTGCCAATTATGCCACAGTCGGAAATAAGCAGATACAAAGAGATAACAACAACTATCATGTGAAATGTCAAATATGCCAAAAGTTTGGTCACATGGCGAACAAATGTTACTTCAGGTATAATTCAGACACAGGTGGACAACAGGCAAGCCAAAATTACTCTTTACAAAGAAGAGCACAAGCAAATATGGCAATAACAGGGAATTCAACTCAAAATAATAATGGCGCAAACCGAAGACATAATGTTGCAGAAGATGATAAAGTAAAAAATGAAGACAATGGCTTCAAAGAATGGTACCCTGACTCAAGAGGGACTCACCACATAACTAGCAATCTTCAAAATTTAAACATTGAGAGCAGAAATTACTCAGGTATGAGGAATTTGCATATGGGTAATGGTAGTACTGCTAGTATCACACATATAGGCAAAGGGACAATTTTTGGGAAAAGACAACTCAAATTAAACAATGTTCTTAGGGTACCTATGATTAATAAAAATTTGTTAAGCGTATCAAAATTTGCCAACGACAATAATGTTTACTTTGAATTTCATCCTAGGTTTTGCCTAGTTAAATATTCCCTAAATCATGAAATATTACTTCAAGGTAACCTATACGATGGTTTATACAAATCAACAACTTGAAGACTGCAAAATCAAATGGAGAATTCTGGTGCAGTAATGTAGATGCTAGTAGTGACAATGACTGTATTAGGAATAACTGCAATAACGTTGATTATGACAATAATAGCAGTAAATGTAACCTGATTAATTCTTGGCATGTAAAATTAGGATATCCTAATCTGGAAACTGTTAAGACTGTTCTACGTAATAATAACATTCATTATAAAAATGTACCTATCAAACACACATGCACACACTGCCAACTCGGCAGGAGCCACAAGCTCCCTTTTAGTGATTCTAAAACCAACTATAATGAGCCACTGGAGTTTATAGCCGCTGACTTGTGGGGACCCGCGCCTCTAAATTCATATCAGGGACACATGTATTATTTTTCTTTTGTGGATGCTTATACTACATGTACTTGGATATACATGCTGAAAACTAAATCAGAAGCTTGCAATACAGTTATGCAATTTATAACTCATGTCGAAAAACAAATGAACAGTAGTACTGTTAAGGTTGTTCAGACAGATGGGGGAGCTGAGTTTAAGCCTCTAACTAATTACTTTCCCAAAAGAGGAATCAAACATAGATTAACTTGCCCCCATACGCCCGAATAAAACAGTTTAGTCGAAAGAAAACATCGACACATAGTAGAGACTGGTCTAACTTTGTTATCACAAAGCTCATTACCCATGAAATTTTGGAATGAAGTTTTCTACACATCGGTATTTCTCATTAACAAGTTGCCAACCAAAGTCTTAAACAATAAAAGCCCTCATAAAATGATATACAGTGTTAGACCAGAATATGGTTTTTTGAAAGCCTGTGGGTGTCTATGTTTTCCAAATTTGAGAGACTATAACAATCATAAACTAAGTATGAGATCAAGCCTATGCACATTCATTGGGTACGCAAAAAACCAAAAAGGCTATAAGTGCATGGACAAAAATGGAAAAATATATGTTTATAGACATGTGATATTTGATGAAAACAAGTTTTCTTATGCAGAAAAGCAAATCGGCAAAAAGGATGGGGAACAAAGCATAAACAATAACATACGGTTCGAGCCATTCATTACTGAACCACCTTCAATTGATAGAAATGAAGAGCAACAACACACAGGAAATTTAAACACACAGGAAGAAACCATGGATTGAACAAATGAAACACACAATGACTCAGAAGATACAAACATACATCAATCAAATCAAAACATGCAGTATAGTGAAGATACAGAAAACAACAATCATGCTGACACTACCAGCAACAATGATACACAGCAGCAGACACCACCATAATCAATTGGACATCACATGATCACCAGGTCAAGGAGAGGCATCTTCAAACCTAAAGTATATAATATTTCTGCCAGTGAGATCGAACCATTGAATTTCACTCAGGCCATAAGATCAAACAAATGGAAGGAAGCAATGGACACTGAATATAAAGCTCTCATAAGAAACAACACTTGGAGCTTAGTGACTCAACCAAAACACAAAAATGTGATTGGTTGTAGGTGGACATACAAAATAAGAAGAAAAGAAGATGGATCTATTCAAGGTCAGACTGGTTGCAAAAGGTTACACACAACAATTTGGCTTTGATTTCAACGAAACTTTTTCCCCAGTCATAAAACCCACAACCATCAGAATTATACTGACCATCGCTCTAAAAAAAGGACGGAAGGTGAGGCTACTGGACGTCAACAATGCTTTTTTGAATGGGGAATTGACCGAGGAGGTATACATGCAACAACCTGAAGGATATGGTACTGGTGATAAAGTATGCAAACTACACAAAGCAATATATGGCTTAAAACAAGCTTTGAGAGCTTGGTATGAAAAGTTAAAGTCAACGTTGTCTAACATGGGTTTCTCACAAATTAAATCGGGCAATTCTCTATATATGAAGAAGGGCATACATTGAACCGTGTTCATTCTAGTATACGTTGACGACATGCTAATAACAGGAGACAACAGCGAAGAAATAAACAGAACCGTACACAAGCTGGATTAAAATTTCGTCATTAAAGACTTGGGGGAACTAAAAAATTTCTTGGAATACAACTGATTAGGAACAACAATGGTGAAATAATATTATCCCAACAAAAATATATCACTGAAATACTGCAAAGGGTAAATATGCACAAGGCAAACCCATTACCTACGCCTATGATTAGTAACCTAAGACTATCTAAGCACAAAGGAGAGACTATCGACAATGCCAAACAATATAGAAGCATAATAGGAGCGTTACAATACGCACTATTAATCGACTAGACATATGCTACAACGTCAATGAACTCAGTCAATACATGCAGAACCCTTTATCAAAACATTGGATGGCTTTAAAGAGAGTGTTACGATACTTACAAGGCACAAGACATTACGGCATACACCAAAATTCAGAAAAAGAACTTAACTTACAGTGCTTTAGCGATGCCGATTGGGCAAAGGATATTGACGATCGAAAGTCCGTCTCAGGATACTGCGTTTACCTCGGTTCCAATATCATTTCCTTGTGTACGAAGAAACAACAGACCACATCCAGATCTAGCACAGAGGCGGAGTATCATGCACTGGCAAGTGCTACAGCTGAAATCACGTGGATAGAATCACTGATGGAGGAGCTTGGTTTCACTCCAAGACGAAAGTCGGTCATTTGATGCGATAATAAGAGCACAATATCTTTATCTCTAAACCCTATCCAACATTCAAGGACGAAACATCTTGAAATTGATCTCCACTTTGTGAGAGAAAGAACGCAATCAGGAAGACTTGCAATATGTCATGTGCCCGCATACTATCAGAGAGAAGATGCTCTCACAAAGGCCCTTTCGACCAAGAATTTTATCAGAATGAGAGAAGAACTTCATGTTATCAGTGGAGGCGGAAATCAGAATGAAAAAGGAAACCCTAGTTCGAACTGAGGGGGCATAATGAAGACAATAGAGTCGTTAGTGTGTGAACACGTTTTATCATATTTAGCATGTTTTGTAATTATCTACTAGCCGTTAGACTTATGCATACTTGGTATATTTAATACTAGCCGTTAGGCTCATGCATATTTGGTATATTTTGTACTAGCCGTTGGGCTCATGACACTATATATATGTGCTCTTTGTATCAATAAAATTATAATTATTCCTCACTAATAACTCTCCTTCTCATCTTTTAATAGGGAGGAGGGAGAGCATTAAGTGCTCGATAAAATACACATGCATATGTACTTATGGAATGCACATTTATATTCACTGTTCATCCATATTTGAAATTTGTGTATATAAAATTTGTGTAAAACGTCCTAAAGTTCACGTACTAAGTTTTTGTTATGTTTTTGTGGCTTGAAGGACAGCATATTTAAATAATTAATTTTAATGTAATAAAAGATATCCATAGTGACCTGGATTGATGAGACATCGTAATAATAGAATAAAGTGTGATATTTATTACAATGTGTTTCTTATTCAGTGAAACATATGTTTATAAAACAGAAGTAGATACAACTTTAAATTAACCACAAAAACAACTAATAAGATATGAATTCATAATAAAAATAAATAACTATGTATGATAATTACATTCCAAAAGGAAAAGGAGATGAAACGTACTAAAAAGACATCAAAGTTTTCTACATAATAGCCCTAAATTGCAGTATAAAAGTTACTAATAATAAATATGAATTTGATATAAAAATGAACAGATGAAAAAAAATTAAATAAAGTTTATTGTTTTTTTAACGAAAATTTCAATTTTCATCATATTTTCTATATAGATGGACGAGATGCCTAAATGGTATATTTTTTTTCCCTCTCACGCAACTGACAAAAAACAGGGTACAAAAGTTAATCCATAAACATCAATAAACTTCTTTAATAAAATATGATTTATTTATTCTCATTAATGTCAATATCAACTAGTATGCTTCTACCAGACAATCCTTGGGTACTTTGGGTAGTAATTTCTTTATTACACATTCCACAAAAGCAAATCCAAATAGACAATTGCACATGTATTTTTAAACTCAACACTAGACCCATATTTGCAATGAGTTTTAAAAAGCCTCTTTTGGTAAATTCTGAAAGATTATACCCAAAAAAAAAAAAAAAAAAAAAAAAAAATCTGCATGTATCATGTACTTCACTAGAAGAGCGAGGAATTACCATTAGTTGAACCCTATATTTGGCTATTACTTGTTCTATAAACAAATCAGGTGGAGTTGTCATTCTCTGAGGGGCTGATAGAATCGGCACAAAGTAGTTATTAAGGAAGTCATTGGAGCCGATGACAACAAAATAATAGATGCTTGTAGTAGTTTAGAAGCTGCAGACATGCCAAAATTTGAAACAATGTCACTTCTAGTGTTAGCATAGTTATCAATCTGTGCACCCAAGTGGATTCTTCCAACCTGAAAAGAAACACAAGTTTCAATAACATTGTGCATGCCTTGTGCATGTATAAAAATAATTTTGAAAGTTGAATTCTTGCCATGAGGAAGCATTAAGGATGCCTCCTCCCCTTGATCACATTCAGTACTACGGATCCAGCAGTAGTTGGATCCAAATATGGAGGTATGAAGTTCGGAAGATCCGGTTCTTGTCCTGTAAAAATCAAAACAAGAGAGGACGAAGACCATGTGTACATTAATTTGTTTGACTTAAGCTAAGTAACATATGTATGATGGGTCAATGTCTAATATGTCAGCAACTGTTCTTCCATTTGTGAAACGGCCAGTAGCTACTAGCATAGTAGGCAAGAAATCTATTCCATTCGGAAAAGTATTGGCCTTAGCAAGAGAAACAATGTAGTTGTTGTTCCCAGAATCAACAAATGAATCCCCAAAGATAAAGGAAGCATTTAAATTGTAGCCAACACATTTCAGAAAACAACCGACAAGCATCAACAGAATTCTAAGAAAACAAGCCATTGCATAGAACAAAGAGTAACAATGCTATTTATACGAGCAAGGAGAACCATATCAGCAAATTGCTTGTGGATGTAAGAAACTATATTGCTACAGCTATACTTAAATTTTTATTGGTACAATTGTCTGACTCATGAAAAAAAATTCATGCAATTAAGCTGATTAAAACAAGTAGCTATTTCTCACTGAAAGCAAAAGGCAAATACAGCCTTAGAAGGCAGTTCAAGTGCATTAAAGCAACTGAATTCATACCATTCCAGCAAAGCAGAGTAAGTAGTACAATCTAAATCGCGAGCCTTTTGCATACATTGTATCTAAGAACATTGTTTCCTTGAGCAAAAAATGCAACAAAATTATGTCACAAAAATGCCCACTAGGGTACTGTGTAAACTTTCAATACTTTGGAGGTGTCGCATACAACGAGGTTATCTGAATCATTTGGTGTGGTACACAACCAGTTGATCTGCACAATCAGGAAAAACGTATAACTCTACTGTACATTTATAAATCAAGTACACAAAATATGATAATGTTATGTATATACCAACCTTTCTCTTCACATTTATTTCAAGAACTCTTTCTTTAGTTTCATTCGCTTCGGCATTATCAAAGTATTTTGCCCAATCCCAAATTTTTACAGAAGCATCATTTCCACCTGAAATTAGATACTTCCCTTTTTCACCAAATTTTGAAAATGACCTGTGAAATGAAGAGCATCAGTCATGTCCTTATTTTAAGGCAGGAACAGGTGACCCTGATTAAAAAATAAACATCAAAAAAATGTTTCAGTTTGTCTATATATTTATTTATGTTTGTTTATTTTTATAGAATTCGTGATAATAACAAATTGGTTTATCCTTTTAACAAAAATAATGATATTTAATAAACTATCACTAAATTACATGCAAAAAAAAAAATTCAGTTAGTGAACTTTAAAAATTACATCTATTGCATGAAGAATGGACGTTATGTGGAATGCCATCCACAAGCTCCCTTGAGGAGAAAGTTCCAATGCTCTTGTCTCATTCATTGGTAAAGAGTACATTTATTCCACTTTTGTAATTAAACGATATTAGTTAGCAATGTATTATCTTCACTTATGAATGAAAGATTGTTGTAACACTTTCCTCGACAGATAGAATGACATAAATCCTCTTATGCATTCTGCTACCCAAAGAAAAAAAAAAGACACCTATTTAGACCAATTTTCATACATAATAGCAAAGATTTGCACCAATACGTGATTTTTATTTAATTTTATATTTTTTTGGAAGAAAGAGAACCAAATGATTGGTGTATATCAGAAGCAAGCCTACATCTACAAATAATTCATAACATGCTTTATGTAACAACCCAAATTTTAAATTAGGGCAATTAATTAATTAAGTTTATGAAATTATCAAAATTTAGCTACGGAAGTTGCACTGGCGTGTCCGTGGTAATTTTCTGATCAATTTGCATATACGATTTGTAACACACGCACGCGTGCGCACACACACAATATATATATATATATATATATATGTGTGTGTGTGTGTGTGTGTGTGTGTGTGTGTGTGCGTGTGCGTGTGTGTGTGTGGACAGCGCTCCGCTACACCTTATATTGCACGTGAATTCTCCCACTAAATTTCAGCCACTCATTCCGATTTTAATATTCTTTATTTCTCTTTTTCCACTAAGGAATATTAAAATCGGAATGAGTGGCTGATATTCAGGAGGAGAATTCACATGCAATAGAAGAGGTGTAGCTGAACGCTGTCATATATGTATGTATGTGTCTTTATATAAATATAACTATAATTAAATATATATATAGATAGATGACATTTCCATTTGGGAGCACCCTAAATGCACCTCATTTATATCCACACATTTATATTTAAAACAGTAAGTAGGGGGAGAGATAGTTAGTGGGAGAAGAGAGAAACAGAAATGTGTGATGGAAATCAAAGGGCTAGAGGGAAGCTGCATTATTTCGGGTGCTCTTAATCCCCTCTTCCTCTCTCTCTTTCCATATATAAAGCGTTCAACATCCTAAAAAATGAAGCATCCTAATAGCCTCTCTATTTCCACCACTTATTTATAATAAAATAAGTTTGTGGGGGCAGTGAGAGTTAGTGGGAGGGAAGGGGTGTTGCACTGTTTGGGGTGTTATTGATCATATCATACATATATTTATATAATACTCCACAGTCCACCCATATAGGGTCGGGTTGACCCGTAAAAGTGTCCGGGTGAAAATTCGTTTAGGTACGTAGCAAGCTCGAACGTTTTAATTTTTGGCCTACGTGGCCAATTCTGGTGCGTGAGATTTGAGATCTGATGATGTCTACCAGTAACGCGGTTGGCCTGAATTGAATCTAGAATTCAAACGGTCTGAGATTCCTATGCTACACTATAAATAGGCTCACAACACAATACTTATCCCTCTTTGGGTTCTCTCTTCTGAGATGAATTGACCAAAAAAAATCTAGAGAAAAAAGTTAATAAAATGAAATATTTATATAATTCACTTAAATGCAGGATCTGCAGCAGCCACGGAGAAAGAACTTAGGACCACAGGTGAGTATAGTAATTATTTAGATTACAAGTAGTTTGAAAGTTAAGGATTTTTAATCATTATATTTATAGTTTTTCTACTAGTTTTGGTAGTTTTTCATAAAAAGTTTACTGATTTTCTTACAGTTATATTTATGCATTTAAGTTCTTTAAGTACTTCTTTTTTTGTTTTCTTATGGTTTCTTTTTATAAGTACTTCTTTCTGCTATTTTTTTAATCATTTTCTTATAGTTGGCTTGTACCGGTAAGTTTAATTTTCTATTTTATTATTATGAGATTTTATAGGTATGGGATGATACCTGTGATGGAATGACTAACATCGTATGGAGTTATACTAGACAGCGAGAGCAGAGTCGTTGGATTAGAGACTTGTAGTGGGCGGACCCTCGAGATATCCTGCGACGCACAGGGGTCTGTTATGCTTAGCTTTCTCTATTTCCTCGATTCATCTTTAGCTGATATAGATTCTGTTTCAGTAGTGAGAAAGTTCACAGATGTCTTCGAGTAGGTTAGCGTTTACCCCCTACTAAGCGAGATATCGACTTTCAGATCTACTTGAGTGATAATTTTAAGCCTGTAGCATTACCACTTCGTCATATGACCCCTTGGGAGAGGAAGGAATTAAGCAAGCAGATTAGTGAGCTACTAGAGAAGGATTTTATTCGACATAGCATTTCAAAGTGGGTGGCACCAATCGTCTTTGCTATAAAGGCGGATGGTTCCCCCAGGCTTTGCGTCGATTACAGAGAATTGAATAAGCTCACAAAAAGAATCGTTATTTACTCCCTAGGACCGATGACCTTTTCGACCAGTTAATTGGCGCCTCCGTGTTTCCTCGGCTAGACCTAGCTACTAGGTTTTAACAACTCTGAGTTGCAGATGATAGTACAGATAATACATCGTTTAGGACATCGGATGGGTTTTTCGAGTGATCGCTCATGTCGTTTGACCCGATCAATGCCCCGACATACTTGTGATGAATCGAGTCTTTCAGGGAGTTTTGAATAAGTTTGTTGTGGTGTTCGCAAACAACATTCTTGTGTTCTCCAAGAGTACAGAAGAGCATGTGGTTCATCTTGAAAAAGTTTTTGACACCCTTAAAAAGCATAAGTTAAAAGCTAAAATTTCGAAGTGTCATTTTTTGCAAGATGAGGTGCAATTCTTAGGGCACACGGTCTCAAAAAAAGGGCTAGCGGTGGATCTCGCTAAAGTTGTAGCAGTTCAAGATTGAAAGCCCCCCAAGAACGCCACCGAAGCAAGAAGCTTTTAAGGGTTGGTCGGATACTACATGACTAAGAAGAACTTAACTCTCGCGTGAGATGTAGCTTCTAAGGATTCCTTCATGATGCTTAATCCGACCTTTACTAATTCACCGGTATTACCAGATGGAACTAAGCCTTTTATTGTGTACACCGATGCATGTGATACTGGCCTTAGGACGGTGTTGATGTGAGGGGGAGGATAGTGTGCTACGGGAGTACACAATTGAAGATCCATGAGAACTACCTTACCCACTCTCTAAAGTTAGCTGCCATAGTTTTTACCCTCAAGCAGTGGAGACATTACTTGTTAGGAGAAGGTTCAAGATCTACACAGATCATTAGTCGCTGAAGTAGCTATTCTCTCGAAAAGTTTTGAGCCTCAGATAACATAGTTGGATGGACTTTCTTGTGTCATAATTTTGAGATCGCTTATACCTCCAAAAAGGGTAATGTAATTGCCGACGTACTTTGTAGGTAAAGGGTTGACCTAAGCCCAATACTCGTGGAATGGAAGAGCCGAGAGTTCATTTCTACTTCCGATTTCAGGCCATCGATGGACTTTACCCCTGGATTGTTAGCATCGCTTGAGGTTCAACCTACCCTCATAGATTGTATCGGCTCGAGGCAGCGTAAGGATCATGAGCTAGTGAATATTTTCGAGAGGATTGTCCGAGGAGAGGCTTTCAGGTATCTCAAACGTTACTCCATAAATGATAAAGGGTGGCTTATGGGGGATAGAAGACTTTGTAAGAAGGTGCGTAGCAGGGAATTTTCTTTTTATTTAGTTCCGGGTAAATTTTGGTAAGAAGGTGTCATCCTCAAGTTAGGATTCTGCTTGAACTGGATGCTCTACAGCTAATGGGAGAGAAGGAAGCCTCGGCCAAAGCAAGGCAGATCCATAGGCTAAGGAGAGAAACCCAGTATTCGACCTGACCTATGAGCTTCTGGGCGAAACTGTGCTTTAAACATACCCTTGGGTTATAGTTTCGAAAGCCTTAGTCACGTCTCGGAAGTTCCTCTTGAGCTGGAGTCCTCTATTGTTGTTGTAGCAATTGCAGTAGCTGGTGTAATTTATTTTGATTCAGATGGTGGCCCCCCGCACTGGTGATTTGGTAAGTGCGGTACTAGTAGAGGCACATCGCTCTCAGATAACTATTTATCCGGGTGATGACATAATGTATAGGGACATAAAGAGAGTGTTTTATTGGATTAGCATAAAGAATGATGTAGTTGAATATGTTGCCAAGTGCTTGGGTTGTCAAAAAGTGAAGGCAGAACAAAGGAAACGTGGCAGATTTCTCTAGCCATTAGATGTGTCACAATGAAAATGGGAGAACGTATCTGTGGACTTCATCGATTGGTTGCCCCGATCTCGGAAGCACAATACCAGTATTTGGGTGGTGGTGGATAAATTAATAAAGAGTGTTCGCTTCATTCCAGTCAAGAGTAAGAGGACATCATCTTGGTTAGCATCAGTGTACGTAAAAGAGATTGTTCGACTCCACAGTATATCTACCAGTATTGTAACCAATAAAGACCCTGTTTTCACCGGCGAGTTTCGAAGCAGCTTGCAAGAGACACTAGGAACTCAGCTTAGGTGAAGTACAACCTATCACCCTCAGACGGATGGATAGACTGAGAGGGTGAATAGGATCCTTGAGGATTTATTAAGGATGTTTATCCTAGACTTTGGAGGGACTTCTACCCTTGCTAGAATTTGCCTATAATAACAACTTCCAGAAGAGTATAGAGATGGCTCATTTCAAGGTATTTTATGGATGACCATGCAAATCACCCTCGTGTTAGTGGGAGACGGCTGACAAATTGTCATATGGATCGAACACGGTGAGAGAGACTCTAGAGAAGATCGATTTGATAAGGAAAAGGATGAAGACGGCTCAAGACCAACAAAAATCTTGTACCGATATTAGGACAGATTTGGAATTCAAATTTCGAATTTGGTTTTGTAAAAGTATCACCAATTAGAAATGTGGTGAGGTTTGGTTCAGTAGGGAAGCTTTCCCCCAGATTCGTAGGACTACTCCCCATTATAGCCAGAGTTGGGAAGATGGCATACAGAGTTAGAATGCTTGACAGACTTTTTGTATACATACGTGTATTTGTAGTGTATAGCCTGTATTTTGTTTTGTTTGAGAATAAGGCCCAGCCCATTAGTTTGAAGTGTGTGTGGGGGCTTACGGCTACTGTATATATACCAGTTAGTAGGATGAAGAAATGTGCTTGGTGTGTGAAATACTTTTGTATATCTCCCGTTCATACAAACATGGTATCAAAGCACCAAGAAATTCTAAGTTTTCAATTCCGCCAGGTTTTCTCTTTCGATCGAGTTAGCAAAGCGATCTTGTTTCAAGTTCTGAAATCGAATCTCAAAAGCCATGAGTAAAAGCAGAGTTGTAATGGATACTGTTCAGATGATGGCAAAGATTACTTACCATAAGCTGAATAACCTGAATTATCTGAATTGGAGTAAAACGATTCGTCTCTATCTTAGAAGCAATGATAAAGGCAATCATCTAATTGAAAGTCCACCTGATGTTGATTCTAAAGAGGAGAGATCTGCTACATTGAGAGATGATGCTCGATTATTTCTTCAGATCAAAAATTCAATCGATGGTGAGGTAATTAGTTTAGTTGATCATTGTGAATTCGTGAAAGAATTGATGGACTATTTGAAGTTTTTGTATTCTGGAAAGGGGAACTGGACGAGAATGTATGATGTATGTAAACCATTTTATAGAGCAGAGAAACAAGAACAAACATTCATGAGTTACTTTATGAATTTTAAGAAAACACATAAGGACATTAATTTGTTACTTCCGATCAATTCAGATTTCAAAGTTCAATAGCATCAAAGGGAACAAATGGCAATAATGAGAATTCTAGCAGGTTTAACACCTGAATTTAAATCAGCGAAGTCATAAATTTTATCTGGATCTCATATATCATCATTGAAAGAAGTGTTTAGTCTAATTCTTCGTGCTGAAGTTGTTCAGGCTCCAACTACTCCAGTTGATAGTGCTTTAATAAGTAACAGCAAGAATTATGAGCCATGGAAATCAGGTACTCAATCTGATGGTAGGCAATCTTGGAGTAATACACACAATCAGGAATTTTCAAGGATACAGACCAGGAAATTAGAGTAAATTATGTACGTATTGCAAGAAGCCAGGTCACACTAAGTTTGAATGCAGAAATTAGCAATATAAGAATTCAATGTCAAATGAGGTTGCAAATTCGAATAAGATGTCTTAATAACTGCTGATGAATATGATAAATACATGAAATATCAGGAATTGCTCAAGAACAACACATCAAGTCAGACTTCTTCCTCAGCCATTATAGTTGCTAATGCTGCTAATGTAGAGAAGCAAACTCCTAAGTGGGTCAAGGTGCTGCTGATCATATGCCAGGTAATTACCATCTGTTTTATGATATTCAGTTAAATGAATCATCATATGCAGTAACACTAGCTGATGGATCACAAACTTATGTACAAGGATCAGGAAAAGTGAATTCACATCCTCATTTGCCACTAAATTCAATATTATATTTACCAAATTTATCTTTCAATCTACTATTAGTGAGTCAGATTACTCGCAATCTTAATTGTTGCATATCTTTCTTTCCCGATCATTGTGTGTTTCAGGATCTTATGACGAATCAGATTATTGGTAGAGGCCAACAATCTGGAGGATTATACAAACTCAGTGTTGTATCATTTGGACATGTTACTTGCTCAAGTATTGATTCTGCTCTCAAAACTCATTATCAGTTAGGTCATCCATAACTTACATTACTTAAAAACCTATGTCCACAATTTAATTCAGTATCTAATGAAAAATAAATCATTTGGACATGTGGCTTTTGTTGATGATTACACACATGTAAGGTGGTTATATCTAATGAAAAATAAATCAGAATTATTCTCTATATTTTGTATATTTTGGGTTGAAGTAAGAAATCAGTTTAATGTGTCTATTAAAACTTTAAGAAGTGATAATGCTAAAGAGTATATGTCTAGTTTGTTCAATACCTACATGGCTCAGCATGGTATACTTCATGAAACATCACGTGTTGATATTGCATCTCAGAATGAAGTGGCATTGAGAAAGAATAGACACTTAATTGAAACTACTCGAGCACTTATATTTCGAATGAATGTACCTAAAGCTTTTGGGTAGATGTTGTGAGTACTGCATGTTTCCTGATTAATAGAATGCCTTCAACAGTGTTGAATTATGAAAATTCCCTTTCAAGTTTTGTGTTCAAACAAAAACTTATACCCAGTTAAACCTCGAATATTTGGTTGTGTTATGTGAGAGATGTAAATCAACGGTTAACCAAGCTAGATCCAAAGTCGTTGAAGTGTGTATCCGTTGGCTACCCACGACTTCAAAAAGGGTATAAATGCTTTTATCCCAGTCTTCATAAGTACTTAGTGTCAATCAATGTCACGTTTATAGAAGATGTTTCATTCTTTCCAACAGTAGTTAAAGAATCTAAGAGACAAGAAGTTGAGAGTGAAGATTTTTTGATATATCCTGCTATATCATTTCAAAACAATACACACTGGAGATAATGAATATGTTGAAATTTAAGAATGCACTCAAGAGACAGAGACAAGCTTACCAACATTGGATAATGAAGAAGTTCCATTACTAGATCCAAATCTGAATTTACCTATTGCACTTCGAAAAGGTAAACGTAAAAGTACATAACCTATATCATCATTTGTTCCATATGACAAGTTGGATCCAGTTTCATTCGCTTTTATCTTTACTCTTGATAATGTTTCTATTTCTAAAACTGTGGCAGAGGCTCTATCTAATAAACCTGAATGGAAAAAAGCAATGATAAAAGAGATTGAAGCATTAGATCAAAACAGAATTTGTGAATTAGTGTAGCTTCCTGAAAATTGAAAAGTAATTAAATGTAAATGGGTGTTTGCTGTGAAAGTGAACCCAGATGAATCTGTTGTTAGGTTGAAAGCTCGACTGGTTGCTAAACGATATGCACATACTTATGGAACCGATTATTCTGAAACATTTTCTCCAGTGGCTAAAATGACATCAATTAGATTGTTTATCTCACTAGCTGCAAATTATGATTGGAAATTACATCAGGTTGACATCAAGAATGCTTTTCTTCATGGTGGCTTAGTTGAGGAGGTTTATATAAAGCAACCACCTGATTTTGTTGCTCAGGGAGAGCAAGGAAAGGTGTGTAAGTTGAAGAAAAGTTTGAATGGATAGAAACAAAGTCCAAGAGCATGGCTTGGAAAGTTTAGTTATTGAGAAGTTTGGTATAATCAAGATCAGTTTTGATCATTCGGTGTTCTACAGAAATTCACAAGGAATAGTATTGCTTGTAGTTTATGTTGATGATATTGTGATCACCGGAAATGACGGAAAGGGAATTTCAGATCTTAAAGCATTTATTCAAACTTAGTTTCACACAAAAAAACTTGGGTGAGTTGAAGTATTTTCTAGGAGTTGAAGTGATAAGAGACATTGGACAAATTTTTGTCACAGAGAAAATATACCCTTGATTTACAATCAGAAACTGGACATTTGAGTGCCAAACCATGCACAACTCCTACGGATGCTAACCACTGTTTAACAAATGAGGGTGAGTTGTTTGATCACCCTGAAAGATACAGGAGATTAGTTGGTAAACTGCATTATTTGACAGTGACCAGACCTGATATTGCTTTTTCAGTAAGTATTATAAACCAGTTCCTGAGTTCTCCTACAATTCATCACTGGAATGCATTGAAACATATTTTGTGTTACTTGAAAGGGACAGTAGGTGTTGTGTATACTAATCATGATCATAACAGGATTGAGGGGTTTTCTGATGCTGATTGGGCTGGCTCGAAATCAAACAAACGATCAACATCGAAATATTGTGTATTTATTGGAGGAAATTTAGTGTCATGGAAGAGCAAGAAACAAAATGTTGTATCTCCGTCTAGTGCAGAATCAAAATATAGGGCTATGGCTAATGCAGTATATGAATTGATGTGGTTAAACCATCTGATAACAGAACTGAAATTATGGTGTGATAATCAAACTGCTATTCACATTGCATCTAACCCAGTATTCGATGAAAGAACAAAACATATTGAGGTTGATTGCCATGTTATCAGAGAGAAGATACAAAAGGGCTTGGTAACTTTGGAACATGTCAGAACGGGTGATCAGTTAACAGACTTATTTACCAAGCCTTTGAGTGGAGTACGAATCAAATTCTTGTGCGACAAGTTGGGCATAATTAATAAGTATGTTCCAACTTAAGGGGGAGTGTTATCAGTATTGTATATATGTATTTTGTGTACATACGTGTATTCGTATTGTATAGCTTGTATTTTGTTTTGTTTCAGAATAAGGCCCATCCCATTAGTTTGAAGTTTGTGCTGGGCTTAAGGCTACTGTTACACTGTATAAATACCAGTTAATAGAATGAAGAAATGTGCTCGATTTGTGAAATATTTTTGTATATCTCCAGTTCATACAACATGTATAAAAAGGAGGTCGACTGAATCAGTATGCCGCCTAATCTTTTGCATTAGTTAGGGACATACAGACTACACCACTGGGTAACTACATTAATTGCAGTACAAAACTTAAGAACAATGGATGCCAATGGATGATGTTTGAGTAGATGGTTATAGATATTTAGATGAAAAAATACTTATCTCGTTTTTTTTTTTTTTTTTTTTTTTTTTTTTTTTGTTCTTAGAGATTTCAGAGACGAAATCCTTTAAGGAGGGGAGAATGTAACAACCCAAATTTTAAGTCACATTAATTAATTAAAGAACTAAATAAATTTATGAAATTATCAAAATTTAGCTACGGGAGTTGCCCCAACGTGTCCATGACAATTTTCTTATCAATTTGCATATAAGTTTGTAAGAATCGAAATTAGAACGAAAAAGATATCGCAGAAACAATTTTTAATATATATATATATATATATGTAGGGCATGGGTCGACCCACAAAAGTGCCAAACGAAACAGTTTTACTTACAGTCTTTCTAGTCGTCTGTTGTAGTTCTTTTCTGTAAGCAGTTTACTGTTTTTCTTACAGTTTCTTTTATTCATTTAAGTTATGTAAGTACTTTTTTTACTTTCTTACAGTTTCTTTCTGTAAGTTTATTTTTTCGGTCTTTTTCCTTGGTAGTTATTTTTGTCAGTTATTTCAGTCTTTCTGCAATTATTTAAATTTTTCTTAGAGCTGTAAATGTTAATTTACAGACAATTTTTA
This sequence comes from Allium sativum, assembly GCA_030737875.1. Taxonomy (NCBI): domain Eukaryota; kingdom Viridiplantae; phylum Streptophyta; class Magnoliopsida; order Asparagales; family Amaryllidaceae; genus Allium; species Allium sativum. The sequence goes on from CM060910.1 coordinate 833,719,690, forward strand.
ATCCGCTTTTTGCGCATGCAACATGATAATAACATACAACTTCGCAAATATGGATTAAATAAGAAAGAACTATATTTACAGTAAATATATGTATAAATTGCAGATTTATACTAGAAAGGAATTAAACTAAATTAAGCAGAATTACATAAATTTATAGTGAATTATGAACATTATAATTCATAAAAAAGAGAAAAGTAAGCAGATTATTATGATAATAAAAGAACAGAAAGATCATAATTAAAAAAGAACAAAATCTATCATGATACTAGTAATATCGTTACTCGGTCAGGAACAACAACAATATGTAGGGGCAAGAACTAGGATTGAGCTAAGAATAAAAGAAAATATAGATTAGGAGTTAAGACTCATTCCATGCACCTTCCATTTCAATCAAGATCTAATGGTCTCAAGAAGGTCGGGCACGCTTAGGTGGAACATCAGTTGTAAAAGGTCAACATAATAAGATTGGGTTGGGGCGCAAAATCATAGTTTGCTTGTTAGGACTCGTCCGACCAACTTCCCTTTTAGACAGACTCTGATGGTTTTAAGAAAACCGAGTATGATTAGGTGGACATCGGTATAAAAGGTCAACAGAGTTTTATTAGCAGGACATCTGCTGTTTTCTGAACGTGCAGACTTCGATCAGGGACTACCATGACATGCGCTAGTTTATGTGTCTTTTTGCAAGTAGGCAGGACCTACCAGTGGCACATTATCACAGAATGACAACATAAGAAGGTAAGAGCCGATCAAATAGTAGAATTAGGAAAGCTAATTCAAACAAAAAGAATTTAGAATAGTAAAAGCGCAAACAATCAAAAAAGAAACTCAGTTATAAGACACTATTAGAAATCACCTTATTGGTACACGTACACAAAACTATTATCAAGTCTATCATTTTACCTTACTTATCATGCAACTAATTAATTTATTCATCATATTTTATGTCTGATCTACTCCTCTTTCTCCATTTTTCCCTCTTCGGACTCATAGGGTTGATATTGATCATTCCTGATTTATTGGAGGAGCGCACTTGTTGGAGTTCATTTCGGATAGCAAATGTACTCTGTTTGCTATTCTATTTCCATCTTTTTTAGTTGATTGGTTTGTATTGTTACTTGAAAGGGAGTTTTATGTTATGTACTCTGATTTTCTAGTGAGGCTGGGTGAGACCTGTGGTTTATGACATAGCATTCTTATTATGATTTGATGTTGACTTTATGAGATGACGGATATTTTCTGCTAAATAATAAACTATGTTTTCTTTATGTTTTCATTGTATCTATTTTACATGTCTTGTATACTTTAGTCTCTGTAATATTATTCAGTTATACTTATAAACACCACACATTCTTTAGTGTTCCTTTCTGGGTATACTAAAGGGGGCAGGGTTTAACACTTTATATTTGCTAGTGGTTATCAAAATTGTGCTAAACTAAAAAAAAAAACAGCCCAATTTACCATTATACTCGAGCACATATACCGTTATTAAAAACATGCGTTTTAAACATGCGCATTGCATGACCCCTCCCGGTCTAAACAAATTCAAGTTAACAATATGCACATTCCACAAACTCCCTTCAACCTATACAAATTATACACCTTACTTGCAATTTAGAAACATATTGTTGTCACGAATGTGTGTGTTGTAATCACCTAAAGGGCACAGCTCTAGGCAACCTGTATGCTTTTGATTCCACATAAACGGAGAAAGAAAAAAACTGAACCAACAAGGAAACGCAAATTTGGAGTTTCTGATGGTTTCATCATCATGCCATATGCCGGAATGTAAGTTATTGCAATTTAATTATTTCTTAGGTTACTTACACACAAGATACAGCAGCAGTATGTCCACCAAGAGTAGAATCCAACTGAATTTTTTTACCATCTTCAATTGTAGTTTGAGATTTCTTCCCATGGTTCGATTTCGTTAAAGGTTTGGATTCCAATTCAATTACATCAACAACGGCATCGCCCTTTGCGACAGCACACACTTTTCTTAGCTTACTTTGTGAATCCATATCCGGAACTGCAACTGAATGAATAAAAGCGGGATTGAACCACTGCCCAATTGGATTTGATGAGCCCTCACCATTCACTTGAGATGTTCCTACAAGAGAATTCAAAGAAAGCAAAATGAACAAAAAGTTAGTTCTATATCCAAGAACAACAGGGTAAAAATAAATTAAACAACATTTGAAATTATTAAACATTTTGAACTGCTTTATCAATATATGACGTGAAATTAAAAAACAGAAAATTTGAATTGAAGTTACAGTGTTAGTGTACATTCAATAACACATAAGCCTTGCCATAGGAACTTTGAGGTTTGATGATGCCATTTTTGCCTTAGTGGTAAAGCAGAGATTATTCAAACTTCTCATTCATTCTAATTACTTCTAGACTCCTCTTTTATTCTCTAGCAATTTGAATTTCTACCAATTTTTTTTTACCCACATTAACATTTCCTTTTGCAAATTACTTTCTCATAGAAGAGTAATCCTCTTCATATCAACGGGTAAAACAGGATCAATGTTTATTTAAATTTCCTCCCTTTTCAATTATGAGTTCACATTATATATATATATATATATATATATATATATATATATATATATATATATATATATATATATTAATGTGTTAACAATGAAAATAAATCCCTATTTCCTCTTTCAGTTTTATTTCTTTTAATGTGTTAACAATGTAAAAAAAATCCCTATTTCCTCTTTCATCGCTTATTTTAATATCAATGTTTGATTACTGAGAAGAAGAAAAATCGCAAACTATAGTTGTTGTAGTATTAAAAATAATGAGTTACAACTAATTATTATTATTCTAATAATATTACAATAGCTATTTAATTTCTCATATTCCAAGGCATATTTTCAACTTTTAATTTAATTTATAATCTGATATTCTGTCAATAAATTCGATAAGTGCCACCCGATTTTGTGACTCGACTACTTATGACCATTCAAACAAGTGTGTCTTGATGATTATTGAGGCAGACAACCAAAATTTTGATATTAATGCCCTAGATATCAAGTATAGACAATACCGGTCGAACGAACTCAGCAAAATAGCATGGTGGAGTGTTCGGAATACAAGTCACAGATATCAACAATCTGGATTGGGTACAAACCGAATCACACACCTTAACCGATTCAACATCAAACGAGATCATTTTATATCCATCAAATACCGAGATGAACGTACGAACCGATTTCAGAATCAAGACCCACACATGGAAGAGGACTCACGTTCCAATTAGTGAACCCCGATTCTACAATGAGTCAGAAAGAGACCAATCCAAATCTTGATCGGCATCGATCGATTCGGATCTACGTCGACTCAAGGACCCACCTTTGTATGACTTGATCGACTCCACTTTGAAATCCTCCTGTCAAAATTTCAGCTCGATGCAAGGTCACATCGGGCTATAAATACCCGTTGCCATAGAGAAATTTGAATCTTTTGGCTCATTGCACTCTATTCCCCCATTGTGTACACTCTGCATCTTCAACGATCCATACTCTGTAAACAACAAATTCAACAATAAAGCTATTAAATCCTCAAAATAGACCTAGGTTATTTAATACTGAAGCACTATGAATCTCTATGTTTGATTTTTGTTGTTGTTTTATTGTTAATTTCCTCGGTTACTATTTATTTTTCTTCATTTAGTTCTCTACAAGCTCATTTTTGGGTGATTATGCCACTTGTAATGCAAACATTTAGGTGAGCACGACTATGGGGAGTGGTTGTAATGACCCGCGTCGCCACTTCTTCCTTTACATTTGGTAACTTCGATTTGCTTTCTAAAAAGAAGATATCAATGAACTTCTATGAAATGGTTTCACGGGATTCTTTCAATGAGAACTGAACTCAAGGTTGTTTCTGTGAGATGGATCAAATTTTCTATCTCCAAACTCCCCGTTTCTACTAGAATATGTGAAGACATCTAGAAGGGAAATTCCAATAATGGCTCTAAAGAAAAGTCTCTCTATAATGGGTGCTAACACTCAGGATGATGCAAGTATTCAGTAGGAGAAGCAAAATGCTATTGTTAGGGCAACTGTTGCTGCTTCAACTTAATCCGGTCTGGTCACACATGCAAATCTGATGAAGTTGATGAAGAAGTTTTAAGAAAACCAACAGGCACTCAACCAGCAAATCAGAGACAATAGAATAAAGAAATCAAGTCAATCATATGAATGCTAAATGGCTTGATAGAAGGAGGAGATCTCCGACTCCGTAATACTATGAGTATGAATTCTCATCATCAAAGAACAACCATAGAAGTCGGTGACGGAGGACGAAGGGAAACGAAGCCGATGATGTTGCACAAGCCAATCAAGCTCTAGCTATCCAGAATATCAGGCCGATGATGAATCGAGACACACGAGGCACACCGACCCGAACCAGGAGAACACCGCTGGTCCAAACCGGGAAGATGTTGGACTATCATGTGTTGCTGCCTTGCCTCTTACTTGTCCTATGATCGACCTGATACCAAGGACCAGAGACATTCTATTGGAAATGATGCTCAAGCGGTTCTCCCAAGGCAACGAGAACCGAGGATACAAAACTAGGGCGAAACTTCACTGTTAACAAGTAGTGAACATTTAGAACCCGAATCTAACGGTATGGTTAAGCAAATTATGAGGGATAGTAGGGGCTACTCCAAAGAAGACTGGGGAGTTAACCAAAGTCACACCATTCACAAATAATATCTTGAATGTGTAATATCCGCGTAAGTTCAACATGTCCACGATGCCAACTTATTCCAGGAAGGTTGACTCGATAGAGCATCTAATGAGAAATTGGTGGTATATGGATTCAGCTCAAGCAACAGATGTAATTAAATGCAAATGCTTTTCATTTTTTCTAAAAAATGTCGCAACTATGTGGTCTGCTAAGTTGGCACCGAAGTCGATTTCATCATTTGACTAGCTAACACAAAAGTTCTTAAACCAATTTTGTATCCATGCAGTTCGCCCCTAGTATGTCATGATGTTGTCCAGTTTGCATCAAGCGACTTCTTGGAATAATTCAATGTTGTTGTCACTAAGGTCAGCAATCCTAACGATGATGCTACTTTGATGGCACTTACCAGCGGTGATGACCCTGACTTAAGACTTAGACTATTGGTTGGCTAGAAAACCTCTATCCATACTGGACAATTTTTATAATAAAGTAGCACAGTTTCTGAGAAAAACGGAGGTGAGCAGGACAAGAAAGAGAAAATAATTGGACATAGTAACGAGGAAGTACAAAGCAACGTGGAAATAAGGCAATCCACAGGGAGCTCCGAAAAAATTGAGGTAAATGTTTAGAACAAAAATAAGCAGAATGAACAAAGAAGAGGCGACAATGAAGATGGTGGTCGTGATCAAAGATGGAACTCGAGAAAGCGATCGAGGGTCCCCGCATCTAACAATTACATTCCGCTTAACGACTCATTGGAGAACATTCACTTGAACACATGCAATACCATGCAGTAAAAGAAGCCCGCTTTTAGAGAGTCGACAGAAATGGAAAGCAATATAGCAAGTATTGTTTGTTACGTGAAATGTACGACAATACTACTAATGAATGTCATCATTTAAAGGACATGATCAAGAAATTGATTCGTAAGAAGAGACTGAAGCAGTACAGGAAGGCCTTGCAGGACGGAGGGCAAAGAACTTATAATCCCAACAACCAAGATCGGGTAGTACCTCCAACCGACAAAACTAGAGGACCGTGTAACAGTATGGAAATATCGTCAAGCACTTCGAGTATAAGTGCAACGCTGTGGACGACACAACACCAGCTAAACAAAACAGAAGAGGACGATAAATGACGACGTCGCTTTTCGTAATGGAGATACGATCGAAATGAAGCTATCAACAATTGACTGCCTAGTTATTTCAACCACGATAGGTCCAACTTTAGTCCGTAAAGTTCTTGTGGATAAAGGAAGTTCCGTTAATATTTTGCTTATGAAGAGCTATATTAAGATGATGCTAGAGGCTAAAGACTTAAAGTCGTGCACATGTTGGATCCACGGCTTCAATAAGACTGCTAACGAGTCAATGAGAACGGTGGAATTGCCAGTTTAGCCTGATGAGGGAGACCGGCGTAGAGTGTGGATCCTCTGGTTCATTGTGTTTGACATTTACTTCTCTTATAATGCCTTTTTGGGGCGACCTTTTTATGACTTCGAAGCTCGTATTGCCTCATGGTGTTTATGAAATTTCCCACTAAGAATGGTGTCAGAGTCATTCAAGGTGATCAAGTTGTCGAGAGAGCTTGTTACATGACTAAGTCGAAGGATGCTTGATGAAGAGAGAAGGGTAAAAACGTGGAGACTTCCCTCTGCATAAAAAATTTGAACGCATAGCAACCAACGTCCGAGGGCTGTTTCAGACAGCACAATCGTCTTTTTAAAGACATCGAGAAAAGACGAAAAGCCATGGTACTCGAGGGCTGCATTGGCTAAGCCGACAATTGAAATCTCAATCGACTACGACAACTCGTCACGGATCTTAAAGATCAGATCGCAGCTCAACCCCTAGCTAATGAAGGACCTTGCTAACTTCCTCCGAGCAAACTTAGACGTTTTCGATTGGAACCTTAACGGATACCAACATATGTGGTAACTCGCCAACTATTGAAAGCTACACATTGAATATTATCCAAAGTTGGTCCTAGAGAAACAGAAAAGAAGCATCATAGATCCTAAGATGTCAGTTACACTCAAAGAGATGGATATGCTGAAAAACAATGGCCTCGTCGATGGCGGCGCCTCATATCCTGAATGGATATCCAACTCAAAACTTGTGAAGAAGCCAACAGGAAGTGGCGAACGTACATAGAATACTTTGCCTTGAATAAAGCATGTTTAAAAGAAAGTTTCCTGCTTTCGAGAATAAACCAGCTTGTAGACTCAACGGCTGCACACGAACACTCGTCTTTCATGGACCAAGAGCATACTGGCTTCATTACCGAGCTAGGGCTATATAGCTACATCGTTATGACTTTTGGATTGAAGAATGCAAAAGCAACTTACCAACGACTAGTCAACCTCATGTTCTGAAGTTCACATGTCAAATCGGGAGATACATAGAAGTATGTGTGGATGATACACCCGTAAAGACACGGTAATCGAAGGACCACATCAATGACTTGATAGAGACATTCACTGTTCTCCGAAAATATGAAATAAAATATAATCTCTTAAAATGCTCATTCAGCGTCGCCTCGAGAAAATCTTTGGGTCTCATTGTTCATTCTCTTAAGATTGAAGCCAACTTTAAGAACATTGCCGCCATTCGAAATATCAAGATGCCAAAGAAGATAAAGAGACTTGTAGATTCTGAATGGAAAAGATGCCACCCTGAGTCGATTCGTTTTCAAGACAACTGACAAGTGCATTCATTTCTTTGACTTGATTAAAAGATGGATCCACAACATTGCTTGGACGCAAGACTGCATTGACATGTTTCAAAATTTATTGAATCACTTAAAGACATTCATCCTGTTAAAGTCTATGGATCGTGAGGACTTATTCATTTACCTGGTTGTTTCACTGCATGCCATCAGCTCCGCACTTGCGTGAAGACCATTGAATCCAAAAGGCATGTGTATTATGTTAACAAAAGATTAACAGGAGCAAAACAAAACCATCTGAAGTTGGAAAAGCCAGCATACTTCCTATTAATCTCATCAAAAAAAACTCCTTCATGATCGATGTTATGGCACTGGAGTCGTATTAGTAACTCTTGAGGAACAATCGATATGCTATGCTTCAACTTTCCAGCAACCAATAACAAAGGTGAATATGAAGTTCTGATTGTCCGGCTCATACTTGCCGAAGAGCTGAAAGTAAAATCTATCCAGATCTTTTGGCACATCAGATTGTTGTATGTCAAGTTAAAAGAGAGTTTCAAGTCAAAGGAGCACGACTTGCTCATTATCTCAACCGGGTCCATCAGTTATAAGCCGACTTTCAACATTACATTATCTCACATATACTCCATGAGCAAAATGCAAAAATCGATTCGTTAGCAAAATTAACTAGCTTCAGGAGTGCACAACCATGAGCTTAGTTCTTGTGGAAATACTAGATGTTTCAAGTATCGATCTGATGGAAGTTTGCTAGATACTGACGATGAAGCCCTAGAAGGAGCCATGGATGACTCCAATCAAAAATTTCTTGCAGCATTGAGTCTTTCTTAAAAGAAAGAATGAGAATCGAACAGTTCTTCATCAAGCCTCACACTACATCATCCAGGAAGGAACATTATGCAGGAAAAAGTTTTTTGTTCCACTACTCTAGTATGCAACCCACGACGACGCCAAATGAGCGTTACATGAGGCACACAAATGTGAGTGGTGATCACGTCGATGGTTAAACTCCAGCAAAGAAAATACTCTGATACTGCTATTATTGGCCAATTATTAATCAAGATACAGGTGAGTATACACGACACTGCAAGAACTATTAATGGTTTGCTAGGATTCTAAGAGTCATGCCAATGGAATTACAAGTGGTCAGCCTATGGCCATTTGCATTTTATGCCATCGCATCATCGACACACTGTCGATCTCCAAGAGTGGTGCAAAGTACGTCATCGTCGCAGTTGATAACTTCACCAAATGGGATGAAGTTGAATCGTTAACTGCTATTTCAACGAGGAAAGTGATCGACTTCATCGTCTGAAACATCATCTTTCCTTTTGGTTTCCCCAAACCATCATAACTAATAACAAGACCTTATTCAACAATGCTAAGTTCAAAGATTTATGTCGATGTCGTCGTACTGCAAAGCGATTTGTGGCAGTTGTTCATCCTTAATCAAATGGACAAGTTAAAGTTGTCAATAAAATCAAGTTCATCCTCAAGAAGCGTTTAGAAAAGGCCAAAGGCAAGTGGACTGACAAACTACCAATGGCATTATGAGCCTACATAACCACTCATAAGTTAGCGACTGTCCACATTCCATTCGCTCTCTCACGGCTCTACGGTCGTCATCCCAATTGAGTTGAAGGTTCCTTCTCATTGAGTGACTAACTATGATCCTTTAACCAATAAAAAAGCCTCATTTTGGAGTCTATAGACATGATCGACGAGAAGCAAGAAGAAGCAGACTTAAGAGCCGCGAACTCCGACTCACTCGATACTACAACACCAAGGTTTGGCATAGGACCTTTGAAATCGACGATCTTATTCCGAAGTGAATTTTTCCTAGCCTTGCTCACCTGGGTCCGAAGTGGAAAGGACCATATGTCCTTCAATGGAGGCTTGAAAATGAAGCTTTCAAACTAACGACTGTTAATGGCGACGAACTACCAAGAGCTTGGAATAGCGAGCATCTCAAACGCTATTTCACTTAGAGTTTATCCCATTTACTTCATTATTTTGTATTTTGCAATTCATTTTCGACTGATATAATAATTAATAAGGCAAAACATGCTAGTGCTTTTTCAGTTGCAATAAAACTTCTGGTTCCTTCATATTTAAGACTTGACAATACGTAAAATAATAGCTGTGATACGATCGACTTACGTCTACGTAGATAAATGATAGCATGAATCGACCGTCTATCAACTAGCTTTTGCTTATGATTCGACAAGCAGAGCATAAACCTAAAAAGTAGATGTGAATTGACGGTCTACATATCGATTCATGTCTCGAAACATAACCAGGCTGAGTATATACAAAACGGATGTGATTCGACCATTCAACAACTATATCCCACTTTTCAACTGTAAGAGTATAAACTCGACGAAAATTGTATACATGAACGTACACGCATACGTATACAGTAGACGTTCGATTTCTTTACTTCATGAAAATTGAGCGATTATGTGCTAACTACAGAGAGAGATTCAATCCAGAATGTCAAAGCCAACTAACTCAACTCAGCAAAATGAAACCGAGTGAGGATGATTGTCAACGAAATGCAACCTCATATTTATACTAACATATATCGATCAAGCGTCACAATGACTCAAGGACATAAAACTTTACTCTAAGGCAACTTCTGAAAGAATAACGACTATTCGACAGGTAAAATGATGTCCTTTCTGATAGCACTGACTTGTCTTGATTCAAAGCACATTATGTTTGCAACAAGACATACTTTGGGAGACAAGTGCTACCCGACCTTTTGACCCAACTACTTTCAATCATTGAGGCAAGTGTGATTTGATGATTACTGAGGCAACCTTTTCAGAGCAATGATCCGAAGACTTAGATATCAAGTACAAACAAGACTAAAAGACAACAATCGAATGAACACAACAAAATAATATAACGAAGTGTTCAAAACACAAGTCATAAACACCATCCATCCAAATAGGGTATGAACCAAATCAAACACCACAACCAATTCAACTTCAAACAAGAACACTCCATATCCATCAAATATCAAGACAGTTGCGAGAAACAACTTCAAAAGCAAGACCTGTGCATGGAAGAGGACTCACGTTCCAAGTTGCGGACCTTAATTCGATAATGGGTCGGATCGGTACCAATCCCGATCAATGTCAATTCACGGGCTCACAGTTGCATGCCCTGATCGACTCCACTCTGAGATTCTCCTATCGAAATTTCAACTCGATCTGAGGTAGCATCTGCCTATAAATACTAGTTGCCTTAAAATTTGGATCTTTTGGCTATATTCTAATCCTTCATTGTGTGCTCTGGACCCCCAATTGATTCTCTTGCTCTTTTATAGTTAATTTCCTCAATTTCAAATTATTTTCTTTATTAATTCTCAACAATTGAGTCGGAACCTTGGCGCAACGGTAAGGCCACCTGGCTAGTGGCCTGGATGTCGAGGTTCGAAGTCGGAAACAGCTTTTTCACAGTGCAAGGGAAATGATGCGTACTATCGACCTCCCCAAAACCCATTATTGTATGGGAAGCCTCGTGCACTGGGTTTCACCTTTTTTATTTAATTCTCAACAATCACATTTCCAAGTGTTTATGCCACTTTTAGCGCAAACAATAACATTGAATATTTATTTATATTAGCATCTTTAGCTTGTTGCAAAACATTTAAATGCATAAAATATATCAACTCATTCTCATTACAATTTAAGATTCAAATATGCTTATCATTTAGTCAATAAATATCTAACATCCAATCTATACATCATTTATTTTATGATTTTATCAAATATATATTAAAAATTAAATGACAAGTTCGAAATTTATCAACTTAATATTTACCTAAAAAGTTAATGTGTCCAAATATTAAATTGATCAAATCTATACATTTAATCAATGTTTATTTTAGGAAATACTAAATCCTATAAAAATAACGTATTCATTATATACCTCATTTGAAAAGGGAATTTTTCATTTTGTTTAGAAATAAAAATGTATAAATAAAATAATGAAAACTATACATTTCGACAAAAAAAGAAGTTTGATTAAAGCTCATTCATATGAGGACCTCGTTTGGATCGACTACTACAAAATGTTTTTTTTGACCTTTTTAAAAGTCAAAATGAACCAGCTATTGGTTTGTAAAAGTCGGAAAAGAACTTATTTTAGTCGATCCAAACAAGCCATAGCTAATTCAGTATAAACGACATAACTAATTTTGTATGACAACGTATTTAAAATTAGAACATTGTTTTTTACAAAATTACCATAAGCAATGCATGGGTTACACACTATTACGATTATAAATGCATGGTCACAGGGGTCAGGGTGTAACCTCCACCTATAAAAGGATATTCAAACCCAATCCTAATAACCTGAAGGAGCTTTATCAAAAGCTCAACGTATTGAGTTGAGAGGAAATTAATGTACATCGAAAAGTTATATGTTATGACAATTTTATCAACTAATGAAGCAATGTGATCTGAAAAAGAAAGTGTAATTAAGACATTGTAGTCTACAAACGATTGATAAAATCAAACTGTCGTAATGCAACCCATCTCCCCACACATGCACACCCACCACTAAAAATGCATGGCACCACAAACAATGCAACATTCCAAATGTCCCTGGATTTCCACTATAAAATCTGATTTAAATAATAGTACATGCACTCTTCTCCCATTAATACTATTGTTTGCATCAAAAATTGACACATCCAAAAAATTAAAGTAGAGGAAAAGTGAAAAAGAAAATACACAACTATAGTGATTCGGTTAATCGATGATCTATGACCATTTGAACTTTATTTATCCTTCTCCCTAAGATTTACAAAGTTGATCTTATGAATCGATATTTTGGAATCGATGATCTATAAGTTTACAAAGATCACCTGAAAATTTGTTAAATGAAACAAAAGTTCTTTGAACAATCTCTTCATCCTCAATTTATAGTTGTAGGTTGTTGAATCCTTTCCACCACGTTTATGTCCACCTTCTCCACGTCCAGTAGGAGTTGAGTTGAGAAGATCATGGTCGCATCATTAACATTTAGGGATCGATGTCGAACCATGTGTTTACTGAACTTTCTATTTTCCTTTGTGTGCTTCCAACATTTAGGGATCTCATATCATGGATCGGTACCAATCTGTAACTTCACATTGATTCTGGATTTGGCATTTTGACGATTTGGTATACTGACTATATTGGAATCCCTTAACATGTTTACGACTTCATCTGTTGGTCCAACCCGATATTTGAGATTAGCAGTTATCGCTATGCATTCCTGCTTGGTAATTCTCCTATTTGATTGATCGCACTCTTGATCACAAGGTTGGATAACGCCTTTCCACTGAAGTATGTTTTGTTTTAACAAAGATAAGCTTTGAATCGAGAACAAAAAAAATCGAGGTCGATGAATCACATACAGCAGAATTTCGGTTATTAACTAATCAAATAACGACGAATCATCCAATTCCTTCAATTTAACTGTAAATCAAAGGTCGTTCCATACCATTATGGCTAATTAGGACTCGAGTCCTTGACTTGACCAAGGGTCATAAATAATCATCTTCAAGTGTTCCCCTAGAATTACTATATCATATCGTATATCAGGATTGTCTCGTGTTAACACACGAGTTAATATCATGTGTCAAGATCGGCGGTATCCCGTTTTCGCTTGGCATTTTATTATCATGAATTAAGCATATACTAATTAATCAAATGATCAACAATCATGGAAGCACATCGCCCTTGGTTGAAAAGTTAAATTGAATCGAAACAGTGATTTCATCTGAAATTTGCTATTAAGTCGTTTATAAGCAGTTGAGTATGAATCTGAAGTTTAATCTTCAATTTTTCTGGATCATGGGTACAATCTTGGACCTCTTAGATCGGTAATCCAGTCTTCGATTATTATTTTTGGGTCATCCCTTGATTTCTACGAATATTTGCTTAATTTCTTCAGATCTTTCCTTGATCTCTCTGGATAGTTCCTAAGTCCAATCTGATTACTCTTCGATTGTAGGACTCAACATCCAAGAAAGTCCAATCTACTCACCCTTCAATGACAAGAATTACCTTTGATCTCTCTAAATTGTTTTCGAATCCAACCAGCTTGCTCTCCAACAAAAGGATTCAATATCCAAACAAGTCCAATCCACGCATTCTCTAGTGAGGTAACTTACCTTTGATCTTTCCAAATCATTCCTGGCTCCAATTTGCTTGCTCTTCAACAAGAGGACATTACATCCAACCAAGTTCAATCCACTTATTCCGATGAGGGGAGTTTATGGTCAAATAAGTACAATCCACTTACACTCCGACTAGAGGACTTACCTTTTCGTACAAATCAAATCCACTTGGACCTTACAGTTCATTACATAGTCTCTTCGATCCGGAGAATCGCGGTTGGTCATTTTACAAATCAATGCAAAGGGTTACCAATCTTTTTTGATATTTCGAAATTCAAATTCAACGTCAAATGGACATCACCTCTATTCCACCTAGTATAGCCTACTGTCCAACTTATAGCATGCCTTGAGACCGATCGAGATCTCACACACGAATAAGTGGCTTGATTGTAATACTACATTTATCGAAAACAAAATCTAAGTGCAAGAATCGTACTTAACTCTCTTCTGTCATGATTAGGAGATAATAATCATTAGTACAGATCCAAGGCCACTTCCATTAACTGTAGACGATGGATGCTCTTGCTACCTCATTATAGCATGGCTTCTCATGTACTGAGGCAATCGGTTATTCCTAACATGCTCCTCGATCAAATCACGAAGGTGCCTACAATCATTTGTTTCGGGCACATCCGGTTCATGGAATAAGGAACACTTTCTTGATCTTTTTTCTTGGTATGTAGTTCTCTCTTCGTCATTTTCCGGTATGAGATATGCCCTCGAGTATCTAGATAAATCCTCTCAGCGGTTTCAACCAGCTCTGTATAGGAAGAGAATTTATTTCCCCACTTCTGCTGCTTCGGTTCTTCAAAGCTATTATCCACCTTTTTGCTTCCCTTTGCTTTATCCAACTCATGCTTTAAACGGTCCTCCGTCGTCCATAGCATTAACCTCTGCATCTTCACCTTCAACGTCCTCCTGAGACACGTATCTCTCAATCTTGTGATAAAACACTGAGAGATCCGTCGTGGATCCCTTTTCAGAACAATTTTAAAGCCATTTTATTAACTCTGTCTAAACCCACAATCATTAACCATACTGGTTGCTCATTAAACCCAATCACATAACTCATTATGCCTCTTAGACTTTTTGCTTCACACTCGATAACATCGTTTCATTCTTCGATCATGAAATTTGAACCCTAAACTATCTCATGAATTTACCATCAATTTGACTCATGCGTTAATGGACTCATTGTTTAACTGTCTAGACCACAATGCCACTACATTTGTCGGATACAATGGGAAACACTGACTCATTACTTGAGTTGAGATGCATCCAACACCTCCATATGTCAGATATTTCTCATTAGATGAACCATTGGATTAGATTTTCAATGTTGACAATTTGAAATCAAGTGAATTCCTCGTGTACCGGATGTTCAGAGTAAATGGACTTTTGTTCACGTCCTTCGGATACTAGATTGGTAGTTCCCCTCTCATCGCTCATCTAGCTATTTCAATTATTTTGTCATGGTCATCTAACAAATGTCTCTGCTCTACGTATTCATTATGCCCTAATTCCCATGTGGTAACTCCAATACGTACTCGTCTAGTTGCACGTTTGCATTTTGCACGTTCTATTGTTTAGTTCTTTGAAGAAATCTATTGAACATTTCTCCCAGTTGGTCACCGTTCTATCCCACTACTCCATCATTTCTATCTCATCGCATAAATGGATGGGGTTCGATCCGGAAGCATCTCTTGATTGCCCCTCATGTCCCTACTGCTTTCTGCAACAGTTGTTTTTATAGTTGATGGTCATGTCTTCTTTTCCAAATTCGCATATCAAGTCGTTGAACTTTGGTTGTTCTCAATGAACACACCTAAATGTTTGCAGCAAAATATGGCACAAACATCCAAAATAACCAAAAAGAAATAAGCAAAACATGCAAGGAAAATCACACACTCATTATAGTGTTCTAGCTATTATAGTGTTCTAGCTAATATTCCATGTCACTTTGTTTATTTATCTACTAAGATTTACAAAGTCAATCTTATGGATCGGTATCGATATTCAAAGATTATTGATGATTCATAAAATTACAAAGTCTATATGAAAAAATGTTAAATAAGACAAGTTTTTTGAACAATCTCTCACCCTCTATATATAGTTGCAAGTTGTCGAAATTCTTCCCACCGTGTTCTTCATGTTCACGAGGAGTTGCGTTGAGAAGATCGTGGTCATATCATCAACATTTAGGGGTAGGTACCAAACACTAACTATGAATTGATATCGAACCATGACTTAACTGAACATTCTAGGATATGTTTGTTTAAAGGCGAGCCTTTTGGTTTAGTGAGAAATGGATGTATGTTGTGAAATTCTGACGGTGTTTAAGTCGAGGTGGCCAGAGAATCGTCTACAATTGCAATTTTGGAATCGATGAAGGCCAAAGCATCGTGTCATAAAGTTAAAAGTCGCTCCAATTGGGGAGTACAGATCGGTACCAATCTATAATTTAGCATGGATCTTGGACATTGGCAACTGGTATATTGACTATATTGGGAGCCCTTGACACGTTTACGGGTTCACCCGTTGCTCCTACTCAATATTAGAATTTTACAGTTATCGCTTTGGATTCTATTTGGTAATTCTCCTGTTTGATTGATCTGGTTCATCCAATCATGGCCCAATCACAGAGTTGGATAACAAATATTATTCAAATCAGAACTTATAATGGAAATCAGGGAGGATTTGGGGTGTCAGTTAACTCTCATATGTATGTATGCATCCATGCATGTATATGCATATGTTCCAAGTATGTATATGTATACATATATTTGTGGGCGTGCACGCGTGCATGTGTGCATAAAGAAGGATCCACATAACCACTTTAGCACCATTGTCACATTTAGAGTTGAGTGACATGGATCTTTCCCCATTTGTGTACATATGCGCATATATGTGTATATGACTGCATATATACAGTATGCACATCTGTAGATATGTACATGCAGTAGCAGTTCGATAATTTTGCTACCCAAACCATTTTTTTTAACAGCGAATAGCTGGAGACAAATTATATTAAACCTGTACTACCTCCAAAATCGACTCAAGCTTGCACTTCATCCAAAGTAGAGAATAAGTACCACCTGAGCTATATGAATTTGTGGCCATTGTCCAAAACTGTAATATAAATAACCAATTGTTTTTATAAATGTGTTGTTGCCAAAGTTTAAGGGTTGCCCCATCCCAAAAACTTGGTGAGCTTCACCTGGTGGGTTCCCATTTGAGTTAGCCATGTGTATGTGTATGCGCGCACTTTATTGTTTATTTATTTGATATAAAATTAACTAATCAAATTGTGCCCAACATCCACATTGTCTTTGAAATTTCAAAAATAAAGTACCCAAACTATTTTAGATTGTGAAAAAAGCAGGTTGATAAGAAATTTGCATACGTTGCTATAAATAAAATAAATTTACAACTCAATTTATAGGTAGATGATGTTTGTGAGCGGTCTGACTTCAGTTTGAAGGTGTATAAATACATGATCCACGAATTAACTTCACATATTTGAAAATTAAAATAAAGATGAGTTAGGAAGAACTCTAGATTATAGTCCGAACAGGTAAAATAAACCAGATTTTAACTAATGAAATGGATAACAACAAGCCGTGCTTACCATAGTCAACAACCTTTTGAGCTCGCCCTTTTGAGAAATCCCACATTGCAAGCTTGCAGTCAAGCCCACCAGTAATGGCTGCAATTTACATAACAGTGACTTTATAGGAAATGGAACAAAATACCGAGTTTGGAACAAATCATTAACCACTGGATATTTAACTCGGTAGTAAGTTTTTACTAGACATAGTGCACAAGTTAGGCAATTTGCATGAATGCCACACACAAAGTTGCTGCCTAAGCTTTGAAATAGAGGCCAAAACCAAACAAACCAGCATGAATTTTCACCCAAAATTAAGACACGGAAAATGGATTTAACCGTTAAATGCACAGTATATTCTATTGCAAATGACTAAGTTTCAACAACTAAATTTATGTTCAATAGCATGGTAAAAGTAGTCTAGTTGCATGAAATTAAACGAGTAGATTTTCTTTGAATATGTACTTCAATTTATTAGAGACTTGAGCAAAGCTCAAACTGGAGGAAAATATTGGCTTGGGTTCTCACAAATGGAACCATGTTCTCGTATATTTTTGTTCGTTGATGGCTCGGGGTCTTTTATCTTGGAAAATTACGAAGTTTTCTCATAGAGAGTTGACAACCCCCCCCCCCCCCCCACACACACAGAAAAAAAATAGTATAAATATTGGCTTGGGTTCTCATAAATGGAACCATGGTCTCGTATATTTTTGTTTGTTGCTGGCTTGGGGTCTTTTATCTTGGAAAAATAAGGAAGTTTTCTCATGGAGAGTTGACACCCCCCTCCCCCAAAGGGTATAAATACTAGTGTTGCTTTAGCTTTATCGCGTTGAGAGCGTATTTTTATGTACGTCAGACAAAAAAATGGTTGGTGTAAATTTTTGAAAAGAGATTAAAGTAAAATTTATTATATTGTCATGTGATTTCGTGGTGTTTGAAATTTACGATTAACGGTATTGGTTATACTGTTGTTAATGCCAAAAGGGCATCAACCCAAATATAATTAAAAGCACACTTGCCTTTGTAGGCAATTTAGATGGACGAAACACAGATCCAAATAAAATAAATGAAAGGGTGAAGTAAATAAAAATAGAGATTTATAATGATTCGGTTGTTAATTATGTCTACATCCATTTATAAGTTTGTTTATACTCCTGCCAATTACAAGTTGTTGATCACAATCGACTGAATAAAGAACAAGTACAAGAGTTGATTAGAGTATATCACAGTAGCTTAGGAGATACTATGTCGAGAGAGAAGGTTAGATTTCAGTAGCAATGGTAAAGAAAGATCATATTCCCCTTTTATAATAGCCCCACAAGTATTTGTAGGAGTTTGGAAATGAGTTGGGTCAGACGTTACACCAGAAGATTTGCATTGGTGATAGGAGGCAACACAAAAAGTCCTGGGGCCATATGACTCGGCTTGATGGATCGGTATTGATCCATGGTTGTGGGTTGGTTCGGTTGGCTCTTCTATTTTCTTATGATGTCTTTTATCACGTTTCATAGCCTTTGGACTTCGTTGATTGCATTTAACACTCAAGCTTTGTCAAATCGCTTTCTAAGCTAAACGATTCATCAACTTGAGCTAGGAACATCGAAATGCTACCAAACTTGGAGCATAGCCTAGATGAGTAATGGGGATCATGGAGGTGCAACCCACAATGGGTCGCATGCAGTTCTTATGGATCGGTACCGGCTCATAGAGGACAGATCGTTACTGGTTCATATGTGATGGATAGGTATTGATCCATCTACTTGAACAAAGGATGATTTTCCTTGCACTTCTCTTTGATCTTTTGGGTGTCCCTGCCAAATCTTGAATGATTTTTACTTCATTTTGACTCCTAACTTTTGTGGGCTTCTGATCAGGTTAAAAATCAGGTTAATATTTGTCCTCCAAAGTACGTCTTTGTTGAAAACAAAACGTGCTCTGCAATTGGTTACCCTTTGAGTTGTTATCTAGGTTGATTTGATTGATTACATAATGTCGTCTCAAGGAATTTCGTTCGACCTGTCGGTTGGTTATTTGTGCCTCCAAGTCAGGTCTTCATAATTGTTGGTAACTTCAAAGTTTTTGGCTTCAAATTTCACATGGTACATTAGAATGGAGCATAGAGGATGCATAAAATTTTTGGATTTCAACGGATGAACGTGTATGGATTGGTATCGATGCATTGGGCATTGATTAGTCGGATACACAAAATTTAAAAGTATTGATTTAGAAACTTTTTCCAAAGTACATGTATTGGTATCGATCCATTAGGCAAGAATTAGTACCAAATCATATACTTAGGAAAAAAGTTTCTAAATTCCCACTTATAAGTTTTGGGTATCCCACCCATTCATCCCCACTAGTTCATTTTGCAGCCTTTGTCTTCAAACCAACCCGATTTGTCACAAACCCAAGTCGATCCATCGATTTCTTCCACCATCAATCACCTGTGACCACCACACTTGCCGATGCTCGCTGCTACCATCATCGTCGACATCCTGCCTTAGTCACCTAACCTAGATCGTCATAGATTGATTCTCTTGGCTTCAAAACCTTAGTTCGATGATCCTTAGGATTTCTCAATCATTTTCCACTACCACCTGTCGTCGTCCACTTCTTACCAACACTTCCTCCCACTTGGATCGCTCGACGTCCAACCTTGCCGATTTGTCTTAGGAGCTCTGAAACCACAGTTAGTGCTTGACTTTCGACTTGCAGGTCCGAACAACATTTAGGATTTTTAAGGTTTCACATGTCGACGACTTAGGCTTGAAATTGCGAAGTTCGGTGATATTCGGATTTGGCTAAATTTTGTTTGATATGACAGGGTCATTTTTGGACTTAAATCAACGCACATACATTTCAATTGAACTTGAATTGCCTTCCATTGAAACATATATGACTAAACAAAATTATTGTATCAAACTCAATATTATCCATAAACACACGGAATTGATTCCACAAAGAACAGTTGGACTTGAAACTGAAATTGAATTGCACGACTGAACTGAACATTTGAAATCGTTGAATTTTGAGTATCTTTTCACAGATTTGGCCAAGACCCGATGCTAGACTAAGCTTGATCGAGTTTGAGCACACCGACCGTCCGGTAGCTTCTTTACATTGAATTTGCATGCCCAATGATTTTGAAAGGAAAGACTTGATGGCACTTTGAGCAACGGATCTGTTATCGGTTTTTTCGATCGATAGCGGTTAAGTTTTGGAAATGATAGAAACAATGCAAACAATTTTTCTGGTGCGCATGAGCTAGTTATACAGGATAGTCCATTTGCAGAGTTTGAGACTCATTGAACTCCGTTCACTTGGATAATGCAGCAATGCATTTGAGCTAGATAGCGTTTGGAATTCACTTGACCAACAGCTTGGTTTCCTTTGAATTTTAAGTGTTTTCTGTGAGGGTCAACACTTCGGAATAACAACGTACCTACCGCTTTGAACACAAGTTTCATTGTGTAGAATGACTTCGGACGCTAGCCCTAACTCAAGTTAGGGGAAGAAGCTCCTTCCACTCTGAAGCAGAGCACTCCATTGTCACGCATTCGACTTCTGCCTCAGTTAGGACTTCAATTCATGTCCCAATTCAACTTCGGTAGGTCTGATCATCAAATTGTCGCATCCTCCTCTAAGAGTCATTCCGGATCAACCAAAGAGATGTCGCACAGTGGTAACTGGAAGGATGCTCAGGGGCATTTGTTTGCAGTTTGGTACCCAGAAGGGGGATATGAAGCTGCTAAAGAATGAATTTGTTAATCCCGATTTCACGGTTTGTAATCGTTTCATGTGCTCCAACGGTGCTGTGCCTCCATTTAATCCATTCTTATGGATGGTTCTTCAGGAGTTGGGCATCACTTCCTTCCGATTACATCCTAATGGTCATTTTGATTTACCCTTATATTCTCTTCATGCAGAGCTTTGAATGCCCGACGTCCTTCAATGAAGTAAAATACTTTTTTTTGTTCAAGAAGAAATGAGATTATCCCAAATTCGTCTTTGTAGAGGCTCAAAAGAACCGTAAGCTTATATAAGCCTTCGACATTCAAGGACCAATTTTTCTTCTTTCAATGACCTGGAGGTTTAAATAAATTACGGACAATCAGAGGTAAGTGTCAGAACTTTGCTTTGGATTGAATGACGCCTTCAGATCCTCGATCGATTTTATGCTTGCTGCAATAATGTTTTCTCCGAATAAAGATGATGTGCATGAAGCAACACTCGGCGCCCTAGGAGCAGTTCCGGCACAGGAGAGAGAAAACATGTTTCTTCTAACATATGAGAATATCCATAAATAGGGGTTATTGCATCCCGATAGACCGATTGCTCCCTATAAAGACTCGATTTCTTTCTGCTCAAGAGTTGAGACACGCTCCACTTTCGTGTCCTACGGCTAAGAGTAAAGCGTCCCGAAAAGAGGAGAGGTCGTCAAAGGAATTGCGCGGAGATATCGCCGTAGGGAATCAAACCCATGCGAAGCCGAGTGAGCGGGCTAAGATCTCTGATCTCCGAAGAGAAGCACGAAGAGACAGTTCATAGAGAAGGCAAGGCTATGATTTCTCCAAGAAAAAAATGGAAAATCATGAGGAAGAGAAGTATTTCCCCAATGGAGAGGGAGACGAGTTCAAAATAAGGCGATGCCGAATCTTTTAATGACACACCAGGATTAAGTCCATTACCTCAGAAATTAAGACATTCAGAGAGACATACTTGTTGATGCCCTTGGTGTCGTCAACTGCCCTTAAGTCCTATGCCTAGAGATAAATATGTTGCCAATGAGTTTGACGATTGAAGCAGTATCCATCTTACTCCGAGCGATATCATCGAGGACCCATTCACGCCTACGAACTCAGATTTCAATTTTCGTTCTGGGAAGATTACTTTGAAAGGTGTACATATTCCGACATTAATTAGAAAGAGATGTGGTTTGTGGAGTCATTAAAGTGTAGATAACACGTCAAACATAACATTACATCACTAACACTTTCACGAACACATTTCACTTTGTTTTGTCTCATTGAAGTGCAGAGACGACCTCTCAACCTCCCTTTCCCGCTTAAAAACAGAGATACAAAGAAGGAGAAAAAAGAGTGGGGATCAAGATAGGAGGGGAAAAGCGAGATATGTAGGGAAAAGAGAAATAGGGAGGAGGAGAGGAGAAAAAAGAGGGAGAAGAAGAGAGATTGCAAAGGAAAGAAGACTGCAGAGGTTGAGAAGCCCTCCAAACGGCAGAGGACAAAGTATGATCCCTCCGAGCATTATATTCCTTCGAAAACTCCAATCGGTTTTCAAACAAAGATTCTTGTTTCCACCGGTCCTTCGGTTCCGACCACCAGTGTCGTCGCTGCCCAAGTTGCTCCTACCCCTGATATTTACCAACTCCTGAATCGGAAGGCGCATAAGCTACTGACAAGGAGGTTATGCAGTAACACCGACTTATGGAAGAAGGATACGGAGAATCATTGGCAGAGGCTGTGTAAAGAGCTGAGGACTAAAACAAGGTAACTACACGAAGATCTTAACTCAAAACCAAGAGAAAGAAGTTTCTGGAGGTAGTAAAGAAGCACAACGTTGAAATTGAGCAATTCAAAAAGGAGATGGACGAGTGTTTAACAGGCAAGAGAAACAGTGAGGACAAGGCCTGTAAGCTGAGCGATATTAGAAAGAAACTGAAGGTCTTGTACGATTTTCAGCTCAAGAAAGCTTACTCTGATGAGTAGACTGCGAGAAAGAGTCTCAAGTCGAAGAAGCAAATTAACTAGGCTCAGGCACAAACTATCGTCGATCACAGTCGGACGATATCAGAGCAGAGCGCAGAAGTCACTTCATTTCGACAATAGGTTTTGCAGCTTGAAAGGAAAAAAAACAGCTTGCTGTCAAGAAGTCCAATCTCCAGGAGCTTATGATGACAAGATGGGCCACTTGGATGCTACCATGTTTAATTTCTACACTCTGACTATCATAAGCAAAGGAAGTTTGTGTTTCTTGGGAGATAAATTCGCTCGCACACTCGTTGAAGTGTGGTAGGAGATTATGGAGCAATTCACGGGGTTGGATTACACAGAAGAGGAGCGGATCAAGCATTATCTAGGTGAGGAATCCTAAATCGCTATTGCCAGGAGAAAAGAGGAGACAAGGCTCGAGAGGGAGAGACGTACCTTGACAAAAGTAGGCACTTCAAGGCAAACTTCCACCAGTCGTATTGCTTTGGGCTATAAAGGCCTTCTCTCATAACTTGAGGGACAAGAGGAGATTGCTCCCGTTTTTGAAGGCATTACTCTCTCCCACGTTGCCCTAGTCGTTGTCCTGACCGTTATTTCAACTTCGGTGATGAAGACCCATGGTGGTGCAACTGGGTTACGAGGATGATGGTAAGGAGTTTGAAGTTGTCTTCTGAACTGGAATCCCCTCAACACGTAATCTCATTTCTATTTCTGAACCTAGGACCTTTTGCTCTCGTTTGAAGATGTCGACGATCTAATTGCTCACTTTTCTCCTATCGTAGGTTCTGAGATCTACACGTCCATTCCTCTGCCTTCCAGCGGCATTGAAGCTGAAGTTATATTCGCCGCTTCCACCAGCGTCTCCACTATGATTCGGGATCCCGTCTTGATCTCCACTTTCCAGTCTCGACCGCACTCGAAGCAAATTGAAGCACTATAAGGCTTAGACAATCTGTTGCTATTGTCGCGAGAAGACGTGACCAGTGCTGAACGAAAAGAATAACTATCGAAAAGAACAGGACGAAGAGGAAAAAGGAGAGAGACCAGAGATAGGCATAACTCCACGAAGAGCTAGTCCAAACGCCGCAAGCGCAGGACTCATCACGGACCAACTAGCATAGCTGACGTGCCTGAGGTGATATAGTGGGGTTGAACTTACCGCCACCATCCCTGTTAGCATTGCCCCAACCGGAGAATCCAGAAGACCCAAGAAGCTCAGCATCAGACTCGGAAAATATGACAAATAAAGTAATAAGAAGAAATAATACAATGTATCTACTTCTTCTATCTTTCATATTTGTTTGTTGTATTCCCGCATACAAAGTCTGTATTTTTTGCTTTTCTATTTTTCACTTTTTGAGTTAGCTAAGTCGGCTTTTGAGGTTACCAACCCCGCTGTTTGAATAACTAAGGGTCTATAAAAGCACATTGTACGAAAATAAACTATTGTTGTTCTTAACTGAAATTTTATCTTATACACTTTTTTTTTTGCATGACGAATCTACTTTCGATATGCATCGGTATTTTATCATATCAGTTATTTAGCACAGTATGATACTTAGCTCTGTTACGTCAGCCACAATACGGAACTTCTCCTTTGGATGTAATAGAACTGCGGCATGATCCGTCTTGATTTTGATGTAAGGTTACTATGGTAGGTAAGGTCATGTGTCGTAGTGTTACGCACTTTGTCGATTGTTGGAGTTTGATGGCAAAACATTTGATTGCCTCTGGTGTGGTAGTTTCCTACAACATGTCTTGTGCTGCTTTTTTGGTTTGAGGCACGCGCCGGTTGTTTTTAAGCCAAGGCTTTGTATTTTGGGTACATTTAGTACTACCCTATTTTACTTTTTAAGATCGGTGTCTGATGAATTGGCGATGCCAAAGCAATGATGGAGTATTTATTGGCTAATCCAATCTCAAAGCGAGCTCGAAAGCCTGTAAGGAAGTCTGGATCGATGTTTGATGAGTCGATGGGCATTTTGTCGACTCACGAGAAGGATTTAGATTGATGTTTGACGGTTCGACTGCCTTAGCGTTTGTAAATGACGGTTTTGAGGAATGGTCCAAATTTTAGTTGGACTGACTTCAGTGGGTAAAGATCGTTTGAAATTATTCGAGTTTCGTGAATCGACCTCAACGAATGAAGGTTCTAAAACGATTCATGTATTCAGGAATCGACCTCAATGGATGAAGGTTTTCTAGTAAGTGTTTCCTATGTTTGGGAATCGACCTCAATGGATGAGGTTTTTTAAAGAAAACGATTCCTATCTTTAGGAATCAAATGCAGGAAATGAGGATTTAAAAATAAAAACGATTCTTATCTTCGAGGATCAACCTCAGCGGATGAGGGTATTTGGACCTCAACAGATAAGGATTTCTGGAAAATAATTTCTATCTTGGGGAACGACCTCACCTCAGCAGATAAGGGTTTCTGGACCTCAACGGATGATGGTTATTTAGAAAACGATTTCTATCTTCTAGAATGGACCTCAACGGATGAGGTTTTATGGATTTCAATGAATGAGAGTTTTCAAACATGATTTCTATGTTCAGGTTTTTAGAAAATGATTCCTATCTTCGGGAATCAACCTCAACGGATGAGGGTTTTAGAAAACATTTCATGTTTTCGGGAATCAACCTCGGCGAATGAAGGTTTTTTGGATCTCAACGAATGAGGGTCTTTTATAAAACGGTTCTCATCTTCGGTAACCGACCTTGGCAGATGAGGGTTCTTGAGGCGCTTTAGATGGATCGAATCACTTCTTTCGGAGACACTGCATGCTTGAGCCTGCGAGTAAAATGAAAGTAAACACAGTTTAGCTAGTTCAGAAGCTAACTTTATTGATGCTTAAAGGAAAAGGAGAGTTTTACCAAGGTACAATACCCTTAGTGTACTCCAACGGCTTATTTTGCTAATACAAGAAAAGAGCACAAGCTTCAAGCGTAACATGGCAGTATCAAATCACTGTTCCAAGCCTGTGTAATAGATGTTCGGCCGACTGTTGTAAGTTTGAACGTTCCATCAAAGAGCTTTTGACCAATCACATAAGGCTCTTCTCAATTTGGTCTGAATATGTCAGTGTTTGTCATTACTCGTTTGAGGGTAAGTCTTCGACCTCGAAAGTTCGTCTGCATACTGTAACATTGAAGTATGTCACCCCTCGATGCACGGAGATCCTCGATTCTACTTCTTCCCGCTTCTCATTGCCTTGATCGAGCACTTTAAGCAGTAGTTGCTCATTTTCTCTTTGATTGAAGTGTATTCCCTAATGAGTAGAGACCTCCATCTCTACTGGGATCATGACAATTGAACCATACGCCAAAAAGCAGAGAATGTGTAGCCAGTCGCAGATTTGTGTCATCCTATGCCCATAATGTAAGTGGTAGTTCGTCAACCCAAACATTTCTTAATGGTGGACTTAATGATTTCATACACCGCTTTCACTTGCCTGTTTGCATGCGGATGTGCAACCTTGAAAAGCTTTTCTCTATTTGGAATCGCTTACAGAAATTCTGAAACTCGGCAATTTCAAATTGAGTTTCATTATCGATTATGATATTTTGTTGTACACCGAACTTGCATTTGAGATTTAATCACAAAGTTGATAAAATTTTAGAGGTAACTGTGACCAACGACTCCGTTTCAATCCATTTTGTGTAGTAATCTACAATGGCTATTGCGTATTTTGCTCCTCTTTTGTTATTGGAAGCGCACCAATAAGATCGATGCTCCATACTGCAAATGTCTAAGGGTAGACCATTTGGGTCAAGTCAGTTGAGGGAGCTCTTGATATTTTAAAAAATCTCTGGCGTTTATCACACCATCTAGCATAATCAGTAGCATCTCAATTTAGGTCTGACCAAAAGTAGTTGTATCAAGAGCGGTCGCCATAATCGACCTTCTGCCCTCTATGAGAATTTGTTCGCCTTCATCTTGGGTTACACATTGCATGAATGGCATAGAGAATTCGCATCTATAGAGTCTCTCATCCTACATGATAAATCATGCGCTTTTCGAATGAGCTTCTTCCGTGCATCTGGATCTCCAAGAAGGGTATCGTTGACCAAGCAGCCTTTAATCGGTGCCATCCATGATTTCGGCCCTTCGACGCTCTATAAAATCCACTCTACATCCATGTCGTCGTTGCTTGAAGCCATTGGAACTTTAACCGGTATGAGTTCAAGGAGTTGCGCTTCTAAAAAACTAGCGTATTTAGCCAGAGAATCGACTTTCATATTATCTTCTCGGGTGATAGGAGTAATTGTGTAGTGCTCGAGATCATTGAGTAATTCTTAAGTCTTCGACACGTAAGGAGCCAGATTCCCCGTTTTTGCTTGAAATTCACTTTGAACTTGGCAGACAACAAGTTGTGAGTCACCGAGGATTTATAGGGCTCAGATTCCAAATTTCTTTGCTATTGTTAATTCTTCAATTAACATATTTTGTTTCGTGATTGGTAGAGGGAATTGCAGTTTAGCAAGCGCAGTGTCCGTCGAGAGCCCCGAATACAACTCCAACTCATGAGCAATAACCATTCATCGTATCATCAACAAAAAGTCTCCATTTGTAACCACGATGGACATTTCTTCTCTTTAATCGTCTTTGATCGTGAACTCAACGATAAATTCAGCTAGTGTTCTCCCGTTGATTGCGCTTCGAGGGTGATAAGTCGCATAGTACTGACTTAGCTTGATATTTCATTTCAACAATCACCCCTTAGTCTCGAGGAGTGGAATAGAACTTACATCAAAGGTGGCCGATAAGCACCTTTATCGGGCAAACTTCAAAGTACGATTATAGTTTTCTCGAAGCTACCGACAAATAGTAAGCGAGTCTTTCCAATTTTGAGTAGTTCTCTTCTGCACTTGTAAATCGTTTGTTAATGTAGCATACCGACCTTTGGATCCAAGCCTCCTCACATACGAGTGTCGCGCTCGCATGAGAAGACACGACCAAGTATATAAATAGATTTTCGTCGTTCATCGGCTTAGAGAGCATTGGAGGAACTACCATATGCCTATCTAGCTCTTCGAATGTCGTTTGACATTCAGAAGCCCATTTGAAGTTATTTTTCTTTTTTTCTATGCATCAAAAAAGGTGTGGATCTATTCGTGGCTCTTGAAATGAAACGGTTTAAAGCGCAATCTTCCCATTCAAACTCTGAAGTTTATTCTTATTTTTTAGAGCTTCAACATTCCTCAGTGTATTGATTTGCGTTGGATTGACCTCAATACCCCTTGAGTTTAAGAATCCAAGGAACTTTCCAGATACGACACCAAAAGAACATTTCAACTGATTCAACTTCATCTCATATTTTTTCAGCGCTTCAAACATCTCAGCCAAGTTGTTCACGTGGTTTCCGGGTACACAAGATTTACCAACATATCATAAACCTCCGTCTTTCTAATTTGATCCTTACACATCATGTTTACTGGTTGTTGGTAGATCACTCCAGCATTCTTAAGCTTGAATGTTATTACTCGATAACAGTATAGTCCCAGATTAGTGATGAAACTCTTGTTTCCTGATCCGGTCCGTGAATCATAATTTGATTGTACCCTGAGTAGGCATCCATGAATAATAGCGGTTCATGTTCCGTCGTTCCATCTACAAGCTGATCGATTTTGGGTAACGAAAAGCTATACTTGGGACATGCTTTATTAAGATCCGAGTAATCTCCGCAAGCTCGTCATTTTCCATTTTTTTCTTTACCAGAACCAGATTCGATACTCAATAAGGGTACATAGAATCTCTTATTAACCCATATTCTACTTCCTCTTTTGGAGCAGTCGATCATTCTGGGCATTGGCTGCATCTTTTCTTCTTGACTACGGTGAAACGGGGGTTGATATTCAATGTGGCTCGCTATCTTCGACGAGACTCCACACATACCAGCATGACTCCATACGAACATGTCTAGGTTAGCTTAGCAAAAAGCAACTAGCTCTCTCTGCATCTTTGCGTTGAGTTGTGATTCAGTATGCAACACTTGAGGCGAATTCTATGTCTACAAGAACAGACACAGTAATTTCAACCGATGTTAATCGATTGTCCCCTGCACACTGCTTTTTAGGATCCATAGCCTTGTCAACTCGACAACGTTCCCCCAGGCAAAGGCTCTTCTGTAGTTGTTATGCGAGGGGTTCTTGAATGCACGAAGAGATCCCCTCGCATTTTCTCTTTTCCCTTCTTCTCTTAATTCAAAAATATAGCATCGTAGGTCATGCGTTGGTCGCCTTTCAAGGCGTCGGTCCTCGTTTTCTATATAAAAAAATCACAATCAAACACCAAAGGACCATTGCAATTTTGAAGTCCATAAAGGCAAGTCGTCCTATGAAAACGTTGTAAGCAGACGCTTTGTCTACAATTACATAAGTTTGAATCAACGAAGTTCACCTATCTTTGCCTAACTCCATAGGCAAATCGATCGTCCTGATTGGCTGCTTTCATAGTTGTGAAAGGCGCGCCGCGGCGCGCGCCATAGCGCATGGCGCGGCACGGCGCAACATTTGCGTCATTTTTGTTTGCTGCGCGGCGCACATGAAAAGACACGCCAAATGGCGCAAGGCGCAAAAAAGGTGCACGGCGCAAAATGACGAGCCTTTTTTTTTTTTGCATTTCAAACTGCAATAACTACTACTACAAATACTTTTACCATCACTACAACCACCATCACTACTACTATTACTATGAATATCATAATAGCGTGAAATATGAATAACTTTGTTAATATTTTTTTCCAATTATATGGAAACATAATCACATCATTTTTATTTTCTATTCGATTATCATCAAGTTAATAACCTTACAATTATGTAACTGACAGACCTTAGCATGTCGGCATTTAGAACTGATATATGTTTTATTATCCAACATAGTTTAGATTCATTTTAATATTGTCAGAAATATATAATGTAATGTATAAAAGATCATAAAATATTGCCAAGCATAGATGCAAAAGCAAATGAATGAGACTGAGAACCCGTGAACGATAAATCAAGAGAAGCAGCTTTGGAGAAAGAGAAAATATTTTCAGAAAATTAACATTCAATCAGCTTTGAAACATAACTTTGAATAGGAAAAAAATTGCATGTGTGAATATGTCCAATATCTTTGTACGATTTATCTACAACATAAAAATATTTCATGATTTGGTATTTATTAAATACAATCGAGCATTTAATTTATCAAATTCACATTTCTAGTTTATCAATAATATATGTATTATTATTTTGGATTTAAAAACTACTGTGCTTGAAATTTCATGTTTTATGTTTTTTTTATAAAATGCATAAAAAAATTTGTTACATATATGTTCTAGAAAAAATATTGAATTTTTTAATTTTTTTAGTTAAAATATAAAATTTATTAAAAAATTTAAATATGCGCAGTAAATTAAAAAGGCACGCGCCAATTTGCCACGCCGTGCGACAAGGCTCCAGAGAGGGTTTGCGCCATTAATAACACTGGCTGCTTTGGCTCACTAGTGAATACTTGAATTTCAGTTGGCAAACTGCTACATTTTTCATGAAGAGCTTCATTCGTTCAAAGCTTTTGCGTAACAGGGTGTTTACGAAAACTCCACTATCGACCGGCATTTTCTTAACAATCACTTGTTTGATTCCAACTGTCACAACCACTGGATTAAGGATTGGGAATTCGACGCCTTCGAAATTTCTTGCTCTAAACACAATACCATCTGCTACATTGTCGGGGTTCTACCTTCAACAGCCAAGCAGCTTTTCACTCTCGGTGTATGGTTAAGTGTCTTCGCATATCTTTCCATTTCTCAGTAACATGTGTGAACTGGATGAGGTCCTCTAGAGGTCTTGTTGATAATCAACTTTTCATAGTTGGGCCTAGGGGCTTGGTTGCTAGGTCTGAGCTGGTTTGTCGAAATTATTTGTCCTTGCTTGGTAAGTGATGGGTTGGCCTCCGGTGGCTTTCGCGATACTGTTGCATTTTTTTTCTGCTGAGGTCTTCAATGAGGTTCTTTAAGTGACGACAATCATTGGTAGTGTTTTCCTGGTACGGCTCGTAAATCATAATTTATTTTATTCTAAGTAAGCATCCATGAATGATAGCAGTTCATGTCCCGTCGTTCCATCTACAGGCTGATCGATTCTAAGTAACGAAAACTATGGGACATGCTTTGTTAAGATTCGAATACGCCATTGTTATCGTGGCAAGCGACTAGTCGACAAGTCGAGCTTGAGAAAGCGACTTGGACTCACGACTTGGAATTTGTTAATATTTCGGGTGACTGGGACAACATACACCAACTAGTCGACTAGTCAGGCGATTAGGCGGTCGACTTAACATACTAGTTTTAAATTGGGCCCAAAACCAAAGAAAAAAATAGGTCAGAAGGGAGATTCGAAATCAAAAAACACATTCGAACAAAAAGAACACGGTCAATTAACGAAAATTGAAAGTTCGAATAAACTTTGGCCTTCCATCTCGTGTCGCTGCCTCGCTTCTCATGCCACCGCTTCGCTTCTGCTGCCGCCGCTGCTCTTCCATTGCAGTCGCCTCCTCTCTAGTCTCGCCGCAATCAACTCAGGTACTTTTTTTTCGTTGTTTTTTTTTTCAATTTACTGTTATCTGCTTTTTTTTTACCTAGTCTGTACACTTTAATTTATTGTTACTTGTATTTTAAGCCTACATGTACACAAATTTAATTAGTTGTTTTTTTACAGTGCAGATAGCTATAAAAATACGGTAAATACCAACAACAAATATTGAATCTTATGATCCCTCCAAGGATCCAAAATGAAAGGCTAAATCAACAGATATTGGATGGAAATATGGATTTTGGTCTGATTTAAATCAAAAGGATATTGATAAGAATACAAAGAAGTCTGTGACATTGGATGATCTTGGTGATGATGATGAGGTTCATGAAGTTCAACCACGTGATGAGACATCAACGGCTACTTTTAATTCTACACCAAGTACTGAAACAGTATCAGAAAGAAAGAAAACGACTTTTACAGTGCCACAATCGATGCCAACAAAGTCAATTGTTTCTATACTCCGAAAGACCCTTGAAGAAGTCATAGAGGAAAGGCGTAGCAAGGGCTCATTCCAAACTACACTTGAAAGTTCCACAAAGACCAAGAAGAAAAAATAAAGTGAAGATGCACATAGCAAACTTTTTCTATGAATGTGGCATACCATTCAATGCCGCAAACTCTAGAAGCTATGAGATAATAGTTGAGTCTATAAACAATTCGGAACAAGTTTGAACCCGCCAACTTTTCATAAGTTGTGGGTGCCATTACTTGAGAAAGCCAAGAAAGAGACAGAAAAGTTGAGAGAAAGACATGAAAAAGCTTGGAAGCAGTATGGTTGTACACCTATGTCTGATGGATGGACCGATAAAAGAGGAAGACGCTTGATTAATTTTCTTGTTAATAGTCCAGAAGGAACATTTTTTTGAAGTCAATTAATATTTCAAGATACAAGATGCAGGAATGTAGGCAGATTTGTTTGAGGAGCAAATTGATTTGGTTGGGAGCGACAATATTATTCATGTAGCTACATAACTTATTCAATGTTATTCAGTTATTTTTTAATATAAAAATTGTACAATTAACTGAAAATGTTATGTGCATACTTCTAGGTTATGACAGATAATGGTGCTAATTTTAAAGCGGAGCGAGGATTATTGTGTCAAAGGATTCGAACGCTTTATTGGACTCTTTGTGTCGCACATTGCTTAGACCTAATGCTAGAGGATATTGTCAAACTGAAGGAGTTCGATGCTACCATCACACAAGGTAGAGAAATAAAGACATTTGTGTATAGGCATGGTCGACTCTTATGTGCTACGAGGGACAAGACATTAGGGAGAGATATTGTGAAAACAGAAGCTACAAGGTTTGCTATGACATTTCTTACATTACAAAGTCAAAGTTTATAAAAAACAGAGATGCCTTGAGAAAGTTGTTTACTGGTGAAAAGTGGTTCAATTCTAAGTTGGCTAAAACTATCACGGGAGGGAAAGTTCATGATATCGTTCTTTCAGGAAGGTTTTGGAATAGTGTTGAGGATTGCATTAGAGCATCACAACCACTTCTGGTTGTATTGAGAATTGTTGACGGTGATAAAAAAACCAGCTATGGCGGAGATTTGTGCGGCAATGGATTATGCCAAGGGTAAGATCAAAAGTGCACTTGAAAAAAAAAAAGACTTGCTTGTAAAGTCTTAAGCATTATTAAGAGACGATGGTCATCTCAAATGTAAGTAGATTTGTATGGAGCGGCTTTATTTCTTAATCCGAGAAGATATTTTGATATTAAAGAAAATGATCTTGTCTACTCTTCATGATTGCGGATGAAGTTTAATGATGTTCTTGAAAGGATGGTGCTTGATATAAGTGCGGTGGAAATGATTAGTGGTCATGTCGATCAATATGAAAATTCAAGAAATACTTTTGGGAAGCAATTCTCAATTCGCCAAAGGAAAACTAAGAATCCACGTAAGTACATAAACTTCCAAGTTAATATTTATGAATTTACAAATTGTCATACCATTATAATTGGAGTGTTCATGTAAATTTATTTTTATTTTTTCTAGTTGATTGGTGGGGTGCTTTTGGTGGGCATACCATTGAGCTTACAATATTTGCAAAAAGAGTCATTGACCTTTATTGTTCCTCATCCAGTTGCGGACGTAATTGAAGCACTTTTGAGTTTGTAACTTTTTATTCTCTTTTACAAGTTATACATATTTATTATCATTATTATTTATAGTGTATATTTTATTTAGATTCATACCAAGAAAAAGAATAGATTGGAGCATCAACGTTTAAATGATTGGGTGTATGTACAATACAACCGGAAAATTACAACAAGATTCCAAAAAAGACACGAAGAGGGTAAAAATTTTGGTTCTTTGATTTTAGATGATTTCCAATGGGATAATGAGTGGGTAGATGGAGAAGTTGTTGATCCCGTTGATGTGGATTGGCTTGCCGTAGATAGAGCGTTAGATGCATCGGAAGGCATTGATTGTCTCGTAATCCTAATAGAGGTGGTTGTATTGATCTAACAACACGTTAGACGTGGTAGTGGATCTTCTTCTCATGTGAATGATGTTGGGATGGAAGGTCCTCTCATTTTAAAAAATGACGAGGATGTTGATGATGATTATGGACATGAGCCAACTAGTATTCAAGAAACTAGTAATTGTGAGGCAAATAAAGAAGTCGAGCTTGATGACTTTTTTAAATTGATTGCCTCATTTATATTTTTTATGTTGCACTCTATTAGGTTCCACGCTTGTTGAAACTTCATTTTGGTTTGTGTTTCCTTTGAAATTTGCACAATCTATTATATTATATGCATCATTTGCTTTTTTTTTGTCAATACATTGCTATATATTTTATATATCATCACGTATATTTTCATTAATTTATCAACTGACATTACATAACATGGTACATAGCAACAATACATCACTATTTATTTAATACATTATTTTATATAACATGTTGCCTAGCAATAATCACTTTATATTGTTGCCAAGTCACTAATATTTATGTCTATCAACGGTTTTTGGTACTTCATATTGTTGCCGTGCAAGAAACAATGAGGTACGTTAGTACATATTTGAATTTTTATGCATATGTATTAGTTAGAAATTTATAATTATATTTGTTTATTTATTCGACTAGTTTACGACAAGTCCACTAGCCAATTAGTTGGACCTCTGTCGACTCGACTCGACTTACCGCCGTAATAACTATGATCTACGCAAACTCGACATTTTCCATTTTATTTCTTCACATTAAAGGAATTCCATTTTATTACCATAACCGTCTTCCTTCGGCTTTGTAGCAGCGTCATCTTAAGAAATTTGATTTAGATTTTCAACGGCGGAGCCTCTTTCAACTGCTTCCACTTCCTCAAGTCTTAGAAACTTGTCAGCTTTCTTATGGAATTTCTTCAAAGTCATGGGCCCCATTTTGATTCATTTTTCAAAGTCTATCTTTGTTAATGGCACGCGATAATGCCATAAGAACCATTTTTTAACCGAGTTACCGACTTCAGTGATGATGGTGTTGAACCGACTTAAGAAAGAATTTAGTGATTCCTGTGGACCATGAAAAAATTCAGATAACGACATGATGTCCTTAGAACGAGTGGTGCACAACTAAAATTTCTCTTTGAACCTCTTTGTTAGTTCCTCGAATCGTGAGATAGATTTGGATGGCAATTTGCTAAATCACAATGAAACGACTCCCTCCAAATAGATAGGAAAGTATCTACACTTTAGGGCGTTCATTGCTCTTTTCATGTGTCTCATACTTGTAGTACGAGTTCGGGTCTGAGGGTCGTATGCGGGCATTGCAAGAGGATTAAACTTATTTGGGTATGCGGCATAAAGAATCTCTTGAACAAATGGAATCTGACGTGCAACCAATGTTTTAAAATGCGAAAGCGCATATGAGGCATTTTCATGTCCAGGAGGCAAGGCATAAGCCTCAAAACATTAAGACATAAGGCTTTCGGGGGAAAAGCGTACATAAGTCAAGCATTTCTGTATTTTTCACCCATTTTCAAGTTCTCTCTCTTGCTCATTGTTATAAAACTATCAAGTTGCTATATAAAAACATGAGCAGTTAAATAAAGAGCAACAATTATAATTTAAGCAGCCACGCTAAGCGCCAAAACATCGTAATCAACGGGAACCATTTTGAAATGTGAATCAAAATCGATTCTCTACAGGAATCGACTTCGATTCCTGTACTAGAATCGAAGTCGATTCTAGACCTGGAATCGAAGAATCGACTTTGATTCATTTTTATAAAAAAATAATTACCATTGTATTGTCGCTTTTTTACCAACAAGTTTGAAGCGGTAAAGAAAAGAGCAACAAAAAACAATTAGAAGTAGCAATAGGTAAGTTTTTCTTTTTAAAAAAAGGCAAGCATCAAAATATATTTTTTAACATTTTTTGCGCCTCAAGGGTTAAGGCTTACGTTTTTAGGGGAAAACGCTTCAATGAAAGCGCCTCGGTGCTTTTTTTTGGGACGTTTCGCCTTGAGACACGCCTCATTCGCGTTTTTTATAACACTGCTTGCAGCAAAGCTCAATCTTCATCTGCATCTTTTCTTACTATTCATACATCAACTTCTTTATCATTTCCAAAGATGTACTACTCGTTTGCGTTGCTCTTTGTTGGACGATCATCAATAGTACCTCGAATGTTCAACTTTGCAAACGGTCTCGGTTGGCCAATTGAGATTTATGTTCTCCAGTCTTTGGGAGAACCATTCCAGTGGAGTACGATACTCTTAACGCACCATTGGCTACACAGCTATACCTTGATTTTCCATTTGAGCATTTGCTTCGGGTTCAAGGTTTTCCAAGTTCTGATCTTGATCTACGTCAGATGCGGGCATTTTATCTAGATGTTGAACAACATCCTCACGAAGATTCTGGGTTGGTTCAAAATTGAAATTTATAGGAAATGTGGCTCCATTTACATCAGCTAAATTTTGGTATGTATATGTAACATGCACCCTATGTCCTTGAGTATGGTTCCTTCTATGCAAATTGGAGGCAGATACATGTGCATGTTCTTCCAAGTTTACATCTTCCTTAGCAGTTTCAGTCCTAGGTGGAAAGACAAACAGGGCTTTCATCTTATCCATGAAAGCTTTAAGTGAACTTTCCATCTTTTGGTTCATGTTTTCAACCACCAAGTTCAACTCCTTCCTAGAACCGGCGTCTGCTTGGGAAATGTTTCCAGTCTGATTGTTAACTTCAATGCTAGCCCGAATCGTAGCATTCTCAATTATTGTCGCAGATGATCTTCCACCACAATATTTGGTAGGACCTCTTAGGATGCATCTTTTTCTTCCAATTAGCAAGTAATTAACAATTTCCAAGGCTCGGATCATAGACCTAATGGGTATACATTAGATAGCTTAGTTCTCTTATATTTGAGTTCTCAGTGAAAGCATCAAATTTTATTGCCAAAAATGACATCAGCCTCGGATATGATTGAAAACACCAGCCTTTTCAGGCAATTTAGATAGATTAAACATGGATCCAGACACATTTAAGTAAAATAAACGAAAAAAGAAGAGAAGTAAATAAGAGATGCAAATTTATAGTGGTTCATCGATTAACTAAGCCTATGTCAACTTTATATGTTTGTTTATTCCCGGTTCGTCAATTACACGTTATTGATTACAATCGACTGAATAAAGAAGAATCACAGGTACAAGAGTTTATTGGAGTAGACCACAGTAGCCCTAGGTGATACTATGTTGGAGGGAAGAGAGAGAAGGTTGCATATAGATTTCAACAGCGTAATAGCATAGGGAGATCGGATCCCTTTATGTTGTACATGGTTATTACGGCGGTAAGTCGAGTCGACATAGGTCCAACTAATCGACTACTGGACAAGTCGTAGATTAGTCGAAACAAGTCGATAAATAAATAAATATATACATATATATAATCGTTGTTATTACGACGCTCGACTAGTCGTGACTAGTCGGCGACTAGTCGATTAGTCGACATTGGAGCATCGACTGGAAGAATCGACTTGTCATTAGTCGAGTTCGAACCCTAATCACGAAATCGAAGCCCTAAATCACAAAGTCGAAGTCGAAATCATTAAGTTGAAACCCTAAATCACGAAGTCGAAGCCCTAAATCACGAAGTCGACCCCAAATCATAATATTGAAGTCGAGCCATGATGGCAACGATTGAAAAAAGGCAATTATCTATATTTATAATATGAAGTGGTAGACTTGCAATTATCTATTATAAACAAACATAATACACCGCAAGCGAATACGAAGTGGTATATAAATGTTTTATAAACTGCAATTGTCTATTAATACACTGCAAAGATGCACATATTTATTTATATACTGCAAATATGTATTAATATATACATATATATATTTATTTATTTATCGACTAGTCTATGACTAGTCCGACTAGTTGACTAGTTGGATCTCTATCGACTCGACCCGACTTGCCGCTGTAATAACCTTGTATATAATTATAAATTTCTAACTAATACAAATGCATAAAATTCAAACATGTACTAACATACCTCATTGTTTCTTGCAGGGTAGCAATATGAAGTGACAGCAACCGTTGATAAACATCAATATTAGTGACTTGCCAGCAATATAAAGTGATTCTTGCAAGGCAACATGTTATATAAAGTGATGTATTGATGCCATGAACCATGTTATGTAATAACAACTGATAAATTAATGGAAGCATACGTGATGATATATAAAATATATAGTAATGTATTAACAAAAAAAAGAAGCAAATGATGCATAAAATACAATAGATTGAAAATTTCAAAGAAACACAAACCAAAATGAAGTTTCAACAAGCGTGGAATCTAATAGAGTGCAACATAAAAAGTACAAATGAGACAATCAATTTAAAAAAGTCATCTACCTCGACTTCTTCATTTGCCAAACACTAGTTTCTTGAGAACTAGTTGGCTCATGTCCATAATCATCGACAACATCTTCATCATGATTTAAAATGAGAGGACCTTGTTCCATCTCAACATCATTCACATGAGAAGAAGAGCCACTACCACGGCTAACGTGTTGCTGGATCAATGTCACCACCTCTATTAGGATTACGATGACCATCAATGCCTTCAGATACATCTAACGCTCTATCTAGAGCAAGCTAATCCACATCATTAGGATGAACAACTCCATTTACCTACTCATTATCCCATTGGAAATCATTTAAAATCAAAAAATCAAAAATTTTACCCTTTTCGCATCTCTTTTGGAACCTTGTTGTAATTTTCCGGTTGTATTGTACATACACCAAATCATTTAAACGTTGATGCTCCAATCTATTCCTTTTCTTGGTATGAATCTAAATAAAATATACACTATAAATAACAATGATAATAAATATGTATAATTCGTAAAAGAGAATAAAAAGCTACTTACAAACTCAAAAGTGCTCCAATTACGTCCGCAACCGGATGAGGAACAACAAAGGCCAATGACTCTTTTTGTAAATATTATAAGCTCAATGGTATGCCCACCAAAAGCACCCCACCAATCAACTAGAAAATAAAATAAAAATAAGTTTACATGAACATTCCAATTATAATGGTATGACAATTTGTAAATTCATAAATATTAACTTGAAAGTTTATGTACTTACGTGGATTCTTAGTTTTCCTTTGGCGAATTGAGAATTGCTTCCCAAAAGAATTTTTTGAATTTTCATATTGATCGGCATGATCACTAATCATTTCCACTACACCTATATCAAACACCATCCTTTCAAGAACATCATTAAACTTCATCCGCAATCATGAAGAGTAGACAAGATCGTTTTCTTTGATATCAAAATATCTTCTTGGATTAAGAAACAAAACTGCTCCATACAAATCTACTTACATTTGAGACTTTACTAGCAAGTCTTGAGTTGTTTTTTCAAGTACACTTTTAAACTTACCCTTGGCATAATCCATAGCCGCACAAATCTCCGCCATAGCTGGTTTTTCATCACCGTCAACAATTCTTAATACAACTAAAAGTAGTTGTGATGCTCTAATGCAATCCTCAACACTATTCCAAAACCTTGCTGAAAGAACGATAGCATGAACTTTCCCTCCCGTGATAGTTTTAGCCAACTAAGTATTGAACCACTCTTCACGACCAAACAACTTTCTCAAGGCATCTTTGTTTCTGTATAAACTTTGTAATGTAAGAAATGTCATAGCAAACCTTGTAGCTCATGTTTTCACAATATCTCTCCCTGATGTCTTGTCCATTCATAGCACATAAGAGTCGACCATACCTATACACAAATGTCATTATTTCTCTATCATGTGTGATGGTAGCATCGAACTCCTTTGGCTTGGCAATATCCTCTAGCATTAGGTCTAAGCAATGTGCGGCACAAGGAGTCCAATAAAGCGTTTGAATCCTTTGACACAATTGTAACACCCTTCTCAAAAAACTAACAAAAAGATCTTTTAGCACAGTGGTTAGTGCGTGGTGTTGCTTTCTGGAAGTTCGGGGGTTCGAATCCCGGGGTTGTCACATTTGGTATCAGAGCCTGTACCTAGCCGGAATTGTGTGCGTAATGTTGCGGATGTCAGTCGGTGTGGTACTGATGCGGGTTACATACACAACGCCTGAATGGTGAGTGATATGAGCCAACGAGAACGTTGGGCTCTTTAAGAGGGGTAGTCTGTAACACCCCTCTCAAAAAGCTAACACAAAGATCTTTTAGCACAGTGGTTAGTGCGTGGTGTTGCTTTCTGGGAGGTCGGAGGTTCGAATCCCGGGGTTGTCACAACAATAATTCTCCCGCCACTTTAAAATTAAAACCATTATCTGTCACAACCTAGAAGTATGCACATAACATTTTCAGTTAATCGTACAATTTTTATATTAAAAAAATGAATAACATTGAACAAGTTATGTAGCTACCTGAATAACATTCTCTCCCAATCAAATCAATTTGCTCCTCAAACAGATCCGCCAACATTCCCGCATCTTGTATCTTACTTGAAACATCGGCTGACTTCAAAAAAATGGTCCCCTCCGTACTGTTAACAAGAAAATTAATCTAAGTGTCTTCCTCTTTTATCGGTCCATCCATCAGACATAAATGTACAACCAAAGTGCTTCCAAGCTTTTTCATGTCTTTCTCTCAACTTGTTTGTCTCTTTCTTCGCTTTCTCAAGTAATGGCACCCGCAACTCATGAAAAGTTGGCGGCTTCAGCCCGGTCCAGATTGTCCTATAGACTCAACCATTATCTAATGGCTTCTAGAGTTTGCGGCATTGAATGATATGCAACATTCATAGAAAAAGTTTGCTATGTGCATCTTCACATGGTTGTTGATGGTTTTTTTTTTTTTTTTGTTGATACCATTCTGAAACTTGGTGTTGAATTAGAAGTAGTTGATGCTTCATCACGTGGTTGAACTTCATGAACCTCATCATCATCACCAAGATCACCCAATGTCACAGACTTCTTTGCATGCCTATCAATATAATCTTTCATTTCTTTCATAATTTCCGTAGTAGTCTTCGGACATACCGCTACATCAGCACATCTGCCTGCAAGATGTTGTTTCAATCATCTAACCCCCTGAATGCATTTGTTTCCACAAAGAATGCATTGAACCACATCCTTTTTATTTAAATCAGGCTAAAATCCATATTTCTATCCAATATCTGTTGATTTAGCCTTTCGCTTTGGGTTCATGAAGGGATCATAAGATTCAATATTTGTTGTTGGTATTTCTGCTGCACTATAAAAAAAACATAGCTAATTAAATTCGTGTACAGGTAGGCTTAAAAAACAACTAACAGTAAATTAAAGTGTACAGGCTAGGCGAAAAAAACGGCTAACGGTATATTTAAAAAAGTACTCGAGTAGACTGCGGCGGCACTGGAGAGGAGGCTGCAATGGAAGAGCGCAGCGGTAGGAAAAGCGAAGCAGTGGCACGAGAAGCGAAGCGACGGCACGAGATGGAAGGCCAGGGTTTATTCGAACTTTCGGTTTTCGTTAATCGACTGTGTTCTTTTTTGTTCAAATGCGCTTTCTGATTTCGAATCTCCCTTCTAACCTGTTTTTTCCTTTGCTTTTGAGCCCAATTTAAAACCAGTCTGTTAAGTCGAACCGCTTAATCGTCGGACTAGTCGACTAGTCGATGTATGTTGTCCCAGTCACCCGAAATATAAACAACTTCCAAGTCATGAGTCCAAGTCGCCGATTCAAGCTCGACTAGTCCCTCGCCGTGATAACAATGATGTTGTGGATGCACAAATATTTATCAAGTTTGAAACTAAGTTGGGTTGGGCCTTTACACCAGAAGGTTTGCATTGCGGATATGAGGCCAC
The DNA here is from genome assembly GCA_030737875.1 of Allium sativum. Lineage (NCBI taxonomy): Eukaryota > Viridiplantae > Streptophyta > Magnoliopsida > Asparagales > Amaryllidaceae > Allium > Allium sativum. The sequence continues at coordinate 833,761,491 of CM060910.1, forward strand.
ACCAAAAGTCTCAGGACCACATGACTCAGCCTAATATATCGGTACCAATTTATGGCTTGTGGGTCGGTGTCGTTTTATGGCCATGAGTTATATGGCCTTGTGGTTGATTTGTTTGGCTCTCCAATTTTCTTGTGTCTTTTGCCAAATTTTATAGCATTTGGACTTTGCTTGATTGTACTTCATACTCGACTTATATTGAATTGCTTTCTAGACTAGATGGTCAATTGATAACCTAAGCTAGAAGCCAAGAAACACCAGAATGCTACCAAACTTGGAGCGTAGCCTAGAGGAGAATTGGAGATCTTGATGGTGCAACCCATCATGGGTCGCATGCAGTTTCTACGGATCGATACCGACTCATCCACTTAACCAATTTAGGGATGATTTTTCTTGAGCTTCTCTTTAATTTTCTTCTATGTGTCTAGGCCAAGTTTCAGATGATTCTGACTCCGTCTTGACTTTTGACTTCTGAATTCTATGGATTTCTGATCGGGTTAACATCCGGGTCAACAACTGTTAAGTTTTGACATTCGAACCAAACTCTTGCACCTTCTACGCGTAGTGTATGCATGTGGATTAGCAAAATTAACCAACTATGCTACATGTCTGCAAACTCATATTTACACGTTATATTTCCATTAATTTCTAGCGATGTGGAACTATTTTATTTCTAAGTTGTCATTTCATTCTCATCAAGTGAAACAACCCAAATAACAAGGTTTTCAAAATGGGTTTAAGGTCGTAAATCTTAAATTCAAATTTTAAATCGAAACAAGATCATATTGTAGATCGTATATCCAACTGTTTCTAAGGGATGTACTTGTACACACTTTGAAAGTATATTAAATGTATCAATAAGGATTGGGTGATATGTCTAAATTGTGCCTTTGTCTAAGTTCAAATCGGAACCTAAATTGAATTGTAAAGAGAGAGAGATCCGACCTAAAATGAGATACATAAAGCATAAGATTATAACAACGCCTACCGATCTTCTCTTTGACTCGCGTTCCCTTTCAAGTACTTTGAGAGCAATGTTTCCTTGTCTACATTGTGCAAGTTAATAACTTCAATCTTGATACCACCATGTTTTGTTAGAGATTTGTATTGAATATACTTTTGATTGAATCTCAGAAGGAGATAGAGAACAAGAAAAGAAAAATATTAACTCAAAGTTCTTACAACCACAAAGCATATGTGACGCATATTTATCCAACTTCATAAACTCTTTCCCAATAGTCGTATCCTTTCATTTAGACGCTCCTTTTCTTTTAGAGAAAATGAACTTTATGAAATAATTTTATCTAGTGACACGATCTTAGTCATAATGACTTTTTATTAATATAAAAGATATTCTACTCTTTCTCAATATATGTGACTTTTCATTTAAAATATTAACTTACTAATATATATATATAACTAAAATCCGAGTTAACATTTAATACAAATACAAATTAATTATTAACCACCATTAAATTAGGTTTATATCAAAAGAATTTTGATACAAATTTCTAAAAAAATATGCTATCGAAAGTACGATAGAAATGAAAACGAAACGTTAAAAAGTTTGCAATGGAAAAATCATTGTATGCATGTCATAATGAATGATGGTGTTGATGAATTAGTGGATGATCATATTGTTTGAGAAGAAGAATCATCGAGAAATACATGGAAGCTATTGAAGTAGATATATGCAAATAATGGTTATATAAAAATGGAAGACAGTGTACTTGATGAGAAGGATAAGAAAAAGGTTGTAGAAGAACTGCCAAAAGTTAAAAACAGAGGATGGAGTTGATGAAGCGAAGAAAGAAGCTCTTGTAAAAACAAAAAGGGTGATTGAGAAAGAAATCGAAGAAGTATAAACGGAAGAGGTGGAGGTTAAAATAGATGAAATGATGTTGATGAGGACGCTAAAATTGAGAAAGTTAAAAAGCAAAGTAAGGAAAAGAACGTGACTATGACAGAAGACAATGCTGAACTAGTTTAGAAAACTCCTATTGTTTGACACTTAACACACACATTCTACGCTAAGATCCTCATTCTACGCTAGGATGATATGAGATTTCAAACATGAATTTTAATTGTTTCACACTTAACACACACAAGATCTCAAGATTTGAGGCTGAGATGTCAGACCAAGCTTTCATCTGAAATCTGAGATTTGGGAGCATGGGAAGAACCCAAAATTAAAACAAAATAAAATGCATTCACATGGGAATAGCGCTACTTTTAGATATTAAATGTGATACCATGATGTTTAAATGCTAATGTTGATTTGATTTCAAAGCTGATGATCATATGAGAATGCAGTGACATGGAAGAAACAAGTTAGGATTGCAAAATAGGTTGAAGAACATAGGTTTTGAAATTGGAAAACGCTGTGATTCAAGAAGTCGATAAAGAAAGGGTAATCCTAGGATTTCAATTTTGAAAAAAGAATGCTTAGTGTTTATAATTGTGAAATCTATTTATATTATAATTCCCATTAATCTTTAATGATTACTAATTGGTCCGACCATAAAATACCCAAATTGCCCATATTTATCAAGGTCATTTAATTATTCTAACCTTTGGTCCGACCTTGAATTATTCCCACTAATCTTAAATTATTCCAACTTTGTAATGCTATAAAATTGATTAAAATATTATTTTATTGTAGTTTTTTAAATTATTTGAAACTACATACGAATGACAATATATTAAAAAAATTACATGTATTGTTACAAATTAGGAATAATTATTCTAACTAATCAAGCACATGCAAATATTAAATACATAAATAAATATTCAACAAAAAAGTCTAAAAGGTTTGATATAATGATTCAAATTATTTAACCGTTAATCTATTTATTTAATTAAATCATATTAGTTTCAAATTTTATCTTATATACGTTACTTACGTTATCCTAAACAGATTAAAATAACATAACATATATTGATATAATTATTAATTAATCTAGATTCATTTAGAACTTTTCTAAGTTTCGTTTAAATAAAAGCAATATTGCATTTGTTTTCACAAATAAATTTTTAATATAGTTTAATGTGTATATAAATTAGATTATATCAAATATACTCTTATATACATATTTGTGCAAGGTGATTACTTATTAGATTTATTCTGAGAAACAAACCTTTCCTTTCCTTTCTCTTAACTTATTTAACTAATAAAGGAGCACAATTTTATTTAAGGAATGAAAATTTTCGTTTTCTTCACTTAACTTATTTCAAACTGACAAGGATTGCAAATGATATTAATTGGAGATAGAAAATTTCACATTTCTTTCCTTTTAATTAAATGGACTAATTGATTAACGATCGATTTATATGAGACATGAAATGTCCGTTAATCTATTTATTTAATTAAATCATATTAGTTTCAAATTTTATCTTATATACGTTACTTACGTTATCCTAAACAAATTAAAATAACATAACATATATCGATATAATTATTAATTAATCTAGATTCATTTAGAACTTTTCTAAGTTTCGTTTAAATAAAAGCAATATTGCATTTGGTTTCACAAATAAATTTTTATTATAGTTTAATGTGTGTATAAATTAGATTGTATTAAATATACTCTTATATACATATTTGGCAAGGTGATTACTTATTAAATTTATTCACACAAGGAAACCTTTCCTTTCCTTTCTCTTAACTTATTTAACTAATAAAGGAGCACAATTTTATTTAAGGAATGAAAAACTAATTATATGAAACATATTAACTAATAAAGGAGCACAATTTTAATTGGAATTCTATAGTTTAAATAGAATATTTCAACATTGTAACATTTCTTAACCATTTGCATATATATGCTTATCATAGTAAAGTAGGCAAGTTTCATTCATTTGCGAGATTTTAATTAGAATCCATAAATTCTTTGAAAATAAAATATTTTTAAAATTTAAATATTTCCCTTTTTAAATACTAGAACATTTCTAATGCAGATGTCACAATTAGTTTTTCGGATATAGCTACCTCTGTGTATTTAATTTTAATTGTTTAAATGTGTAAAACTATCAACATATACATATATGTGTATACCTACAATTATCTTTCCCTGATTTCTTTCCTTTCTATTAAATGATTAGTACCAAATAACCTCTTGAATTTTGTGAAGTTATTAATATGTTTCAATTAGTATAATTAGAATACAACTATTTTTTACCTTTTAGAAATTAAAATTTATTTTAGAATTTAATGTTGAAATTAATGCTTTTAAATTAATTGGAATTCTATAGTTTAAATAGAATATTTCAACATTTCAGCATTTCTTAACCATATGTCATTCCTTTCCACAATCTCCCACGATCTCTTCTTCTTAATTTGGTTCTACGCAGTGTAGTCTATAGCGCATAGCGCAAAATTGCGCAAGGCTTGCGATATGCGCTATCTTGCACTATGCGCTATTGCGTTCATCTAAGGAGAAAGTAACTAAGTATATTTTGCCTACATGAGTTTTTTTTTGCATATTTTGCGTCATATCCAAACCGTTCAAGACTTCAAACACTACCCTACTTTATGCATGTATTAAATATATTTTTTATGTAAAATGTAATTATATTACAGAAATTTTGATAAGTTCATATTATACATTCAAAATAATTGATGGATATAATATATTTGTGTCTTTCAAATTTGAAATTTATTCATATAGTTGTGAGTTATAATAAAATTTATTTCTATTTATCAATTATCGTGATATAAAACTCTAATAAAAAATGTATGAAAATACACTTTTGGACAAAATGTTTTAAAAAAACTAACAAGTACTAAGAAAAAAATTATAAATAAGAAAAGTTGTATAGTGAAAATAAGATCAAATGAAAATATTATATGTAGTCTACAATAACAAGATTCAAATAAACAAAAGTTTAACGTGATTCAAGTGTACAATAATAAAACATAGAAATTGTATCATGCTTCTAAATTTTTAAAACATAGTCACTAGTTTCATCTAAATCATAATCATTATTTAAACGATCATCAATTTGTTCTTTCGAGTCATACTCTACGGCATTTTCCCTCTGAGTCATTATAAATAAAAAAGCGTGCTATTTTGGGCTTATGTCCGAACATTTTAAAAAAAAAGGCAAAAACAAAATAGCGCGCTATTTAGAGCTATGTGTCATTCTGCGCTATGATAAAATAGCGCGCTATTTTTGCGTAATAGGGAACCATTGCGCTATTATAAGTACAATAGCGTAAGCAGTGCGCTATGCACTATTTGTCGCTATAGCGCACTATAGCGCGCGCTTTGATAACACAGGTTCTATGCATAATTTTTTACTCATTTTTCATTTCCTCTTAATTTTACTCCTCTTCCTTTTACGTTTACTACAGGTTTCCTATTCCACGGAGTGATGCTTTGTAAGTTTGATGGCTTTGATAATTGAGGATTCTTTGATATCAAATTTGGTATGAATTTTCTTATTCGGGTTCACTTTACTACTCTAAACTTTACATTTAATTTGCTGATAATGACTTAGATTTTGTGTCTGTCAATTCCTTCTAATTCTATGTACTTCGTATATTTTTGGGTTTTAATGTTACTTTTTGTTTGTTGATTTTCTAGCGCATGACTTTATGATCTCTCTCTCTGTAGATATATATACATCTGTTTTGGTTGATTATTTGAAGGAGCATATAAGTTTTTCCCATTTCAATTTTTAGACTGTTTAAAACCATTTTGATTTTCAATAATTTTTTATTTGGATTGAGGATATCAACTTGATCAATGGTATGTGTTCTCCGATTTATGTTTCTGATTTTACGCTTTGAACTCAACTTTGATGGTTTGAGTTGAAATTTGGTTTAGGGTTTATTTGAATTTGTTCTTGGGTTTTGGCTCGAATGCAAATCACTTCTATTTGCTGATGATGATTTTTGGTTGAATTTACAGTGTATAAAACCTTTATTTTCATATAAGAGTTGCTCTAATTTTAATGCGCTCATTAGCTTTGTGATTGTATTATATTCTGTTGTTGCCACATTGCATGTATGACTGACTTTACTTTTGTTTCTTCCCATACTAATTTTGTTTCCTTTTTCCAGTAATTGCTTCCGGGTTTATTTGAATTGAATCATGTGAAACTTTTAATTATTTCATTCTATTTTTGCACTAATAAATTGAATCAGGTATGGAACAACTTAATTTTGAGTCCAACAATCAAGTATATACAAATTTGCACTTAATTGACTACTTTCTGAACAACATGTATACCAATTTGCACTTAATTGACTGTCATATTCCAATTTGTTAATCAACCTTTAGTTTTATGTTCTTACCAAATATTCACTTCTCATATTTTCAATATATGAAACTCTTTCTTTTTTCCTTTTTTCTTTTTTAATTTTACTTTACATCGGGTTTTTTACTGTTTATTAAACCTTTAAATGATTTGACATTTAAGGAAACAACAATCAATTGAGATAAGTTATAAAAGGAGTTCTTTTGCAATTACTTTACAGCTGAATTGAATCATGTGAAACTTTTAATTATTTCATTCTATTTTTGCACTAATAAATTGAATCAGGTATGGAACAAATTAATTTTGATTCCAACAATCAAGTATATACCATATTGTATAGAAATGACAAGAATAATGGTTATATAATACATACAATATATGGTTACATAATATATATAATTAAATCTCATCATGTACAGTAAAAATGACATAAATGATGGGTACATAATATATACGCTATATTTGGAAAAATCCAACCTGCTTTCTGAACATGTATACTAATTACTAAAAGATAATATCAATGTTTAATCAATCAAAGTTATGGGTTTTGTTAATGTATGCCTAATGGCATATGTTAAGGTGAAATAAATAATTATTAAAAGATAAGAAAATTTATTTTAAATACCTAAATTATCCATATACAATTAAAAGGGAGAAGATATATGTATGTAATTTAGCCATCTTAACATTTTCCTAAAATTGTTAGCCAGCATTTATGTTTTAAATCCTTATTCAACATAAATTTATTTATTTTGTCAGTCAACGTTCACCGGGATAACAAGTAATAAAAAAGTAATACAATAAGTCATCATTTATGTTTTAAATCCTTATCCGAGTTATTTATATTAGTTTATTAGTCTTGATCGTTGCAATATATGTATTGTAAATATCATTGAAAGAAAAAGAAAAAAAATTAATGAACATCAAAAAGAGTTTGTCAACAAGATGCTTCTACAAAAAGATATTGTAATATAAAGATTTAAATAAAATGTTAGATGAGGTATTGAGATTAACATCTGAATGCAAAGAAAGTAATGTGAAAATCAATTAACATTTAATGATAAGATCAATGTTTAATCAATCAAAGTTATGGGTTTTGTTAATGTATGCCTAATGGCATATGTTAAGGTTAAATAAATAATTATTAAAAGAGCTAATTTCGTAACCAATAAAAATTCATGTTTTAGGAGAAAATGCAAAAGTATTCAAATTATTTCATCTTTACATGATACAAATAAATAATTATTAAAAGATAAGGAAATTTATTTTAAATATCTAAATTATCCATATACAAATAAAAGGAAGAAGATATATGTATGTAATTTAGCCATCTTAACATTTTCCTAAAATTGTTAGCCAGCATTTATGTTCTAAATCCTTATTCAACATAAATTTATTTATTTTGTCAGTCAACGTTCACCAGGATAACAAGTAATAAAAAAGGAATACAATAAGTCATAATTAATTTCGTAACTAATAAAAATTCATGTTTTAGGAGAAAATGCAAAAGTATTCAAAACATTACATCTTTACATGATACAATCAATTAATTTTGTATATATGGTAAAGAAGGTTTGATTTGAAAAAATTACCAGAATTATTTTTTCCCGAAATTAGTCTTTGTGCCTATATTTAAATATTACCATACAGTGGAGACACAACCTAGGAAAACATAAAATAGAAAACATGAATGAAAAATTATAAATGAAAAAATATGAAAGGATAGAAAGTTAATGACATTTGTTACAATGAAAACATATCATATAGACATTAATTAGAAACAAAATATTTTTGTTTATAGGAGATTTATATAAAAAGGATTTATTTCCTTCCTTCTAAAGGCCTTGCACTGTATTCCTCTGCCCTATAAATAAGTGTAGCAAACATCATAACATCAAGAGAAGAAAACGATCCGTAAGAATATCAAAATACAAGGCGACTAGCAAAGGAAAATTGAACTTTATCATGTTATTTGCTATAATGCTCTTTTGTTTGGTTGGTGGGAGCATTGCAGACTTTGGAAAGTACAACGAGTGTTGTCGCAAGAGTTGTAGTTCCTTTCACTGTTTTTTCGAATGTATTACCTTGCCAACTCCAAATTATTGTGATAAAGAGTGTTGCTGATTTTAGCCTTTAATTCCTAAATGGTTGTCATGTGTGATCTTTTGTATTGCTAAGTCGTATTATCTGAAAAGGTTCACATGTGAACATTGTGTGATTTTGTATTCCTAAATGGTTTTGTATTGCCCACAATGTTCATCAAAACCTTCAAATATTTCAAATGCTAATTTGGACCATGTGCAGCAAGTTTGTTTTCTCCCCTAAATATAGTATCACATATTTCATAATTTAAAATTATTTATCATGCTCGCTATTATTTCCTTTCATGTTTTGGCAAAATTTTAATTTTTAGTTATGTATGTTGTTGAGTATCAAAAAAGAGGACTCCCTCATGCGCTTATGTTAATATGGTTGGAAGAAAGTGGTAAGAAGGATTTGAAGAGTAATATTGATAAGTATGTATGTGCAGAGATCCCTGATGAAGAGAAAGATCCATATGAATATGCGGTTGTTAAACAATTTATGATACATGGTCCTTGCAGACCTGGATTTCAATCACCTTGCATGAAGGGTTCTAAATGTACAAGGAAATTCCCAAAAAAGTATGATCAAAAACTTTATTTAACTCTAAAATATAAATTAATTTTTTTTGTATTTAACTCTAATTTTTCTTTTTCTTTTTCAGGTACTGTTCAAGTACAATGTTTGATGATTGCGGATTTCCAATTTACAAGAGAAGAAAAACCAAACATACTGTCAGAGTTAGAAATACAGATTTAGATAACCAGTGGGTGGTTCCTTATAATAGGGATCTTTTAGTTCGATATTATAATAGGGATCTTTTAGATCAACAATCTGGGGAGAAGAAAACAATAAATGAGATTAAAACATACTTAGATGGGAGGTAATTTATACTAAAAGAATTGTATTTTAATTTACTCATGATCTTATATTTATTTTGCTCTGAAAACTACTATTGGTTAATGTATTTTTCTGATATGGATGTTAATTTTTATGTTGTAATTTGATTATTATTTTATAAAGTTAGAATGCCTCTTATACATAAAAAAATCTATTTAAAACTTAATAACAAATCATACATTGAGCAACAACTACTCATACATTGTTTAGAATGCCATATATATATAACTATCTAATATTAATTACAATACTTTATTTTTCTTTTATTTTTGATATTTAATCATTACAGTATTATTTTTTTAATAAAATAAATTTTAATGCCCAGCAAAGCGGGCAAAAAATACTAGTATCCAATGATATTTTTTGCAATCGTTACTTTCAATGTGAATGTTTTATAATCCTGAATCCCTGATAATCATACTTCTACCGAAACATGTATGTTACACGATAATTAAAATTAATAAGCTAAACTGAAATGTGTTTTTTTATTTTTAAGAATTGATGCTTAGCATGATGACTCTATATAGAATTGGATTTAAGGGGGATGATAAATGTTAAATCCCAAATTTAGTTGCAAATATATGTATTACAATAAGTCAATTATTCAAATGAAAAGTATGTTCACTGAGAAAGAGTTAAGTGCTTGTGTTCATGTCGGTTTGATAAAATTACTTAGTAAAAAGTCATTTAAAAAAATAAGTGTTAAAAGAAGGGACATGAATATTGGAAATATTGTCTAAAGTAATATGTATACCTTTATGCTTTGTAATAGCATGAAATTTAAGTCAATAAAATATTTACGTTTTCTTCTCTTGCTCTCCACATCCTTTTTAGTTTATATCAAAATAACATGTACAACATATCGTAGAGGTAGGTCAAATAGTCCTCACTTCTGGGATAATATCCTACAAGGTCAGTTATCATAGCTAGTTATTCATAATTCACAAACCATTCCGTCCAATAGGGAGAATTTCTTTGAATGTAATCTTGAATTTGTTCTAAACTTGACAGCAAAACTCAATTGGAGAGTAATACGGCTTCTTTATGTTTTCCAGTTCCCAATTATCCTTTGATATCAAGAAAGTAATTTTGGTGAAACAGGCTATTTTTGTAAGAGTATTTTTGACAACTTTTTAAAGTGAGCCCAATGTACAAAGCTTACTGGCAAATTATGCCAGTGAAACCAGAGATAAAGTTCTGTATTAATAATTGGATATGATCCACAGCAGTCAATTAGGTAATTAGTCTGAAAGTGAATCGAAGATGCACATGTCTTGCACTAGAACCTCATTTCTGGTCTTCATTATAGAACGCGATAAAAACAATTATCAAAGGCAGATATTTCAAACTTTACGAGGATACAAAGAAAGATAAGCACGCAGCGAAATACAACTGATGGAAGCATGAAATCGAAAGAAGGTACCTGACCATGGCTTCCAAGGAATGAACTGCACGGTACTACAAATCTGGAATATTTCCATTAAGGATGAAATAGTATTTAATCTACAAGCCACAAAATAAACCAATTACCTAATTCAAAAAACAATAGTGTTGTCTGTAAATAAATTGTGCTAACTATCAAGTCTTAAGGTTTAGTATGTATGAGAAAAAATTGATATAACATTGTGTTCGTTGAAAGAAGAGATGGCTTCGGGTTTCGGGGATGGGATCAGGCTTTGGGTTTTACTTTCTCAAAACAATGTGCGATGATACTTATTACCCAAGAAAGGAGGAACCGTGTTCACACCATATTTACAATGAAGCCGCTGTATAAGTTCATTTGGAAAGGTAACCTTACTCAAAATAACTGTATTAACAAAAGTACATACGACCCAAATCTGCTATTGACTAGCAGAAACAGATCAGGTTGCCTTACCATGATACCAAACTACGCTTCAGATATTTAGGATTCAGATCAAACCAGATTGAGTTGGAAGCCACAGAAAGTCCGCGTGTTCCCAATTTACATTCAGTTCTTATTTATTCACTTTATTTAAAATAAGCCAATTCAGATCAAATTTCATTGAGAAAATTCAATCTAGCAACAGTGGAAATGCTATGATAGAAAAAATACGTAAGGATACACTTGTATGGACTGCCCTCAATGTTTTGTACAAACAATTTTGACGGGTATCAATAATCTGCCATAAAAAGACAAGCACTGTCAAGGAAAATCAATAAACTAAAAATGCACTAATAAAAGCTACGCTTTGATATGAAACCAGAGACTAAGGTATATTGCTTCTACATTCATTTGACACTAAATTACAGTACAGTACTGTAACTAATGTATGGCTTTCATGTATAACCAATAAATGGACTTGCTAAATAACACATAGGTTACCGGTGACCATAAGGAGATTATGCTAACAGCACAAATATCAACTACAACATAAATAAAGGACCGTATATGGAGAACGTAACTATTGTCATAATGATATGAAATCATTCGAAGTCAGAGAACTAATATCAACTCAAACACCTTAAAATCACAATAAATACTAAAAATATATAATTATCAAATACCTTAACCTCGCCACTATCATCAGCAGCAGCAAGAAAATATGAGCTCGGGCTGAAAGATATCTGCTTTACAACATAGTATTAATTAATGGAAAAATTAATTCCCACCACAACAAAATGTGTATAGCTGCTGAATTAACTGGCCAGCTATTAAACCTAGAATATGATTAGCTGTCCGCCACTAGATAAGAAAAAACATATTTATGTCTTTTGGCCAATTATCACAAATGTTCTATTGAATTCTAAACTTAGAAGTTGCTGTAACAGTTAAACCTGACTGATAAATAATCACTTCTGCCAGATGGTTCTATTAGTACTGGCAATGATCAGTTTTTCACACGGTGCAAGCAAAGGTAAAGGGGGAGAAAAACTAATTAAGAGAGCACAACAAAAAAGGGGAAGGTTTAAATACGATATTTGCTGGATAAATATAGGAAAGAAAGCGATTATATGTGTATGAGGGTGTGTGTGCAAAAAAAGGGGAAGGTTTAAAACTAATTAAGAGAGCACAACAAAAATAGAGTATAGATATTCGTATATGTGTATGAGGGTGTGTGTGCATATATGTGTGTGCATATGTGTGTAGCAGATACTATTGTATTCTAATATTGAGAAAGAACATTAGTGATTGGTAGTTTCGCATCATGCTTATATATAATAAACAGTTTGCTAGGACAGAAAGTTAGAAACCTTCATCCCTTGCTTTCTATATAAATAAAAAATAGTGGAGATTAAGGAGGCATCCCTAAAATGAAACCAAATATAAAGTGGCTCCCTCCCTAAGTTTCAATTCAAATCAGGTCTCTGTTTTACTGCAACAACATAGTTTCATTTTTTATTTTATTTTGTGCTAGTGCATTAAAAAAAAATCAAAAAAATATAAATATTAATGGAAGGATTGTGAGAAAAAAAAATTGCAGAAAGGTCTGCATTTTTTGTGAACAAGTGCAGGCATTTCTGCAATTATTCATATAGTGCATCGCGGGTATTGAAGTAGGAAAGAAAAGGTGCAACAAGTCTGCACTTATTCTAAACAATTGCAGACATATCTGCAACTATTTTAAAGTACATTGCATATATGTGTTAATATGTAAAAAAAAAAATGCTGTCATGTTTGCAATTTTTGCAAATAATGACTTCTTTTTTTGCAACTTTACCGGAAATTAAATAATTTCCGTTTGTATACCAAAAAAAAAAAGATTTTTCTGCAATACTTTGATGTTTGAATAAGTGTAGGTTTTGAGTTTGAAAACTTGAAGCAAAACAGCAAAATATTGCATTAAAGACTGCAATATTTAGATATAACTGTTGCGATTTCATCTTTGCACTAAATTGTTATTTAACAATTCATCTTTGATTGCATGTTAATTTCCATTGGTGTCTGAATATTTTCAATATATTTCTATGCAACATGGTAGTAAAAATTGGGTTGTTAACCCTAGATGTTTGCATATTTCACAAAGAGCTATTAATCCACTTTCTTCCATATATCATTGATGATTGATACAATAGTATTTCATGTTGAATCATTAAACATTTCTGCAAAATCAATGTAAGCAAGAGGTATATAGTTTAGTCCATGAAGACACCACAATTGGAAATAATAAATTAAAAATGGTGTAGATTAATGTCATTGTGTTAAAAACATAGCTAGCTATATACATATTTCAAACACCTAATAACAAATGTATCATCGTCATCGGTGTTTCCTTATTCCCAAATAATTGAATCGCATGAATTTTTATTTTTCACAGGTTTCCATCTTAAGTCGTATCTTTAGTCAAGTTTAATCTTTCAGGTCATTTTAGCATTTCTTCCCATTAAATTTACACCTACATTTCACTCTTGTTATAAATTAAGAAAAAAATTAAGAGGGGCCAGCGTTATTGTTTTTTTTTTCCTTCTATTTAGAGATTATCTCCTCATCCCATCGATTTGACTTGACGTCTTTGTTGTATGCTTATACACTATTTCCCCTGATTTTCTCATTTGCATGTTACTCTGCTTTTTTCCTCTCAGATTTCCATCTGTGATTTTACATTTGATATTGACTTCAATTGTCCACCTTAGCAATTTTCGTTTCTTCTACATCTATTCTATTTTCCTATAATTTTAAGCCCAACAATCCATCCTATAGAATATTCTCGATTGAATCATTGTTCCATGAAATTCTCCCTATAATTTGTTTGTAATCTTCTTGTTACATAAAATATCACTAGCTTGTCTACACTACTATTACTACTACTGTGATTATGATAATCATCATGTGCTAATATCCTTTGAATTCATTCCCTTTTGATTCTAGCATTACCCAATATTTTTATTTTGTAATAACAAATATTGATTAAATTCATGAAATAATTATAAATTTTGTACCACCTGGTTAATTTCATCTGTATTGAAATTATAAGCATCCAATGGCTTCCAAGTAGAAGATGCCTAAGAAAACAGAAACAATCAAATGAATTAGAACTACAATCTAATAGTTATAATTTGTCAAAATCGTAAACGATCGTATCAGAAAATACCATACAAACGTCGAAGCTGAAAATTCGATTGCAAGAAGCAGCAAAAATAACATTTTCGTTTCCAGATTTAAAGCAAAGTGAAGAAATGACCGCTTCGTTATTTGTAACGTTAGCAGCTATAACAGCATCATCTTTGCATCGCAGATCAAAGAAACAGATGCTACCATCTTCTGATGCAGAAGCGATTATTCCTGGGTTCGGATTAAACGAAACACAGCATGTCGCCGCCGCCTTGTGCCCTTTCAGTCGTCGAGCTTTCATTTTAAATGTTCTATGCTACTAACCCTCTCTTTTAGCTTTGGCCAACTCCAGTTGCATTAGTTCCAACCTTCTGCCCCAATCTATGTTTCTGGTTAAAGAGAGGACAGTCGACTGCTTGAACCGGAGTTGGTTTGTAGGGCTTCTCCAGTGGATCTGAATATTCAGCCCACTGAATATTCAGCCCTGAATGGGTGAGTAGGCGCCAGTGGTCTGGCGCCTACAATACAGGCGCCAGATCCTGACGCCTGTATTACAGGCGCCAGATCCTGGCGCCTGTATTACAGGCGCCAGAATCCTGGCTCAAGCTTCTTTTTTTAATTTTGTTTTTAATAGAAAATTGAAGTGAGATGTCGCCGCGATCTAATAAAGTTGGAAGAAGAGTTCGACGTAAGCCCTCTGATGAGCAAGCAGGTCCAGTACACATACCTCCGGCTCTTGGAGTATCAGCAGATGAGCTTCGTGTCCTACACGATCTTCCAGAGGGTTATCAGCATAGAGCTGATACTGCATTTGACTCGATACCGGTATAACTTTAACGTTAATTATTTATAGTATTGCGCATTTAATATGTTCGTACTAGCCTAATAACTGTTACTGAATTGGAAAACATTCCTTATTTCATTATATATAGGATCATCACATTCATTGTCGAGGTAGTTGGGCGAAGTGCATTCTTAAATTTTATGACAAACTCCCCCCTTCTATTAAAGATAGGTTGCATCGAAGTCCTTTTGGATAGTTTTTATCGATTAAGCCGATTCAGGCGTTGGACAGAACTCTATTACAGGCACTATGCGAGAGGTGGTGGCCGACCACACATACATTTCATTTTTCTGACTTTGAGCTTAGTATCACACCTCTCGATTTCTATATGTTAACTGGTATTGAGATTGGTCATATTGATCGGAGACCGGTTTCTTTTGATGACTTGTACGAGTCGGTTCGGTTGTATTCCGTCTTCTTACCCCATTTGGATGAGTCTCACGTTAGTAGTGGTGCGGTTACTTTGACTTACCTCCAGCAGTACATCACTGCTAATTCCTGTTGACCAGAGCTTGTGGATGGGGTGACTAGGGCATTTCTATTGTACTTGTTTGGTTCGACATTTTTTTCGAACCAAAGAAGTACCATTCGCTTGGGGTATTTAGCTTCACTTACTATGTTAGATCAGCTTGATAAGATAGATTGGGGCACAGCTATACTAGGTAGTTTGTACTCTGCATTAGATTTGTATGTGTTGGGAGACATTAGAGAGATGCAGGCTTTGTGGTATATTTTGCCCTTTTGGTACTATGAGTATACGGCCAACATGCATCGACGCATGGTAGAGATGGCGAGTCAAGTTGGTGAGCAGTTCTTTCCGCGGATGAGACGGTGGGAGGCTATTCATTATGTACCTCGTGCTCCAGTGGGTGTACGTCATGAGTTGATGGAGGCTAGGATACAGCTGGACATGCGTAGTCGTGGAAATTTGATACGCACTCCTTGGGCCTCACATTTGGCTCATCTGACAGATGCAGGCATTATTACCGACGCCCACCCGATGACGGTTGCATATACACTATCTATTCGTCGGGTGGCTTTACTTACCCCTACTTTTTTGCCCATGTGGTATTTGGGCGAGAGATGTGCGTATCAGACTAGCAGTGATACGCATATACCCGGAGATCCTTTACCTTGCGAGGACATGTTTGGTAGATATCGGTTGATTGGATCAGAGTACATACAGGCACTACGGCAGGCTGGTTGGGTTGATATTGGCCCTTTCTTCATTTTTGGGGATTACGATTCCTATTGGCATCGAGTTTCTCCACGTAGACTTCTATGTCCGGATTATGCTCGAGGGATCAACTCCGATCATTTAGGACCTCATATGGGAGCCGGTAGGGTTCAGATACCGCAGGTTTCATTTTTCCCTACTCCGTCACAGTTTTCACAACCTCCGATGCAGATAGAGCCAGATTGTATGTTTAGAGCATACGACATTTCGGGTACCGTTATTGAGCAGCCGATAGTGATTCCAGATGACCCCGATTATCCAGGTATACCCTCAGCCGGACTATACCCTCCATACCAGGTATGGTTATTACATAGTTAAAGTTACGTACAGTTATTATTAATAGTTCTCTTTAAACGAATTCATACAAGTAATTCACGTCATATATCTATGTAGTACGCACAGTTGTTGGATCAGTCTAGAGTCACCCTTGCCGTTTACCGTGAGATGACTCTTTCGCATACTCAGATGCTACATCAGCAGTACCGTAGTCATACAGAGATGTTGGAGTCTCAGATCGATGAGTTATCAGAGATGCTTAGGGCTCAGAGGCCGTTTGCACAAGCTGGTCCGAGTTGGTCTTCGACTAGAGATTTTGATAAGGCAACTAATCTTGACGATTTGCCGACCCATTATGCCGATCAGGACGACGATGCGGACGATGACGATGATGCTGATGTTGATGATGACGGTGTTGATGATGAGGATGATGTAGACGACGTCGATGACGATGTCGGTGATGATGATAGAGATGACGATGGTAGCGACGATGATGGAGGTGTTGCTTTTTAGTCGTGTAGTGATGCTGATGGAGTTTTTTTATATGATTTCATGTATCTTGTTGATGTACTTATGTAGTGTATTGTAGTATTGCATTGTACTTGTTCTGATGATTAGTTGACTATTGTAGTAAGTCCATGTGTTTTACTGATGTTGTATTTGTGGACCTTGGTTTGGTGATGGAGTTTTTTATATGGTTTCTATATCTTCGCTTACTACGGTATTTGTGGACTTTGGTTTAGTGATGGAGTTTGTTATATGGTTTCTATATCTTCGCTTACGTCAGTATTTGTAGTTACCGTTCATCTTCTTGTTAATTACCATCACGAGATAATTATATAACATGTTTTCTTCTTGAACGCAATCACATTACAACAAGCTTAACAGATACAACAAGTTTAACAGATACAATAAGCTTAACAGCTACATTAAGAATACGGATAATAGTACTTGCCTACTAAAACATCAAAGCAACACGTTCAGCCTTATGGGATTCGCATTGCGTTCATTCGCAACTCTTGAACTTGATTTTCGAGACGCCTTATCTTTCATTCGAGTTCGTTTGCATATACTATTCCCCTAGGGCACAACGGCTCGTCAATCCATTCCGTGTACCTGCATCCATTTGGGTAGGATGGACAAGCCCGCATGCGCCGCCCAATATTGTCGCCTTCTGCTCGAACCAGAAGTTGGACCGCATGACCGCAGTAGCAAAGTACACGATAAGATTCACCTTCATGTTCTTGCGGTGGTACTCGATAGAACTCTACTTCTTGTTGTGGTTGAGCGAGAGCCTGTTGGTTCGACAGTTGAACATGTGGTTCTTGAACTTCTTGTGGACGATTTACATGTGGCAATTGCGCTTCTTGGGGCCTAATTTGCATTAGAAAATCGAATTCATCTTCGAGCTGCTGAAGCCTCATCTGTTCCCACGCCTGCTCATCAGAGTCGGTTTCTGATGGCAAAGAAGGCATTTTGAGTGAGTGATAAAAGGAGGAGGAAGTACTTGAATGAGAACGAAGTGGTTTGAGTGAGATATAATGTGCGTAATTTGAGTAACATATATAGCCACGGGGAGCAGAAAACAGTAAAATAAATAATGATGCTACTGCTCACTGTTTCGCCTGACTTAATACTGTAGAGAATCTGCTTTTCTTACTGTCGTGATGTGAAGGGACACTGGTTCTACTTTTCAATAACTTGTTTTCTTCTTGAACGCAATCACATTTTAATAACTTGATACAAACTTAGAGATGGTAGCAACTCTAGCCCAATACAACTCTAGCCCAATACAAACTTAATACAAACACAAGGCAGCCACTTACGTAATACATTACAAGCACAAACAACAAACTCAAAATACATTACAATTAATAAGGGAGTTTCCTAATCAGTTCCATAACGGGTTAGCCAATCGTAACGAAGTTTATACGCTTCGTAGCCAACAAAATCCTCACCGTATTCGAACAAATAACGAGAATCATATGTTGCTCGATTTGTTTTAAATAGGTTTTCGTCTTCAATTGTCTCGATAATCTTTGTGTATCGATCACAAGAATCTGCAAAATGATGATAGCCATTTGTAGTTCAACCGATGTTCATCTAGTCGGCCGAGAACGATGGTTGTTGTGTAGCCTCGTGATCAATTCCCATCTTTCTTCATATGTTAAACCCCCTCCACTCTACATTAGTTTCCATTCTCTTTTATCAACCTCAATATAGGCATTGACGAGGGCTAGCAATCCTTGGATGAAAATGGGGGACGTGTAGATGTCGATGCTTGACCACAATTACGAGGTCGCCTTACTGGAGCTGGACACGTTACTGGAGCTGGACGCGTTTCTGGAGCTGGACGCGAAGCTAGAAGCACCCGATGCTGGACCTGCAAAGGAACTTCGTCAATTTGCGTATCAGGAACTAATCCAGCTTCATTCTCGTTGACTTGACTTCGTTCATACTCATCAAATAAGCTGTCCATTTGTTCATCACTTATTTCCCAATCGGCCATAGAAAGGAACGTTGTTGTTTGAAGAGATAAAGGTTATAGAGGTATATTCATCCAGTCACATATGTATATTCATCCAGTCACATGTGTACAGTGGAGGATATGACCATACACTATAGATGAATACGACCATACCATCCATGGCTTCATTCCCACATGGCTACAGTTCACGAATATGACCATTCACAAGACAGCCATTATTTATGACCATTCATAACATGGCTACAGTCTCACCATGTACACTGTACACTGACACACTAACATGGAGCATACAAACAATTCATCATGGCTACAGTTCATGAATATGACCATTCACAAGACAGCCATTATTTATGACCATTCATAACATGGCTACAGTCTCACCATGTACACTGTACACTGACACACTAACATGGAGCATACAAACAATTCATCATGGCTACAGTTCACAAATATGACCATTCACAAGACAGCCATTATTTCTGACCATTCATAACATGGCTACAGTCTCACCATGTACACTGTACACTGACACACTAACATGGAGCATACAAACAATTCATCATGGCTACAGTCACATGAGATTGGAAAAGTGATTGATTAGTCCAAGCGCTTCCATGGTATACATATACTGGTTGGACAGTAAGGTTCACAACCACATTTCAAACTCTACACTTTGCATTCACAACTTATAACTTTCAAAATAATGTCTGGTCATTTACTGAAAGCAATAATGTTATGCGATAGCGGCTCTGAAGACGAAGCGTACGCTTCAGCTCAACAGCAAGAAGAAGAGGAACTAATACAAATCTACCATGAAGCGTACGGATCCACTAGCGGACAACACGGTGGCTCAACAGTGGGTCGAAGATACTTTCACCGGGATCATGCGGCATTTCATAAAACACTAGTAAAAGATTATTTTGCTTCAGATCCAACTTACGGCCCATCCATTTTCCGCAGACGATTTAGAATGAGTCGACCTTTATTTGTAAGAATTCTTAAAAGTATTCAGTTGAATAATAAATACTTCGTTTTTAAGCAGGACGCTGCAAAAAAACAAGGATTGAGTGGGCATCAAAAGATGACCGCAGCTTTGAGGATGTTAGCGTACGGCATGCCCGCCGATGCTCTAGATGACGCTTATCGTATTGCTGAGAGTACCGCATTGGAAAATCTAGATCATTTCTGTCAATCAGTGGTGGACATTTACGGGGATGAATACCTCCGTACTCCCAACGAAGCAGACGTTGCTAGATTGCGTGAAATGCACGAAAATCGCGGCTGGCCTGGGATGTTAGGGAGTCTAGATTGTATGCATTGGGAGTGGAAGAACTGTCCTAAAGCTTTCCATGGAGCGTACAATGGTAAAGAAAAAAAACCAACAATCATCTTAGAAGCTGTTGCATCTCATGATCTGTGGATATGGCATGCGTTTTTTGGAATGCCTGGTTCACTTAACGACCTCAATGTTATTGAGCGATCACATTTGTTTAGCGATTTGGCGCAGGGTAAATCAACTCCTGTATCGTTTACAATTGGGCACAACACATACGAGCACGGTTACTATTTAGGAGATGGAATTTATCCTAAATGGAGCACGATTGTGAAGACATTTTCAAATCCACTAACTCCGAAACAGAAAAAGTTTGCTAGTATGTAGGAGGGGCAAAGGAAAGATGTTGAGCGAGCTTTTGGGGTTCTTCAATCGAGATTCGCAATGGTTAGTAATCCTTGTAGGTTATGGAAGCGGTCGAAAATGTCTAAAATTATGTTCTGTTGTATCATTCTGCATAACATGATAATTGAAGATGAACGAGAGATGGTTTACCCAGATTACGAGTACGAAGGATCTAGACAACCCCCTCAGATGTTCCGAATTTCCGATGAACCAATTCACGGACAGTACGATATGTTTAACGCCGATAAACATGAAATATATCGTAATGCGGCACTTCACAATCGGCTTCAAAAAGATCTAATGGATCACATTTGGAACTCTTATGGCAATCAGTAGATTAAATTTCATAAGCTTTGTTTTATTAAGTTTATTTGCTTTGTAATCTGTACAATTTATGTTATGTAGTATGTTGAATTGTTTTAATGTGGTACTTATTAGTTGATACATATATACGGACATAAACAAAATAGAATATCACTACTTAATTCATACTATAAAACGCTACTTAATTCGATACAATAAAGGTTGTGCATGACTTCATAAGTCAAATACAGTATAAATGGGAATACACCACTACCTAAACTAAATTACATACGTCTTGATCCGGCCCGACTATCAACAATACGCTGTTTGTAATCCATCTAGTACTGCTTAGATAGTGGATCCATTCCCGTAACATCCTTTTCCATTACCATACTCTCTTGTTGTTCGCGCTCCAACTCGAACCTACCCCGTTCAATCTCGGTCAACTGTTTTAATATCTCCAGTTTTTCTGAACTATTTCGTAGACGATCTTCATTTTCTTTCGCATGTTTCTCGTACATCTGGGCCAAACGAGAATCAAGCTGGGTTTGAACAGCATTTTTCCTTTTCGCAGCATGTTGACCCATTGGTCTAGCATCTTCATCAATTTGGGGGTTTTCTTCTACACCCTCGTTAGAATCGTGTTGTGAAGAATCTCCTGGACTTGAAGTATACGAATTTCGGTTTGTCTTTTTCTTCTCTTTACCCTTTGATTGAACATCTCTTAAGCTCTTCGCATTACAAGAACTCCATTTGGGATTACTAACGAGTACGTCATAACAATTAGCAAACTGGTAGTAATGAGGTTTTTTATACCATTTTCTCTTGGAAATAATTTCAAGAATTGATCGTTCGCCATTCGCTTCTGAAAATGATAACGTAATAACTGTTTGTATACATTCATGCTATAGAAATGGAAAAATTATTTAACCAAATTATGGTTTTCAAGATTATTACCAGTTCGGCTTCGCCTCCCATTCCACTAGGGTTCGCAGTTCGGATTTTGTGAACTTGAGACTCGAAGAATTGGGTTTGTCGATTAATCTTTCCAAATCGACCAGTAAGTGCAGAGATTGATCTCGTCTTGGATACGTGTTTCTTGTTGTACGCAGCCATAACTTTACCCCAGAATATCTCACTGCTTTGGTCATTTCCCTTCGCCGAGTCGTTAGAAAAGTGGCAGTATATATAGCAGAGATCTTTATCTTCGTCTGCAGTCCAAGGAGCAGATGAATGAAACGATATCGGAGGAGCAGAACGAGGGATAAAATCCTCGACTGGTTGAGAATCGATATCCCAAGTATTCGAATTCATCGCTTCGTTGTACGAGTTGAATGGAAATGACATAGCTTGCTGCTTACGATTATGGGTGGAAGTAAATAAATCTGTGTGTCTTTCAAAGTGATATTCATACATGAATATATAGAAGAAATATGACCGTTTATAGCCGTTGTGGTTTATAATATGACCGTTTATAGCTGTTGCAATTCGAAAAAACGACCGTTGGAGGGGTAAGATGACGGGGGGAAGGGGGTTGGATCCTGGCGCCTACGCTGTAGGCGCCAGCTTCTGGCGCCTACGCTGTAGGCGCCTACATTGTAGGCGCCTGGATCCTGGCGCCTATACAACAGGCGCCAGGATCCGATTCAGGATCCTGAACTGGATCCTGAATCGGGGCCTTCATATTAAGGCGTAATTGCACCACTGGGTGCAATTACCTTAATATTCATCCCTGAATGGTCACCACTGGAGATGCTCAGTGTAGCTTTTGGTCCAAATGCTAACATTCAAAATTGTCTTTTGTATGTAATTTTATAAAGAATCATTGACCTGAAAAATATAGCATGCTACTGTTCACACCCTGGTTTACACTTTCGACCACCTTTATAAATTTAATATAAATGATTATTTTTTATATTCTTGTGACTACCATATCTTATTCCTTCACTCAATCATTCACCACCATACTTCTCCTAAAACAACACGTACTTCTCTACAATTTCAAACTTTTAACCCTAACAAAAACGTATATTCTTTTGTGCCTATTAGAGATGGAAGATACAGACAAAAAAGATGTTAGAATTACTTGATTTTTATTTATTTTCTATTATGATATAGAACATGTTGTTAGAGTTTTTTCAATGGTTAGGATTTTCCATTGTGATTTAGGATATTTTTTCCACTATGTTGAAAATTTCAAGTTTGGATGACATTAAATTTGACGCCGTTGTAATAGAGAATGATATTGTAAGTTTTGATTTGTAGGATTTTTATCTGTATAACTTACGTATTTTCTTTTACAAATTGATACCATTTTGTTGTCCTTTGATAGATAGAGTATTTGAATGATGATAAATTGGACGATAAACATCATGGTTGCGATAATATGATGCAAGATGTTCGATTAAATGACTCAAAAAACATAAATGTTGATTTGATGAATCGTTTCACAATCGACGAACTAAGTAATCATTTATAAAAATTAAAATTGTTAATGTGATTATGAAAATGGATTATGTTAATTTTTTCTTGAACTATTTGACTTTAGATATTTGATTCGCAGTGGAAGAACTCTAAGTGAGGAAGGAAGCGTTCGTGTAGAGGTAGGTGCTGGTGGCCTCTCCATTTTTAGGTCATGAATTTACATAGTGGCCACAAGAGGATATTTTTGAAATATTTTGGGTGTTTTTAGTTTTGGTAGCCGGAAGTGTAAACGGGAGTGTGAATAGTAGCACCCAAAATATAATAATCTAAATAATGTAAAATGCCTCGATCGGCAGACAACCACCGACCAAATCTTATTTGATCAGCGATTAACCATCACCAGACATTGGCAAATTAATATATATTGAATTGAGTGTTGCATTAATATACGTTGATATTATTTAGTTTTGGCCAACTCCAGTTGCATTAGTTCCAACCTTCTGCCCCAATCTATGTTTTTGGTGAAAGAGAGGACAGTCGACTGCTTGAATCGGAGTCGGTTTGTAAGTGTAGCTTTTGGTCCAAATGCTAACATTCAAAATTGTCTTTTGTATGTAATTTTATAAAGAATCATTCACTTGAAAAATATAATAATCTAAATAATGTAAAATGCCTCGATCGGTAGACAACCACCGACCAAATCTTATTTGATCAGTGATTAACCATCACCAGACATTGGCAAATTAATATATATTGAATTGAGTATTGCATTGATATTTGTTTATATGTATAAAAATACATAACATGACAAATTATGTTGAATGTAAATGAATATGAAAATTTTAATATATTGATTTTGCAAGTTGGATTGCACATGAGATAAACTAGTTCGTTAGGTTGTTTCTTACTAACATGATTCCCCTTGAGAAACTAAAAAGAACCACCATCGAATTATGAAAATGTGTGATCTTCGTGTGGTTCTTGTAATCTACATATATAAGAACGGGTAAATTAATTAGTCAAAGGATGAATGTAGTTAAATTAAATGAAGCATCATGTTTCTCGGCAATCATTAAACATATCATTACTTATGAAGTGACTAATTACATTTATACTTTTATCGATGAGCATTGGTATTTCTAAAAAAAGGGTATAACTGAAGAAGTACATACATCTATTTCAAACCTAAAGCAATTAACAAACTGGTAAAATGAGTGAACTCACCAAAAATAAATATGATCAAAGGGATCCTAATGAAATTATTTTAATTTATTTCAACAGAAATTGGTCTTTAAGTCTACTAGTTTTACTGTGCTTGCGAGATGCATTTGATGGATTATGTTCTTTGCTTTTATGTAATCCATAATCAGTTTTGTGGTGTTTTCGAGATGCGTTGATGTGTTATATTACTTATTATGAGCCTGAACTTCTTTGTTTTTGTGATTAATAAACACCTTTTTATGGTGCTTTTGGGATGCATTTGCCAGATTTAACTATTTGTTATAAGTTTGTGCTTCTTGGCTTTTGTATACTTCATGACCATTTTTCGTTGGTATTTTTTAGATGCATTTGATTAATGTTAACCGACCTTTTGGTCCGGTTCCCAAAAGCACACAACACACATTTGACTCAACACATCGCGTGACGCTAAAACCCGAAGTATCGCCAAAAAGCTAAGGAAGCAAGGTGGGAAAAGGTCATGCGAACTAAAGCCTCACAGCCCCTCAAAAACATGCCATGTCCTTCATCGCGAACCCTAAGTCTCGAGCCCCTCTAGCCTCGCCTCGTTTACTCTAGAATTCAACATGCCCCATGGGGTACGAACTTCGTACCCCAATAAGGGATACGAGTTCCCTAAAAGAGATAATGGGGGGTTCGAGTTTCTAAAGGCCTGGGCTTTGGGGTCCGAGATTTTCTGTTGTGGTCCCCTATTTCTACCTACTTCCACCTAACCACTCCACTATAATACCCCCAAGATCACACTTCAAAGGGGTTAGAAATTGTTTGATTTGACATCTCTTGAGAGCTCCAAGTGACCTCTTTAATGACATCTATGCTTTGAGGAGGAAGAAGAGCAAAAGTGACTTTTCCCCAATATTCATATATGATAATTATGACCTCAAAATACTTATCAATGTTTGTAAGAGGATGTCATGAGATAGTTCTAAGCTTGTAACTCTTTATTGTCAATAAAATATCAATGACTATTCCAAAGTGGATGTAGGCCTCTCAAGGGACCGAACCACTATAAATCTCTGTGTTATTTACTGCTTTCCGCATTTATATTTCCATATGAAATTATAATTCTTAAGTAATTAAAAAACTTGGGTGTTTACGACGTATTTTGTCGTCAACATTCTGGTGCTTTCACTGAGAAAACTCGGATTCGCTTCTTTGTTGCACATCACCATCTCGACTCTAACGCGCTTTAGGTTCCTCCTCTAACCTACCGCCAAGTCCGCTTACGATGGCGAAGCGACCAAAGAATGCAATGATTAGCTCTTTTGTTGCAGCCAAAGCTGGAACTTCTCAGCAGCCTCAACCGGCGGATATTCCGACCGAAGCCGATATCCTTCCTCCTGTGGACCCCGAAGCTCCTGTAACCAAGTGTAGATTCACACACTTAATTAGAGATACGAAAGTAAAACATTTGAACTCAATCAGGCATCGAAGAATAACATTGACCTTATGCGCCAACTCCAAGAAAGTCAATGCCTCGTTGCTCGACTTCAGCTTGCTCCGAACAACGCCCAACCATGGCGTACTATCTCGAAAACCTCTTCTTTCGAATCAAGGGGACTACATCAAAGAAGGAGGTTCAGCCTCATCAACAACGTTGTCGTCCATTCCAATGCTCATACCAACGGCAACGCTAATGGAAATGGAAATGGAAATGGTGATCGAACTATTGTCGTTTACAGCGAGGGAACACAGTACCATAATCGTTCCCGGTTATCAGCGATGAACCGGGTCCAAGTAACTAACCCCCTCTTAGACAGAATCCAACTATCGCCGCTCAGAAACAGGGGCCTACCTTCCAGCGGCCCATCAGACCCAAATACCGCCGAATCAGGATGCTCACCAACCTGCTCAGCCTCACCAGCCATGTCAAAACCAGACCATTGATGTTGACGATATGGAAAAGGATGACCTGGATGTACACTACAGAAGATGACCACGGAACTGAACTCCCGAAGTTCGCCAAAACCAATGGATTCCACCTGAAGATCTGCATTCAGCATATCTCCCCAATATGGCCTGAAGGATCATGAGAGATATGCGAGGGAACACCAATGACTCGTGGGATTCCCACTTGAGGCATAATCTCTTCACTAGGATCGTACACGGAGCCGAGTGGCCTCGATGCTTCAACATGCCACAGATAGCCATCTATGACAGTATGACCGATCTGTGTGCCTTCTTAAACTGCTATGAATGGTATATGGACTCCAACCGGCCACCGACGCTGTTAAGTGCAAATGCTTCCCAGTCTTCTTATTAGGCACGACCTTACTTTGGTTCTCTAACCTTCCGCTCCACTCTGTCAAGAACTTCGGCTAATTGGCCACAAAATTGGTTAAGCAATTCAGAATGCACGTTCCGACTTCAAAGAATGCCCTCACTTTTTCTAATCTTTACCAAGGACCTACAGAATCACTTAATTGCTACCTCTCGCAGTTTAATACTGCCCTCGCCGAAGTCGACGACCCGGAGCCTTGTACCATACTTTTCCAGCTTGCAAAGGGTGTCCTCCCTACTTCTGAGTTTGGAGCATGGATCGACATAAAATAGCCTAAGAATCTTGACGCTTTCTATGAAAAGGCCGGACAGTTCTTGTGCCAAGAAGAAGCAAGACATAATCGAGCTGCTCGGACCAACCATTCCAATAATCTGTATGCCGACACCACTGACGACAACACCAAAGGGAAACAAATTAGAGAACCCTTCGACAAAGATAAAGGAGAACTCCCCTACAAACCAAAGACGAACAACGACAGGCAGGGCGGTCGCAACAACTACCAGGCTACAATAAATCCCAAGAAGTCCGATCGCTACCAAACTTATGGGACCTACACTCCATTGAATCAAGACTTGGAGACAATCTACTTGGAAACATCCAATACGCTCCAATATAAGAAGCCGAATACTAGGGAATCCACTAACCGAGAGAAGAACTCTGGCAGATACTGTCGATACTACATATATGGGCACAATACTAATGATTGTCATCAACTCAGGGACGTGATTGAAAAGCTCATCCGTAAGAAGCGCTTGGAACAGTACGTTCAAGACCTTGTTCCTCTCGAAACAACCGCGGGTCCTCCTACACCTGCACCTCCAACACCTGCCAATATGGCCCTAGGTTTGTCCAACCGAAGGCGAGGTATCGTGATTAACACTATCTGTGGCGGGCCTTACCCCACGCATCAAAGCTTCCGAAAAATGGAAGATTGCGTAAGATCTTTCAAGCAGCCACCTACAAAGCTTGCTCCACTCTGGACGAGTCCATCCCCGCCAAACTTCAGAAAATAATGTGGGACGATATTGTCTTTCGCGAAAGAGAGTTTACAAGAATTAAGATTTTAACCACAAACCCTCTCGTTATCATAGCTCAGATCAGCCACGCCTTCGTTCGAAAAATACTGATCGACTCGGGAAGCTCGGTCAACATCATCTTCAAGGCGGCCTACAATCATATGAAGTTGGAGACCAAAGAATTGAAACCCTGTCATGCCATGATCCACGACCTCAACCGATCTTCCAACTACCCCGTAGGCATGGTTGACCTAGCCGTAGAACTTGGAGATGGGGATCGAAGCCGGGTCTGAATCCTCATCTTTGTGGTTATCGACATCGTCTCCATACAATGTCTTTTTTGGACGTCCCTTCCTTGCAGAATTCCGAGTCTGGATGTCAAAATGGTCTCTCCAAATGAAGTTCCCCATGGAAAACGGGATCGGTACAGTCAAGGGTGATCAAGCAACAGCTCGAGATTGTTACGCAATAGAATGGAAGAACGCACGTAACAAGGATAAAGGCAAGACTGTGCCCTGCCTTTTTGCACCAAGACCGTCTCCGCATAGCAATCAAAGGCGTTTTAGCCTTGGCTCAGATGCCACTGCTGTCTTTCTGACGATCTCGATCCAAGGGAGGATGAAGATCCCGACTCCGAAAGGGCCACCCCAGTCGAACCTACCGTGGATGTTTTGATCAACTATGACGACCTGTCAAATGTTCTTGAAAATTGGATCGTAACTCCACCCGCAACAAAAGAAAATCTTGTAGAATTAATAAGGACCAACCTAGACATGTTCGCTTGGACCTACTCTGACATGTGTGGCATCGACCCCGCGATCGCTTGCCACAAGCTATCTCTCGACCCCTTACAACCTCCGGTCAAACGGAAACATCGATTCTTGGGAACTGAAAGATCAAGCGCACTTAAAGAAGAAGTAGATAGGCTCCTCAACAACGATTTCATCCGAGAAGCCTACTACCCCGAATGGATCTCCAATCCAGTCCTGGTCAAGAAAGAAAATGGCAAGTGGCGAACGTGCGTCGATTTCTCTGACTTGAACAATGCATGTTCCAAAGATAACTTCCCACTTCCGAAGATCGCCGGCTTGTTGACTCGACCGTCAGATACTAGCTCTTATCCTCCATGGACATCTGTTCGAGCTACAATCAGATATCGATGTACCTCCCCAACCAGGATCATACCTATTTCATAACCAACCTCTGACTCTACTACTATCAGGTTATGCCTTTCGTTCTCGAGAATACGGGGACCACTTATCAACGACTGGTCAATCCCATTTTTAAGGACCAGATGTAAAATCAACGGAGGTATACGTAGATGATATGCTTATAAAATCAAAAATATCGAGCGACCACGTCCGCAGCCTCTCCGAAATGTTCGATGTCCTCCGCCAGTATGACATGAAACTCAATCCCTTGAAATGCTCTTTTGGAGTTGCATAAGGAAATTCTTGGGTTTCGTTGTCAACTCCCGAGGCATCGAAGCCAATCCAGACAAGATCAAAGCTATTTGGGGCATTCAAGCCCCTCAGAACATCAAGGATGTTCAAAGTCTAAACGGGAAGGTTACCGCTTTAAATCGATTCATCTCCAAGGCCACTAACAAATGCATTCCCTTCTTCGATTTGCTTCAGAAAGGGAAGTGCAACTTCGCATGGACCTCAAAATGTGTCGCTGCATTCGAGGACCTTCTGAATCACTTAGAATGACCACCTATCTTATCCAAACCTGTGGATTACGAGGACTTATATGTTTATTTGGTTGTTTCCATGCGGGCAATCAGCTCAGCGCTTGTTCGCATGAAGATCGTGTCCAACGACCCGTTTACTACATCAGCAAGAGATTGATAGGGGCAGAAAAGAACTACCAAAAGCTCGAGAAACTAGGCTACTGCTTGTTGATCTCCTCCCAGAAGCTACGACCATACTTTCAGTTTCATCCCATAAAAGTCTATATTGACTAGCTGCTACAACAGGTTCTACAGTGACCCGAGGCATCCAGACGACTATTAAAGTGGAATACATAGCTGGGTCAGTTCTAAATCACATTCTTCCTTCGTCGAGCCATCCTCGGACAAGCTCTCGCCGATTCCATAGTGGAGTTAACCATCCCCGAGGAGTCTCCTCTAGAAAACATTAAAGCCCCAGACATTCAATGGAAGTTGTTCGTGGATGGGTCTTCCAATAATAAATGCTCTGGCGCCGCAGTCGTGCTCATCACACCAGAGGGGCGCCCAATATGCTATGCTTTAAAGCTTAACTTCCCTACTACCAACAACGACACAGAATATGAGGCCTTGATAGCTGGACTTAGAATCACAATCAAACTTAACATTAAGGTCATCCAAATCTACTCTGACTCGCAGCTCATCGTGCATCAGGTACAAAGGGAATACCAAGCAAAGGGGGCACGACTCGCTCCCTATCTTGCTCAGGTTTGCGAATTGCTCTCCAACTTCGACTACTACATCATCACGCATATCCCTCGAGAGCAGAATGAAAAAGAAGGCCCGTTAGCCAAGTTAGAAAGCTCTGAGGATGCACAGCTCATCGGGCTTGCCTTAATTGAAGTATTTGACTCTTCGAGAATTGATCAGATGCAGACCGATTTGGTAATGACAACGGAGACCAGAACCGAGCCTGAGTGTTATATGACACTAATTAAGAGTTGTTTACAACATGGAACCCTTCCGAGACGTTACAAAGAAAGATGAGCGCTCACTCGCCAATCATCTCGTTACATCATCCTGGATGGAGTGCTCTACCGTAGAGGTTTCTCTGTTCCACTACTCCAGTGCGTAGCCCATGACGACGTCGATCATATACTGATAGATGTACACGAAAGAGAGTGCGACGACCACACTAGGGGAAAACCCTAGCAAGAAAAATCATCAAACACGGCTACTTCTGACCCACACTCGATGAAGGCGCCACAAATTATGCCCGCAAGTGTGACAAATGCTAGCGCTTCTCAAAGATCCCAAGAGCCTCGTCTACCGAGTTAACACAAATGGTCAGCCCATGGTTGTTCGCCATGTGAGGGATAGACATCATCGAGGCTCTTCTGATGGCCAAAGGTAGGGCACGTTACGCCATCGTCGCGGTTGACTACTTCACTAAATGGGCGGAAGCCAAAGCGCTCGCTACGATCACCACCAAGAAAGTAATAAACTTCGTCATCTACAATATCATCACCCGCTATGGACTCCCCCAGGGCATCATCTCAGTTAATGAAACCTAGTTTGAGAGCGCAGATTTCAAGACTTTCTGTCAATGGCATAACGTCAAAAAGAGATTCTCGGCGGTAGCTCACCCTTAGGCCAATGGGCAAGTCGAGGCTGTTAACAAAGTGATTAAATCCATCATTAAGAAGCGATTGGAAAAGGTCGAAGACTTATGGGGAGACGATCTCCCTTTGGCCCTATGGGTCTACCGGACCACCCATAAGTCAACGACCAGCCATACTCCATTCGCCCTTGCCTATGGATCCGAAGTCGTCATCCCTATTGAGCTAAAGCTTCAATCTTATAGAGTTACGTATTATGTTCCGAAAACCAATAAAGACTTACTTCTGGAATCGCTCAATTTGCTTGAGGAAAAAAGGAGCGAAGCTAAGCCTAGAGCTGTCGCCCGGTGTCAACGAGTAGCCCGATACTTCAACTCTAAAGTCCGTTACAAGGATCTCAATATCAGCGAACTCGTCCTGAAGCAGATCTTACCCCACACCGACTGGTTTTAGTCCTCGCTAGGAAAAGGTCCATACGTCATACAACATAAGCTCAGAGATGGGACTTTCAAGCTAGCAACCATAGACGGAGTCTAGCTCCGAAGGGCATGGAACAACGAACATATCCGTCGTTGCTTCACATTACTTAGTGTACAATTTTTTTTGCTTTACAATAATGTTTTGTTTTCTTGAAATTTAAGGCATTGTAAAGGCTGTTACTGCCTATGTTATTGGTACAGATGATGTTTGTTTCCCTGTGTCCTCTCTATGTTTACTTCCTGCATGACATGTTTCATTGACCATCACCACTGGCTTGCACACGTAAACACTCGAACATTGGATCGACACCCTGAGCATAAGAGCCGGTACCACCACTCAAGCCTCAGAATAATAATGAGGACAAACACAAATGGCCTCGATTCGGCACCCCAAGCAAGGGAGCCGGCAACACCACTCGAGTCCCGAGCCCGCAGCGCGACCGAATATAAACAACTCTACTCAAATCTCGATGCGGCATCGAGACCGAGCATAAATCGTTCTGCTCCCAAGTCTCCGGACTTAGGGGCAGCCCACTAGCCAAGCTAGTGTGATACCGACCACTCCCACGGCTCCATCCGACCCATCGGGTCAGGATCCGGGTACCTCTCGAACCTCGGCCTAGCACCGAGAGCGAGTATAAATCATTTCGTTCCTAAGCCTCCAGGATTGGGGGCAGCCCCTCGGCCATAATCCGACCCACCAGGTATGGATCCGGGTACCCTTTGGCGAATAAATGACGCCTTCATGCTCTAAACCCAAAGGAACAACGGGAGAGCAAAAAGTCGGACGAATCGCGATGTCCACGCCTTCTCATGACTTAGGACAAATGAACTCGGGGCGATCGAAGACATGAGGCACCTGACCTGGATTCCACGCACCCCGGAACTCCTAAACAAAGGAAAACCCACGTTCAGAACTAGCGCGCGATCCCCGTGCGATCAGGACTCCCCCAGGATGGGATCACCAATCACATTTCTGTTCGTGTAACAATAAGTACGTTTCTGCAAGTACAAGACGCTGGAAAACATAAGACGAACATTCGAACACTTAACATGAAATGCAATTTAATTAACTAATATTTCCTTTTTCACACATCCAAAACAAACTACATATCTAATATCTTTTCTTTCTAATGACAGGGTGTACATGAAAACCAGATTGTGCCTTTAAGGAACAAAAGTGAGGGTTGTACTCGCGTATACTATTGGTCTACATTACCAAAATATTAATAACATCTATGATAAGTACTAATGCTACTCATCTTTCTTTTCTTCTTTTGTACAGATTCAACATTAGGCGGGTCTCCGGTGGTGGGCCTCTTCTTCCAGAACCGCTCCTGCTTCTCCCACCTCTTCTCTTCGGGGGAGTGATGGACTCATGAGAGATTGAGGTGCGCCTTCATCCTCACCACTGGTAATATCCATGATCTCTGTGGGGCTAATGTATTTTAAGGGATTGGGGGCAGCACCAGAGATGAGGGCCAACACAGCATCACCCTCTCCCAGTGCTTTCTTAGCCTTTAGCTCCACTTTCTTCTTAGACTCTTTGGCGGCTCTCCGATCGACTAGCTTCTTGGATTTAAGATTCACGATGTCATCAGCCTTGAGCTTCTCATAAGTTGTCACGGCTCTCTGTTTGGCAGCAGCATCGTTCTCATTCTTCCTAGCCTTCGCGGCAGCTCTCTCCTTCTTAGCCTTGTCGGCGGCTCTCTTCTTCCTTGTCTCTTTGGCAATCCCCATCTTCTCTGCCTCGGCATCGACCTTCTCCTTCGCCACTACAGCAACGACTTTTTCTCTATATCCCACCTAACCTTGGCCTATGCCTCCAAAATGGCAGCCTCATCCTTCCTCCTCTTCTCCTCCTGCTCTTCGGACCTAGCCACCATCTGAGCTTTTTGTGCCTCCACCATTGCTTGCATCATCAGAACGTTCGCCACCACGGGGCCGGTCACATGGATACTCTGGTCATCCATAACCTCTCCTTCCTCCAAAAGGCCCTTATAGATATGGGATCCTAGTTCGACATATGAGAACGTGTCCACCTGACCGCTTCCCTCTCCAAACTATATATCTTGTAGTCTTAGCCCAGATTCTATTGTTTGGGGAAGCATGGAAGCAAAGCCTGGTGTCATGTCCGCTCCATGAAGGGCTTCACAGTAAAAACACAACCTTTTAGTCCATGAATTCGGTAATCACATCACATTCGGGTATTCGCGGTAATGAAAATTTACCTCCAGAAAGAAACAGTGTAGGTATGATAGGAAGTGTGTTCGCTGTAGTAGTCAAAGTAGATCCAAACATTCCTAATCCTGGATGCTCGGGATCATATCTATTTAGGTAGGAACTGGGATAGCAGGACCACTAGTTGTGGCGGATGCTAGAACTGGTGGCTGATAGGAA
This sequence comes from Allium sativum, assembly GCA_030737875.1. Lineage (NCBI taxonomy): Eukaryota > Viridiplantae > Streptophyta > Magnoliopsida > Asparagales > Amaryllidaceae > Allium > Allium sativum. The sequence goes on from CM060910.1 coordinate 833,795,695, forward strand.
CTTTCCTCCGCGGATGCCTCGGCAACGACTACGCTTTCAGTAGTTACAAACTTTTTCATTTCAGCAATGTGCTTTGCCAATCTCTCCCTCTCGGCGTCCTCTTGTAATAGTCTTCTCCCTTCCTCTAGTTTCTTACGCTCCTCCTCGTTCAGGTGATCTATCATCGGTTGATTCGCTTCCTTAGTACCAACCTCGGTCTCATCCTTCTCTTTCTTAACTGCCTCCTCAGCTCGGCTACCTCCTCCTGAAGTTTATGAGTCCCCTCGTTCTTGTCCTTCAACCTCGCGTTCCCCTTCCTCAAGGCCTCGTTATCTATTTGGAGTTGGGATACCCTTTCGTTGTCCTTCTCCAGATCGGAGTTCACCTGCACCAGCTCCACTTTATCCTTTTTGAGGGTCGTTTTCTCAGTTGTTGGTTAGGCCATTGTATCCTTGAAAGTTGAATTTGCATGCTCCGCCTCCTTCTTCGGCTTCTCAAACGTCTCCTTCATCTCCGCTGTAATGACAAAAAAGGGTTAACGTTCGAGTGGGGCACCGCAAGCAAAGAAATGATAACAATAGAGGGTTAAGCCTCACCAATCTCTTTCTCTAAGTTTCAGATGGTGGTCCTCTCAGCATCGATAGTTAGCCCCTGACTCTGGATTTCCACGTTCTTTTTTCTAATCAAGTCCGAGAGGTGCAAGGAGTACTTGGTAAGCTCTTTAGCCTGGAAATATGCAGCTCTCACCTGCATCCACACTTCTTCGGTGTCCGCCTAGGGAGTCGGACTAATATCGGGAAGGAACACTAGCTCGTCGAAATAGTGTTGGGGGGCTTCTACTTTAGCAACGCTTTCCTCTCCTCGACAGAAAGCTCTTGGATCTCAGGCACGATCAGATCCTGCTTCTTCTTCTTCTTTGTCATTTCCTTCTTTCTCGAATAGCCAAGTGCTGACTCTTTCACTTTAGTAACTTGAATAGGAGTCGAAGATGCAGTGTGAGGAGCAGCTGTCGACAAAGAATGCCTTGTGCCCACTACATCAAACTGAAAGTCTATCCCAGATGTCCGAACAGTAGGTGGAAGAGTTGAAGATCGTCGAGATCGGTCTCTACAGCGGTATTCGCCGCTGGGATCATATGAATGCGGAGATTCGTCGAACAAGCTAGTCTCTCTACGGAAGCTATCAAGGAAAGCACTTCTCGAGGGTCGGTAGCTCCCTGATCCATAACATCAGCCGCCGCCTTTGCCTCTAGCCATATCTCCTGCCAGAGAAACAGTTTAGAGTCAGGTACTCTACACGTATGAACAGATGCTGTGTCATGCAGTGTATATGAATGTGCATCCTAAGTGTCCTCTCAACGGACCACATAACAGTCCTCTCGAAGAAGCGAACTCCTCCGCATCTAAAGCTAGTTCTTCCATACTTGCCGTACCAAGCCAGGGAGACAAGTCTAGCGGGAGTTTATTAAGCTCATCAAACTGACCTTCTTTCTTGAGCGAGACGACAATTTTTGAGGGAGTTGTTGTAGACTGCGACCTGGCCAATGCTCCTACCCATGCCTCGTCTATTGTAGGCAGAACAGAGGAACCCGATGGGTCCTTATCCCTGGCAACTACCTCCTCATCGCCAATCTCGCCTCTGCCAATTCCCTCCAAAACCTTCGCGGCCTTGCTTGATTTAGACCCGACATGGGGCATCTTCCTCTTCTGACTAGGAGAACCGACTCCTTTCCCAGCCTCTGCTTTCTTCCACCATCGGCGACGGCTGGCCTAATTATCACTCGATCATCAGAGAGCAGCCCTACACGATGAAGGTGGTCCTGGTTTAGAATGCTCTTGGTGGAACATGACTCAGCCGGAATCACCAACAAGGATTTGAGACGTTGTTGACACTCAATGTTTGTAGGCGCCCCAGGATTTCCTATCGTACAAAAACGAAGTCAAACGTAGGTCACTAAACCTGCGAGTTTCAAAATAAAAATAAAGCAGAATGCTTACATCCTTCCAACCATCTCCTCGCAAATCCATGACGACAGTGCACAAAGAACCAGTCGTATTTATACATAGTCAGCTTGGGACGTTTTCCATTAAAGAACTTGGTATTCCTCTTCAACTGAAACAAATATCGGATGTCCTCTCCGCTGGGTTCTAGCTACAGGTACTCCCTGTAGAGAACATAGGTACCCATGAGGGAATCATCCGCATTTGGATGAAGCTACGATGGCATGAGGTGAAAGTGGTGCAGCATATCCCGAATAAAATTGTTAGCCGGGGGTACACACCTAGTAGCGCATACCTTCCTGTTCCAGGTAGTATACCCCTCTGGTAGAGTGTGAGCTCTATCATCCTTTCCAGACATAAGAACGTCTCTTTCGTGAATGCGGAATTGCAACACCATGCGCCTTACAACAGTTGCATCCATGTTCGAAGGCACTGAATCAAAAGGATTTTCAAATATAACCGCATCCGCTAACATATCCGGCGCCACCAGCATGTATCCCTCAACAATATCCATGTGCTCTGCCTCCTCATGCATAACCAGAGAATGACGCCTTTTCGGTTGCTCCTCGCGATCGGACACCTCCGACGAACTTGCCACCTAAGAAGGAGTGGGAGCTCCGGAAGTCTCAAGCTCGCTGCCCATCGAGCTAGCATCGCTAGTGGAGTCAAATGTGTGTAACGAAGGTAATGAAGCCTCGACTTCCGAGGTCTGCTATGTCATAGACCTTGTCTTCATTGCTAGCTATACTTTTAACATACTAGAATTAGACATCGTAGTTGTATAACTTGTACCCCTCATGTTGGTGCAAGCTAACGGGTGCGTACATTGTTGTGCAGTGCCATGCTAATACAGTTTATGATCTGATAACTTGGGCCACAACGACGATCACAAGTCCCAGGAACTATGACCATCATCGCACTCGACCAACATTACTGGATTCGCATTGAATCGTGACTAAATTATGATTGGAATCGATGAAACGTAGTCAACTACTCTATAAGTTCGATTACAGTCCGAGTATATATGTTATATTCCTATGTCTCGGGCAGAATCAACAATTCAAATATGGTTACAACGAGCATCGATTTAGTGTCACGAAGGCAACATGGACCCAGGGGCGAGTCGTCCGGAAGTCGAGTCTCAAGTAGGAAAGGTAAAGTGTGTCGGAGGGGAATCAAAATGTCGTAACCCTCGGAGATCTCGTACCCCTTAGGGGGTACGAAAATCCGCGTCCCCTACGAGGGTATGAGAATTCATATTCCCCTGAGGGGTATGAAGATTCGTATCCCGAGGGGGTATGAGAATTCATGCCCCTTATAAGGGGTATGAAAATCCGCATTCCCACTTAGGGGTACGAGCCCTAGTAATTCCGACCACGCATCTCGACTCCCCCTAATACAACACTTTCCCTCGTCTTATCCACTTACAACTCAACTCCCTTCCTCTCTCTCGTACCGGATCCATTTCCCATAAAGCTCCACACCAGACTCGAGTCCGAGAACATGATCTAACACCCCACTCTCGAGCTCCACTTCTAGGTTTCGAATCAAAACTCGCAATCGACCCCCTAGGACTTCTTGTCGAGTTCAAGAGGCTCGACAAAGCTCAAATCCGATCGATTCTCAGTCGTCGACCTCAAGACGAGGACCCATCACCACGCTCGAACCCGAGTCATTGCACGAGCATCAAAATCAGACGATCTCTACCTCACTTGTCTTCGGGTTGAATGTTCAAATGTTTCGAATTCTAGGGTTCAAAATCTCGAGTTCAATGGAAGCGAAAATAAAAACAAGAAGAGAACGAGAGAGTGGGGATGGGAGTTCATATTCATAGAGAGGGAAAGGGCCGAACTCGCTTACCCTTCGTGTTCCATGATGGGACATGAATTCTCGTACTGCACCGGAATACGAGATTTCGTAACCCCGTTTGGGGGTACGAAACTCTCGTATCTCGAACGTGGATATGAATACCTCCAAAGAAAAAAAAGAAAAAAAGAGGAAAAAATTATACATATATATGCGTAGTTATACATATATGTATTTATTAATGTGCACGTATGCTTCGCAATGTACCATCGCGACACCACACGTTTGTGTGCAGACATGTGCATGCATACGAGATAGCATATGTAGAGAACGAACATTCGCGAACATGCACTTGCGTACATTCCTTTTCACTCTGCATATGTTACTTATCATTTCTTACTTCTCGTGACGCCGTGCAAGGTAACACAAAAAATGTGTAAGCATAAGAAACGACGTCATAAAAATGACAACTCGTTTACGATCACAAAGTAAACGAGGTCAGCAATTAACATTTATTTTCATGAGTATACAAGAAAATCGATGATTTAACATAACATTTCTTCCAACTCAAAGCACATTATGTCAAGACAAGACGTACTTTTGGGGGCAAATGTTAACCAACCTTTTGGTCCAGTTCCCAGAAGCACAAGACACACTCGACTAAACACATCGCGTAATGCCAAATCCTGAAGTGTCGCCAAAAAGATAAGGAAGCAAGCTGGGAAAAGGTCATGTGAACTAGAGCCTCACAGCCCCTCAAAAACTTGCCATGTCCTTCATCGCGAACCTGTAACGTCCCAGAAATTTTGATAACTGGAATGTAAACTGTAGTGAAGATTTAATTATTAATGATCATTTTTATATTGATACTGGAGTTAGAAATTTAAAATTGAATATATTGTTCCGAGTTGAATTGAATTCAATATTTAATTCCAAATGGTTGGTTGAGGATCAAATATTTATTGTAGAATATTTGAATTGAATCTGAAATTTCACTGAAAAATATAAATGGTTAAATTTGAAAATAAACGTAGTAGGCATTAACTAAATTAGAGATTTTATTTGTTAAAATATATTGAAAATTGGCTTGGATATGTGTATATTTGTACATGTGAATAATTAAAATTTCAAATTTCAAATTGGGAATAAAACGGAGTTGGTGGTGGATGAATGGAATAAAAACCGTGAACCGATAAATGATTTTAAAAAATAAATTAAAATAAAGTCGTACACAAATGGAGTCAGATTACAATTAAATTAAATTAATTGGATTCAAAACGTGAAAACGAAGAGGTACATATACTTTTTGTCGCAATTGGAGATCTCTTGACGATACATATAGTGAGCGTTCGACGGTAGTTTACGGTATGGATTCACACGTTACACGGTGATTTGCGATAAAATTTTATTATTTAATTAAACCCAAATGTCTCCTACACCAGTTAAATTTATGCAGACCTAACGGTTGATTTCTGCGGCTACCCTATAACCTATGACGGAACATTGTTTTTATTCCCTAATATTTCCTTTATAAAACAATCACCTTGCCCTCATTCATTTCCTCTAAGCAAATTTCTTTTTCCCCTTTCAGATTTTAATGGCCAAAGCCAAATTTCCCCTTTCCCCTTTTTATTCAATTGCCGAAAACATTTACTCCTCCCCAAATTAAATTTCCAAAATCAGAACTTTACCCTAAAATAGGAATCCTCCTCCGTTCTTCCTGTCACCATCGCGATTCGAATTATTTCCCTAAATTAGTTTTTGCCACCACCAGAACTAGTCGCTCCGCCTTCTGCTAACTACAACCGCCACTGCAAAGCCTCAGGCAACGGCTCCAGCACCGTTCGAGTGTGTTGCTCCACTGTCCATCGCTGCAAAGTCACTTCACCCACTGCATCATTGTTGCGGCAACTCTTCCATTAAGCCCTGGCTGTGACCAACAATCGTCTGCGTTGCCTGCGTCATTTTCTTCACGGTTTCAAGGTGAGTTTTAAAAAAAAACTCACAATTTACTTGGTTCAAGAGCTTAACTTCGGTATTAGCTGAACTAATGGGTTTGATTGTGTTTGAGTTTTGTTCACAGTTTGCCTTATTTCAACCCACTGTTTCAACGCCAAATAAGAAATGCACTATAATAGTCTAAGCTGGTCGGGTTTCTTAAAAAATTGCTTAGTCATGATTTGAAAATTTGTCCCCATTCTTTTAAAATAAGTTATGCAAGCAGGGTCATTACTACTTGGACCAACAGTAATGTAACAATTGAAACATGTACTGCTTGGACCACCTATTCACTTCCTAGTAACAATCTTATTGACTGATGATGGAAGATGCTCAAAGGATAAGAGTCTTACCTAGTAACAATCCGGAAATTGAATAAACATTTATCTGTGAATATATATAGTATAAATGAAGATCTATTAAAAGGGTGTATCGTCTCCTGTGGCATTCAAAGTGTAATTCCGCTGAATCAACGATTGTTTTTCCGCCTTTTTGAACCCTTATGATTGAGACATGCGATGTGAGACTCTTGTCATTAAGAAATCGAGCAGGGTCATTACTGTTTGCACCAATAGTAATGACCATACAGTGGGATGCAAACAGGGTAAAAACAGACTGTTTTCAAACTAAATTGTATAAGGCTGAAACATGTGCTTCATCCTTATGAATACACATGTATTGTTTAAAGTTGACACTTTAGGTTAGTATCACATTGTAGGCTTCAATTAATGACATTCTATTATGAAACACACTTTGCTATATCTCATATTTCAAAATATTTATTTTTATTTAATAAAATAGCAAGTTAATTGGTGTGTGTTCTGAATATAAAGATGTCAATGGTCGTGTTATTTTTATATAAAGTTATTTTGTCAGTGGCATTGATAATAAAAATTATGTTGACTTAATTTCTTTTGTGAATGCTGGATATATGAAAATGCAGATCTTGTATATGCTAGGGATTGGATTGCTAAATAATTGTGTATGTAAACATAATTATAGGTCAAGGCCACCACTTTGACTTTACTAGTTCACATATTGCACCCGAATTTACCAGTTTAATTGAGCATGGGTTTAGCCTGCCACTCTGAATTTGATAGTTTACATTGGTCATGTGGACTTGAGACACCTAAAATGACTAGCATATTTGAACATGTGTTAAGTCATAAATGTCTGCTGCCAGTTTCCTTAAAGATTTCATTTATTTCACGGAGTGTACTAGTTCTCACCTTATAAGCTGAAATTATTTGAAACCAAAAGAACTGTAGTTAAACTCCAATAAAACCAATACCAACACCATTCATGCACATATATAAGAATGTAATAAGTAGGCCATAACATGAAGAAATAGAAGAAGGCAAAATAAAATATAAATAAATATGGCTTGACCAAATTTTTAATGCTACTATTGCATACGTAATTTTAATGTGAGTAAGATTTGTGGTTCAAACATGTAATTTGAGATAAAGCTTCATAATATTCCAAAAGTAATCATCTCATATGAAGTAGTAATGATTACTACCTGCATATTCAAAATAGGAAACATTATCGCTGCTTTGCGTTAAATTAGCAGGTTCATTTTTTTCCAATCGTTCCAATATATCTAAACTGACATATGATTTTATTATAAGGAAAGATTGATAAATTTATGAGACTATTTGACAATGTATAACATTTAAAGTACAAACTAAAGGCTGGTGTTGGTTTCATAATATATATCCGAACAATGGGTTTCTTTAATGTGATAAATTGGGTTGCCTTATAATATAAGCTTATAAGGTGTTAATTCATAAATACATAAACGATAAAAACAAATGACCATTTACGTGTTTGTGAGGTCATGTATTGTTGCATTGGTTTATTGGTTCATCTTGTTGAAACTGGAAACGCATGAAATAAAGCACATATGAACTACCGATTCAATTCTAATAGGAGACTATCATAAGTATATAGGTTATTCTAGGATATTTGTAAACCCGGTATTTCGTAGTGTTGCATTTCTAAAGTCTGTAACCAGGTTTTTCATACAGAATCGGATTTGGCCTATATAGTACTTTTATTCAACTTAGGCCGTTTGGTTCCCATGGTTTGGATATTTTAATTGTGTGCTTACTGGTGCATGGTTTTAGAAGTGCATGTTAACACCATGTCCATTAAAAACAGGTTACTACACTTGAATTAGACACATTATTGACATTTGACACGCATGCACATGATTGCTGTTTTTTTTGTGATCTTATATATATATATATATAATAGATGTTGAATGCTTTTAAATAAATAGAAAAAGGAGAAGTTCAAGTGTTGAGTAACAAATATAGTATTTTATATGTAGATAATAATATGAACATCTTTGTTGGTATTAAATCAAAGGTAACTTTGAAGGATGGTAGGGTAGTCGATTGCATGTTACATTTAAAGTCTATGGACTTGATCTAATAACAGGAGGAAACAAAATTAAACTTGACTCTCAATTATTGTTTCATCTACAGGATTTGTTGTCTCTTTCTACGATAAAGTCATAACGTTTTTATATTGACAGAACTGAAGCTTCTCTTATTTTATTTTATTTCGCACTAAAGAAATCATGGTTACTATATTAAGCTAAGCATATAGTTTGAGATGGAAACTATTGGAAAGAAGATGCCAAGACTAAATTTCATGGAAATAAATACACCGCCAGCAACCTGAATATTTCAACATAAATTTTGGCATAATACATAATGTGAAACAAATAAATTTTAACATAATACATAATGTAAAACATGGATTACCCTTGTTGCACCGGCTATGCATATCCATGCAAATGTGGTTTGATGCCGGACCGGCTCGACTGTGTGACCACCTGTGCTTGTACATTTGCTACATATGTAACTCACATACATGTACACAACAAAATACTTGTTGCTGGATTTTTATTTATTGATATGCTATATTTCGGCAGTTCTCATGGGTTCGATGTGCATAGAATTAAAATTTTTGTAAAATTTACTATTTTATATTCAGTTCTATTGAAATTAATTTACTTGAACAAATGATTAATCCTGACTCGAGTGTTTTATGTTCTTGCATGGAACGCTCGGGTCAGACCCGAGCAGTACCAATTTAAAGATCACAACTTAGGATTCGAAGATTGGCGAAGCTGGGAATTCCAAAGATGGCGCGCTCTGAAGATCTTAAACCAGTAAATATTTTTTTCTTGTATTTAAACTTTGTTTCGATACCGCTGTAAAGAAAAATTCTTGTATTCAAAAATTCCGATTAATATATAAAAGTTGATTTTCGCTGTTCAAATACTGTGATATTTATTCTTTATTTCTCTGTGTTGATTCTATTTTAAACTTTGTAAGCTAAATAACAAACCGTCGGTTTGGACATTTTAAGTTGGTTTAGTCACCAGGTTAAAGCGGTCAAAAAGGCGGGACGTTACAAGTGGTGTCAGAGCTTTGGTTTATTCAAAGCTTAGCTTATCAAGTTTAAATGAGTAGGATCAACGCTAGAAAATCAAATTTTGAAAAATAGTTTCGAAATATAAATTTTGAAAATGGAAATAATTTTAAAGTAAATTTGAAAAAGGAATTTGTTTTGGAATTATTTTATATTTTGGAACTGATACAGCGGAAACAAAACTTGGTTTGAAATTCTAAATTTTGTTCGGAATCCCCAGTCTTTGGATCCAGGCTTGCGAGAGCTAATCTTAGATAAGGTAATCAACGAATGATATCAATGGAAGATAAGTATAAGGGAATCAACGAATCAAATTATCTGATTGTGTATTTTGGAATTCAAAGATAACTAAATGGATTGGAAATGAGAATTCAAATAAGAATTGAATAAAAGGGGAAAATTTGAAACCATTTCAAAGATGAACAGATAAATTTTATTTCGATGTTCGGAATATGAATTAATGAAAGTGAAATAAAAGGGTTATAATCGTAATTCGATTATGTTAAATTGTATTACTCACTTAGCAAGATAAATTGTAATTGGTTTCAAACCAATGAGGTATAATCGAATGTATATGAATTCGATAGTAAGATATAAACCAGTTAATTAACAAGAAGTGAATCATAAACAAGAGTTATAAATGAAGTGAACCGTGAATAAGATTAAGAGAAGTATGAATGAAGATTTTAAAGATATTTGAAGGAAATCAAAGCTAATTTGGTGTGGCGAGTCAAGATTTCTATAAAAGGAATAATATTCACTTTTTAGAAGTGAACGACGTTGAAAGTAAAAATGTTGCAAATAAAAGTGAAGATAAAAGAAATGGAGTTGACTAGTACAGTGAAATTATTCTGAAGCTCAGAATATAAATCAAATGAGATTTTTCCGAAGTTCAGAGTATATATTATTGAATAAGTGATTATTCGAAAGAAAAATTATTCATGTAAAATTTTAGGGAAGTATTATTTAAATCAAAATTTAGTGTGTTATTAATTAATTGTTTATATATCCAGATTAATGAATAAGTATATTTTAAAGTAAAATATTTCAAATGTGTGAATTATTGTTACAATCAACGATTATCGTGAAGGAAATAAATTCTTAACTTAAAAACAGAAATTTTGAGAATAAATGTTTTGTTGGTGTTTGAAGTGGTGAATTTTATCTATTTCGAAATTAATAATGTTGTTCAGTTAAAGGTCTGAAAGGTAATTGTACCCCGACTCGACTGACTTCATTGTTGACTAAGAAATGGTTAACGTTCGATAGCAAGAATTGGTTAAGTGAAGTGAGCTAATGAGTGTCAGCAGAAAATGGGAATATCGATGTTTATTTAACATCCGTTTTAATTGAAATAACGAATTTAGAAATGTTTTTATGAGAGTAAAGTATATTTTCGATGGAAAATAAAGATGTGAATATATGGAAATATTAATAAGAGATTTTCTAGAATTATAGAAAATAAATGTGATAATTGGAAATGTTTTTCAAAGGATCATGAGAGACTAATGGGGCTTGATAAATCAGAACGGCAAGAACTGAAAAACAAAGAGCCGCACAACAATAATGAAGGATGGAAAAACGTAAGAGAAATAGATTTGTAAATTGAATTCGTGAATTTCGTAAGCAATGTTTTAATAAGAGGTTAAGAACGGAGTTAAGGAAATTGAAAATTGACTGGAGATTGTTAAGTTGAATAATTTCCTGAGTGTTGATCTGATGTTGGTTTCAGCCTTCGGGGTTGATACTTAGGGAGTTGTTTGCATGCTAATTTACGGTCGAAGGATGTGGATGTAGAAGAGTAATTGGGTGTGAAGAATTTTGTTATAAGAATGAAAAATTCTAGAAATGGGGAGGATAAAAATTAGAATTAAGTAATGAACTTAATAATTGGAGATTTGGAAAAAAATTTGGTTTATAAACAATATATTTATAAATCTGAGTTTGAAAGGATAGCGAATATCTGAATTGATTAAGAGATCAAAACTAAGTTTTTGAAATTTGAATGGAAATTTGGGGATATTCGATTTTAGATATTGGATATAGAAGTTTCAAAACTTATATAAAAGAGATATAAGGATATAGTGAATTTGAAAACTATTGAATTGGAAGGTGATTGATTTTAAGATGAAATTTTATACAATGAAATTTTATACAATGAAATCTTATATAACCAAATTTATATAAGAATGAGATAATTGGAAATGTGATTTGGAAGAAAAACATAAATATGATTTATGAGGAGTATGAATTGAAGTACTATATGTATATAGTATTATATGTTTTCAAAGCAAAATAAGGAATGTACCTCCCTCCTTTCGAGCTTTGTTGAGATATGCTGCTGGTGGTAGTAGGTTGTCCGGACATAAAACTCATGAGTTGCCGTTGAGCACGACTACTAGCATAATTCGCAGGGCTACAGATAGCCTACGGCGGACGGATGTTTCTTGGGGGAACCAAGCGTAACCATTGTGACTGCTGCGATCTACAGTCGAATTATAAGGGCGTAATCTGCAGAGTTGTGAAAGCTTATGGGTATAGATGTTTCCTGAGGGAATCAGGCGTAACCATTGTATACCTACGGTCAACATGGCATATCTACAAGTGAAAGAGACGCGACCACTAGAGTTACTAAAGGTAGAATGAAGCCATGCGATGTTCAGATATCTTAGTGATGTGGAGCCACCTATTTGATGCAGCATTGTGTCTTCATGACTGGATTTGTCTTCGTGACTTGATGTGTCTTCGTGACATGATTTGTTCCTCATGATTTGATTGATCCTCGTGTTTTGATCTATGTTCATGATTTGTTTTTGTGACCCTGAGATAGAGCAGCCAACGCTCAATGACCTCAGTTTTTCTTTTGATTCGTAATCATTTTCTGTTGATTTGCCCATGACGAAATTCGCAGGGAAGTGATTTCCTATGGATACATATGTTTTTTGGGGGATCCAGACGAAACCATTGTGTATCTGCGATTCATGAACAATCAACATATCAAAATCACATTGGTACTTTCCGTATCTGTTTTTAAAAGAAATTTTTGAAATATTTTCATTGCGAGTTGAAGCAAGGATATCTAGTGCTTGGAGATTTTAGTCGTGCGCCTGGCCAGCGTATGCCTAATATCTCTGAGAACAACAATAGACTTGTAAAACTTCGAGTTATTAAATCAATAATTTAAAATTAAAATATACCTAATTTAATAAATTATAAAGAGAATTTTGAAGTGTTTTCAAATCCATAGCTTTGTAATACTAATACAAATATTTTTGCACTGATTTCATGTTATGGATAAAGATTTCAAATTTGGAAAAGGAAAAAAATAATCCAAGTCGACAGTTTGTGACTTGAAAAGAAAATATAATTACACTCTTCAGTGAGTGTTGGGGAAAATTAAATGGATTGAATATATGAAGATGTGGACGAACCTGTGAGAGATGGATAAGTAAATATTGATAGAAGAAATTAATTTTGAAAGGAAATGTGATTTTCTGAATTAATTGAATGTGATGGTAAACAAAGAAGATCGATAACTTAAATATCAATATTTAAATTAGTTGTGAAAAAATTTCACATAGATTTTAAAATTTGAAGTATACATTGGTATAACTTTAACGATCTCCCCTTTTCGGGGATGAAAAGTTTTAAAGGGGGTGATTGTAACATCCCAGAAATTTCGATAACTGGAATGTAAAATTTAGTGAAGATTTAATTATTAATGATCTTTTTTATATTGATACTGGAGTTAGAAATTTAAATCGAATATATTGTTCTAAGTTGAATTGAATTCAATATTTAATTCTAAATGGTTGGTTGAGGATCAAATATTTATTGCAGAATATTTGAATTGAATCTGAAATTTCACTGAAAAATATAAACGGTTAAATTTGAAAATAAACATAGTGGGCGTTAACTAAATTAGAGATTTTATTTGTTAAAATATATTGAAAATTGGCTTGGATATGTGTATATTTGTACATGTGAATAATTAAAATTTAACATTTCAGATTTGGAATAAAACGGAGTTGGTGGTGGATGAACGGAATAAAAACCGTGAACCGATAAATGATTTTAAAAATAAAAATAAAATAAAGTCGTACACAAATGGAGTCATATTACAATTAAATTAATTTATTGGATTCAGAACATGAAAACGAAGTGGTACATATAGTTTTTGTCGCAATTGGAGATTCTCTTGACGATACATATAGTGAGCGGTCAATGGTAGTTTACGGTACGAATTCAAAACGTTACACGGTGATTTGCGGTAAAATTTATTATTTAATTAAACCCAAACATCACCTACACTAGTTAAATTTACGCAGACCTAACAATTGATTTCTGCGGCTACCCTATAACCTATGACGGAACATTGTTTTTATCCCCTAATATTTCCTCTAAAAAACAATCACCTCGCCCTCATTCATATCCTCAGAGCAAATTTCTTTTCCCCTTTCAGATTTTAATGGCCAAAGCCAAATTTACCCTTTCCCCTTTTTATTCAACTGCCGAAAACATTTACTCCTCCCCAAATTAAATTTCCAAAATCAGAACTTTACCCTAAAATAGGAATCCTCCTCCATTCTTCCTGTCATCGTCCCGATTCGAATTATTTCCCTAAATCAGTTTTTGCCACCACCAGAACCAGTCGCTCCGCCTTCTGCTAGCTACAACCGCCACTGCAAAGCCTCAGGCAATGGCTCCAGCACCGTTCAAATGTGCTACTCCACTGTCCATCGCTGCAAAGTCACTTCGCCCACTACGTCATTGCTGCGCAGCTCTTCCATCAAGCCCTGGCTGTGACCAACAATCGTCCGCGTTGCCTGCGTCCTTTTCTTCATGGTTTCAAGGTGATTTTTTTTTTTAAAAAAACTCACAATTTACTTGGTTCAAGAGTTTAACTTCGGTATTAACTGAAATAATGGGTTAGATTGTGTTTGAGTTTTGTTCACAGTTTTCCTTATTTCAATCCACTGTTTCAACGTCAAATAAGAAACGCATTATAATAGTTTAAGCTGGTCGGGTTTTCTTTAAAAATTGCTTAGCCATGATTTGAAAGTCTATCACCATTCTTTTAAGATAAGTGACGCAAGCAGGGTCATTACTACTTGGACCAACAATAATGTAACGATTGAAACATGTACTGCTTGGACCACCTATTCACTTCCTAGTAACAGTCTTATTGACTGATGTTGGAAGATGCTCAAAGGATAAGAGTCTTACCCAGTAACAACTAGGAAATTGAATAAACATATGTGAATATATATAGTATAAACGAAGATCTATTAAAAGGGTGTATCATCTCCTGTGGCATTCAAGGTGTAATTCCGCTGAATCAACAATTGTTTTTCCGCCTTTTTGAATCCTTATGATTGAGACATGCGATGTGAGACTCTTGTCGTTAAGAAATCGAACATGGTCATTACTGTTTGCACCAACAGCAATGACCATACAGTGGGATGCAAACAGGGTAAAAACAGATTGTTTTCAAACTAAATTGTGTAAGGCTGAAACATATGCTTCATCCTTATGAATATACATGTATTGTTTAAAGTTGACACTTTAGGTTAGTATCACATTGTAGGCTTCAATTAATGACATTCTATTATGAAACACGCTTTGCTTTATCTCATATTTCAAAATATTTATTTTTATTTAATAAAACAGCGAGTTAATTGGTGTGTGTTTTGAATATAAAGATTTCAATGGTCGTGTTATTTTTATATAAAGTTATTTTGTCAGTGGCATTGATAATAAAAATTATGTTGACTTAGTTTCTTTTGTGAATGCTGGATATATGAAAATGCAGACCTTGTATATGCTAGGGATTGGATTGCTAAATAATTGTGTATGTAAACATAATTGTAGGTCATGGCCACCACTTCGACTTTACTAGTTCACATATTGCACCTGAATTTACCAGTTTAATTGAGCATGGGTTTAGCCTGTCAATCTGAATTCGATAGTTCACATTGGTCATATGGACTTGAGACACCAAAATTGACTAGCATATTTGAACATGTGTTAAGTCATAAATGTCCGCTGCCAGTTTCCTTGAAGATTTCATTTATTTCATGGAGTGTACTAGTTCTCACCTTATAACCTGAAATTATTTGAAACCAAAAGAATTGTAGTTAAACTCCAATAAAAACCAATACTGACACCATTCATGCACATATATAAGAATGTAATAAGTTGGCCAAAACATGAAGAAATAGGAGAAGGCAAAATAAAATATAAATAAATATGGCTTGACCAAATTTTCAATGCAACTATTGCATATGTAATTTTAATGTGAGTAGGATTTGTGGTTCAAACATGTAATTTGTGATAAGGCTTCATAATATTCCAAAAGTAATCATCTCATATGAAGCAGTAGTGATTACTGTAACGACCCAGAAAATCTGAACTAATTTAAAATTTTTAAATTGGCTAAAATAATGGATTTTAAATATTTAAAATAAATATTTTAAATAATGGCAATGAAAAGTGAGTTTGAATCGACAATTGAAAACGAATATAATTAATTCTAATTATAAACAAGGCTTGAAAAGGCGCTGCAGTTTCAAAAATTGAATTCAAACTTTGTCGGACTGTACCGGGTGCAAAACAAAACGGATTTTAGTGAAACCAAAAATATTTAAATCTGTTAGTGAATACCTTTCTAACGAATATGAAAAATCGAATTTTCATAGCGGAAAGCAAAAGTTATGGCCGAATGAATTTTCAGAAAGGTCGCTATGGAATTTATATAGCCCGTGGCCATTTTGCAAACGATCTCAGAATTCGACGAAACCACTTTTGTTGGATCCGGGATGTGAAGTTATTGCTAGGTTTCAAATTTCATAATTTTTGAAGCTAGTATGTGAGCGTGGCAAAGGAAAACGTGTTTTGGTCAATTATAGTTAAATTGGATCGACCAGAAATGGGCCTTTTTGCAAACGGTCTCAGAATTCGACGAAACTAGTTTTATTGGGACCGTATCGTCAAAACATAGCTTGATTTATTTTTCTGGAATTTTTCGAATCAGTTTGTGGCCCTAGCAAATTGAAGTGCCCGTTCAAATCAGATATTGAAAGTTTTATATTTTAATTTGAAGGAAAACTGACTGAAACAGTCGAATGGGCCTACGAAACATATCCCATTGTGTTCGGAATGGGGGTAAAATGCTAGGGACGACAGTCGTTGGGTCTGGATTGGGGTTCATGAGAGAAAGAAGGTATTTTCGAAATTTAAAAATATATAAATAAAATAAAATAAATATGATTGGTCCTCACTTTTTCTCTCTCCCCGTTTCTTCCCCGATGCTCTGAAACCCGACGGCGGAAATTGTTCCATTCTTCTCCTCCATTTATCTTCCAATCCACGCACCATTAATGAACGCCCCAGTTAAACTTTTTGAAGATCCCAGCCTCCTCTTCAAATCCGTATAAGTGGCGCTCCTCCTCGTCGAGTCTATCTCGAGAATCGCGCTCAGGAAGTGGTGACGTTCAAGCCGCCGATTCTCCTCCACCGTGGGTCCGAGTTGGCCACGCTTCCAGGGGGTGGTGCGCCTCTCCTAGCCCGTCAATGTGGCACAAGCCGATCGCGTTCAAGTGCTTCGAATTCAAAGAAAATTGAAGACCTAGATTTGAACATTTCAAAGAGGTATACGGTTTATATTATTTAAACTGATTTTCACACTTTTAACCGTTGCAAACTTCGAAAAATCATATCTTTTTCGTTCGTTAACGAAATTCGATGAAACAGGAAACATCGTGACCGTGTGGATGTCTTCTGCATTTCAGAAGAGACCGCATATTTTTCTGAGCCTTCTGCTATTTTTGGTGGAGTGGAACCCAATGTGAGATTTCTAATTTATAAACGATAGAGAAAACGACGATGTATAAATTATATAGTCGATGTATGGGTTATATAAGCGTTGTACACCTCATGTATAAGCGTTGTATAAGTTGTACGTTCGATGTATAAGTTGTATATGCATTGTAAAAATTATATATGTGTTGAAATTGAAGTGAATTGCTATATATAAATATATATATATGCCCCTCGTCCACAAACCATGGACGATATTTATTGGTTGTGATTGGTGTGAAAATTGATTGATAGCGAATGGTTGTTTGGGATTGTTTGTGGTTGATATTGATTGATTGTGGTTGAAAAATACCCATTTGTGGTTGAGAAATATTTGGTTGAAATCACATAGGATTAGTTTGTGGAAATGAAATAAATATATACATGCCGCCTGCGTGCGAACTAGATGCATGATCCCCATTGTCAAAAACCGCGAGGTTTTAAGGTAGAGCGAGGAGCCGTACTAGGGACGGTCCCGGTTTTAACTACCCTGCCGTTATGCTGCCGAAATTTTGAATAATATTCATGTGTTTGAATTATTTTCATTTGCTGAAACTATATTTATTCATTGAACAGAAAACCTTCATGTGTTGAATCGATATTCATTCGTTGATTAGAAATTCATATGTTGAATGGTATTCGTGTTTTAAATATAAAAATCACATTTTTATCTATATATAGAAACTATAGAAAACCTTCATGTGTTGAATCGATATTCATTCGTTGATTTGAAATTCATGTGTTGAATGGTATTCATATTTTGAAATAAATTGTTTCATAATAAAAATCACCTTTTATCAACTATATGGACTATGTCAAACAATCGCGTTTTAAAAGAAATTGTTTTACAATAAAAATCCTATTTTTATCACCTATATTAACTATACGAAATAATAGTGTTTTGAAATAATTTGTTTTACAATAAAAATCACATTTTTATTATTCACATGAATTGTAGAAAATGTGAAGTGTTAAAAATAGCAACTCGTTCGAATAAATATGCATGAGTTGAAATATTCATTAATTAGCTAATGATATGATTTTTGCCTATGCATGCAACATTAGAATGAATGGTGTTTTTAAGACCAAATGGAATCAAATATGAAGTTGAATGGAAAATGATAAGTGATAAGAACTGTATATATGTACATGCATATTTATTGAACAGGTTATAGCAAAGGGGCTAGAGGAGAGGAATAAAATTTTGTGCCCGACAAATAGGTACACATTTACTGTTTTGTTTGGGTGATGATTTTATGAGCCTGTTGGCTAGCCGCTTGGCTTTTACTTTTTCTTTTTGACATGAGACGCCCGTGTGGCTATTTGGGAATTTTCCCAGCCCCTCCCGTACAAAGGAGGTTATGGCGAATTTTTCCGAAATTTAAAGGCGTTAGTGAAATATTTGAAGTGGAAACAATATAGGAATTTTTGAATGAACTATATTTATATAATTATATAAATATAAATAAAATTAAAACGAAATGTGGCCGTGCAGTTCGTGTTTTGAAACCGTGATTTCAAACGATTAGTACGGGAGATCCGACCATCGGATTTTCCCGAAACCGCAACCGTTGGGTTCGCCTTGGAAAAATCTTTCCAACGGCACCAACTTTGTAAAAATCCAACGGTTGGATTGTCTGGAATGTTTAATTCAAATTTGAAGAAAAACAGCGCCAGAAACGATTATATTTATATATATATAATTATAATTAATCGAATAACGACGCTGCAGTTCGTATTTTGAAATCGAAACTTCAAACGATTATACCGGGAGATCCGACCGTCGGAATTCCCCGAAATTGGAACCGTTGGATTCGTTTTGAAAAGATCTTTCTAATGATGTAAATTTTGTAAAGATCCAACGGTTAGATTTTCATATATGTGTAAATCAAATCTGAAGAAAAACAGCGCCACGGTCGCGTTATGGCCCGAAGCGTCGTCTTGAATAAAATGGCTATTTTAAAATAAATAAAAATAGCGATAAATCGTTATAAAATATTATAAACAATATGGATGTGATTTAGAAATTAACTGAAGGTTGGCTAAGTCAAATGGTTTCCTGGGTGTTGATCTGATGTTGGTTTCGGCCTACGGGGTTAATATTTGGGAAATCGTTCTCTTACTGATCGACGGTTAGTGACTAATGAATTGAAATGATGCGTGTATATGTTAGTGTTGCACTTGTTTATTATATACGCGAGTTGCTCAGAAAGACCGGGTTTTTCCCATTCTGAATAACTAAATCGACGATAATAAATCGAAGATGAAGACGATGGTCGAAGTCCGGAGATCTTCACCTCGTTTGGATGGTAACCGAGGTCCTGATTGGGAGGCATCCCGAAATATGGATAATGAGTGGTGATCGTCCAGACGTACATGGTGATCGATGGGTTGGCGACGTATTTAGTGCCTCTGGTTTCGTTCAGACCCAGAACGGACTTGTAAATGGACTGTGTGTCTGACATTGGACTTTATTCTGTGTTGATTGATCTCTATTAAATATACATCTGTTTGGCGGTGGAGAATTTATTCTTTTGCTTAACGCCCTTCTCTGAAACGCACGAGCTCAGAGGTTGTATATCGATGGACATCAGTCGCATGGCATGGATTGCTAGTGTGACATGCCTAAGTGGCAAATGATCAGGGCTTCTGTTGAAAAGCAAAGTCTTGTGGTGATGATCAAAGCACCACCTGTGTGGCGTAGCTTTGTGTATAACTTGAAATCGCGAGCCTCACACCCCGGTATGAACCAGAAACGGGAGCAGGACCTCAGGGGGTACGTGCGTTTTCTTTCTAGCTAGGGTGGTGTCAGTGACCTACCAGCCCTGACATTTATATACTTTTCACCTATGTGGTTGTTGCTGTTGCGAGGCGCCTCGGTTTGATCGGACGATCCGGGTCCGATGGAGTCATTCGTTGGCTCATTTACGCCCCAAAGGGCGGAGAAACGCATTGTTCAGGCATTATAATCCACTTCGTGTGGACCGGCCCTGACGATCCAAGGTACGGTTGCGGCTGTGCCTGAGGGGCGGGCTAGAGCGTCTCGAATTCGGTAAGGACTATCTTTTGCCTTGGTTCAGGACGGAAATCCAATTTCCAAATACGACATCGTGCGGTTTTGATTGTATACCTATATATGGCGACATAGTGGTATGGGGCATTAATGTCGTCTATGATTGATAGTTATGATTTGAAATTGTTCTCAAAATATATAAACACTAGCAATAATATCAAATGCCTTTGTTTTATTCGTATCAAACATATTTTGGCCGTTATAAGGTAAAAACTCTATCCTCCGGTTTAAGTTGCATTGTGTGATGGGAACTGAGTCTTATAATGGCTTCATTTTTATAAAAAAGCATTGCGATGTTTAAAAGAATGATTTGTTTTAAAGCACTGGTAATCCAATGGAGTAAACTCGTTCCACGAAAGTGGCGTGGTCCTGTGAGTAGCCATATTACAAATGTGTTGAGTAGATTTCTCATACCAGTCCCATGACTGACTCGTAGTTTGTTTCACTTTCAAACTCGGGTGCCCCTTTTTCTACACGGGCAGCCTTGTATTCAGGTTTAGCTGGTTTTTTCTGGATAGCTGGAGCTGAAGATGGATTCTATCATTTATCTCTTTTTATGCTGTTCAGCTCCTATTGTACATATTTTGTTTGTTTTCCGTTGTAGACATTTATGTATAGCTGAACTGTATTTGTACTAAGTAAGATCCTGTATACTGTGTAACTCTGATGATTACTTTTATCCACTATATTCTATTTTTCATTATCTGGTGTATTTATTTATTTCTGTTCTGCTGTTATCTGTTTATGTGTTACATTCCACGGATTACCCTTGCCACCATCAGTACGGGGTTTGGGGTCGGCTCAATTACTAACTGCATATTCAAAATAGAAAACATTATCGCTGCTTTGCGTCAAATTAGTAGGCTCGTTTTTTCCAATCGTTCCAATATATCTAAACTGGCATACGATTTTATTATAAGGAAAGATTGATAAATTTATGAGACTATTTGACAATATATAACATTTAAAGTACAAACTAAAGGCTGGTGTTGGTTTTATAATATATATCCGAACAATGGGTTTCTTTTATGTGATAAATTGGGTTGCTTTATAATATAAGCTTATAAGGTGTTAATTCATAAATACATAAACGATAAAAACAAATGACCAGTTACGTGTTTGTGAGGTCATGTATTGTTGCATTGGTTTATTGGTTCATCTTGTTGAAACTGAAAACGCATGGAATAAAGCACACATGAACTGCCGATTCAATTCTAATATGAGAATATCATAAATATATAGGTTATTCTAGGATATTTGTAAACCCGGTATTTCGTAGTGTTGCATTTCTAAAGTCTGTAACCAGGTTTTTCATACAGAATCGAATTTGGGCTATATAGTACTTTTATTCAACATAGGCCGTTTGGTTCCCATGGTTTGGATATTTTAATTGTGTGCTTACTGATGCATGGTTTTAGAAGTGCATGTTAACACCATGTCCATTAAAACAAGTTACTACACTTGGATTGGACACATTACTGACATTTGACACGCATGCACATGGTTGCTGTTTTTTTTGTGATCTTAAATATATATAATTGGTGTTGAATGCTTATAAATAAATAGAAAAAGGAGAAGTTCAGGGGTTGAATAACAAATATAGTATTTTATATGTAGGTAATAATATGAACATCTATGTTGGTATTAAATCAAAGGTAACTTTGAAGGATGGTAGGGTAGTTGATTGCATGTTACGTTTAAAGTCTATGGTCTTGATCTAATAACAGGAGGAAGAAAAAATTGAACTTGACTCTCAATTATTGTTTCATCTACTGGATTTGTTGTCTCTTTCCACGATAAAGTCATAACATTTTTATATTGACAGAACTGAAGCTTCTCTTATTTTATTTTATTTCGCACTAAAGAAATCATGGTTACTATATTAAGCTAAGCATATAGTTTGAGATGGAAACTGTTGGAAAGAAGATGCCAAGACTAAATGTCATGGAAATAAATACATCGCCAGCAACCTGAATATTTCAACATAAATTTTGGCATAATACATAATGTGAAACATATAAATTTTAACATAATACATAATGTGAAACATGGATTACCCTTGCTGCACCGGCTATGCATATCCATGCAAATGTGGTTTGATGCCGGACATGCTCGACTGTGTGATCAGGTGTGCTTGTACATTTGCTACATATGTAACTCACATACATGTACACAATAAAATACTTGTTGCTGGATTTTTATTTATTGGTATGCTATATTTCGACAGTTCTCATGGGTTCGATGTGCATAGAATTAAAGAATTTGTAAAATTTACTATTTTATATTCAGTTTCTATTGAAATTAAATTACTTGAACAAATGATTAATCCTGACTCGAGTGTTTTATGTTCTTGAATGGAACGCTCGGGTCAGACCCGAGCAGTACCAATTTAAAGATCACAACTTAGGATTCGAAGATTAGCGAAGCTGGGAATTCCAAAGATGGTGCGCTCTGAAGATCTTAAACCAGTAATTTTTTTCTTGTATTTAAACTATGTTTCGATACCGCTGTATAGAAAAATTCTTGTATTCAAAAATTCTGATTAATATATAAAAGTTGATTTTCGCTGTTCAAATACTGTGATATTTATTTATTCTGTATTTCTCTGTGTTGATTCTATTTTAAACTTTGTAAGCTAAATAATGAACCGTCGGTTTGGACGTTTTAAGTTGGTTTAGTCACCAGGTTAAAGCGGTCAAAAAGACGGGACGTTACAGAACCCCTAAGTCTCGAACCCCTCTAGCCTCACCTTGTTCACTCTAGAATTCAACGTTCCCTATGGTGTACGAATTTCTTACCCCATGGGTCACGAAATTTGTACCCCAGTAACGGGTATGAGCTCCCTAGAAGAGATAATGGGGGGATCCGAGTTTCTAAAGGTCTGCGCTTTGGGGTCTGAGATTTTCTGTTGTGGTTCCTTACTTCATCCTACTCCCACCTAACCACTCCACTATAAATACCCCTACGATCACACTTTAAAGGTGTTGGAAATTGTTTGATTTGACATCTTTTGAGAGCTCCAAGTGACCTCTTTAATGGCATCCATGCTTTGAGGAAGAAGAAGGGCAAAAGTGACCTTTTTCCAATATTCATATATGATAATTATGACCTCAAAATACTTAGATGTGTTTGTAAGAGGATATCATGAGATAGTCCTAAGTTTATAACTCTTTATTGTCAATAAAATATCAGCGACTCTTCTAAAGTGGATGTATTTTACTGCTTTTCGCACTTATATTTCCACGCAGAACTATAATTCTTAAGTAATTAAGAATCTTGTGTGATTACGACATATTTTGCCATCAACAATTAATATACCAAATTATCTTAATTTGAGTTTATTTGCTATTTCAAATCTACAATCAGTATCGGTGGTATTTTTTAGATGCACTTGATGGATTTCATTGATTTATTTAAGCCAATGCCTCATAATTCATTGTCATTATTTATGGTGCTTTTCTTGATGAATTACATTTATTTATTTTAAGATTGACTTTTTTTTGCTCTTATCGAGCTTATAGTCATAGTTATATCGCTATAATATAGCACTTGATGGGCTCACCACCAACTATGTTGTACAAGTGAGTTGTCTTATATGAAAGATAGCTTTTTAGAGTACTCAAGAGTTCCCAATGTAGGCGCGTCACCATTTTTAACAACCCGAAATTCGACAGATAGATTTTTTTTAAAATCCCAATCTACCAAAGCTCGAGTCAGTTTGTTTGGTATCCTGCTGAAAAGACAGAGATAACAAATATATCAAAGCTCTGTAAACATCTCACGACGGAATAGATAAAATATAATATAATCAAATATAGTCTTATAGAAGTAATAATACTGTTTAACTAGTTTCCAAAGCTATCTTATCTCTGTCACAAACCTAACCTGCGAGTGTGCTATGAGGAGGGGGTCAGAACACAAAAGTTCTAGTGATTGGACAAATTATACATTCTGAAATAACCATACATATACCGTTTAGTTATGTTTTCTTATTTATTAGGTTGTTTGGGTTAACCGCACTTATGGCTCTATACTCACATCGTACTCATCTACTCCCATTAGATTAACCTAACATACTATATATTTAACTATCCCTAACATATCTAGGTACTCTTCATAATACCCTTCTCGCACGGTCTCCTCCGTCATGCCACAGAAGCGTATCCTACGCCAAACGACGTACGGAAATTATGACAACCACCCACAACCCCCAGACTAAACCAGAGGAATAATGTGCTAAAAGGTGTGCCAGGCAGCTATGGACGATCATCATAGGTAAACAACATTGGAACCTTTCATAAATCTCACAACGCAAGGATAAAATATAATAGAATATATACAACAGGCAATATATAGTGAAGCATATCTGAGCAGGATCAAACTTTCAAACAACTGGAATGTATATCCATACACTAGGATTCAACATAAGTCTGTATAAATTTGCCTCACTACAACACTCAGAATAGAACAGTCAAATAGCGGAAACAAATACTAGATAGTAGTAAAGATAGTGTGCCAGCCTCCTGCTCGCCTTCGCACAGCAGCATTGTCCTCCCTAATCACCTGTCACCTGCCACCTGCCACCTAGTCTGCCCATCCACAACCGGATGAATAGCCCAAGGTAATAAGAGGGAAACATAAAACCTTGAGTCGGACAACAGTCTTAGTGAGCTATAAAACAGCTAACAAACATCAACAATAAAGTATATGAGAATGGATAGATAAACATACTAATTTACCCACAACACCAAAGAAGAACTCAAACTCGTCTTTCCTCACATCGGATAGTGATAACTTTTACATTAAACATCTCAACCATTCATCCATGATAATTAGAACAACCATACATTCATGGAAATCAGAAAACAACCACCAATAGCACTCGTAACATCAGAATTATAGGTCTCACGTAAACCATCCTAATCGAATTCAACATTCCTCAAGCATAAGCCCCAGAGGCTGAAACCAATATCATACAAGCACCCAAGGAACATCTCCTTTGATGTTGAATAATTTACGTGAGACAGTACAAACAGAACATCCAGCATGCATGACAGACCCTGGCTATCACCACCAATACTGCTTCGAAACTATCGTTAATCATATGACGGCCAACCTTGCCATTTGTCAGGGCTAATGGTAACCCTAGTTCTAGCATAAAATCCATACGCCTTTCAACGATATGTACGTATGTCCAACCTTGACAACTAGGCCTTTCAACGATACCCAGGGTACTCGACCTACAACCGGTCTTTTAGGTGCCCCTGCTTTGAGCCTGCTAGAACTTATGACAATGATAATCTCTCGGCCTTCGCATCTCTAGTTTTCCAAAACGACGACTTTTCATAGCTCAAGCGACCTTCTCAAGCAACCATTATCCACCAACTTACGACCTTTGAGTTGTCACCTCATTCGTTGTTCTACACTGATCAACGGACACATTTCAACTCTTCGAACCTTCCTACTTGAATTTATTTTGAAGTCACAACATCACCGAGTCAAATTACATCACTGCGCTACGGCTAGGGTTCAGGGGGTTGTTCCCGAAAAAAAATTAAAGGCACTTTTTGTTCAAATCCAAGTCGTACCCGAAAAATACAATTTTTCAGAAAATGACCCTCCAGACCGACCCGCTGGTGCGACCGACCAACCTGCTCAACCCTAACATGATACGACCGACCAAGCTGCTCTTCACAGGACCGACCGACCCAAATCATCTCCAACCCTTGTTCTAATCGACCACTTTTATATAGGTGCAGACCGACCCAGAAACCATGACCGACCCCACCTTGGACCGACCACCATTGCTCAAACCCAGGTTGGACCGACCGACCAGGAGAGGACCGACCTACCCACCTTTCATTCACGATCGTCCCTCCATCAACATGAAGACCGACCGACCCTTATGAGATGCACGACCGACCAGGGCACTGCGTGCGACCGACCCTACTGCGTGCGACCGACCCTCTTTTTGTACTACACTTGTACTTCACCCGTACTACACGCTCGAATTGTGGCTTGTACAGCCCCAAATTAAGTCCAATTTTGACCAAAACTGTGCCAAACCACGAATTCGACGAAACCAGCTCATCCCATTAACCAAATACAATCATAAACATGTCATAAGATTGCTAACAACGTGAATATGACACTTATCACTTAAATTATGCAAGTTCACCAAAAATCATGATAAATAAACATATAAGCTTAAATATGAATCTAACTTACATAAACATATGACATAAACTTGCAAAATTAGATTATAGGGTGATTCATATGAAAATGGACTTATCAAGGTGTGAATCTATGAGAAAACACTTGAATTTGATGAAAAACATGATTAACATTCATATATTTGATTGAAAACATGTGAGAGATGCATATCACTCACCAATTCTCCAAATCAAAGTAAAAACAATGAATTAAGATTCCGGACAGTAAGCAATTCGAACCAAACTCCATGATCCGATGAACTCTTCCTTCAAATGATGTAGATATAGCCTCAAATGGTGTAGATCTTCGATTTTCTACCTTTAAATTTTGATTTTAATGGTGAAAAGGTGCTAGAGGAAGGAGGAACATAGGCCGCCAAATGAGAGAATAGAGAAACTAAACCATTTCTCATACTTCCCACCCCCTATTTATACCCTTTCACTAGCCCACTAATGGGTCTCTCCAGATCAGCCCATTAAGGCTCCTAAAACCTGAACAACCAACTGTTAAACCTTAAAACAGTGATTCCTCCCAAACCACAGAGCCAAATCTTTAATGTAACCACTCTATGGAAAGGCAATCATCATTTCCTTTCCGATGGCATAGGTCTCACTACCTGATTCGACATAAGTCAAAAGTTATGCCATGTACAAGACTGACAAGGGCAAAATGGTCACAAACAAAATTGGTATGTCTCGCATTCCCATAAACAACATATCAAAATATGAGAATGATCCAACCTTCAGGGAATAAAATAAAAATATTTTATGATCCTCCGATATGAAAAATGCGGGCTATTACAAAAATCCAAATCATAACGCCACGATAACACACAGAACTATCATCGGTAGCCACTCAAGCGTACGAAATAATGCTATAATGTCTACGATACACCACCTGGTGCATTTACCTAATCCCTCACACTTACGTATTTTCTATTGTACTGTGAGTCCCCTAGTGGGGATGCATCCAATGCACGAATCTCGGTCGGTAGCTTTCCATATCTGTATAGGTCCACTCAAAGAACCTATAGTACATATATCCAAGTATGGTCTTCTTTTTCACGATGACTATGGTCCCACCCAGGCCCCTCCCTCAACTAGTGAAAGACTATATCAAGAACCAAGTGATGTGCCTCTAGTAAACAATCTATCATCCACTTTATCGTGTCCCTCAACCAGCATCTCGATAGTGAAAGATCGATGGTCTCTTGGTTTAGCTCTAGTCTTTCCACATCCCACCAACCGTCGATGATAGGTATCCGACGATTACTGTCCTTAATTTGGTCCTGACCAACCTCTCCCGAGGCCAATCGTCGAATCACCCAACATCATCTGTCATAGCATTCTGAACGTCAACTATACCATTGTAGTCAAGGTATACCCGATGGGTGTTATCATGCAGACCCTCACCTCTGCGAGTACATCCTGAGTGTGTACTGCAGTAGAGGACTACCACAGAGTACCCTACCAAGTCCCTCGGAAGTCGCGCGCTTCCCTCCAGTCCCACCGAGAAATTAAGTAGAATAATAAGATGGACGTGTCCTCCTCGTGGCTCCAGATACCACGATGATCAACTCCATTGGGTTCTTCACCTTCATACATGCGGGATGATCCGAGGGCATCACACAAACGTGTTATTAGACTCCATGTCTAATCTTTTGATCATGGGCTTGTCGTATCTCACCATGTTGCTAATTAACTTGATTATTCCATTTTTCGCAGTTACCTCAGGTTACTAGATCCATTAGCATACAATTGACTATTTACTTTCTTTATTTAGTCCTATGCCGCCAGAGCGGGCTTCCGCTTATTATTGATTTCCTTTATCATACTTCGTATTTCTCATTTATAAGTCTATTAATTATAAGCCTACTTCATTCTTTCTTGTTTAATCTTGACTTTGTTACCACAACCTCTTGTTGTTATTGCTTTTTAACTTAGTTCCCTTACTAGGGGTTCATTAATAAGTTTCCTTTTTCACTTATCGTAACTTATGTCATAATTTCCACTTATCCCTAGGACAAGCCTACCTATTATATTACATCCATATTCATGTAATTAATTATAATAGGTTATATTTCTCGATCATCATATTTGCACACCTCACTAGATTGATTAGTGGAAAGATATAAAGATCCATTTCTATAACGCAGATCAATCAAGATCTGTAATTGCAAGTTATTTTTTTTATTTTCATCGTGGACATACATATATCTTTTATTTTATTAGTGTGAAATACGGTAAAAGAATCCCTATTTCACACTAATCCCTTTTTCTTGCAACTACGTTTTTAGCATTTTTATCCTTATGGAAATGTATCAATTTTTCCCAAATTCATTTAACTTGGTCCATTACTAATTTTCCTTTTTTTATTTTATGAGTTGGATGTTATTTACAATTTCCAATTAAAGTAAATTTTCCATACAAATTAGGCACCCCTATTCTTTTACTTGTTATTCTTAATTTCGCTGTAATTTAATTTACAATATATCCAATTTGTCATTAAACAATAATTTCAGTAACATATTCACGTTTATTGTAAATCCCACAATTTCAGTATTAAAGTATTTTATAATCTAAACAGAAGATTAATAGAATAGATTTGTACAACAGTATATTCTTAGCATTCTTAAAAAATAAATCATATTGCAATTACCATAATTTACAGTTATTTAACATGTTAAGAATAACGGGGAATGTAAATGGTAAATATACCATTATCCAAAAGGTATAATTTTAAATCCACTCACCTGACAGCTTTCCAATCCTTGAATCTGATTCAGATCTGCGATTCCGTGATCTTCCAAACTAAATCTAACATTAAACAACCATGGATTTACAACTCTGATGCTAAAAGAAGAAGGAAAGAAGAAAATAAACCTAAATAAATCAGATTAAAGAACTTACCTCATGTTGATCAGAATTATGAACACCTATGTTGTAGATTTATATTCTTTATCTTCAAATCTTAATTCAGAATTTCCTAAAACAAAATTTCTAATTTCTGATAGATTTGGAGAGAAAAGAAAATGGTAGAGCCTTGGCGTCGTCTCAGAAAATATGAGTTGGAGGCTAGGCTCTGCTAGTCTATTTATAAGTGTACAGAGGATTATGGTCCATCCGATTTGATAACATAAAATCCAAGCCGCATAGGTTAGAAAACGCATCACAGACTAAAACAGATATGGCCGAGTGGGTCAACACATGGGTCGACCCACGTGAGCCTGGGTCGACCCATTTTGGGTCTATACGCAAGTTTCTACCATTTTAAAATTTATGATTAACGTTTACTAATAATGTTTTATTTCTTTCTTAATATAACTCATCTAAGTTATAATTTTCCATCCATAACACATATCTAATTTCAAATTTATGTATGTATACTCATATAACCTTCCAGATTCTTGTTTGTTAATAGTTGCTCAATTAATGCAATTAATAACGCTATCAATTAGTTGTTTTATTCCCTTTAATGCATTCTAATTTCAAAGGCAGCTAATTTCTTGTCTATTTTTCATTTATTATGCATTCGTTACTTTTTGCTCTTAACTTGCACTTTTTATCTCAACATTTGAATTTATATGTATATAAGCGCGCAACTTTTATTTCTTTTTTCAAAATTCAAACAGCGTATATGTTGGATTTCTCTTATATATATATTTACACACACATACACATATATTTACATATGTATGTATACATATATTTTATACTCACCTTTATGTATAATTTTCCTTATATGTGCATTTATAAATATTTTCCTCTTAAAATAAGCATTTCTTTAATTGTCCCTCTAAAATAAAAATATGGCATCAACGAGACTCGAACCTGCACCACTCACTTGAGAGAGACCCATCTCTACCAACTGAACTACATAATATTTTATTCACAAGACTAAAAACAATGGTGGACATTGTTATTTTTAGTGTTCTTCTTATATCTTCATTTCACATTTGTTGCAATATTTCATTTAAAGATGTCTTTTTCATTTTAAATCTGTTTTATGCAAAACATATGTCTAAATTGATCGGAAAATTGCCACGGACGTGATGACGCTAATTCCGTGACCAAATTCTGAAAATTTTCGAATTTATTTTACTATTTAATTTAAAAATGCGGGATGTTACATTCTCCTACCCTTAGGAAATTTCGTCCACGAAATTAGGTAAGGGTAAAAAATTAAGTAATTCCTCGTATAATTTACAACCATCATGTGTACATCCAATTTTGCAACCATTTGTGCACTTGTGCAATGTAATACAACATAATAATACATGAATGAAAAGAATGCCTAAGCGATACCTCCTATATGAATGCAAATTTTCTTGAAAATCTTTTTAAAAAACATGATGCACACATCTTAAATATATTGTTAATTTCTATATGAATGCAATATTTTGAAAATCAAAATACTTTTTCATTCAATTTTTCTTACGCTCTTACCGAGCAAGAGTGTAGTTCATTGAATTTTCGCATCCAAACCCTGCCAAACAACTTCAAATTTGCGATTTACATTAAAATCTAATTTTCTAAATTCGATTTCTTATGCTACAAAAAAATGGATGCAACGACCCGCATTTTACGTATCGGAGGATCGTAAAATAATTTTATTTGTTTCCCTAAGTGTCGCATCATTCTCCTATTTTGATATGTTGTTTATGAGGATGTGTGACATGTCCATAATTTTTATCAATTTTATTTGTGATCATTTTTCCCTCGTCGGTTTTGTATAGGGAATAACTTTTGGCGAGGATTAAATCAGGTGCTGGGATCAATTCCATTGGAAAGGAAATGATGTTTCCAATTCCATAGAGTGGTCACATTAAAGATTTGGTTCAGTGATTTGGGAGGAATTGATGTTTTAGTGCTACGCAATTTTTGGATAGACTAATTAGTCGATAGTGGGTTGATTAGTGAGGCCCATTAAGGCTAGGGGTTGTTGGTTATAAATAGGAGGGTAGAGGCAAGGAGAATTGTTTAGTTTCTTCATTTATCTATTTGGTTGGAGTTTGTAATTCTCCCTATTCCACCTAAATACCTCTCCACTTCACTTTATTTCATAGATTTACATTGGAAGATTGAAGATCAACATCGAAGAAAGGTAGATCGCATCAAAGTGATTGATTCGAAGGTCGTTCTTTGCTGTTCGGATTTGTAAATCGTAGTTTTCAAGCTATTTTGTGGATTTGGTGAGTGATAAGCATCTCTCACATGGATTCAATCAAGTATATGGGTTGTTTGATTCTTATTTTCATCATTTCAAGTCATCTTCACGTAGATTTAATGGAGATAAGCATATGTTCAATTTGAATCACCATAGGATCTAATCTAGCAAGATTATAACAGTTAATTCATATGTAAATGTTGAAGTCATATGTTTATGCAAGTTTAGATCCATATATTGATTCGTTTATAGTTATATCATGATTTAGTGGATTTCATATGTTTATTGATGATTATTTGTTGTGTTAGTGTTTGTTTGATGATTGCTTGATTATGTTATTGAATTTTGGTTTGAAATCGGACGATTTGGATCGAGTTTACTTCGGTTCGAATAACAAAAAGTGGATCTATGTATGGATCGCACATATTGATGGATCGTGGGTCGCAAGCAAGTGGATCGCCGGGATTATTACATAAGAAATGGATGGATTATAGCTAAATTTGATGGATCAGGTCCTTCATTAGTTGATGGATCACATAGATGGATGGAGCACTGCACAATTGATGGATCCAGCTAAATTTGATGGATCGGGCCCTTTATTAGTTGATGATTGCATAAATGGATGGAGTGCTGTACAATGGATGGATCGCAGCTAAATTTGATGGATCAAGCCGTTCATTAAGGGATGGATCGTGCATGGATGATGGATCGCGCATGAATGATGGATTACGTGCCAAGGATGGATCGGTTGGTTATGATGGACCACGTGACAATGATGGATTGCGTGTCAAGGATGGATCGCGAGTGATCCATTGATGGATCATGAGTGATCCATCACATTGGTAACCAAGTGATGTTTATTTTGGTTCGGCATTGGACGTAGCTTTGAAGTGAATTCAAGATGGAATGTTAGAAGCGAAGTGAGGTGTTCGTTGATCAATGAAATGCAACGAATGTGGAGTCTTAGTTGGTCGATGAAATGCAACGAAGATGTGAAGACGACTCAAGGATGTTTGAGCTCGTGGATAATGGTTGCTTGAGACGGTATCTGAGCTTACGGATAGTTGCTAATAATGACGACTAGAGTTATGGAGGCCGAGAGATTATCGTTAGTTGGAGGTTCTAGCGGACTCAAAGCAGGGGGTATCGTGGGAACTCCCATTTGGATCTGATTCGATAAAGATCGTGTACCCTGGGTAGTCGTGATGGGCCTAGGTGTCTTCGTGAGTAAGACAAACATATGAGTCACGATGATGTATGGAGTTTAGCTAGAACCGGGGTTACCATTAGCCCTTGATAGATGGTATGTCGTGGTCAGTCATATGATTAACGATAGTTTCAATGCAATGTGGGCGGTGATAGCCAGAGTCATGGATGGTATTATTTGTATCGTCTTGTGTGGATTATCAGACGTTGAGGGAGATATTTCTTAGGTGCTTTTCTGATGTTGCTTTAGGCCATCGTGGCTTGTGCTTGAGGGATGTCAAACTCGATTAGGATGGTCCATGCTTGATTATTGGTTGCTGTGAATGTTACTGTTTATTTCTCTACTGTTTTTGTAAAGGCTATCACTGTCGGATGTGGAGGAGACGGGTTGGGGATCTTCTTTGTTGTTATGTTGGTAGATTGGATGATTAATTTGCCTGTTTCTCATATACTTTATCGATGATATTAGATAGATGTTTTATCGCTCATTAAAACTATTGTCTGACTCAAGGTTTTATGTTTCCCTCTTATTACCTTGGGCTGTTCATTCGATTTTGGATGGGCAGACTGAGTAGCAGGTAACAGGTAGTAGATCTTAGTGAGGATGATGCTGCAAAGCGATGACGAGATGGAGGCTTACGCATTAGTTTTTATGCTATACATATCTAGTTGTTTCCACTGTTATGTTTGATATATGGTGCTCTAAGTGAACTTGTAGTGAGGATGATTGTACATACTCTACTGATGTAATCCAGTGTGATGGATATTTTCTTTCACGATGATATGAAAGTTTAGGTTATGTTCAATGATGCTTCACTATTACTGCCTCTTGTATATGTTCTATTATATTTTATCTCTGTGCTGTGAGTTATACGATGGATTCCGCTATTTATTTTATCCTGGTGATTGTCCATAGCTGCCTGGCACATCTTTCAGAGCATTATTCCTCTTGTTAAGTGCATGAGTTATGGGCGGTCATCACATTTGGTATTAGAGCTCTGGTTAATCAATTTTAGCCCAAGTTCGAAGACGTAATGATGTATTAGATACATATTTGTAGTTTTTTGATGGATGTATACTATATTATAGTGTATAATATAATAGCTCTTAAACTCCATTGCAGTTTTTTCCAGTGTGGACTAATCATTATATTTTTCAGATTTAGATTTAGTTATCGAACGTTGAGACATATCGTTAGGGAAGAGCCTGTTGCTAGAGGGAGAAATGGCAGTATACCAAATTACCTGCCTATGTTCGAGCCCATGGTGGCAATGATCATGAGGAGGGCACCCGCTCTATAGACAGTCGTAGTTGATGTTGGGGTTTAGGTGCAGATTCCTAGGGTGGTTGACTTCGTGAAGCTTTGTAAGGATTTCACTACTCTAGGAGGAAAGTCGTTCAAGGGGATAGAGCCGACTATAGAGATTCTAGGGTGGTTTGATACTTACGTTCGGATTTTTAGAGACTTGAGTATTGATGATGCGACTAAAAGAAATCTTGCATCGAGACAGCTACAGGGAAAAACTATGGACTAGTGGAACTCTGTCACTTTAAAGACTCCAGAAGATGAGAGATCACTTGGGATTAGTTCTGAGTCAAGTTTGAGACAAATTTCATCTCTGCCGCCTAGAAGTAAGTTCTGTTCAAGAAGTTTGTTGAGCTGAAGTAGAATGGTAGACCAGTGTTAGAGTATGTTTCTGATTTTGAAGCTTTGTCCAAGTATGCTCGTTCATATATTGACTCTCATTATCAAAAGAATGAGAAGTTTGTCATGGGTTTGGATAAGTATCTTGGGAATCGGTTGGTTGATCATTTGGATGATACTTACGAGAAGATCGTGGAGAAAGCTTTGAGGTATGAGATTCCTAAAGGAGTGACTGTTGTTGCAACCAAAGAAGACCCAAAACCGCAGCAAGGAGGCAATAACAAAAAGGGGAAAGGGAAGCAACAACAGCAAGGGAAGGATGGTTAGAAGAAGTAGAAAGGCGAAGTGACTTGCTATAACTGCCAGTATAAGGGCCATTTTTCCAAGGATTGTAAGAATCCAAAAGTCGAGAGGAAGTGTCACAGCTATGGCAAGCCTGGGCATCTCAAAAAGGATTGTCTAGAACCAGAAGACAGTAAGCAGATAATGAAGGCGTATGCTTTGGAGGTTGTGCCATCTTCTTTAAAAGCTCCTACAGCAGAGGAGAAAGGGAAGAGTGTTGTTGTTCAAGGTATGCTTTCTGTTGGAGGTGTTTTAGTTCAAGTGTTGTTTGATACTGGAGCATCACATTCATTCTTTTGCAATGAGCTTGTGTGCTGCTTGGTTTTGGAATCCGATATTTATGATAGACCATTGGTTGTGACTAATCCAGTAGGAGGTTCGTCCATCTTGTGTATGATTTGTCATGATCTAGTGTTGTCGAGTCATGGTTTCCCTTTTGTGTGTGATTGCTTTATGTTGAACTTTGCTGGGTTTGGGATCATTTTGGGTATGGATTGGCTCAAGAGGTATGTGGAAAAAGTGGATTGCGAGAAGCTCGAGGTGATAATTGGGAATGTGGAAAGGTGAATGGTTGTGATTCGATGTAAGCCATAAGACGGGGTCTTTGTAAGATTTTTGTATTCGCCCGTGATTCCACGAGAAGACTTGTCATCTGTGTCGATCGCTAGTGAGTTTGATGATGTCTTTGAAGATGTCAAAGGTTGGTCGCCGCATCGCGAAATATAATTCAGGATCGATTTGGTCGAAGGTGCTAGACCTGTCGTTATGGCCCTTAGGCGGATGGCGCCTAGAGAATAACGAGAGTTAGAGGTGCAAGTTAGAGACCTTTTGGGAAAAAGATTCATTTGGAGAAGTGTGTCTGAATGGGGTTTACCAGTTTTATTTGCAACCAAGGCTAATAGATCTTTAAGATTGTGTGTGGATTATCGTGAGCTGAACAAGGTGACCAAGATGAATAAGTATTTGTTGCCAAGGATGGATGACTTATTTGATCAGCTTCACGAAGCTAAGGTTTTCTTGGATGGATTTGGCAACGAGATTTCACCAGTTGAGAGTGGCGAAGGATAGTGTTCCAGAAACAGCTTTTAGGACACCATCTGGTTTCTTTGAGTAGCTAGTGATGCCATTGGGATTGACTAACGCACCAGCGTATTTCGTGGATCTTATGAATAAGGTTTTCAAAGGTCAGTTGAATAAGTTCGTGCTTGTGTTCATGGATGATATTCTGGCTTACTTCCAGAACGAGGAAGCGCATAAGACGCACTTGCGAGTTGTTTTGGAAATCTTGCGAAAGCATCAGCTGAGGGATAAGTTTTCGAAGTGTCACTTCTAGAAGAATGAAGTGAGATTCTTAGGCCATGTTTACTCTGGAAACGGAATAGCTGTGGATCCCGCTAAGATTGTAGTAACCCAGGACTGGGATAGACCTAAGAATGCGATGGATATTCGAAGTTTCCTTAAGTTGGCGGGATATTATCATAGTTTTATCAAGGATTTCTCCAAGATGGCTGCACCATTACCAGGATTGATGAAGAAGAATCAGGTGTTTACATGAGATGCGAGGTATGAGCAAGCTTTTGGAATCCTAAAAGAGAGAATGATGAGTGCTCATATTTTGATCATTCCAAGAGGGAATGAAGAGATGGTGGTATACATCAATGCATGCGGTACTAGACTTGAAGCAGTGATGATGCAGAAGGATAGAGTTGTGGCATATGCGAGTTGACAATCGAAGCCACACGAAAGGAATTATGTGACTCATGATTTGGAGTTAGCGACGATCGTGTTTGCTCTGAAGGTATGGAGACATTACCTGTTGGGAGTTCGATTCGAGCCGTTTAAGGATCACAAGTCGTTGAAGTATCTCTTCTCCCAAAAGGATTTGAATCTTCGGCAGCAGCGATGGTTAGAGTTTTTGGCAACTTATGATTTTGATATACTCCTGGTAAAGGTAACGCAGTGGCGGATGCATTAAGTCGAAGACATGCAAGTTTGGAAGTTATGTTTTTGGAATGGAAGCACCTCGAGCACTTGGCAGGATCTGATTTCAGGCCTCAGTGTGAGGTAGAGCCTGAAATGTAGGCAAGCTTTTCGATAAGACCTACTCTCATCGAAAGGAGTGTCGAGAGCCAAAAGTATGATGCAAATCTTGTCAAGATCATCTAGAAGTTAGAACCAGAGCATAAGGAATTCGAAGTTGATCAGGAAGGTTTGCTTCGTAAGAAAGGACGACTGGTTGTTCTTAATATTGATGGATTGAGAGATGAGGTTCTAACGAAATGTCATCACTCAAAATTGACGATTCGTACTAGTGGTAATAAGATATATCAGGACATGATGCGAGCTTACTACTGGGAAGGGATGAAGAGGGATGTTGGAAAGTTCATTTCCAAATGCATGAACTGTCAGTTGATGAAAGATGAACAAAAAAAGTCGAGTGGATTGCTTCAACCATTGTAAGTTCCTACGTAGAAATAGGAGCAAGTATCGATGGATTTTATCGACGGACTACCTAGGACTAAGGCAGGAAATAAAGGGATTTGGATCATAGTGGATCGCTTGACCGCACAAGCTTTATTCCTTTCAGATCGACTGGGACAACATGGAAGTTGGTTGAGCTGTATATTAAATGGATAGTTAGATTCCATGGTATCCTGAAGAGGATAGCGAGTGATCGAGATCCATTGTTCATCAGTTGATTTTGGAAGAGTCTGCAAGAGACTTTGGGTACCGAGTTATGTTTGAGTATGGCTTATCATCCCCATACTGATGGTCAAATCGAGAGAGTTAACCGAGTGTTGGAACATCTCCTTAGAGCTTATGTATTGAATTTTGGGGGATCGTGGGAAGACCATCTGCATCTAGTTGAGTTTACATACAACAACAATTACCTGTCGAGCATCGGGGTGGCACCATGCGAGGTGTTGTATGGTAGACCGTGTATTTTTCCGGCATGTTGGTGCAACGAACCAGAATTTTGGCATTTAAATTTTAAAGTTGATTTAATTTAATTCATTGTTGAAATAAATATACTTGAAATTTATTTAGAATTTGAGATCTAGTCTATGTTTAACTTGGTTTTGAATTGATTTCAAAAGTGTGTATTTGAATTTATGTCTTCGAATCTGAGCTGTTTATAAATTAAACGTTATTAATATTTTACGACTAATTAAAATATATTGTTGAGAAATTATAAAATTTGAAATATAAATTAATTTCAAGAATTTTAATCTAATTATTTAGTTGAATTTGGTTTTAATTTAAAATATACTCATGTATTTGAAAATATATACACTAGTATCGTTTTCATACGCATAGTATATATTATCAAGTAAAGTTTCTAGATTAGAATTTTTAAGCGGAAAAGAAGAAAAAAACGTTTTGCTAATTTAACAAATCCAAAGAGAGACTTGTGTTCATTTTGGTTGGATTAAACCACTTGTCCTCCACTGAAGTTTTACATGTGTTGTCTAGTTCCTAGAATTCCTCCATGCATCTTTCCCCTTCTTAAAAATTTATCTCCAGCCGTTTGTTCCCATTTTCCCCCAAAAAACTAATTTGTCCCAAAATTTGTTTCTTCCCCAAGCGTAAATGATGGTCGCGCTTCATCCTTCATCGTCCATCGCTTTTTTTTCGAATCAACCCCACCTCCTCTACACAAATGTGATTCCATCAGCTCCGTCCACCTCGCATGCAACCTTCGCACCCACTTCAAATGCGGCTCACCAACCTTCGATTAACCAAGGTCTGCCGCTTCAGGCAGCGCGACACCCCATTGTTCTTCTGTGCGTTGCCACCGCTGCCTTCCTTTGCCAGCAACCACACACGAGTTCTTCTTCGCTATCGACGTCTGTGACCACCTGAGGGCCTCACAACCCCAATACCACCTGTTTCCCCAACAAATCGAGTTCTTGACCACCGTTCGACTGTCAGGTCCAATCCAGCATAGCCGCTCCATCCTCCTTCACACCAGTCAAGACCGAACCACCTCGAGCCTATCTCTACAACCAATGTGAGCCACCTGTATCCTGCTTCTCCTTTGTAACCCTAATTAAAGGTAAGTTTAACTTACTATTAGATTTATATCAAGTTTCGTTACTTTGCAATTCACTGAATACCATTGTTGTGGGTTGTTTTGTTTTCGTTTAATGTGCCACTTTGGGTTATATATTGCTCGCTTGCTATTGAGTTTCATTCTGGAACCTAAATTTAGGAAATTATATACAAGATATTTATTGTTTGCACATGAACACGCAAGTCCTTGACCATTACTTCCATATCTTTTAAGGCTGCAAGTAACGTCATTCTCATTTTATGGATAATACCTGAATAATGCATATGTATTACTCGGTGCGTTTGTTGTGCATAGCGTGTATATGGTTGATTCATATGTGTGCAGTATTGTTAGGAATATACATGCAATTGATGATCATTGGGCTTATACATAGTTTATATTATTGATTTATCATACATATGTCGCAAAATGATTTTTTTTCCTTTTGCATGCAATTCAAGTATAACCCACCCAATAGGTTGCTAATGAACTAGTTTAGGTTGTCAATTCTTAATGGGTATATTTTATTGGTTTGAATTCATGGAAATACAAAAAATTTGTTGTTCCATATATAAGTAAATGGAAACGTGAATTCGGGTTTAGAAGCAACCTTATTCTATATATGGTTCACAACATGTGGCTTATAGGGGAATCTTTTAACAAAAGGAATGTTAACCGGCTTTTTGGTCCGATTCCCAAAAGTATATTTGACACGCTCAACTCAACGCATCGCGTGAAGCTAAGGCCGAGAGGGACGCTTAGGAGCGAAGGGAACATGATCAAGGAGGGAGGGATCGTACCACTCAAAATCTCGCAGCGCCCAAAGAACATTCCCAAACTAGGGCCTCGGACCCCGAAGGAGTTGCAAGCCTCAAGCGCCCAAACCTAAGGTCCTCACGCGCCCCGATAGAGGGACTTCGCACCTGGCAAGGTGCAAAATTCGCACCCAGCAGGTGCGAAATTTCGTACCCTGCAGGTGCAAAGTTTCTCACCCAGCGGGTGCGAAATTTCGCACCTGGGCTCGGGTTCAAAATTTGTGTATGTGCAGGTGGCGGGTGCGAATTTCTGCATGTCGTCCCCCATTCCTACCTAATTCTACCTAACCCCTCTCCTATAATTAGCCCATAGCCTCACACTTCAAAGGGGTTGATTTTCATCACTTGGGACCTTCATGAGCCTCATTAATGGCATCTCCTATTTGAGGAAGAAGAAGGACTAAATAGTCTTTTTTCCAAATACCTACCCTACGACCATTATGAAAGTGAATGTAATGAAATTTCATGAGCATGCCTCTACTTTGTAATTCTTGAGTGATTAATAATATTCCAATGCCTTTCCAAAGTGGACGTAGGCCTCTATCAAGGCCGAACCACTATAAATCCTTTGTGTCATTTACCGCATTCTCTTAGTCATACAACATAACTACAATTCCTAGTAATAGGAATCCTTGGTGTTTTCGACATTTTTTGCCGTCAACATTTGGTGCTTTCATAGAGAGAACTCGGATTTCGCGCCTTTGTCGCACATTGTCATCTCGACCTTCGACGAGCTTGAGGTTCCTTGTTTAACCTACCGCCGAGCCCGCTCACGATGGCAAAGCGACCAAAGAACGCGATGCTCGGCTCTTCAGCCGCAGCCGAGGCCGGGACATCTAAACAACCTCAACCCATGGACATCCCGACCGCTAATGAAGACGTCCCTCATATTGTGGACCCCGAAGCGCCCGCAACACAAGCTCAAATCCACGCACTTAGTGGAAAATATGAGAACACAGAGGTCAAGCTTAGCCAAGCATTAAGGAATAACATCGACCTTATGCGACAACTTCAAGAAAGTCAGCGCATCGTCGCTCGACTTCAACAAGCTCGGAACAACGCTCGACCTCGACCAACTGCCTCGGAAGCCTCCTCTTCCAAGTCAAGGGGCCCACATCAAAGAAGGAAGTTTAGCCCACATCAATAAAGGCAAGGGGAACGGGAATGGCAACCGAACCACAATCACATATAGCGAGGGGGCACAGTATCGAGACCGCTCTCGCTTGATCATCAATGACAGACCGGGTCCTACAAACCAACCTCTTCCTCGACACAACCCAACGGTGGATAATCGGGATGACATGCCCGCTATTCCTATGGCCTGCGTTCCTCCAGAACAGGAACCACATCACCCTGCCCCACATCACCATCCACACCAAGACCCAATCATAGACGTCGACTACATGGAGGAATACGATCCTGACGTCCACCGTAGAAGGCGCCCTCGCAACATAGCTCTAGAACCTCGCCAAAACCCATGGATTCCGATGGTGGATCCCCATCCAACCTATCTTCCCGATATGGTACGAAGGATCATGAGGGAAATAAGAGGGGGCACACATGGCTCATGGGAGGCTCACATTAGGCATAACCCCTTCACTAAAAGAGTGAATGAGGCCAAATGGCCACAACACTTTAGCATGCCGCAAATGCCACTGCACAATGGCACTACCGGTCCTTGTGTCTTCCTAAATCGATATGAATGGCAAATGGACTCGAGTAGGGGTAATGATCCAGCCAAATGCAAATGCTTCCCAGTCTTCTTATCCGGAACCACTTTACTTTAGTTCTCTCGCCTCTCACTTGGTTCCATTAACAACTTCAAGCAATTAGCAACAGAACTAGTCAAGCAGTTCAAGGTTCATATCCCGACTCCTAAGAATGCCCTCACTCTATCCAACTTATACCAAGGGCCCACCGAGTCGCTCAAAAGCTACCTTTCTCGATTCAACACAGCTCTCGCCAAGGTCAAAGAAACGGATTCTCACACCGTACTCTTTCAGTTAGCAAAAGGTGTTCTCCCTACTTCAAAGTTCGGAGCGTGGATCGATCGGAAGTAGCCAAAGAGCCTCGACGCCTTCTATGAGAAGGCAGGTCTGTACTTATGCCAAGAGGAGGCAAGACGAAATCGGCTCTCCGCCACCAGTTGTCCCACTGACCCCGCAGCGGACATCGCAAATAACAACCTTAGAGGAAGGCAAGTCAGGGAGCCTCTCATTCCAAACAGGAGGGCAGGTCCCTGCAGGCAGAAAACAAACAATGGTAGGCCGGGTAGCTGAAACAACGGACAAACCCTAACGAAGACAGGAAAACCCATCCCTCGTCATGCCTTCAAGACCTACACCCCATTAAACGAAGACTTAGAAACAATTTACTTGGAAACATGCAACACTTTGCCGTACAAAAAGCCGCGTGTCAAGGAATCAACTGACCGCGAGAAGAACACCGGAAGGTACTGTCGATACCACGACGTATATGGGCACGACACCAACGAGTGCCGCCAGCTTAGGGATGCAATCAAGAAGCTTATCTGTGAGAAACGACTCAAATAATATGTCAAAGAACCCTTTCTTCCCGAAACGAACCCTCATCCTTCGGCGCTGGCTCCTCCGGTGCCCGCCAAGGCAGCTCTGGGTCCCTCCAATCCGAAGCGAGGGATGATGATCAACACTATATGTGGTGGACCTTACCCCATGCACGACAGCTTTCGGAAAATGGAGGAGTATATGAGTTCCATAAAGTATGCTACTTATGAAGCCTGCTCCGCTCTCAGCGAATCCGCCGCAGCCGAGCTAAAAAAGACCATGCGGGATGACATCGTTTTCCGCAAAAGAGATTCTACTGGGACGGATATTCCGACCACCGATCCACTAGTTATCACAACTCAAATCGGTGCCGCTTCTGTCAAAAAGGTATTAATCGACTCAGGCAGCTCGGTCAACATCATCTTCAAAACCGCTTATGACCAGATGAAATTTGAAATGAATGATTTAAATCCATGTCGCGCCACGATCCACGGCTTCAACGGGGTCTCTAGTTCCTCCGTAGGTATGATTGAGCTACCTGTGGAACTAGGTGAAGGGGACCGGAGCGAAGTCCGTACTCTCACTTTTGTGGTTATAGACATCGATTCCCCCTACAATGCTTTTATAGGGCGCCCTTTTCTCACTGAGTTTCGGGTTTGTATGGCGCCATGGTCTCTCATATTGAAATTCCCAACAAAAAACGGGATTGGAACAGTCAAAGGTGACTAAGTGAGTGCCAGAGAATCTTCTGCAATAGAATGGAAGAACGCACGCAATAAGGAAAGGGCAAAGCCGTGCCCACACCTTCTTGCGCCAAGAACATCTCAACATAGCAATCAGCGGCATCTGAGCCCTGACTCAGGTGCCACTGTCATCTTTCCGATGACCTCGACCCACGGAAGGACGAGGAGCCCGAATATGAGAGGGCCACCTCGGTCGAATCCACAGAGGATGTTCTTGTCAACCTCGATGACCCGATAAGGGTGTTGAAGGTTGGATCCACCCTGCAA
The DNA here is from genome assembly GCA_030737875.1 of Allium sativum. Lineage (NCBI taxonomy): Eukaryota > Viridiplantae > Streptophyta > Magnoliopsida > Asparagales > Amaryllidaceae > Allium > Allium sativum. The sequence continues at coordinate 833,838,831 of CM060910.1, forward strand.
TCAAAGAAGATCTTATATATTTCCTGAAGGCTAACTTGGATTTTATTCGCATGGACTCACTCTAACATGAAAGGCATCAATCCCACTATTGCTTGTCACTTTCTAAACCAAGATCCTACGATGCCTCCGGTCAAGCAGAAACGACGCTTCTTGAGACTCGAGAGGTCCAAAGCACTCGAGGAGGAGGTAGACCGCCTACTCAACAATAACTTCATTCACGAAGCCAACTATCCTGAGTGGGTCTCTGATCCAGTCCTTGTCAAGAAAGCCAACGGTAAATGGCAAATGTGCGTTGACTTCTCCAATTTAAACAAGGCATGTCCCAAGGAAAGCTTCCCGCTCCCGAAGATCGATAGACTGGTCGAATGAACTGCTGGGTACCAACTACTATCTTTCATGGATGCCTACTTAGGCTACAATCAAATCCCAATGAATCTTCGTGACCAGGATCATACTTCCTTTATAACCGACCTCGGACTTTACTGCTACCGTGTCATGCCTCTCGGCCTCAAGAACGTTGACACCACTTATCAACGAATTGTCAATCGTCTCTTTAAACATCAAATCGGGAGATCCATGGAGGTGCACGTGGACGATATGCTGGTAAAATCTAAAATATCAAGAGACCATGTCCACGACCTCTCTGAAATGTTCGATGTCCTCCGCCAGTACGAAATGAAACTCAACCCCTGAAATGCTCCTTCGGAGTCGCCTCGAGAAAGTTCCTGGGTTTCATTGCCAATTCTCAGGGCGTCAAAGCCAATCTAGAAAAAATCCAAGCTATTCGGAACATCGAAATTCCCAAGGGCATCAGGGATGTCCAAAGTCTGAATGGAAAGGTCGCCACTTTAAGTCGGTTCATCTCTAAGGTCACCGACAAGTACATTCCTTTCTTCGATTTACTTCGAAAAGGTAAACGCAACTTCGAGTAGACCCTCGAATGCATCTCGACACCCAAAGAACTTCTGGATCACTTAGAGCGACCATCTATCTTGTCTAAGCCATATAGACCATGATGACTTATACATTTGTCTGGCTGTTTCTGCGTAGGTAATCAGCTCAGCACTAATACTCCTCGAAGATCGCATCCAGCGGCCCGTCTACTATATCAGTAAGCGGCTGACGGGGGCAGAAAAGAATTATCTGAAGCTGGAAAAGCTGGCATTCTACTTATTGATTTCCTTTCGAAAGCTCCGACCATACTTCTAGTCTCACCCCATAAAAGATTTCACCGACCAACTGCTACGTCCAGTCTTACAACGGCCCGAGGCATCCGGTCGACACTGAAATGGGGTATGGAGCTAAGCCAATTCGAGATAACGTTCATCCCTCGGCGAGCCATCCTCAGCCAAGCTCTCGCAGATTTCATAGTGGAATTCACTGCACCAGAGGAGACTACTACGGAAAATTCCGAAGCTCCCGATACCCAATGGAAATTGTTCGTGGACGGCTCCTCTAACAGGAAATGCTCGGGGGCCAGAATCGTCCTCATCACCCCTGAAGAACGCCCAATCTATTACGCGTCAAGACTGAATTTCCCTGCTACCAAAAATGACACAGAATATGAGGCCTTGATCATCGGGCTCAGAATCGCGATCGAACTCAAGCTGGAGACCGTCCAAATCTTCTCCCACTCTCAGCTTATTGTCCATCAAGTGCAAGAAGAGTATCAAGAGAAAGAGAGACGGCTTGCCCTATACCTTGGTCGGGTTCAGGAGCTATCACTCACTTCGACCATTTTTTCATCACCCATGTCCCCCGAGAGCAAAATGAAAAAGCAGTTTCCCTCGCCAAGATGACAAGCACCGAAGATCCACAATTTAATGGGTTCGCCCCAGTTAAAGTGCTCAAATATCTGAGCATCAAGCAAGGACAAACCGAGATGGTCATGGGTAACGAATCCAAGCCCAAGTCATGGATGACACCGATCGGGAATTACCTACATCACGGGACCCTACCAAAACACTACAAAGAAAGGCGGGCACTCACTCGCCAATCAGATCGGTACCTTCTTATGGATGGAGTACTTTACCGCAGAGGTTTTTCTATTCCCTTGCTCCGATGCATAGTCCACGGGGATGCCCTCCGAGTGCTAAGCAACGTGCATGAAGGCTAATGTGGCGACCACAATGGGGGGGGGGGGGGGGCGAACCCTAGCCAGAAAAATACTCAGACATGGTTATGATTGGCCCACGCTTGATCAAGACGTCGCGGACTACGCTCGCAAGTGCGATAAGTGCCAGCGCTTCAAAAAGATCCCAAGAGCCCCGCCTACCGAATTGTCTCAAATGGTCAGCTCATGGCCGTTTTCCATGTGGGGAATTGACATCATAGGAATTCTTCCAATGGCTAGAGGCGGGGCATGATACACCGTCATCGCAGTGGACTATTTCACCTAGTGGGAAGAAGCTGAAGCCCTCGCCACTATTACCATGAAGAGGATGATCAACTTTGTTGTCCGCAGCATCATTACCTGCTATGGGGTTCCCCAAGCTATCATCTCCGATAACGACACTCAGTTTGAGAGCGCCGAGTTCAAAGCCTTCTGTCAGCTTCATGGCATCGATAAAAGATTTTCAGCAGTTGCTCATCCTCAAGCCAATGGGCAAGTCGAAGCAGTTAATAAAGTCCTCAAATCCATCATCAAGGAACGTTTGGAAAAGGCTAGAGGCATATGGGAAGACGAGCTTCCTCTGGCCCTATGGGCTTGCCGGACCACCCACAAGACAATAACCGGTCATACTCCTTTCTCCCTCGCATACGGATCTGAAGCCGTCATTCCCATCGAGCTCAAGCTTTGATCCTATCGGGTCATTTATTATGTCCCAAGACAAATAAAGATTTATTTCTGGAGTCACTCGACCTATTGGAGGAAAAGAGGAATGAAGCCGACCTCCGAGCCGCCGCCCAATGACAACAAGTAGCCGAATACTTCAATTCTAGGGTCTGCCATAAGGACCTCAACATCGGCGACCTCGTCCTGAAGCGGGTCTTTCCCCCACCAATAGGCCTCGTGCCTCATTGGGAAGGCCCCTACTCCATGCATAGAAAGCTTAGCGATGGAACTTTCAAACTTGCCACCGTCGACGGAGCCGAACTCCCAAGGGCATGGAACAATGAACATCTCCGCCGCTACTTTACATAACTCAGTTTATGGTTGTTTATGCTTTCCAACAATGTTTTGTTTTCTAGAAATTCAAGGCATTGTAAAGGCTACTACTACCAAAGTTATTAGTAGAAATGAAGTTCAGTTTCCTATCTCCTTGTTTTTTACTTCTCACTTTATGTGTCTTGTTAGTTCTGACAACCAACATAAATAAAACGTACGATCACGATGTCGGTACCCCATGGACGGGAGCCGGTGTCGCCGTCCCAACCTCGAGCTAACATCGAGTCTAACACACTTGTCTACATCTAGCACCCAGAGCAAGGCAGCCGGCAACGCTACTTGAATCGCCGAACTGCGGCGTGATCGAGTATAAACAACCACTAACTTGAACCTCGGCCCCGTGCCGAGGTCGAGGATAAATCGTTTTGCTTCCAAGACCAGGCGACTTGGCGCCGCCAACCAGCGGCCGATGTAATACCACGAATTTTTAACGACATTAAAGAGAACAAATTAAATAATAATTGGTTTAATGTTCATAATTAGAGGAAACGGACTACACCATTGCATCCGTCTCGAAATTCTGGTCAAGGTAGACATTTGGTTTGCGTAAAACGGGCACCATATGAAGAAGTTATGAGTATTTTAAGTTTGTATACGCACAAAAATATTTTATATATACACATGAGTCAGAGGTAAGTCAGAAATGAGTCAGAATCCTATCCAGAGGATTCATATTCAAAAAATTCCTCTGAGCGGTAAAATTCCCGCTCTAGGGGGTTGACCCCCCTGAAGGGGTGTCGACCTATGGGTAGACCCACCCACAGGGGTGTCGACACCCCTAGGGATGAGGTGGCACTCAATTTTAGGGGGTCTGGCAACTATATGTACGTGTTCTATTCCTCATATTTTCTTCATTGGGAGTCATGGAGGCCATATGCTGCTGGAGTACGAACTGAACCATTTTCTACAACAACATATTCTACAAATCCAATTAAGAAATTCTAGATCCGTTCTTCCTAAATTCTCTAAACCTAACGCTGTGAGTTTCTAGATTACTTTTAGGTTTAGATAAATAAAAGTATACTTTGAAAGACTATGAATTGGATATGTTGTAAAGAATGATTCTGTGTTAATGTGAAATTCTATGCTATGTCATGACAGATCTATTTTACTAGATCTAATAAAATTGTGGTGATTCGATTATGATGCTTATGTGGATCTTGACTTGTAACCATGTTGTGACGGATATACATTTAAAATTTTGGACAATTGTGACATTACTTGGATCTAGATCTTTATGTTAATCACCTTTCACCTGTCATATTGTGACACATTGAAATATGTTGTAAACTTGACATGTGAATCTACCTTTAGATCTAAACATATTACTATGTTACCCTAACTATGCTACACCTAAGTAATTGGACACCTAATGTTTAATCTAGATCTCATTATGCTTGCTTGAACATCATAGAGATTGCCACAAGTTACCAGTTTAATGTCCACTTTATTATGATGTTAATCACACGTCCATTCACTTTGTTATTATGCCAGTTTATGTTCATGTTTATGCCAAGACATGTCAAAACTATCACCCTTGTCATGCTCCCTTTTTATTGCTATAGCTAGGCTACTTTATAGCCTAGATGTTGCCAAAATACGTATGAGTACGTTAGAGAGGAACGGGGACAAAGGGATTATAATTGGCATAATTTATGTAATGTTTATATGAAATGGGACATGTAATTCAAATGGGGAAAACATAGACTAGTTACCTATAATGACATAGGTAGATTTGGATTAATTCAGAATGTTTAGTAATTTACAATTAGGTATTGTAAATTGTACTTATGACACGAGGTTAGGTTACATTAGTGGTGGAAGTCTGCCTAGACCCGACTGGCATATCCAGCATCCACTAATGTTGAACCTAATGTGGGAGGTCTAAGTACGCAAATACAAATCGGGCTAAGAAACGAGGTTAGGCCCAACTGTGGAATAAGACTGCCCGGACCCGACCGGCATATCCAGCATCCACACGTTGTAGGCACAATGCGGTAGGTCTAGCCCGCTATAACCATAATTGGACATGGTAATGAAATGGACTACTTAACCTAATTTAATATGACTATGGACTTAAGTTAGGGTTAAGTGAAATTGGATAGGTAGTGGTGGGTTAAGTAAATTAGAGGCGGTGGGTAATATGTATATATAAGCCTACGAACTTAACCCAATAAGGTTATGTAATTAAAAACACCTAATGGTATACATAACCAGTAGATGATGCAATAAGGTTATGTAATTAAAGACACCTAGTGGTATACATAACCAATAGATAATGTAATGAAGTTATGTAATTAAAGACACCCTTTAGGGTAAGCATAACTAGCATAGGGCTATGTAACTAAAGACACCTAATGGTAAACATAGTCAATAGAAAACCTAGTGGGGATACAAGACAAGGGGGAGACCTTATATCATATTGTATGGGACCCATTTCAATCAGTAACCCAGAGTTGGTATCAAGTAAAGAACTCTGTACTAGGCGGAGAAGGTGCACGCTTACTGATTGATTATAAGAGATCCAGACGAGACAGATGGTGTGGGCGGCGCATACTGACCGGGGACATGTGTATGCATTGGCCGAACAGAGGGGGATAAGACGACCGTGACACCAGTAGATATGGTTGTGCACTCCATGGGTTGCCACTTTAGGAAGTGATACCTCCTATTATGGGGCCAACACAGGATATCTACAGTGTAGGGAGCCGATCGATTAGGGTAGTGGTTAGTGTATACTTGGACGTATGACCAAAGCCTACCAACTTATAGTGGAAGGGATCATCTCATTTCAGTTATACTAGTAGTAGTGCAGAGTAATCGTTAATGAGGCACATACACCTTAACTTGCTTACCTTGTCACACCTTCCATTTATGCAGTGATCTCCTTTATCCACTTTATATGCCTACCATGCTGCTTTTATTTATCTACTGGCTAAAAGTAACTAAACTCGCCAGACTTTATATCTGACCCTGTTGTTTCTCCTACTTTCTCCCATTCCCCCCTCCAAGGTTCTCTGGGAGGAAACACTCAGACTTAATCAGGAATCAAATATCATCTTGCTAGGAGCTACTTCTGAAGTATGGTTCAAGTTCTTATCTTTACTATGGCTTAACTTTTTTTATTGGGGGAATGATGCTTTTTATTTACTTATGCACTTTGATGGTGCAAGACAGAAGTTATTTTTTTGTAATAGTTTTTGTGACTTATGAAATTGTGGACCACAGTTGTAACACCCCGAATTTTCTGTTAACAGTAAATTAACAAATTAAAGTATAATTAATTCTAAATGAAAGAATTAAGGGAAACGGGTTACGCCATTGCATTCGTCTCGGAATTCTGTTTGAGATAGAGTCTGAATTTGCATGAATCAGACTCCGTATGAAGGAGTTATGACCTCCGGAAGTTTCAGAATTCAAATTTAAAATTCAAACAGTTCAAAATTCAGTTCAAATTTCGTATTCAGACCCAAACTGGGCGGGAAAATTCCCGCCCAGGCACCAGGTCGACCATAGGCTCGACTTGGGGGTCGACCTGGGTGACCAGGTCGACCTGTGGGTCGACCTGCCCAATCGACCTGGTTTGGCCCTGGCTGGCCTGGTCGGTTTCTGGTCGAATTTCTGAGCTTGGCTGTGTCACTAGGGCTAATTTGTCACATTATGGTTGGCTCCTCTCGAAGTGAATGGTCTAGATTCATCTATGATCATCTGACGGCTCAACTCAATCTGAAATTCTATATAAACAACTTAAGACTCCAACCTAAATTCACATAAGAAATTAGAGGCAGAGCTGCCATGCTGTCGGGAGAAAACTGAGAGGAGCCTCCACTTTTAGAAAAGCTTAGAGACGAGCCAAAATTAAAGTAAAACAAGAATCAAAACAACGTTTGTCTACCCAAAGGAAAGCAATTCAAATTCAAAACTCAGAAATCAGACAACAAGACCGTCGTTTGCTGTAAGTATAGTGATTTTTCCGATGTGAATATAAGTTAGGATTTGATTCGATGTAAAATGGAAATGGAATTGTGTTATTGTGTAACAACGATGTTAATTCATATCTATGTATTGAAATGATTGTGGTATTGTGATGTTTGTGGTATAATTGAGTTGATATTGATCCTATTGTACATTTAGAATCACATGCAAGTTGTATAGTTCATGTTGTAATCTACACCTATATGTTTATGTGATTATATAGGTTGTATGTGATTAAGATTTCATGTATATATATGCTAAAACCTCTATGCCTAAGTTTATATACATGCTCATATGTCTATACAAAAGTTTCAAAGTTAGTAATTGGATCCATGCCAAGATCCACTTTAATACATGTTTTCATGTTGTAGTTAGACATATGATTGGATCTAGGTCACACATGCGATGAAATTACACATACTTTATGAACATGTCTTATTTTTGTCATATGCTAGTGATGTTCGATGTTATGCCTAGATCTAAACATGTTTAGGCTTATGTTGTCTAAATCATTTGCTAATTCATGTGACACCTGTTTAGTTAAATTCCCCTTTTTAATGCAAGTTCACATGACAAGTTGAAACCCATGATTTAGTCTATGTTGTAAATTCATATATATGCATGTTGACTATTTTGCAAGTTTACACCTATGATGTTCATAATTGACTATGCCAAAAATGCCAAGTTTACACCTATGTCATGTTTATGTTTATGAATTCCCTTATGTCAATTTTTTGTACGCTAAATTAGGCAAAGTTTTTAGCCTAATATTATATGTTAAAAACCATACGAACGAAAATTAGGCTAAGATTGTTAGCCTAATATTTAAACGGAGTAACGTTGGGAAAATTGGTAACTTGACATAAATTGGTGAAAATATATGAAATTGGCATGTTTGTCACATGCCAAAATTGGTGGCACTTGTATGGTATAATTTCTTATACCAAAAATCTTAAACTTGGAAAGTGGGCCATAACATTTAATTGTTAGCAAATTTACATATAACAAGTAATAAAGACAAATATGTAAATTTAGAAAATACGAGTATGCTTAACACGAGGTTGGATTGAGCTGTGATGTAAACCTGCCCGGACCCGCCCGGCTGTCCTGTAGTCACAACAATACCTATCCAATGTGGGTGGTTAAGCATTGAGCCCAATAAGGACCCGAGGTTAGACTGAGTTACAGTGTAAACCTGCCCGGAACCGACCGTCACATCTAGTAACCGTAACAATACTTGTCTAATGTAAGTGGTCGGTGCTTTAAAAGGCTAAGGACAGATAAGTCAGGATGGTAGGGTTAAGTTAACTAAAACAGTTAACCAATTCAACATGTTAATTAAACTGATGGGTGGGATTAGGTAAATACAGACACTTAACCACTTAACATGTTTGACTAGAAAACCCTAGTAACGGGGACCCATTTCAGCAATAACCCAATTAGGTATCATGGTACCCTGAAATTAGGCAGGGTGGGGCGCGATTACTGGGCTGATTGTCAGAGGTCAAAAGCGGCGGCGGCGGGTGCAACAGTGTGGGTTCTAACGGAGTGCGGGCGTGCACACATTTCGGAGCAGACAAACAGGGCATTAGGGGCACCAGTAGTATAACCTATGCATTCTAAGGATTGTGTCGGGTCGCCACTATGGGACTTGATGCACCCCATGGTGGGGCCAGCATAGGTATCTAATATCTCTGGGGGCCGTAAGACATACATGATTATGCGAGTAGGAGCCGATCTTTAGAAAGGGGATCACTTCACCCGATCATGGGGTGCCAGTTGAGAAAATACAAGTAGGTGCCGAGATATAGTGTGAGGTGCGATTATATATATTCGATTCAAACTGCTTTATCTTAGTTTATGATACTCTCCTATTTCCAGTTTATACTTATCATGCCCTTTTTCTTATTCTCATACTGAAGAGTCACTAGACTTACCAGGCTTTGTGTCTGACCCTATTTTCTTTTGTCTTCTTTCTTCAGTTTCTCCCCTAGGTCCACAGGGAAGAAACAACCCAACTTAGTCAGACTCTTTGCAAGCTTCAGGATAGTAGGACTCCCTTTCCTTGGCTATGGCTGTTGGACGCATTATATGGGGATTTATGTAGTTTTAATTATATTTTTATGCTTCTTTATTTAATAACCAGGACAGAAATGATGATGTAATGTTTTGGAAGTTATTATGTGACAGTTGTGGAAATGTTTTGTATGAACACTTATTTATGAAATAAAAATTTTGTTGTTTTCCGCTGCTTATATATATGTGTTTATATCTATCTTGTGTTTTATCTATGACTTATACATACAAACCACCACCAAAGTTAAGGCATTCCCGTTGTGAGTGACCTTAATGGAGGGTGGGGTGTTTCACTTGGTATCTGAGCACAGATTTACCAGACTAGATAAAAGTTTTTGAAACTATTTTCAAAAAGGAGTTTAAAAAAGCATTTTTTTTAGAAAAAAAAAGCGTTGTTTTTAAAAAGGCATAGTCCCCCAAAGCCATATGCACTATCTCTCTATCTTTTTGTCTTGAATCTTTCCTTTCTGTTTCAGCATGTCTGGGGACCTTACTCCCCAGCTACAGACGCTTTTACTCGTCCTCCTCCTCCTCTACGTGAAACATCAAGCGGAAGGATCGCAGAATAAGAAGACGGATAATAGTCAAGGAGGAAAGGACCGCAACAATAATAACAAGGCACCACGTGGGAAAAGGAAATGTTATTTCTGTGGCATTGTTGGGCATATAGTCCAGGATTGTAGAAAGAAGAAGAAGAAGATGGGAGCATGCTTTCAGTGTGGTGATACTAGACATATCAGCAAGAACTGCCCTAAGAAGCAAGGGCAAGGCCCACAAGCAGGACCTTTTGGGGGTACATCTTTAACTTCTTCTCCTAGATGCTTTGTTTTATCTTGCTTATCTTCTCAATCCTATCTTGAGAACCTTAGGCAGAAATATTTCTGTAGAAAGCTTAGTTTATCTTATGATCATCCAATTCGCACTCTCTTTGATTCTGGTGCATCACACTCCTTTATTTCATCTGCCTTAGTAGAATCTCTGCACCTAGACACTAGTATGATAGAAGATCCCTTGGTTGTTTCAAATCCAATTGGGGGCTCGGCTTATTTGTTTATGGTTTGCTTGGATTTGAAAATCTCTATTCTAAGTGTTGAATTTAGATGTAGTGCCTTTGTTTTGGGCTTCTCAGGATATGGACTGGTTATCCAGTAATGGTGCCATTCTTGATTGTGAGAAAAGAGTGGTTAAACTCTTGACTTAGCTCGGTAACACTCTAGAAATTTCTTGTAATCCCTTGAATGCTGTTATGCTTAGTTATCTAGAGTCACTTGACGCTTCTGTTGAGAATTTGCAGTCGGTTAGAGTAGTTTGGGAATATCTGGATGTCTTTGAAGAGGTAAAAGGCTTACCTCTGAAGCAGGAAATATACTTCCGCATATATCTTGTTGATAATGCAAAGCCCATAGCTCTGCCTGTTAGACACATGGCTCCAAAGTAGAGAAAGGAGCTCAGTAAGCAAGTTAAGGAGCTTCTCGAGAAGGGGTTTATAAGGCGGAGTATCTTGGAATGGGGTGCTCCAGTGGTGTTCGCCACCAAAGCAGATGGCTCGTTACGTCTTTGTATGAACTATAGGGAGCTAAACAAGCTGACTAAAAAGAATAGACACCCGCTTCCCAGAATAGACGATTTGTTTGATTAGCTTGTAGGTGCGTCAGTCTTCTCCCAACTTGATCTGGCTAGTGGGTTCCATCAGCTAAGGGTAGCTGAGGATAGCATTGATAAAACGACGTTCATAACCCCAGACGGTTTCTATAAGTGGCTTGTCATGCCTTTCGATTTGACAAACGCACTCGCTTATTTCGTGGACCTAATTAGCAGGGTGTTCAGAGAATTCATCAATAAGTTCGTGGTGGTCTTCGTAGACGGTATTTTGATCTTCTCAAAGAATGAAGAAGAACAAGCTCAGCATCTGAAGGAGATCATGGAAACTCTTTGAGTTCATCAGCTAAAAGCCAAATTCTCCAAGTTCCACTTTTGGAGAGAAGAAGCAAGATTTCTTGGACATATAGGGTCCAAAGAGGGGTTAGTTGTGGACCCCGCGAAAGTGATGACAGTGCAAGATTGGAAGACATCGAGAAATGCAACCGAAGTCCGAAGCTTTCTTGGGCTAGCCAGTTTTTACCGAAATTTCATTAGGGATTTCGCGAAAATCTCAGCTCCACTCACAAGGCTAACAAAGAAGAATCTGGCGTTCATTTGGGATTTGGATTGTGAGTTTGCTTTCCAACGATTAAAAAGGGCTTTTACAACAACCCTAGTTCTGACTTTGCCGGATGGAAGCAAGATGTTCACAATATACACGGATGCTTGTGGTACAGGACTAGGCACTGTTCTGAAGCAAGAAGGGAGGGTAGTAGCTTATGGTGGAAGACAATTGAGATTTCATGAAAAGAACTACCCGACCCACGATCTTGAGTTGGCCGCCATTGTTTTTGCGCTTAAGTCTTGGCGCCATTATCTCCTAGGTGAGAAGTTCGAATTATATATTGACCATAAATCGTTGAAGTATCTTTTCTCGCAGAAGGATCTTAACTTGAGGCAGCAAAAGTGGATGGAGTTCCTTGCCTCGTATGATTTTGAGATTTCCTATACTCCTGGAAAAGGCAACGTAGTACCAGACGCGTTGAGCAGAAAGAAGCTGACCCTAAGCCCTCTCTTTGTGGAAAGGAAAAGCTTAGAGTATATAGCCAGTTTTGACTTTAGGCCCTCCTCTAATTTTATATCTGGTTTATTGGCATCCCTAGAAGTACGACCCACTCTTTTACACTCAATAGGGGCCGCACAACGTGAAGACCCTCAGCTTGTGGATGTGATTGATAGACTAATTAGTGGTGAAACTTCCAATCACCTCAACAGGTACTCCATCGATGATAAGGGTTGGCTAAGACGAGATGGAAGACTATGCGTCCCACAAGCAAGGGATTTAGTAAAGATGGTTCTCGAGGAAGCACATCATTCCAAGATGACAATACATCCAGGTGGAGATAAGATGTACAAGGACGTAAAGAGAGTTTTCTATTGGAGCGGCATGAAGAAGAACGTGGCAGATTTCGTTTCTAAGTGCGTGACATGCCAACAGGTCAAGGCGGAATAAAAGAAGCCTAGAGGACTGCTTCATCCTCTAGAAGTCCCGCAGTGGAAGTGGGATAGCATTTCAATGGACTTCATTGATGGGTTGCCTAGGTTAAGAAGAGGCAATACTAGCATTTGGGTAATAGTGTACAGGCTTACTAAAAGCGACCACTTTATACCTATCAAGAGTAGAAGGACTGCCTCGTCTCTAGCTTCTCTTTATCTCAAGGAAATAGTTCGACTCCATGGAATACCCTCCAGCATAGTGAGCGACAGAGATCCCATCTTTACGAGCGAATTTTGGCGAAGTCTGCAAGAAGCGGCACATAGTTATGCTTGAGCATGGCCTATCACCCTCAAACTGATGGTCAGACAGAAAGCGTGAATAGGGTTTTAGAAGATCTTTTGAGACTATGCGTTCTTGACTTCGGAGGGACTTGGGAGGATCATCTTCCTTTAGTGGAGTTCGCCTACAACAACAGTTACCAAGCCACTATCGGCATGGCGCCCTTCGAAGCTCTATATGGAAGACCGTGCCGATCACCAACTTGTTGGTGGGAGTCTACTGACAAGCTTATACTTGGGCCAGACATGATTAGAGAGACTTCAGACAAAGTAGTCTTGATACGAAGAAGAATGCAGACTGCCCAAGATAGACAGAAGTCCTACATGGACAAAAGAAGGACCGACCTTGAGTTTGAGGTTGGGGACAGGGTTTTCCTTAAGGTATCACCTTTAAGGAACGTCGTTCTCTTTGGATCCGCAGGAAAGCTAGCACCAAGATTTGTAGGACCGTTCCCGATCATCGAGAAGATTGGGAAAATGGCTTATAGAGTAAAGCTGCCTGAAAGATTGGCTGGAATTCACAACGTCTTTCACGTTTCCCATCTCCGAAAATGTCTACATGAATCTGCGGAAGTGGTGGAGCCAAGCATTCTAGAAGAAGCCGAAGTGGAACGCGAAGCAACTGTGAGGAGAGTTCCAACTGAAATCGTAGGAACTGAAATCAAAAGGCTAAGCAACCGCAAAGTCAAGCTCATTAAAGTTCAGTGGAGCGACGCCGAGGAAGACGCGACTTGGGAAACTGAGGACAGAATACGCGTGGCCTACCCTTTTCTTTTTGAGGGTACTTCTTTGATCTCTCTTTTTCCTTAAGTTGTGCTTGTATCTATATTTTTAGGTATATCTCCTCGATATTATCCTTTATCCTTAGGTAGAAACCCTTTGGATGTAAAAATGTATTTAAAACATGTTATGGTTGATGGCTACAAGTGGTTGCAAGTGATTGCTAGTGGTTGCTCGTGGATGCATATACATACACAACCTTGGTTTTATATCGGCTCAGTCACTTCCATATTGCATATGCATATATGTATTCATATTTGTATATGGTTGAAACTTGATATGTCGTCATATGGATGTCACATTTGTATGAATGGTTGCGCACTCATGTGGAATTATGAGAAAGGACAAATTTGCATACATAATGGATTCATGACACTTACATGATTTGCATTAAGGAGGTTAACTGAATCAGTAGACCGCCTGATTTTGCATTAGATAAGAACATGTACACACACAATGCATATGATCATGAAGCATCAGAAGTCTTTTAAGGACAATTTACGCTTGTGTTTGTTGGTTGAGTAGATGGACGATTGGATGTTAGGATCTACGTTCTCCTAGACTTGAAGATTTCGGGGACGAAATCCTTTAAAGAGGGGAGAATGTAACACCCCAAATTTTCTTTTAATAGTAAATTAAAAAATTAAAGTATAATTAATTCTAAATGAAAGAATTAAGGGAAATGGGTTACGCCATTGCATTCGTCTTGGAATTTTGCTTGAGATAGAGTCTGAGTTTGCGTGAATCAGACTTCGTATGAAGGAGTTATGACCTCCGAAAGTTTCAGAATTCAAATTTAAAATTCAAATAGTTCAAAATTCAGTTCAAATTTCGAATTCAGACCCAAACTGGGCTGGGCTGGGCAGGAAAATTCCTGCCCAGGCACCCGGTCGACCATAGGGTCGACCTGGGGGTCGACCTGGGTGACCAGGTCGACCATAGGGTCGACCTGGTTTGGCCCTGGCTGGCCTAGTCGGTTTATGGTCGAATTTCTGAGCTTGGCTATGTCAGTAGGGATAATTTGTCACATTTTGGTTGGTTCCTCTCGAAGTGAATGGTCTAGATTCATCTATGATCATCTGACGGCTCAAATCAATCTGAAATTCTATATAAACAACTTAAGACTCCAACCTAAATTCACATAAGAAATTAGAGACGGAGACGCCATGTTGTTAGGAGAAAACTGAGAGGAGCCTCCACTTGTAGAAAAGCTTAGAGACGAGCCAAAATTAAAGTAAAACAAGAATCAAAACAAAGTTTGTCTACCCAAAGGAAAGCAATTCAAATTCAGAACTCAGAAATCAGAAAACAAGACCATCGTTTGTTGCAAGTATAGTGATTTTTCCGATGTGAATAAAAGTTAGGATTTGATTCGATGTAAAATGGAAATGGAATTGTGTTATTGTGTAACAACGATGTTAATTCACATCTATGTATTGAAATGATTGTGGTATTGTGATGTTTGTGGTATAGTTGAGTTGATATTGATCCTATTGTACATTTAGAATCACATGCAACTTGTATAGTTCATGTTGTAATCTACACCTATATGTTTATGTGATTATAAAGGTTGTATGTGATTAAGATTTCATGTATATATATGCTAAAACCTCTATGCCTAAGTTTATATACATGCTCATATGTCTATACAAAAGTTGCAAAGTTAGTAATTGGATCCATGCCAAGATCTACTTCAATACATGTTTTCATGCTGTAGTTAGACATATGATTGGATCTAGTTCACACATGCGATGAACACATACTTTATGAACATGTCATATTTTTGTCATATGCTAGTGATGTTCGATGCTATGCCTAGATCTAAACATGTTTAGGCTTATGTTGTCTAAATCATATGCTAATTCATGTGACACCTGTTTAGTTAAATTCCCCTTTTTAATGCAATTACACATGGCAAGTTGAAACCCATGATTCAGTCTATGTTGTAAATTCACATATATGCATGTTGACTATTTTGCAAGTTCACACCCATAATGTTCATAATTGACTATGCCAAAATTGCCAAGTTTACACCTATGTCATGTTTATGTTTATGAATTCCCTTATGCCAATTTTGTGTGCGCTAAATTAGGCTAAGTTTTTAGCCTAATATTATATGTTAAAAACCATACGAACGAAAATTAGGCTAAGATTGTTAGCATAATATTTAAATGGGGTAACGTTGGGAAAATTGGTAACTTGACATAAATTGGTGAAAATATATGAAATTGGCATGTTTGTCACATGCCAAAATTGGTGGCACTTGAATGGCATAAATTCTTATACCAAAAATGTTAAACTTGGAAAGTAGGCCATAACATTTAATTGTTAGCAAATTTACATATAACAAGTAATAAAGACAAATATGTAAATTTAGAAAATACGAGTATGCTTAACACGAGGTTAGATTGAGTTGTGATGTAAACCTGCCCGGACCCGCCCGGCTGTCCAGTAGTCCCAACAATACCTATCCAATGTGGGTGGTTAAGCATTGAGCCCAATAAGGACCCGAGGTTAGATCGAGTTACGGTGTAAACCTGCCCGGAACCGACCGGCACATCCAGTAACCATAACAATACTTGTCCGATGTAAGTGGTTGGTGCTTTAAAAGGCTAAGGACAGATAAGTCAGGATGGTAGGGTTAAGTTAACTAAAACAGTTAACCAATTCAACATGTTAATTAAACTGATGGGTGGGATTAGGTAAATACAGACACTTAACCACTTAACATGTTTGACTAGAAAACCCTAGTAACGGGGACCCATTTCAGCAGTAACCCAATTAGGTATCCTGGTACCCTGAAACTAGGCAGGGTGGGGCATGATTACTGGGCTGATTATAAGCTGTCAAAAGCGACGGCAGTGGGTGCAGCAGTGTGGGTTCTAACGGAGTGCGGGCGTGCACACACTTTGGAGCAAACAAACAGGGCACTGGGGGCACCATTAGTATAACCTATGCATTCTAAGGATTGTGTCGGGTCGCCACCATGGGACTTGATACACCCCATGATGGGGCCAGCATATGTATCTACAATCTCTGGGGGCCGTAAGACACAGATGATTATGCGAGTAGGAGCCGATCTTTAGAAAGGGGATCACTTTACCCGATCATGGGGTGCTAGTTGAGAAAATACAAGTTGCAAAGATATAGTGTGGGGTGCGATAATATATTCGATTCAAACTGCTTTATCTTAGTTTATGATACTTTCCTATTTCCAGTTTATACTTATCATGCCCTTTTTCTTATTCTCATACTGAAGAGTCATTAGACTTACCAGGCTTTATGTCTGACCCTATTTTCTTTCGTCTTCTTTCTTCCGTTCCCCCCCAGGTCCATAGGGAGGATACAACCCAGCTTAGTCAAACTCTTTGCAAGCTTCAAGATAGTAGATGTACGGTTTGGACTCCCTTTCCTTGGCTATGGCTGTTGGACGCATTCTATGGGGATTTATGCAGTTTTAATTATGTTTTTATGCTTCTTTATTTAATAACCAAGACAGAAATGATGATGTAATGTTTTGGAAGTTATTATGTGACAGCTATGGAAATGTTTTGTATGAACACATATTTATGAAATAAAAAGTCTATTGTTTTCCGCTGCTTATATATATGTGTTTATATCTATCTTGTGTTTTATCTGTGTCTTTTACTTACAAACCTCCACCAAAGTTAAGGCATTCCCGTTGTGAGCGACCTTAATGGAGGGTGGGGTGTTTCAACAGTATTATGACTTATGTTTGAAATAAAAGTTTAAATTTTCTGCTGTTGCCTTATTTATATCTGTCTTATAATTATTCTGTGTCTGTTTACCTATAGCGCTTCACGAAACTAAATGCATTCCCTTAGTGAGTGACATTAACGGACATGGGGTGTTTCACTTGGTATCAGAGCTGAAGGTTACCAGATTAGATGAAAGTTTTTGGAAATTATTTTCAAAAAAAAAGTTTTAAAAGATAATCATTTTCAAAAGAAAAGTCTATTTTGGAAAACATTCCCCAAAAAGTCATATGTAGTATGCTTCGGTCCTTTATCTAAATTTCTTCCCTTTCCCTTTTTTAGCATGTCTGGGGAACAAAACATCCCTAATCTCCAAGAGGGCGTCACAATTCCCGGATGGTTTCGGAGGTATTTAGAGGCCACGTCGCCGGCCGAAGGCCAAGGAGATATTCCTCCCCCAGTTGCACCAGTCATTCCTCCTCCCCCCTCCAAAAGCTGACAACTTTGACACGATCTGCAAAGACTTCCGGGCAATGGGAAGAAGGCCATTCCATGGGAACGAGACATTCGTAGAAGCTCAGAATTGTCGTAAGGAGACCGAGGACTTATTCATAATCTTTGAAGTGGAGGACTGAAGAAAGATCCAGTTAGCTGCTTGGCTGTTAAAGGACGAAGCCTCATTTTTGGTGGGAAGTCACCCAAGTTGGATGTCCGGTAGAAACTTGGGAAGACTTTAGACAGAGGTTCGAAATGAAATTTCTTTCCCAAGCGAAGAGAAGCATACAGATGGAGAGGTTTTTAACACCCAAACAAGGAAATTTGACGGTGAAGGAGTATGCGAACAAGTTCAACCAGCTAGCAAGGTTCGGGCTAGAGTTGGTAGACATACCGTACAAAAGGGCTTTGCGGTTTGCTAAAGGGCTAAATGATCCTCTGCATGATTTAGCCATGTCTCATCTTCCAATGGGGACCACCTTTGAAAAGATTGTTGATATGGCCCTAACGCATGAGGAGGACAAGGGAGAAAAGAAGGAAACAAAAGCTGAGGGGACATTGCAAAATAAGAAGGTATGGCCCAAGAAAGGGCAGCAACAGCAGAAGAAAGGGGGGAAAGATGATAAAGGCAAGGATAAGAGAAAATGTCACAATTATGGAAAGGAGGGCCACCTGATCAAATATTGTAAGAGAAGGAAGGCCAATTGCTTTAATTGCAGAGAGGTCGGACACTTCTCTAAAGAATGCCTGAAGAAACAGGGATCGCAGGGACAAGGTTAAAGAGTAGGGACTTCTGGAGGGCAAGTGCATGCTCTCGCAATCAGTGCTCCTAAAAGAGGTGGAAAAATTTCTGTAGAAAGTTTAGTTTCTCTTTCAAACCATCCAGTTAGAACACTTTTTGATTCTGGTGCTTCACATTCGTTTATATCTAGTTTTGTGGTTGAATCTCTTCACTTAATTACTAGTATGGTAGTAGATCCCGTAGTTGTTTCAAACCCCATTAGTTGTTCGGCTCATTTATTGATGATTTGTCGAGGTTTGAAAATATTTGTGTTAGGCATCAAATTTGAATGCGACGCGTATGTGCTCGGGTTTATGGGCTATGGCTTGATTCTAGGAATGGATTAGCTTACCATGTATGGGGCCATTCTGGATTGTGAGAGGAGGTGTGTTAGACTCCCGACTTGTTATGGGAAGACCCTCGAAGTTTCTTGTGACCCTCAAGGGTCTGTTATGCTTAACTTCCTAGAGTCTCTAGATGCCTCCATAGATGATTTGCAATATGTTCCAATGGTTCGAGATTATTCAGATGTTTTTGATGAGGTACGCGGTTTACCTCCAAGGCATGAAATTGACTTCCGCATATATTTGGCGAACAATGCAAAGCCAGTTGCATTACCAGTATGCCACATGGCTCCAAGGGAAAGGAGGGAGCTGAGTAAGCAAGTAGGGGAGCTACTTGAGAAAGTATTTATCCGATGAAGCAAATCGGAATGGGGTGCTCCAGTAGTATTTGCAACTAAAGCGGATGGTTCGCTTCATTTACGTGTTGACTATAGAGAGTTAAATAAGCTCACCAAGAGGAATAGGCATCCGCTTCCGAGGATTGATGATTTATTTGATCAGCTTGTTGGTTCCTTAGTATTTTCTCAGTTGGACTTGGGTTCGGGGTTCCATTAGTTGAGGGTGGCTGAGGACAGCATAGATAAGACTACTTTCAGAACTCCAGACGGTTTCTTTGAATGGCTAGTTATGCCTTTTGGGTTGACAAATGCACCCGCCTATTTTGTTGATTTGATTAGTAGGGTGTTTCGGGAGTTTCTAAACAAATTCGTCATAGTCTTCGTTGATGATATTTTGATCTTCTCCAAGAGTGAAGAAGAGCATGCCTAGCATTTGGGATAAGTTTTGAAAACTCTCCGTGACCATCAGCTAAAAGCAAAGTTCTCCAAATGCCATTTCTGGAGAAAGGAGGTGAGATTCTTGGGGTATGTAGTCTCTAAAGAAGGGATAGTTGTAGATCCCGCGAAGGTGGTTGAAATACAAGATTGGTAGATTCCTAAAAATGCAACCGAGGTGAGAAGCTTTCTTGGGTTGGCAGGTTATTATAGGAAGTTCATTAAGGACTTCACGAAGATTTCAGCCCCTCTCACCAGGCTGACAAAGAAGAATTTGGCATTTTCATGGGACATAGACTGTGACGTTGCTTTCCAACAACTGAAGAAGGCTCTGACAACCGCCCCAGTCTTGACCTGACCTAATGGGAGTAAAGTGTTTACTGTTTACACTGAGGCGTGCGGTACAGGGCTTGGTGCGGTTCTGATGCAAGAAGGGAAAGCAATATGTTATGGGGGTAGACAGTTGAGAGTTCATGAGAAGAACTATCCCACCCATGATCTAGAGCTAGCTGCCATAGTATTCACGTTAAAGACATGGCGTCATTATTTACTTGGAGAAAAGTTCGACTTATACACCGATCATAAATCTCTCAAGTATCTATTCTCACAAAAGGATCTAAACTTAAGGCAACAATGGGGGATCGAGTTCTTAACTTCATATGATTTTGAAATTGCTTATACCCCTAGCAAGGGTAATGTGGTGACAGACGCACTAAGTAGGAAAAGGGTGGCCCTGAGTCCTCTGTTTGTGGAAAAAAGAAATTGGATTTTCTATCAGCTTTTGATTTTAGACCCTCTGTCGAGGTTTTGCCTGATTTATTTGCATCCTTGGAGATACGACCGACTCTTGTGGATCAGATAAGAGCTTCGCAACAAGGTGACCCACAGATCCTAGACATCATGGATAAGCTCAGAAGAGGGGAGACTTCTAGTCACCTCAGCAAATATGCCATAGATGAAAAGGGGTGGTTGCAATGAGATAAAAGGCTTTGTGTTCCTCAAACTGGAAGCTTGATAAAGGTAGTCCTAGAAGAAGCCCACCATTCTAAGATGACCATTCATCCAGGCGGCGACAAGATGTACAGGGATATGAAGAGGGTTTTCTTTTGGGCTGGGATGAAGAAGGATGTGGCCGAATTTGTTTCTCAATATTTAGTTTTCCAGTAAGTCAAAGCTAAGCAAAAGAAGCCCGGTGGATTACTTCATCCATTGGAGGTTCCGCAATGGAAATGGGAGAGCGTCTCTATGGATTTCATAGATGGTTTGCTTAGATCAAAGAAACGTAATACCAGTATTTGGGTGATAGTGGATAGACTCACTAAGAGCGCTCACTTTATTCCAGTTAGGGTAAGAGCGCTCACTTTATTCCAGTTCATCTTCATGGAGTACCCTCCAGCATCGTGAGCGATCGTGACCCCATCTTTACCAGCGAATTTTGGAGGAGTTTGCAAGAAACATTAGGTACATAGTTGTGTTTGAGCACTGCTTATCATCCTGAGACCGATGGGTAGATGGAGAGGGTGAATAGGATTCTAGAAGATCTTTTAAGGATGTGTATCCTAGACTTCGGAGGGACTTGGGAAGAGCATCTTCGTTTAGTAGAGTTTTCCTATGATTACAGTTTTCAAGCTAGCATCGGCATGGCACCCTTCGAAGCATTGTACGAAAGAACCTGTAGATCGCCAACTTGTTGGTGGAAATATACAGAAAGATTATTACTTGGACTAGATATAGTTAGGGAAACATCCAAAAAGATTGACCTTATTCGACAGCGGATGAAGACAGCTCAAGATAGGCAGAAGTCCTATGCAAACAAGAGAAGGACTGACATCGAATTTGAAGTAGGAGACTTAGTTTTTATTAAAGTATCACCTCTGAGGAATGTTGTTTGCTTTGGATCAGCAAGGAAGTTGGCACCTAGGTTTGTAGGACCATTTCCAATAACCGAGAGGATTGACCAAATGGCCTACAGTGTAAAGCTCCCAGTAAATTTATCTGGTGTTCATGACGTTTTCCACGTCTCTCATCTACGGAAGTGCCTGCATGACACCGCAGAAGTTGTTGAGCCGAGCATGTTGGAAGAAGTCGAAGTGGAACGGGAGGCGACAATCAGACGAGTCCCTACCCATATTCTTGGGTCAGAGGTTAAGAAGCTATGCAATAAGGAAATCAGGTTGCTAAAGGTTCAATGGGGAGATAACCCAAAAGATGAGACTTGGAAGACCGAAGACAAGATTTATGCTTTGTACGCTTTTCTTTTCGCGGGTATGTTCTTAACTCCTTTCCTAAGCTTTATCAGTACTTGTTTCTGTCAATAGAATATATCTTATCCATCGTATTTTCGACCTTTAGACAGGACTCCTATGGATGTAAACATGTGTTTGAAACACGTTATGTTTGATGGATGCAAGTGGATGCAAGTGTTTGCTAGTGGTTGCCTGTGGACGCATATACACACACATTAGGCACTAAGATCGGCTCAATCACTTTCATATTGCATATGGATGTGTATGCATTTTCTTTTCTTTTATGGATGGAAATGGATGAACTGGCATATGGATGTCTCATTTGGACGAATGGGCATGCACACATATAGAAATTATATGATACAATAAGTTTATTTGCATACATATTTGGTTCATGGCACTAACATACATTGCATTAAGGAGGTCAACTGAACCAGTAGACCGCCTGATCTTCGCATTAGCGTTGGGACATATACACGCACCTTTGCATATATTCATATAAGTATTAGAAATCTTTAAGGACAATGGATGCCAGTGATTGGTGGATGAGTAGATGGATGATGGATGGTAGGATATACATTCTTCTCAACTTAGAGATTTCGGGGACGAAATCCTTTGAGTAGGGGGAGAATGTAACACCTCGAATTTTTAACGATATTAAAGAGAATAAATTAAATAATAATTAATTTAATGTTCAGAATTAGAGGAAACAGACTACACCATTGCGTCCGTCTCGAAATCCTGGTCAAGATAGACATTTGGTTTTACAAAACGGACACCATATGAAGAAGTTATAAGAGTTTTAAATTTGTATGCACATAGAAATATTTTATATATATGCATGAGTCAGAGGTGAGTCAGAGATGCGTCAGAATCCTATCCAGAGTATTCAAATTCGAAAAATTCCTCTGAGCGGAAAAATTCCCGCTCTAGAGGGTCGACCATCCTAGAGGGGTGTCGACCTAGGGGTCTACCCACATGGGTATCGACACCCCTATGGCTGAGGTGACAATCGGTTTCAGGGGGTCTGACAGCTATGTATATGTGTCATATTCCTCATATTTTCTTCATTAGGAGTCATGGAGGCAATATGCTGCTGGAGTGCGATCTGAACCATTTTTTACAACAACATATTCTACAAATCCAATTTAGAAATTCTAGATCCATTCTTCCTAAATTCTCTAAGCCTAACGCTGTGAGTTTCTAGATTACTTTTAGGTTTATATAAATAAATGTATACTTTGAAAGACTATGAATTGGATATGTTGTAAAGTAGGATTCTGTGTTAATGTGAAATTATATACTATGTCATGACAGATCTATTTTCCTAATCTAATAAAATTGTGGTGATTCGATTATGATGCTTATGTGGATCTTGACTTGTAACCATGTTACGATGGATGTATATCTATTAATTTGGACAATTGTGACATTGCTTGGATCTAGATCTTTACGTTAATCACTTTTCACCTGCCATATTGTGATACATTGAGGCATGTTGTAAACTTGACATGTGAATCCACCTTTAGATCTAAACATATTACTACGTCACCCTAACTATGCTAGATCTAAGTTATTGGACACCTAATGTTTAATCTAGATCTCATTATGCTTGCTTGAACATCATAGAGATTGCCAAAGTTATCAGTTTGATGCCCACTTTATTATGATGTTAATCACATGTCCACTCACTTTGTTATTATGCCAGTTTATGTTCATGTTTTTGCCAAGACATGTTGAAACTATCTCCCTTATCATACACCCTTTTTATTGTTATAGCTAGGCTACTTTATAGCCTATATGCTGCCAAGATAGGTACGAATACGTTAGACAGGAAACGGGGAAAAAGGGATTATAATTGGCATAATTTATGTAATGTTTATATGAAATGGGACATGTAATTCAAATGGGGAAAACATAGAAATAGTTACCTATAACGACATAGGTAGATTTGGATTAATTTGGAATGTTTAGTAATTTACAATTAGGAATTGTAAATTGTACTTATGACACGAGGTTAGGTTACATTAGTGGTGGAAGTATGCCCGGACCCGGCCGGCATATCCAGCAGCCACTAATGTTGAGCCCAATGTGGGAGGTCTAAGTACGCAAATACGAATCAGGCTAAGATACGAGGTTAAGCCCAATTGTGGAATAAGACTGCTGGACCCGACCGACATATCCAGCATCCACACGTTGTAGGCCTAATGTGGGAGGTCCAACCCATTATAACCCTAATTGGACATGGTAATGAAATGGATTATTTAACCTAATTTAATATGACTATGGACTTAAGTTGGGGTTAAGTAAAATTGGATAGGTAGTGGTGGGTTAAGTAAATTAGAGGGGGTGGGTAATATGTATATATAGGCCCCAGAACTTAACCCAATAAGGTTATGTAATTAAAGACACCTAGTGGTATACATAACCAGTAGATAATGTAATAAGGTTATGTAATTAAAGACACCTGCTGACATACATAACCGATAGATAATGTAATGAAGTTATGTAATTAAAGACACCCTTTAGGATAATCATAACTAGTATTGGGCTATGTAACTAAAGACACCTAAGGGTATACATAGTCAGTGGAAAACCTAGTGGGGATACAAGACAATGGGGAGAGCTTGTATCATATTGTGTGGGACCCATTTTAGTCAGTTACCCAGAGTTGGTATCAAGTAAAGAACTCTGTACTAAGCGGAGAAGGGGCACGCTTGCTGATTGATTGTAAGAGATCCAAACGAGACAGATTGCGACGACAAGGAATTTCGCTCGATCCGAATCAGTCGTTAAACCGATCTAGACCGTTCGAAACCCCTGAACGTTTGAGAATAGGACAAAATAGAACGCAGACGGAAGAACATTTCATTGTATATTAACAACAATTCCATCAGATACAAGAATATACAGAGTATAAATGAATAAATTACATTCGATAAATATCAGAGATTACAATAAATTACATAGTAGCGGAAAATAATACAAAGCACAACTGAAGGTGATATACGGATACAGAGCTTTCCGGATATCATTCCAGCTGTAAATCAGGATCCTGTGAATATAAATCTGCAAAACCAAAACTACTAGCTGCCCGTGCGGAAAATAGGGGCACCCAAAGTTTAGGTTAAAACAATAAACTCCAGGTCAGTCATGTGACTGGTGTGAGAACTAAAACAGTTATTAAAACTTTATTTTAAAAGAGAGTAATTCAAGGGACCACGCCGTATAACACGGAACGGGTTTCCTCCCAAGAATACCAGTGCATATAGATAAACAACGCAATGCTTTTTCGAAAAATGAAGCTATTATAAGACCCAGGTCCCATCACACAATGCAACGCAAGCCGGAGGATAGGGTTTTCCCTTATAATAGCCAAATATGCTTGGTACGTTTTAAACAAATCATTTGATACTATAATAAGTGTATAGTGTCAAAACAGTTTCAATCATAAATATAAATCATAGACGGCATGGGTACCATATATCATGTCGCCATACTAGTTCTACAATTAAAACCGCAATACACGTATTGGAAATTGGATTTCCGTCATGAGTCGAGGCAAGGGGCAAGCTCGTCTCCGCGCTCGAGACACTCTAGCAAATGCCTCAGGGCTACGCACTCTGGGCAACCCTGGATGCGGCTGGGCCGGTCCTCACTTACGTTAGAGGATTGGTTATTCCTAAACACACGTTTCCCGGTCCTTACAGACCTATAATCGAGGCGCCTCATTCCAACAACCACAAAGATGAAAAGTATATAAATGTCAGGGCTGGTAAGTCACTGACACCACCATAGCTAGAAAGAAAAGTCGTGCTCTCCCAGCGGTCCGTATCCCGTTTTTAACTCATACCGAGTTGTGAGGCTCGCGAATTCACGTTATACACAAAGCTGCCACGTAGGCGTGCTTTGATCATCAACCACAAGACTTTGCTTTTCAACAGAAGCCTTGATCATTGCATCTTAGCGTGCCACACAGGCAATTCATGCCATGCGACTGATGTCCATCGATATACAACCTCTGAGCTCATACGTCTCAGAGAAGGGCGTTAAGCAAAAGAATAAATTCTTTGCCGCTAAACAGATGTATATTTAATAGAAATCAATCAACACAGAATAAAATCCAGTGTCAGACACACAATCCATTTACAAGTTCGTTCTGGGTCTGAACGAAACCGAAGGCACTTTCCTCGCATATCCATCCATCTCCAGGTACGTCTGGACGACCACCAACTATTTCCATCCTCTTGGGTGTACAGCTCAATCAGGATCGTCAGTAATCACCCAAACGATGTGAAGACTTCCGGTCTTCGACCACCGTCTTCATCTTCGACTTATCGTCGAATCGGTTATTCAGAATGGGTATAAACCCGGCCTTTCCGAACAACCCGCGTATATTAAAAACAAATGTTACACAAACACAACATACGCCTCATTCCAATTTAGAATATTCTTTTATTCACAAAATCACATTTTTAGGGAAAGGTTCCCATTAATTTTATCCAAGATAAATTCTTTCAAATTTATCCTTTAATCTTCCTTTGGATGTCGTTTCAAACCAAATTATGGTTTTCTAAACTAATCGAGATTAGCGAACCACAACGAAGTAATTATTTGTTCTATTTCCCAATCCCAACCTATTCATCCCATGAAGCAAAACTGGTAATACTCCATATCTAATACTATGGTGTTATCGGTAAAATTAATTACCATTTCACGTTCAAATCTAATTAAAGATTTAACTATCGCTTTGGAGCAAAACTGGCGATACTCCATTCTCGCTCATTTCTAAATTTGATAATTTAGATTATCCATTCACATTTCAATTTAATTGCAGATTCGTTAAAACTCCTTTTATTGGGTTAAAGAACTAGGTGTTATTTAAAACACAGTTCACGACAAACCCATTTCAAATCCAATCAAATATATTAGAAATTCCGATTATTTAAAACCCCTTTTTAAATCTAATTTATTTATTTAAAAATAATTGGGTTTTAAATTTAGTTCAAAACTAGTTCTTTTCGATAAAAATCTATTTTTATCTTTTCAAATATGGAGTTTTTCATCCCAATTTTTCCCAAATCATTTCTTATGATTTTACACAAATTATTGATATTTTTAATAATTTTTTCAAGGTCCGTACAGTCGATTTCCAACAACGGCCATCGAACTGCACCTATAGCGACCTTTTTCAAATTTGATTTGGACGTATCTCCAAATCCAATCGTTAGATTTCAAATTTCTAATATTCGTTAGGAAGCTCTTTTCGATACAAACCCAACGGTTCCAGTTTTAGGAGAATCCGATGGTCGGATCTCCCGTAATGTCCGTTTGAAATAAATGGTCGAAATTCACGAACTGCCGCGGCGCGGCGCGTTCTATTCAGGCCATTATATTATATATATAATATATATATATATCTCGCCGATTACTATTTAAAACGAATTATATAAATAGCTTTAAATTCGTTTCAAAAGCAATTTCAACTTCCATTTCAATTCAAATCAAAATTGAATTCTTCCTTATAAATTCGTTTTAAAATTCATCTCTATTCACTTCAAATTTCAATTCAATTTGAATTCATTTCAATTCGCTTTCAATTCAATTTGAATTCGTTTTCAATTTAATTCAATTCCAAAGTCGTTTTTTATTCGATTCAATTCAAATTGGTTTTCTATTCGATTCAATTCAAATTGGTTTTCTATTCGAATCAAATTCGTTATATATTCCATTCATTTCGAAATCGTTTTCAATTCAATTCATTTCGAAATCGTTTTATATTCCATTCATTTCGAAATCGTTTTCAATTCAATTCATTTCGAAATCGTTTTATATTCCATTCATTTCGAAATCGTTTTCAATTCAATTCATTTCGAAATCGTTTTATATTCCATTCATTTCCGTTTTCTATTTGAATCAAATTCATTATATATTCAATTGAAATCAAATTCGTTTTATATTCAATTCATTTCCGTTTTCTATTTGAATCAAATTCATTATATATTCAACTGAAATCAAATTCGTTTTATATTCAATTCGAATTTAATTCCTTATATATTCAATTCGAATTCGTTTTCTATTCAATTTGATTCAAATTTCATTTCAAAATATTCGATTTTGAAATCACTTTTCAATATTTATTTTAAAATGAATAAAATCGATATAAATATCGTTCACGTCCAAAATGGCGTCAATCTAATCAACACGGCTTCATATATTTCTATTTTCAAATATTCTATTTCAAATATCTCTGTCTCAAATATTTCTATTTCAAAATATTTCTATTTCAAATATCTCTATCTCAAATATTTCTATTTCAAAATATTTCTATTTCAAATATCTCTATCTCAAATATTTCTATTTCAAAATATTTCTATTTCAAATATCTCTATCTCAAATATTTCCATTTCAAAATATTTCTATTTCAAATATCTCTATCTCAAATATTTCTATTTCAAAATATTTCTATTTCAAATATCTCTATCTCAAATATTTCTTTTTCAAAATATTTCTATTTCAAATATCTCTATCTCAAATATTTCTATTTCAAAATATTTCTATTTCAAATATCTCTATCTCAAATATTTCTATTTCAAAATATTTCTATTTTCGTCAACACATGACTAATCTCAACGGATGAGTACAGTCAACACATGAACCTTTATTTTATATTATTCTTTATTTTCTAAATTGGAATGAGGCCCAATCAATCACCATATAAAGTTAATTATATGGATTTTCATACATCACACGTATATAATAGCATTGAAGAATAATTAACCATCAATCAAAGTGCACTACACTGTATAAGCATCAAATATAGATGTCTAACGCTTATAACAGCCTGTCAATCAATCGATCGACATATTCAATCAATCAGGATGAGTGAACTTCAAATTTCATCCCAACACCCGTGTGGGGTTTCAAATCAACAACCACAGATTTTAATTGTGCAGTTGGGCGATGTGTAAAATTTATCGACCCAATCAATGTCCTTCAAATATGTGTACATAAACAAACCATCCGGTTTGTAAATGAATATTTATTTATTCGCATTCACTATATTCATATTCACGTTAAAAATTATATTTTAACATATGAATTTCTATTCAGTTCATTCTTTAAATAAAATGATATTTTTATTTTTATAACTTATTTTAGAAAATTTCGGTGGCATAACGGCACGATACTAGAAACGGGACAAGGCCTAGCCTTATCCCCGGTCTAGTGAAGGCCCACGCCATTCACATATCAATCAAATTCACCAAACAACCAAATTCAAATCAAATCATCTAACTAATTTATGCAACCAAACAAACAAGTCCATGGTCTGTGGACGATTGTGTCGGGTGCTACTAAGCACCGTCTGCATCCTAGTATATATATATATAACTAGAAAATGAAATTGAAAGGTGAGAAATTCTCACCGATAGCTATCCAATCATCTTGACTCTTCTTTGATAGAAATCTTCATCGTTATCGCATCTTCGTCATCTTCGTTGCTGTAGCCACTACATATGTAAAAATCGATTTTTTACTTCGCTATTCAATATATAAAAATCGAATTTTTACTTCATTATTCAATATATAAAAATCGAATTTTTACTTTGTTATTCAATATATAAAAATCGAATTTTTACTATGCTATTCAATATATAAAAATCGAATTATTCTAATGGTAACCTTATAAAGATCGTATCTTTACCCAAATGAAGACATCATGAAAATCTTGTTTTTCCTTGATTAAAAATATCATCTTTTCTAATTAAAAATATCAACTTTCATGTTATAAAAATATAACTCTTCATCGTATAAAGATATAGCCTTTTCAATATGAAAAATATCGCCTTTTCAATATGAAAAATATCGCCTTTTCTATTTTAAAAATCTAATCTTTTCTAATTTAAAAATCTCGCCTTTTCTAATTTAAAAATCTAATCTTTTCTAATTTAAAAATCTAATCTTTTCTAATTTAAAAATATCGTCTTTTCATATTTAAAAATATCATCTTTTCATATTTAAAAATATCACATTTTTATTTTGCTACCTATATAAAGATGATATTTTTAATATTCCTATCATGTAAAAATTATATTTTTAATTCTCTACATAAACAAAAATCATATTTTTACATCATTCATATAGTAAAGACTATATTTTTAATACTTTAAAAATATAAAAATCATATTTTTAAACCTTTAAAAATATAAAAATTATATCTTTTACCTTTCTATACAATAAACATTATATTTCAAACTCCTCTATATAAAAAAAATCAGTTTTTATCACTATAAAAATTCAGTCTTTTCAATACATAAAAATCGAAATCTTAGAATTAAAATAAAAATAAAATAAAATAAAAACAACTTACTATAATCTGCGAAGGAAAAGGGGGGGGGGGTCTTCTTTGCGGGGTCGCAGCTGACGTCAGGGGGCTTGGGGCTGGAGTGGTCGGAGGGGAGGGGTTCGAATCGGGTTTGGGGGGGGGGGGAGGAGGACGTCGGTTGCGGTGGCGGAAGGGGGAGGACTGGCGGCTTGGGGTTTCGAAGGGGGAGGCGGCGGTTGCTGGCGCGATGGGGGGCTCGATGTCGCGTCTAGGGGGAAGAGGAGGAAGGGAAGAAGGAAGGAGGAAGAAGAGGAGGGGGGTGCGCCTGCCTCCGGCGCGGCGGTGGCCTCCTGGAGGCGCCGCTTCAGCTAGGGCTCGATGGCCCTTTTTTTTTTTTTTTTTTTTTTTTTAACTCTGTGAAAATCGATTTTGAAATAAAAGAGGGGGGAGGCCAAAAGGTAAAGGGAGAGATTTAATTTTTTAATTAATTTAATTATTTTATTTTGCAAAAAGTTGACTTTCACATA
Organism: Allium sativum; assembly: GCA_030737875.1. Taxonomy (NCBI): domain Eukaryota; kingdom Viridiplantae; phylum Streptophyta; class Magnoliopsida; order Asparagales; family Amaryllidaceae; genus Allium; species Allium sativum. The sequence continues at coordinate 833,869,456 of CM060910.1, forward strand.
CGACCTCGAAACGAGGCCCACCGCCTGTCGTCCATAGCGTTTTACCCCCATTCCAAATGTTTGCCTACTTTGTGAACTAGGCAACACAAAGTCTAGATATCAGACATTGAAGAGCATTTTTAATTAGAAGACTTCGGTTCGGATCAAAGAAGACACTACAGCCTAGATCGGACAGCTGCAATCGTTCGGGTCGGGTCAGAGCAACGTATCGGTTCGGGTCGGATAAAATCTTCTGTTCGGATCGGTGAACTATTGCTGAGGAAATTGGTAAGGCATATCTATTCGGATTGGAGGGCAACATAATCTCAATTGGATCGGAAAGCCACCTGTTTGCCACGGAAATAGATTGGAGCGAAGCAGATTAAAGAAGAGAGAGCGCTGCCACCAAGCCAGTCCGGGTCGGATCGGGTATCCCGATCCGAACCCCTTATATGTGTGTCTCCGACCCGAGCCCATTTTCCATATCATTCTCCAGCAAAAGCGCCTGGATATCCGGATCGGCTATGACCAGTTCCTACCCATAACGTTCATTACTCTGATGCGTTGTCAACGCAATAATTCATCCGAACCCGAGTCTAATGGGATGGACGACACGTGGCTCCGATCCGGATCGGGTTTTGAGCAAATTCACACTTATAAATACCCCGTCTGGAGACAAAGAAAAGGATCTTTTTTCTGGCACTTGGAGAGTTCAACTACCTTCAGAACCCGAATTCCAGCACTCCCGGAAAATCCAAATCTTTATTCATTATTTGTTTTCAAACAATTGAGTGATTGTGAGTGAGTTGTGAGAGAGATCAAGTGAGTATTTCATTGTATTTGCAACTGAATCATTGAAAATAGTGAAAAATAAGTGGACGTAGGCATTTCTTCGCCGAACCACTATAAATCCTGTGTGTTCATTTTTATTTTTATCTCATTTCATTTTTGCTTTTAATCAATTTGGGTGTTAGAACCACTTTTTGGTCTAACATTTTGGTGCTTTCACTGAGAATCCTCATCTAAATTCTTTATTTTCCGGGATTTCTTTCTAATTTTTGGACCGTCGAGTTCGAAGAAGTTAATCCTTAAGTTTCTCCACTCTTTTACATTTGCTGAAGTGATTGTCAAAGAATCATGGCCAAAGGAAAAGGCAAAGAAGTTCAATCTGGTCGAGGAAATGGAGCTGGCGAAGATCAGCAAAATGCAGTTGTAACGAGGTCTCGGGGGCAGAGTTCAGCAGCAGGAAGAACCAATGCAGGAAATCCGAGCCGCCAACAGGGGGAGAGCTCCGATCCGATCCGGGTAGGAGATTCTGAAGCAGTGCATTCCCCCAATCTGAACCGACCCCAGCAGCTTGCCACGTACCGATCCGACCAGGCCCCCCAGCTCCGAACCGATCCGACCTCCTACCTCCGATCCGACCCGATGCTTGGTGAAGCTGGAACCTCTACTCGAGTCCCTACGAATGCTCCGATTCCAGCCACTAGGGTTAGTGATCAGGTCAATCCATCTGCGCCCATCACTCAAGGAGATTTCTCGCGCTTACTTGACATGCTTGAGAGCACAAGGGAGGCTATAAAAGTTCACGAGCGCACTAATCTCATGATGCAGGAAAATATGAGGCTCATGAGTCGGGAGATTAGCGAACTCCGTCGACAGAGAACTCCATCACCGGTTCGTCACGCACCAGTGGATCAATCTTCATCTTCCAAGGAAGAGCGGCCCCGTGAACGAAGGCCGCTCGAACGACCTCAGAACGTGGAGCAGCTGACATTTGGATCTTTAGGATCTCATGAGGATATTGCACGAGCGCTAGGAAACAATGACCCCACTCGGGGGCAAAGACTCCATTCCCCTCCTCCCGAGATCGACCGGGAGCGCAGGGAACGGAATCGAGCAGAGGCAGCTCGAAGAAGAAGGGCATCTCCTGAACAAAAGCCCAGAAGGAACTCGGATACTAGGGCCAGGGAACCTGAGCGGCCCCTAACTAATGCTGATGTGCAGGAAATGGTTCGCCAGATCATGTCCGAGGGCCGGAACTATACAAATGAAGATTATGGCATTGAGCGAAGCCATACTCCCTTCACCGACGATATCCTCGACTTCCAATTTCCCCGACGCTTTAACTTGCCACAGATGGACAAGTACAACGGAAGGACTGATCCGGGATAGCATTTGATGCGATACTCGTGGCTCATGAATGCTGCTGCTGCCCCTGATGAAGTGAAATGCAAAGCATTCCCAATCTACTTAGAAGATGTGGTACTGTTCTGGTTCACCCGACTTCCTCCTCGTTCGATTTCGAATTACAAGGAACTAAGCGAGCGTTTTATGAACCAGTTCCGACTCCATGCCCGAAAGTCCAAAAGTGTTATTGAATTATCGAGAATCAAGCAGGCACCAGGAGTATCTTTGAGGGCATATCTTGACCGTTTTAACCAAGCTGTGACTGAGGTCAGTGACCCGCATGAGCCCACTATTCTGATGGCATTCAAGGAAGGAGTCGATCCTGAATCCGAGTTTGGGGATTACCTTTCTGGGAAAACACCCTCCACAAGGGAGATATTCTACGAAAAAGCCGATATTTATCTAAGGCGAGAGGAGGCCAGGGCAAACCGAAAAAGAAAATCTGAGACGGCTTCAAAGGAGAATGTGCAGAGTAATATCGCCGTGAAGCAGTCTGGGGAAAGTTCTGGCAAGGTTGAAGTAAATGTAGGAAACAAGGGTGGAAACAGAAATGCTGGAAGCGGGGGTAACAACAACAATAACCGTAATCCGAACGGTAACAGAAGAAGCAGAAATAGGGGAAGTGATCCTAACAAAAGACCCCGATTCCAAAACTACGAGAATTATACACCATTGAATGACACCCTGGAAAATATTTACCTGGATACGTACAATGTGTTACAGTACAAAAGACCGCCACCTCGTGATTCGACCGAGAAAGAAATGGCGACAGGAAAATTTTGTTTGTTTCATGGAACTCATGGGCATTCAACCAATGAATGTCGGCATTTGAGGGATGTGATTGAGAAGCTGCTGCGTGAAGGGAAGTTGGATGAATACAAGGTTGCCCCGAGGGACAGGGGGCAAGGAGAGCAGGCTCCAAAACAGATTCTACCTGCTCCCAAGCCTACAGCGCAGCAGAAAGGTAAAGGAATTGTTATCAACTCCATAGTGGGCGGACCTCACCCGACAATCCGAAGTTTCAGATCAATGGATCAATATGTAAATGCCGCCAAGCATCTAGACGTGAATGAAGGTGATGATTTGGAAGATATCACCCCCATAAAACAACAGAAGACCATGTTTGACGACGTGGTATTCCGCAGCCGAGATAATACTGCGATCCAGTCACCCACTGACGATCCGTTGGTTATTACTACCACCATTGGGCCGGCCTTGGTTCATAAGGTATTAGTAGACAACGGAAGTTCCGTTAATATTTTGTTTAAAAGTCATTCGACCAGATGAAGCTTGAATCTGAAGATTTGAAGCCATGTGAAGGATGGATCAGAGGCTTCAACGGGGCGTCGACAGCTCCCATGGGATACATAGAGTTGCCCGTGACCCTGGGGCAAGGAGAACGTAGAAGAGTGCGGATGCTTCAGTTCGTAGTATTAGACGTAGATTCGCCTTATAATGCATTTTTGGGGAGGCCTGGCCTTGCTGAATTTAGAGTTTGTATCGCCCCTTGGTGCTTGTTACTTAAGTTCCCAACCGAAGCCGGAACTGGAGTAATGAGAGGGGATCAAGTTTCCGGACGGGCCTGCTACGTGGCCGAATTAAAGATGTTGATGAAAGGACTTAACGTTGAGAGTAAAGATGCCTCGTCTCCCTCAAAGGGGGACTCGGCATAGCAATTAGAGAGATTGACCCCAAAGGAGTTGCCCAAAGGAACGCCTGAAGACCTGGATCCCAGAAAAGACGAGGAACCAGAGGCTAGGAATGCAACTCCTAATGAAGCGACAGTGGAAATTCCCATTGATAAAGCTGATCCGACAAAAGTTTCGAAAATTGGTTCTCAATTGGATCCACGTCGAGCTAAAGAACTAACGGACTTCTTGAAGGCAAACTTAGACGTGTTTGCCTGGACCCATGCTGACATGTGTGGGATATCGCCATCCATAATAAGTCACAAATTGAATGTAAACCCGAAACATCCACCTGTGAAGCAAAAGAGACGCATGCTGGGCCCAGAGAGGTCGGCCGCTCTCAAAGAGGAAGTAGAGAAGTTGAAGCAGAATGGATTTATTCGAGATTCGACATATCCCGACTGGATATCGAATCCCGTCTTGGTAAAGAAGCCAAACGGAAAGTGGCGGACTTGCATTGACTTTTCAGATTTAAACAAAGCTTGCCCAAAAGATAGTTTCCCACTTCCCAGGATTGACCAGCTTGTAGATTCGACAGCAGGTCATGAACTTCTCTCTTTCATGGACGCATATTCTGGATACAACCAAATTCCTATGCACGTACCAGACCAAGAACATACGAGTTTCATTACGAATTTGGGATTATATTGTTATGTTGTAATGCCATTCGGATTAAAAAACGCTAGAGCTACTTATCAGCGCTTGGTGAACAGGATGTTTTATAATCAAATAGGAAAAACTATGGAGGTTTATGTAGACGATATGCTTGTCAAATCGAAGCAGTCCTCCAGCCATACGCAAGACTTGGCGGAAATGTTTGGTATCCTGCGAAAGTACCGGATGAAATTGAATCCTCTGAAATGCTCATTTGGAGTGGCATCGGGAAAGTTCCTTGGCTTCATTGTGAGTTCCCGAGGAATTGAAATCAACCCTAGCCAGATAGCAGCGATTAGAAATATCGAAGAGCCGAGGAGAATTAAAGACGTCCAAAGTCTTGCAGGGAAAGTAGCGGCGCTGAGTAGATTCATCTCCAAAGCCACAGACAAATGTGTTCCGTTTTTTGATTTGATTAAAAGTGGAAAGAAGAACTTCGAGTGGACTCTGGACTGTGTTGAGGCCTTTCGAAATTTATTGGAACTGCTAGAGAAACCGCCAATTTTGTCAAAGCCAGTGGATCATGAAGAATTGTTTGTTTACTTGGCAGTCTCGGCTCACGCCGTTAGCACAGCCCTGGTTCGAGAAGAAGACAAAATACAAAGGCCAGTGTATTATGTAAGCAAGAAATTAGCAGCGGCAGAGTGCAACTACCCAAAAATTGAGAAGCTCGCTTACAGCCTCTTGATCGCATCCCGAAAACTTCGTCACTATTTCCAAGCTCATCCAATAACCATATACACCGACCAGCCCTTAAGGCAGGTGTTGCAGAGACCCGAAGCATCGGGAAGGGTGATCAAATGGAACATAGAACTAAGTCAGTTTGATTTGAATTTTCAACCACGAAAGTCAATCAGGGGGCAAGCTCTAGCAGACTTTATTGCGGAGTTCACCATTCCAGAGGAGGAAGTAATCGATGACAGAGTGGTTAAGTCCGAGGATGAGTTAAAGATAGATCTGTGGAAACTATATATAGATGGAGCCAAGAACGACCGAAGGTCCGGAGCTGGAATCGTCTTAGTCACTCCCGAAGGACGGTCGTTATATTACGCCCTGCGATTAGAATTTTCGGCGACTAACAATGACTCTGAATATGAAGCCTTGATTGCCGGGCTGAAGCTTGCTAAAGACCTCGGAGTAAAAATGTTAGACATATTCTGTGACTCTAAAATTGTTGTTTGCCAAGTGCGAGGGGAATTTGTAGCTCGAGGACCTCGACTTATCGCCTACCTCAGGAAAGTGAGAGAGCTATTGAACAGTTTAGAGCAGTACAACATAACACATATTCCCAGAGTTGAAAACCGTAAAGCGGATAGGCTGGCAAAGCTGGCTAGTTCCGACAATCCAGAAGAGACTGAAATAATTCCAATTGAAACGTTGGAATCGCCAAGCTTTGAGTCAATGGAAATTGAATTCGCTTTTGAAGCGGAACCAGAGAAGGAATCGTGGATGACTCCAATTAAGAATTTCCTTAAGAATGGGACACTCCCATCAAAGAAGAGTGAGAAAAGAGCTGTAGTTCGCAAAGCTACCAGATATGTCATACAAGATGATACTCTTTATAGGCAAGGATTTTCTATGCCCCTGTTGCGATGTATAGCACACGACGACATCAAGCGCGTACTGAGAGAAGTACACGAAGGTGAGTGTGGAGATCATACAGGAGGTCAGACTTTAGCAAAAAAGATATTGCGATACGGATACTTCTGGCCTACAATTAACAAGGATGCAACTGATTATTCACGACGCTGCGATAAGTGCCAGAGATTTGCCAAAATCACCAGAGCACCGTCGACCCAACTTAAAGCAATGGTGAGTCCTTGGCCATTTGCCACATGGGGAATTGATATCATTGGAGTTCTTCCGATTGCTAAAGGAGGAGCAAAATATGCAATAGTGGCCGTGGACTATTTTACGAAGTGGGTAGAAGCTGAGCCCTTGACCAAGATCACGGCAAGAAAGGTGATAAGTTTTGTGGTCAGAAATATTATATGCCGATTCGGGATCCCAAGGACGATTATAACTGACAACGGGACCCAATTTGATAGTATTGAATTCAGAAATTTCTGCCAAAAGTATAAGATAGACAAACGATACACTGCAGTTTCCTATCCGCAATCGAATGGGCAAGTAGAGGCAATAAACAAAGTAATAAAATCCATCCTCAAGAAACGGTTAGAGCGTGCAAAGGCAACATGGGTTGACGAATTGCCCCTAGCTTTGTGGGCATATCGAACAACATTTAAAACGGCCACCGGACATACCCCTTTCTCTCTCTCTTTTGGCTCAGAAGCTGTAATTCCAGTTGAACTGGAAGTTCCTTCCCACAGGGTGACATATTATGACCCGATGACGAATCGGGCACTCTTACTTGAGTCTCTTGATGAAGTCGAAGAAAAAAGGGATGAAGCAGATTTGCGTGCGGCAAGACATCGATGTCAGGTGGCACGCTATTACGACAAAAAAGTTCGCCTTAGGACTTTTGAACCAGGAGATTTGGTGCTAAAGAGAGTCTTTCCATCCCTTCCTCACCTTGGTCCAAAGTGGGAAGGACCCTTTGTCATTCAACGGAAACTTGAAAAAGGAACCTTCAAGTTAACGACCGTAGATGGCAAAGAAGTCCCCAGAGCATGGAATGCCCAACACTTAATGCGATATTTGAATTAGAAATGCTGTACTTTGTGTTATTTTTCTTATGAACTTTGTAATAAGGCACGACTTGCCTTGGGAAAATCTGACGATATGAATGAAGAACTATAAAGTGGATGTAGGCTACGACTTAGCCGAACCACTATAAAAATATTGTGTGTTATTTACTTTTATGCATTTACATTCATCAGTTATTCTGTTGTGATTATAAAATACAGGATGACTCAGAGCCTAAAAAGGTTGAAAACAGTTTAGACATAAAAAGAAGCACAACGACTATTTGTGCGATAAGACATAAAAGAATGAGAAAACGACATTCTTAACTCTAACTTTCCAGAGAGAAAGAGAGTATAAAAGCGTCTCCGACTGAGCGCTGAAAAAGAAATTCTTCTCCTAACTCTAACTTTCCAGAGAGAAAGAGAGTATAAAGGCGTCTCCGACTGAGCGCTGAAAAATAAATTCTTCTCCTAACTCTAACTTTCCAGAGAGAAAGAGAGTATAAAGGCGTCTCCGACTGAGCGCTGAGAAAGAAATCTTTCCCCGCTGAAAAACCGGGGAATGAATAGATGACTGAGCTCGAACTCTAACTCTCAAGAGAAAGAGAGAGAGTATAAAAGAAATGCCAGAAAAAACGACAGGTACTGACGACACAGGAAGTGCTATCCCGTCAGAGAATCGGGAGCATTCAGATTGCTTGATTAAGCATTAAATAATTTGTGGGAATTGACTGGGGACACGTATGTATAAGCATATTTCCCCCCTCCACAACTTCGTTTCATAACTATAGACATGCATTTTTACGTAAGTGCAGAACTACTAACAAACAAATATTGCAAAAAATGAGTTATTTTTTATTTACAAATGAATGAATTTGTACAGGAAAAATAGCTAAAAAAGAAAGTGCAGGAGCTACTTTTGTAGCAGCAATTGTTGGTTCACTAAATGCTAAAACGATACAAGGCAATCCACTATTTAGATTTTGAATGAGCCTTGGATTTCTTGGCGGCTTTCTCCGCGTCCTTTGCTTCTATCTCAGCCTCCGTCAAGATTCGCTTTGACTTCTTTTTTCCTGAAGATGCGGTGCTAGAGCCAGTAGACTTCTTCCCGGAAGGCGGGGCGCTGGAATCAAGAGAAGATTTTTTAGCGAGTTCCTCTGTAATAGATCTAGTTGAGAGCTTAACAACTAACCTTGATCCCGCGTCCACAACTGCAAGGGGCTTGAAGGCCTCAGGGTCTAGTTCTTCGGCCTTTAATTGCAAGCACTTGTCTTGATCAGCCTTCATTGCAGCCAAGGTAATGTCATCAGCACTTTTTGACTCCCCGATTATTGCAACTTCTGGTTCCTCTTCCTGACCCCTGTCACCGCCATCATCCCTTAAAGCTGCTATCACTTCTTCATCATGGGGAGTGGCGGTCTTGGTCGGCTCACTTCCTTCTCCCAAGTCTATAGAAGCAGCCTTGTCGCCCCCTTTTTTGGCCTTTTCTGCGGGCTTTGCCCCAGCGGTGGCTCCCTGAGTCACATCTGTCTTTTCGGATGATTCAACACCTACAGAATGAGAAGCAACAGTTATCAACTCAGGCGAAAACAATGGGTCTTTCATCGATTGTTCAATCACGTGGCGAAAGGTAGAAATAGCCTTGGCAAATTGAGGAGAAAAGGTAGGGATACCTTCCGAAGACTTTTCTGCGGGGGTGGCTACTACCTATGGTGTTGTTTCAGGAATAGGGGATAGCAGAGTTATTCGGGGAATTCCCGGATTTTCAGGATCATACCCCTCTACTTCAGAAGTTGCAGGGGCAGAAGAAGAGGAACCAGCTTCGAGAACAGTTTTTTGTTTAGACTTCCGTCTCTCTTCTTCCATGGCCTCAGCAATAAGGCGGCGCCCTTCAGCTAGGCGCTCCGGTTCATCATCCCTCAAGTATTTCTCCATTAGTTTATCTTCATCGAGGGAATCGACCTTAAGCTCCTCTTTTTCCCACTCGACGATCTGATTCCATACTTGAACTAGAGTGGATGGATAGTCCTCGATCCAAGAAATGTTTCGACGACGAATAATATGTGCGAAGAATTCAATCATTAGTTCGCCGAAACCCTGAATATCAGCCTCCGCCTCTGATAGTTGCTTGCGGGTCTCCTCCGCAGATTTGATAGCACACTCTACATTGCCCTCAGCCAGGGCAGCTCTGTTCTCTACCTCCAGTAGCTTTGAAGCCAAGTCAGCATTCTTCTTTTCTAATTCAGCACTCCTCTTTGCTAACTAGGCGTTTTTCCGTTTAAGCTCAGCATAAGCAAGGCGTGTCTTAGCAGCTTCTGACTTGGCCTCGTCAGCTTGCTTTTTTAATTCAGAGCGCTCCTGAGTGTGAGATTCAAGCAAGTCATGATAACGCTTTTGCATGTCCTCGAATTGTTGTTTGAAATTAGAAGCGTCCCTTTGAGCGATAGCTAGCTGAGCTTGAGTGTCTTCCAAATCTTTTCCTAGAGCTTTTAAGGCCTTAACATCCTCCTCCGCGGTCTTTTGCATTGAATCAGTATTTGTGATTAGAGTGCGGATGATTCTAGAAAGATTACGTGAATATTTGAACATCTCAGTATACTGTTTTTCCACCGCATCTATTTTTGCTTTGGCCTCATCTGCCCATTTAGATGAAATAGGTTCAAGGGCAGGTAAAAAAGTCAAAGTCTCGAAGTAGTGCTCGGGAAATTGCTCCACCAAATATGCCCGCTTTACTGCAGTTTCCGCATCTAGTGGGGGAAGAGCGGGGATCGATAATTCGTTAGTCTCTTTGTCTGTCCTAGGTCGTTTAGTAGCAGGGACCTTGTGCTTGCTTCGAGACCCAGTTTCTTTTGGAGGAGTTCTCTCTCTACTGCGCTTTTCATGGGAAGAAGTGGAGTCTTTAGATGGTGGTCTGTCCTCTTCCCTGCGGCTTAGATAACCCTTATATTTCTCTTGTTCCGGTCGAACTGGTGAGCGGGAGCATGAGGGTTGAGAACGATAGGGATCATAAGGTCTTCTCTCCTCCCTACCACGATCATGCCGGCGATCATACTCGACATCCTGAGGAGGATTGGACATGCTGCGACGAAGCTTCCTGATATCGTAGTAGGATCGAGACATCGTACCTGCACGATAAAACAAACGAAATTTAGAATTAACGGATTCACGAGGAAAGAGGTGCAATGAATGCTAATGCCGTTATATAAAGTGTATCCTAAGTGGTGTGTTTCCCCCCAACCAACCCGAGTCCGAAGCTAGACTAGTACGGGCAGGCTCTTTGGCCTTAGCGGGAGTGGTTTCTTCAGAAGAGGTGAAGACTAAAGGATCCTTCCTGAAATCCTCTGAAGTGTATATAGTCTCAGGTAAGGGGAGATCCCCCAAACCCTGAAATATTTTCTCATCAGTACTAGGGACATCCCCCTCGGAAGCATGAAGTGGCGACTCTTGGGAGGATTTTGACTTTTCTAGAGAAGTAGTTTCCTCGGGGGCAATATATCCTTCACGATGCTTTTCGGCCAGATTAGCCAATTCATCATATTGTGTAGAAGATGGAGAAGGTGAAGTTTGAAGAGGCGCTGTAGGAACTCCTGAGCCTTCTCCTGTCTCTGGGACTACCTCCACTGGAGGAATGTATGCGTATGGAACCGTCCCATGACCAATGCTACGAAAAACAGATAACAGCCCATGAAAGTGAAGGTATTCGTCTTTAAGGGCTTCGTCGATAGTCAAGAACTTCTGATCGCCATTAAGGAGTTGGTGCATCCGGTCAAAGAACACTTGATCTGATATCTGTTTGGGGTTGTCGACTGCAAACAAAAAGGAAAACAAGTCAAGGTGATGATTCAAGTGTATAGAGCCCGGATTTAGAAAATCAGTGCTTTACTTGATTTTGTCCACCTCCTGGCGCATCCAGGCTGTCGCTTCACGTAGAACCATTCTAGTCTGGAATCTCCAGCTTTACTGCTAAATGGTGCAGAGATTATCTTCCTTTTTGGAACTGATTCAAAGTAGCAGAAAGATGGAGTCTCTCGAGTCCGATGCTTGAAATTATAGAAGAAGTGAACGTCATCGAACGTGAGCTCTATGCCTAAGATTTCACGATATGCTATGTACAAGGTGTGCAAATAGGCATATGAATTGGGATGCAACTGCATGGGGGCAATCCGCATTTGTCTTAAAAAGTCAACGATGAAGGGAGAGAATGGAGGAATAGCGCCGACCATGCACATCAATCGAGTGATCGCCATATATCCTTCTGGAGGGTTGTGGGGACGGTCAGAGCGTGAAGGCACTAGAGTGTCCCTTTTCATTATCCCGTACTTTAAGCAAATTCTGATAAGTCGATCATTGTCGATTGTTGATTCAACGGAGTCTGGAGGTGATTCCAATATAATTGCCGATTCAAATTCATCAGGGGCTCGATCGTCACCAATCCCTCCTTCCTCCTCAAAACCCAGAGAAACTTCGTTCTCTAAAGACGCCTCGTTGCTTTCTCGATTTCCAACCCCGTAGTCTGGACCCTCACTGTCCCATTCTGGATCCGAAGAAGAAGATATATCCTTGAGAGTGATTTTGTTAGAGGTTTCCGGGGCTTCTTTCCTCTCAGCTAGTCTGGAAGAGCGTCTGGGTCTCATTGTCATGGAACTATTGAAGAAGCAATAGCACGAATTAGAGTAAATTAGCCCGTACCCCCCTGTGCGTGTGTGTGAACTAAAGTGTGTGCAACGAATGTGAGAAATGCAAACTAAAGGTGCAACAATGTAAGACGAAACTTTGAAGAGAAAGTGATAGTCAGAGTAGTTCTTAATGTTCGTTTATGTCCGCAAGGCACTATCCTAACTGTTCATGAAGTTGGAAGTAATATCTTTTAAATAGTTGGACGAAAGTTTGCGTTTTGGATTGAGTAGTTTTCGGTTCGGATGCATACACCAGGTCCAGATCGGATAGGCAAGGTCACATGTCAGCTTAAAGCAAAGGCTCACGCTCAGAGAGATATATCCGGATCGGTTCGGAGATTGACTCTCGGAGCGGGTCGGATTAACCTGGATAACCAAGCCCCTATTCTCTCTTTTGTTTCACAACCAGGTCCGATCCGAACGCATAAGTCTTGACCTCCATTTTATTCATAGATCCGACCTGACCCGGTCAAACAAGTTAAGTCTCATTTCTTTGCCCTATTGCTCCGACCCGGTCCGGCTCTGTGAATTTCTCTCTTTCCCCTTTTCTCCTACTGTTCCCCCACCCGAACCGATCTCCTTCAATTTCCTTCCTCTTCCTCCTCTTAAGTAGCGAACCCAACTCGATATCCCAAGCCTTAATTAAAATCAAGTGATTATGCACTCAAGTATTCAACAACGAGTCTCAATACCCTCCTCCAACGCCTCGAAATGGCGTCGATGCCATTAACGACGAAGGCGGAGGATGAAGGAAGCCGTGGCGATGGAATTAGTCAATTACCTTGCTAGAATCGTTCAACTTAACTGCGGATGTAAATTAAAAACAATTATGGCAACGAGATTCAAGATTACAAGACTACCTATGTATTTGATTCAAAGATTGAAGCGAGAATTTTGAAGTTTCTTGTAAAGACTAAGGTTTCGATGTGGAATCGGTTCGGTTGAGCAAGAACAGTGAATGAAAGAAAAGAAGAAAAGTGAAGTAAATTTATATAAAAAACAAGCTGACTATTCGTATTCCCGATCGGACCGGTTCGAAAAGCCCAATGACGCAGCTTGGCCCACTAATCCATTGCAGAGTACAGGAAGAAGGAGATCCGTTCGGGTCGGAACTCAAACCAGAAATCCGTTCGGGTCGGAATCCGAACCGAACAGGATGAAGTACGACAGCTTGGCATGCGTATTCAAAAGGAAGGATGAAGGCGTTTTGCAACAGCAATCAAAGCATGCTCCATTTTCAACCGAAGCATCCTTTGAGGGGGCAAAGTGTTTGCCTTCTTTGTGAACTAGGCAACACAAAGTCTAGATATCAGACATTGAAGAGCATTTTTAATTAGAAGACTTCGGTTCGGATCGGAGAAGACACTACAGCCTAGATCGGACAGCTGCAATAGTTCGGGTCAGGTCAGAGCAACGTATCGGTTCGGGTCGGATAAAATCTTCTGTTCGGATCGGTGAACTGTTGCTGAGGAAATTGGTAAGGCATATCTATTCGGATTGGAGGGCAACATAATCTCAATTGGATCGGAAAGCCATCTGTTTGCCACGGAAATAGATTGGAGCGAAGCAGATTAAAGAAGAGAGAGCGCTGCCACCAAGCCAGTCCGGGTCGGATCGGGTATCCCGATCCGAACCCCTTATATGTGTGTCTCCGACCCGAGCCCATTTTCCATATCATTCTCCAGCAAAAGCGCCTGGATATCCGGATCGGCTATGACCAGTTCCTACCCATAACGTTCATTACTCTGATGCGTTGTCAACGCAATAATTCATTCGAACCCGAGTCTAATGGGATGGACGACACGTGGCTCCGATCCGGATCGGGTTTTGAGCAAATTCACACTTATAAATACCCCGTCTGGAGACAAAGAAAAGGATCTTTTTTCTGGCACTTGGAGAGTTCAACTACCTTCAGAACCCGAATTCCAGCACTCCCGAAAAATCCAAATCTTTATTCATTATTTGTTTTCAAACAATTGAGTGATTGTGAGTGAGTTGTGAGAGAGATCAAGTGAGTATTTCATTGTATTTGCAACTGAATCATTGAAAATAGTGAAAAATAAGTGGACGTAGGCATTTCTTCGCCGAACCACTATAAATCCTGTGTGTTCATTTTTATTTTTATCTCATTTCATTTTTGCTTTTAATCAATTTGGGTGTTAGAACCACTTTTTGGTCTAACACCAAACTCAATGGGATATGTATCGCAAGCTGATTTGATCGTTTGAATCAGTTTCCATTGAATTTACATTTTAAATCCTTTATATTGAATTTTAAACGTACATTTCAAACTACCGGGGTCACGTACGAACTTTAAAAATTCCAGAAAAATATTTTCTAGCTTCGTATTGACGATACAGTCCTAACAAAACTAATTTCGTCGAATTCTGAGACCGTATGAAAAAAGGCCAATTTCCAGTCGATTAAAATCAACTAAAACTGGTCAAACACGTTTTCCTTTGCCACGCTCACAATTGATTCGAAAAATTACGAAATTTGGAATCTAGCAATAACTTGACACTGCGGATCCAACAAAAGTGGTTTCGTTGAAATCCGAGGTCGTTTGCAAAATTTCCATTTTTAAGGGCCTGAATTCCATAGCGACTATTCAGAATTTTCAACTGGACATATCTTTTGATTCCTGCTATGAAATCTTGATTTGTCGGATTCGTTGGAAAGATATTATCAATTAGATCCTAATGTTTTTGGTTTCACTAAAATCCAGATTGTTTTGCACCCGGTACACTCAATTGAAGTTTGAAATCGAATTATCGAACTACCGCGCCATTTTCAATTCTATTTATAATTATATATAAATATTTATATTCTAACGACGACGTATATAATATATACGTTCTAATTATATTCAAAATAAATTTCTCGTCGATACTATTTAAAATAATCTATTTTAAATGTTCAAAATTCGCTAAAATCGCCAAAATTAAAATTTTAAACTGGCCCAGAATTTCCGGGTTATTACAATCTCCCCCACTTAAAACTTTTCGTCCCCGAAAAGGAACAAAGTCGAAAGTGGTTTGATTAATCAACTCTACGTTCGATCTGGCTTCCATTCTCTAACTTTTCAGTTTTTGAGAATTTTCAAATTTTCAAAAATTTGGCTAACACCCTAAATTTTCGAAAAATTTCGCCATAACCTCCCCTGCACCGGGAGCCACGGGAAAATCCCGAAATTGCCATATAGGCCTTCTGATCTCAAAAATAAAAATAAAAAGCCAATAGGCTCATAAAATCATCATCACCCAAACAAAACAGTAAATATATAGGAAACATGTACCTATTTGTCGGGCAAACAAATTTTATTCTCTGCTCTAGCCTCCTTGCTATGACCTGTTAAATGTAAGTATATGTATATGCAAGCAAATGCGACCAATTTTCAATAATTTTCAATATTTGATGCAATTAGGCTAAATGGTTCAAAATTGTCAAACAAACAACACAAACATCAATCAATTAGTGAATTAACGTTTCAAATTCATAACTTGTTACATATATACAATAATCATGTTTTTGATGCCAATTCACAACAACGTGTTCTAGCTATATATGTTTTGGTTCTCACACCAGTCTAATGGAAATATATAGATATCACACCTTCGTCACTCGAACACAAATTCTGATGATGATATATCAATCATCAGAACCATCTCCGGGTGTCTAGGATGTGATTCTATATCTATCCAGTATATTAAAACTTCGACTATACGTTCATGACGCGTATACGCGGAATCTATATATACTCGATTGTCCATATTCAAAATAAATAAATATTCAAATACGATTAAAATGGTTTAAATTTTCAAAACAAATTGTTTTCATCTGAAAAATATACTCTTCACACCCGTTCTAGGATACTACCGATCTTATCTCTAACGAGTCATTCTAATTGGATATTACAAATCCAATATCTGATGAATTCTTTCGTATGGTTCTAATGTGTCTTGTTCTCGAGCTCTGTAAACCAAAGCTCTGATACCAAATGTGACGACAAGGAATTTCGCTCGATCCGAATCAGTCGTTAAACCGATCTAGACCGTTCGAAACCCCTGAACGTTTGAGAACAGGACAAAATAGAACGCAGACGGAAGAACATTTCATTGTATATTAACAACAATTCCATCAGATACAAGAATATACAGAGTATAAATGAATAAATTACATTCGATAAATATCAGAGATTACAATAAATTACATAGCAGCGGAAAATAATACAAAGCACAACTGAAGGTGATATACGGATACAGAGCTTTCTGGATATCATTCCAGCTGTAAACCAGGATCCTGTGAATATAAATCTGCAAAACCAAAACTACTAGCTGCCCGTGCGGAAAATAGGGGCACCCAAAGTTTAGGTTAAAACAATAAACTCCAGGTCAGTCATGTGACTGGTGTGAGAAATAAAACAGTTATTAAAACTTTATTTTAAAAGAGAGTAATTCAAGGGACCACGCCGTATAACACGGAACGGGTTTCCTCCCAAGAATACCAGTGCATATAGATAAACAACGCAATGCTTTTTCGAAAAATGAAGCTATTATAAGACCCAGGTCCCATCACACAATGCAACGCAAGCCGGAGGATAGGGTTTTCCCTTATAATAGCCAAATATGCTTGGTACGTTTTAAACAAATCATTTGATACTATAGTAAGTGTATAGTGTCAAAACAGTTTCAATCATAAATATAAATCATAGACGGCATGGGTACCATATATCATGTCGCCATACTAGTTCTACAATTAAAACCGCAATACACGTATTGGAAATTGGATTTCCATCATGAGTCGAGGCAAGGGGCAAGCTCCTCTCCGCGCTCGAGACACTCTAGCAAAAGCCTCAGGGCTACGCACTCTGGGCAACCCTGGATGCGGCTGGGCCGGTCCTCACTTACGTTAGAGGATTGGTTATTCCTGAACACACGTTTCCCGGTCCTTACAGACCTATAATCGAGGCGCCTCATTCCAACAACCACAAAGGTGAAAAGTATATAAATGTCAGGGCTGGTAAGTCACTGACACCACCATAGCTAGAAAGAAACGTCGTGCTCTCCCAGCGGTCCGTATCCCGTTTTTAACTCATACCGAGGTGTGAGGCTCGCGAATTCACGTTATACACAAAGCTGCCACGTAGGCGTGCTTTGATCATCAACCACAAGACTTTGCTTTTCAACAGAAGCCTTGATCATTGCATCTTAGCGTGCCACACAGGCAATTCATGCCATGCGACTGATGTCCATCGATATACAACCTCTAAGCTCGTACGTCTCAGAGAAGGGCGTTAAGCAAAAGAATAAATTCTCCGCCGCCAAACAGATGTATATTTAATAGAAATCAATCAACACAGAATAAAATCCAGTGTCAGACACACAATCCATTTACAAGTTCGTTCTGGGTCTGAACGAAACCGGAGGCACTTTCCTCGCATATCCATCCATCTCCAGGTACGTCTGGACGACCACCAACTATTTCCATCCTCTTGGGTGTACAGCCCAATCAGGATCGTCAGTAATCACCCAAACGATGTGAAGACTTCCGGCCTTCGACCACCGTCTTCATCTTCGACTTATCGTCGAATCGGTTATTCAGAATGGGTATAAACCCGGCCTTTCCGAACAACCCGCGTATATTAAAAACAAATGTTACACAAACACAACATACGCCTCATTCCAATTTAGAATATTCTTTTATTCACAAAATCACATTTTTAGGGAAAGGTTCCCATTAATTTTATCCAAGATAAATTCTTTCAAATTTATCCTTTAATCTTCCTTTGGATGTCGTTTCAAACCAAATTATGGTTTTCTAAACTAATCGAGATTAGCGAACCACAACGAAGTAATTATTTGTTCTATTTCCCAATCCCAACCTATTCATCCCATGAAGCAAAACTGGTAATACTCCATATCTAATACTATGGTGTTATCAGTAAAATTAATTACCATTTCACGTTCAAATCTAATTAAAGATTTAACTATCGCTTTGGAGCAAAACTGGCGATACTCCATTCTCGCTCATTTCTAAATTTGATAATTTAGATTATCCATTCACATTTCAATTTAATTGCAGATTCGTTAAAACTCCTTTTATTGGGTTAAAGAACTAGGTGTTATTTAAAACACAGTTCACGACAAACCCATTTCAAATCCAATCAAATATATAAGAAATTCCGATTATTTAAAACCCCTTTTTAAATCTAATTTATTTATTTAAAAATAATTGGGTTTTAAATTTAGTTCAAAACTAGTTCTTTTCGATAAAAATCTATTTTTATCTTTTCAAATATGGAGTTTTTCATCCCAATTTTTCCTAAATCATTTCTTATGATTTTACACAAATTATTGATATTTTTAATAATTTTATCAAGGTCCGTACAGTCGATTTCCAACAACGGCCATCGAACTGCACCTATAGCGACCTTTTTCAAATTTGATTTGGACGTATCTCCAAATCCAACCGTTAGATTTCAAATTTCTAATATTCTTAGGAAGCTCTTTTCGATACGAACCCAACGGTTCCGGTTTTAGGAGAATCCGACGGTCGGATCTCCCGTAATGTACGTTTGAAATAAATGGTCGAAATTCACGAACTGCCGCGACGCGGCGCGTTCTATTCAGGCCATTATGTTATATATATAATATATATATTATATATCTCGTTGATTACTATTTAAAACGAATTATATAAATAGCTTTAAATTCGTTTCAAAAGCAATTTCAACTTCCATTTCAATTCAAATCAAAATTGAATTCTTCCTTATAAATTCGTTTTAAAATTCATCTCTATTCACTTCAAATTTCAATTAAATTTGAATTCATTTCAATTCGCTTTCAATTCAATTTGAATTCGTTTTCAATTTAATTCAATTCCAAAGTCGTTTTCTATTCGATTCAATTCAAATTGGTTTTCTATTCGATTCAATTCAAATTGGTTTTCTATTCGAATCAAATTCGTTATATATTCCATTCATTTCGAAATCGTTTTCAATTCAATTCATTTCGAAATCGTTTTTTATTCCATTCATTTTGAAATCGTTTTCAATTCAATTCATTTCGAAATCGTTTTATATTCCATTCATTTCGAAATCGTTTTCAATTCAATTCATTTCGAAATCGTTTTATATTCCATTCATTTCCGTTTTCTATTTGAATCAAATTCATTATATATTCAATTGAAATCAAATTCGTTTTATATTCAATTCATTTCCGTTTTCTATTTGAATCAAATTCATTATATATTCAATTGAAATCAAATTCGTTTTATATTCAATTCGAATTTAATTCCTTATATATTCAATTCGAATTCGTTTTCTATTCAATTTGATTCAAATTTCATTTCAAAATATTCGATTTCGAAATCACTTTTCAATATTCATTTTAAAATGAATAAAATCGATATAAATATCGTTCACGTCCAAAATGGCGTCAATCTAATCAACACGGCTTCATATATTTCTATTTTCAAATATTCTATTTCAAATATCTCTGTCTCAAATATTTCTATTTCAAAATATTTCTATTTCAAATATCTCTATCTCTAATATTTCTATTTCAAAATATTTCTATTTCAAATATCTCTATCTCAAATATTTCTATTTCAAAATATTTCTATTTCAAATATCTCTATCTCAAATATTTCTATTTCAAAATATTTCTATTTCAAATATCTCTATCTCAAATATTTCTATTTCAAAATATTTCTATTTCAAATATCTCTATCTCAAATATTTCTATTTCAAAATATTTCTATTTCAAATATCTCTATCTCAAATATTTCTATTTCAAAATATTTCTATTTCAAATATCTCTATCTCAAATATTTCTATTTCAAAATATTTCTATTTTCGTCAACACATGACTAATCTCAACGGATGAGTACAGTCAACACATGAACCTTTATTTTATATTATTCTTTATTTTTTAAATTGGAATGAGGCCCAATCAATCACCATATAAAGTTAATTATATGGATTTTCATACATCACACGTATATAATAGCATTGAAGAATAATTAACCATCAATCAAAGTGCACTACACTGTATAAGCATCAAATATAGATGTCTAACGCTTATAACAGCCTGTCAATCAATCGATCGACATATTCAATCAATCAGGATGAGTGAACTTCAAATTTCATCCCAACACCCGTGTGGGGTTTCAAATCAACAACCACAGATTTTAATTGTGCAGTTGGGCGATGTGTAAAATTTATCGACCCAATCAATGTCCTTCAAATAGGTGTACATAAACAAACCATCCAGTTTGTAAATGAATATTTATTTATTCGCATTCACTATATTCATATTCACGTTAAAAATTATATTTTAACATATGAATTTCTATTCAGTTCATTCTTTAAACAAAATGATATTTTTATTTTTCTAACTTAATTTAGAAAATTTCGGCGGCATAACGGCACGATACTAGAAACGGGACAAGGCCTAGCCTTATCCCCGGTCTAGTGAAGGCCCACGCCATTCACATATCAATCAAATTCACCAAACAACCAAATTCAAATCAAATCATCTAACTAATTTATGCAACCAAACAAACAAGTCCATGGTCTGTGGACGATTGTGTCGGGTGCTACTAAGCACCGTCTGCATCCTAGTATATATATATATATAACTAGAAAATGAAATTGAAAGGTGAGAAATTCTCACCGATAGCTATCCAATCATCTTGACTCTTCTTTGATAGAAATCTTCATCGTTATCGCATCTTCGTCATCTTCGTTGCTGTAGCCACTACATATGTAAAAATCGAATTTTTACTTCGCTATTCAATATATAAAAATCGAATTTTTACTTCGTTATTCAATATATAAAAATCGAATTTTTACTTCGTTATTCAATATATAAAAATCGAATTTTTACTATGCTATTCAATATATAAAAATCGAATTTTTATTCTAATGGTAACCTTATAAAGATCGTATCTTTACCCAAATGAAGACATCATGAAAATCTTGTTTTTCCTTGATTAAAAATATCATCTTTTCTAATTAAAAATATCAACTTTCATGTTATAAAAATATAACTCTTCATCGTATAAAGATATAGCCTTTT
Organism: Allium sativum; assembly: GCA_030737875.1. Lineage (NCBI taxonomy): Eukaryota > Viridiplantae > Streptophyta > Magnoliopsida > Asparagales > Amaryllidaceae > Allium > Allium sativum. The sequence goes on from CM060910.1 coordinate 833,890,368, forward strand.
CGATATGAAAAATATCGCCTTTTCAATATGAAAAATATCGCCTTTTCTATTTTAAAAATCTAATCTTTTCTAATTTAAAAGTCTCGCCTTTTCTAATTTAAAAATCTAATCTTTTCTAATTTAAAAATCTAATCTTTTCTAATTTAAAAATATCGTATTTTCATATTTAAAAATATCGTCTTTTCATATTTAAAAATATCACATTTTTATTTTGCTACCTATATAAAGATGATATTTTTAATATATCTATCATGTAAAAATTATATTTTTAATTCTCTACATAAACAAAAATCATATTTTTACATCATTCATATAGTAAAGACTATATTTTTAATACTTAAAAAATATAAAAATCATATTTTTAAACCTTTAAAAATATAAAAATTATATCTTTTACCTTTCTATACAATAAACATTATATTTCAAACTCCTCTATATAAAAAAAAATCAGTTTTTATCACTATAAAAATTCAGTCTTTTCAATACATAAAAATCGAAATCTCAGAATAAAAATAAAAATAAAATAAAATAAAAACAACTTACTGTAATCTGCGAAGGAAAAGGGGGGGGGGGGTCTTCTTTGTGGGGTCGCAGCTGACGTCAGGGGGCGCTTGGGTCTGGAGTGGTCGGAGGGGAGGGGTTCGAATTGGGTTTGGGGGGGGGGGGAGGGAGGAGGACCTCGGTTGCGGTGGTGGAAGGGGGAGGACTGGCGGCTTGGGGTTTCGAAGGGGGAGGCGGTGGTTGCTGGCACGATGGGGGGCTCAATGTCGCGTCTAGGGGGAAGAGGAGGAAGGGAAGAAGGAAGGAGGAAGGAGGAAGAAGAGGAGGGGGGTGCGCCTGCCTCCGGCGCGGCGGTGGCCTCCTGGAGGCGCCGCTTCGGCTAGGGCTCGATGGCCCTTTTTTTCTTTTTTATTCTTTTTTTTTAATCTCTGTGAAAATCGATTTTGAAATAAAAGAGGGGGGAGGCCAAAAGGTAAAGGGAGAGATTTAATTTTTTAATTAATTTAATTATTTTATTTTGCAAAAAGTTGACTTTCACATACGACCTCGAAACGAGGCCCACCGCCTGTCGTCCATAGCGTTTTACCCCCATTCCAAACTCAATGGGATATGTATCGCAATCTGATTTGATCGTTTGAATCAGTTTCCATTGAATTTACATTTTAAATCCTTTATATTGAATTTTAAACGTACATTTCAAACTACCGGGGTCACGTACGAACTTTAAAAATTCCAGAAAAATATTTTCTAGCTTCGTATTGACGATACGGTCCTAACAAAACTAATTTCATCGAATTCTGAGACCGTATGAAAAATGGCCAATTTCCAGTCGATTAAAATCAACTGAAACTGGTCAAACGCGTTTTCCTTTGCCACGCTCACATATTGATTCGAAAAATTACGAAATTTGGAATCTAGCAATAATTTGACACTGCGGATCCAACAAAAGTGGTTTTGTCGAAATCCGAGGTCGTTTGCAAAATTTTCATTTTTAAGGGCCTGAATTCCATAGCGACTATTCAGAATTTTCAACTGGACATATCTTTTGATTCCCGCTATGAAATCTTGATTTGTCGGATTCGTTGGAAAGATATTATCAATTAGATCCTAATGTTTTTGGTTTCACTAAAATCCGGATTGTTTTGCACCCGGTACACTCAATTGAAGTTTGAAATCGAATTATCGAACTACCGCGCCATTTTCAATTCTATTTATAATTATATATAAATATTTATATTCTAACGATGATGTATATAATATATACGTTCTAATTATATTCAAAATAAATTTCTCGTCGATACTATTTAAAATAATCTATTTTAAATGTTCAAAATTCGCTAAAATAAAAAATTTAAACTGGCCCAGAATTTCCGGGTTATTACACAGATGGTGTGGGCGGCGCAAACCGACCAGGGACATGTGCGTGCATGGGCCGGGCAGAGGGGGCTAAGACAACCGTGGCACCAGTAGATATGGTTGTTCACACCATGGCCACTTTAGGAAGTGATACCTCCTACTGTGGGGCCAGCATAGGATATATACAGGGTAGGAAGCCGATCGATTAGGGTAGTGTTACGGTATACTTGGACATATGATCTAAGCCTACTAACTTATAGTGGAAGGGATCATCTCATTTGAGTTATACTAGTAGTAGTGCAGAGTAATCATTAGTGAGGCACATACACCTTAACTTGCTTACCTTGTCACACCTGCCATTTATGTAACGATCTCTCTTATCCACTTTATATGCCTATCATGCTGCTTTTATTTATCTACTGGCTAAAAGTAACTAGACTCGCCAGACTTTATGTCTGACCCTGTTGTTTCTCCTTCTTTCTTCCGTTCCCCCCAAGTTCTCATGGAGGAAACACTCACTTAATCAGGAATCAGATATCATCTTGCTAGGAGCTACTTCTGAAGAATGGCTCAATTTCTTGTCTTTACTATGGCTTAACTCTTTTTATTGGGGGAATGATGCTTTTTATTTACTTATGTACTCTGATGATTCAAGACAGAAGTTATTTTATTGTAATGGTTTTTGTGACTTATGAAATTGTGGACCACGGTATTATGACTTATGTTTGAAATAAAAGTATAAATTTTCCGCTGCTGCCTTATTTATATCTGTCTTGTAATTATTCTATGTCTGTTTACCTATAGCGCTTCATGAAACTTAATGCATTCCCTTAGTGAGTGACATTAACGGACGTGGGGTGTTTCAGCCGACTAGGAGTGATGCAAGTCTCTCTTCGTCGATTGCGGGTGCCGGTCGAATCTTGGCGCAGCACTAAGGCCGACCTTAAATCGTTTCTTCCCCCTATGCTCTCAAGGCTTAGGGGTAGCCCATGGCCACAATCGAACCTTACGAGCTGATGATCCGAGCTCACCTCGTCGGTGAATAAATAACGCCGACGGCTCGCCCCAACCCGATGAACGACGGGAGAGCCACTCACCTGGCGGACTGCATAACGTGATGCCCTACGCCTTCGCTATACTTGGGATTAACCCCGGGCAATCCAAAACAGTAGGCACACAGCCTGGTTTCACAAACTATGGGTTTCCTGAGCTAGGGGAAACTTACTGAAACCAGCGCTCTATTACACCCCTCTGGAATAATTGACCCAGAGCGCGGTACCCAATCGCTTTTATGACAAGTGCAACAATAAGTATGCTTATGCAAGTATAGGACACTGGAAAACATAAAAAGAACATCTGAACACTTGACATAAACTGTGAACTTTAATACTTTATATTTCAATTTTTACACACACACATTTAACAGACTACGTGTCTAACATATTCCTTTCTAATGACAGGGTGTACATGAGAAACACATCATGTCTTGAAAAACCAAAAGCGAGGGTCGTACTCGCATAAACTATCGGCCTACACTACCAAAATAACGGTAACTTTTACTTAAGTTACTAACACTAATCATGCTTTTTTCCTTTTGTGCTTTTTCTTTGTAGATTCAACACTCGACGGTTCTTCCCTAGCACCAGATCTCTTCCTTCTCGACCCACTCTTGCTTCCTCGGCCCTTCGGAGGAGTAACTGATTCGTGAGTAATCGAAAGGCATCGTTCACCATCACCGTCATCGCTGGAGATCTCAGTGATGTCAGTAATAATGGCAGGCGACGTAGGCATGGGGGCATTCTCAATAGCAAGGCCTACCACGGCCTCACTCTTCGTCGGGATCTCTTTTCCTTCCTGCTTAGCCTTCTCCTTGGCCTCTCTAGCGTCCCGTCGCTCGGCAAGCTTCTGGGACTTATGCGGTGTGATATCAGTAGCCTTGGTTCTCTCAAGGGTCTCGATGCCCCTCTACTGGGCTTCATCATCTTCCTTTTTCTTCTGGGCCTCGTCAGCAACCCTTTCCTTCTCCACCACCTCTCCTTCCTCATTAAGAATGTCACACATGCTAGGAGTTATCTCAATTCCCGAGAAAGTGTCGAGCCGATCGCCGCCCTCTCCAAACTACATCTCCGCAGTTCGTGGTCTAGACTCGGTTGTTTGTGGGATCATGGAGGTAGGGTCAGGCATTGACAGCCCAGAAGGAGTTGCACAGCAAAAACACAACCTTTTTAGTCTGCAAATTTGGTAATCACGTCATCCTCAGGGATGCAAGATAAAGGGAATTTACCTACGGTCAGGGACGGTGTAGAGAGGGAGGGAAAGGCACTCATAACAGCAGGTAAGGTAAAAGCGGTGTCCCCAAGCACCGGATAGTCGGGGTTATACCCAGTAGAGGCTTGGGCCAAGGCTCTAGGGCCACTCGCCATAGCAAACTCGGGGGCCAGGGGCCGGTAAGAACTTCGCTCTACAGGCGTATCCGCCACGGTCACGCTCTTAGTGGTGGAGGATTTCCCCTTCTCCGCATTAAGCCTGGCCAACCGCTCTCTCCAGCATCCTCCAGCAATACCTCCTTCCCTCCTCCAGCTTGTCGCGCTCCTCATCGGTCAGTAGGTCGATCATAAGCTGGTGTTCATCTAAAGTGCTCACTTCTACTTGACGCAAATAGGCCTCATATGGGGCCAACCTCTCCCAAGTTTGAGCCAGCTCACGGGAGTAGTCTTCAACCCATGTAGGCCTGCGGAATTTTAGAATCTTGACATACATATTCTGGATGCTTTCCTCAAAGGATGATCCTACGCGGAATTCCGCATCCTCCTGCTATCCCCATCACAGCCTCCCTACCTGGTCCTTTGTAGAAAACACTTGAATCTGGGACTCTGTTTGGTCTTGCATCCCTGTCATAGCCTCCCTACCTGGTCCTAGTTGACCAAACAACAACTCCTTCCGCTTAGCAGGCTGAACGAGAACCAAAGGGGTAATACGTGGGGAAGTCGTCAAAGGCGAAGGCCGGGAGCCACCTAGGTTAAGTCAAGAATCTCCCATAGACAAGCGAATGGGAGGAGGAGGGGTCGGGGATCGCCGAGATCGATCCCTACCCCGATGCTCACTACCCTGTCCTGGTGGGGGTGGGACATCATATAAACTGGTCGATCTCTTGAAACTATCGAAGGAAGAACCCCGAGGGCATCTGTGATCCCCATGTCCGGAACCTCATCCACCAAGTCCTTTGGTCATGTCACCTGCCAAGGGAACAAGTCAAAGTTAGTCGAGTCACACGCGCGGGAAAACATCTACGTTATGCATTGTATATGAGTGTATGCCCTAAGTGTTCTCTCAACAGACCAGATTGTGGCACGCATGAAGAAGTTAACCCCTCCATAGCAAGGGTTAGCTCTTCCATGCTCGTATTCGGCCACGAAGTCAAATCCAGGTCGAGTTTATTCAAATCATCAAACTGGCCTGCATTCTCGAGCGAGGCAACGGTCTCAGAGTGGGTCGCAAGAGACTATGGTCTATCTAATGCTCCTTCCCCCTCTCATGACGGAGGCTGGACAGGAGTGCTCGATAATCCCTCATCTCTGGAAGCCTCCTCCTGACCGTGGGCCTCGCCTCCGCACACATCTCCTTGGGGTTGGGCACTCTTTTGCAGTTCCCCTTCGGTAGGGGGCACCTTCCTTTTCCACCCAACGGTGGCTGAACCTGTAGCCACTATCTCCTTTGGTGCACAGCTCGCAACTGCGGACCTAATCACAGCCCGATCACCAGGAAGCAACCTAGCACGGCGAAGGCGCTCCTGACTTGTCCCAGTGTCGGTATTGCGGAGGTTCTCCGGTATGGCTCGCAAAGCATTAAGGCGTCACCGATACTCATCACCGGTAGGTGCCTCCGGATTTCCTGCCATGATCCAATTATAAGAAAAATGAGATAGCCCAGGAATTTACAGCAAGGAACAAAGTTAGAGAAATACTTACTCCCTTCAATCCATCTCCTTGCAAACCTGGGAGGATAGTGGACAAAGAACCATTCGTACTTAATCGCTGGTGGCCTAGGCCACTTCCCGATAAAGAATTTGGTGGTAGATGTCGCTTCCAGAAACCACTGAGAGGGTGCGACATTACCCTTTCTTCTTAGATGGAAAAAATATCAGATATCTTCTCTAGTTGGTTCCCATTGTAAGAACTCATGGTAGAGGACATAAGTATCCAGGAGCAAAGCATAAGCATTCGGGTGCAGTTGCGACGGTGCAAGGCGAAAATAGTATAACATGTTTTGAATGAAGTCATTGGCCGGGGGCACGCACCCGGCAAAGCAAGCCTGTTTGTTCCAGGAAGTGAAACCCTCCGGCAGCGCATGAGCTCTTCCATCCCATCCTTGGGCGTGGGCTTCACCCACCAGTATGTTGAAGCGCGCAACCATTTCTCTAACTACTGTGGCATCCATGGGCGATGGTACCAAATCAATCGGATTCTCCAAGATAATCGCGTCAGGCAGCATTTCCGGGGCCACCGGAGGCGCTGGCACATCCTCACTCATAATGTCCATGTTCTCAACCTCCTTAGTTACAACCGGCGAATGCTGCCTCTTAGTTTGTTCCCCGTGCTCAGATGCTTCAGGTGAGCTGGCTGTCTGAGAAGGAGTCGATCCTTCGGTAGTCTCAAGCTCGCTGCCAAATGAGCTACCACTAGGGGTAGAGCCAGATGTGTGCAGCGAGGGCGAGGAAGCCTCGACTTCCGAGGTCTTTCCAGTATTCGATCTTGTTTGCGTTGCTAACTATACTTAAACACATCAGTGTTAGTACTGGCAGTAAAGTGACCTGTACCCCTCGTGTTGGTAATAACTAACATTTGTGAGTAATGTTGTGCAAAGAAGAGTAACACAATGAAAAGTCCGAAACTGTCCAATAGTTCAAGTCCTGGTCTGAATTTATGTTCTATCCTATGTGAAAAGTTTGAAATCATGCTCGCACAACCACTAGTGTATACATTAGCGCTAAACCCACGGTTGTACGATTAATATGTAAATCTGAAGACGGGCAGTCGGGAGGTCAAAGTCCTAGGTAGGAGAGAAAGGCGCCAACCCGTTTCAGAATCCAAAGCTCCGGGCCTCGAAGTTCGAATTTTTGAACTCCTTCAGGATTCAAAATTTCGAATTTCTGGTTTCACAGGGTTTGAAATTTCGAACCCTTTAGGGTTCGAAACTTTGAACCCCTCCGGGCTCGAAATTTCGAGCCCCACTGGGTTCGAAGACTCGAACCTAAGGGTTTGGGAATACGAACCTCCCAAGGTTTGAAAATCCGAGCCTATCAGGGTTCGAAATTTCGAACCTCACGAGGTTCGAAAATTCAAACCCAAAGGTTCGAGAATTCGAACCTACGGAGGTTCGAGACTTTGAACTCGGCCGCGTTCGAACTTCCAAGCCTTCTCCAGAGGCTCGGCAGCTCTGCCTCTCTCGTCGCCCCCCCTCCAGTGACGCCATGGCCATTCGACCTCCTTCCTCCTTGTTTCCTCGACCCTAAGCATTACCTAGTTCGGGTTCAAAAGTTTCAGCTTCGAAATTTTCAGCTTTGAGCTTTTACAACAATGGCGGCCAGGGAAAGAAATAATAGAAGGAAGAAAATGAGGGGGGAGGCCTATTTATAAAAGGAAAGTTTGTCCCTTCGTATTCTAGGGTCAGTTCGAGAATTTCGAACCTATCGGGTTCGAGATTTCAAACTACCAGGGGTTCGAAAATTCAAACCCCCTGGTTTCGAAGGTTCGAACCTGCAGTGGTTCGAAAATTCGAACCTCCTGGGTTCGGAATTTCGAACCTCCAGGAGTTTGAAGATTCGAACCCCCTGGACTTGAAATCTCGAACCCCTAGGAGTTCAAAGGTTCACATCCAAAAAAAAATCGCAATTACGGGTTCGAGACACTGTGCCATGCTCACTCATATACGTACTCCCTACACTCGCATACTGACTCTAGTGCACCCACGGAGACGACGCATTGTGGATACTGAGTGACTTGAGTACGATGCACACCTTGACAATGGCTCATTCGCAAATCCAGAGCGAACAAGCCCAATAGCTAAACATTTGTTTTCCTTTAATTTACAGGATTAATCAACAACTCCGCTATCATCTCAACGAATACAAAGCACATCATGTCAAGACAAGACATATTTTGGGAGGTAAATGTTAACCGGATTTTTGGTCTGATTCCCAAAAGTACGTCAGACACACTCAACTCAATGCATCACGTGAAGCTAAGGCCGAGAGGGACACTTAGGAGTGAAGCGAACGGGATCAAGGAGGGATCGTACCACTCAGAACCTCGCCACGCCCAAAGAACATTCCTGAACTAAGGCGTCGAACCCCGAAGGAGTTGCAAGCCTCAAGCGCCCAAACCTAAGGTCCTCGCGCCCCCCGATAGACGGACTTCACACCTGGAAGAGTGCAAAATTCGCACCCAATAGGTGCGAAATTTCGCACCCTATAGGTGTGAAGTTTCGCACCCTGCAGGTGCTAAGTTTCGCACCCAGCAGTGCGAAGTTTCGCACCTGGGCCCGGGTTTGAAATTTGTGTATGTGCAGGTAGCGGGTGCGAATTTCTGCATGTGGTTCCCCATTCCTACCTACTTCTAACTAATCCTACCTAACCCCTCTCCTATAAATAGCCCATAGCCTCACACTTCAAAGGGGTTGGATTTTCATCATTTGGGACCTTCATAGAGCTTCATGAGCCTCATTAATGGCATCTCCTATTTGAGGAAGAAGGACTAAATAGTCTTTTTTCCAGATACCTAGCCTACAACCATTATGTAAGTGAATGTAATGAAATTTCATGAGCATGCCTCTACTTTGTAATTCTTGAGTGATTAATAATATTCCAACGCCTTTCTAAAGGGGATGTAGGCTTCTGTCGAGGCCGAACAACTATAAATCCTTTGTGTCATTTACCACTTTCTCTTACTTAGTCTTGCGACCATAACTACAATTCCTAGTAATAGAACCTTGGTGTTTTCGACATTTTTTGTCGTCAACAAGGAATAAAACATATCCTAATGACGTTTGAAACCCATGCATGAAAACTAGCATTGGTCTGTGTTTATCCATTGGACTGAATTTATATAGATCCAGGGCCATCCATTCATAATTGTTGCGCACTAGAGTTGACTGTCAAGGCACCCATGCATCTCCATATTCATATTACATGTTGCAGTCCACTTCTCCAATTCTACTCTTGACATGTGAACATTAAGTGTCCTACATGAATTTACTCTCATGATTCAGTTTACGCATATGTTGCTACCATGTTGTGTCTGTATTGTTGAATTTGGCTAATCCTTATTTCGGCAGTTCTCGTGGTTAACATAATGGAATTATAAATAAATTATTGGGATTAAACAATTATATTTATGTATTTATCGAAGTTTGCTAACTTGAAATAAGTTTAATCCTAACTCGGGTGTTTTATGTTTTTACATGGAATGCTCGGGTCAGATCCCAAGTGTTTCAGATTTAAAGATTTCAGCTCGCAAAACTGGCGAGGAACGTGAAGACGCATACGTGCGCAAATCCGATAGCGAAACCGTAAAATTTTATTCTTTAAATTTCATGTATACACTGCATATAATTTATATTTTCTTCCGCTATACAAATATTTTGTATAAACTCTGTTGTTTGTTATAAAATTTTTTTTCCTATGTTAAATATTGTATAAGTATATGTCTATGATTTGTTCTTGTTAATCCCATAAGAAATAACGACTCGTCGTTTTTGAGCGTCTTGAGTTGGTTTAGTTACTGATTCGAGGCGATCAAAAAGGTGGGCTGTTACATTTGGTATCAAAGCTTTGGTTACACAAAGCTTAATTTATCGCTTAAAAAGAATTATTACTAGGATCTCAAGAGACAGCATATTTTGAATATAAAATTAATTCGAAATGATATATTTTGGAAATTGAAATTGTAAAGTGTCTTTGAAATGTAAAATATTTTGGAAATATTAGTTGATTTAGAAGGTCAAGTATATTTTGAAATTTAAAGCACTTAGATATAAATTTATTTGAAAAGAAAATATTTTGAAAATGAAAAAAAATAAAGAATTTGGAAGTTGATTTGAAGAAATAAAGTATTGTAAAAATATAATATAACATCCCGTATTTTTGGTATTCAAATATTTAATATATTTTGTTATTTTAAATATTTATTTGGAATTTTAAATGGATTTATAATATATAATTCGTTTATATAACGATGTTTGAACGTATAATTTATATGTAATTATAATTCGAGCTCGTAATGGTCGCGGTAGTTCATAATTGAAGATTTGAAAGTCAATTGAATATACGAGGTCCATTTTAAGCCGAAATTCTGTGAAACAAAAAACGTTAGGATTGATTCGATTATATTTTTCTAATGAAAAAGAAAAATGGAGATTTCAGCTTATTGATTGTAAGTTATGTCCAATTCAATTTTTGAAATAATCGCTATGGAATTCATTAATAAACGATAACGTTTATTTGATAAATGATAAAAGATTTTCATATATTTCGAATATATTTTAACCTAGAATTTTTAATACTGAATTTAATTGGTTTGTTATGAAGCTGTGTGATATTTTTTCTAAGATATACGATAATAATGATGCATCATTATTTAGAACGAATTGTTTTAGTTTTTAAATATATTTTATCGTTATTGTATAGGCTTGAGAAATGATTTGTTTTTCAAACGACCTCCATTTTCAACGAAACGAGTTTTATTGGAAAACGTATCATTAGTTATTCCTAAATTTCCAGTTTGGAGCTAATTGGAGTTGTTTTATCGGTGCATGCAATTTAAAGGTGAACTTATAAATTAAAATAACAACATTGTGCAAATGGAGTCTGATTTAAATGAAATTAATTTCATTGAGATCAAGACGTTCAGACATAGTCGTGTGTCTAGTTTCATTTTGTTCGGAGCTCGCGTGGGATGATACGAATTTAGCAGTTAGCGGTGAACAATGGTTAGCATCAAAATTTAACACCTTAAATCAAAACAAAATAAAACAAATACTTTGTTTTCCTACCAAGTAAAATCATGACCAGAAAATTCGGTTGACTGTGCCTATACATTGCAGACGTGCCCAAGTAAGCATACACATCTAACCTAGTATTGTGATTTAATAAGTCACCCTACCTTAACGTGTTGTCAATTTGAAGCTGGAAAGAAATATACTCAGCTACTCTACAAGGCCATTCATTCATAAATATATCTATTCTTTCCATTCTTCCCCAGTTAAAACCCAGTCTGCATGCTTAAGAAACTAGATGCCTAGCTACCGCAGTCCTAAAGCCTAGACTGATCAGTATATATTGAAATGAAAACACGGCCGCCGATGCACTGATTTGAAAACACATATGGCAGCCTATACTCTACCCTATGCACATGCTACCGTGGTACAAGACTGTAGATGAACTTCTTTTCCACTGCAACCCTACTGTGTGTACTTATCACATGCTAGTGTCTTAATCACATACAGCGCAGCTCTGTGTGTAAAACTACACACCTACCCTGTCCCCTACCACGATATGCCGTCCATGACTGCTCTTTCCAGTAACCCTACCACAAGCTCGTACGAGAAATCCTATGAAATGAATTAGAACATGCTACATGATTTAACCTTAATCTTATCTCAACCAATTTTCCTTTCTATAAATACATGTGTTGTGCCTCATCTCTTTCCTTGTTTAAGAAGCAGTTAAAACTGATTCTTCCTTCCTCAAATGAATTCATACCCAAGCCTTCCACTTAGAATAAATGCAATATCTCCCTCAAAGCATTTATGAAAGCGGTTACCAGCGATCCAACTAGTGGCATTGGGGAGTTGTGTGCAGTGAAGGACTAGGGAGATGACGTCGAGTTCGGCTTAACATTGGGAGAAGCTGAAAGAAATAGTAGCAGGTGAAACTATGGAAGAAAGGCATGAGTTCTGGGTGTTCGTACAATGTTGGCAGCGGGAAGTATCCACGTCGACGGTGGCAGGGTAGTTGGGATAGGAGGAATAAACAAGAAGAAGTGGGTTTGCTGCGTGAACAGTGGGGAAGGGATTAAACTGGGTTGTTTGTTCCCCAGTGAGAAGCCTCGCGATGGGTATATTTCATAACAAAATAATGGGAATGAGTACTAGCAGATTGGGTTTCAAAAGAAGAAAAGAGCTGCTTCGTTTGAGAGTTATGTGTGCATGGGGGAGGAAGCAACTTGGATAGGAGAAATTTCGAACAGGAAGACATGCGTGGGCATGATTTCGAGAATGGTGAAGACTGGATGGAAGCGACGTTTTGACGACCCGTAGTTCCCCGGTCTCTGAAGAGAGGAGAAAGAACGGATTGTCTTGAGAACACGACAAATCAGAACACAAACAGTAGAACATTGCATTGCTTATTACAACAATCCACATCAGAGTACTAAAATATACAGAGTATGAATAAATAATATACATCAGGAAAAGTATCAGAGGTTAAAATATATTACATAGCAGCGGAAAAATAATACATAACACAACTGAAAGAGATACACGGTTACAGAGCTTTCCGAATATCTTTCCAGCTGTAAACCAGATCCTGTGAATATAAATCTGCAAAACCAAAACTACTAGCTGCCTGTGTGGAAAATAGGGGAACCCAGAGTTTAGGTTAAAACAATAAACTCCAGGTCAGTCATGTGACTGGTGTGAGAACTAAACAGTTATTAAAACTTTATTTTTAAAAATAAAGTAAATAAAGGGACCACGCCGTATAACACGGAACGGGTTTCCTCTCAAGAATACTAGTGCTAAAAACATACAGTGCAATGCTTTTTGAAAAAATGAAGCTACTATAAGACTCAGGTCCCGTCACACAATGCAACGCAAGCCGGAGGTAGAGTTTTATATGCTTGGTACGTTTAAAACAAAAATTTTGATACTATTATAAGTGCATACTATATAAAACACCTTCAAATGGAAATGTACCAATCATAGACGGCATAGTATCCCATGCTACTATGTTGCCAATACTAGGCTTTACAATTAAAACCGGACAATGTCGTATTGGAAATTGGATTCCATCTATGAACCGAGGCTAGGGATCGTCCTCCCGCTTCGAGACACTCTAGCCAATGTCTCAGGACTACACACTCTGGGCAACCCTAGGTTACGTAACATGCTGGGCTTGTCCACACTAAGTGCATGGTGGATTCATAATTTCTGAACATGCGTTTCCCTGCGCTATGGGGCGTAATTGATCCAGATGACTCAATATCCATGGGCTCTGTAGTAACCGATATATCTGAGGCGCCTCGCTTTCCATCATCCACACAAGTAAAAATGTCTAGGCTCCATACCATGACACCACTCCTAGCTAGAAGGAAACGCACTGCCCTCCCTGCCGCCCTCTCCCGTTTCTGGTTCATACCGGGGTGTGAGGCTCGCGAATTAACGCTACACAAAGCTATGCTATATTAAAGCCGTGCTTTGATCATCAACCACAAGACTCTGCTTTTCAATAGAAGCCTTGATCATTTGCATCTCAGCATGCCGCATAGGCAATTCACGCTATGCGACTGATGTCTATCCATATATAACCTCTGAGCTCGTACGTCTCAGAGAAGGGTGTTAAGCAAGAGAATAAATTCTCTGCCACCAAACAAATATGTATTTAACAGAGATCAATCAACACGGAACGAAATCCAATGTCAGACACACATCCATTTACAAGTTCGTTCTTGGTCTGAACACAACCGGAGGCACCTTATTCCTCGTCCCATATGTCCAATACAGGAGAGAGGTCCTCGCATATCCAGTCGATCTCCAAGTACATATGGACGATCACTACGTATTACCTTGTCTTGGGTGTACAGCCCAATCAAGACATTAGTAATCATCTAAACATTGTGAAGACCTCTGGTCTTCAACCACCGTCTTCATCGTCGACTTATCATCGAATCAGTTATTCAAAATGGGTATAAACCCGACCTTTCCGAATAACTCACGTATATAATAAACAAGTGCTATAAAACACAACATACGCCTCTTTCCAATTCTGAATATTCTTTTATTGAAATATTCATATCCTTCGGGAAAGGTTCCCATTAATTTTATCAAAGATAAATTCTTTAAATTTATTTTTTAATCCTCAATTGGATATCAATTCAAACCAAATTAAGCTTTATCCAAACTAGTCGGGATTAGCGCACCTTACCGAAGTAATCATTTGTTTAATTTCCCAATCCCAACCTATTTATCCCATGGAGCAAAAACTGGTCATACTCCATATCTAACATCATGGTGTTATTGGTAAATTTAATTACCATTTCACGTTCAAATCTAATTAAAGATTTAACTATTGCTAGGAGCAAAACCGGTGATACTCCATTCTCGATCATTTCCCTAATTTGATAATTCTAAATTATCACATTCTCTTTTCAATCTAATTAAAGATTCATTAAAACTCCACTTAGTTTTAATCTTCCCAAAAATCAATATTAATGATTATTTAACTTTGGAAACACAAACATGTCGCATTGACAATCTACACCGTACTATTGATTTCTACCGATATATAACCTCTAAGCTCGTACGTCTTAGAGAAGGGTGTTAAGCAAGAGAATAAATTCTCCGCCACCAAATAGATACATATTTAGCAGAGGTCAACCATACAGTTCGAAATACAATGTTAGACATGTAATCCTGTCTTTAATTGGGTTAAAGAACTAATGTCTTTTAAAACACAGTTCACGATAAACCCAAAATCACATTCCATTAATTATGGAATCTTCACGGAAACAGATCAATATATAATCGATATCAATTTCCATATCCGACTAATAATATAAATGGAATAACAACAAAGCCTTTTAAATTCCATATATATTAATAGTCTTCCTCCACAGAAGCTCATTTTGATTATTATCAAATCGAATCCCATCCAATTCCAATTTAATATATTAAATTGGAAAACTTTACTTTGGAAAATTTCCATTAAATCTTAATAAAAAGATTTATAAATTCCAAATCACATTTCACTATAAATCGGGTTAAAGAAATAATGTCATTAAAAGCACTGTTCACAATAAACCCAATTCACATCCCATTTTGTTCCAATTAAATGTTAATTAACTAGAAACTTTAATAATCTTAATTATTATTCCTTTCTCAACTGGGTTTAAGAACAGTGTTAATGAAGACACCATTCACAACATACCCAAAACCCAATTCTTTTATTCAATTCCAATTAAATATTAATTAATTGAAAATAAAACATCATAAATCTTAATTAAAGATTTATTCTTTTCTCAACTGGGTTCAAGAACAGTGTTAATAAAGACACCATTCCTAACAAACCCAAAATCCAATTCTTTTATTCAATTCCAATTAAATATTAATTAATTGAAAAAAACTTCACTAAATCTTAATTAAAAGTTTATTATTTACTCAAATGGGTTCAAGAACAGTGTTAATGAAGGCACCATTCACTACAAACCCAAATCCAATTCAATATTAAATACAAGGCTCTAAATAGAAATTATATCGGCTTATATTCAATATCAAATTCTGAAATCATCAAATATCTTATTGGGAATAACGATTTATATATCTTCCAAATTCCTCCACAATATCCGTATAATTACGGAATCCAATATCGAAATATTCCGATGATAATTTCGATTAAAATCCATTCCAATTCATATATTGGAAATTCTGGTTATTTTTAAAACCATTTCAAATCCAATTTACTTATTTAAAAATACTTGATTTATAATTCTAGTTCATAACTAGTTTATTTCGATAAAAATATATTTTTACCTTTTCAAATATGTAATTTTTCATCCCAATTCATTCCAAATTATTTATTATGATTTTATACAAATTATTGATATTTTTAATAATTTTATCAAGGCACGTACAGTCGATTTCCAAAAACGGCCATCGAACTACACTTACAACGATCTTTTCCAAATTTGATTTGGACATAATTCCAAATCCAACCATTAGATTTCAAATCCCTTATATTCGTTGGAAAGCACTTTTCGATACAAATCCAAGATTCCGGTTTTAGGAGAATCCGACGGTCGGATCTCCCGTAATGTCAATTTGAAGTCAATGGTCGAAATTCGCGAACTGCCATGGCGCGTTCTATTCAGGCCATTATATATATATATATAATATTATATATATTTCATCGATTTCCATTTAAAACGTATTTTATAAATCGTTTTAAATTCGTTTTCAAAACGATTTCAACTTCATATTCAATTTCAAATCAAAATTGAATATTCCATATCATTAATATATAAATGACAATATTTTCAAAACATTAGATTTTGAAATCACTTCTTTTTCGATATTCATTATAAAAATGAATAAAATTGATATAAATATCGCTCACGTCAAAATGGCGCTAATTTAATCAACACGACTTTATATATTTAAATATTTTCGTGTCTATCCCAAATCGGACATCAAAATCATATTTTGATCCATTACTAAATATTATTTTTAAATATTAGTTATTTTAAAATATTTATTACTCATCATTTTAAAATATTCTTTAATTTAAAATATTCATTCTTTCCGAATTGGAATCATACACAGTCAATTACCATATAATTTTATTTATATGGATTTCATACTCACATGTACACAATAATAATCAAACACAGTCAACCATCATCCAGAGTGCATTACACAACTGCATAAGCGTTAAATATAAATAATTAACTCTTACAATAGTATGTCAACCCATCGATTGACATAAAAATAAATATTGGGATTAGTGTATGTCCAATATCATCCTAATACCCGTGTGGGGTTTTCAAACAATAAATACCGATTATTATTTGTGCAGTTGGGCGATGTGTAAAATATATCATCCCAACCAATATCAGTTAAATGTGTGTACAAAAACAAATCGTCTGATTTGTAAATGAATATTTATTTTATTCATATACACGTTAAAAATTACATTTTTAACGATAAAATATTTATTTCAACATATGAATATTTTATACAGTTCATTTATATAATAAAAATGATATTTTTATTGTTCTAACATTTTTAGAAAAATTTCGGTAGCATAACGGCGCGATACTAGAACCGGAATAAGGTCTAGCCTTTTCCCTTGCCTAATAATGGCTCGTGCCATATACAAACCAAATTCTAATCAATTCACATCCAAAATCACTCTCAAACCAATAAATCACTCAACCAAACAACCGAACAAACATGGTTTCAAACAAAAGTGTCTGTTGCTATTAAGCACTGTCTGCATCCTAGTATATATATTTAACTAGAAATAAGATTAGAGTGAGAAGTTCTCACCATTGGGATTCACTCCTCCATTCCTTATTTCTGAACGGTTCAGATTTGGATTTGATTCCTGTCGGTTCCGTCGCAATCTGTTTCACACGATTTTTATATTAAAAATCACATTTTTATTTAAATGCTACATATATAAAAGTCATATTTTTATAACGATGTTTATATAGTAAAAATTGTATCTTTATTTCGACGTTTACAGTATAAAGATCATATTTTATTTTGCTACTTTATAAATAAAAATCATATTTTTACAATGCCATGTATACATTAAAAATCGTATTTTTACAATGCTATATATACATATAAAAAGTAAAAAAAATATATATCGCTATTCAAATAGTAAAAATTGAATTTTTATATCGCTATTCAAATAATAAAAATCGAATTTTTATATTGCTATAATATATATAAAAATCAATTTTTTTATTTGTTACTTCATATGTAAAAATCATATTTTTAAATAAACAAAAATCATATTTTTATATAAACAAAAATCATATTTTTATATTGTTAAAATAAATTCTTTTCATTATTTAAAAATCATTTCTTTTCTTTTTAAAAATCTAATCTTTTTCCTATTTAAAAATCTAATCTTTTTATTTTAAAAAATCTAATCTTTTCCAATCTTTTCCTATATTAAGGAAAATCATATCTTTTTTCATATTAACAAAAATCATATCTTTTTTATTTTTATAAATCTAATTACATCATTTAAATAAAAATAAATAAACAAAAAATTTAAAAACTTACAGGAGGAGAGGGAGGCTGAGGGGAGGTCGAGCGGCTGGGGGGTGGTGGTGAATGGCGGTCGCGGCAGGCAGTGTTTGGGGCAGTGGGTGCCGGAGCATCTCGATTTGAGGATTGGGGGGTTTTGGGGTTTGCAAATCGGAGAAGGAGGGGCAACGGGGCCAGTGGTGGGGGAGATCGGAGGTGCGACGACATCAGAGGGTTGCCACGGTGGTGCGACGACAGACGTCGCGGTAGGAGGAGGGGTACAGTAGCGATCGTCGATCGATTTTGGGGGGGAGGGGAGCCTAAACGTCTTAATGAGCACGGATATTTATGAGGGTTGACCCCCTTTTTGACCAAGCATATTTATTTATATTTAATTTCATTTTAAATTCTAAAAAATAACTTTTAAATTCGATCTCCAAAAGAGACCCAACGACTGACGCTCCTAACTGATTACCCCCATACCGAGTATAATGGGATATGTTTCGTAACCCAGTTCGGCTGTTACGATCGGTTTCCGCTAAATTTAAAATATAAATCATTATATTTTAAATTCAAACGCACATTTTAATTTACCGGGGCCACATACGGACTCCAAAAATCACAGAAAAATAAATCTGGTTATGTTCTGACAATACAGTCCTAACAAAACTAATTTCCTCGAATTTGGAGACCGTTTGAAAAACGGTCATTTTTCAGTCGATTAATTCAAACTAAATTGACCAAACACGTTTAAATTCACCACGCTCATATATTGATTCCAAAAATTATGAAAATTGGAACCAATAATTTGGCATTCCGGATCCAATAGAAGTGGTCTCGTTGAAAACGGAGGTCGTTTGCAAAATCGCTATTTTTAAGGGCTTTATATTATATAGAATTCCGTAGCGACTATTCTGAATTTTCAACTGGACATAACTTTTTATTTCCGTTATGAAACCTGGATTTTTCACATTCATTAAAAAGATATTTTCAAACAGATTCAAATATTTATGGTTTTACTGAAATCCAATTTATTTTGAATCATGTACATTCATTTGAAATTTGAAATCGAATTTTCAAACTACCACGCCATTTCAAATTCCTTTTATAATTGAAATAAATATTTATATTCTAATTTCGATTTAAATAAATTTATACATTCTAATTCTATTCAAAATAAATTTCTAGTGGTTATTATTTAAAATAAATAATTTTAAATGTTTAAAATCCATAAAAATTACCAAAATAAATTTTTTAAATTGGTTCTGATTTTCCGGGTTGTTAGTGGAGTTAGTAGAAGTAGTTACATTCAAAAGAAGGATCAGTGATATACACATAAATGTGTATATTTTATCCGCTTAATTATCTTATTTTCCCTTTAAAATAATTGATACTTTGTATTTATAGCTGTATTTTCAGATTGTTGACAAGAAGCATGGTTTAGAGCATTTGATGGATAAAAGCATGAAGAATTTGCTTAAAAAAGAGTGAAGTTTAAAATTGCTAAAGCTTGAAGAGTCTAAAGCTTGAAGAACGGTTGCAATTATATTTCAGTTAAGAAGATTTGGCTCAATAAAGACTCAAACTGCATTCACATTAGCTCATTTGGAGGGCCTCTTACTCATGTTGCGTTCACACTAGCCTATTTGCTAGACCACTCACTCTAAAGCTGCGTTCACACTGGCTTATGTGTTATTTGGGTTATTTCTTTAGTCCCACATTATGTAATTAGCTAGCTAGCCTTTGTCATATCAGCTATAAATACCTTGTATCTCATTCATTGTAAAACACATTGGGTTTTATTCTGTAATTCTCTTCTTGGAATAAAATCATTCTTCTTCCTCTTTTCTATTTAGTTTTAGTTTTATTTATGTTCTTGTTATTTAATTTCTGTTTTTCTTCTTCTTTAGCTATGTCTAGCTAATCCCCTTTGATTAGGGGGTGATGACGCTGATAGTATGATTCAATATGAGTCACATAGCCAAAGGATGAGGAATTCATGTATATAGATCTAGATCTGAACCAAGGGTTAGATCTGAACCTTAATATCCTGTGTCGTTTAAGAGCTATGCTCCTTCACAGGGTATATTCGTGTTCGGTCTAACAATTATCAGATTTAGATCTAATTTTAGGGTTTTAGAAATTAATTAGTGAATCTGTCCTGATAGTCTATGGTTGTAGAGCTGAGCTCCTGCATAGGCTATGCTTGTCGTTATTTACATATTTGTTTCTAAAAACCTATTATCGTTGATTCATGTTTGTGACAGAAACATGTATTAGATCTGGTTAATCTTTTGGCTATTGATGATTATGAATCTGATCTATGTCATTATCCCCTAATTGCTTTCACTTATTGTTAAAACTCTCTTTTATTTAATTTCTGCTATTTTCTTTGTTTTCAACCAATCAAAAGTTAGGGATAACTTGATTGGATTTATTAATAAAATACTTTGGTCCCAGAGTTCGACACCCTCTACAACGATCCTTGTTGTTTAGGAAAGACGAACGGATTTTACAGTTGTTTACAATTGTATAATTTGTTTACAATTGTATACGACCACTGAAAAAGAACTTTTAGCAGTTGTTTTCGCTCTAGAAAAATTCAGGCCTTATCTAGTTGGCTCACACATCACGGTTTATACCGATCATTCCGCACTTAGGTACCTTTTCTCTAAAACGGATGCTAAGGCTCGTCTCATTCGTTGGATCCTTCTACTTCAAGAATTTGACCTTACCATTAAGGATAAAAAAGGATCCGACAACGTTATTGCGGACCACTTGTCTCGTCTTCCAAATGCCCCATCTTCTTCTCTTCTGATCAACGAGAATTTCCCTGATGAACAGCTGTTTTCTCTATCCACTGATCCTTGGTTTGCTGACATTGTCAACTACTTAGTCACTAAGCAGACCCCTTCTTTTTGGTCTAAGCAGGATAAACACAAATTCTTTTCCCAAGTGAAACATTTTTATTGGGACGACCCCTACCTTTTCAAGTATTGTCCCGATCAAATCATTCGAAGATGTGTTCCTGACACTGAAACTCACAGTGTCCTCTCTTTCTGTCATGACCAAGCCTGTGGTGGTCACTTCGGTCCCAAAAAGACAGCCGAAAAGGTTCTCCAATCGGGTTTCTACTGGCCCACCCTTTTCAAAGATGCGTACGAATTTTGCAAAACTTGTGATCGATGTCAATTCTTAGGGAAAATTTCTAAACGGAATATGATGCCCCTAAACCCCATTCTAGAGGTCGAAATTTTTGATGTGTGGGTATAGACTTAATGGGACCCTTCCCTAATTCTTTTGGGAACATTTACATTCTCTTGGCTGTTGACTATGTTTCTAAATGGGTAGAAGCTGTACCATGCAAAACAAACGATAACAAGGTTGTTGTGCGCTTCTTGAAAGAAAACATCTTTTCTAGGTTTGGCACACCTCGCACAATAATCAGTGATAATGGTACACACTTCTGTAATCGTTCTTTTGAAGCTCTCATGAGAAAGTATTCGATAACCCACAAGTTATCTACTCCTTACCATCCTCAAACTTGTGGGCAGGTTGAAGTATCGAATAGGCAGATTAAACAAATACTTGAGAAAACTGTGAATCGAAATCGTAAAGATTGGTCTCAAAAGTTAACCGACGCTCTTTGGGCTTACCGCACCGCTTTCAAAACCAACTTGGGTATGTCCCCTTATCGGTTGATTTTTGGTAAGCCATGTCACTTGCCAGTTGAACTAGAACATAGGGCGTTATGGGCAATAAAAACTTTAAATCTTGATTTAGAGAAAGCAGGTGAACATAGGAAGCTTCAACTTAATGAACTTGATGAAATTCGAAATGATGCCTATGAAAATGAACGAATTTACAAGGACAGAACAAAAGTTTTTCATGATAAATCAATTTTACGTAAAACTTTCATGCCAGGTCATAAAGTTCTGTTGTATGACTCAAAACTGCATTTATTTCCGGGTAAGCTAAAATCTAGATGGACAGGACCTTACACTGTACGGACCGTTTTTCCGTATGGTGCGGTAGAAATTGAGAATCCAACTGATGGATCATCCTTTAAGGTCAATGGTCAACGCCTTAAACCTTACTTGGAACCAATACCCAACCAAGAGGAAGAGCTCATGGTCCTCCATGAGCCACATTACATTCGGTAAGACGCACTAACCCTCTTTTGTACATATGTAAATATTCTCTTATTTGTTTTTCCCTTTCACTAAGATATGTCTGATTAAGACTGTGAGGACACAGTCACACTCAAGTGTGGGGGGAATATACATTACATCAGCAATCAAATTTTATGAAGTAGGTCATTCATTAAACAAGGATTAACTTAAATTCATAAATAACACCTTGGTTCTTGTTTGATAAGTTGAATTGTTGGGTGATGGGAATGAACATTATTTATTCATTGGGTCGTAATGTGTCTTTTTAAGATGCTAGCTTGAGACTGTGCAGACGTTAGTCGTGTTCTGGAGTAAGCGTGTCAACCCTTGTTATACGTGTTAGAATGTGAAAGTAAAAAATAATCAAAAAAAAAAAATCATGAAATAAAAGGATTTTGCACCTACATTAGTTGGATTTTCTGAGTTTGTTTTCATACATAATATTTTCTTTTCCACTCAAATTTTCAAAATCGTAAGTTCTAAAATCCACTTGGCCCAATTAAGGAGAAATGACTCATTGTAGCGTTCTTCTTCGATACCCCACATTATTCAAACCCAAGTTTTAGTCGATTTACATCCATGTTTCGACAAGTTTATCTTATATTGGTATACTCAAGAACCTTTGTTTAAAGGTCAAAAATGTCAATTTTTATACCAATATTACACTACCCATTCCATACTTGTTTTAAGGTAGGATAACCATATACCACATCTTATTTTATATGGGTTATCTATCTTACGAAACTTTGCTTATCATTCCTTTCAGTTTTTGTATAACATCAATCCAGACTTGTGTGTTGAATTAAGGTTATAGAAGTAGAGTAACTAGGGCACAAAAATTTCCTTTCATGAAGTGTTGGTAGTAGAGGAGGAATCAAATGAAATCATGTACGTCATCATTCCATCTCCATTCATCATTCATCATGCAAAAAAAAAAAAAAAAAAAAAAAGAGAAAAAAGAAAGAAAAAAAAAATGAAATAAAGGGAGAGTCTCTCAGAATAAAATAGTCATTCATCATTCTTGACTATAAAGCATTCAGTTCCATTCCATCCACATCCATTATACCATACTTGGAAGTGAGGATTGTAGTAGAGGAGATGAAAGGAAATAAACATGTTCATATGTGCCTTAGTATTACTTTATCTTTTGTAGCTTGAAGTTCAACTAATACACTTGCCCTCTTATCTATAACATTTTTAGAACTTACAAAATTTTCCTTCATCTATGCATAACTCACATCCAATACATTACAGTTACATTGGTGCAAAATTATTCAAAAAAAAAAAAAAAAGGGTCGCACATTGTCGATGTGTAGAACTTTGGTTGACACCACGCTCTTAACCTTCAAGACAATTACAGTGTTATCAAGGAATTACAATTCAGCTTGAAAAATTTTGTTCATTTTTGCACTAATTATGGGATGGACAATTTGGGGCTAAACCGTTATTATTGAAGTTAGGTGAAATCCTTGGAATGTGAAAGACCTTAAATATATTGTTTGATTAATCCGCGTACATAAGACGCTTTGGATTTTGTGGGTAGTATCCGCTGAAAACCCTCACGAGACAACACTCGTCCTACTGGGGACACCCAGAGGTTTAACGGCTTGTTGCATACGCTAAATGCAACCGTGTTTCCTACGAAAGTGTGACATATCTTAGTTTAGTTTAGTTTATTCGAGGACGAATAAAAAGATAAGTGTGGGGGTATTTGATATACACATAAATGTGTATATTTTATCCGCTTAATTATCTTATTTTCCCTTTAAAATAATTGATACTTTGTATTTATAGCTGTATTTTCAGATTGTTGACAAGAAGCATGGTTTAGAGCATTTGATGGATAAAAGCATGAAGAATTTGCTTAAAAAAGAGTGAAGTTTAAAATTGCTAAAGCTTGAAGAGTCTAAAGCTTGAAGAACGGTTGCAATTATATTTCAGTTAAGAAGATTTGGCTCAATAAAGACTCAAACTGCATTCACATTAGCTCATTTGGAGGGCCTCTTGCTCATGTTGCGTTCACACTAGCCTATTTGCTAGACCACTCACTCTAAAGCTGCGTTCACACTGGCTTATGTGTTATTTGGGTTATTTCTTTAGTCCCACATTATGTAATTAGCTAGCTAGCCTTTGTCATATCAGCTATAAATACCTTGTATCTCATTCATTGTAAAACACATTGGGTTTTATTCTGTAATTCTCTTCTTGGAATAAAATCATTCTTCTTCCTCTTTTCTATTTAGTTTTAGTTTTATTTATGTTCTTGTTATTTAATTTCTGTTTTTCTTCTTCTTTAGCTATGTCTAGCTAATCCCCTTTGATTAGGGGGTGATGACGCTGATAGTATGATTCAATATGAATCACATAGCCAAAGGATGAGGAATTCATGTATATAGATCTAGATCTGAACCAAGGGTTAGATCTGAACCTTAATATCCTGTGTCGTTTAAGAGCTATGCTCCTTCACAGGGTATATTTGTGTTCGGTCTAACAATTATCAGATTTAGATCTAATTTTAGGGTTTTAGAAATTAATTAGTGAATCTGTCCTGATAGTCTATGGTTGTAGAGCTGAGCTCCTGCATAGGCTATGCTTGTCGTTATTTACATATTTGTTTCTAAAAACCTATTATCGTTGATTCATGTTTGTGACAGAAACATGTACTAGATCTGGTTAATCTTTTGGCTATTGATGATTATGAATCTGATCTATGTCATTATCCCCTAATTGCTTTCACTTATTGTTAAAACTCTCTTTTATTTAATTTCTGCTATTTTCTTTGTTTTCAACCAATCAAAAGTTAGGGATAACTTGATTGGATTTATTAATAAAATACTTTGGTCCCAGAGTTCGACACCCTCTACAACGATCCTTGTTGTTTAGGAAAGACGAACGGATTTTACAGTTGTTTACAATTGTATAATTTGTTCGCAAACAATCAGATTGCTTCTGTTAGCACAGGTGGAATGGAAAACATGCAAGGGTGTTTCTAAATCCGAAATTGAAGAAGGCGAGCAAAGTAGAGTTGATGAATTGCCTGCTAAGTGGGTGCATGGCGCTTGAAAACTGATGAAAATTGGTGAACCAGCGAATGGAAGGATAGTGCGTGAATCAAAGAGTCAGACATATATCTGATTTCACAGACTAAACTGTAGGCCTTGATGGTGTTAAAACATAGTGTTTATAGGCAAAATTGTCGCACGCCAACACCTAATGTGTATGTGTGAACAATTATCCAAAATAAGCAGTAAATGAAGGGAGACACAACTTTTATAGTAGTTCGGCACTAACACCTACGTCCACTTTAGAATCATCATTCATCATATCTTTTTTTCTTTTGCAAAGTTGTACGAGTTCGGATAATAGTTAAGTACAAATTGTTACAGTAGAATAGCAAAATATATGCTTGGTCTACACTTTGACTAAATTTCCCTTCTTCTTCTTCTTCGTTGAACAGCGTTGACTTGGTCAACAATATCCAAGTTTGATGTTGATGTCCATGAAGCTCAAAAATAGCATAACAATCCTTGTTATCTTCAAGTGTTGTAGGAAAACATGCATGCCATGTTTTAAGTATCCATCTCATCTCCCATGGGCATGGCAGAGGTGTTGGAAGCCATTAATGAGTGTTTAGAGCTCTCGGGTCCCAAAGTTCCAAGGGAGAAGGCCCCCCAATGGAGGCCAAGGCTTGGGGTATTTATAGGAGGAAGGTTAGGTGGGAGTAGGTGAGCAGTGGGACCCACAGAAGCCATTTTTGTACCCCTTAAAACAACCAACATCAGGAAATTTGCACCCCCTGGCCCAAGGAGAAAAATTTCGCACCCCTTGGCCCTAGGGTGAGTAATTTCGCACCCCTAACCTTAGGGTGTGAAATTTCGCAACCCCTGGCCCCGGGGTGTGAAATTTTGCACCCCACCAGATGATGCTAATTTTTGCACCCCCTAGAGGGGTGCGAAATTCGCACCCCACCATAGGGTGCAAAATTTTGCACCTCCCTGGTGGGGGCGAAATTCGCTCCCCACCAGGGGGTGCAGAATTTCGCACCTCCTTGGTGGGTGCGAAATTCGCACCCCACCAGGGGGTGTGGAATTTCGCACCTCCCTGGGGGATGCGAAACTCGCTTCCCGCCGAGGGGTGTGGAATTTCGCAGCTCCCGGAGGGGTGCGAAATTCGCTCCCCACCAGGGTGTACGAATTTGATGGAGGAGGTCGAACTTCTTGGTGCGGAAACCATCCTGCTTTTTTGTATCGAAGTTTCTGAATGCGAAGTGAGGGAATCACGGGTTCGCTTGTCCGAAGTGAAGGATCTAAGCTTCCGACATGGAGAAAATTGGATGAACCGGGCGGTGCTCAGTGTGGGGCCCCGGACCCCCACCGGGGCTGCGCCCGGACCTGCTTGACGGCTCATGTGATGGCCTGCCCCGCACCAGCCGACATTTCCCTGAAATGCGTTGTACAGATGTCCAATTAGCACGGGACGGTCGCCAAAGAAAGGAAAAGAAAGGAATTTGAACTAACAAGGAACCTGTAGAATGTCTCACAGCGCATGGGATAAAATATAATAATAACATAACTTTGACATAAACAGGCGAGACAGTGTATAAGCTGAACCATCATATCAGCGGAAATCCAAATTACAACTTATCATCCAAACCATCATTATTACAGCTTTGAAATACTGTCTCTAAAACAAAAGAAAGTGGTACACTACTAATGCCCAAAGTAGTGAACAACAACAACACAGGGAGAATATATCATACGTGGGAGCCTCCTGCTCGTCTCCAGTACAGCTACTCGTGCATAATCACCTAACATGTCTCTAGTCTGGCTGTTTAAGAGCACCCAGAGTAATAAGAAGAGACATAAAACTCTGGGTCAGACAAAAGTCTGGTATGATCAATAAGCGGCAAAAAAAATAAAAATAAAACAATAACAGGTATACATAACCATACCTGAACCTGGACCTGCAACTAAAGAGTTAGCACAACAGGATGTACAATACTCTAAGGTGACACTAACACATGGTGTGAAATTAATGGGGAGGGGGTGTGCATGTCATAGTGATGTCAAACAAATCAAGCATAGCAACCATCCTCACATCTCTCACTCGGTGAGTAAGGCATACGATATCCACCGCTTTAACCACCCAAATCCTTTGCTATGATCACTCTGACCCATGTAGTCATGATGGCTCCACTGCACTTATCCATAGCTACTAATCCCTTGCTATGTCCACTCTGCCCCGTGAAGTCATGACGATTCCACTGCACTGGCTCATAGCCATGCTACAATCACTCTGCCCCCATGGAGTAATAACTATCCCACTGCACTGATCCGTAGCCCAACATCCTCTTGGTGGTGAATCAAAGTTATTGACGTCGATAATCCCTTAGCACACGTCCCGCAACAAAGTCCAATTCATGAGGTTAACTCATTGGTTCCCATCTGGATCGTGAATTCTACTTCCTATTGGGACTACCTTTGCATCTCGGGTTTTGATCTTCTTCGGATCGGTTTGGCCCTTCACTTCACTTCACTTCACTTAGGATCGTAATCACCCATCGGTTCGATCTCCATCTGGTTCGGGTCTCCACTGGTTCATTGCTTCTCCTCTTGTTTGGGTCGTGATGCTCCAGTCGTGGCGCTTCAATTCAGAGAAGCGGTTCAGGTCGTGGTCTCCTCCAAGCATCGAGTCGGCTCGTGGTCCTGAGGCGCCTTCGGCTCGGTCGAGTCCCACGGTTCAGGTCGGGTGCTCTCTTCAGTTCGTGGTGCTTGTCCACTATCCGGATCGAGGTTATGAACGGGTCGGTTCGGAGGAGAAGGGGCGGATCGTGAGGCGCTTCACGAGCAGGTTCGGGGCCCGATCCGATCCCATTTTGCTACAACTTTTCCAGCGACTATTTATGCCATACGACAGCGTTTTCGACCATTCTAACTTTTCTATGCAATCAAAAATCATTCTAAACAGTCATATCAACATGTAAAATCAACCATAAACACCAAAACAATAACATGTTAATATGGATCAAACATACCCAAAAACCTATGTTTTCCCCTTAATCCCCCTTAATCCCCCTTAATCATGTTTAATCATACAATTAGCAAAACTTATCCAAATTAACCCAAATTTCTATCAGAGCCCTAAAATAATATTTTATAATTTTACAAATTTTTCTAGATTTTTATCATGCAAAATTTAGCTAATTAACACTAATCACCCCTGTTTAGCCGTAATTAGTGAAAAACAATGCAAATCACTCACCTTAGCCACACATAAAACTTTAGATATGAAACTCTACTGTTTTCGGGTGTTTTCCTATGCAACACAGCAGCTCCAACTCTGATTTGGTGTTGATTTACTTTGATTTGATATGGATCTTCTTAATTAGTGATTAGAAGGTGATTTGGGATGATTTTAGAAGGTGGAGGTCATTGTTAGGGTTTCTAAGAGGTAAATGGCGGCTAGAAAACTAAAATAGAATGAAATCCTAACTCATTTCAGCCTCCCCATAACCCTAATCCCGAAATGGGTTATGGGCCCATTTGCTAATTAGCCTAATCAGCCCACTTAAGCAGTTTTTCACCTTCTAAACCTTGTTTCAACCATATCTCCCAAACGGTGAGTCCGTTTGGCTAATGTGACCACTCTACGAAAATGTAAACCATCTTCCAAATTCAATGGAAGTGGTTTTAGGTCAAAACTCCTTACCAATCAAAAGTTTTGACCGAAAAAATATCAGGTAGGGGCAAAATGGTCATTTAAAATTTGGCAAAAATCGTGAACATGGGAAATGACCCCAATAGTCGTTCCCCAAAGTTACATGACCATAAGACTTCATATGATAATGAAATAAATATTCTATGATCCTTCGATGCGTAGAATGCGTGTCGTTACGTTCTCCCCCCTTAAGAAATTTCGGCCTCGAAATTCTTTAACCAAAAACATATAAAGGGTCCCGCATGCCTATCAGCCATTTACAAACAATCAAACATACATAGTAACACAACAAGTCTATCCTAGCATGCAGAATAACTAAATCACAATTAAAATCTTACCAGGCAAAGAGTTCTGGTTACAACTCCCTTATGCTCTCCTCTGTTTCCCAAGTACAGTCATTCTCGTTCTCGCCCCACTGACCCTTAACCGGTTTCACCGCCTTCCTTCGAAGTTGCTTCGTATCATACTTGATAATATGGATCGGCTTGCGGTTCCCAACCGCCTCAGGTTCTACTTCGATATCATCCAACTGATCAGGTGAAATAGCCACATCGGGTTCGTGCACGAATTTCCTTAACTGGGAAACATGAAATACGTTATGAACTCCCGCCATCTTGCCCGACAACTCTACTTTATATGCCAAATTCCCAATTGGTTCGAGAACTGGGAATGAACCAACAAATTTGGGTGCTAACTTGCCTCTCCTACCAAATCGAATCACGCTCTTTAACGAAGAAATCTTGACAAACACCAAGTCGCCAATGGAGAATTTTAAATCTCTTCTCCTCTTATCAGCATAACTCTTCTGCCTATCCTGAGCGGCCTTCATTCGCTGTTGAACAATCTTGATCTTGTCTGATGTTTCTCTAACTACTTCTGGTCCAAGCCCATATTTCTCACCGGTCTCTAACCAACATGATGGTGAATTGCACGGTCTTCCGTACAAAGCTTAAAATGGAGCTATACCAATACTGGATTGATAACCGTTATTATATGCAAACTCTACTAGATGCAAACGGTCATCCCAAAATCCACCAAAATCCAATACACAAGCTCTTAAGAGATCTTCTAATACATGGTTCACCCTCTCCGTCTGACCATCGGTTTGAGGATGGTACGCAGTACTGAGATATAGTTATGATCCTAATGCCTCTTGTAAGCTCTTCCAAAATCCACTAGTAAATAACGGATCTCGGTCACTCACAATGCCTTTGGGTACTCCATGAAATCTCACTACCCACTTCATATACAGTTCCGCTAACTTAGTTGCAGTTCTATTCGACTTGACGGGTATAAACTTCGCACTCTTGGTCAATCGGTCCACAATCACCCAAATGCTATCATGACCCGATCTAGGTCTTGGTAACCCATCAATGAAATCCATTGAGACTTGTTCCCATTTCCATTTGGGGATTTCTAATAGTTGCAACAAACCACTAGGCTTCTTTTGCTCAGCTTTAACTAACTGACAATTCATGCATTCAGATATAGACTTCCCAACATCTCTTTTCATTCCTTCCCAGTAGTAGGTCTGCTTCATGTCTCGATACATTTTGTTACCATAGGGATGTATGGTTATTTTTGAGTGATGACATTCTCTAAGCACTTCATCTCCTAATCCATTGACATTGGACACAACTAGTCTTCCATTCTTTCTAAGCCATCCATCTCGATCAAGCCTATACTTGTCCATCTCCTCATCGATACCCATCTCTAACTTGGAGATGATTTCTAATAAGTTAGGATCGTCCCTCTGACTGGAACCAATCCGCTCAATCAAAGTGGGTCTGATCGTCAAACTTGCTAACATTACTGGATCCAATTCGCACTTTGCTCTGAAATCATACCCTGTGGTATACTCCAGTTGCTTCTATTCAAGAAACATAGCCCCTAAATTGGCATGACTCCTGCTTAATGCATCGGTTATCACATTGCCTTTCCCAGGTGTATATGCAATATCAAAATCATATGAAGCCAAGAACTCTAACCATCTCTGCTGATGAAGATTTAAATCCTTTTAGGAGAAAAGATACTTTAACGATTTATGATCAGTAAACAACTCGAATCTTTCTCCCAAGAGATAATGTCTCCACATCTTCAATGCGAATACGATCGCTGCCAATTCCAAATCATGGGTAGGATATCTTTTCTCATGCGGCTTCAGTTGCCGACTAGCGTATGCTACAACCCTACCTCCTTGCATCAATACATCACCTAGCCCGGTACCACATGCATCTGTGTATACCGTCATCTTTTCATTCCCTTTGGGAATGACTAACACTGGCGCGCACATCAACTTTTCCTTTAGACTATTAAATGCAACCTTGCACTTTTCATCCCAAATAAAATCTTGATTCTTCTTAGTTAACTGAGTCAACGGTGCCGCTATCTTGGAGAAATCCTGGGTAAACTTACAGTAATATCTAGCTAACCTCAAGAAACTTCTTACGTCTATTGCATTCTTGGGCGTAGACCAATCTTGTACCGTAGCCACCTTTGCAGGATCCACGACAATACCATTCTCTAAAACAATATGGCCTAAGAATCTCACTTCCCTCCTCCAGAAGTGACACTTAAAAAACTACGCTTTCAATTGGTGTTTTCTCAACATCTCCATCACTACTGTCAAATGTTCCTTGTGTTCTTCCTCTGTCCTCAAATAAACAAGTATATCGTCCACGAACACAAGAACAAACTTATTCAATTGATCCCTGAATACCCTATTAATAAGATCCACAAAATATGCTGGTGCATTGGTTAACCCGAATGGCATGACCAACCACTCATAGAATCCAGACGGCATCCGAAAGGCCATTTTAGGAATACTCTCGGCTACTCCTCGGAGCTGATGAAATCCTGTCGTGAGGTCCAGTTGGGAGAACACCCTTGCTCCCTCCAGTTGATCAAACAAATCATCTATCCGTTGAAGAGGATACTTATTCTTCCTAGTCACTTTTATTCAGCTTGCGATAGTCTACACATAAACGAAGGGAACCATCTACCTTGGTAGCAAATACAATTGGTTTTCCCCACTCGGAGACACTTCTTCGGAGAAATCCCTTCTTCAAAGATCGCTTACTTGCACCCCGAGCTCTCGCTGCTCCCTTGGTGCCATACGACGAAGTGGCATCACTATAGGTCTGCCATCTTTCACTAAATCAATATCGAACTCAATCTCTCGGTGTGGTGGAAGTCCGATCACTTTCTCGAAGATATCCGGATACTGGCCAACAATGGGAATTCCAGCTAAGTCATCCTGCGGGATGTCGAGGGAATTTAGAAAACTAGCCATCACCTCATCACTAGGTAGGCCACTAAACACTACCCTCCACCCATCACCCGCCCTATTTGTCACCGAAAATCCCTCACAGTCTATTACCACCCCTATCTTTGGAGCCAATCGACTCCCAAAATAATGCCAGACCAAGTAAAGCTCAAAACAAAGCAATCACAAGCAAACATACATTCATGACTCGATAAGAACAAATTTCGACAAATCATACTAAGGCTAGTCGAACCACCAATTGGGTTCGTCACAACTAAAGGTCTATCGACTATCTCGGGCTCCAATCCCAACCTATCTACCGGGTCACTAGATATGAAAGAATGAGAAGCCCCGGTATCAAACAACACTCTAATCGGAACATTATAAATGGAAATCATACCTTAGATAATGACATTCTTTCCTTTATCCGCCGCAGTTAGGCATTCAACGAAGAAGGAACAACATTGATAGCATATGCTTTCACAATCTGCTTTTCTTTAGGGGGTTGCAGACACTTATCCTTGTAATGTCCCACTTGGCCACAGCTAAAGCACTTCCTATCTGCTTGTTTTGCTCGACATTCTTTAGCATAATATCCCTTCTTGCCACAGCTAAAGCACTCAACATCTTTCTTACTCTTCTTCTGACCATCCTTAGTCTGATTCTATTTCCTTTTATTCTAGAATTAGTCTTGCCTCCACCAGTTGCCTGCGGCTTTAGCCCCTCTGTAGATGCAACAACGACTTCAGCCTTGGACTTAGGATAAAGGCTCTCCGACCTTAATGCTTTCCCAACAATTGATTCAAAAGTCTCATCAATATGGTTTATAAGCCTTTCCCCCAAGTACTGATCTAAGCCTGTTATGAATTTCTCATTCTTGTTCTCGGGAGTGTCAATAAGGGATAATCCATACTTCGATAAAGTATCGAACTCAGCAATATACTCCGAGACCACCCTACCATTCTTCTTAAGTTCAAGAAATTTCCTAAACAACTCTGATTTCTGAGCGGCTGGGATAAACTTATCACTGAAGCGGGTCTTAAACTGATTCCAAGTAATTTAATCCTCAGGAGTAGCTGCTTTAATAGCATTCCACCAATTCATAGCTCGTCCTTGAAGTTGACGGGATGCTAGCTTCCTCTTCATATCATCTTCGATTCCCAAATCTTCAAAGTTGCGCTCACAACTATCCATCCAATCCTGAACTTCTGTAGCAAATTCCGTTCCATGGAACAATTTCCAACTAAGACTAGTGTAGTCTTTACAGAGCTTGGCGAAATCGGCCCTAGGCGCTTGCACCGCTGCACCACCATCATTTGCAGCATTAGGAGCTGCCCTCTTAACATCCCTAAGAATCTCTCTCATAAAGTCAGTGAACATCGTCCTCATATCAGGAGCATTCCTATTATTGGTTCCTGAACCAGTATTCCTCGTATATCAGCTCATCATTCAATCCGTAAGGAGAAAACGATTAACCATCTCTTCAGTGGTGCCAGTGCAGTGCAACTCCATCCTTAAATATACTAATAGTATATATACAGCTCTTGAAAACCAAAATATCACAAATACGCGCACTCATATACGTATACTATCTCTCTCTGGTGTCTTTTCCTAGGTTAACTACGCAACCTAGAGCTCTGATACAAAGTGTGACGGTCCGCCCTGCAACAGCCGACATTTCCCTAAAATGCGTTGTATAGATGTCCAACCAGCACAGGACGGTCGCCAAAGAAAGGAAAAGAAAGGAATTTGAACTAACAAGGAACCTGTAGAATGTCTCACAGCGCATGGGATAAAATATAATAATAACATCACTTTGACATAAAACAGGCGAGACAGTGTATAAGCTGAAACTAAACCATCACAGCAGCGGAAATCCAAAATACAACTTATCATCCAAACCATCATTATTACAGCTTTGAAATACTGTCTCTAAGACAAAAGAAAGAGGTACACTACTAATGCCCAAAGTAGTGACCAGCAACGACACAGGGAGAATATATATCATACGTGGGAGCCTCATGCTTGTCTCTGGTACAACTACTCGTGCATAATCACCTGACCTGTCTCTAGTCTGTCCGTTTAAGAGCACCCAGAGTAATAAGAAGAGAAATGTAACGACCCAGATTTTTGGCCGTTGAATTCTGAATATTTAAATTTATTTGAATTATATATATAGAAATTTATAAGGAATTTATTGCAACATGACAATAACAACAGGAACTTGAATTCTTCGTGATACATCGTACTCCACCATGCTCCTAATATCATAAACTGTAGCAAAGCATTCTTTACCTTAAAACATATACCTAATCATTTACATAATCCTACATACAAATGTGTCCAAGAAATATTGAAGTTCCTCACGTGCAAGAGGTGGTTACTAGTCCAAATAGAAACGATACCTCTCACCTTCAGTTACACCTTTTACTTTCCATTCTATCGCTAAAAAACTCAAGCAAATTCCTTGCTATCAATCATACTTGAGTTTAAGTTGTGCACCCTTTATCCAGTACTGTACTTGAAAATTCAGTGGTGGAACAATACTCATCGAGCTTAACCCCCTTCTATATAATTTAATTTCTTGTTGATAACCCTATTCTATTCAGTAAGGCACATAACATGTACAGTTTGAGACCTTCACCATTTTCGTTCTCTGAAAAGAAAAAAAGCACCCATATGTGAAGATGAAAAGAAATATCAGACCTACTCTACTCTATCCCATGTCCCCCAAGTTGTCAAAGCCGTGCTCTCCATGATTTCTAAACCGTGTGCATCAAGCAAATGGATGTCGTGCACCTCAAGTTATTGCATACCGTGTTTCCCATGTTATTCTTGTTTAAATAGTGGTACTGGCATCACCATTATTTTTTTCCCATCCACAGAAAAAGAAAAATCTAAAACCGAGTAAATAAATACAAAATTTGATTCGTTTAATTCTGGGTTGAAGAGTTTGATCCTATACCCTCGTTTTTGGGTGCGAATTGTTTCCGCTGATGATCAATTGCCATAGCAGCACCTAGGGCTGCGATGGGAGGCTTGCACGGTGGACGTTGGGTCGAGACAAAGGTGCGACTGCTTTCATCAAAGAGAGGCGCTTCGATTTCGAAGATCTGGGAAGTATTCAAAAGTAAAAGTATCACATTGTATGGTAATGTTTGTGCACTTGCTGAGTGACGCAGTCCAAACGGATATGACCTACGAGTGTGGCCTGTAAGGCGTTGGTGAAGGAGTAGTCGATCCGTGATTTCCAGCATGGGTAGGGTGTGGTTGATGTTGAAGTGATTTTCCAAAGTTCATTGGAGAAGAAATATACAGGGACGTGTTTTTGTTTTTATAAAGGAGGAGCAATGGGAGGAATTGCGTTCGCCGCATACGTACTGAAGGAACAACAGGATTTGTATCCCATCCAAGAAGAAGAAAGTATTATTCTTAGTACCCTGTTTATGCATAAATAACCAACTTATTAGCATTTTACTCTAGAAATGAACTGACATAATTATGTGTCGGTTGTTAACATAAATTCCGCTAGAATACGTATTTTATAAAACTAATTTACACTATAACCAAAGACTCATGCAAGAAAAGTTTCACGTGTAAAACTCGAACTCCATATATAAGTTATCCATTAGAACAAAACTAAAGGCATGCTTATTGGTAATTGTTGGTATTGATATGGTGGGTTTGGTTTTCTTTATGGAAAAGTGAAGTTTGGGGATGAAAGGAAAGTAACTGGGGTGTTGTTTGACTGAAAGAGGGATTAGGATGATGGTTAACGGTTAATTAGATTTTAAGGGTAATTAAAAGATTTTTTTTAACATTTAGTTTAAACCAATTTAACCTGATAACACTGATCATTATTTCATATGTGGACAGAGCCAAGCGAAATAAGTTACGTTGGAATCATAGAGTCGAAATCTACATTATGGCACTAATGCGGCTGGGAACTGAGCTATTTGGATTTCAGAGAACGCCCGTTTGATTTTAAACGAAACACAAGCAGATTCGTCAACTGCAAATCAAAGTGAGTAAACTCACTAACACTGACTCGTTATATTTTTATATAAATGAGTTTTAGATTTATTTATAATAATTTTATACTATGTGATGGTTGTTTGGCTGAATGGTTGATAAATTGGTTGAATTGGTTGATATAGATATATCTTTGATCATTAAATAATTCTGTTCACCATGATATTTCATATTTATGTGAAATTAATGTTGATTAACATCTGTGGATGTGGGGAAACAGGTTGGAGGAATCCAACTGGATTCCTCAACATTTATATTATTTTTTGTTATTTACTGTGATTGATTATGCTGTGTTGAGTTACCCTAGCCCTAGAATTTTGGTATTTAAATACCGTAAAATATTCTCAAATGGAAATTGAAATTTTAGATTTAAAAAGAAAATATATTTTTCTAAAAAAATTGAAGTGTTATTTCGAATATAGTTAAATGGTAGAAACTTGTTTTATTAAAACAAGAAGTTGATTTTAAATGAGTATATAAATTAAGTAAATTATTTATCGTTGGATAAATTGAAATACAAATCCAAATATGAATTTATATGGGAAAGTGGAAATGGGATTTGAAACCAATATTTGAAATAAGATTTGAACTTAGCAAATTATAAAGGGAATTATAAACGAAAATATAAATGATTGGAATAAGAATGAGATTTGTATGAAAACTCTGAATAGAGGTTATAAATAGAATTTGGGTTTAAGATATTATTTTTAAGTATGAAAATCAAAATGATTTGATTATATATAAAAGGAATATATTTACGATTAAAGTGATAAAGGAAATATTTTGCAAATGAAATATCTGTAAAGGAAATTTAGCTGATTTGAAATATGAACCCAAATTGGAAATTGAGTAAAAAGGGAAATGGGAAATCGTTTTAGAAGAAAACGATGAGTTCTAGCTCAAGATTCAGAAAATAAAATAAATTGTGATAACGTTTCATAGATTGGAATGGTTATAAAGGAATTGAAAGGATAATTTCAATAGTGAATTTGAAATTTGAATTTACCTGAAATGGTAAATAAATTCTGAAGTTCAGAATATAAATCGAATATAGATTATTCGAATGAGAGTTATTTATTATTCGATTATATCGAATTTATGGAAGTAGTTATTTTTACTTTCTTTTTTGAATCAAATTTAATTATTTAATTATTTACTTATTAATTGAAATTAATAAGTACAAGTTTTATTTTTGTAGATCAAATATTTGAAAAAACAGTGATTTTAACGCTGCCATTATAATTAATGTCTTGTAAATCAAATATTTGAAAAACATCGATTATAATGCTACTGCTATAGTAAATGTTTGTAAATCTAAACAGTGATCTTAACGCTATTGTTATAATAAATGTTTTATAATTCTAGACAACGATTGTAACGCTGTTGTTAAAAGTAATGTTTTTAAATCAAATATGTGGAAACATCGATTATAACGCTACTGTTATAATCAATGTTTTTCCATAAAAGAAGTGTGTTATTAGATTGAATCCGAAAGTTGCGTAAGCGATGTTTTGTTTGAAGCTATGAGCTTTGACTATTTCAAAGTTGAGAATGTTGTTCAATTAAGGTCTGAGAGGTAACTATACCCCAACTTGATTGACTTCACTATTAATGGAGGAATGGTTAAGGTTCGATAGTGAAGATTGGTTAGCAATATAGTTAGTTAATAAATGATTAATGGTTTGTGTTATAATAACGATGTTTTATAACATCGCGTTAATTTAAAGAAATTTTGTGATGTTTCCCAAATAAAATAAGAAATATTTTCTATGCATAGGAAATGAAATGAATTGGTCAACGAGGAATTAATAAATGTAATATGGGAATATTTTCCAATATTAATAAGGGATATTTTCTAAATATGGAAAATAATGATTGTGAATATATAGAAATGTTTTCTAACCGGAATCTGAGATATTTTCTCAAATAAACAAATTAGGATATTGGAAATATTTTCCAATTATCGAGAGAGACAATCAAGCTTTGAAAAGATAGGAAAGATGGAAATTTGGAATTGATAACAAAATAAAGAATTTATATAAACAGGGGCCAGTATTGCTTGATGGTTGAACATTAGAATTTCCATTTGGAAATAGGGTCATTGGTTAAATGGATGTTCCTTTGATAGTTAAATCACCGACTATCAAAGTTTTGATTTGTTTTATACCTCCGTTGTCATTATAGAGAGACCGGGTTCAAATTTAATATCTGAAAACCACTCCGTGTTGGCATAAGCATTACGAATCAACTTATGTTGAAGAGATTATGAAGACGGAGTAAAGTGCAAGGGCTGTTCTGTGAATCCTAGGTAGAAATTTCCAAGATGGATTAATAGAATGGTGCCTTCGGTTTGTCCAGACCCAGGGCAACTTGTAAGGACGAGTGTCTGACAGAGTATTTCCAAAGGGATTACGTATGTTGATTCCTTCAAACGTACAAAGTTGGTGGCAAAGAAGGGAAACTTCTTTAGCCTAACAATCTGAGTATTTTTGTGGGAATCAATTAGTGATTTCTGATGGATCTGACGATGTGGCATTCAAAGTGAATAGTGGCCAGATGCCCTGGAAGAAAATTCAAACCTCAGAACCCCAGTGTATCCTCTCTAGAGTACACTGATCGGAAGGTGGTTTCATACCTTGTCATGTTGGAAATCCAATCTCCAATAAGCGCCCTGCGGCTTTTGATTTAATATTATATATGGAGCGTGAGATGCAAGCGTTCCACTAGATTCTATTTATTTGATGTAGACACTATTATAATATCAATGGATTTTGATATCAAAATATTTTTGGGTTAACGTAAGGTAAAAACCATCCGTGTTTATGTGTGGATCGGTCTTACGATTATCATTTTTTCGAAAGATTTTTAAAAGTTAAACCAATGGTTGGAGTTTACTCACACCAGTCCCATGACTGACCCAGAGTTATTTTGTTTGTTTTCCCTAAACTCTCGGGTGCCCAAATATGTATGGGCAGTCAAGTAGTCGGGGTTTTTCAGATTCACTTGGAAGAGCTGGAAGCAGGAGGCTTCACCAGTTAGCTATCGACTATCATATTTTCCACTGTGAACTATGTTGTATCTAGAAACAGGTGTTTATAACTGTTCCAGGAATAACTGTTGTGCTCTGGTAATGGTACGTATATATAGTTACTAATTTGTATTTCAGAAGTTATGTTATTTAATATATTTTATTCTTTCCACTGTGAGATTTGTATTCTTCGTTTCTTCTATTCTACTATTTCTTTCTTTCTATTTCTCATCCTCTAACTTCTTTCTACTAATGATTCATTTTTCTGTGTAAATTTGGGCTGGACGTGTGGTGTTATTAGTCGACTCAAAGAGTACGGAAATTCAGGCCATTACTATTGGTATTAGAGATGAAGGTTGCGTAGTAACCTTGGCTCTGTGGCGTAACCCAATAGAGATAGGGTTAGTAATACCCTAGATTGAGTTGAGTGTATATATATGAGCGTGTATTTGTAGATTTGATATAAAAATTGTTTCATATTGTGTTGACTAGTTTGTTGAGTGGTTAATGAATTCTGGTCGATACAGGATGTACAACTGTATCGATAGGTGTTTCGAAACTCTCGAACTGAACAATTCGACGCAGTATTAAAATGGGTAAATGAAATAATTTTGCCTAAAAATTATTTTTATATGAAAAGAATAATTTATGAATTGTTATAGTATATGAATGTGTTGATTGTTATTACAATCAAATGAAATTATCAAATTATGAAATGGTGATATAATTTGTATATGGATATTGTATACAAATAAGATAAACTGAAATTAATTTCAAACCAGAATTTGAAATTTAAATCCCGGATGATTTAGAAATATTTTTTTAAAGTGTTTTAAAAAGTAATATAACATTACTTTGAAGGATTTTAGAAAAAAATGGTTTAAATGGATTTTTAAAGGGGATTAAGAAATGAAATCACTTCAGTGGCGAGAAAATAATTCTGATAATGGGTCGCGGCATTATCGGTATTCATTTTCAAGTTTCTAAGTAAGGATTGCTACCATAGTAATTTGGGAATGAAAAATTCGTTTAAAAAGGACAAGATGTTTTAGAAATTCAAATGTTTTGAATTGAATTGATTATAAATATATGTATATAAATATATATGATTTCAAATTAATTTGAAATAAAACCCAGGAATTTAAATTCTAAAATTAAAATTTAACTTGTAAATTTAAATAGATTGAAATAGTGAATCAAATGGATTGAAATTTAACTTAAGTTAAGTTAAATTAAAATTGGATTGGATTAGAAATAATTTTGAATAAAATTAAATAAAGAGAAATGTTGATATTCGAATTATTAATATGAATTCAACTTATGTATAAACAAGTTGAATATATATTAGATATTGTTGATTGTGTAGGAAATTGAAACTCAAACTGAGTAAGTGCACTGATTCCTGAATATAAATTAGATTTGAAATGATAGAATGGAGGTGAACTAATCAGAAGTTGATTAGAGAGTTGAAACTGGAAGTTGGATTGATTTGAAACCAACTGGAAATGGATATATGTATGCTGAGTAGATATTGAATGGAAGCAACTGCAAGAGATAGAATTATGCCCGACAAAAAGGTACATGTTTACAATACTACTTGGATTTGATAGTTTTATGAGCCTATGCGGCAAGCCGCTTGGCTTTTTAATTTTTTTTGGATTGGAGAAGGCCTAGAAATGTGAGTTGTGGTTGTACCGATTAGCCGTGCAAAGGGAATGCTGACGAAATTTTTTGAAAATTTAAAGAATTAGAAAATTTTAAAGAAATTTTTTGATAATTTAAAATCAAGTTGTTAATTGTAATTGAAATTAGAAATACCAGAATTGGTTATAAAATTTCAAGTGGAATAATGAAATTGATGAATGTATTTAAAATCCATTGGAATGGGTGTGGATATGCAGAAGAGCATATGGATTGAAGACAAGAAAGTGATGATGGATTGCCCAAAAATGGTGGACATATCATTTGGAAGAAATTATAAATGTACAAGTATTGGTATGAAAATTCGAAGGTCGGGTATGAACTAGGTTATAAGGACATGGAATATAATATTTCAACTAAGTAGGTTATGAGGAGTTAGAATTATAGCATTTTTACTACTTAGCAATTTCGAGGACGAAATTATTTTAAGGGGGAAGGAATGCAACGACCCGGATTTTTAGCCGTTGAATTCTCAATATTTAAATTTATTTGAATTATATATATAGAAATTTATAAGGAATTTATTGCAACATGACAATAACAACAAGAACTTGAATTGTTCGTGATACATCGTTCTCTAGCATGCTCCTAATATCATAAACTGTAGCAAAGCATTCTTTCCCTTAAAACATATACCAGATCATTTACATAATCCTATGTACAAATGTGTCCAAGAAATATTGTAGTTCCTCACGTGCACGAGGTGGTTACTAGTCCAAATAGAAACGATACCTCTCACCTTCAGTTACACCTTTTACTTTCCATTCTATCGCTAAAAGGCTCAAGTAAATTCCTTGCTATCAATCATACTTGAGTTTCAGTTGTACACCATTTATCCAGTATTGTACATGAAAATTCAGTGGTGGGACAATACTCATCGAGTTTAACGCCCTTCTCCATAATTTAATTTTTAGTTGATAACCCTATTCTATTCAGTAAGGCACATGACATGTACAGTTTGAGACCTTCATTATTTTCGTTCTCTGAAAAGAAAAAAAGCACCCACATATGAAGCTGAAAAGAAATATCAGACCTACTCTACTCTATCCCGTGTCCCCTAAGCGATCAAAGCCGAGCTCTCCATGATTTCTAAACCGTGCGCATCAAGCAAATGGATTGTGACACCCCACGTCCATTAATGTCACTCACAAAGGGAATGCATTAACTTCTATGGAGCGTTTTAA
The DNA here is from genome assembly GCA_030737875.1 of Allium sativum. Lineage (NCBI taxonomy): Eukaryota > Viridiplantae > Streptophyta > Magnoliopsida > Asparagales > Amaryllidaceae > Allium > Allium sativum. Next base: position 833,932,356 of record CM060910.1, read on the forward strand.
GTGTGTATAGAACAGAAACTTAACAACAAGACAGATATAAAATAGTACTTAAAAAAAATTTAAAACTTCATTCATTGCAGCGGTGAACAAATAAGTTTGATTACATCATCAAAAACCAAAGACTAGAGTCAAGTATATAATATCCATCTTGACTAAATCAGAGTACTAAAATGAAAGACAAAACCCCAACATAATATAGCCATAAGTAAGATAGGCTGAACTTTTACTTCAGCGATCCAAGCAACTTCCAAAGAAAGAGATAAAGCTGTCCAAATCAAGCTCTACTAGTACTAGTCCCACCCTGAACACCTAAGGGGGGGGGGAGGAGGAAGAAAAGAGGTGGAAACAAAGGGGTCAGACATAAAGTCTGGCGAGTACAATAACTTTAACAATATAATCATTAAGTAATTAGGACAAGGCATAAGCCAGAAAATAAGGAAATGACTGTGAACCAATGGGTATGACAGAGCAAACAAAGGAAATAAGATGAAAAAAGATAACGTTAAAGGCGTACCTAATCACTATAAGATAATTACTACACTGCACCACACCAAACACCCTAAAAGTTGATCGCGCCTACAAAACTTAATAATGATAATGGTAGTTTCGTGTACCCCTAGCTGCCTTCATAGGTGCCGTCTGCCCCTATCTCCATTAGGTGTACCCACTACCCCCATTCGATCGGCTCCCTAACTCGTAGATACCCGTGCTGGCCCCACAGTGGGGTGTATCACTCCCCAAAGTGGCAACCCGATACCACCAAGATGCACGACTTATATCTACACGATGCAATAACGTCTTACCTACCAGCCCGGGCCCACACACGCATATGACCCCGTTGGACTTGCGCTGCCACCGCTAACCCGTTTTGACCTCTTACAATCAAACCCAGTACGCGTGTCCCGTCCTCGACTTGGGTCGAGCCCACAAAGATACTTAATGGGTTACTGGTTTGAAAAGGGCCCCCATGCATGACACATGCTTTCCACCTGTGCTTGGTCCCCTCTAAGGTTTTTCCCCACTTAACCCCATTCTTATCCATGTCTTCTTACATATTTCAATCTTGGTTAAGTGCATCTAATCGTATTTCACATGCCACCCAAGGCACCCTCTTGATTTCACATGTCACCCAAGGCACCTACTTAACACCCTCATGTCCCACCACATGTTTATCTGGTTAAGTGTTTCTTAATTCATTAACACCGTAACCTTGTAAAGACCTCCCACATTAGACTGGCATTTGTGGTTGCTGGATTTGCCGGGGGATCCGGGCAGTCTTACACCACAAACGAGCCTAACCTCGTGTCTTTACAACTGTTACACATTTAATTCATGCCTTTGACCTCTCACATTAGACTGGCATTTGTGGCTACTGGATTTGTCGGGCGGGTCCGAATAGTCTTACATCACAAACGAGTCTAACCTCGTGTCCTAGGCGGTTTATTACTACACATCTTCATTTAACCCCAAATTGGATTAATATCCCTATTCAAATTTGTCAATGAATTCCAAATACTTTTATATCCATGATTGTCTCAATTTTGTCCATAAATGCCAATTTTTCCAATTAATGTCTTAATTTAATTATATGCCTTTTCAAGGCCATTATGCCAATTCTCAATATGTGTATATTCAATATTACCCCCATCGTCCCCACGTTGTTCGTTCGTTTATCATAACATATATGTATATTAGACTAGCAATTAGTCTAGCACATAAAAGGGAAGAAACATCGCAAATTTGCATAACACACAAAATGGATCTAATCTTGCAAATAGGGATTACAACATAACTTGCATAAACTTTATATTGTCATGAATCTAAATATAGGCCTAGAGGTGTGAACTTGCATATATATAATATAGTTTTTCACCTAAAATTTGCATATATGAATATAATTTTCATTTCAAAACTTGCATAGGTCGTAGTCACAAACTTGCATGAAACTATGTACGTCATAGATCTAAATCTAAAGGTGTAAACTTGCATATATATATATATATATATATATATATATATATATATATATATATATATATATAATATAGTTTTAGGCCATAGTCATAAACTTGCATAAAACTATGTATATCATAGATCTAAATCTAAAAGTGTAAACTTGCATATATGTGAAACCAATTTCTACCTAAACTTTAATATAGTCACTTTATTTGATTCACTTGTAAACTTGTGTACAATTCATATAGAAACTAGCATATAATCTACACCCAAACTTGCATATAAAATGATATCAAACGTGAATCAAGTTGAACATAGGTGATTTGGCAAATGAAAAGGGATCCACAACAAAATTATCATTATGAAAAACTAGCATATATTCACAAAATATCACATTTTTCCAATGTCTCGCAAACATAGCCATATAACCCTATTTATAACTCAACCCAATTAACTTATTAATTATCTTATTAAAGAAATTGAACTCACAACTCGAAGAAGGTCTTGAGTTCTGGAATCTGAGTTCTAAAATTGATTTAGCTCGCCTTTGAAGTAGACAAATTCATTGTTATTGTTATAAATTTGAGTTGAATTGAGTTGATTAGCTTCACTTTCCATCTAGTTGGTGGCGGCTACTCTAGGTTGCAAGGTGATAGCATGATGGCCATGGTTCTAATTTTGATTTGGTTTAAGGGTTTGAGTCTACATGTGTTTATATAGAATTTAGGATTAATTTAGGCCATCCGATCAACCTAGAATCAATCAAGACCATCCAATTAAGATAGAGTGATTCCTCAGCCCTAAAGACTCAGCACTAAGTCACAAAATCGTCATCCCTAAGATCTGCCCGGGGGGGGGGGGGGAGGCAGGTCGACCCCTAGGTCGACCACCAGGTCGACCTGTAGGGGAGAGGTCGACACTTGGGTCGACCCCCTGGTCGACCTGGGTCCTGGGCGGGAATTTTCCCGCCCAGCCCGCTTCTGACTTCTGATTTGAATTTTGAATCTGTTTCGAGCTATTTGAATTTATTTGAATTTTCTGGAAACTTCTGACAGCCATAACTTCCTCATATGAAGTCCAATTTATGCAAACTTGGCCTCTATGTCAACCAGAATTCCGAGACGAACACAATGGCTTAACCTGTTTCCCTTGATTCTTACAATTAAAATTAAGTATTCTTTAATTTGTTAACTTTAATATTTAAATTTACGGGGTGTTACATTCTCCACTCCTTAAAGGATTTCGCCTCCGAAATCTCCATATTAAGGATAATGCATATCCTAACATCCATTCATCCATCTACTCAACCATCAAACACAGGCATCCATTGTCCTTACAAAAATTCTATTGTTGTATGAACATATGCAAGAAGTGTGTGTATATGTTCCTTATCTAATGCAAAATCAGGCGGTCTACTGATTCAGTTGACCTCCTTAATGCAAATCATGATTGTGATATGCGTCCATTATGTATGCGAAAGAATCCTATCGATACATATTATTTCTACATGTGTGCACAACCATTCATTAAAATGCAACATCCATATGATGAAACAACCATTATACATCCATTAAATTAAATATGCACACACACTTATATGCAACATGAAGATGATTGAGCCGATCTAGTGCCTAAGGTGTGTGTATATGCATCCACGAGCAACCACTTGCATCCATCAGACATAACATGTCTCAAACACATGTTTCAACCATAGGGTTCTTCCTAACTAAAGATCGAAGATATCATCGCAAAGATAATACTAAAAGATAGGGCAAGTATCAACAAAGCGGTAGAAAAAGGAGAAATTAAAACATACCCTCAAAAAGGAAAGGGTACATCGTACACATCTTATCTTCCGTCTCCCAAAGCGTCTCTTTGATCATCTCCCAATTGCACTTTGACCAACTTGACCTCTTTGTTGCGAAGCTTTTTGACCTCCGATCCTAGAATGCGTGTAGGAGCTCGTCTGATCATGGCATTGCGCTCTACTTCCACTTCTTCGAGCATTCTCGGCTCTACCACTTCTACTTTATCGTGTAAACACTTACGCAAATGTGAAACGTGAAACATGTCATGAACTCCACTGAGCTTCTCTGGTAACTTTACTCTGTACGCTCTCTGCCCAATCCTCTCTGTAATTGGAAAGGGTCCTACGAACCTTGGTGCCAACTTCCCTACCTATCCAAAGCGGACTACCCTTCTCAACGGTGACACCTTAATAAAAACCATGTCCCTAACATTAAACTCAAGATCGATTCGTCTCTTATCAGCATATGACTTCTGTCGGTCCTGTGCCATCTTCATTCGCCGTCGAATCAGGTCTATCTTCTCCGAAGTCTCCCTAATCATGTCGGGTCCAAGCAAAACCTTATCCGTGGATTCCGACCAACATGTAGGTGATCAACACAGTCGTCCATAAAGAGCCTCAAAAGGTGCCATGCCAATGCTAGCCTGAAAACTATTATTATAGGCGAACTCTACTAGTGGAAGGTGTTATTCCCATGTTCCTCCAAAGTCTAGATTGCATAGCCTCAGAAGGTCTTCTAGAATACGATTCACCCTCTCGGTCTGGCCGTCCGTCTGAGGATGATAAGTGGTACTTAAGCATAATTGCGTTCCAACCGCCTCTTGTAAGCTATTCCAAAATTCGCTTGTGAAAATAGGATCTCTATCGCTCACAATGCTGGAGGGTATGCCGTGCAAACGAACTATCTCTCGAAGGTAAATAGATGCTAACCATGCGGCGGTCCTTTTACTTTTTACGGGAATAAAATGGGCACTTTTAGTAAGTCGGTCTACAATTACCCAAATCCCGTATTACCCTTCCTCGATCTTGGTAACCCATCTACAAAATCAATGGAAACGTTTTCCCATTTCCAAAGCGGAATCTCAAAGGGCTGGAGCAAACCTTCGGGCTTCTTTTGCTCTGCCTTGACTTGCTGGCACACTAAGCATCTAGCAACAAACTCGGCCACATCCTTTTTCATTCCGACCTAAAAGAAAACTCGCTTCATATCCCTATACATCTTATCACCACTGGGATGTATGGTCATCTTAGAGCGATGTGAGTCTTCAAGAATTGCCTTCTTCAAACTTTCGTCTTGTGATAAGCAAAGTCTTCCAACTCTACGTGGCCAAGCCCTTTCATTTATAGCATATCTATTCAGATGACTCGAGGACTCCCCTCCTATAAGCTTGCCTGTAACACCCCACACCCGCAAAGGTCACTCACTAAGGGAATGCCTTAACTTCGGTGGAGTATTTCAAGTGAATATAGAACAGAAAAATTACAACAAGACAGATATAAATAATACTTGAAAATCTTAAACATCATTTCATTGAAGCAGAAGGTAAACATGTTTAGTTACAACACCATAAAAGAGTCAAGTACTAAATATCCATCCTGATAAAAACATAAGTACATAATCCCACTACATAACTAATAGCCATAATAGAAAGGATAAGCTGGGCTTTACATCACGGTCCAAGCTCCAAAAGATAGATAAAGCAATCTGATCAAAGCCCACTAGTACTAGGCCCAACCTGAGGACCTGAGGGGAAAAAGATAAAAACAACGGGGTCAGACATAAGTCTGAGTGAGCCCTATAACTTTAACAATACAATCATTAAAGTAATTAGGGTATGATATAAACTTGGTACGGTGATGACTGGGGATAAATGACTACACTAAGCAGCCAACTAGACATAGGATGAACTAAGATAACGGTAAAGACGCATCTACCCACCCAAGGGTAATTACTAACTGCACCACACCAGTCATTCCTACTTAAAGGTTGATCCCACCCATGGACTTAGAAAATATAACTAGTAGTTTGTTGTACCCCTAGCTGACCACATAGGTGCCGTCTGCCCCTATCTCCACTAGGTGTACCCACTACTCCCCAATTGATCGGCTCCCTACCGTAGATACCCGTGCTGGCCCCACATTGGGGTGTATCACTCCCCAAAGTGGTAACCCGATACAACCAACGATGTACGGCTTATACCTACACGATGCAACAATGTCTTACCTACCAGCCCGGGTCCACACACGCATATGAAACTCGTTGGACTTGCGTTACCACCGCTAACCCGTTTTGACCTCTTATAGTCAAGCCCAGTACGCGTGTCCCGTCCTCGACATGGGTCGAGCCCAATAAGATACATATGGGTTACTGGTTGAAATGGCCCCCCACAAGCTACCCACCTAAGCTTGTCCCTTTTTCTAGTGCATCCCACTTAACCCTTTAATCATGTTTAATTACATGTTTCCACTTGGTTAAGTATTCTAATCGTATTTTCTATTGCCACCCAAGGCAACCCACTAGATTTCCACATGCCACCCAAGGCACTTACTTGATTTCCACATGCCACCCAAGGCACCCACTTAACCCCTCATGTCCCTCTACATCCTATTATGGTTAAGTGTTTCTTAATTGATTAAGACCGTAACATTTGTAAAGACCTCTCACATTAGACTATCTTTTATGGCAGCTGGATTTGCCGGTCGGGTCCGGGCAGCCTTACGCCATAACCGAGTCTAACCTCGTGTCTTTACACTTGTCACGTATTTAGTTTATGCCTAAGACCTCTCACATTGGGCCAATCATTTGTAGCCGCTGGATTTGCCGGTCGGTTCCGGGCAGCCTTATGCTACAAAAGGGTCCAACCTCGTGTCTTAGTCAATTAATTACACCTAATTAATCACCCCCATAATTTGTATTAATTATCCCTAATTAATTACAAATTTAACGATGTACATAATTGACTCAATTATGTCCATCCACTTTATGGTATGCATAATCATACCAACTTCACACCATCTTATTAACATGAATATTAACCCCATCGTTCCCCACGTAATTCGCTAACATGACATACTTAAAAGGGAAGATTCATCACAAATACAATGGGTTCAACTTGCATAACATTAGCATCAACATGGGTTTTAAAGGTGTCAACATGCATATAGCATCAAACCCAACTAGCATAAATAACCAACCCAAACTTGCATGAATCACATATGTCATAAAGAGGGTAACTTGCATAAGTTACTTATGTCATACAAAGGGGTAAACTTGCATATGTATGTATGACATACAAAGGGGTTAACTTGCATATGTATGCATATCATACAAAGGTGTAAACTTGCACATGTCACTTGCATATAATCAAACACCAAACTTGCATAACATGTCATATATGAACTTGCATATAATCAAACACCAAACTTGCATAACATATCATATATGAACTTGCATATAATCAAACACCAAACTTGCATAACATGGTGTCATAACGGATCAATGTTTATCATAGCAATTTGCATGACTAGCATCATGAACACATAGCCTAAAACTTGCATAACTTGCATAACATCATGATCATATAACATATAACTTGCATAACTTGCATAACATCATGATCATATAGCATATAACTTGCATAACATCATGATCATATAGCATATAACTTGCATAACTTGCATAACACCATGAACATATTGCATATGACTTGCATAACATCATAAACACCTAGCATATGATAACATAACTTACGTTGATCCACATACATAACCATAACCTCATTATATCCTATCATAATTAGTTTAGCAATTGCTTGCTAAAGGCATAGAAACTCACAACTTGTTGATTAGCACTACTATGAAGCAGATTAAGTTGCTAGAGTTGATTAGAAGTTGATTTGAGAAGCTATCTTCCTCTATAATTCGTTGGTGGCTCCTTCTAGTTGCATTTTGACGGCATAACGACGTTGTCTCCAATTTTAGTATGAATTAGGGTGGTCTTAGGGTGTATTTATAGATTAGTTAAGTGTTTTAGGCCATTAGATTAACCATAAATCAGATTAGATCCGTCAGATCTCGTCACTAGCCACCAAGCACAGCCCAAAAGCCAAAATGGTGCACCCAGGTCACACAGACCAACAGGGGGGTCGACCCCTGGGTCGACCCATGGGTCGACCCCTATGGGGGGTCGACACCCATGTCGACACTAGGGTCGACACCCTCTGTCTGGCGGGAGTTTTTCCCGCCTCTTCTGAAACTTGAAATTTTAATATTTAAATCTGTTTTGAATTTTCTGAAACTTCTTTGGGCCTTAACTGGGTCATACGGACTCCGATTTTCAAAAACTCGGACTCTATTTCGCGTATTTTTCTGAGATGAACGCAATGGCATAACCCGTTTCCCTTGATTCAGATTTTAAAATTTAATTCTGCCCTGATTTATATTATAACAAGTTATTCAACATACGGGGTGTTACATTCTCCCCTACTTAAAGGATTTCGTCCCCGAAATCTCTATGTCAAGAAGAACGTATCCTACCAACCAAACAACCATCTACTCAAACCATCAAACACTGGCATCCATTGTCCTTATAGTTTCTAATGCTGTATGAACATATGCAAAGAGTGTGTGTATATGTTCCCTATCTAATGCAAAATCAGGCGGTCTTCTGATTTAGTTGACCTCCTTAATGCAAACCATGATAGTGCCATGCATCCAATATGTATGCGAAAGAACCCTATCGACATATACTATTTCTACATGAGTGCACAATCATTCACCAAAATACATCATCCACATGATAACACAACCATTATACATCCATTAATATAGCTACCTACACACAATTATATGCAATATGCAATATGAAGTGACTGAGCCGATCTAGTGTCTAAAGTGTGTGTATATGCATGCACGAGCAACCACTAGCAAACACTTGCATCCACGCGCATCCATCAATCATAACATGTCTCAAACACATGTTTCAACCATAGGTTTACCCTATCTAAAGGTCAAAGGTACCAATGAGAGGACATACTAAAGATAAGATAAGTACTGGACAAACGATAAAGGAGAAGTTAAAAGACATACCCTCAAAAAGGAATGGGTACAGTGAACGCATCTTCGCTTCTGTCTCCCAAGTTGCATTGGTCTCATCCTCTCCCCATTGCACTTTGACTAGTTGAACCTCTCTGTTTCTCAATTTCCTAATCTCTGACCCAAGGATGCAGGTAGGAGCTCGTCGAATCGTCGCATCACGCTCTACCTCCACTTCTCTAAGCAAGCTCGGCTCTACCACCTCTGCGGTCTCATGTAGGCACTTCCTCAAATGTGACACATGGAATACGTCATGTACCCCACTAAGTCTCTCGGGTAAATCCACTCTATATGCCACCCGTACAATCCTTTCCTTAATAGGAAACGGTCCTACAAACCTTGGTGCTAACTTCCCAACGGATCCAAAGCGAACAACATTCCGTAATGGAGATACTTTGACAAAGACCATGTCCCCAACATCAAACTCCAGATCCGTCCTCCTCTTATCCGCGTAAGATTTCTTCCTATCTTGCGCTGCTTTCATCCTTCTTCGAATCAAATCAATCTTTTCCGAAGTCTCTCTAACCATATCAGGCCCAAGCAAGATCTTATCCGTAGATTCCCACCAACATGTAGGTGATCGACAAGGTCTTCCATAAAGAGCTTCGAAAGGAGCCATACCAATACTAGACTGAAAGCTGTTATTATATGCGAACTCCACCAATGGAAGATGCTCTTCCCATGTACCTCCAAAATCTAAGATACATAGCCTCAAAAGGTCTTCTAGAACACGATTCACCCTCTCGGTCTGGCCGTCCGTCTGAGGATGATATGCAGTGCTCAAACAGATCCGAGTCCCTACTGCCTCTTGCAAACTTTTCCAAAACTCGCTAGTGAAGATAGGATCTCGATCACTCACTATGCTAGAAGGTACCCCATGCAATCGAACTATTTCTCGAAGGTAAACTGAAGCTAGCCATGGAGCAGTCCTCTTGCTCTTCACGGGTATGAAATGGGCGCTCTTAGTAAGTCTGTCTACCACGACCCAAATTCACGTATTACCCTTCCTCGATCTCGGTAACCCATCAATAAAATCCATCAAGACGCTATCCCACTTCCATTGCGGAACTTCCAATGGGTGAAGCAACCCACCAGGTTTCTTTTGCTCCGCTTTCACTTGTTGGCACACCAAGCATCTAGCGACATACTTGGCCACATCTTTCTTCATACCGGCCCAAAAGAAAACTCGCTTCATGTCTTGGTACAGCTTGTCCCCACCGGGATGAATGGTCATCTTAGAACGATGTGCATCATCAAGTATAGCCTTCCTCAAACCCTCGTCTTGCGGTATACAAAGTCTACCGTCTCTACGCAAGCACCCCCTATCGTCTAGGGTGTACCTACTCAAATGGCTGGACGACTCCCCCCTTATGAGCCTCTCTACCAACTCAACCAACTGTGGGTCGTCCCGCTGTACCTCGCCAACCCGTCCCAAAAGAGTAGGTCTGACCTCTAAGGATGCTAGCAAACCGGGTACAAAGTCAACGGAAGGTCTGAAATCAAACATCGAGATAAATTCCAAGCTTCGTCGTTCCACGAACAATGGACTCAAGGACAACCTTTTTCTGCTTAAGGCGTCTGCCGCCACGTTACCCTTGCCAGGGGTATACGCTATCTCGAAATCATAGGATGCTAAGAACTCCATCCACCTTTGCTATCTCAAGTTCAAATCCTTCTGAGAAAACAAGTACTTCAATGATTTGTGGTCAGTGAACAATTCGAACCTCTCTCCAAGAAGATAATGGCGCCAAGTCTTAAGCACAAAAACAATAGCGGCCAACTCTAAATCATGGGCAGGGTAATTTTTCTCATGCTTTCTCAACTGCCTTCCACCGTAGGCTATTACCCTTCCCTCTTGCATTAAGACTGCGCCCAGTCCTGTCCCACAAGCATCGGTATAAACAACAAATGGCTTACTCCCATCTGGCAACACTAAGACTGGAGATGTGATTAAAGCTCTCTTTAACCGTTGGAATGCATCATCACAATCTACGTCCCATACGAAGACTAGATTCTTCTTCGTCAAGCGAGTTAATGGGGCCGATATCTTCGCGAAGTCCTTAATAAACTTCCTATAGTAGCCAGCCAACCCCAAGAAACTCCTCACCTCGGTGTCATTCTTCGGAACCTTCCAATCTTGGATGGATACTATCTTCGCGGGATCCACAGCTATCCCTTCCTTGGAGACCACGTGCCCCAAGAACCGCACTTCCTTCCTCCAGAAGTGACATTTAGAGAATTTGGCCTTAAGGCTATGCTCTCGAAGAGTCTCCAACACTTCCCTAAGATGTAGGGCATGCTCTTCTTCACTCTTAGAAAAGACTAAGATGTCATCTACAAAGACCACCACGAACTTATTAAGGTACTCCCTGAACACCCTACTCATCAAATCAACAAAGTATGCAGGGGTGTTCGTCAAACCAAATGGCATCACAAGCCACTCATAGAAAACATCCGGAGTCCTAAAGGCTGTCTTGTCTATGCTATCCTCAGCCACTCTCAGCTGATGAAACCCCGTGGCCAAGTCCAACTGTGAAAATACTGAAGCGCCAACCAACTGATCAAAGAGATCATCAATCCTCGGCAATGGGTGTCTATTCTTCTTTGTGAGCTTGTTGAGTTCTCTATAGTCTACACAAAGTATGAGGGACCCATCTGCCTTCGTGGCAAAAACTACTGGAGCACCCCACTCCGATATACTTCGTCTTATGAACCCCTTCTCAAGCAACTCCCCTACTTGCTTACGGAGTTCCCTCCTCTCACGAGGAGCCATGTGGCGCACTGGCAAAGATACTGGTTTAGCATTGTCCACCAGATATATTCGGAAGTCTATCTCCCGCTTTGGAGGTAAGCCCTTCACCTCCTCAAACACATCCGAGTATTCCCGGACCACTCTAACAGATCGCAAACTCTCGACCGAAGCGTCAAGCGATTCAAGATAACTTAGCATAACAGAATCCATGGAATTACAAGAGATCTCGAGAGTGTTACCCAAGCGGGTCATGAGCCTAACAACTCTCCTTTCGCAATCAAGAACGACACCATTACTGGATAACCTGTCCATGCCCAAAATCAACCCATAGCCCATGAAGCCCAAAACAAAAGCATCACATCTAAACTCAACGCTAAGTATAGAAATCTTCAAACCCAAACATATCATGGACAAATAAGTGGATCCCCCAATTGGGTTTGAAACAACCAAGGGATCATCTACTAGACTGGTGTCTAAGTGCAGTGACTCAACTAATGATGATGAGATAAACGAATGCGATGCGCCAGAGTCAAACAAAGTACGGACAGGATGATCAAATAGAAAAACCAGACTTTCAACGGAAATAGTTCTACCTCTTTCCTGAATCGGTGGAACCGCGAGAGCCTGAACTTGCCCCCTTGCTTGACCTGGTGCCATAAGAGCTTGCACCTGTCCCCCTGAGGTAGATCCCGTCCTTTGCCCCTTCTTAGGGCGGTCCGTCACCATATGCCCTGCTTCGCCACAGTGGAAGCAGCCCGTCTTCTTCTTCTTCCGACAATCTTTGCTTAGGTGGCCTGGTGTCCCGCAATTGAAGCACTTCTTCTTTCCCTTGCCACCGTTGCCTTTCCCACCCTTGTTTTGCTGTTGCTGTTGAGGTCTCTTCTGATCTCCTTTCTTCTCGGGTGCCTTATTAGCATTGGGACCCTTCTCTTCCTCATGCATGAGTGCCATGTCTACTAGCTTCTCAAAGGTGGCCCCCATAGGGATATGAGTCATAGCCAATCCATGCATCGGTTCATTCAAGCCTTTCACGAACCTCAAAGCCTTCTTCTACGGTGTATTCACCATGTCTATGCCAAACCTTGCCAATTGATTAAACTTGTTGACATATTCCTTCACTGATAGGTTACCTTGCTTTAGAGTCAAGAACCTCTCCATATACAAGTTTTCCTCCGCCCTTGAGAGAAACTTTGCCACAAACCTTTGCCTGAAATCCGCCCAAGAGTCAACAGGGCGTTCTCCATTAGTGACCTCCCACCAGAACGAGGCCTCTCCCTTCATTAACCAAGAAGCTAACTTGACTTTCTTTCCTTCTTCCATTTCAAAGATATCTATCAACTCTTCCACCTCCTTAAGCCAATCTCTAGCTTCCACAAAAGTTTCTGATCCTTGAAAAGGTTTCCCTCCCATAGCCTTAAATTCCTTGCAAGTCTTAGCAAAAGTATCCGTGCGAGGAGGAGGAGGAGGAGGAAGATCGGGTGCTACTGTTGGTGGAGGAACATTTGCTGGACCCGCAGTGGCGGCCCTAGCCTCCATCAACCTCCTATACCATACTGGTATCGCTACACCCTCCGGAAAGTTAAGATCTTCAGCCATGCTGAAACGAAAAAGGAAAGATTCAAAACGGAGAATTCGAACGATAAAGATATGGCTATTGGGGATTATGCTTTTCTTTCAAAAACTTTTCTCTTAAAAGACATGTTTTTGAAAATACTTCTTCCAAAAATGTTTTTAGAAAAATAGTTTTCTAAAAATTTTATCTGTTCCGGTAACCTTCGGCTCTGATACCACGTGTAACACCCCACACCCGCTAAGGTCACTCACTAATGGAATGCCTTAACTTCGGTGGAGTATTTTAAGTGAATATAGAACAGAAAAATTACAACAAGACAGATATAAATAATACTTGAAAATCTAAAACATCATTTCATTGCAGCAGAAGGTAAACATGTTTAGTTACAACACCATAAAAGAGTCAAGTACTAAATATCCATCCTGATAAAAACATAAGTACATAATCCCACTACATAACTAATAGCCATAATAGAAAAGATAAGTTGGGCTTTACATCACGGTCCAAGCTCCAAAAGATAGATAAAGCAATCTGGTCAAAGCCCACTAGTACTAGGCCTAACCTGAGGACCTGAGGGGAAAAAGATAAAAACAACGGGGTCAGACATAAGTCTGAGTGAGCCCTATAACTTTAACAATACAATCATTAAAGTAATTAGGGTATGATATAAACTTGGTACGGTGATGACTAGGGATAAATGACTACACTAAGCAGCCAACTAGACATAGGATGAACTAAGATAACGGTAAAGACACATCTACCCACCCAAGGGTAATTACTAACTGCACCACACCAGTCATTCCTACTTAAAGGTTGATCCTACCCAAGGACTTAGAAAATATAACTAGTAGTTTCTTGTACCCCTAGCTGACCACATAGGTGCCGTCTGCCCCTATCTCCACTAGGTGTACCCACTACTCCCCAAACGATCAGATCCCTACCGTAGATACCCGTGCTGGCCCCACATTGGGGTGTATCACTCCCCAAAGTGGCAACCCGATACAACCAACGGTGCACGGCTTATACCTACACGATGCAACAACGTCTTACCTACCAGCCCGGGTCCACACACGCATATGAAACCCGTTGGACTTGCGTTGCCACCGCTAACCCGTTTTGGCCTCTTATAGTTAAGCCCAGTACGCGTGTCCCGTCCTCGACATGGGTCGAGCCCAATAAGATACATATGGGTTACTGGTTGAAATGGGCCCCCACAAGCTACCCACCTAAGCTTGTCCCTTTTTCTAGTGCATCCCACTTAACCCTTTAATCATGTTTAATTACATGTTTCCACTTGGTTAAGTATTCTAATCGTATTTTCTATTGCCACCTAAGGCAACCCACTAGATTTCCACATGCCACCCAAGGTACTTACTTGATTTCCACATGCCACCCAAGGCACCCACTTAACCCCTCATGTCCCTCTACATGCTATTATGGTTAAGTGTTTCTTAATTGATTAAGACCGTAACCTTTGTAAAGACCTCTCACATTAGACTATCTTTTATGGCAGCTGGATTTGCCGGTCGGGTCCGGGCAGCCTTACGCCATAACCGAGTCTAACCTCGTGTCTTTACACTTGTCACGTATTTAGTTTATGCCTAAGACCTCTCACATTGGGCCAATCATTTGTAGCCGCTGGATTTGCCGGTCGGTTCCGGGCAGCCTTATGCTACAAAAGGGTCCAACCTCGTGTCTTAGTTGATTAATTACACCTAATTAATCACCCCCATAATTTGTATTAATTATCCCTAATTAATTACAAATTTAACGATGTACATAATTGACTCAATTATGTCCATCCACTTTATGGTATGCATAATCATACCAACTTCACACCATCTTATTAACATGAATATTAACCCCATCGTTCCCCACGTAATCGCTAACATGACATACTTAAAAGGGAAGATTCATCACAAATACAATGGGTTCAACTTGCATAACATTAGCATCAACATGGGTTTTAAAGGTGTCAACATGCATATAGCATCAAACCCAACTAGCATAAATAACCAACCCAAACTTGCATGAATCACATATGTCATAAAGAGGGTAACTTGCATAAGTTACTTATGTCATACAAAGGGGTAAACTTGCATATGTATGTATGACATACAAAGGGGTTAACTTGCATATGTATGCATATCATACAAAGGTGTAAACTTGCACATGTCACTTGCATATAATCAAACACCAAACTTGCATAACATGTCATATATGAACTTGCATATAATCAAACACCAAACTTGCATAACATATCATATATGAACTTGCATATAATCAAACACCAAACTTGCATAACATGGTGTCATAATGGATCAATGTTTATCATAGCAATTTGCATGACTAGCATCATGAACACATAGCCTAAAACTTGCATAACTTGCATAACATCATGATCATATAGCATATAACTTGCATAACTTGCATAACATCATGATCATATAGCATATAACTTGCATAACTTGCATAACATCATGATCATATAGCATAAAACTTGCATAACTTGCATAACACCATGAACATATTGCATATGACTTGCATAACTTGCATAACATCATAAACACCTAGCATATGATAACATAACTTGCATTGATCCACATACATAACCATAACCTCATTATATCCTATCATAATTAGTTTAGCAATTGCTTGCTAAAGGAATAGAAACTCACAACTTGTTGATTAGCACTCCTATGAAGAAGATTAAGTTGCTAGAGTTGATTAGAAGTTGATTTAAGAAGCTATCTTCCTCTTTAATTCGTTGGTGGCTCCTTCTAGTTGCATTTTGACGGCATAACGACGTTGTCTCCAATTTTAGTATGAATTAGGGTAGTCTTAGGGTGTATTTATAGATTAGTTAAGTGTTTTAGGCCATTAGATTAACCCTAAATCTGATTAGAGCCGTCAGATCTCGTCACTAGCCACCAAGCACATCCCAAAAGCCAAAATGGTGCACCCAGGTCACACAGACTAACAGGGGGGGGGGGGGGGGGGGTCGACCCCTGGGTCGACCCATGGGTCGACCCCTAGGGGGGGTCGACACCCATGTCGACCCTAGGGTCGACACCCTCTGTCTGGCGGGAGTTTTTCCCGCCTCTTCTGAAACTTGAAATTTTAATATTTAAATCTGTTTTGAATTTTCTGAAACTTCTTTGGGCCTTAACTGGGTCATACGGACTCCGATTTTCGAAAACTCGGACTCTATTTCGCGTATTTTTCCGAGACGAACGCAATGGCATAGCCCGTTTCCCCTGATTCAGATTTTAAAATTTAATTCTGCCCTGATTTATATTATAACAAGTTATTCAACATACGGGGTGTTACATTGCCTACTATCTCAACCAATTGTGGGTCGTTTCTCTATGCCTCTCCAACTCAACCCAAAAGTTTAGGTTGCACCTCTAATGATGCCAACAATCCGGGTACATATTCGATAGAGGGTCTGAAGTCAAAGGAAGATATATACTCCAAACTCTGCCGCTCTACATACAAAGGACTTAAAGTTAACTTCTTTCTACTTAGGGCGTCAGCTATAACGTTACCCTTGCCAGGAGTATATGCGATCTCAAAATCGTAGGATGCCAAAAACTCCATCCATCTCTGTTGCCTCAAGTTTAGGTCCTTCTGAGAGAATAAGTATTTTAACGACTTATGGTCTGTATACAACTCACAGTTCTCGCCAAGCAAATAATGACGCCACGACTTAAGCACAAAAACTATGCCCGCCAACTCCAAGTCGTGGGTAGGGTAATCTTTCTCGTGGGATTTCAAATGTCTTCCACCATAGCATATAACCCTTCCCTCTTGCATTAAAACTGCGCCAACCCCTGTCCCATAAGCATCGGTATATACAATAAATGCCTTACTTCCGTCTGGCAAAACTAAAACTGGATCTGTCGTCAAAGCCCTCTTCAGACGTTGGAAAGCATCATCACAGACAACGTCCCAAGTAAAAGTCAAATTCTTCTTCGTTAATCGAGTGATAGGGGCCGATATCTTCGTGAAGTCCTTAATGAACTTCCTATAGTAACCAGCCAGCCGTAAGAAGCTCCTTACTTCTGTTGCGTTCTTAAGCGTTTTCCAATCTTGGATTGCCACTATCTTAGCGGGATCCACACCTATCCCTTCCTTAGAGACCACGTGTCCTAAGAACCTCACTTCTTTTCTCCAAAAATGGCACTTGGAGAACTTAGCTTTTAGTTGATGTGCTCGTAGGGTCTCTAAGACTTCCCTAAGATGTAGGGCATGCTCTTCTTCATTTTTAGAGAAAACCAGAATATCGTTTACAAAGACTACCACAAACTTGTTTATAAACTCCCTAAACACCCTACTCATTAAGTCAACAAAGTATGCGGGTGCATTCGTCAAACTAAAAGGCATGACGAGCCACTCGAAGAAACCGTCAGGAGTTCTAAATGCAGTCTTATTGATGCTATCTTTAGCCACCCTTAGCTGATGAAACCCTGTAGCCAAATCCAGTTGCGAGAAAACCGAAGCTCCCACCAACTGATCGAATAAATCGTCTATCCTCGGTAACAGGTGTCTGTTCTTCTTTGTTAGCTTATTCAGCTCTCTATAGTCCACACACAATCTAAGTGAACCATCAACTTTTGTAGCAAAAACGACTGAAGTACCCCCACTCCGAAATACTTCTTCGTATGAACCCCTTCTCAAGCAATTCTTTCACTTGCTTACTGAGTTCTCTTCTCTCTCTGGGAGCCATGTGGCGCGCACTGGTAAGGCAACTGGCTTTTCATTATCTACTAAGTATATTCGAAAGTCTATCTCACGCCTCGGGGGTAAACCTCGAACTTCATCGAAGACATCCGAGTATTCACGGACAACTCTAATAGACTTCAAATTCTCAATAGACGCGTCAAGCGATTCTAGATAGCTTAGCATAACAGAATTCATGGTATTACAAGAGATTTCGAGAGTGTTGCCCAAGCGCGTCATAAGCCTAACCTCTCTCTTTTAACAATCTAGGACGACTCCATTACTGGATAGCCAATCCATGCCCAAAATTAACCCATAGACCATGAAGCCCAAAATATAAGCATCACATCTAAACCCAACGCTAAGTATAGAAATTTCCAAATCCAAACAAATCATCGACAAAAAGGCTGAGCCCACAATTGGATTTGAAACAACTAAGGGATCCTCTACTATACTTGTGTTTAGGTGTAGTGTCTCAACTAAAGCAATGGATATAAAAGAGTGCGATGCGCCAGAATCAAAGAGTGTGCGAACAAGATGATCGAAAAGATAAACTAAACTTTCAACCGAAATTGCTCTACCTCGTTCTTGCAGCGGTGAGACCACGAGAGCCTGGACCTTCCCCCTTTCCTGCCCTGGTGCCATGAGATCCTGAATCTGCCCTCCAGAGGTAGGCCCTGCCCTCTTCCCTTTCTTTGGGTAGTCCTTAATCAGATGTCCTGCCTCACCACAGTAGAAACAACCAGTCTTCTTCTTCTTCTTTCTACAGTCTTTACTTAGATGGCCTGGTGTCCCACAGTTAAAGCCTCTTTTCTTTCGCTTACGATTGTTGTCTCTACCACCCTTCTAGTTCTGCTATTGCTGTTGTGGTTTCTTTTGATCTCCTTTCTTCTCAGGTGCCTTATTAGCATTGGCGCCTTTCTCCTCTTCATGCATAAGCGCCATGTCAACTAGTCTCTCAAAGGTGGTCCCCATAGGGATGTGGGTCATAGCTAGCCCATGTAGCGGCTCGTTCGAACCCTTAACAAATCTCAGGGCCTTCTTTTCGGGTGTATTTACCAAGTACAAGCCAAATCTTGCCAACTGATTTAACTTGTTGAAGTATTCTTTCACTGATAGATTCCTCTGCCTCAATGCCAAAAACCTTTCCATGTATAGATTCTCTTCAGCCCGTGAGAGAAACTTTGCCTCAAACCTACGCCTGAAATCCGACCATGTATCAACTGGACGCTCTCCATTAGTGACCTCCCACCAAAACGAGGCCTCATCCTTCATTAACCAGGCAGCTAACTGGACCTTTCTTCCATCTTCTACCTCAAAGATTCCAAACAATTCTTCTACCTCCTTTAGCCAATTTCGAGCTTCAACAAATATCTCCAATCCGTGAAAAGATTTCCCGCACGTTGCCCGAAAGTCCTTGCATATCTTTGCGAAAGTGTCAACACGGGGAGGTGGAGGGGGAGGAGGAGGAGGAGCATTTGCTGGGCCTGCGACATGGGCCCTAACTTCTAGATACCTTCTAAACCATCCTGGTATCGGTATCCCCTCGGGTATTTCGGGAATTCCAGACATGCTGAAAAGAAAATGAAGAGATTCAAACGAAGAATTCGAAAGAAAGATATATGGCTCCTAGGGTTATGTTTTTAAAATAAACTTTTCTCTTAAAGATATTCTCCTTAAAACATACTTTTGAAAGTATTCCTTTATAAAATGCTTTTGAAAAATAGTTTTTCAAAATATCTTATCTGTTCTGGTAACCTTCAGCTCTGATACCACATGTGACACCCCACGTCCATTAATGTCACTCACAAAGGGAATGCATTAACTTTTATGGAGCGTTTTAAGTGTGTATAGAACAGAAACTTAACAACAAGACAAATATAAAACAGTACCTAAAAAAAATTTAAAACTTCATTCATTGCAGTAGTGAACAAATAAGTTTGATTACATCATCAAAAACCAAAGACTAGAGTCAAGTACATAATATCCATCTTGATTAAATCAGAGTACATAAAATGAAAGACATAACCCCAACATAAAATATCCATAAGTAAGATAGGATGAACTTTTACTTCAGCGATCCAAGAAACTTCCAAAGAAAGAGATAAAGCTGTCCAAATCAAGCTCCACTAGTACTACTCCCACCCTGAGCACCTTGGGGGGGGGGGGGGGAGAGGAAGAAAAGAGGTGGAAACAAAGGGGTCAAACATAAAGTCTAGCGAGTGCAATAACTTTAACAATATAATCATTAAGTAACTAGGACAAGGCATAAGCCGGAAAATAAGGAAATGACTGTGAACCAATGGGTATGACAGAGCAAACAAAGGAAATAATAATGAACAAAGATAACGTTAAAGGCGTACCTAATCATCATAAGATAATTACTAAACTGCACCACACCAAACACCCTAAAAGTTGATCCCGCCTACAAAACTTAATAATGATAATGGTAGTTTCGTGTACCCCTAGCTGCCTTCATAGGTGCCATCTGCCCCTATCTCCACTAGGTGTACCCACTACCCCCATTCGATCCACTGCCTAACTTGTAGATACCCGTGCTGGCCCCACAGTGGGGTGTATCACTCCCCAAAGTGGCAACCCGATACCACCAAGATGCATGACTTATATCTATATGATGCAACAACGTATTACCTACCAGCCCGGGCCCACACACGCATATGACCCCGTTGTACTTGCGTTGCCACCGCTAACCCGTTTTGACCTCTTACAATCAAACCCAGTATGCGTGTCCCGTCCTCGACTTGGGTCGAGCCCACAAAGATACTTAATGGGTTACTGGTTTGAAAAGGGCCCCCATGCATGACACAAGTTTTCCACCTATGCTTGGTCTCCTCTAAGGTTTTTTCCCTACTTAACCCCATTCTTATCCATGTCTTCTTACATGTTTCAATCTTGGTTAAGTGCATCTAATCGTATTTCACATGCCACCCAAGGAACCCACTTGATTTCACATGCTACCCAAGGCACCCACTTAACCCCCTTATGTCCCACCACATGTTTATCTGGTTAAGCGTTTCTTAATTCATTAACACCGTAACCTTGTAAAGACCTCCTACATTAGACTGGCATTTGTGGCTGCTGGATTTGCCGGGCGGGTACGGGCAGTCTTACACCACAAATGAGCCTAACCTCGTGTCTTTACAACTGTTACACATTTAATTCATGCCTTTGACCTCTCACATTAGACTGGCATTTGTGGCTGCTGGATTTGCCTGGCGGGTCCGGGTAGTCTTACACCACAAACGAGTCTAACCTCGTGTCCTAGGCGGTTTATTATTACACATCTTCATTTACCCCCAAATTGGATTGATATCCCTATTCAAATTTGCCAATGAATTCCAAATATACTTATGTCCATAATTGTCCCAATTATGCCCATAAATGCCAATTTTTCCAATTAATGTCTTAATTTAATTATATGCCTTTTCAAGGCCATTATGCCAATTCTCAATATGTGTATATTCAATATTACCCCCATCGTCCCCATGTTGTTTCATCGTTTATCATGACATATATGTATATTAGACTAGCAATTAGTCTAGCACATAAAAAGGAAGAAACATCGTAAGTTTGCATAACACACAAAATAGATATAATCTTGCAAATAGGGATTACAACATAACTTGCATAAACTTTGTATTGCCATGAATCTAAATATAGGACTAAAGGTGTGAACTTGCATATATATATACACACACACACACACACACACACACACACATATAATATAGTTTTTCACCTAAAACTTGCATATATGAATATAGTTTTCATTCCAAAACTTGCATAGGCCATAGTCACAAACTTGCATGAAACTTTGTACGTCATAGTTCTAAATCTAAAGGTGTAAACTTGCATATATATAATATAGTTTTAGGCCATAGTCATAAACTTTCATAAAACTATGTACATCATAGATCTAAATCTAAAGGTGTAAACTTGCATATATGTGAATCCAGTTTCTACCTAAACTTGCATGTAGTCACTTTATTTGATTCACATGTAAACTTGTGTACAATTCATATAGAAACTAGCATATAATCTACACCCAAACTTGCATATAAAATGATGTCAAACGTGAATCAAGTTGAACGTAGGCGATTTGGCATATGAAAAGGGATCCACAACAAAATTATCATTATGAAGAACTAGCATATATTCACAAAATATCACATTTTTCCAATGTCTCATAAACATAGCCATATAACCCTATTTATAACTCAACCCAATTAACTTATTACAAAAATTGAACTCATAACTCAAAAAAGGTCTTGAGTTCTGGAATCTGAGTTCTAAAATTGATTTAGCTCTCCTTTGAAGTAGACAAATTCGTTGTTGTTGTTATAAATTTGAGTTGAATTGAGTTGATTAGCTTCACTTTCCCTCTAGTTGGTGGCAGCTACTCTAGGTTGCAAGGTGATAGCATGATGGCCATGGTTCTAATTTTGATTTGGTTTTAGGGTTTGAGTCTACATGTGTTTATATAGAATTTAGGATTAATTTAGGCCATCCGATCAACCTAGAATCAATCAAGACCATCCAGTAAAGATAGAGTGATACCTCAGCCCTAATGACTCAGCACTGAGTCACAAAATCGTCCTCCCTCAGATCTGCCTGGGGGGAGGGGGGGGGGGAGGTTGACCCCTAGGTCGACCTGTAGGGGCAGGTCGACCCTTGGGCGGGAATTTTCCCTCCCAGCCCGCTTTTGACTTCTGATTTGAATTTTGAATTTGTTTCGAGCTATTTGAATTTATTTGAATTTTC
The DNA here is from genome assembly GCA_030737875.1 of Allium sativum. Lineage (NCBI taxonomy): Eukaryota > Viridiplantae > Streptophyta > Magnoliopsida > Asparagales > Amaryllidaceae > Allium > Allium sativum. The sequence goes on from CM060910.1 coordinate 833,955,042, forward strand.
TGGAAACTTCCGACAACCATAACTTCTTCGTACGAAGTCCAATTTATGCAAACTCGGACTCTACCTCAACCAGAATTCCGATACGAACACAATGGCGTAACCCGTTTTCCTTGATTCTTACAATTACAATTAAGTATTCTTTAATTTGTTAACTTTAATATTTAAATTTTCGGGGTGTTACATGGATGTCGTGCAACTCAAGCTGTTACATACCGTGTTTCCCACGTTGTTCTTTTTTAAATAGTGGAACTGGCATCTCCATTATTTTTTTCCCATCTACAGAAAAAGCAAAATTTGAAACTGAGTAAATAAAAACAAAATTTGATTCTATTAATTCTGGGTTGAAGAGTCTGATCCTATACCCTCGTTTTTGGGTGCGAGTTGTTTCCGCTGATGATCAATTGCCATAGCAGCACCTAGGGCTGCGATGGGAGGCTAGCACGGTGGACGTTGGGTCGAGACAAAGGTGCAGTTGCTTTCATCAATGAGAGGCGCTTCGATTTCGAAGATCTGGGAAGTATTCAAAAGTAAAAGTGTCACACTGTATGGTAATGCTTGTGCACTTGCTGAGTGACGCAGTCCAAACGGATATGACATACGAGTGTGGCCTGTAGGGCGTTGGTGAAGGAGTGGTCGACCCATGATTTCCAACATGGGTAGGGTGTGGTTGATGTTGAAGTGACGTTCCAAAGTTCACTGGAGAAGAAATATACAGGGACGTGTTTTTGTTTTTATAAAGGAGGAGCAATGGGAGGAATTGCGTTCGCCGCATACATACTGAAGGAACAACAGGATTTATATCCCATCCAAGAAGAAGAAAGTATTATTCTTAGTACCCTGTTTATGCATAAATAACCAACTTATTAGTATTTTACTCTAGAAATGAACTGACATAACTATGTGTCGGTTGTTAACATAAATTCCGCTAGAATACGTATTTTATAAAACTAATTTACATTATAACCAATGACTCATGCAAGAAAAGTTCCACCTGTAAAACTCAAACTCCATATATAAGTTATGCATTCGAACAAAACTAAAGGCAGGCTTATTGGTAATTATTGGTATTGATATGGTGGGTTTGGTTGTCTTCATGGAAAAGTGAAGTTTGGGGATGAAAGGAAAGTAACTGGGGTGTTGTTTGACTGAAAGAGGGATTAGGATGATGGTTAACGGTTAATTAGATTTTAAGGGTAATTAAAAGATTTTTTTTTTCAACATTTATTTTAAACCAATTTAACCTGATAACATTGATAATTATTTCATATGTGGACAGAGCCAAGTGAAATAAGTTACGTTGGAATCATAGCGTCGAAATCTACGTTATGGAACTAATGTGGCTGGGAACTGAGCTATTGGGATTTCAGAGAACACCTGTTTGATTTTAAACGAAACACAAGCAGATTCGTCAACTGCAAATCAAAGTGAGTAAACTCACTAACACTGACTCGTTATATTTTTATATAAACGAGTTTTAGATTTATTTATAATAATTTTATACTGTGTGATGGTTGTTTGGCTGAATGGTTAATAAATTGGTTGATATAATCATATCATTGATCATTAAATAATTCTGTTCACCATGATATTTCATATTATGTGAAATTAATGTTGATTAACATCTATGGATGTAGAGAAATAGGTTGGAGGAATCCAACTGGATTCCTCAACATTTATATTATTGTTTGTTATTTACTGTGACTGATTATGCTGTGTTGAGTTACCCTGGCCTTAGAATTTTGGTATTTAAATACCGTAAAATATTCTCGAGTAGAAAATGAAATTTGAGATTTAAAAAGAAAATATATTTTTCTAAAAAAATTGAAGTGTTATTTCGAATATAGTTAAAGGGTAGAAACTTGTTTTATTAAGTAAATAAGTTATCGTTGGATAAATTGAAATACAAATCCAAATATGAATTTATATGGGAAAGTGGAAATAGGATTTGAAACCAATATTTGAAATAAGATTTGAACTTAGCAAATTATAATGGGAATTATAAACGAAAATTTAAACGATTGGAATAAGAATGAGATTTGTACGAAAACTCTGAATAGAGTTTATAAATAGAATTTAGTTTTAAGATATTATTTTTAAGTATGAAAATCAAACTGATTTGATTATATATAAAAGGATTATATTTGCAATTAAAGTGATAAAGGAAATATTTTGCAAATGAAATATCTATAAAGGAAATTTAGCTGATTTGAAATATGAACCCAAATTGGAAACTGAGTAAAAAGGGAAATGGGAAATCGTTTTAGAAGAAAACGATGAGTTTTAGTTCAAGATTCAGAAAATAAAATAAATTGAGATAATGTTTCATAGATTTGAATGGTTATAAAGGAATTGAAAGGATAAATTCAATAGTGAATTTGAAATTTGAATTTACCTGAAATGGTAAATAAATTCTGAAGTTCAGAATATAAATCAAATATAGAGTATTTGAATGAGAGTTATTTATTATTCGATTATATCGAATTTATGGAAGTAGTTATTTTTACTTTCCGTTTTGAATCAAATTTAATTATATACTTATTAATTGAAATTAATAAGCACAAGTTATATTTTTGTAAATCAAATATTTGAAAAAACTGTGATTTTAACGCTGCCATTATAATTTATGTCTTATAAATCAAATATTTGGAAAACAACGATTATATTGCTACAACTATAGTAAATGTTTGTAAATCTAAACAACGATCTTAACGCTATTGTTATAATAAATGTTCTATAATTCTAGACAGCAATTGTAACGCTGTTGTTAAAAGTATTGTTTTAAGAATCAAATATGTGGAAACAACGATTATAACGCTACTGTTATAATCAATGTTTTTCCGTAAAAGAAGTTTGTTATTGGATTGAATCCGAAAGTCGCGTAAGCGATGTTTTGTTTGAAGCTATGAGCTTTGACTATTTCAAAGTTGAGAATGTTGTTCAATTAAGGTCTGAGAGATAACTATACCCCAACTTGATTGACTTCATGATTAATGGAGGAATGGTTAAGGTTCGATAGTGAAGATTGGTTAGCAGTATGGTTAGTTAATAAATGATTAATGGTTTGTGTTATAATAATGATGTTTTATAACATCGCGTTAATTTAAAGAAATGTTGAAATGTTTCCCAAATAAAATAAGAAATATTTTCTATGCGTAGGAAATGAAATGAATTGGTCAACGAGGAATTAATAAATGTAATATGGGAATATTTTCCAATATTAATAAGGGATATTTTCTAAATATAGAAAATAATGATTGTGAATATATAGAAATGTTTTCTAACCGGAATAAGAGATATTTTCTTGAACAAAGAAATTAGGATATTGGAAATATTTTCCAATTATCGAGAGAGACATCGAGCTTTGAAAAGATAGGAAAGATGGAAATTTGGATTTGATAACAAAATAAGGAATTTATATAAATAGGGGCCAGTATTGCTTGATGGTTGAACAATAGAATTTCCATTTGGAAATAGGTTCGTTGGTTGAATGGATGCTCCTTTGATAGTTAAATCGCCGACTATTAAAGTTTTGTTTTGTTTTATACCTCCATTGTCAATATGGAGAGACTGGGATCGGATTTAATATCTGAAAACCACTCCGTGTTGGCACAAGCATTACGAATCAACTTATGTTGAAGAGATTATGAAGACGGAGTAAAGTGCAAGGGCTATTCTGTGAATCTTAGGTAGAAATTGCCAAGATGGATTAATAGAATGGTGCCTTCGGTTTGTCCAGACCCATGATACCTGGTAAGGACGAGTGTCTGACAGAGTATTTTCAAAGGGATTACGTACGTTGATTCCTTCAAACGTACGAAGTTGGTGGCAAAGTGTAATGACCCGAAAATCCCCGCCCTTTGAATCGACCATAAACCACACAGGTCTGATCCAAGAGCTGGAAATTCTCGAATGCATTAACTCTGGGCATACAACTCATCAGAACAAATAACAAAAGACTTTTATAAACATAATAATGTTACATCAGAGTACAGAGATAAATAAAATACAATGGAAGACTTATTACAATAAATTAATACAATACACAGCGGAAGATTTTCTATACACTGGACACAGCTTTAGGCTTCGATCAGAATCCTTCTCACGAGATAAATATCTGCAAAAAGCTACTCGACTGCCCATATGGAAAAGAGGGCACCCGAGTTTTCAAGTGAACAAACTATAGGTCAGTCATGGGACTGGTATGAGAAATCTAAATTAACTAATCTAGTAGTAAGGCTAATCACAGGGCCACGCCGCTAACGCGGAACGAGTTTACTCCATTGGATTGCCATTGCATAATTTAAACAAATTTCATTCAAAATAACGCAATGTCTTTTTAGAAAAATTAAATCATTATAAGTCTCAAGTCCCATCACATAATGCAACGCAAACCAGAGGATAGAGTTTTATCTTATAATGATCAAACATGACTTGATACGTATACGATATTATTTTAATATTATTATTAATGTCTAATCAGTATTAAAATACTTCAAAGTAAATGTATCAATCCTAGACAACATAGGTACCATATACTATGTCGCCATATATAGGTTTACAATCAAAACCATAATGTCATATTGGAGATTTGGTTTCCATCAAGAGTCAAGGCTAGGGGCGGTCTCCTTACCGATTCGAGACACTCTAGCAAATGCCTCGGGATCACACCTATGGGAAACCCTTGGATCCTGCAGGGCCAGTCCATACCTACGTTAGTGGATTAGTTATGCCTGAGCACACGTTTCTCGGTCCCTTTGGACCTCTAATATGGCCAATAACAACCTACAAAACTGAGGTACCTCATAATCCATCATCCACATAAGTAAAAATGTCAGGGCTGGTAGGTCGCTAACATCACTCTAGCTAGAAAGAAACGTGTGCACTCCCTGCGTTCCCTTGTCCCGTTTTAGACTCTACCGGGGTGTGAGGCTCGTGAAGTCACGCTATACACAAAGCTACGCCTAAACAGGCTATGCTTTGATCAACAACCACAAGGCCCTGCTTTTCAATAAAATCCTTGATCCATGCATCTTAGCATGCCACATTGTCAATCCATACCATACCATTGATTTCTATCAATATATAACCTCTAAGCTCGTACATCCCAGAGAAGGGTGTTAAACACCAAACAAATATATATTTAGTACAGATCAACGAATACAACATAAAGGAATACAACGTCGGACATACCATCCATTTACAAGTCCGTTCTGGGTCTGAACGAAACCGGAGGCATCTTATTCCTCGCATATCCGAACAATCAACACGTGCGTCCGGACGGATACAACTGTAGCCCCTTCAAGGTAGCTACTCCAATCAAGGGCATCAATAGCATCACATCCATTCGATGTGAAGATCGTCGGTCTTGCCACCGTCTTCAATTTCTTCGAATGTTAGTCGTCGTATTCCTTATTCAGAATGGGTTAAATCCGCTCTTTCTGAATAACTCGCGTGATTTAAAATCAAGTGCTATATAAACATATCAACGCCTCATTCCAATTCAGATTATTCTTTAACTAAAATATTCACATTATTAGGGAAATGATTTTATCAAAAACAAATCTTTTAAACTTATTCTTTAATCTTCCATTTTGATCTTTATTTCAATAGATTCTATTTAAACCTCTATACATATTCAACCAAATTATGGTCTATCCAAATTAGTCGGGATTTACGTCTTACCGAGGTAGTTATTTATTAATTAATCCCAATCCCAACCTATTCATCTCCATTCATTCTGGTAAATTTAATTACCATTTTCCGTTTAAATCTAATTAAAGATTTAACTATCGCATGGAGTTAAACTAGTGGAACTCCATTTCCGTCACTTCTTAAATTCAATAATTTTAATCACTTTATTCCCCTCCAATAAATTAAATATTTGTTAAAAATGTCATTTAGTTTTAATCTTCTAAAATCATTATTAAATGATTAATCAACTTCAGGGAATCAATCTTATCTTTAATCCGGGTTAAAGAACAAATGTTACTTAAAACATAATTCATGATAAACCCAAATTCATATTTCATCAATTTCCCATTTAATATATTAAATTAGGAAAATCTCATTCAAATCTTAATTAAAAGATTTATTCTTTCAAAAAGGTTCAAGAGTAATGGTAATTAAGACACCATTCACGACAAACCCAAAATCTAACTTGATATTAGATATAAGACTTTAAATAGAAATTATATCAACTTATATATAATATCAAATTCTATAACCAACGGATATCATATCAAAAATAACGATATTAAATATCTTCCAAATTTCCAAAATAATATCCGTACAATACAGAAATAAATATTGAAATAATCCGTAGATAATTTTCATTTAAGTCCAATTCAATTCAATATATTCATTGGAAATTCTTAATTATAATAAAACCATTCCAAAATCCTTTTATTTATTTAAAATAAATAAATAAATCAGTTACTCTGATAAAGATATCATATATCTTTATAAACTTGGAATTTTTATCAAAAACCCTTTTAAATCATTTATTATGATTTTACATAATTTCTCAAAATCTAACCGTTGGATTTCAAATCTTAAATACTCATTGGAAAACTCTTTTCGAACCGAACCCATAGGTTTTGGTTTCAGAAGAATCCGACGGTCTTATCTTCCGCTACGTCAAATCAAAGTTAACAGTCGAAATTCGCGAACGGTTGCTGCACGAAACGTTCTATTCAAACCATTATAAATATATAATATATATTTAGTCGATTTCCTTTCTAAACATATTCTAAAATGTTTATAAATTCGTTTATAACACGATTCCAACTTTTATTTCAATTTTAAATCTAAATTGAATGTTCTATCTATTATCATATTAAAATAATATTATTTCCAAAATATTTATTTTGAAATTAGCTCTTTTAATATTCATTATAAAATGGATAAAATAAATCGATAAACACGTTCGGGTTAAAATGGCGTTGTTATTTAAAACAGATTAAATAGCCCAATTCATTATCTTATTCATTTATATTTTATACTGGGCCAGACCTCCCACATTAAGCCTGCGACTTGTGGATGCTGGATATGCCGGTTGGTTACGGGCAGACTTATCCCACAAGTTGGGCTTAACCTCGTGTCATGGCCCGTTTCTTATTTGCACACTTGGACCCCTTACATTAGGCCTAACATTTATGGCTGCTGGATATGCCGGTTGGGTCCGGGCAGACTTCCACCACAAATGTAACCTAACCTCGTGTCCAAGTACGATTGTAGTTTATAATTATAATTATTTCATTGGGAAATATTATTTTAAAACATCCTTTATTTTAAAATATCTTAATTTTAAAATATCTCCTATTTTAAAATATAACTTTATTAAAATATTCTAAATAATAAAAATATGATCCTTTTATTAAATTGTTAAAAATACTTTGTTTCCAAATATCCTAACTTACATTTCAATTTTTAATAAAAATTAAACTTTCCATATTATTATAATATAATAATAAAAATCTTTTCAAAATGTTCAATTCTGAAATCAATATTTTTATTTTAACATATGACAATTAAAAATGAAATCTTTTAATTCAATCCTTTTTATGTTAACTTTTTAACAATAAAGAGATAATATTTTTAATTGTCAATATCAAAAACATCATTTAATACCTAATTGAATATTAGATTAAAATATTCTTTTAATCCTAAAGTGGAATGAGACCCAACAATTTCCATATAATTTAATTACATGGATTTCAAACATTACATTAATTCCATAATAATGACAAAACATTCAAATAACAACCAAAGTGCAATTTACAACTAAACACAAGGGTGATGTGTAGTCAAATATCAACCCAAGACCCGTGTGGGGTTTCAACCAACACAAAATCGAATAATATATTATTAATTGTGCTTTTGGACGATGTTTGAAAATTCATCGTCCAATCAACATAAACAAGTCAGGAAACTTGTTATGGCTGTGTATTCATGTTTTTGGAAAATTAAAAAGTAATAACATTATTATAACATGCTACATGATTCCAATTCCAAACTTTTCACCATACAACCCCCAAATCAACATTTATCCAACAAACAACAATTCCAACACAGATAATTAATTTTAATTTAATTATAAAATAAATAATCATTTAGAAATTTGAGTGAGATAAAAGTTCTCACCCCATTTAAATGATACAAAGATGAATGTTTGGTTACATTCTATTAAATTTGACAAAATGAATGTTTATTTATATTCTTATTCAAATTAAACAAAAATGAGTATTTAGTGTCATTCTTTTAAATTGGAAAAGAATAAATGTTTTTGTCTACTTCTAATTAAATGACAAAGTGAATGTTAAATTTCATTCTTTCTCAATTTAGACAAAAATGAATGTTTCATTAGTGAACAATTTACTATGTACATCAATGACAAATAAATGAATATTTATTTGTAAACAATTTAATATACAAATGAATGAATGTTTCATTTATAAACAATTTATGTTTTTATTTGCAAATAGTTTGCAAATAAAAATATCATCTTTTTCTATTCATGTTTTTAAATGCAAAATGTATTTCTTTCTATTCATGTTTTTTTTGCAAATAGTTTGCAAATAAAAATGTCATCTTTTTCTATAATCATATTTTTACTTACAATTAAATTGTAAATAAAAAAATGTCCTTTTCAAAATCAGGTTTCTATAATCATATTTTTATGGTGTCAATCCAATTTCACCAAAATGTATACTTTGTGTGTAAATTCTATTACAACAAAATTGAATATTTTGATGTCATACTATTTTAACAAAATGTATATTTTGAGTGCTATTCATTACAATCAAGATGACTATTTTGATGTCATTTCTAATTACACAAAAATGTCTATTTTATGTGTCGATCTAATTTAACAAAATGACGGTGAAAAATAAATCTTTTTATTTCCAACAAAAATTGACCCTTTTTAATTTCTACGTAATTGACAATGGAAAATGTCCTTTTTCTTTCCAACAAAAAGCAATGTTAATTTTTGTCCTCTTTATTTTAACTAACTTCCAATGTAAAATTTATCATTTTTGATTTCAACTAAGTTCCAATTTTAAAATTTTCATTACTAGTTTGACAAGAATAACGATTTTATTTTGACAAATCAAACCTCAACCCAATGGTATAATTTGATTCAACAATTTTGTTTCAACACAAATATCATCACATCAACAAATCCGCATAACAACCTCAATCAATTCAAATTTCAGCAATCAATAATATGGATTTGATAACATATATATCTAGAATTCACATAGCGAGGAATAATTTAATATTAATAATTAAATATAGAAATCTCACCGAATGCTTTCCACTCTACCAAAAGTTTAGACGAGTTCCAAATCTGTTTTAGTCAATTTCATCATGTATATTTCATCGCTACGAATCCAACGCTATTTAAATCATTCAAATCGGTTTCTGTTTGAGAGAATTATAGAGTTTTAAACATTGGGTTACATAGATAATTAAATTTAAATTTAAAATAAATCTAATTACCCCCATTTGAGAACCACTAATCATCGTTCTCCTACAGTTTCATACGAACCCAAAAACCCTGCTCCCTCTTGGACCAAAATCGTACCACTTTCTACCACGCCAGACCCAGATCGACACCCACCTCCTTGCGCGCGGCCACAAGCTCCAACACCTCCCTTGACCGCAGCCACCTCGGTGGACTATGCCTCACCAGAAAACAGTTTACAGTCGAAGCCATTAAGGTGAAAAATCAAATAGCTCGTGCCATTTCATTCGATCATAGTTGTTGGTTATAAAGACCTTTTTGAGCTTAACGTCCTTCCATTTGAAGTTGTTCGAAGTTGTTGAGGGGATAGGGAGAAAAATCGGGAAGAAGAGGGAAGGCGTAGGCCATTGATTTGAAGATAAGGCGGCGACTGCGTTTTTAGAGTGTATTAGGGTTTTGGTTTAACTTTAGGGTATTTATAAATTTACTTAATTCTCCCTTTTTTTATATAATGTTAATTACTACTTAAATTTATTTAGAGATGAAACTTCCCAAATTTGCTAATTAATACATACTATGATACCTCTTTTTACGTTACAAAGAAAATGAATTGCTGACTAAGGCTGAGGTGGCATATTTATTTCTCATATATATTTCAAAACAAAATTTATAAAGAAAAAAGAAGAAACGGAAAGAAATGAATGCATATCTTATTGTTTAATGATGACTATAAGAAAGTTGTGTGATTTTTTTAAATTTCAAAACACATAACATTAAATAACATAATGACACTACATATTTATCTAACATAATGACATTTCATAATTTATTTAGAATCTACCTATTATTTTTAATCAACATATTCAATGCTTATGCAACAATAAATAAAATATATAAATATACATACATAGTGTTAATTTGTTTTTGAGGAGATATAATTAAAGGAAAAAACAAGGAAAGATAAAAGGATGTAAGTTTAAGAAATAAGAATACATGTGTGAAGAGAAATGAATTAATAGAATGAAGAGTAATAAATTACTAGACAAAGAAAATAAACGATTGCATAATTAATGGAGAGTGGTTAGAAAAGAGGTAGTGAATTTGATAAAATTGGAAAAAGAAAAAAAGAAAGCTAAAAAATTTTGCATGAAATGTGAATAAGAAAAGAAAAATAAATGTTGATTTATTATTATTTTATCATAAAACTCCTATACTAAAGTTCTTAACAAAGCAATGACTCAACTACTGTTTTCTTTTATTTTCAATTGTTCGAAGTCAATTATTACAAATACACATACAATTTGATACTAATTTCAACTGTAATAAATCACTATTTACAAATAATTTTTTTTAGAAATAAATTTGAAATCATTCATAAATAACACCATAATTCTATTTAATTTTATTATTTATTAAATTCAATAATTTAATTTAATAGTGGAATTTAAAATTCTGACGCATTTTCTAACAAAATTTCTTAAAGTAAAATTTTTAAATTGGCTCCAAAATTTCGGGTTGTTACACAAAGATGGGAAACTTCTTTAGCCTAACAATCTGAATATTTTTGTGGGAATCAATTAGTGATTTCCGATGGATCTAACGATGTGGCATTCAAAGTGAATGGTGGCTAGATGTTCTAGAAGATAATTCAAACCTCAAGCCTCACAACCAGAAATTGACAAAATCGGGTGGGCAGCATGGCTATGTGGGTTGCTCCCATTAGGATGTATAATCACCTGTCTAGAGAAATTCCATTTGCTCTTTAATCTATCGATGTTTTCCCTTTTGGAAAACGGTTGCTGATCCCAACTGTTGGTGATATACATTCGATACACTCAAGCGAAATGAGTGGTTGGTCATGTGTGGGTCGGGTTGCAAGATGTTCTTGTTGAACCCCAGTGTATCCTCTCTAGAGTACACTAATCGGAAGGTGGTTCCATAGCTTGTCATGTTGGAAATCCAATCTCCAATAAGTGCCCTGTGGTTTTTGATTTAATATTATACATGGAGCGTGAGATGCAAGCGTTCCACTAGATTCTATTTATTTGATGTAGACACTATTATAATATCACTGGATTTTGATATCAAAATATTTTTGGGTTATCGTAAGGTAAAAACCATCCGTGTTTATGTGTGGATCGGTCTTACGTTTATCATTTCTTTCGAAAGGAATTTTAAAAGTTAAACCAATGGTTGGAGTTTACTCACACCAGTCCCATGACTAACCCAGAGTTATTTTGTTTATTTACCCTGAACTCTTGGCTGCCCAAATATGTATGGGAAGTCAAGTAGTTGGGATTTTTCAGATTCACTTGGAAGAGCAGGAAGCAGGAGGCTTCACCAGTTAGCCATCGACTATCATATTTTCTGCTGTGTACTATGTTGTATCTGGAAATAGGTGTTTATAACTGTTCCAGTAATAACTGTTGTGCTCTAATAATGGTACGTATATATAGTTACTGATTTGAATTTCAAAAGTTATTTTATTTAATATATTTTATTCGTTCCGTTGTGAGATTTGTATTCTTTGTTTCTTCTATTCTAATATTTCATTCTTTCTATTTCTTATCCTCTAACTTCTTTCCACTAATGATTCGTTTTTCTGTGCAAATTTGGGTTGGACGTGTGGTGTTATTAGTCGACTCAAAGAGTATGGAAATTCGGGCCATTACAAGAAATAAACCTCTGGGTCAGACAAAAGTCTGGTCTGAGCGATAAGAAGCAAAAAAAAAAAAAAAAAATAACAGGTATACATAACCATACCTTAACATGGACCTGCAACCAAAGAGTTAGCACAACAGGATGTACAATACTCTAAGGTGACACTAACAGATGGTGTGAAAATAATAGGGAGGGGGTGTGCATGTCATAGTGATGTCAAACAAATCAAGCATAGCAACCATCCTCACATCTCTCACTCGGTGTGTAAAGCATACGATGTCCACCGCTTTGACCACCCAAATCCTTTGCTATGATCACTCTGCCCCATGGAGTCATGATGGCTCCACTGCACTAATCCATAGCCACTAATCCCTTGCTATGTCCACTCTGCCCCATGAAGTCATGACGACTCCACTGCACTGGCTCATAGCCATGCTACGATCACTCTGCCCCATGGAGTAATAACTACCCCACTACACTTGTCCAAAGCCTAACATCCGTCTTGTGGTGAATTAAAGTTATGGACGTCGATAAACCCTTAGCACATGTCCCGCAGCAAAGTCCAATTCATGAGGTTAACTCATTGGTTCCCATCTAGATCCTGAGTTCTACTTCCTATTTGGACTGCCTTTGCATCTCGGGTTTTGATCTTCTTTGGATCGGTGTGGCCTTCACTCCACTTCGCTTAGGATCGTAATCACCCATCGGTTCGATCTCCATCTGGTTCGGGTCTCCATCGGTTCATTGCTTCTCCTCTTGGTCAGGTCATGATGCTCCAGTCATGGCGCTTCGGTTCGGAGAAGCGGTTCGGGTCGTGGTCTCCTCCAAGCATCGGGTCGGCTCGTGGTCATGAGGCGCCTTCGGTTTGGTCGAGTCCCATGGTTCAGGTCGGGTGCTCTCTCCAGTTCATGGTGCTTGTCCACTATCCGGATCGGGGTTACGAACAGGTAGGTTCAGAGGAGAAGGGGCGGATCGTGAGGCGTTTCACCGGCGGGTTCGGGGCCCGATCCGATCCCATTTTCCTACACTGTTTTCCTGCAACTTTTCCAGCGACTGTTTACGCCATACGATAGCGTTTTCGACCATTCTAACTTTTCTATGCAATCACAAATCATTGCAAACAGTCATAGCAACATGTAAAATCAACCATAAATACCAAAACAACAATATAACATGTTAATATGGATCAAACATACCCAAAAACCTTTGTTTTCCCCTTAATCCCTCTTAATCATGTTTAATCATTCAATTAGCAAAACTTATCCAAATTAACCCAAATTTCTATCAGAGCCCTAAAATAATATTTCAGAATTTTACAAATTTTTCCAGGTTTTTATCATGCAAAATTTCACTAATTGCAAATCACTCACCTTAGCCACAAAAAAAACTTTAGATATGAAACTTTACTATTTTGGGGCATTTTCCTATGCGACACAGCAGCTCCAACTCTGATTTGGTGTTGATTTTCTTTGATTTGATGTAGATCTTCTTAATTACTGATTAGAAGGTGATTTGGGATGATTTTAGAAGGTGGAGGCCATTGTTAGGGTTTCTAAGAGGTAAATGGCAGGTAAAAAACTGAAATAGAATGAAAACCTAACTTATTTTAGCCTTTCCATAACCCTAATCACGAAATGGGTTATGGGCTCATTTGCTAATTACCCTAATCAGCCCACTTAAGCAGTTTTTCACCTTCTAAACATTGTTTCAGCCATATCTCCCAAACGGTGAGTCCGTTTGGCTAATGTGACCACTCTACGGAAATGTAAACCATCATCCGAATACAATGGAAATGATTTCAGGTCAAAATTCCTTACCAATCAAAAGTTATGGCCAAAACAAGATCAGCTAAGGGCAAAACAGTCATTTAAAAATCGGCAAAAATCGTGTACATGTGAAATGACCCGAATAGTCGTTCCCCAAAGTTACACGACCATACGACTTCATTTGATAATGAAATAAATATTCTACGATCCTCCAATGCATAGAATGCGGGTCATTACAGCTCGCCTTCGGCTCGGAGCATGGCTCGCCTTCGGCTCAGATGGCGGTTTGCTTGAAAATTCACTGGGCCCGTAAGAGGCCATCTGATAGGGGTTTCATGTCTCCTTGCGTTTGCGACGCGACTTCAACCCTGCTGCTATGTGTTTTTTGACGCTTGAGTGCGTCGCTCACCAAGTACTCGACATGTGACCGCTTCGACAAAAAAGTTGTCAACACATAGTAAGTTTAATTAATTTAGTTTTCATAATATTTTAATTAAGAATTAAACCGTAAATTTATATGGTTATAACCCATACGTTCGTTAAGAGAATAAAAAAACGAATTGCTAGGGAATCGTGGTGAAAAATATAATGTTATGGATCTAATTTGGACGGGAATGGAGACGACTAGAAATTACAATTAAATTAAACACTATTTAATTTAATTGTAATCAAACCACTCCAGTAATGAACAAATCAAGGTAAGTATAACTCACTCAGTTTTTACCCACTTATATTTTATATAAGTCGGGTTTTATTTTGTGTCCTATACTTGATAATTGTTGTTGTTTGCTGTTTATTTATATATTGGTTGATTTAAAACATAGTTTTAAATTTATGAAATTATAATCATTATTCTAACGATTATTTCCAAATGAGGTAACTTACCTTGTTGGTTCCGTTTATAATAATATAAACTGGTTAAATTAAAATATTGGTGCTTGGATTATTGTTAATTATTTATTGTTGAACATCATATCTACTTATTGAACTAGTATTATTTGAATAACGTATTTGGATGCAGGGAAAATAGGTTGGAGGGATCCAACTGAATTCCTCAAATTTATTGTTTATTTTCGTATCACATTATATGAGCTGTTTAACCAATATGGTTGGTTGATTGATTTGTTTATTGCTCATTGAATCGAAATTCGACGTTTGTTTTGTTATTAACCAATGGACAATATTGGTTGGATAATTGGCAGCACAAGGCCTATAAATCAATCGTTTTATAGCTATTGGTTACCGTCAAGTGAATCGACGGTAATGAAGTTATAAAATTTATTTTATAACTGAAATTAGATTTTAAATCTATTAATTGGAATAAAAGTTATTTAGAAGAAAATAAATATTTATTATTTATTATTTAAAGGTATAAATTATTATCAAATGATTTTGTAATGATAATTCTTATATTAATAAGATTTATATGTGAATGAACAGAAATTAACCTAACGCGTTAAGAGTTGGGTTAAATGGAATCATTTAAATTAATTATATTATTAATTAATTTAAAGTAAAGATTTAATTGGAATTAGTTAAATGAGATAACCGTAATTGAGTTGACTAGGTTGACCGCTTTAACTAGGATTGATTATTAAATCAAATCATTTTATGGTTAAATAAATCTAATGAAACCATTTAACGAATATTTGTTAATGTTAACATGATTTTAAATAGAGAAACTTATCGTTTAATTTAGTAATAAAAAAGTTAACTACTTCAACGGTGATTAACGAGGAAGCAAAATATTATTTTAATTAATAATAAGTTTGGTAACTACTTCTTAAATGAAACACATTTAAGTAAGTAACCAATTTGGAATGGAATATGGTTGAGGTTTGAAAAGAGAAAATGAATGAGTTTTATTTTGAACTCGAAAATTTTATAACGAGGTTATAAAAGAGTTTTGGACTGATGCGATAACTAAAATAAATGTTTTATATTTGAAGTAAGTAAAGAGGAATCATGGGAGAAATGGTTTTGTACTAAACCAGAGTTATATAAATAAGGTTTATAAAAGGGACTTGAAGTGGAAACATTGATTTTGAATTGGCGATACTTAATAATGGAATTAAGTGGAACAAATGGAATTGAAACAAGATGTTCAAGTTGAAATTGATTGAATGGATTTGAAGTTGAATAATACGAGTTGATAAGGAGTTAAGTAATGTAAATAATAAGGATTGAGAATATAAAATACTATTTCCAATGTAAAGGAAATAAAAAGAGACTTGGTGAAATTGTACGGTATTTACAAAGTAAAGGAATTTAAGAGACAAGTTTAACTAGTTTATTTAAAAGGGCTTAAGTTTAATTATTTGACTCCAAACAACAAAAACCAAAGAGATTTCGTAATGTTGTTTATGTTAAATTTTATTAAACCCAAAGTGGGGGATATAAATATATATGTATGATTTAAATTCTAAAGTATTTAAATAGTTTAAATATTCTTACGATAAGATAAGAAGTAATACTGTGTTTTAGAATAATAAGAGATTAAGAAGTTTTAATTTGTTTTTAAATTAAAAAGAACAAAGTGTTGCTGGGTACTTAACTAGTAAATACATTTTATTTTTATAGTTGAATGGTTGTTTATTTGATAGTTAAATAACCGAGTATCAAATTTGACCCATACGATTATTGGTACGGAAAGACCGGGATCGAATTATATTCGAAAATCATTCCGCCCAGCAAATATGAATTTAAGAAGATATCAGATGTTGATCAAGACAGAGCCATTGAAGACCATAGATCTTCATAAAATGGAAGGATTACTTATATCTCTAGTCAACTCTTATAGTTTTCAAAGTCTATTATATATAAACTTAACTTATAATTTATAACCAGAGATATATTGTGGTTCGGTCGTGGTTGAAATCTACGAATTTTCAAGGACTACTCACTGCTGATCTATAGGGTGATTCCTAGGATGTGGTAGGAGGATACCTTTGGTTCATCTTGTTCCTGGATGACTTGTATGGACAGATGTTTGATAGAGTGTTTTTTTTAAGAATCACGTAAGTTGATTTTTACAAACATGTCTCTGTACGTGGCGGAGAAGACACCTTCCCTTAGCATAAACACCCAGAGTATTTTTGAGATTTGGCGGATCTGACTATGTGGCATTCAAACATGTCTGTTAGCATAAACATGTCTCTGTAGGAGGATAACTTTGGTTTATCCTGTTCTTGGATGACTTGTATGGACGAATGTCTAACAGAGTATTTTTTTAAGAATCACATATGTTGATTTTTACAAACATGTCTTTGTAGGTGGCGGAGAAGACACCTTCTCTTAGCATAAACACCTAGAGTATTTTTGTGGACGTCAATTAGCGATTTGGCGGATCTGACAATGTGGCATTCAAAGTGATTGTGATGTTCTTAAAAAGTGAACGTTAAACCTTAAGCCTCATCAACCAGGAAATGACAAAAATCGGGCAGGCAACATGGCTATGTGGGTCACTCCCATTAGGGTGTATAATCATCTATCTAGAGAAAATCCATTTCTTTCTTTAATATATTTCAATGCTGTCCCTTTTCGGGAAACGGTGGTTTGAGCCCAACCGTTGTTGATATACTTCGATCCACTCAATCGAAATGAGTGGTCGTTCATGTGTGGGCCGGGTTGCAAGACGTTCTTGTTGAACCCAGTGTATTCCCCTCTAGAGATACACTATTGGAAGGTGGTCCCATACCTTGTCATTGTTGGAAATCCAATCTCCAATAAGAGCCCGGGGTTTTATTGTATGTATATATTTGTAGAGCGTGAGATGCAAGCGTTCTGATAGATTGATATTTATTTGTATTTAGACACTATTATAATATCAGAAGAATATATGATTTCAAAAATGTTTTAGGTTATCGTAAGGTAAAAACTGATCGTATATATTTGTGGATTTGGTCTTACGATTATCCGTTTCTTTCGAAAAGATTTTGAACTTAAAAATCAAGTTGGTTGACCTCTTTAAACTTAGTGTGTTTAACTCACTCTGGTTCACCGGACTGATCCGGCGTTTGTAATGCTCGGGTTACCCCGGATGTACAGGTTCAGGTTTAGATGATGCGAATTTCAAGAAGACATGCTAGAGGAGTTCAGACGTATATATATTTATTCCGCTGTGTGCTGTATATGAGGACAAATATTTATAACTGTCCAGTTGAGATTGTTGTACTCTGATGTAATGTGAGTATTATTTCAAGCTCTCAATCAAGATCTATTTCTATATTATATTTTATTCCGCTACGATGTGAGACTCTATGTCATTTTGGTTAGTTTCTTCTTCTATTCTAATATTTCTTTCTTTTTTTCTCACCCTTTATTTTCTTTCATTAACTATCTGGTGTTTTCGATACAGTTCTGGAAAGTAATATAGGTTTATATATTATTGTTGGAATTCGGGCTTCAAATTTCACCGGGTCATTACATATAAATTGATTTGGTAATGGAAAGTAAAAATATAAATTAATTTGAAATATAAATTATTTTTAAACTAATATTTATTAGAGGGGTGCAGTGGAAGCATACTTGTGTGTAAAAGTATTTTGAAACTAAAGGTGGTTTGAAATATAAAGTGTTTTGAAACAAAAATAAAAAGGTATATGAGAATATAAATGATTTGGAATTATAGTGTTATGAATATAAATTAGTTCATATAATGTAAGTTAAAACTTTGAAACTGTATAATAAAAGTTAGTTTGAAATAAACTTGAGTATTAAATCGATTGAAACCGAATAAATCTTTGGAAACAAATGAGACTTAAATTAATTTGGATATTATATAAAATATCATTTGAATAAGAGCTTGAATCTGGCTTATATAAGTAAGCTTGTGTTTGTAAATTGTTTAGAAATATAGACATATGTGTAATAATTGATTAAATACTTAATTTGAATCAAGTTTATATGTAAATTGCTTAGTAATATAGGTATGTGTACCCTTAATAAATTTTATATTTAACTTCAAGCGAGAGAATACATTATTTTGAACATAATTTAATTTGAAATTGAAAATCGTTTTGTAGTCCCACTCTCCGAATCTGTATCTTTGATTGCCTCTATTGGATTGGGTTCCTCAGCTTCAATCTTGAATCAGTTCTGGATTTAATTGGAAAATTTTGAAACTATGAATCTTCACAAATCGATTTCTGTCTTCAATTATTGTATAAATATATTAATGAATTACAATTAAAAGTCGATATATAAATTAAAGATGTTAAATCACTGAAAGAATAGGAAAGGTATATCAATTGATATATTGATTTAGTTGACTTTCAAAAATGTTCGACTGAAACTAGAAAATTTAATTTCGAGAATTTTGAAATTAGTTTCAAATGTTTTGAAATGAAATTATTCCAAGAAATATAAAATTCTAGTAAATTACATAAGTATTTTCGAATGATTTTCAAAAATGTTTTGGAAAAATTATATTCGAACGAGGAACCCGCTTTGCCACTAGATAATAATTTCGATGATAATTTTATGTTCTCGAGACTTATTATCAAGTTTCAGAGTGGGGGAGACCATGTTAGCAACATTGCTACTAGTTTATTTGATAAAACGAGTTTGATTTCAAAAAAAAAATTTAATATACAAATTGTGACACTCCACGTCCATTAATGTCACTCACTAAGGGAATGCATTAAGTTTCGTGAAGCGTTATACGTAAACAGACACAGAATAATTACAAGATAGATATAAATAAGATAGCAGTGGAAATTTTTAAATTTTTATTTCAAACATAAATCATAATGCCGTGGTCCATAATACCATAAGTCACAAAAATCATTACAATAAAACAACTTCCGTCTTGCATCATCAGAGTACATAAGAATATGAAAAACATAATTCCCTAATTAAAAGAGATAAGCCATAGTAGAGACAAGAACTTGAGCCATACTTCATAAGTAGCTCCTAGCAAGATGATATCTGTGTCCCAACTAAGCCTGAGTGTTTCCTCCCTGAGAACCTTTGGGGGAGGAGGGTAGAAGAAAGAAGGAGAAACAAAAAGTTTAGATATAAAGTCTGGCGAGTCTAGTTAATTTTAGCCAGTAAATAAATAAAAGTAACATGATAGGCATATAAAGTGTATAAAAGAGAGATCACTATATAAATGGCAGGTGTGACAAGGTAAGTAAGATAAGGTGTATGTGCCTCACTAATGATTACTCTGCGCTATTACTAGTACAACTAAAATGAGATGATCCCTTCTACTATAAGTTGGTAGACTTAGGGCATATGTCTGAGTGTGCCCTAACCACTACCATAATCGATCAGCTCCCTACCCCGTAGATATCCTGTGCTGGCCCCACAGTAGGAAGTATCACTCCCTAAAGTGGCAACCATAAAGGTGTGCATAACCATATCTACTGGTGTCACGGTCGTCTTATCCCCTTCTGCCCGGCTCATGCACGCACATGGCCTGGTCAGTTTGCGCCGCCCACATCGTCTGCCTCATTTGGATCTCTTATAATCAATCAGTAAGCGTGCCCCTTCTCCGCCTAGTTCGGAGTTCTTTATTTGATACCTACTCCGGGTTACTGACTAAAATGGGTCCCATAAAATATGGTACAAGCTCTCCCCTTTGTCTTGTATCCCCACTAGGTTTTTCACTAACTATGTATACCATTAGGTGTCTTTAGTTACATTGCCCTATGTCAGTTATGCTTAACCTAAATGTGTCTTTAGTTACATAACTTTATTATATTTTCCACCAGTTATGAATACCACTAGATGTCTTTAATTACAAAACCTTATTGGGTTAAGTTCGTGGGCCTCTATGTAAATATTACCCACCTCCTCTAATTTACTTAACCCACCCACTACTTATCTAATTTTACTTAACCCTAACTTAAGTTCATAATCATACAATCCTTATGGATTAAATTAGGTTAAGTAGTCCAATTCAATACCATGTCCAATTTTTGGTTATAATGAGCTAGACCTCCCACATTAGGCCTACAACGTGTGGATGCTGGATATGCCGGTCGAGTCCGGGCAGTCTTATTCCACGGTTGGGCCTAACCTCGTGTCTTAGCCCGATTCATATTTGTGCACTTTGACCTCTCACATTAGGTTCAACATTAGTGGCTGTTGGATATGCCGATCGGTCCGGGCAGACTTCCGCCACTAATGCAACCTAACCTCATTTCATAAGAGCAATTAAAATTCCTATTTGTAATTACTAAATATTCCATTTTTATCTAAATCTACCTATGTCATTATAGGTGATTATTTCTATGTTTGCCCATTTGAATTATGTGTCCAATTCATATAAAATATTACATAAATTATGCCAATTATAAATCCCTTTTCCCCGTTTCCTAACTAACATATTCACACGAATTTTGGTGGCATCTAGGCTATAAAGCAACCTAGCCATAACAATGAAAAGGGAATATGACAAAGGTGTTAGTTTCAACATATCTTGGCATAAACATAAACTAGCATGATTGAAACGTCCCGAACTTCCCCGTGAGGGAAAGCCCGGGTAGAATTGAGGACAAGACCCATCGGAATACAAACAGAAGAACATTTCATTGCTTATTACAACAATTTCATCAGAATACAAGAATATACAGAGTATGAATGAATAAAATACATTCGATAAATATCAGAGATTACAATAAATTACATAGCAGCGGAAAAACAATATAAAACACAACTGAAAGTAATACACGGATACAGAGCTTTCCGAGCATCGTTCCAGCTGTAAATCAGGATCCTGTGAATATAAATCTGCAAAACCAAAACTATTAGCTGCCCGTGTTGAAAATAGGGGCACCCAGAGTTTAGGTTAAAACAATAAACTCCAGGTCAGTCATGTGATTGGTGTGAGGACTAAAACAGTTATTTAAAACTTTACTTTAAAAGAGAGTAATTCAAGGGACCACGCCGCATAACACGGAATGGGTTTCCTCCCAAGAATACCAGTGCTTAGAATGAACAACACAATGCTTTTTCGAAAAATGAAGCTATTATAAGACCCAGGTCCCATCACACAATGCAACGCAAGCCGGAGGATAGGGTTTTACCATATAATAGCCAAACATGCTTGGTACGTTTAAAACGAATCATTTGATACTATTATAAATGTATAGTGTGAAAAAAATTCAAATCATAAATATCAATCATAGGCGGCATGGGTACCATCTATCATGTCGCCGTACTAGGCTCTACAAATAAAACCGAAATATCACGTATTGGAAATTGGATTTCCGTCATGAGTCGAGGCAAGGGGCAAGCTCCTCTCCGCTTCGACACTCTAACAAATGCCTCAGGACTATACACTCTGGGTAACCCCTGGATCTTCAGGGCCGGTCCTCTCTTACGTTTGAGGATTGGCAATTCTTCAACACACGTTTCCCGATCCTTTAAGACCTAAAATCGAGGCGCCTCGCATCCAACAACCACATAGGTGAAAAGTTTATAAATGTCAGCCAGATTAAGCACTGACACCACCACTAGCTAGAAAGAAACGTCGTGCTCTCCCTGCAGTCACTATCCCGTTTTTGACTCATACCGAGGTGTGAGGCTCGCGAATTCACGTTATACACAAAGCTTCACAACACAGGCCGTGCTTTGATCATCAACCACAAGACTTTGCTTTTCAACAGAAGCCTTGATCAATTGCCACTTAGGCGTGCCACACAGGCAATTCATGCCATGCGACTGATGTCCATTGATATACAACCTCTGAGCTCGTACGTCTCAGAGAAGGGCGTTAAGCGAGAGAATAAGTTCTCCACCGCCAAACAGATGTATATTTAATAGAGATCAATCAACACAGAATAAAATCCAATGTTAGACACACAGTCCATTTACAAGTTCGTTCTGGGTCTGAACGAAACCGGAGGCACTTTCCTCGCATATCCATCGATCTCCAACTACGTCTGGACGATCACTAACTATTTCCCTCATCTTGGGTGTACAACCCAATCAAGATCATCAGTAATCACCCAAACGATGTGAAGACTTCCGGTCTTCAACCACCGTCTTCATCTTCGACTTATCGTCGAATCGGTTATTCAGCATGGGTATAAACCCGGCCTTTCCGAATAACCCGCGTATATAATAAACAAATATTACACAAACACAACATACGCCTCATTCCAATTCATCTGTAACTAACCGTAAATTAGCAAGAGAACAATTCCCCAAATATTAACCCCGAAGGCCGAAACCAACATCAGATCAATACCCAGGAAACCATCCTTCTCAACTAATCTTCAGTTAGTTGCTAAATTTCACATTCTTAGGGAAAGGTTCCCATTAATTTTATCAAATATAAATTCTTTGAAATTTATTCTTTTAATCTTTCTTTGGACATCATTTCAAACCATGTTAAGGTTTTCCAAACTAGTCGGGATTAGCGAACCACACGGAAGTAATTATTTATTTTAATCTCCAATCCCAACCTATTCATCCCATGGAGCAAAACTGGTAATACTCCATATCTAACACCACGGTGTTATCGGTAAAATTAATTACCATTTCATGTTCAAATCTAATTAAAGATTTAACTATCGCTTTGGAGCAAAACTGGTGATACTCCATTCTCGCTCACTTTCCAAATTTGATAATTTAAATTATCGATTCTCATTTCAATCTAATTACAGATTCATTGAAACTCCTTTACTGGGTTAAAGAACTAATGTCATTTAAAAACACAGTTCACGATAAACCCAAATCACATTCTATTTATTATCGGGTTAAAGAACAAGTGTTATTTAAAACACCATTCACGATAAGCCCACAAATCAATTCTAATTCAATTCCAAATAAATATATTAGAAAGTCCGATTATCTAAAACCCCTTTCAAATTCAATTTATTTATTTAAAAATAATTGGGTTTTAAATTTTAGTTCAAAACTAGTTCATTTCGATAAAAATCTATTTTTATCTTTTCAAATAGGGGATTTTTCATCCCTGTTCTTTCCAATTCATATATTATGATTTTACACTAATTATTGATATTTTTGATAATTTTATCAAGGCCCGTACAGTCGATTTCCAACAATGGCCATCAAACTGCACTTACAACGACCTTTTCTGAAATTGATTTGGACATATCTCCAAATCCAACCGTTAGATTTCAAATTTCTAATATTTGTTAGAAAGCTCTTTTCGATACAAACCCAACGGTTCCAGTTTTAGGAGAATCCGACGGTCGGATCTCCCGTAATGTCCGTTCGAAATCAATGGTCGAAATTCACGAACTGCCGCGGCGCGGTGCGTTCTATTCAGGCCATTATATATATAATTTATATATATTGTATATATTTTGTCGATTTCCTTTCAAAACAAATTTTATAAATCGTTTCAAATTTGTTTTAAAAACAATTTCAACCTTCATTTCAAATCAAAATTGAATTTTCCATTGTAAATTCTTTTACCTTCATTTCTATTTGATTTCAATTCAAATCGATTTAAATTCTATTTCAGTTCGTTTTCAATTGAATTCAATTCAATTTTGAATTCATTTTCTATTCAATTCAATTCGAATTCCTTTTATATTCAATTCAATTTGAATTCCTTTTCTATTCGATTCAATTCGAATTCGTTTTATATTAAATTCAATTCGAATTCGTTTTCTATTCAATTCAATTCAAATTCCTTTTACTATTCAATTCAATTCGAATTTCTTTTATACTCAATTCAATTCGAATTCCTGTTATAAATATTCGATTTTTATCTCTTTTCAATATTCATTATAAAAATGAATATAATCGATATAAATATCGTTCGCGTCAAAATAGCGCATCTCTAATCAACACGGCTTTATATTTTTCAATAACTTAATTATTCTATTCAACAAATGAATCTATATTTCTTTCAATACATGACTAATCTCAACAAATGAGTACTGTCAACACGCGACTATTTTTGTTATTTAATATATTTTATAAAAATTATGGTATCTATCGTTTGATTTCAAATCAGACTCCAATCGTAAATTAGTAAGAGAACGATTCCCTAAATATTAACCCCGAAGGCCGGAACCAACATCAGATCAATATCCAGGAGACCACTCATCTTATCTATTTTCCAGTTAGTTTCTAATTTTATATATGATAAAGATGTAAATTTTATTGTTAAAATATATCGTTCAACACATGACTAATCTCAACGGATGAGTACTGTCAACACATGAATCTATATTTTATAATATTCTTTATTTTCCCAATTGGAATGAGGCTCAATCAATTACCATATAATGTTAATTATATGGATTCCATACAACACATGTATATAATAGCAACGTTAAATAATCAACCATCATCCAAAGTGCACCACGCAACTGCATAAGCATCAAATATAAATAACTAACGCTCACACAGTCTGTCGACAAATCGATCGACATACAACTAAATAATTGGGATTAGTGTACGCCAAATATCATCCCAATACCCGTGTGGGGTTTCAAACAGTCAAACACAAATTTTATTTGTGCAGTTGGGCGATGTGTAAAATTTATCGTGCCAATCCATATCAGTCAAATGTGTGTATATAAACAAATCGTCTGATTTGTTTATAAATATTTCATTTTATATACACATTGAAAATTCTATTTTCAACTATAAAATATTTTTAACTATATAAATATTATATTTCATATCACATCACACAATCAACTACACATCAAAATCAAACAAACAAGCATACAAGCCGTCCATGGTCTGTGGACGATGGGTGTCGGGTGCTGCTAAATACCGTCTGCATCTATATATTTTAAACTAGAAATAGAAATAAAAGTGAGGAGTTCTCACCGACTAGCTAAACCAACGCCATGACTCTTCTTTGTAGAAATCTTCGTCGTACCCTCCTTTCGTCAATTTCGTTGTCCGTAGCCACTACATATATAAAAATCACATTTTATATTGTTGCTATGTATATAAAAATCATATTTTTATAATCACTCTATATGGATAAAAATTCTATTTTTACACTGCTATTATATAGATAAAATTTCTATTTTTATAATGGTGTTATATAATAAAGATTATATTTTTATCACGCTATTCTCCATATAAAAATTATACTTTTATATATCTATTTCTAATATAAAGATCTAATTTTTAATACTTCTGTAATATAGAAATCAAATTTTCATGTTCTCTACATATATAAAAGATAATATTTTTATATTCTCTATTATATAAAAACCATATTTTTTAATACTTCTACTTTATAAAAATGATATTTTTATTCTTTCTATAGTATAAAAAAATCATATTTTTACTTCGCCACTTCCTATGTAGAAAGATCAAATTTTTATTTAGCTATTCAATATATAGTAATCAAATTTTTTATTTTTAATCCATTCATATAAAAATCGAATTTTTATTTCGCTACCTTCGCATTAAAAATCATAACTTTTCTTTATCAACAATCATTGCTTTTCTAGTGTAAAAATCCTACATTTTCATTACTAAAAATCGTATTTTTAATTTCTCTATAATATAAAAATCATATTTTTATTATTCCTATAACATAAAAATCATATTTTTATTATTCTAAAAATATAAAAGTCAAATCTTTATATGTTATCCTCATGAATAAAAATCCCTACTTTATCTGTTCAAACAATGCTTTCCTTAGATTAAAATTGAATTAAAAATTCCTTTTAAAACTAATTTTATTAAATAAAAACAAGTAAATAAAATAAATTAAATTCTTACCACGAAAGAGGGCTTCTAAGTGGAAGGAGAAGATTGAGATGGAGGAGACAAGAGAGAGAGGGCGGTGAATGGAGATGGGGGCCATCACGGTGGAGCCGTCGCACGAGGGAAGCAAGGGGGGCCGTCGATTGGAGAGGGAGAGGAAGGGAGGGGTCGGTGGTGGTCGGCGCCACCTTGGGGAGGGGCGCGATGGAAGTGGCGGCGGCGGTTCTTTCCCCCCCCGTCGCCCCTTCCTTTTTTTTAAATTTTTTCTTCTGATTGAAATTAAATCGAATGGGGGGGGGGGGGGGTTGACTAACGAGGAAAGAGAAAGAAAGGGGTGGGAGGGATTATTTTATTTTATTTAATTATTTTAATTTCAAAAAGGTACTTGTTATTTCGACCTCGAAACGAGACCCACCGCCTGTCGTCTGTAGCTAATTACCCCCGTTCCGAACACAATGGGATATGTTTCGTAAGTTGATTCGATCATTTCGATCAGTTTTTGTCAAAATCAACATATAACTCTATATATTGAATTTGAACACATATTTCAATTTACTGGGGCCACATACTAACCCTAAAAATTCCCGAAAAATATTTTCTAACTTCTTATTGACGATACGGTCCTAAAAAACTAATTTTGTCAAATTCTGAGACTGTTTGAAAAATGGTCATTTTCCAGTCGATTAAAATCAACTGAAATTGGTCAAACGCATTTTCCTTAGCCACGCTCACATATTGATTCGAAAAATTATGAAATTTGAAACCTAGCAATAACTTGACATTACGGATCCAACAAAAGTGGTTTCATCGAAAACCGAGGTCGTTTGCAAAATTTCGATTTTTAAGGGCCAGAAATTCCATAGCGACTATTCTGAATTTTCAACTGGACATATACCTTGATTCCCGCTATGAAATTTCGATTTTTCGGATTCGTTAGTAAGATATCCTCAATTAGATTCCATTATTTTTGGTTTCGCTAAAATCTGGTTTATTTTGCACCCGGTATGTTCATTTGAAATTTGAAATCGAATTTTCGAACTACCGCGCCATTTCAGGCTCGTTATATAATTAAAATAAATTATTTATATTCTAACGACGATCTATATAAATATATACGTTCTAATTCTATTCAAAATAAATTTCTCGTCGATATTATTTAAAATAATCTATTTTAGAAATTCAAAATTCATCAAAATTGCGAAAATAAAATTTTTAAATTGGCTCGGATTTTCCGGGTTGTTACAATGATAACAAGGTGAATGGATATGTAACTAACATCATCACGAGGTAGACATAAACTGATAACTTGTGGCAATTACTATGATGTCAAAGCAAGCATAATGAGATCTAAATTAACCCTTTAGGCGTCCAACTATTTAGATCTAGAATAATTAGGGTGACATAGTAACATGTTAAGTTCTAAAGGTGGATTCACATGTCAAGTCTACAACATATCTAAATTGATCACAATATGACAAGCGAAAAGGGGATTTACATAAAGAACTGGATCTAGCCAATATTACAACTGTCCAATTTAATATATGTACATTCACCACAATATAATTACAAGTCAAGATCCACATAGGCAACATAATAGGATAACCACAATTTTATTAGATCTAGGAAAATAGATCTATCATGACATAGTATAGGATTTAATACTAGCACAGAATCATGCTTTACAACATATCCAATCCGTAGTTTTTCACAAATCATTTTTATTTATCTAAACCTAAAAGTAATCTAGAAACTCACAGCGTTAGGTTTAGAGAATTAATGAGAAAGAACGGGTCTTGAATTTTTGAATTTGATTTGCAACGTATGTTGTTGTAGAAAACAGTTCTGTCTCAGTTGTCTTCCGGCAGCATATGGCTCCCATAATTTCCAATGAAGAAATAGGAGATTTGAGCACATATTTATAGCTGCAGAACCCTCTGAAATCGACTGATACCTCAGCCCTAGGGGTGTCGACACCCCTATGGGTGGGTCGACCCATAAGTCGACACCCCTTAAGGGGGTCGACCCCTAGGTCGACACCCCTCTAGGGAGGTCGACCCCCTAGAGCGGGAATTTTGCCGCTTTGCTGAATTTTTTGAATTTGAATCATTCTGGATAAAATTCTGACTCATCTCTGACTCATGCATATATATATATATATATATATATATATATATATAATTTATCTGCGCGTATACAAACTTAAAACTCTCAAAACTTCCTCATACGATGTCCGTTTTACGCAAACCAAATGTCTATCTTGACCAGAATATCGAGATGGACACAATGGTGTAGTCCGCTTCTACTAATTCCGAATATTAAACTAATTACTTTTTAATTTATCTCTTTTAATGTTGGTACAAATTTGGGGTGTTACACAAATATGTATATATTCTGGAAAAAAATTGCAATAAGAAACAAAATTGATTCTCTAGTATGAACTGGATGATGTAAGTCCTATGGTATTAGGATAATCTAATATGTGAACCTTGAACAAATATCTCTAAGTAAATGATTGAATCTAAATTTCTAATAATTAAGAAAGTTCGAATTTCGACTAGTTAAATAAATTTTGACATTTCATAAATTTTAAGTTACACCTTTTATAAGCTCAAAGGAAATTGAATATGAATGTTGAGTGAATCAATTTGTAATGTAAATTTGAATAATTAGTTCAATTTGTAACTAAACTGAAATTGAGTCTTAAATTTCAAATTTAACTAAAATTAATAATGCAAATGGAAATTCAAGTAATGAGTTAATTTGAACCTTAGATCCGACGTGAAATGCAAATGAATTGAATCTGAAATTAAATTGAGTTCAGCCTTGAAATTGGAACCGACAAAAAACAAAAATTATGAAATTGCGATAATTTGTTTGGATTGGACTATTTGGAAATTTGTAATGTTATTTTATAATTATTTGATGTGAAATTACGGTATTAGATTTATCCCTATATTTAAAATTGTTTGTCTATGAGCTTAATTTATCTTTGGTTTCAAACAAATTATTTTTCCAAAATCTATTTATGTATTCAAACGTATTTTACAAACTGGTTTGTTTTATCAAATTCATTTAGATCAAGTTTATTATCATACAGAACCCATTTATTTTATTCAAACTATTTTCAAACATATGTAATTATTTAGCTTATTTTCCAAGGTTATATTTATTTAAATCTGTTTTATATTAAGCTATTATATTTCAAAAAAATATTTTATGAAACTTAGTCATTTTGATAAAGGTTTATATCTAATTTGAACAAATTAAGTTCCAAAATGATTTAATGGAAAGACTCAATTGAAGATTGATAATCGTGATGTAAAATCCAAATTGAATATTGATTTAAAAGTATAAATGATATTGAATACTAAATCGAGCTGTAAATGAAACGTAAATTTTGAATGATATCTGTTAGTAATTTTTTTTTGAAATCAGTTTAACCTTGAAATGGAATTTTTTGAAGATTTTCGATATATGAATATTTCAATATAAATTTTGAAACTTATATATGAATTTTATAAGTATGAGATTCGAAAATTATTGATTTGGAATATAATTGATGTGAAACTGATAATCTTATATAATGGATTTATATGAGAATGACATACTTGAAAATGAGATTTGGAAAATTTATGTAAATGAATATTTATATAAATGTGATTTCAAATGAAGTACTATATGCATAGCATAAATGTTTTTGAATTAAGGATATGGAAGTACATTCTGCTTGATATCGACATTGTGGCCACATCGTGTATTCATTCTATTGATTCATCTTTTTTAGATTAGGTTTTCCGGATATAATACTCGAGTAGTTCTTTGAATTCCTTGGGGTAACCCATGGTATTATGAACTCGTGTATCTGCAATCTATGGTTGTGTTGTGTGTCATGGCATAATTCGTAGAGCAATGATTGCTCAAGGGTACGGATGGGGGGGAACTAGACGTAGCCATTGTGTATCCGCGATCTATGGTTCGATTTGTTTGGATTGTACTTACTATATCCATTGTAAAATACAAAGAGAATGTTGTAAGAGTTCATTGGGATACTGCGTAC
Source organism: Allium sativum (assembly GCA_030737875.1). Taxonomy (NCBI): domain Eukaryota; kingdom Viridiplantae; phylum Streptophyta; class Magnoliopsida; order Asparagales; family Amaryllidaceae; genus Allium; species Allium sativum. The sequence goes on from CM060910.1 coordinate 833,985,658, forward strand.
TTAGAGACGTTGTGGTTAGGCATCAGTACCACGCATGTTCAAAACTTCTGTGAGAACAAAACAGACTTGTCAAACTGCGAGTGATTATGTATTCTCAAACTTGAAATAACCAACCAATAATTTGAAATTAAATTTATACAACTTCAACATAATAAACTAAGGTATAAAATTTTAATTGTTTTAAAATAACAACAATTTTGAAAATAAAATATATGTTTTTGATTTCAGGTTTATTTTAAAACATGAGAATCATATTTAAATTTAAGTTTGGCTATAAATAAATAAATGTTTTAATGGAAGGAATGTAATTTCTGGTGACTATAAATCCATTAGAAAATTGGGCATTGATGACTACATCGAAAATAAATTGAATACGAATGAAAATATAAGATAAATAAGTTGTTTGTGAAGCAACTCAATGCTAAAAATTTCATATGTACAAAGTGAATGATGATTAGATAAAAGGAAATAATATGTATTGTAATGGAATTCATGAATTGAGGGATTGTCAAAGGAAACAGACGATGAATACAAATATATCGAAATAAGCAAATTGCAAGCAACTAAGTATATTAAAACGAACAGATTGAAATGAACAAAATTATATGTGAATAAATAAATTAAATGGATACATGAAATGAATGTAAGTGAATGGAAGTAAATTAAAAGTGAATGATTTAAGAACAAATTAAGTATATGAAAGCGGAAAAAATGCAAGAAATAAGATGTGTAAAAAAAATGAACGTTAACAAAATAAGCATATATGATGAATACGTGTATGAATTGAATGAAGGCTTGAGTAAAATAAATTTGTACAACGTAAACGACAAATAAGTAGAATAAAAGGAGGAAAATTTCATTTATTGGTATGTAGCATTTGATTTGGTTAATAAATTTGGCTCCTTTCACGCCTCGTTACTACCGTTCCATGTTTGTCATTTGTGCCTTGCATTTGTCACTTATGTTATATATTTCAAGTTTAATGTATATACTTGATTCTCACTTGTTCGATAAGTATTTAATAGGTTTCAAAGGCGCCCGCTTCAATTTGGAGCTTGCTTTTGCGCTCATTAGCTAAAATATAAGAAAATTTGCTTAAATTGCTAAATAAAAGGTATGTATTTCGGATTTTATATTGTATTTGGGTTTATATATGTTGATTCCTCTGTTTACGGATGCCTTATCGTATGGATGAGATATTGTTTTTGTGTACGGGAAAGTTTTTCCGATCGAACCGTGCAGGGGAGATGCTGCCGAAATTTTCCATAAATTCGGGCATTAGAAAAAATTTCAAGTCCTTAAATTCTATAGCTTATTTTTGTTCTAATAAGTTGTAATAAAGAATAATTTGAATAGAACGAATATTTTGAAAAAAAAATATTGTCCCTTCGCTTGTTAACGTGTTTAGTTTTCCTTTGACCTGCCATCACCTTTCGCTTATCATTCGATCTATTCGTGCCTAAATTTTTAACTGTCCAGTTTAGTGTTGAATTCTTTGCCTCGCTAAAATTGTATGGCTTATGAATCTCCTGGCAATATATCTTATGTGAAGTTGGAAATCTTATTTCAATGATGTTTCAAAAATGATTTGAAATTTATTGGTATGAAAATCCAATATGGCTTATATATTGAAATGGTTTATAGAGTGGTTATAAACATAGAATGTTCAATGACCTGAGATCCCGATATTTTGAAATGTTTAGAGAAATAACAATAATATGATTTGAAATATTTGTAAATTATTATTGTTACGAAATGATTTATAACTTTGGGTAAAAATAAAATGATTTGTTATTAAGACTCGAGTAACCCATGACTAAAGAAAGGGTGTGTGAATGTGGTATATACAGTGTCAGAGTCTGGATGAAAACCGGGATATATACTTCACGATTTGTATACGGTGTCCGAGTCTGGATGAAAATCCAGATATATATTTTGCTACTCTATATTAGGTGTTTGAGCCTGGATGTTAGCCGCGGGATACTGAGCTTTTGTATTCGATGATGGTCTGCTTTAGGTGTCCGAAGCGACCTCATTTATCTACATTATTACATGCGTAGGCCGTGCCTAGTGGCCTTGTCGTTGGGAGCAACCTCTCGACTTATGACATAAATGTTTTATGTCATTTTATAGTATAATATTTAATTTTTCGAAATGCTTTTTGGTTTTAAAAATCCCGAAGCGAGTATAATTCGATATGGAAAGAAAATGATAGTATTTCAAGTGATTTGAAAATAAAACCGGGATGTTAAGTCGAAAAAAATTAGTTCATGCTTTGATTTCCAAGTTTTAAATTCTATTGTTTATTTTGTTTTAAAAATCTAATATGATATCGGTAACAGTATTGTTTATATATGGTTTTAAAAATCCCTCCTTTTCGAGGAGAAAAAGCTTAAGGGGGAAATTGTAATGAACCAGAACTTTGGCATTTAAATTTTAAAATTGATTTAATGTTGATTTAATTTAATTTAGAGTTCAAATAAATATACTTGAAATTTATTTAGAATTTGAGGTCTAGTCTATGTTTAACTTGGTTTTGAATTGATTTCGTAAGTGTGTATTTAAATTTAAGTCTTCGAATTTGAGTTGTTTGTTAAATTGAATGTTATTAATATTTTAAGACTAATTAAAATGTATTGTTGAGAAATTATAAATTTTGAAATATAAATTAATTTTGATAATTTTAATCTAATTATTTAGCTGAATTTGGCTTTAATTTAAAATTTAGTCATTTATTTGAAAATACATAAACTAGTATCGTTTTCACTACGCATAGTATATATTATCCAGTAAAGTTTCTAGATTAGAATTTTTAAATGGAAAAGAAGAATTTTTTTTAGCTAATTTAACTAATCCAAAGGGAAACTTGATTTCATTTTGGTCGAATTGAACCACTTGTCTTCCACTGAAGTTTTACATGTGTTATCTAGTTCTTGGAACTCCTCCACGTGTCTTTCCCTTTCTTAAAATTTTATCTCTAGTCGTTTCTTCCTATTTCCCCCCTAAAAAACTATTTTTTCCCAAAATTTGTTTCTTCCCAAAACCTAAATGATGGTCGCGCTTCATCCTTAATCGTCCATCACTTCCTTTTTCAAATCAACCCCATCTCCTCTACACAAATGTGATTCCATCTGCTCTGTCCACCTCGCGTGCAACCTCCGCACCCACTTCGAACATAGCTCACCGACCTTCGACTAACAAAGGTCCGCCGCTTCAGACAGCTCCGCACCTCATCGTTCCTCCATGCGTTGCCACTTCCGCCTAACTTAGCCAGCAACCACACGCGAGTTCTCCTTCGCTAACGACATCTGTAACCACCTGAGGGCCTCACAACCCCAATACCGCCTGTTGCCCCAACAAATCAAGTTCTTGGCCACCGTTCGACTATCGGCTCCAATCCACCATAGCCACTCCATCCTCTTTCGCACCAGTCAAGACTGAACCATCTCGAGCCAATCGATATGTCTCTGCAACCAACGTGAGCCACCCATGTCCTGCTTCTCCTTTGTAACTGCAATTAAAGGTAAGTTTAACTTACGATTAGATTATATCAAGTTTCGTTACTTCGTAATTCAATGAATACTATTGTTGTGGACTGTTTTGTTTCCGTCAAATGTGCCACTCTGGGTTAGATATTATTTTCTTGCTATTGAATTTCATTTTGGAACTTGAATTTAGGAAATTATATGCAAGATATTTATTGTTTGAACATGAACACGTAGGTCCTTGACCATTACTTCCATATCTTTTAAGGTTACAAGTAACGTCATTCTCATTTTATGGACAATACCTGAATAATGCATATTAATGACTGGGCGTGTGTGTTGTGCATGGCATGTATATTGTTGATTCATATTTGTGCAGTATCGTTAGGAATATACATGCAGTTGATGATCATTGGACATATACATAATTTATCTTGTTGATCATACATATGCTGCCAAAATGATTTTTCCTCTTTTGCATGCAATTCAAGTATAAACCACCAAATAGGTTGCTAATGGACTAGTTTAGATTGTCAATTCTTAATGGGTATATTCATTGGTTTGAATTCATGAAAATACAAAAAATTTGTTGTTCCGTATGTAAATAAATGGAAATGTGAATTTGGGTTTAGAAGCAACCTTATTCTATAAATGGTTCACAACAAGTGGCTTATACGGTAATCTTTTAACCAAAGGAATAAAACATATCCTAGTGATGTTTGAAACTCACGCATGAAAACTAGCATTGGTCTGTGTTTATCCCTTGGACTGAATTTATATAGATCCAGGGCTGCCTATTCATAATTGTTGCGCACTAGAGTTGAATGTCAAGGCATCCATGCATCTCCATATTCATATTATATGATGTTGTACACTTCACTAATTCTACTCTTGACATGTGAACATTAAGTGGCTTACATGAATTTACTGTCTTGATTCGGTTTACGCATATGTTGCTACCATGTTGTGTCCGTAATGTTGAATTTGGCTAATCTTTATTTTGGCAGTTCTCATGGTTAACATACTCGAATTTTAATGAAATTGTTGGGGTTAAACAATTATATTTATGTAATGACCCGGATTTTCAGCGGCTTTGGTTATCGACATAAGCTCGATGTCAATAACCAAAACATCGAAAAATCCCGGTAATTAATGAAAGAAATTAGAGGGTGAGGATAGATAAGATAGAAACTTAGAATAGAAGAAGAAGAAGAACACAACATCAGAGTAACACGAATCTCACAGCGGAACGAATAACATATAATATATAACATAACTTTGAAATATAACAGTTATGTATACAACAACACTTATCAGAGTACATCACTTACAACACAGCGGAAATAACTATAGCTATATGATCCAGAAGCCTCCTGCTCCAGCTCTTCAATGTATCTGCAAATCCCGACTACTTGACTGCCCGTACAAATTTAGGCACCCAAGAGTTTAGGGAAAAAAACAAAGTAAACTCCGGGTCAGTCATGGGAATGGTATGAGTAAAACAGTTTAAGCAGGTATATGAACAAGTAAACGATATCTCATAAGACCACGCCATAGAACGGAACGTGTTTTTCCCTTATGAGAATCCAAACATCTTTGGAAAGCAATATCATTCTGATATTATAATAATGTCTATGTACAAATAGATATCAACTAGTAGAAACGCTTTCATCTCACGTTCTACATATATAGTATACAAACAAAATCGCAAGCACGTATTGGATAATGGATTTCCAACTATGACAAGGTATGGAACCACCTTCCGATCAGTGTACTCTAGGAACGATACACTGGAGTTCAACAAGAACATCTTGTAACTCAGCCACACATGACCGACCACTCATTTCGCTTGAGTGTATCGAATGTACATCACCAACGGTTAGGATCAGCAACCGTTCCCGTATATATATGGAACATCATTGATAGATTTAAGAAACAAATAAATATTCTCTAGATAGGTGATTATACACCCTACTTCGGTGCGACCGACTTATCCATGCTGCCTGCCCGATTTCTGTCATTTACCGGTTGATGAGGCTAGAAGCTACGCTTTATCATCACATCAGATTCACTTCGAATGCCATATTGTTAGGTCCATCGAAAATCACTAACTGACGTCTACAACAGTACATTACGTGTTAGCTAAAGAAGTTTCCTTCTCCGCTTCCACTCTTGGTACGGTTGAAGAAATCAATGTGCGTGACCCTTTCTGGAAATACTCTGTCAGACAATCATCCACACAAGTCATCCTCATTCACTTAGAATGTCACATCGTCATACCCGCCAAATCGCAAATTGACTTATCCAAAAATAACACGGGTATACAGCTAAGAGAAACGAATTCCTCCGCCACCAAACGTGAATACGTTTGAACAGATCAACTTACGCGATCCATTGGATATACTCTGTCAGACCTTCGTCCATACAAGTTGTCCTGGGACTGGACAAACCAAAGGCAGTATTCGGTATATCCATCTTAGTCACTATTATCTAAGGCTTATACAATAGCCCTTGCATTTTACTCCGTCTTCAATTATCTTTGGCATATATGATTCGCAATGCTAATGCCAATACAGAGTGGTTCTTCGGATAATAATCCAACCGCTCTCTCCATATTAACAACGTTAAAATGGTCAAAACTTCGATAGTCTGTGATTTAACCATCAAAGAAAAACAAGTGTGCAAACAACTATATTATTTCCAGATGGAAATTATATCGATCAATCATCAACATATATCTATATATATATATTAATATTGCCTTATTTTCTATGTTTAGAAAATATATGTTATTAACACTGGAAAACGTTTCCATCTGCTTATTTACAAATCACTACTCTTCCCCAACTATCAGTCCCTGACTGTAAACTAGTATGAGAACAATCCCCTAAGTATAAATCCCGAAGGCCGAAACCAACATCAGATAGGCACTTAGAAAACCATTCAATTTACTAATCTCTAGTCAGTTCTAATTTTACTTAACTCTATTTGATTAACTCTTATTGATTAACTCTAACTGGTAAATTCTAACCGATCAACTCTAACTGGTCAACCTTAATTAATTAACTCTAACTAGTTTTACTTGGTTTGACTAACTCAATTTATTAACTCGACTGACTAATTCAACTCGATTAACCTAACTTGATTTACTTATCTCGATTAACTGAACTAATCACTTTGATTAACTCGACTAATTCACTTTGGTTAACTTAACCAATTCACTTAACTAATTCACTTAGTTTAACTTAACTAATTCACTTAACTCCTATCGAATAAACTATATTCGATAACTCCTCTAACTCTATTCGAATAAACTATATTCGATTAACTTATTTACTCTATTCGAATAAACTATATTCGATTAACTCCTTTTCTCTATTCGAATAAACTATATTCGATCAACTCATTTGATTTAACTAATATTCTATAACTCACTTCGATTAACTAATAATCGATAACTTCTTCGAATAACTATATTCGATAATCTCCTCTCGAATAAACGATATTCGATAATCTTCCCTTTCGATTTAACAAATCGATAAATCCTTTTCGAATTACTAAATTCGATAACTCCTTTCGATTTAACTAATCGATAACTCCTTTCGATTTAACTAATCGATAACTCCCTTTGATTTAACTAATCGATAACTCCCTTCGATGAAACTAACATCGATACTCCTTTCGATGAAATTAACATCGATTAACTCCTTTCGATGAAACTAACATCGATTAATTTAACTCGACGAACTTAACTCGACTCACTTATCTCGATAATCTAACTCAAGAACTTAACTCGATTAACTTATCTCGATAATCTAACTCAAGAACTTAACTCCTATCGAATAACTAATATTCGATTTAACTCCATTAGCTTGACTCTAGATCGCAGCGATCACAATGGTTACGCCTGATTCCCTCAGGAAACATCCGACCGCCGTAGGCTATTTACAGCCCTGCGAATTACGCTAGCAGTCGTACAAGATGGCAACTTACCCTGAATACTATGTTTGACTAACTCTGTCTCAAATAACTATATTTGATTAACTCTAGTTCGTTTTAACTCTAATCGATTAACTCTAACTAATTAACTCCAACTGGTTAACTCTAACTGATTAACTCTAACTGGTTAACTCTATTTGACTAACTCGACTTGACTAACCCCTTTCGAATAACATATTCGATTAACTAACTTTCGAATACCATATTCGCTTAACTAACTTTGAATACCATATTCGATTAACTCCTTTCGAATGTCTATATTCGATTAACTAACTTCGAATACCATATTCGATTTCTCCTTTCGAATGTCTATATTCGATTAACTAACTTCGAATACCATATTCGATTTCTCCTTTCGAATACCATATTCGATTAACTAACTTCGAATACTATATTAGATTAACTAACTTCGAATACCATATTCAATTTCTTTATTCACTTTATAAAGATTTCCTTTTTAACAACGTTTTATTCATTTGAAAAGATTTACTTTTAAATAACGGTTCTACACTTTAAAAATGATTTCTTTTTTATAATGTTCTCTTTCCAATTCTATTTGTAAATGGTTTACAAATATTTCCTTTTTCAAATTTATTCTTGAAATATTCTAACTCCTTAAATTTTCGGGAAAATTCGCCATAACCTCCTTTGTAATGGGAGCATCGGGAAAATCCCCAAACTCGCCACACAGGCCCTTTCCACTCAAAAGAAAATGTTTTGAAATTATTTTCTTTTTCTATGTATCTCCTATTTATAAATATTCCAATTTATAAATATTTCTTATTTATAAATATTCAAATTTATAAATATCTCTTATTTATAAATATTCCAATTTATAAATATTCTGTTTTCAATATCATTTTGAAAATCCCCTTATCAACATTCGGTATGTTATGGTGTTCAATCATATCAAATCACGATGTTCAATATCGTCCAAGCACATATAATCGCCCACAAATTTTATATCACATTATATATCACAATATATAAATCACAATAAAATAACTGTTGAGTAATCCAGTTGGATTCCTCCAACCTGTCTCCCTGCATCCACAGATGTTACACAACATGATTGTCATCACTTTCAGTTCAATATGAATTATTCTGATAAACAGAATCAATATATATATACTATCTAACTGTTTATATATATATAATATTTCATTAACTAACTAGCAGTTCAATCAACAGTCAACACACAATCAAACAGACAATTTCTAACAGTTCTAAAAATACAACATGAAATTATAAACTGTTCAGAGTTGGTGAGTTTTACTCACATTGGACGATCATCGTTGATAACGATAATTGTCGTTGATTCAGATGGACAATTCATTTCACCATAAATTGTAACGAAATCCAATGGACTTCCAGTCAGTTCCACTGGGTAGTGTCCGTCCATACGATCCTGTCGGATCTTGTTTCGTCCAATTCTGATATCGTATGGAGAAGTTACAATATTAAGAAGTTAAATATACACTAAAATAGATTAAAACTTGGATTATATATTATTGGGCTTACTTTAAACCAAGGCCCATCGCCCACTTATTTACCAAACCCGCACCTTATCTTCCCCAAAATCACGAAATGTCGATCTCCAGGAGACCCAAAACCTCCACCGTTGACCGACCCTTTGACCACCAACCACCCCTACCTCGTTCAACGGCAGACCTTGCAACCACCACCATAAAACTCCACTCCGAAAACTCCATCAACCCATATCATCAAATGCGAAACTGATCATCCTCAGCACCTTTTCGTTCTCAGGCTTCCCAACGCTGTACACACCTCGCACGATAGGTTTTCCCACCGAGCACCGCCAAACCGCCTGCAAAGGTGCGACTTCTCCCCGACAGCAACCTGCACCCCTCCTTTTAGCATAACTCCCCTCGAATCAACGTTAAACCCGAACCCTAGATGTTCGCTCAAAAATGTCGAGCTCTAGAACAACGTCGAACCCCACAAAAATCCTATGAGGTGGAAGCGTTCATCACCCCGAATGCAAATATATCTATGTAGGAATTTATAGATTTTGTTTCTATTTTATTTTGATTTTTCTTCCTCTTGGTTTTACAGTGAAAATTGTTTGTGGCGGCCTCTCTTGATTTACAGAAGAACGAGGTGTTTAGGTCTTAAGGGAAGAGTTAAGGAGAGTATATATAGCCCACCAAAAATATCTAGATATTTTATTTTACATTATTTTAATATTTTATTTAATTCTTTATATTCGTTTCTAACTTCTAAAAATCTGTGTGATTCCACACGATACCTAAAAATCACGAAACTGGACATGTAGCTAGAGTCCGACATTATGGTCCCAACGAAATTGGTTTCGTCGAATTCCGACTCCATATGCTCACACAGCGTATTTTTAACTGTCAAAATACTGACTGTTTCTCACTCTAAAAATCCATACGGCCACACAGTGACTCTAAAAATCACGAAATTAGAAATCTAACAACTATTTGATATTGCGGATCCAACAAAATTGGTTTCGTCGAATTCTGAGGTCGTATGAAAAACTGGCTATTTTTAAGCTCTGGATGACCCATTTAAATATATAAATATATTTAAATATTATTAAATTAAATATAAATAAATTTATATTATCGTATATATCCATATACGATGTCGTCCGGCTCCAGAATATTAGCTCAGATTTTATGACTTGATTTCCAGACTCCAGATTATCACGATATTCAGTTCGTATCGAAAAATCGATTTATAACGTATATAAAGCGTCACAAATTATAAAGGAAATCCATAGCGACTTTTCCAGAATTTGATTTGGACGTACATCAATATCTACACGACGAAATCCCGATTTTTCTCTTCCACTAGAAAGATATACTCCACCAGCTCCACACGTTTCTTGTTTCACAGAAATCCGATTTAAAACGAAACCTGTACATTCAGTTGAAGTTCAAATCGCCAAATAGCGAACTGCAGCGCCATTTCGAGCTCGATTATATTTATTATATAATTCTACGTTCAAACCGTCGTCGATTGAATATATTCGTTATTATATTTCGAATCGAAACTCCACCAAATCTCGTATGCTATTCAATTCACATGATATCGTGAATTTCACTATTTCGACATTATAATATATTATTATATTATAATGATTAATTAAATATTCAATATTATTTAATTAAATGATCATTAACTTCTCTAAATCACCAATTATATAATTAAATAAATTAATTATATATCTCTAAAAATGCGGGTCATTACAATTTATGTGTTTATCGAAGTTTGCTAATTTGAAATAAGTTTAATCCTGACTCGGGTGTTGTATGTTTTTGCATGGAACGCTCGAGCCAGGCCCTAAGTGTTTCATATTTAAGTATTTCTGCTCGCAAAACTGGAAAGGAACGTGAAAATGCAAACGTGCGCACAACCGACAGCGAAACCGTAAAACTTTATTCTTTAAATTTCGTGAATATACTGTACATACTGTATAAACTCTGGTTTTTGTTATAAAAATGTTTTTCTGTTACTAAATATTGTATAAAAATCTGTCTATGATTCTGTGATTTGTTCTTGTTAATCCCATAAGCAAAAATGATTTTCCATTTTAAGCATCTTGAGTCGGTTTAATTACCGATTCGAGGCAGTAAAAAAGGCGGGCTATTATAGTTGGTTAGAGACTAGAGATAAGCCGATACTTTAGACAGAGATGATAAGAGAAACATTAGATTGTATTGAGATCATTCGACAACGAATGAAATTATCCCAAAATCGTCAGAAAAATTACATAGATAAGCATCGAAAAGATTTGGAGTTCGACGTTGGTGACATGGTTTTCATGAAGATTTCGCCATAGAAGAATGTTGTTCGGTTTGGAAGCAAAGGAAAGTTAGCTCCAAGGTTCGTTGGATCGTTTCGGATAGTCGAGCGAATTGGAAAGCTTGCATATAGATTATATTCACCTAAGAAGATGTCAGGCCTGCACAATGTTTTCCATGTGTCATTTCTATGGAAGTGTGTACATGATTAAAATGTGGTGGTATCTCCGGATCATTATGAAGACCTAGAATTCGAGTCCGAAGTTTCAAGACCTCGTAAGCCGCTTTGCATTGTGTGAAATGACACGAAACAACTTAGGGGGAAGGTAGTTAAGCTAGTCAAGGTGCAATGGACTGTGGATGATGATGATTGTACATAGGAAACAGAAGAGAGTATGAAGAATATCCATCCAACACTCTTCGTTGGTATGACCAATTAATATTGTGTCACCTTACACCAATGTAACTCGTACTATTGTTAGAATTCCGCATGCTAGGTTAAAGTTATGGATGCAGGTTTGATGGATGCTTGTTTTGTGACACCTTGCGTCCGTTAATGTCACTCTTTATCAAAATGCATTAAGTTTCATGAAGTGTTATAGGCAAATAGAAACAGAAACATTACAAGACATATATAAAATAGCAACAGAATTTAAAACTTTATTAAGCAGAAAACATCATGGTTCAGAACATAGTTACATCATAAGTCTGAAATATATAAAACCCAGTACATCAATTTAAAACTTCTATCTTGTACTAGAATAATCAGAGTACAATAAACATAAAAAGAGCATAATCCCTAAAACATAGCCGTAGTAGAGAAGATACGAAATCAAGCAGTACATCTAAGCAGCTCCAAGCAGAATGAATGAAGAATCCCGATCAAGTCTGAGTATTCCCACCTTGAGAACCTAGGGGGAAGGGAGTGCGGAAGAGAAAGAAGAGGAAACAAAATATGTCAGAAAAGGTAAACAGGATAAACCGAATAGAATAAATAAAGCTTCCCTAACACTTTTCTCTCTCTCTGCATCAATATTAGTATAACCTAAACAAGATGATCCCAACAAGTACAAGATGGTAGAATTAGGTGTACTTCTAGTGAGAGGTTTTAACCCCATACAATAACAGGTAGCCCAACAGAACTGACGGGTGTTACCTCCAATGATAATAACGGGCTCCTAAACTGGCGAGACTAGATGTACCTTAATTAATACTCCAATCGATTGGCTCCCTAACCCGTAGATACCCGTGCTGGCCCCATAGTAGGATGTATCACTTCCTAAAGTGGAAACCCCGTTATTTCCAAGATGCATAGCTATTTCTACTGATGTCACAACATCTTATTTCCCGAGCAGGCGGACCCATGCATGCGTATGACCCCGTTATTTCCTAAGTGACCTCTTATAACCAGCTCAGTAAGCGTGCCCTGACCCCGACCTAGTTCGGGGTTCTCCGTTTGATATCGATATAGGTTACTGACTGATATAGGTCCCATATACCAGATGATACAAGATTTCCTTTAGGCTTGCATCCCCACTACTAGGATTTTAACCGGTTATGCCCACTAGTTTAACAAGATCACATAACCCCAACTGGTTAAGTTTGTCGGGTCCATATGTATAACCCGTCCCCACATATTTAACAAGATTAACTTAACCCTCACACTGATTCAAGCAAGTCTACTTAACCCTACTCAAGTTAACAGGTTCATGCAATCCTTATGGATTCAAATAGGTTAAGTATTACAAGTTCCTTACCATTCATTTATTTATGGTTATAATCCATTAGACCTTCCACATTAAGTCTACCACTTGTGGATGCTGGATATCCAGGTTGGGTCTGGGTAGACTTCTTCTACAAGTCTGACTTAACCTCATGTCTTAGCACTGCCACGTGTTTATGCACTTAGACCCCTCACATTAGATTTACCACTTGTAGATGCTGGATATGTTGGGCGGTTCCGAGCAGGCTTTTACCACAAGTGTAATCTAACCTCGTGTCTAAGCACGGTTACAGTTTCTAAATACTGTAAGTCTAGGCATTTTCATTCTTTAACAATTATTCCTATTTCATTATAGGTTGTCATGCCCCTTTCCCAAGTCATATTCAACATGTACCATATGCCCCAAATAAAGGTCTTTAATCATAGTTTGGTTTATACCCCAAATCCATATTCATGTTTTCAATTCAAGTTATGCCCCAATTTCCCAATACAAGTTGTGCCCCAATTTTAATGTTTTTCCCTCGTTCCCAATTTCACGCGATCACATATTTCAACGGTATGCCTAGGCTTGAAGGTAGCCTGGCTATAAAATTAAAAAAGGGAAAGAAGAAGGAAAGAGAACAAAAATAAGCATAATAACAAGACAGGCATATGATGGCAGAAATAGGCATAACAACCGAATAAGCATATAGTGATAGAATATGGCATAATGACAAGATAGGTATATAAGAACATATCTGATGAACATGTGATAACAGAACTGATTAGGCATAGTTTTAGATCCAAATTCGTATACATGTCAAGATTACATTTTAAGTGTTTATATCTAAAAGCAGCATAAACTCATAGAGAATGGATCTAAGAAAACTGAGAAAAGTGTGTTGATGTTGAATCAGTGATCTTTGAATACATATGAATCGTCGTTGTTGAAGAAAAGGCTAATTTCATCTGAGTTAGAGCAGCATCTCGTCATCGCAATTGCTTTAAATGAATAAAACAATGGGTATATGGTCCTTTATATAGCCATCAGCCGACGAACAAAGCCATAAAGACGTCCACATGTGCCTGGGTGGTCGACACATTGGTCGACACCCCTATTGAGGGGTCGACACCCTGAGGGCACGTGGTCGACCCCCAACGGGCCGATTTCTCGCATCCTTGTGCCTCGTTTTATTTTTGAATTAAATTAAATTTTTGGATTAATTTGTTTATATATGTCTCTTATGTGTATACAAACTTCTAACCTTAATAACTTCTTCATACGATGTACGTTTTACGCAAACCAGGTGTCTATCTTGACCAGAATTCCGAGACAAATGCAATGGCATAGTCCGTTTCACTTAATTCCAATTATTTAATTAATTGTTCATTAATTCATCATTTCGATGTCTTTTAAAATTATGGGTTGTTACAAGTTTGGATGACATGTTGGCTACTTATGGATGATAGGCATGCGGAACTGTTTGTGGTTGCTTGTTTTTGCTTGGGATTTCGGGGGTGAAATTCCTAAAGGGGAAAATGTAACGATAAGCATTTTACATATTTGAGGATTGTAAAATATTTATTTTAATTCCCTGAGGGTCAGATCATTCTCATATTTTGATATGTTATTTATTGGGATGTGTGACATATCCATAATTTTTATCAATTTTATTTATGACTATTTTGCCCTTATCAGTTTTGTACAGGGTAGAACTTTTTGTGGGGATCGAATCAGGTGCTGGGTTCTATTCCATTGGAAAGGAAATGACGTTTCCAATTCTATAGAGTGGTCAGAATAAAGATTTGGTTCAGCGGTTTGGGAGGAATCGTTGTTTAAGTGTTACACAATTTCTGGACAGACTAAGTAGTCATTACTGGGCTGATTAGTGACGCCCATTAAGGCTAGAGGCTGTTGGCTATAAATAGGAGGGTAGAGGCAAGGATAATTATTTTGTTTCTTCATTTCTCTTTTTGGTTAGAGTTTGTGATTCTTCCTACTCCACCCAAATACCTCTCTACTTCACTTTATTTCACAGATTTACATTGGAAGATTGAAAATTAACATCGAGGAAAGGTAGATCGCATCGAAGTGATTGGTTCGGATGTCGCTCTTCACTGTCCAGATTTGTAGATCATAGTTTTCACGCTATTTTGTGGATTTAGTGAGTGATAAGCATCTCTCACACGGATTCAATCAAGTATATGGTTTGTTTGATTATTATTTTCATCATTTCAAGTCATTTTCACCAAGATCTAATGAGGTAAGGATATATTCAATTTGAATCACCAAAGGATCTAATCTAGTAAGATTATAATGGTTAATTCATATGTAAATGTTAAAATCATATGTTTATGCAAGTTTAGATCCATATATTGATTCGTTTATGGTTATATCACGATTTGGTGGATTTCATATGTTTGTTGATGATTATTTGTTGTGCTAGTGCTTGTTTGATGATTGTTTGATTATGCTATTGAATGCTGGTTTGAAATCAGATGATTTGGATCGAGTACGTTTTTAGTTCGAATGGCAAAAAGTGGATTTAGGTATGGATCGCACGTATTGATGGATCGTGGATCACAAGCAAGTGGATCGCCTGGATTATTGCGCAAGAAATAGATGGATCACAACTAAATTTGATGTATCAAATCCTTCATTAGTTGATGGATCAGATAGATGAATGGAGCGTTGCACAATGGATGTATCACAGCTATATTTGATGGATCGGGTCCTTCATTAGTTGATGGATCACATAGATGGATGGAGCACTGCACAATGGATGGATTGCGGCTAAATTTGATGGATTAGGTCGTTCATTGGGGGATGGATCGCGCGCAGATAACGGATCGTGCAAGAATGATGGATCACATGTCAAGGATGGATCCCATGGCAATGATGGATCGTGTGTCAAGGATTGACTACGTAGCAATGATGGATCGCGTGTCATGGATGGATTGTAAGTGATACAGGGATGGATTGCGAGTGATCCATGGGTGTATCGCGAGTGATCCATCACATAGTTAACCAAGTGATGTTTATTTTGGTTCAAAATTGGACGTAGCTTCGAAGTGAATTCAAGACGGAATGTTAAAAGCGAAATGATGTGTTTGTTGATCGATGAAATGCAACGAAAGTGGAGTTTTTATTAATCGATGAAATGCAACGAAGATGTGAAGATGACTCAAGGGTGTTTGGGCTTTTGGATGTGGTTGCTCGTGACAGTATCTGATCTTATGGATAGTCGCCAATGACGATGACTAGAGTTATGGAAGACAAGATATTATCGTTAATCAGAGGTTCTAGCGGACTCAAAGCAGGGGTATCAACGGGACATCCACTAGGATCTGATTCGATAAAGATCGTGTAAAATGGGCAATCATGATGGGCTTAGTTGTCTTCGTGAGTAAGACAACATACGAGTAACGATTGTGTATGGAGTTTAGCTTGAACCGGGTTTACCGTTAGCCCTTGATAGATGACATGTCGTGGTTAGTCATATGATTAACGATGGTTTCAAGGCAAGGCAGGCGGTGATAGCCAGAGTCATGGATGCTATTATTTGTATCGTCTTGTGTGGATTTTCCGATGTCAAGGGAGATATTACTTGGGTGCTTGTCTGATGTTGGTTTAGGCCTTCGGAGCTTATGCTTAGGGGATGTCAAACTCGATTAGGATGGTCTTCGCTTGATTATTGGTCGCTGTGAATGTTACTGTTTATTTCTCCACTGATTGTTGTAAAGTTATCACTGTCGGATGTGGAGGAGACGGGTTGGGGTACTTCTCTGTTATTGTATTGGTGGATTCGATGATTAATCTGCCTATTTCTCATATACTTTATTGATGATGTTAGATAACTGTTTTATCTTTCATTAAGACTATTGTCTGTGTAAAGACCCGTAAATCCGCGTCCTTTAGATTGACCATAAACCACACAGGTCTGATCCAAAAGTTGGAAATCCAAGAATACTTTAACTTTGGGCATACAACACATTAGAACAAATAATAGCAAACTTTTATAAGCATCATAATAAAGTTACATCAGAGTACAGAATATCAGAGTACATCGAATCATATTACAGTGGAAGATTAAATTACAATAACTTTAATACAATGCAGCGGAATAAATAAACTAATACAGAGGAAGACTACCAATGCTCTGGACACAGCTTTAAGCTTCGATCCAAAATCCTGCTTAAGTAATGAATATCTGCAAAGGAAGCTACTTGACTGCCTGTGTGGAAAAGAGGGCACCCGAGTTTGCAAGTGAAACAAACTACAGGTCAGTCATGGGACTGGTATAAGAAATCTTACTTAAGCTATCTAATAATAATAAGACTAATCATAGGACCATGCCGCTAACGCGAAACGGGTTTACTCCATTGGATTGCCAATGCATAAATAAAGTAAATCGTTAAAACAACGCAATGCTTTTTATAAAAATGAAACCATTATAAGACTCAAGTCCCATCACACAATGCAACGCAAACCGGAGGATAGAGTTTTACGTTAAAATGGTCAAAATATGCTTGATACGATAAAACGGATTTGATGTTATTATTAGTGTATATATGCTTTAAAACATTTCAATCATAATATATCAATCATAGATTGCATAGCTACCATATACTATGTCGCCGTACTAGTAATACAATTAAAAGCGCATGGGTCGTATTGGAAGTTGAATATCCATCATGAACTAAGGCAAAAGTTAGTCCTTACCGAATTCGAGACACTCTAGCCCGTGCCTCAGGATACCGTCGCAACCGCACCTGAATCTTCAAGGCCGATCCACAAATATATTAGTGGATTAATAATGCCTGAATAATACGTTCCCCGCCCTATGAGGCGTAAATAGAGCCACTAGGGACTCAAATAACCGAGGCGCCTCATTCCATCATCCACATAAGTAAAAAATGTCAGGCCTTGTAAAAACCATGACACCACTCCTAGCTAGAAAGAAACGTATGTCCTCCCTGCAGTCCTTACTCCCATTTCTGGTTTATACCGGGGTGTGAGGCTCGCGAAGTAACGCTACACAAAGCTATGCTATTTAAAGCTGTGCTTTGATCATCAACCACAAGGCTTTGCTTTTCAACAAAAGCCTTGATCATTTGCATCTTGGCATGCCACATTGACAATCCATACCATACCATTGATTTCTGCCAATATATAACCTCTGAGCTCATACGTCTTAGAGAAGGGCGTTAAGCAAGAGAATAAATTTTTCGCCACTACAGATATATATTTAGCAGAGATCAAGAATACAACATAAAGGAATACAATGTCAGAAATACATCCATTTACAAGTCCGTTCTGGGTCTGAATGAAACCGGAGGCACCTTATACCTTGCATATCTGAACGATCAACAATACGTTCAGACAACTACCACTGGAACCCTCTCAAGGCAGCAACTCCAAACAATGGCATCAGTAGCCGTCCATTCGATGTGAAGATTGTCGGTCTTCAATCACCGTCTTCATCTTTGACTTTTAATCGTCATAGTAATTATTCAGAATGGGTTAAACCCGGTCTTTCCGAATAACTCGCGTATTTTATAATTAAAAAACAAGTGCTATAAGAACACATTATATTCCAACTCAGAATATTCTTTTAATAAGATATCCACATTACTAGGGAAAAGGTTCCCGTTAATTTTATCAAAGATAAATCTTTAATTTCTATCCTTATTTACATCTAAATTGTAAACAAAATGTAACTTTTATTATAATGTTTTTATTTGCATCAGAACTGCACAAAAAATGCAATCTTTATTAAATGTTTTGTTTGTAACTACATTTGCAAACAAAAAATGCCACTTCTTCCTACGGTGTTTATTTGCATCTAAATATGCAAATAAAAATATACTCTTTTAACTACGATGTTTATTTGCATCTAAATATGCAAATAAAAATATAATCTTTTAACCACAATGTTTATTTGCATCTAAATATGCAAATAAAAATATAATCTTCTAATGTTTTGTTTTTAATTTATGGAGCCGGTTACGCATGATAGGGGATTCTTGCCATGTTGTTTGGTGGAGAATAGTGGGTTTTTACCCCTACATGTCCCTTGTTTATTAGGGTTGGTTATTACAGTCGAGAGGCTGGTCGTAAAACAAGGTGTCTGAGGGATCATCTGTATGTCACGGTGGGAGGTTGACCCACTATACGTATGTATCGTTACAATCTGACTCAAGGTTTTATTTTTCCCTCTTATTACCTTGGGTTGCTCATCAATTTTTGGATGGGTAGACTGAGTATCAGGTAACATGTAGTAGATCTTAGTCAGGACGATGCTGTAGAGCGATGACGAGCTAGAGGCTTACGTATTAGTTTTTCTACTATACATATCTAGTTGTTCCCGCTGTTATGTTTGATGTATGCAGCTCTGAGTGAACTGTAGTGGGGATGATTGTACTGATTCTAATGACATAATCCAGTCTGATGTATGGTTAATTTTTCACTATGATATGAAAGTTTAGATTCTATTCAATGATGTTTCACTATTATTGCCTGTTATATATGTTATATTATACTTTATCCATGCGCTGTGATTTATACGACAAGTTCCTCTTGTTATTTTATCCTAGTGATTGTACATAGCTGTCTAGCACATCTTTCAACGCATTATTCCTGATGTTAAGTGTAGTAGTTATGGGCGGTCGTCACGGTGGAAAATGCAAAACTTCACGTCTTCCCTTTTTCTTTTATGTACCTTTCCTAACTGTACTTGGATTCTTATTCAACTATTATACAAAGATTTCTTATCTTCCTACCCAAGCATAGTTTACATAAGAAAATTTTCTTTATTATAAATTTTCTTTTCTAACTTACTTTGGAAAATTCCATTTTTTTAATTCCCTACTTTTCTCAATTATCATATTTACTGTTTTGCTTTTGCGGTTGTCGTGTTTGTTTTCTTTTAGTTGTATCATCACCTTTTTCCTTAGCTTATTTAACTTAATCCATCGATCTAAGATTAATTTTAAATAGGCCTTCTAATTCTTTTAAAATTAAAATAGGAAAATAAACACACTACACAACTCTACCAAGGGCTAAGAATCCTATGACCACGTCCCCTGTGACAAAGAAAAGTCCAAACCACATGATCTAAACAACTTGTTTGCCCTCCACCATTTAGCAGTCACAACTAGCCCTTGGTGTGTACTAATAGTCTTTCCAAGTAATAACTAAGGCTATATAGTGCCTAACCACTCTACGGGAATTACTTTTAATCAAAAACAATTCTTGCTATCCACTTTAAAGCCTCAAAATATTCCCTGCCATTCCTAGGTACTAACCTTTACCTACTACATGATATAAAAACATTGTTTGGCTTCATCATTTCATTTTTCTTTCAAAATTTAAAAGCTTATAAACTTTTATCCTTTTTCATTAAAACTTTCTTTTGCTAAACCATAAAAATGACATTTCATAAAGAAAAACACAACTTTTTTTTCAAATCATAAAAACTGGAGTAGACAAGGACAACAATTTCTCAACTAATTTCATAACCGTTCATTATTACTACACTTGTTTAATTAGGTGCAAACATCTACTCTATTATAAACTTTTACAACTTATTTTATCCACCTACCAAAGTTTTTGTCAAAACGATTGTCAAAAAGTATTGCCAAAAAATAGAGACTTTCAAAATTTTCCTTACCGAAAATTTTAATTTTTGGCAAAATACAATCTTTTTATGTTATGCAATTTAATTCTTTATACTTTAAAACTAGCGAGCTATACATGCCTTTAATGTATACATTTCTATGGAATAATTGAATTATGATAAAAGTTTCATAAAAAACCAACGTTTCCAAAATACACCTCATTTTCCCCAAAACCCAATATGTACCTTTCAAATATGTCAATTACATATTTTTCTCAAACGTCTAAAATATCTCTTTTTGTTTCAAAAATTGTTTCTACACAATTTAACCAGTACATATTTTCAAATTGTAACCTTTTAAGGTCAAAACTAGAAAAACATAGCAAACTATTACCCAAAAGCTGTTAAAATTCCAAGTTCTTAAAAGTCAACAATGGGGCTAGACTTGAAGTGGGTTTCTAACTTACTTAGACCTCTCTAAATTATTCCCACAAACTCTCTCTCTCTCTCTCATATATATATATATATATATATATATATATATATATATATTCCTAATCCATTTTCTTTCCCACTTTATAAGGCTATAATGTCAAACCCACTAATTGAAACACTATCATTTCAGATAGTAATTATGGGATCCATCTTTTCCCTTACAAAACACATCGTACACTTTTCACCCAAACCAACTAAGGGTCTCAGAATTCCAAAACTATTCCTTTAGTGTATATAACTAATATCCCAACTCTTTCCTTATGGCGCTCTTCCTATTTAGTGGGTTCCTTTATGGATCTAGATTTATATATGTATAATATATTTATATTTTTTAAAATACAAATACGTTCACTCACTATCTATATAGGAATCCTAAACCTAAGCTCTGATACTAGATGTAACAACCTGAATTTCGACATACCGAATTTTTTCAAAAATCCAAATCTACCAAAGCTTGAGTCATCTTATCTGGTATCCTACAGAAAAGGCAGAGATAATAAATATATCAAAGCTCAGTAAACATCTCACAGCGGAATGGATAAAATATAATATAGTCAAATATAGCCTTACCAAGTAATAATACTGTCGAACCAGTATCCAAAGCTATCCTATATTTGCCACAAACCTAGCATGCGAGTGTGTTATGAGTGTTGGAGAATGGAGTTTGATGACAACAACCTTATTTAAATTATCATCATTAATTGACTATAAAATATATACTAACATCTCTATCTAGAATATATATACATATGCAGGATTTGTATACGTGACTTAAATACTAAAGACTGTACAGTTTTAGAGTTCCAAGAGATTCAGATTTCAAGAGAGATTCAAGACTCATGAGTTATAAAGTTTTCAAGAGTTCAAGACAAATATAATAATAAATTTTAGTTTATATGTAAGACCCTGAATGGCACTCCCTGTTCAAATACTGTTTTTCTAATTCTGATTTCCAAATTTCAAATTTTGATTTTCAGAATTCAAATTCAAATTTCAAATTGTTTTTCTATCTTACTTATGATTTCAAATACAAGTTTTTAAGTTTAATATATAAGTTTATATAAGTATTTTATAGTTATATAGTTTTAAACTCCAGTGTTCTTTATCATTTTATTGATTTCTACACTTCAACTTTGCCGATTTCTACTCTAATTATATAAAACTTCTTCTTTTCTCACTCTCCATCTACTACTCTCTTAATTGAAGTGCTATTGAAGAGTTATTGGGTTGTTGTAATCATTTGGGAAGTATTTGGAAAGGGTGCATTCCTTGGAACCCTGAAATCAAGGAATGGGGGTGGTGTTAACCTTGTAACCGTAGAATCAAGGGTGTTTGGAGCGCTTTTAACCTTGTAGCCGTGAAATCAAGAGTATTGTACCTGGATATTGATAATAATATAACTCTGCGCAATCGAGCATTGTGTGGGATTGGACATAGGAGTAATCCGAACCAGTATAAAATCCGGTGCGTTCTTTCCTTTTCTACACTTTATATTTGTCTGTTTCTGTATTTGTGTTTGATTTCATGTCTGTGATCATCTCTGTTGTGTGTGATTTATATAGTTGATCATTTAAGTTTAATATTTTCGTAAATTCCTTATAAACACTATTCACCCCCTGTAGTGTTAGTCTTGCCTTAAGATCCACATTCTACATTCCCTAACAATTGGTACCAGTGCATAGGTTTTCAAAAAGTTCATAATATAATTTTTGGAAATATTAAATGGAAATTTTTGAAATATTGTTGCATTGCATCAATGTTAAAAGAGTCTGCATTCAATTGTGTTGAAAATTCAAGTGATTTACTGAAGTGTTGTCCAAAACTAGAATAGATGTGTTATATGGCTATTGGAAATTCAAAATTAGAAAAGATAGGTGACATGGCTGTTGAAAATTCAAATTCTAAAATGGTGTGTTACATGGATACTGAGAATTCAAATTCTGGTGGACACATGGAAGAAATCAAAAATGAGAAATGGATATTGGATAGTTGTTGTTCAAGACAGATGATGGGAAACTTAGAATTACTAA
This sequence comes from Allium sativum, assembly GCA_030737875.1. Classification (NCBI taxonomy): domain Eukaryota; kingdom Viridiplantae; phylum Streptophyta; class Magnoliopsida; order Asparagales; family Amaryllidaceae; genus Allium; species Allium sativum. The sequence goes on from CM060910.1 coordinate 834,008,779, forward strand.
ATAATCCGGTATATGAAGATTGTGGAATGGTCAATTTCGGAGATAACTCTAAAGTATATATGGTTGGCATCAACAATGTCGGTAATTCTGAAGCTCCTACTGTTTCTGATGTTTTATTAGTTAGGAGTCTAAAACATAATTTACTAAGTATAAGTCAACTTTGCGATAAAGGCTATAAAATAAACTTTGAGAAAGATAAATGCTTTATAGAAGATATTAATTCAAACGTAATATTCGAAGGAGATAGAAATAAAAATATCTATATATTGAGTATGAAATCTCCAACGATAATCTATGTCGCATGGCCAATACAAGTGACCCTTGGATCTAGCATAATCGATTTGATCATATAAATTTCAAACACATCTCTAGGATTTCTAAATTATATTCAATTAGGGGATTACCTAAAATTAAATTTAAAGTTAATAATTTATGCTATCTTGTCAGTTCGGACAATTAAAAAGAAGTTCATTTAAATCAAAAGAGGAAATTACAACATTGAAACCACTAGAGTTAATTCATATGGACTTATTCGGTCCATCCCAAACCCAATCAATAAATTATAATAGATATGTGTACGTAATAGTCGATGATTTTTCTAGAGTTACTTGGACATTGTTTCTTAAAAATAAAAGTGATGCTTTTGATCAATTTAAAACTTTTGCTAAAAGAATTCAAAATTTATTACCTTTAAAAATCAAAACAACACGTAGTGACCACGGTGGAGAATTTGAAAATGAAAATTTTGAAATTTTTGTAATAAAAAGGGAATAACCCACAAATTTTCTTTTCCTAGAACCCCTCTAAATAATGGAGTAGTTGAACGGAAAAATAGGTTGATACAAGAGTGTGCGATAACTATGTTATCTGATAGTAATTTACCAAGAAATTTTTCTGCTAAGGCAGTAGCATCAGTTGGTTATATTTTAAATATAATTTCAATCAGACCCTTAACTCATAGAACACCATATGAACTTTTGTATAATAAGAAACCAAAAGTATCATATTTTAAAATATTTGGAAGTAAATCTTTTATTCTTAATACTAAAGAAAATTTAGATAAATTTGACTCGAAATCCGATAAAGGAATTTTTATTGGATATTCAGAGAGAAGTAAGGCATATAGAGTTTTTAATTCAAGAACCAATATTATAGAAGAAACATTAAATGTGTCCTTTAATAAAAATTATAAAAATATAACAAACCATTAGGAAGATGAAAATGAAAATGAGATAGATGAAACAAATAATGAAAATAATCAACCAAATAAAAGAATTATATTACTAAGACACCATCCTATAGAAAATATCTTTGGAGAAATTGAATCCGTTGTGAGGACATGAAACCAATTAAATAGTATGAGTAATTCAATGTTTATTTCAACTATTGAACCTAAGAATCCAAAGGAAGCATCATCCAATGATTCATGGATCCTTGCCATGCAAGAAGAATTGAATAAATTTACCAGGAATGATGTATGGGAACTTATTCCTAGACCATAGGAAAAAACGGTAATTGGAACTAAATGGGTATATAAAAATAAAATAAATAAGCATGATGAGGTCGTAAGAAATAAGACACGATTAGTAGCTCAAGGCTATACTCAAGAAGAAGGAATAAATTTTGATGAAACGTTTGCCCTCGTAGCAAGATTAGAAGCAATTAGGATACTATTAGCCTTTGCAAATCACAATAATTTCAGATTATATCAAATGGATGTTAAAGGTGCTTTTCTAAATGGATATGTTAAAAAAGATGTATATGTGGAGCAACCACCTATTTTTGAAGACGAAAAATTGCCAACCATGTATGTAGATTAAAGAAAGCATTATATGGATTAAAACAGGCTCTAAGAGCATGGTATGTTAGATGATTAAATTACCTATTTTAATCTAACTTCAAAATAGGTAAAATAGATAATACACTTTTTATTAAAAGAAATAATAACGATATACAATTAGTACAGATATATGTTGACGATATAATCTTTGGATCAATGAATAATAAAATGAATAAAGAATTTTCAGATATTATGACCCAAGAATTTGAGATGAGTCATATGGGAGAATTAACATTCTTCTTGGGCTTACAAAATTTTCAATTAAAGAATGGAATATTTATCAATCAAGAAAAATATGCAAGAGCTTTAATTAATAAATATTATTTAACAACAACTAATGGGAGACCAACACTAAAGGCAACTAATATAAAAGTAAAGATGATATATCAAAAGACGTTGATCAAAAATTATATAGAGATATGATAGGATCATTATTATATATAACCGCTAATAGACCATAAACAATGCATAATGTATGTCTTTGTGCAAGATATCAATCGCAATCTAAGGAAACACATTTAAAAGCCGTAAAAGGTATTCTAAGATATGTAAAACATAAATCAGATTTTGGATTATTTTATCCTAAGGATGATTCATTTGATTTAATTTCCTATTGTGATGCTGATTTGCAGGATGTAAATCCGATCGTAAAAGCACTAGTGGAACATGTCATTTCTTAGGGCATTCACTAGTTTCGTGGTTTAATAAAAAGCAAAATACAGTATCCTTGTCAACAACTGAAGCAGAATATATATCTGCTGCTTTGGCTTGTTCACAAGTAATATATATGCAAAAAACTTTAAAAGATTTTGGATTAAATATAAATAATTCACCAATAAACTGTGATAATACAAGCGCTATAAATATATCTAAAAATCCAACTCATCACTCAAGAACTAAACATATTGATATACGACATCATTTTCTAAGAGATAACATAAATAAAGAGAAAATTTCACTCAAATTCATAGAAAGAAAAACAAATAGTAGATATATTAATAGAACCATTAAACAAAGCAACGTTTACTAAATTTAGAAGAGAATTAGGTATTTGTCCATTAAGTGAACTAGAGTAATTATATATATTAATATATATAAGAATAACAATCAAAATCAGAAAAATAAAATCAAAATGCATGTATGTCGACATACATCTATCCTTATGTTGACATATAACTGCCATATATCAAAAATTAATTCCCACCATATGTTAGTTATAATATATATTTAAACTTTCCACTTCGAGTTTTCTTCTCCATTCTCTCATTCCGTTTCTGAAAAAACACAAAACTAAAATAGACCATGGCCTCCACCAATTATAATGACCAAATTAACCCCGAATCATCCGCTTGACCATCCGAAGGTCTATTTTAATTCTCTACTCATGCTTGTGTGTTAAAATTGGAAGAGAAAATGGAGTATGTTCGCCAAATGCTTGCCGAAATTCAAGTTCTACAAATTTGGATGAATCAAGAGCATATAAACAAGGAAAGATAATGAGATATCTACAAAAGTTTATTATGGATAATCAAGCAAATCCGATTATCATCGAAGATGATAATCCAACGGTGGAAGAGGAAGAAGAGGAAGAGATGATTGAAGAGGAGGAACAAGAAGAGGTACAAAATGATGGCATAGAGGAGGACGATCAAGTCATATGAGTTGGCGAAGTTTGTTTCAATCGAGAAGGGAATATAATTGAACAATATGGAGATTTTTATCTCCTTTACCCCAATTGTCCAATTCATAAGTCCCCTATCGTGAAGAATCATTAGACAATAGGTTTTTTCGTTTATTCGATGTAAAACGTACATAGTATTTTGTGATTTTCTGAAACATCATAACTTACTTTGGTTTATATTGTTTGAATTTTAAAACAACGATTAAATTGTTTACTTCTTACAATATTTGTTTCTCTTAGATTTAAGGACACTTATTAGAATAGTTATATATGAGTAGAATAAGGATATAGGCTTAAATTTAGGGGGAGTTGTGTATTATATAATCAAAGCATATATAGATAGATATAGGATTTAGGAGGAGTATATTTAGAATTTCTTTTTGATAATGACAAAGGGGGAGAAATTATAAAATAAGGACTAGTTTGACTTAGTTTAAGGGAGAGTATGTACGATTCATGATGACATGAGGAGTATTAGAAGAACCAGATCAGGTAATACAAACAGGTAATGAACAGGTATAAATACTTTATAAATCAAGGTTGTCATCATCAAGAAGGGGGAGATTGTTGGAGAATGGAGTTTTGATGACAACAACCTTATTTCAGTTATTATCATTAATTGATTATAAAATATATACTAACATCTCTATCTAGAATATATATATATATATATATATATATATATACACATATACATATCCAGGATTTATATACAAGACTTAAATATTGAAGACTGTACAGTTTTAGAGTTCCAAGAGATTCAGATTCCAAGAGAGATTCAAGACTCATGAGTTATCATGTTTTCAAGAATTCAAGAGTTCAAGACAAATATAGTGATAGAGTCTAGTTATATGTAAGACTCTGAATAACACTCCAGGTTCAAATTTTATTTTTCAAATTCCGATTTTCCAAATTATAATTCTAATTTCAAATTGTTTTTCTATATTACTTATGATTTCAAATATAAGTTTTAAGTTTAATATATAAGTTTATATAAGTATTATATAGTTATATAGTTTCATAGTTATATAGTGTTAAACTTTATGTTTATATAATATATTATTATGTTTTCACATGATTTTACACTTTAGGATACTCATTTATATCGCTAAGTTTTAATTCAAGAATTTCCAGATAATATATATAATCAAACATGTGAAAAATAAGTTTTAAAAATAAAAATTATGTATATATGTCAACATACATATATGGGTATGTCAACATACAACTTTCAGAAATTCAATATTCAAAGGAAGCGTTTTTTTTCACTATTTGTAACATTCCAGAAGCATTGCAACCTTTCGAATCTTATAAATAGGGGTTGATTTCAAATTTTTTCATATATCTTCTTCTCCATCTTCACCCCTCTTCATCCCACCATTATTATTTACCATTTTATTGATTTTTACACTTCTACTTTGCCGATTTCTACTCTAATTATATAAAACTTGTTCTTTTCTCACTTTCTATCCACTACTCTCTGAATTGAAGTGCTATTAAAGAGCTATAGTGCTACTGTAATCATTTGGGAAGGTTTTGGGAAAGGGTGTGTTCCTTGTAGCTCTGAGATCAAGGATAGGGTGCGGTGTTAACCTTGTAGTCGTAGAATCAAGGGTGTTTGGAGTGATGTTAACCTTTTAGCCATGAAATCAAGGGGATCTTACTTGGATATTGATAATAATAAAACTTTACACCATCCAGCGTTGCTTGGGACTAGACGTAGGAGTAATCCGAACCAGTATAAAATCCGGTGTGTTCTTTCCTTTCTTCATTTTATATTTCTCTATTTCTGTGTTTGTGTTTGATTCTATGTCTGTGATCATCTCTGTTGTGTGTGATTCATATAGTAGATCATTTAAGTTTAAGATTTTCGTAAAATCCTTATAAACACTATTCACCCCTTGTGTTAGTCTTGCCTTAAGATCTGCATTCTGCGTTCCCTAACAATGAGGAGGGGTTCAAAACACAAAAGTTTTGGTGACTGGAAAAATTATATATTCTAAAATAGCCTTGCATAAACTGTTCAGTTATGTTTTCTGATTTATTAGGTTATTTGGGTTAATAGCACTCAAGACCCTATATTCGCGTCGTACTCATTTACGTCCCATTAGATTAACCTAACATAGTATATATGTAACTATTTCCAACATATCAAGGTACTTCCTATAGTACCCTCCTCGCACGGTCTCCGCCGTCATGCAACGGAAGCGTATCCTACATTGAATGACGTATGAAAATCCAAATCATAACGCCATGTTACCACATAGAACCATCATCTTTATGCCGTGCAAGCATACAGAATAATGCCCTAATGTCTACGATACACCATTCGGTGCATGTACCCAGACCCTCACATATACATACTATCTAATGTACCTCGAGTCCCATAGTAGGGTTGCATCTAATGCACGAAACTCGATCGGAAGTTTTCCATATCTGTATTGGTCCGCTCAAATGACTTGTAGTACTGTTAACCTTGTTTTCTACATGGTTCAATAACATACACATGAAGCCATGGAAATTACCCAAGGACTCATCTAGACACTGTATCAAACATTATAAGTGCAAACAACCTGGAAGCACATTAGTGTCATAGTTAAACGAGCAGTCCTGGTCGAGCACCTCACTTGGCTGGTCGTGCAGGTCCGTACTGATCGCGCAAGTCATTCATAGTCGTGCACCAATTCTTGGTTGTGCACTATTCTAACTATGCATGCATATAGGGTCAGTTGAGCTGCTTCCATTCAAGGCGTGCACCATCAAGTTTGCTAGTCGAGCATCATGGAGCAAGCATAATCGAGAAGCTTTCCAGGTCAAGCACCTTCTTATATGCCAAAATACAAAGCAACTATATGATATAAAAGCGGATGGCAAAGTTATATAAAGTGGTCGGTCATTCTCTATGTAGATTAATAGATCATTATAAAAGGAATTTCCACGTGGACATCATGAATTGGCAATGACATGTTAGGGACATTACAACAAAGAGCAACTGCGAAATAAAGACAACATGTCATCATACAAGAGTAACGATGTGAATATGGTGCAAATAATTTGGAATATGTACCAATACGGGTCGATCACAAACCTTCCACGTGGCGCATTCACTCTTTAGGAATAATACAGGTCGCTCATATAATATGAAAGTGGGGCAGTCATATTTTCATTGAGTGGTTGAGCAACAAAATTTGCCACGTGGGTCGTGCATACTAATTTGGTCGCACAATATTTGGATCGTACATTGTGTTTGGCTCGCGCATGAATGTCCTACTCGTTTACAAAATCCCTGATCGTGCAATATTCTGCTTGTTCATTATTTCTGGTCAGTCGGGTTTACATGACAACTATGTACAGCTGGCTCCAACTGTCCAGTGGCATTTTCGTAAATATATTTATGACTGGCCCAAACCCTGCACACCATAATAACAACACTGCCACTACCCCCAATGTACACCTATAAATATCCTACTTCTCCACCATTCAAAGGACCGATTTTTCCAACTCTAAGGGCTACCCAAATCATTTCTCCACACTCTCAAACACTCCAAGCTCCATTAATGGCTTCTCAAGCTCACTCCATCTTCCTTCAATAGCAAATGGATCAAATCTTCTCCAAACTCCATTAGAAATCTCTCAAACTCAATCTACGTGATACCATTAACTCTCTCCAAAGCCTAGATCCAACACAAAATCGTCATGGATCCGGTGAAGATCATCTAAGTATCTAAGTGGTTATACATCTACAAAACTACCATCACAAATCAAAAGATCTCACGATTCCTTCGCAAATCCAAGTGAAATCTAGTGTGAAAAGAGAGAAAATAGTAGAAGATCATTACTAAAGAGAGAAATGAGAGATATTAGTGAATTCATGTACTTTGTAAATCCAAAAGAGATAATGAAAAGTGCTTCCATAGTGGACGTAGGTCTAAATTGACCGAACCACTCTAAAAATTCTTTGTTCCTTAATTTTCTGCTCTTTATTTTGTGCTTGTGGCTCCATAATCTCAAATAATATCGTTTAGTGAAGTGCTCTAAAAGCACCTTTGGTGTTGAGGTCAAATTTTGATTACAACGTTTGGCGCCCACCGTGGGGCTACGTTCACACTTCTCTCAAAATTAAGAGCTTTGCATTGAAGTTCCAAGCCTGCTTCTATTATAGATTCTCCAAATCTTAGATCTGGGACGAATTCTCTCTGAAATTCAAAGCTTTAACCGAAATAATGGCTAAATCTAAGAAAACTGCAAGTAAAAACGTTGGAGCATCCCACAACGTGGCCGATGAAGCTACATCACTTACTAATCGCTTTGATATTTGCCAAAGCTCGACAGGCAGAGCCAGAGTAACTAGGGATGAATTAAACGCTGCTATCATGAATTTTAATGAACGTATGGAAACCCCTACTAAAACTTTAATGGATGATAATCAAGCTCTTATCAACAAGATGAATGCTCTTCTGAATTCGCAAGCAAATTTCGCTTCTCCTCAAAGAGTTGATTCGGAAAAGCATGGTAAAGCTACAAGGATTTCCGCTAATGTTGTTGAAGATGTCTCCGCCACTTCTCAAACTAATAATCCGAATATCGGCCAAGCTCCGAGAGTTGTTGTATCTCGAGAAGAGTTCAATAGTGTTGTGGCCAGTTTATATCTAAAAGTTGATGCTTCAAATGATATGTCGTTAAACCAACTCTATGCTCTCAAAGTCGCTCAAACTGACCTTGCAAACTATCTAACGAACATTGGTTTGGAAGGGAACGCGCATTCCTCTATTTCAAATCTTACCAAAAAGTATAATTCCCACGGTAAAGGAAAAAATGAACCTAAGTGTACTTTATTCCCCATCCATCGGGAAGACAATAAGAAGAATGTCACGGGGCATAAGAGGGAAAACAAGGATGAAGGAAAAGAAGAGAATAATACCAAGATATTCTACTTTATCAAACTCGAAGAGTTAACTCCTCTAAATGATTCTCCAGAGAACATATTCTTTGCTAAAAATGATGTAGAATATTTTCTAGAACCACCAACATTGAAAATCTCAAACAAAGCTGCGTCGTCCGGAAGATTCTTCCACTACCATAATTAGCCCGGCCACCGAACTAATGATTGTAGATATCTAAAAAGCTCAATTGAGGTATTGGTTAAAAAGAACAAGCTACAATAATATGTCAGGAAATCGCATGCAATAAATTCTCTTCCAACTTCCCAGGGGAAAATCGTAACCACCAATCGACTGGGATCAGATGGAAAGGCTCCAATAACAAATAGTTTTTACTCAGCCGGTAAAAGCTGGGAGAAGATGCAAAGCTACGCAAATGCTCAGAAGTAAAGTCCTACGGAAGCAATGATTTATACGAAATTAATAGCTCATATTCATCTAATTATCATCAGGCAATTCCATACCAAAGCTCAGTAAAGCTAGTGTTGCAGTATTTGAGCCTAACTGGCAAGGGTCATATGTCATCAATCAAAAGTTTCTAGATGGCATCAACATATTGTCAACCCTTAACGGAGTTTCAATACCAAGAAGCTGGAATAACGACCGCATGTATCAACATTCTGCATAAGAGCACTATTCAGTCCTTATGAAAAATTGATATACTTTCTTTTACAAATATAAACCTCCCTTGGAAAAGGAGCGATTGTAACAGAATATCATATCTAGTATTAAGAGCATATCTGCCTGAATAGATTCCTTGCTTGCAAAACTTTATGTCAAATCAAAATTTGCATAAAATATGATTTCATATTATAGGCTATCTATCGAGCGCTTGTTCCTTTAGAATCTAACAAAACATAGTGACCCCAATAACGGTAGTTCGAATGCCAAAGGCTGTAAATATCAACATGCACTAATGCAAAAATAGAAAAACACCGCCTTGGAAAGTGAATAGGGAGAGTTGCAAAGATTTAAACAATGAACAAGCGCCATGACAAACAAATGAGAGGGTTGTAACTTTAATCGAAGGGGCACTTCCCCAGGTGAGAGGATCAAAACCCCAGTTCCTAAACTGAGATGGCCTGCCAAGTTAAGCATCCGACAAAGGAATTGGTGCCAGCCCCATGAAACGATACAACAGCCGTCCAATTAACTTGCGTAGTGTCTGAATATCTCAAATACGATGGGTGTTGGACATTAACCAATTAACTCGCGTAGTGTTTGAATACCTCAGATGCGATGGGTGTTGGACATTAACCAATTAACTCGCGTAGTGTCTGAATATCTCAGATGCAATGGGTGTAGGACATTAACCAATTAACTCGCGTAGTGTCTGAATATCTCAGATGCGATGGGTGTTGGACATTACCAATTAGCTCACGTAGTGTTTGAATATCTCAGATGCGATGGGTGTTGGACATTAACCAATTAACTCGCGTAATGTCTGAAAATCTCAGACGTGACGGGTATTGGACATTAACCAATTAACTCGCGTAGTGTCTTAATATCTTAGATACGACGAGTGTTGGACATTAAGCAATTAACTCGCGTAATGTCTGAACATCTCAGACGCGACGGGTGTTGGACATTAACCAATTAACTCGCGTAGCTTTTGAATATCTTAAATGCGATGGGTGTTGCACATTAACCGATTAACTCACGTAGTGTCTGAATATCTCAGATGCGATGGGTATTGGACATTAACCAATTAACTCGCGTAATGTCTGAACATATCAGACGCGATGCGTGTTGGATATTAACCAATTAACTCACGTAACGTCTAAACATCTCAGATGTGATGGGTGTTGGACATTAACCAGCTCACTTACGTAGTGTCATAATACCCCAGACGCGGCAAGTGTTATACTTTAGCCCAAGCAGGGGCATGAAATTCAAAGTCCATCCCAAGTGGAGGCATAACAACAAAAGTCCTTTTCATAGAAAGGACAAGTTCTCCATAGCAGAGATCAACGATACTCAGTTTCTATCATGTCGATTCAGTCGGCAGGAGAAGACGAACATAGGATTATAAATGACCTCTTCATAATAGGGGATCCAATTGAGTCTTCGATGTCAGAACTGATCAACAAAGAAGACGAACATTGAGCACCAAAATACTTTCCACAGTGAAGGATAAGGACTTCCTAGACAGGGGCACAAATATCCAAGACTTCTCCAAAAGGAAGAAGAAAATAAATTACAGATACGTATTTCCCAAATGTGAAATGTCGTACACCGTCATATAAGTCGTTAAAATAATGACACTTGAAATCCACAGCCAACTTTTATCGATTAGTTGATCTTAAGTGTTAACGTGAATTCAAATTAGAATGTCGCGTTTGCACAAGTAATATTCGACAGGTTATAAATCATTGAATAAAACAATTCTATGTGGACACTTCATTCAATCCAAAATGAAAAGTTGTCGTAATTAAAAAAATTAACTGACTAATCTATTATCGATATGGTCAGTCAATAGCAAAATATTTGCCCAAAAACATGCAATGTTTTTCTGCTATTACAGAATAGGACATAACACTAAAAAAGCATGTTTGAGTTCAAATCGTCACCAACAAGCTCTTAAGTGCTTGACATTCAAAACTTGGCGTGTTAGAGGTTAAAAAATCTGACGAGCCGAGATTAAAAGCACGCAAAATTCTTTCAACAAGTTTCAATCCAAGATGCAACAAACAAAAGCGTCAAAGGTTATGTGCAAATTAACAGGCATAATAAGCTACATTCAAAAGAATAGAACTTCACAAAGTTTGATACCAGATGATGATGCAACCAGACCCGACATTTAAGCTTTGTTGACTCATTAAGAGAAAAGTCCCATGACCCATCAATGTTGTCCTATATTGATCCAGTGGTTAGAATTCATTCCGATCCAGCAACAACGAATGTTAACAGTCCGTCGATATAGTTGACACAAAGTATCGTAATCATGTTCATTTCGAAGCCCATGCTATCTTCGATAACACAAACTTCGAGGGGCAAATGTTAACCCTGTTATCTACATGGTTCAATAACATACACATGAAGCCATGAAAATTACCCAACAGCTCATTCAAACATTGTATCACACTATAATTGCAAACAACCAGGAAGCACATTAGTGCCATAGTTGAACGAGCAGTCCTGGTCGAGCACCTCACTTGGCTGGTCGTGCAGGTCCATACTGATCGCGGAAGTCATTCCTGGTCATGCACTATTCTGACTATGCATGCATTTAGGGTCGGTTGAGCTACTTGCACTCAGGGCATGCATCATTAAGTTGGCTGGTCGGGCGTCGTGGACCAAGTGCGATCGAGCAGCTTTCTAGGTCGAGAACCTTCTTATATGCCAATATACAAAGCAGCTATATAATATAAAAGCAGATGGCAAAGTTATATAAAGTGGTCGGTCATTCTCTACGTAGATTAACATATCAGTGTAAAAGGAATTGCCACGTGGACATCTTGAATTGGCAATGACATGTTGGCCACATTACAACAAAGAGCAACTGCGAAATAAAGACAACATGTCATCATACAAGAGTGATGACGTGAATATGGTGCAAATAATTTGGAATATGTACCAATACGTGTCGGTCACAAACCTTCCACGTGGCACGTTCACTCTTTAGAAATAATACAGGTCGCTCATATAATATGAAAGTGAGGCGGTCATATTTTCATTGAGTGGTTGAGCAGCAGAACTTGCCACATGGGCCATGCATACTAATCTGGTTGCACAGTATTTGGATCGTACATTGTGTTTGGCCCGCAATGAATTTCCTACTTGTTCACAAAAGCACTGGTCGTGCAATATTCTGCTCATTCATTATTTCTGGTCGGTCGGGCTTACATGAAAGCTGTGTACATCTGGATCCAACCGTCCAGTGGCATTTTCATAAATATATTTATGACCGACCCAAACCCTGCACACCATAATTACAACACTGCCACTACCCCTAAACTACACCTATAAATAACCCACTTCTCCACCATTTAAAGGACCGATTTTTCCACCCCGAAGGGCTGCCCAAATCATTACTCCACCAATCTCAAACACTCCAAGCTCCATTAATGGTTTCTCAAGCTCACTTCATCTTCCTTCAACAACAAATGGATTAAATCTTCTCCAAACTCCATTAGAAATCTCTCATACTCAATCTAAGTGATCTCCAACTACCATTAACTCTTTCCAAAGCCTAGACCCAACACAAGATCATCATGGATTTGGTGAAGATCATCTAAGTGTCTAAGTGGTCAAATACTGTACAACCCGAATTCCGATAGACTGGTTTTTTTTTAAATTCTAATCTATCGAAACTCGTGTTGGTTTGCTCTGGTATCCTGTAGACAGAGACATAAAATATGTCAGATCCTAGAAAAATATCTCACACTGGAATGGATAAAATATAATATAATCAATGTATAGCCTTATCGTATTAATAAGACTGCCTAACCAGTATCCAAAGCTATCATGTGTCTGCCACAAATATAACATGCCAGTATGTTTTGAGAAGGGGGTCAGAACACAAGTTCAGGTGACTGGATTTAAACTATACACTTTTGGATAATCCTACATATACCGTTCAATCACATTTTCATATTTATTAGGTTACTTGGGTTAACAGCACTCAAGGCTTACACACACGTCATACCCATTTACTTCCCAGGGGATTAACCTAATACAGTTATATGTAGCTACCCCTCAAGATTAAGTACACCCCATGGTACCCCACTTGCACGGTCTCCACCGTAATGCCACAGAAGTGAACGCAATCCCTCATCCTACGTCGGAGTGACGTGTGGATCTCTACATAACAATGTTAAGTTCCGCATATATCTGCCATTACTTATGATACGTAAGCGTACAGGCTCCCACCTTTGATCTAATATAATTCCATACCAGAGTAATGCCCTCAAGTCTACGATACACCAACCAAAGCATACATAATGTATCTAGACTTTCCCACGTACATATCATCAATCGTATTCGATGCCTTAACCGCACATAATGTGCACTGAGTTCCGTGGTAGGGCTATATAAGAAATACAGGACTCGGTCGGGAGATTTTCCATATCTCTACATGCCCGCCTTTAAGAGCCTCAAAATACAGATATTCCTAGGGTCTATTTTTCATGGTGGCTATGGCCCCACCTCGGCCCCTCCCTCAGCTAGTAAAGACTACAAGAGCTAAGCGACTTGCCCCTAACAAACAATCTAAACATCTAGTTAGTGTCTCCTCTTAACCACCGTACCCCGATAGTGAAAGGTGAATGGTCTATGAGGTTTAGCTCTAGTCTTTTCGCATCCCACTTGCTACCCGATGACGGATATTCGACGATCTACTATCCTTGTTGGCCCTGACCTCTGCCTCCTAGTTGAGGCGACCATCAAATCATCCTAGTGTCACCTCATCACAACATTCTAACTGCAAGGCTACTTTAGCAGTCAAGGCCCACCCAACTGGTAGTAACACGCAGACCCAACCTCTTCGAGCACAGCCTAAACATCTGCTACCACACAGAGGACTACCAGAAGCACCTTATGTATCTCAGGATGCCGCGTGCTTCCCCTTCCTGTCCTTTGGAGCCGACAGAATAATCAAATGATCATGTGATCCGTTCGTGCCTCATGACAGCATGATGATCTACCCATTGGGTTATTCACCCTCAAACGTGGGGACTAGTCCAAGCGCCTCATTTTAATATGTTATTAGACCATATGTCTAAACATTCCTTTATGCGCTTGCTTTATCTCATCAGGTTTCCATTTAACTTGGTTGTTCCCATTCACATTGACTTCTTATTCAAGTTACCAAGTTCCTCTTGCTTATTAATTTCAGTCATATAAATTAACCCATTTAAGTTTATTAATAAGCCCATAACATGTTATTCTCTAGATTGTGATCCAAGGTCTGTAATACACAATCCCTTTATATTCTTGTTTGATTTCAAGGTTACCATAACATGTTGTACTTAATATATAATTAAGTATATCTCAATTCACATGTTTTTTATTTAACATGTCACTTATCATTTATGATTAAATATAACTTATTTCATTTCATAAGTTGTCTCATTCTTTTTATTTAATCATAACCTTATGCTGTCACTATAAATTATCGTTGTTTACTTATTAACTTAGTTCTCTTAACTAAGGTTTACTAGTAAGTCTTCTTTCCATTTATTATAACCTAGGTTATAATTTCCTCTTGTCCCTCGGATAAGCCTTAACATGTTATTCTTATCAGCATATTTCAAATTTCTAAGTTTTCAAATTACTTAATTTATAATTAAGTACAACTTCTTTCATTTCATAAATTTTCCCCCATTTGCTAGTTACTTAATTTACAATTAAATACCATTTTTCTCATTACACAAGTTATCTCATATTCTCACCAGTTTATTATAACCTAAGTTATAATATCCACTTGTCCCTGGACAAGTCTACCTATTATATAACATTCTCATTAATGTAATTTATTTATAATAGGTTATTATCATTCCCCGTTCATTCCCTTTCCTTTACTATTATAATTATCTTTCACTCAATTACATTTATTTCCATTAATTACAATTAATGATGTTTATCAGCCCTGCTGTATATATATATATATATATATATGTATATATTTATGCATTAGACCTCTCACATTAAGCCTACACTTGTGGATGCTAGATTTGCCGGGCGGTTCCAGGCAATCTTCTACCAAAAGTTGACTTAACCTCGTGTCATAGCACCACTGCATGTTTTATTTATGCACTTAGGCCCATCACATTAGATTTACCACTTGTGGATTATAACGACCCGTATTCTACGCATCGAAGGATCGTAGAATATTTATTTCTTTCACATACGGAGTCACATAGTCATGTAACTTTGGGAGGCGACTATTGGGTTCATTTCCCATGTTCATGATTTTTGCTGATTTTTAAATGACCGTTTTGCTCCTAGCTGATCTTGTTTTGGCCATAACTTTTAATTGGTAAGGAGTTCTAACCTGAAACCACTTCCATTAGATTTGGATGATGGTTTACCTTTTCGTAGAGTGGTCACATTAGCCAAACGGACTCACCGTTTGGGAGATATGGTTGAAACAAGGTTTAGAAGGTGAAAAACAGCTTAACCAGGCCTAATTTGGGTGATTAGCAAGAGGGCCCATAACCCCATTTCGGGATTAGGGTTATGGGGAGGCTGAGAACAGTAGGAAAACGAATTTTATTTCATTTTTCAGCTGCCTAAAACATTTCTCTAACCCTAGCCATGGCCTCCACCTTCTAATTTCATCCCAAATCGCTCCTAATCGCTTTCTAATTGAAGATTAAGCTAAGCTACATCAAATCAAGGCAAATTAGCATCAAATTGGGAATAGAGCTGCAGTGTTGCATAGAGATTCAACCCAAATCTGATAATATTTCAGATCTACAGTTTTTTTGTGGCCAAGGTGAGTGATTTGCGTTGTTTTTCACCAACTACGACTAATTAGGGGTGATTAGTGATAATTAGCGAAATTATGGCTCAGAAAATTCTGGAAAAATTTGTAAAATTCTAAAACATTATTTTATGACACTGATAAAAATTTGAGTTAATTTCGACTAAATTTTCTAATCCTATTGTTAAAACAAGCTTAAGGGAATTAAGGGGAAACATGGGTTTTTGGGGTATGTTTGATCTTAAATGGCCTATATGCTTGGTGTTTTGACCTTGTTGATTTATCCTATATGTTACTACCACTGTTTGGATGGTTATATGATTGATTAGTAAAGTTAGAATGGTTGAAAACGTCGTCGTATGGCGAGAATGGACGATATAAGCTCGCTGGAAAAACTGCAGAGATCCGGATCGGATGTAGGAAAGGGGTTCGGATCAGATAGGATTGGTCGAACCAAACCGACACCAGAGACATGGAATTCAAACGGAATCGGGGTCCAGGCAGAAGAAGAGTATGGCAACAAAGGAAGGTCACTAGCTTGGAGTTGGAATTGGAGTGAAGATCCGAACCGAACTGAGATCCATGAGCACCGAACCGAACATGGGACGTTGGACTGGAATGAGGTGAAGTACAAGAGCCGAACCAATAGATACGAACCAAACCCAGGCAGAAGACATCCGAACCAAACCGAGCCAGAAGGGGAGCACCGAACCAAACCGCACCCAGGAGCATACTAGAAAGCATTGGACCGAACCGAACAGATGGTGAGTGAAGCATTATGCATATTCGAACCGAATCAGACATGTGCTATTATTACTACGCGACGAATTTTCTGAAGACCAACTCCAATTCGACCAAAACCCGAGATGCAATGGAAGTCCAGATAGGAGGTCATTACTCAGGATCCAATTGGGAACGAATGAGTTAACTTCATGGGTTAGGCTTTGCTGCGGGACATGTGCTAAGGGGTTATCGATGTCTGTAACTTTGGATCACTATGGAGTATGGGGTATGTGGACGGATTCAGGGCCACAATGGCCTAGGTAGGACTATTGGCTATGGACCAATGAAGTGTGGTCATTTGTAAGGATTTAGTCATGACACCATGGGTCAAGCTTGGTGGTAGCAATAGTTATACAAGTTGGACTCCGTCACTACCTCGATGGGTCTAGTGATCAAAGTGGTGGATATCGTATGCTTTACGCACTGAGTGAGAGATGTGAGGATGGTTGTTATGTTTGATTATTTGACATCATTATGACATACACACCCCCACCCCCGTATCCTTTACACCATATGTTAGTGGCACCTTAGAGTATTGTACGGTATGTTGTGCTAACTTTTTGGTTGCAGGTCCAGGTTCAGGTACGGTTCAGTATACCTGTTATTGTTCTGTTTTGCTGCTTATCGCTCATACCAGACTTTTGTCTGACCCAGAGTTTTATGTCTCTTCTTATTACTCTGGGTGCTCTTAAACGGGAAGACTAGAGATAGGTTAGGTGGTATGCACGCGTGGTTGTACCAGAGACGAGCAAGAGGCTTCCACGTATGATAAATATAGATATTCTCCCTGTGTCGCTGTTGGTCACTACATTGGGCATTAGTAGTGTACCTTTCTTATTTTTGTTTTATAGACAGTTTGAAAAGTTGTAATAATGATGATGTGGAACATAAGATGTATTTTGAGTTCTCCGCTGCTATCATGGTTTAGTTTTCACCTTATGCACTTTCTCACCTGTTTTATGTCAAGTATGTTATTATTACATTTTATTCCATGCACTGTGAGACATTCTACAGGTTCCTTGCTTGTTCAAATCCCCTTCTTTCCTTTCTTTGGCAACCGTTCTGTGCTGGTTGGACATCGACACAGCGCACTTTCATTGGAAATGTCGGCTGGTGCGGGGCGGGCCGTCACACTTGGTATCAGAGCTCTAGGTTGCGTAGTTAACCTAGGGAAAGACAACAAGGAGAGATAATAGGTATATGAGAGCACGTATTTGTGATTATTTTTGTTTTCAAAAGCTATATATATACTATTAGTACAACTAAGGATGAAGTCGCACTGCACTGACACCACAAAGATGATGGTTAATCGTTTCTCTTTACAGATTGAATGATGAGCCGATATACGAGGGGTGCTGGTAGAGGAGCCAATAATGGGAATGCTCCTAACATTAGGACTATGTTCACTGACTTCATGAGAGAGATGCTTAAAAATGTGCCAGGAGCAGTTCCCAATGCTGCAAATGGTGGTGGTGCAGCGGTGCAGGCGCCTAGGACCGATTTCGCCCAGATATGCAAGGATCACACTAGCCTTGGTGGGAAGCAATTCCACGAAACGGAATCGGCTACAGAAGTTCAGGATTGGTTGGATAGCTGTGAGCGTATCTTCGAAGACTTGGGTATCGAGGATGCGATGTAAAGGAAGCTAGCATCCCATCAGCTGCACGGGCGGGCAATGAATTGGTGGAATGCTATTAAGGCGGCTACTCCAGGGGATCAAGTTACTTAGGATCAGTTTAAGGCCCAATTCAGTAATAAGTTTATCCCAACTACTCAGAAATTAGAATTGTTTAGGAAGTTCTTGGAGTTTAAGCAGAATGGTTGGGCAGTCTTGGAGTATATTGCAGAGTTTGATACTTTGTCGAAGTAGGGATTATCCCTTATCGATACTGCCGAGAAAAAGAACGAGAAGTTCATAACTGGTTTGGATGAGTACTTGGGGGAAAGGCTTATTAACCACATCAATGAGATGTTTGAATCGATTGTGGAGAAAGCTTTGAGATCAGAGAGTCTATACCCTAAGTTGAAGACTGAGGTTGCATCTACAGAGGAGCCAAAGCCGCAAGCAAGCGGTGGAGGCAAGAATGGTACTCAGAATAAGACAAAGCAGAATCAGACCAAGGATGGCTAGAAGAAAAAGAATAAGAAAGATGTTGAGTGCTTTAGTTGTGGTAAGAAGGGCCACTATGGCAAAGAATGTCGGGCCAAGCCAGCGGATAGGAAGCGCTTCAACTGTGGCCAAGTGGGACATCAAAAGGATAAGTGTCCGCAACCCCCTAAAGAAAAACAGATTGTGAAAGCATATGCTGTCAATGTTGTTCCTTCATCGAATGCCTCAACTACGGCGGAGAAAGGAAAGAATGTCGTCATTCAAGGTATGCTTTCTATTTATGATGTTCCTGTTCGAGTGTTGTTTGATATCAGAGTTTCCGTTCCTTCATATCTAGTGACCTGGTAGATAGGTTGGGATTGGATCCCGAGATAGTCGATAGACCTTTAGCAGTTATGAACCCGATTGGTGGTTCAACTAGCCTTAGCATAATTTGTCGTAATGTGGTCTTATCGAGTCATGGATGCATGTTTGTTTGTGATTGCTTTGTTTTGGGCTTTACTGGGTTTGGCAATATTTTGGGAGTCGATTGGCTCCAAAGATACGGGGTGGTGGTAGACTGTGAGGGCTTTTTGGTGACAGTTAGAGTGGATGATGGGCGGAGGGTAGTGTTTGGTGGTCTACCTAGTGATGGGGTAATGGTTAGTTTTCTAAATTCCCTCGACATCCCGCATGATGAGTTGTCAGATGTGCCCGTGGCTGGTGTAACGACCCGCATTTTTCAGTCGAATAATTTATTAATTTAATTATTTAAAATAATGGTTAGGTAATTTAAATTTTGCTTAATTAAATAATATTGAATATTTAATTAAAATAATAATTATATAATATATTTAATTCAGAAATAATCAAAAATAGTGGAATTCACAATATAGTGTGAATTGGATTATTTAAAATATATAGTTCAGTTTAGAGTTGAATTATATGAACAAATATATTCAATCAACGACAGTTGAACGTATAGTTTATAATATAATTATAAACGAGTGCGTAACGGCGCGGCAGTTCGCTATTTGGCGATTTGAACTTCAACTGAATGTACAGAGTCCGTTTTAAATCGGATTTCTGTGAAATAAGAAACATTAGGAGTTGGTGGAGTATATTTTTCTAGTGGTAGAGAAAAATCGGGATTTCGTCGTGTAGATTTTGATATATGGCCAAATCAAATTTTAGAAAAGTCGCTATGGAATTCCTTTATAATTTATAAAGGAATTATTTATATTTTATAAAAGGAATTTAATATAAATTGAATATCGAATTAACTAGGGATTTGAAATATCAAGTTAGAAATCTATATAGGATTATTCTGGAGCTGTATGGTATCCCACTGTGAATATATATATGATAATATTTATTTTTTTAAATAAATTTAATTGTTTTTAAATATATTTATATTTTTAAAAGGGTTATTTAGAGCTTTAAAAATATCCAGTTTTGCGAACGAAGTCGAAATTCGACGAAACTAATTTTGTTGGATCCGCAATATTAAATTATTGCTAGATTTCAATTTCAGTGATTTTTAGAGTCAGTATGTGACCGTACAGATTTTTAATATGAAAAAAACAGTTGATATTTTGACGGTTAAAAATATGCTGTGTGAGCAAACAGAGTCGGAATTCGACGAAACCAGTTTCGTTGGGACCGTAATGTCAAACTGAAACTGCATGTCAATTTTCGTGATTTTTGGTTATTGTATGTGATCATAAGGATTTTTAACAATAAAAATAAATAACGTTCCAATATAAATTAATATAATAATCGAATATTAAATATTATTTATATCCTATAAGTACGCAGTTTCCTTCTAACCCTAAGATTCAATTCATCCTTTGGTCAACAATAAAAGGCGCCGCATGTTTTCTTTTCCTTCAACAAAGTTCGATCCTTTGGAAAATCAAAGGAAATCAAAATAAAATACCTTAAATCATGGGATATATATATTTGAATTCATATACAGCTTCTCTTCATTTTGATATCACTTTTGTGAGTTGCGACGTCAGTTTGGGAATACCGGAAAGCGCATATTGACCTATGGTTTGGGTTATCTGGAAAAGGAGACGCCGATGCACTAAAATAGTATTGTTTTGAGATTATTGAGGTCGTTTAGCACTTGCGTGTCGAGTTTGGGCAGAATCGGTGGTGAGTATTGTCGGTACTGTTACCGTACAGTCCGAGGTCGCAACTAACATGATGGGTGCGAGTGCTTCAACGTGGGAATGGGGTGAAGTAGTTCGAGATTAGGAGTATGATGATGGCCTCGGCTTGGAGTTTAGTGGCACGGAGAAGGAGTTGTGAGGGGTTGAGTAATCAGAAATGGCGGAGGTGTTTTTCCTGAGTCGCGATGAACAGTTCGGGGAAGAAGGAGTGTTGGGTTGGCGGGCTGGCATTTCTAAATGGGCTGAGAATTTAAAAAGGGGGTAAGGCCCATTTATAATTAGATTTAAGTCTATTTTAATTTATATTATATACATGAACTTGTAAAATGAATAACAAATCCATACGATATCAGAATTGGACGAAATAAGATCCGTTGGGATCATACGGACGGTGGCTACGTAAAGGGATTGACGGGGAGCGAAGCGAAGCACGTTACAATTTTTGGTGAAATAAATTGTTTGAATCAAATCGACGAAAATTATCGTTATTTAACGATGATAGTCCAATGTGAGTAAAACTCACCAACTCTGAACAGTTATATTTTTATAACGTATTTTTAGAACTTTTAATCATCTATTGATTGTTGTGTGTTAACTGTTTGGTTGAACTACTAAGTGATTGGATGAAATTATAGATAACGATATATATATATATATATATATATATATATCGTTAATCAAATATTGATTCTGTTGAGCAGAATATTTCATATTGAAATGAAATTGATGTTAATTATATTGTTTAACATCTGTGATGCAGGGAAACAGGTTTGAGGGACCCAACTGGGTTCCTCAATATTTATAATACTACTTTGTTTCATATATTGTGATATACGATGTAATATATAATCTGTTGTTAATTATATGTGTTTGAATGATATTGATCATTGTGATTTGGTATTTTAAATACCGTAAGAATACTGGGATGTGAAAAGGGGATTTTCAAAGTATATTTTGAAAATAAATTATTATATAGGATTTTATATATAAAAGGAAAAGGATTTTATAAAAGGAGATAATTATAAAATCAAAGAGTTGAAAAGGAAAACGATTTGTAAAAAAAATATAAAGGAAATTATTTGTAAAACAAGGATAAGGGAAAATATTTGTAAACCAAATGTGAAAATGGAATATTTAATTGTTAAACAAATAAAATAGAGATATTTGTAAACCATTTACAAATAGAATTAAAAAGGAATTTATTTGGTAAATAAATAAAGTGTAAAAGGAAATATTTATTTGTAAAATAAATATGATATTGAATAAAGGAATATTTATTTGTTAAATAAATGGGGAAGATAAAAGGAATATTTATTTGTTAAACAAATAGGGAAGATAAAAGAAATATTTATTTGTTAAATAAATAGAATTGAAAGGGAATAGCTATTTGTTAAGTAAACAAATAGAAAAGGAATTAATTGTGTAAACAAACAGAAAAGGAATTAAAAAGGAGTTAATTCAAAGGAATAAATCAGTTTGAGTTAACCAGTTAGAGTTAACCAGTTAGAGTTAAATCAGTTAGAGTTAACCAGTTAGAGTTAATCAGTTAGAGTTAACCAGTTAGAGTTAATCATTTAGAGTTAACCAGTTAGAGTTAATCAGTTAGAGTTAACCAGTTAGAGTTAACCAGTTAGAATAAATCAGTTGGAGTTAATCAGTTAGAGTTGACCAGTTAGAGTTAACTAGCTACAGTTATTCAAATGGTGTTAATCAAGTTGAGTTAATTAAGATGAGTTAATCAAACCGAGTTAATCCAAATGAGTTAATCCAAAGGAGTTAGTCGAATATTGGTTATTTGAATAGAGTTAAAGGAGTATCGAATATTAGTTATTCGAATAAATCTAAAAGGAGTTAATCGATGTTAGTTTAATCGGAAGGAGTTAATCGATGTTAGTTTAATCGAAAGGAGTTAATCGATGTTAGTGTAATCGAAAGGAGTTAATCAAATTTAGTTATTCAAAAGTGCGAATATAAGTTATTCGAAAGGAGGTTATCAAATATATTGTATTCGAAAGAAAGGAGATAATCAAATATAGTGTATTCGAAAGAAAGGAGATAATCGAATATAGCATATTCGAAAGAAAAAGATCAAATATAAGTTATTCGAAGTGAGTTAATCGAATATTGGTTATTCGAAGTGAGTTAATCGAATATTGGTTATTTGAAGTGAGTTAATCGAATATTAGTTATTTGAATAGAGTTAAATGGAGTTATCGAATATTAGTTATTTGAATAGAGTTACCGAATATTAGTTACTCGAATAGAGATAAATAGAGTTATCGAATATAGTTTATTCGAATAGAATTAAAGGAGTTATCGAATATAGTTTATTCAAAAAGAGTTAATCAAATAGAGATAGTCATAAAGAGTTAATCAAATAGAGTTAATCTATTAGAGTTAATCAAAAAGAGTAAATCCACTAGAGTTAATTGAATAGAGTTAATCGAATATAGTTTATTCGAAGAAAGGTTTTCGAATCTAGTTGTTCTTAAGAAAGATTATTGAATATAGTTATTCGAAGGGAGGAGTTATCAAATAGAGATTATTCGAAAGAGAGTTACGTAAGGAAGTTTGTTAAAGGTTTAAAAGATAAACTTTGTCTATTCTGAAGTTAAAACATTGTCCAGTTAAGGTTTGAGAGGTAATTATACCCCAACTTGATTGACTTCCTTCTTAACTAAGGAATGGTGCATTTTGATAGTGAAAGGATGGTTAAGTAAATTTAGTTAATAAGTGTAATGGCTTGAGTTGGCATAGCGATGATTTGTTTAAATATCTGTCTAAGTCGAATGTAAGAGTTTTGTCCAAATAAGAATCAGAAATGTTTTCTAATGTAGAAAACAAGAAATGGAAATGTTTTCCATTGTTAATAACGTATATTTTCTAAATTTAGAAAATAAGAAATGTTGAATATATGGAAATAGGAGATGAAAAAATGAATAAGATAAATGGAGAGATAAATGTTCAATGATGATTGATCGATAAAATTTCCATCTGGAAATAATATCGTTGTTTGCACACATGTTTTTCTTTGATAGTTAACTCACCGACTATCGATGTTTTTGACCATTTTAACTTTGTTAATATGAAGAGACCTATTTGATTATTATCCGAAGAACCACAACGTATTGGCATAAGCATTGCGAATCATATATGCCAAAGATAATTGAAGACGGAGTAAAGTGCAAGGGCTGTTGTATAAATCTTAAGTAAAGATTGCCTAAGATGGTTGTACTGAATAGTGCCTTCGGTTTGTCCAGTCCCAGGACAACCTTTATGGAAGAATGTCTGACAGAGTATATTTAATAGATCGCGTAAGTTGATCTCTTCAAACGTATTTACGTTTGGTTGCGGAGGAATTCGTTTCTCTTAGCTGTATACCCATGATATTTTTTCGTAAATCAATTTGTGATTTGGCGGGTATGACGATGTGACATTCAAAGTGAATAAATGTGTGATCTGTCAGAGATAAGCGTGGCCTCTAGCCTCACAACCGGGAAATGACAAAAATCGGGCAGACAGCATGGCTATGTAGGTCGCACCTATTAGGGTGTATAATCACCTAATCTAGAGTTTCATTTACTTCCAAAAATCTATTGTCGATGCTGTCCCATTCGGGAAACAATTGTTGATCCCAACCGTTGGTGACATACATTCGATACACTCAAGCGAAATAAGTGGTCGGTCATGTGTGGCCAGGTTGCAAGATATTCTTTTTGAACCCAGTGCATTCCTCTCTAGAGGTACACTAGCAGAAGGTGGTTCCATACCTTGTCATTGTTAGAAATCCATTATCCAATACGTGCTCACGGTTTTGATTGTATACTATTTATGTAGAACGTGAGATGAAAGTGTTTCTGCTAACTGATTACTATATTGTGATTGATAGACATTATAATAATATCAAGAGAGCTTTGATATAAAGATTAATGTGGATTCCCATAAGGGAAAAACCTTTTTCATTATACGGAGTGGTCTTATGAGATATCGGTTTATTGCTTAAACTGTTTTACTCACACCAGTCACATGACTGACCAGGAGTTTATTTTGTTTTGTTTTCCCTAAACTGTTGGGTGCCCAATTTTGTACAGGCAGTCAAGTAGTCGGGATTTATAGATACTTGAAGTGTTGGAGCTGGAGGCTTCAGAATCATATTACTATTGTTTATTTCCACTGTGTTGTAAGTGCTGTACTTTGAAAATGATATGTATATTCAAGTACATATTTATATTCAAAGTTATGTTATATATTATATGTTATTCGTTCCGCTGTGAGATTCTTGTTACTCTGATGTTGTATGTTCTTCTTCTTCTTCTATTCTAAGTTTCTATCTCATCTATCCTCACTATCTGTTTTCTTTCTATTATTTTTCTGATTTCAAGTGTAATGTGGGTTGGACTTGTGTTATTTTGTTAGCTCAAATTGGACCGGAATTTTGGGACACTACAGTTGGTATCAGAGGTTAAGGTTAAGAGAATTACCTTGGCTCTGTGGCGTGACTCAGTAGAGATGGGGTTAGTAATACCCTAGATTGAGTTGAGTGTATATATACGAGTGAACGTATTTGTTATTCAATATAAAATGATTTTATATTGTGGAGCTTTGTTGGTTGAGTTGTTTATGGGTTCTGGTCGATCAGTTGATCCACTGTATCGATAGGTGTTTATAAACACTTGAATACGATAAACCGTCATGGTATGTTTTGAAAAAAGGGGTAAATGAAATAATTTTACCCAAATTATATTTTTGATATAAAAGGGTTTATATTGAAATGATTATAATATATTGGATATATTGGTTGTTATTATAATCTTGTAAGATTATAAAAAGGGAAATGGTTATGTATATGACCAAATGAAATTCGTATAAGTATTACGAAATGAATTAAATCTGAAATTCAAATCAGAATTGAAATTAAAACAATGGAAATTTGAATAAATAATGATAAATGATTTGGATTAAGTGTATGAGAATTTTAAAATCCTAGGAGATTTTTAAATTGTTTTACAAGCCTTGTGAATGGTATTTTGAATTGATTTCAAAATGGAAATGTTTAGAAATGGTTTTGGAAAGTGATATGGTATTGAACTCACTTCGATCGCTGGAAAATAATTCTGATAATGACTGCGCAGCATCATCAACGTTCATTTTCGAGCTGTAAGTGATGGATTACTACCGAAAAGATTTTGTTTTTGAATTGTTTTGAGAAAAGCAAGTTGTTTGAAATCCGAAAAGGAATACTTGGTTTTAGAAAAGCAAAGCTGTTTAAAATCCCCAAGAAGAGACTGTTTGAATTAAAAACAAATTTAAATAGAAATGTGTGAAACCAAGATGGAACTGAATTGAAACCAATTAACTGGAAATTGAATTGGATACGATATATCAATTAGAATCGGATTTTGAATTGTGAGATAGAATCTAAAATGGTATTGGATTGATGAGTTAAGAATTTGGAAATCGGGAATAGAACCTTGATTTGAAATTGAATTTGGCTTGGATAAGCGAATGTTTGTGTTAAGGATAAATTGATCAGAGTTTGATTTGGATTGATATTGGTATTTGCTGAAATGGGTAATAGGTGGAAGGGATATAATAATATGTCCGACAAAATGGTACAAGTTTATATTTGGCATAAGCATGAGATTTTTGAGCCAAATTGGCAAGCCGTTTGGCTGTTTGATTTTATTTTGGGTTGGAGATGGCCCAGAGAGGCGAGTTGGAGTTTGACCTATTGACCAATACAAAGGAGGTGCTGGCAAAAATTTTCAAAAAGTTAAGGTGAAAGAAAATTTTCAGGATTTTTGAATATTTTTGTTGATAAGGATTAATTAATATTTTAATTAAAATTAAATTGGTTTAGTTGAGATTGAAGTTAAGAAGTGAACAAATAAGTTCTAACTAGTTAATAGGGTTTGATTTCTACCTTAGCAATTTCGAGGACGAAATTATTTTAAGTGGGGAAGAATGTAACGACCCGCATTTTTCGATCGAATAATTTATTAATTTAATTATTTAAAATAATGGTTGGGTAATTTAAAGATTATTTTAATTAAATAATATTGAATATTTAATTAAAATAATAATTATATAATGTATTTAATTCAGAAATAATCAAAAATAGTGGAATTCACAATATAATGTGAATTGGATTATTTAAAATATATAGTTTACTTTAGAGTTAAATTATATGAACAAATATATTCAATCGACAACATCAGAACGTATAGTTTATAATATAATTATAAACGAGCACATAACGGTGCAACGGTTCGCTATTTGGCGATTTGAACTTCAACTGAATGTACTGGGTCCGTTTTAAATCGGATTTCTGTGAAACAAGAAACATTAGTTGCTGGTGGAGTATATTTTTCTAGTGGAAAAGAATAATCGGGATTTCGTCGTGTAGATTTTGATATATGGCCAAATCAAATTTTAGAAAAGTCGCTATGGAATTCCTTTATAATTTATAAAGGAATTATTTATATTTTATAAAAGGAATTTAATATAAATTGAATATCGAATTTACCGGGGATTTGAAATATCAAGTTAGAAATCCATATAGGATTATTCTGGAGCTATATGGTATCCCACTACGAATATATACGATAATATTTATTTTCAAATATTAAATTTATTTGTTTTTAAATATATTTATATATTTAAAAGGGTTATTTAGAGCTTTAAAAATATACAGTTTTGCAAACGAAGTCGAAATTCGATGAAACTAATTTTGTTGGATCCGCAATATTAAATTATTGCTAGATTTCAATTTCCTTGATTTTTAGAGTCAGTATGTGGCCGTACGGATTTTTAATGTGAAAAAAACAGTTGATATTTTGACGGTTAAAAATACGCTGTGTGAGCAAACGGAGTCGAAATTCGACGAAACCAGTTTCGTTGGGACCATAATGTAAAACTGAAACTACATGTCAATTTTCGTTATTTTTAGGTATTGTATATGATCATAAGGATTTTTAACAATAAAAATAAATAACGTTCCAATATAAATTAATATAATAATCGAATATTAAACATTATTTATATCCTATAAGTACGCAGTTTCCTTCTAACCCTAAGATTCAATTCATTCTTTGGTCAACAATAAAAGGCGCCGCATGTTTTCTTTTCCTTCAGCAAAGTTGGATCCTTTGGAAAATCAAAGGAAATCAAAATCAAATACCTTAAATCATGGGATATATATATATATATATTTGAATTCATCTATAACTTCTCTTCATTTTGATTTCACTTTTGTGAGTTGCGACGCCAGTTTGGGAATACTGGAAAACGCATAGTCGACCTTGGGTTTGGGTTATCGGGAAAAGGAGGCACCGATGCACTAAACTAGTATTGTTTTGAGATTATTGAGGTCGTTTAGCACTTGTGTGGCGAGTTTGGGTAGAATCGGTGGTGAGTATTTTCGGTACTGTTACTGTACAGTCCAAGATCGTAACTAACATAATGGGTGCGAGTACTTCAAAGTGGGAACGGGGAGAAGGAGTTCGAGATGAGGAGTATGACGATGGCCTCGGCTTGGAGTTTAGTGGCGCGGAGAAGGAGTTGTTAGGGGTTGAGTAATCGGAAATGGCGGAGGTGTTTTTCCTAAGTCGCGATGAACAGTTCGGGGAAGAAGGAGTGTTGGGTTGGTGGACTGGCATTTCTAAATGGGCTAAGAATTTAAAAAGGGGATGAGGCCCGTTTATAATTAGATTTAAGTCTATTTTAATTTATATTATATACATGAACTTGTAAAATGAATAACAAATCCATACGATTTCAGAATTGGACGAAACAAGATCCACTGGGATCGTATGGACGGTGGCTACGCAATGGAACTGACGGGGAGCGAATCGAAGCACTTTACGATTTATGGTGAAATAAATTGTCAGAATCAAATCGACGACAATTATCGTTATTTAACGATGATAGTCCAATGTGAGTAAAACTCACCAACTCTGAACAATTATATATTATAACGTATTTTTAGAACTGTTAATCATCTGTTGATTGCTGTGTGTTAAGTGTTTGGTTGAACTGCCAAGTGATTGGTTGAAATTATAGATAACGAAATATATATATATATATCGTTAATCAAATATTGATTCTGTTGAGCAGAATATTTCATATTGAAATGAAATCGATGTTAATTATATTGTTTAACATCTGTGATGCAGGGAAACAGGTTGGAGGGACCCAACTGGGTTCCTCAATATTTATAATATTGTTTTGTTTCATATATTGTGATATATGATGTGATATATAATCTATTGTTGATCATATGTGTTTGAATGATATCGATCATTGTGATTTGCTATTTTAAATACCGTAAAAATACTTGGATGTAAAAAGGGGATTTTAAAAGTATATTTTGAAAATAAATTATTATATAAAATCAATGGATTTTATATATAAAAGGAAAAGGATTTTATAAAAGGTGATAATTATAGTTGAAAAGGAAAATGATTTGTAAAACAAATGTAAAGGAAATTATTTGTAAAACAAAGACAAGGGAAAATATTTTAAACCAAATGTGAAAATGGAATATTTATTTGTTAAACAAATAAAATAGAAAGAGAAATATTTGTAAACCATTTACAAATAGAATCGAAAAGGAATTTATTTATTTGGTAAATAAATAAAGTGTAAAAGGAAATATTTATTTGTAAAATAAATATGATATTGGATAAAGGAATATTTATTTGTTAAATAAATGGGGAAGATAAAAGGAATATTTATTTGTTAAATAAATAAGGAAGATAAAAGAAATATTTATTTGTTAAATAAATAGAATTGAAAGGGAATAGCTATTTGTTAAGTAAACAAATAGAATAGGAATTAATTGTGTAAACAAACAGAAAAGGAATTAAAAAGGAGTTAATTCAAAGGAATAAATCAGTTAGAGTTGACCAGTTAGAGTTAAATCAGTTAGAGTTAACCTGTTAGAGTTAATTAGTTAGAGTTAACCAGTTAGAGTTAATCAGTTAGAATTAACCAGTTAGAGTTAATCAATTAGAGTTGACCAGTTAGAGTTAACCAGTTAGAGTTATTCAAATGGAGTTAATCAAGTCGAGTTAATTAAGATGAGTTAATTAAACCGAGTTAATCCAAATGAGTTAATCCAAAGGAGTTAGTCGAATATTAGTTATTTGAATAGAGTTAAAAGGATTTAATCGATGTTAGTTTAATCGAAAGGAGTTAATCGATGTTAGCTTAATCGAAAGGAGTTAATCAAATTTAGTTATTCGAAAGTGAGATTATCGAATATAAGTTATTCGAAAGGAGGTTATCGAATAAAGTGTATTCGAAAGAAAGAAGATAATCGAATATAGTGTATTCGAAAGAAAGGAGATAATCAAATATAGTGTATTCGAAAGAAAAGGATCGAATATAAGTTATTCGAAGTGAGTTAATCGAATTTTGGTTATTCGAAGTGAGCTAATCGAATATTGGTTATTCGAAGTGAGTTAATCGAATATTGGTTATTCGAATAGAGTTAAATGGAATTATCAAATATTAGTTATTCGAATAGAGTTAAATAGAGTTATCGAATATTAGTTATTCGAATAGAGTTAAATAGAGTTATCGAATATAGTTTATTCGAATATAATTAAAGGAGTTATCGAATATAGTTTATTCTAAAAGAGTTAATCAAATAGGGTTAATCAAAAATAGTTAATCAAGTAGAGTTAATCGATTAGAGTTAATCAAAAAGAGTTAATCCACTAGAGTTAATTGATAAGAGTTAATTGAATAGAGTTAACCGAATATAGTTTATTCAAAGAAAGGTTTTCGAATCTAGTTATTCGTAAGAAAGATTATCGAATATAGTTATTCGAAGGGAGGAGTTATCGAATAGAGATTATTCGAAAGAGAGTTACATAAGGAAGTTTGTTAAAGGTTTAAAAGATAAACTTTATCTATTCTGAAGTTAAAACGTTGTTCAGTTAAGGTTTGAGAGGTAATTATACCCCAACTTGATTGACTTCCTTCTTAACTAAGGAATGGTACGGTTTGATAGTGAAAGGATGATTAAGTAAATTTAGTTAATAAGTGTAATGGTATGAGTTGGCATAGCGATGATTTGTTTAAACATCTATCTAAGTCGAATGTAAGAGTTTTGGAAATGTTTTCCAAATAAGAATCAGAAATGTTTTCTAATGTAGAAAACAAGAAATGGAAATGTTTTCCATTGTTAATAAAGTATATTTTCTAAATTTAGAAAATAAGAAATGTTGAATATATGGAAACAGGAGATGAAAAAAAATGAATAAGATAAATGGAGTGATAAATGTTCAATGATGATTGATCGATAAAATTTCCATCTGGAAATAATATCGTTGTTTGCACACGTGTTTTTCTTTGATAGTTAACTCACCGACTATCGAAGTTTTTGACCATTTTAACGTTGTTAATATGGAGAGACCGGTTGGATTATTATCAGAAGAACCACTCCGTATTGGCATAAGCGTTGCAAATCATATATGCCAAAGATAATTGAAGACGGAGTAAAGTGCAAGGGCTGTTGTATAAATCTTAGGTAAAGATTGCCTAAGATAGTTGTACTGAATAGTGCCTTCGGTTTGTCCAGTCCCAGGACGACCTGTATGGAAGCATGTCTGATAGAGTATATCTAATAGATCGCATAAGTTGATCTCTTCAAACGTATTTACGTTTGGTGGCAGAGGAATTCGTTTCTCTTAGCTGTACACCCATGGTATTTTTGGGGAAATCAATTTGTGATTTGGCGGGTATGACGATGTGACATTCAAGTGAATAAATGTCTGATCTGTCAGAGATAAGCGTGGCCTCTAGCCTCACAACCGGGAAATGACAAAAATCGGGCATGCAACATGGCTATGTAGGTCGCACCTATTAAGGTGTATAATCACATGATCTAGAGTTTCATTTACTTCCAAAAATCTATTGTCGATGCTGTCCAATTCGGGAAACGGTTGCTGATCCCAACCGTTGGTGATATACATTCGATACACTCAAGCGAAATGAGTGGTCAGTCATGTGTGGCCGGGTTGCAAGATGTTCTTGTTGAACCCAGTGTATTCCTCTCTAGAGGTACACTAGCAGAAGGTGGTTCCATACCTTGTCATTGTTGGAAATCCATTATCCAATACGTGCTCGCGGTTTTGATTGTATACTATTTATGTAGAACGTGAGATGAAAGCATTTCTGCTAACTGATTATTATATTGTGATTGATAGACATTATAATAATATCAAGAGAGCTTTGATATAAAGATTAATATGGATTCTCATAAAGGAAAAACTCGTTCCGTTATACGGCGTGGTCTTATGAGATATCGCTTTATTGCTTTAACTTTTTTACTCATACCGGTCACATGACTGATCCGGAGTTTTTTTGTTTTGTTTTCCCAAAACTCTTGGGTGCCCAATTTTGTACGGGCAGTCAAGTAATCGGAATTTACAGATACTTGAAGAGCTGGAGTAGGAGGCTTTAGAATCATATAGCTATTGTTTATTTCCGCTGTGCTATAAGTGTTGTACTTTGAAAATGATATGTATATTCAAGTACATATTTATATTTCAAAGTTATGTTATATATTATATGTTATTCATTCCGCTATGAGATTCGTGTTACTCTGATGTTGTATGTTCTTATTCTTCTTCTATTCTAGGTTTCTATCTTATCTATCCTCGCCCTTTGTTTTCTTTCTATTAGTTTTCTAATTTCCAGTGTAATGTGGGTTGGACTTGTTTTATTTAGTTAGCTCAAATTGGACCGGAATTTCGGGACACTACAGCTGGCCAGTACCCGGACGTCTTCGAGGAAGTGACCGGACTTCCACCACACCGAGAGATTGAGTTCTATATTGATTTATTGAAAGATGCCAGACCAATAGTGATGCAACTTCGTCGTATGGCACCATGGGAGCAGCGAGAGCTCGGGGTGCAAGTAAGCGATCTTTTAAAGAAGGGATTTATCAGAAGAAGTGTTTCTGAGTGGGGAGCACCAGTTGTGTTCGCTGCCAAGGAAGATGGTTCCTTTCGATTATGTGTGGACTACTGTGAGTTGAATAAGGTGACGAGGAAGAATAAGTATCCTCTACCACGGAAAGATGATTTGTTTGATTAATTGAGTGGCACGAGAGTGTTCTCCCAGTTGGATCTCACGACAGGTTTTCATCAGCTTAGGGTGGAAGCTGAGAGTATAGCTAAAACGCCCTTCCGGACGCCGTTTGGATTTTATGAGTGGTTGGTCATTCCATTCGGGTTCACCAATGCACCAGCATATTTTGTGGTTCTTATGAATAGGGTATTCTGAGATCAGTTGAATAAGTTTGTTCTTGTGTTCATGGACGATATACTTGTTTAATCGAGGACAGAGGAAGAACACAAGGAACATTTGAGGATAGTGATGGAAGTGTTGAGAAAACACCAATTGAAAGCAAAGTTTTCTAAGTGTCACTTCTGGAGGAGGGAGGTGAGATTCTTTGGCCATGTTGTTCCAGAGAATGGTATTGCCGTG
Organism: Allium sativum; assembly: GCA_030737875.1. Taxonomy (NCBI): domain Eukaryota; kingdom Viridiplantae; phylum Streptophyta; class Magnoliopsida; order Asparagales; family Amaryllidaceae; genus Allium; species Allium sativum. Next base: position 834,042,216 of record CM060910.1, read on the forward strand.
GATCCTGCAAAGGTGGCTACGGTACAGGATTGGTCTACGCCCAAGAAAGCAACAGATGTAAGAAGTTTTTTGGGATTGGCTGGATATTATCATAAGTTTATCCAAGACTTCTCCAATGTTGACCCGGTTGACCAAAAAACATCAAGATTTCGTCTGGGATGAAAAGTGCGAGAATGCATTCAAGAGTCTAAAGGAAAAGTTGACGTGTGCACCAGTGTTAGTCATTCCTAAGGGGAATGAAGAGATGACAGTATAAACAGATGGATGTGGTACTGAACTAGGTGTTGTACTGATGCAAGGAGGTAGGGTTGTAGCTTATGTAAGTCGGCAACTGAAAATGCACAGAAAAGATATCCTACCCATGATTTGGAATTGGCAGCGATTGTATTCGCGTTGAAGATGTGGAGACATTATCTCTTGGGAGAAAGATTCGAGTTGTTTACCAATCATAAATCGTTAAAGTATCTTTTCTCTTAGAAGGATCTAAATCTCCGACATCAAAGATGGTTAGAATTCTTGGCTTCCTATGATTTCGATATCGCATACACACCAGGAAAGGGCAATGCGGTAGCTGATGCCTTGAGTAGAAGACATGCCAGTTTAAAGGCTATGTTTCTTGAGTGGAAGCAACTGGAGAACATCGCTGAGTATGATTTCAAACCAAAGTGCGAATTGGATCCAGAAGTATTAGCAAGTTTGACGATCAGACCCACTTTGATCGAGAGGATTGGTTCCAGTCAGAGAGGCAATCCTAACCTAATGGAAATCATCTCCAAGTTAGAGATGGGTATCGACGAGGAGATGAACAAGTATGGGCTTGATCGAGATGGATGGCTTAGAAAGAATGGAAGACTAGTTGTACCCAATGTCAATGGATTAAGAGATGAAGTGCTTAGAGAATGTCATCACTCAAAACTGACTATACATCCCAGTGGTAACAAGATGTATCGAGACATGAAGCAGACCTACTACTGGAAAGGGATGAAAAGAGACGTTGGGAAGTTTATATCCAAATGCAAGAACTGCCAGCTAGTTAAAGCTGAGCAAAAGAAGCCTAGTGGCTTGTTGCAACCATTAGAAATGGGAACAAGTTTCAATGGATTTCATTGATGGGTTACCAAGGACTAGATCGGGCCATGATAGCATTTGGGTGATTGTGGACCGATTGACTAAGAGTGCAAGGTTTATACCCGTCAAGTCGAATAGAACAGCAGCTAAGTTAGCAGAACTATATATGAAATGGATGGTGAGATTTCATGGAGTACCAAAAAGCATTGTGAGTGACTGAGACCCGTTGTTAAACTAGTGGGTTTTGGAAGAGCTTACAAGAGGTGTTAGGATCAGAATGACATCTCAGTACCGTGTATCATCCTCAAACTGACGGTCAGACAGAGAGGGTGAATCGAGTAGTAGAAGATCTCTTGAGAGCTTGCATATTAGATTTTGATGGATCATGGGATGACCATTTGCATTTAGTAGAGTTTGTATATAATAACAGTTATCAATCCAGTATTGGTATGGCTCCATTTGAAGCTTTGTATGGAAGACCGTGCAACTCACCATCATGTTGGTTAGAAACTGATGAGAAGTTTGTGCTTGGACCAGATGTGATAAGAGAAACTTCAGATAAGATTATTGTTATCCAACAGCGAATGAAGGATGCTTAAGATAGACAGAAGCGTTATGCTGTTCTCCATTGGCGACTTGGTGTTTGTCAAGATTTCTCCGTTAAAGAGCGTGATACGATTTGGTAGGAGAGGCAAGTTAACACCAAGATTTATTGGACCATTCCCAGTTCTCGAGAAAATTGGGAATTTGGCAAATAAAGTTGAATTACCAAAGAAGATGGCAGGAGTTCATAACATATTTCATGTTTCCCAGTTAAGGAAATTCGTGCACGACCCCGATATGACTATTTCACCTGATTAGTTGGATGATATCGAAGTAGAACCCGAGGCAGTTGGGAACCGCAAGCCGGTTCGTATTGTCGAGCACGATACGAAGAAACTTCGAAGGAAAGCGGTGAATCTAGTCAAGGTTCAATGGGGCGAGGATGAGAATGACTGTACTTGGGAGACAGAGGAAAGCATTAGGAAGACGTATCCAGAACTCTTTGCCTGGTAAGATTTTAATTACAACTTAGTTTTCCGCATGTTAGGATAGACTTATTTGTTTGTTTGATTGTTGTATATGGCTGATAGGCATGCGGGATCCTTTGTTTGTTTCTTAGTTAAAGAATTTCAGGGGCGAAATTTCTTAAGGAGGGGGGACGGGGGGGGGGGGGGGGGGAGAATGTAACGACCCGCATTCTACGCATCGAAGGATCGTAGAATATTTATTTCTTTCACGTATGGAGTCGTATGGTCATGTAACTTCAGGAGACGACTATTGGGGTCATTTCCCAAGTTCATGATTTTTGCCGATTTTTAAATGACCGTTTTTCCCTAGCTAATCTTGTTTTGGCCATAACTTTTGATTGGTAAGGAGTTTTGACCTGAAACTGCTTCCATTAGATTCGTATGATGGTTTATCTTTCCGTGAAGTGGTCAAATTAGCCAAATGGACTCACCGTTTGGGAGATATGGCTGAAACAAGGTTTAGAAGGTGAAAAACAACTCAACCGGGCCTAATTAGGGTGATTAGCAAGAGGGCCCATAACTCATTTCGGGATTAGGGTTATGGGGAGGCTGAGAACAGTAGGAAAACGAATTTTATTTCATTTTTCAGCCGCCTAAAACATTTCTCTAACCCTAGCCACGGCCTCCACCTTTTAATTTCATTCCAAATCGCTCCTAATCGCTTTCTAATTGAAGATTAAGCCAAGCTACATCAAATCAAGGCAAATTAGCATCAAATTGGGAATAGAGCTGTTGTGTTGCATAGAGATTCAACCCAAATCAGGTAATATTTTAGATCTATAGTTTATTTGTAGCCAAGGTGAGTGATTTGCATTGTTTTTCACTAATTACAGCTAATTAGGGGTGGTTAGTGATAATTAGCGAAATTATGGCTCAGAAAATTCTGGAAAAATTTGTAAAATTCTAAAACATTATTTTATTACACCGATAAAAATTTGAGTTAATTTCGACTAAATTTTCTAATCCTATTGTTAAAACATGCTTAAGGGGATTAAGGGGGAAAATGGGTTTTTGGGGTATGTTTGATTTTAAATGACCTATATGCTTGGTGTTTTGACCTTGTTGATTTATCCTATATGTTACTACCACTGTTAAGATGGTTGTATGATTGATTAGTAAAGCTAGAATGGTTGAAAACGATGTCATATGGCGAGAATGGACGATATAAGCTCCCTGGAAAAACTGCAGGGATCCGGATCGGATCGGATATGGGAAAGGGGTTCGGATCGGATAGGATTGGTCGAACCGAACCGACACTAGAGACATGGAATACGAACTGAATCGGGGTCCAGCAGAAGAAGAGTATGGCAACAAAGGAATGCCGCAAGCTTGGAGTTGGAGTGAAGATCCGAACCGAACCGAGATCCATGAGCACCGAACCGAACAGGGGACGTTGGACTGGAATGAGGTGAAGTACAAGAGTCGAACCAAGAGATACGAACTGAACCCAGGCAGAAGACATCCGAACCGAACCGAGCCAGAAGGGGAGCACCGAATCGAACCGCACCCAGGAGCATACTAGAAAGCATTGGACCGAACCGAACCGATGATGACTGGAGCACTATGCATATTCGAACCGAACCAGACGTGTGCTATTAATAGTACGCGACAACTTTTCTAAAGACCAACTTCAATTGGACCAAAACCCGAGATGTAAAGGGAGTCTAGATGGGAGGTTATTACTCATGATCCAAATGGGAACCAATGAGTCAACTTCATGAGTTGGGCTTTGCTGCGGGACATGTGTTAAGGGGTTATCGATGTCTATAACTTTGGATCACTATGGAGTATGGGGTACGTGGACGGATTCAGGGACACAATGGCCTAGGTAGGACTATTGGCTATGGACCAATGAAGTGGGGTCATTTGTAAGGATTTAGTCATGACTCCTTGGGGGCATACTTGGCGGTAGCAATAGTTATACAAGTTGGACTCAGTCACTACCTCGATGGGTCTAGTGATCAAAGTGGTGGATATCGTATGCTTTACGCACTAAGTGAGAGATGTGAGGATGGTTGCTATGTTTGATCATTTGACATCACTATGACATGCACACCCCCACCCCCGTATCTTTTACACCATATGTTAGTGTCACCTAAGAGTATTATACGATATGTTGTGCTAACTCTTTGGTTGCAGGTCCAGGTTCAGGTACGGTTTAGTATACTTGTTATTGTTCTGTTTTGCTGCTTATTGCTCATACCTGACTTTTGTCTGACCCCGAGTTTTATGTCTCTTCTTATTACTCTGGGTGCTCTTAAACGGGCGGACTAGAGGCAGGTTAGGTGGTATGCACGAGTAGTTGTACCGGAGACGAGCAGGAGGCTTCCACATATGATATATATATATATATATATATATATATATATATATTCTCCCTGTGTTGCTGCTAGTCACTACTTTGGGCATTAGTAGTGTACCTTTCCTATTTTTGTTTTATAGACAGTTTGAAAAGTTGTAATAATGATGATGTGGAACATAAGCTGTATTTTGAATTCTCCGCTGCTATCATGGTTTAGTTTTCAGCTTATGCACTTTCTCGCCTATTTTATGTCAAGTATGTCATTATTATATTTTATTCCATGCACTGTGAGACATTCTACAGGTTCCTTGCTTGTTCAAATCCCCTTCTTTCCTTTCTTTGACGACCGTCCCGTGCTGGTTGGACATCGGCACAATGCACTTTCATTGGAAATTTCGGCTGGTGTGGGGCGGGCCGTCACATGGATACTAGATATGCCGGGCAGTTCCGGGCAGACGTCTAGCACAAGTGTAATCTAACCTCGTGTCTAAGCGCGGTTACAGTTTACTATTTACCTTAAATTTCCTATATTTTACATGTCATCATATTAAACCTATTTTACGTTGCATGTTCTTTCTAACATACAATAAATTCTACTCTAACATGAAATTGTTTAATCATGTAATTGTTCAAATCAACAAACTAACATATAATTTTCTCAATTTCTACCGTTAATGGTCCTTGTACATAAATGTCATAAGTTAACATGAAATTGAAACAACAGTAATCGCTACACATATTTTGACAAGTTTATATTTCAACATTTGAATTTTCCAACATACTAATATCTTAACTTATTACTATTCCAATATGTCATGTTCATCACTTTAATCTTTTTAACATATGTTTAATCATTTCAACATGCCATATATATCATTTCAATGCTTTTTTATTATTATAGCAAATTCTCATCGTGTAATAATGGGAAATGTTAAACGATAATATATCATTATCAGAAATGATATAACTTAAATCCAGTAACCTCATTTGCTATCCAAATCCTGGATCTGGACCAAATCTAGCATTCCATTATTTTCCCCTAATTGAATTTAGAACCTAACAACCATGGATTCATAATTTTTACTAAAAGAAAAAGGGAAGAAAGAGGAAGAAAATTGAATAGACCAGATTTAAAAAATTACTTCACTTCGCATATGATTTTGAACACCTTTTTATTAACGTCAATTCTTTTCTTCCAAATCTTAATTTAGAATTTTTCCTAAACTAATAATCTTAATTTTCTGAAGAGATTTGAGGAGGAAGAAGAATGGCAGAGCTTCTGCGTTGTCTTAGAAATGTGAGATTTAGCTAGGCTCTGCTAGCCTATTTATAGGTGTTAAGGATCTTATCGTACACGCATGTAACAGCCTGAAAATACGTAATATCTGAATTGACTAAAACAACACACATCCAACCCAAATAATACAGAAATACGAGTCATTAGGGTTAAGGAAATAGAACAGATAGGAGAAGAACGGAAATAACAATACAGAAGCTCACAGCAGAACGAATAAAATATAATATGAACACAATTTTTGAAATGCAAATCTGAATTTGCATATACATATCATATCAGAGTACAACACATATATATCACAGTGGAAATAACTATAAATAACTAACAGTGAAGCCTCCTTCTTCAAGCTCCTCCAAGTGTATCTGCAAAAACATGAAACATTTACTGCCCATACAGATTTAGGCACACAAGAGTTTAGGAAAACAGAAAAAAAATAAACTCTGGGTCAGTCATGGGACTGGTGTGAGTAAACTCCAAGCATATTGTTTAACTTTGAAAATCCTTTGAAAGAAAAGGATAATAGTAAGAACAATCCACACATAAACATGGATGGTTTTTTACCTTACTATAACCTAAAACATTTTTGATATCAAAATCCGGTGATATTATAATAATGTCTAATCAAATAAATAACCAAATAGTAGAACGCTTTCGTCTCACGCTCAACATATATAGTATAAAAATAAAAAAAACCACATGTTGCTTATTGGAGATTGGATTCCAACCATGACAAGGTATGGGACCACCTCCCGATCAGTGTACTCTAGAGGGGATAAACTGGGGTTCAGCAAGAACATTTGCAACCCGGCCACACATGACCGCCCACTCATTTAGCTTGAGTGTAGCAAATATATTGTCACCCACGGTTATCGGCCATCCAACCGTAATATGTAAGATACAGAATTGAAAGAAGAATAAGTAATGAATTTTCTCTAGATCGGTGACAAATATACCCTGCTTGGGCATGACCCACATAGCCATGCTGCCTGCCCGATTTTTTTCATTTCCTGGTTGTGAGGATTGAGGCTACGTTGATCTTTCAAAACATCTGGCCACCATTCACTTTGAATGTCACATCGTCAAACCCGTCAAATCACTAGTTGATCTTCCCAAAATATTACGGGTATAAAAGCTAAGAGAAACGAATTCCTCCGCCACCAGATGTAATATCTCGAAGAGACCGTCTGTAATGACCCGGATATTTGACGGTGTAATAATTAACTTATTTAGTTATTTAAATAACGAATATATTATTTAATCGACGACGATAGAACGTATAATTTATATTATAATTAAAATTGAGCTCGAAATGGCGTAGCAGTTCGCAATTTGGCTATTCGAACTTCAACTGGATATACAGAAGCCGTTTTAAATCGGATTTCTGTGAAACAAGAAACGTGTGGAGCTAGTGGAGTATATCTTTCTAGGGGAAGAGAAAAATCAGGATTTCGTCGCATAGATTTTGAGATATGTCCAAATCAAATTTTAAAATAGTCGTTATAGAATCGTTTATCGACCGTAACGGATTATTCGATATAACTAGAGATTTGGGTTTGAATTTAGACTAGGTTCTTTTGAGACGTAGTGATAATTTAATTTTTAGAATTTTACTATAATTTTTAATTAATTAAATAAGCGATTTTTATTTGAAGTATTTTGCACCCTGTAATCAACATTTTGGGGTTTCACAACATGAGTCAACCTACCGATATTATTTTATTTCTGGAGTCGGGACACCTCACTCGTCACGATAGTGTTTTTATTTCTGTCCGTACGTAAGCAGAATTTTACGTAAGAGGATATGTAAAACAATCCACGCCATCAATTATCAAACTGCAAACCAAATCGTATTGCCATCCACTCAATCGACCAGACTACTCAAGGTTGTAGCTCCCGAAACGTGTACAAAGCTCGAACGTGGAAACTAAGTATAAACTATGCATATTTTCACTTAGTGAATATAAACGAATGCATATAAGTAGGTCACGTTTATAGTGGACGTGGGATTTCCGCAGAGGCCTAGGATGTGAGGACATACACATGCCTACGTCCTACCGTGTACAGCATCGTTTAAAGCCTTAAGTTTCACCTACCTTTCTCTTATAAATATACACCCACAGTACCACTCTAGTCACTTTAGATCTCTGCAAATAAAAAGCAAAGCCCTTTCACTTCTTCCATCTCATCTTTCCTTTCCATTCTTTCCTCTCTAAATACATGGTGCATACAGCGGCATAAAGGAACGGATGTGCTAATATAAGATGGAACAAAAGATGGAGCAGGCGTATGAATGCAGGAGAGAGGTATGCGAGAGGACCAATGTGAGTATGGGTTTACCAGTGGACTCGGCAGGGCATCAGACCGGTTAAGAAGGGTATCGAAAGATGGGAAGATCAAGGGGGTATGACGGTGGAGTTTTTACGTGAATGAGAGGTGGAATAAAGGAGCAGAATGCGGTGGAATTTGATGAGTGGACATGCGTGTTTAGGGGCACGTGAAGGCCATGCGTGAACAAATGGTTGGAAGTACGGTAGGTTGGCAAATGGAAGCCGGCATGCTTGTGGTGGGTGCTATGGTACACGAACAGCAAAGGAAGGTAGGACTACATGAAGTAAAGGGTGGATACGTGGAAAAGAAGGGTTGGCGAAGGAGATTGGGTGGTATTTTTATGAATGGGTTGGAGTGAAGAATGGTTTTGGCCACTTGTTTTTGTTTTCCTGCTGGTGTATCAATGTTCGAGCGGTCCTTGGTGGCAAGGAGGAGTAACCGGGTGTGCAGGTTGAATTTGAAGTGGACAAACTATGGAGATATGGGATTTATATGTCACGGCAATAGTGGAAAATACAGGAAGACAGAAAGAGATGGTATTGTTCATGAGGATGACAATATTGCTGGGTCGACATTTAAAACAATAGGATTTGGTAACTGACGCAGAAATGGGAAAACAACACGGTGAAGTTGAGATTATTTGTCCGCCGGTTATACAAGGGTTCCACGAGCGGGTTGATCCATTGGAATCGTATGGACGGACGCTTCCAAATGGGACTGACTGGGAGTGGAGTGGAGCTCGTTACAATTTATGGCGAAATAAATTGCCCGACTGAATCAAATAACGCAAACCGTTATTCAACAGTTAACGCGCAATGTGAGTAAAACTCACTAACTCTTCTCAATTTATATTTCTATATAAATTGTACTTAAATTATTGACTGTTGTGTATTGATTGACTGGACTGTTAAATAGATTTGATTAAAAACGTAGATATAGTTATATATAGAAAACCGTAAATCAAATATGGATTTTGATTATCAGTATATTTCATGTTGGGATGAAATTGATGTATATTATACTGTGTAACATCTGTGGATGCAGGGAGACAGGTTGGGGGAATCCGACTGGATTCCTCAACAATTATTTTACTGTTTTCATATATAGTGTTATATGATGTGTTATATAATCTGTTCTGGATTATGTGTGTTAGAATGATATTAATCATTGTTATTCGATATTTTACATATCATAAGAAACCCTGAGTTGTGAAATGGAATATTTCAATGCATATTGAAATAAAGGAATTTTATAAAATCAGCTGATTTTATAAAAGGAAAGTATTTATAAAACGAATAGAGTTTTATAAAAGGAAAAAAAATTGTTGATAAAACAAATAGAGTTTTATAAAAGGGATATTTATTTAGAAAATAAATAGAAATAGAAAAGGAATATTTATTTAGAAAATAAATAGAAGTTAAAAATAGGAAATATTTGTAACGGTAAATAGAAGTTAAAAATAGGAAATATTTGTAAGGGTAAGTAAATGTTATAAAAAGGAAATAGTTGTAACGGAAAACGTAGTTTATCAAAAGGAGTTAATCAAACGTAGTTTATAAAAAGGGGTTAAACGAATATAGAAATTAAGAAGTGAAGTTAAACAAAAATTAGAAACTGACTAGAGATTAGTAAGTTGAATAGTTTTCTGAGTGTTGATCTGATGTTGGTTTCGGCCTTCGGGGTTTATACTTAGAGAATTGTTCTCTTACTAGTTTACAGTTAGGGACTAATAGTTGTGGAATGATAGTGATGCGTAAATGAGGATTGGAAATGTTTTCCAATGTTGAAAATGTATATTTTCTAGTTTTAGAAAATAAGGAAATATGAATATATATATATATGATTGATGATTGGATCGATAATTCCATTTGGAATTAAGATCGTTGTTTGTACACCGACATATTTTCATTTGATAGTTAAATCACAGACTATCGAAGTTTTGACCATTTTACGTTGTTAATATGGAGAGACCGGTTGGATTATTATCCGAAGAACCACTCCGTATCGACATAAGCGTTGTGATCAAATACGATGAAGAAATTGAAGACGGAGTAAAGTGCAAGGGCTGTCCTGTTTACAGAATAGTACCTTCGGTTTCGTTCAGTCCCAGAACGAACGTATATGGACGAATGTCTGACAGAGTATTTCCAATGATCGAATGGGTTGGACTATATAAATATATATGGTGGCCAACGGATTTATTCCCTTCGCATAATATCCAGAATCTATTTGTGCAGATCCAACTAAATGATTAACGGATCTGATAATGTGGCATTCAAAGTGATCGTGTTATAAATGAATGGAAAGTAAGCATAGCTTCTAGCCTCACATCCGGTAAATGACAGAAATCGGGCAGGCAGCATGGCTAAGTCGGTCGCACCGAAGTTGGGTGTATAATCACCTATCTAGGGAATATTCATTTGCTTCTTAAATCTATCAATGCTGTCCCATATATATACGGGAACGGTTGCTGATCCCAACCGTTGGTGATGTACATTCGATACACTCAAGCGAAATGAGTGGTCGGTCATGTGTGGCTGAGTTGCAAGATGTTCTTGTTGAACTCCAGTGTATCGTTCCTAGAGTACACTGATCGGAAGGTGGTTCCATACCTTGTCATAGTGGAAACCCAATCATCCAATACGCACCTGCGGTTTTGATTGTATACTATATATGTAGAACGTGAGATGCAAGCTTCTCTACTAGACTGATATCTATTTGTATTTAGACATTATCATAATATCAGAATGATATTGCTTTTCAAAGATGTTTGGATTCTCATAAGGGAAAAACCCGTTCCGTATTCACGGCGTGGTCTTATGAGATATCATATACCTGTTTAAATGATTTGAGTTTACTCACACCAGTCACATGACTGACCCGAAGTTTATTTGTTTTGTCTTCCCTAAACTCCTGGGTGCCTAAATTTGTACGGGCAGTCAAGTAGTCGGGATTTACAGATGCACTTGGAGAGCTTGGAGCAGGAGGCTTCAGCAGTCGATAGCTATTATTTATTCCGCTGTGATGTTATATGTTGTACTCTGAAAATGGTATGTATAAACAGTTATAACTTTGTATTTCAAAAGTTATGTTATATTTTATTCGTTCCACTGTGAGATTCGTGTTACTCTGATGTTGTTGTTGTTGTCTTCTTCTTCTTCTATTCTAAGTTTCTATCTTATCTATCCTCACCCTCTATCTTCTTTCTATTAGTTTCTTGAATTTCTAGTGCAATTTGGGGTTGGACTTGTGTTATTTAGTCAGCTCAAATTGGACTGGATTTTCGGGTCACTACACCGTCTTATGTGATCCGATAAGAATACACTATCATACATTCGTCCATACAAGTTGTCCTGGGACTGGACAATAGAATAACCCTTGCATTCCACTCCGTCTCCAATTTCTTCAGCATAATCTAATTCGCAACGCCTATGCCTGTACGGAGTGGTTTTCAGATATTAAATCCAACAGGTCTCTCCGTATTGACAACGATGGTCCAAAAAATCTTTGATAGCCGATGATTTAACTACCAAAGGAAACCAAACATCCATCAAACAATCACTGGCCCTTTCTAATATTAATTAAACTACTCTCCAAATTCCTTATCGAATTCTATATATTGATATACTGATTTCTAGTTATCCAAATTTCTTAAAAAATTCTAACTCCTTAAATTTTGGGAAAATTTCGACAGCACCACCTTTGTACTGGTTAATAGTTCAAACTCCAACTCGGCTCTCTAGGCCCTTTCCATTCAAAAATAAAATCAAAAAGCCAGGCGGTTTGCCCAATAGGCTCATAGAATTTCATATGGAAATTTAAACATGTACCTTTTTGTCGGCAGTTAATTATATTCTTCATACTCTTCTTTCCATACCTGTCAACCTATGCATATTGCCATTTCCAATCGGTCTCAGACCGATCCAATCATTTTATCTCAATTGTCTAATTTATTTTCAAATTAGCTTATTTTCTTATTCTATTTTTATGTTGAAAATCTCACGTTCAAATTTATATTCATTTAGACATAAATCAAACTCAAACTCGTTATTCACTTCCAAATCCTAATCCAAGTTCCATATTCAAATTCCCATTTTTCAATTTACAAATTCAGTTTACTTAACAAGCGTTAAGTTCGATCAAAAACCATATTAACTAATTCCTTTCGAAATTAGTTAACTTCATTTGATAATTAAAAGTATGATTTTTGTTCCAAAAATCGATCCATTTACTCGACTTGAGTTCTTATTTAATTTATAGCTCAAGTCCGGAAATTCGGATTTTATCCACTCAAAATCCTTTTATTCAATTTAACAAACCGTTATGGTTAGAATGATTATGGCGCTGTTTTTCTGAAAATTTGATTTTAACATAACTCAAAATCTATACGAAGAAATCTAGATTTTTCTCTTCCATTAGAAAACTATTATTCAATAGGTCTGGGAGTTTCTTTTTTCATCGAATTTAGACTTACATTGAGTTCTATATACTCAATTGAAGTTCGAATCGTCCAATTATGAACTACCGCGCCGTAGCGAGTTCGTTTTAATTAAATTAAATATAAACGTTAACTTCGTTTATAAAATAATTCCAACTCCATTTTCGATATTTTAAAGTAATTCAAGCCCGTTATCCAAATCTAACTTAAAAATTCAGGTTATTCAAACTTGTCGATTTTTATTCCACATTCATAACTTAGTTATTAATGTATTCAAAACTCAAATTTGTATATTCAAGTCCGATTCATATGGAATTATATTATTTATAAAATATCGATCTCATCAAATTCCAATTATAAATTTCCTTTTGTGAAGGCTGGGAATTTCGCTCGGTCCGAACCAGTAGCTAAACCGACCCAGACCGTTCGAAACGCCCTATCGTTGAGAACACGACAAAATAGAACGCATACAGAAGAACATTTCATTGTATATTACAACAATGCATCAGATTACAAGAATATACCGAGTATAAATGAATATTACACAGAAATATCAGAGATTTAAACTACATTTAAATACATAGCAGCGGAAAATAATACAATACACAACTAGAAGAGATATACGGATACAAAGCTTTCCGGATATCATTCCAGCTGTAAACCAGGATCCTGTGAATATAAATCTGCAAAACCAAAACTACTAGCTGCCCGTGTCAAAAATAAGGGCACCCAGAGTTTAGGTTAAAACAATAAACTCCAGGTCAGTCATGTGACTGGTGTGAGAACTAAAACAGTTAATCTTTATTTTTGAACTTAGGTAAATCAAGGGACCACGCCGTATAACACGGAACGGGTTTCCTCCCAAGAATACCAGTGCATAAAACAAACAGCGCAATGCTAAATAAAGAAAAATGAAGCTGTTATAAGACCCAGGTCCTATTACACAATGCAACGCAAGCCGGGGGATAGGGTTTTCCCTTATAACAGCCAAAGAATGCTTGATACGTTTAAAACAAATCATTTGATACTATTATAAGTGCATAGTGTATAAAACAACTTCAAATCATAAGTATCAATCATAGGCGGCATGGGTACCATATATCATGTCGCCATATATAGGTTTACAAATAAAACCGCAAATGTCACGTATTTGGAAATTGGATTTCCGTCTAAGAACCGAGGCCAGGGATCGTCCTCTACCGATTCGAGACGCTCTAGCCCGTGTCTCAGGCAAGCGCGCAGGCAAGCCTTGGAGCGACAGGGCCGGTCCACCGATGTGGATTATTATGCCTGAACAATACGTCTCCCCGCCCTTTGGGGCGTCAATGAGCCAACGAATGACTCCATCGGACCCGGATCGTCCGATCAAACCGAGGCGCCTCGCAACAGCAACAACCACATAAGTCAAACTCGTCAGGGCGTGTAAAACCACTGACGCCACTTTTTAGCTAGAAGGAAACGCGTGCCCTCCCTGAGGTCCGTCTCCCGTTTTTGGTTCATACCGGGTGTGAAACACGCGAGGTAAACGTTACACCAAGCTACGCCACAAAGGCCGTGCTTTGATCATCACCACAAGACTTTGCTTTTCAACAGAAGCCTCGATCAATTGCCACTTAGGCATGCCACACAGGCAATTCACTCCATGCGTTTGATATCCGTCAATATATAACCCCTAAGCTCGTACGTCTCAGAGAAGGGCGTTAAGCAAGAGAATAAATTCTCCGCCGCCAAACAGATATATATTTAATAGAAATCAATCACACAGACTAAAATCCAATGTCAGACACACAGTCCATTTACAAGTCCGTTCTCGGTCTGAACGAAACCGGAGGCACCTAGTACCCCGCATATCCATCGATCTCCAAGTACGTCTGGACGATCACCAACTGTTTCCATCTTCTTGGGTGTACAGCCCAATCAAGATCATCAGTAATTACCCAAACGACGTGAAGACTTCCGGTCTTCGACCACCGTCTTCATCTTCGACTTATCGTCGCATCAGTTATTCAGAATGGGATAAACCCGGTCTTTCCGAATAACTCGCGTATATTTTAAATAAGTGTTACACAAACACAACATACGCCTCATTCCAATTCATCAGTCACTAACCGTAAATTAATCAAGAGAATAATTCCCCAAATATTAACCCCGAAGGCCGAGACCAACATCAGATCAATATCCAGAAAACCATTCTGCTTAGCTAACCGACAGTTAGTTTCTGATTTCACATTCATAGGGAAAGGTTCCCATTAATTTTATCCAAGATAAATTCCTTGAATTTATTCTTTATTCTATTTTTGAATATCAATTCAAAACTAGTCGGGATTAGCGAACCTTACCAAAGAAATTATTTATTTTAATTTCCCCATCCCAACCTATTCATCCCATGAAGTAAAACTGGTAATACTTCATATCTAACACCACAGTGTTATCGGTAAATTCAATTACCATTTCACGTTCAAATCTAATTAAAGATTTAACTATCGCCTGGAGCAAAACTGGTGATACTCCATTTTCGATCATTTCAATCTAATTAAAGATTCATTAAAACTCCACTTAGTTTTAATCTTCGACTGGGTTAAAGAATCAGTGTCATTTAAAACACGGTTCACGATAAACCCAAAATCACATTCATTAATTATCGGGTTAAAGAACGAGTGTTATTTAAAAACACTGTTCACGATAAACCCAAAGATCCATATCGATTCAATTCCAATTAAATATTATTTAATTGGTACACTTCGTTAAATCTAAACAAAAAGATTTAATCTTTTCTCAACTGGGTTCAAGAACAGTGTTAGTGAAGACACCATTCACGACAAACCCAAATCACATTTGATATCCAATACAAGGCTCTGATTAGAAAAAAAACCGGCTTATATTCAATATCAAATTCTACGACTAACAAATATCGCATTGGAAATAACGATATATATATATATATCTTTCAAATTTCCATAACAACATTTGTATAATCACGAAATCCAACATCGAAATATTCCGAAGACAATTTCGATTCAAATCCATTCCAATGCAATCATTGGAAATTTTGGTTATTTTCAAAACCATTTCAAATTCAATTTATTTATTTAAAAATAAGTAGAATTATATTTCTAGTTCAAAACTAGTTCATTTCGATAAAAATCTATTTTTATCTTTTCAAATATGGAGTTTTTCATCTCAATTCTTTCTAAATCATTTCTTATGATTTTACACAAATTATTACTATTTTTAATAATTTTATCAAGGCCCGTACAGTCGATTTCCATCAATGGCCATCGAACTGCACTTATAGCGACCTTTTTCAAATTTGATTTGGACATAATTCCAAATCCAACCGTTAGATTTCTAATTTCTAATATCCGTTAGAAAGCTCTTTTCGATACGAACCCAACGGTTCCGGTTTTAGGAGAATCCGATGGTCGGATCTCCCGTAATGCCCGTTTGAAATAAATGGTCGAAATTCGCGAACTGCCGCGGCGCGGCGCGTTCTATTCAGGCCATTATATTATATATAATATATATAATATATATATCGTCGATTTCTATTTAAAACGAATTATATAAATAGTTTTGAATTCGTTTCAAAAACATTTTCAACTTCCATTTCAATTCGAATCAAAATTGAATTCTTCTTTATAAATTCGTTTTAAAATCCATTTCTATTCAATTCAAATTTCAATTCAATTTGAATTCATTTCACTTCGCTTTCAATTCAATTTGAATTCGTTTTCAATTCAATTCATTTCAAAATCGTTTTCAATTCAATTCATTTCGAAATCGTTTTCAATTCAATTCATTTCGAAATCGTTTTCAATTCAATTCATTTCGAAATCGTTTTCAATTCGATTCATTTCGAAATCGTTTTCAATTCAATTCATTTCGAAATCGTTTTCAATTCAATTCATTTCGAAATCGTTTTCAATTCAATTCATTTCGAAATCGTTTTCAATTCAATTCATTTCGAAATCGTTTAGAATCGATATAAATATCGTTCACGTCAAAATGGCGTCAATCTAATCAACACGGCTTCATATATTGATATTTTCAAATATTCCATTTCGAATATTTCTATTTCAAATATTTCTATTTTAAAACTGGAATGAGGCCCAATCAATTACCATATAAAGTTAATTATATGGATTTTCATACAACACATGTATAATAGCATTGAAAAATAATCAACCATCAACCAAAGTGCACTACACTGTATAAGCATCAAATATAGATATCTAACGCTTATAACAGCCTGTCAATCAATCGATCGACATATTTAATCAATCAGGATGAGTGAACTTCAAATTTCATCCCAACACCCATGTGGGGTTTCAAACAATCAAACACAGATTTTATTTGTGCAGTTGGGCGATGTGTGAAATTTATCGACCCAATCAATATCAGTCAAATCAGGGTATATACAAACAAATCGGCCGATTTGTTTATAACTATTCATTTATTCACATTCACGTTAAAAATTATATTTTTAACGATAAAACATTTTATTTCAACCTATGAATTTCTATTCAATTCATTTACACAATAAAATGATATTTTTATTTTCTAACATATTTTAGAAAATTTCGGCGGCATAACGGCACGATACTAGAAACGGGACAAGGCCTAGCCTTATCCCCGGTCTAGTGAAGGCCCACGCCATTCACACATCAATCAAATCAATTCATTTCACCAACCAATTCAATTCAAACCAAATCATCTAACTAATTTATGCAACCAAACAAACAAGTCCATGGTCTGTGGACGATTGTGTCGGGTGCTACTAAGCACCGTCTGCACCCTAGTATATATATATAACTAGAAAAGAAATTGAAAGGTGAGAAATTCTCACATATAGCTATCCTAGCTCCACGGCACTTCATTTGCAGAAGTCTTCATCGTTTCGCCTTTTTGTCACCTTCGTTGTCCGCTTTCACTACATATGTAAAAATCACATTTTACCTCGCTATTCAATATATAAGAAATCGAATTTTTATTTCGAAGTTCAATATATAAAAACCATATTTTTCTTTCGAAGTTCAATATATAAAAACTATATTTTTCTTTCGAAGTCCAATATATAAAAACTATATTTTTCTTTCGAAGTTCAATATATAAAAACTATATTTTTCTTTCGAAGTTCAATATATAAAAACTATATTTTTCTTTCGAAGTTCAGTATATAAAAACTATATTTTTCTTTCGAAGTTCAATATATAAAAATCCCATTTTTATTTCTATGTTCAATATATAAAAATCATATTTTATTTCTATGTTCAATATATAAAAATCATATTTTATTTCTATGTTCAATATATAAAAATCATATTTTATAATTGCTTCATACATTTAAAAAAAATCGAATTTTCACTATGCTATTCAATATGTAAAAATTGAATTTTTACTCCGGTGTTTAATATCTAAAGATTATATATTTACAATATAAAAGATTATATTGTTACCTCGCTTTATAAATATAAAAGATTATATTTTTACCTAGCTCATATTTTAAAAATCACAACTTTGCTTATATAAAAATCCCACCTTTGATTATATAAAAACCTTTCTTCTTATAAAAAATTAAACCTTTATTTTAAAATGAAAATCACAGGTTATATAAAATAAACAAAAATAAAAATAAGGAAAAGAACCTAAAAACTTACTGTGGAGATGAAGGAGGACGAGGGGAGGCTCGTGGGGTCTGGAGGGGTGCGTTGAGCTACTGGTGGACGCGAGGTGGTGCTCCGGTCGACGGCGGGGGTCAGTGGGTGGGCGTGAGATTTGGGGGAGGGGCGCAGCTTCAAATCGAGAGGGGAAAGGAAGGGGAGATGGCAGAGAGGAGGGGCGCGTCCTGGGGGGTGGCGGCAGCCACCTGGAGGCACGACGGAGGCGATACTGGGGGCCGATGGGGTGGGTTTTTCGATTTGGGGGCGCGGTTCTTTTTTTTTTCTTTCTGATTTAAATGATTTTAGTCGGGGGGGGGGGCCTGGTAGTTAAGGGGAGAAAATATATATATATATATATATATTTTTTTATTATTTAAAAAAGTTGACTTTCACATACGACCTCTAAATGAGGTCCACCGCTTGTCGCCCATAGCGTTTCACCCCCATTCCGAACCCAATGGGATATGTATCGCACTCTGATCTGATCGTTTCGATCAGTTTCCGTTGAATTTTCATTTAAATCACTATATTGAATTTTAAACGTACATTTCAAATTACCGGGGTCACATACTAACTAGAAAAATTCCCGAAAAATATTTTCTAGCTTCGTATTGACGATACGGTCCTAACAAAACTAGTTTCGTCGAATTCTGAGGCCGTTGGAAAAATGGCCATTTTCCAGTCGATTAAAATCAACTGAAACTGGTCAAACGCGTTTTCCTATGCCACGCTCACATATTGATTCGAAAAATTATGAAATTTGAAACCTAGCAATAATTTGACACTGCGGATCCAACAAAACTGGTTTCGTCGAAATCCGAGGTCGCTTGCAAAATGTCCATTTTTAAGGGCCTGAATTCCATAGCGACTATTCAGAATTTTCAACTGGACATATCTTTTGATTCCCGCTACGAACCTTTGATTTTTCGGATTCGTTGGAAAGATAATCACTATTAGATTCCATTATTTTTGGTTTCACTAAAATCCGGATTGTTTTGCACCCGGTACATTCAATTGAAGTTTGAAATCGAATTATCGAACTACCGCGCCATTTTCAATTCCATTTATAATTATAAATAATTATTTATATTCTAACGACTGCGTATATAATATATACGTTCTAATTATATTCAAAATAGATTTCTCGTCGATATTATTTAAAATAATCTATTTTAAATATTCTAAATTCGCCAAAATTGTCAAAATAAAAATTTCAAACTGGCTCGCATTTTACGGGTTGTTACAATCTCCCCCACTTAAAACTTTTCGTCCCCGAAAAGGAACAAAGTCGAAAGTGGTTTGATTAATCAACTCTACGCTCGATCTGGCTTCCCTTCTCTAACCTTTTAGTTTCTGAGAATTTTCAAAATTTCAAAAATTTGGCTAACACCCTAAATTTTTGAAAAATTTCGCCATAACCTCCCCTGCACTGGGAGCATCGGGGAATTTCAAATAGCTTCCCCGGTCCTTCAGATCTCAAAAAGAAAAAGAAAAGGCCAAGCGGCTAGCCAATAGGCTCATAAAATCATCATCACCCAAACAAACAGTAAATTATGTAGTAAACATGTACCTATTTGTCGGGCAAACAAATTTTATTCTCTGCTCTAGCCTCCTTGCTATGACCTGTTCAATGATATATATGCATATGCAAGCAAATGCGACCAATTTTCAATACAATTCATTATTTGATTCAATTAGGCGTAATGGTTCAAAATCATCAAACAATTAAACAAACAACACAATCATCAATCAATTAGTGAATTAGAGTTTCAAATTCATAATTTCGATACATAGTCAAAAATCAGATTTTTGATGCCAAATCTCAACAATGTGTTCTAACTATTTTAGTTTTGGTTCTCACACCAGTCTAATGGAAATATATAGAAAACACACCTTCGAAACACGAACATAAATACTGATGATGCACGTGCTATCATCAGTACCATCTCCGGGCGTCTAGAGTGTGATTCTATATCTATCCAATATATTAAAACTTCGAATACACGCGGATCAGACGTATACGCAAAATCTATATATACTAGATTGTCCACATCAATATAAATAATCAAATACGAATAATTGATTTAAATTTTCAAAACAAAATTTGTTTTCATTTGAAAAATATACTCTTCACACTCGTTCTAGGATACTACTGGTCCCATCTCTAACGAGTCATTCCAGTTGGATATTACTAATCCAGTTTCTGATGAATTCTTTCGTATGGTCCTAATGTGCCTTGTTCTCTAAGCTTTGTAAACCAAAGCTCTGATACCAACTGTGACGGCAAGGAATTTCGCTCGGTCCGAACCAGTCGCTAAACCGACCCAGACCGTTCAAAACGCCCTATCGTTGAGAACACGACAAAATAGAACGCATACAGAAGAACATTTCATTGTATATTACAACAATGCATCAGATTACAAGAATATACCGAGTATAAATGAATATTACACAGAAATATCAGAGATTTAAATTACATTTAAATACATAGCAGCGGAAAATAATACAATACACAACTAGAAGAGATATACGGATACAAAGCTTTCCGGATATCATTCCAGCTGTAAACCAGGATCCTGTGAATATAAATCTGCAAAACCAAAACTACTAGCTGCCCATGTCAAAAATAAGGGCACCCAGAGTTTAGGTTAAAACAATAAACTCCAGGTCAGTCATGTGACTGGTGTGAGAACTAAAACAGTTAATCTTTATTTTTGAACTTAGGTAAATCAAGGGACCACGCCGTATAACACGGAACGGGTTTCCTCCCAAGAATACCAGTGCATAAAACAAACAGCGCAATGCTAAATAAAGAAAAATGAAGCTGTTATAAGACCCAGGTCCTATCACACAATGCAACGCAAGCCGGGGGATAGGGTTTTCCCTTATAACAGCCAAAGAATGCTTGATACGTTTAAAACAAATCATTTGATACTATTATAAGTGCATAGTGTATAAAACAACTTCAAATCATAAGTATCAATCATAGGCGGCATGGGTACCATATATCATGTCGCCATATATAGGTTTACAAATAAAACCGCAAATGTCACGTATTTGGAAATTGGATTTCCGTCTATGAACCGAGGCCAGGGATCGTCCTCTACCGATTCGAGACGCTCTAGCCCGTGTCTCAGGCAAGCGTGCAGGCAAGCCTTGGAGTGACAGGGCCGGTCCACCGATGTGGATTATTATGCCTGAACAATACGTCTCCCCGCCCTTTGGGGCGTCAATGAGCCAACGAATGACTCCATCGGACCCGGATCGTCCGATCAAACCGAGGCGCCTCGCAACAGCAACAACCACATAAGTCAAACTCGTCAGGGCGTGTAAAACCACTGACGCCACTTTTTAGCTAGAAGGAAACGCATGCCCTCCCTGAGGTCCGTCTCCCGTTTTTGGTTCATACCGGGTGTGAAACACGCGAGGTAAACGTTACACCAAGCTACGCCACAAAGGCCGTGCTTTGATCATCACCACAAGACTTTGCTTTTCAACAGAAGCCTCGATCAGTTGCCACTTAGGCATGCCACACAGGCAATTCACTCCATGCGTTTGATATCCATCAATATATAACCCCTGAGCTCGTACGTCTCAGAGAAGGGCGTTAAGCAAGAGAATAAATTCTCCGCCGCCAAACAGATATATATTTAATAGAAATCAATCACACAGACTAAAATCCAATGTCAGACACACAGTCCATTTACAAGTCCGTTCTGGGTCTGAACGAAACCGGAGGCACCTAGTACCCCGCATATCCATCGATCTCCAAGTACGTCTGGACGATCACCAACTGTTTCCATCTTCTTGGGTGTACAGCCCAATCAAGATCATCAGTAATTACCCAAACGACGTGAAGACTTCCAGTCTTCGACCACCGTCTTCATCTTCGACTTATCGTCGTATCAGTTATTCAGAATGGGATAAACCCGGTCTTTCCGAATAACTCGCGTATATTTTAAATAAGTGTTACACAAACACAACATACGCCTCATTCCAATTCATCAGTCACTAACCGTAAATTAATCAAGAGAATAATTCCCCAAATATTAACCCCGAAGGCCGAGACCAACATCAGATCAATATCCAGAAAACCATTCTGCTTAGCTAACCGACAGTTAGTTTCTGATTTCACATTCATAGGGAAAGGTTCCCATTAATTTTATCCAAGATAAATTCCTTGAATTTATTCTTTATTCTATTTTTGAATATCAATTCAAAACTAGTCGGGATTAGCGAACCTTACCGAAGAAATTATTTATTTTAATTTCCCCATCCCAACCTATTCATCCCATGAAGTAAAACTGGTAATACTTCATGTCTAACACCACAGTGTTATCGGTAAATTCAATTACCATTTCACGTTCAAATCTAATTAAAGATTTAACTATCGCCTGGAGCAAAACTGGTGATACTCCATTTTCGATCATTTCAATCTAATTAAAGATTCATTAAAACTCCACTTAGTTTTAATCTTCGACTGGGTTAAAGAATCAGTGTCATTTAAAACACGGTTCACGATAAACCCAAAATCACATTCATTAATTATCGGGTTAAAGAACGAGTGTTATTTAAAAACACTGTTCACGATAAACCCAAAGATCCATATCGATTCAATTCCAATTAAATATTATTTAATTGGTACACTTCGTTAAATCTAAACAAAAAGATTTAATCTTTTCTCAACTGGGTTCAAGAACAGTGTTAGTAAAGACACCATTCACGACAAACCCAAATCACATTTGATATCCAATACAAGGCTCTGATTAGAAAATAAACTGGCTTATATTCAATATCAAATTCTACGACTAACAAATATCGCATTGGAAATAACGATATATATATATATCTTTCAAATTTCCATAACAACATTTGTATAATCACGAAATCCAACATCGAAATATTCCGAAGACAATTTCGATTCAAATCCATTCCAATGCAATCATTGGAAATTTTGGTTATTTTCAAAACCATTTCAAATTCAATTTATTTATTTAAAAATAAGTAGAATTATATTTCTAGTTCAAAACTAGTTCATTTCGATAAAAATCTATTTTTATCTTTTCAAATATGGAGTTTTTCATCTCAATTCTTTCTAAATCATTTCTTATGATTTTACACAAATTATTACTATTTTTAATAATTTTATCAAGGCCCGTACAGTCGATTTCCATCAATGGCCATCGAACTGCACTTATAGCGACCTTTTTCAAATTTGATTTGGACATAATTCCAAATCCAACCGTTAGATTTCTAATTTCTAATATCCGTTAGAAAGCTCTTTTCGATACGAACCCAACGGTTCCTGTTTTAGGAGAATCCGACGGTCGGATCTCCCGTAATGCCCGTTTGAAATAAATGGTCGAAATTCGCAAACTGCCGCGGCGCGGCGCTTTCTATTCAGGCCATTATATTATATATATAATATATATAATATATATATCGTCGATTTCTATTTAAAACGAATTATATAAATAGTTTTGAATTCGTTTCAAAAACATTTTCAACTTCCATTTCAATTCGAATCAAAATTGAATTCTTCTTTATAAATTCGTTTTAAAATCCATTTCTATTCAATTCAAATTTCAATTCAATTTGAATTCATTTCACTTCGCTTTCAATTCAATTTGAATTCGTTTTCAATTCAATTCATTTCGAAATCGTTTTCAATTCAATTCATTTCGAAATCGTTTTCAATTCAATTCATTTCGAAATCGTTTTCAATTCAATTCATTTCGAAATCGTTTTCAATTCGATTCATTTCGAAATCGTTTTCAATTCAATTCATTTCGAAATCGTTTTCAATTCAATTCATTTCGAAATCGTTTTCAATTCAATTCATTTCGAAATCGTTTTCAATTCAATTCATTTCGAAATCGTTTAGAATTGATATAAATATCGTTCATGTCAAAATGGCGTCAATCTAATCAACACGGCTTCATATATTGATATTTTCAAATATTCCATTTCGAATATTTCTATTTCAAATATTTCTATTTTAAAACTGGAATGAGGCCCAATCAATTACCATATAAAGTTAATTATATGGATTTTCATACAACACATTTATAATAGCATTGAAAAATAATCAACCATCAACCAAAGTGCACTACACTGTATAAGCATCAAATATAGATATCTAACGCTTATAACAGCCTGTCAATCAATCGATCGACATATTTAATCAATCAGGATGAGTGAACTTCAAATTTCATCCCAACACCCGTATGGGGTTTCAAACAATCAAACACAGATTTTATTTGTGCAGTTGGGCGATGTGTGAAATTTATCGACCCAATCAATATCAGTCAAATCAGGGTATATACAAACAAATCGGCCGATTTGTTTATAACTATTCATTTATTCACATTCACGTTAAAAATTATATTTTTAACGATAAAACATTTTATTTCAACCTATGAATTTCTATTCAATTCATTTACACAATAAAATGATATTTTTATTTTCTAACATATTTTAGAAAATTTCGGCGGCATAACGGCACGATACTAGAAACGGGACAAGGCCTAGCCTTATCCCCGGTCTAGTGAAGGCCCACGCCATTCACACATCAATCAAATCAATTCATTTCACCAACCAATTCAATTCAAACCAAATCATCTAACTAATTTATGCAACCAAACAAACAAGTCCATGGTCTGTGGACGATTGTGTCGGGTGCTACTAAGCACCGTCTGCACCCTAGTATATATATAACTAGAAAAGAAATTGAAAGGTGAGAAATTCTCACATATAGCTATCCTAGCTCCACGGCACTTCATTTGCAGAAGTCTTCGTCGTTTCGCCTTTTTGTCACCTTCGTTGTCCGCTTTCACTACATATGTAAAAATCACATTTTTACCTCGCTATTCAATATATAAGAAATCGAATTTTTATTTCGAAGTTCAATATATAAAAACCATATTTTTCTTTCGAAGTTCAATATATAAAAACTATATTTTTCTTTCGAAGTTCAGTATATAAAAACTATATTTTTCTTTCGAAGTTCAATATATAGAAAACTATATTTTTCTTTCGAAGTTCAATATATAAAAACTATATTTTTCTTTCGAAGTTCAATATATAAAACTATATTTTTCTTTCGAAGTTCAATATATAAAAACTTTATTTTTCTTTCGAAGTTCAATATATAAAAATCCCATTTTTATTTCTATGTTCAATATATAAAAATCATATTTTATTTCTATGTTCAATATATAAAAATCATATTTTATTTCTATGTTCAATATATAAAAATCATATTTTATAATTGCTTCATACATTTAAAAAAAATCGAATTTTCACTATGCTATTCAATATGTAAAAATTGAATTTTTACTCCGGTGTTTAATATCTAAAGATTATATATTTACAATATAAAAGATTATATTGTTACCTCGCTTTATAAATATAAAAGATTATATTTTTACCTAGCTCATATTTTAAAAATCACAACTTTGCTTATATAAAAATCCCACCTTTGATTATATAAAAACCTTTCTTCTTATAAAAAATTAAACCTTTATTTTAAAATGAAAATCACAGGTTATATAAAATAAACAAAAATAAGGAAAAGAACCTAAAAACTTACTGTGGAGATGAAGGAGGACGAGGGGAGGCTCGTGGGGTCTGGAGGGGTGCGTTGAGCTACTGGTGGACGCGAGGTGGTGCTCCGGTCGACGGCGGGGGTCAGTGGGTGGGCGTGCGATTTGGGGGAGGGGCGCAGCTTCAAATCGAGAGGGGGAAGGAAGTGGAGACGGCAGAGAGGAGGGGCGCGTCCTGGGGGGTGGCGGCAGCCACCTGGAGGCACGACGGAGGCGATACTGGGGGCCGACGTGGTGGGTTTTTCGATTTGGGTGCGCGGTTCTTTTTTTTTTCTTTCTGATTTAAATGATTTTAGTCGGGGGGGGGGGGGGCTGGTAGTTAAGGGGAGAAAAAATATATATATTTTTTTTTTTTATTTAAAAAAGTTGACTTTCACATACGACCTCTAAACGAGGTCCACCGCATGTCGCCCATAGCGTTTCACCCCCATTCCGAACCCAATGGGATATGTATCGCACTCTAATCTGATCGTTTCGATCAGTTTCCGTTGAATTTTCATTTAAATCACTATATTGAATTTTAAACGTACATTTCAAATTACCGGGGTCACATACTAACTAGAAAAATTCCCGAAAAATATTTTCTAGCTTCATATTGACGATACGGTCCTAACAAAACTAGTTTCGTCGAATTCTGAGGCCGTTGGAAAAATGGCCATTTTCCAGTCGATTAAAATCAACTGAAACTGGTCAAACGCGTTTTCCTATGCCACGCTCATATATTGATTCGAAAAATTATGAAATTTGAAACCTAGCAATAATTTGACACTGCGGATCCAACAAAACTGGTTTCGTCGAAATCCGAGGTCGCTTGCAAAATGTCCATTTTTAAGGGCCTGAATTCCATAGCGACTATTCAGAATTTTCAACTGGACATACCTTTTGATTCCCGCTACGAACCTTTGATTTTTCGGATTCGTTGGAAAGATATTCACTATTAGATTCCATTATTTTTGGTTTCACTAAAATCTGGATTGTTTTGCACCCGGTACATTCAATTGAAGTTTGAAATCGAATTATCGAACTACCGCGCCATTTTCAGTTCCATTTATAATTATAAATAATTATTTATATTCTAACGACGGCGTATATAATATATACGTTCTAATTATATTCAAAATAGATTTCTCGTCGATATTATTTAAAATAATCTATTTTAAATATTCTAAATTCGCCAAAATTGTCAAAATAAAAATTTCAAACTGGCTCGCATTTTACGGGTTGTTACACCTTTATGCAAAAAAGTTAATTAATTCAACATGCCCTACCATTACAAACTAATACCATCCCTTCATAATAGTGAAGTCGTTCAAGTTGGAGTATTTTAATTACCTCTCAGACCTTGATCGACAAAGTTATTATCTCGAGATGGATAAGAGTTTGTAATACAGAACTGACATTATTTATCATAAAAATCCCGTCTTCTGTTCCATTTAAAAATATGACTTTTAATGGCATCCCTTGTATTTGGAAAAAATCTATTTCCAATTTACCAAATGAAGATTACTCCAATATATTTATAAACATTGTTTATAAACCAACTTCCTTATTTTATTTTTAACAAGCTTCCATTTAAAATACCGTTTAAAACTCGACTCCTTATTTGAAATATTTTATTATTTTAACCTATATATATTTGAGCATATAATCTATTTTCATATTAAAATTATAATTTTCTATTTAATACAGTTCCAATATCTTTGGAAATAAAATTTTCTTTCTATAAATTTGACTCTGTTGAATTCAAATCATAAATCCGTATGAATTTATTTCAACCCAATTTATTCCGAACATCGGAATAAATTTCAATGTTTTCTTCTCGAACGATTCCAAATTCATTTATAATATTCTTGAATTAGAATTTCAAATTATACAATGATAGTTAGTTTAATTTATTCATAAATACCATTTATAAATTTCACTACATGGTTTAAATATTAAAACAAGCTTTGATTCCAAATTCCATTTGGAAATCCAATTTCCACTTCAAAAAATTAATCTTTCCTTTTTAAATTCATACTTGAATTTAAAATTTTAATATTATCTAATGATAATATTTCTTTCCATTCATAAACACCGTTTATAAATTCAACTACTTGTTTTATTATTAAAATCAAGTTAATATTTCTGAATTCATTTGAAATTCCATTACTAATTTGAAAATTAAATTTTCCCTTTTCAAATCTAAAAACCCCTTTGTATAAAATTTTTCTAGGGCCAATGATATTCAAACAACCAAAACACACAATTTCCAATCACAGGTTTTTCAACACCTCATATATGATAATATATATAAAACAAACAATTATAAATTTCGAGGGATCCGGTTGGAACCCTCCAACCTATTTTCCTGCATCCACAAATGTCAGACAACATAAATAATGCCAATCCTACTTCAAGGCAGGATATCGCAGTATAGAAGGTCATCCACTCATATATCATGGGGTGATAGGGTCATCCGCTAGTGATACTGTGGGAAATCCAATTTATATATAATAACCATAACCACCAAGCCTAAATAACTAATATATATGATAACCACAATTTATAAATAAACAGCAATGCAACCAATCAACCAACAAACCACATACAAATATTTGTATTAAATAAATATTCGATTATAATAAATTATAATCAAACAAAGAAGTGAGTTTACTCACCTTGATTTTATTTGCCGAATATCCCAATGATGCATATTATACAGATTGTAAAGTGATTCCTCCATACGTCTATTTTTTCAATGTAAAACAATATTAATAAATTTTAGTTATCGGATTAGACTATTCTACTTTAATAAATTACTCATGTGTAAAATAATTCCAAAATAAACCTTAATTTCATACTTGACAGTTAGTGTACAATTTATATTTCTTGAATAATTATTTTTCCTTTATATAAACTAGTTATATAAACTAATTTACTTGCATATAAATTAAAAATATTTCATACTAATAAAATATTTTAGTTGATTACCTATCTTGAATTAAATATGCAATTAGCCTTAAATAAAAATTTAATTACCTTGCTAAAACTTAAAACATCTGCTAATGCTCCTCCTTCCAGAATTTCGAGTTGCATCACCTCCGAATACAAATTTATATGAACGTATAAGGTAATATATACTAGCATTTAAATCTGGTTGCGTCTATATGAACAGATTTATATTAAATGGTTACGAATTTATTGCACTAATTAAATTTGGATTAAAAATTCTCTTTTTGTTTTAAATCCGAATTAAACTAATTGAGCTTGGATTTTAATTTTTTCTTTTTCTTATTAAATTCAGTTGAAATAAATAAACTTCAAAATAATTAAATTTATTGAAAATAAATAATTATTATCGTTCTGATTCAATATAGAATTTATATTGATCGATTGAATTGTTTAATTTCAGTTTTAACTGCGAATTTAATTATTATCGTTTCATATTATGATATCCAATATCTTCGATATTAATTCGTATATTGATTATTTAATCGTTAAAAATCCATTTATTATTCCAAATCAATATTTAAAATATATTTAAATATTTCATATTAAATGACAAAAAACCTGGGACGTTACAACGCAACGCTGAGTCAGCATTGAACCTGTTTAAGAAAACAGTCTTGATTCATCTTTTAATGTTTATAACATTTACTTTTTAAACGTTCAATCTCTTTCATGTTTTGCCTTTTCATACCTTATTTTACGCTGCATATATATATATAATATTAATGTTTGCAATGTTTGATAGCTTCCTTGTTTTGCTCTTTTTAAATTGATGTGCTTATTTTCCTTCTTTAACTAATTGCATGCTATTAATCTTTTACTTTTGAATTTCGAATGTTATATGTATATAACTATACACATCCTCCTTTATTTTATTTTATTACATGCCTTATTTTTTTATTTAATGCAATCATTTTACCATGTTTCCTTTTTTCTTATTTCAATCAATCCATTGCATTAATTTAGCGCATGTATTATCTTCCCATTATTTTGAACTGATTTGAATTATATTCATATATAGGATCTTTATACGTATACAAAACTTGTAATGACCATTTTACGCATATATGTACGCACAATTTTCGTTTCATTTTCAAAATTCAATCAGTATTGCAATGTTATTTGATTCTTGCCATGTTTATATGATTTCAGCCTTATCTTGAATTTTATCTCTTGTGTGTGTGTGTTTATATATATATATATATATATATATATATATATATATATATATATATATATATATATATCCTACATATACACACGCGTATATTCTCATATACATATATTTTCTTTACTTCCTTATATGTATATTTTTCTTAAATATGCGTTTGTACATATTTTCTCTTATGAACATGTGTCATTTTAGTCGTTTCTTTAAAATAAAAATATGACAGCAGCGGGGATCAGACTCTGCACCTCTTGTATGCATGTCACATGTTCTAACTAACTGGGCTACCAAGGTTATTGTTAACAGGACCTAGAACAATGGTAATTATTGTTCTCTTCTTACTTCTCTTTTTCATGTTTGTTACAATATTACAGTTAAACCATTACATGAATCTTTTTCTTTTATTATTAATACATAATCAGTGCATGCAACATATTTACACTACATGCAACCAATCCTTTCTTTTATTGCATGCATTACATTTTTATTCACATTAATATTTTCTTCTTTTTAAATGTATATATCAATGCATATATATACACATATGCATTATTTAATTATTTTAATTATTACAAAATATGGGGTGTTACATTCTCCCACCCTTATGAAATTTCATCCCCGAAATTTGATAAGGGTAAAAATCAATTATCCCCTCGCATAATATACATCCATCTTGTATGCATCCAATTTTTGCAAACATTGTGCACTTATGCAAAGTGAAATTCAACATAATAATACATGTACGCCAAAGCGGTACCTCCTATGTGTATGCAAGTTTTACAAAAATCCTTTTAAAACATGATGCTCACATCCTAAATATACTGATAGTTCTACATGAATGCAATATTTTGAAAATCAAAATGCTTTTCATCCAAATTTTCCCAAACTCTTACTGTGTAAGAGCGTAGTTCATCCAATTTTTGCATCCTTTTCATCCAAATTTTCCCACACTCTTACTGTGTAAGAGTGTAGTTCATCCAATTGTTGCATCTCAAAATCCTACCAACCAACTTTATTTTTTGAATTTCAGATAAATCTGATTTTCTAAATTCGATTTCTTATGTTACAAAAAGATGGAAAACAGAAAATTTCACACCTTCCATTTTTCTTTTATATACTTTTTCCAATCGTACTTGGATTTTATGTAATTATTTATAAATATTCCCTATTTTTCTATCCAAGTACAGCCTAAATAAGAAAATTTTCTTTTGTTACAGCTTTTCTTTTTATTTTATCTTGGAAATTTTTATTCTTATCCATCTTTCTTTAACTGTCATGTTTGTTGCTTTACTGAATTTGCTGTATCCTTTTTTAGTTGTACCGTTTCTCTTTTCTTAGCTTATTTAATCATCCGATCCAAATTTAGTTTTCAAATGATCCTTCTAGTCTTTCAACTAAAATAGGAGAACATACACGCTACACAGCTACTACTAAAGGCCAAGAATATCGGGAATATGTCCCTTTCAGACAGAAAATTCCAAACCATGGGATCCACGACAGATTTAGGCATTAGCCAAACCACCCAACAAGAAAAAAATAACGGAAGGATCCCAACATAAATGTACTAACGGGTTTTACCCCTAACATGAAAATTAGCAACAAGACTTAAACAGTTGCTTCCCTTTTTACTAGCTTGTGGTCACCACTAGTCCTAGCTGTGTATTAACAATTATTTCAAGCAACACCCTAGGCTTTTCAATGCTTACACATTCTCCGGGAACTTACCATTATTCGAAGATAATTCTCGCTATTACGTCTTAGCCTTAAACTTTTTCCTATCTTACCTAGGCACTAATCCTTACTTACTCCATACTTTTAAAACATGGTTTGGCCTTTTCATTTAAATATTTCTTCTAGAAATCAGAAGTGTCAAAATTTTATTTTCCTCATGAAAACTTACATTTGCCAAACCATAAACCATGTCATCTTAAAAAAAACATCCCATTCCTTATCATATTATACTCTTTCTATTTAGTGAGTTTATCTATGGATCTAGGTATATATATATAATATTTATATTTTTTAAAATACAAATACAGTCACTCACTATCTATACAGGAATCCTAAACCTAAGCTCTGATACCAGATGTAACAACCCGGATTCCGACAGATCGATTTTTTTTGTAAATTCTAATCTATCGAAACTCATGTTGGTTTTCTTTGGTATCCTGCAGAAAAATAGAGACATAAAATATGTCAAAGCTCAGAAAAATATCTCATAATGGAATGAATAAAATAAAATATAATCAAAGTGTAGTGTTACCGTATTAATAATACTGCCTAACTAGTATCGAAAGCTATCATGTCTCTGCCACAAATCTAACCTACGAGTATGTTTTGAGGAGGGGGTCAGAACACAAGTTCTGGTAAGAGGATTAAAACTATACACTTTGGATAATCCTACATATACCGTTCAATCATTTTTTCTTATTTTTTTTAGGTTACTTAGGTTAACAACACTCAAGGCTTACACATACGTCGTACCCATTTACTTCCCAGTGGATTAACCTAATACAGTATATATGTAGCCACCTCTCAATATTGAGGTACACCCCATGGTACCCCGCTCGCACGGTCTCCACCGTAATGCCACAAAAATGAACGCAATCACTCATCCTACGTTGGAGTGACGTACGTATCTCTACATAACAATGTTACGTTCCGCATATATCTGTCATCACTATGCTACGTAAGCGTACGGAATGCCACCTTCGATCGAATCAAATTCCATACCAGAGTAATGCCCTTAAGTCTAAGATACACCACACAGAGCAGACATGCATGTATCTAGACTTTCCCACGTAAGTACCATCAATCGTATTCGATGCCTTAACCGCACATAATGTGCACCGAGTTCCATGGCAGGGCTATATAAGAAACACTGGACTCGGTCGGGAGATTTTCCATATCTATACAGGCCTGCCTTTAAGAGCCTCAAAATACATATATTCCTAGGGTCTTTTTTTCATGGTGGCTATGGCCCCACCTCGGCCCCTCCCTCAACTAGTAAAGACTACGAGAGCTAAGAGACTTACACCTAACAAACAATCTAAACATATAGTTGGCGTCTCTCCTCAACCACCGTACCCCGATAGTGAAAGGTGAATGGTCTATTGGGTTTAGCTCTAGTCTTTTCGCATCCCACTGGCTGCCGATGACGGGTATGCAACGATATACTATCCTTGTTGGCCCAAACCTCTGCCTCCTCGTTGAGCCGACCGCCGTATCACCCTAGTGTCACCTCGTCACAACATTCTGACTACAAGGCTACTTTTGCAGTCAAGGCCCACTCATCTGGTAGTAACGCGCAGACCCAACCTCTGCGAGCACAACCTAAACATCTGCCATCAAACAGAGGACTACCAAGAGCACCTTACATATCTCAGGAAGCCGCGTGTTTCCCCTTCTAGTCCTTCGGATCCAACAAAATAATCAGATGAACGTGTGCTCCCCTCGTGCCTCATGACACCATGATGATCTACCCTGTTGGGTTATTCGCCCTCAAACGTGCAGACTGGTCCAAGCGCCTCATTTTATTATGTTATTAGACCCTATGTCTAAACATTCCTTTATGCGCTTGCTTTACCTCATCAGGTTTCCATTTAACTTGGTTATTCCCATTCACATTGACTTCTTAATCAAGTTACCAAGTTCCTCTTTCTTATTAATTTCATTCATATACTTAACCCATTTGAGTTTATTAATAAGCCCACAACATGTTATTCTCTAGATTGTGATCCAAGGTCTGTAATACACAATCCCTTTATATTCTTGTTTGATTTCAAGGTTAGAATAACATGTTCTACTTAATACGTAATTAATTATATCTCAATTCACATGTTTTCTATTTAACATGTCACTTATCATTTATGATTAAATATAACTTATTTCATAAGTTGCCTCATTCTTTCTTTTTTAATCATAATTCCATCTTATATTGTCACTACAACTTATCGTTGTTTACTTATTAACTTAGTTCTCTTAACTAAGGTTTACTAATAAGTCTCCTTTCCATTTATTTTAACCTAGGTCATAATTTTCTCTTGTCCCAAGGACAAGCCTTAGCATGTTATTCTTATCAGCATATTTCAGACTTCCAAGTTTTCAAATTACTTAATTTATAATTAAGTACAACTTTTTTCATTTCATAAATTTTCCCCATTTGCTGATTGCTTAATTTACATTTAAGTACCATTTTTCTCACTACACAAGTTATCTCATTTTCTCACTAATTTATTATAACCTAAGTTATAATATCCACTTGTCCCTAGGACAAGTCTACCTATTATATAACATTCTCATTATTGTAATTTATTTATAATAGGTTATTATCATTCCTCGTCGATTCCCTTTCCTTTACTGTTGTAATAATCTTATATTCAATTCCATTTGTTTCCATTAATTACAACTAAGGCTAGTTATCATTCTTGCTATATATATATGTATGTATGTATGCATATATTTATGCATTAGACCTCTCACATTAAGCCTACACTTGTGGATGCTAGATTTGCCGGGCGGTTTTGGGCAGACTTCTGCCACAAATTGACTTAATCTTGTGTCTTAGAACCACAACATGTTTTATTTATGCACTTAGATCCCTCACATTAGATTTACCACTTATGAATGCTGGATATGCCAGGCTGTTCCAGGAAGAGTTCTACTATAAGTGTAATCTAATCTCGTGTCTAAGCGCGGTTACAGTTTACTATTTACTGTAAATTTCCTGTATTTTACATGTCAACATATTAAACCCATTTACGTTACATGTTCTTTCTAACATACAATAAATTCTTTTCTAACATGTAATTGTTTAATCATGTAATTGTTCAAATTAACAAACTAACATATAATTTTCTCAATTTATACCGTTAATGGTCCTGGTATATAAATGTCACAAGTTAACATGAAATTGAAACAACAGTAATTGCTACACATACTTTGACAATTTTATATTTCAGCATATGAATTTTCCAACATATTAATATCTTAACATATTAATATTCCAACATGTCATTTATGTCACTTTAATCTTTTTAACATATGTTTAAACATTTCAACACATCATATTTCAACATTTCATATATAACATTTCAATGCTTTTTAATTATTATAGCAAATTCACATCGTGTAATAATAGGGAATGTTAAACGATAATATATCATTATCAAAAATGATATAACAAAAATCCACTCACCTCATTCGCTTTCCAAATCCTGGATCTGGTCCAGATCTAGCATTCCATGGTTTTCCCCTTAATTGGATTCAGAACCTAACAACCATGGATTCATAATTTTTACTAAAAGAAAAAGGTAAGAAAGAGGAAGAAATTTTGAATAGACCAGATCTAGAAAATTACCTCACTTTGCATATGATTCTGAACACTTTTTTTTAACGTCAATTTTTTTCCTCTAGATCTTGATTTATAATTTTTCCTAAACTAATAATCTTAATTTTCTAAAGAGATTTGAGGAGGAAGAAGAATGGCAGAGCTTCTGCGTTGTCTCATAAATGTGAGGTTTAGCTCGACTCTGCTAGCCTATTTATAGGTGTTCAGGATCTTATCGTACACGGGGCATTGAGTCAACATTGAACCTGGTTAAGAAAACAGTCTAGATTCATTTTTAACGTTTATAACATTTACTTTTTAAATGTTCAATCTCTTTCTTGTTTTGCCTTTTCATACCTTATTTTACGCTGCATATATAATATTAATGTTTGCAGTGTTTAATAGCTTCCTTGTTTTGCACTTTTTAAATTGATTGTGCCTATTTTCCTTCTTTAACTAATTACATGCTATTAATCTTTTACTTTTGAATTTCGAATGTATATAACTACACACATTTTATATTATTTCATGCCTTATTTTTTTTATTTAATGCAATCATTTTACCACGATTCCTTTTTCCTTATTTCAATCAATCCATTGCATTAATTTAGCGTATGTATTATCTTCCCATCTGTTTTGAACTGATTTGAATTATATTCAAGGTCCTTATATGTGTACAAAACTGGTAATGACCATTTTACGCGTATATATATACGCACAATTTTCATTTCGTTTTCAAAATTTAAACGGTATTGCACCGTTATTTGTTTCTTGGGATATTTATATGATTTCAGCCTTATTTTGAATTTTATCTCTTGTTTATATATATACACACACACACATACATATATATACACGTATATTTTCATATACATGTATACATATATTTTCTTTACTTCCTTATATATATAGTTTTCCTTATATGTGTGTTTGTACATATTTTCTCTTATGAACATGTGTCATTTTCTCCGTTCTCTTAAAACAAAAATATGACGGCAACAGGGATCAGACTCTGCACCTCTTGTATGCAAGTCACATGTTCTAACCAATTGGGCTACCAAGGTTATTGTTAACAAGACCTACAACAATGGTAATTATTGTTCTCTTCTTACTTCTCTTTTTAATGTTTGTTACAATATTATAGTTAGACCATTACATGAATCTTTTTCTTTTATTTCTCTTTTATTATTAATGCATATTAGTTCATGCAACATGTTTACACTGCATGCAACCAATCCTTCCTTTCTTTTAATGCATGCATTACATTTTTATTCGCATTAATATTTTCGTATTTTTAAATGTATATATCAATGCATATATACACACATATTCATTATTTAATTATTTTAATTATTACAAAATGCGGGATGTTACAAATATCTATACAACTACCATCACAAATCAAAAGATCTCACCGATTCCTTCGCAAATCCAAGTGAAATCTAGAGTGAAAAGAGAGAAAATAGTAGAAAATCATTATTAAAGAGAGAAGTGAGAGATATGAGTGAATTCGTGTACTTTGTAAATCTAAAAGAGATAATGAAAAGTGCTTCCATAGTGGACATAGGTCTAAATTGGCCAAACCACTCTAAAAAATCCTTGTTCTACTTTTTTGCTCTTTATTTTTTGTTTGTGGCTCCGTAATCTCAAATCATACCATTTGGTGAAGTGCTCTAAAAACACCTTTGGTGTTGAGGTCAAATTTTGATTTCAACAAGTACAGATATCCAAGTATGGTCTGCTTTTTCACAGTATCTATGGCCCCAACCATGCTCCCCTCAACTAGTGAAAAACTGCATCATCGGCTAAGTGACATGCCCCAAACAAACAATCTATCATCCAATTTGGTGTGTCCTTCAGCCAGTGTCTCAAAGGTGAAAGATAGATGATTCTTTGTATAGCTCTAGTCTTTCTGAATCCCACTGACTGCCGATGACAGGTACCCGATGATACTATCCTTAATTTTTTTCCCTTGACTAACCTCTCCCGAGGCCAATCGCCGAATCACCCAACACCATCTACCACAACCTTCTAACTGCAAACTCTACCGTTGTAGTCAAGGTATACCCAGTGGGTAGTATCGTGCAGACCCCCCCTATGCGAGTACATCCTAAGCGTGTATCGCAACAGAGGACCACCATGGAGTACCCTACTACATCCCACGGAAGCCGCACGCTTACCTCCAGTCTTACCAAGCAATTAAGCAGAATAATCAGATGGACGTGCTCCCCTTGTGCCTCCAGATACCGCGATGATCTACCTTGTTGGATTCTTTGCCTTCTTATGTGGGGACTTATCCGAGCGCATCCCGCAAACGTGTTATTATACCCTATGTCTAATCTTTCAATCAAGTGCTTGCGTATCTCACCATGTTGCTAATTAACTTGATTATTCCCTTTTTCACTATTACCTCAAGTTAATAGATTCATTAGCATATAATTCACTGTTTACTTTATTTATTCAGTCTTATGCCGCCAGAGCGGGCTTCCACTTATTGTTGATGTCCTTTATTAGACTTCGTATTTCTTATTTATAAGTCTACTAATAATAAGCCTACTTCATTCTCTCTTGTTTAATCCTGACTTCGTTACCACAACCTCTTGTTGTTATTACTTATTAACTTAGTTCCTTTTCTAAGGTTTATTAATAAGTTTCATTTTTCGCTCATTGTAAGTTATGTCATGATTTCCACTTATCCCTAGGACAAGCCTACCTATTATATTACATCCTCATTCATATGATTAATTATAATAGGTTATATTCCCCGTTCATCACATTTTCCCTTGGTTCTTTAACATTAACCACACTTTTACTGTTGTAACATCCATTTATTAACTGTCTTGTATATTCTCATTATTTTAGGAAAACATTTCACACACCTCATTAAATTGATTAATGGAAAGATATAAAGATCCATTTTAATAACGAACATCAATCAAGATCTGTAGTTGCAAGCTATTTCTTTTATTTTCATCATGGACATACATATATTTTTTATTTTATTAGTGTGAAATATAGTAAAAGAATACCTATTTCACACTAATCCCTTTTTCTTGCAACAATGTTTTTATTACTTCTACCATTATGGAAATGTATCAATTTTTCCCAAATCCATCTAACTTGATCCACTATTAATCTTCCCTTTTTTATTTTCTGAGTTAGATGTCATTTACAATTTCCAATTACTGTAAACTTTCCATACAAATTAAACGCCTCTATTCTTTTTCCCATTATTCCTAATTTCACTGTAATTTGATTTTTAGTATATCCAATTTGTCATCAAATAATATTTTCAGTAACATATTCGCGTTTATTGTAAATCCCACAATTTCAGTATTACAATAATTTATAATCTAATTAGGAGATATTATTGTATATTCTTAACATTCTTATAAAATAAATCCTATTGCAATCACCACAATTTACAAATATTTAACATGTTAAGAATAACAGGGAATGTAAATGGTAAATATAACGTTATCCAAAAGGTAAAATTCTAAATCCGTTCAACTAACAGTTTTCCAACCCTTGAATTTGATTCAGATCTATGATTCTATGGTCTTTCTAACTGAATCTAACATTAAACAACCATGAATTTACAAATATGATTCTAGAAGAAGAGGGAAAGAAGAAAATAAACCTAAATAAATCAGATTCAAGAACTTACTTCACGTTGATTAGAATTCTGAACACCTACTTTGTAGATTTACATTCTTTATCTTCAAATCGTGAATAAGAATTTCCAAACATTAATTTTCTAATTTCTGAAAGATTTGGAGAGAAAAGAAAATGGTAGAGCTTTGACGTCGTCTCAGAAAATATGAGTTGGAGGCTAGGCCATGCTAGTCTATTTATAGGTGTATAGAGGATTCTGGTCCACCGGATTGATAATATAAAATCCGAGCTGCATAGGTCAGAAAAACACATCACAGACCAAAGCAGATCTGGCCTGAGTGGGTCGACCCCTGTGTTGACCCAACTTAGAGGCGAGTCGACCCACGTGCGCCCAGGTCGACCCATCTTGGGTCTGTACGTGAGTTTCTGCCATTTTAAAAGTTCTGATTAACATTTATTAATAACATTTTATTTCATTTTTAATATGACCATATGAATTATAATTTTTCGTTTATAACAGATATCAAAATTCAAATTTATATGTGTTAATACTCATGTAACGTTCTAGATTCCTGTCTGTTAATTGCCGCTCAATTATTTCAAATAATAACGCTATCAGTATGTTGTTTTATTCCCTTTAATGCATTCTAATTTCAAAGGCAACTAATTCTTGTCCATTTTTCATTTATTATGCATTCATTACTTTCTGCTCTTAACTTGCACTTTTCATCTCAACATTTGAATTTATATATGTGTGTGTATATATATATATATACACGCAACTTTTATTTATTTTTTCAAAATACAAATGGCATTATACTGTCATTTTTTCTTACCTATTTTCAATGATTATAGGTTTATTTTGGATTTCTCTTTCATATATATATTTTTGCACACACATACACATATATTTACATATGCATATATACATATACTTTTATACTCACCTTTATGTATAATTTTCCTTATATGTGCATTTATACATATTTTCCTCTTAGAATATGCATATCTTCAACCGTCCCTCTAAAATAAAAATATAGCGTCAACAGGATTCTAACTTGCAGTACTCACTTGGGAGAGACCTATCTCTACCAACTGAACTACATAGGCTTTTGTTCACAAGACTAAAAAATGGTAGACATTGTTCTTCTTTTGTTTTCCTCATAACTACTTTTTCCGTTTGTTGCAATATTTCATTTAAAGATATCTTTTTCATCTTAAATCCGTTTTCTGCAAATCATAGGTCAAAATTGATCAGAAAATTGCCACGGACGTGATGACGCTAATTCCATGACCAAATTCTGGAAACTTTTCGAATTTTATTTTACTATTTAATTTAAAAATGCAGGGCGTTACACCATTAAAGTGCATATTTTTCGTAAAGTTTTAAAAAATTGAAAGTGTTGTATGTGTTATGAGATCTCAACCTAAATCTTTGTAGTTCAGAAATGAATTCACTACATGAATTAAATTTAGAACTTACTTCTTATGTACCAAGTAAAAAGACAATGATCTATATGTATGAAACTTTCTTTTTGCCCAGATTATTTTCATTTATTTTCTTTAATTTTTGTTTTAATTAATGTGGAACTGTTGGATAATTACAACAAAAAACAAAGTCTTTGTAGTGACTAGTGTTTTGTATTATTCATTAATGGAAAATATTTTTATGAAATGTTTATTTATTGTAAAAGAAGACAATTAACATTTAACCTATTCTCTCATCCTCGTGAAAGAAATAGAAAAACTATAGAAACAAAATTCTCTTGTTCAATCTTCTTTCTCAACAATGTCCTTTAATAGTTTTGTCTATATTAAAAGATACATAAATCCATTGAGAGTGTAACAACCCACATCCTACGCATCGGGGGGATCGTAGAATATTTATTTCTTTCCTATATGAAGTCGTATGGTCATGTAACTTTGGAAAACAACCATTAGACTCATTTCCCATGTTCATGATTTTTGTCGATTTTTAAATGACCGTTTTGCCCCTAGCTGATCTTGTTTTGGCCATAACTTTTGATTGGAAAGGAATTTTGACTTGAAATTACTTCCATTAGATTCGTTTGATGGTTTACCTTTTCTTAGATTGGTAATATGTGAAAAACGGACTTACCGTTTGGGAGATATGGCTGAAATAGGGTTTGGAAGGTGAAAAACTTCTTAACTGGGCCAAATAAGGTGATTAGCGAATGGGCCCAAAACCCATTTTGGGATTAGGGTTATGGGGAGGCTGAAAGGAGTTAGAGATTCATTCCATTTCAGTTTTCTAGCCTCCACTTACCTCTTAGAAACCCTAAAAATGCCTCCAAACTATAAATCACCTCCAAATCATCTTCTAATCAAGGATTAAGCTTAGCAACATCAAATCAAGGGAGAACTCCACCAAATCAACGTGAGAGCTGCTGTTTAGCATTGGGATTCGCACCAAATCAGAGATTTACTTCAGATCTAAGTCTTATTTGTGGCTAAGGTGAGTGATTTGCATAGTTCCTCACTAATTATGGCTAATTATGGGTAGTTAGTGTTAATTAGCGAATTTAAACATGATAAAGTTCTGGAAAAATATATATAAAATTCGAAATGATGTTTTAGACCTCTGATATGAATTTGGGTTAATTTGGTTAAGTTTTGCTAATTATATCATTAGTTTCACCTAAACATGCTTAAGGGGAAATATGGGGTTTTGGGTAAGTTCGATCCATTTTAACCTATCATATTGATGTTTTGGTGTTTGAGGTCACTTCTACTTGTTGCTATGACTGTATGGTATGCTTTGTGATTGATTAGAATAGGTAGAATGGTCGAACACGCCGTCGAGCGGCTTAAATCGCTTGCTGGAAGAAGTGCAGGAAGGCATCCGAACCGGATCGGACCGGTAGGAGGACCCGATCGGCTCTCACACTTCACACTTCGATTCACTTGCACTTCTCGTGGCACGCATCATTCGATCCGACCCGCCTGGTGTTCTCCGACCCAATCCGCCATGGTACCCCGACTGGAACCGAAGTACTACGACGAGGCTTGGAGACTACGACCCGACCTGAGTTGATTAGAAGAAGCCGATCCAAACCGTGGCAAACTGGAGTACCCCGATCTGAATCTGTGATGGCGACTGAACGTGGAGATTCGATCCGCTGAGGTGATGATGACCCGATCTGATCCAGTGAAGAAGGAGCACTCCGATCCAAACCGAACTGAGGACTAGGGGGAAATCCGAACCGATCCGGTGATGACCAATAACCCGAGATGCAAAGGTAGTCCAAATGGAAGTTAGAGCTCAGGATCCAGTTGGGAACCAATGAGTTCACTTCATAGTTGGGCTTTGCTGCGGGATGTGTGCTAAGGAGTTGTCGACGTTCATAACTTCGATTCACCAGTGAAAATGGATGATGGGCTACTTATCAGTGCAGTAGAGTCACTATGACTCGAGGGGCAAGGTGATGGTAGCAAGACTACGTTATCAATGTAGTAGAGTCATTATGACACGAGGGGCAAAGTGATGCGTAGTAAGACTATGAGCCAGTGCAGTGGGGTCATTGTGACTCCATGGGGCAGAGTGGACATAGTAAAGGATTAGTGAGGCTTTGAGCCAATGCAGTGGGGTCATTGCGACTCCGTGGGGGCAAAGTGGACATAGCAAAGGATTAGTGGCTATGTATCAGTGCAGTGAAGCCATTTATGACTTCATGGGGCAAAGTGATCATAGCAATGTATGTTGGGTGATCGAAGTGGTGAATATCGTATGCTTTATGCACTGAGTGAGAGATGTGAGGATGGTTGTTATGTTTGATTGTTTTCCATCACTATGACATGCACACCCCCACCCTCGTTACCTTTACACCATTTGAAATGGCACCTTAGAGTGTTGTACAGTATGTAGTGCTAACTCTTTGGTTGCAGGTCCAGGTTCAGGTATGTTTTAGTCTACGTGTTATTATTCTGTTTAGATGCTTATCGCTCATACCAAGCTTTATGTCTGACCCAGAGTTTTATGTCTCCTCTTATTACTCTGGGTGCTCACACGAGCAGACTAGGGACAGGTTAGCTGGTGATGCGCGAGTAGCTGATTCGGAGGCGAGCAGGAGGCTTCCACATATGATATATATAGATATTCTCCCTTTGTCGTTGGTGGTCGCTACTTGGGAATTAGTAGTGTACCTCCTTTATCTTACTTTTGCTTTTTGAGACAGTTTGAAAAGTTGTAATAATGTTAGCTTTGGATCATAAGCTGTACTTGGATTTTTCGCTGTTATGTTAGTTTGTTTTCAGCTTATGCACTGTCTCACCTGTTTTATGTCAAGTATGTTGTTATTATATTTTGTTGCATGCGCTGTGAGACATTTTACAGGTTCCTTGTTAGTTCATTTCCTCCTTCCCTTTCCTTCTGACGATCCGTCCCGTGCTAACTGGACATGTGTACAACGCAGTTTTGGAGTAAATGTCGGTTGGTACGGGGCGGGCCGTCACATTTGGTATAAGAGCTCTAGGTTGCGTAGTTAACCTAGGGAAAGACACTAGGGAGAGATAGTACGTATATGAGAGAGTGTATTTGTGATTACTTTGGTTTTCAGAAGCTATATATGTGTGTACTATTAGTAGTATAAGAATGAAGTCGTACTGCACTAGCACCACTATGGGGTCGTTAATCGTTTCCCCTTTTACAGATTGACGATGAGTCGATATGCAAGAGGTGCTGGTAGGGCAGCCAATAATGGGAATGCTGCTGACATGAGGGCGATGTTTACTGACCTCATGAGAGACATGCTTAGGGAGGTGCAAGGGGCAGTTCCCAATCCCGGAATTGGTGGTGGTCCAGTAGTGCAGGCGCCTAGGGTCAATTTTGCAAAGTTGTGCAAGGATTACACTAACCTTGGTCGGAAGCCGTTCCACGGAACGGAGTCGGCCACGGATGTTCAGGATTGGTTGGATAGCTGTGATCGTATCTTCGACGACTTGGGTATCGAGGATGCGATGAAAAGAAGGCTAGCGTCTCGTCAACTGCAAGGGCTAGCGATGAATTGGTGGAATGCCATTAGAACAGCTACCCCAGAAGATCAGGTTACTTGGGATCAGTTCAAGGCTCGCTTTAGCGAGAAGTTCATTCCAGCTGCCCAGAAGTCTGTGTTGTTTAAGAGATTCTTGGAACTCAAGCAGAATGGTAGGGCAGTCTCGGACTATATTGCTGAGTTCGACACTTTGTCAAAGTATGGATTATCTCTTATCGATACTCCTGAGAAGAAGAATGAGAAGTTCATTACTGGGTTGGATGGATACTTGGGGGAAAGGCTTATCAATCACATCGATGAGACTTTTGAATCGATTATGGGGAAAGCATTGAGATCAGAGAGTCTTTACCCTAAGTCAAAGACTGAGGCTACATCTACAGAAGGGCCGAAGCCGCAAGCAGGCAGTGGAGGCAAGAATAATTCTCAGAATAAGAGGAAGCAGAGCCAATCTAAGGATGGCCAGAAAAAGAACAAGAAAGAAGTTGAGTGCTTCAGCTGTGGTAAGAAGGGTCATTATGCTAAAGAATGTCGGGCCAAGCCAGTGGATAGAAAGTGCTATAACTGTGGTCAAGTGGGACATCATAAGGATATGTGTCCGCAACCTCTTAGGGAGAAGCAGATTGTGAAAGCATATGCTATTGATGTTGTTCCTTCTTCGTCGAATGCCCCAACTGCGGCGGAGAAAGGAAAGAATGTCGTTATTCAAGGTATGCTTTCTATTTATGACGTACCAGTTTGAGTTTTGTTTGATACTGGGACTTCCCGTTCCTTCATATCTAGTGACCTGGTAGATAGGTTGGGACTGGAACCCGAGATAGTCGATAGACCATTGGTTGTGACGAACCCGATTGGTGGTTCGACTAGCCTTAGTATGATTTGCCGAAATTTGGTCTTATCGAGTCATGGATGCATGTTAGTTTGTGATTGCTTTGTTTTGGGCTTTACTGGGTGTGGCATTATATTGGGGGTCGATTGGCTCCAAAGATTCGGGTTGGTGGTAGACTGTGAGGGCTTTTTTGTGACAG
This sequence comes from Allium sativum, assembly GCA_030737875.1. Taxonomy (NCBI): domain Eukaryota; kingdom Viridiplantae; phylum Streptophyta; class Magnoliopsida; order Asparagales; family Amaryllidaceae; genus Allium; species Allium sativum. The sequence continues at coordinate 834,087,123 of CM060910.1, forward strand.
CTAGGGCGGATGATGGGCGGAGGGTAGTGTTTGGTAGTCTACCTAGTGATGTGGTAATGGCTAGTTTTATAAATTCCCTCGACATACCGCATGATGAGTTGTCAGATGCGCCCGTGGTTGGCCAGTATCCGGACGTCTTCGAGGAGGTGACCGGGCTTCCACCACACCGAGAGATTGAGTTCCATATTGATTTAGTGAAAGATGCCAGACCTATAGTGATGCCACTTTGTCGTATGGCACCAAGGGAGCAACGAGAGATCGGGGTGCAAGTCAGCAATCTTTTGAAGAAGGGATTTATTAGAAGAAGTGTCTCTGAGTGGAGAGCACCAGTTGTGTTTGCCACTAAGGCAGATGGTTCCCTTCAGTTGTGTGTGGACTATCGCGAGTTGAATAAGGTAACGAGGAAGAATAAGTATCCTCTACCGCGGATAAATGATTTGTTTGATCAACTGGAAGGAGGAAGAGTGTTCTCCCAGTTGGACCTCGCGACAGGATTTTATCAGCTCCGAGTAGTGGATGAGAGTGTTCCGAAATGGCATTTAGGACGCCGTCTAGATTCTATGAGTGGTTGGTCATGCCATTTGGGTTGACCAATGCACTAGCCTACTTTGTAGATCTTATGAATCGAGTATTCAGAGTTCAGTTGAATAAGTTTGTTCTTGTGTTCGTAGACGATATCCTTGTTTACTCAAGGACAGAGGAGGAATACAAGGGACACTTGAGGATAGTGATGGAGGTGTTGAGGAAACACCAATTGAAAGCGAAATTCTCTCTAAGTGTCACTTTTGGAGAAGGGAAGTGAAATTCTTGGGCCATGTTGTTTCAGAGAATGGTATTGTCGTGGACCCTGCGAAGGTGGCTATGGTACAGGATTGGCCTACGCCCAAGAATGCAACAGATGTAAGAAGTTTCTTGGGATTAGCTGGATATTATCGTAAGTTTATTCTGGACTTCTCCAAGATAGCAGCACCGTTGACTCAGTTGACTAAGAAGAATCAGGCCTTCGTCTGGGACGGAGTGCGTGAGAATGCATTCAAGAGTCTAAAAGAAAAGTTGACGCGTGCGCCAGTATTAGTCATTCCTAAAGGGAATGAAGAAATGACGGTATACACTGATGCTTGTGGTACCGGACTAGGTGTTGTATTGATGCAAGGAGGTAGGGTTGTAGCTTATGCTAGTCGGCAGCTAAAGCCGCATGAGAAGAAGTATCCTACCCATGATTTGGAACTGGCAGCGTCGTGTTCGCATTAAAGATGTGGAGACACTATCTCTTGGGAGAAAGATTTGAGTTGTTTACCGATCATAAATCGTTAAAGTATCTCTTCTCTTAGAAGGATCTGAATCTCCTTTAGCAGAGATGGTTAGAGTTCTTAGCTTCGTATGATTTTGATAACGCATACGCACCTAGGAAAGGTAATGCGGTAGCTGATGCCTTGAGTAGGAGACATGCCAGTTTGGGGGCTATGTTTCTTGAATGGAAGCAACTGGAGTATATCGCGGGGTTTGATTTCAGGCTAAAGTGCGAATTGGATCCAGAAGTGCTAGCTAGTATGACGATCAGACCCACTTTGATAGAGCGGATTAGTTCCAGCCAGAGGGACGATCCTAATCTATTGGGAATCATCTCCAAGTTAGAGATGAACATCGACGGTGAGGAGATGAATTTGTACGGGCTTAATCGAGATGGATGGCTTAAAAGGAATGGAAGACTAGTTATACCCAACGTGAATGGTTTGAGAGATGAAGTGCTTAGAGATTGTCATCACTCAAAACTGACTATACATCCCGGTGGTAATAAGATGTATCGAGACATGAAGTAGACTTACTACTGGGAAGGGATGAAAAGAGACGTTGGGAAGTTTATATCCAAATGCATGAATTGCCAGCAAGTTAAAGCCGAGCAAAAGAAGCCTAGTGGGTTGTTACAACCATTAGAAATTCCCGAATGGAAATGGGAGAAAGTCTCGATGGATTTCATCGATGGTTTACCGAGGACTAGATCGGGACATGATAGCATTTGGGTAATTGTGGATCGATTGACTAATAGTGCAAGATTTATACCAGTCAAATCGACCAGAATGGCAACTAAGTTGGCAGAATTGTATATGAAGTAGGTAGTGAGATTTCATGGAGTACCTAAAAGCATTGTGAGTGACCGAGACCCTTTGTTTACTAGTGGGTTTTGGACAAGCTTACAAGAGGCTCTAGGGTCAGAATTACATCTCAGTACCGCATATCATCCTCAGACCGACGGTCAGACGGAGAGGGTGAATCGTATATTGGAAGATCTCTTGAGAGCTTGTATATTGGATTTTGGTGGATCATGGGATGACCATTTGCATCTAGTAGAGTTTGCATATAATAATAGCTACCAATCCAGTATCGGTATGGCTCCATATGAAGCTTTGTACGGAAGACCGTGCACCTCACCATCATGTTGGATAGAGACTGGCGAGAAGTTTATGCTTGGACCAGATGTGGTGAGGGAGACTTCAGATAAGATTAAGATCATTCAAAAACGAATGAAGGCTGCCCAGGATAGGCAGAAGAGTTATGTTGATAAAAGGAGAAGAGACTTAAAATTCTCCGTTGGTGACTTGGTGTTTGTCAAGATTTCTCCGTTGAAGAGCGTGATACGATTTGGCAGGAGAGGCAAGTTGGCATCAAGATTTGTTGGACCATTCCCAGTTCTCGAACAAGTTGGGAATTTGGCGTATAGAGTTGGCTTACCAGAGAAGATGGCGGAAATTCACAACGTATTTCATGTTTCCCAACTAAGGAAGTTCGTTCACGACCCAAATATGACTATTTCACCTGATCAGTTAGAGGACTTGAAAGTAGAACCCGAGGCAGTTGGGAACCGCAAGCCAATCCGTATTGTCGAGCACGATACGAAGCCACTTCGAAGGAAGGCAGCGAGGCTAGTCAAGGTTCATGGGGCGAGAACGAGAATGACTGTACTTGGGAAACAGAGGAGAGCATTAGGAAGACATATCCAGAACTCTTTGCCTGGTAAGATTTACCTTTTAATTTAGTTATTCTGCATGCTAAGATAGACCTGTTTGGCTTGTTTTGCATGTTTTATTGTTGTTTATGGTTGATAGGCATGCAGAACCCTTTGTGTGTTTTGGTTAGGGAATTTTGGGGGCGAAATTTCTTAAGGAGGGGGGGGGGGGGGGGGAGAATGTAACAACCCGCATTCTACGCATCGGGGGGATCGTAGAATATTTATTTCTTTCCCATATGAAGTCTTATGGTCATGTAACTTTGGGAAACAACCATTAGACTCTTTTCCCATGTTCATGATTTTTGTCGATTTTTAAATGACTGTTTTGCCCCTAGCTGGTCTTGTTTTGGCCATAACTTTTGATTTGAAAGGAATTTTGACCTGAAACCACTTCCATTAGATTCGTTTGATGGTTTACCTTTCCGTAGAGTGGTCATATGTGAAAAACGGACTTACCGTTTGGGAGATATGGCTGAAATAGGGTTTGGAAGGTGAAAAACTGCTCAACCGGGCCAAATAGGGTGATTAACGAATGGGCCCATAAACCATTTCGGGATTAGGGTTATGGGGAGGCTGAAAGGAGTTAGAGATTCATTCCATTTCAGTTTTCTAGCCTCTACTTACCTCTTAGAAACCCTAAAAATGGCCTCCAAACTCTAAATCACCTCCAAATCATCTTCTAATCAAGGATTAAGCTTAGCAACATCAAATCAAGGGAGAACTCCACCAAATCAACGTGAGAGCTGCTGTTTAGCATCGGGATTCGCACCAAATCATAGATTTACTTCAGATCTAAGTCTTATTTGTGGCTAAGGTGAGTGATTTGCATAGTTCCTCACTAATTATGGCTAATTAAGGGTAATTAGTGTTAATTAGCGAATTTAAACATGATAAAATTCTGGAAAAATATTTATAAAATTCAAAATGATGTTTTAGACCTCTGATATGAATTTGGGTTAATTTGGTTAAGTTTTGATAATCATATCATTAGTTTCACCTAAACATGCTTAAGGGGAAATATGGGGTTTTGGGTAAGTTCGATTCATTTTAACCTATCATATTGATGTTTTGGTGTTTGAGGTCACTTCTACTTGTTGCTATGACTGTATGGTATGCTTTGTGATTGATTAGAATTGGTAGAATGGTCGAAAACGCCATCGAGTGGCGTAAATCGCTTGCTGGAAGAAGTACAGGAAGGCATCCGAACCGGATCGGATCGGTAGGAGGACCCGATCAGATCTCACACTTCACACTTCGATTCACTTGCACTTCTCGCGGCACGCATCATCCAATCCGACCCGCCTGGTGTTCTCTGACCTGATCCGCCATGGTACCCCGACCTGAACCGAAGTACTACGACGAGGCTTGGAGACTACGACCCGACCTGAGTTGATTAGAAGAAGCTGATCCGAACTGTGGCAAACTGGAGGACCCCGATCCGAATTGGTAATAGCGACTGGACGTGGAGATTCGATCCGATCCGCTGAGGTGATGATGATCCGATCCGATCCAGTGAAGAAGGAGCACTCCAATCCGAACCGAACTGAGGACTAGGGGAAATCCAAACCGATCCGGTGATGACCAATAACCCGAGATGCAAAGGTAGTCCAAATGAAAGTTAGAGCTCAGGATCCAGTTGGGAACCAATGAGTTCACTTCATAGTTTGGCTTTGCTGCGGGACGTTTGCTAAGGAGTTGTCGACGTTCATAACTTCTATTCACCACTGAAAATGGATGATGGGCTACTTATCAGTGCAGTAGAGTCACTATGACTCGAGGGGCAAGGTGATGGTAACAAGACTACGTTATCAGTGCAGTAGAGTCATTATGACTCGAGGGGCAAATTGATGCATAGTAAGACTATGAGCCAGTGCAGTGGGGTCATTGTGAATCCATGGGGCAGAGTGGACATAGTAAAGGATTAGTGAGGCTATGAGGCAGTGCAGTGGGGTCATTGCGACTCCATGGGGCAAAGTGGACATAGCAAAGGATTAGTGGCTATGTATCAGTGCAGTGAAGCCATTTATGACTTCATGGGGCAAAGTGATCATAGCAAGGTATGTTGGGTGATCGAAGTGGTGAATATCGTATGCTTTATGCACTGAGTGATAGATGTGAGGATGGTTGTTATGCTTGATTGTTTGCCATCACTACGACATGCACACCCCCACCCTCGTTACCTTTACACTATTTGAAATGGCACCTTAGAGTGTTGTACAGTATGTAGTGCTATCTCTTTGATTGCAAGTCCAGGTTCAGGTATGTTTTAGTCTTCCTGTTATTGTTCTGTTTAGATGCTTATCGCTCATACCAGGCTTTATGTCTGACCCAGAGTTTTATGTCTCCTCTTATTACTCTGGGTGCTCACACGAGCAGACTAGAGACATGTTAGCTGGTGATGCGCGAGTAGCTGATTCGGAGGCGAGCAGGAGGCTTCCACGTATGATATATAAAGATATTCTCCCTGTATCGTTGGTGGTCGCTATTTGGGCATTAGTAGTGTACCTCCTTTATCTTACTTTTGCTTTTTGAGACAGTTTGAAAAGTTATAATAATGTTAGCTTTGGATCATAAGCTGTACTTGGATTTTCCGCTGCTATGTTAGTTTGTTTTCAGCTTATGCACTGTCTCACCTGTTTTGTGTCAAGTATGTTGTTATTGTATTTTGTTGCATGCGCTGTGAGACATTTTACAGGTTCCTTGTTAGTTCATTTCCTCCTTCCCTTTCCTTCTGATGATCCGTCCCGTGCTAACTGGACATGTGTACAGCGCACTTTTGGAGTAAATGTCGGTTGGTGTGGGGCAGGCCGTCACAGAGAGTAACTTCTATAAATTTCAAAATTATTCAAACTTCAGTGCATGAGTTCGAAGGATCATTGTAAAATCTTGACAGACGAATGACAATCGTTGATTGCGCCATAATTGTATCGAGTTTTGCTTTCAAAGCAATGCTTTTATCTATGATACAACTTCTAGCACTTTCTTCTTATTATTTTGGCCCACTAATTTTTCAACTAGGTTTTTTTATACACTTCATGCCTTTTGAAATAATTTAAGCATATTTATCATCTTAAGCTTACTAGTATATTTCAAAGAAAAAATTGAAAAAATTATGATTCTTAAAGCGTATGTTTAACCTCATGTAACTTAAAAATCCTATGAATACCATAGTTAAACTTATTGTATACCTCATTTGCATTGCAGGTTTGCACTAATTAACATTATATCTTTCCAACATTATTTTGATTATTCGCTAAGCTGGTGTTAACATTGGTCTTATGGGATTTTCTTTTACAATGCAGAAAGGAGTTAGATGTGGTGGAACACATTGACCTAAGTACATTCACATGCGTAGTTTGAAATGTTTGGACGAGAATAGTTGTTTCATATATTTGGTATGGTAGTAAGGGAATAAACATGTACCCTAACTACATAATTAAAAAAGCTATTTACGTTCAAATGTTTAGTTATTAATAAAGTGAGAACGAAAAGAAAGAAGCTTTGGTTTTGTATATGGACCGAACAACAAAAACAACACTAAAGCCAAAAGGGAATTATTACTCATGGGTACACTGTCCCGACCCACAAGCAAGTTACATGAGACAACTGAATTGGACAACCCTAAGAAAGGAAATTTTTTAAACTAACGCTAGTATGAACATTTTAAATGTTGATTTTGGCTTAGTTGTTGTGTTGGGGAGAGCATATTTTTCTTCAGTTTCTCACCTTTTCCTCCACAGGCTTTAGACTGGCTTTGGCCCTTTCTCACCCTTTTGGGGGTTTTAAACTAGCCTCGGGTAACCCAGCCCATTAGACTGGCTCTGTGGGTGTGCATTTTGATTTCATGTAATATTTTCGCAAAGCACGCTTATCTTTTTTGAAGATCAAAGAAATTTGTAATAAGGGTTATAACTTTATCCAATAGTTGATTAAAAGACAGTTGTATTTAAGATCTCCATTCTCTATGTTCTATTGGATGAATTATCAACATTATACATATGTTGACATGTTATATATATATTTTTTTAAAATTTATTATTATATATATATGTATATGTGTGTGTGTGTATATATATATATATATTATGAAACCTTTTACACTCCAAAGGCCCAGAAACTATGACGTTTGCAAAACGACCCACTTGTGAAAATAATGAAAGTAAAGTATTTAGTAAAGAGGCTCAAGGAACATATGTATTTATAACTCAAAACACATATTCTTTTTTGAAGGGCATCCGTTATTTTTCTAAAACTGGGAAAAGCCTTATAAGCAGAACTATTACAAACAAGGAACAACAATATTTTCATCAACCTAATGGAAGACTAGCCTAAGAGCACACATAAGATAAACAAAAATTCTTTAAACAATTGGCCCAATCAATGGAGCAAGCCTACCTTACTCCATATCTTGACTCTTCGATGTATTAGATTAACAATGAGATTATAGGCACATATAATTGAAACTTGACCCTACTTACCTAACCTAACGCGTCCCATACGTATACTAATTGAGAATGATATTTTATTCAACCTAATTTTATAATATATCAACTCAATCGCGCATAAAAAGTATTTTAGTATCAGCCCATGTAAAAATACAACAATCAAAACGTATAGTAAAGTGTATGTATTCTAGAACAAGTATATAAAGAAAATATTTGATGTCAGTTCAAGTAAAGTTAGATCGATCAAAACGCATAAGATCGATGAAGAGATTTTGAGGATTATTCTAAAGGTATTTTACTATATTTTAGAATGGAATTCAATCAAAATCAATTGTGTGATGTCTTTTACAACAAAATTCTTATAAAATATGCATTCTAATGAATCAAATATACTCAATGCATTATGTTAGCTAAAACCTAGTGATTTGTGTTGAAATTTTTAGTACTAGATTTTGATTTTGATTTTCAAATTCTCATCTACATACTAGGTTTATGCAACTCAACCCTATCCAACTTCGATCCATCCTGTATCCAATCTCACATGAGGTTAGATACAAGCTGAACTATCTTTAACTCATAATAACATGGGTTTGGTCAAGTATTTGGTTCAAATGGACCCAACTTATACTTTGTGCATCCCTTAGTAAGATACAAGAAGTTGGTTTATTTACCACTTAAAATCGAAACTTTTGAAAATATCAATTCTTCAACAATGACGGTGCTCTACAAAAGCTTCTAGCTGGCCAAATATCAAAGATCTATTAAATAGGAAAATATCAATATATCTTCCAGCCTACTTTCTAAAAATATCCTCTATATCACCTACGACTATGTTAATAAATAGATATGTGTTCGGTTTGGCTCAAAATGAGTAACTAGCTGCAGATCAGTTCATCTCTTGAAGCAACCCGAACTTCCCCGATCTCCGAAGAGAAGAGAAAGAACGAATTACTTTGAGGACAAGACAAATCAGAACACAAACAGAAGAACATTTCATTGTTTATTACAACAATTCCATCAGAATACAAGTGTAATAACCCGGAAATACGAGCCAATTTAAAAATTTTATTTTATCAATTTTATTGAATTTTTAATATTTAAAATGAATTATTTTAAATAATAACGACAAGAAATTTATTTTGAATAGAATTAGAATGTATATATTTATATAGATCGTCGTTAGAATATAAATATTTATTTTTAATTATAAAAGGAATTGAAAATGGCGCGGTAGTTTGAAAATTTGATTTCAAAGTTCAAATGAATGTACAGGATCCAAAATAAACCAGATTTTGGCGAAATAAAAAATATTAAAATCTAATTGAGAATATCTTTCCAACGAATCTGAAAAATTGAAATTTCATAGCGGGAATCAAAAGTTATGCCCAGTTGAAAATTCAGAATAGTCGTGAAATTCTAGCCCTTAAAAACGGAAATTTTGCAAACGACCTCGGTTTTCGACGAAACCACTTTTGTTTGATCCGTGATGTCAAATTATTGCTATATTCCAAAATTCATAATTTTCTGAATCAATATGTGAGAGTGGCAAAGGAAAACATGTTTTGACAGTTTAAGTCAATTTCGATCGACTAGAAAATGACCATTTTTCAAACGATCTCAAAATTTGACGAAACTAGTTTTGTTGGGACCGTATCGTCCATACTAAGCTAGAAATAGTTTTTCTGGAATTTTTAGAATTAGTATGTGGCCCTGGCAAATTAAAATATACGTTCAAATCCATATTTGAATATTTTATATTTTAATTTGAAGAATAACTGATCGAAACAGCCGAAATGGGTTATGAAACATATCCCATTGTGACCGGAATGGGGGTATTTAGCTAGGAGAGACAGTCTTTGGGTTTGATTTGGAGTTCGTGGTGATTTTAAACTTTAAACCAAATTAAAATAATATTATATAAATAAATATATATAATAAAATTGGAAAACCCTAATTTCCCATTCCTTGTTGAAGCAGCCACCAGTGAAAGCGATCGAGGGCTCTCGTCCTCCCAAAATTAAAACCGTTGATCTCCCAATCAGCTACAAATTATAATCCAACTCCAAAGCAAGAATTCAAGAGCTCTTTACGAGCTTTAAACCCATGTGAAGATGATCGGCGGTAGCTAAACATCAGGGTGGATTTTCTGCTGTGAAGTGGCTCCGTTCAACATCGATTTCAGGCGCCGTTAGGGGTCCTAGTTGGACGTTGCGGCAGGAGGAGAGGTGCCTCGCGTAGGCCGTCAAGGTGGCTGGTCCTGATCACTGTCCGGTGCCTCGATTTTTGAGGAATCTGGAACCCTAATTCCGAACCTGCTTTGGAAGTGCGGCTGACGTTATACAGGAAGAAGAAGGTGGTTTTTATTTTTATTTTTTATTTTATTTACTATAGAATTGTTTTTTTAAATAAATAAATATAGTTTACTAAAATGCAGTTTTAAGTTATAATGCATGTTTTTTTCAAATAAAATTAGCATTCACTTTTTTCAAATAAGATTATCATATTTTTCAAACAAATTTAGCATTGTTATTTAAAACAAAATTAATATTAGTTTTAAAAATATAAATAACATTTGTTTTTGAAAAAGTAAGTAACATAGGTTGTTAGATCAAAATTTGGACCTAACACCCAAATTGTTCTGAATGTTATAGAGTTTCAAATGAAGAATGAGGAAAAAGAAAATAACACACAGAATTTATAGTGGTTCGGCGTTAACGAGCCTACGTCCACTTTATATATTATTGATTATACTTTGAAAGCTAATAAAACAAGGATTTCTCTCAATACTCTCGTACTTTGACAATAATGGCGAATTCTGTACTCAATATTGCCAAAAGATCCCAAAAAATGCCAAGCTCCGGGCTAATTATAGCTGATTTTGTCAGGCGGGCCGTGGTTACACGTGGCACGAATCCCGAGAACATCGGATCGCATCGCCACCGTTGAGGAAACAGTCAAACTAGCCGTTGTGGACAGGTGTCGCGATCTGCTTGAAAATCGGATCGTGCAGATGGGGGGAATTGGTCCAAATGATGGTTAGGGACACGTGTCGTCAGATCCGTGCGTCTCGGATCGCTGAAGACTAGCTCATGCTTGAATGGGTCAGAGGGTTCGCCACGCATCAGGGGATCGGATCGATTAAAACATATGCCTGGATCGGATTGCATAGAGGCGTCGTTTCGCTGATGAGATGGGGGCGATCCGTCGAGACGCGATCCTCCGTGGGCGATCCGTCGAGACGCGATCCTCCGTGGGCGAGTGGATAGCGTGCGATCCGTTCCTTCATATTCTTTGGAGAACGTGGTTTCATGCTTTCCTCTTACGAATGATCCTGGGTGGCTTGGTCAAAAAGCGAGCCAACATTTTGCCTCCTCGAAGTATGTTTTATCGATGTTGGAACATGCTTCAAAGCTATAGAATCGTCTTTTCTCAACGAGTCGCGGATCAGAGAACGGTTCTCTTTCTGGGATTTTTCTGAATTTATCGACTCGTTTCGCAGGCTCGAGTCGCGGTCCGTTAGAGAGATGTTCGTTCCGCTCTTGGGTGTGTACTTGGGCCTCGGAACGAAACGGGCTCCTCCTCGAGTCGTGGTGGGCTTTTGGTTCGCGGTCTGTCGGTCTTTCGTGGATCGAATAGGACAAAGAAAGGGAGACAAACGGTCGCCCTCTTTGCCTATATAAGCCGACTCTCCCCTCTTTACTTTCCTTCTCCTTTCTTTCTACCGTATCGTTTCGCCTGCACCATCGAAGAACGAACCCAAAATTTCAAACTCTTGAAAATCCAAGCATTCCCTCAATTTTTAGAAAGGTAACTCCCCAAAAAGCATTCTTATTCGTGAACGCCGCTCTTTCATGAATTTTCTCAACTGATTTGAGGGAGAAACGATGGAAATTTGCTCTTTTCTGAAGAAAACATTAAAACGCCATGGCTGACTGACGTAGAGCTCGGAGTTCGAGGATGGAAAGGAGAGGAGGAAAACGAAGGAGGAAGAGGAAGAAGGAAGGCCGGTTCGGGTCGTGGGCAAGGAGAGGAGAAGATGAAGGCGAGACGAAAGATCGTGGTGACAGCAAAGGCACGTATCGTGGGGGTTGCAACGATTCGTGAAAGAGCGATCCCTTTGCCCTGCGATTCGATGGGGGGCGATCCCTCTGCCTTGCGATCCGAAAGGGGCGATCCCTCTGCCTTGCTATCCGAAAGGGGCGATCCCTCTGCCTTGCGATCCGACTCATAGTTGACGATGCAAAGAAATTTTAAAATTTAATCGACGCCTCGTCACCATAAAATTCTGAACAGTTAGGCTAGGGCCCTGATGTTGAACTTTCTGGACTAACTGAATACATAACTCGACTGCATATGACAACTAATATTTAGATGATCTCGATTGCTTTCATATTTTATTTTCAATGCACATACAAGTACACACACCGGCACTTGCACACACGGGGATCGGGTAGTATTAATCTCATTGTTCATGCTTTCTCGTCCTAGCAGTAATGTCGAATGATCACTCTTCTTCAAGATCCACAACAGAAGCGGAATCCGAGGCTCCTGAGCAACACAATCCCAAGACTCTTCCAATTAATCCAGGAGGTGAAAATTCTGGATCTGAGTACGAGGCCATGGAATCAAATCCATCCGAAAATACTTCATCTAGCGATGATTCTGAGATAGACGAGTGAGCTCCTGACGAGATTCCAGGCGCGCTTGGGATAGATAAATTTTCTGATTCTTTAGCATCCATGCTCGACGATATAAAGCTTAAAAGAATCTGCTTAAGACACGGAATTCCTTGGGACGATGTCTTGACGCCCGGAAGCGAAGATAGACCCCACCTAGCTCTAGAAGGGTATATGGCAATCAGTCGAACCATGTGTCTAGTAGGAGCTATTCATCTGTTTCCTCCGATCGCCATCGAAACTTTAAGACGACTAGGTATTGCTCCGATGCAGCTTCATCCTAACGCCTACGCATCTCTATACTCTCTATATGTTGCATACGCGGAGATCCTACATGCCGAACTTAAATTTAGAGATCTGGTATTCTTCTTTCTTTTCAAGCATCGTTCTTCGGCAACTCCAAATTTCTCTTTCTTTGAATCGGTGGCGAATAGAAAAGTTTTGTATGACGGGTATAGCAACATAGGGGATCCTAAGTCTGATTGGTTTTATATAAGGAAACAGACCGGATGCTCACGAAGATGGCTCAAATCAAGTAAACTTTGATCTTCTAATCGAATATCTTGCTCAAGGAGTCTAAGTATTAACATTCTTCCTCCTTTTTCTTTGTCTTAAACATATCACATCTTCCCGAAAACGGAGGGTCCGTTATACAACCATCGATTATCTATTCTTCATCAAAGCAGGTCTGACTTTCTGAGGATAAAAAAATGCATCACTGATGACAATCTTCATAAGCATCGTCTTCTGGATAGAAGATTTGGACTTGGTACTGGTGGCAGACCTTATAAGTATGTGCCCCCAATGGAAGGAGAGGGACCTTCACAAGCGGCAGAAAAAACCAAGTTTCGTAAGAGTCCTTCTCCGATAGTCATCCAGGACGATGAGGACCTGAACATATACAGAGGAGATGAGGTCCGCGGTGACGTGTCCAAGGAAATTCCTATTTCTGCTCCAATTGAAACCGTTGCTCCCGGTGATTTGACAGAAGAGCAATTATTTGACGAGCTGAATAAGATCCCTCTACCCGATGATGTATATACGGAGAAGGACTTTGGAGAGGGGCCTTTCTTCCCTGCGTCTGAAGAGACCATCGCTCCAACTAGAGGACGAGAAATTGGTCAGATAAGCCTGTCTCCAGGCCCGGGTCTGTTAGGGGGAATTATATGGGATGCACACATCACACACACTATCTGACCCTGCACTCTTATATCGTGGGTATTCAAAGTTTTAATATGCTCTTCTCTTTTTTGCAGGAACGATGTCCCGCAGGAAATCTTACTCGTATCGTTCTCTTCGTGAGGGCACACCCAGCCTTCGTCCAGATACTGAGCGCTCTCGTGGTCCTTCTCACAGGCCGACTTCCTCGCAATCTCGGTCTCCACCTAAATCGACCTCTACCAAGCCTTCCAGCTTCCCGGCAGTTCCTACAGGGGGAAAGAAACTTCCTAAAGAGTTAACTCCTCCAAAGAGCGCACCTTCCCACAGCCGGTCGTCAAAAAGGCATTACGAATCTAAAGATAAGGGCAAGGATGCATCCAAAGAATCTGTAAAGGAGAGGAGTGACATCATCTCCTCCAGCCAACCAGAGTTGGCTGCTCCAGGGTCACGGGATTACATGCATGGTCCCGAGATTCAAGGCCGGCTGGAAAAGCTTCGGGAACAATTCCCATACATATTCTTTGACCAGATGACATTTGTTCCAGCCTTGGAACCGGTCCCCAAGAACTGGGATAGCGAAGTTGTTGGGTATATCCGCCACGTAGCCAGGCAATATGAGATGATGAAAAAGCACGCAGTTAACCTTTCAGACGTCATCCGATCGCTCGAAATAGAAGCACACAGGTCTAAGGCGAAACTGGAAAACAACGAAAGGGCCAGGACCAAGATGGAGAAGGACCTGGAAGATGCTCAATCCCAGCTTGCTTTAGCACGAAGGGACATTGAAAATTATAAGATTGAATTAGAAAATGCTAAGCAACGCTTCCATTTGGAACTGGACTCCAATAGCCAAGAGAAAATGGCCTTAAAGAAAGAGGTCGAAGATCTCAAAATGGCCAACATCGAGTTGAAAACAGCACAAGGCCATTTTGAAGCTGAGAGGGCTGCTTGGGAGGTAGAAAAAGCGAGTTTAAAGGAAAGTTTGGCTTTGGCTAAAGCAGAAAAGGTGATTTTGAATGACCAGGTCGAGGACGCGGAGAGACGGGCAGCTCTTGCCGAAAAGAACGTTGAAAGTGCCATTGAATTGGCCACTGCTTCTAACAACAAGCTCCTCGAAAGAGAGAAGGAGATCTAGGGGTTTGAAGAGATGATTTTCGATTTCCTCGGCCAGGTTCTCAAAACTCGCAACATCTCATGGATCCCGGATTACCACGTTACATTAGCCAATTTATGGGATGCCATTGTTGAGGGTGAAAAGCACAGATTGGGGGTCGAAGAAGTTGATGAGGATGAGTTGATGAAGAGCATCTTAAGGGACAATGAGCCCGAGGACCTGGCAGAGGGTCGTCGCCTGATTCTAGCGGAGATGGAAAAAGATAGGGCCCTGGCCAAGGGCAAGGGCAAAATTGACGAAGGTTCAAGTTCTGTCGTGGAGCCCAAAACCTCCGGAGTTGAGGAATATCATCCTGATGATCCGCTAATCCCTTTGGGCATAACTCCCGTAGTTATTGGTGCTCCTGCAACTACTCAAGAAGGAGGATCTACAGAAGGTATCTCTTTTCTTTCTCCACAATTTGTCAAAGCAATTGTGAATTGTCGTCGTTTGGTAGAACAACCAATTGAGTTAGTAACATGTGTTCCTCCTGGTACAGGTGGCGAGCCCGCTGACAAGGGTGTTGACAAAGAAAAAGAAGCGGAGAAGGAGGCTATCTCACAAGGTGCCGGTGCTGATATATCAAGACAGGCTGAGGTCACAACAGCAGAGAAAAGTGTCCCGGCACCTAGCACTGACGTTCCCAAAGATGCTGAGACCATCGAAGCCTTGAGAGACATGGATGGGCGCCATGTAGATGACGAAGAAGACATTATCAGCGCCAAGAAGGTCGACGATGACGACGAGGAAACCTTGGCCAGCCAAAAAGCCAGACAGGAGAAAGAGTTGGCTTCGAAGAAGGTGGGAGATGAGGCTTTGGACGTAGTCCCTCTTGCAGAATTCGATCCCAAAACTGGGATGATTGTGAAGATTCAGCCCAAATCTATTAGCCGACAGCTTCATTTTGCAAACTGGGATGACTTCCCGGCTTCCCTTTCTGATAGAAGGAAGAGAAAAGAGGTGGAAGAGGAATCTTCAGAAGAATCGGATGTTCCTCTTATTGACAAAAGGAAGAGGAAGAAAGGGGATCCGTCTGATTCCGACAAGGCGAAGCTGGAGAGGCAGAAGCAAGAGAAGAGGCCAAAGCGTAAATAGGATATTTGTTGTTTGTTGATATTTTGTCTTTAGGTTTTCCACTGGCCAGGAAGTGTAATTGTGAGACTGGCCCTCACTTTATTTCCTTTTTTGTTTTTCACTTTGTTGGTTCGCAGTATATAAATGAAAGTTTATCTCTTTTTGCATCCTTATGTACCTGTATTCAAATAAATTTTCCATGTTTAGTCATAGGCCATCTAATAATAATTAGAAATCAGTCAAACAACAGATAGCCAAGAGAAAATTTTCATGCTGCGTTGCTGTTTTAAAGTTCAGTATATGTATATGAGTATATGTGCCCCCAATCAGTTGTTATCATAGCGTCTGACGGGGGTTTACTAAGAATTGGTTAGCCTTGTTGGCAGGTTGCCCCCTATTTCTGAATATGGGGGACTTAGAAGATTTCATAGGATAATTGCTCATGTGGCACCGAATTTCCGACACCTTTCTCAGTGCTTAATTACAAACTTCTTTATACTCTCCTGACGATCGCCAAGGTTAGAGTTTGAATTCCGTAGTTAAGTTGGTCCCCGATCCTTTAGCAGGGAAAAAGTTCTTTCTCAGCGCTCAATCAGAGACGCTTTTATACTCTCTCTCTCTGGAGAGTTAGAGTTCAAGCTCAACGATTCATTCGCTCCCCGATCCTGCAGCGGGGAAGGAGCTCTTTCTCAGCGCTCAATCGGAGACGCTTTTATACTCTCTCTCTCTCTCTGGAGAGTTAGAGTTGGGATTCAGCCGTTCCATCGCTCCCCGATCCTTCAGCGGGGTAAGAGTCCTTTCTCAGCGCCAAATCATGGACGCTTTTATACTCTCTCTCTCTCTGGAGAGTTAGAGTTGGTGCTCAGCGACTCATTCGCTCCCCGATCCTTCAGCGGGGAAGGAGCTATTTCTCAGCGCTCAATCGGAGATGCTTTTATACTCTCTCTCTCTCTCTCTGGAGAGTTAGAGTTCGTGCTCAGCGACTCATTCGCTCCCCGATCCTTCAGCGGGGAAGGAGCTATTTCTCAGCGCCCAATCGGAGACGCTTTTATACTCTCTCTCTCTCTCTGGAGAGTTAGAGTTCGTGCTCAGCGACTCATTCGCTCCCCGATCCTTCAGCGGGGAATGAGCTATTTCTCAGCGCTCAATCGGAGATGCTTTTATACTCTCTCTCTCTGGAGAGTTAGAGTTTGCCCAGGCAGCTCCGATCATGGTACACCGTTATTCGTGGATGTCATCTTCGCGTCCTTTATACTCTCTCTACTCTGGAGAGTTAGAGTCATAGATCAAGCAGTTTGCAATCGTGCATGCTCATCAAACTCGTCTAGGTGTTTATTTTAACCCAAACTCCGAGGATTAAAGCCAATCGGACAAGCAGTTGGAGCATTTGTCAAGGCTTTGAGTTCCTCCGATTAGTTTACGGGAGGAATGGTTGGCACCGGACTTCGGGTACCTGCATTATTCACATCGATTTCCATAAAAATAAACAGGCAGATAAATAAAGATGCAATAAAGGCAAATGACACACAGTATTTTTATAGTGGTTCGGTCCAATCATGACCTACGTCCACTTTATAATTTTTTGCTTCAAAGAATCAAACTATTCTAGGCTAGTCGTGCCTTATACATGATTTTCAACAAAGCAAAAGAATAGAATTGAAATTTTCATGTTAAGTATGGCCGTAAATGTTGGGCATTCCACACTCTAGGGATTTCCCTTCCATCTACGGTTGCCAGCTTGAAGGTTCCGTTATCAAGCTTATTCAGAATGGAATACGGTCCTTCCCACTTCGCTCCCATATGAGTTGGGGGTGGAAAGACACGTTTCAGAACCAAGTCTCCGGGTTCCCAGGTTCGTTCTCGAACCTTTTTGTTGTAATATCGAGCAATCTGTTGCTTGCATCTCAAGGCGCGCAGGTCCGCCTCATCCCTCTTTTCTTCGATCATATCTAGGGACTCAAGGAGCAATTCATTATTAGTCATTGGATCATAGTAAGTCACCCGGTGAGAAGGTACCTTTATCTCAACCGGGATGACTGCTTCCGTTCCGAAGGCAAGGGAGAACGGGGTATGTCCTGTTGCCGATTTATATGTTGTCCTGTAGGCCCATAGTGCCCAGGGCAATTCATCAGCCCACATGGCTCTAGCCCGCTTCAGTCTTCTTTTCAGAATAGACTTAATCACTTTATTCGCCGCTTCGACTTGTCCGTTCGATTGCGGGTGCGCCACAGAGGTGTATCGATTCTCAATGTGGTACTTTTGGCAGAAATTTCTGAATTCCGCGCTATCGAACTGAGTTCCGTTATCTGTTATCACAATCTTTGGAACCCCAAATCGGCAAATGATGTTTCTCACGATAAAGTTGATCACTTGTTTGGTTGTAATCGTAGTTAGTGGCTCAGCCTCGACCCACTTAGTGAAATAATCCACGGCCACAATGGCGAATTTTGCTCCGCCCCTTGCTATGGGGAGACTTCCAATGATATCAACCCCCCACATAGAGAAAGGCCATGGGCTCATCATTGTTCTCAACTGATTAGGAGGTGCTCTAGGTATCTTCGAAAATCTCTGGCACGCATTACACCGCCGTGCGTATCTCGCTGCATCTTTGTTTATGGTAGACCAGAAATAGCCATGCCGCAACACATTTTTTGCCAAGGTTTGCCCGTCAGTGTGGTCGCCGCATTCGCCTTCGTGAACCTCTTGCAGTACACGCATGATGTCGTCGTGGGCTATACACCGGAGGAGGGGCATCGAAAACCCTTGTCTGTAAAGAATTCCGCCTTGCAGAACGTATCGGGCGGCTTTACGAATCACTTTGCGCCTCTCGCTTTTCTTGGTCGGAAGCGCTCCGTTCATCAGAAAATTCTTTAGAGGGGTCATCCAGGACTCCCTTTCTGGCTCCGCCTCTAGCACTGGGTCAATTTCCATCTGATCTATGCTAGGGGGCCGAAGTACTTCAACAGGGGCTAGCCCGGTCACTTCCGGATCGTTGGAACTAGACATCTTTGCCAATTTATCTGCCTGCTGATTCTCCGAACGCGGAATATGAGATATGCTGTAATGATCAAAATCATTCAGCAACTCTTTTACTTTCTTTAAGTATAGAATCAATCTTGCACTTTTAGCTTGGAATTTTCCAGTAACTTGGTTTAGAACTAACTTGGAGTCGCAGAAGATATTCAGTTTTGTAACCTCTAATTCCTTTGCGATCCTCAATCCGGCTATCAGAGCTTCATATTCGGAATCGTTGTTAGTGGCATGAAACTCCATCCGAATTGCGTAGGTTATTACTCGTTTCTCGAGGGTTTCAAGCACTATTCCAGCGCCGGATCTTTCGTCATTCCTAGCGCCATCAGTATACAATCCCCGGGCATTGGGATCGAAAAGTAATTTTGAAGGCTCAACTTCTTCGTTTGTTATATTTTCCTCAGGGACAGTGAACTCTGCTATGAAGTCGGCTATCACTTGCCCCCGAATTGACCGTTTGGGTTGAAAGTTCAAATCAAATTGACTTAGCTCAATATTCCATTTGAGTAACCTTCCAGACGCCTCTGGTCTCTGTTGGACTTGCTTGAGCGGGTGATCGGTGTATATGGTAATAGGATGCGCCTGAAAATAATGTCGAAGCTTTCTAGAGGCGATCAACAAACTATACGCCAACTTTTCTATTCGTGGATAATTACGCTCTGCTGCTGTCAATTTTTTGCTCACATAATACACAGGTCTTTGGACCTTATCCTCCTCCCTTACCAACGCTGAGCTGATCGCATGGGATGAAACCGCTAAATACACGAATAAGTCCTCGTGATCCATTGGCTTAGATAATATCGGGGGTTTCTCCAGGTGCCTGAGCAGATTCTGAAACGCTTCTACGCAGTTGGGTGTCCATTTGAAGTGGCGTTTCCCTCGCTTTATCAATTCGAAAAATGGGATGCATTTATCCGTAGCCCTGGAGATGAATCTGCTTAGTGCAGCCACTTTTCCGGCAAGGCTTTGCACATCCCTAATCTGCCTGGGTTCCTGAATGTCTCTAATTGCCGCGATCTGGTCTGGATTAATCTCAATACCACGGGAACTGACGATAAATCCTCAGAATTTCTCGGAAGCAACACCGAATGAACATTTGGTTGGGTTGAGTTTCATTCCGTACTTTCGAAGAATGCCGAACATTTCTGCCAAGTCAGTTGTGTGTTGAGAAGACTGCTTGGATTTTACCAACATATCATCGACGTATACTTCCATTGTTTTCCCGATCTGGTTATAAAACATTCTGTTGACTAAACGTTGATATGTAGCGCCTACATTCTTCAAGCCAAAGGGCATCACCACATAACAATATAATCCCAAATCCGTGATAAAACTAGTATGTTCTTGATCTGGAACATGCATTGGAATCTGGTTATATCCTGAATAAGCGTCCATGAATGAGAGAAGTTCGTGACCCGCCGTTGAGTCTACCAACTGATCAATCCGGGGCAACGGGAAACTATATTTTGGACAGGCTTTGTTCAAATCCGAGAAGTCGATACACGTTCGCCACTTCCCGTTGGCCTTCTTTACCAGGACTAGATTCGAAATCCAGTCTGGGTAGGTCAAGTCTCTAATAAATCCGTTACTCTTCAGTTTCCCAACTTCTTCTTTCAAGGCAGCGGACCTCTCTGGGCCCAACATTCGCCTTTTTTGCTTTACCGGAGGATGTTTAGGGTCAATGCTTAAGGAATGGCTCATGATTGATGGGGATATCCCACACATGTCCGCGTGGGTCCAAGCAAACACATCCAAGTTGTTTTTTAAGAAATCCGTCAGTTCTTTAGCGAGATTCGGGTTTAATTGGGATCCAATCTTAAGGACCTTCTCCGGGTCACTATCATCGATCGGCACATCCACAGTTGTCTCGTTGGGAGTTGCCATTCTGCCCCCGGGTTCTTGATCCTCTCTGGGATCTATATCCTCGGGCATCTCTCTGGGCGACTCTCCAACGGCTATCCTCTTTGGTTGCTATAAGGTCTCCGCCCCCGTTGGGGGGAGAAGCGCCTTTAGTTTCAATATCCCCTCCGTTGCGAAGTAACTTTAGTTCGGCAACATAACATGCTCGCGCAGCCACCTGATCCCCTCTGACGATACCAATGCCGGCTTCTGTGGGGAATTTCAACAACAAGCACCAGGGGGCTATACAGGCTCTAAACTTGGCGAGGGTCGGTCGACCCAAAAAGGCATTGTAGGTCGATTCAACATCCAAAACCACAAAGGGAAGGATTCTCACTCTCTGGCGTTCTCCTTCCACAAGTGTAACTGGTAACTCTACATAACCCATTGGAGCAGTAGATGCTCCGTTAAATCCACGGATCCATCCTTGATAGGGCTTCAAATCTTTTATTTCGAGGTTCATCTGGTCAAAGGTCTTTTTGAAAAGAATGTTGACAGAACTCCCGTTGTCCACTAAAACCTTATGGACAGTGGCTGGACCAATTGGTACTGTAATTACAAAGGGATCTTCTGTCGGAGCATGGACTCCAATGCTTTCTCGTTCTCGGAAGACGACATCGTCGGTCATCATCTTTTGCTGCTTCACCGGGATACTATCCTCAGGGTTGCTACACACCCCTACCTCGAGGTGTTGTTTGGCTGCATTGACGTATTGATCCAACGCCTTGGAACTATGCCCGGCGAGATAAAGTCCTCCGATTACGGTATTGATAACAATGTTCTTTCCCTTTTGCTGGGCAGTAGGCCTAGCAGCATGTTGATTCTGGTTCTGATTTGGGGCCTGCACTGCTTGCCCCCTATCCCTGGGCGTTACTCTGTATTCATCTAGCTTTCCTTCTCGAAGCAGCCTTTCGACTACATCTCTTAGGTGACGGCATTCATTCGTCGAATGGCCGTGAATCTGATGAAAGAGGCAAAACTTCCCGGTTTCACGCTCTTTCTTCGTCGACTCTCTGGGAGGTGGCCTCTTATTCTGGAGGACTTCATACGCATCCATGAAGATATTTTCCAGAGTATCATTTATTGGTGTATAACTTTCAAAGGCCCTGGGACGAGTCCTTCTCTGGGAGTCGTTCCCTCGGTTCCTCTTCCGGTTGTTGCCGTTACCATTATTATTGTTGTTACCTGGCTGACGACCACCCTGATTCTGATTTCCGGCATTTACTTCAACTTTCCCCGAGCCGTCTCCTGTCTGCTTAATGGCGACATTGCTCTGGATTTCCTCCTTATTGGCTGTTTTTGCTTTTCGGTTAGCATATACCTCTTCCCGGCGTAAATGTACGTTGGCTTTCTCGTAGAATAACTCCCTGGTGTGGGGCGGTTTGCCTTCCAGGTACCTCACGAATTCAGTGTCCTTATATACTCCGTCAATCAGTGCTGCGACAACGGTCGGTTCATGGGGATCTTTAACCTCAGTAGCGGCCAAATTGAAACGATCCAGGTATACCCTTAAACTCTCGCCTGGTCGCTGCTTGACAAGGAACAAATCGATCACACTTTTTGTCTTTTGTGTGTAGATACGAAATTGTTCTACGAACTTCTCACTCAACTCCCTGAAGCTAGAAATCGACCTTGCCGGCAAGCGAGTAAACCATAATAAAGCTACGTCCTCCAGGAATATGGGAAACGCTTTGCACTTAACAGCGTCAGAGGCTGCGGCAGCGGTCATTGACCAAGAATATCTCATCAGATGCTGGACAGGATCAGACCTACCCGCATATCAATTCATTTGTGGCATATTGAAACGCCTTGGAAAAGTCGCATCCAAAATATCATCAGTGAAAGGGGTGTGACTGCGGTTGATCCCCCAATCTTCATTCCGCTGTCCACAGCTATCTGCCAGAATCTGGTGGACCATGGCTGCAACATTTGCATTGGTCAAAGGAGGTTCAGGGTCAGTGCCTCTGGCTCGGCGGTGTTCACTGATTTCTCTTCCGGGAGCAGTCACGAAATCCGGGGCTCGGATAGGGCTTCGTTGCTCCCTGTTATCATGAGTATGTGTGCGGCGACGGGGCTGAGGTGGTCTGTTACGTACGGGGCTGCCCACATTTCGAGCCCTGCGAGCTGCGGCTTGATTGTTCACATTACGGTTTGAGGGCCCCGCCCCCAGTGCTTCTTCTTCCTGTGATGGCAGGGTTCCGAACCGAAGCTGTTCTATGTTTTCGGCTCTCTCATACGGTCGTCGCGGAGGTCTCGGCGATTCTTCAGACGAAGGAGAATATACTGGGGTAAGTGGACGAACCGGCGATGTTCTTTGCCTTGCTAGCTCATCAAGTCTTCTATCCATAGCAGTTAGATTTTGTCGCAGGACGGAGCTTTCCTGCCTTTGGGCGGCCAATTCATCAAACAACCTCTCCCACATTTCAGAAAAGCAAGAGAGATCCCCCTCAGTAACAGGAGCAGCAAGATCATATTGATCGTCATCACCTTCTCTTATGCGCAAAGAACTTGAGCCGGGTCGAGCAGAGGGGCCAGGACGATAGGAGCGAACCATAGGCTCCTTTCCAGGTCGAGTTGTGGTCTGATGATCAATTCGGATCGCTGCGGTTCGTGGGTGGCGGCTCACAGCGCCCCCTTGAGGTCGATTCGCAGTCGCAGTGTGCGGAGGGTGCAAGGCGTTTCCTCGGGATCGAGTAACAACCCCTTCAGCAGTCCGGATCGCTTCGTTCTCATCGACTCGGAGCGTGGTGTCTTCGTCGGATTGGTTCGCCCCCTGCGTCCCATGATCCAAAGCTTCTTCATTGCCCTGCTCGTGCACACTCTCTTCAATCATTTCGTTGGTTTGCGAAGCTCGTGCTTCCTTAGATCATTTTCCAGCCATGATATCCGAATCGCTGGAACCGTCGAAGAACTGAATAGTGAAACTTTAGGACTATCGTTCTCAGTGAAAGCACCAAAATGTTAGATCAAAATTTGGACCTAACACCCAAATTGTTCTGAATGTTATAGAGTTTCAAATGAAGAATGAGGAAAAAGAAAATAACACACAGAATTTATAGTGGTTCGGTGTTAACGAGCCTACGTCCACTTTATATATTATTGATTATACTTTGAAAGCTAATACAACAAGGATTTCTCTCAATACTCTCATACTTTGACAATAATGGCGAATTCTGTACTCAATATTGCCAAAAGATCCCAAAAAATGCCAAGCTCCGGGCTATTTATAGCTGATTTTGTCAGGCGGGCCGTGGTTACACATGGCACGAATCCCGAGAACATCGGATCGCATCGCCACCATTGAGGAAACAGTCAAACTAGCCGTTGTGGACAGGTGTCGCGATCTGCTTGAAAATCGGATCGTGCAGATGGGGGGAATTGGTCCAAATGACGGTTAGGGACACGTGTCGCCAGATCCGTGCGTCTCGGATCGCTGAAGACTAGCACACGCTTGAACGGGTCAGAGGGTTCGCCATGCATCAGGGGAGGATCGATTAAAACATATGCCTGGATCGGATTGCATAGAGGCGTCGTTTCGCTGATGAGATTGGGGCGATCCGTCGAGACGCGATCCTCCGTGGGCGATCCGTCGAGACGCGATCCTCCATGGGTTAGTCGATAGCGTGCGATCCGTTCCTTCATATTCTTTGGAGAACGTGGTTTCATGCTTTCCTCTTACGAATGATCCTGGGTGGCTTGGTCAAAAAGCGAGCCAACATAGGTATAGAAGAAAAAATATATAAAGCAGATTGCTTTAAGGGTCCGTTTGTCACAGGTCCCTATTAAGTTTCAAAATTAGGCTCACATCCGGTCCTAAACTTATTGTAAATTAGGTCCCTATTTTTCAAAAACATATAAAAAAATATAAAAAAAAATATAAAAAAATCACTAAAATTCATTATTAAATAAAACACGTTTACGCCAAAAAAATCAGGTGGAAAAACAATAAAAACCACGTCAAAACCCAAAATAACACAAAATCAGCGAAACAGCAGGTTTTTGCATCAAAAGATGCACATATTTGTAAATAGGAGCACACATTCATGCTAATATTTCAGTGTTGCGCCCAAACTGCAGTATAAATGCATACATGTATGCAGGTAAACTGCATTACATGCATCCTTTTATGCATGTATTCAAATTTGATCTGTTTTTTCAAGCATTCGCCGTTTTCAGACATTGTTGCACACATTTATGCTCTGGTACAGAATAAATGCACGCATACATGCATATATTCGCTAGCCGTCGTCCCTTTTAAAATTGTAGCACACATGCATGCATATATACAAAATAGTTGCATTCATGTATGCAACTTTTCGTTACACGTGAATCTCAGTTCAACTTTGTATGCATAAATGTATGTAGTTATTTGCTAATAGTTGCATACATGTATGTGTATATTGGTCCAGATTTTCAACAGAAATACACTATATGAATATATGCATACATGTATGCTACTTTTCAGATATTGTTGCACAGAAGTATGCAACTTTTTTTTTTTTGGCGAATGCTCCTGAGAATATTTCCTATTTTTATAAATTTTTTTTACCCACTAGCGCACTTTTTTTTTCAAAAATTGGAAAACACGTAACATTTAATGGCAGGTCCAAAAATGGACAAAAAAAAGTGGGCAGCAGCTAAAAACAGGGGGCGGAAACATATGGAAAGTTAGGCGGGATGTGGCTTTAATTAAGTTTGAAAATAGGGATGTGAGCCTAATTTTCACTTAAAAATATACACATTAATTGCTGTAAAAATAGATTTTGGCCTTTAAAATAAATAGTAGCGTTATAAAAATGCAGTTTATGTATATATAATGGCCAAAAAAATATGATTTTTATCATAAAAAGGAAATATTTTTGGTTAGATAAAAATATAATTTTTATCGTATATATATGGAAATACTTTTAGAAAGATAAAAAGGTGATTTTTAATATAAATTTCGTGAATACAAATTGCGATGGAATTAAAACAACGAATCTAAGCAATAACGAAGCATGACGGAGTGGAATCCAAAGGTGAAAACTTCTCACTTTAAATTTACTTTTCTAGTTAAAATTATATAATAGGATGCAGAAGGTGCTTAGTAGCACCCGACACCCGTCGTCCACGGATCATGGACGGCTTGTTTGTTTGATTGCTGTGTTGTGAAATTTGACTGTTGATTGTGATGTGTTGAAATAAAATATATATTCATGTGTTGAAATAAAAATATATATATTCGTGTGTTGAAGTAAAATAAATATTCATTTACAAATCGAATGATTTGTTTATGTACACTGATTTGACTGATATTGATTAGGACGATAAATATTACACATCGCCCAACTGCACAAATAAAATCTGTGTTTGTTGCTTTGAAATCCCACATGGGTATTGGGATGATATTTGACGTACACTAATCCCGATTGTTTAGTGGTATGTCAATCGATGGGTTGACAGACTATGTAAGCGTTAATTGTTTATATTTAATGCTTACGCAGTTGTGTGGTGCACTCTGGATGATGGTTGATGATTTATCGTTGCTGTTATAAACATGTGTTGTAGGGAATCCATATAATTAATGTTATATGGTAATTGATTGGGCCTCATTCCAATTTGGAAAATAGAAATATAAATTCATGTGTTGAATAGAATAAATATTCATGTGTTGAATAGAAATATAAATTCATGTGTTGAATAGAAATAAATATTCATATGTTGAATAGAAATATTAATTATGTGTTGAATGGAAAGAAAATTCATGTGTGAAAAATAAATAAATAAATATTCATGTGTTGAATAAAAATATATATATATTCATGTGTTGAAGAAAATATTCATTTGTTGAATAGAATAACGAAGTTATTGAAATATATAAAAGCCGTGTTGACTAGATTGATGCCATTTTGACATGAACGATATTTATATCGATTTTATTTATTTTTATAATGAATATAGAAAAGAAAGTGATTTCAAAATATAACGTTTTGAAAATATTATCATTTGTATATCGATGATGTGGAATATTCAATTTTGATTCGAAATTGAATATGAAGTTGAAATCGTTTCAAAAACGAATTTAAAACGATTTATAAAATACGTTTTGAAAGGAAATCGACGAAATATATATAATATATATATATATAATGGCTTGAATAGAACGCGCCGCGCCGCAGTAGTTCGCGAATTTCGACCATTGACTTCGAATGGATATTACGGGAGATCCGACCGTCGGATTCTTGTAACACCCCACATCCGTTAAGGTCACTCACAAAGGGAATGCCTTAACTTCGGTGGAGAGTTATAGGTAAAAGATACAGATAAATTACAAGACAGACAAAATTAAAACAGCAGGAAATAGAACTTTACTTTATTGATCAAAATAGTTTGTACAACAATTATTTTCCAATACCAGACAAATCTGTCTTACAAAATAAAGAAGCATAAAATAACAATTATATTCCCCAATGAAGCGTGAGTCAGCCATAGCAATGGAAAAGAGAGTCCAAGCAGAACTTCGACTAAACTTCAGCTTGGAAAGAAAACTGGGCTAAGTAGAAATATTCCCTCCCTGCGAACCTAAGGGGGGGGGGGGATGAAAGACAAGAAAGCAAAAGAAAACAGAGTCAGACATAAAGTATGGTAAGTTCAGTAACTTTCAGCATGTGAACAGGTAAAAAGCAACATGGCATGAATTAACTGAATGCAAGACTACACCATGAAGACGAGAATCATAAGGTTAACACAAGATATGATAAGGTAAGATAAACTGGATGCACTTCTATACTTTCTCTGCTTCGCCACTACCTTGTTATTCTAATTTCCATATCCCTGCACCACCTAACTAGTAATATGTATAAACTGATAAGAACAGATGCGTGATCCCAATCCCCGCAATTTTGGTTGTTTCAAGTGTACATTTATCATTTATTACCTAGGTCTAACCAAGGGTTTTATATCGAGCGCATTCTAGATCCAACCGGTTTTTTCATTACCCAGGGCTACTGGGGTTTATGATACCTATTGAACGGTTCTCGGATTTTAAGGTTTACGCGACCTAGGTCCAACTAGGGATTATGCTACCTATCGATAGACGCCCCTAATCTAGGACACACTACTAGAGTGGTATATGTTCCTATACTTTCCACACATATGTGTCGTGGATCGTTATCGTTGTCTAGATGCACATGTCCCCTACATGTGTAACCCGAGTCTCGTGGCAGGGAAAGTCAAGAAACACGGAACTCGGTCGGGGGCTTTCAGATATCTGCCGATGCAGATGCTAAGGTCTGTTTTTCCAGTGGCTATGGTCCCACCTGACCCTTCCCTCAACTAATGAAAGGCACACCTTGAAAAATGTGAACTATACGCAGGCCCTCTATGCCCCACTAACCTATGGCCATCCGCACCCATAACTAAATTGGAAATATATGGTCTATTGGAGTTCTTCGCCTTTCCGCTTCACGTATCTCGATTGAATCAAGATGGTAGGTAGACGACGAGTTGCTATCATAGGTCCACTGGTCTCGCCGAATCACGCTAGTCCATCCTAGTCTTTAGGTTGCCTTATTGCAACCAAGGCATACCCTTGGTTCTTCTAACGCAGACCTTAACCTCTGTGAGCCCAGGCGGATCATCTGCAGCCTCACAGAGGGATACCAAGAGTCCCTCACGTCCCCTCGAAGCCGCGTGCTTCGTAACCTAGTTTGTTGGAGCCTTCTTTAAGATCACATGGACGTTCGCTCCTTCTCGTGTTGTACTAAGGTTTACTACTTGGTTCCCTTAACTAAGGTTTACTACTTAGTTCCTGAATCGTCATTTTCTTAACTAAGGTTTACAACTTAGCCCTCTTAACTAAGGTTTACTACTTAGTCCTTTTTCTCATCAACTTGGATTGGTTAAGTGTCATTGGTCCATTAAAGTTAACTTAACCCATTCATTTGTCATGTTAAACTGGTTAAGTATTATTAGTTCATTCAAGTTATATTGGTTAAGTATTGTCCCTTCATGTTTTAACTTAACCTTGTTCATTTGTCACACTATGATGGATAAATGTTCTAAGCTTACTTAACTCCACCTTCTAGTTAAGATGTTAAATTGGCTAAGTTTATTTTACTTAACCCCACCTTCTAGTCTAGTTAACATGTTATAACGGTTATTTAACCTCTACCAGTTTTGTTAACATGTTAAGTTGGTTAAGTGTTCCTATGGACTTAACCCTCCCGTTCTAGCTTAACTGTTTCTTAGATTTAGATTATTCTTTAAAGCACCAACCACTCACATTAGACATATACCGTTGCGGTTACTGGATGTGTCGGTCGGTTCCGGGCAGATTTACACCGCAACTCAATCTAACCTCGGGTCCTTTTGGGCTCAATGCTCTAACCACCTACATTAGATAGGTATTGTTACGGTAGCTGGATTTGTCGGGCGGTTCCAGGCAGTTTTATACTGTAACTCAATCTAACCTCGGGTTAGGCATATTCGTCTTTCCCTAGATTTACATATTTCTTCTCTTTGTCCATATGTAAATTGCTAACGACTCTTTTAAACAAATTTGGCCTATGTCATATTCATTTGTAATGCCCATTAACATACCTATATTCTAGGCCCAAATCTTGATTTACCTATCAATTAACCCAACTTACAGTTTTATGCTAATTTATATCTTGTATTCTCATTTACAGTTCATGTCAAAACTAGATTTGATACTCTAGTTTACATTTTATGCCCAAAACTTGGCATACATGCCAATGCGGCCAATTAACAATTTACCATTATACGCCCAAGTCTAATATGCATGTAATATTTACTATTATAGCCAATTCAGATTTATATCAACATGTTTATTATGCCAAATTATAGAAATTAAGCTACGCCCAAATTCCCCCACCATAGTCGTACGTATAACATGATTTCACAAGTTTCTAAGTACATATGAAATGAAACTAACAAAAGGAACAGGGGATAAGCGCGAGAATTTGACATAAAAGAATAGGCATGCGAAAGCGGACTAAATACAAAGGTAATGGTTCTAATAACAGTGAATATGAATAAACTAGACAAGCTACATCATAAATATAAGATTAACATAATTTAGGTAATAGGCATAGGTGATTTGGTCCAACATAATGCCTGTTCGGTGTACAACATGATTTGTAACTATAGTGTTATGGGCATAAACAACTAACCATAATAGTCACAGTCATGGATAATTAACCAAAGTAATCCTAGACAATTACCCTAAATAGTCATAGGAAATTAACTATAATAATTTCAAAGTCATGGTCATAGACAATAGTCTTATGTTCATAATCATAGGCAATAATCTCATAGTCATGTGTCATAGGTGATTAGCCACAATTGTCCTTGTCATAGTCATAGGCAATGTTCACAGTCATAGGCATAGGCATAGTCTTATGTTCACAGTCATAGGCATAGGCATGGTCTTATGTTCACAGTCATAGGCATAGGCTATTAACAATAGTTTCAACGTCATAGGCATAGGCACAGTCTCATCGGTAAATCACAATAGTTCTTAATTATATCCAAAGACGTATACAAGAACAGATTCAAATGAGAGGATCAGGCATATTCTTACATCCATTTAATTACATGCCACAAATAGATCTAGACGTTCAAATCAAAAAGTAACTGACTTACATTGATCGGAGAAAGGATAATCAAATAGCGTTGTGATGATTTTGCTAGGATTTGCACGACGTTGCCCGAAGCCGCTGAATTAGCCTTTGATTCTTTTCTTAAAGCTTTAATCTTGATTTGAATCTCCAGTTTGCAACTCCTAGCCGTAGTCTTTAAGAAATAGTCTTCGTATTTTATTTTAATTTATTTATTTCAATTATTCCTGAGGCAGCATAAGGAGAGAATGAAATGGTGTAAAGAGAATGAGGCTAGGAGGCTGTTTATATAGGATTAGTCGGACGAATCTAGACAGAAAACGAGACCGGATACATCGGAATGAACCCAGGCTCAGAACTGGTTTCTGGCACCAGGTCGACCCCCAGGTTGACCATATGGTCGACCTGGTCCCTGGGAGGTCGTCCATAGTGTCGACCCCCAGGTCGACCTGGTCCTGGGCGGGAAAATTCCCGCCCAGTCTGCGCTGGCGTTTGAATTCGAATTTCGAGCTGTTTTCGATTCTGAAAATTCCTGAAACTTCGGAGGGTCATATCTCCCTCATACAGACTCCGTTTTTCGAAAACTCGGACTCATTTCCAAGCAAAGTTTCGAGACGAACGCAATGGCTCAACCTATTTCCCTTGATTTTTATTTTAAAATTTTATTCTGCCTTGATTTATGGTTTTTAACATGTTATAAAAATACGGGGTGTTACATACTCCCCCCTTAAAAGGATTTCGTCCCGGAAATCTTCAAGTTAGGAAGAATGTATCCTACCATCCAATCAACCATCTACTCAACCAATCAATCACAGGCGTTCATTGTCCTTAAAAAGGTTTCTAATGCTTTCATGTTCATATGCGTAGTGTGTGTATATGTCTTTATCTAATGCAAAATCAGGCGGTCTACTGATTCAGTTGACCTCCTTAATGCGAATTATGTCAGTGCCATGCGTCCAATCATGTATGCAAGCATCCCTAGTTATGTAAATACTACACGTGTGCATAACCATTCATCCATATGCAATATCCATATGATAACATATCCAGTTAAACCCGTTAAGCAAATACATATATGCTAATGTAATATGAAAGTGATTGAGTCGTTCTAGTGCCTATGGTGTGTATATGCATCCACGAGCAACCATTTGCAACCATCAATCATAACATGTTTCAAATACATGTTTACATCCATTGGCTTCTACCTAAGGATCGATGATACGCCCTAGAGGATATACCTTAAAAGCTAGGAGGCATGCATAAAATTCCTAGAAAAAGAGATCAAGGATGTACCCTTAAGAAAAAGTATATGATGCGTGTATCCAGTCTTCAGTCTTCTAAGTCGCATCTTCTTGTGCTTCACTTATTCTGTCACTTATATAAATAAATCTTCACGACTGCGAAGCTTCTTGATCTTCATTTTCAAAACTGTCATTGATCGGATATTGGTTTTTCATTGTCAACTGGGTACATGCGGGAGTCTTTCCCGCATTTTAGGGGTAAACTCCTAACCTAATCAAAAACATCTGCGTACTCATGGACTACCCTAATGGATTGCAAATCGTCGATAAATGCATTAAGCGATTCTAGCTAGCTAAGCCTAACTGATTCTTTACACGGAATCTCGAGGGTATTTCCAAGGCAAGTCAAAAGTCTAACTACCCTCCTTTCAGAATTACTAGCCAACCAACCCATGCCTAGAATCAATTCATAGCCCATGGTACCAAAAACATAAGCGTTACACTTAAACTTAACACTTAATATAGTTATTCTCAAATCCTTACAAACCAAAGGTAAACGGGCCGAACCACCAATTGGATTTGAGACTAAAATGGGATCTTCTACTATACAAGTACTAAGGTGCAGAGACTCAACTATGGAAGTAGATAGAAACAAATGCGAAGCGCTCAGATCAAAAGAGTACTAACTAGTTGATCAAAACAAAAAGCTAAACTTTTCCAACAGAGACTTTTACTATCTCTCCCTCAGGTATTCTGGTGGTGGAAGCATGCACTCTCCCTTCTGAAAATCCTGTCCCTCGTCCTTGCCCTTGTCCTTAATTATATGCCCCATTATACCATGGAAAAGATACTTCCTCTCGTCTTAGGTTTTATAATTCCTTCTTTCTTTGTGAGTCGAGTTTATATCCATGAATTTCTCATCCTTGCGTTGAGCTCCCTAGCCAAACTCCCTCATCCTCATCTTTTACCATCCCTGTGTAATCGTATTGACAAATTTCTCAAAAGCTGCCCCCATCGCATGGAAAACCCTTCAAAGATTAAAAGGAAACTAGCTGCAGGTGAAACTACAATGGCTATAGATGGAAGTCAGGCACTACCTTGCCCTTCGATAGGTATCGTAGTCTTATCAAGCCTACGAAACTGTGCTGCGATGAGGTTACCTCCCAGAAAGCCAGGAGCCCCGAAGACTCAAGAAAGAAGGGGACACGAATTCAAATAGAGGATTAGAAGATAGTGCGTATGGCTTTTAGGGAATATGCTTTAAAACAAAACTTTTCTTTTGAAAAATACTTCTTTAAAAACCGTTTTGAATTTTTTTTCAAATCTTTTATCTGATCCGGTAACCTTCAACTTTGATACCACGTGTAACACCCCACATCCGTTAAGGTCACTCATAAAGGGAATGTCTTAACTTCGGTGGAGAGTTATAGGTAAAAGATATGGATAAATTACAAGACAGTCAAAATTAAAACAGCAGGAAATAGAACTTTACTTTATTGATCAAAATAGTTTGTACAACAATTATTTTCCAATACCAGACAAATCTGTCTTACAAAATAAAGAAGCATAAAATAACAATTATATTCCCCAATGAAGCGTGAGCCAGCCATAGCAATGGAAAAGAGAGTGCAAGCAGAACTTAGACTAATCTTCAGCTTGGAAAGAAAACTGGGCTAAGTAATAATATCCCCTCCCTGCGAACCTGGGGGGAGGGGGAACGGAAGACAAGAAAGCGAAAGAAAATAGAGTCAGACATAAAGTCTGGTAAGTTCAGTAACTTTCAGCATGTGAACAGGTAAAAAGAAACATGGCATGAATTAACTGAATACAAGACTATACCATGAAGACGAGAATCATAAGGTTAACACAAGATATGATAAGGTAAGATAAACTGGATGCACTTCTATACTTTCTCTGCTTCGCCACTACCTTGTTATTCTAATTTCTATATCTCTGCACCACCTAACTAGTAATATGTATAAACTGATAAGAACAGATACGTGATCCCAATCCCCGCAATTTTGGTTCATTCAAGTGTACATCTATCATTTATTACCTAGGTCTAACCTAGGGTTTTATATCGAGTGCATACTACATCCAACCAGGTTTTTCGTTACCCCGGGCTACTGGGGTTTATGATACCTATTGAACGGTTCTCGGATTTTAGGGTTTACACGACCTAGGTCCAATGAGGGATATGCTACCTATCGAATGACGCCCCTAATCTAGGACACACTACTATAGTGGTATATGTTCCTAGAATTTTTCCACGTATGTGTCGTGGATCATTATCGCTTTTTAGATGCACTGTCCTCTATATGTGCGACCCGAGTCTCGTGGCAGGGCAAATCAAGAAACACGGAACTCGGTGGGAGCTTTCAGATATCTGCTGATGCAGATGCTAAGGTATGTTTTTCCAGTGGCTATGGTCCCACCTGACCCCTCCCTCAACTAATGAAAGGCACACCTTGAAAAATGAGAACTATACACAGGCCCTCTATGCCCCACTAACCTATGGCCATCACCCATAACTAGATTGCAAGTATATGGTCTGTTGGAGTTCTCCGCCTTTCGGCTTCACGTATCTCGATTGACTCAAGATGGTAGGTAGACGACGAGTTGCTATCACAGGGCTACTGGTCTCGCCGAATCACGCTAGTCCATCCTAGTCTTTAGGTTGCCTTATTGCAACCAAGGCATACCCTTGGTTCTTCTAACGCAGACCTTAACCTCTGTGAGCCCAAGCGGATCATCTGCATCCTCACAGAGGGATACCAAGAGTACCCTCACGTCAACTCGAAGCCGCGTGCTTCGTATCCCAGTTTGTTGGGGCCTTCTTTAAGATCAGATGGACGTTCGCTCCTTCTCGTGTTGTACTAAGGTTTACTACTTAGTTCCCTTAACTAAGGTTTACTATTAGTTCCTAAATCGTCATTTTCTTAACTAAGGTTTACAACTTAGCCCTCTTAACTAAGGTTTACTACTTAGTCCTTTTTCTCGTCAAGTTGGATTGGTTAAGTGTCATTAGTCCATTCAAGTTAACTTAACCCATTCATTTGTCATGTTAAACTGGTTAAGTGTTATTAGTCCATTCAAGTTAAATTGGTTAAGTATTGTCCCTTCATGTTTTAACTTAACCTTGTTCATTTGTCACACTATGATGGCTAAGTGTTCTAAGCTTACTTAACTCCACCTTCGAGTTAAGATGTTAAATTGGCTAAGTGTATTTTACTTAACCCCACCTTCTAGTCTAGTTAACATGTTATAACGGTTATTTTACCTCTACCAGCCTTGTTAACATGTTAAGTTGGTTAAGTGTTCCTATGGACTTAACCCTTCCGTTCTAGCTTAACTGTTTCTTAGCTTTAGACTATTCATCGTTGAGGTTACTGGATGTGCCAGTCGGTTCCGGGCAGATTTACACTGCAACAAATTCTAACATCGGGTCCTTTTGGGCTCAATGCTCTAACCACCCACATTAGATAGGTATTGTTACGGTTGCTGGATTTGCCGGGCGGTTCCGGGCAGTCTTATACCGTAACTCAATCTAACCTCGGGTTAGGCATATTCGTCTTTCCCTAGATTTACATATCTCTTCTCTTTGTCTATATGTAAATTGCTAACGACTCTTTTAAACAAATTTGGCCTATGTCATATTCAATTGTCATGCCCACTAACATACCTATATTCTAGGCCCAAATCTTGATTTACCTATCAATTAACCCAACTTGCAGTTTTATGCCAATTTATATCTGGTATTCTCATTTACAGTTCATGTCAAAACTAGATTTTATACTCTAGTTTACATTTTATGCCCAAAACTTGGCTTATATTCCAATTACATACTTTGCGGCCAATTGACAATTTACCATTGTATGCCCAAGTCTAATATGCATGTAATATTTACTATTATAGCCAATTCAAATTTATATCAACATGTTTATTATGCCAAATTATAGAAATTAAGCTACGCCCAAATTCCCCCGCCGTAGTCGTACGTATAACATGATTTCACAAGTTTTTAAGTACTTATGAAATGAAACTAACAAAAGGAACAGGGGATAAGTGCGAGAATTTGACATAAAAGAATAGGCATGTGAAAGCGGACCAAATACAAAGGTAATAGTTCCAATAGGTTTGATGTACATAACAGTGAATATGAATAAACTAGACAAGCTACATCATAAATATAAGATCAACATAATTTAGGGAATAGGCATAGGTGATTTGGTCCAACATAATGCCTGTTCGTTGTACAACATGATTTGTAACTATAGTGTTATGGGCATAAACAACTAACCATAATAGTCATAGTCATGGTCATAGGTAGAAATCTCATAGTTATGAATCATATGCGATTAACCACAATAGTCATGGATAATTAACCAAAGTAATCCTAGACAATTTCCCTAAATAGTCATAGGCAATTAACTGTAATAATTTCAAAGTCATGGTCATAGACAATAGTCTTATATTCATAATCATAGGCAATAATCTCATAGTCATGAGTCATAGGTGATTAGCCACAATTGTCCTTGTCATAGTCATAGGCAATGTTCACAATCATAGGCATATGCATAGTCATATGTTCACAGTCATAGGCATAGGCATAGTCTTATGTTCAAAGTCATAGGCATAGGCTAATATCAATAGTTTCAACGTCATAGGCATAGGCACAGTCTCATCGGTAAATCACAATAGTTCTTAATTAGACCCAAAGGCGCATACAAGCACAGATTCAAATGAGAAGATTAGGCATATTCTTACATCCATTTAATTACATGCCACAAATAGATCTAGACGTTCAAATCAAAAAGTAACCGACTTACATTGATCGGAGAAAGGATAATCAAATAGCATTGTGATAATTTTGCTAGGATTTGCACGACGTTGCCCGAAGCCGCTGAATTAGCGTTTGATTCTTTTCTTAAAGCTTTAATCTTGATTTGAATCTCCAATTTGCAACTCCTAGCCGTAGTCTTCAAGAAATAGTCTTCGTATTTAATTTTAATTTATTTATTTCAATTGTTCCAGAGGAAGCATAAGGAGAGAATGAAATGGTGTAAAGAGAATGAGGCTAGGAGGCTGTTTATATAGGATTAGGCGGATGAATCTAGATAGAAAACGAGACCGGATACATCGGAATGAACCCAGGCTCATAACTGGGTTCTGGCACCAGGTCGACCCCCAGGTCGACCATATGGTCGACCTGGTCCCTGGGAGGTCGACCATAGTGTCGAACCCCAGGTCGACCTAGTCCTGGGCAGGAAAATTCCTGCTCGGTCTGCGCTGGCATTTAAATCCGAATTTCGAATTCGAATTTCGAGATGTTTTCGATTCTGAAAATTCCTGAAACTTCGGAGGGTCATATCTCCCTCATACGGACTTCGATTTTCGAATACTCGGACTCGTTTCCAAGTAGAATTTCGAGACGAACGCAATGGCTCAACCCGTTTCCCTTGATTTTTATTTTAAAATTTTATTCTGCCTTGATTTATGGTTTTTAACGTGTTATAAAAATACGGGGTGTTACAATTCTCCTAAAACCGGAACCGTTGGGTTCATATCGAAAAGTGCTTTCTAACGAATATTAGAGATTTGTAATCTAATGGTTGGATTTGGAATTATGTCAAAATCAAATTTGGAAAAGGGCGCTGTAAGTGCAGTTCGATGGCCGTTGGTGGAATTCGACTGTAAGGGCCTTAATAAAATTATTAAAAATAGTA
This sequence comes from Allium sativum, assembly GCA_030737875.1. Taxonomy (NCBI): domain Eukaryota; kingdom Viridiplantae; phylum Streptophyta; class Magnoliopsida; order Asparagales; family Amaryllidaceae; genus Allium; species Allium sativum. The sequence continues at coordinate 834,124,155 of CM060910.1, forward strand.
ATAATTTGTATAAAATCATAAGAAATGATTTATGAAGAATTGGGATGAAAAATTCCAAATTTGAAAAGATAAAAATAGATTTTTATCGAAATGAACTAGTTTTGAACTAGAATTATAATTCCATTTATTTTTAAATAAATAAATTGGATTTGAAATGGTTTTGAAAATAACCAGAAATTCCAATAATTGAATTGGAATGGATTTGAATCGAAATTGTCTTTGGAATATTTCGATGTTGGATTTCGTGATTGTACAGATATTGTTATGGAAATTTGAAAGATATACTGATATCGTTATTTCCAATATGATATTTATTGGTCGTAGAATTTGATATTGAATATAAGCCGATATATTTTCTATTCAGAGCCTTGTATTTAATATCAAATGGGATTTGGGTTTGTCGTAACAGGATAATATTTACAAGGACAAAAGTGAAGGCCTTTTTATCCATGAGGACAGCCCATTAAATTTTTACTCAAGAGGACAATTCACCGTTTCTCTTCTTCTTCACGTGCGCTTATTTCTTCTTCCTTCGCTCCCGATTCACGTCCGCTCCATCTTTAAAACAATCGAACCCAAAAATCACAAAAATTCGAATCCTTAACAATTCATAAATCACGAAAATCAAAAGGACATCAGATTCGAAATTGCAATCGAACCCAAAAAATCGAATCCATAAATCGCTCAAAACAGAAACCCTAGAAAACAAAAAAATTGTCGAACAACAAAAATCCATTGGAAATCACAAGTGAATTGAATAAAAATATTTTTCAAACGATGGAAAACACAATTAAAGAAGTCGAAATTGTTGAAACGATTTTTTCGTGATTGGAAATGTTTTTTTTTTCCATAAATCATATAGCAGTTCGTAGGTATCATTTTTCTATTTTTTTAGGTATCATTTTTCCTGTTTTAACTTTAAAACAAAGCAGCGGTTTTTAGGTATCATTTTTTATTTTTCTAGGTATCATTTTTCATGTTTTAAAGTTAAAACATAGCAACAGTTTTTAGGTATCAGTTTGCTATTTTTTTAGGTATCATTTTTACCGTTTTAACTGTGTTATATGTTTATTTCATGAGATTTTTTTGCTGTGTTAATTTTGAAGTTATATTGTTGTATCAGCTTTGAAACTACATTGAACTTATTTCATTTTAATCAATCAAGTTGTGATATAATTTTTTTTTTATCTTCAAAACATTGCATCAGTATTTACGTATCATTTTTATAATATTTTAGGTATCATTTTTACTGTTTTAACTATGTTATGTGTTGTTTTCATGTGATTTTATTGCTGTGTTAGTTTTGAAGTTAAATTGTTGTATCAACTTTTTAACTCAGTCGAATTTATTTAATTTTATACAACCAAACTATGATGTAAACATTTTTTGCATTAGTTTTTCTTTAAAACATTGATACAGTCTGTAGGTATCAGTTTTCTATTTTTTTAAGTATTAGTTTTCATGTTTTAACTGTGTTATGTGTTTTTTCCATGTGATTTTGTTGTTGTGTTAATTTTGCAGTTGTACTGTTGCATCAACTTTGTAAGTCAGTCGAACCAATTTCATTTTATTCAATCAAACTTTGATGTAAACATTTTTTTCCATTAGTTTTACTTCAAAACATTGAATCAGGTTTTAGGTATCAGTTTCCTATTTTCTTAAGAATCAGTTTTACTATTTTAACTGTGTTAATTGTTTTTTCATGTGATTTTTTTGTTCTGTTATCAGATTTATAAGTTGGTAGGGCTAAGCTAAAGTTTTTCTCATATTCACAGTTCATGGATATCAGTTTTTTAATATTGTAGGTAAAAAAAAAGATGTATATAAACATAACACAGAAATTACACTAAAAATGATACCTTAAAAAATATAAAAATGATACCTTAAAACTGCTATGATGTTTACTATAACACATAAATTACAGTACAAATAATACCTTAAAAAATGTAAAAATGATACCTTAAAACTGCTGTGATGTTTAACATAACACATAAATTACATTAAAAATGATACCTTAAAAATGATACCTTAAAAAATATAAAAATTATTCCTTCAAACTGCAGTAATGTTTCACATAACAGAGAAATTACACTAAAAATGATACCTTAAAAAGTATAAAAATGATACCTTAAAACTGATTTGATGTTTAACATAACACATAAACTACAGTAAAAATGATACCTAGAAAAATATAAAAATTATACCTAAAAACTGCTGCTATATTTTAAAGTTAAAATAGGAAAAATGATACCTAAAAAAATAGAAAAATGATACCTACGAACTGCTATACTATTAACGAAAAAAATTCCAATCACGAAAAAATTGTTTCAACAATTTCGACTTCTTCAATTGTGTTTTCCATCGTTTGAAAAATATTTTTATTCAATTCACTTGTGATTTCCAATGGATTTTTGTTGTTCGATTTTTTTTTGTTTTCTAGGGTTTCTGTTTCGGTTGATTTTTGGTCGTGATTTTTGTCTTCGATTGAGAATTTCGATTCTAATGTCTCATGATATTTATGATTTCATCGATTTAGGATTTCGTGATAAACGATGAAATCGAGATACGCGACAGAGGGAGAAGATGGAAGCATCGGCTGAAATTTAATTTCAGTGTATTGTCCTTATGGATAAAATATTAGGTGGTTGTCCTTATGGATTAATTTAATGGGCCTTTGTCCTTGTCGTAAATGGTGTCTTCATTAACACTGTTCTTAAACCCAGTTGAGAAAAAGATTAAATTTTTTTATTTAGATTTAATGAAGTGTACCAATTAAATGATATTTAATTGGACTTGAATTTGAATTGATTTTTGGGTTTATCGGTAACGGTGTTTTAAATAACACTCGTTCTTTAACCCGATAATTAGTGGAATGTGATTTTGGGTTTATAGTGAACCGTGTTTTAAATGACATTGGTTCTTTAACCCAGTTAAAGACAGGATGTGATTTCCTAAGTTAAATAATCATTTATAGTGATTATTGAGAAGATTAAAACCAAGTGGAGTTTTAATGAATCTTTAATTAGATTGAAATGATTGAGATTGGAGTATCACCAGTTTTGCTCCAGGCGATAGTTAAATCTTTAATTAGATTTGAACATGAAATGGTAATTGAATTTACCGTTAACACCGTGGTGTTAGATATGAAGTATGACCAGTTTTACTTCATGGGATGAATAGGTTGGGATTGGGAAATAAAATAAATGATTACTTCGGTGTGGTTCGCTAATCCCGACAAGTTTGAATTGATATTCAGAAGAAGATTAAAGAATAAATTTAAAGAATTTATCTTCGATAAAATTAGTGGAACCTTTCCCAAAATATAAGAATATTTGAATAGAAGAATATTATGAATTGGAATGAGGTGTATGTTGTGTTTGTGTAACACTTGTTTATTATATACGCGAGTTATTCAGAAAGACCGAGTTTATCCCATTCTAAATAACTGATTCGACGTGGTGTAGAGGATGTAGACGGTGGTCGAAGACCAGAGGTCTTCCACATCGTTTGGATAATTACTGATGATCTTGATTGGGCCGTACACCCAAGAGGAGAGAATCATTTGGTGATCGTCCAGACGTACTTGGAGATCGATGGATATGCGAGGTACAAGGTGCCTCCGGTTTCGTTCAGACCCAGAACGAACTTGTAAATGGACTGTGTGTCTGACATTGGATTTTATTCTGTGTGATTGATTTCTAGTAAATATATATCTGTTTGGCGGCGGAGAATTTATTCTCTTGCTTAATGCCCTTCTCTGAGATGTACGAGCTTAGGGGTTATATATTGATGGATATCAATCGCATGGAGTGAATTGCCTATGTGGCATGCCTAAGTGGCAAATGATCAAGGCTTCTGTTGAAAAGCAAAGTCTTGTGGTTGATGATCAAAGCACGTCCTGTGTGGCATAGCTTTGTGTAGCGTTGTTTCGCGAGCCTCACACCCCGGTTGTGAATCAGAAACGGGAGAATGACCTCAGGGAGGACATGCATTTCTTTCTAGTTAGAAGTGGCGTCAGTGGTTTGACACACCCTGACGAGTTTGACTTATGTGGTTGTTGCTGTTGCGAGGCGCCTCGGATATATCGGTGAATGTGTGGAGCCGATGGAGTCGTTTGGCTCATTTACACCCCATAGGGTGGGGAAACGCAGTGTCCAGTGTTTAAGTTTAATTCACATCAGTGGACCGGCCCTGGCGATCCAAGGGACGATGTGTTCTGTTCCTGAGGGGCGGGCTAGAGGCTCTCGAATCGCTAAGGACTATCTTTTGCCTTGGTTCACAGATGGAAATCCAACTTCCAATATGTGATATTTGCGGTTTTGATTGTAGAGCCTAGTATTGGCAACATGATATATGGTACCCATGCCGTCTATGATTAATACTTATGATTGAAATTGTTTTGACACTATACACGTATAGTAGTAATAAAAGATGAAATTTAGCGTATCAAGCATTCTTTGGCTATAATAAGGTAAATGTAACACCCCACCTCCGCCAGGGTGGCTCTTGCAAGCACTCTGACTTTGGAGGGGCGTTTGAATCAGGTAAACATGCATAATGATATATCAAGCCAGAACAAGAACATATGTATATATGTAAACAGAGTAAATAAGATAAGTAAAACAGCGGAAGATTTCAAACTATTTCAAAACAAGTCTGGTACAACATAATGTCAACTTTCCAAATACACAAGTCTAGATAAAAACAACGTTACTGAAAAACTGAAATACATAAGTACTATCCCCAAAATAAGTGATAACCATAGCTAGCTTCATGTCAAGACCGTACATGAGCTAAAATCCCATAAGCAAGCGATCAGAAATCCAAGCTAAGCTCCAATATTCCCACCCTGAGAACCGGGGGGGGGGGGGGGACGGAAGAAAAGAGGCGAAAGAAAAACAGGTCAGTCAAAAAGACTGAGTAAGCCCTACTACAATCAATGTAAACTGATAAAGTTAACTGGCATGAGAAGCAGGGATGAACATAAGGATAACAACATACTAGCATGATGATTAACTAACAAGGTAGATAAAGGTGTCATCGCATAATCAGGATTAAGGTTTTGCACCACAGGTGTACTAGCAAACTAACATGACTTGAATAAACAAGTATTGATCCCTTGGCCCAAGCTTTGGCCCAATAACATGAAGTAACCCTAATACGAGGTCTAATAACATGAAGTGACCCTAATACGAGGTCCAATAACATGAAGTGACCCTAATACGAGGTCCAATAACATGAAGTGACCCTAATACGAGGTCCAACCAAACGGTCTAATCGATCGGCTCCCTAAGCCTAACTCGTCACGTGTTGGTGTCAATACGGCCCAAACATAATTGTAGTTAGACTGTGCCGGGTCCACCCTTCGGGTGTATCAAGCCCTAGGTTGTAAACCCCTGTACACCATAAACATAAGTGCACAGTCTCGATCTACTGGTACCCGTGCATGTTTTCTCTGGCTACGGACTATGTGCACGACCATAGTCCGTCCGGAACTACACCGGCGTACCACTCTGCCGTCGTTTTTGGTCACTTACCTCAAGTCCAGTAATCGTGCCCCCTCCCTAGCCTAGTCCCTAGGGTCTTAATGATACAAACTTGGGATTACTGCTGGAGTGGACCCCCATTGCTAGGATTTTCTAGTGGGTTAAGTACGGTTTAACCCTCTTGCTAATCATGGATTAACTTGGTTAAGTGTAACGATGAGTTCACGACTTAACCCTGATTAATCTACCAAGCCCACATTAATTAAGTATTAAGTGGACCATGACTTAAACCCTAATCATGAGGCATTAATTAATTAACGTGCCTTAACCTCTCACATTAGACTTCGTTGCGGTTACTAGTTAAGCCGGTCGGTTCCGGGTAGCTTTATACCACAACTTGGTCTAACCTCGGATTCAAGGTACAACATGACCAACTTCTCACATTGGGTCCTATTGTTTGTAGCAGCTAGTTAAGCCGGTCGGTTCCGGGTTGTTTTACACTACAAACTCAACCCAACCTCGAGTTGGTCACACTTATATTTTCTAAGTGTCATGTCCATCATGTTTCCAAAACATATTACAAGTTTTCAAGAATTTGGGTAGACCTAACTTAATAGGTAAATTCCCAATGGGTAGACCTAACTTAATAGTTAAATTCCCAATCTTATGTTTTTATGTCTTTTAAGTTTACCCAACCCCAAACGCAATCCCATCGCTTACATATCGCAATAGCGCATAAAGGATAGAAAGAGGGAACTTGGCATAATCATGACATAAAGGTGTTGAAGCCACAAGTTTAACATGGTGGCATATGAAATGTACATATGTTCATATACTTGCATATTACATTTTTAGGCCTCAAAAGCATGCATAAAACCAAACTTAGCATATTGGTGATACATGGTGATAAATGACATGTAGAAGTTGCCATAAGTTCGCATTTAGACTCACATGCAAGTTATCATAAGGGATATGATAACTTACATGTTGCCAAAATGCAACCTTTAGCATAAAGCTTGAAGCTTTAAGCTCATAAACCCAAGATAAGCTTGCATAACATGAGCAAAATGATCAACCCAAACTTGCATAACATAACTTGCATATCATATGGCAAACTTGCATATCATAACATAGTAAACTTGCATAACATAACATGATAAACTTGCATATCATAACATGGCAAACTTGCATAGCATAACATATCAAACTTGCATAACATGACATAGTAAACTTGCATATCATGGCAAACTTTCATATCATAATGATCAACCAAACTTGCATCATTCATTTAACTTTAGAGTTTAAATATGAAAGTAGAAAAGGGCTTACAATGCTTATGAAGACACAAAAATATATATAGATTGAGACTAAGCCCTTATGCTATCAAATAAACCCAAAATGCAAGCTCCAATAGAAAAACCCTTAAGCAAAACTGATCAAAACCCTTGCTTTATGATGTAAATATAGAAACTTGACTTGAATGCAAGCTAATGATGCTCATACAAGCTTGAAAACACTTGTATGCATGGAAAATCTCTCATAGAAATTTATTTAGGAATTTTATGAAGAGAGTGGAGGCCATGAGAGGAATGATTTTGCCATAGTTTAGTTGTAGGGTTGATTAATGATGATTTAGGGTTAGGTTAGGGGCTTATTTATAGAGATTAGGATTAGTTTTAGCCCTAGGATTAAACCCTAGTTCTAATCTCAGCCCTTAAAACTGAATCTGGCCCCCAAACTCAACACAACTCCAAAATGGTGCACCAAGCAAAACTGCCCGGCTGAACCAAGTCGACAGCCAAGTCGACAAGGGTCCAACCAAGTCGACTCCCAAGTCGACAGGGCTGTCGACTTGGGTGCTCTGGCAGGAATTTACCCGCCTGGCCCAATCTGACCCTAATTTCCAAATTCAAACTTGAATTTGAAATCTGTTTTTACTTTGAATTTTTCTGAAAACTTCGTTGAGCCTTAATCGGGTCATACGGACTCCGATTTTCGAAAACTTGGACTATATTTCGCGTATTTTTCCGAGACGAACGCAATGGCATAGCCCGTTTCCCTTGATTCATATTTTAGAATTAAATTCTGCCTCGATTTACGTTATAACAGGTTATTGAAAATACGGGTTGTTACATTCTCCCCTCCTTAAAGGATTTCGTCCCCGAAATCTTCAAGTTAGGAAGAACGTATCCTACCATCCAACATCCATCTACTCAAAACATCATCCACGAGCAATCATTGTCCTTACAAGATTCTAAATGTTGTATGTTCACATGCGAAAGGTGTGTGTATATGTACTTATCTAATGCAAATATCATCAATGCAAATTATGTTAGTGAAATGAATCCATATGTATGCAATTCCTAACATAATGTATAACATCTATATGTGTGCACATAACATACATCCATATGCAACATCCATGTGATAACACAAAAATTTTCAACCATGAATAAGCATAAACACTCATGCATATGCAATATGAGGAGTGTGTGAGCCGGTCTAGTGCCTAACGTGTATAATGCATCCACGAGTAACCACTTGCAAACACTTGCAACCACTTGCAAACATCAAGCATAACATGTTTCAAACACATGTTTCATCCAAAGGGTTTCTACCTAAGGTTCTCATGACAAGATTAACACGATAAACTAGATAAACATGGATAGCAAAGAGAAAGATACGCTAACAAAGAAAAGGGATTGAGAGTGTACCCTCAAAAAGGAATGGATAAAGCCCACGCATCTCCTCGGTTTCCCAAGTTGCGTCTTCTTCGGCTTCACCCCATTGAACCTTCACCAACTTGACCTCTCGATTCCTTATCTTCTTGGTCTCCGTCCCCAAGATACGAATCGGAGCTCTCCTCAAGGTAGCCTCTTTCTCCACTTCCACATCTTTCAGAACACTTGGCTCAACAACCTCTGCTGATTCATGTAAACACTTCCGGAGATGCGAGACATGAAAAACATCGTGTACTCCGGCAAGCTTCTCGGGCAACTCCACTCTATAAGCCATCTGCCCGATCCTCTCTATAATAGGGAATGGTCCAACAAACCTCGGTGCTAACTTCCCAACGGCTCCGGACCACATTCCGCAAAGGAGAAACCTTCACGAAAACCATATCCCCAACATCAAATTCCAAATCAGTTCTTCGCTTATCAGCATAGGATTTCTGTCGGTCTTGGGCCGCTTTCATCCGTCTCCGAATCAACTCGACCTTCTCGGATGTATCTCTGATCATATCAGGCCCAAGTATAAGCTCATCTGTAGTCTCCCACCAACATGTAGGCGACTTGCACGGCCTCCCATATAAAGCTTCAAATGGTGCCATCCCTATGCTTGCCTGATAACTGTTATTATATGCAAACTCAACAAGAGGAAGATGGTCTTCCCAAGTACCACCAAAATCCAGAATACAAAGCCTCAACAGATCCTCGAGTACCCTATTCACCCTTTCAGTTTGACCGTCCGTCTGTGGGTGATAAGCCGTACTTAGATTCAACCTCGTGCCCATAGCTTCTTGCAAGCTATTCCAGAATTGACTTGTAAAGATTGGGTCACGGTCACTGACTATACTAGAAGGGACTCCATGTAGTCTCACAATCTCACGAAGATATACAGACGCTAGCCAAGATGCGGTCCTCTTGCTCTTCACCGGAATGAAATGAGCACTCTTCGTAAGTCTATCCACAATAACCCAAATGCTCGTATTCCCTTTCCTTGACCTTGGTAAACCATCGATAAAATCCATGGAAATACTCTCCCACTTCCATAGTGGAACGTCTAGAGGATGCAATAGCCCACCGGGCTTCTTCGACTCGGCCTTAACTTGCTGGCAAATGATACATCTAGAGACAAACTCTGCCACATCCTTCTTCATCCCAGGCCAAAAGAAAATGCGCTTCATATCTTTATACATCTTATCTCCGCCCGGATGTATAGTCAACTTAGAGCGATGCGCTTCCTCAAGAACTTTTCTTACTAAATCTTCTACCATTGGAACACATAACCTTTCGTCTCTCCTCAGCCAACCCTTGTCATCAATAGAATATCGGGCGAGATGACTAGACGCCTCTCCTCGAATCAACTTATCCATAATCTCAACTATCCGAGGGTCTTCTCTCTGCGAAGCCCCAACTTGATCAAGAAGGGTAGGTCTGAGTTCCAGAGATGCTAAAGAACCGGTCATCGACTCAATCGCCAAAGAGAAATCAAAGGTTGCCACATACTCTAAATTCTTCATCTCAACAAATAGAGGACTCAGAGTCAATCTTTTTCTACTCAATGCATCTGCTACCACATTCCCCTTGCCAGGGGTATAAGCTATCTCAAAATCGTAGGACGCCAAGAATTCCATCCATCTTTGTTGCCTCAGATTCAGATCCTTCTGAGAAAAGAGATACTTCAATGACTCGTGATCGGTATAAAGCTCAAATCTTTCTCCCAGAAGATAATGGCGCCAAGCCTTGAGTGCATATACTATTGCTGTCAACTCTAAGTCATGAGAGGGATAATTCTTCTCATGCACTTTGAGTTGTCTACCGCCAAAGCATATCACCCTTCCTTCTTGCATCAGAACAGCTCCTAACCCCGTGCCACATGCATCGGTGTATACTGTAAATAACTTCCCTCCATCGGGCAAAGCTAGAACAGGTGCTGATGTGAGAGCTCTCTTGAGCTTCTGAAAAGCAAGCTCGCATTCTATGTTCCAAGCAAAAACTAAATTTTTCTTCGTCAATTTAGTGAGAGGAGCGGAAATCTTCGCGAAGTCCTTGATGAACTTCCGGTAAAAGCCTGCAAGACCTAGAAAACTTCTCACTTCGGTTGTATTCCTTGGAGTCTTCCAATCCTGAACTGCAACTACCTTAGAGGGATCCACCGCTAAGCCTTGCTTAGATACTATATTCCAAGGAATCTAACTTCCCTTCTCCAAAAGTGACACTTGGAGAACTTGGCCTTCAACTGATGCGCTCTAAGCGTATCCATCACCTCCACGAGATGCCTTGCATGCTCTTCCTCATCCTTAGAGAAGATCAGAATATCATCTACAAAGACCACGACAAACTTGTTCAAGAACTCCCTGAACACCCTACTCATCAAGTCGACGAAATATGCGGGTGCATTAGTCAAGCCGAACGGCATGACAAGCCATTCGAAGAATCCATCTGGAGTTCTGAACGCAGTCTTGTCTATACTATCTTCAGCTACCCTGAGCTGATGGAATCCAGTAGCAAGATCAAGCTGAGAGAAAACAGAAGCACCGATAAGCTGGTCAAAGAGATCATCAATCCTCGGTAACGGGTGCCTGTTCTTCTTAGTCAGCTTATTCAACTCTCGATAATCAACACAAAGTCGGAGAGAACCATCTGCCTTGTTAGCAAATACCATAGGCGCTCCCCATTCAGACATACTTCGTCTAATGAAGTTCTTCTCAAATAACTCCTTCACTTGCTTACTTAGCTCCCGCCTTTCACGCGGAGCCATGTGCCGAACGGGCAAAGAAACCGGCTTTGCATTATCCACCAGATAAATGCGGAAATCAATCTCTCGCTTAGGGGGCAACCCCTAACTTCATCGAAAACATCCGGATACTCTCGAACCACTCTCACAGACTGAAGAGTTTCCATTGACGAGTCGAGTGATTCAAGATAGCACAACATGACGGGACCTCTCGGATTACAAGAAATTTCTAGGGTGTTTCCGAGGCGAGTCACGAGCCTCACAACCCTATGCTCACAATCAAGGATGGCTCCATATCTGGACAACCAATCCATGCCCAATATCAATCCATATCTGTAACACCCCACTCCCGCTATGATCACTCACTAAGGGAATGCCATAGCATCGGTGGAGTATTTTAGTGAATATAGAACAGAAAAATTACAACAAGACAGATATAAATAGTACTTGAAATTTTAAAACATCATCTCATAACAGCGGAAGTAAAACATGTCTGGTTACATCATAAAACCACAATAAAGGTCAAGTACAATATCCATCAAAATAAAGAAGTACATAATCCCACTCTCATACAATAGCCAAACAAAAGAAAAGATAACTGGATAACTGGAGCTTTACATCTATCCAAGCTCCTAAAGACTGGAACAGCAATCCGATCAAGCTCCACTACTGCTAGGATCCACCGTAGGACCTGAGGGTTGGGAAAAAGATAAAAACAACAGGGTCAGACATAAGTCTGAGCGAGTCCTATAACTTTAACAATACAATCGTTAAAGTAACCAGAGAAGACATAAACTGATATACGGTAACATATAGGGATGAATGGCTACCCTAAGCAGTCAACTAAACGAAGATAAAGGATAAAGACGCATCTACCCTCCCTAAGGTAAATTACTAAACTGCACCACACCAGTCGTTCCTAACTTAAAGGTTGATCCCACCCAAGGACTTATAAAATTTACTAATTAGTACCTGCGTACCCCTAGGTGACCAAGTAGGCGCCACGGGGCCCTACAATCCACTAGGTGTACACACTACTTCCCATTCGATCGGCTCCCTAACGTAGATACCCGTGCTGGCCCCACCGTGGGATGTATCATTCCCCAATGTGGCAACCTGATGAAACTAAAGGTGCACGGCTTATATCTACTCGATGCAACAACGGCTTACCTACCAGCCCGGGCCCACTCACGCATATGAAGCCCGTTGGACTTGCGTTGCCACCGCTAACCCGTTTGCCTCTTACAGTCAAGCCCAGTATGCGTGTCCCGTCCTCGACATGGGTCGAGCCCACAAAGATACGTATGGGTTACTGGTTGAAATGGGCCTCCACAAGCTACCCACCTAAGCTTGTCCCTTTTTCTAGTATATCCCACTTAACCCTTTAATCATGTTTTAATTACATGTTCTATTTTGGTTAAGTATTCTAATCGTATTTTCTATTGCCACCCAAGGCAACCACTAGATTTTCTCATGCCACCCGAGGCACCCACTTAACCCCTCATGTCCCTCTACATGCTAATGTGGTTAAGTGTTTCTTAATTAATTAATTAAGAACGTAACCTTTGTAAAGACCTCTCACATTAGACTGTCTTTTATGACCGCTGGTTAAGCCGGTTGGGTCCGGGCAGCCTTATGTCATAACAGAGTCTAACCTCATGTCTTTACATTAATTACGTATTTAGTTTGTGCCTAAGACCTCTCACATTGGGCTAACATTTGTAGCAACTGGTTAAGCCGGTTGGGTCCGGGCAGTTTTACGCTACAACTGAGTCCAACCTCGTGTCTTAGTCAATTAATTACACCTAATTAATCACCCTCATAATTTTATATTAATTATCCCTAATTAATCAAGTTTTCTTAACATGGGTAGACCTAACTTAATAGGTAAATTCCCATGGGGTAGACCTAACTCAATAGGTAAATTCCCAACACATAGTATGGGTACACCTAACCAAATAGGCAAATTCCCATACTATGTTTATTTATTTTGTGTTATGCATAATTATATTAATTTCACACAATCTTATTAACTTATGCATTTAATTACCCCATCGTTCCCACGTAATTTCGTTCATGATATAACACATATAAAAGGTGTCAACTTGCATATGAATGAACATGTTTCAAAGGTGCCATCTTGCATATTAACAAACACATAACTTGCATATGAACTTGCATAACATGTCACATAACTTGCATATAATATGTCACATAACTTACATATTCATTTTGCATAACAAACTTGCATATTAGCTTATAGACTTGCATAATGTGTCATCATGAACTTGCATATTAATAAACATGTAACTTGCATATTTACATACATGTAACTCGCATATTAACAAACATGTAACTTGCATATAAAGAAACATGTAACTTGCATATTTACATACATGTAACTTGCATATTAACAAACATGTAACTTGCATATTAACAAACATGTAACTTGCATATTTACATACATGTAACTTGCATATTAACAAACATGTAACTTGCATATTAACAAACATGTAACTTGCATAGCATATTACCATGAACTTGCATAACATGCATATGATTACATAGCCCACAACTTGCATATTTAGCATCATGCAAACATAACATACATCATATTAAACTTGCATAAGCTTACATACTCAACATGCATAAACATAAGATTAATGCTAACATCATATCATATGATTCAAAGCTCATTAACCCACATACAAAACCATAAATCTCATCACATCTCATCTAATTAGTTTACCAAAAGATCATCAAAGTGATAGAAACTCACAACTAGCAACTTTGAACACCAAATGAAGAAGATTAAGATGCTAAGAAGGGATTAGAAGTTGATTAGAGAGTGATTAGTATGCAACCCTCTTCATAAAATTAGTGGAGGCCATGAGAGCTAGCATTTTGCCATAGTTTAGTCACTAGGTTTAATTATGAATGAATTAGGGTAGGTTAGGGTCTTATTTATAGATTAGGCAAGTGTTTTAGGCCATAGGATTAACCCTAGATTCAATCCAAGCCATCAAAGCATGTCTTGGGGAAGAAGTCAAGTGTAGGAACCATCTAGGGCCTTTAGATTAAAGATGGACCATGAGAACCATTCAAATGCAAAATCTGCACTTGAGCGAATCGGCCCACGGGTTGACAGCCAAACACCCTGGATTAACCCCTAGTCGACCCAGCGGGCTCGGGTCGACTTCAAAAATCGGCCGGTTCGGTTATTCCCCTCTCCCAATTCGCTGTTTTGAGCATTTTTGCATATTTATTTATTAAATTTTCAATTATATATATATATATATATATATATATATATATCAATATATATATATATATCTACACAACCCATTTCACTTAATTAAGTATACTTTAATTTGGGAATTTTCGTGAAACTTCGCGAGGCCATATCTTGGTCATACGGACTCCGATTTTCGAAAACTCGGACTCTATTTCGCGTATTTTTCCGAGACGAACACAATGGCATAGCCCGTTTCCCTTGATTCCCATTTTAGAATTAAATTCTGCCTCGATTTATGTTATTACAGGTTATTGAAAATACGGGTTGTTACATTCTCCCCTCCTTAAAGGATTTCGTCCCCGAAATCTTCAAGTTAGGAAGAACGTATCCTACCATCCAATCATCCATCTACTCAAAGCATCATCCACGAGCAATCATTGTCCTTACAAGATTCTAAATGCTGGATGGATATATGCAAAAGTGTGTGTATATGTACTTACCTAATGCGAAAATCAGGCGGTTACTGATACAGTAAACCTCCTTAATGCAAACCATGATAGTGCCATGCATCCAATATGTATGCGAAACCCTATTGACACATACAAATTTCTACATGCGTGCACAACCATACACAAAAATGCATCATCCATATGATAACACAGCCATGATACATCCATCAATCTAACTACCACATCCATTTATGCAATATGCAACATGAAGTGACTGAGCCGATCTAGTGCCTAATGTGTGTGTATATGCATCCACGAGCAACCACTAGCAAACAATTGCATCCATATGCATCCATCAACCATAACATGTTTCAAACACATGTTTCAACCATAGGTTTTACCCTATCTAAAGGTCATAGGTATTAGCGAGAGGATATACTAAAGATAAGATAAGTACTAGACAAGCAATAAAGGAGAAGTTAAAAGACATACTCTCAAAAAGAAATGGATACAAAGAACGCATCTTTGCTTCCGTCTCCCAAGTAGCATTGCTTTCGTCATCTCCCCATTGCACTTTAACTAGCTGAACTTCTCTGTTCCTCAACTTCCTAGTTTCTGACCCAAGGATGCGAGTAGGAGCTCGTCGAATCGTCGCATCACGCTCTACCTCTACATCTCTAAGCAAGCTCGGCTCTACCACCTCCGCGGTCTCATGTAAGCACTTCCTCAAATGTGATACATGGAATACATCATGAACACCACTAAGTCTGTCGGGCAACTCCACCCTATATGCCATCCGTCCAATCCTTTCCTTAATAGGAAACGGCCCAACAAATCTCGGTGCTAACTTCCCTACGGACCCAAAGCGAACAACATTTCTCAATGGAGATACTTTGACAAAAACCATGTCCCCAACCTCAAACTCAAGATCCGTCCTTCTCCGATCCGCATAAGATTTCTGTCTATCTTGCGCTGCTTTCATCCTTTTTCGAATTAAATCAATCTTCTCTGAAGTCTCTCTAACCATATCCGGCCCAAGCAAGATCTTATCCGTAGATTCCCACCAACATGTAGGAGATCGACAAGGCCTTCCATAAAGAGCTTCGAAAGGAGCCATACCAATACTGGACTGAAAGCTGTTATTATATGCGAACTCCACCAAAGGAAGATGTTCTTCCCATGTACCTCCAAAATCCAAGATACAAAGCCTCAAAAGATCTTCTAAGATACGGTTCACCCTCTCGGTCTGACCGTCCGTCTGAGGATGATATGCGGTGCTCAAACACAACTGAGTCCCTACCGCCTCTTGCAAACTTCTCCAAAACTCACTAGTGAAAATAGGATCTCGATCACTCACAATGCTGGATGGTACGCCATGCAATCTAACAATCTCTCTAACATAGACTGAAGCAAGCCATGGAGCGGTCCTCTTACTCTTTACGGGTATAAAATGGGCACTCTTGGTAAGTCTGTCTACCACAACCCAAATTCCCGTATTGCCCTTCCTCGATCTCGGTAACCTGTCGATGAAATCCATCGAGACACTATCCCACTTCCACTGTGGAACTTCCAATGGGTGTAGCAACCCACCGGGTTTCCTTTGCTCCACTTTAACTTGTTGGCACACTAAGCATCTAGCCACATACTCGGCCACATCTTTCTTCATACCGGCCCAGAAGAAAACTCTCTTCATGTCTTGGTACATTTTGTCTCCACCGGGATGAATAGTCATTCTTGAACGATGTGCATCATCCAAAATAGCCTTCTTCAAACCCTCATCTTGCGGTACACAAAGTCTACCGTCTCTATGCAACCATCCCTTATCATCTATGGTGTATCTACCCAAATGGCTGGACGACTCCCCTCTTATAAGCTTCTCTACCAACACAACCAACTGTGGGTCGTCTCGCTGAGCCTCGCCAATCCGTCTCAAAAGAGTAGGTCTAACCTCCAAGGATGCCAACAAACCAGGTACAAAATCAACAGAAGGTCTGAAGTCAAACAAAGAAAGAAACTCCAAGCTTCGTCGTTCCACGAACAATGGACTCAAAGATAGCCTTTTTCTACTTAAGGCGTCTGCCACCACGTTACCCTTACCAGGGGTATACGCTATCTCGAAATCATAGGATGCTAAGAACTCCATCCACCTTTGCTGTCTTAAGTTTAAATCCTTCTGAGAGAATAAGTACTTCAATGATTTATGGTCGGTGAACAACTCGAATCTCTCACCAAGAAGATAATGGCGCCAAGACTTAAGTGCGAAAACAATCGCGGCCAACTCTAGATCATGGGTAGGGTAATTCTTCTCATGCACTCTCAATTGTCTCCCTCCATAGGCTATTACCCTTCCCTCCTGCATCAAGACTGCGCCTAATCCTGTTCCACAAGCATCGGTATAAACAACAAACGGCTTACTCCCATCTGGAAGCACTAAAACTGGAGCGGTGGTCAAAGCTCTCTTTAACCGTCGGAAAGCATCATCACAATCTACATCCCATGAGAAAACCAGATTCTTCTTCGTCAAGCGGGTTAATGGGGCTGATATCTTCGCGAAGTCTTTGATGAACTTCCTATAATATCCTGCCAACCCCAAGAAACTTCTTACCTCGGTAGCATTTCTAGGAACTTTCCAATCCTGGATAGATACTATCTTTGCGGGATCCACAGCTATCCCTTCCTTAGAGACCACATGCCCTAAGAATCGCACTTCTCTTCTCCAAAAATGGCATTTAGAGAATTTAGCTTTAAGACTATGCGCTCGAAGAGTCTCCAACACTTCCTTGAGATGTAAGGCATGCTCTTCTTCATTCTTGGAAAAGACCAAGATGTCATCCACAAAAACTACTACAAACTTATTCAGATACTCTCTGAACACTCTACTCATGAGATCAACAAAGTATGCGGGGGCGTTTGTCAACCCAAATGGCATCACTAGCCACTCATAAAAACCATCCGGAGTCCGGAAAGCAGTCTTCTCTATACTGTCCTCCGCCACTCTTAACTGATGAAACCCTGTAGCTAAGTCCATCTGCGAAAATACTGACGCGCCAACCAACTGATCAAAGAGATCATCTATCCTCGGTAATGGGTGTCTATTCTTCTTCGTGAGCTTATTAAGTTCCCTATAATCCACACAAAGTCTGAGGGACCCATCCGCCTTCGTGGCAAACACTACTGGAGCTCCCCACTCCGATATACTTCGCCTTATGAACCCCTTCTCAAGCAACTCCCCTACTTGCTTATGAAGTTCTCTTCTCTCACGAGGAGCCATGTGGCGTACTGGCAAAGACACTGGTTTGGCATTATCCACCAAATAAATTCGGAAATCTATCTCCCGCTTCGGAGGCAAACCCTTTACTTCTTCAAACACATCCGGATATTCCCGGACTACTCTGACAGAACACAAACTTTCGACCGAAGCATCGAGCGATTCAAGATAACTTAGCAAAACAGATTCCATGGGATTGCAAGAGATCTCGAGAGTGTTACCCAAGCGGGTCATGAGCCTGACAACTCTCCTTTCGCAATCAAGAACGGCACCATTACTGGATAACCAGTCCATGCCCAAGATCAACCCATAGCCCGTGAAGCCCAATACAAAAGCATCACATCTAAACTCAACGCTAAGTATAGAAATCTTCAAACCCAAACATATCATAGACAGATATATGGAGCCCCCAATTGGGTTTGAGACAACCAAGGGATCATCAACTAGACTGGTGTCTAAGTGCAGTGACTCAACTAACGATGATGAGATAAAAGAATGCGATGCGCCAGAGTCAAACAAAGTACGAACTGGATGATCAAACAGAAAAACCAAACTTTCAACGGAAATAGTTCTACCTCTCTGCTGAATCGGTGGAACTGAGAGAACCTGAACTTGCCCCCCTGACTGAGGTGGTGCTATAAGAGCTTGCACCTGGCCTCCTGAGGTAGACCCCGTCTTCTGCCCCTTCTTTGGGCAGTTTTTCACAAGATGCCCTGCTTCACCACAATGAAAGCAACCGGTCTTCTTCTTTTTGCGACAATCCTTACTGAGGTGTCCTGGTGTTCCACAATTGAAGCACTTCTTCTTCGTCTTCTTTTTGTCACCATTGCCTTTTCCGCCCTTGCCTTGTTGTTGCTGTTGCGGTTTCTTCTGATCCCCCTTTTTCTCTGGTGCCTTAGAATTCTTATCATCCTCATGCATAAGTGCCATGTAGACAAGCTTCTCAAAAGTGGCCCCCATAGGAATGTGAGTCATAGCTATTCCTTGCAATGGTTCGTTCAAGCCTCTAACGAACCTCAAAGCCTTCTTCTCCGGTGTATTCACCAACTCTATGCCAAACCTTGCTAATTGATTGAATTTGTTGACATATTCTTTCACCGTGAGATTCCCTTGCTTCAAATTCAAGAACTTCTCCATAAACAGATTCTCTTCCGCCCTTGAGAGAAACTTAGCCCCAAACCTTTGCTTAAAATCTGCCCAAGAGTCAACAGGGCGTTCTCCATTAGTGACCTCCCACCAGAATGAGGCCTCTCCCTTCATTAACCAAGCCGCCAACTTGACTTTCTTTCCCTCTTCCACTTCAAAGATATCTAGCAACTCTTCCACTTCCTTAAGCCAATCTCTAGCCTCTACGAAAGTCTCTGAACCAAGAAAAGGTTTTCCTCCTATAGCCTTGAACTCCTTGCAAACCTTAGCAAAATTATCCACTCTAGGCTGAGGAGGAGGAGCGGTTGTCTCTGGTGTAGTAGCATTGGCCGGACCCGCAGCCGCGGCCCTAGCCTCTTGCAACCTCCTATACCATAGTGGTATAACTAAACCCTCCGGGATGTTAAGATCTTCAGCCATGCTGAAACGAAAGAGGAAAGATTCAAAAAGGAGATTCCGAAAGATAAAGATATGGCTATTGGGGATTATGCTTTTCTTTTTCAAAAACTTTTTCTCTTAGAAGACATGCTTTTAAAAAATACTTTCTTCGAAAATACTCTTAGAAAGTAGTTTTTCTCAAAAATTTTATCTGTTCTGGTAACCTTAAGCTCTGATACCACGTGTAACACCCCACTCCCGCTATGATCACTCACTAAGGGAATGCCATAGCATCGGTGGAGTATTTTAGTGAATATAGAACAGAAAAATTACAACAAGACAGATATAAATAGTACTTGAAATTTTAAAACATCATCTCATAACAGCGGAAGTAAAACATGTCTGGTTACATCATAAAACCACAATAAAGGTCAAGTACAATATCCATCAAAATAAAGAAGTACATAATCCCACTCTCATACAATAGCCAAACAAAAGAAAAGATAACTGGATAACTGGAGCTTTACATCTATCCAAGCTCCTAAAGACTGGAACAGCAATCCGATCAAGCTCCACTACTGCTAGGATCCACCGTAGGACCTGAGGGTTGGGAAAAAGATAAAAACAACAGGGTCAGACATAAGTCTGAGCGAGTCCTATAACTTTAACAATACAATCGTTAAAGTAACCAGAGAAGACATAAACTGATATACGGTAACATATAGGGATGAATGGCTACCCTAAGCAGTCAACTAAACGAAGATAAAGGATAAAGACACATCTACCCTCCCTAAGGTAAATTACTAAACTGCACCACACCAGTCGTTCCTAACTTAAAGGTTGATCCCACCCAAGGACTTATAAAATTTACTAATTAGTACCTGCGTACCCCTAGGTGACCAAGTAGGCGCCACGGGGCCCTACAATCCACTAGGTGTACACACTACTTCCCATTCGATCGGCTCCCTAACGTAGATACCCGTGCTGGCCCCACCGTGGGATGTATCATTCCCCAATGTGGCAACCTGATGAAACTAAAGGTGCACGGCTTATATCTACTCGATGCAACAACGGCTTACCTACCAGCCCGGGCCCACTCACGCATATGAAGCCCGTTGGACTTGCGTTGCCACCGCTAACCCGTTTGCCTCTTACAGTCAAGCCCAGTATGCGTGTCCCGTCCTCGACATGGGTCGAGCCCACAAAGATACGTATGGGTTACTGGTTGAAATGGGCCTCCACAAGCTACCCACCTAAGCTTGTCCCTTTTTCTAGTATATCCCACTTAACCCTTTAATCATGTTTTAATTACATGTTCTATTTTGGTTAAGTATTCTAATCGTATTTTCTATTGCCACCCAAGGCAACCACTAGATTTTCTCATGCCACCCGAGGCACCCACTTAACCCCTCATGTCCCTCTACATGCTAATGTGGTTAAGTGTTTCTTAATTAATTAATTAAGAACGTAACCTTTGTAAAGACCTCTCACATTAGACTGTCTTTTATGACCGCTGGTTAAGCCGGTTGGGTCCGGGCAGCCTTATGTCATAACAGAGTCTAACCTCATGTCTTTACATTAATTACGTATTTAGTTTGTGCCTAAGACCTCTTACATTGGGCTAACATTTGTAGCAACTGGTTAAGCCGGTTGGGTCCGGGCAGTTTTACGCTACAACTGAGTCCAACCTCGTGTCTTAGTCAATTAATTACACCTAATTAATCACCCTCATAATTTTATATTAATTATCCCTAATTAATCAAGTTTTCTTAACATGGGTAGACCTAACTTAATAGGTAAATTCCCATGGGGTAGACCTAACTCAATAGGTAAATTCCCAACACATAGTATGGGTACACCTAACCAAATAGGCAAATTCCCATACTATGTTTATTTATTTTGTGTTATGCATAATTATATTAATTTCACACAATCTTATTAACTTATGCATTTAATTACCCCATCGTTCCCACGTAATTTCGTTCATGATATAACACATATAAAAGGTGTCAACTTGCATATGAATGAACATGTTTCAAAGGTGCCATCTTGCATATTAACAAACACATAACTTGCATATGAACTTGCATAACATGTCACATAACTTGCATATAATATGTCACATAACTTACATATTCATTTTGCATAACAAACTTGCATATTAGCTTATAGACTTGCATAATGTGTCATCATGAACTTGCATATTAATAAACATGTAACTTGCATATTTACATACATGTAACTCGCATATTAACAAACATGTAACTTGCATATAAAGAAACATGTAACTTGCATATTTACATACATGTAACTTGCATATTAACAAACATGTAACTTGCATATTAACAAACATGTAACTTGCATATTTACATACATGTAACTTGCATATTAACAAACATGTAACTTGCATATTAACAAACATGTAACTTGCATAGCATATTACCATGAACTTGCATAACATGCATATGATTACATAGCCCACAACTTGCATATTTAGCATCATGCAAACATAACATACATCATATTAAACTTGCATAAGCTTACATACTCAACATGCATAAACATAAGATTAATGCTAACATCATATCATATGATTCAAAGCTCATTAACCCACATACAAAACCATAAATCTCATCACATCTCATCTAATTAGTTTACCAAAAGATCATCAAAGTGATAGAAACTCACAACTAGCAACTTTGAACACCAAATGAAGAAGATTAAGATGCTAAGAAGGGATTAGAAGTTGATTAGAGAGTGATTAGTATGCAACCCTCTTCATAAAATTAGTGGAGGCCATGAGAGCTAGCATTTTGCCATAGTTTAGTCACTAGGTTTAATTATGAATGAATTAGGGTAGGTTAGGGTCTTATTTATAGATTAGGCAAGTGTTTTAGGCCATAGGATTAACCCTAGATTCAATCCAAGCCATCAAAGCATGTCTTGGGGAAGAAGTCAAGTGTAGGAACCATCTAGGGCCTTTAGATTAAAGATGGACCATGAGAACCATTCAAATGCAAAATCTGCACTTGAGCGAATCGGCCCACGGGTTGACAGCCAAACACCCTGGATTAACCCCTAGTCGACCCAGCGGGCTCGGGTCGACTTCAAAAATCGGCCGGTTCGGTTATTCCCCTCTCCCAATTCGCTGTTTTGAGCATTTTTGCATATTTATTTATTAAATTTTCAATTATATATATATATATATATATATATCAATATATATATATATATATATATCTACACAACCCATTTCACTTAATTAAGTATACTTTAATTTGGGAATTTTCGTGAAACTTCGCGAGGCCATATCTTGGTCATACGGACTCCGATTTTCGAAAACTCGGACTCTATTTCGCGTATTTTTCCGAGACGAACACAATGGCATAGCCCGTTTCCCTTGATTCCCATTTTAGAATTAAATTCTGCCTCGATTTATGTTATTACAGGTTATTGAAAATACGGGTTGTTACAATATCCCCTAAAACCAAGAACATAAGCACTACACAAGAACTCTACACTCAGTATAGAGATCCTCAAATCCCCACATATCATAGACAGATGGGCGGAACCCCCAATAGGATTTGAGGCACAGACGGGATCATCTACCAAGCTAGTACTAAGGTGCAAACTATCAACAAGATCAGATGAGATAAAGCTATGCGATGCACCAGAATCAAACAAGGTACGAACTGGAAAATCAGAAATATATACAAGGCTCTCAACAGAAATACTACCTCGATCGGGAACTGGAGCGGCATTGAGAGCATGAACTTGCCCTCCTGAAGGTTCAGCACGCTGAGTCTGACCCTGGCCTTGCCCTTGCTTCTTCGGGCAATCCTTACTGAAATGTCCAGTCTCACCGCAAAAAAAGCATTCACCATTCTTCCTTTTCCTCTTCTTACAATCCTTAATAAGATGCCCAACTGAACCGCAATAATGGCACTTCCCTTGTTGTTATTGCCCTTGTTGTTGTTCCCCTTGTTGCCTTGACTCTTGTTCTTGTTCTTGTTCTGATTGCTCTGAGCACTTGGATTACCCTGATTTCCTTTCCACTGGGAATCAGTCTTCTTGGCTTGAGTATCATTCATCTTGATCTCTTTCTTGACATCTCCCAGAAGTAACGCCATATCAACCAAGCTCTCAAACGTGGCCCCATGGGGAATATGTGACATAGCCAATCCCTGCAACGGCTCATTCAATCCTCTAGCAAAACGAAGAGCCTTCTTCTGAGGAGTATTCACCATATCAAAGCGAAAACGAGCTAACTGATTGAACTTGTTCACATATTCTTTGACAGACATATCTCCTTGTTTCAAAGTTATGAACCTCTCCATTTGCAGATTCTCCTCAGCAGAAGATAGAAACTTAAGCACGAACCTTGCCCTGAAATCAGCCCAAGTCTCAACAGGCCTAGTACCATTGGAGACTTCCCACCAATAAGCGGCTTCATCCTTCATAAGCCAAACCGCCAACAAGATCTTCCTCTGATCGTCTAACCCAAAGATAGCAAATAAATCCTCGGTCTCTTTCAACCAATTTCTGGCCTCTACAAAAGTCTCAGTGCCTTGAAAGTTCTTGCCACCCATTGCTTTGAAATCTTTGCAAGTCTTTGCGAAGTCAGGATGTTGAGGGGGAGGAGGAAGAGGAACCTCAGCGACAGGAGGAGGAGGAACATCAGCGATAGGGGGAGGAGGAACATTAACTACCGGAGGAGGAGGAGGAACATCTGCAGGGCCGGCTTCGGTCGCCCTAGCCTCCAAAAGTCTCCTATACCAAACAGGTACGTGTACTCCCTCCGGAATAGCAAAGTTATCGGCCATACTGAAAACGAAGAAAAAGACAGATTCAGAATGGAGAAAAACGAAGGAATTTTGCTAATGGCTTTTTGGGGAATAGCCTTTAAAATAAACTAGACTTTTCTTTGGAAAATACTTTATACTTGGTTTTGAAAATAGTTTTCCAAAAGTTTCAAAAACCTTTTTGTTCCTTCTCGTAAACCATATGCTCTGATACCAAATGTAACACCCCACCTCCGCCAGGGTGGCTCTTGCAAGCACTCTGACTTTGGAGGGGCGTTTGAATCAGGTAAACATGCATAATGATATATCAAGGCAGAACAAGAACATATTTATATACGTAAACAGAGTAAATAAGATAAGTAAAACAGCGGAAGATTTCAAACTATTTCAAAACAAGTCTGGTACAACATAATGTCAACTTTCCAAATACACAAGTCTAGATAAAAACAACATTACTGAAAAACTGAAATACATAAGTACTATCCCCAAAATAAGTGATAACCATAGCTAGCTTCATGTCAAGACCGTACATAAGCTAAAATCCCACAAGCAAGCGATCAAAAATCCAAGCTAAACTCCAATATTCCCACCCTGAGAACCGGGGGGGGGGACGGAAGAAAAGAGGCGAAAGAAAAACAGGTCAGTCAAAAAGACTGAGTAAGCCCTACTACAATCAATGTAAACTGATAAAGTTAACTGGCATGAGAAGCAGGGATGAACATAAGGATAACAACATACTAGCATGATGATTAACTAACAAGGTAGATAAAGGTGTCATCGCATAATCAGGATTAAAGTTTTGCACCACAGGTGTACTAGCAAACTAACATGACTTGAATAAACAAGTATTGATCCCTTGGCCCAAGCTTTGGCCCAATAACATGAAGTGGCCCTAATACGAGGTCTAATAACATGAAGTGACCCTAATACGAGGTCCAATAACATGAATTGACCCTAATACGAGGTCCAATAACATGAAGTGACCCTAATACGAGGTCCAACCAAATGGTCTAATCGATCGGCTCCCTAAGCCTAACTCGTCACGTGTTGGTGTCAATACGGCCCAAACATAATTGTAGTCAGACTGTGCCGGGTCCACCCTTCGGGTGTATCATGCCCTAGGGTGTAAACCCCTGGACACCATAAACATAAGTGCACAGTCTCGATCTACTGGTACCCGTGCATGTTTTCTCTGGCTACGGACTATGTGCACGACCATAGTCCGTCCGGAACTACACCGGCGTACCACTCTGTCGTCGTTTTAGGTCACTTACCTCAAGTCCAGTAATCGTGCCCCCTCCCTAGCCTAGTCCCTAGGGTCTTAATGATACAAACTTGGGATTACTGCTGGAGTGGACCCCCATTGCTAGGATTTTCTAGTGGGTTAAGTATGGTTTAACCCTCTTGCTAATCATGGATTAACTTGGTTAAGTGTAACGATGAGTTCACGACTTAACCCTGATTAATCTACCAAGCCCACATTGATTAAGTATTAAGTGGACCATGACTTAAACCCTAATCATGAGGCATTAATTAATTAACGTGCCTTAACCTCTCACATTAGACTTCGTTGCGGTTACTAGTTAAGCCGGTCGGTTCCGGGTAGCTTTATACCACAACTTGATCTAACCTCGGGTTCAAGGTACAACATGACCAACTTCTCACATTGGGTCCTATTGTTTGTAGCAACTAGTTAAGCCGGTCGGTTCCGGGTTGTTTTACGCTACAAACTCAACCCAACCTCGAGTTGGTCACACTTATATTTTATAAGTGTCATGTCCATCATGTTTCCAAAACATATTACAAGTTTTCAAGAATTTGGGTAGACCTAACTTAATAGGTAAATTCCCAATGGGTAGACCTAACTTAATAGGTAAATTCCCAATCTTATGTTTTTATGTCTTTTAAGTTTACCCAACCCCAAACGCAATCCCATCGCTTACATATCACAATAGCGCATAAAGGATAGAAAGAGGGAACTTGGCATAATCATGACATAAAGGTGTTGAAGCCACAAGTTTAACATGGTGGCATATGAAATGTACATATGTTCATATACTTGCATATTACATTTTTAGGCCTCAAAAGCATGCATAAAACCAAACTTAGCATATTGGTGATACATGGTGATAAATGACATGTAGAAGTTTCCATAAGTTCGCATTTAGCCTCACATGCAAGTTATCATAAGGGATATGATAACTTACATGTTGCCAAAATGCAACCTTTAGCATAATGCTTGAAGCTTTAAGCTCATAAACCCAAGATAAGCTTGCATAACATGATAACATGAGCAAAATGATCAACCCAAACTTGCATAACATAACTTGCATATCATATGGCAAACTTGCATATCATAACATAGTAAACTTGCATAACATAACATGATAAACTTGCATATCATAACATGGCAAACTTGCATAGCATAACATATCAAACTTGCATAACATGACATAGTAAACTTGCATATCATGGCAAACTTGCATATCATAATGATCAACCAAACTTGCATCATTCATTTAACTTTAGAGTTTAATTATGAAAGTAGAAAAGGGCTTACAATGCTTATGAAGACACAAAAATATATATAGATTAAGACTAAGCCCTTATGCTATCAAATAAACCCAAAATGCAGGCTCCAATAGAAAAACCCTTGAGCAAAAATGATCAAAACCCTTGCTTTATGATGTAAATATAGAAACTTGACTTGAATGCAAGCTAATGATGCTCATACAAGCTTGAAAACACTTGTATGCATGGAAAATCTCTCATAGAAATTTATTTAGGAATTTTATGAAGAGAGTGGAGGCCATGAGAGGAATGATTTTGCCATAGTTTAGTTGTAGGGTTGATTAATGATGATTTAGGGTTAGGTTAGGGGCTTATTTATAGAGATTAGGATTAGTTTTAGCCCTAGGATTAAACCCTAGTTCTAATCTCAGCCCTTAAAACCGAATCTGGCCCCCAAACTCAACACAACTCCAAAATGGTGCACCAGGCAAAACTGCCCGGCTGAACCAAGTCGACAGCCAAGTCGACAGGGCTGTCGACTTGGGTCCAACCAAGTCGACTCCCAAGTCGACAGGGCTGTTGACTTGGGTGCTCTGGCAGGAATTTTCCCGCCTGGCCCAATCTGACCCTAATTTCCAAATTCAAACTTGAATTTGAAATCTGTTTTTACTTTGATTTTTTCTGAAAACTTCGTTGGCCTTAATCGGGTCATACGGACTCCGATTTTCTAAAACTCGGACTCTATTTCGCGTATTTTTCCGAGACGAACGCAATTGCATAGCCCGTTTCCCTTGATTCAGATTTTAGAATTAAATTCTGCCTCGATTTACGTTATAACAGGTTATTGAAAATACGGGTTGTTACAGTAAAACCCTATCCTCCAGCTTGTGTTGCATTGTGAGATGGGACCTGGGTCTTATAAGAGCTTCATTGTTCTTTATTTAGCATTGAGCTGTTGTTTTATGCACTGGTATTCTTGGGAGGAAACCCGTTCCGTGTTATACGGCGTGGTCCCTTGATTTACCTAACTTAAAAAAAAAGATTAATAACTATTTTAAGTTCTCACACTAGTACCATGACTGACCTGGAGTTTATTGTTTTAACCTAAACTCTGGGTGCCCTTATTTTGACACGGGCAGCTAGTAGTTTTGATTTTGCAAATTTATATTCATAGGATCCTGATTTACAACTGGAATGATATCCGGAAAGCTCTGTATCCGTATATCTTCTTCAGTTGTGCTTTTTATTATTTTCCGCTGCTATGTAATGTATTGTAATCTCTGATATTTGAGAATGTGTAATATTTATTTATACTCTGTATATTCTTGTATTCTGATGGAAATTGTTGTAATAAGAAATGAAATGTTCTTCTGTTTGTGTTCTGATTAGTCTTGTCCTCAAAGCAATCCGTGCTTTCCTTATAGGGGAAGTTCGGGTCGTTTTAACAAGAATATACAGAGTATGAACAAATATACATTCGACAAACATCAGAGATTTAAATTACATTTAAATACATAGCAGCGGAAAAATAATACAACATACAACTGAAAGGAGATAGACGGATACAGAGCTTTCCGAATATCATTCCAGCTGTAAACCAGGATCCTGTGAATATAAATCTACAAAACCAAAACTACTAGCTGCCCGCGTCGAAAATAAGGCACACAGAGTTTACGTTAAACAATAAACTCCAGGTCAGTCATGTGACTGGTATGAGAACT
Source organism: Allium sativum (assembly GCA_030737875.1). NCBI lineage: Eukaryota > Viridiplantae > Streptophyta > Magnoliopsida > Asparagales > Amaryllidaceae > Allium > Allium sativum. The sequence continues at coordinate 834,152,611 of CM060910.1, forward strand.
AAAACAGTTATTAATCTTTATTTTAAAGTTAGGTAAATTAAGGGACCATGCCGTATAACACAGAACGGGTTTCCTCCCAAGAATACCAGTGCATAAAACAAACATTACAATGCTAAATAAAGAAAAATGAAGCTATTATAAGGCCCAGGTCCCATCACACAATGCAACGCAAGCTGGAGGATAGGGTTTTTACCTTATAATAGCCAAAGAATGCCTGATATGCTAAATTTGATCCTTTGTTATTACTATAAGTGAAGAAAACAACTTCAATCATAAGTATCAATCATAGACGGCATAAGTGCCCCATACCACTATGTCGCCATACTAGTTCTACAATTAAAACCGCAAAGGTCGTATTGGAAATTGGATTTCCATCATAAGTCGAGGCAAGGGGCAAGCTCCTCTCCGTTCGAGACACTCTAGAATATATCTCAGGACCACACACAGCGATCCTGGATCTTCAGGGCCCGTCCTCTCTTATTTTTGAGGATTAGTTATTCCTGAACACGTTTCCCGGTCCTAACAGACCAATATCTGAGGCGCCTCGTATCCAACAACCACAGAGGTCAAAATTATATAAATGTCAGGGTTGGTAGGTCACTGGCATCACCCATAGCTATAAAGAAACGTCGTGCTCTCCCTGCAGTCACTATCCCGTTTTTGACTCATACCGAGGTGTGAAGCTCGCGAATTAACGCTATACGCAAAGCTATGGCACATAGGTTGTGCTTTGATCATCAACCACAAGACTTTGCTTTTCAACAGAAGCTTTGATCATTTGCCACTTAGGCATGCCACACAGGCAATTCATGCTATGCAATTGATATCTATCGATATATAACCTCTAAGTTCGTACGTCTCAGAGAAGGGCATTAAGCAAGAGAATAAATTCTCCGCCGCCAAACAGATATATATTTAATAGAAATAAATCACACAGAATAAAATCCAATGTCAGACACGTAGACCATTTACAAGTTCGTTCTGGGTCTGAACGAAACCGGAGGAACCTTATTCCTCGCATATCCATCGATCTCCAAATACGTCTGGATGATCACCAACTGATTCCCTCCTCTTGGGTGTACAACCCAATCAAGGTCATCAGTAATCATCCAAACGATGTGAAGACCTCCGCTCTTCAACCATGGTCTTCATCTTCGACTTATCGTCGAATCGTTTATTCAGAATGGCTATAAACCCGGCCTTTCCGAATAACTCGCGTATATAATAAACAAGTGCTACACAAACACAACATACGCCACATTCCAATTCAGAATATTATTTTATTCAAATTTTCACATTCTTAGGGAAAGGTTCCCATTAATTTTATCAAAGATAAATTCTTCTAAATTTATTCTTAAATCTTCCTTTGGATATCATTTCAAACCATATTAAGGTTTTCCAAACTAGTTGGGATTAGCGAACCACACCGAAGTAATCATTTATTTTATTTTCCAATCCCAACCTATTCATCCCATGGAGCAAAAATGGTAATACTCCATATCTAACACCACGGTGTTATTGGTAAATATTAATTACCATTTCACGTTCAAATCGAATTAAAGATTTAACTATAGCTTCGAGTAAAACTGGTGATACTCCATTCTCGATCACTTTAATCTAACTAAAGATTCATTAAAACTCCACTTAGTTTTAATCTTCCCAAAAATCAATATCCTGTCTTTAGCTGGGTTAAAGGACCAATGTCATCTAAAACACAGTTCACGATAAACCCAAAATCACGTTCCATTGTTAATCGGGTTAAAGAGCAGGTGTTATTCAAAACACCGCTCACGATAAACCCCAAAAACCAATTCAAATTCAATTCCAGTTAAATACTAATTAACTGGAAAATTTCACTAAATCTTAATTAAAAGATTTATTCTTTTCTAAACTGGGTTCAAGAACAGTGTTATTCAAGACACCATTCACGACGAATCCAAAATCTCATTTGATATTAAATACAAGGCTCTGAATAGAAAATATATCGGCTTATATTCAATATCAAATTCTGAAACCAACAAATATCATATTGGAAATAAAGATATAACTATATCTTTCAAATTTCCACAACCATATCTGTATAATCACGAAATCCAACATCGAAATATTCCGAAGATAATTTCGATTCAAATCCATTCCAATTCGTATATTGGAAATTCTGATTATTTTCAAAACCATTTCAAATCTAATTCAAAACTAGTTCATTTCGATAAAAATATATTTTTATCCTTTAAAATGTGGAATTTTTCATCCCAATTCTTTCTAAATCATTTATTATGATTTTACACAAATTATTAATAATTTTATCAAGGCCCGTATAGTCGATTTCCAATAACGGTCGTCGAACTGCACTTACAGCGATCTTTTCCAAATTTGATTTCGACATAATTCCAAAATTCAACCATTAGATTTCAAATTTCTAATATTCATTTGAAAGCTCTTTACGATACGAACCCAATTGTTCCGGTTTCAGGAGAATCTGACGGTCGGATCTCCTGTAACATCAATTCGAAGTCAATGGTCGAAATTCGCGAGCTACCACGACGCGGCGCTTTCTATTCAGGCCATTTAATATATATAATATATATATTATACATATTTCGTCGATTTCAATTCAAAACGTATTTTATAAATCATTTTAAATTCATTTTCAAAACAAATTCAACTTCATATTCAATTTTAAATCAAAATTGAATATTCCATATCATCAATATATAAATGATAATATTTTCAAAACGTTTTATTTTGAAATCACTTCCTTTTCTATATTCATTATAAAAATGAATATAATCGATATAAATATCGTTCGTGTCAAAATGGTGCATATCTAATCAACACGGCTTTATATATTTCAATAACTTCGTTATTCTATTCAACAAATGAATATTTTCTTCAACACATGAATATATACTTTAATCAACACATGAATATTCTCAACACATGAGTATTTTCAACACATAAATGGTTTCAACACATGAATGGTTTCAACACATGAATATTCTCAATACATGAGTATTGTCAACATACGACTATTTTGTTTATTCAACACTTGAATATAATTTATTTTCTAAATTGGAATGAGACCCACTCAATTAACATATAATGTTAATTATATGGATTCCATACAACACATGCATATAATAGCAACGATAAATAATCAACCATCATCCAGAGTGCACCACACAACTGCATAAGCATTAAATATAAATAATTAAAGCTAACACAGTCTGTTAACCAATCGGTCGACGTACAACTAAATAATTGGGATTAGTGTACGCCAAATATCATCCAAACACCCGTGAGGGGTTTCAATCCACAAACACTGAATATTATTTGTATAGTTGGGCGATGCGTAAAATTTACCGTCCCAATAAATATCCTTCAAATGGGTGTACACAAACAAATCATCTGATTTGTAAATGAATATTTATTTATTCACATTCATGTTAAAAATCATATTTTAACTATATAATATTTTATTTCAACACATAAGTATATATTTTTATTCATTCCACATCACAATCAATTTTCACCACACAACAAAATCAAACAAGTCGTCCATGGTCTGTGGATGACGGGTGTCGGGTGCTACTAAGCACAGTCTGCGTCCTAGTATATATTTTTAACTAGAAAACAAGGATTAAAGTGAGAAGTTCTCACCAAGAGCTAAACCAAACGCCACGACTCTTCATATGTAGGAAATCTTCGTCGTGCTCGCCTTTTGCCACTTTCGATGTCCGTAGCCACTACATATATAAAAATCACATTTTTATATTATTGCTATGTATATAAAAATCACATTTTTATATTGTTACTATATAGATAAAAATTCTATTTTTATGCCGGTGTTCATATAATAAAGATCATGTTTTTATCACGCTATTCTGTATATAAAAATCAAATTTTTATATATAAAGATCGTATTTTTATATCTCTATAACATATATAAAAATCACTCCTTTACACCACTACTTCCATGATAAAAATTATATTTTTATCTTGCTAGTAATATAATAAAAATTATATTTTTAATCTTCGCATATAATAAAAATCATATTTTTAATCTTCGCATATAATAAAAATCATATTTTTAATCTTCGCATATAATAAAAATCATATTTTTATTATTCTAAAAATATAAAAATTATACCTTTTTCTATTTTAAAAATCCCTCCTTTTCACTACTAAAAATCCCATCTTTACACGAAGAAAGATCCAATTTTTACACCGCTATATTTGTAGTCAAAATTATATTTTTACACCTTTACATTTAAACATATGAAAACCGATTTTAACCATGAATAAAATTAGATTTTTTAAAAAATAAAATAAACTAAAAATCTCACCTTTATTGGCTTCAATGTTCATCTCCGACAGGGGAGGGGGGGAAGAGCCAAGGTGGCGCGGCCTTGGGTTATGAATCGTCGGTGGCGGTTTACAGAGGAGAGGGAGGTAAGAGAGGAGGGGAAGAAGAGGGGGATGACGTGAGGAGGAGGGAGGCTAGGGGGCGCGGTTCCCTCCGGTTGCGGCTTGGAGTGCTTCAGGGGGGCCGTGCGATTTGGGGTTCGAGGGGGGGAATGGGCTCGCGGTGGAAGGAGAAGGGGGGAATCAGAGGAAGCGATGGGAGGGGGAAGCGGTGAGGTGGCGTCGGTGGTGGAGGGCTGCTGGCACGGCGATGGGCGGCGGTATAGGGGTGCGCGATCCCCATTTCATTTTTTTCCTAAATCTGACGGTGAGAGAGAAAGAAGGGGGGAGGGGTTTTATTGAATTTTTTTATATTTATTTATTTATTTATCCCATAAAGCAACTTTTTATTTCGAATTCAAAATTGAATCCACCGACTGTCGTACATAGCTAATTACCCCCATTCCGAACACAATGGGATATGTTTCATCAGCTGATTTGATAGTTTCGACCAGTTTCCGTCAAAATCAAAGTATAAATCTATATATTGAATTTAAACGCGCATTTTAATTTGCAAGGGCCACATACGGACTCTAAAAATTCCCAAAAAATATTTTCTAGCTTCGTATTGACAATACAGTCCTAACAAAACTAATTACGTCAAATTCTGAGACCGTTTGAAAAATGGCCATTTTCTGGTCGATCGAAATTGACTGAAACTGTCAAAACACGTTTTCCTTCGCCACGCTCACATATTGATTCAGAAAATTATGAACTCTGGAATCTACCAATAACTTTACATCACGGATACAGCAAAAGTGGTTTCGTCGAAAACCGAGGTCGTTTGCAAAATTTTCATTTTTAAGGGCCAGAATTCCATAGCGAGTATTTTGAATTTTCAACTGGACGTAACTTTTGATTCCCACTATGAAATTTCAATTTTTCGGATTTGTTGGAAAGATATTCTCAAATAGATTATGATATTTTTGGTTTTGCTAAAATCCGGTTTATTTTGAGTTCTGTACAATCATTTGAACTTTGAAATCGAAATTTCAAACTACCGCGCCATTTCCATTCCTTTTATATTTAAAAATAAATATTTATACTCTAACGACGATTCAAATAAATATATACTTTCTATTTCTATTCAAAATGAATTTCTCGTTGTTATTATTTAAAATAATCTATTTTCAATATTCAAACTTCATTAAAATTGCCAAAATAAAAAATTTAAATGGGCTCAGAATTTCCGTGTTATTACAATCTCTCCCACTTAAAACTTTTCGTCCTCGAAAAGGAACGAAGCTGAAAGTTGTTTAATGAACCAACTCAACTTTAATTATTTTCTTTACGTCTTAAGTTCTTCAACTTTTCAGTTTCTACGAACTTTTCAAATTTTTCAAAAATTTGGTTAACACCCTAAATTTTCGAAAAATTTCTCCATAAACTCCTGTGCACCGAGAGCTTCGGGATATTTCAAATAGCCTCCCATGGCCCTCACCAATCCAAAAAAAAAGAAAAAGCCAAGCGGCTAGCCAATCGGCTCATAAAATCATCCAAACCCAAAGAAATACAATAAACATGTACCTATTTGTCGGGCAAACAATTTTATTCTTCTTCTCTAGCCTGCTTGCTACGACCTGTTCAATGGATACACATGTATATGCATGCAATTGTAATCATTTTTCAATACAGTTCAATATTAGGTTCCATTATGCTAAATGGTTCAAAATTTCAAACCGATAATCAAACAACACAACCATCAATCAGTTAGTGAATTAACGTTTCAAATTCATAATTTGTTATATATACAGAAAATCATGTTTTTGATGCCAAATCACAACAATATACCTATCTAGTTTTGGTTCTCACACCAGTCTAATGGAAATATATAGATATCACACCTTCGAAACTCGAACACAAACTACTGATGTTATATAGTCATCAGTAGAATCATCCTCGGGCAACTAGAGTGTGATTCTATATCTATCCAATATATTAAAACTTCGAATATACGTTCATGACGTGTATATGCAAAATCTTTATATATCAGATTGTCCAAATTCAATACAAATAAATATTCAAATACATATAAAATGGTTTAAATTTTCAAAACAAAATTTGTTTTCAATTTTTAATACTCTTTACTATCGTTCTAGGATACTACTGATCCCATCTCTAACGAGTTATTCTTATTGGACATTACTAGTCTAATCTCTAATGAATTCTTTCGTTTGGTTCTAATGCGTCTTGTTCTCCGAGCTCTGTAAACAAAAGCTCTGATACCAAATGAAGCGACCTGAACTTCCCGGATCTATGAAGAGAAGAGAAAGAATTACTTTGAGGACAAGACGAATCAGAACACAAACAGAAGAACATTTCATTGTTTATTACAACAATTCCATCATAATACAAGAATATACAAGGTATGAATAAATATACATTTGACAAACATCAGAGATTTAAATTACATTTAAATACATAGCAGCGGAAAAATAATACAACACACAACTGAAAGAAGATATACGGATAAAAAGCTTTCCGAATATCATTCCAGCTGTAAACCAGGATCCTGTAAATATAAATCTGCAAAACCTAAACTACTAGCTGCCCGTGTCAAAAAAAAGGGCACCCAAAGTTTAGGTTAAACAATAAACTCCAGGTCAGTCATGTGACCGGTGTGAGAACTAAAACAGTTATTAATCTTTATTTTAAAGTTAGGTAAATCAAGGGACCATGCCATATAACACGGAACGGGTTTCCTCCCAAGAATACCAGTGCATAAAACAAATAGTGCAATGCTAAATAAAGAAAATGAAGCTATTATAAGACCCAGGTCCCATCACACAATGCAACGCAAGCCGGATGATAGGGTATTTACCTTATAATATCCAAAGAATGCTTGATACGCAAAATTTGATCTTTTATTATTACTATAAGTGAAGAAAACAACTTCAATCATAAGTATCAATCATAGACGGCATACGTGCCCCATACCACTATGTTGCCATACTAGTTCCACAATTAAAACCGCAAAGATCGTATTGGAAATTGGATTTCCGTCATGAGTCGAGGCAAGGGGCAAGCTCCTCTCCGTTCGAGACACTCTAGCAAATGTCTCAGGACCACACACAGTGATCCTGGATCTTCAGGGCCTGTCCTCTCTTACTTTTGAGGATTAATTATTCCTGAACACACGTTTCCCGGTCCTAACAGACCTATATCCAAGGCGCCTCACATCCAACAACCACACAGGTAAAAAGTATATAAATGTCAGGGCTGGTAGGTCACTGACATCACCCATAGCTAGAAAGAAATGTCGTGCTCTCCCTGCAGTCACTATCCCGTTTTTGACTCATACCGAGATGTGAGGCACACGAATTAACGCCATACACAAAGCTATGACATGTTGGCTGTGCTTTGATCATCAACCATAAGACTTTGCTTTTCAACAGAAGCCTTGATCATTTGCCACTTGGGCTTGCCACATAGGCAATTCATACCATGCGATTGATATCTATCGACATATAACCTCTAAGCTCGTACGTCTCAGAGAAGGGCGTTAATTGTAACACCCCGTGTATTCTATAACTGTGGAATTAACAAATTAAAGTATAATTAATTTGAAATCAAAGAACTAAGGGAAACGGGATACGCCATTGCGTTCGTCTCGGAAAAATACGCGAAATAGAGTCCGAGTTTTCGAAAAACGGAGTCCGTATGAAGAAGATATATCCTCCGGAAGTTTCTGAATCAAGTCTAAAATTAAAAATCGGGCCCAATTGGCCAGGGCGGGAAAAGTCCCGCCTAAGACACCCAGGTCGACTGGGCTGTCGACCTGGTCTAGCCAGGTCGACAGGGCTGTCGACAGGGCTGTCGACCTGGTCCAGACCCAGGTCGAACCCAGTCCACCCTGGCTGGCCTAGTCTATATTGGTCGATTTCCAGAAGCATGCTTTGTCATTAGGGCTAGGTGGCAGGCTCTAATTGGTCTCTCTTTCGAATGAATGGCTACGATCAATCCAAGCAACATCGATGGTCCTAATCAGTTCATAAACTCTATAAAAATGACTCTAGACTCTACCTAGGTTTCTTACACAATTCTCTAGCCTCCATTGCTCTCTTCTTCTAATAAAAAAATAAAAATGGCGTCGCTGCTCTGCTGGAATTAAAACTAGAAGATAATCAACATCAGCCTAAGCAACTCAATTCAAACTAGAGATTAAAGTTTCTGCAAAGATTCTACAACAAGTTAAAGTTCTTTCTTTAATCCAATCAAGGCAAGTACAGTTATTTTCCGCTATAAACGTTAATTATAATTTTGATATGTTTTTAATTCTGAATCTGAGATTGTATATATATTCTCTTCTGTCAGATTTGTTTTTCTGTGACTGTTCTGCATCCCTTTTCTGTTTTTATAGCCAGGCTACCACGAGCCTGTGCCTAATCTCATAAGAGATGAACGTATGAACGCAAAATTTTGGGATGAATGATGCGAAATTTGACAAGACTAAATTGAATGTATGACTTTAGGTCTGAGGCATAAAATATATTGGACATATGCATAAATTTGACTATGAACATATAACTTATGCATGTTGTATGCATAGCTATGTTGTAATTTAGAACTGTAATTAATGAGCATATGTTGTAAACATAGATTTGGATCTATGCATATTCTATGATAGAAGAAAAGAGGAACCATTGTAAGATTACATATGATTTGAGACTTTGGACAAAATGCATATAAAAGTCAAGATCTGATTTTTAGAAGATATGATTTAAAGATTTATATTGTTGGGTATAGTTTGCATAATGATTCATGACATGAAAAGAAGAAGGATATGGAAAGTTAGGTGTAAAGATTTACATTAATTAGGATATCTATTATTTAGATTACACCTAAATAGGGATTTTTGGATATATGGCATGCATTGAAATTAATGGTTATATTTGGTATAATTTATATGTGAATCTGCTGTAAGATGCTAGTTCAACAAAAATTGGAACATATGTTATATGGCAAATTATGTCCATATTCTGTGCTATGTAACTTTATGCAAACATGGAGTATATGTTGTGAATCATGACAATTATGTAAGCATATGAATTTAGGCCAATTTATGATTGGGCAAGGCATGTAAATAGAACTTTTAGAAATATTAAATTTGCTAAATCTGCTAATTTGTCTAGTTGCCTAAACTACTAGTTTTGTTATATTGCCTAGACTGCTAATTAGATTGAAATGCCTAATCTGTTAAATTTGTCGGTTGAAATGCCTAACCTGTTATATGCCAAAATCTGCTAAGTTGCTAAATCTGTTAAATCCGTTATGTCATATAAAATCTGTTATCTGCTATGTTGATATAATCATCCTGTGATTGATATAATCTGAATTGGCATATATATATTGGGCACGCGCATAAACGGTAAATTATTAATTAATTGGCCGCAAAGATAAACATGGCTAACTCGAGGTTAGAACGAGTTTGCGGCGTAAATCTGCCCGGAACCGCCCGGCACATCCAGTGGCCGCAAACAATAGGTTCTAATGTGAGAAGTTAGTCATAACATGCGTAAGACACGAGGTTAGGTCTGGCTTGTGGCAGAAGTCTGCCCGGAACCGCCCGGCATATCCAGCGGCCACAAGCTACCGACCTAATGTGAGAGGTCTGTGCATTAATAATTAATTAATGCAAATCGAAGATAAGAATGACGTCTAAAACGTATTGGGGAAAAATAGGGTTGAACCAAAGGGATTAATAAATGTAGTAAAACCCGTCCATGAATTTGTAGGCCCAATACAAAGTTAGACAAATCTGAAAAATCTGTACATCTGACTCGTTAGTCTGAAAACTTGTTAACTTAATTTGTGAATTAGTAAATCTGAACTCTGTATGTCTGAACTTGTAAACAAGTTAATCTGAAATCTGTTAGTCTGGGGACACAAGGTTAGGAGGGGAATTACTTGTGCCATCTGTTGTTTGGGACCCATATTAGTCAGTAACCCTTTCTGGTATCAAAACTTTGACCCAACAGTAGGTAGGGTCCGGGCACGCTTACTGAACTAATTATAAGTGGTTAATTCTGATAATGGCGAGGGGTGTTGATGGTGCGTTCCAACCGGGTCATGTGCGTGCATGGATCCCGGTCTGCCTCTGAGGATGTAAGACGCCGTGACATCTGTAAATAGGTCTGTGCCAATTGGTTGTCACTTTAGGGAGTGATACACCCTACTGCGGGGCCGACACAGGATATTTATGTATTAGGGAGCCGATCGCTTGGGGTTGGGTTTTAGGGTACGCTTAGTTCTGTCTGTTTCTGTTGGTACCATCTGTTTCTGTTGGGTGGTAACACCTGTTTGTTTCTGTGTGGTACCGTCTGTTCGGGTGGTAAAGGCCCATTACTAGTGTACACCTAATTCTACATTCTGTTTCCGTAGAGATAAATCTGTTCCTGCTTCTGTATGTTTCTGATCGGGTAGTAAAGGCCCATTATTAGCATTCTGTTTCTGTTAAAGTATTCTGTACCCGTTCCTGCTTCAATTTAGACATTAGGGAGACACCTAATTCTGCTATACTAGTATTAGTGCAGAGGAGTGTAAAACAATAGTTTATATCATTCTGTTTTTCTGTTGTATCTGCTACACCTGTTATAGTTATCTCACATCCAGTTTTATGTTCATATCATATTATTATTATCTGTTCATATGCTGAAAGTCACTGGACTTGCCAGACTTTTTGTCTGACCCTTGTTGTTTCGCCTCCTTTCTTCCGTTTCCCCCCCAGGTTATCCAAGGAGGGAAATACTTTAGCTTGATCCGGATTTCTCTTTGCTTGAAGTGCTTAAAGTATGGCTTGGCTCGGTATAGCTTCCGTTCCATGGGGATTATGATTTTAAACTATGCATTTTGAAGGCTTTTGTACAAGACTGATATTTTGTACTTGAATTCTGAAATTGAAAGGATGTAACCATATTAATTTCTGTTTCCGCTGTAATAAAGTTAAAATTTTTCAAGTACTGTTTTATCTGTCTTGTAAGTTTCTGTTCTGTTTACTAAAATGCTCCACCAAAGTTAAGGCATTCCCTTTGTGAGTGACCTTAACGGAGGTGGGGTGTTACACTTGGTATCAGAGCCGAAGGTTACCAGATTTTATATAAAAAAAAAGTTTTGAAAAATTATTTTCAAAAAAAAAAAAGGTTTTGAAAGGAAGTATTTTCAAAAATAAAGCTTATTTTGAAAAACATGATCCCCAAGAGCCATATATCTTTCTTTCAGTCCTTTTTGTATTGAACCTTTCCTTTTTCGTTCCAGCATGTCTGAAGCATCTGAGATACCAGAGGGTGTTCATGTACCCGGTTGGTTTCGTCAATATCTTGAGGCTAGGACCGCCGCTGCAGGTCCAGCAAATGATCCCCCTCCTCCACCCCCTCCTCGTGCAATTGCTTTCTCAAAGATCTGTAGAGATTTTAGGGCCATGGGTGGGAAGGATTTCAAAGGAACTGAATCATTCGTAGAAGCAAGGAATTGGCTCAAAGAAACTGAGGATCTATTCGTTATCTTCGAGGTGGACGATAGGCAGAAGGTACAGTTGGCAGTATGGCTGCTCAAAGACGAATCTTCCTACTGGTGGGAAGTCACTAACGCCGAGAGGCCGGTTGAGACATGGATGGATTTCAGAACAAGGTTTGAGACAAAATTCCTCTCGCAAGCTGAACGAAGTTTACAATTGGAAAAGTTCTTGTCTCTTAAGCAAGGAAGTATGACGGTCAAGGAATACGTCAACCAGTTCAACCAACTAGCAAGATTCGGATTGGATTTAGTCAACACTCAGCATAAAAAGGCTCTCCGCTTTGTTAAAGGATTGAATGAGCCACTGCACAGCCTAGCCATGACCCATGTACCCATGGGAGAAACTTACGAGAAATTGGTGGATATGGCACTACTGCACGAGGAAGACAAGGGCCCGAAAGAGACAAAGAAGGAAGAACCACAGAATAAGAAAGCGGGGCCCAAAAAGGAAACACAAAAGAAGGATGAGAAGTCTGAAGATAAGAAGGGGAAAAAGTGCTTTACTTGTGGGAGCTCAACTCATCTGAACAAGGATTGCAGAAAAAGGAAGGGCGCTTGCTTCAACTGTGGGGAGATGGGACACTTCACTTGGGACTGCCCGAAGAGACGAGGACAAGGAGGGCAGGCGAACACTCTTGAGGCTAGTGGCTAGGATAGAAATAGGAAAATTTCTATAGTAGGTTTAATTTCTTTATCTGATTGTGACTTTTTCTGATTCTGGTATTTTGATTTTGTAATCGATACTCTGCACTTTAATGCTAGTATTATTTCTGAATTCCGCTATAGACTCAGACCCATAAGGGTTATGGATCATCTGTTTGAGATTGGGGTTTGAGGGATATCTGTGTTAGGCGTCAAGTATGACGCATACATTCTGAGTTTTCGTGGGGTGTCAATTTGATATTGGTTTCGGTCTTTGGGGCCGATACTTAGGACCCATGTCTAATGGGAACCAAATTTTCGTTCTATCTATACTCGCTTCCATCATTCGACTGTATCCTATCGATCGAATATTTGAACTTTAGGTAGAAACTAATGGGTGTAAACATGTGTTTGAGACATGTTATGTTTGATGGTTGCAAGTGGATGCAAGTGGTTGCTAGTGGTTGCCCGTGGATGCATATACACACACTAGGCACTAGATCGGCTCGAAAACACTCTCATACTGCATATGGATGGGTGAGCATTTTTCAATTCTTGTGGATGCAAATTGGTTGATTCAGCACATGGATGTTGCATTTGAGTGAATGGTTGTGCACTCATATAGAAATAATATATATCATCAGAATTCTATTGCATACATGTTGGACTCATGGCACTGACATAATTCGCATTAAGGAGGTCAACTGAATCAGTAGACCGCCTGATCTTTGCATTAGATAAGAAACATATACACACACTTTTGCATATGTTCATACAACATTAGAAGTTTTCTAAGGACAATGGATGCTTGTGGATGATGGTTGAGTAGATGGGTGATTGGATGGTAGGACACATTCTTCTTAACTTGAAGATTTCGGGGACGAAATCCTTTTAAGTGGGGGAGAATGTAACACCCCGTGTATTCTATAACTGTGGAATTAACAAATTAAAGTATAATTAATTTGAAATCAAAGAACTAAGGGAAACGGGATACGCCATTGCGTTCGTCTCGGAAAAATACGCGAAATAGAGTCCGAGTTTTCGAAAAACGGAGTCCGTATGAAGAAGATATAGCCTCCGGAAGTTTCTGAATCAAGTCTAAAATTAAAAATCGGGCCCAATTGGCCAGGGCGGGAAAAGTCCCTCCTAAGACACCCAGGTCGACTGGGCTGTCGACCTGGTCTCGCCACGTCGACAGGGCTGTCGACAGGGCTGTCGACAGGGCTGTCGACCTGGTCCAGACCCAGGTCGAACCCAGTCCACCCTGGCTGGCCTAGTCTATATTGGTCGATTTCCAGAAGCATGCTTTGTCATTAGGGCTAGGTGGCAGGCTCTAATTGGTCTCTCTTTCGAATGAATGGCTACGATCAATCCAAGCAACATCGATGGTCCTAATCAGTTCATAAACTCTATAAAAATGACCCTAGACTCTACCTAGGTTTCTTACACAATTCTCTAGCCTCCATTGCTCTCTTCTTCTAATAAAAAAATAAAAATGGCGTCGCTGCTCTGCTGGAATTAAAACTAGAAGATAATCAACATCAGCCTAAGCAACTCAATTCAAACTAGAGATTAAAGTTTCTGCAAAGATTCTACAACAAGTTAAAGTTCTTTCTTTAATCCAATCAAGGCAAGTACAGTTATTTTCCGCTATAAACGTTAATTATAATTTTGATATGTTTTTAATTCTGAATCTGAGATTGTATATATATTCTCTTCTGCCAGATTTGTTTTTCTGTGACTGTTCTGTATCCCTTTTCTGTTTTTATAGCCATGCTACCACGAGCCTGTGCCTAATCTCATAAGAGATGAACGTATGAACGCAAAATTTTGGGATGAATGATGCGAAATTTGACAAGACTAAATTGAATGTATGACTTTAGGTCTGAGGCATAAAATATATTGGATATATGCATAAATTTGACTATGAACATATAACTTATGCATGTTGTATGCATAGCTATGTTGTAATTTAGAACTGTAATTAATGAGCATATGTTGTAAACATAAATTTGGATCTATGCATATTCTATGATAGAAGAAAAGAGGAACCATTGTAAGATTACATATGATTTGAGACTTTGGACAAAATGCATATAAAAAGTCAAGATCTGATTTTTAGAAGATATGATTTAAAGATTTATATTGTTGGGTATAGTTTGCATAATGATTCATGACATGAAAAGAAGAAGGAAATGGAAAGTTAGGTGTAAAGATTTACATTAATTAGGATATCTATTATTTAGATTACACCTAAATAGGGATTTTTGGATATATGGCATGCATTGAAATTAATGGTTATATTTGGTATAATTTATATGTGAATCTGCTGTAAGATGCTAGTTCAACAAAAATTGGAACATATGTTATATGGCAAATTATGTCCATATTCTGTGCTATGTAACTTTATGCAAACATGGAGTATATGTTGTGAATCATGACAATTATGTAAGCATATGAATTTAGGCCAATTTATGATTGGGCAAGGCATGTAAATAGAACTTTTAGAAATATTAAATTTGCTAAATCTGCTAATTTGTCTAGTTGCCTAAACTACTAGTTTTGTTATATTGCCTAGACTGCTAATTAGATTGAAATGCCTAATCTGTTAAATTTGTCGGTTGAAATGCCTAACCTGTTATATGCCAAAATCTGCTAAGTTGCTAAATCTGTTAAATCCGTTATGTCATATAAAATCTGTTATCTGCTATGTTGATATAATCATCCTGTGATTGATATAATCTGAATTGGCATATATATATTGGGCACGCGCATAAACGGTAAATTATTAATTAATTGGCCGCAAAGATAAACATGGCTAACTCGAGGTTAGAACGAGTTTGCGGCGTAAATCTGCCCGGAACCGCCCGGCACATCCAGTGGCCGCAAACAATAGGTTCTAATGTGAGAAGTTAGTCATAACATGCGTAAGACACGAGGTTAGGTCTGGCTTGTGGCAGAAGTCTGCCCGGAACCGCCCGGCATATCCAGCGGCCACAAGCTACCGACCTAATGTGAGAGGTCTGTGCATTAATAATTAATTAATGCAAATCTAAGATAAGAATGACGTCTAAAACGTATTGGGGAAAAATAGGGTTGAACCAAAGGGATTAATAAATGTAGTAAAACCCGTCCATGAATTTGTAGGCCCAATACAAAGTTAGACAAATCTGAAAAATCTGTACATCTGACTCGTTAGTCTGAAAACTTGTTAACTGAATTTGTGAATTAGTAAATCTGAACTCTGTATGTCTGAACTTGTAAACAAGTTAATCTGAAATCTGTTAGTCTGGGGACACAAGCTTAGGAGGGGAATTACTTGTGTCATCTGTTGTTTGGGACCCATATTAGTCAGTAACCCTTTCTGGTATCAAAACTTTGACCCAACAGTAGGTAGGGTCCGGGCACGCTTACTGAACTAATTATAAGTGGTTCATTCTGATAATGGCGAGGGGTGTTGATGGTGCGTTCCAACCGGGTCATGTGCGTGCATGGATCCCGGTCTGCCTCTGAGGATGTAAGACGCCGTGACATCTGTAAATAGGTCTGTGCCAATTGGTTGTCACTTTAGGGAGTGATACACCCTACTGTGGGGCCGACACAGGATATTTATGTATTAGGGAGCCGATCGCTTGGGGTAGGGTTTTAGGGTACGCTTAGTTCTGTCTGTTTCTGTTGGTACCATCTGTTTCTGTTGGGTGGTAACACCTGTCTGTTTCTGTGTGGTACCGTCTGTTCGGGTGGTAAAGGCCCATTACTAGTGTACACCTAATTCTACATTCTGTTTCCGTAGAGATAAATCTGTTCCTGCTTCTGTCTATTTCTGATCGGGTAGTAAAGGCCCATTATTAGCATTCTGTTTCTGTTAAAGTATTATGTACCCGTTCCTGCTTCAATTTAGACATTAGGGAGACACCTAATTCTGCTATACTAGTATTAGTGCAGAGGAGTGTAAAACAATAGTTTATATCATTCTGTTTTTCTGTTGTATCTGCTACACCTGTTATAGTTATCTCACATCCAGTTTTATGTTCATATCATATTATTATTATCTGTTCATATGCTGAAAGTCACTGGACTTGCCAGACTTTTTGTCTGACCCTTGTTGTTTCGCCTCCTTTCTTCCGTTTCCCCCCCAGGTTATCCAAGGAGGGAAATACTTTAGCTTGATCCGGATTTCTCTTTGCTTGAAGTGCTTAAAGTATGGCTTGGCTTGGTATAGCTTCCGTTCCATGGGGATTATGATTTTAAACTATGCATTTTGAAGGCTTTTGTACAAGACTGATATTTTGTACTTGAATTCTGAAATTGAAAGGATGTAACCATATTAATTTCTGTTTCCGCTGTAATAAAGTTAAAATTTTTCAAGTACTGTTTTATCTGTCTTGTAAGTTTCTGTTCTGTTTACTAAAATGCTCCACCAAAGTTAAGGCATTCCCTTTGTGAGTGACCTTAACGGAGGTGGGGTGTTACATTAATCAAGAGAATAAATTCTCCGCCGCCAAACAGATATATATTTAATAGCACACAGAATAAAATCCAATGTCAGACACACAGTCCGTTTAGAAGTTCGTTCTAGGTCTGAACGAAACCGGAGGAACCTTATTCCTCGCATATCCATAGATCTCCAAATACGTCTAGACGATCACCAACTGATTCCCTCCTCTTGGGTGTACAGCCCAATCAAGATGATCAGTAATCATCCAAACGATGTGAAGACCTCCGGTCTTCAACACCCGTCTTCATCTTCGACTTATCATCGAATCGTTTATTCAGAATGGCTTTAAACCCGACCTTTCCGAATAACTTGCGTATATAATAAACAAGTGCTACACAAACACAACATACACCTCATTCCAATTCATAATATTCTTTTATTCAAATTTTCACATTCTTAGGGAAAGGTTCCCATTAATTTTATCAAGGATAAATTCTTCTAAATTAATTCTTAAATCTTCCTTTGGATATCATTTCAAACCATGTTAAGGTTTTCCAATCTAGTCGGGATTAGTGAACCACACCGAAGTAATCATTTATTTAATTTCCCAATCCTAACCTATTCATCCTATAGAGCAAAACTGGTAATACTCTATATCTAACACCATGGAGTTATCGGTAAATATTAATTACCATTTCACGTTCAAATCTAATTAAAGATTTAACTATAGCTTGGAGTAAAACTGGTGATACTCCATTCTCGATCACTTTAATCTAACTAAAGATTCATTAAAACTCCACTTAGTTTTAATCTTCCCAAAAATCAATATCCTGTCTTTAGCTGGGTTAAAGGACCAATGTCATCTAAAACACAGTTCACGATAAACCGAAAATCACTTTCCATTGTTAATCGGGTTAAAGAGCAGGTGTTATTCAAAACACCGCTCACGATAAACCCCAAAAACCAATTCAAATTCAATTCACATTATATACTAATTAACTGCACAATTTCACTAAATCTTAATTAAAAGATTTATTCTTTTCTAAACTGGGTTCAAGAACACTGTTATTCAAGACACCATTCACGACGAATCCAAAATCTCATTTGATATTAATTACAAGGCTCTGAATAGAAAATATATCGGCTTATATTCAATATCAAATTATGAAACCAACAAATATCATGTTGGGAATAACGATATAAATATATCTTTCAAATATCCACAAACATATCTGTATAATCACGAAATCCAACATCGAAATATTCCGAAGATAATTTCGATTCAAATCCATTCCAATTCATATCTTGGAAATTCTAATTATTTTCAAAACCATTTCAAATCTAGTTCAAAACTAGTTCATTTCGATAAAAATATATTTTTATCCTTTCAAATATGGAAATTTTCATCCCAATTCTTTCTAAATCATTTATTATGATTTTACATAAATTATTAATAATTTTATCAAGGCCCGTACAGTCGATTTCCAATAACGGTCGTCGAACTGCACTTACAACGACCTTTTCCAAATTTGATTTGGACATAATTCCAATCCAACCGTTAGATTTCAAATTTCTAATATTCATAGGAAAGCTCTTTTCGATACGGACCCAACGTTTCTGGTTTCAGGAGAATCTGACGGTCGGATCTCCCGTAACGTCAATTCGAAGTCAATGGTCGAAATTCACGAGCTGCCGCGGCGCGCTCAATTCAGGCCATTTAATATATTTAATATATATATTATATATATATTGTCGATTTCAATTCAAAAAGTATTTTATAAATCGTTTTAAATTCGTTTTCAAAACAAATTCAACTTCATATTCAATTTTAAATCAAAATTGAACATTCCATATCATTAATATATAAATGATAATATTTTCAAAACGTTTTATTTTGAAATCACTTCCTTTTCTATATTCATTATAAAAACGAATATAATTGATATAAATATCATTCGCGTCAAAATGGCGCATATCTAACCAACACGGCTTTATATATTTCAATAACTTCGTTACTCTATTCAACAAATGAATATTTTCTTCAACACATGAATATATACTTTATTCAACACATGAATATTCTCAACACATGAGTATTTTCAACACATGAATAGTTTCAACACATGAATGGTTTTGTGACGATCCCAAAATCCGTGTGATGGTATTAAGGATAATCATTGGAATATAACACATCAATCATCATAGCAGAGTACAGATAATAGCAAAAACAATAAATAGAATAATTTTACATGGATATGACAGCGGAATCATAACATGTAACAACATCAGAATAGCACAACGTAGGATATAACTTAGTAAATAAAAGGGAAATGATCTGTCAAAATCACCATAGGCGGAATATATACATACAGTAAGACATAATAAGGGTATCAGTCTACATCGCCTGAGGCGGTACATATACATACGATAATATATACTGGAAGTAAAACAGTCTGCATCGCCATAGGCAGAATCATATACATAAGACAGGGATAGCGGAAAGTCAGTAGCCAAAGTACAAATCTAATCCATCGCCATCAAGCCAAAAGTGCACCTCGTACTGCAGTGCTAAGCCAAAACAACCTATCATCTGTCAACTTGGCTGCCCGTGTGAAAATAAGGGCACCCGAGTTTGCAATGTGAAACAAGCGACGAGTCAGTCATGGGACTGGTATGAGAAATCTACTTAACTGGTTAAACAACAGTAATAAGGCAAATCATAGGACCACGCCACTTTGGCGGAACGGGTTTTCTCCAGTGATTGCCGGTACATTTAAAACAAAGTTAATTCTTTAAAACAAAGCAATGCTTTTTAAAAAGAATCAAGCCGTTATAAGACTCAAGTCCCATCATACAATGCAACGCAAACCGGAGGATAGAGTTTTACCTTATAATGGCCAAATATGCTTAATACGTGTAAAGCAAAATCATTTGATATTATTACTAGTGCATATATGTTTCAAAAACGAATATCGTCATAAATATCAATCATAGACGGCATAAGTGACCCATACCACTATGTCGCCATACTAGTTCTACAATCAAATCCGTTATTTTGTATTGGAAATTGGATTTCCGTCATGAGTCGAGGCAAGGGGCAAGCTACTATCCGCTTCGAGACACTCTAGCAGATGCCTCAGGACTACACACTCTGGGTAACCCTTGGATCTTCAGGGCCGGTCCACACTTACGTTAGTGGATTGGCAATTCCTGAGCACACGTTTCCCGGTCCTAACAGACCTAATATCGAGGCACCTCATTCCAACATCCACATCGGAAAAAATAATATAAATGTCAGCTAGTTTAAGCACTGACACTACCGCTAGCTAGAAAGAAACGTTGTGCTCTCCCTGCAGTCCTTATCCCGTTTTTAACTCATACCGAGGTGTGAGGCTCGCGAATCCACGCTATACACAAAGCCAAGCCATGTAGGTCGTGCTTTGATCATCGAACACAAGACTTTGCTTTGCAACAGAAGCCCTGTTCACTGCATCTTGGCATGCCACATAGGCAATCCACTCCATATGACTGATTTCTATCGATATATAACCTCTGAGCTCGTACGTCTCAGAGAAGGGCGTTAAGCAAAAGAATAAATTCTCCGCCGCCAAACAGATATATATTTAATAGAGATCAATCTGTACAGAACAAAATCCAATGTCAGACACATAGTCCATTTACAAGTCCGTTCTGGGTTTGAACGAAACCGGAGGCACCATATTCCTCGTATATCCGTACAATCAACACATACGTTCAGACGGCTACTACTTCCGTTCCTTCAAGGTAGCTACTCCAATCAGGAACCTCAGCAGCGCCCGTCCAACCGATACGAAGATCGTCGGTCTTGAATCGTCTTTGTATTTTCGCCTTCGAATCGTTCTATCAATTATTTGAAATGAGGGTTAGCTCGGCCTTTTCAAATAATTCACGTATAATTAGAATTCAAATCAATTCTTTCCATGGTTATATTATTCGACATTCACATTTCAGTTCTTTAGTATTATTTCCATGTCAAACACATACGACCATCAAATATCAAGCAGACCAAACAAAATTGGTTTATTTCCAATCCGTGTCGCTTATAATATTATATAACGATTTTTCATCATTTTTATTTATTTAAAAATGGCCTTATTTAATTAAATGACGTTTCAGGTCGTGCCGTGGCACTGTTTTTCCCCAAATTTGTTTTACACATATCAGAAAATCTAACCGTTGGATTTTTACAAAGTCTATACCACTGGGAAGATATTCCCAAAGCGAACCCAACGGTTCCAGTTTCATGAAAATCCGACGGTCGGATTTTCCACACTAGTCGTTTGAAGTTACGGTTTCACAATACGAACTACAGCGTCGTTATTCGATTTAATTTAATTATATTTATATATAAATACAAACGATTCTGGTGTTGTTTTTCCCCAAATTTGAATTAAACATTCCAAATAATCCAACCGTTGAATTTTTACAAAGTTGGCGCCGTTGGAAAGATATTCCAAGGCGAACCCAACGGTTGTGATTTCGGGAAAATCCGATGGTCGGATCTCTCGTACTAATCGATTGAAGTTACGATTTCAAAACACGAACTGCACAGCCTCAATTCCTTTCAATTTTATTTATATTTATATATATATAAATATAGTTCATGCTTTAATTTCAATATCGTTTTCACTTCAAATATTTCACTAACACCTTTATATTTCGAAAAATTCCAATATCGTTTTCACTTCAAATATTTAACTAACGCCTTTATATTTCGAAAAACTCCAATATCATTTTCACTTCAAATATTTCACTAATGCCTTTATATTTCGAAAAATTCCAATATCGTTTTCACTTCCAATATTTCACTAACGCCTTTATATTTCAAAAATTCCAATGTCGTTTTCACTTCAAATATTTCACTAACGCCTTTATATTTCGAAAAATTCCAATATCGTTTTCACTTCTTTCACTAACACCTTTATACTTCGAAAAATTTCGCCATAACCTCCTTTGTACGGGAAGGGGTTTGGAAATTTATTGGGCCGTGTTAGGTACCCAATAAATCCTATAAAGCATACACATATTTATAGTGATATATTCTGGTGTTTACAAGGGAGCGTGTATAGATAATAACTCCAGAGAATAAATTCTCGTCACCCTATCAAGCCTGAGGGAGTGTGTATTTTTAATTACTCTAGAGGATAAATCCTCATCACCTCGTCCCGTGTGGGAAATAAATAATCCATGTGCCGTATCTAATGACAAGAGAGACGTGATTATTGTCAACTCCAGACCCGTGTGGGGTTTTTATTAATCTGGCAATTTATCGTTATATTTTATATAGTCCATATCAGTCATCAGTTCAACCTGTAATATATAATCATCGCCATACAAGCCTCTCGCTCGTATGGTAAATCTTCAACCTCGTCACACAAGCTCCAAATGCTTATGTGGAATATGATGAAGTATGCCTATCGTCAAGAAGTATGATATGTAGTGTAGTTCAAAATTAATTATTACTATCCTATGGCGATGTTTATTATTACACACAGAATAACTAGCACTCCGCATCAAATGACATTCACAGGAGTTGATATAAAAATAAAACTTCGCAGCTAACTCATCAAGGCTTACCTATTTGTCGGGCACGCAGATAATTTCTTTAATCTACAGCTAATCCATTTTCCCTGTTCGACACATGTATATATATGCAGAACAAAGCTAATAATAATATTTCTAGCGAACTAATATTTATTTCAACACGTGTGTATTTTATCAAAGCGTATACATGATAAAAGTAATATTTTTATCATCAAAAATATTTATTCAACACGTGAATGTTTTTAACACTTCATATTCACAACAAAAATGCAATTTTTATTGTCTAATCAATTTATTTGAAATGCGAATAACATTCAACACATGAATTTCAATTCAACGAATGAATTTCTATTCAACACATGAATATTCTTTACAGTTTGTGTATATATATATATATGTGATTTTTATTGTTAAAGCTATTTATTTAAAATGCGAATAACATTCAACACATGAATTTCAATTCAACGAATGAATTTCTATTCAACACATAAATATTCTTTACAGTTTGCATATATATATATATATGTGATTTTTATTGTTAAAGCTATTTATTTAAAATGCGAATAACATTCAACACATGAATTTCAATTCAATGAATGAATTTCTATTCAACACAAGAATATTCTTTACAGTTTGTGTATATATATATATATATATAAATGTGATTTTCATTGTTAAAGCTATTTATTTAAAATACGAATATCATTCAACACATGAATTTCAATTCAACGAATGAATTTCTATTCAACACATAAATATTCTTTATAGTTTGTATATATATATATATAAATGTGATTTTTATTGTTAAAGCTATTTATTTAAAATGCGAATTACATTCAACACATGAATTTCAATTCAACGAATGAATTTCTATTCAACACATGAATATTCTTTATAGTTTGTGTATATATATAAATGTGATTTTTATTGTTAAAGCTATTTATTTAAAATACTAATAACATTCAACACATGAATTTCAATTCAATGAATGAATTTCTATTCAACACATGAATATTCTTTACAGTTTGTATATATATATAAAAATGTGATTTTTATTGTTAAAGCTATTTATTTAAAATACGAATAACATTCAACACATGAATTTCAATTCAACGAATGAATTTCTAGTCAACACATGAATTTCTATTCAACATATAAAAATAATTTCAACAAATGAAAATTATTCTAACACATTAATATATCAGAAAATTTCGGCAGCATAACGGCAGGGTAGTTAAAACCGGGACCGTCCCTAGTACGGCTCCTCGCTCTACCTTAAAACCTTGCGGTTTTTGACAATGGGGAATCATGCATCTAGTTCGTACGCAGGCGGCATGTTTTATTTTCATTTCCACAATCGTATTCTAATTTGTTTCAACCACAAGAGGGAATTTTTCAACCACAAAGGTATTTTTCAACCACATTACCAACCACAAACAATTATTTTAATCCATTCGTCATACTATATATCTTCATGGCAATCACAAGCAATAAATATCTTCCGTGGTTTATGGACGATGGGAGTCTATATATATATATATCACTTGCATTTCAACACAATTCAAAGCATATATGTTTCATACAACGCTTGTATAATTTATACATCGCTCATATAACTTATACAACACATGTATATGATGTAAACAATGCGTATATAATTTACACTCCGCTTATATAATTTATACAACACGATTTCATTCACACAATTTAATTTAGATTCCTCACATTGGTTTTCGAAGTGCTAAAAATCGTAGGTAGATTAGAAAAATCCGTAGTCTCTTCTAGATGGTAGGGAGCCTCCTTGCGTTCCCGATGTTTCCTGTTTCATCGAATTTCATCAACACATGTTAAAGATATGATTTTTCAAAGTTCAGATAAAATAAAGGTCTCACCTTTCAAAGTGGTTCGAACTAGGGTTCGGATTTTTCAGAAAATCCGTGCAGCTTTGGAAGGATCGGATTATACTACGTGGAAGAGGGAAGAGAGGCAAGTCGGTCGGTGGTGGTCTGGGCGAACTCGGTGGTCCATGCGGCGCACGTCGGAGCTCCAAAGATGGCATCTTCCTCGAAGAAATTCGACACAAAAATCACACTATAACTGACGAGGGTTGCATGGATTTATAGAGGAGGGAGAGATGAACATAAAACCTAACTGGAGGGGGCGGTGAAAGTGGACGCGGCGGCGGCGATCGGGCTTGGAAGCTTTGAATGCTCTTCCGTCGTTCGTGGGTAGGGGTTTTAATCGGTTTTGACCAGTCAACGTGAAGTGAGAGAAAATGAGGGGGGTGGCCCATTATATTTAAATTTTAAATTCCAAAAATATCCTTTTGAACAAACGAACACCAGTTTCAACCCAACGACTATCGCCCTTAGCTAAATACCCCCATCCAGGACACAATGGGATATGTTTCGTTGGCCAATCCGACTATTACAGTCAGTTATTTTTCAAATTAAAGTATAAAATATTTAATATTCATTTTGAACGTACATTTCAATTTGCCAGGGCTACAAACTGAATCGAAAAATTCCAGAAAAATAAATCTAGCTATGTTTTGACGATACGGTCCCAACAAAACTAGTTTCGTCGAATTCTGAGATCGTTTGCAAAAAGGCCATTTTCTTGTCGACCCAATTTAAAAAAAATTGACCAATCGCATTTTCTTTTTCCCCGCTCACATACTAGCTTCAAAAATTATGAAATTTGAAACCTAGCAATAGTTTAATATCCCAGATCCAACAAAAGTGGTTTCGTCGAATTCCGAGGTCGTTTGTAAAATGTCTATTTTCAAGGGCCGTATATTCTATATAGCAACCTTTCTGAAAATTCATTTGGCCATAACTTTTGACTCCTACTATGAAACTTCGATTTTTCAGATTCTTTAGAAAGGTATTCATAAATAGATTTAAATATTTTTGGTTTCACTAAAATCTGTTATATTTTCCACCCGGTACAGTCAGTCAAAGTTTGAATTCAAATTTTCAAACTGCCTCACTATTTCCAATACATTATTTTATTGAAATGTTCTATTTCAATTGTTTAAATTCTTTGACAATAACCAATTTTAAAAATTTTAAATTGGTTCACATTTTTCGGGTTGTTACAATCTCCCCCACTTAAAACTTTTCATCCCCGAAAAGGAAACAACAGCAAAGTAGGAAACAAAATGTAAATGCAAAGTATTGTAAAGGTACCTTGCACCGGAGTTAGTCAGAGATGTCCACTATGCATTTTGGGTAGGCTTGCTTAATGCTTTCCTCTGTCTCCCAAGTACAGTCTCTAGGATCACTACTCCACTGCACTTTAACTAAATGAACCTTTTTGCTCCTAAGCTCTTTAGTCTCTTTGCCAACGATCTTCAATGGCTCTTTTCTAACTGCTAATTCTGGAGTAATTTCCAAGTCCTATTGTGCTGCTTCTTCTACAACAAGATCCGGATCATGCACATGTTTTCTGAGTTGAGACACGTGGAACACATCATGCACTCCAGGCAACCAATCAGGTAATGAAACCCTGTAAGCAAGAGTTCCAATTCGTTCAAGTATAGGAAAGGGACCAATAAATCTCCGTGCCAACTTCCCTGTTTTGCCAAATCTGATTACTCCCCTCATCGGAGAAACTCTTAAATAGACATAATCACCAACGACAAAGGATAAATCTCTTCTTCGCGCATCAGCATAACTTTTCTGTCGGTTTTGTGCGGTTTTCAATCGCTTCTTGATGAAATCGACTTTATCAGATGCTTCTCTAATCATATCGGGCCCCAACACAAGTCTGTTGGCAGGTTCTACCCAACATGCGGGAGATCTACACGGTCTACCATATAATGCTTCAAATGGCGACATTCCCAAACTTTCTTGAAAGCTATTGTTATAAGAGAATTCGGCCAAATGTAAGTGATCTTCCCATGACCCGCCAAAATCAATAATGCAAGCCCGTAGTAAATCTTCTAATTCACCCGCTCAGTTTGGCCATCTGTCTGAGGGTGATAAGCGGTGCATAGATTCAATTTGGTTCCCAATTCAATTTGGAATGCTTCCCAGAATTTGCTAGAAAATAGGGGATCTCTATCACTGACTATATTGAGCGGCACTCCATGCAGTTTAACTATTTCTTTGAAGTAAATCTATGCTAAACTTTGAGTCGCTCTGTTGGATCTGGAAGGTATGAAATAGGCAGTCTTCGTGAAGCGATCTACGATCACCCAAATACTGTCGTTTCCTTTCTTAGTTCGACGAAAACCATCAATGAAGTCCATGGAAATCTGCTCCCACTTCCATCCTGGAATACCTAAAGGTTGTAATAATCCGACGAGTTTCTGCTGATCGCTCTTGACTAGCTGACAAGTGGAGCATCTGCTAACATATAATGAAATATCTCTTTTCATCGCCTTCCACCAAAATGTGCGTTTGAGGTCGTTATACATTTTGCTCACACCGGGATGGATACTGAGTTTGGACCTATGACATTCATCAAGCACTTCCCTTTTTAGCTCGGAGATGTAAGGAACACAAATTCTTCCTTTTAATCTCAGAACTCCCTCACTATCAACTTGGAAGCTGGAGTCTATGCCCTCTTTGATTCTTTTGACCATCTCCTTAACAAAATTATCTTCTTTTTGAAGGGCCGAGATCCTGTCAATTAACGAAGACGTAATGATAAAACTGGCGATGATTTCATTCTTTCTACTGAGTGCATCTGCTATAACATTGGCTTTCCCTGGAGTGTATAGAATCTCAAAATCGTATGCTGCAAGGAATTCTAACCAACGTTGTTGTCTCAAGTTCATATCTTTCTAAGTGAATATATACTTCAATGATTGATGATCGATAAATAGTTCGAACTTCTCACCCAATAAATAATGCCTCCAGATTCTCAAAGCAAACACGATAGCTAACAACTCAAGATCATGAGTTGCATAGTTCCTTTCATGCGGCTTCAGCTGACGGCTAGCATAAGCGACCACTTGGCCTTTTTGCATTAATACTGCGCCAAGCCCTCTAATAGAAGCATCTGTCCATATAGTCAAGTCCTGGTTGCCTTCTATAATTTTTAATACTGGAGCAGTTGTCAGTTTTAGTTTCAGCTCCTAGAAAGCTTCCTCACATTCGGGAGTCCATCTGAATTTCTCATGCTTCTTTGTAAGCTTTGTTAACACACCAGATATCTTTGAAAAACCCTTAACAAATTTCCGATAGTAACTAGCCAATCCAAGGAATCTTCGAACTTCTGTAGGGGTAGTAGGCTGTTTCCAGTCCCGAATCGCTGTAATTTTGCTTGGATCCACAGCAATCCCTTCTTTTGATACGACATGGCCAAGAAACTTAACTTCATCTTGCCAGAAGATACACTTAGAAAATTTATCTTTCAAGACATTTTTCCTCAGAATTACCAGTACTTGTTCTAAATGTTTTGTATGCTCGCCTTCTGACTTGGAGTAGATTAAAATTTCGTCGATGAAGACCAAAACAAATTTATTCAAGACATCACGGAACACTCTGTTCATAAGATCGACGAAGTATGCTGGAGCGTTACACAAGCCGAACGGCATTACTAACCATTCGTAGAATAAATCGGGACACCTGAAGGCTGTCAAAGGAAAACAGTCTTCCGCTATACGTAATTGGTGGAAGCATGTAGCTAGTTCATTCTGGAGAATACTGTCGCCCCATTTAATTGATCTAACAGATCATCGATTCGTGGCAAAGGATATTTATTCTTCAGTGTCTGCTTATTGGGATCTCGGTAATCAACACAAAGTCGTAGAGTACCGTCTGATTTCGGGACAAACACTACTACTGCTCCCCAATCTGAAAAGCTTGGTCTGACCAGACCTTTCCAAAGCAATTCTCGAGTTTGGCTACCCAACTCTTTCTTTTCTTTTGGGGCCATTCTTCGAATTGGATGTACTATTGGCCGGGCGTTCAGAATTAGATCTATTCTGAATTCAATTTCTCTTTGCGGAGGTAAGTTTTCGACTTCTTCAAACACATCCTCATAGTTTTTAACGACCAGTATCTTTTCTAATGAAGTGGGAATAACTTCCAAAGATGACCAAAATTCTTTTCTATCCGGATCTGAACCGAGACATGGTATAGTGATATGCCCTACTTTTGTTTCAACTTTAACGATTCTTTCGGCACATCTAACTTCAGCCTTATATTTTGTCAACCAGTCTAGCCCGAGTATAACATCAAATTTGGAAAAGTTCATGATGATCAAATCAAAAGACAACTTGTAGCAAGAATAAGAGACAGGCACTCTACAATATGAACTGAGAATAAAAGAGCCTCATATCGGGTTTTGAACTTTAATTGGTTCTTTTAGACTTCTTACTTTTAACTTTAACTTACTAACAGTGTTACTAGAAATGAAGCTACGTGATGCACCAGTATCAAAAAGTATAGAAACAGGAATGTTTTTAATGGTAAGGGTACCTCCTAAGACGTCGGGTTTACCTGATCTATCGGTGATATCTGGCGGGGTTTCCCCATCATAAACATGTGCCACCTGTGCATTCTTCTTCAAAGGACAATTCCTGCTAAAGTGCCCCTTCTGATGGTAGTTGTAGCATTCGACTAAGCTGCGGAGGTTCGGGTTTGAGATTTATGGATTTGCCTTCAGTCTCTTTAGGGTGGTGCACAAATTTGAATAATGCCCCTTCTTTCTGCAGTTGTAGCAGCTTCCTTTGGGTATCTTACCAGATTGCTGAGTAGCGGCTGCTGCATTGCTGGACTCGGGCTGATCTCCTGAAGCTTTGTGCTTGTTTCCAGCTTAGCCTTTAGCGCGGTCTAGGTTGGAGTTCCTCTCATCCAAATCTTCGTAGTTGCAGGCCATCTCTACTAATTCTGAAAATGGGAGTTTGATGTTGCTCATGGCCCGGTCCTGGTACTTGCGCTTCAGCCCCAATATGAACCTCTTGTTCTTTGCTTTGGATGTCAAAATAAGCTCTGGAGCATAGCGTGATAGCTGTGTGAATTTGTTGAGGTAGTCCTGAATAGAACGGTCTCCCTGCTGGAGATTAGCAAACCGATCACGCATCAGCTCTAATGCCTGCTCGGGGATGAACTTTCCCTTGAACAGGGTCTTTAACTCCTCCCAGGTCCTAACAGTATTCTCCTCGTCCTCAGAGGTGATGACATCCCACCACAACTCGGCCTCCTCCTATAAGAGCCAAGCACCCATAATCGCTTTGTCATGAGTTCCAAGTCTCATGCCTGCAAAAATCTTCTCGCATGTCTTCAACCATGCCAAAGCCTCTGTCACTGTGCCAATGCCAGAAAAAGGTTTGACTCCGAGGGATATTCCCCCGTCCTCTAGCTCTGCCTCCTCGGCCACCTCTGGCTGCAGCTGCTCGTGTAGCCATCAAATAAAGTACTGTATAAGAAAGAAAAGAGTCAAGCTCACAGAAATGATAACTTTCATATATGATAAAGCTGGAGAACATAAGGAGAGGTAATGATGTACTGATCAAATTGTTTTGCTATTCTGCTTAGCTCATTCTAGGACATCACTAATCCTATCTCTAATGAGCCACTCGCCTTAGAACACTACTAATTCTATTCTGACGAGGTGTTTAATGTGTTAGATTCCAGAACTAAGGTTAACCAAAGCTCTGATACCAACTGTGACGATCCCAAAATCCGTGTGACGGTGTTAAGGATAATCATTGGAATATAACACATCAATCATCATAGCAGAGTACAGATAATAGCAAAAACAATAAATAGAATAATTTTACATGGATATGACAGCGGAATCATAGCATGTAACAACATCAGAATAGCACAATGTAGGATATAACTTAGTAAATAAAAGGGAAATGATCAGTCAACATCGCCATAGGCAGAATATATACATACAGTGAGACATAATAAGGTTATAAGTCTACATCGCCTGAGGCAGCACATATACATACGATATTAAATACTAGAAGTAAAATAGTCTGCATCGCCATAGGCGGAATCATATACATAAGACAGGGATAGCGGAAAGTCAATACCCAAAGTACAAATCTAATCCATCGCCATCAAGCCAAAAGTGCACCTCGTACTGCAGTGCTAAGCCAAAACAACCCGTCATCTGTTAACTAGGCTGCCCGTGTGAAAATAAGGGCACCTAATTTTGCAAAGTGAAACAAACAACGAGTCAGTCATGGGACTAGTATGAGAAATCTACCTAACTGGTTAAACAACATTAATAAGGCAAATCATAGGACCACGCCACTTTCGCAGAACGAGTTCTCTCCAGTGATTGCCGGTACATTTAAAACAAAGTGAATTCTTTAAAACAACGCAATGCTTTTTAAAAAGAATGAAGCCGTTATAAGACTCAAGTCCCATCATACAATGCAACGCAAACCGGAGGATAGAGTTTTACCTTATAATGGACAAATATTCTTAATACGGGTAAAGCAAAATCATTTGATATTATTACTAGTGCATATAGGTTTCAAAAACGAATATCATCATAAATATCAATCATAGATGGCATAAGTGCCCCATACCACTATGTCGCCATACTAGTTCTACAATCAAATCCATTATTTCGTATTGGAAATTGGATTTCCTTCATGAGTCGAGGCAAGGGGCAAGCTCCTCTCCACTTCAAGACACTCTAGCAGATGCCTCAGGACTACACAATATGGGTAACCCTTGGATCTTCAGGACCGGTCCACACTTATGTTAGTGGATTAGCAATTCCTAAGCACACCTTTCCCGGTCCTAACAGACCTAATGTCGAGGCGCCTCATTCCAACATCCATATCGGTAAAAATAATATAAATGTCAGCCAGTTTAAGCACTGACACTACTGCTAGCTAGAAAGAAACGTCGTGCTCTCCCTGCAGTCCTTATCCCATTTTTAACTCATACCGAGATGTGAGGCTCGCGAATCCACGCTATACACAAAGCCAGGACACGTAGGCCGTGGCTTGATCATCGAACACAAGACTTTACTTTGCAACAGAAGCCCTGTTCACTGCATCTTGGCATGCCACATAAGGAATCCACTCCATACGACAGATTTCTATCGATATATAACCTCTGAGCTCGTACGTCTCAGAGAAGGGCGTTAAGCAAAAGAATAAATTCTCCGCCGCCAAACAGATATATATTTAATACAGATCAATCTGTACAGAACAAAATCCAATGTCAGATACACAGTCCATTTACAAGTCCGTTCTGGGTTTGAACGAAATCGGAGGCACCATATTCCTCGTATATCCGTACAATCAACACATACGTTCAGAAGGCTACTACTTCCGTTCCTTCAAGGTAGCTACTCCAATCAGGAACCTCAGCAGCGCCCGTCCAACCGATACGAAGATCGTCCGTCTTGAATCGTCTTTGTATTTTCTCCTTCGAATCGTTCGATCAATTATTTGAAATGAGGGTTTGCTCGGCCTTTTCAAATAATTCACGTATAATTAGAATTCAAATCAATTCTTTCCATGGTTATATTATTCGACATTCACAATTCAGTTCTTTAGTATTATTTCCATGTCAAACACATACGACCATCAAATATCAAGAAGATCAAGCAAAAATTGGTTTATTTCCAATCCATGTCACTTATAATATTTTATAACGAATTTTCGCCATTTTTATTTATTTAAAAATGGCCATATTTAATTAAACGACGTTTCAGGTCGTGCCATGGCACTGGCGCTGTTTTTCCCCAAATTTGTTTTACACATGTCAGAAAATCTAACTGTTGGATTTTTACGAAGTCTATACCACTGGGAAGATAATCCCAAAGCAAACCCAACGGTTCCAGTTTCGTGAAAATCCAACGGTCGGATTTTCCACACTAGTCGTTTGAAGTTACGTTTTCACAATACGAACTGCAGCGTTGTTATTCGATTTAATTTAATTATATTTATATATAAATATAAACGATTCTGGCGCTGTTTTTCCCTAAATTTGAATTAAACATTCCAGACAATCCAACCGTTGGATTTTTACAAAGTTGGTGCCGTTGGAAAGATATTTCCAAGGCGAACCCAAGGTTGCGGTTTCGGAAAAATCCGATGGTCGGATCTCTCGTACTAATCGATTGAAGTTATGATTTCAAAACACGAACTGCACGGCCTCGATTCCTTTTAACTCTGTTTATATTTATATATTATAAATATAGTTCATGCTTTAATTTCAATATCGTTTTCACTTCAAATATTTCACTAACGCCTTTATATTTCGAAAAATTCCAATATCGTTTTCACTTCAAATATTTCACTAACGCCTTTATATTTCGAAAAATTCCAATATCGTTTTCACTTCAAATATTTCACTAACGCCTTTGTATTTTGAAAAATGCCAATATCGTTTTCACTTCAAATATTTCACTAACGCCTTTATATTTCGAAAAATTCCAATATCGTTTTCACTTCAAATATTTCACTAATGCCTTTATATTTCGAAAAATTCCAATATCGTTTTCACTTCAAATATTTCACTAACGCCTTTATATTTCGAATTTTTTTGCCATAACCTCCTTTGTACGGGAAGGGGTTTGGAAATTTATTGGGCCGTGTTAGGTACCCAATAAATCCTATAAAGCACACACATATTTATTGTGATATATTCTAGTGTTTACTGGGGAGCGTGTATAGATAATAACTCCAGAGAATAAATTCTCGTCACCCTGTCAAGCCTGAGGGAGTGTGTCTTTTTAATTACTCCAGAGGATAAATCCTCATCACCTCGTCCCGTGTGGGAAATAAATAATCCATGTGCCGTATCTAATGACTAGAGAGACGTGATTATTATATACTCCAGACCCGTGTGGGGTTTTTATTAATCTGGCAATTTATCGTTATATTTTATATAGTCCATATCAGTCATCAGTTCAACCTGTAATATATAATCATCGCCATACAAGCCTCTCACTCGTATGGTAAATCTTCAACCTCGTCACACAAGCTCCAAATGCTTATGTGGAATATGATGAAGTATGCCTATCGTCAAGAAGTATGATATGTAGTGTAGTTCAAAATTAATTATTACTATCCTATGGCGATGTTTATTATTACACACAGAATAACTAGCACTCCGCATCAAATGACATTCACAGGAGTTGATATAAAAATAAAATTTCGCAGCCAACTCATCAAGGCTTACCTATTTGTCGGGCACGCAGATAATTTCTTTAATCTACAGCTAATCCATTTTCCCTGTTCGACACATGTATATATATGCAGAAAAAAGCTAATAATAATATTTCTAGCGAACTAATATTTATTTCAACACGTGTGTATTTTTATCAAAGCGTATACATGATAAAAGTAATTTTTTTTATCATCAAAAATATTTATTCAACACGTGAATGTTTTTAACACTTCATATTCACAATAAAAATGTAATTTTTGTTGTCTAATCAATTTATTTGAAATGCGCATAACATTCAACACATGAATTTCAATTCAACGAATGAATTTCTATTCAATTACAGTTTGTGTATATATATATATGTGATTTTTATTGTTAAAGCTATTTATTTAAAATGCGAATAACATTCAACACATGAATTTCAATTCAACGAATGAATTTCTATTTAGCACATGAATATTCTTTACAGTTTGTATATATATGTGATTTTTATTGTTAAAGCTATTTATTTAAAATACGAATAACATTCAACACATGAATTTCAATTCAACGAATGAATTTCTATTCAACATATGAATATTCTTTACAGTTTGTATATATATATATATATAAATATGATTTTTATTGTTAAAGCTATTTATTTTAAAATACGAATAACATTCAAGACATGAATTTCAATTCAACAAATGAATTTCTATTCAACACATGAATATTCTTTACGGTTTGTAAATATATATATGTGATTTTTATTGTTAAAGCTATTTATTTAAAATGCGAATAACATTCAACACATGAATTTCAATTCAATGAATGAATTTCTATTCAACACATGAATATTCTTTACAGTTTGTATATATATAAATGTGATTTTATTGTTAAAGCTATTTATTTAAAATACGAATAACATTCAACACATGAATTGCAATTCAACGAATGAATTTCTATTCAACACATGAATATTCTTTACAGTTTGTATATATATATATGTGATTTTTATTGTTAAAGCTATTTATTTAAAATACGAATAACATTCAACACATGAATTCCAATTCAACGAATGAATTTCTATTCAACACATGAATTTCAATTCAACGAATGAATTTCTATTCAACATATAAAAATAATTTCAACAAATGAAAATTATTCTAACACATTAATATTTCAGAAAATTTCGGCAGCATAACGGCAGGGTAGTTAAAACCGGGACCGTCCCTAGTACGGCTCCTCGCTCTACCTTAAAACCTCGCGGTTTTTGATAATGGGGAATCATGCATCTAGTTCGCACGCAGGCGGCATGTTTTATTTTCATTTCCACAATTCTATTCTAATTTGTTTCAACCACAAGAGGGTATTTTTCAACCACAATATCAACCACAAACAATTATTTTAAACCATTCGTCATACTATATATTTTCACGCCAATCACAAGCAATAAATATCGTCCATGGTTTGTGGACTAGGGGAGTATATATATATATATTTTATATTTCACTTGCATTTCAACACAATTCAAAGCATATATGTTTCATACAACGCTTGTATAATTTATACATCGCTCATATAACTTATACAACACATGTACATGAGGTATACAATGCGTATATAATTTACACTCCGCTTATATAATTTATACAACACGATTTCATTCACACAGTTTAATTTAGAATCCTCACATTGGTTTTCGAAGTGCTAAAAATCGTAGGTAGATCAGAAAAATCTGCGGTCTCTTCTAGATGGTAGAGAGCCTCCTTGTGGTCTCGATGTTTCCTGTTTTATCGAATTTCATCAACACATGTTAAAGATATGATTTTTCAAAGTTCAGATAAAATAAAGGTCTCACCTTTCAAAGTGGTTCGAACTAGGGTTCGGATTTTTCAGAACATCCGTGCAACTATTGAAGGATCGGATTATACTACGTGGAAGAGGGAAGAGAGGCAAGTCGGTCGGTGGTGGTCTGGGCGAACTCGGTGGACCCTGCGGTGCACGACGGAGCTCCAAAGACGACATCTTTGTAATGACCCGCATCGGCAGAGGTATTATAATTAATTTATTTAATTATATAAATGGTGGTTTAGTGAATTAAATGGTCGTGGAATTAAATAATGGTGAATATTTAATTAAAATAAAAAATTAAATAATATATTTAATTCTGAAATAATCAGAATTGGCTGAAATGATGATATGGTGTGAACCGGATCATCTGTGATATTTAATTCAGCTTGGAATTGAATTTGAATAACGAATATACTATATAAACGACAGTTTGAACGTAGAGTTATATTATAATTAAAATCGAGCTTGAAATGGCGCTGCAGTTCGTAAATTGGCGATTCGAACTTCAACTGAATGTACAGGATTCGTTTTAAACCGGATTTCTGTGAAACAAGAAACGTGTGGAGCTGGTGGAGTATATCTTTCTAGTGGAAGAGGAAAATCAGGATTTCGTCGTGAAGATTTTGATGTACATCCAAATCAAATTTTAGAAAAGTAGCTTTGGAATTCCTTTATAATTTATAAAGGAATTAATTATATTTTAAAAAGGAATTTCATTATAAATCGAATATCAATTTATATCGGGGTTTGAATATCGAGTCATAAATCCAATGAGAGATGTATGGTATTCCTCTGTGAATATATACACAATAATATTTATTTTTAAATATTAAATTTAATTATATTTAAATATATATTTATATATTTAAATGGGTCGTTCAGAGCTGTAAAAATAAGCCACTTTTGCAAACGAAGTCGGAATTCAACGAAACTAATTTTGTTGGATCCGCAATGTCAAATAGTTGTTAGATTTCCAGTTTCGTGATTTTTAGAGTCACTGTGTGGCCGTACGGATTTTTTTAAATTGAAAAACAGTTAGTATTTTGACGGTTAAAAATATGCTGTGTGAGCAAACGGAGTCGGAATTCGACGAAACCAGTTTCGTTGGGACCGTAATGTCGAACTATAGCTGCATGTCCAGTTTCATGATTTTTGGTATCGTGTGTGATCACACAAATTTTTAGAAGGCAAAAACATTTATAAAAGAAAATAAAACTGTAAAGACCCGCAACTTCCCCGTAAAGGAAAGCGTCGGATAGTTCGAGAACAAGCCACAACAGAACGCATACAGAAGAACATTTCATTGTATATAACAACAATGCATCAGATTACAAGAATATACAGAGTATGAATGAATATTACACAGAAATATCAGAGATTTAAATTACATTTAAATACATAGCAGCGGAAAATAATACAATACACAACTAGAAGAAGATATACGGATACAAAGCTTTCCGGATATCGTTCCAGCTGTAAACCAAAATCCTGTGAATATAAATCTGCAAAACCAAAACTACTAGCTGCCCGTGTCGAAATAAGGGCACCCAGAGTTTAGGTTAAAACAATAAACTCCAGGTCAGTCATGTGACTGGTGTGAGAACTAAAACAGTTGTTAATCTTTGTTTTTAAAGTTAGGTAAATCAAGGGACCACGCCGTATAACACGGAACGGGTTTCCTCCCAAGAATACCAGTGCATAAAACCAACAGCGCAATGCTAAATAAAGAAAGATGAAGCTGTTATAAGACCCAGGTCCTATCACACAATGCAACGCAAGCCGGGGGATAGGGTTTTCCCTTATAACAGCCAAAGAATGCTTGATACGTTTAAAACAAATCATTTGATACTATTATAAGTGCATAGTGTATAAAACACTTCAAATCATAAGTATCAATCATAGGCGGCATGAGCGCCCCATCCCACTATGTCACCATATATAGGTTTACAAATAAAACCGCAAATGTCACGTATTTGGAAATTGGATTTCCGTCTATGAACCGAGGCAAAAGATAGTCCTCAACCGATTCGTGACTCTCTAGCCCGAGCCACAGGTCAGAGCTCGAGTGACCTTGGAGCGACAGGGCCGGTCCACCGATGTGGATTAAAATGCCTGAACACTACGTTTCCCCACCCTATGGGGTGTAAGTCTGGTCCGTCAGCCGACCAGAATGCATCGGCCGAAACCGATATAACCGAGGCGCCTCGCAACAGCAACAACCACATAAGTCAAACTCGTCAGGGCGTGTAAAACCACTGACGCCACTTCTAACTAGAAAGAAACGCAAGTCCTCCCTGAGGTCCGTCTCCCGTTTTTGGTTCATACCTGGTGTGAAACACGCGAGGTAAACGTTACACAAAGCTACGCCACAAAGGCCGTGCTTTGATCATCACCACAAGACTTTGCTTTTCAACAGAAGCCTTGATCATTTGCATCTTAGCATGCCACACAGGCAAACCATCCTATGCAACCGATATCAGTCACACAGAATGAAATCCGATGTCAGACACACAGTCCATTTACAAGTCCGTTCTGGGTCTGAACGAAACCGGAGGCACCTAGTACCTCGCATATCCATCGATCTCCAAGTACGTCTGGACGATCACTAACTGTTTCCATCTTCTTGGGTGTACAGCCCAATCAAGATCATCAGTTATCACCCAAACGACGTGAAGACCTCCGGTCTTCGACCATCGTCTTCATCTTCGACTTATCGTCGTATCAGTTATTCAGAATGGGATAAACCCGGTCTTTCCGAATAACTCGCGTATATTTTAAATAAGTGTTACACAAACACAACATACGCCTCATTCCAATTCATTAGTCACTAACCGTAAATTAATCAAGAGAATAATTCCCCAAATATTAACCCCGAAGGCCGAAACCAACATCAGATCAATATCCAGAAAACCATTCTGCTTGGCTAACCGACAGTTAGTTTCTAAATTTCACGTTCAAATCTAATTAAAGATTTAACTATCGCCTGGAGCAAAACTGGTGATACTCCATTCTCGATCTTTTCAATCTAATTAAAGATTCATTAAAACTCCACTTAGTTTTAATCTTTTGACTGGGTTAAAGAATCAGTGTCATTTAAAAACACGGTTCACGATAAACCCAAAATCACATTCATTAATCGTCGGGTTAAAGAACGAGTGTTATTTAAAAACACTGTCCACGATAAACCCAAAAATCAATATCGATTCAATTCCAATTAAATGTTATTTAATTGGTACACTTCATTAAATCTAAATAAAAAGATTTAATCATTTCTCAACTGGGTTCAAGAACAGTGTTAGTGAAGACACCATTCACGACGAACCCAAATCACATTCATTAATTATCGGGTTAAAGAACGAGTGTTATTTAAAACACTGTTCACGATAAACCCAAAAATCAATATCAATTCAATTCCAATTAAATGTTATTTAATTGGTACACTTCATTAAATCTAAATCAAAAGATTTAATCTTTTCTCAGCTGGGTTCAAGAACAGTGTTAGTGAAGACACCATTCACGACGAACCCAAATCACATTCATTAATTATCGGGTTAAAGAACGAGTGTTATTT
Source organism: Allium sativum (assembly GCA_030737875.1). Classification (NCBI taxonomy): domain Eukaryota; kingdom Viridiplantae; phylum Streptophyta; class Magnoliopsida; order Asparagales; family Amaryllidaceae; genus Allium; species Allium sativum. Next base: position 834,191,759 of record CM060910.1, read on the forward strand.
AAAACACTGTTCACGATAAACCCAAAAATCAATATCAATTCAATTCCAATTAAATGTTATTTAATTGGTACACTTCATTAAATCTAAATAAAAAGATTTAATCTTTTCTCAGCTGGGTTCAAGAACAGTGTTAGTGAAGACACCATTCACGACAAACCCAAATCACATTCGATATTCAATACAAGGCTCTGAATAGAAAATATATCGGCTTATATTCAATATCGAATTCTACGACTAACAAATGTCGTATTGGAAATAACGATATACATATATATCTTTCAAATTTCCATAACAACACCTGTATAATCATGAATTCCAACATCGAAATATTCCGAAGACAATTTCGATTCAAATCCACTCCAGTGTAATCATTGGAATTTTGGTTACTTTTAAAACCCTTTTCGAATTCAATTTATTTATTTAAAAATAAATAGAATTATAATTCTAGTTCAAAACTAGTTCATTTCGATAAAAATCTATTTTTATCTTTTCTAATATGGAATTTTTCATCCCAATTCTTTCTAAATCATTTCTTATGATTTTACACAAATTATTACTATTTTTAATAATTTTATCAAGGCCCGTACAGTCGATTTCCATCAATGGCCATCGAACTGCACTTATAGCGACCTTTTTCGAATTTGATTTGGACATAATTCCAAATCCAACCGTTAGATTTCAAATTTCTAACATTCATTAGAAAGCTCTTTTCGATACGAACCCAACGGTTCCGGTTTTAGGAGAATCCGACGGTCGGATCTCCCGTAATGTCCGTTTGAAATAAATGGTCGAAATTCGCGAACTGCCGCGGCGCGGCGCGTTCTATTCAGGCCATTATATTATATATATAATATATATATAATATATACTTCGTCGATTTCTATTTAAAACGAATTATATAAATAGTTTTAAAATTCGTTTCAAAAGCAATCTCAACTTCCTTTTCAATTCAAATCAAAATTGAATTCTTCTTTATAAATTCGTTTCAAAATTCATTTCTATTCAATTCGAATTTCAATTCAATTTGAATTCATTTCAATTCGCTTTTAATTCAATTCGAATTCGTTTTCAATTCAATTCATTTCGAAATCGTTTTCAATTCAATTCGAATTCGTTTTCAATTCAATTCATTTCGAAATCGTTTTCAATTCAATTCGAATTCGTTTTCAATTCAATTCATTTCGAAATCGTTTTCAATTCAATTCATTTCGAAATCGTTTTCAATTCAATTCATTTCGAAATCGTTTTCAATTCAATTCGAATTCATTTTCAATTCAATTCATTTCGAAATCGTTTTCAATTCAATTCATTTCGAAATCGTTTTCAATTCAATTCGAATTCATTTTCAATTCAATTCATTTCGAAATCGTTTTCAATTCAATTCATTTCGAAATCGTTTTCAATTCAATTCGAATTCATTTTCAATTCAATTCATTTCGAAATCGTTTTCAATTCAATTCGAATTCATTTTCAATTCAATTCATTTCGAAATCGTTTTCAATTCAATTCATTTCGAAATCGTTTTCAATTCAATTCGAATTCATTTTCAATTCAATTCATTTCGAAATCGTTTTCAATTCAATTCATTTCGAAATCGTTTTCAATTCAATTCGAATTCATTTTCAATTCAATTCATTTCGAAATCGTTTTCAATTCAATTCATTTCGAAATCGTTTTCAATTCAATTCATTTCGAAATCGTTTTCAATTCAATTCATTTCGAAATCGTTTTCAATTCAATTCATTTCGAAATCGTTTTCAATTCATTTCATTTCGAAATCGTTTTCAATTCATTTCGAATTCGTTTTTAAAATCGATATAAATATCGTTCACGTCAAAATGGCGTCAATCTAATCAACACGGCTTCATATATTCCTTTATTTTCAAATATTCTATTTCAAATATTTCTTTTTCAAATATTTCTTTTTCAAAACTGGAATGAGGCCCAATCAATTACCATATAAAATTAATTATATGGATTTTCATACAACACATGTATATAATAGCATTGAAAATAATCAACCATCAACCAAAGTGCACTACACTGTATAAGCATCAAATATAGATATTCAACGCTTATAACAGCCTGTCAATCAATCGATCGACATATTTAATCAATCAGGATGAGTGAACTTCAAATTTCATCCTAACACCCGTGTGGGGTTTCAAACAATCAAACACATATTTTATTTGTGCAGTTAGGCGATGTGTAAAATTTATCGACCCAATCAACGTCATTCAAATAGGTGTACATAAACAAACCGTCTGGTTTGTAAATGAATATTTATTTATTCACATTCACGTTAAAAATTATATTTTTAACGATAACACATTTTATTTTGACATATGAATTTCTATTCTTCATTTACACAAATAAAATGATATTTTTATTTTTCTAACATATTTTAGAAAATTTCGGCGGCATAACGGCACGATACTAGAAACGGGACAAGGCCTAGCCTTATCCCCGGTCTAGTGAAGGCCCACGCCATTCACACATCAATCAAATCAATTCGTTATGCAAACCACAAACTTTGGAGTAAGGGTCTAACCTAGCCTTACTCCTTCGCCTTATAACGGCGCACGTCTAATCCTAACCAATTTATCGATTCGATTTTTCACACCACAAACCACATTCAAACCAATATCGCAATCAATCACCAAACAGTCAAACAAACAAGTCCATGGTCTGTGGACGATTGTGTCGGGTGCTACTAAGCACCGTCTGCATCCTAGTATATATATATAACTAGAAATAAAATAGAAAGGTGAGAAATTCTCACCTTTAGCTATCCAACCATCTCGACTCTTCTTTTGCAGAAGTCTTCGTCGTTTCGCCTTTTTGTCACCTTCGTTGCTGCTTTCACTACATACGTAAAAATCACATTTTTACTTCGCTATTCAATATGTAAAAATCGAATTTTTACTTTGCTATTCAATATATAAAAATCGAAGTTTTTTTCTACTATGTTATATAGATAAAAATTATATTTTTATCACGCTATTTTCTATATGAAGATTTCGCCTTTTTAAATTTAAAGATTTCGCCTTTTTAAATTTAAAGATTTCACCTTTTTTTAAATTTAAAGATTTCACCTTTTTCAAAAACAAAGATTTGATTTTTATAGTTCCTACTATGCAAAGATTATATTTTTACTATTCTTATGATGTAACAATTATATTTTTATTGCTTTAAAAATATAAGAATCATACCTTACTATTTCTACTTAACAAAAATTCCATCTTTTCTGTTTTTAAAAATATGATCTTTATTTTCAAGTTCAAATCTTTTTCTATTAAGAGATCAAACCCCTTTTTTTCTCTATCTCAAAGTTTAAAATAAAATCAGTTTTCTTTTCCTTTTCAAATCAGTTTTTATTTTCTTTTCAAAACAGTTTTTCAAAACAGTTTTTGTTTTTTTTTAAAATGCAGTTTTGCCTTTTTAAAAATGCAGTTTTTTTTTTTTTTTCCTTTATCCTTTTCAAATCAGTTTTTAAACTCTTAAAATTCAGTTTTTTTTTAAACTTTTAAAATCCAGTTTTTTTTTAAACTTCTAAAAATCCAGTTTTTTTTAACTTTTAAAACCAGTTTTTAAACTTCTATAAATCCAGTTTTTTTTAACTTCTAAAAATCCAGTTTTTAAACTTTTAAAAATCCAGTTTTTAAACTTCTAAAAATCCAGTTTTTAAACTTCTAAAAATCCAGTTTTTAAACTTCTAAAAATCCAGTTTTTAAACTTTTAAAAATCCAGTTTTTTTAAACTTCTATTAATATAAAAAAAAAAGAAAACAAATAAATTGAAAAACGACTTACAGGGGGGACTCGTCGACGGCTCGGAGGGGATGCGGGGTTGACTGGGCGGAGGCGAAGATGGTGGTTGCGGTGTTCATCGGTGGCGGTCTTCGAGGGGAGCGTGGTGGTCTTCGCGGTGGGGTTTTGAGCTTCGTGAGTTGGGAGGAGGGAGAGGAGAGGGCAGAGGGTCGGGTTTGAAGCGGAGGAGGGCGGTGGTCCTCCTGGGAGGCGGCGCCTGAGGCGCGGCGGCCTCGCTGGCCGCGGCGGCGCGATTCGCCCCCCACCCCGTCGCCTTTCTCTTTTTTTTTTTTTTTTATTTGAAATCGATTTGAGAAAAAAACAAAAGGGGGGGGGCCAGCGGGTTTTTAAGGGGAAGGGGTATATTTTATATTTTTTTTTATTTTAATTTAGTTATTTAATTCAATTTAAAGTTGACTTTTCGTTTTAACTCGAAATCAAGCCCACCGACTGTCGCCCCTAGCTAATTACCCCCATTCCGAACACAATGGGATATGTAACGTAAGCTGATCTGATCGCTTTGATCAGTTTCTGTTGAATTTACATTTAAATCATTATATTGAATTTTAAACGTACATTTCTAATTACCGGGGTCACATACTAACTAGAAAAATTCCAGAAAAATATTTTCTAGCTTCGTATTGACGATGCGGTCCTAACAAAACTAGTTTCGTCGAATTCCGAGACCGTTTGAAAAATGGCCAATTTCCAGTCGATTAAAATCAACTGAAAATGGTCAAACGCATTTTCCTTTGCCACGCTCACATATTGATTCGAAAAATTATGAAATTTGGAATCTAGCAATAACTCGACATCACGGACCCAACAAAACTGGTTTCGTCGTAATCCAAGGTCGTTTGCAAAATTGCTATTTTTAAGGGCCTTATATATATAAAAATATATATAAATTCCACAGCGACTATTTCTAATTTTTAACTGGACATATCTTATCATTTCTAAGATGAAATCCCAGTTTGTTAACTTCATTACAAAGATATAGTTATACAGATTCAAATATTTCTTGTTTCGTTCAATTCTGACTTATATTGAATTCTGTATATTCATTTGAAATTAGAAATCGAATTTTCGAACTACCGCGCCATTTTCAATTCCTTTTATAATTATATATAATTATTTATATTCTAACGACGACGCGTATAAATATATACGTTCGAATTATATTCAAAACAGATTTCTCGTCGATATTATTTAAAATAATCTATTTTAAATATTCAAAATTCGCTAAAATTGCCAAAATAAAAATTTTAAACTGGCCCAGATTTTCCGGGTTGTTACAATCTCCCCCACTTAAAACTTTTCGTCCCCGAAAAGGAACAAAGTCGAAAGTGGTTTGATAATTCAACTCTACATTCGATTTGGCTTCCGTTCTCCAACTTTTCAGTTTCTGAGAATTTTCAAAGTTTCAAAAATTTGGCTAACACCCTAAATTTTCGAAAAATTTCGCCATAACCTCCCCTGCAATGGGAGCATCGGGAAATTTCAAATAGCTTCCCCGGTCCTTCAGATCTCAAAAAGAAAAAGAAAAAGCCAAGCGGCTAGCCAATAGGCTCATAAAATCATCATCACCCAAACAAAACAGGAAATTATGTAGTAAACATGTACCTATTTGTCGGGCAAACAAATTTTATTCTCTGCTCTAGCCTCCTTGCTATGACCTGTTCAATGATATATATGTATATGCAAGCAAATGCAACCAATTTTCAATACAATTCAATATTTGTTTCAAATGAACTAAGTGGTCCAAATTTTAATTATTCAAACAATAATCAAACAATACAACCATCAATCAATTAGTGAATTAGCTTTTCAAATTCATAATTTTGATATATATAAAGAAAATCATGTTTTGATGCCAAATCACAACAATGTATTCTAGCTATATATAAGTTTTGGTTCTCACACCAGTCTAATGGAAATATATAGAAAATCACACCTTCGAAACTCGAATACCAATTCTGATGATGTCTAGACTATCATCAGAATCGTCTCCGGGCGACTAGAGTGTGACTCTATATCTATCCAGTATATTAAAACTTCGAATACACGCGGATCAGACGTATACGCAAAATCTATATATACTGGACTGTCCAACTCAATATAAATAGATAATCAAATACGAATAATTGCTTTAAATTTTCAAAACAAAAATTGTTTTTATTTGAAAAATATACTCTTCACACTCGTTCTAGGATACTACTGATCCTATCTCTAACGAGTCATTCTAATTGGATATTACTAATCCAATATCTGATGAATCCTTTCGTATGTTTCTAATGTGTCTTGTTCTCTAGCTTTGTAAACCAAAGCTCTGATACCAACTGTGAAGACCCGCAACTTCCCCGTAAAGGAAAGCGTCGGATAGTTCGAGAACAAGCCACAACAGAACGCATACAGAAGAACATTTCATTGTATATAACAACAATGCATCAGATTACAAGAATATACAGAGTATGAATGAATATTACACAGAAATATCAGAGATTTAAATTACATTTAAATACATAGCAGCGGAAAATAATACAATACACAACTAGAAGAAGATATACGGATACAAAGCTTTCCGGATATCGTTCCAGCTGTAAACCAAAATCCTGTGAATATAAATCTGCAAAACCAAAACTACTAGCTGCCCGTGTCGAAATAAGGGCACCCAGAGTTTAGGTTAAAACAATAAACTCCAGGTCAGTCATGTGACTGGTGTGAGAACTAAAACAGTTGTTAATCTTTGTTTTTAAAGTTAGGTAAATCAAGGGACCACGCCGTATAACACGGAACGGGTTTCCTCCCAAGAATACCAGTGCATAAAACCAACAGCGCAATGCTAAATAAAGAAAGATGAAGCTGTTATAAGACCCAGGTCCTATCACACAATGCAACGCAAGCCGGGGGATAGGGTTTTCCCTTATAACAGCCAAAGAATGCTTGATACGTTTAAAACAAATCATTTGATACTATTATAAGTGCATAGTGTATAAAACACTTCAAATCATAAGTATCAATCATAGGCGGCATGAGCGCCCCATCCCACTATGTCACCATATATAGGTTTACAAATAAAACCGCAAATGTCACGTATTTGGAAATTGGATTTCCGTCTATGAACCGAGGCAAAAGATAGTCCTCAACCGATTCGTGACTCTCTAGCCCGAGCCACAGGTCAGAGCTCGAGTGACCTTGGAGCGACAGGGCCGGTCCACCGATGTGGATTAAAATGCCTGAACACTACGTTTCCCCACCCTATGGGGTGTAAGTCTGGTCCGTCAGCCGACCAGAATGCATCGGCCGAAACCGATATAACCGAGGCGCCTCGCAACAGCAACAACCACATAAGTCAAACTCGTCAGGGCGTGTAAAACCACTGACGCCACTTCTAACTAGAAAGAAACGCAAGTCCTCCCTGAGGTCCGTCTCCCGTTTTTGGTTCATACCTGGTGTGAAACACGCGAGGTAAACGTTACACAAAGCTACGCCACAAAGGCCGTGCTTTGATCATCACCACAAGACTTTGCTTTTCAACAGAAGCCTTGATCATTTGCATCTTAGCATGCCACACAGGCAAACCATCCTATGCAACCGATATCAGTCACACAGAATGAAATCCGATGTCAGACACACAGTCCATTTACAAGTCCGTTCTGGGTCTGAACGAAACCGGAGGCACCTAGTACCTCGCATATCCATCGATCTCCAAGTACGTCTGGACGATCACTAACTGTTTCCATCTTCTTGGGTGTACAGCCCAATCAAGATCATCAGTTATCACCCAAACGACGTGAAGACCTCCGGTCTTCGACCATCGTCTTCATCTTCGACTTATCGTCGTATCAGTTATTCAGAATGGGATAAACCCGGTCTTTCCGAATAACTCGCGTATATTTTAAATAAGTGTTACACAAACACAACATACGCCTCATTCCAATTCATTAGTCACTAACCGTAAATTAATCAAGAGAATAATTCCCCAAATATTAACCCCGAAGGCCGAAACCAACATCAGATCAATATCCAGAAAACCATTCTGCTTGGCTAACCGACAGTTAGTTTCTAAATTTCACGTTCAAATCTAATTAAAGATTTAACTATCGCCTGGAGCAAAACTGGTGATACTCCATTCTCGATCTTTTCAATCTAATTAAAGATTCATTAAAACTCCACTTAGTTTTAATCTTTTGACTGGGTTAAAGAATCAGTGTCATTTAAAAACACGGTTCACGATAAACCCAAAATCACATTCATTAATCGTCGGGTTAAAGAACGAGTGTTATTTAAAAACACTGTCCACGATAAACCCAAAAATCAATATCGATTCAATTCCAATTAAATGTTATTTAATTGGTACACTTCATTAAATCTAAATAAAAAGATTTAATCATTTCTCAACTGGGTTCAAGAACAGTGTTAGTGAAGACACCATTCACGACGAACCCAAATCACATTCATTAATTATCGGGTTAAAGAACGAGTGTTATTTAAAACACTGTTCACGATAAACCCAAAAATCAATATCAATTCAATTCCAATTAAATGTTATTTAATTGGTACACTTCATTAAATCTAAATCAAAAGATTTAATCTTTTCTCAGCTGGGTTCAAGAACAGTGTTAGTGAAGACACCATTCACGACGAACCCAAATCACATTCATTAATTATCGGGTTAAAGAACGAGTGTTATTTAAAACACTGTTCACGATAAACCCAAAAATCAATATCAATTCAATTCCAATTAAATGTTATTTAATTGGTACACTTCATTAAATCTAAATAAAAAGATTTAATCTTTTCTCAGCTGGGTTCAAGAACAGTGTTAGTGAAGACACCATTCACGACAAACCCAAATCACATTCGATATTCAATACAAGGCTCTGAATAGAAAATATATCGGCTTATATTCAATATCGAATTCTACGACTAACAAATGTCGTATTGGAAATAACGATATACATATATATCTTTCAAATTTCCATAACAACACCTGTATAATCATGAATTCCAACATCGAAATATTCCGAAGACAATTTCGATTCAAATCCACTCCAGTGTAATCATTGGAATTTTGGTTACTTTTAAAACCCTTTTCGAATTCAATTTATTTATTTAAAAATAAATAGAATTATAATTCTAGTTCAAAACTAGTTCATTTCGATAAAAATCTATTTTTATCTTTTCTAATATGGAATTTTTCATCCCAATTCTTTCTAAATCATTTCTTATGATTTTACACAAATTATTACTATTTTTAATAATTTTATCAAGGCCCGTACAGTCGATTTCCATCAATGGCCATCGAACTGCACTTATAGCGACCTTTTTCGAATTTGATTTGGACATAATTCCAAATCCAACCGTTAGATTTCAAATTTCTAACATTCATTAGAAAGCTCTTTTCGATACGAACCCAACGGTTCCGGTTTTAGGAGAATCCGACGGTCGGATCTCCCGTAATGTCCGTTTGAAATAAATGGTCGAAATTCGCGAACTGCCGCGGCGCGGCGCGTTCTATTCAGGCCATTATATTATATATATAATATATATATAATATATACTTCGTCGATTTCTATTTAAAACGAATTATATAAATAGTTTTAAAATTCGTTTCAAAAGCAATCTCAACTTCCTTTTCAATTCAAATCAAAATTGAATTCTTCTTTATAAATTCGTTTCAAAATTCATTTCTATTCAATTCGAATTTCAATTCAATTTGAATTCATTTCAATTCGCTTTTAATTCAATTCGAATTCGTTTTCAATTCAATTCATTTCGAAATCGTTTTCAATTCAATTCGAATTCGTTTTCAATTCAATTCATTTCGAAATCGTTTTCAATTCAATTCGAATTCGTTTTCAATTCAATTCATTTCGAAATCGTTTTCAATTCAATTCATTTCGAAATCGTTTTCAATTCAATTCATTTCGAAATCGTTTTCAATTCAATTCGAATTCATTTTCAATTCAATTCATTTCGAAATCGTTTTCAATTCAATTCATTTCGAAATCGTTTTCAATTCAATTCGAATTCATTTTCAATTCAATTCATTTCGAAATCGTTTTCAATTCAATTCATTTCGAAATCGTTTTCAATTCAATTCGAATTCATTTTCAATTCAATTCATTTCGAAATCGTTTTCAATTCAATTCGAATTCATTTTCAATTCAATTCATTTCGAAATCGTTTTCAATTCAATTCATTTCGAAATCGTTTTCAATTCAATTCGAATTCATTTTCAATTCAATTCATTTCGAAATCGTTTTCAATTCAATTCATTTCGAAATCGTTTTCAATTCAATTCGAATTCATTTTCAATTCAATTCATTTCGAAATCGTTTTCAATTCAATTCATTTCGAAATCGTTTTCAATTCAATTCATTTCGAAATCGTTTTCAATTCAATTCATTTCGAAATCGTTTTCAATTCAATTCATTTCGAAATCGTTTTCAATTCATTTCATTTCGAAATCGTTTTCAATTCATTTCGAATTCGTTTTTAAAATCGATATAAATATCGTTCACGTCAAAATGGCGTCAATCTAATCAACACGGCTTCATATATTCCTTTATTTTCAAATATTCTATTTCAAATATTTCTTTTTCAAATATTTCTTTTTCAAAACTGGAATGAGGCCCAATCAATTACCATATAAAATTAATTATATGGATTTTCATACAACACATGTATATAATAGCATTGAAAATAATCAACCATCAACCAAAGTGCACTACACTGTATAAGCATCAAATATAGATATTCAACGCTTATAACAGCCTGTCAATCAATCGATCGACATATTTAATCAATCAGGATGAGTGAACTTCAAATTTCATCCTAACACCCGTGTGGGGTTTCAAACAATCAAACACATATTTTATTTGTGCAGTTAGGCGATGTGTAAAATTTATCGACCCAATCAACGTCATTCAAATAGGTGTACATAAACAAACCGTCTGGTTTGTAAATGAATATTTATTTATTCACATTCACGTTAAAAATTATATTTTTAACGATAACACATTTTATTTTGACATATGAATTTCTATTCTTCATTTACACAAATAAAATGATATTTTTATTTTTCTAACATATTTTAGAAAATTTCGGCGGCATAACGGCACGATACTAGAAACGGGACAAGGCCTAGCCTTATCCCCGGTCTAGTGAAGGCCCACGCCATTCACACATCAATCAAATCAATTCGTTATGCAAACCACAAACTTTGGAGTAAGGGTCTAACCTAGCCTTACTCCTTCGCCTTATAACGGCGCACGTCTAATCCTAACCAATTTATCGATTCGATTTTTCACACCACAAACCACATTCAAACCAATATCGCAATCAATCACCAAACAGTCAAACAAACAAGTCCATGGTCTGTGGACGATTGTGTCGGGTGCTACTAAGCACCGTCTGCATCCTAGTATATATATATAACTAGAAATAAAATAGAAAGGTGAGAAATTCTCACCTTTAGCTATCCAACCATCTCGACTCTTCTTTTGCAGAAGTCTTCGTCGTTTCGCCTTTTTGTCACCTTCGTTGCTGCTTTCACTACATACGTAAAAATCACATTTTTACTTCGCTATTCAATATGTAAAAATCGAATTTTTACTTTGCTATTCAATATATAAAAATCGAAGTTTTTTTCTACTATGTTATATAGATAAAAATTATATTTTTATCACGCTATTTTCTATATGAAGATTTCGCCTTTTTAAATTTAAAGATTTCGCCTTTTTAAATTTAAAGATTTCACCTTTTTTTAAATTTAAAGATTTCACCTTTTTCAAAAACAAAGATTTGATTTTTATAGTTCCTACTATGCAAAGATTATATTTTTACTATTCTTATGATGTAACAATTATATTTTTATTGCTTTAAAAATATAAGAATCATACCTTACTATTTCTACTTAACAAAAATTCCATCTTTTCTGTTTTTAAAAATATGATCTTTATTTTCAAGTTCAAATCTTTTTCTATTAAGAGATCAAACCCCTTTTTTTCTCTATCTCAAAGTTTAAAATAAAATCAGTTTTCTTTTCCTTTTCAAATCAGTTTTTATTTTCTTTTCAAAACAGTTTTTCAAAACAGTTTTTGTTTTTTTTTAAAATGCAGTTTTGCCTTTTTAAAAATGCAGTTTTTTTTTTTTTTCCTTTATCCTTTTCAAATCAGTTTTTAAACTCTTAAAATTCAGTTTTTTTTTAAACTTTTAAAATCCAGTTTTTTTTTAAACTTCTAAAAATCCAGTTTTTTTTAACTTTTAAAACCAGTTTTTAAACTTCTATAAATCCAGTTTTTTTTAACTTCTAAAAATCCAGTTTTTAAACTTTTAAAAATCCAGTTTTTAAACTTTTAAAAATCCAGTTTTTAAACTTCTAAAAATCCAGTTTTTAAACTTCTAAAAATCCAGTTTTTAAACTTCTAAAAATCCAGTTTTTAAACTTTTAAAAATCCAGTTTTTTTAAACTTCTATTAATATAAAAAAAAAAGAAAACAAATAAATTGAAAAACGACTTACAGGGGGGACTCGTCGACGGCTCGGAGGGGATGCGGGGTTGACTGGGCGGAGGCGAAGATGGTGGTTGCGGTGTTCATCGGTGGCGGTCTTCGAGGGGAGCGTGGTGGTCTTCGCGGTGGGGTTTTGAGCTTCGTGAGTTGGGAGGAGGGAGAGGAGAGGGCAGAGGGTCGGGTTTGAAGCGGAGGAGGGCGGTGGTCCTCCTGGGAGGCGGCGCCTGAGGCGCGGCGGCCTCGCTGGCCGCGGCGGCGCGATTCGCCCCCCACCCCGTCGCCTTTCTCTTTTTTTTTTTTTTTTATTTGAAATCGATTTGAGAAAAAAACAAAAGGGGGGGGCCAGCGGGTTTTTAAGGGGAAGGGGTATATTTTATATTTTTTTTTATTTTAATTTAGTTATTTAATTCAATTTAAAGTTGACTTTTCGTTTTAACTCGAAATCAAGCCCACCGACTGTCGCCCCTAGCTAATTACCCCCATTCCGAACACAATGGGATATGTAACGTAAGCTGATCTGATCGCTTTGATCAGTTTCTGTTGAATTTACATTTAAATCATTATATTGAATTTTAAACGTACATTTCTAATTACCGGGGTCACATACTAACTAGAAAAATTCCAGAAAAATATTTTCTAGCTTCGTATTGACGATGCGGTCCTAACAAAACTAGTTTCGTCGAATTCCGAGACCGTTTGAAAAATGGCCAATTTCCAGTCGATTAAAATCAACTGAAAATGGTCAAACGCATTTTCCTTTGCCACGCTCACATATTGATTCGAAAAATTATGAAATTTGGAATCTAGCAATAACTCGACATCACGGACCCAACAAAACTGGTTTCGTCGTAATCCAAGGTCGTTTGCAAAATTGCTATTTTTAAGGGCCTTATATATATAAAAATATATATAAATTCCACAGCGACTATTTCTAATTTTTAACTGGACATATCTTATCATTTCTAAGATGAAATCCCAGTTTGTTAACTTCATTACAAAGATATAGTTATACAGATTCAAATATTTCTTGTTTCGTTCAATTCTGACTTATATTGAATTCTGTATATTCATTTGAAATTAGAAATCGAATTTTCGAACTACCGCGCCATTTTCAATTCCTTTTATAATTATATATAATTATTTATATTCTAACGACGACGCGTATAAATATATACGTTCGAATTATATTCAAAACAGATTTCTCGTCGATATTATTTAAAATAATCTATTTTAAATATTCAAAATTCGCTAAAATTGCCAAAATAAAAATTTTAAACTGGCCCAGATTTTCCGGGTTGTTACAAAAACAAAAATATCTCATCAAAAATATCTTCACCAAATTTACTATAAATACCACACCAACTCCCTAAAACCTAATTCCATTCATTCGCAATTCAAAAAGGAAAAACCGCCGTATGTTTTCCTTACCAGAAAAATATCTCGAGCAAACCAAAAATCAATACAAAATGAAATCGAAATCTATAAATCATAGAACTTACGTATTCGGAATCCCTGAGCTTCCCTCTTCCATTGTATGTCGTTTTCACAGTGTTCGAACGCCATATCTATTAGCTGGAAATTGAGCAGCGTAACTAGGGTTGGGGGGTTTGCAAATTTTAAGCTTCGATACAAGTTTCTGAGCTTGGATTTGGGTTCAGCATGAGAAGCAGCACTTGTGTAAAAAATTTGGGTTGGTTCGATGAGGATTGAGTTCGCACCTGTAGCGCTGGGTGTTCGGATGCATGTTGTAGGGGAGGGCGTCGAGTCTGAAAAGGAGGTGAGGAAGTTAAAGAGGAGATTAATGGAAGTATTGTGGTGTATTCGGTTTGGAGTTCGTTTGGTAGAGGAGGAGAAAGGAGGCGGTCAACGCATTGGTAATGGCCAAGAGGAATACTTGAGGTTGGCATTTGTATTGGGGAAGAAAAGAAATATCGGGTGGGCTGTTTGGTAGTTGGGCCGGAGAGGTAATTAAGGGGGAAAGCCCAACTTTTAATTTAGTTAAGTTTTAAATAAATTTATATAATGTACAAATTTGTAAATACTATAACTTGATCATACAGTATCAGATTGACGAACCGTAAGTTGCATTGGGATCGTATGGACGGACACTATGCAATGGAGCTGACTGGGAGTGAATCCGAGCTCGTTACAATTTATGGTGAATTAAATTGTCCGACTGAGTCAAATAACGCAAACCTTTATTTAACAGTTAACGCGCCAATGTGAGTAAATCGCACTAACTCTGAACGGTTTATAATTTCATGTTGTATTTTTTGAACTGTTAAATGTTGGTTGATTGACTGTGTGTTGACTGTTTGATTGAACTGCTAGTCAGTTAGTTGAATTTCTATATTGATTCTGTTTAATAGAATATATCATATGGAACTGAAAGTGATGTAGACTATATTGTGTAACATCTGTTGATGCAGGGAAATAGGTTAGAGGAATCCAACTGGATTTCTCAACATTTATTTTACTGTTTTTCATATATTGTGATATATGATGTGTTATATAATCTGTTATGGATTATGTGTGTTGGAATGATATTGATCCTTGTTATTCGATATTTAAATATCATAAAAGACCCTGGGATATAAAAAGAATTATTTCAATGTATATTAAAATAAAGGGATTTTATAAAATCAATAGATTTTATAAAAGGAAATATTTCAAAAGTAAATAAAAGGGGAAATGTTTATAAAACAAATAGAGTTTCATAAAAGAGAAAAATGTTGATAAAACGAATAGAATAGAAAAAAGGAAATAACTAGAGTATAATTAATAAAGATATACAAGGAAATATTTGTAAACCATTTACAAATGGGAGTGAAAAGGAAATATTGTAAAACCATTAGCAAATAGATTAGAACTAGGAAGGTTTGCAAACCATTTAAAAATCAATCAGAAAGAGAAATGTTTGTAAACCATTTGCAAATGAGATTGAATATGGGATATTTGTAAAACCATTTACGAATAGAATTAAAAAAGGGAAATCATTTGTAAAGTGAAGAACGGTTACTAAAAGTAAATCTTTATAAATGAATAGTTAAATCGAGTTAAAAGGAGTTAATCGATGTTAGTTTAATAGAGTAAAAGGAGTTAATCGATGTTAGTTGAATCGAGTTAAAAGGAGTTAATCGATGTTAGTTTAATCGAAAGGAGTTAGTCGATGTTAGTTTAATCGATTAGAGTTAAAGCAAATGAGTTAATCGAATATAGTTTATTCGAATAGAAAGTAAAAGGAGTTAATCAATGTTAGCTTAATCGATTAGAGTTAAAGCAAACGAGTTAATCGAATTAGTTTATTCGAATAGAAAGTAAAAGGTGTTAATCGATGTCAGTTTAATCGATTAGAGTTAAAGAGAATGAGTTAATCGAATATAGTTTATTCGAATAGAAAGTAAAAGGAGTTAACCGAGTATATAGTTTATTCGAATAGAATTAAAAGAGTTATCGAATATAGTTTATTCGATAGGAGAGAAGTGAATAGAGTTAAAGTTGAATCAAAAGAGTAAAGTGAATAGAATAAATTGAATAGAGTTATCGAATATACCTTATCGAAGGAAAGAATTATCGAATATAAATGATTTGAAAGAGAGTTACGTAAGGAAGTTTGTTAAAGAATTAGAAGGGTGAACTTTGTCTATTTCAAGGTTATAAACGTTGTTCAGTTAAGGTTTGAGAGGTATTATTACCCCAACTTGATTGACTTCATGTGTAACAATCCGAAAATGTGGGCCAGTTTAAAAATTTTATTTTGCCAATTTTAGCGAATGTTGAACATTTAAAATGAATTATTTTAAATAATATTGACGAGAAATTTATTTTGAATAGAATCGAACGTATATATTATATACGTCGTCGTTAGAATATAATAATTATAAATAGAATTGAAAATGGCGCGGTAGTTCGATAATTCGATTTCAAACTTCAATTGAATGTACCGGGTGCAAAACAAACCGGATTTTAGTGAAACCAAAAATAATAGGATCTATGTGAGGATATCTTTCCAATGAATCCGAAAAATCGATATTTCATAGCGGGAATCAAAAGATATGTCCTGTTGAAAATTCTGAATAGTCGCTATGGAATTCAGGCCCTTAAAAATAGACATTTTGCAAACGACCTCGGATTTCGACGAAACCACTTTTGTTGGGTCTGTGATGTCAAATTATTGTTAGATTCCAAATTTCGTAATTTTTCGAATCAATATGTGAGCGTGGCAAAGGAAAACGTGTTTGACCAGTTTCAGTTGATTTTAATCGACTGGAAAATGGCCATTTTTCCAACGGTCTCAGAATTCGACGAAACTAGTTTTGTTAGGACCGTATCGTCAATACGAAGCTAGAAAATATTTTTCTGCAATTTATAGAGTTAGTATGTGACCCCGGTAAATTGAAATACGCGTTCAAATTCAATATATAGAGTTATATGTTGATTTTGACGAAAACTGATCGAAACGTTCGAATCAGCTTACGATACATATCCCATTGTGTTCGGAATGGGGATAATTAGCTAGGGGCGACAGTCGTTGGGTTCGAATCAGGGTTCAAATGAAAAGTCAACTAATTGGAATAAAATTAAATTAAATAAATATAAAACCCTTTTTGCATATACCCCCCTCCCTCTATTTTTCTTTCATTCGATAAACCCCCCTTCTCTGATTTCCTCGATCGAAAATGGCAACAGCCATTCCCCATCGTCCGTCGCCATCGTCAGGCGCGCACCTCCACCACACCGCCATCACCACCGTCTTCCGATCAATCCGCGCCACCTCAGGTGAAACCCTTCCCCGAAACTCGAACAGCGAAGATGCAGCCACCCTGAAGCCCGAACTAGCCGCCGCCTCATCGCCTACGCCCACTTCAATGTCGCCGGACCCCACTTCACCTCGACCTCCTCCTTCCGTTGCTTCGTCCCCTCTTCTGCTACTAACCAACGCGATGCTTCAGACCCCCTCCTTCGTACTAACCGCGACCCCAATCCGTCCCCCCCCACCAACGCATCGAGCGCACCGCCCTCCGACAGTCCCTTCAACGATGACAGCCGCCCCCTCCTCGGAGAAAAAGTCGACTTTTTACTGTATGTTTTTTTATATTATATTTATTTTATTATTCTTATTTATATAAAATCCGATTTAGTTTTTTATATGAAATCCGATTTAGCTTTTTATATGAAATCCGATGTAGATTTTTATTGAAACAAAGATTAGATTTTTTTTAAAATAGAAAAGATTAGATTTTTTTTAAATAGAAAAGATTAGATTTTTTAAAATAGAAAAGATTAGATTTTTAAAATAGAAAATATTAGAATTTTAAAATAGAAAAGACTAGATTTTTAAAACATAAAATATTAGATTTTTTAAAATAGAAAAGATTAGATTTTTTAAAATAGAAAAGATTAGATTTTTTAAAATAGAAAAGATTAGATTTTTAAAATAGAAAAGATTAGATTTTTTAAAATAGAAAATATTAGATTTTTAAAATAGAAAAGATTAGATTTTTAAAATATAAAAGATTAGATTTTTTAAAATAGAAAAGATTAGATTTTTGAAATTTGAAAAGATGATATTTTTATAGGTTGAAAGGCGAAATCTTTAATATTGAAAAGGCGAAATCTTTATATAGAGAATAGCAGTGTAAAAATAGGGTTTTTATCTATATAATAGCGATGCAAAAATAGGATTTTTATATATTGAATAGCGAAGTAAAAATTCGATTTTTATATATTGAATAGCGAAGTCAAAATTCGATTTTTATACATTGAATAGCGAAATAAAAATGTGATTTTTATATATGTAGTGGCTACGGGCAGCTAAAGTGACAAAAGGAGAGAACGATGAAGATTTCTCTAAATGAAGAGTCGTGGAGTTTGGATTAGCTATTGGTGAGAACTTCTCAATTTTTAAAATTCCTTTTTCTAGTTATATTATAATATATGCTAGGATGCAGACGGTGTTTAGTAGCACCCGACACCCGTCGTCCACAGACCATGGACGACTTGTTTGTTTGATCGATTTTGATGTGTAGTTGATTGTGTGATGTGAAATAAAATAAAATATTTATATAGTTAAAAATATTTTATCGTTAAAAATATAATTTTTAACGTGAATATGAATAAATAAATATTCATTTACAAACCGGACGGTTTGTTTATGTACACCTATTTGAAGGATATTGTCTGGGACGATAAATTTTACACATCGCCCAACTGCACAAATAAAATCTGGGTTTGATTGTTTGAAACCCCATACGGGTATTGGGATAAAATACAACATATACTAATCCCAATAATTAGTTGTATGTCAATCGATTGATTGACAGGCTGTTATAAGCGTTAGATATCTATATTTGATGCTTATACAGTGTAGTGCACTTTGGATGATGGTTGATTATTTATCATTGCATTATATACATGTGTTTTATGGAATCCATATAATTAACTTTATATGTTAATTGATTGGGCCTCATTCCAATTTGGAAAAATAAAGAATATTATAAAATAAAGGTTCATGTGTTGACAGTACTCATCCGTTGAGATTAGTCATGTGTTGAACAAAATATTTTAACAATAAAATTTACATCTTTATCTTTATAAAATAAAGGTTCATGTGTTGACAGTACTCATCCGTTGAGATTAGTCATAGGTTGAACGAAATATTTTATCAATAAAATTTACATCTTTATCATATATAAAATTAGAAACTAACTGGAAAATAGATAAGATGAGTGGTCTCCTGGATATTGATCTGATGTTGGTTTCGGCCTTCGGGGTTAATATTTGGGGAATCGTTCTCTTACTAATTTACGGCTGGAGTCTGATTCGATATTAAACGATAGATACCATAATTTTTATAAAATATATTAAATAACAAAAATAGTCACACGTGGACAGTATTCATTCGTTGAGATTAGTCGTGTGCTGACAAAGATACAGAGTCATGTATTGAAAGAAATATAGATTCATTTGTTGAATATAAAGTCGTGTTGATTAGAGATGCGCTATTTTGACGCGAACGATATTTATATCGATTATAAACGAGTTTGAATTCGAATTGAATTGAAAACGAATTGAAGTGAATTCAAATTGAATTGAAATTTGAATTGAATAGAAATGAATTTTAAAACGAATTTATAAGAAAAAAAATTCAATTTTGATTTGAATTGAAATGGAAGTTTAAATTGCTTTTGAAACGAATTTAAAACTATTTATAAAATTCGTTTTAAATAGAAATCGACGAAATATATATTTTATATATATATAATGGCCTGAATAGAACACGCCGCGCCGCGGTAGTTCGCGAATTTCGACCATTGATTTCGAACAACCATTAAGGGATATCCGACCATCGGATTCTCCTAAAACCGGAACCGTTGGGTTCGTATAGAAAAGAGCTTTCTAACGAATATTAGAAATTTGAAATCTAATGGTTGGATTTGGAGATACGTCCAAATCAAATTTGGAAAAGGTCGCTGTAAGTGCAGTTCGATGACCGTTGATGGAAATCGACTGTACGGGCCTTGATAAAATTATTAAAATAGTAATAATTTGTGTAAAATCATAAGAAATGATTTGAGAAAAATTGGGATGAAAAACTCCATATTTGAAAAGATAAAAATAGATTTTTATCGAAATGAACTAAAGTTAAACCCATTTATTTTTAAATAAATAAATTGGATTTGAAATGAGTTTTAAATAGAATTGATTTGTGGGTTTATCGTGAAGGGTGTTTTAAATAACACTCGTTCTTTAACCCGATAAGAAATAGAATGTGATTTGGGTTTATCGTGAACTGTGTTTTAAATGACATTAGTTCTTTAACCTAGTAAAAGGAGTTTTAATGAATCTGCAATTAGATTGAAATGTGAATTGATAATTTAAATTATCAAATTTGGAAAATGAGCGAGAATGGAGTATCACCAGTTTTGCTCCAGGCGATAGTCAAATCTTTAACTAGATTTGAACGTGAAATGGTAATTAATTTTACCGATAACACCGTGGTGTTAGATATGGAGTATTACCAGTTTTGCTTCATGGGATGAATAGGTTGGGATTGGAAGATAAAATAAGTAATTACTTCGGTGTGGTTCGCTAATCTCGACTAGTTTGGAAAACCATAATTTGGTTTGAAATGACATCCAAAGGAAGATTAAAGAATAAATTCAAAGAATTTATCTTGGATAAAATTAATGGGAACTTTTCCCTAAAAATGTGAAATTTGGAAACTAGCTGTAGGTTAGTTAAGAAGAATGGTTTCCTGGGTATTGATCTGATGTTGGTTTCGGCCTTCGGGGTTAATATTTGGAGAATTGCTCTCTTACTAATTTACGGTTAGTGACTGATGAATTGGAATGAGGCGTATGTTGTGTTTGTGTAACATTTGTTTTTAATATACGCGGGTTGTTCGGAAAGGCCGGGTTTATACCCATTCTGAATAACCGATTCGACGATAAGTCGAAGATGATGACGGTGGTCGAAGACCGGAAGTCTTCACATCGTTTGGATAATTACTGATGATCCTGATTGGGTTGTACACCCAAGAGGATGGAAATAGTTGGTGGTCGTCCAGACGTACTTGGAGATCGATTGATATGCGAGGAAAGTGCCTCCGGTTTCATTCAGACCCAGAACGAACTTGAAAATGGATTGTGTGTCTGACATTGGACTTTATTCTGTGTTGATTGATTTCTGTTAAATATACATCTGTTTGGTGGCGGAGAATTTATTCTCTTGCTTAATGCCCTTCTCTGAGACGTACAAGCTCAGAGGTTGTATATCGATGGACATCAGTCGCATGGCATGAATTGCCTGTGTGGCATGCTGAGTTGCATTGATCAAGGCTTCTGTTGAAAAGCAAAGTCTTGTGGTTGATGATCAAAACACGGCCTACGTGGCAGCTTTGTGTATAGCGTGGATTCGCGAGCCTCACACCTCGGTATGAGTTAAAAACGGGATAAGGACTGCAGGGAGAGCACGACGTTTCTTTCTAGCTTTGGTGGTGTCAGTGACTTACCATCCCTGACATTTATATACTTTTCACCTATGTGGTTGTTGGATGAGGCGCCTCGATTTTAGGTCTGTAAGGACCGGGAAACGTGTGTTCAGGAATAATTAATCCTCAAACGTAAGAGAGGACCGGCCCTGAAGCATCCAAGGGTTGCCCAGAGTGCGTAGCCCTGGGACATTTGCTAGAGTGTCTCGAAAGCGGAGAGGAGCTTGCCCCTTGCCTCGACTCATGACAGAAATCCAATTTCCAATACGTGTATTGCGGTTTTATTTGTAAAGCCTAATATGGAGACATGATAGATGGTACCCATGCCGCCTAGGATTGATATTTATGATTGAAATTGTTTTGACAATATACACTATTATAGTATCAATTGATTTGTTTTAAACGTACCAAGCATGTTTGGCTATTATAAGGGAAAACCCTATCCTCCGGCTTGCGTTGCATTGTGTGATGGGACCTGGGTCTTATAATAGCTTCATTTTTAGAAAGAGCATTGTGCTGTTTATTCTATGCACTAGTATTCTTGGGAGGAAACCCGTTCCGTGTTATACGGCGTGGTCCCTTGAATTACTCTCTTTTAAATAAAGTTTTAAATAACTGTTTTAGTTCTCACACCAGTCACATGACTGACCTGGAGTTTATTGTTTTAACCTAAACTCTGGGTGCCCTTATTTTCGACACGGGCAGCTAGTAGTTTTGGTTTTTGCAGATTTATATTCACATGGTCCTGATTTACAGCTGGAACGATGCTCGGAAAGCTCTGTATCCGTGTATTACTTTCAGTTGTGCTTTTGTATTATTTTCCGCTGCGATGTATTTAAATGTAATTTGAATCTCTGATATTTGTTGAATGTAATTTATTCTGTATATTCTTGTATCTGATGGAATTGTTGTAATAACAATGAAATGTTCTTCCGTCTGCGTTCTGTTGTGTGTTGTTCTCAAAGTATCCGCTCTTTCCTTCACGGGGAAGTTACAGGTCCTTTCATTTGGTATCAGAGCTTTGGTTTACAGAGATCGAGAACAAGGCACATTAGAACCATACGAAAGAATTCATCAGATATTGGATTAGTAATATCCAATTAGAATGACTCGTTAGAGATAGGATCAGTAGTATCCTAGAACGAGTGTGAAGAGTATATTTTTTTTTCAATTGAAAACAATTTTGTTTTGAAATTTAAATCAATTCTACGTATTTGAATATTTATTTACTTTGAATTTGGACAATCCGATAAATAAAGATATTGCATATACGCGTCATGAACGTATATTCGAAGTTTTAGTATACCGGATAGATATAGAACCGCACTCTAGTAGCCCGGAGATGTTCTGATGGTGGTTCGAAACATTATCAGCATTTATTTTTGAGTGACGAAGGTGTGATATCTATATATTTCCATTAGACTGGTGTGAGAACCAAAATATAGCTAGAATTCATTGTCGTGATTTGGCATCAAAAACATGATTTTTTGTATATGCATCAAAATTATGAATTTGAAACTCTAATTCACTAATTGATTGATGTTTGTGTTGGTTGTTTATTTGTTTGATAATGTTTAGCCATTTAGCCCAATTGAACCAAATATTGAATTGTATTGGAAATTGGTCGCATTTTCTTGCATATACATGTACTTACATTGAACAGGTCATAGCAAGGAGGCTAGAGCAGAGAATAAAATTTGTTTGCCCGACAAATAGGTACATGTTTACTATAATTTACTGTTTCATTTGGGTGATGGTGATTTTATGAGCCGATTGGCTAGCCACTTGGCTTTTTCTTTTTCTTTTCGGGATCAGAAGGCCTGTATGGCAATTTCGGGATTTTCCCATGGCTCCCGGTGCAGGGGAGGTTATGGCGAAATTTTTCGAAAATTTAGGGTGTTACCCAAATTTTTGAAGAATTTGAAAATTCTCAGAAACTGAAAAGTTGGAGAATGGAAGCCATATCGAACGTAGAGTTGATTAATCAAACCACTTTCGACTTTGTTCCTTTTCGGGGACGAAAAGTTTTAAGTGGGGGAGATTATAACAACCCGAAAATGTGGGCCAGTTTAAAATTTCTATTTTGCCAATTTTAGCGAATGTTGAACATTTAAAATGAATTATTTTAAATAATATCGACGAGAAATTTATTTTGAATAGAATCGAACGTATATATTATATACATCGTCGTTAGAATATAATAATTATAAATAGAATTGAAAATGGCGCGGTAGTTGGATAATTCGATTTCAAACTTCAATTGAATGTACCGGTTGCAAAAACAAACCGGATTTTAGTGAAACCAAAAATAATAGGATCTATGTGAGGATATCTTTCCAACGAATCCGAAAAATCGAGATTTCATAGCGGGAATCAAAAGATATGTCCAGTTGAAAATTCTGAATAGTCGCTATGGAATTCAGGCCCTTAAAAATAGACATTTTACAAACGACCTCGGATTTCGACAAAACCACTTTTGTTGGGTCCGTGATGTCAAATTATTGTTAGATTCCAAATTTCGTAATTTTTCAAATCAATATGTGAGCGTGGCAAAGGAAAACGTGTTTGACCAGTTTCAGTTGATTTTAATCGACTGGAAAATGGCCATTTTTCCAACGGTCTCAGAATTCGACGAAACTAGTTTTGTTAGGACCGTATCGTCAATACGAAGCTAGTAAATATTTTTCTGCAATTTATAGAGTTCGTATGTGACCCCGGTAAATTGAAATACGCGTTCAAATTCAATATATAGAGTTATATGTTGATTTTGACGAAAACTGATCGAAACGATCGAATCAGCTTACGAAACATATCCCATTATGTTCGCAATGGGGGTAATTAGCTAGGGGCGACAGTCATTGAGTTCGAATCAGGGTTCGGATGAAAAGTCAACTAATTGGAATAAAATTAAATTAAATAAATATAAAACCCTTTTTGCATATACCCCCCCTCCCTCTATTTTTCTTTCATTCGATAAACCCCCCTTCTCTGATTTCCTCGATTGAAAATGGCAACAGCCATTCCCCATCGTCTGTCGCCATCGTCAGGCGCGCACCTCCACCATGCCGCCATCACCACCGTCTTCCGATCAATTCACGCCACCTCAGGTGAAACCCTTCCCCCAAACTCGAACAGCGAAGATGTAGCCACCCTGAAGCCCGAACAAGCCGCCGCCTCATCGCCTACGCCCACGCCAACATCGCCGGACCCCTCTTCACCTCGACCTCCTCCTTCCGTGGCTTCGCCCCCTCTTCTGCTACTAACCAACGCGATGCTTCAAACCCCCTCCTCCGTACAAACCACGACCCCAATCCGTCCCCCCCCCCCACCGCATCGAGCGCACCGCCCTCCGACAGCCCCTTCAACGATGACAGCCGCCCCCTCCTCAGACAAAAAGTCGACTTTTTACTGTAAGTTTTTTTATATTATATTTATTTTATTATTCTTATTTATATAAAATCCGATTTAGCTTTTTATATGAAATCCGATTTAGCTTTTTATATGAAATCCGATGTAGATTTTTATTGAAAAAAAGATAAGATTTTTTTTAAAATAGAAAAGATTAGATTTTTTAAAATAGAAAAGATTAGATTTTTTAAAATAGAAAAGATTAGATTTTTAAAATAGAAAATATTAGATTTTTAAAATAGAAAAGATTAGATTTTTAAAATATAAAAGATTAGATTTTTTTAAAATAGAAAAGATTAGGGTGTGTTTGGTTCACCATTTTTAATTTTCGGTTTTCACGAATACAAAATTGCAAGTGATGCACATAAAACATGTAAAATGACCGTTTTAGAAAACAAAGTTAACAAATAAAACGGAAAACAACTTTTTTTGTTTTTCATGTTTTCGGAAACAACGAATAAACGACACACAATTCATCCTTCCGTCATCCTCCAACCTCTCCGTGGTCCCCTCCATGTTCCTTCCATCGCCTTCGTCATCCATTTACTCCCTCCATTTTATATAGCTAACGTTGAAAACTCAAAATGCAAAACAAAAAAAAACCAAATGCCAAATTAGATTTTTTTAAAATAGAAAAGATTAGATTTTTTTAAAATAGAAAAGATTAGATTTTTAAAATAGAAAAGATTAGATTTTTAAAATAGAAAATATTAGATTTTTAAAATAGAAAAGATTGGATTTTTTAAATATAAAAGATTAGATTTTTTTAAAATAGAAAAGATTAGATTTTTGAAATTTGAAAAGATGATATTTTTATAGGTTGAAAGGAAAAATCTTTAATATTGAAAAGGCGAAATCTTTATATTGAGAACAGCAGTGTAAAAATAGGATTTTTATCTATATAATAGCGATGTAAAAATAGAATTTTTATATATTGAACAGCGAAGTAAAAATTCGATTTTTATATATTGAATAGCGAAGTAAAAATTCGATTTTTATACATTGAATAGCGAAATAAAAATGTGATTTTTATATATGTAGTGGCTACGGGCAGCGAAAGTGACAAAAGGCGAGAACGATGAAGATTTTTCTAAATGAAGAGTCGTGGAGTTTGGATTAGCTATTGGTGAGAACTTCTCACTTTTTAAAATTCCTTTTTCTAGTTATATTATAATATATGCTAGGATGCAGACGGTGTTTAGTAGCACCCGACACCCATCATCCACAGACCATGGACGGCTTGTTTGTTTGATCGATTTTGATGTGTAGTTGATTGTATGATGTGAAATAAAATAAAATATTTATATAGTTAAAAATATTTTATCGTTAAAAATATAATTTTTAACGTGAATATGAATAAATAAATATTCATTTACAAACCGGACGGTTTGTTTATGTACACCTATTTGAAGGATATTGATTGGGACGATAAATTTTACACATCGCCCAACTGCAAAAATAAAATCTGGGTTTGATTGTTTGAAACCCCACACGGGTATTGGGATAAAATACGGCATACACTAATCCCAATAATTAGTTGTATGTCGATCGATTGATTGACAGGCTGTTATAAGCGTTAGATATCTATATTTGATGCTTATACAGTGTAGTGCACTTTGGATGATGGTTGATTATTTATCGTTGCTATTATATACATGTGTTGTATGGAATCCGTATAATTAACTTTATATGGTAATTGATTGGGCCTCATTCCAATTTGGAAAAATAAAGAATATTATAAAATAAAGGTTCATGTGTTGACAGTACTCATCCGTTGAGATTAGTCATGTGTTGAACAAAATATTTTAATAATAAAATTTACATCTTTATCTTTATAAAATAAAGGTTATTTGTTGACAGTACTCATCCGTTGAGATTAGTCATATATTGAACGAAATATTTTATCAATAAAATTTACATCTTTATCATATATAAAATTAGAAACTAACTGAAAAATAGATAAGATGAGTGGTCTCCTGGATATTGATCTGATGTTAGTTTCGGCCTTCGAGGTTAATATTTGGGGAATCGTTCTCTTACTAATTTACGGTTGGAGTCTGATTCGATATCAAACGATAGATACCATAATTTTTATAAAATATATTAAATAACAAAAATAGTCACACGTGGACAGTACTCATTCGTTGAGATTAGTCGTGTGTTGACAAAGATATAGAGTCATGTATTGAAAGAAATATAGATTCATTTGTTGAATATAAAGCCATGTTGATTAGAGATGCGCTATTTTGACGCGAACGATATTTATATTGATTATAAACGAATTTGAATTCGAATTGAATTGAAAACGAATTGAAGTGAATTCAAATTGAATTGAAATTTGAATTGAATCGAAATGAATTTTAAAACGAATTTATAAGAAAAAAATTCAATTTTGATTTGAATTGAAATGGAAGTTGAAATTGCTTTTGAAACGAATTTAAAACTATTTATAAAATTCGTTTTAAATAGAAATCGACGAAATATATATTATATGTATATATATAATATAATGGCCTAAATAGAACGCGCCGCACCGCGGCAGTTCGCGAATTTCGACCATTGATTTCGAACGGACATTACGGGAGATTCGACCGTCGGATTTTCCTAAAACCAGAACCGTTGGGTTCGTATCGAAAAGATCTTTCTAACGAATATTAGAAAATTGAAATCTAACGGTTGTATTTGGAGATACGTCCAAATCAAATTTGGAAAAGTTCGCTGTAAGTGCAGTTCGATGACCGTTGATGGAAATCGACTGTACGGGCCTTGATAAAATTATTAAAAACAGTAATAATTTGTGTAGAATCATAAGAAATGATTTGGGAAAAATTGGGATGAAAAACTCTATATTTGAAAAGATAAAAATAGATTTTTGTCGAAATGAACTAGTTTTGAACTAAAGTTAAACCAATTTATTTTTAAATAAATAAATTGGATTTGAAATGAGTTTTAAATAGAATTGATTTGTGGGTTTATCATGAAGGGTGTTTTAAATAACACTTGTCCTTTAACCCGATAAGAAATAGAATGTGATTTGGGTTTATCGTGAACTGTGTTTTAAATGACATTAGTTCTTTAACCCAGTAAAAGGAGTTTTAATGAATCTGCAATTAGATTGAAATGTGAATTGATAATTTAAATTATCAAATTTGGAAAATGAGAGAGAATGGAGTATCACCAGTTTTGCTCCAGGCGATAGTCAAATCTTTAACTAGATTTGAACGTGAAATGGTAATTAATTTTACCGATAACACCGCGGTGTTATATATGGAGTATTACCAGTTTTGCTTCATGGGATGAATAGGTTGGGATTGGGAGATAAAATAAGTAATTACTTCGGTGTGGTTCGCTAATCTCGACTAGTTTGGAAAACCATAATTTGGTTTGAAATGACATCCAAAGGAAGATTAAAGAATAAATTCAAAGAATTTATCTTGGATAAAATTAACGGGAACTTTTCCCTAAGAATGTGAAATTCGGAAACTAGCTGTAGGTTAGTTAAGAAGAATGGTTTCCTGGGTATTAATCTGATGTTGGTTTCGGCCTTCGGGGTTAATATATGGAGAATTGCTCTCTTACTAATTTACGGTTAGTGACTGATGAATTGGAATGAGGCGTATGTTGGGTTTGTGTAACATTTGTTTTTAATATACGCGGGTTGTTCGGAAAGGTCGGGTTCATAACCATTCCGAATAACCGATTCGACGATAAGTCGAAGATGATGACGGTGGTCGAAGACCGGAAGTCTTCACATCGTTTGGATAATTACTGATGATCCTGATTGGGCTGTACACCCAAGAGGATGGAAATAGTTGGTGGTCGTCCAGACGTACTTGGAGATCGATGGATATGCGAGGAAAGTGCCTCCGGTTTCGTTCAGACCCAGAACGAACTTGAAAATGGATTGTGTGTCTGACATTGGACTTTATTCTGTGTTGATTGATTTCTGTTAAATATACATCTGTTTGGCGGCGGAGAATTTATTCTCTTGCTTAACGCCCTTCTCCGAGACGTACGAGCTCAGAGGTTGTATATCGATGGACATCAGTCGCATGGCATGAATTGCCTGTGTGGCATGCTGAGTTGCATGGATCAAGGTTTCTGTTGAAAAGCAAAGCCTTGTGGTTGATGATCAAAACACGGCCTACGTGGCAGCTTTGTGTAAAGCGTGGATTCGCGAGCCTCACACCTCGGTATGAGTTAAAAACGGGATATGGACTGCAGGGAGAGCACGATGTTTCTTTCTAGCTTTGGTGGTGTCAGTGACTTACCAGCCCTGACATTTATATACTTTTCACCTATGTGGTTGTTGGATGAGGCGCCTCGATTTTAGGTCTGTAAGGACCGGGAAACGTGTGTTCCGGAATAATTAATCCTCAAACGTAAGAGAGCACCGGCCCTGAAGCATCCATGGGTTGCCCAGAGTGCGTAGCCCTGGGACATTTGCTAGAGTGTCTCGAAAGCGGAGAGGAGCTTGCCCCTTGCCTCGACTCATGACGGAAATCCGATTTCCAATACGTGTATTGCGGTTTTATATGTAGAGCCTAGTATGGCGACATGATAGATGGTACCTGTAACGTCCCAGATTTTTTCGGCCATTTAATTCGAATATTTAATTCGAATTATTTTTAAATATTTAATTCGATATGTTTAATTCGAATAGTCGCTGTGGAGTCATTTTTAAATTATAACAATTTATTTTAAAATATAAAAGATTATTATAAAAATAAAATGAAATGTTGTTTGGAAGTCAAAACTTTAACTGCTAAGTTTGATTCCGAATCCATTTGAAATATAAGTGGTTTGTTTTAAAAATATACAATGAGATTTATTTATTTTTCTTTAGTTTAGTATTTAAATATAAAAGAATATTTTAAAGCGACCAACTTCCGATTGGTAAATTTTACCAACTCCTTGATTCCGAAATGGTTTAGTAAATTCTTCAATTAAGTTTAACTTACTAATTTGCCGGGCTGTATCAACAAGGCTTCAGCCATACTTTGTTTTATTAAAACGGTTATTGAGGGTGTTTCACCTTTGGGTTGGACATTAAATCTGCTAATCTAACCTCATACATAAGAACATATATATATATATACATATATCTAATCCATAATAACATACTATAGGATGAATATGCACAGATTGATTCAGTAAAGAAAAATAACTGTACAAGATGAAAACAGAAAAGGAAACTGAAATAAATCAGTACAAACAATACTGATAGAACAACTAAGAAAAAAACAGCAAATGGTTTAGCATTTAAATTCATTACAATCACAGTACAAAGTCAAGAATTTCTATCTTGTACAGTACAAGTTCAGAGAGAAAAAAAGAAAAAAAAAATATGCAAAACTAAAAAGGAAAGAAATCAACAAATCAACTTCAACATTGCCTCGTCTTTCCAGACCAGTGAATCGCTCGTCGGTTTGATCTGCAAGAAAAGAGAGAACCCATTAAAAGGGAAATTTATAAACAACCTAGGAGCAACATTAAAAAAAAAGTGAACAACTAAAGAAGGGGACAAGTGTATATTTTTGTACAATGTATGTACATGTAATTGTATACATATCAACAAAATAGTACAGCAAAGAAAAAGGGAAAGTAAACAGCTAAACAAGAAAAATCATGAATAGACAAATATATATATTTATATTCAAAATCAAATGACAACTCAAGAACAGCTAAGGGGATCGCGAAACAGCTATAAAGATGGAAGAAACAGCTAAACAATTAAATGTGTTCATACTTAACTCTTTTCGTATTTAAATGTCAATGGGTGTCCTCAATTCAATGAATATGAAAGTTGTCCTTGGTAAGTGTAAAAAGGAATTTTGGTGTCCTTTGAAATAAAACAATTTTATCTTTGAAGCAAATGCCTACAGCTAACACGACAAGACAATGCATAGCCGAACTAAAAACAGATAGGTATACATCAATACAGTGAAGTACAATGAACAACTCAAAGAAAATATAAAAGAAAAACAACTCATTTTAATTACTGCATGTCTTGTTTCACTTAAGGGAACACTAAAATATAGATTTTCCATATAAACCAGTACAAAATTTACACTTACATATTCATATATATGTAAAGGTATAGTCAAACCCTTATTAGAATGCATACAGTGAAAGCAAGAATCCAACATAATCCAACATAAAATCCACACTACAGATTTTGAATCTCTGAAGTGAATAAACAAGTCATAGACTTAGGCTCACCTAACCTACACAAATTCAGTCACTTCGAACCAACCAAATATATTGAAAATACAATACGATACTCAGCAAAATGTCTGCTAAAAATCCAACATATAGTGATCACTGTCCAGCGACCATCACTAGTACAACATCTGAAAAGAAGGAAACAACCATATGATCTAAACTAGGGGTAGCTGAACCTATTTAGGGTTTGAAGGACGTTAATCTGATCTAGACAAAGCCATACTATAAATAGGACGTTCACGCAGAGGTAATTCACCATCCCAAAGACAACCCAAACAAATACAGTAACAAGAAAATCCAAATTCGAGAATCAGAAAATCAAATAAAAACAGTACACAAAATTTAAAAGCAAGTAAAAAAAAACTTAGCTGTCGTTTTTCTGGTGAGGCCGTCGACTTGATTCGGGTTGCTCGTGTGGTTCTGGAAGGCTCGGGTGGTTCGTGGTTCGTCTGCGAAGGCCAGGGGTTATCAAGGGGTTGCTGAGGGGTTCGTTGAGTAGTAGTAAGGAGGAGGACGAGGAAGTAGTGGAGTACGGAGGGGCGGCGACGCCATATATCTCGAGATGGCAGAAGAGAAAAGGGATTAGGGTTTTTCTCATTTTGGTTTTGAATCAAATTTGTGGCGGCCGATGGAAATGAAAAGGGATCGAAGGGATAGGGTTTTATGGGGTAGGCGGGTCGGGTTGGAGAATATTGGGCCGAGGTTTAGAATAAAGGCCAAGGGGTTTGTTAAGGTAAAATTTAAAGTTTATTTAATTAAATTGTTTTATGACATAAAAATGATCGTATCTCGACCATACGTGATCAGATCTTCGAACGGTTGGGTTCGTTGGAACCATGAAGACAAGCACTACGTGATGAAGCTGGTCCATACGAGATTGGAAGAGACCGGGATTTTTGATTAAATTAAAACAGCAGTTTAATTTGATCAAAACGCAGCGTTAATCGACAAATTGAAAATCAGGTGAGTTAAACTCACTCAGCTCTTCCAATTTATATTTTATATAGATTGGGTTTTTATTTTCGTGTTCTGGTTGATAGTGTTTGACTGTTTGCCTGTTATATAATTATGGATTTAATTACTGGAAGTTAAACAGTCAGTTAATTTCAGAGGAAATACAAATCATTTTGTTTTGACCCGAACAAGGGAATTTCCCTTGATTGATCGCATTTATAAAAATGCTGGAATTGGTTGCGTTGTTTGATTTGGCCGTAGATTGATTGGTTTTTTTTTATTGTTGATGATTGAATCGTATTGCAACATTTGTTCTGACATAGACAAATGGATGGTACTTGTTGGGAAATTAGCATCACCCGGTCGATAAGTAAATCGATTTCTAAAGATGAATTTTATCGACTATATGTCGACAGAGTTGCAGTTATAAATATATTTTATAACTAGAATAAGTTTTTGAAAGCTGTCATTTTAAATAAAGGTTATTAAAAGGGGAATAAATATTAATCATTTATTTGGAAAAGTTATAAGAAAATTATGGGATATGTTTTATTAAACAAATTTCTTATGTCGATGAGAATCATAAACAAATGAAATAACTTAGCAGTAAGTGTCTGATTAATCGTGAGCGATTAAATAAAGTTATTTAAAATTTATTATATTGTAATAAATTTAAAGATGGGATTAATTAGAATAGGTTAAGTGAATAACCATGTTTGGTGTGTCGACCATTTAGACTAAGATAGATTTTAAATTAGTGAATTAATTTAATTAATCCAGCTTAGTAAGTTTTTAAGCAGAGGATAGTATTATTTAAGTAAAGAAGTAAATTGTTTTGAAATGATTAATGTAAAGTTGTTATAGTAATCATTAATCAAAGGAGATATATTTAAGTAAGCAAGTGGGAAATGAAAGGGTCGAGGGTTGGAAAGGGCTAAAGGATGAGTCTTTGTTTTTGAGCTCGAGTCTTATAATAAGGCAATAAAGAGGTTTAAGTGGATACCTAGCGTAAATGAAAGTTTTCTTTTACTTAAGGTTCAAACTAAGTAAAGGAAATGAAGATGTAAAGGGTATATATATAACCTGGAATTTATAACGAGGTTTATAAATGAATATGAGTTTAAACATCGTTTTTAAACTAGAAATGCTTAATAATGGTATTAAGTTGAATAAATAAATTTAAAAGGAGTTTCCCGAAAGAGAAAAGGTAATTGGGAAAAAGGGGTTTGCTTAGAGCTCAGTAAACGAGGTTTGAAATAAGGATTAAAATGATAAAATAGGGTTTTTGAATCACGACTCGTATTTATCTGAAGGTAAGAACGTTGTTGGTCAAGGTCTGAGAGGTAATTAAAATACCCCAACTTGAACAGCTTCGGGATGACCCAAAGATGATACTAGTAGGCGATGGCGACAGTGTGTGATAAGATTTTCCGAAGTAACGGAAATGAGATGAGGTGATATTTTCCATAGCAACGAAATAAAAAGGGACTTGAGTGATTAATTTTAAAAGCCAAGTGATACTGAGTACCAGACCAGTAATTATATTTTTATGGTTTCATGGATGTTTACTTGATAGTTAAATAACCGACTATCTAGTCTGACCTGTACGGTTGTGGGTATGGAAAGACCGGGATCGAATGTTTATTCGAAAACCATTCCGACCAACAAATACGAATATAAAGAAGAGATCAAGTGACGATCGAGATGGAGCATGTGAAGACCATAGATCTTCATGAAGCGGAAGAACCACTTACAATCTCTGATTCGACCCGGAGATATACTGGGGTTCTGTCGTGGTTGAAACTGTGGATTGCAAGGACGATCGCTACTGATCCTTGGGGTGATTCCTGTATTGGATGCAGTAGGAAAGTACCTTCGGTTCATCCTGTTCCTGGATGACTTGTATGGACGAGTGTCTGACAGAGTATTTCCAATGGGCCACGTACATTGATTTCTTCAAACATATCATAGTTGGTTAGCTCCCAACTAGGGTATTTTTGTAGGCGTCAATTAGTGATATCCAGAGGATCTGACGATGTGGCATTCAAAGTGAATGATGGCCAGATGTCTAAAGGTAATTTAAACCTCAAGCCTCATCAACCGGAAGATGACAAAAATCGGGCAGGCAGCATGGCTATGTGGGTCGCTCCCATTAGGATGTATAATCACCTATCTAGAGAAATTCATTTTGTTTCTTAATCTATCGATTCTGCCCATTCGGGAACGGTGGTTTGAGTCCAACCGTTGGTGATATACATTCGATACACTCAAGCGAAATGAGTGGTCGGTCATGTGAGGGCCGGGTTGCAAGACGTTCTTGTTGAACCCAGTGTATTCGCCTCTAGAGATACACGAGCGGCAGGTGGTCCCATACCTGGTCATGGTTGGAATCCAATCTCCAATAAGCGCCAGCGGTTTTGTTTGTATACTATATATGTAGAGCGTGAGATGCAAGCGTTCTACTAGATTTGATATTACTTGTATTTAGACATTATTATAATATCAGACAAGATATTGATTTCAAACTGTTTTGGGTTATCGTAAGGTGAAAACCGTCCGTGTTTATGTTTGGATTTGGTCTTACGATTATCCTTTTCTTTCGAAAGGATTTTAACTTTAAAATCAAGTTGTGTGATACCTTAATACTGTGTGAGTTTATCTCACTCTGGTTCACCAGACTAACCCGGTGTTTTGTAAATGCTCGGGTTAGCCCGGGATGTACAGGTTCAGGTTATCGAATGCTGTGAAGAGACAAGCTGGAAGAGTCCAGATGTATGATATTATATAACTACTTCCGCTGTGTATGGGACAGATTATTATAACTGTCCAGTGATGTTGATATACTCTGATGATTGTAAGTATTTTCAAAAGCTCTCAATAAAGATTATTTCTGTATTATATTTTGTTCCGCTGTGATGTGAGACTCTGTGATGGTTCTTCTTCTTCTTCTATTCTTATATTTCTTTCTTTCTTATCTCACCCTCTAATTTCTTTCTAAACGTTCCAGTGTTTTTGGTGTTTGGAGGATCGGCATGAGATACGATAAGGGTATTTATGTCGATTTTCGGGGCCGAAAATCCCTGGGTCGTTACAGCGGTATCAGAGCTATTGGTTTAGTAAAAACCTTGGCTCTGTGGCGTAACTCAATAGAGATGGGATTAGTAACACCCTAGATTGAGTTTGAGTGTATATGAGAGCGTATTTGTAAAATTTTATATAAAAATGTTTTGTATTGAGTTATTTGACTGGTTCAAGTGTTGAGAAGCTTTGAACTAGCGAATGGATACGATATTGTTTTATAAAGGGGGTAGATGAAATAATTTTACCCAAGATATATTTTTATATAGAAAAGAGAAATAATTTCCTGTACTGATAGGAGTTGTTTTGTTGTTCTGATTGTTTTGATTTGAAATCAAATTTGAAATATGATATAAAGTTGAACTGATGTGTCAATCGAATCGGATAGGAAAATAAAACTAAATCTGGTTAAGAAAAATCAAGTTAAGAATGAATTCATATTGAATGAATTCAAATGAATTGGGATTTAAAAATTTATTGGATAAATAAATTGGGATTCAAATAAAGTGGATTGCCATTTGGAGTTTGAATTTTCTTTTCGAAGTTGAAGCCCAGAATAGCCGTTGTAGTCGTATCGATCGAGCCATGCAGCAGAGGTGCTGGCGAAATTCTCGAGAATTTTATAGTTCGAATTTATTTTGAATTTAATTCAAAGGTAATAATTTTAAAATAATTCGATTTGGAATATTCTTCTTACCTTACAATTTCGAGGACGAAATTATTCTAAGGGGGGAAGAATGTAACGTCCCAGATTTTTTCGGCCATTTAATTCGAACATTTAATTCGAATTATTTTTAAATTTTTAATTCGATATGTTTAATTCGAATAGTCGCTGTGGAGTCATTTTTAAATTATAACAATTTATTTTAAAATATAAAAGATTATTATAAAAATAAAATGAAATGTTGTTTGGAAGTCAAAACTTTAACTGCTAAGTTTGATTCCGTATCCATTTGAAATATAAGTGGTTTGTTTTAAAAATATATAATGAGATTTATTTATTTTTCTTTAGTTTAGTATTTAAATATAAAAGAATATTTTAAAGCGACCACCTTCCGATTGGTAAATTTTACCAACTCCTTGATTCCGAAATGGTTTAGTAAATTCTTCAATTAAGTTTAACTTACTAATTTGTCGGGCTGTATCAACAAGGCTTCAGCCATACTTTGTTTTATTAAAACGGTTATTGAGGGTGTTTCACCTTTGGGTTGGACATTAAATCTGCTAATCTAACCTCATACATAAGAACATATATATATATACATATATCTAATCCATAATAACATACTATAGGATGAATATGCACAGATTGATTCAGTAAAGAAAAATAACTGTACAAGATGAAAACAGAAAAGGAAACTGAAATAAAACAGTACAAATAATACTGATAGAACAACTAAGAAAAAAACAGCAAATGGTTTAGCATTTAAATTCATTACAATCACAGTACAAAGTCAAGAATTTCTATCTTGTACAGTACAAGTTCAGAGAGAAAAAAAGAAAAAAAAAATATATGCAAAACTAAAAAGGAAAGAAATCAACAAATCAACTTCAACATTGCCTCGTCTTTCCAGACCAGTGAATCGCTCGTCGGTTTGATCTGCAAGAAAAGAGAGAACCCATTAAAAGGGAAATTTATAAACAACCTATGAGCAACATAAAAAATAAATAAAAAATAAGTGAACAACTAAAGAAGGGGACAAGTGTATATTTTTGTACAATGTATGTACATGTAATTGTATACATATCAACAAAACAGTACAGCAAAGAAAAAGGGAAAGTAAACAGCTAAACAAGAAAAATCATGAATAGACAAATATATATATTTATATTCAAAATCAAATGACAACTCAAGAACAGCTAAGCGGATCGCGAAACAGCTATAAAGATGGAAGAAACAGCTAAACAATTAAATGTGTTCATACTTAACTCTTTTCGTATTTAAATGTCAATGGGTGTCCTCAATTCAATGAATATGAAAGTTGTCCTTGGTAAGTGTAAAAAGGAATTTTGGTGTCCTTTGAAATAAAACAATTTTATCTTTGAAGCAAATGCCTACAGCTAACACGACAAGACAATGCATAGCCGAACTAAAAACAGATAGGTATACATCAATACAGTGAAGTACAATGAACAACTCAAAGAAAATATAAAAGAAAAACAACTCATTTTAATTACTGCATGTCTTGTTTCACTTAAGGGAACACTAAAATATAGATTTTCCATATAAACCAGTACAAAATTTACACTTACATATTCATATATATGTAAAGGTATAGTCAAACCCTTATTAGAATGCATACAGTGAAAGCAAGAATCCAACATAATCCAACATAAAATCCACACTACAGATTTTGAATCTCTGAAGTGAATAAACAAGTCATAGACTTAGGCTCACCTAACCTACACAAATTCAGTCACTTCGAACCAACCAAATATATTGAAAATACAATACGATACTCAGCAAAATGTCTGCTAAAAATCCAACATATAGTTATCACTGTCCAGTGACCATCACTAGTACAACATCTGAAAAGAAGGAAACAACCATATGGTCTAAACTAGGGGTAGCTGAACCTATTTAGGGTTTGAAGGACGTTAATCTGATCTAGACAAAGCCATACTATAAATAGGACGTTCACGCAGAGGTAATTCACCATCCCAAAGACAACCCAAACAAATACAGTAACAAGAAAATCCAAATTCGAGAATCAGAAAATCAAATAAAAACAGTACACAAAATTTAAAAGCAAGTAAAAGAAAAACTTAGCTGTCGTTTTTCTGGTGAGGCCGTCGACTTGATTCGGGTTGCTCGTGTGGTTCTGGAAGGCTCGGGTGGTTCGTGGTTCGTCTGCGATGGCCAGGGGTTATCAAGGGGTTGCTGAGGGGTTCGTTGAGTAGTAGTAAGGAGGAGGACGAGGAAGTAGTGGAGTACGGAGGGGCGGCGACGCCATATATCTCGAGATGGCAGAAGAGAAAAGGGATTAGGGTTTTTCTCATTTTGGTTTTGGATCAAATTTGTGGCGGCCGATGGAAATGAAAAGGGATCGAAGGGATAGGGTTTTATGGGGTAGGCGGGTCGGGTTGGAGAATATTGGGCCGAGGTTTAGAATAAAGGCCAAGGGGTTTGTTAAGGTAAAATTTAAAGTTTATTTAATTAAATTGTTTTATGACATAAAAATGATCGTATCTCGACCATACGTGATCAGATCTTCGAACGGTTGGGTTCGTTGGAACCATGAAGACAAGCACTACGTGATGAAGCTGGTCCAGACGAGATTGGAAGAGACCGGGATTTTTGATTAAATTAAAACAGCAGTTTAATTTGATCAAAACGCAGCGTTAATCGACAAATTGAAAATCAGGTGAGTTAAACTCACTCAGCTCTTCCAATTTATATTTTATATAGATTGGGTTTTTATTTTCGTGTTCTGGTTGATAGTGTTTGACTGTTTGCCTGTTATATAATTATGGATTTAATTACTGGAAGTTAAACAGTCAGTTAATTTCAGAGGAAATACAAATCATTTTGTTTTGACCCGAACAAGGGAATTTCCCTTGATTGATCGCATTTATAAAAATGCTGGAATTGGTTGCGTTGTTTGATTTGGCCGTAGATTGATTGGTTTTTTTTTATTGTTGATGATTGAATCGTACTGCAACATTTGTTCTGACATAGACAAATGGATGGTACTTGTTGGGAAATTAGCATCACCCTGTCGATAAGTAAATCGATTTCTAAAGATGAATTTTATCGACTATATGTCGACAGAGTTGCAGTTATAAATATATTTTATAACTAGAATAAGTTTTTGAAAGCTGTCATTTTAAATAAAGGTTATTAAAAGGGGAATAAATATTCATCATTTATTTGGAAAAGTTATAAGAAAATTATGGGATATGTTTTATTAAACAAATTTCTTATGTCGATGAGAATCATAAACAAATGAAATAACTTAGCAGTAAGTGTCTGATTAATCGTGAGCGATTAAATAAAGTTATTTAAAATTTATTATATTGTAATAAATTTAAAGATGGGATTAATTAGAATAGGTTAAGTGAATAACCATGTTTGGTGTGTCGACCATTTAGACTAAGATAGATTTTAAATTAGTGAATTAATTTAATTAATCCAGCTTAGTAAGGTTTTAAGCAGAGGAAAGTATTATTTAAGTAAAGAAGTAAATTGTTTTGAAATGATTAATGTAAAGTTGTTATAGTAATCATTAATCAAAGGAGATATATTTAAGTAAGCAAGTGGGAAATGAAAGGGTCGAGGGTTGGAAAGGGCTAAAGGATGAGTCTTTGTTTTTGAGCTCGAGTCTTATAATAAGGCAATAAAGAGGTTTAAGTGGATACCTAGCGTAAATGAAAGTTTTCTTTTACTTAAGGTTCAAACTAAGTAAAGGAAATGAAGATGTAAAGGGTATATATATAACCTGGAATTTATAACGAGGTTTATAAATGAATATGAGTTTAAACATCTTTTTTAAACTAGAAATGCTTAATAATGGTATTAAGTTGAATAAATAAATTTAAAAGGGGTTTCCCGAAAGAGAAAAGGTAATTGGGAAAAAGGGGTTTGCTTAGAGCTCAGTAAACGAGGTTTGAAATAAGGATTAAAATGATAAAATAGGGTTTTTGAATCACGACTCGTATTTATCTGAAGGTAAGAACGTTGTTGGTCAAGGTCTGAGAGGTAATTAAAATACCCTAACTTGAACAGCTTCGGGACGACCCAAAGATGATACTAGTAGGCGATGGCGATAGTGTGTGATAAGATTTTCCGAAGTAACGGAAATGAGATGAGGTGATATTTTCCATAGCAACGAAATAAAAAGGGACTTGAGTGATTAATTTTAAAAGCCAAGTGATACTGAGTACCAGACCAGTAATTATATTTTTATGGTTTCATGGATGTTTACTTGATAGTTAAATAACCGACTATCTAGTCTGACCTTTACGGTTGTGGGTATGGAAAGACCGGGATCGAATGTTTATTCGAAAACCATTCCGACCAACAAATACGAATATAAAGAAGAGATCAAGTGACGATCGAGATGGAGCATGTGAAGACCATAGATCTTCATGAAGCGGAAGAACCACTTACAATCTCTGATTCGACCCGGAGATATACTGGGGTTCTGTCGTGGTTGAAACTGTGGATTGCAAGGACGGTCGCTACTGATCCTTGGGGTGATTCCTGTATTGGATGCAGTAGGAAAGTACCTTCGGTTCATCCTGTTCCTGGATGACTTGTATGGACGAGTGTCTGACAGAGTATTTCCAATGGGCCACGTACGTTGATTTCTTCAAACATATCATAGTTGGTTGGCTCCCAACTAGGGTATTTTTGTAGGCGTCAATTAGTGATATCTAGAGGATCTGACGATGTGGCATTCAAAGTGAATGATGGCCAGATGTCTAAAGGTAATTTAAACCTCAAGCCTCATCAACCGGAAGATGACAAAAATCGGGCAGGCAGCATGGCTATGTGGGTCGCTCCCATTAGGATGTATAATCACCTATCTAGAGAAATTCATTTTGTTTCTTAATCTATCGATTCTGCCCATTCGGGAACGGTGGTTTGAGTCCAACCGTTGGTGATATACATTCGATACACTCAAGCGAAATGAGTGGTCGGTCATGTGAGGGCCGGGTTGCAAGACGTTCTTGTTGAACCCAGTGTATTCGCCTCTAGAGATACACGAGCG
Source organism: Allium sativum (assembly GCA_030737875.1). NCBI lineage: Eukaryota > Viridiplantae > Streptophyta > Magnoliopsida > Asparagales > Amaryllidaceae > Allium > Allium sativum. The sequence goes on from CM060910.1 coordinate 834,232,458, forward strand.
GCAGGTGGTCCCATACTTGGTCATGGTTGGAATCCAATCTCCAATAAGCGCCAGCGGTTTTGTTTGTATACTATATATGTAGAGCGTGAGATGCAAGCGTTCTACTAGATTTGATATTACTTGTATTTAGACATTATTATAATATCAGACAAGATATTGATTTCAAACTGTTTTGGGTTATCGTAAGGTGAAAACCGTCCGTGTTTATGTGTGGATTTGGTCTTACGATTATCCTTTTCTTTCGAAAGGATTTTAACTTTAAAATCAAGTTGTGTGATACCTTAATACTGTGCGAGTTTATCTCACTCTGGTTCACCAGACTGACCCGGTGTTTTGTAAATGCTCGGGTTAGCCCGGGATGTACAGGTTCAGGTTATCGAATGCTGTGAAGAGACAAGCTGGAAGAGTCCAGACGTATGATATTATATAACTACTTCCGCTGTGTATGGGACAGATTATTATAACTGTCCAGTGATGTTGATATACTCTGATGATTGTAAGTATTTTCAAAAGCTCTCAATAAAGATTATTTCTGTATTATATTTTGTTCCGCTGCGATGTGAGACTCTGTGATGGTTCTTCTTCTTCTTCTATTCTTATATTTCTTTCTTTCTTATCTCACCCTCTAATTTCTTTCTAAACGTTCCAGTGTTTTCGGTGTTTGGAGGATCGGCATGAGATACGATAAGGGTATTTATGTCGATTTTCGGGGCCGAAAATCCCTGGGTCGTTACAGTACCCATGCCGCCTAGGATTGATATTTATGATTGAAATTGTTTTGACACTATACACTTATTATGGTATCAATTGATTTGTTTTAAACGTACCAAGCATGTTTGGCTATTATAAGGGAAAACTCTATCCTCCGGCTTGCGTTGCATTGTGTGATGGGACCTGGGTCTTATAATAGCTTCATTTTTAGAAAGAGCATTGCGCTGTTTATTCTATGCACTAGTATTCTTGGGAGGAAACCCGTTCCATGTTATACGGCGTGGTCCCTTGAATTACTCTCTTTTAAAGTAAAGTTTTAAATAACTGTTTTAGTTCTCACACCAGTCACATGATTGACCTGGAGTTTATGGTTTTAACCTAAACTCTAGGTGCCCTTATTTTCGACACGGGCAGCTAGTAGTTTTGGTTTTTGCAGATTTATATTCACATGGTCCTGATTTACAGCTGGAACGATGCTCGGAAAGCTCTGTATCCGTGTATTACTTTCAGTTGTGCTTTTGTATTATTTTCCGCTGTGATGTATTTAAATGTAATTTGAATCTCTGATATTTATTGAATGTAATTTATTCATTTATACTCTGTATATTCTTGTATCTGATGGAATTGTTGTAATAACAATGAAATGTTCTTCTGTCTGCGTTCTGTTGTGTGTTGTTCTCAAAGTATCCGCTCTTTCCTTCACGGGGAAGTTACGGGTCCTTTCATCATGTTTAACTAAGGAATGGTTAAGGTTCGACAGTAAAGGATGGTTAAGTGAATTTAGTAATTAAAGGAAATGGTTTGAGTTGGCATCGCGATGGGCTGTTTAAACATCTGTCTAAGTCCAATGAAGAAGCTTTGGAAATGTTTTCCAAATAAGAAACCAGAAATGTTTTCTAATAAAGAAAACAAGAAATGGAAATGTTTTCCATTGTTAATAACGTACATTTTCCAAATATAGAAAATAAGAAAATATTGAATATCGGGAAACATGAGATAAGTAAATTAATGAAATAAAGAGATAGATGTTGAATGATGTTTGATCAATATAAATTTCCATTTGGAAATAATATCGTTGTTTTCACACCTGTTTTTCCTCGATAGGCTATCAAAGTTTTGACCATTTTAACGTTGTTAATATGGAGAGATCGGTTGGGTTATTATCCAAAGAACCACTATGTATTGGCATAAGCGTTGTTAATCATATATGCCAAAGATAATTGAGGACGGAGTAAAGTGCAAGGGCTATTGTATAAGTCTTAGACAACAGTGTCTAAGATGTATGTATTTAATAGTGCCTTCGGTTCATCCTATTCCTGGGAGACTTGTATGGATGGATGTCTGACAGAGTATTTCCAAATGGTCACGTACATTGATTTCTTCAACCGTACCAAGAGTGGAAGCGGAGAAGGAAACTTCTTTTAGCTGACACGTAATGTATGGTTGTAGACGTCAATCGGTGATTTGATGGATTTGACGATGTGACATTCAAAGTGAATCTGGTGTGATGATAAAGCATAACTTCTAGCCTCACATCCGGTAAATGACAGAAATCGGGCAGGCAGCATGGCTAAGTCGGTCGCACCGAAGTAGGGTGTATAATCACCTGATCTAGAGTTTCATTTACTTCAAAAAATCTATTGTTGATGCTGTCCCATTCGGGAAACGGTTGCTAATCCCAACCATTTTTGATATACATTCGATACACTCAAGCGAAATGAGTGGTCGTTCATGTGTGGCCGGGTTGCAAGATGTTCTTGTTGACCCAGTGTATTCCTTTCTAGAGGTACACTAGCGAAAGGTGGTTCCATACCTTGTCATAGTTGGAAATCCATTACCCAATACGTGCTTGCGGTTTTGATTGTATACTATATATGTAGAATGTGAGATGAAAGCGTTTCTGCTAGATGATTATTATTTTGTGTTGATAGACATTATTACAATATCAAAAGGTTTTTGATATAAAGATATTTTGGATTCTCATAAGGGAAAAACCCGTTCCGTTATACGGCGTGGTCTTATGAGATATCGATTACTTGTTTGAACTGTTTTAAACTGTTTTACTCATACCAGTCCCATGACTGACCCGGAGTTTATTTGTTTGTTTCCCTAAACTCTTGGGTGCCTAAATTTGTACGGGCAGTCAAGTAGTCGGGATTTACAGATATACTGGAAGAGCTTGGAGCAGGAGGCTTCAGGATTATATAGCTATAGTTATTTCTGCTGTGTTGTAAGTGTTGTACTTTGATAATGACATGTGTATTCAAGTACAGATTTGTATTTCAAAGTTATGTTATGAAATATATTTGTTTGTTCCGCTATGAGATTCATGTTACTCTGATGTTGTGTTGTTCTTCTTCTACTCTAAGTTTCTATCTTATCTATCCTCACCTTCTAATTTCTTTCATAAATGATCGGTATTTTTCGATGTTTGGTTAGTCATCATCGTGTTTATGGCGATAACCAAAGTCGAAAAAATCCCGGGTCATTACAGTTGGAATCAGATCTTAAGTTAAGTGAATTACCTTGGCTCTGTGGTGTGACTCAGTAGAGATAGAGTTAGTAATACCCTAGATTGAGTTGAGTGTATATATACGAGTGAACGTATTTGTTATTGATATAAAGTGGTTTTATATTGTGGATATTCATTGGTTGAGTTGTTTATGGGTTCTGGTCGATCAGTTTGATCCACTGTATCGGTAGGGTTACTAAACACTCGAATACGATGGGTCGACACGATATGTTTTGAAAAGAGGGTAAATTAAAATAAGTTTACCCAAGGTATATCTTGATATAGAGAAGATATATATATATATATATATCAAAATTATGATATAATGGATATATTGGTTGTTATTATAATCGAGTAAGATTATAAATTAAATGGTTATGTAAATAACCAATCAGAATATATATAAGTGAAATATGTGAAATCAGATGAGTTGAATCTGAAATTTAAACCAGAAATTGAATTAAAACTCTGGAGAATTGGACAAGTGTTTGTAAATGGATTTGGATTAAAAATAAGGAAAATTTAAGATCCTGGGAGATTTTAAATTGTTTTACAAGCAGTGTGAATTATATTTTGAAATGAATTTCAAAGTAGAAATGTTTATAAATGGTTTTATAGTATTGAACTCACTTCGATCGCTGGAAAATAAACTCTGATGATGACAGCTGCATCATCAGTATTCATTTTCGAGTTGTAAGTGACGAATTACTACCAGTGATATTGTTTTGAATTTATTTTGGGAAAGACAAGTTGTGTTGAATTTCAAAATGGGATTTATAATAAAGAATGAATAAAGAAAGCTTGAAATAGAAATTGAATATAGAAATTCAAAAGGGAGGTTGAATATATGAAATTCAATGGAAGTGATATAGAATTTGAATATAGAATTCAAAAGGAATTTAAACTAAAGAATTTGAATATAGAATTCAAATGGAATTTAAACTATAGAATTTGAATAATGGAATTTGAATAAAATTTGAATAGAAATTGAATAGAATTAACTAAGTCGAAGAGGAATTAGTTAATCGAGTTTTGAGTTTGAAGTTGAACTTTGAAAGGTGAATTGGATTTGTAAATGGATATTCAAAATCGAATATAGAACTTAAATTTGAAATTTGGATTCAAATTATTTAATAAGAAAGTTAAATTATATTTGAACATGTCATGTTCAAATATAAAAGTAAAATAGACTAAAGAGTTAATTAACAAATTAATTAACGAATTGAGTTAAAACGATCAGGTATAGTTAAAATAGATTGGGCAAGTATAAATATGCATGAGATAGGTATGGATAAGGTAGGAAGATATATAAATAGAATGCTCGACGGAAAGGTATGTATTTAATTCATATATGAGATTTTATGCGCCGTATCGGCTAGCCGCTTGGCTTTTTCGTTTTCTTTTGGATTGGTGAGGGCCATGGGAGGCTATTTGAAATATCCCGATGCTCCTGGTACAAAGGAGGTTATGGCGAATTTTTCCGGGAATTTAAGGAGTTAGAATATTTTTAAGATAACTTGATAGTTAGAAATCAACATATCGATATATATAGAAGTCGATAAGGAAACGAACTTAGAAATAGAATAGTAAAATCAAAAAGGAAGACTAAGAATAAAGTCTAGTAAGAATAGAAAGAGGAAGCGTATACGTGTTTAAAAGTGAATAAGTAGTTGTATGGTATTGATTATTCGAGTAAGTAGTCATATCTGTTTTGATGTATAAATGTTATTCACCTCTGCCAATTTCTAGGGGTGACTACCTAGGTAGTGTGAAGGCATTGAAAAATCGGGGTATATCACTACCCGTGGGGTTTACTAAGATCGACAAGCAATGGCTTGAGTGAAGTCTTAGGTTCCACACATAAATAAATAAAAAAATGTATAAATGTTATTCGATCAAGGTCTGAGAGGTAGTTATACCCCAACTTGATTGATTTCATTATTAACAAATCAATAGTAAGATTTCAGGCTCAAAGATCAATGTTGAATAAGAGTTAGTTGAATATAGTATTTGGGTTGTCATAACTATGTTTTACACAACATCCGTTTTAACCGAAATAAAATGTAAGCTTGGAAATATAATAAAGAATATTTCCTAAGTATAGAAATAAACGAGATCGGAAAAGAGATGAGTAATTGGAATATTTTCCAATTATAAATAGCATATATTTTCTAAAAATTTAGAAAATAAAGGAAGGCGATATTCGGAAATGTTTTCCAAATAACGTAAAAGGCCAATATGATTATTTAAAATATTAGTTAACAAATATTGATAAAGAAATAAAGAAGTGATTAAACTAATGGAACATTAATTAAGGGCTCAGTGACATGTTCAAAAGGAAAAATTAATTTTTGAAAAGAGTAAATTGTTTAAAAACTCCCAGGGAAAGACTGTTTGAATTAAAAACAAATTTAACAGAAATTTGTGAAAGCAAAATTGAATTAAAGTAAAGCCAATAAAATGGTAACTGAGATTGAATTAGAATGATATCAAGACAAATTGGATTGTGAGATTCAAATTGAAGTGTAATGGGATAATCAAGTTAAGAGTTGGGAATCGAGAAGGAACTCGAGTTGAAATGATATTTGGCTCGGATATAAGCGAATGGTTGTGTTGTGGAAAAAAGCAGATTGGAATTTGATTGGGATAACCTTTGTATCCGCTGAATTGATAACAGGTGGAAAGGATAAAATGATATGCCGACAAAAGGTGCAAGTTTATATTTCTATTGGATATAAGATTTATGAGCCGAATTGGCAAGCCACTTGGCTGTTTGGTTTTCTTTTGGGATGGAGATGGCCCAAAGAGGCGAGTTGGAGTTTGACCGATTGACCAGTACAAAGGAGGTGCTGGCGAAATTTTTCGAAGAGGTAAGGCGTTAGAAAATCTTCAGGATTTTTGAAAATTTTCGTTGATAAGAATAAAATATAATTTAATTGAAATTAAATTGGTTCAGTTGAAACTGGAGTTAAGAAGTGAACAAATATGTTCTAACCAGTCGATAGGGTCGTCCTCTACCTTTTAGCAATTTCGAGGACGAAATTATTTTAAGTGGGGAAGATTGTAATGACCCGCATTGGCAAAGGTACTATAATTAATTAATTTAATTATATAATTGGTGGTTTAGTGAATTAAATGGTCGTGGAATTAAATAATGGTGAATATTTAATTAAAATAATAAATTAAATAATATATTTAATTCTGAAATAATCAGAATTGGTTGAAATGACGATATGGTGTGAACCGGATCATCTGTGATATTTATTCAGCTTGGAATTGAATTTGAATAACGAATATATTATATAAACGACAGTTTGAACGTAGAGTTATATTATAATTAAAATCAAGCTTGAAATGGCGCTGCACATCGTAAATTGGCGATTCGAACTTCAACTGAATGTACATGATTCGTTTTAAACCGGATTTCTGTGAAACAAGAAACGTGTGGAGCTGGTGGAGTATATCTTTCTAGTGGAAGAGGAAAATCGGGATTTCATCGTGTAGATTTTGATGTACGTCCAAATAAAATTTTAGAAAAGTCACTGTGGAATTCCTTTATAATTTATAAAGGAATTAATTATATTTTAAAAAGGAATTTCATTATAAATCGAATATCGATTTATATCGGGGTTTGAATATTGAGTCATAAATCCAATGAGAGATGTATGGTATTCCTCTGTGAATATATACACGATAATATTTATTTTAAAATATTAAATTTAATTGTATTTAAATATATTTATATATTTAAATGGGTCATTCAGAGCTGTAAAAATAAGCCACTTTTGCAAATGAAGTCGGAATTCAACGAAACTAATTTTGTTGGATCCGCAACGTCAAATAGTTGTCAGATTTCCAGTTTCGTGATTTTTAGAGTCACTGTGTGGCCATACGGATTTTTTTAAAGTGAAAACAGTAAGTATTTTGACGGTTAAAAATACGCTGTGTAAGCAAATGGAGTCGGAATTCGACGAAACCTGTTTCATTGGGACCATAATGTCGAACTATAGCTGCATGTCCAGTTTCATGATTTTTGGGTATCGTGTGTGATCACACAAATTTTTAGAAGGCAAAAACATTTATAAAATAAAACAAAACAAAAATATCTCATCAAAAATATCTTCACCAAATTTACTATAAATACCACACCAACTCCCTAAAACCTAATTTCATTCATTCACAAGTCAAAGAGGAAAAACCGCCGTATGTTTTCCTTACCAGAAAAATATCTCGAGAAAACCAAAAATCAAAAAAAAAAAAATGAAATCGTAATCTATAAATCATAGAACTTATGTATTCGGAATCCCTGAGCTTCCCTCTCCCATTGTATGTTGTTTTAACAGTGTTCGAACGCCATATCTGTTCGCTGGAAATTGAGCCGCGTAACTAAGGTTGGGGGGTTCGCAAATTTTAAGCATCAATACAAGTTTCTGAGCTTGGATTTGGGTTCAGCATGAGAAGCAGCACTTGTGTGAAAAATTGGGGTTGGTTCGATGAGGATTGAGTTCGCACCTGTAGCGTTGGGTGTTCGGATGCGTGTTGTAGGGGAGGGCGTCGAGTCTGAAAAGGAGGTGAGGAAGTTAAAGAGGAGATTAATGGAAGTATTGTGGTGTATACCTGTTTGGAGTTCGTTTGATAGAGGAGGAGAAAGGAGGCGGTCAACGCATTGGTAATGGCCAAGAGGAATACTAGAGGTCAGCATTTGTATTGGGGAAGAAAAGAAATATCGAGTGGGCTGTTTGGTAGTTAGGCCGGAGAGGTAATTAAGGGGGAAAGCCCAACTTTTAATTTAGTTAAGTTTTAAATAAATTTATATAATGTACAAATTTGTAAATACGATAACTTGATCATTTGGTATCATATTGACAAACTGTAAGCTGCGTTGGGATCGTACGGACAGACACTATGCAATGGAGCTAACTGGGAGTGAATCCGAGCTCGTTACAATTTATGGCGAATTAAATTGTCCGACTGAGTCAAATAATGCAAACCGTTATTTAACGGTTAACGCGCCAATGTGAGTAAATCTCACTAACTCTGAACAGTTTATAATTTCATGTTGTATTTTTAGAACTGTTAAATGTTGGTTGATTGAATGTGTGTTGACTATTTGATTGAACTGCTAGTCAGTTAGTTGAATTTCTATATTGATTCTGTTTAACAGAATATATCATATTGAACTGAAAGTGATGTTGACTTTATTGTGTAACATCTGTGGATGCAGGGAAACAGGTTGGAGGAATCCAACTGGATTCCTCAACATTTATTTTATTGTTTTTCATATATTGTGATATATGATGTGTTATATAATTTGTCATGGATTATGTGTGTTGGAATGATATTGATCCTTGTTATTCGATATTTTAAAGATCATAAAAGACCCTAGGATGTAAAAAGAATTATTTCAATGTATATTGAAATAAATGGATTTTATAAAATCAATAGATTTTATAAAAGGCGAAATGTTTATAAAACGAATAGAGTTTTATAAAAGGGAAAAATGTTGATAAAACGAATAGAATAGAAAAAAGGAAATAACTTGTAAACCATCTACAAATGGGAGTGAAAAGGAAATAGTGTAAAACCATTAGCAAATAGATTGGAACTAGGAAGGTTTGTAAACCATTTACAAATCAATCAGAAAGAGACATGTTTGTAAACCATTTACAAATGAGATTGAATAGGGGATATTTGTAAAACCATTTACGAATAGAATTAAAAAAGGGAAATCATTTGTAAAATGAAGAACCGTTACTAAAAGTAAATCTTCATAAATGAATAGTTAAATCGAGTTAAAAGGAGTTAATCGATGTTAGTTTAATAGAGCAAAAGGAGTTAATCGATGTTAGTTTAATCGAGTTAAAAGGAGTTAATCGATGTTAGTTTAATCGAAAGGAGTTAATCGATGTTAGTTTAATCGATTAGAGTTAAAGCAAATGAGTTAATCGAATATAGTTTATTCGAATAGAAAGTAAAAGGAGTTAATCGATGTTAGTTTAATCGATTAGAGTTAAAGCAAATGAGTTAATCGAATATAGTTTATTCGAATAGAAAGTAAAAGGAGTTAATCGATGTTAGTTTAATCGATTAGAGTTAAAGCGAATGAGTTAATCGAATATAGTTTATTCGAATAGAAAATAAAAGGAGTTAACCGAATATATAGTTTATTCAAATAGAATTAAAAGAGTTATCGAATATAGTTTATTCGATAGGAGACAAGTGAATAGAGTTAAAGTTAAATCAAAAGAGTTAAAGAATAGAATAAATTGAATAGAGTTATCGAATATACCTTATCGAAGGAAAGAATTATCGAATACAAAAGATTTGAAAGAGAGTTACGTAATGAAGTTTGCTAAAGAATTAGAAGGGTGAACTTTGTCTATTTCAAGGTTAGAAACGTTGTTCAGTTAAGGTCTGAGAGGTAGTATTACCCCAACTTGATTGACTTCATGTTTAACTAAGTAATGGTCAATGTTCGCCAGTAAAGGATGGTTAAGTGAATTTTGTAATTAAAGGAAATGGTTTGACTTGGCATCGCGATGGGTTGTTTAAACATCTGTCTACGTCCAATGAAGAAGCTTTGGAAATGTTTTCCAAATAAGAAACCAGAAATGTTTTCTAATAAAGAAAACAAGAAATGGAAATGTTATCCATTGTTAATAACGTATATTTTCCAAATTTAGAAAATAAGAAAATATTGAATATAGGGAAACATGAGATAAGTAAATTAATGAAATAAAGAGATAAATGTTGAATGATGTTTGATCGATATAAATTTCCATTTGGAAATAATATCATTGTTTGCACACCTGTTTTTCTTCGATAGTTAAATCACAGACTATCGAAGTTTTAACCATTTTAACGTTGTTAATATGGAGAGACCGGTTGGATTATTATCCAAAGAACCACTCTGTATTGGCATAAGCGTTGCGAATCATATATGCCAAAGATAATTGAAGACGGAGTAAAGTGCAAGGGCTATTGTATAAGTCTTAGATAACAGTGTCTAAGATGGATGTATTGAATAGTGCCTTCGGTTCATCCTATTCCTGGGTGACTTGTATGGATGGATGTCTGACAGAGTACTTCCAGAGGGTTACGTACATTGATTTCTTCAACAGTACCAAGAGCGGAAGCGGAGAAGGAAACTTCTTTTAGCTGACACGTAATGTATGGTTGTAGACGTCAATCGGTGATTTGATGGATTTGACGATGTGACATTCAAAGTGAATCTGGTGTGATGATAAAGCATAACTTCTAGCCTCACATCCGGTAAATGACAGAAATCGGGCAGGCAGCATGGCTAAGTCGGTCGCACCGAAGTAGGGGGTATAATCACCTGATCTAGAGTTTCATTTACTTCTAAAAATCTATTGTTGATGCTGTCCCATTCGGGAAACGGTTGCTGATCCCAACGATTGGTGATATACATTCGATACACTCAAGCGAAATGAGTGGTCGGTCATGTGTGGCCGGGTTGCAAGATGTTCTTGTTGAACCCAGTGTATTCCTTTCTACAGGTACACTAGCGAAAGGTGGTTCCATACCTTGTCATAGTTGGAAATCCATTACCCAATACGTGCTTGCAGTTTTGATTGTATACTATATATGTAGAATGTGAGATGAAAGTGTTTCTGCTAGATGATTATTATATTGTGTTGATAAACATTATTATAATATCAAAAGGTTTTTGATATAAAGATATTTTGGATTCTCATAAGGGAAAAACCCGTTCCATTATATGGCGTGGTCTTATGAGATATCAATTACTTGTTTGAACTATTTTAAACTGTTTTACTCATTCCAGTCCCATGACTGACCCGGAGTTTATTTGTTTGTTTCCCTAAACTCTTGGGTGCCTAAATTTGTACGGGCAGTCAAGTAGTCGGGATCTATAGATATACTGGAAGAGCTTGGAGCAGAAGGCTTCAGGATTATATAGCTATAGTTATTTCCGCTGTGTTGTAAGTGTTGTACTTTGATAATGACATGTATATTCAAGTACATATTTGTATTTCAAAGTTATGTTATGAAATATATTTATTCGTTCCGTTGTGAGATTCGTGTTACTCTGATGTTGTGTTGTTCTTCTTCTTCTATTCTAAGTTTCTATCTTATATATCCTCACCTTCTAATTTCTTTCATAAATGATCGGTGTTTTTCGACGTTTGGTTAGTCATCATCGTGTTTATGGCGATAACCAAAGTCGACAAAATCCCAAGTCATTACAGTCTTCCTCGAAGAAATTCGACACAAATATCACACTATAACTGATGAGGGTTGTATGGATTTATAGAGGAGGGAGAGATGAACAGAAAACCTAACTGGAGGGGGCGGTGAAAGTGGATGTGGCGGCGGCGATCGGGCCTGGAAGCTTTGAATGCTCTTCCGTCGTTCGTGGGTAGGGGTTTTAATCGGTTTTGACCAGTCAACGTGAAGTGAGAGAAAATGGGGGGGGGGGTGGACCATTGTATTTAAATTTTAAATTCCAAAAATATCCTTCTAAACAAACGAACACCAATTTCAACCCAACGACTGTCGCCCCTTGCAAAATAACCCCATCCCGGACACAATGGGATATGTTTCGTTGGCCAATTCGACTGTTACTGTCAGTTATTTTTCAAATTAAAGTATAAAACATCTAATATTCAATTTGAACGTACATTTCAATTTGCCAGGGCCACAAACTGAATCGAAAAATTCCAGAAAAATAAATATAGCTATGTTTTGACGATACGGTCCCAACAAAACTAGTTTCGTCGAATTCTGAGATCGTTTGCAAAAAGGCCATTTTCTGGTCGACCCAATTTAATAGAAATTGACCAATCGCATTTTCTTTTGCCCCGCTCACATACTAGCTTCAAAAATTATGAAATTTGAAACCTAGCAATAGTTTGACATCATGGATCCAACAAAAGTGGTTTCGTCGAATACCGAGGTCGTTTGCAAAATGTCTATTTTCAAGGGCCATATATTCTATATAGCGACCTTTCTGAAAATTCATTTGGCCATAACTTTTGAATCCTGCTATGAAACTTTGATTTTTGAAATTCATTAGAAAGGTATTCATAAACAGATTTAAATATTTTTGGTTTCACTAAAATCTGTTATATTTTCCACCCGGTACAGTCAGTCAAAGTTTGAATTCAAATTTTCAAACTACCTCACTATTTCCAATACATTATTTTATTGAAATGTTCTATTTCAATTGTTTAAATTCTTTGACAATAACCAATTTTAAAATTTTAAAATTGGTTCACATTTTTGGGTTGTTACAGGTTTCAACACATGAATATTCTCAACACATGAGTATTGTCAACACATGACTATTTTGTTTATTCAACACATGGATATAATTTATTTTCTAAATTGGAACGAGACCCACTCAATTACCATATAATGTTAATTATATGGATTCCTTACAACACATGTATATAATAGCAACGATAAATAATCAACCATCATCCAGAGTGCACCACACAACTGCATAAGCATTAAATGTAAATAATTAAAGCTTACACAGTCTGTCAACCAATCGGTCGACATACAACTAAATAATTGGGATTAGTGTACGCCAAATATCATCCCAACACCCGTGTGGGGTTTCAATCCACAAACACTGAATATTATTTGTGTAGTTGGGCGACGTGTAAAATTTATCGTCCCAATAAATATCCTTCAAATGGGTGTACATAAACAAATCGTCTGATTTGTAAATGAATATTTATTTATTCACATGCACGTTAAATATTATATTTTTAACTATATAATATTTTATTTCAACACATGAATATATATTTTTATTCATTCCAATCACAATCAATTTTCACTATACAACAAAATCAAACAAGTCGTCCATGGTCTGCGAACGATGGGTGTCGGGTGCTACTAAGCACCATCTACATCCTAGTATATATTTTTAAATAGAAAACATGGATTAAAGTGAGAAGTTCTCACCAAGAGCTAAACCAAACGCTACGACTCTTCATATGTAGGAAATCTTCGCCGTGCTCGCCTTTTGTCAATTTCGATGTCCATAGCCACTACATATATAAAAATCACATTTTTATATTGTTGCTATGTATATAAAAGTCACATTTTTATATTGTTACTATATAGATAAAAATTCTATTTTTATACCGGTGTTCATATAATAAAGATCATGTTTTCATCACGCTATTCTCTATATAAAAATCACATTTTTATATATAAAGATTGTATTTTTATATCTCTATATCATATATAAAAATCACTCCTTTACACCGCTACTTCCATGATAAAAATTATATTTTTATCTTGCTAGTAATATAATAAAAATTATATTTTTAATCTTTGCATATAATAAAAATCAGATTTTTAATCTTTGCATATAATAAAAATCATATTTTTAATCTTCGCATATAATAAAAATCATATTTTTATTATTCTAAAATTATAAAAACTATACCTTTTTCTTTTTTAAAAATCCCGCCTTTTCACTACTAAAAATCCCAGCTTTAAACGAAGAAAGATCCTATTTTTACACTGCTATATTTATAATCAAAATTATATTTTTTTTCACCTTTACATTTAAACATATGAAAACTGATTTTAACCATGAATATAATTAGATTTAAAAAAAAAAAATAAACTAAAAATCTCACCTTTATTGGCTTCAATGTTCATCTCAGACAGAGGGGCGGGGGGAAAGAGCCAAGGTGGCGCGGCCCTGGGTTATGAATCGTCGGTGGCGGTTTACAGAGGAGAAGGAGGGAAGAGAGGAGGGGAAAAAGAGGGGGCTGACGCGAGGAGGAGGGAGGCTAGGGGGTGCTGTTCCCCCTGGCGGCGGCTTAGAATGCTTAAGTGGAGGGGGGCTGTGCGGTTTTGGTTTCAAGGGGGGGGGGGGGGTAATGGGTCTTGTGGTGGAAGGAGAAGGGGGAAATCGGAGAAGGCGATTGGAGGGGGAAGCGGTGAGGTGGCGTCGGTGGTAGAGGGCTGCTGGCACGGCGATGGGCAGCGGTATAGGGGGCGCGATCCCCTTTTCGTTTTTTTTAAATCTGACGGTGAGAGAGAATGAAAGGGGGGAGGGGTTTTATTGAAATTTTTTATATTATTTTATTTTATTTATTTATTCCATAAAGCAACTTTTTATCTCGAATTCAAAATCGAACCCACCGACTGTCGTCCATAGCTAATTACCCCCATTCTGAACACAATGGGACATGTTTCATCAGCCAATTCGATCGTTTCAATTAGTTTCCGTCAAAATCAAAATATAAATCTATATATTGAATTTGAACGCGCATTTCAATTTGCCGAGGCCACATACGGACTCTAAAAATTCCAGAAAAATATTTTCTAGCTTTGTATTGACAATACGGTCCTAACAAAACTAATTTCGTCAAATTCTGAGACTGTTTGAAAAATGGCCATTTTCTGGTCGATCGAAATTGACTGAAACTGTCAAAACACGTTTTCCTTCGCCACGCTCAATATTGATTTAGAAAATTATGAATTTTGGAATCTAGAAATAACTTGACATCACGGATCCAACAAAAGTGGTTTCGTCGAAAACCGAGGTCGTTTGCAAAATTTCCATCTTTAAGGGCCAGAATTCTATAGCGACTATTCTGAATTTTCAACTGGACGTAACTTTTGATTCCCGCTATGAAATTTCAATTTTTATGATTCGTTGGAAAGATATTCTAAGATAGATTCTAATATTTTTTGTTTCGCTAAAATCCGGTTTATTTTGAGTCATGTACAGTCATTTGAGCTTTCAAATCGAAATTTCAAACTACCGCTTCATTTCCAATTTCTTTTATATTTAAAAATAAATATTTATACTGTAACGACGATTCAAATAAATATATACATTCTATTTCTATTCAAAATGAATTTCTCATCATTATTATTTAAAATAATATCTATTTTAAACATTCAAACTTCATTAAAATTGCCAAAATAAAATTTTTAATTGGCTCAGAATTTCTGGGTTATTACAATCTCCTCCACATAAAACTTTTCGTCCTCAAAAAGGAATGAAGCTGAAAGTTGTTTAACGAACCAACTCAACTTTCATTATTTTCTTTACGGCTTAAGTTCTTCAACTTTCTAGTTTCTAAGAACTTTTCAAATTTTTCAAAAATTTGGCTAACACCCTAAATTTTCAAAAAATTTCGCCATAACCTCCCATGCACCTGGAGCTTCGGGATATTTCAAATAGCCTCCCATGGCCCTCACCAATCCAAAATAAAAAGAAAAAGCCAACCGACTAGCCAATCGGCTCATAAAATCATTCAAACCCAAAGAAATACAATAAACATGTACCTAATTATCGGGCAAGCAATTTTATTCTTTCGCTCTAGTCTCCTTGTTATGACCTGTTCAATGGATACACATGTATATGCATGCAATTGTAATCATTTTTCAATACAGTTCAATATTCGGTTCCATTAGGCTAAATGGTTCAAAATTTGAAACCAATAATCAAACAACACAACCATCAATCAATTAGTGAATTAACGTTTCAAATTCATAATTTGTTATATATACAGAAAATCATGTTTTTGATGCCAAATCACAACAATAAACCTATCTAGTTTTGGTTCTCACACCAGTCTAATGGAAATATATGGATATCACACCTTCGAAACTCGAACACAAACTTCTGATGCTATATAGTCATCAGTAGAATCATCCTTGGGCGACTAGATTGTGATTCTATATCTATCCAGTATATTAAAACTTTGAATATACGTTATCCAATATATTAACACTTCGAATATACATTCATGACGCATATATGCAAAATCTTTATATATCGGATTGTCCAAATTCAATACAAATAAATATTCAAATACGTATAAAATGGTTTAAATTTTCAAAAAAAAAAAAATTGTTTTCAATTTTTAATACTCTTTAAACTCGTTCTAGGATACTACTGATCCCATCTCTAACGAGTTATTCTTATTGGACATTACTGGTCCAATCTCTAATGAATTCTTTTGTTTGGTTCTAATGTGTCTTGTTCTCGAGCTCTGTAAACCAAAACCCTGATACCAAATGAAGCGACCCGAACTTCCCCGATCTCCGAAGAGAAGAGAAATAACAAATTACTTTGAGGACAAGATGAATCATAACACAAACAGAAGAACATTTCATTGTTTATTACAGCAATTCCATCAGAATACAAGAATATACAGAGTATGAATAAATAAACATTCGACAAACATCAGAGATTTAAATTACATTTAAATACATAGCAGCGGAAAAATAATACAACACACAACTGAAAGGAGATATACAGATACAGAGCTTTCCGAATATCATTCCAGCTGTAAACCAAGATCCTGTGAATTTAAATCTGCAAAACCAAAACTACTAGCTGCCCATGTCGAAAATAAGGGCACCCAGAGGTTAGGTTAAACAATAAACTCCAGGTCAGTCATGTGACTGGTGTGAGAACTAAAATAGTTATTAATCTCTATTTTAAAGTTAGGTAAATCAAGGGACTACGCCATATAACACGGAACGGGTTTCCTCCCAAGAATACCAGTGCATAAAACAAACAACGTAATGCTAAATAAATAAAAATGAAGCTATTATAAGACCCAGGTCCCATCACACAATGCAACACAAGTCGAAGGATAGGGTTTTTACCTTATAATAGCCAAAGAATGCTTGATACGCTAAATTTTATCTTTTATTATTACTATAAGTGAAGAAAACAACATCAATCATAGACGGCATAAGTGCCCCATAACACTATGTCGCCATACTAGTTCTACAATTAAAACCGCAAAGGTCGTATTGGAAATTGGATTTCCATCATGAGCCGAGGCAATGGGCAAGCTCCTCTCTGTTCGAGACACTCTAGCAAATGTCTCAGGACCACACACGGTGATCCTGGATCTTCAGGGTCGGTCCTCTCTTACTTTTGAGGATTAGTTCTTCCTGAACACACGTTTCCCGATCCTAACAGACCTATATCCGAGGCGCCTCGCATCCAACAACCACATAGGTAAAAAGTATATAAATGTCAAGGCTGGTAGGTCACTGACATCACCCATAGCTAGAAAGAAACGACGTGCTCTCCCTGTAGTCACTATCCCGTTTTTGACTCATACCAAGGTGTGAGGCTCGCGAATTAACGCCATACACAAAGCTATGCCACATAGGCTATGCTTTGATCATCAACCACAAGACTTTGCTTTTCAACAGAAGCCTTGATCATTTGCCACTTAGGCATGCCCCACAGGCAATTCATGCCATGCGATTGATATCTATCGATATATAACCTCTAAGCTCGTACGTCTCAGAGAAGGGCGTTAAGCAAGAGAATAAATTCTCCACCGCCAAACAAATATATATTTAATAGAAATCAATCACACAGAATAAAATCCAATGTCAGACATGCAGTCCATTTACAAGTTCGTTCTGGTTCTGAACGAAACCGAGGAACCTTATTCCTCGCATATCCATCGATCTCCATATACGTCTGGATGATTACCAACTGATTCCCTCCTCTTGGGTGTACAGCCTAATCAAGATCATCAGTAATCATCCAAACGATGTGAAGACCTCCGGTCTTCAACCACCGTCTTCATCTTCGACTTATCGTTGAATCGTTTATTTAGAATGGCTATAAACCTGGCCTTTTCGAATAACTCACGTATATAATAAACAAGAGCTACACAAACACAACATACGCCTCATTCCAATTCAGAATATTCTTTTATTCAAATTTTCACATTCTTAAGGAAAGGTTCCCATTAATTTTATCAAAGATAAATTCTTCTAAATTTATTCTTTAATCTCCCTTTGGATATCATTTCAAACCATGTTAAGGTTTTCCATACTAGTTGGGATTAGCGAACCATACCAAAGTAATCATTTATTTTATTTCCCAATCCCAACCTATTCATCCCATGGAGCAAAACTGGTAATACTCCATATCTAACACCACGGTGTTATCGGTAAATATTAATTACCATTTCACATTCAAATCTAATTAAAGATTTAACTATAGCTTGGAGTAAAACTGGTGATACTCCATTTTCGATCACTTTAATCTAATTAAAGATTCATTAAAACTCCACTTAGTTTTAATCTTCCCAAAAATCAATATCCTGTCTTTAATTGGGTTAAAGAACTAATGTCATCTAAAATACGGTTCACGATAAACCCAAAATCACTTTCCATTGTTAATCGGGTTAAAGAGCAGGTGTTATTCAATACACCGCTCACGATAAACCCCAAAACCAATTTAAATTCAATTCCAATTAAATACTAATTAACTGGAAAATTTCACTAAATTTTAATTAAAAGATTTATTCTTTTCTAAACTGGGTTCAAGAACAGTGTTATTCAAGACACCATTCATGACGAACCCAAAATCTCATTTGATATTAAATACAAGTCTCTGAATAGAAAATATATCGGCTTATATTCAATATCAAATTCTGAAACCAACAAATATCATATAGGAAATAATGATATAAGCATATCTTTCGAATTTCCACAACCATATCTGTATAATCACGAAATCCAACATCGAAATATTCCGAAGATAATTTCGATTCAAATCCATTCCAATTCGTATATTGGAAATTCTGATTATTTTCAAAACCATTTCAAAACTAGTTCATTTCGATAAAAATATATTTTTATCCTTTCAAATGTGGAATTTTTCATCCCAATTCTTTCTAAATCATTTATTATGATTTTACACTAATCATTAATAATTTTATCAAGGCCCGTACAGTCGATTTCCAATAACTGTCGTCGAACTGCACTTACAATGACCTTTTCCAAATTTGATTTGGACATAATTCCAAATCCAACCGTTAGATTTCAAATTTCTAATATTCATTGGAATTCTCTTTTCGATACGAACCCAACGGTACTGGGTTCAGGAGAATCTGACGGTTAGATCTCCTGTAACGTCAATTCGAAGTCAATGGTCGAAATTCGCGAGCTGCCGCGGCGCGGCGCGTTCTATTCAGGCCATTTTATATATAATATATATATTATATATATTTCGTCGATTTCAATTCAAAACGTATTTTATAAATCATTTTAAATTCATTTTCAAAACAAATTCAACTTCATATTCAATTTTAAATCAAAATTGAATATTTCATATCATTAATATATAAATGATAATATTTTCAAAACGTGTTATTTTGAAATCAATTCCTTTTCTATGTTCATTATAAAAATGAATATAATCGATATAAATATCGTTTGCGTCAAAATGGCGCATATCTAATCTACATGGCTTTATATATTTCAATAACTTTGTTATTCTATTCAACAAATGAATATTTTCTTCAACACATGAATATATACTTTATTCAACACATGAATATTCTCAACACATGAGTATTTTTAACACATGAATAGTTTCAACACATGAATGGTTTCAACACATGAATATTCTCAACACATGAGTATTGTCAACACATGAATATTTTGTTTATTCAACACATGAATATAATTTATTTTCTAAATTGGAATGAGACCCACTCAATTACCATATAATGTTAATTATATGGATTCCATACAACACATGTATATAATAGCTACGATAAATAATCAACCATCATTCAGAGTGCACCACACAACTACATAAGCATTAAATATAAATAATTAAAGCTTACACAGTCTGTTAACCAATCGGTCGACATACAACTAACTAATTGGGATTAGTGTACACCAAATATCATCCCGACACCCGTGTGGGGTTTCAATCCACAAACACTGAATATTATTTGTGCAGTTGGCTGACGTGTAAAATTTATCGTCCCAATAAATATCCTTCAACTTAGTGTACATAAACAAATCGTCTGATTTGTAAATGAATATTTATTTATTCACATTCACGTTAAAAATTATATTTTTAACTATATAATATTTTATTTCAACACATGAATATATATTTTCATTCATTCCACATCACAATCAATTTTCACCATACAACAAAATCAAACAAGTCGTCCATGGTCTGTGGACGACGGGTGTCGGGTGCTACTAAGCACCTTCTGCATACTAGTATATATTTTTAACTAGAAAACAAGGATTAAAGTGAGAAGTTCTTACCAAGAGCTAATCCAAACGCCACGACTCTTCATATGTAGGAAATCTTCGTCGTGCTCGCCTTTTGTCACTTTCGATGTCCGTAGCCACTACATATATAAAAATCACATTTTTATATTGTTGCTATGTATATAAAAATCACATTTTTATATTGTTACTATATAGATAAAAATTCTATTTTTATACCGGTGTTCATATAATAAAGATCATGTTTTTATCACGTTATTCTCTATATAAAAATCACATTTTTATATATAAAGATCATATTTTTATATCTCTATAAAATATATAAAAATCATTCCTGTACACCGCTACTTCCATGATAAAAATTATATTTTTATCTTGCTAGTAATATAAAATAAATAATATTTTTAAACTTCCCATATAATAAAAATCATATTTTTAATCTTCGCATATAATAAAAATCATATTTTTAATCTTTGCATATAATAAAAATCATATTTTTATTATTCTAAAAATATAAAAATTATACCTTTTTCTATTTTAAAAATACTGCCTTTTCACTACTAAAAATCCCATCTTTACACGAAGAAAGATCCTATTTTTACACCGCTATATTTATAATCAAAATTATATTTTTACACCTTTACGTTTAAACATATGAAAACTGATTTTAACCATGAATAAAATTAGATTTAAAAAAATAAAAATAAACTAAAAATCTCAACTTTATTGGCTTCAATGTTCATCTCCGACAGAGGAGGGGGGAATGGGTTATGAATCGTCGGTTGCTATTTACAGAGGAGAGGGAGGGAAGAGAAGAGAGGAAGAAGAGGCGGCTGACGCGAGGAGGAGGGAGGCTAGGGGGCGCGGTTCCCTCCGACGGCGGCTTAAAGTGCTTCGGGGGGGATGGGGGCTGTGCGATTTGGGGTTCGAGGGGGGTAATGGGTCTCGCGGTGGAAGGATAAGGGGGGAATCAGAGATGGCGATGGGAGGGGGAAGCAGTGAGGTCCCGTCGGTGGTGGAGAGCTGCTGGCGTGGCGATGGGCGGCAGTATAGGGGGCGTGATCCCCTGTTCGTTTTTTTTCTTAAATCTGACGGTGAGAGAGAAAGAAAGGGGGGTGGGGTTTTATTGAAATTTTTTATATTATTTTATTTATTTATTCCGTAACGCAACTTTTTATTTTGAATTCAAAATCGAACCAACTGACTGTTGTCCATAGTTGATTACCGCCATTCCGAACATAATGTGATATGTTTCATCAGCTGATTCAATCGTTTCGATCGGTTTCCGTCAAAATCCAAATATAAATCTATATCTTGAATATGAACGCGCATTTCAATTTGCCGGGGCCACATACGGACTCTAAAAATTCCCAAAAAATATTTTCTAGCTTCGTATTGACGATACGGTCCTAACAAAACTAATTTTGTCAAATTCTGAGACCGTTTGAAAAATGGCCATTTTCTGGTCGATCGAAATTGACTGAAACTGTCAAAACACGTTTTCCTTCGCCACGCTCACATATTGATTCAGAAAATTATGAATTCTGGAATCTAACAATAAATTGACATCATGGATCCAACAAAAGTGGTTTCGTCGAAAACCGAGGTCATTTGCAAAATTTCCATTTTTAATGGCTAGAATTCCATAACGAATATTCTGAATTTTCAACTAGATGTAACTTTTGATTCCCGCTATGAAATTTCAATTTTTCGGATTCGTTGGAAAGATATTCTCAAATAGATTCTAATATTTTTGGTTTTGCTAAAATCCGGTTTATTTTGAGTCCTGTACAGTCATTTGAACTTTGAAATCAAAATTTCAAACTACAGCGCCATTTCCAATTCCTTTTATATTTAAAAATAAATATTTATACTCTAACGATGATTCAAATAAATATATACTTTCTATTTCTATTCAAAATTAATTTCTCGTTGTTATTATTTAAAATAATCTATTTTAAATATTCAAACTTCATTAAAATTGCCTAAATAAAAATTTTAAATTGGCTTAGAATTTCCGGGTTATTACATCTCTGTCATGTTGCGTGCACCGAGAAGATATGGTCTTCCATTAAACCATTAAATGTGATTATGAGATGCTTAATAGTAACTATCAAGTGATCTCTGGTTATGATTTTACACGTGGGTCATTTTTAATTCTAAAGATCAACATAAAACATATCATCTTTTTGGGCTTCAATCTTTTTTTGTTTGTTGCTAAAATTAAAGTAAAGTTAGTTTTTTTTTTTCAGAAGAAATAAAATATATTTCTTTAATAATGATTGTATATCATTTGCATTACATTTTTCTAGCATCAGTGTAAACTACTCAAAATTCTTGTTTTGGTATATATATATATATATATATTAATATTAATATCACTTAAAATAAGATCAGATCTAATAAATAAACTTTCTTTATAAGTTCAAAATTCTCTTCATGTTTATTAATTTGTAATATAATAAAATTTCAAGTTAACAGAAATATAGAATATTGCAACTTAGAAATAAATATTCAAGCTAAAAATAATATGATTCAATATTTATGTAAATTATCTGCTCTTAAATGTGTTAAACATAACAAATTTACAAAAAAAAAAAATTCACGCACAAAGCTTGTGCGGTAGCACTCGTCCCAATGACCAAGATCTTCTACCTTTTTCTTTTACTTTCTTTTTTAACCTTTTTTTTATGGATTGTAGCATTATTATAAGATTGTAAAAAGGTTAAAGTATTTTTTCCTTCCATTCCTTATACCATATTATATTCATCATTTTGTCATCGATCTAACACTTCTATCGTTCCCACTGCCTTACTTCCAAGACCTCTGTCATCCCTCCACTCTTCTCATATTTTGTAATTAATGTTAAAAATCTAAAAAATTCCTTGCAAAAAAAAAAACCTCAAAACCCAAAATACAAAATAAATCAAATTGCCCATTTATTTTATGTTAATTTTGTATCTTGTTGAATAGTATTTTATAGTTTTGATTGAGGAATTGGTTAGCTTGGTTAGCAGCAACGTAGATAATTTAAGCATTAAGTTATAATTTAGCGGCTGTGGAAGTTAAACAATGGTTTTTTTTGACTATTTACAGACATTAAACAATGTGTTAATTTGGATATTAATGGTGACGTAGATGATTTGGTGGGTGATGCCACATAGGAAAATGTTAGTTCAGTGGTTAATGGATGTGTAAAAATAATTGTAATCGATGGTTGGTAATCATGTAAATATGTTTGGTTCGGTGGTTAATGACTGTTTATAAATAGTTTAGTTCGAGGTTTAATTATCGAACGATATTTTAGCGTGAAATTGATAGATATTGGTATTACAGTTGAAATTGTTGTGTATTTAATTGCTTTGTAAATATTTTAATCTGTGTTATCGTGAAACCTGTATAATTTTATTGTGTTTGGAAGCGTGTGTTTATACCATCCTATTTGTTGTATGCAGTCGTAGACTTCTCAGTAAAAATAGAATGGTTTGTGAAACTATGAATGAGTTTATCGATGACACTTTACAAAACTATGTGTCTTTATTATTTCTTAGAAAAACCTCAGATGTTGTTGGAATATTTGTGATTTATCTATAAAAAAATTATTATCGTATAGAACTATTTGATTAGTGTATTCTTGGCATAGCAAGCCGGTTTTTATATTGGAAGGTACCACTCTTTATTACTATATGGAAGAAACATGTGTTATGTATATGCACAAAACAAAAAAACAGGGAGAAGAAAATTGCTTCATCCACTATAATGACATAAGCTATCCCCCTCGAAAGAGGAAGAGCTAGCAACTATGAGAGGATAGAGAACTAGTGCCTATATCATGTAAGGAACTTGCAAAGTGAGATAGAATTTTCAGCTCATAAGCATAATAACTTCTATTTACCCAACTATCATCATCCAAAATAACCTTATTGCATTCACCTAAGATAAAATCACTATGAAGTAACGGCTCTGAACCATCCCGAAGGTAATACAAAAATTTAGACTCACCTTTATCTTCAGTAACAAATATGAAATAAATCTTATAGATTAATGCATCTCAGAAGGCTCATGAATCCATGCCTTCTTGCATGAGCCCTAAACAATTACATAACCTTTTGTGATAGGAGGGACTTAAGAAATAAAATATGGGACAACAACTTTAGCAGAGGGGAGGGCGGTTGAGACTCAGGAGCAGTCACCATCATTAGAATAGGTAGGACTGAAGGCTTAGGAACCCAGATGCAAGCTAGCATTTTAGGATGGGGGTCTTGACCAGAGTAGGATAATTGTAAGAAAGCTTACAGGAAGTAGGAAAATGACCAAAATTTGACATGTAGTGAAAATATCCGGTTGCTAGTTGTACTTAACATCAACAAAAAATTCATATTCTTTTATGGAAACTTTTAGGCTGAAGGATAATGGTTTATCTCGAGTCATCTCAACCAAGACTTAGGCAAAGACAAGATTTTTTTCTAGCTACGATATTCGCATCAAAACATTCAAACTTACCGATTCGACAAGCAAGGGAGTAAAGAAATAGTAATGACTGAAGGATAGAAGAATATGTGTAAAGTAGTCCAAACTGGAATGGAAAGAACCTTCTCTCTATCTCTTTCAACCATTTGACTCCAAGTTTTGTATAATGAAGTGTTTTCTAACAATAATAGACGGTTCAGATTCTAGAACTCTCATTCTTTCCTCGATGTTCGAAAATCAGAAGTATAACATACTATCCATAAACTTAGCAAGCAAGCCTCCCTTAAGTTTCCAGAAACTACGGTTGTGATCATAGACATCGTAATAGGAGGCTTTCGAATCTAGAAAAATCCAATCAAAGTGTCATTCCACATGTTAGCACCCTCTTGTACACTTATTAGTATTAAATTGATAAATATAAATTATGTACAAGAGAGATGTAACGATCTGATTTTGCACCCCTTAAAGGTCGATACTAACACATCTTCGGTATTCACGTGCCAAACGTTTAAGTGCAGGAAAGATAGAGTATTAGGGAAAAGAAAACAGAATAGATTCTCATATGATATAATATACAATAGTTTTACATAAAAGGGAGCTAAAATTTATGTGTATATGTTAGAGTACTAAATGACAAATCAATTTAGACAGTTATATTAGGTTATTCTTACAATGTTGATAACTGCAACAACAAACAAACAAAGTGGAATAAACAGAATATACGAGAACACATTTTGGGTCCCTAGCTCATCTCATAAAGCTCCAAAGCAATCCAAACTTATTTTGAAATATGCTCGATCTGACCCGAGCATTATAGGAAAAATAATGCTCAGCTCGGTCTGGAATACTAACGTGGAAAAAAACAAATTACAAGGAATTGATTCTTTTAACTTATAAAACCTTGAAAAACAATGGTATCTCATAAGACCACGTCGTACATATACACAGATGGGTATTACCATACGATAACCAAAGCACTTCATTATAAATCAACTGATATTATAACAATATCTAAAATCCACAAAAAATTATTTGTAATAGCCGCAATTGTTACCATTACTAAATTCCAACATGATAGTTTTATAGCTAAAACTATAAAGGTATATATTGGAGATTTGATGTCGAACAAAAACCGAACTGTTAGGGTACCACTCGCCATAGTTGTAACAACCCACCTGAAACAGGACTAAGACCCTACTCAGAAAGGCACATCAAAACTTAGAGCTGCTTTAAATAGGTCATTGGTATCTACAAGAAATAAATTTAACAAAGCCAAACGATAGCAAAATCAGAACTCATATAATAATGGATAAAATATAAAACCAAATAAGATGTACAATTTCAGCAACCACAATAATGTCGAAATACATCAGAACCATGATGTCATAATACCGAGTCATAGGTACATCATCATACTAAATGGGATATAGTAAGATAATAATAAAATAAGATATCTTCCATCAACACCAAGTCCATCATCACCAAGCTTGCATCAGGAGGACATTTTACTTAACCTATATCGTTAAGAAGAGGGGGGGGGGGTCAGAACAACAAGTAATGATGAATAAAATCTTTAAGTTTTAACCTTTGACCTACAATTGGGATGTATGAAAATTATCAAGGGTATGTCTAGGTAGTAATACACACATATACGAATATTTGTCTACTAATATTTTTCAAAGGAAGGTTCAACTATTAATACACACACACATACATACATACATACATTCATACATGCATACATACATACATACATATATATATACATATATATATATATATATGTATATTGGAAGAAGGCGCACCATACAATCACTTAACACCATATATAAAATAAGGGGTGGATTCCCATGATCACTTAATACCCAATGGTAGACGTAGTCATTTAAGACATAATTCCTAATAAACACCGTAAATGCATAAATAATCACAAATTTAATGGAAGAGATAGTACGCACCTACTTAAGATCGGAAAGGCAGGTGGCTAATTGACCATTTAGTTACTCTCAATGGCGGATCCTTATCGTAACTATCTAGTTGGCACTAAAGGTGAACTCATAGCCACTTAATACTTTCCATAGATAGGTGATCCCCCTTATATGTTAGACGTACTCTTAGATAATCCATCCCTAGGTAGACCCTCACTATAGTTGTAACAACCCGCTATTTTTAACGATTTAAATTCCAATTTAAATCAAATTTATATCCTTGGAGTTTGAAGCTTATATTGGATCTTTCTCCCCAGTATCTACCTATTCGATTGCTCTATTTTTCAGCTATTCTTGTAATTTCTATTTCATATAGTTATCATTTATTTATGTATTAGAAATTCATTATATTAGACTTCCGCTGTCCTGTTTATGTAAACTCTGTTGTAAATTTCTATTTAGTAGCTTCATGAACTACTGCTATATTACGTTTCCGCTGCGAGATATTATTTTTCTCTATGTCTGTGTTCTGTGATTTATTCTATTTACCTCAGAAACATATTTTTATTTAGTAGCTTCATGAACTACTATTGTATTATGTATTTTCCGCTGCAAGATATTATTTTTCTCTGTGTCTGTGATCTATGATTCCAACTCGAACCGTTCAAATCAACAGATTGTTATTAACTTTTGAGTTAAATAGAATAAATCACAGAATTACAGATCGTAGACACAGAGCAAAATAATATCTTGTAGTGGAAAATAAATAATACAATAGTAGTTCATGAAGCTACTAAATAAAAATTTACAATAAAGTTTACATAAACAGGACAACAAAAGTCTAATATAATGAATTTCTAATACATAAATAATTGATAACTGTGTGAAATAGAAATGACATGAATAGCTGAAAAATTAAGAAATCAAATAGGAAGATAAAGGGGAGTAAGATCCAATATAAGCTTCAAACTCCAAGGATAAAAATTGATTTAAAAAGGAATTTAAATCGTTAAAATAGCGCGTTGTTACAATAGTCACCAAGAGGAAGCAAACACTTCTGGAGAAATACCTAACAAACTTTGAGACCATTTAATACCTTAATTGAGGGAGGATCCTGTGATCACTTATTACCCAATTAAAACAATTGGGGAAAAGGCAGACACGTTGATATCTTAATACCTAAGAAGGGTGGGCTCTATGACTGCAGCCAGTACTCCTAAGTATAAATCCATTAGGAAAGGGGCGAGTTCAACCACTTAATACCCTTAAATTGTGGATTAGTCACTTAACACCACTCTCAAGCCAGGCCTTATCACAATGCTAAATGGCATATAGAATTAGACATCGCACATTAACTCACCATCTTGTGGTTGTTGGTAGCCAGGTTGTTCCGGCAGACTTCTACTATAAGGAGGGGTTAACCTTGCATCTTTATACCATTAAATACAAGGTAAAGGCCATTAACATACATATGGGCAAACAAATTCCTAGTGTGGATATTTGATTTGAAAATCCTGTTTTAAAACGCTAAATACATATTTAAGACACACAGATCACGCTATAATAAATACACGTTAAATGGGCGCAAGTTGTAATGGCTCGAATTTCTGTACGTTTTGAGTTGACTAATAACACCACACGTCTAACCCAAGTTACACAGAAAATATGAATCATTAGTAGAAAGAAGTTAGAGGATGAGAAATAGAAAGAAAGAAAAATAAAAGAAAACAAAGAACACAAATCTCACCGCAAAATGAATAAAATATATTAAGTAACATAACTTTTGAAATACAAATCAGTAACTGTATATATATACAATCATCAAAGCACAACAATTATTCCTGGAACAGTTATAGCACCTATTTCCAGATACAACATAGTACACAGCGGAAAATACGATAGTCTATAGCTAACTAGTGTAGCCTCCTGCTTCAAGCTCCTCCAAGTGAACCTGTAAAATCTTGACTACTTGATTGCTTGTATAAATTTGGGCACCCAAGAGTTTAGGGAAAAAACAAAATAAACTCTGGGTCAGTCATGGGACTGGTGTGAATAAACTCCAACCATTTGTTTAACTATCAAAAGACTTTTGAAAGAAATGATAATCTTAAGACTGATCCACACATAAATACCGATGGTTTTTACCTTACGATACCCCGAAATATTTTTGATATCAAATTCAATGATATTATAATAGTGTCTACAACAACTAAATAGAAATCTAGCGGAATGCTTGCATCTCATGCTCCATATATAATATAAAATCAAAAACCATAGGGCGCTTTTTGGAGATTGGGTTCCGACTATGACAAGGTATGGAACCACCTTCCGATTAGTGTACTCTAAAGAGGATAAACCGGGTTCAACAAGAACATCTTGCAACCTGGCAACACATGGCTAGCCACTCATTTAACTTGAGTGTACCGAGCATATTATCACCAAGAGTTGTGATTAACAGCCATTACCAAAAGCGTACAACAGCGAATAAAACAAGAAGTAAAATGAATTTTCTCTAGATTGGGTGATAATACCCCTGATGGGAATAACCCACTTGGCCATGCTGCCTGCCCGATTTTTATCATTTCCCGGCTGATGAGGCTTGAGGTCACGATTATCTTTTAGAACATCTTCCCGTCATTTACTTTGAATACCACAGTGTCTGATCCGTCAAATCATTAATTAACGTCCACAAATACACTTTGGGTGTTGAGCCGAGGGAATAAATCTCTCGCTACCATACTTGGTATATTTGCAGAAATCAATGTACGTGACCATCTAGAAGTACTCTATTAGACATTCATCCATATACGTTGTCGTGGGATGGGACAAACCGAAGGCACCATTCTATTAATCTATCTTGGGCAATTTCTACCTTGGATTAACAGAATAATCCTTCCACTTTGCCCTGTCTTTAATTATCTTCAACATAAGTTGATTTGTAACACTTATGCCAATACGGAGTGGTTTTCAGATATTAAACCTGATCCCAGTCTCTTCGTATTGACAATGGAGGTATAAAATTGTAATGTCCCAGGTTTATCGGCCTTTTAAATTGGCATATTCAAATATGTTTTATATATTATATTGGGAATATAATGGATTTATATGTTGAATTTTATTTATTTAAAACAAAGTTTGTATATATAACTTATATTTAATTTAAAACGAGCTCAAAACGCCACAGTAGTTCGTAAATTTCGTTTTGAACTTCAAATGAATATACAGAATCTGTTTTAAGTCGGATTTCTGTGAAACAAGAAACGTTAGGATTGATTTGATTATAATTTTCTAACAAAAGAGAAAAAAAATCGAGATTTCATCGTACAGATTGTAAGATATGTCCAAATCAAAATTTAAAATAGTCGCTGTGGAACCGTTTATAAGCCATAACGATAATTTAATTATAACTAAATATTGATTTCGAATTTGGACAAAACCTTTGAGGCGTAGTCACAATTTAATTTTTAGAATTTTACTGCAATTTTAATTTGGAAAATAAGCAACCTTTTTATTTGGAGTATTTTGCACCCTATATCTGTATTTTTGGGATTTCACAATAGAAGTTAAACTACCGATATTATTATATTTTTGTTATCATGACACATCGCTGGACACGATCATATTTCTATTTCTGTCCGTAATGGCTCGGACATGAACGAAACCCTACGTGAAGCGATGCACTAAAAGTTTAAAATATGAAATAAATAAAAAGGAGACATTTGGCAGTACTAACATTGGAGCAATGACATTCTCTTTACCACTGCATCCGTAAAATTTAATCTTTGGCTTGGTGTACCAAATAATTACCACAATGAAATAGATAACCTTATTTAGTGAGTGAGCTGTGAACCTATATATTGTCATGCACATGAAAAAAGGGAGTAACGCAGGCCTAGTGATGTACAGACCACACCTACTCTAAAATATTCAATAGCGCATGCTATGAACAAATCACATGGCTATGAATTAGAGTATGCACCCTATCAAATAAGTGAAGACAAATTGTCTAAAACATGCTACAGAAATGGATTGAAAAGAAAATGCGTCACAGTCTGTATTTTTCATCTTTTCCAGTTAAGTTACCCTAACAGCTAACCAAACCCATCAAGCCTAAGTTGATATTGTTGCGACCCTATACTTCTATGCCTACACGTAAATGGATTTTCACAGCATGCCTACCCCATATATAAATAAACCCTCAGACCAATCAAGTCTGACGCACATGAAATTGGAGGTACTCAAGCAATTAAAAAAAACCCCTAAAGCTATTATCTTTCTCCAAAGGTACCTACCCTTCCTACGATTCCTTCACGTCCACATTTTAAATACCGTGGTCTCCACGTCTTGCAAACCGTAATGGCCAAGGCTCCTTATATTATAAATAGGAGCAAGGATCTAAACGCAAAACAAAATAAACAAACCCATAAAAATAGACGCAGGCTTTGAACCAAAAATGAGATGAGCATGCATTGGGTGAGAAACGCGAGTGTAACGAGTGAATGGCTAGTGGTGATGTTTCATGCAGGCGTTGGACATATGTGGATGGGGTTGTTTCCGTGGTGAGGAGCAAGCAGCGGGGTGGCAGTTGGTCTGGTGATCGGTGTAAGATGCGGCGGATGTTAGGGAGGAGTATAAGAAGGGAAGAGAAGCTTTGCGGTGATGTCGCGAATGTAGACAAGAACAGGTCAGAGTTGTTAATGGTGGTGGGTTCGGCGCAGGTTGGCAAAGTGAAGTGAGGTGTAAAGGGTTTTAACGCATGGATAGAAGGAGTGACTGGATGCTGTAGTTTTTCTTTTGGAAACGAAAGACGGGAAGAAGGCTGGGCAACATCATTGTCAGGAGCAAGGAGAAGTAACGTGGTTTTATATGGATTAAGAGGCCTTGGGCCATTCAAAAAAAAAAAGAACGCTGGGATGGAAACACAGTAGGAAGAATGGAGAAGAAGAGTTGTTGTAGCAACTGGGAGTGCGGGTTAGACAATGTACTTAGGCTATTTTGAGGTAGTGGCCTTTTGGGCCATGCGTTGGTACTAAAAAAAAAAAAGAAGAAGAAGAAAGAAAGAAGGGAAAATGTTGGATGTGGAGAGGAAAGGTCTGAATGGAGCGTGGGTGTATGTCGACCACAACAGTAGCAACATAAAGTAAAGGCAAAGAGGAAAGAATGGGTCCGCCAGAAAGAATGTTGAGCTGATAATGGAGAATAAAAATGTAAGTGACCTATTTTAAATTCTAAATTAAAATCTAAGTTAATTTGATAGGTTTAATTATTTTGACAAAGGATTAGCAAGTTGAATTTCACCGTTAACTCAATTAATTTATAATCCATTCATACAGCGTCAGAATTGGACCCAACAATGAACGTCAGAACCATACCGTCAAATGTTGTAATCTGAAGTTGGTTTGGTCAGCACTAGAAGCTACCGGGATTTTTGATAAAATTAAACTAGTGTTTAATTTTATTAAAACAACTCGTTTAATCGACTAAGGGAAACCCAGGTGAGTTAAACTCACTCATCTCTTCCACTTATAATTATTATAAGTCGGGTTTTATTTTTTTTGTATGCCATGTTTACCAATCGTTGGTTCATTTGATTGTTTGGATGTTATTAAATATGGTTATATCAATTATTTAAATTGTACGTTGTTTAATTTAAATGAAAGGACATCTTTATTTTTAACGATGAATTCCAAACCAGGTAACTTACCTTGTTGGTTACGTTTATAATAATATAAACATATCAATTTAAAGTGGATTCTTGAATGGTTGTTATTAGTTAACCGTTATTAGTTAAATTTATTGTTCACCATCATATGCACTGTTTAACCAATATGATTAGATTTTTGATTTGGTTACATTGTTGAATCTAAATTCAACGTTTGTTGTGTTACTAAACAATAGGTAATATTGGTTGAAGAATAAATAGCAGATGGCCAAATATACACTGTTTTATAAAGATTGATTTACCGTCAGGTAAATCGATAGAAGTAAGTTATTAAATTTATTTTATAACAGAATATATAATTGTTAAATATATTATTTTTAAAAAAAAATTAAAAAGGGGAATAAATCAACCACACATATATATATTTGTTTGTTTAACCACCAATCACTATTTTTGTACCGAAATCTGCTGTGTGCGAAGCACGTGCCAATTCTTAATTTTTAAATGATGTATAACATAAAGCTCTTATATTAATAAGATTGATAAGCGAGTTAGCAGGGATTAATGTGTCGACTAGCAACTGAGATAAATTGTTTTATGAAACAATTAAAAGGATATTATATTCAGTTAATTATTATTTTAATAATCAAATGCGATTATTTAAATTAATTGTATTTAGATAAGAAGATGAATCGAGATTTAATTGACAAGTTAATCATGTTTAGAGTTTACCGAGTCAACTGTGTTAACTAAAATGGATTTATTAAATTATTATTTTTATTTAATGGATATATTTAACGGTTAAGTAAACATTTTTATAAATGTTGATTATCATTTGTGTAATAATCAAAGTAGAGATCTTGGGGTTTAAAAGGAATAATGGAAGTGTTATGAAACCATAAGGAACCGTTATAGTAAGTGAAGTCTTTAAGCAAATTATATTGGTAACAAAATAAGTTAAGTTGTTAGTTAAAATTAAATTATTATTGGAATTGTATCTAATTGGATGTTATAAAATCCAAGGTTTGACGAAATTATGGGGACCCAAGTTTTGTTAAGTGTAATGTAAATAGTTTCGACTATTGAGCAAATTTTTAATGTTGAGTATTTTAAATTGGTTTTTGGGTATAGAAAAAGATGAAGGTATAAAATGAAAATCAAACGAGAACTCAAGTTTGAATTAGAGTAGTTGAACGAGTTGAGTTATAAAGATGCAATATAGATTCGCTATAGTATATAAAAGATGATGTTTCGTCAAGATATAATAAGAATGGGATTCGTTTTGATATTGGAAATGGATGTGGGGTTTTGGTATTACAACTGATATCACCTTAAGATAAGAACGTTGTTGATCAAGGTCTGAGAGGTAATTAAATACCCCAACTTGAACAACTTCGGGATTATTGGAGGATGGTATCAACTGTGATGGTAAAGATGTTAGTATAATTTATTTAGGGAAATAATAATGTAACGTTATTTGTAGAATTTGGGAATGGATTCCGAATAAAAGGAAATAAAAAGGGCCTGAGAATGTGAATGGTATTTCCATAATAAAGAAAAGGGATTTGTGAAAATATAACAATATGTTCAAAATAAGATTACGAGATTTGGAAGGAGTTTATTCGAAAGAGGGAAGTGATAATTATGCTGTTAAAATAACGAAACCAAGAAAGATATCGTAATAATTGTTTACGATGATAAGTTGAATAAATTTTCCAAATGATAGATAATAAATGTTTTGAATGATATTAAATGATAGAATCTTAAGATACTTTTTCCAAGGAAAAAATGATTTGAGGATATTAATGTATTAAAACTGATATATTATTTTTAAATGGCCAAGTAATGCTGTATAATAAACCAATTGATCTGTTTTACTTTTATAGTTGTTTATTTTGATAGTTAAATAACCGACTATCAAAATCTGGCCCAACGTTATTGGTACGGAAAGACCGGAATCGAATTTATATTCGGAAACCATTCCGACCAATGGATACGAAAAACGTGGAAGATGCTGATCAAGATGGAGCTATTGAAGACTGTATATCTTCATGAATGGAAGGACTATTGTTGGATTTCTCTAGCTGATCCCTAGAGATATTTTGACAATGACTATGTCAGGATTTAAATCTACGGATTGCAAGGACTACTCGCTACTGATCTATAGGGTGATTCCTATGATGCGGTAGGAGGGTGACTTCGACTCATCCTGTTCCCGGATGACTTGTATGGACGATGTGAACAGTGGCCAGATGTTCCAAAAGTCGATTATAACCTCAAGCCTCATCAACCGGGAAATGACAAAAAAAATCGGGCAGGCAGCATGGCTATGTGAGTCGCACCCATTAGGGTGTATAATCACCTATCTAGAGAATTTCCTTTTACTTATTTAATCTATCGATGCTGTCCCTTCTCGGGAAACGGTGGGTCGCACCCAACCGCTGGTGATATACATTCGATATACTCAAGCGAAATGATTGGTCGGTCATGTGTGGGCCGGGTTGCAAGACATTCTTGTTGAACCCTGTGTATTCGCCTCTAGAGATACACTATCGGTAGTAGGTCCCATACCTTGTCATAGTCGGAATCCAATATCCAATAAACGCCTGCGGTTTTGTTTGTATACTATATATGTGGAGCGTGAGATGCAAATGTTCTGCTAGATTCTATTTACTTGTATTTAGACACTATTATAATATCAGAATAAGATATTGATTTCAAATATTTTGGGTTATCGTAAGGTAAAAACCGTCCGTATTTATGTGTTGATTTGATCTTACGATTATCCTTTTCTTTCAAAAGGATTTTAACTTCAAAATTAAGTTGGATGACGATATAAACTTAGCGAGTTTTTCTCACTCTGGTTCACAAGACTGACCCGGTGTTTGTAATGCTCGGGTTAGCCCGGGTTGTACATGTTCAGGTTATCAAAGATATGAAGAGACGAGCAGGAAAGATTCAGACGTATGATATATTATCTAATATTTATTCCGCTGTGTGATGTATATGAGGACAAATTATTATAATTGTCCCGGTGTATTGATGTACTCTGATGATTGTAAGTCTTTATTTCAAAGCTCTCTATTGAATTTAATTATATTTTGTTCCGCAGCGATGTGAGACTCTGTGTTGTGTTGGTTCCACTTACTCTTCTATTCTAACTTTCTTTCTTACCTCACCCTCTAATATTCTTTCTATTAGTTGGAGTTTTCGATACTTGAGTTTTTGGCACGTGATGTATTTGTTTCAAGATTCGAGTGTCGAAATCTCCTGGTCGCTATAGTTGGTATAAGAGCACTGGTTTAGGAATAACCTTGGCTCTGTTGCGTAACTCGATAGAGCATCGAGATTGAGTTTATATATATGAGAGAGCGTATTTGTAAATTTTACATAAAAATGTTTTGTATTGTGTTGTTTGATCGGTTCAAGTTGAATTGACAAATTGATACAATATTGTTTTGTAAAGAGGGTAAATGAAATAATTTTACCCAAAATATATTTTTATATAAAGGAAATAATTTTATTGGTTTGTTGACTGCTTTGAATAGGAATTCAAACTTGATTTTGAATTTGAATAAGTTTAATATAAAAGAATTTGAAAATGTGAATTTAATATATGAAATTAGATATACCAGGATTCAACTTAAGATAAGTCAAATAAAATAAAATGGTTTGGTCAAATTGATTGTCCATTGTTTGCAGGCTGAAAGATAAATTGGTGGAATACTAAAAGTTCATCAAAAATTAAATAAATTGACAGCAAGGAAATAAATCCTAGTATAATAAATTGGGAAGAAAATCGATTGTGAAATGAAACTGAGTTATTTAACCCTGATGGTTATTTATATTATAAGTGGAGTTAAGTGCAGAATTCTGAAGGATATGGAGATGATTTTGTAACGAACACGAGATTTTCGACTCTGAAAATCGACAAAAACCCAACTTTGACTGTTCAGACATCGAAAATACCGGATCATTAATAGAAAGAAATTAGAGGGTGAGATAGAAAAGATAGAACTAGTAGAATAGAAGAAGAAGATGAAGAACATAACTGAGCATAATCAAAGTAAACACGAATCTCACAGCGGAACGAATAAAATATATTATATAACATAACTTTGAAATACAAAACTGTATTGTATATACATACCATTATCAAAGTACAATACATCATATCACAACGGAAATAATCTCTAAATACTAACGGTGAAGCCTTCTGCTTTTAGCTCCTCCAAGTGTATCTGTAAAAGCCTGAAACACTTGACTGCCCGTACAAATTTGGGCACCCAAGAGTTTAGGGTAAACAACAAAATAAAACTCTGGGTCAGTCATGGGACTGGTGTGAGTAAATTCCAACCATTCGGTTTAACTTTGAAAATCCTTTTGAAACAAAAGGATAATAGTAAGACCAATCCACACATAAACATGGACGGTTTCTACCTTACTATAGCCCAAAATATTTTGATATCAAAATCCAGTGATATTATAATAATGTCTAAATCAAATAAATAACCAAATATTAGAACGCTTGCATCTCACGCTCTACATACATAGTATAAAATCAAAAACCGCAGGGCGCTTATTGGAGATTG
The DNA here is from genome assembly GCA_030737875.1 of Allium sativum. Classification (NCBI taxonomy): domain Eukaryota; kingdom Viridiplantae; phylum Streptophyta; class Magnoliopsida; order Asparagales; family Amaryllidaceae; genus Allium; species Allium sativum. Next base: position 834,269,379 of record CM060910.1, read on the forward strand.
GATTCCAACTATGACAAGGTAAGGGACCACCTACCGATAGTGTATCTCTAGAGGCGAATACACTTGGGTTCAACAAGAACGTCTTGCAACCCGGCCCACACATGACCGACCATTCATTTCGCTTGAGTGTATCGAATGTATATCACCAACGGTTGGACTCAAACCACCGTTCATGAATGGGAAGAATCGATAGAGTAAGAAATAAAAGGAATTTCTCTAGATAGGTGATTATACACCCTAATGGGAGCGACCCACATAGCCATGCTGCCTGCCCGATTTTTGTCATTTCCCGGTTGTGAAGCTTGAGGCTACGTCCATCCTTTAGAACATCTGGCCACCATACACTTTGAATGTCACATCGTCAAACCCATCAAATCACTAGTTAATCTTCTCAAAGATATCACAGGAATAAAAGCTAAGAGAAACGAATTTCTCCGCCACCAGACGTAATACCTTGAAAAGATCGCCTTATGTGACCGTTAGGAATACTCGGTCAGACATTCGTCCATACAAGTTGTCCTGGGACTGGACAAACATAAAACACTATTTTGGGACAGGACGACCCTTGCATTTCACTCCGTCTTCAATTGTCGTCAGCATAATCTATTCGCAGCGCTTATGCCTATACGGAGTGGTTTTAGATAATATATCCAACCGGTCTCTCCGTATTGACAACGATGGTCAAAACACTTTGATAGTCGGTTATTTAACTATCGAAGTAAAATCAAACATCCATTCAATTGTACGACTAAACATCACACAACCACAGGTACTTTTTATTTAACATTCATTTTATTATTCGAATTCCCATATCTTACCAGATATTTCTCAAATCTCGTTTTATCACTTTCACACTTCTTGGAAAATATTCTCAGTTATTATAACTCTTATTCTTATATCTCTTTGGACAACATCGTTGCTTATTACTTTAGAATAAGTGGATTTCAAGCCAAATTGTTTTCACTCCCTATGGAGTAGTGCTATATATAAAAATCACGCTTAAGTTTGGCCAACAACGTTAATTTAACGTTATAGTTCAAAACTTGTCATATGCTGTAATATTCCCCTTATAACTAATCTCGACATAACAGTCACGCTTAAGTTTAGTCAACAACGTTATTTTATCGCTATAGTTCTAGGACTTGTCATACGCTGTAATATTCTCTTTATAACTAATCTTGGCATCCCTTTCCGTTACAAAAATCTTGACATCTCTTTCCGTTACAAAAATCTTGACATCTATTTCCGTTACAAAAATTCTTCACATCTCTTTCCCAACTCAATAACATCTTAAATGTACTCCATTTAAGAAACACTTGCTTTAATTAACATAATTAAATAGTAATTATCATTACTGAAGTAAACAATTTTCTTCATAACATATTAGTTGCCTAAATAAATAATAACTAATTGTGCTCAGTTCAATAATCATTTAAACTTCATTAATTGAAAGGTAATTAATAATAAATCTTATTAATTTTGATCAATTTCTCGCTAAGTCATTAGCATAGATTAATCGAAATCAATTTAAATAATCAATTTCTAATAAAACAGTTGATTTGATCAACTTCAATCCACCAGTTAATTCGTTAACTGATTTAATTACTTCTCCTCGTTTGATTAATATAATCCAATAATATTCTCTAACCGATTTGTATTAAAATAATTATTCAAGATTTACTCGCCGAATAATTAAAGTTTCATAACTTATCAAATGATCGTTTTTATCTACTTTATAAAAACGAACCATAAAATATCAGTTTATAATAGAACGTCTATTATAATTTAAAAATTCGCTTTAATTATAAAAATATAATTCTTATAACCAATTTCGTTGATCCGCCTATCGGCAATTCAATTTCTCAACCCAACGATGGATTTATGTCGGTTGCTGCCACTTCCTTAATTAATCGATATCGTTTATTGATTTAATCGAAATAACGTTGAATTTCCATTCAACATGGTTCAACCAGTGCACAAACAGTACATATAAATATTTAGGAATCCGGTTGAATTCCACCAACCGGTTTCCGCATCCACAGATGTTAGTCAAACAATTATCACTGATTCCATACCAGGGAATATTATAATCGATGGAATCAGTATTCAACCGGTGATGTAAACATATGCAACGATATATAATGTTTCAACCAATTAAACCATAATCTGCCTAAACAACCATCACACAGCATTCAACCATTATTTAAAATATAATTAAAATATTTTAAATAAAACAGAGTTAGTGAATTTACTCACCTTTGTGCGTTAACCGTTAAATAACGATTTGCGTCGTTCCTTGCTTCCTTTTACTGACGTTCTCGTCTCAGTAAACAATTTATGACCAACCCGCATGCTCTTCTTTCCACTGTCAGTCCATACACCGCTTGTTCGCTCCCTCGTCTTAGTTTAAAATCGTACCCGAACTTCTTTGCTCTTCGCTTTATTTTGTTCATGGCCTTTATCCGTATGAACAATAACGTGTTTTCCCCTTTCAAGATATCATTTCCAGTACTCTTCCTTTATCGCATAAATACACAATCGTTGCTTTTACCTTGTCGCGATCTTCACCGATTGTTACTAAACCGGTACGCCCTGGCTGTACTGTGCTATAAAGTCAAGAGCAGCTCCATTTCTTTTTATATTAACTAGGCCTCCAACTGTGAGTAAACGGCCCACCATTTCCACACGTTGAACTCAACGCTAAACCCAACACCAAGCTTTAAACCTGTACTCTATTTCTCCTGTCCATTTCACCATCATACATATAGTCCACGGCCATTTTCTACGCTTCCCGTGCAATGTATTAAAACCGCAAGCCCTTCAACGTGTAATCCTATCATCCCAAAGCAAACGTTCCCACCGTATGCACTACACCCACCGTCATTTTCACGTGGAACCATCATCATCCCACTCTCCATGTGAAACCCGTCCTAATTTCTATGCTTCAATCATGTACAGTTCAACACCGTAAGGCCAACCACTCGATTTTGCTTCCTTGTGATATGAACGAGAGTAACATGTCTTCATTTCACAACAAATTGTTTCCGCATCCTACTCCTACTTCTTTCATCACGTTTTATCATTTCAGGCAATAACTCCCTTCACTTCACACATGCACAAGAGCCCTCTTGTACAAATAATATTGCGTCCATGCTCCTCATACAATGCTACCTAACGTACCTGATATATCATCCAAGTCCAAGAATCATGCATGCATGCTAGAACAAGCTTGTAAACTCTAGAATTTCTCAGTTTGCTCCTTCATATTTTCAAGTATACTCCCGTAAACATGCCACACATTTTAACCCTCTCTACGTTTATTATTTTGTCCCCAGTATTCACAAGACCAAGAAGAATGCCTACAGGGAACTTCATGCTCCTCAGAACGAGTAGCTTCCACAAAGAAAACCATGCAACTCTCACGCCCATGTACCACCAAATGAAACCGCAACTCAGCTTCCACCCAGCACCACTTCACTTGTACACTTTTTCTTCCACCCAGGCAACCCGCAAACGTCCTCATCCTTCCATCACATACACTCCTCCGCACCTGAAAAATCAAAACGTGGTGAACTCCTCCCACTTCCCTTTTAGTTAAAACGTGAGCCCCATATAATTCTTCACGCAGAACAACAAAGGCTCGAAGCTTTGAAGGCTCCCGAACTCCATCTACAAAATCGTCCGAACAGTCAAACTTCCCCGCTCGCATGCGTCCGGTTACGCTCCTCCAAGTTCAACGCACGCATGAATATATATATATATGAGACACGATTTCTGGACATATATATATAGTTGCGGTTTTTAATTCTTGCGTCATTCACTTTCATTTTCCTTTTTGCACCCATTAAAACACTTCGGTTTTTAATTTACTGAAACGTAGCACAAAGAACCGCAGCAACCACTGCTTGTATTTATAGTATATAAAACTTGATGGCCAAGTAGTAGCATACCGTTGAATTTTAGGTAGGTGTCAGTATTGATTTGATATATGAGAGAAATTAAATGCTTAAGAAATGGAAAGGACAGGGTTTAAGCAGTGAAGTAAGATTTATATGCATTTTCGACTGAGTTCCAATGCTGCATAGAGTCCATGTGAATAGGCAAGTACTTGCTGTTCCTTTGCAGTGAAGCTTTTAGTCCAAACTCCGGTAGTTGTTTGTGATTTGAATATACGATGGTGCTTGGAAGTAAATGCAGGTTCGTACGCTTTTGAAAATACATGGAAAGAAACAAGACATAGGTATTGTATAAATCTTAGCATGTGAAAAGTATGGCCTCCATGTTCCTATAGAATAAGCCTGTGTTATATCCTATAGGTTACGCGTTGAAATTTTCTGGTCTATGAAGATGGCGATAGCACAGGTAGGCTCATAGGGTATGGTTCAGATATTTAATTTTGACGAAGACAAGAAAGAATAGGGGAGTCATTTCCTTTCTTAGCATTACGTTAGAATAGTGTTATGTCTGCTCAGATTTGAAAACTCATCAAGCCTCCTACGAGAAGTAATAGGTCCAGCGTGAGCAGTAGTGTATAAGATAGGTATGCTAAGTTATTTTATTTTATTCCCCTTTCTTTTCATTTCAAATTTAGATACAAGGCAAGTTATGTACTTATAAATAGATGTTCAGATTGTTGGACAAATACATCTATCGTTTACAAATGTATGATACACGGAACTGAAAGACTAAACGTCCCCACAAAATAGCTAAGTTAAACATTGAACAAGTGAATGTATGGAAAATGTCATTATCAATTTGTATAAAATAACAAGGTGTGACAATCTGTGTTAGGTAGAGTGTTTTAGTACCGTTTGAAATATTTAGTTACCAGGGTGTGTACATTTTATATTTTAAAATTTTAGTCTACCGTGTTATATAAGATTTCATTCATGTCCGAGCCGCTGCAAAAAAAATAAAAATACAGTCGTGTCCAGCGAGGTGCCACGATCCCATAAATATAAAAATATCGGTAGTTTAACTTATATTGTGAAACCCCAAAATACTGGTTAAGGGAGCAAAATACCCCAAATAAAAAGTTTTATATTTAATTAACTAAAAATTACAGTAAAATTCTAAAAATTAAATTATCACTATGTCTCAAAAGAACCTTGTCCAGATTTGTAACCGGTATCCAGTTATATCCAATAAACTGTTATGGTCGATAAACGATTCTATAGCGACTATTTGAAATTTTGATTTGGACATAACTCGCAATCTATAACACAAAATCTTGATTTTTCACTTCTGTTAGAAAAATACAGTTCAACAGATTCCAACGTTTCTTGTTTCGAAGAAATCCGACCAATAACGGATCCTGTACACTCAGTTGAAGTTCGGAACATTAAATTACGAACTGCAGTATCGTTATAAGCTCGATTATATTTTATATATATTTTCATACATTCAACTTCGTTTTAATTAATATATAAATCCACTTATATTGTGAATTCAGTAATTAAACTGATTTAAATATTCAAATACAAACCGATAAAAATGCGGGACATTACATTCCTTCCCCCTTAAAATAATTTCGTCCTCGAAATTGCTAAGAAGTGAAGGTGCTCTAATTCTAACTCCTCACAACCTGCTTGGTTGAAAATTCATACTTCACATCCCCATAACTCAATCCATGGTTGATCTCTCATTAATCCATTCTCAAACCAATCTTTCGCTTTTACTAACCCAAATTTCTATTTCAACTCCAATTACATTTATTGATTTATTTCTCAAAGCAGTTATCTTCATCTCCAAATTCATAATTCGATTCTTATTCTCCAAGAATCAATTCATCTTAATAACTCGAATCTCCAATATTTCTCTTTTACAATTTCCATTCTGGATCGTTCCCAATTCAGTCCAATTTTGCTCATCTTGGTTTAAGTTCCACTTTTCCATTTTATTTTCATAAGTTAAATCGTTATTTCAGAATTCAAATTCCAGAGATTTATTTCAAATCAATTTGAAATCATATATAATTCAAAAACATTTGAATTTCTGGCAACTTGTTTCCTCAAAACAATCCAAAACAAAATCTTTGATAGTAATTTGTCACTTAGAAACTTGAAAATGAACACTGATGATGCGGCCGTCATCATCAGAATTTATTTTCCAGTGGTCAAAGCAAGTTTAATACTATATTACTTTTCAAAATTCATTTGAAAACACTTCCATTTTGAATTTTACTTCAAAATATCTTTCAAAATGCTTGGAAAAACATTTCTACATTCCCAGGATTTAAAATTCCATATTTTTAATCGATCAACACTTTTCAAGTTTCCAGGGTTTTATTTCAATTCTGGTTTTAAATTCAGATTTAGTTCATCTTCTTTTGCATATTATACTTATATAATATTTCGATTGGTTATTTACATAACCAACTCAATTATAATCTCATGCGATTATAATAACAACCAACATATCCAATATACTATAATAATCTCAATATATATACTTCTTTTTTATCAAAGTATATTTCGGGTAAACTTTTTTCCTTTACCCTCTTTCAAAACAATACTATGTCGAATTTCTCTATCCAAGCGTTTATAAATCCCTATCGACCTCGTCAGCTAAACGCGTCGATCTGAAATTTATATACCACTCACCAGATCAATCAACACAATATAAAACGGTTTTTATATTAATTACAAATACGCGCTCATATCTATACACTCAAACTCAATCTAGAGTTTTACTAACTCCATCTCTATTGAGTTACGCCACAGAGCCAAGGTAATCACTTAACCTTCAGCTCTGATACCAACTGTAACGACCACGAGATTTTCGACTCCGAAAATCGACACTAACCCAGCTTTGACTGTTCAGACATCGAAAATACCGGATCATTAATAGAAAGAAATTAGAGGGTGAGATAGAAAAGATAGAACTAGTAGAATAGAAGAAGAAGATGAAGAACATAACTGAGCATAATCAAAGTAAACACGAGTCTCACAGCTGAACGAATAAAATATATTATATAACATAACTTTGAAATACAAAACTGTATTGTATATACATACCATTATCAAAGTACAATACACCATATCACAGCGGAAATAATCTCTAAATACTAATGGTGAAGCCTTCTGCTTTTAGCTCCTCCAAGTGTATCTGTAAAAGCCTGAAACACTTGACTGCCCGTACAAATTTGGGCACCCAAGAGTTTAGGGTAAACAACAAAATAAAACTCTGGGTCAGTCATGGGACTGGTGTGAGTAAATTCCAACCATTCGGTTTAACTTTGAAAATCCTTTTGAAACAAAAGGATAATAGTAAGACCAATCCACACATAAACATGGACGGTTTTTACCTTACTATAGCCCAAAATATTTTGATATCAAAATCCAGTGATATTATAATAATGTCTAAATCAAATAAATAACCAAATAGTAGAACGCTTGCATCTCACGCTCTACATACATAGTATAAAATCAAAAACCGCAGGGCGCTTATTGGAGATTGGATTCCAACTATGACAAGGTATGGGACCACCTGCCGATAGTGTATCTCTAGAGGCGAATACACCTAGGTTCAACAAGAACGTCTTGCAACCCGGCCCACACATGACCGACCACTCATTTCGCTTGAGTGTATCGAATGTATATCACCAACGGTTGGACTTAAACCACCGTTCCCGAATGGGCAGAATCGATAGAGTAAGAAATAAAAGGAATTTCTCTAGATAGGTGATTATACACCCTAATGGGAGCAACCCACATAGCCATGCTGCCTGCCCGATTTTTGTCATTTCCCGGTTGTAACGACCCGGGAAAAGACGACCTTGGTTATCCGATATACAACACCTATCGAACAATCAAAAGTCGAAATTATCGGATAGTCCAAGAAAGAAATTAGAGGGTGAGGATAGATAAGATAGAAAATTAGAACAGAAGAAGAAGAAGAACACAACAACATCAGAGTAACACGAATCTCACAGCGGAACGAATAAAATATAATATACAATATAACTTGAAATCAAAAGCAGTATATGTATACGATACCATTATCAGAGTACAATACTTACAATACAGCGGAATAAACAATAGCTACATAAGTCCTAAAGCCTCCTGCTCCAAGCTCTCCAAGTATATCTGTAAAATCCTGACTACTTGACTGCCCATACAAATTTGGGCACCCAAGAGTTTAGGGAAAACAAACAAAATAAACTCTGGGTCACTCATTGGACTGGTGTGAGTAAACTCAAATCATTTGGTTTAACTTTTCAAAATCCTTTTCAAAAGAAAAGATAATCGTAAGACCAATCCACACATAAATACGGATGGTTTTTACCTTACGATAACCCAAATCATTTTTTTTGAAATCATATCTTATCTGATATTATAATAGTGTCTAATCACAAGTAATTAACAATCTAGCAGAACGCTTGCATCTCACGCTCCACATATATAGTATACAATCGAAAACCGCGAGCGCTTATTGGATATTGGATTCCAGCTTGACAAGGTATGGGACCACCTTCCGAACGTGTATCTCTAGAGGCGAATACACTGGGTTCAACAAGAACATCTTGCAACCCGGCCCACACATGACCGACCACTCATTTCGCTTGAGTGTATCGAATGTATATCACCAACGGTTGGGATCAGCAACCGTCTCCCGAAATGGGACAGCATCGATAGATTAAAGAACAAAAGGAATTTCTCTAGATAGGTGATCATACATCCTAATGGGTGCGACCCACATAGCCATGATGCCTGCCCGATTTTTGTCATTTCCCGGTTGATGAGGCTAGAGGTCATAACGTATCTTTTGACAGATCACACCTCCATTACTTTGAATGCCACATCGTCATACCCGCCAAATCACAAATTGATTTCACCAAAAATACCACGGGTATACAGCTAAGAGAAACGAATTCCTCCGCCACCAAACGTATGTACGTTTGAAGAGATCAACTTACGCGATCCTTTGAATATACTCTGTCAGACATTCGTCCATTCACGTTTGTCCTGGGACTGGACAAACCGAAGGCACTATTCTGTAAATAGGATAGCCCTTGCATAACTCCGTCTTCAATATATTCATCATACTTGATTCGCAACGCTTATGCCAATACGGAGTGGTTCTCTGGATAATAATCCAACCGGTCTCGCCATATTAACAACGTAAAATGGTCAAAAACTTGGATAGTCGGTGATTTAACTATCAAATGAAAACATGTTTGTGTGCAAACAACGATATTATTTCCAGATGGAAATTCTATCGATCAATCATCATTCATCATCAAATTATCATAAATATACCCTTTTCCTTATTCTTGTTTTCCTATATTTCTTATTTACTATATTTAGAAAATATACGTTATTAACAATGGGAAACAATTCCATTTCTCATTTTCTATATTCAGAAAACATTTCTGATTTTTCATTTGGAAGACATTTCCAAATCTCCTTCATTGGGTTTAAACTGATGTTTGAATAAACATCGCTATGCCAACACCAACCATTTCGCTCATTAACTAAATTCACTTAACCCCTTTCACTCTCGAACCTTATCCACTTCTTAGTTAAAAACGAAGTCAATCAAGTTGGGGTATAATTACCTCTCAGACCTTAACTGAACAACATTTCTAACTTCGAAATAGACAAAGTTCAAACTTCACTCTTTAAGAAACTTCCTTGCGAACTCTCGGATTCTATTTATGAATCCACTTCCTTTACTGAATCATTTGATTATAACTATAAATGTTATAATTCCATGCTTTCAAAATATGTTAACTTAAATATATTTCCATATCTTAATTTGGATAAATAAACAACCAACTACTTTATTAACAGATAATTAAAACTTGATTTGAAATGGAAAGTAAACATTACTTCCCTTGATTCGATATAATCAAATTTCCATGTATGATTCACTCTCGAATAATCACTATCCGATAATTCTCTTTCGAATAAACTATATTCGATTCCCCTATTCGAATAACTAATATTCGATAATCCTTTTCTTCGAATAACTAATATTCGAAAATCTCACTTCGAATAAACCATATTCGATAATTCTCTCCTTCGAATAACTATATTTGATTTAACACACTTCGAACGAACTATATTCGATTACTCTTCTCGAATAAACTATATTCGATAACTCTACTTCGAATAGGTGGTATTCGATTAATTCCCTTTTTGACTAACCCTACTTAATTTACTAATACTCGACTAACTCGACTTAATTAACTTCTATTGATTAATTACTATTTGATTTAACACCATTTGCTTGATTCTAGATCGCAGCGATCACAATGGTTACGCCTGATTCCCCCAGGAAACATCCGACCGCCGTAGGCTATCTGCAGCCCTGCGAATTACGCTAGCAGTCGTGCTAAATGGAAATTCATCCTTAAATAACTTTGTCTATTTTTAACTCTATCTCGAATAATTAGATTCGATCAATTCTAATTGAATAACTAATATTCAATTAACCCTTATTCGATTACTATATTTGAATATCTCTAGTTCGATTTGACTCCAAACGATTAACTCTAACTGAATAACTCTAACTGGTTAATTCTAACTGAATAACTCTAACTGGTTAACTCTAACTAACTAACTCTAACTGTTTAACTTTACGGTTTAACTCTGACAGTTTAACTTCAACGGTTTAACTCTAACAGTTTAACTCCAACTGTTTAACTCTAACAGTTTAACTCCAAATGTTTAACTCTAACAGTTTAACTCCAACGGTTTAACTCTAACAGTTTAACTCCAACGGTTTAACTCTAGTTGATTAACTCTTTTGAATTAATCCCTTTGACTTTTCTCTTTTGAATAATTCCTTTGGAATAATTCCTTTGAATTACCTCCCTTGAATAGATTCTTTTTCTATTCGTTTACTCAACAAATAACTATTCTCTTTTCGCTTCTATTTATTTAACAAATAAATATTCTCTTTAACTTTTCTATTTATTCAACAAATAAATATTTCTTTTAACTTTTCTATTTATTTAACAAACAAGTACTTCTTTCAACTTTTCTTTATTCCCTACATGAATATTCCCTTTACAATTCCATTTGTAAATACTTTTACGAGTGTTTCCCTTTTTATTTCTATTTGTAATCGTTTCACAAATATTTCCCTTCTATTTGATTTCACCAATATTTCCCCTTCTATTTGATTTCACGAATATTTGTTTTTTTACAAATGCTTTGATTCTATAATCATTTTCTCTCATGAAATTCTCTTCCTTTTATATATAAAATCTATTGATTTTATATAAATAATTTATTTTCAAAATAAACTTTGAAAATACCTTTTCACTTTCTAGTATCACTTATGGTATAAAAATACCAAATCAAAAGGTTCAATCATCATCCAAACACACAGGTTCAACAACAGATGGTATAACACATCATATATCAGAATATATGAAAAACGGTAAATAAATGTTGAGGAATCCAGTTGGATACCTCCGACCTGTTTCCCTGCATCCACAGATGTTACACAATATAATTCACATCAATTTCATTTCAATATGAGGTATTCTGATAAACAAAATCAACATCGGTTAACGATATATATAACTATATCGGTATTTTCAACCAGTTGACTAGCAGTTCAACCAAACGATCAACACTCAGCAATTCAACCAATATTTATCAGTTCTAAAAATACTTTATAAAAATATAAAGTGTTCAGAGTTAGTGAGATTTACTCACCTTGGACGGTTTATCGTTGAATAACGATAATAGGTCATTGATTTGGTTCAGACGTTAAATTTCACCATAAATCCAAACGAGCTCCAATCCACTTGCGGTCAGTTCCTTTGCGTAGTGCTCGTCCATACGATCCCAACGGATCCTGTTTCGTTAATGTACGCAAAAGTTATGCTATTTACAATATTTACCTAATTTAAATGAATATATATTTAATTAAATTAATTAAATTATTTTTATCTTAATTAATTTCTAATTGCGTTATTAGCCAAATTACCTTCCCTGCCCTTCTAAAAAAATCCAACTTTCCCATCTCTAGCCATATCCAAATTTTTTTTTTTAAATTGAAAAACCATTTTAATATTAATTAAATTTAATTTTCAAATAAAATATTTAAAAATATTCATTTAATTATAACTTAAAAATTTTAACCCGGATCAAAAATCTGCTTCCACTCATTTTAAAGTATTTTTCGATAAGAATCCAACGGTCCTTGTTTCGTGGAAATCCGACTTATTTTGAAAAAATTATAAGCTTTTAAATTTTAAAGTTAAAAATTACGAAAATGCCCCTGGTTTGTTTTAAATTCAAATTAAATTCAAATTAAATTTAAAATTTAAAATTTAAATTAGTCATCCCATTCGTCGGATCAGTTAGGGATAGCCAGGGAGAGCAGGAAACTATATTTTCCAAACTCAAGCCTTAGACACTATCCTCTCTGTCACCCTTAGAATGTTCCGATATTTATTTTTACAAATTCTATTTTAATTATTATATATATATATTACAAAAATAAATAAATAAATAAATATTATTTAAAAACTTACCCCGTGAAGCCCAAGCCTATACCTAAGAGTCCCTAGCTCCCCGTCTTGCCCTCCTTTCTCCCTTCCTTCCTTTTCCCTATTTTCTATTATTTTATTATTATTTCTGCCATTGCCAAAGCTTGAAAGAGGAGGAGGAGGAGTGAGTTTAAAATGAAGGGGGGGCTATTTATAGCCGAAGGAGTCACATGGATTGCTGAGGTGGCGCGAATCCAACGGTCGAAAATGGATGGCTAGGATTAATCCCTAAATTAATTAAATTATAAATAAATTTAATAATTTCTGAATCGTAAAGTGTGTTTTCTCAACCCTATTCGGACGTTAATTTGACTTACTTATTGATACCTTATCCGAAATCTTTTTCAACCATGTTGTTCAATTTTTCTTGCTCTTCAATACTATATAAAAATATATCAATTTTGAATTTTTTTGAACTTTCAAATAATTTAAATTCAAATTCAAAATAGTGTTTTGTGTTAGTTTCAACACCTTCCGGTCTCATGTTGGAGTATCAAACGATAACGGTTTTCAGAAATTCTTCCACCATCTAGTCCGGTTTTTAACGTACTTCAATCCTAATCAAAAATCGGAGTTCGTTTAGATTTTCAAATAATTTATTTAAATTTTGTTTCCTTAATAACTTTCTATATCCGTTATAGGATTTTCCCAGATTTCATATATAGCTAATATCCTATGTTCAGAATTTTCCTGGATAGGTCTCAGGTTCCAGTTTTGCCGTTAGCATTAGCAAATTCCAATTACCGTCAAAATTTAGTTCAAATTTTGGCCTTTTATTTTTTCTTTTCCACATACGGATACCATTTTTGACGTAACTTGGTTGGTTACCTAATTTCATCATTTCGGATTTAATGAAACTGATTTCATCGAAATCCGAGTTCGTTAGCTACTACTTCCTTTGTAAACGTACTATTTTAAATTAAAAATTTATCCTTTTATACTGCCAGTTCACATTATATTGCAGATCCACTAAATTTCTACCATTTCGGAATAAAATAAAATATTCAAAATTATTGAAATTAAACCATTTAAAATTCCAAAACAATAAAAACATTTTTAAATATTAAACTAAATGGTAAAAAAATCTGGGCCATTACATTCTTTCCCCCTTAAAATAATTTCGTCCTCGAAATTGCTAAGATAGAAAAATGAACTTTATAACTAGGTTAAAATTATTTGGTTACTCTGATTTCACTAAACCAATCTATTCTAATTAATTTATTAATTTATTTCTATAAACGAAAATTTTCAAAAATTCTGGAAATTTTCTAACACTCGAAATTTCTGAAAAATTTCGCCAGCACATCCTTTGTACTGGTCAATAGCTCAAACTCCAACTCGCCTCCCTAGGCCTTCTTCAACCCAAAAGAAAATCAAACAGTCAAGTGGCTTGCCTAACAGGTTCATAAATCTCATCAAACTCATATGAATATATACGTGTACCTTTTTGTCGACATTCAATTCTGCTATCAATTTAGCATGTACCACTATCATCCCAATCAAACTCCCAATCACTTTTATCTTCAACATGACCATCCGCTTATAACCAAGCCAAATTTCAATCAAACTGCAATTCCAATCTCAATTCAAATTTCTTGCTCGACCATCCATTTCTATCCCAGATTATCTCTAATCTAGTCCAATTCTACTTGATACCATTCTATTTCAATTCAACTCAATTTCCACTGAACTGCCTTCAATTCAATTTCAAATTTTCTTTCACAAATTTCTATTTAATTTGTGTTTATTTCAATAATCTGTACCTGGGAGTTTCAAATAGCTTTGCCTTTTCCAAAAATCAAATATCCCTTTGGAATATCAAAACAACTCGGTTTCTCAAAACAATTCAAAAACAAAATCTTTGGTAGTAATCCGTCACTTACAAACTCGAAAATGAGCACCGATGATGTCCGGATCAACATCGGAATTTATTTTCCAGCTATCGAAGTGAGTTCAATACTATAGCACTTTCAAAACCCATTTTTAAACATTTTTATTTTGAAATTCATTTCAAAATATCCCTTTTCAATGCTTGTAACAAATTTAAAATCTCCCAGGATTTTAAAATTCACATATATTCAATTTAATTCCATTTACAACGCTTATTCAAATTTTAGCAATTTTAATTCTAATTCTGAACATAAATTCAGATTTAATTCATCTGATTTCATATATTTCACTTATATGAATTTTGATTTGTTATTTACATAATCATTTCACATTTTATAATCTTATTCGATTATAATCACAACCAACAAATTCAATATACTATAATAATTTCAAATATCTATACTTTGCTTATATCAAAATATAATTTGGGTAAAATTATTTCATTTACCCTTTTTTCAAAACATATCGTGTCGACCCATCGTATTCAAGTGTTTATAAACTCCTATCGATACAGTGGATCAAACTGATCGACTAGAACTCATAAATGACTCAACCAATAAATATCCACGGTATAAAATCATTTTATATAAAATAACAAATACGTTCACTCTTATATATACACTCAAACTCAGTCTAGGGCATTACTAACCCCATCTCTACTGAGTCACGCCACAGAGCCAAGGTAAATCACCTAACCTTCAGCTCTGATACCACTGTAACGACCCGGGGATTTCAGCGACCTTGGTTATCGTAATAAACTTAATGACGACTAACCAAACATCACAAAAACCCGGATAGTCCAAGAAAGAAATTAGAGGGTGAGGATAAATAAGATAGAAAATTAGAACAGAAGAAGAAGAAGAACACAACAACATCAGAGTAACACGAATCTCACAGCGGAGCGAATAAAATATAATATACAATATAACTTGAAATCAAAAGCAGTATATGTATACGATACCATTATCAGAGTACAATACTTACAATACAGTGGAATAAACAATAGCTACATAAGTCCTGAAGCCTCCTACTCCAAGCTCTCCAAGTATATCTGTAAAATCCTGACTACTTGACTGCCCATACAAATTTGGGCACCCAAGAGTTTAGGGAAAACAAACAAAATAAACTCTGGGTCAGTCATAGGACTGGTGTGAGTAAACTCAAATCATTTGGTTTAACTTTTCAAAATCCTTTTCAAAAGAAAAGATAATCGTAAGACCAATCCACACATAAATTCGGATGGTTTTTACCTTACGATAACCCAAATCATTTTTTTTGAAATCATATCTTATCTGATATTATAATAGTGTCTAATCACAAGTAATTATAAATCTAGCAGAACGCTTGCATCTCACGCTCCACATATATAGTATACAATCGAAAACTGCGAGCGCTTATTGGATATTGGATTCCAACTTGACAAGGTATGGGACCACCTTCCGAACGTGTATCTCTAGAGGCGAATACACTGGGTTCAACAAGAACATCTTGCAACCCGGCCCACACATGACCGACCACTCATTTCGCTTGAGTGTATCGAATGTATATCACCAACGGTTGGGATCAGCAACCGTCTCCCGAAATGGGACAGCATCGATAGATTAAAGAACAAAAGGAATTTCTCTAGATAGGTGATCATACATCCTAATGGGTGCGACCCACATAGCCATGCTGCCTGCCCGATTTTTGTCATTTCCCGGTTGATGAGGCTAGAGGTCATAACGTATCTTTTGAAAGATCACACCTCCATTACTTTGAATGCCACATCGTCATACCCGCCAAATCACAAATTGATTTCACCAAAAATACCACGGGTATACAGCTAAGAGAAACGAATTCTTCCGCCACCAAACGTAAGTACGTTTGAAGAGATCAACTTACGCGATCCTTTGAATATACTCTGTCAGACATTCGTCCATTCACGTTTGTCCTGGGACTGGACAAACCGAAGGCACTATTCTGTAAATAGGATAGCCCTTGCATAACTCCGTCTTCAATGTATTCATCATACTTGATTCGTAACGCTTATGCCAATACGGAGTGGTTCTCTGGATAATAATCCAACCGGTCTCGCCATATTAACAACGTAAAATGGTCAAAAACTTTGATAGTCGGTGATTTAACTATCAAATGAAAACATGTTTGTGTGCAAACAACGATATTATTTCCAGATGGAAATTCTATCGATCAATCATCATTCATCATCAAATTATCATAAATTTACCCTTTTCCTTATTCTTGTTTTCCTATATTTCTTATTTACTATATTTAGAAAATATACGTTATTAACAATGGGAAAAAACTCCATTTCTCATTTTCTATATTCAGAAAACATTTCTGATTTTTCATTTGGAAGACATTTCCAAATCTCCTTCATTGGGTTTAAACTGATGTTTGAATAAACATCGCTATGCCTACACCAACCATTTCGCTCATTAACTAAATTCACTTAACCCCTTTCACTCTCGAACCTTATCCACTTCTTAGTTAAAAACGAAGTCAATCAAGTTGGGGTATAATTACCTCTCAGACCTTAACTGAACAACATTTCTAACTTCGAAATAGACAAAGTTCAAACTTCACTCTTTAAGAAACTTCCTTGCGAACTCTCGGATTCTATTTATGAATCCACTTCCTTTACTGAATCATTTGATTATAACTATAAATGTTATAATTCCATGCTTTCAAAATATGTTAACTTAAATATATTTCCATATCTTAATTTGGATAAATAAACAACCAACTACTTTATTAACAGATAATTAAAACTTGATTTGAAATGGAAAGTAAACATTACTTCCCTTGATTCGATATAATCGAATTTCCATGTATGATTCACTCTCGAATAATCACTATCCGATAATTCTCTTTCGAATAAACTATATTCAATTCCCCTATTCGAATAACTAATATTCGATAATCCTTTTCTTCGAATAACTAATATTCGAAAATCTCACTTCGAATAAACCATATTCGATAATTCTCTCGTTCGAATAACTATATTTGATTTAACACACTTCGAACGAACTATATTCGATTACTCTTCTCGAATAAACTATATTCGATAACTCTACTTCGAATAGGTGGTATTCGATTAATTCCCTTTTTGACTAACCCTACTTAATTTACTAATACTCGACTAACTCGACTTAATTAACTTCTATTGATTAATTACTATTTGATTTAACACCATTTGCTTGATTCTAGATCGCAGCGATCACAATGGTTATGCCTGATTCCCCCAGGAAACATCCGACCGCCGTAGGCTATCTGCAGCCCTGCGAATTACGCTAGCAGTCGTGCTAAATGGAAATTCATCCTTAAATAACTTTGTCTATTTTTAACTCTATCTCGAATAATTAGATTCGATCAATTCTAATTGAATAACTAATATTCAATTAACCCTTATTCGATTACTATATCTGAATATCTCTAGTTCGATTTGACTCAAAACGATTAACTCTAACTGATTAACTCTAACTAGTTAATTCTAACTGAATAACTCTAACTGGTTAACTCTAACTAACTAACTCTAACTGTTTAACTTTACGGTTTAACTCTGACAGTTTAACTTCAACGGTTTAACTCTAACAGTTTAACTCCAACTGTTTAACTCTAACAGTTTAACTCCAACTGTTTAACTCTAACAGTTTAACTCCAACGGTTTAACTCTAACAGTTTAACTCCAACGGTTTAACTCTAGTTGATTAACTCTTTTGAATTAATCCCTTTGACTTTTCTCTTTTGAATAATTCCTTTGGAATAATTCCTTTGAATTACCTCCCATGAATAGATTCTTTTTCTATTCGTTTACTCAACAAATAACTATTCTCTTTTCGCTTCTATTTATTTAACAAATAAATATTCCCTTTAACTTTTCTATTTATTCAACAAATAAATATTTCTTTTAACTTTTCTATTTTTTTAACAAATAAGTACTTCTTTCAACTTTTCTTTATTCCCTACATGAATATTCCCTTTACAATTCCATTTGTAAATACTTTTACGAATGTTTCCCTTTTTATTTCTATTTGTAATCGTTTCACAAATATTTCCCTTCTATTTGATTTCACCAATATTTCCCCTTCTATTTGATTTCACCAATATTTGTTTTTTTTTTACAAATGCTTTGATTCTATAATCATTTTCTCTCATGAAATTCTCTTCCTTTTATATATAAAATCTATTGATTTTATATAAATAATTTATTTTCAAAATAAACTTTGAAAATCCCTTTTCACTTTCTAGTATCACTTATGGTATAAAAATACCAAATCAAAAGGTTCAATCATCATCCAAACACACAGGTTCAACAACAGATGATATAACACATCATATATCAGAATATATGAAAAACAGTAAATAAATGTTGAGGAATCCAGTTGGATTCCTCCGACCTGTTTCCCTACATCCACAGATGTTACACAATATAATTCACATCAATTTCATTTCAATATGAGGTATTCTGATAAACAAAATCAACATCGGTTAACGATATATATAACTATATCGGTATTTTCAACCAGCTGACTAGCAGTTCAACCAAACAATCAACACTCAGCAATTCAACCAATATTTATCAGTTCTAAAAATACTTTATAAAAATATAAAGTGTTCAGAGTTAGTGAGATTTACTCACCTTGGACGGTTTATCGTTGAATAACGATAATCGGTCATTGATTTGGTTCAGACGTTAAATTTCACCATAAATCCAAACGAGCTCCAATCCACTTGCGGTCAGTTCCCTTGTGTAGTGCTCGTCCATACGATCCCAACGGATCCTGTTTCGTTAAATTTCGTTAATGTATGCAAAAGTTATGCTATTCACAATATTTACCTAATTTAAATGAATATATATTTAATTAAATTAATTAAATTATTTTTATCTTAATTAATTTCTAATTGCGTTATTAGCCAAATTACTTTCCCTGCCCTTCTAAAAAATCCTACTTTCCCATCTCTAGCCATATCCAATTTTTTTTTTAAAATTGAAAAACCATTTTAATATTAATTAAATGTAATTTTCAAATAAAATATTTAAAAATATTCATTTAATTATAACTTAAAAATTTTAACCCGGATAAAAAATCTGCTTTCACTCATTTTAAAGTATTTTTCGATAAGAATCCAACGGTCCTTGTTTCGTGGAAATCCGACTTGTTTTGAAAAAATTATAAGCTTTTAAAGTTTAAAGTTAAAAATTACGAAAATACCCCTGGTTTGTTTTAAATTCAAATTAAATTCAAATTAAATTTAAAATTTAAATTTAAAATTAGTCATCCCATTCGTCGGATCAGTTAGGGATAGCCAAGGAGAGCAGGAAACTATATTTTCCAAACTCAAGCCTTAGACACTATCCTCTCTGTCACCCTTAGAATGTTCCGATATTTATTTTTACAAATTCTATTTTAATTATTATATATATATATATTACAAAAATAAATAAATAAATAAATATTATTTAAAAACTTACCCCGTGAAGCCCAAGCCTCTACCAAAGAGTCCCTAGCTCCCCGTCTTGCCCTCCTTTCTCCCTTCCTTCCTTTTCCCTATTTTCTATTATTTTATTATTATTTCTACCATTGCCAAAGCTTGAAAGAGGAGGAGGAGGAGTGAGTTTAAAATGAAGGGGGGGGGGGGCTATTTATAGCCGAAGGAGTCACATGGATTGCTGAGGTGGCGCGAATCCAACGGTCGAAAATGGATGGCTAGGATTAATCCCTAAATTAATTAAATTATAAATAAATTTAATAATTTATGAATAGTAAAGTGTGTTTTCTCAACCCTATTCGGACGTTAATTTGACTTACTTATTGATACCTTATCCGAAATCTTTTTCAACCATGTTGTTCAGTTTTTCTTGCTCTTCAATACTATATAAAAATATATCAATTTTGAATTTTTTTGAACTTTCAAATAATTTAAATTCAAATTCAAAATAGTGTTTTGTGTTAGTTTCAACACCTTCCGGTCTCATGTTGGAGTATCAAACGATAACGGTTTTCAGAAATTCTTCCACCATCTGGTCCGGTTTTTAACGTACTTCAATCCTAATCAAAAATCGGAGTTCGTTTAGATTTTCAAATAATTTATTTAAATTTTGTTTCCTTAATAACTTTCTATATCCGTTATAGGATTTTCCCAGATTTCATATATAGCTAATATCCTATGTTCAGAATTTTCCTGGATAGGTCTCAGGTTCCAGTTTTGCCGTTAGCATTAGCAAATTCCAATTACCGTCAAAATTTAGTTCAAATTTTGGCCTTTTATTTTTTCTTTTCCACATACGGATACCATTTTTGACGTAACTTGGTTGGTTACCTAATTTCATCATTTCGGATTTAATGAAACTGATTTCATCGAAATCCGAGTTCGTTAGCTACTACTTCCTTTGTAAACGTACTATTTTAAATTAAAAATTTATCCTTTTATACTGCCAGTTCACATTATATTGCAGATCCACTAAATTTCTACCATTTCGGAATAAAATAAAATATTCAAAATTATTGAAATTAAACCATTTAAAATTCCAAAACAATAAAAACATTTTTAAATATTAAACTAAATGGTAAAAAAATCTGGGCCATTACATCGGTTGTGAAGCTTGAGGCTACGTCTATCCTTTAGAACATCTGGCCACCATACACTTTGAATGTCACATCGTCAAACCCATCAAATCACTAGTTAATCTTCTCAAAGATATCACAGGTATAAAAGCTAAGAGAAACGAATTTCTCCGCCACTAGACGTAATACCTTGAAAAGATCGCCTTATGTGACCGTTAGGAATACTCGGTCAGACATTTGTCCATACAAGTTGTCCTGGGACTGGACAAACATAAAACACAATTCTGGGACAGGACGACCCTTGCATTTCACTCCGTCTTCAATTGTCGTCAGCATAATCTATTCGCAGCGCTAATGCCTATACGGAGTGGTTTTAGATAATATATCCAACCGATCTCTCCGTATTGACAACGATGGTCAAAACACTTTGATAGTCGGTTATTTAACTATCGAAGTAAAATCAAACATCCATTCAATTGTACGACTAAACATCACACAACCACAGGTACTTTTTATTTAACATTCATTTTATTATTCGAATTCCCATATCTTACCAGATATTTCTCAAATCTCATTTTATCACTTTCACACTTCTTGGAAAATATTCTCAGTTATTATAACTCTTATTCTTATATCTCTTTGGACAACATCGTTGCTTATTACTTTAGAATAAGTGGATTTCAAGCCAAATTGTTTTCACTCCCTAGGGAGTAGTGCTATATATAAAAATCACGCTTAAGTTTGGCCAACAACGTTAATTTAACGTTATAGTTCAAAACTGGTCATACGCTGTAATATTCCCCTTATAACTAATCTCGACATAACAGTCACGCTTAAGTTTAGTCAACAGCGTTATTTTATCGCTATAGTTCTAGGACTTGTCATACGCTGTAATATTCTCTTTATAACTAATCTTGGCATCCCTTTCCGTTACATAAATCTTGACATCTCTTTCCGTTACAAAAATCTTGGCATCTCTTTCCGTTACAAAAATTCTTTACATCTCTTTCCCAACTCAATAACATCTTAAATGTACTCCATTTAAGAAACACTTGCTTTAATTAACATAATTAAATAGTAATTATCATTACTGAAGTAAACAATTTTCTTCATAACATATTAGTTGCCTAAATAAATAATAACTAATTGTGCTCAGTTCAATAATCATTTAAACTTCATTAATTGAAAGGTAATTAATAATAAATCTTATTAATTTTGATCAATTTCTCGCTAAGTCATTAGCATAGATTAATCGAAATCAATTTAAATAATCAATTTCTAATAAAACAGTTGATTTGATCAACTTCAATCCACCAGTTAATTCGTTAACTGATTTAATTACTTCTCCTCGTTTGATTAATATAATCCAATAATATTCTCTAACCGATTTGTATTAAAATAATTATTCAAGATTTACTCGCCGAATAATTAAAGTTTCATAACTTATCAAATGATCGTTTTTATCTACTTTATAAAAACGAACCATAAAATATCAGTTTATAATAGAACGTCTATTATAATTTAAAAATTCGCTTTAATTATAAAAATATAATTCTTATAACCAATTTCGTTGATCCGCCTATCGGCAATTCAATTTCTCAACCCAACGATGGATTTATGTCGGTTGCTGCCGCTTCCTTAATTAATCGATATCGTTTATTGATTTAATCGAAATAACGTTGAATTTCCATTCAACATGGTTCAACCAGTGCACAAACAGTACATATAAATATTTAGGAATCCGGTTGAATTCCACCAACCGGTTTCCGCATCCACAGATGTTAGTCAAACAATTATCACTGATTCCATACCAGGGAATATTATAATCGATGGAATCAGTATTAACCGGTGATGTAGACATATGCAACGATATATAATGTTTCAACCAATTAAACCATAATCTGCCTAAACAACCATCACACAGCATTCAGCCATTATTTAAAATATAATTAAAATATTTTAAATAAAACAGAGTTAGTGAATTTACTCACCTTTGCGCGTTAACCGTTAAATAACGATTTGCGTCGTTCCTTGCTTCCTTTTACTGACGTTCTCGTCTCAGTAAACAATTTATGACCAACCCGCATGCTCTTCTTTCCACTGTCAGTCCATACACCGCTTGTTCGCTCCCTCGTCTTAGTTTAAAACCGTACCCAAACTTCTTTGCTCTTCGCTTTATTTTGTTCATGGCCTTTATCCGTATGAACAATAACATGTTTTTCCCCTTTCAAGATATCATTTCCAGTACTCTTCCTTTATCTCATAAATACACAATCGTTGCTTTTACCTTGTCGCGATCTTCACCGATTGTTACTAAACCGGTACGCCCTGGCTGTACTGTGCTATAAAGTCAAGAGCAGCTCCATTTCTTTTTATATTAACTGGGCCTCCAACTGTGAGTAAACGGCCCACCATTTCCACACGTTGAACTCAACGCTAAACCCAACACCAAGCTTTAAACTTGTACTCTATTTCTCCTGTCCATTTCACCATCATATATATAGTCCACAGCCATTTTCTACGCTTCCCGTGCAATGTATTAAAACCGCAAGCCCTTCAACGTGTAATCCTATCATCCCAAAGCAAACGTTCCCACCGTATGCACTACACCCACCGTCATTTTCACGTGGAACCATCATCATCCCACTCTCCATGTGAAACCCGTCCTAATTTCCATGCTTCACTCATGTATAGTTCAACACCGTAAGGCCAACCACTCGATTTTGCTTCCTTGTGATATGAACGAGAGTAACATGTCTTCCTTTCACAACAAATTGTTTCCGCATCCTACTCCTACTTCTTTCATCACGTTTTATCATTTCAGGCAATAACTCCCTTCACTTCACACATGCACAAGAGCCCTCTTGTACAAATAATATTGCGTCCATGCTCCTCATACAATGCTACCTAACGTACCTGATATATTACCCAAGTCCAAGAATCATGCATGCATGATAGAACAAGCTTGTAAACTCTAGAATTTCTCAGTTTGCTCATTCATATTTTCAAGTATACTCCCGTGAACATGCCACACATTTTAACCCTCTCTACGTTTATTATTTTGTCCCCAGTATTCACGAGACCAAGAAGAATGCCTACAGGGAACTTCATGCTCCTGAGAACGAGTAGCTTCCACAAAGAAAACCATGCAACTCTCACGCCCATGTACCACCAAATGAAACCGCAACTCAGCTTCCACCCAGCGCCACTTCACTTGTGCACTTTTTCTACCACCTAGGCAACCCGCAAACGTCCTCATCCTTCCATCACATACACTCCTCCGCACCTGAAAAATCAAAACGTGGTGAACTCCTCCTACTTCCCTTTTAGTTAAAACGTGAGCCCCATATAATTCTTCACGCAGAACAACAAAGGCTCGAAGCTTTGAAGGCTCCCGAACTCCATCTACAAAATCGTCCGAACAGTCAAACTTCCCCGCTCGCATGCGTCCGGTTACGCTCCTCCAAGTTCAACGCACGCATGAATATATATATGAGACACGATTTCTGGACATATATATATAGTTGCGGTTTTTAATTCTTGCGTCATTCACTTTCATTTTCCTTTTTGCACCCATTAAAACACTTCGGTTTTTAATTTACTGAAACGTAGCACAAAGAACCGCAGCAACCACTGCTTGTATTTATAGTATATAAAACTTGATGGCCAAGTAGTAGCATACCGTAGAATTTTAGGTAGGTGTCAGTATTGATTTGATATATGAGAGAAATTAAATGCTTAAGAAATGGAAAGGACAGGGTTTAAGCAGCGAAGTAAGATTTATATGCATTTTCGACTGAGTTCCAATGCTGCATAGAGTCCATGTGAATAGGCAAGTACTTGCTGTTCCTTTGCAGTGAAGCTTTTAGTCCAAACTCCGGTAGTTGTTTGTGATTTGAATATACGATGGTGCTTGGAAGTAAATGCAGGTTCGTACGCTTTTGAAAATACATGGAAAGAAACAAGACATAGGTATTGTATAAATCTTAGCATGTTAAAAGTATGGCCTCCATGTTCCTATAGAATAAGCCTGTGTTATATCCTATAGGTTAGGCGTTGAAATTTTCTGGTCTATGAAGATGGCGATAGCACAGGTAGGCTCATAGGGTATGGTTCAGATATTTAATTTTGACGAAGACAAGAAAGAATAGGGGAGTCATTTCCTTTCTTAGCCTTACGTTAGAATAGTGTTATGTCTGCTCAGATTTGAAAACTCATCAAGCCTCCTACGAGAAGTAATAGGTCCAGCGTGAGCAGTAGTGTATAAGATAGGTATGCTAAGTTATTTTATTTTATTCCCCTTTCTTTTCATTTCAAATTTTGATACAAGGCAAGTTATGAACTTATAAATAGATGTTCATATTGTTGGACAAATACATCCATCGTTTACAAATGTATGATACACGGAACTGAAAGACTAAACGTCCCCACAAAATAGCTAAGTTAAACATTGAACAAGTGAATGTATGGAAAATGTCATTATCAATTTGTATAAAATAACAAGGTGTGACAATCTGTGTTAAGTAGAGTGTTTTAGTACCGTTTGAAATATTTTGTTACCAGGGTGTGTACATTTTATATTTTAAAATTTTAGTCTACCGTGTTATATAAGATTTCGTTCATGTTCGAGCCGCTGCAGACAGAAATAAAAATACAGTCGTGTCAGGCGAGGTTGCACGATCCCATAAATATAAAAATATCGATAGTTTAACTTATATTGTGAAACCACAAAATACTGGTTAAGGGTGCAAAATACCCCAAATAAAAAGTTTTATATTTAATTAACTAAAAATTACAGTAAAATTCTAAAAATTAAATTATCACTATGTCTCAAAAGAACCTTGTCCAGATTTGTAACCGGTATCCAGTTATATCCAATAAACTGTTATGGTCGATAACGATTCTATAGCGACTATTTGAAATTTTGATTTGGACATAACTCGCAATCTATAACACAAAATCTCGATTTTTCACTTCTGTTAGAAAAATACAGTTCAACAGATTCCAACGTTTCTTGTTTCGAAGAAATTCGACTAATAACGGATCCTGTACACTCAGTTGAAGTTCGGAACATTAAATTATGAACTGCAGTATCGTTATAAGCTCGATTATATTTTTTATATATTTTCATACATTCAACTTCGTTTTAATTAATATATAAATCTACTTATATTGTGAATTCAGTACTTAAACTGATTTAAATATTCAAATACAAACCGATAAAAATGTGGGACATTACAGATTTGGTTATACAGATTAGAAGTACAGATTGTAAAACGAAGAGCAATTACTTGGTATGCTTCGAAATTGGAATCGAGTTGCCCGACAAATAGGTGGACCTTAATATATTGATTGGATGGTTGAATTTATGCTCCTGAATTGGATAGCCGCTTGGCTTGATTTTCATTTGATCAATATGAGGCCCTGAGTGGCGTTTGTAGTTATTTGGATCGAACAATGCAGAGGAGATGCTAACGAAATTTTCAAATATTTTATAGAGATTAAATTTGTTTTCTTGATAATTCAAAAAGATTTATTTCAAAATAACTGGATTCGGAGCATTCTTCTTAACTTGTAATTTCGGGGATGAAATTCTTTTAACAGGGGAAGAATGTAATGTCCCAGGATTCTCGGCCATTTAAATTGGAATATTTAAATATGTTTTATATATTATGTTGGGAATATAATGGATTTATATGTTGAATTTTATTTATTTAAAATAAAGTTTGTATACATAACTTATATTTAATTTAAAACGAGCTCGAAACGCCACGATAGTTTGTAAATTTCGTTTTGAACTTCAAATGAATATACAGAATCCGTTTTAAGTCGGATTTCTGTGAAACAAGAAACGATAGGATCGATTTGATTATAATTTTCTAACAAAAGAGAAAAAAAAATCGAGATTTCATCGTACAGATTTTAAGATATGTCCAAATCAAAATTTAAAACAGTCGCTGTGGAACCGTTTATAAGCCATAACGATAATTTAATTATAATTAAATATCGAATTCGAATTTGGAAAAAACCTTTGAGGCGTAGTCATAATTTAATTTTTGGAATTTTACTGTAATTTTTAATTTGGAAAATAAGCAACCTTTTTATTTGGAGTATTTTGCACCCTATATCTGTATTTTTAGGATTTCACAAAAGAAGCTAAACTACTGATATTATTATATTTTTGGGATCATGACACATCGCTGGACACGATCATATTTCTATTTCTTTCCGTAACGACTCGGACATGAACGAAACCCTACGTGAAGCGATGCACTAAAAGTTTAAAATATGAAATAAATAAAAAGGAGATAATTGGCAGTACTAACATTGGAGCAATGACATTCTCTTTACCACTGCAGTCGTAAATTTTAATCTTTGGCTAGGTGTACCAAATAACCTTATTTAGTGAGTGATCTATGAACCTATATATTGTCATGCACATAAAAAAAGGGAGTAACGCAGGCCTAGTGACGTACAGACCACACCTACTCTAAAATATGCAACAACGCATGCTATGAACAAATCACATGGCTATGAATTAGTGTATGCACCCTAGAAAATAAGTGAAGACAAACTATCTAAAACATGCTACAGAAATGGATTGAAAAGAAAATGCGTCACAGTCTATATTTTTCATCTTTTCCAGTTAAGCTACCCTAACAGCTACCCAAACCCGTCAAGCCTAAGTTGATATTGTTGCCACCCTATACTTCTATGCCTACACGCAAATGGATTATCACAGCATGCCTACCCCATATATAAATAAACCCTCAGACCAATCAAGTCTCAAGCACATGCAATTGGAGGTACTCAGGCAATTAAAAAAACCTCACTAAAGCTATTATCTTTCTTCAAAGGTACCTACCCTTCCTACGATTCCTTCACGTCCACGTTTTAAATACCGTGGTCTCCACGTCTTGCAAACCGTAATGGCCAAGGATCCTTATATTATAAATAGGAGCAAGGATCTAAAAGCAAAACAAAATAAACCAAACCCATAAAAATAGACGCAAGCTTTGAACCAAAAATGAGATGAGCAGGCGTTGGGTGAGAAACGCGACTGTAACGAGTGAATGGCTAGTGGTGATGTTCATGTAGGCGTTGGACATATGTGGATGGGGTTGTTTCCGTGGTGAGGAGCAAGCAGCGGGGTGGCAGTTGGTCTTGTGATCGGTGTAAGAAGCGGCGGATGTTAGGGAGGAGTATAAGAAGGGAAGAGAAGATTTGCAGTGATGTCGGGAATGTAGACAGGAACATGTCAGAGTTGTTTAATGGTGGCAGGTTCGGCGCAGGATGGCAAAGTGAAGTGAGTTGTATAGTGTTTTAACGCATGGATAGAAGGAGTGACCAGATGCTGCAGTTTTTCTTTTGGAAATGAAAGATGGGAAGAAGGTCGGGCAATAGCATTGTCATGAGCAATGAGAAGTAATGTGGTTTTATACGGATTAAGGTGCCTTGGGCCATTCAAAAAAAAAAACGCTGGGACGGAAACGCAGTAGGAAGAATTGAGGAGAAGAGTTGTTGTAGCAACTAGGAGTGCGGGTTAGACAATGTACATAGCATATTCTGAGGTAGTGGCCTTTTGGGCCATGCATTGGTACTAAAAAAAAAAGAAGAAGAAGAAGAAGAAAGAAGGGAAAATGCTGGACGTGGAGACGAAAGGTCTGAAGGGAGAGTGGGTGTATGTCGACCACAATAGTAGCAACAGAAAGTGAAGGCAAAGAGGAAAGAATGGGTCCGCCAGAAAGAATGTTAAGCCGATAATGGAGAATAAAAATGTAAGTGACCTATTTTAAATTCTAAATTAAAATCTAAGTTAATTTGTTAGGTTTAATTATTTTGACAAAGGATTAGCGTGTTGAATTTCACCATTAACTCAATTAATTTATAATCCATTCGTACAGCATCAGAATTGGACCCAACAATGAACGTCAGAACCGTACCGTCAAACGTTTTAATCTGAAGTTGGTTTGCTCAACACTAGAAGCTACCAGGATTTTTGATAAAATTAAACGAGTGTTTAATTTTATTAAAACAACTCGTTTAATCGACTAAGGGAAACCCAGGTGAGTTAAACTCACTCATCTCTTCCACTTATAATTATTATAAGTCGGGTTTTATTTTTTTTGTATGCCATGTTTACCAATCGTTGGTTAATTTGATTGTTTGGATGTTATTAAATATGGTTATATCAATTATTTAAATTGTACGTTGTTTAATTTAAATGAAAGGACATCTTTATTTTTAACGATGAATTCCAAACCAGGTAACTTACCTTGTTGGTTACGTTTATAATAATATAAACGTATCAATTTAAAGTGGATTCTTGAATGGTTGTTATTAGTTAACCGTTATTAGTTAAATTTATTGTTCACCATCATATGCACTGTTTAACCAATATGATTAGATTTTTGATTTGGTTACTGATTGTTGAATCTAAATTCAACGTTTGTTGTGTAATTAATCAATAGGTAATATTGGTTGAAGAATAAATAGCAGATGGCCAAATATACACTGTTTTATAAAGATTGATTTACCGTCAGGTAAATCGATAGAAGTAAGTTATTAAATTTATTTTATAACAGAATATATAATTTTTAAATATATAATTTTAAATAAAGATTTTAAAAAGGGGAATAAATCAACCACATATATATATATTAGTTTGTTTAACCACCAATCACTATTTTTGTACCAAAATTTGCCGTGTGCGAAGCACATGCCACTTCTTAATTTTTAAATGATGTACAATGTAAAACTCTTATATTAATAAGATTGATAAGCGAGTAAGCAGGGATTAATGCGTCGACTAGCAACTGAGATAAATTGTTTTATGAAACAATTAAAAGGAGATTATACTGAGTTGATTATTATTTTAATAATCAAATGAGATTATTTAAATTAATTGTATTTAGATAAGAAGATGAATCGAGATTTGATTGACAAGTTAATCATGTTTAGAGTTGACCGAGTCAACTGTGTTAACTAAAATGGATTTAGTAAATTTTTATTTTTATTTAATGGATATATTTAATGGTTAAGTAAACATTTTTATAAATGTTGATTATCATTTGTGTAATAATCAAAGTAGAGATTTTGGGGTTTAGAAGGAATAATGGAAGTATTATGAAACCATAAGGAACTGTTATAGTAAGGGAAGTCTTTAAGCAAATTATATTGGTAACAAAACAAGTTAAGTAAGTTGTAAGTTTAAATTAAATTATTATTGGAATTATATCTAATTGGATGTTATAAAATCCAAGGTTTGACGAAATTATGGGGACCCAAGTTTTGTTAAGTGTAATGTAAATAGTTTCGACTATTGAGCAAATTATTAAAGTTGAGTATTTTAAATTGGTTTTTGGATAAAGCAAAAGACAAAGGTATAAAATGAAAATCAAACAAGAACTCAAGTTTGAATTAGAGTAGTTGAACGAGTTGAGTTATAAAGATGCGATATAGATTTGCTATAGTATATAAAAGATGATGTTTCATCAAGATATAATAAGAATGGGATTCGTTTTGATATTGGAAATGGATGTGGGGTTTTGATATTACAAATGATATCACCTTATGATAAGAACGTTGTTGATCAAGGTCTGAGAGGTAATTAAATCCCCCAACTTGAACAACTTCGGTATAATTGGAGGATGGTATTAGCTGTGATGGTAAAGATGTTAGTATAATTATTATGGGAAATAATAATGTAACGTTATTCGTAGAATTTGGGAATGGATTCCGAATAAAAGGAAATAAAAAGGACCTGAGAATGCGAATGGTATTTCCATAATGAAGAAAAGGGATTTGTGAAAATATAACAATATGTTCAAAATAAGATTACGAGATTTGGAAGGAGTTTATTCGAAAGAGGGAAGTGATAATTATGGTATAAAAATAACGAAACCAAGAAAGATATTGTAATAATTGTTTACGACGATAAGTTGAATAAATTTTCCAAATGATAGATAATAAATGTTTTGAATGATATTAAATGATAGAATCTTAAAATATTTTTTCCAAGGAAAAAATGATTTGAGGATATTAATGTATTAAAACTGATATATTATTTTTAAATGGCCAAGTAATGCTGTATAATAAACCAATTGATCTGTTTTACTTTTATAGTTGTTTATTTTGATAGTTAAATAACCGATTATCAAAATCTAGCCCAACGTTACTGGTACGGAAAGACCGGGATTGAATTTATATTCGAAAAGCATTCCGACCAATGGATACGAAAAACGTGGAAGATGCTGATCAAGATGGAGCTATTGAAGACTGTATATCTTCATGAATGGAAGGACTATTGTTGGATTTCTCTAGCTGATCCCTAGAGATATTTTGACAATGATTCTGTCAGGATTGAAATCTATGGATTGCAAGGAATACTCGCTACTGATCTATAGGGTGATTCCTATGATGCGGTAGGAGGATGCCTTCGGTTCAACCTGTTCCTGGATGACTTGTATGGATGACGTGAACGGTGGCCAGATGTTCCAAAAGTCAATTATAACCTCAAGCCTCATCAACTGGGAAATGACAAAAAATCGGGCAGGCAGCATGGCTATGTGGGTCGCACCCATTAGGATGTATAATCACCTATCTAGAGAAATTCCTTTTACTTATTTAATCTATCGATGCTGTCCCTTTTCGGGAAATGGTGGGTCGCACCCAACCGTTGGTGATATACATTCGATACACTCAAGCGAAATGAGTGGTCGGTCATGTGTGGGCCGGGTTGCAAGACTTTCTTGTTGAACCTAGTGTATTCGCCTCTAGAGATACATTATCGGCAGGTGGTCCCATACCTTGTCATAGTCGGAATCCAATCTCCAATAAGCGCCTGCGGTTTTATTTGTATACTATATATGTGGAGCGTGAGATGCAAACGTTCTGCTAGATTCTATTTATTTGTATTTAGACACTATTATAATATCAGAATAAGATATTGATTTCAAATATTTTGGGTTATCGTAAGGTAAAAACCGTCCATATTTATGTGTGGATTTGGTCTTACGATTATCCTTTTCTTGCGAAAGGATTATAACTTTAAAATTAAGTTGGATGATGATATAAACTTAGCAAGTTTTTCTCACTCTGGTTCACTAGACTGATCCGGTGTTTGTAATGCTCGGGTTAGCCTGGGTTGTACTTGTTCATGTTATCAAAGATATGAAGAGACGAGCTGGAAAGATCCAGACGTATGATTTATTATCTAATATTTATTCCGCTGTGTGATGTATGCGAGGACAGATTATTATAACTGTCCCGGCATGTTGATGTACTCTGATGATTGTAAGTCTTTATTTCAAAACTCTCTATCGAATTTAATTATATTTTGTTCCGCTGCGATGTGAGACTCTTGTTGTGTTGGTTCCTCTTACTCTTCTATTCTAACTTTCTTTCTTTCTTACCTCACCCTCTAATATTCTTTCTATTAGCTTCTGGAGTTTTCAATACTTGAGTTTTGGGCACGTGATGTATTTGTGTTGAGATTCGAGTGTCGAAATCTCCGGGTCGCTACAGTAATAAAACAAAATTTTGATAGTCGGTAATTTAACTATCAAAGGAACGTCCATTCAACAACGGTCCTATTTACAAATGGAATTTCTACCAAACAACCATCAAACAACACTGGTCCCTTTTAAATCAATTTCTTATTAGATTTTCATTCCCAATTTCGCATATCCTTTCAGATATTTCTCAAATTTTGTTAGTCTCTTCCGATCCTTGGAAAATATTTCCAATATCATAAACTCTTTATTTTTCTGTATTCCAGGAAATATATTTTGTCACTGTTTGGATAACATTTCCATATATTCATGAATCCTAATTTTTCTATACTCAGAAAATATACGTTATTAATATCGGAAAACATTTCCACATTCCATTTCTTAATTCCTCGTTAATCAAATCATATCAGTTCTATACTTAGAAAATATTTTCGGTTTTATTTGGAAAGCGTCCTTAAGTTCCATTTATTCGGATTTAACCGATATTATTTAAAACATCATTATTATAACTCAGTTCATTAACTAATTGTATCTCTAACCAATCTTTACTGCTGAACCCTAACCATTTCTTAGTCAATCGTGAAGTCAATCAAGTTGGGATATAATTACCTATTAGACCTTAAATGAACATCATTCTCAACTTTGAAATAGACAAGCTCACAATTTCAAATTCCAACAAAACTTTTTTTACGCATTCTTGGATTTTGTTTGAGAATTCACTTCTTTTTACGCACATCACCAATTATAACGAGATAGTCCCTGTTTCTGAAATATTAAAATTTAAAATATAACTTTTATTCATTAAATTAAATGAGTAAATAACTAAATAATTAATTAATCAATTTAAATCTTTATTTAAATGGAAAGTAAAAAGTACATTCCTAAATTTGATATAATCGAATTTTAATAACTCCTTTCCGAATAATCTATATTCGATAAATATCCCGAACAACGGAATAATCTACCACATCAGTTTAACTCTAATTGGCTTTTAATTATTTCCATTCGTAAACATTTTATTTCAAACAGTTATTCATTTTCAAATATGAATATCGTTCCTTAATAGGAATCTAGACTCGTTTATTAAGTCAACTTGATTTTTATTTGTGAATGTCATCACCGGCTAAACTTTCAGTTATCTAGTCACTTTATAAATCCACAACCTACTCTATTTCATTCCCGAACCTCATTTATAAGACTACTACTCGGTTAACACTTCTTTCTTTTTTCATTTATTTTAAACAATTCAAAATTTCTTTTTGAATGAATATACAAGATATACATATTATAACTACTGAAAAATCAAATTTATGTGATTTCTATAGATCCCTTCTCATATAGTAATTCTACTTAAAATAATAATAAAATATTTCAAAAAAAACATAGAGTTTGATTTACATAATTATAAATATTGGAATAAAATCCATCGTTTTCCTTCGGAAATGAATTCCCATATCTATTTCTCATTTAAATTTCCATTTAAATTTATATTTCCAAAAAATCAAATTTCCTTTATAAATTTTTTCACTTTAAGCCCTTATTCACGTCAGTCGTGAATAATAAGCCTTTTTATGTAATCAAACTCATTTGATTTTATACTAAATAGTATCTCAATCCAAGTTTCTTTTACTAACTTCCATTAGTAGAATTATTGAGGTAAATTTCTATTTTATTTCACTCATTTCTAATCTCGTTCATAATTTCCATCTTAAATTATTAAATTCAAACCTAATTGCAAATATCGGTTTTAAAACCAATTTCCACTTTTCAATATAATTTTGAACTTGAATTCATATTCCAACTCATCCAATGATAAATAATTCACTTAATTTATAAATAACTTCTTGGTTTATCCATTTAAACAAGTTTCTATTTTTAGCTCTATTTGAGATTAAATTCCTATTTTTGGAAATGAATTTCCTTATTTAAAATCCTAAGTTTCTTTTCTATATTCGAAAATTATTTTTCGGTATTTAAAATACCAAATTTCTAGGGCCACTAATATTCAAACACAACATTATCAATCACATATTATATAACAAATCATATAACACAATAAAAAAAGGGTAATATAAATGTTGAGGAATCTAGTTAGATCCCTCCAACCCGTTTCGCTACACCCACAGATGTTATTAATTTCACAACAATATGAAATATCATCGTAAACATAACCAATAATCGATCAACGATATAACTATATCAACCATTTCAACCAAACAACCATCACACAGTATAAAATTACTATAAATCAAATTAAATCTCGTTTATATAAAAATATTAACGAGTCAGAGTAAACGAGTTTACTCACATTGGTTTATAGGTGATGCTGCTTTTATTTCGTTTACAATCAAACTAATATTTAATTTTATCATGATATTCCAGTAGCTTTAGCCTTAGCCAAATGAGTTCCACAACTTGGGTTTCGTTGTTATGAATCCAACGTGACCAGTTTCGTCCAATTCTCCCTGTAGCCAATCATGGCCGAACTCTCAAGCTTCACCCTCCCTATTTCTTCACGAAATTAACTTCTGAAAGCTCCACACTTCTTCTCCTCTACATCCCCTCCTTCCTATTACTGTCGATGCTTTCTTCCAGTATTATTCTTCTTCCTATAACCTACAATACTCCTTCCATCTTTAGCATAACAGAACTGTAACGACCCGCATTTTACGCATCAAAGGATCGTAGAATATTTATTTCATTATCATATGAAGTCTTATGGTTGTGTAAATTTGGGGAACGACTATTGGGGTCATTTCCATG
Organism: Allium sativum; assembly: GCA_030737875.1. Classification (NCBI taxonomy): domain Eukaryota; kingdom Viridiplantae; phylum Streptophyta; class Magnoliopsida; order Asparagales; family Amaryllidaceae; genus Allium; species Allium sativum. The sequence continues at coordinate 834,304,622 of CM060910.1, forward strand.
TTCACGATTTTTAAATGACCGTTTTGCCCCTAGTTGGTCTTGTTTTGGCCATAACTTTTGATTGGTAGGGAGTTTTGACCTGAATCCACTTCCATTATATTCAAATAATGGTTTACCTTTCTGTAGTGTGGTCACATTAGCCAAACAGACTCACCGTTTGGGAGATATGGCAGAAATAAGGTTTAGAAGGTGAAAAACAGCTTAACCGGGCCTAATTAGGGTGATTAGCAGCTAGGACCATAACCCATTTTGGGATTAGGGTTATGGGGAGGCTAAAATCAGTTAGGAAACGATCTATTTTCATTTTCTCAGCAGCCTAAAACAATTCTCCAACCCTAGCCATTGCCTTCACCTTCTAATTTCATTCCAAATCGCTCTCTAATCAAGGATTAAGCTAATCTATGTCAAATCAAGGAGAAATAAAACCAAATCAGAGTTGGAGCTGCTATGTTACATAGAGATTCGACCCAAATCAGATATAGTTTCACATCTAAGTTTTATTTGTGGCTAAGGTGAGTGATTTGCATTGTTTTTTGACTAATTACGGCTAATTAGGGGTGATTAGTGATAATTAGCGAAATTATAACTCAGAAAAATATGGAAAAATTTGTAAAATTATAAAATATTATTTTAAGGCTCTGATAGAAATGTGGGCTAATTTGGATAAGTTTTGCTAATTGTATGCTTAAAAATGATTGAGGGGGATTAAGGGAAATTATGGGTTTTGGGTATTTTTGATCCATTTTAACATATCATATTGTTGTTTTGGTGTTTACGGTTGATGTTATATGTTGCTATGACAGTTTGGTATTATTTATGGTTGATTGGAAAAGTTAGAATGGTCGAAAATGCCGTCGTATGGTGTAAAACAGACGCTGAAAAAGTTGCAAGAATTGAACCCGAACTGGATCGGATCGGTAGGAGGAAGCACGAATTGAACCGTTTGTGAAGTACCCCTTACTCACGAGTAGCTGGTGGAGCCACGAAGCTTGGAGGCTTGAATTGATCTGTTTGCATCTGAAGCTCTCTGACCCGAACCGCTCACCCGAATCGTGGAGCACCATGCAACTTCAACCCGACCCGGAGGAGGAACCACTCATGAACCACTTGCTCCTCCACGAACCGACCCGATGCTCCGAGAAGGCACCACAAGCAGAACACCCGAACCGACCAGAAGGTGAGGACCACGAATAGGAGCATGTACCACGAGCCGAACCACTATTGGAGGATCGAACTGAACCGTGTAGCTTGGACCATGGACGGGAACCATGAACTGAACTGGGAGTACGATCTGAAGCGAAGAGAAGAGAGGAAATAATGAACCGATCCTGAGAAGACCAAAACCCGAGATGCAAAGGTAGTCCAAATGGGAAGTTTATGCTCAGGGTCCATTTGGGACCAACGAGTTGACTTCATGAGTTGGGCTTTGCTGCGGGATGTGTGCTAAGTGGTTATCGATGTCCATAACTTTTATTCACCACTAAGACAGATTTTAGGCTATGGATCAGTGCAGTGGGGTAGTTATTACTCCATGGGGAAGAGTGATCATAGCATGGCTATGAGCCAGTGCAGTGAAGTCGTCATGGCTTCATAGGGAGAGTGGACATAGCAAGGACTAGTGGTTATGGATCAGTGCAGTGGAGTCTCCATGGCTCCATGGGGCAGAGTGATCATAGCAAGGATTTGGGTGATCAAAGTAGTGGATATCGTATGCTTTACGCACTGAGTGAGAGATGTGAGGATGGTTGCTATGCTTAATTGTTCGACATCACTATGACAGCACACCCCCACCCCCGTATCTTTACACCATATTTTAGTGTCACCTTAGAGTATTGTATATCTCGTTGTGCTAACTCTTTGGTTGCAGGTTCAGGTATGGTTTAGTATACCTGTTATTGTTCTGTTTTACTGCTTATCGCTCATACTAGACATTTGTCTGACCCAGAGTTATATGTTTCTTCTTACTCTGGGTGCTTTCAAATGGGAAAACTAGAGACACGTCAGGTGATTATGCATGAGTAGTTGTACTAGAGACGAGCAGGAGGCTTCCACGTATGATATATATTCTCCCTGTGTCGCTGCTGGTCACTACTTTGGGAATTAGTAGTGTACCTTTCTTATTCTGCTTTAGAGACAGTTTTAAAAGTTGTAATAATGATGATGTGGGACATAAGCTGTATTTTGGATTTTTCGCCGCTACGATGGTTTAGTTTTCAGCTTATGCACTATATCGCCTGTTTTATGTCAAGTATGTTATTATTATATTTTATCTCATGCGCTGTGAGACATTCTACAGGTTCCTTTTTAGCTCAAATTCCATTCTTTTCCTTTCTTTGGCGAGCCATCCCGTGCTAGTTGGGCATTGGCACAACGCACTTTCATTGGAAATGTCGGCTAGTGCGGGCGAGCCATCACACTTGGTATCAGAGCTCTTGGTTGCATAGGTAACCTAGGGAAAGACACTAGGGAGAGATAGTATACGTATATGAGAGCACGTATTTGTGATATTTTGGTTTTCAAAAGCTATATATATACTATTAGTACATTTAAGAATGAAGTCGCACTGCACTGGCACCACTACAGAGATGGTTAATCGTTTTCTCCTTACAAATTTAACGACGAGCCGACATAGAGAGGTACTAGTAGAGGAACTAATAATGGGAATGCTCCTGATATAAGGATGATGTTCACAGACTTCATGAGAGAGATGCTTAGAGATGTGCAAGGAGCAGCTCCTAATGCTGCAAATGGTGGTGGTGCAAAGGTGCAGGCGCCTAGGGCCGATTTCGCCAAGCTTTGCAAGGATTACACTAGTCTTGGTGGGAAGTCGTTCCACGGAACGGAGTCAGCTATAGAAGTTCAGGATTGGCATGATAGTTTTGAGTGTATCTTCGAGGATCTGCGAATTGAAGACGCAATAGCTGGCATCCCATCAGCTGCAAGGACGGGCTATGAATTGGTGGAATGCTATTAAGGTAGCTACCCCTGAGGATCAAGTTACTTGGGATCAGTTCAAGGCCCGATTCAGTGATATGTTTATCCCAGCTGCTCAGAAATCAGAATTGTTTAGGAAATTTCTGGAGCTTAAGTAGAATGGTATGGCAGTCTTGGAGTATATTGCAGAGTTCGATACTTTATCGAAGTATGGATTATCCCTTATCGACACTCCCAAGAAGAAGAATGAGAATTTCATAACTAGTTTAGATCAGTACTTGGAAGAAAGGCTTATAAACCATATTGATGAGACTTTTGAATTGGTTGTTGGGAAAGCATTGAGGTCAGAGAGCCTTTATCCTAAGCCCAAGACTGAAGTCGCTATTGTATCTGTAGAGGGGCCAAAGCCACAAGCAAGCGGTGGAGGCAAGAATGGTTCTCAGAATAAGAGGAAGCAGAACCAAACTAAGGATGGTCAGAAAAAGAGTAAGAAAGATGTTGAGTGCTTTAGCTGTGGCAAGAAGGGCCATTATGCTAAAGAATGTCGAGCAAAGCCTGTGGACAGGAAGTGCTTCAACTGTGGCCAAGTGGGACATCACAAGGATAAATGTCTGCAACCCCCTAAAGAGAAGCAGATTGTGAAAGCATATGCTATTAATGCTGTTCCTTCTTCGTCGAATGCCCCAACTGCGGCGGAGAAAGGAAAGAATGTCGTCATTCAAGGTATGCTTTATGTTTATGATGTTCATGTTCGAGTATTGTTTGATACTGGGCTTCTCGTTCCTTCATATCTAGTGACCTAGTAGATAGGTTGGGATTGGAACCCGAGATAGTCGATAGACCTTTAGCGGTGGCGAACCCGATTGGCGGTTCGATTAGCCTTAGTATGATTTGTCATAATGTGGTCTTATCGAGTCATGGATGTATGTTTGTTTGTGATTGCTTTGTTTTGGGCTTTATTGGGTTTGGCATTATTTTGGGAGTTGATTGGCTCCAAAGGTACGAGGTGGTGATAGACTATGAGGGCTTTTTGGTGACAGTTAGAGCGGATGATGAGCGGAGGGTAGTGTTTGGTGATCTACCTAGTGATGGGGTAATGGCTAGTTTTCTAAATTTCCTCGATGTCCCGCATGATGAGTTGTCAGATGCGCCCATGGCTGGCCTGTATCCGGAGGTCTTCGAGGAAGTGACCGAACTTCCACCACACTGAGAGATTGAGTTTTGGATTGATTTAGTGAAAGATGCTAGACCTATAGTGATGCCACTTCGTCGTATGGCACCAAGGGAGCAGCGAGAGCTCGAGGTGCAAGTGAGCGATCTTTTGAAGAAGGGATTTATCAGAAGAAGTGTTTCCGAGTGCAGAGTACTAGTTGTGTATGCTACCAAGGCCGACGGTTCCCTTCGATTATGTGTGGACTACCACGAGTTGAATAAGGTAACGAGAAAGAATAAGTATCCTCTACCGTAGATGGATGATTTGTTTGATCAGTTGAGTGGCGCAAGAGTGTTCTCCCAATTGGATCTCGCGGCAGGTTTTCATCAGCTTAGGGTGGAAGCTGAGAGTATAGCTAAAACGGCCTTTCGGACGCCGTTTGGATTCTGTGAGTGGTTGGTCATGCCATTCGGGTTGACCAATGCACCAACATATTTTGTGAGTCTTATGAATACGGTATTCAGAGATCAATTGAATAAGTTTGTTCTTGTGTTCGTAGACGTTAACTTGGTTTATTCAAGGATAGAGGAAGAACACAAGTAACATTTGAGGATACTGATGGAGGTGATGAGAAAACACAAATTGAAAGCAAATTTTTCTAAGTGTCACTTCTGGAGGAGAGAAGTGAGATTCTTGGGCCATGTTGTTTTAGAGAATGGTATTGCGGTGGATCCTGCGAAGGTGGCTACGGTACAAGATTGGTCTACCCCCAAGAATGCAACAGATGTAAGAAGTTTCTTGGGATTAGCTGGATATTATTGTAAGTTTATCCAAGACTTCTCCAAGATAGCGGCACTATTAACTTAGTTGACCAAGAAGAATCAAGCTTTCGTTTGGGACGAAAGGTGTGAAAATGCATTCAAGAGTCTAAAGGAAAAGTTGACGTGCGCACCAGTGTTAGTCATTCCTAAGGGGAATGAGGAGATAACAGTATATACAGATGCATGTAGTACCGGACTAGGTGCTGTACTGATGCAAGGAGGTAGGGTTGTAGCTTATGCTAGTCGGCAACTGAAACCACATGAGAAAAGATATCCTACCCATGATTTGGAATTGGCACCGATCATATTCGCGTTAAAGATGTGGAGGCATTATCTCTTGGGAGAAAGATTCGAGTTGTTTACCGATCATAAATCGTTAAAGTATCTATTCTCTCAAAAGGATTTAAATCTCTGACAACATATATGGTTTGAATTCTTGGCTTCTTATGATTTCGTATCGCATACACACTTGGAAAGGGCAATGCGGTAGCTGATGCATTGAGTAGAAGACATACCAGTTTAGGGGCTACGTTTCTTGACTGGAAGCAACTGGAGTATATCGCAGGGTACGATTTCAGACCAAAGTGTGAATTGGATCCAGAGATGCTAGCAAGTTTGACGATCAGACCCACTTTGATTGAGCGGATTGGTTCCAGTCAGAGGGACGATCCTAACCTATTGTAAATCATCTCCAAGTTAGAGACGGGTATCGATGAGGAGATGAACAAGTATGGGCTTGATCGAGATGGATGGCTCAGAAAGAATGGAAAGTTAGTTATACCCAATGTGAATGGATTGAGAGATGAAGTTCTAAGAGAATGTCATCACTCAAAACTGACTATACATCCTGGTGGTAATAAAATGTATCGAGACATGAAGCAGACTGACTATTGGGAAGGGATGAAAAGAGACATTGGGAAGTTTATATCCCAATGCATGAACTGCCAGCTAGTTAAAGCTGAGCAAAAGAAACCTAGTGATTTGTTGCAACCATTAGAAATTCCAAAATGAAAATTGGAACAAGTCTCAATGGATTTCATTGATGGGTTACCAAGGACTAGGTCGAGCCATGATAGCATTTGGGTGATTGTGGACCGATTGACCAAGAGTGCAAGGTTTATACCCGTCAAGTCGAATAGAACATCAGCTAAGTTAACAGAACTATATATGAAGTGGGTAGTGGGATTTCATGGAATACCCAAAGGCATTGTGAGCGACCGAGATCCGTTGTTTACTAGTGGATTTTGGAAGAGCTTACAAGAGGCATTAGGATCAGAACTACATCTCAGTACCACATATCATCCCCAAACTGACGGTCAGACAGAGAGGGTGAATCGAGCATTAGAAGATCTCTTAAGAGCTTGCATATTAGATTTTGGTGGATCATGGGATGACTATTTGTATCTGGTTGAGTTTGCATATAATAATAGTTATCAATCCAGTATTGGTATGGCTCCATTCGAAGCTTTGTATGGAAGACCATGCAACTCACCATCATGTTGGTTAGAGACCGGTGAGAAATTTATGCTTGGACCGGATGTGATAAGGGAAACGTCAGACAAGATCATGGTTATACAATAGCGAATGAAGGCTGTCCAAGATAGGAAGAAGAGTTATGCTGAAAAGAGGAGAAGAGATTTAAAATTGTCCATTAGGGACTTGGTGTTTGTCAAGATTTCTCCATTAAAGAGCGTGATACGATTTGTAGGCGAGGCAAGTTAACACCAAGATTTATTGGTCCATTCCCAGTTCTCGAACAAGTTGGGAATTTAGCATATAAAATTAAGTTGTCGGACAAGATGGCGGGAGTTCATAACGTATTTCATGTTTCCCAGTTATGTAAATTCGTGCGCGACCCCGATGTGGCTATTTCACTAGATCGGTTGAATGATATCGAAGTAGAACCCAAGGCGGTTGGGAACCGCAAGCCGATTCGTATTGTCGAGCACGATATGAAGAAACTTCGAAGGAAAGCGGTGAATCTAGTCAAGGTTTAGTGGGGCGAGGATGAGAATGACTCTACTTGGGAGACAGAGGAGAGCATTAAGGAGACGTATCCAAAACTCTTTGCCTGGTAAGGTTTTCATTTCAATTTAGTCTTTCGGCATGCTAGGATAGGTTTGTTTTGTGTGTTTGATTGTTTGTGAATGACTGATAGGCTTGCGGAACACCTTTGTATGTTTTTGGTTAAGGAATTTCTGGGGCTAAATTTCTTAAGGCTGGGAGAGTGTAATGACCCGCATTCTACACATCGGAGGATCGTAGAATATTTATTTCATTATCATATGAAGTCGTATAGTCTGTAACTTTGGGGAATAACTATTGGGGTCATTTCCCATGTTAGTGATTTTTTTAAATGAACGTTTTGCCCCGAGTTGATCTTGTTTTGGCCATAACTTTTGATTGGTAAGGATTTTTGGCCTGAACCCACTTCCATTAGATTTAGATGATGGTTTACCTTTCCGTAGATTGGTCACATTAGCCAAAAGAACTCACCATTTGGGAGATATGGCTGAAATAAGGTTTAGAAGGTGAAAAACAGCTTAGCCGAACCTAATTAGGGTGATTAGCAGCTAGACCCATAACCATTTCGGGATTAGGGTTATGGCCAGGCTGAAATCAGTTAGGAAATGGTCTATTTTCTTTTTCTCAACCGCCTAAAATATTTCTCTAAACCTAGCCATGGCCTCCACCTTCTAATTTCATCCCAAATCGCTCTCTAATCAAGGATTAAGCTAATCTACGCCAAATCAAGAAGAAATAACACCAAATCAATGTTGGAGATGGTGTGCTGCATAGAGATTTGACCCAAATCGGAGATAGTTTTAGATCTAAGTTTTATTTGTGGCTAAGGTGAGTGATTTGCATTGTTTTTCACTAATTACGGCTAATTAGGTGTGATTATTGATAATTAGCGAAATTATAACTCAGAAAAATATGGAAAATTTTGTAAAATTCTAAAATATTATTTTAGGGCTATGATAGAAATTTGGGCTAATTTTGATAAGTTTTGCCAATTGTATGCTTAAACATGATTAAGGGGGATTAAGGGGAAATTACAGGTTTTTGGTATGCTTGATCCATTTTAACCTATCATATTGTTGTTTTGGTGTTTATGGTTGATGTTATATGTTGCTATGACTGTTTGGTATGATTTATGATCGATTACCAAAGTTATAATGGTCGAAAACGCTGTCGTATGGCGTAAAACAGTCATTGAAAAAGTTGTATGGATTGAACCCGAACCGGATCGGATCGGTAGGATGAAGCACGAACTAAACCATTTGTGAAGTATCCCTTCCTCACGAGTCGCTGGTGGAGCCACGAAGCTTGGAGGCACAAATCGATCCATTTGCATCTGAAGCTCTCCGACCCGAACTGTAACACCCCGAATTTTAGTTAATACTAAAATTCACTAATTACAGGATAAATAATCTCAGATGTGGGAACTAGGGGTAACGGACTGCGCTATTGCGTTCGTCTCGGAAAAATACGCGAAATAGAGTCCGAGTTTTCGAAAATCGGAGTCCATATGGCCCAGTTATGGCCCGATGAAGTTTGCAGAAAATTCAAAGATAAAAACAGAAAAAAAAAATTCAAATTCAGATTTTAAAATTGAAGCAGCGGGGCCAGCCGGGAAAGTTCCCGCCCTACCCATGTCGACAGCGCTGTCGACAGGGCTGTCGACTGCCCTGTCGACAGGGGGGCGACGCCCAGTAAAACTGGGTGCACCAGTTTAGGTTATTGGGCTGGCTTGGAGGGCTGGTTCTGGAAGCTTCTTGGATCTGACGGGTCTGAACCAATCTAGGGTTAATCTAAGGGTCTAAAATGCAACCTAATCCTATAAATAAGACCCTAACCCTATCCTAATTCATTCATAATTAGATCTTGTAACTAAACTATGGCAAAATGAAACTTGATCATGGCCACCACAAATCAATGAAGAGGAAAGCAAGCTAATTAACCTCTCTAATCAACCTCTAATCTCTTCTAAGCATCTTAATCTTCTTCATTTGGAGTGCAAATTGCTAGTGGTGAGTTTCTATCACTTTAACATCAATTGTTAAAGTAAGTAGATTAGGTGTAATGAGACTTATGGTCTTGAATGCGGATTAGTGAGTTTAAATCATTTGTAATGATATGTTACTCTATGTTTTTCTATGTTTATGCATATTGAATAAGTTGGTTTATGCATATTTAATAAGTTGGTTTATGCATACTTGATAAGTGGATTTATGCATGATTAATAAGTTGGTTTATGCATGTTTAACAAGTGGGTTTATGCATGATTGAGTATGTAAGTTTATGCAAGTTTAGTATGATGTATGTTATGTTTACATGATGCTAAATATGCAAGTTGTGGACTATGTGATCATATACATGTTATGCAAGTTCATGAAGATATGCTATGCAAGTTACATGTATGTTAATATGCAAGATATGCTATGAAAGTTACATGTATGTTAATATGCAAGATATGCTATGCAAGTTACATGTTTGTTAATATGCAAGTTCATGATGACACATTATGCAAGTTTAAGAGTTAATATGCAAGTATATGGATGCTTATGCAAGTCAAGTATATGTTTAAATGCAAGATTTATGTGATATGCAAGTTATGCATGCTTATGCGAGTATGTGAATGCTTATGCAAGATATGTATATGCTTAAATGACATGATATGCAAGTTATGCATGTTTATGCAAGTTATGTGTATGCTTAAATGCATGATTAACATGTTATGCAAGTTATGAGAATGCCTATATGCAAGTCCAACATGTTATGCAAGATATGTGTATGATAACATGCAAGCTCATATGCAACATGTTATGCAAATCATGTGTATGATAATATGCAAGTTTGGGTTAAATGTAGTTGGGTTAATATATGCTCATATATGCAAGTTGACATCCTCTTAACCCATGACAAAGTTGTATGCTAAACCCATGATATTTGCGATGATCTTCCCCTTATTTATGTCATGAAATGAGAACGATTTACGTGGGGAACGATGGGGTTGGTAAATATGTTAATGAAAACATGATTGGGTATGATTAAGCATACCATAAAAATAAATTACCATAAGTGGGAATTTACCTATTGAGTTAGGTCTACCCCATGGGAATTTACCTATTGAGTTAGGTCTACCCATGTTATGGAAAATTTGATATTAATTAGGGATAATTAATATGGGGGTGATTAATTAGGTGTAATTAATCAACTAAGACACGAGGTTGGATCCTTTTGTAGCGGAAGTCTGCCCGGAACCGACCGGCCATCCAACGGCTACAAATGATTGGTCCAATGTGAGAGGTCTTAGTCATACATTAAATACATGATTAAAGTAAAGACACGAGGTTAGACCCTTTTGATGACAGAAGTCTGCCCGGAACCAACCGGCACATCCAGCAGTCATAAAAGACGGTCTAATGTGAGAGGTCTTTATGAGGTCATGATCTTAATTAATGAATTAAGAAACACTTAACCATATTAACATGTAGTGGAACATAAGGGGTTAAGTGGGTGCCTTGGGGTGGCATGATGAGACTAGTGGGTTGCCTTGGGTGGCAATAGAAAAATACGATTAGAATACTTAACCAAAGTGGAACATGTAATTAAGCATGGTTAAAGGGTTAAGTAAATGCCATGGGTGGCATGTGAAAATATGATTAGAATACTTAACCAAAGTGGAACATGTAATTAAACATGATCAAAGGGTTAAGTAAATGCCATGGGTGGCATGAGAAAATACGATTAGAATACTTAACCAAAGTGGAACATGTAATTAAAACATGGGTGAAGGGTTAAGTAAGTGCTTTGGGTGGCATGAATTACGCTAGCAGTCGTGCTAAATGGAAATTCATCCTTAAATAACTTTGTCTATTTTTAACTCTATCTCGAATAATTAGATTCGATCAATTCTAATTGAATAACTAATATTCAATTAACCCTTATTCGATTACTATATTTGAATATCTCTAGTTCGATTTGACTCAAAACGATTAACTCTAACTGATTAACTCTAACTAGTTAATTCTAACTGAATAACTCTAACTGGTTAACTCTAACTAACTAACTCTAACTGTTTAACTTTACGGTTTAACTCTGACAGTTTAACGTCAACGGTTTAACTCTAACAGTTTAACTCCAACTGTTTAACTCTAACAGTTTAACTCCAACTGTTTAACTCTAACAGTTTAACTCCAACGGTTTAACTCTAACAGTTTAACTCCAACGGTTTAACTCTAGTTGATTAACTCTTTTGAATTAATCCCTTTGACTTTTCTCTTTTGAATAATTCCTTTGGAATAATTCCTTTGAATTACCTCCCTTGAATAGATTCTTTTTCTATTCGTTTACTCAACAAATAACTATTCTCTTTTCGCTTCTATTTATTTAACAAATAAATATTCCCTTTAACTTTTCTATTTATTCAACAAATAAATATTTCTTTTAACTTTTCTATTTTTTTAACAAATAAGTACTTCTTTCAACTTTTCTTTATTCCCTACATGAATATTCCCTTTACAATTCCATTTGTAAATACTTTTACGAATGTTTCCCTTTTTATTTCTATTTGTAATCGTTTCACAAATATTTCCCTTCTATTTGATTTCACCAATATTTCCCCTTCTATTTGATTTCACCAATATTTGTTTTTTTTTACAAATGCTTTGATTCTATAATCATTTTCTCTCATGAAATTCTCTTCCTTTTATATATAAAATCTATTGATTTTATATAAATAATTTATTTTCAAAATAAACTTTGAAAATTCCTTTTCACTTTCTAGTATCACTTATGGTATAAAAATACCAAATCAAAAGGTTCAATCATCATCCAAACACACAGGTTCAACAACAGATGATATAACACATCATATATCAGAATATATGAAAAACGGTAAATAAATGTTGAGGAATCCAGTTGGATTCCTCCGACCCGTTTCCCTGCATCCACAGATGTTACACAATATAATTCACATCAATTTCATTTCAATATGAGGTATTCTGATAAACAAAATCAACATCGGTTAACGATATATATAACTATATCGGTATTTTCAACCAGCTGACTAGCAGTTCAACCAAACAATCAACACTCAGCAATTCAACCAATATTTATCAGTTCTAAAAATACTTTATAAAAATATAAAGTGTTCAGAGTTAGTGAGATTTACTCACCTTGGACGGTTTATCGTTGAATAACGATAATCGGTCATTGATTTGGTTCAGACGTTAAATTTCACCATAAATCCAAACGAGCTCCAATCCACTTGCGGTCAGTTCCCTTGTGTAGTGCTCGTCCATACGATCCCAACGGATCCTGTTTCGTTAAATTTCGTTAATGTATGCAAAAGTTATGCTATTCACAATATTTACCTAATTTAAATGAATATATATTTAATTAAATTATTTTTATCTTAATTAATTTCTAATTGCGTTATTAGCCAAATTACTTTCCCTGCCCTTCTAAAAAATCCTACTTTCCCATCTCTAGCCATATCCAAATTTTTTTTTAAAATTGAAAAACCATTTTAATATTAATTTAATTTAATTTTCAAATAAAATATTTAAAAATATTCATTTAATTATAACTTAAAAATTTTAACCCGGATCAAAAATCTGCTTCCACTCATTTTAAAGTATTTTTCGATAAGAATCCAACGGTCCTTGTTTCGTGGAAATCCGACTTGTTTTGAAAAAATTATAAGCTTTTAAAGTTTAAAGTTAAAAATTACGAAAATGCCCCTGGTTTGTTTTAAATTCAAATTAAATTCAAATTAAATTTAAAATTTAAATTAGTCATCCCATTCGTCGGATCAGTTAGGGATAGCCAAGGAGAGCAGGAAACTATATTTTCCAAACTCAAGCCTTAGACACTATCCTCTCTGTCACCCTTAGAATGTTCCGATATTTATTTTTACAAATTCTATTTTAATTATTATATATATATATATATATATTACAACAATAAATAAATAAATATTATTTAAAAACTTACCCCGTGAAGCCCAAGCCTCTACCAAAGAGTCCCTAGCTCCCCGTCTTGCCCTCCTTTCTCCCTTCCTTCCTTTTCCCTATTTTCTATTATTTTATTATTATTTCTACCATTGCCAAAGCTTGAAAGAGGAGGAGGAGTGAGTTTAAAATGAAGGGGGGGGGGCTATTTATAGCCGAAGGAGTCACATGGATTGCTGAGGTGGCGCGAATCCAACGGTCGAAAATGGATGGCTAGGATTAATCCCTAAATTAATTAAATTATAAATAAATTTAATAATTTATGAATAGCAAAGTGTGTTTTCTCAACCCTATTCGGACGTTAATTTGACTTACTTATTGATACCTTATCCGAAATCTTTTTCAACCATGTTGTTCAGTTTTTCTTGCTCTTCAATACTATATAAAAATATATCAATTTTGAATTTTTTTGAACTTTCAAATAATTTAAATTCAAATTCAAAATAGTGTTTTGTGTTAGTTTCAACACCTTCCGGTCTCATGTTGGAGTATCAAACGATAACGGTTTTCAGAAATTCTTCCACCATCTGGTCCGGTTTTTAACGTACTTCAATCCTAATCAAAAATCGGAGTTCGTTTAGATTTTCAAATAATTTATTTAAATTTTGTTTCCTTAATAACTTTCTATATCCGTTATAGGATTTTCCCAGATTTCATATATAGCTAATATCCTATGTTCAGAATTTTCCTGGATAGGTCTCAGGTTCCAGTTTTGTCGTTAGCATTAGCAAATTCCAATTACCGTCAAAATTTAGTTCAAATTTTGGCCTTTTATTTTTTCTTTTCCACATACGGATACCATTTTTGACGTAACTTGGTTGGTTACCTAATTTCATCATTTCGGATTTAATGAAACTGATTTCATCGAAATCCGAGTTCGTTAGCTACTACTTCCTTTGTAAACGTACTATTTTAAATTAAAAATTTATCCTTTTATACTGCCAGTTCACATTATATTGCAGATCCACTAAATTTCTACCATTTCGGAATAAAATAAAATATTCAAAATTATTGAAATTAAACCATTTAAAATTCCAAAACAATAAAAACATTTTTAAATATTAAACTAAATGGTAAGAAAATCTGGGCTATTACATCGGTTGTGAAGCTTGAGGCTACGTCTATCCTTTAGAACATCTGGCCACCATACACTTTGAATGTCACATCGTCAAACCCATCAAATCACTAGTTAATCTTCTCAAAGATATCACAGGTATAAAAGCTAAGAGAAATGAATTTCTCCGCCACTAGACGTAATACCTTGAAAAGATCGCCTTATGTGACCGTTAGGAATACTCGGTCAGACATTCGTCCATACAAGTTGTCCTGGGACTGGACAAACATAAAACACAATTCTGGGACAGGACGACCCTTGCATTTCACTCCGTCTTCAATTGTCGTCAGCATAATCTATTCGCAGCGCTTATGCCTATACGGAGTGGTTTTAGATAATATATCCAACCGATCTCTCCGTATTGACAACGATGGTCAAAACACTTTGATAGTCGGTTATTTAACTATCGAAGTAAAATCAAACATCCATTCAATTGTACGACTAAACATCACACAACCACAGGTACTTTTTATTTAACATTCATTTTATTATTCGAATTCCCATATCTTACCAGATATTTCTCAAATCTCGTTTTATCACTTTCACACTTCTTGGAAAATATTCTCAGTTATTATAACTCTTATTCTTATATCTCTTTGGACAACATCGTTGCTTATTACTTTAGAATAAGTGGATTTCAAGCCAAATTGTTTTCACTCCCTAGGGAGTAGTGCTATATATAAAAATCACGCTTAAGTTTGGCCAACAACGTTAATTTAACGTTATAGTTCAAAACTGGTCATACGCTGTAATATTCCCCTTATAACTAATCTCGACATAACAGTCACGCTTAAGTTTAGTCAACAGCGTTATTTTATCGCTATAGTTCTAGGACTTGTCATACGCTGTAATATTCTCTTTATAACTAATCTTGGCATCCCTTTCCGTTACATAAATCTTGACATCTCTTTCCGTTACAAAAATCTTGACATCTCTTTCCGTTACAAAAATTCTTTACATCTCTTTCCCAACTCAATAACATCTTAAATGTACTCCATTTAAGAAACACTTGCTTTAATTAACATAATTAAATAGTAATTATCATTACTGAAGTAAACAATTTTCTTCATAACATATTAGTTGCCTAAATAAATAATAACTAATTGTGCTCAGTTCAATAATCATTTAAACTTCATTAATTGAAAGGTAATTAATAATAAATCTTATTAATTTTGATCAATTTCTCGCTAAGTCATTAGCATAGATTAATCGAAATCAATTTAAATAATCAATTTCTAATAAAACAGTTGATTTGATCAACTTCAATCCACTAGTTAATTCGTTAACTGATTTAATTACTTCTCCTCGTTTGATTAATATAATCCAATAATATTCTCTAACCGATTTGTATTAAAATAATTATTCAAGATTTACTCGCCGAATAATTAAAGTTTCATAACTTATCAAATTATCGTTTTTATCTACTTTATAAAAACGAACCATAAAATATCAGTTTATAATAGAACGTCTATTATAATTTAAAAATTCGCTTTAATTATAAAAATATAATTCTTATAACCAATTTCGTTGATCCGCCTATCGGCAATTCAATTTCTCAACCCAACGATGGATTTATGTCGGTTGCTGCCGCTTCCTTAATTAATTGATATCGTTTATTGATTTAATCGAAATAACATTGAATTTCCATTCAACATGGTTCAACCAGTGCACAAACAGTACATATAAATATTTAGGAATCCGGTTGAATTCCACCAACCGGTTTCCGCATCCACATATGTTAGTCAAACAATTATCTTTGATTCCATACCAGGGAATATTATAATCGATGGAATCAGTATTAACCGGTGATGTAGACATATGCAACGATATATAATGTTTCAACCAATTAAACCATAATCTGCCTAAACAACCATCACACAGCATTCAGCCATTATTTAAAATATAATTAAAATATTTTAAATAAAACAGAGTTAGTGAATTTACTCACCTTTGCGCGTTAACCGTTAAATAACGATTTGCGTCGTTCCTTGCTTCCTTTTACTGACGTTCTCGTCTCAGTAAACAATTTATGACCAACCCGCATGCTCTTCTTTCCACTGTCAGTCCATACACCGCTTGTTCGCTCCCTCGTCTTAGTTTAAAACCGTACCCAAACTTCTTTGCTCTTCGCTTTATTTTGTTCATGGCCTTTATCCATATGAACAATAACATGTTTTTCCCCTTTCAAGATATCATTTCCAGTACTCTTCCTTTATCTCATAAATACACAATCGTTGCTTTTACCTTGTCGCGATCTTCACCGATTGTTACTAAACCGGTACGCCCTGGCTGTACTGTGCTATAAAGTCAAGAGCAGCTCCATTTCTTTTTATATTAACTGGGCCTCCAACTGTGAGTAAACGGCCCACCATTTCCACATGTTGAACTCAACGCTAAACCCAACACCAAGCTTTAAACTTGTACTCTATTTCTCCTGTCCATTTCACCATCATACATATAGTCCACAGCCATTTTCTACGCTTCCCGTGCAATGTATTAAAACCGCAAGCCCTTCAACGTGTAATCCTATCATCCCAAAGCAAACGTTCCCACCGTATGCACTACACCCACCGTCATTTTCACGTGGAACCATCATCATCCCACTCTCCATGTGAAACCCGTCCTAATTTCCATGCTTCACTCATGTATAGTTCAACACCGTAAGGCCAACCACTCGATTTTGCTTCCTTGTGATATGAACGAGAGTAACATGTCTTCCTTTCACAACAAATTGTTTCCGCATCCTACTCCTACTTCTTTCATCACGTTTTATCATTTCAGGCAATAACTCCCTTCACTTCACACATGCACAAGAGCCCTCTTGTACAAATAATATTGCGTCCATGCTCCTCATACAATGCTACCTAACGTACCTGATATATCACCCAAGTCCAAGAATCATGCATGCATAATAGAACAAGCTTGTAAACTCTAGAATTTCTCAGTTTGCTCATTCATATTTTCAAGTATACTCCCGTGAACATGCCACACATTTTAACCCTCTCTACGTTTATTATTTTGTCCCCAGTATTCACGAGACCAAGAAGAATGCCTACAGGGAACTTCATGCTCCTTAGAACGAGTAGCTTCCACAAAGAAAACCATGCAACTTTCACGCCCATGTACCACCAAATGAAACCGCAACTCAGCTTCCACCCAGCGCCACTTCACTTGTACACTTTTTCTACCACCCAGGCAACCCGCAAACGTCCTCATCCTTCCATCACATACACTCCTCCGCACCTGAAAAATCAAAACGTGGTGAACTCCTCCTACTTCCCTTTTAGTTAAAACGTGAGCCCCATATAATTCTTCACGCAGAACAACAAAGGCTCGAAGCTTTGAAGGCTCCCGAACTCCATCTACAAAATCGTCCGAACAGTCAAACTTCCCCGCTCGCATGCGTCCGGTTACGCTCCTCCAAGTTCAACGCACGCATGAATATATATATGAGACACGATTTCAGGACATATATATATAGTTGCGGTTTTTAATTCTTGCGTCATTCACTTTCATTTTCCTTTTTGCACCCATTAAAACACTTCGGTTTTTAATTTACTGAAACGTAGCACAAAGAACCGCAGCAACCACTGCTTGTATTTATAGTATATAAAACTTGATGGCCAAGTAGTAGCATACCGTAGAATTTTAGGTAGGTGTCAGTATTGATTTGATATATGAGAGAAATTAAATGCTTAAGAAATGGAAAGGACAGGGTTTAAGCAGCGAAGTAAGATTTATATGCATTTTCGACTGAGTTCCAATGCTGCATAGAGTCCATGTGAATAGGCAAGTACTTGCTGTTCCTTTGCAGTGAAGCTTTTAGTCCAAACTCCGGTAGTTGTTTGTGATTTGAATATACGATGGTGCTTGGAAGTAAATGCAGGTTCGTACGCTTTTGAAAATACATGGAAAGAAACAAGACATAGGTATTGTATAAATCTTAGCATGTTAAAAGTATGGCCTCCATGTTCCTATAGAATAAGCCTGTGTTATATCCTATAGGTTAGGCGTTGAAATTTTCTGGTCTATGAAGATGGCGATAGCACAGGTAGGCTTATAGGGTATGGTTCAGATATTTAATTTTGACGAAGACAAGAAAGAATAGGGGAGTCATTTCCTTTCTTAGCCTTACGTTAGAATAGTGTTATGTCTGCTCAGATTTGAAAACTCATCAATCCTCCTACGAGAAGTAATAGGTCCAGCGTGAGCAGTAGTGTATAAGATAGGTATGCTAAGTTATTTTATTTTATTCCCCTTTCTTTTCATTTCAAATTTTGATACAAGGCAAGTTATGAACTTATAAATAGATGTTCATATTGTTGGACAAATACATCCATCGTTTACAAATGTATGATACACGGAACTGAAAGACTAAACGTCCCCACAAAATAGCTAAGTTAAACATTGAACAAGTGAATGTATGGAAAATGTCATTATCAATTTGTATAAAATAACAAGATGTGACAATCTGTGTTAGGTAGAGTGTTTTAGTACCGTTTGAAATATTTTGTTACCAGGGTGTGTACATTTTATATTTTAAAATTTTAGTCTACCGTGTTATATAAGATTTCGTTCATGTCCGAGCCGCTGCAGACAGAAATAAAAATACAGTCGTGTCCAGCGAGGTTTCACGATCCCATAAATATAAAAATATCGATAGTTTAACTTATATTGTGAAACCACAAAATACTGGTTAAGGGTGCAAAATACCCCAAATAAAAAGTTTTATATTTAATTAACTAAAAATTACAGTAAAATTCTAAAAATTAAATTATCACTATGTCTCAAAAGAACCTTGTCCAGATTTGTAACCGGTATCCCGTTATATCCAATAAACTGTTATGGTCGATAACGATTCTATAGCGACTATTTGAAATTTTGATTTGGACATAACTCACAATCTATAACACAAAATCTCGATTTTTCACTTCTGTTAGAAAAATACAGTTCAACAGATTCCAACGTTTCTTGTTTCGAAGAAATTCGACTAATAACGGATCTTGTACACTCAGTTGAAGTTCGGAACATTAAATTATGAACTGCAGTATCGTTATAAGCTCGATTATATTTTTTATATATTTTCATACATTCAACTTCGTTTTAATTAATATATAAATCTACTTATATTGTGAATTCAGTACTTAAACTGATTTAAATATTCAAATACAAACCGATAAAAATGTGGGACATTACAGATTTGGTTATACAGATTAGAAGTACAGATTGGAAAACGAAGAGCAATTACTTGGTATGCTTCGAAATTGGAATCGAGTTGCCCAACAAATAGGTGGACCTTAATATATTGATTGGATGGTTGAATTTATGCTCCTGAATTGGATAGCCGCTTGGCTTGATTTTCATTTGATCAATATGAGGCCCTGAGTGGCGTTTGTAGTTATTTGGATCGAACAATGCAGAGTAGATGCTAACGAAATTTTCAAATATTTTATAGAGATTAAATTTGTTTTCTTGATAATTCAAAAAGATTTATTTCAAAATAACTGGATTCGGAGCATTCTTCTTAACTTGTAATTTCGGGGATGAAATTCCTTTAACAGGGGAAGAATGTAATGTCCCAGGATTCTCGGCCATTTAAATTGGAATATTTAAATATGTTTTATATATTATGTTGGGAATATAATGGAATTATATGTTGAATTTTATTTATTTAAAATAAAGTTTGTATATATAACTTATATTTAATTTAAAACGAGCTCGAAACGCCACGTTAGTTTGTAAATTTCGTTTTGAACTTCAAATGAATATACAGAATCCGTTTTAAGTCGGATTTCTGTGAAACAAGAAACGATAGGATCGATTTGATTATAATTTTCTAACAAAAGAGAAAAAAAATCAAGATTTCATCGTACAGATTTTAAGATATGTCCAAATCAAAATTTAAAACAGTCGCTGTGGAACCGTTTATAAGCCATAACGATAATTTAATTATAATTAAATATCGAATTCGAATTTGGAAAGAACCTTTGAGGCGTAGTCATAATTTAATTTTTGGAATTTTACTGTAATTTTTAATTTGGAAAATAAGCAACCTTTTTATTTGGAGTATTTTGCACCCTATATCTGTATTTTTAGGATTTCACAAAAGAAGTTAAACTACTGATATTATTATATTTTTGGGATCATGACACATCGCTGGACACGATCATATTTCTATTTCTTTCCGTAACGACTCGGACATGAACGAAACCCTACGTGAAGCGATGCACTAAAAGTTTAAAATATGAAATAAATAAAAAGGAGACAATTGGCAGTACTAACATTGGAGCAATGACATTCTCTTTACCACTGCAGTCGTAAATTTTAATCTTTGGCTAGGTGTACCAAATAACCTTATTTAGTGAGTGATCTATGAACCTATATATTGTCATGCACATAAAAAAAGGGAGTAACGCAGGCCTAGTGACGTACAGACCACACCTACTCTAAAATATGCAACAACGCATGCTATGAACAAATCACATGGCTATGAATTAGTGTATGCACCCTAGAAAATAAGTGAAGACAAACTGTCTAAAACATGCTACAGAAATGGATTGAAAAGAAAATGCGTCACAGTCTATATTTTTCATCTTTTCCAGTTAAGCTACCCTAACAGCTACCCAAACCCGTCAAGCCTAAGTTGATATTGTTGCCACCCTATACTTCTATGCCTACACGCAAATGGATTATCACAGCATGCCTACCCCATATATAAATAAACCCTCAGACCAATCAAGTCTCAAGCACATGCAATTGGAGGTACTCAGGCAATTAAAAAAACCTCACTAAAGCTATTATCTTTCTTCAAAGGTACCTACCCTTCCTACGATTCCTTCACGTCCACGTTTTAAATACCGTGGTCTCCACGTCTTGCAAACCGTAATGGCCAAGGATCCTTATATTATAAATAGGAGCAAGGATCTAAAAGAAAAACAAAATAAACCAAACCCATAAAAATAGACGCAAGCTTTGAACCAAAAATGAGATGAGCAGGCGTTGGGTGAGAAACGCGACTGTAACGAGTGAATGGCTAGTGGTGATGTTCATGTAGGCGTTGGACATATGTGGATGGGGTTGTTTCCGTGGTGAGGAGCAAGCAGCGGGGTGGCAGTTGGTCTTGTGATCGGTGTAAGAAGCGGCGGATGTTAGGGAGGAGTATAAGAAGGGAAGAGAAGATTTGCAGTGATGTCGGGAATGTAGACAGGAACATGTCAGAGTTGTTTAATGGTGGAAGGTTCGGCGCAGGTTGGCAAAGTGAAGTGAGTTGTATAGTGTTTTAACGCATGGATAGAAGGAGTGACCAGATGCTGCAGTTTTTCTTTTGGAAACGAAAGATGGGAAGAAGGTCGGGCAATAGCATTGTCATGAGCAATGAGAAGTAATGTGGTTTTATACGGATTAAGGTGCCTTGGGCCATTCAAAAAAAACGCTGGGACGGAAACGCAGTAGGAAGAATTGAGGAGAAGAGTTGTTGTAGCAACTAGGAGTGCGGGTTAGACAATGTACATAGCATATTCTGAGGTAGTGGCCTTTTGGGCCATGCATTGGTACTAAAAAAAAAAGAAGAAGAAGAAGAAGAAAGAAGGGAAAATGCTGGACGTGGAGACGAAAGGTCTGAAGGGAGAGTGGGTGTATGTCGACCACAATAGTAGCAACAGAAAGTGAAGGCAAAGAGGAAAGAATGGGTCCGCCAGAAAGAATGTTAAGCCGATAATGGAGAATAAAAATGTAAGTGACCTATTTTAAATTCTAAATTAAAATCTAAGTTAATTTGTTAGGTTTAATTATTTTGACAAAGGATTAGCGTGTTGAATTTCACCATTAACTCAATTAATTTATAATCCATTCGTACAGCATCAGAATTGGACCCAACAATGAACGTCAGAACCGTACCGTCAAACGTTTTAATCTGAAGTTGGTTTGCTCAACACTAGAAGCTACCAGGATTTTTGATAAAATTAAACGAGTGTTTAATTTTATTAAAACAACTCATTTAATCGACTAAGGGAAACCCAGGTGAGTTAAACTCACTCATCTCTTCCACTTATAATTATTATAAGTCGGGTTTTATTTTTTTTGTATGCCATGTTTACCAATCGTTGGTTAATTTGATTGTTTGGATGTTATTAAATATGGTTATATCAATTATTTAAATTGTACGTTGTTTAATTTAAATGAAAGGACATCTTTACTTTTAACGATGAATTCCAAACCAGGTAACTTACCTTGTTGGTTACGTTTATAATAATATAAACGTATCAATTTAAAGTGGATTCTTGAATGGTTGTTATTAGTTAACCGTTATTAGTTAAATTTATTGTTCACCATCATATGCACTGTTTAACCAATATGATTAGATTTTTGATTTGGTTACTGATTGTTGAATCTAAATTCAACGTTTGTTGTGTAATTAATCAATAGGTAATATTGGTTGAAGAATAAATAGCAGATGGCCAAATATACACTGTTTTATAAAGATTGATTTACCGTCAGGTAAATCGATAGAAGTAAGTTATTAAATTTATTTTATAACAGAATATATAATTTTTAAATATATAATTTTAAATAAAGATTTTAAAAAGGGGAATAAATCAACCACATATATATATTAGTTTGTTTAACCACCAATCACTATTTTTGTACCAAAATTTGCCGTGTGCGAAGCACATGCCACTTCTTAATTTTTAAATGATGTACAATGTAAAACTCTTATATTAATAAGATTGATAAGCGAGTAAGCAGGGATTAATGCGTCGACTAGCAACTGAGATAAATTGTTTTATGAAACAATTAAAAGGAGATTATACTGAGTTGATTATTATTTTAATAATCAAATGAGATTATTTAAATTAATTGTATTTAGATAAGAAGATGAATCGAGATTTGATTGACAAGTTAATCATGTTTAGAGTTGACCGAGTCAACTGTGTTAACTAAAATGGATTTAGTAAATTTTTATTTTTATTTAATGGATATATTTAATGGTTAAGTAAACATTTTTATAAATGTTGATTATCATTTGTGTAATAATCAAAGTAGAGATTTTGGGGTTTAGAAGGAATAATGGAAGTATTATGAAACCATAAGGAACTGTTATAGTAAGGGAAGTCTTTAAGCAAATTATATTGGTAACAAAACAAGTTAAGTAAGTTGTAAGTTTAAATTAAATTATTATTGGAATTATATCTAATTGGATGTTATAAAATCCAAGGTTTGACGAAATTATGGGGACCCAAGTTTTGTTAAGTGTAATGTAAATAGTTTCGACTATTGAGCAAATTATTAAAGTTGAGTATTTTAAATTGGTTTTTGGATAAAGCAAAAGACAAAGGTATAAAATGAAAATCAAACAAGAACTCAAGTTTGAATTAGAGTAGTTGAACGAGTTGAGTTATAAAGATGCGATATAGATTTGCTATAGTATATAAAAGATGATGTTTCATCAAGATATAATAAGAATGGGATTCGTTTTGATATTGGAAATGGATGTGGGGTTTTGATATTACAAATGATATCACCTTATGATAAGAACGTTGTTGATCAAGGTCTGAGAGGTAATTAAATCCCCCAACTTGAACAACTTCGGTATAATTGGAGGATGGTATTAGCTGTGATGGTAAAGATGTTAGTATAATTATTATGGGAAATAATAATGTAACGTTATTCGTAGAATTTGGGAATGGATTCCGAATAAAAGGAAATAAAAAGGGCCTGAGAATGCGAATGGTATTTCCATAATGAAGAAAAGGGATTTGTGAAAATATAACAATATGTTCAAAATAAGATTACGAGATTTGGAAGGAGTTTATTCGAAAGAGGGAAGTGATAATTATGGTATAAAAATAACGAAACCAAGAAAGATATTGTAATAATTGTTTACGATGATAAGTTGAATAAATTTTCCAAATGATAGATAATAAATGTTTTGAATGATATTAAATGATAGAATCTTAAAATATTTTTTCCAAGGAAAAAATGATTTGAGGATATTAATGTATTAAAACTGATATATTATTTTTAAATGGCCAAGTAATGCTGTATAATAAACCAATTGATCTGTTTTACTTTTATAGTTGTTTATTTTGATAGTTAAATAACCGATTATCAAAATCTAGCCCAACGTTACTGGTACGGAAAGACCGGGATTGAATTTATATTCGAAAAGCATTCCGACCAATGGATACGAAAAACGTGGAAGATGCTGATCAAGATGGAGCTATTGAAGACTGTATATCTTCATGAATGGAAGGACTATTGTTGGATTTCTCTAGCTGATCCCTAGAGATATTTTGACAATGATTCTGTCAGGATTGAAATCTATGGATTGCAAGGAATACTCGCTACTGATCTATAGGGTGATTCCTATGATGCGGTAGGAGGATGCCTTCGGTTCAACCTGTTCCTGGATGACTTGCATGGATGACGTGAACGGTGGCCAGATGTTCCAAAAGTCAATTATAACCTCAAGCCTCATCAACTGGGAAATGACAAAAAATCGGGCAGGCAGCATGGCTATGTGGGTCGCACCCATTAGGATGTATAATCACCTATCTAGAGAAATTCCTTTTACTTATTTAATCTATCGATGCTGTCCCTTTTCGGGAAATGGTGGGTCGCACCCAACCGTTGGTGATATACAATCAATACACTCAAGCGAAATGAGTGGTCGGTCATGTGTGGGCCGGGTTGCAAGACTTTCTTGTTGAACCTAGTGTATTCGCCTCTAGAGATACATTATCGGCAGGTGGTCCCATACCTTGTCATAGTCGGAATCCAATCTCCAATAAGCGCCTGCGGTTTTATTTGTATACTATATATGTGGAGCGTGAGATGCAAACGTTCTGCTAGATTCTATTTATTTGTATTTAGACACTATTATAATATCAGAATAAGATATTGATTTCAAATATTTTGGGTTATCGTAAGGTAAAAACCGTCCATATTTATGTGTGGATTTGGTCTTACGATTATCCTTTTCTTGCGAAAGGATTATAACTTTAAAATTAAGTTGGATGATGATATAAACTTAGCAAGTTTTTCTCACTCTGGTTCACTAGACTGATCCGGTGTTTGTAATGCTCGGGTTAGCCTGGGTTGTACTTGTTCATGTTATCAAAGATATGAAGAGACGAGCTGGAAAGATCCAGACGTATGATTTATTATCTAATATTTATTCCGCTGTGTGATGTATGTGAGGACAGATTATTATAACTGTCCCGGCATGTTGATGTACTCTGATGATTGTAAGTCTTTATTTCAAAACTCTCTATCGAATTTAATTATATTTTGTTCCGCTGCGATGTGAGACTCTTGTTGTGTTGGTTCCTCTTACTCTTCTATTCTAACTTTCTTTCTTTCTTACCTCACCCTCTAATATTCTTTCTATTAGCTTCTGGAGTTTTCAATACTTGAGTTTTGGGCACGTGATGTATTTGTGTTGAGATTCGAGTGTCGAAATCTCCGGGTCGCTACAGTAATAAAACAAAATTTTGATAGTTGGTAATTTAACTATCAAAGGAACGTCCATTCAACAACGGTCCTATTTACAAATGGAATTTCTACCAAACAACCATCAAACAACACTGGTCCCTTTTAAATCAATTTCTTATTAGATTTTCATTCCCAATTTCGCATATCCTTTCAGATATTTCTCAAATTTTGTTAGTCTCTTCCGATCCTTGGAAAATATTTCCAATATCATAAACTCTTTATTTTTCTGTATTCCAGGAAATATATTTTGTCACTGTTTGGATAACATTTCCATATATTCACGAATCCTAATTTTTCTATACTCAGAAAATATACGTTATTAATATCGGAAAACATTTCCACATTCCATTTCTTAATTCCTCGTTAATCAAATCATATTAGTTCTATACTTAGAAAATATTTTCGGTTTTATTTGGAAAGCGTCCTTAAGTTCCATTTATTCGGATTTAACCGATATTATTTAAAACATCATTATTATAACTCAGTTCATTAACTAATTGTATCTCTAACCAATCTTTACTGCTGAACCCTAACCATTTCTTAGTCAATCGTGAAGTCAATCAAGTTGGGATATAATTACCTATTAGACCTTAAATGAACATCATTCTCAACTTTGAAATAGACAAGCTCACAATTTCGAATTCCAACAAAACTTTTTTTATGCATTCTTGGATTTTGTTTGAGAATTCACTTCTTTTTACGCACATCACCAATTATAACGAGATAGTCCCTGTTTCTGAAATATTAAAATTTAAAATATAACTTTTATTCATTAAATTAAATGAGTAAATAACTAAATAATTAATTAATCAATTTAAATCTTTATTTAAATGGAAAGTAAAAAGTACATTCCTAAATTTGATATAATCGAATTTTAATAAATAACTCCTTTCCGAATAATCTATATTCGATAAATATCCCGAACAACGGAATAATCTACCACATCAGTTTAACTCTAATTGGCTTTTAATTATTTCCATTCGTAAACATTTTCTTTCAAACAGTTATTCATTTTCAAATATGAATATCATTCCTTAATAGGAATCTAGACTCGTTTATTAAGTCAACTTGATTTTTATTTGTGAATGTCATCACCGGCTCAACTTTCAGTTATCTAGCACTTTATAAATCCACAACCTACTCTATTTCATTCCCGAACCTCATTTATAAGACTACTACTCGGTTAACACTTCTTTCTTTTTTCATTTATTTTAAACAATTCAAAATTTCTTTTTGAATGAATATACAAGATATACATATTATAACTACTGAAAAATCAAATTTATGTGATTTCTATAGATCCCTTCTCATATAGTAATTCTACTTAAAATAATAATAAAATATTTCAAAAAAAACATAGAGTTTGATTTACATAATTATAAATATTGGAATAAAATCCATCGTTTTCCTTCGGAAATGAATTCCCATATCTATTTCTCATTTAAATTTATATTTCCAAAAAATCAAATTTCCTTTATAAATTTTTTCACTTTAAGCCCTTATTCACGTCAGTCGTGAATAATAAGCCTTTTTATGTAATCAAACTCATTTGATTTTATACTAAATAGTATCTCAATCCAAGTTTCTTTTATTAACTTCCATTAGTAGAATTATTGAGGTAAATTTCCATTTTATTTCACTCATTTCTAATCTCGTTCATAATTTCCATCTTAAATTATTAAATTCAAACCTAATTGCAAATATCGGTTTTAAAACCAATTTCCACTTTTCAATATAATTTTGAACTTGAATTCATATTCCAACTCATCCAATGATAAATAATTCACTTAATTTATAAATAACTTCTTGGTTTATCCATTTAAACAAGTTTCTATTTTTAGCTCTATTTGAGATTAAATTCCTATTTTTGGAAATGAATTTCCTTATTTAAAATCCTAAGTTTCTTTTCTATATTCGAAAATTATTTTTCGGTATTTAAAATACCAAATTTCTAGGGCCACTAATATTCAAACACAACATTATCAATTACATATTATATAACACATCATATAACACAATAAAAAAAGGGTAATATAAATGTTGAGGAATCTAGTTAGATCCCTCCAACCCGTTTCCCTACACCCACAGATGTTATTAATTTCACAACAATATGAAATATCATCGTAAACATAACCAATAATCGATCAACGATATAACTATATCAACCATTTCAACCAAACAACCATCACACAGTATAAAATTACTATAAATCAAATTAAATCTCGTTTATATAAAAATATAAACGAGTCAGAGTAAACGAGTTTACTCACATTGGTTTATAGGTGATGCTGCTTTTATTTCGTTTACAATCAAACTAATATTTAATTTTATCATGATATTCCAGTAGCTTTAGCCTTAGCCAAATGAGTTCCACAACTTGGGTTTCGTTGTTATGAATCCAACGTGACCAGTTTCGTCCAATTCTCCCTGTAGCCAATCATGGCCGAACTCTCAAGCTTCACCCTCCCTATTTCTTCACGAAATTAACTTCTGAAAGCTCCACACTTCTTCTCCTCTACATCCCCTCCTTCCTATTACTGTCGATGCTTTCTTCCAGTATTATTCTTCTTCCTATAACCTACAATACTCCTTCCATCTTTAGCATAACAGAACTGTAACGACCCGCATTTTACGCATCAAAGGATCGTAGAATATTTATTTCATTATCATATGAAGTCTTATGGTTGTGTAAATTTGGGGAACGACTATTGGGGTCATTTCCATGTTCACGATTTTTAAATGACCGTTTTGCCCCTAGTTGGTCTTGTTTTGGCCATAACTTTTGATTGGTAGGGAGTTTTGACCTGAATCCACTTCCATTATATTCAGATAATGGTTTACCTTTCTGTAGTGTGGTCACATTAGCCAAACAGACTCACCGTTTGGGAGATATGGCAGAAATAAGGTTTAGAAGGTGAAAAACAGCTTAACCGGGCCTAATTAGGGTGATTAGCAGCTAGGACCATAACCCATTTTGGGATTAGGGTTATGGGGAGGCTAAAATCAGTTAGGAAACGATCTATTTTCATTTTCTCAGCTGCCTAAAACAATTCTCCAACCCTAGCCATTGCCTTCACCTTCTAATTTCATTCCAAATCGCTCTCTAATCAAGGATTAAGCTAATCTATGTCAAATCAAGGAGAAATAAAACCAAATCAGAGTTGGAGCTGCTATGTTACATAGAGATTCGACCCAAATCAGATATAGTTTCACATCTAAGTTTTATTTGTGGCTAAGGTGAGTGATTTGCATTGTTTTTTCACTAATTACGGCTAATTAGGGGTGATTAGTGATAATTAGCGAAATTATAACTCAGAAAAATATGGAAAAATTTGTAAAATTATAAAATATTATTTTAAGGCTCTGATAGAAATGTGGGCTAATTTGGATAAGTTTTGCTAATTGTATGCTTAAAAATGATTGAGGGGGATTAAGGGAAATTATGGGTTTTGGGTATTTTTGATCCATTTTAACATATCATATTGTTGTTTTGGTGTTTACGGTTGATGTTATATGTTGCTATGATAGTTTGGTATGATTTATGGTTGATTGGAAAAGTTAGAATGGTCGAAAATGCCGTCGTATGGTGTAAAACATACGCTGAAAAAGTTGCAAGAATTGAACCCGAACTGGATCGGATCGGTAGGAGGAAGCACGAATTGAACCGTTTGTGAAGTACCCCTTACTCACGAGTAGCTGGTGGAGCCACGAAGCTTGGAGGCTTGAATTGATCTGTTTGCATCTGAAGCTCTCTGACCCGAACCGTTCACCCGAATCGTGGAGCACCATGCAACTTCAACCCGACCCGGAGGAGGAACCACTCATGAACCACTTGCTCCTCCACGAACCGACCCGATGCTCCGAGAAGGCACCACAAGCAGAACACCCGAACCGACCAGAAGGTGAGGACCACGAATAGGAGCATGTACCATGAGCCGAACCACTATTGGAGGATCGAACTGAACCGTGCAGCTTGGACCATGGACGGGAACCATGAACTGAACTGGGAGTACGATCTGAAGCGAAGAGAAGAGAGGAAATAATGAACCGATCCTGAGAAGACCAAAACCCGAGATGCAAAGGTAGTCCAAATGGGAAGTTTATGCTCAGGGTCCATTTGGGACCAACGAGTTGACTTCATGAGTTGGGCTTTGCTGCGGGATGTGTGCTAAGTGGTTATCGATGTCCATAACTTTTATTCACCACTAAGACAGATTTTAGGCTATGGATCAGTGCAGTGGGGTAGTTATTACTCCATGGGGAAGAGTGATCATAGCATGGCTGTGAGCCAGTGCAGTGAAGTCGTCATGGCTTCATAGGGCAGAGTGGACATAGCAAGGACTAGTGGTTATGGATCAGTGCAGTGGAGTCTCCATGGCTCCATGGGGCAGAGTGATCGTAGCAAGGATTTGGGTGATCAAAGTAGTGGATATCGTATGCTTTACGCACTGAGTGAGAGATGTGAGGATGGTTGCTATGCTTAATTGTTCGACATCACTATGACAGCACACCCCCACCCCCGTATCTTTACACCATATTTTAGTGTCACCTTAGAGTATTGTATATCTCGTTGTGCTAACTCTTTGGTTGCAGGTTCAGGTATGGTTTAGTATACCTGTTATTGTTCTGTTTTGCTGCTTATCGCTTATACTAGACATTTGTCTGACCCAGAGTTATATGTTTCTTCTTACTCTGGGTGCTTTCAAATGGGAAAACTAGAGACACGTCAGGTGATTATGCATGAGTAGTTGTACTAGAGACGAGCAGGAGGCTTCCACGTATGATATATATTCTCCCTGTGTCGCTGCTGGTCACTACTTTGGGAATTAGTAGTGTACCTTTCTTATTCTGCTTTAGAGACAGTTTTAAAAGTTGTAATAATGATGATGTGGGACATAAGCTGTATTTTGGATTTTTCGCCGCTACGATGGTTAAGTTTTCAGCTTATGCACTATATCGCCTGTTTTATGTCAAGTATGTTATTATTATATTTTATCTCATGCGCTGTGAGACATTCTACAGGTTCCTTTTTAGCTCAAATTCCATTCTTTTCCTTTCTTTGGCGAGCCATCCCGTGCTAGTTGGGCATTGGCACAACGCACTTTCATTGGAAATGTCGGCTAGTGCGGGCGAGCCATCACACTTGGTATCAGAGCTCTTGGTTGCATAGGTAACCTAGGGAAAGACACTAGGGAGAGATAGTATACGTATATGAGAACACGTATTTGTGATATTTTGGTTTTCAAAAGCTATATATATACTATTAGTACATTTAAGGATGAAGTCGCACTGCACTGGCACCACTACAGAGATGGTTAATCGTTTTCTCCTTACAAATTTAACGACGAGCCGACATAGAGAGGTACTAGTAGAGGAACTAATAATGGGAATGCTCCTGATATAAGGATGATGTTCACAGACTTCATGAGAGAGATGCTTAGAGATGTGCAAGGAGCAGCTCCTAATGCTGCAAATGGTGGTGGTGCAAAGGTGCAGGCGCCTAGGGCCGATTTCGCCAAGCTTTGCAAGGATTACACTAGTCTTGGTGGGAAGTCGTTCCACGGAACGGAGTCAGCTATAGAAGTTCAGGATTGGCATGATAGTTTTGAGTGTATCTTCGAGGATCTGCGAATTGAAGACGCGATAGCTGGCATCCCGTCAGCTGCAAGGACGGGCTATGAATTGGTGGAATGCTGTTAAGGTAGCTACCCCTGAGGATCAAGTTACTTGGGATCAGTTCAAGGCCCGATTCAGTGATATGTTTATCCCAGCTGCTCAGAAATTAGAATTGTTTAGGAAATTTCTGGAGCTTAAGTAGAATGGTATGGCAGTCTCGGAGTATATTGCAGAGTTCGATACTTTATCGAAGTATGGATTATCCCTTATCGACACTCCCAAGAAGAAGAATGAGAATTTCATAACTAGTTTAGATCAGTACTTGGAAGAAAGGCTTATAAACCATATTGATGAGACTTTTGAATTGGTTGTTGGGAAAGCATTGAGGTCAGAGAGCCTTTATCCTAAGCCCAAGACTGAAGTCGCTATTGTATCTGTAGAGGGGCCAAAGCCACAAGCAAGCGGTGGAGGCAAGAATGGTTCTCAGAATAAGAGGAAGCAGAACCAAACTAAGGATGGTCAGAAAAAGAGTAAGAAAGATGTTGAGTGCTTTAGCTGTGGCAAGAAGGGCCATTATGCTAAAGAATGTCGAGCAAAGCCTGTGGACAGGAAGTGCTTCAACTGTGGCCAAGTGGGACATCACAAGGATAAATGTCTGCAACCCCCTAAAGAGAAGCAGATTGTGAAAGCATATGCTATTAATGATGTTCCTTCTTCGTCGAATGCCCCAACTGCGGCGGAGAAAGGAAAGAATGTCGTCATTCAAGGTATGCTTTATGTTTATGATGTTCATGTTCGAGTATTGTTTGATACTGGGCTTCTCGTTCCTTCATATCTAGTGACCTAGTAGATAGGTTGGGATTGGAACCCGAGATAGTCGATAGACCTTTAGCGGTGGCGAACCCGATTGGCGGTTCGATTAGCCTTAGTATGATTTGTCATAATGTGGTCTTATCGAGTCATGGATGTATGTTTGTTTGTGATTGCTTTGTTTTGGGCTTTATTGGGTTTGGCATTATTTTGGGAGTTGATTGGCTCCAAAGGTACGAGGTGGTGATAGACTATGAGGGCTTTTTGGTGACAGTTAGAGCGGATGATGAGCGGAGGGTAGTGTTTGGTGATCTACCTA
Source organism: Allium sativum (assembly GCA_030737875.1). NCBI lineage: Eukaryota > Viridiplantae > Streptophyta > Magnoliopsida > Asparagales > Amaryllidaceae > Allium > Allium sativum. The sequence continues at coordinate 834,336,903 of CM060910.1, forward strand.
GTGATGGGGTAATGGCTAGTTTTCTAAATTTCCTCGATGTCCCGCATGATGAGTTGTCAGATGCGCCCATGGCTGGCCTGTATCCGGAGGTCTTCGAGGAAGTGACCGAACTTCCACCACACTGAGAGATTGAGTTTTGGATTGATTTAGTGAAAGATGCTAGACCTATAGTGATGCCACTTCGTCGTATGGCACCAAGGGAGCAGCGAGAGCTCGAGGTGCAAGTGAGCGATCTTTTGAAGAAGGGATTTATCAGAAGAAGTGTTTCCGAGTGCGGAGTACTAGTTGTGTTTGCTACCAAGGCCGACGGTTCCCTTCGATTATGTGTGGACTACCACGAGTTGAATAAGGTAACGAGAAAGAATAAGTATCCTCTACCGTAGATGGATGATTTGTTTGATCAGTTGAGTGGCGCAAGAGTGTTCTCCCAATTGGATCTCGCGGCAGGTTTTCATCAGCTTAGGGTGGAAGCTGAGAGTATAGCTAAAACGGCCTTTCGGACGCCGTTTGGATTCTGTGAGTGGTTGGTCATGCCATTCGGGTTGACCAATGCACCAACATATTTTGTGAGTCTTATGAATACGGTATTCAGAGATCAATTGAATAAGTTTGTTCTTGTGTTCGTAGACGTTAACTTGGTTTATTCAAGGATAGAGGAAGAACACAAGTAACATTTGAGGATACTGATGGAGGTGATGAGAAAACACAAATTGAAAGCAAAGTTTTCTAAGTGTCACTTCTGGAGGAGAGAAGTGAGATTCTTGGGCCATGTTGTTTTAGAGAATGGTATTGCGGTGGATCCTGCGAAGGTGGCTACGGTACAAGATTGGTCTACCCCCAAGAATGCAACAGATGTAAGAAGTTTCTTGGGATTAGCTGGATATTATTGTAAGTTTATCCAAGACTTCTCCAAGATAGCGGTACTATTAACTTAGTTGACCAAGAAGAATCAAGCTTTCGTTTGGGACGAAAGGTGTGAAAATGCATTCAAGAGTCTAAAGGAAAAGTTGACGTGCGCACCAGTGTTAGTCATTCCTAAGGGGAATGAGGAGATAACAGTATATACAGATGCATGTAGTACCGGACTAGGTGCTGTACTGATGCAAGGAGGTAGGGTTGTAGCTTATGCTAGTCGGCAACTGAAACCACATGAGAAAAGATATCCTACCCATGATTCGGAATTGGCACCGATCATATTCGCGTTAAAGATGTGGAGGCATTATCTCTTGGGAGAAAGATTCGAGTTGTTTACCGATCATAAATCGTTAAAGTATCTATTCTCTCAAAAGGATTTAAATCTCTGACAACATATATGGTTTGAATTCTTGGCTTCTTATGATTTCGTATCGCATACACACTTGGAAAGGGCAATGCGGTAGCTGATGCATTGAGTAGAAGACATACCAGTTTAGGGGCTACGTTTCTTGACTGGAAGCAACTGGAGTATATCGCAGGGTACGATTTCAGACCAAAGTGTGAATCGGATCCAGAGATGCTAGCAAGTTTGACGATCAGACCCACTTTGATTGAGCGGATTGGTTCCAGTCAGAGGGACGATCCTAACCTATTGTAAATCATCTCCAAGTTAGAGACGGGTATCGATGAGGAGATGAACAAGTATGGGCTTGATCGAGATGGATGGCTCAGAAAGAATGGAAAGTTAGTTATACCCAATGTGAATGGATTGAGAGATGAAGTTCTAAGAGAATGTCATCACTCAAAACTGACTATACATCCTGGTGGTAATAAAATGTATCGAGACATGAAGCAGACTGACTATTGGGAAGGGATGAAAAGAGACATTGGGAAGTTTATATCCCAATGCATGAACTGCCAGCTAGTTAAAGCTGAGCAAAAGAAACCTAGTGATTTGTTGCTACCATTAGAAATTCCAAAATGAAAATTGGAACAAGTCTCAATGGATTTCATTGATGGGTTACCAAGGACTAGGTCGAGCCATGATAGCATTTGGGTGATTGTGGACCGATTGACCAAGAGTGCAAGGTTTATACCCGTCAAGTCGAATAGAACAGCAGCTAAGTTAACAGAACTATATATGAAGTGGGTAGTGGGATTTCATGGAATACCCAAAGGCATTGTGAGCGACCGAGATCCGTTGTTTACTAGTGGATTTTGGAAGAGCTTACAAGAGGCATTAGGATCAGAACTACATCTCAGTACCACATATCATCCCTAAACTGACGGTCAGACAGAGAGGGTGAATCGAGCATTAGAAGATCTCTTAAGAGCTTGCATATTAGATTTTGGTGGATCATGGGATGACTATTTGTATCTGGTTGAGTTTGCATATAATAATAGTTATCAATCCAGTATTGGTATGGCTCCATTCGAAGCTTTGTATGGAAGACCATGCAACTCACCATCATGTTGGTTAGAGACCGGTGAGAAATTTATGCTTGGACCGGATGTGATAAGAGAAACGTCAGACAAGATCATGGTTATACAATAGCGAATGAAGGCTGTCCAAGATAGGAAGAAGAGTTATGCTGAAAAGAGGAGAAGAGATTTAAAATTGTCCATTAGGGACTTGGTGTTTGTCAAGATTTCTCCATTAAAGAGCGTGATACGATTTGTAGGTGAGGCAAGTTAACACCAAGATTTATTGGTCCATTCCCAGTTCTCGAACAAGTTGGGAATTTAGCATATAAAATTAAGTTGTCGGACAAGATGGCGGGAGTTCATAACGTATTTCATGTTTCCCAGTTATGTAAATTCGTGCGCGACCCCGATGTGGCTATTTCACTAGATCGGTTGAATGATATCGAAGTAGAACCTAAGGCGGTTGGGAACCGCAAGCCGATTCGTATTGTCGAGCACGATATGAAGAAACTTCGAAGGAAAGCGGTGAATCTAGTCAAGGCTTAGTGGGGCGAGGATGAGAATGACTCTACTTGGGAGACATAGGAGAGCATTAAGGAGACGTATCCAAAACTCTTTGCCTGGTAAGGTTTTCATTTCAATTTAGTCTTTCGGCATGCTAGGATAGGTTTGTTTTGTGTGTTTGATTGTTTGTGAATGACTGATAGGCTTGCGGAACACCTTTGTATGTTTTTGGTTAAGGAATTTCGGGGGCTAAATTTCTTAAGGCTGGGAGAGTGTAATGACCCACATTCTACACATCGGAGGATCGTAGAATATTTATTTCATTATCATATGAAGTCGTATAGTCTGTAACTTTGGGGAATAACTATTGGGATCATTTCCCATGTTCATGATTTTTTTAAATGAACGTTTTGCCCCGAGTTGATCTTGTTTTGGCCATAACTTTTGATTGGTAAGGATTTTTGGCCTAAACCCACTTCCATTAGATTTAGATGATGGTTTACCTTTCCGTAGATTGGTCACATTAGCCAAAAGAACTCACCATTTGGGAGATATGGCTGAAATAAGGTTTAGAAGGTGAAAAACAGCTTAACCGAACCTAATTAGGGTGATTAGCAGCTAGACCCATAACCATTTCGGGATTAAGGTTATGGCCAGGCTGAAATCAGTTAGGAAATGGTCTATTTTCTTTTTCTCAACCGCCTAAAATATTTCTCTAAACCTAGCCATGGCCTCCACCTTCTAATTTCATCCCAAATCGCTCTCTAATCAAGGATTAAGCTAATCTACGCCAAATCAAGAAGAAATAACACCAAATCAATGTTGGAGATGGTGTGCTGCATAGAGATTTGACCCAAATCGGAGATAGTTTTAGATCTAAGTTTTATTTGTGGCTAAGGTGAGTGATTTGCATTGTTTTTCACTAATTACGGCTAATTAGGGGTGATTATTGATAATTAGCGAAATTATAACTCAGAAAAATATGGAAAATTTTGTAAAATTCTAAAATATTATTTTAGGGCTATGATAGAAATTTGGGCTAATTTTGATAAATTTTGCCAATTGTATGCTTAAACATGATTAAGGGGGATTAAGGGGAAATTACAAGTTTTTGGTATGTTTGATCCATTTTAACTTATCATATTGTTGTTTTGGTGTTTATGGTTGATGTTATATGTTGCTATGACTGTTTGGTATGATTTATGATCGATTACCAAAGTTATAATGGTCGAAAACGCTGTCGTATGGCGTAAAACAGTCATTGAAAAAGTTGTAGGGATTGAACCCGAACCGGATCGGATCGGTAGGATGAAGCACGAACTAAACCATTTGTGAAGTACCCCTTCCTCACGAGTCGCTGGTGGAGCCACGAAGCTTGGAGGCACAAATCGATCCATTTGCATCTGAAGCTCTCCGACCCAAACTGTAACACCCCGAATTTTAGTTAATACTAAAATTCACTAATTACAGGATAAATAATCTCAGATGTGGGAATTAGGGGTAACGGGCTGCGCTATTGCGTTCGTCTCGGAAAAATACGCGAAATAGAGTCCGAGTTTTCGAAAATCGGAGTCCATATGGCCCAGTTATGGCCCGATGAAGTTTGCAGAAAATTCAAAGATAAAAACAGAAAAAAAATAATTCAAATTCAGATTTTAAAATTGAAGCAGCGGGGCCAGGCGGGAAAGTTCCCGCCCTACCCATGTCGACAGCGCTGTCGACAGGGGTGTCGACTGCCCTGTCGACTTGCCTGTCGACAGGGGGGCGACGCCCAGTAAAACTGGGTGCACCAGTTTAGGTTATTGGGCTGGCTTGGAGGGCTGGTTCTGGAAGCTTCTTGGATCTGACGGGTCTAAACCAATCTAGGGTTAATCTAAGGGTCTAAAATGCAACCTAATCCTATAAATAAGACCCTAACCCTATCCTAATTCATTCATAATTAGATCTTGTAACTAAACTATGGCAAAATGAAACTTGATCATGGCCACCACAAATCAATGAAGAGGAAAGCAAGCTAATTAACCTCTCTAATCAACCTCTAATCTCTTCTAAGCATCTTAATCTTCTTCATTTGGAGTGCAAATTGCTAGTGGTGAGTTTCTATCACTTTAACATCAATTGTTAAAGTAAGTAGATTAGGTGTAATGAGACTTATGGTCTTGAATGCGGATTAGTGAGTTTAAATCATTTGTAATGATATGTTACTCTATGTTTTTCTATGTTTATGCATATTGAATAAGTTGGTTTATGCATATTTAATAAGTTGGTTTATGCATACTTGATAAGTGGATTTATGCATGATTAATAAGTTGGTTTATGCATGTTTAACAAGTGGGTTTATGCATGATTGAGTATGTAAGTTTATGCAAGTTTAGTATGATGTATGTTATGTTTACATGATGCTAAATATGCAAGTTGTGGACTATGTGATCATATACATGTTATGCAAGTTCATGAAGATATGCTATGCAAGTTACATGTATGTTAATATGCAAGATATGCTATGAAAGTTACATGTATGTTAATATGCAAGATATGCTATGCAAGTTACATGTTTGTTAATATGCAAGTTCATGATGACACATTATGCAAGTTTAAGAGTTAATATGCAAGTATATGGATGCTTATGCAAGTCATGTATATGTTTAAATGCAAGATTTATGTGATATGCAAGTTATGCATGCTTATGCGAGTATGTGAATGCTTATGCAAGATATGTATATGCTTAAATGACATGATATGCAAGTTATGCATGTTTATGCAAGTATGTGAATGCTTATGCAAGTTATGTGTATGCTTAAATGCATGATTAACATGTTATGCAAGTTATGAGAATGCCTATATGCAAGTCCAACATGTTATGCAAGATATGTGTATGATAACATGCAAGCTCATATGCAACATGTTATGCAAATCATGTGTATGATAATATGCAAGTTTGGGTTAAATGTAGTTGGGTTAATATATGCTCATATATGCAAGTTGACATCCTCTTAACCCATGACAAAGTTGTATGCTAAACCCATGATATTTGCGATGATCTTCCCCTTATTTATGTCATGAAATGAGAACGATTTACGTGGGGAACGATGGGGTTGGTAAATATGTTAATGAAAACATGATTGGGTATGATTAAGCATACCATAAAAATAAATTACCATAAGTGGGAATTTACCTATTGAGTTAGGTCTACCCCATGGGAATTTACCTATTGAGTTAGGTCTACCCATGTTATGGAAAATTTGATATTAATTAGGGATAATTAATATGGGGGTGATTAATTAGGTGTAATTAATCAACTAAGACACGAGGTTGGACCCTTTTGTAGCGGAAGTCTGCCCGGAACCGACCGGCCATCCAGCGGCTACAAATGATTGGTCCAATGTGAGAGGTCTTAGTCATACATTAAATACATGATTAAAGTAAAGACACGACGTTAGACCCTTTTGATGACAGAAGTCTGCCCGGAACCAACCGGCACATCCAGCAGTCATAAAAGACGGTCTAATGTGAGAGGTCTTTATGAGGTCATGATCTTAATTAATGAATTAAGAAACACTTAACCATATTAGCATGTAGTGGAACATGAGGGGTTAAGTGGGTGCCTTGGGGTGGCATGATGAGACTAGTGGGTTGCCTTGGGTGGCAATAGAAAAATACGATTAGAATACTTAACCAAAGTGGAACATGTAATTAAGCATGGTTAAAGGGTTAAGTAAATGCCATGGGTGGCATGTGAAAATATGATTAGAATACTTAACCAAAGTGGAACATGTAATTAAACATGATCAAAGGGTTAAGTAAATGCCATGGGTGGCATGAGAAAATACGATTAGAATACTTAACCAAAGTGGAACATGTAATTAAAACATGGGTGAAGGGTTAAGTAAGTGCTTTGGGTGGCATGTAGAAATCTAGTGGGTGCCCTAAGTGGCAATTGAAATATGATTGATGACTTAACCAAAACTTAACATGTAAGTGGGCATGACTATATAAGGGGTTAAGTGGGATGCACTAGATAAAAGTAGCAAGCTTAAGTAGTAGCTTGTGGGGGCCCATTTCAACCAATATCCCAAACGTATCTTTGTGGGCTCGACTCTAGTCGGGTGACGGGACACGCATATTGGGCTAGATTGTAAGAGGCCAAACCGGGTTAGCGGTGGCAACGCGGGACCAACGGGTTTCATATGCGTGTGTGGACCCGGGCTGGTTGGTAAGTCGTTGTTGCATCGTGTAGATATAAAGCCGTGCACTGTTGATATTATCTGGTAGCCACTTTAGGGGAATGATACACCCCAATTGTGGGACCAGCACGGGTATCTACGGTAGGGAGCCGATCGATGGGTAGTAGTAGGTACACCTAATAAAGATAGGGGCAGACGGCACCTATGTAGGGGTACACAAAACTACTGGGTAAGAATTACTGGGTACACCTAGTGGAGATAGGGGCAGACGGCACCTATGTAGTGGGCTAGGAGTACATGAAACTACTGGGGAAATTTTCTAAGTCCTTAGAGGGATCAACCTTTAAGTAGGAATGACTGGTGTGGTGCAGTTAGTAATTATCCTCGGGTGGGTAGATGCGTCCTGACGGTTATCTTAGTTTATCCTAAGTCTACCAAGCTGCTTAGTGTAGCCATTCATCCCCAGATATTACCGTAGGTCAAGTTTATGTCTTCTCTGGTTACTTTAATGATTGTATTGTTAAAGTTATAGGACTCACTCAGACTTATGTCTGACCCCGTTGTTTTTATCTTTTTCCCAACCCTCAGGTCCTACGGTGGATCCTAGCTGTAGTAGAGCTTGATCGGATTGCTGTTCCAGTCTTTAGGAGCTTGGATAGATGTAAAGCTCCAGTTATCCAGTTATCTTTTCTTTTTGTTCTGGCTATTGTATCAGAGAGGGATTATGTACTTCTTTATTTTGACAGATATTGTACTTGACTTTTATCATGGTTTTATGATGTAACCAGACATGTTTACTTCCGCTGTTATGAGATGATGTTTTAAAATTTCAAGTACTATTTATATCTGTCTTGTTGTAATTTTTCTGTTCTATATTCACTAAAATACTCCACCGATGCTATGGCATTCCCTTAGAGAGTGACCATAGCGGGCGTGGGGTGTTACACGTGGTATCAGAGCAAAGGTTACCGGAACAGATAAAATTTTTAGAAAACTATTTTTCTAAAACATTTTTGGAAGAAATATTTTCAAAAACATGTCTTTAAAGAGAAAAGTTTTTGAAAGAAAAGCATAATCCCCGATAGCCATATCTTTATCTTCCGAATTCTCCGTTTTGAATCTTTCCCTTTTTCGTCTCAGCATGGCTGAAGATCTTTATCTTCCGGATAGTGTAGCGGTACCAGTATGGTATAGGAGGTTGTTAGAGGCTAGGGCCGCCGCTGCAGGTCCAGCAAATGTTCCTCCTCCACCCGTTGCACTCGTTCCTCCTCGCGCGGATACTTTTGCTATGACTTGTAGGAAGTTTAAGGCTATGGGAGGAAAACCTTTTGTAGGAGCTAGGGATTGGCTTAATGAGACGGAAGAATTGATGGAAATCTTGGAAGTAGAAGAGGGAAAGAAAGTCAAGTTGGCCGCTTGGTTAATGGAAGGAGAGGCCTCGTTCTGGTGGGAGGTCACTAATGGAGAACGCCCGATTGACTCTTGGGTGGATTTCAGGCATAGGTTTGAGGCAAAGTTTCTCTCAAAAGCGGAAGAAAATATGCATGAGGAAGAGAAAGGTCCCAATGCTAGTAAAGCACACGAGAAGAAAGGAGATCAGAAGAGACCTCAACAGCAACAGCAAAACAAGGGTGGGAAAGGCAACGGTGGCAAGGGAAAGAAGAGGTGCTTCAATTGTGGGACACTAGGCCACCTAAACAAAGATTGTCGCAAGAAGACTAAGACTGGCTGCTTCCACTGTGGCGAAGCAGGGCATCTGATGAAAGACTGTCCAAAGAAGGAGCAAAGGACGGGGTCTACCTCAGGAGGACAGGTGCAAGCTCATGTGGCACCAGGTCAGGCTAGGGGGCAAGTACAGGCTCTCGCGATTCGGGAAAGAGGTAGAACTACTTCTATTGAAAGTCTAGTTTTTCTGATCGATCATCCTGTCCGTACTTTATTTGATTTTGACGCATTGAGTTCGTTTATCTCATCATTACTAGTAGAGTCACTGCACTGAGACACCAGTTGGTAGATGATCCCTTAGTTGTTTCAAACCCAATTGGGCTCCATGATGTGTTTGGGTTTGAAAGTTTCTATACTTAGCGTTGGGTTTAGATGTGATGCTTGTTGGGCTTCACGGGCTATGGGTTAGTTTTGGGCATGGACTGGTTATCCAGTAGGGGTGCCGTTCTTCATTTTTAAGGGAGAGTTGTTAGGCTTATGGGCCGCCTGGGTAACACTCTCGAGATTTCTTGTAATCCCATAGAATCTGTATGCTAAGGTATCTAGAATCGCTTGACACGTTGGTCTAGAGTCTGCGATCTGTTAGAGCGGTCCGGGAATACCCGGATGTGTTTGAGGAGGTGAAGGGCTTACCTCCGAAGCGGGAGATTGACTTCCGAATATATCTGGTGGATAATGCTAAACCAGTATCTTGGCCAGTGTGCTACATGGCTCCTAGTGAGAGGAGGGAACTCCATAAGTAAGTAGGCGATTTGCTTGAGAAGGGGTTCATAAGACGAAGTATATCGGAGTGGGGCGCTCCAGTAGTCTTTGTTATGAAGGCGGATGGCTCCCTCAGACTTTGTGTAGGCTAAAGAGAACTAAAGAAACTCACAAAGAAGAATAGACACCCATTGCCAAGGATTGATGATCTCTTTGATCAGTTGGTTGGCACCTCAGTGTTTTAGTAGTGGACTCAGCCACGGAAGTTCATCAGTTGAGAGTGGCTGAGGATAGCATAGAAAAGACTACCTTTAGGACTCCGGATGTTTTTTTTATGAGTGGCTGGTGATGCCATTTGGTTTGACATACGCCCCGCATATTTTGTTAATTTGATGAGAAGGGTGTTCAAGGAGTACCTAAATAAGTTGTGATGGTCTTTATGGATGACATTTTGGTCTTTTCTAGGAGCGAAATAAGTTTTCGTATGTGCTCAATAGGCTGAGCAGAGCCAGTATGGGATAAACGACAGTTTTGGAGCGAGACTGGCGAGAACATCCAGAATTGGACCAGGGCTTAATTATTTAGCCATTTTTACTAGTATCATCTCACGTAGGTCGTCTGAATTCGAAGGAGGTATCCCTTGGGTGTTTGTCTGATATTGGTTTAGGCCTTTGGGGCTTACATTTGGGGGATGCCGAATTCGACTAGGGTGGTCTGCGTGGGAGACAGTTGTGATGATTTTGGATGATATCCTGGTGGAGAAGAGCATGCCCTACATCTTAGGGAAATGTTGGAGACTCTTCGAGCGCATAGTCTTAGGACAGTAAAAGTGGATGGGATTCTTAGCATCCTATGGGTTTGAGATAGCATATACCCCTGGCAAGGGTAACATGGTAGCGGACACCTTAAGTAGAAAAAGGGTAGTCCTCGAGTTTGTGGTTCGTTGAACGACGAAGCCTAGAGTTTATTTCTATGTTGGATTTCAGACCTTCCGTTGATTATGTACCCGGTTTGCTAGCTTCTTTGGAAGTTAGACCTACTCTTTTGGGGCGGATTGGAGAAGCACAGAGGGGCGACCCACAGTTGATTGAGTTAGTAGAGAAGCTCATAAGGGGGGAGTCGTCCAGCCATTTGAGTAGGTACACCCTAGACGATAGGGGGTGCTTGCGTAGAGACGGTAGGCTTTGTGTACCGCAAGACGAGGGTTTGAGGAAGGCTATTCTTGATGACGCACACCGTTCTAGGATGACCATTCATCCCGGTAGGGACAAGATGTACCAAGACGTGAAGAGGGTTTTCTTCTGGGCCGGTATGAAGAAAGATGTGGCCGAGTAAGTCGCTCGATGCTTGGTGTGCCAACAAGTGAAGGCGGAGCAAATGAAACCAGGTGGGTTGCTTCACCCATTGGAAGTTCCGCAATGGAAGAGGGATAGCATCTCGAAGGATTTTATTAACAGGTTACCAAGATCAAGGAAGGGTAATATGGGAATTGGGTTGGTAGTAGACAGGCTTACTAAGAGCGCCCATTGTACCTGTAAAGAGTAAAGGAACTGCTCCTTGGCTAGCTTCAGTTTATATTCGAGAGATTATTAGATTGCATGGTGTACCCTCCAGTATGGTGGGCGATCGAGATCCTATCTTCACTAGAGAGTTTTGGAAGAGTTTGCAAGAGGCGGTAGGGACTCAGTTATGTTTGAGTACCGCATATCATCCTCAGACGGACCGCCAGACCAAGAGGGTGAATCATGTTTTAGAAGATTTTTTGAGACTATGTATCTTGGATTTTGGAGGTACATGAGAGGAGCATATTCCAATGGTGGAGTTGCCCGACAGACTTAGTGATGTACATGATGTATTCCATGGGAGGAAGTGCCTACATGAGACCGCAGAGGTGGTAGAGCCGAGTTTACTTAGAGATGTAGAGGTAGAGCGTGATGCGACTATTCGACGAGCTCCTACTCGCATCCTTGGGTCAGAGACTAGGAAGTTGAGAAACAGAGAGGTTCAACTAGTCAAAGTGCAATGGGGAGAAGATGAGAGCAACGCAACTTGGGAGACGGAAGCGAAGATGCGTTCATTGTACCCATTTCTTTTTGAGGGTATGTCTTTACTTTCTCCTTTATCGCTTGTCTAGTACTTATCTTTTCTTTGGTATGTCCTCTCGTTAGTACCTTTGACCTTTAGATAGGGTAAACCTATGGTTGAAACATGTGTTTGAGACATGTTATGTATGATGGATGCAAGTGGATGCAAGTGTTTGCTAGTGGTTGCTCGTGGATGCATATACACACACTCTAGGCACTAGATCGGCTCAATCACTTCATATTGCATATTGCATAAAATTGTGTGTAGGAAGCTATATTATGGATGTATAATGATTGTGTTATCACATGGATGATGCATTTTGGTGAATGATTGTGCACTCATGTAGATATTGTATGTGTCGATAGGGTTCTCTCGCATACATAATGGATGCATGGCACTATCATGGTTTGCATATGTTCATACGTTAGATAGGGAACATATACACACACTTTTTGAATATGCTCATACATCATTAGAAACTGTTTTAAGGACAATGGATGCCTGTGGTTGATGGTTTGAGTAGATGGTTGTTTGGATGGTAGGATATGCATTCTCCTTAGCTTAGAGATTTCGGGGACGAAATCCTTTAAGGAGGGGAGAATGTAACACCCCGAATTTTAGTTAATACTAAAATTCACTAATTACAGGATAAATAATCTCAGATGTGGGAATTAGGGGTAACGGGCTGCGCTATTGCGTTCGTCTCGGAAAAATACGCGAAATATAGTCCGAGTTTTCGAAAATCGGAGTCCATATGGCCCAGTTATGGCCCGATGAAGTTTGCAGAAAATTCAAAGATAAAAACAGAAAAAAAAAAATTCAAATTCAGATTTTAAAATTGAAGCAGCGGGGCCAGGCGGGAAAGTTCCCGCCCTACCCATGTCGACAGCGCTGTCGACAGGGCTGTCGACAGGGGTGTCGACTGCCCTGTCGACTTGCCTGTCGACAGGGGGGCGACGCCCATTAAAACTGGGTGCACCAGTTTAGGTTATTGGGCTGGCTTGGAGGGCTGGTTCTGGAAGCTTCTTGGATCTGACGGGTCTAAACCAATCTAGGGTTAATCTAAGGGTCTAAAATGCAACCTAATCCTATAAATAAGACCCTAACCCTATCCTAATTCATTCATAATTAGATCTTGTAACTAAACTATGGCAAAATGAAACTTGATCATGGCCACCACAAATCAATGAAGAGGAATGCAAGCTAATTAACCTCTCTAATCAACCTCTAATCTCTTCTAAGCATCTTAATCTTCTTCATTTGGAGTGCAAATTGCTAGTGGTGAGTTTCTATCACTTTAACATCAATTGTTAAAGTAAGTAGATTAGGTGTAATGAGACTTATGGTCTTGAATGCGGATTAGTGAGTTTGAATCATTTGTAATGATATGTTACTCTATGTTTTTCTATGTTTATGCATATTGAATAAGTTGGTTTATGCATATTTAATAAGTTGGTTTATGCATACTTGATAAGTGGATTTATGCATGATTAATAAGTTGGTTTATGCATGTTTAACAAGTGGGTTTATGCATGATTGAGTATGTAAGTTTATGCAAGTTTAGTATGATGTATGTTATGTTTACATGATGCTAAATATGCAAGTTGTGGACTATGTGATCATATACATGTTATGCAAGTTCATGAAGATATGCTATGCAAGTTACATGTATGTTAATATGCAAGATATGCTATGAAAGTTACATGTATGTTAATATGCAAGATATGCTATGCAAGTTACATGTTTGTTAATATGCAAGTTCATGATGACACATTATGCAAGTTTAAGAGTTAATATGCAAGTATATGGATGCTTATGCAAGTCATGTATATGTTTAAATGCAAGATTTATGTGATATGCAAGTTATGCATGCTTATGCGAGTATGTGAATGCATATGCAAGATATGTATATGCTTAAATGACATGATATGCAAGTTATGCATGTTTATGCAAGTATGTGAATGCTTATGCAAGTTATGTGTATGCTTAAATGCATGATTAACTTGTTATGCAAGTTATGAGAATGCCTATATGCAAGTCCAACATGTTATGCAAGATATGTGTATGATAACATGCAAGCTCATATGCAACATGTTATGCAAATCATGTGTATGATAATATGCAAGTTTGGGTTAAATGTAGTTGGGTTAATATATGCTCATATATGCAAGTTGACATCCTCTTAACCCATGACAAAGTTGTATGCTAAACCCATGATATTTGCGATGATCTTCCCCTTATTTATGTCATGAAATGAGAACGATTTACGTGGGGAACGATGGGGTTGGTAAATATGTTAATGAAAACATGATTGAGTATGATTAAGCATACCATAAAAATAAATTACCATAAGTGGGAATTTACCTATTGAGTTAGGTCTACCCCATGGGAATTTACCTATTGAGTTAGGTCTACCCATGTTATGGAAAATTTGATATTAATTAGGGATAATTAATATGGGGGTGATTAATTAGGTGTAATTAATCAACTAAGACACGAGGTTGAACCCTTTTGTAGCGGAAGTCTGCCCGGAACCGACCGGCCATCCAGCGGCTACAAATGATTGGTCCAATGTGAGAGGTCTTAGTCATACATTAAATACATGATTAAAGTAAAGACACGAGGTTAGACCCTTTTGATGACAGAAGTCTGCCCGGAACCAACCGGCACATCCAGCAGTCATAAAAGACGGTCTAATGTGAGAGGTCTTTATGAGGTCATGATCTTAATTAATGAATTAAGAAACACTTAACCATATTAGCATGTAGTGGAACATGAGGGGTTAAGTGGGTGCCTTGGGGTGGCATGATGAGACTAGTGGGTTGCCTTGGGTGGCAATAGAAAAATACGATTAGAATACTTAACCAAAGTGGAACATGTAATTAAGCATGGTTAAAGGGTTAAGTAAATGCCATGGGTGGCATGTGAAAATATGATTAGAATACTTAACCAAAGTGGAACATGTAATTAAACATGATCAAAGGGTTAAGTAAATGCCATGAGTGGCATGAGAAAATATGATTAGAATACTTAACCAAAGTGGAACATGTAATTAAAACATGGGTGAAGGGTTAAGTAAGTGCTTTGGGTGGCATGTAGAAATCTAGTGGGTGCCCTAAGTGGCAATTGAAATATGATTGATGACTTAACCAAAACTTAACATGTAAGTGGGCATGACTATATAAGGGGTTAAGTGGGATGCACTAGATAAAAGTAGCAAGCTTAAGTAGTAGCTTGTGGGGGCCCATTTCAACCAATATCCCAAACGTATCTTTGTGGGCTCGACTCTAGTCGGGTGACGGGACACGCATATTGGGCTTGACTGTAAGAGGCCAAACCGGGTTAGCGGTGGCAACGCGGGACCAACGGGTTTCATATGCGTGTGTGGACCCGGGCTGGTTGGTAAGTCGTTGTTGCATCGTGTAGATATAAAGCCGTGCACTGTTGATATTATCTGGTAGCCACTTTAGGGGAATGATACACCCCAATTGTGGGACCAGCACGGGTATCTACGGTAGGGAGCCGATCGATGGGTAGTAGTAGGTACACCTAATAAAGATAGGGGCAGACGGCACCTATGTAGGGGTACACAAAACTACTGGGTAAGAATTACTGGGTACACCTAGTGGAGATAGGGGCAGACGGCACCTATGTAGTGGGCTAGGAGTACATGAAACTACTGGGGAAATTTTCTAAGTACTTGGAGGGATCAACCTTTAAGTAGGAATGACTGGTGTGGTGCAGTTAGTATTTATCCTCGGGTGGGTAGATGCGTCCTGACGGTTATCTTAGTTTATCCTAAGTCTACCAAGCTGCTTAGTGTAGCCATTCATCCCCAGATATTACCGTAGGTCAAGTTTATGTCTTCTCTGGTTACTTTAATGATTGTATTGTTAAAGTTATAGGACTCACTCAGACTTATGTCTGACCCCGTTGTTTTTATCTTTTTCCCAACCCTCAGGTCCTACGGTGGATCCTAGCTGTAGTAGAGCTTGATCGGATTGCTGTTCCAGTCTTTAGGAGCTTGGATAGATGTAAAGCTCCAGTTATCCAGTTATCTTTTCTTTTTGTTCTGGCTATTGTATCAGAGAGGGATTATGTACTTCTTTATTTTGACAGATATTGTACTTGACTTTTATCATGGTTTTATGATGTAACCAGACATGTTTACTTCAGCTGTTATGAGATGATGTTTTAAAATTTCAAGTACTATTTATATCTGTCTTGTTGTAATTTTTCTGTTCTATATTCACTAAAATACTCCACCGATGCTATGGCATTCCCTTAGAGAGTGACCATAGCGGGCGTGGGGTGTTACACGAACCGCTCACCCGAACCGTGGAGCACCATGCAACTCCGACCCGACCCGGAGTAGGAACCCCTCATGAACCACTTGCTCCTCCACGAACCGACCCGATGCTCCGTGAAGGCACCACGAGAAGAACACCCGAACCGACCAGAAGGTAAGGACCACGAATAGGAGCATATACCACGAGCCGAACCACTACTGAGGATCGAACCGAACCGTGGAGCTTGGACCATGGACGTGAACCACGAACCGAACTAGGAGTACGATCTGAAGCAAAGAGAAGAGAGGAAATAACGAACCGATCCGGAGGAGACCAAAACCTGAGATGCAAAGGTAGTCCGAATGGGAAGTTTATACTCAGGGTCCAAGTGAGACCAACGAGTTGACTTCATGAGTTGGACTTCGCTGTGGGACGTGTGCTAAGCGGTTATCGATGTCCATAACTTTGATTCACCACCAAGACGGATGTTAGGCTACGTATCAGTGGATGGGGCAGTTATTACTCCATAGGGCAGAGTGATCGTAGCATGGCTATGAGCCAGTGCAGTGAAGTCGTCATGGCTTCATGGGGGCATAGTGGACATAGCAAGAACTAGCGGCTATGGATCAGTGCAATGGAGTCGCCATGGCTCCATGGGGCAGAGTGATCATAGCAAGGATTTGGGTGATCAAAGCGGTGATATCGTATGCTTTACGCACTGAGTGAGAGATGTGAGGATGGTTGCTATGCTTGATTGTTCGACATCACTATGACATGCACACCCCCACCCCCGTATCTTTACACCATATGTTAGTGTCACCTTAGAGTATTGTACATCTCGTTGTGCTAACTCTTTGGTTGCAGGTCCAGGTTCAGGTATGGTTTAGTATACATATTATTGTTCTGTTTTGCTGCTTATCGCTCATACCAGACTTTTTTCTGACCCAGAGTTATATGTCTCTTTTTATCACTCTAGGTACTCTTAACCGGGCAGACTTGAGACACGTCAGGTGATTATGCACGAGTAGCTGTACCTGAGACGAGCAGGAGGCTTCCACATATGATATATATATATATATATATATATATATATATATATATATATATATTCTCCCTGTGTCACTGCTGGTCACTACTTTGGGCATTAGTAATGTACCTTTTTTATTCTTCTTTAGAGACAGTTTTAAAAGTAGTAATAATGATGATGTGGAACATAAGCTGTATTTTGGATTTTCCGCTGCTAGGATGGTTTAGTTTTCAGCTTATGCATTGTCTCGCCTATTTTATGTCAAGTATGTTATTATTATATTTTGTCTCATGCGCTGTGAGACGTTCTACAGGTTCCTTGTTAGCTCAAATTCCTTTCTTTTCCTTTCTTTGGCGACCGTCCCGTGCTAGTCGGGCATTGGCATAGCGCACTTTCATTGGAAATGTTGGCTAGTGCGGGCGGGCCGTCACAAGAACCCAAGATAGCAAATACAGTTTTTGAACAGAATCCCTATTTATTCCCATGTCTTCCCAAACCCCACAGACTCTACTCTTCCCGTCACCAACTTTAAACTCGTCCGCGAGCTCGAACCCCCTCCATCATGTAACGAACTGGGATTTTCGATCCAGAAAATCAACATAAAACCAATGTCAATTATTCAAGCACAGAATATTCCAGATCATTAATAGGAAGAAAATAGAGGGTGAGAATAGATAAGATAGAAAATTAAAATAGAAGAAGAAGAAGAACATATAACACATCAGAGTAACACGAATCTCATAGCGGAATGAATAAAATATAACGTAACTTTTGAAATAAACCAGTATATGTTAACAATAACATTATGAGAGTACAACACTTACAACACAGCGGAAATAACAATAACTAGATAACCTTAAAGTCTGCTGCTCCAAACTCCTCCAATGATATCTGAAAATACCTGAACTACTTGACTGCCCGTACAAATTAGGCACCCAAGTGTTTAGGGAAAAACAAAACAAGAATTAACACTGGGTCAGTCATGGGACTGGTGTGAGTAAACTCCAACCACTTGGTTTAACTTTTAGAAATCCTTTTAAAAGAAAGGATAATCGTAAGACCGATCCACACATAAAAACAGATGGGTTTTACCTTACGATAACCCAAACCATTTTTGAAATCAATATTCGTCTAATATTATAATAGTGTCTAAATACAAGTAATATCA
The DNA here is from genome assembly GCA_030737875.1 of Allium sativum. Classification (NCBI taxonomy): domain Eukaryota; kingdom Viridiplantae; phylum Streptophyta; class Magnoliopsida; order Asparagales; family Amaryllidaceae; genus Allium; species Allium sativum. The sequence continues at coordinate 834,354,927 of CM060910.1, forward strand.
ATCTAGCAGAACGCTTGCATCTCACGCTCTACATATATAGTATACAATCAAAACCGTGGGCTCTTATTGGATAATGGATTCCAACTGGCAAGGTATATAACCACCTTTCGACAGTGTACCTCTAAAGGGAACTACATCGGGTTCAACAAGAACATCTTGCAACCTAGGCTAAACATGACTGGTCCCTCACTTAGCATGAGGGTACCAAATCTATTATCACCAAAGGTTGGGATTAACAACCATTTCCCGAAAGGGACAACATCGATAGATTTAAGAAGCAAAAGGAATTTCTCTAGATCAGGTGACAATACACCATGCTTGGGTATGACCCAACTAGCCATGTGACCTACACGATTTTATAACATTTCCCGTTTGTGAGACTAAAGGTTAAACGTATCTTTTGATAGCCCACGTCTTTATTCACTTTGAATGTCACATCATCATATCCGCCAAATCACAAATTGATTTTGCCAAACATACTACGGGTATACAGCTAAGAGAAACGAATTCCTCCACCACCAAACGTAACTACGTTTGAAAAGATCAACTTACGCGATCCATTATATATACTTTATTAGGCATTCACCCATATAAATTTGGCCTAGGTCTGGACAAACTGAAGGCACTATTCTGTAAACAGGACAGCCCTTGCATAACTCCATCTTCAATTATCTTCATCATATTTGATCGCAACGCTAACGTCCATACAGAGTGGTTTCCAGATAATGAATCTGATCCCGGTCTCTCCTTATTGACGACATAAAAATGGTCAAAACTTCGATAGTTGGTGATTTAACTATCAAAGGAAAACACGTGTGCAAACAACAATATTATTTCCATATAGAAATTCTATCGATAAATCATCAATCATTATTTATCTCTTACATTCATTTATCATTGATTTATTCATTTTCCATTTCCTGATGCAGTATATTCGTAAATTCTTATTTTCTACATTTAGAAAATATACGTTATTGACATTGGAAAACATTTCCATTTCTTATTCGTGCATCACTGTCATTCCAGTATTTCTTATCAACAAAACATTTCATTTTCTGTGCCTAAAAAACATTTCTGATTATATTTGGAAATGTTTCCAAAATTTGTTTATATGTATTTCAAACAAACGTTATATAAAACATCATTATGATCGCTCAATCCATTTATCATTTATTACTTAACAGTATTTGTAATCAACCTTCGCCATCAAACTTCAACTATTCCTTAGTTAATTACGAAGTCAATCAAGTTGGGGTGTAATTACCTCTCAGACCTTAACTGAACACGTTCTTAACCTTGCAATAGATAAGTTCACAACTCAATCTTAACACTTATTGCTTACGCCAATTCTCAGATTTCAGTTTACAATTCCATTTCATTTATGAAAAACATTTATTATAACGATAACGTTATAATTTGTACTTCCAGGATATCTAACTTTAAAACTATAACTTTTATTTCTTTTATTTAAATAAATTAACAAAACAACTAATTTTATAACTAAATAATCTTGATTTAAAAACCGCAAAGTAAATAGTACTTTCCTGAATTCGATATAATCAATTTCAACGTATAATTCTCTTTCGAGTAATCTTTATTCGATTAACTCTTCTTCGAATAACCTATATTCAATTAACTCTTTTTGAATAACTTGTATTCGATTAACTCTTGTTGAATAACTTATATTCGATTAACTTATATTCGATTATAACCATAATCTAGTCGAATGCTAATTACACATCTTTACATATTTTATTTTAAATCCTTTTTACATTTCGAACATCGAAACAAATTTCATCATCTTCTTTTTTAAACAACTTCCAATTTTCCATTTTATATTCACAGTTGAATTTGCAATCTTAATTATCCACAGATAATTATATTTTTATTTCATTTATAAACTTTGTTTATAAATCCAACTACTTTTCTTTATTATTAAACAAGTTATTTATTTCTAATCATTCGTAATTTCATTTCTGTTTGAATTCCTGTTTCAAAAACCCAATTTCCTTTACAAATGTTTTTATTTGCAAAATCTTTACTTAAAACTATTATTTGCATCGAATGTGAATAATATTTATTTTATATCATTCATTAAGTTTGATTTCGTATTTAACTAATATCCCATTTCCGTACTTCTATTTATACTTCTATTTATAGAGTTATTCATAAGAAATCTCCTTATTATTTCTAACAGGTAAATCTCATTTATAATTCCCACTATAAACGTTGAGTTCATATTCCATTTAAAATATCGGTGTTAAAACCGATTTCTAGTTCGCTATATAAGTTTAGACTTATATATTCCATTTATCGAATGATAAATATTTCATTTAATTTATAAAATATTATTTATAAATTAATATTCTCAATTTATCTGTTAAAACAAATTCTATTTAAAATCTACTTTAAATTAATCTCCCCATAATTCTTTTATATCTCGCCAATTTTCCCTTTTTTATAATTCTATTTATTTTCCAAATAAATATCCCTTTTATCTTTATATTTATTTTCTAAATAAATATCCCTTTTACCCTTATATTTATTTTCTAAATAAATATCCCTTTTATAAACTCTATTTATTTTCTAAATAAATATTCCTTCTATAATTCTATTTATTTCCCAAATAAATATTCCTTTTATAATTCTATTTATTTTCTAAATAAATATTCCTTTTATATAATCTATTCATTTTACAAATGTTTCTCTTTTATAAAAAATTCTTCATTTTATAAATGTCCTTTTTATAAAATGTCTTTATTTCATAAATGTTCTTTTATAAGTTGCCTTCCTTGCATATACGTTCTTTTAAGAAATGTCCTCCTTTCATATATGTTCTTTTTATAAAATGTCTTCCTTTTTATAACGTTTTATTTTATTTTACAATTATTTCCTTTTTATAACATTTTATTTTACTTTACAATTATTTCCTTTTTATACAAAATCCATTGATTTTATATAAATATTTTATTTCCGATATATGCTTTAAAATTTCACTTTTCACATTCCAGTATTCCTTATGGTGTTTATCATACCATATAACAATGATTAGTATCATTCAAACACACATAGTCAACAACAGGTTATGTGTCACATCATGTATCACAATATATGAAAAACAGTAAAATAAATGTTGAGGAACCCAGTTGGATCCCTCCGACCGGTTTCCCTACATCCACAGATGTTACACAATATAATTCACATCAATTTCAGTTCAATATGTACTATTCTGATGAATAGTATCAATGTTTATTTAACGATATGTATAGATATCGTTATTTGTAATTTCAACCAACAATTCAACCAAATAATTGTCACACAGTAATCAATCATCATTTATCATTACTAAATTATATTTATAAAAATATAAGTTAGACAGATTAGTGAGATTTACTCACATTGGATAGTTTATCGTTAAATAACGATAACCGTCGGTTGATTCAGATAGACAATTTATTTCAGTATAAATTGTAACGAACTCTAATTCACTCGCAGTCAGTTCCACAGTGTTGCCACCATCCATACGATCCTAACGGATCCAGTGGCGCTCAATTCTGACAACAGACGGATAAGTTTTTAACATTACACTCTAATACATTATTTAATTTTAATTTAGGACTTAATATAATTATTTAAAAAGGCCTCACCCACCAATATTCGGCCCATACCCACTCCAATCTACTGAACCTTCTTCCTTAATTAAAAATCCTGATGCTTGCTCCTTCCCATACACCATTAGCCGACGTTCTCCCTTACCGTACTCCCTCATCTCTCCTTTAAAACACAAATGACTTCCACCATCACGTTTCTCTTTGAACTCTCCTTGCACCCATCTCAATATGGATAAACTCGCACCCCCATTCCAGAATGCGTCGCCGACATGTTCATGCACCAGTATCATAGCAGCTCGACATTTTTTTCCATCATTAAACCTCAAAAAATACCAGAGGTGCTAAACTCCTCCACTGTATTGAATTCTAACTCCATTTATGAAATCAACGAATCAATCCAAGTTAAAACCCAACCCTAGCTCACGCATGAACAGGACGTCGTACAAAATCATGTTCAAACCTTTCGAAAATCACAGGAAATTGAAGACAAGTTCATAACGAGTACATATATTTATATACTAGAATTTGTAGGATTTGTTTCGAATTGATATGAATTTAAGAAGATTGGGTTTATCAAGTTTTTGGGTTTTCTGAAGAAATGAGCGGCGACCACATTTGCTTTGACCTTGGAGAAAATGAAATTAGGTTTAGACAAGTTGTAAGTATATTTATAGGGAAATATAAATATTTTTATATTGATTATTTTATTTATTTTTATTGAGCTGCTGCTTGTATTTATCATTAAAAATTCATATGATCACACACCATATCCAAATTCGATGAAAATGGACATGCAGCTAGTGTTTGACATTACGGACCCAGCCGAAACTTGTTTCGTCGAATTTCGACTCCGTTTGCGCACATAGCGTATTTTTAAAGGTCACAATATCGACTGTTTTCACATCAAAATCCCGTGCCATCACATGCTGACTTCAAAAATCACAAAAATTGAAACCTAACAATAATTTAATATCCCGGATCCAACAAAATTAGTTTTGTTGAAAACGGAGGTCATTTGCAAAAATGGCTATTTTTAAAGCACTAAATAAATCCATTAAAATATTAAATATATTTAAAAATAATTAAATTAAATATTTATAAATAAATATTATCATATATATTCACACAGAATATAATACAGCTCTAAAATATTCCAATCTGAATTTATAACTTGACATTTCAAATCCAGAGTAAATCAGTATTCAATTTATATTGAAAATCCATTTATAATATAAATATATTATTATAAATTATAAAGGAATTCCATAGCGACTTTTTGAAAATTTTATTTGGAAACAACTCACAATCTATATGACGAAATCTCGATTTTTCTCTTTCATTAGAAAAATATAGTTCACCAGCTCCGAATGTTTCTTGTTTCACAGAAATCCGGCTTAAAACGGATTCTGTATATTCGTTTAAAGTTCGAATCGCCAAATTACGAACTGCCGCGCCACTTTGAGCTCGATTATCATTATAATATAATTTATACGTTCAACTGTCGTTTATATAATATACTCGTTAATATAATTCAACTCTATACTGAATTATATATTATAGATGATCCAATTCACACAATATCGTGAATTCTGCTATTTCCGATTATCTCAGATATAAATATATTATTCTATTATTTATATTAATTAAATATTTATTTTTATTTAATTAAATTACCATTTAAATCTCTAAATCACAATTTAAATAATTAAATAAATTAATTATTATACCGTAAAAATATGGGACATTACATTCTTCCCCCCTTAAAATAATTTCGTCCTCGAAATTGCTAAGGTAGAAAACAAATCCTATTAACTGGTTAAAATTTATTTGTTTACTTCTTTAACTTCGTGTTTCACTATGATAACTTTATTTCAATTAAATTATTAATTTATTTTGATTAACTAAAATTCTAAAAAAATTCTAACATCTTAAATTTTCAAAAAATTTCGCTAGCACCTCCTTTGTAGGTTCGATCGGCACAACTACAACTCGCCTCTTTAGGCCTTCTTCAACCCAAAAGAAAATCAAACAGCCAAGCGGCTTGCCAAATCAGCTTATAAATTCCCAACTCATATAAAAATAAACTTGTACCTTTTTGTCTTGCATATCATTATATCATTTCCATCTGTTATCCATTCAACATATACTAATGTTCTCCAATCAAACTCCAATCATTCGTTCTCAAATCCAATCACTTGCTTATAACCAAGCCAAATTTCATTCTTAATCTCAAGTACCATTCTTGATTTTCAAATTCTTAACTCGTCAATTCAACTCACTTAACCTCGTTAAGTTTCATCCACATATTTCATTACTAATTAATTTATCTACTTAATTATCTTTAATTCAATTCGAGTTTTCTTTCACAAGAATTATTTAACTTGCTTTTAATTCATCGATCTCTCCTTGGGAGTTTTAAACAGTTTACTCTTTTCAGAAATCAAAATATTCATTTCGGAGTATCAAACAACTTGTTTTTCTTAAAACAATTCAAAAATAAAATCTTTGGTAGTAATCCGTCACTTACACACTCGAAAATGAACACCGATGATGCTGCGCAGTCATCATCTGAATTATTTTCTAGCGACCGAAGTGAGTTCAATATTAACACTTTCAAAATCCATATTTAAATACTTCCATTTTGAAATCTATTTTCAAGATACCATTCACAATGCTCGTAAAACAATTTAAAATATCCCAGGATTTTAAATTTTCCTTATATTTAATCCAAGTCTATTTATAAACACTTCTTCACATATCCGGAGTTTTAAATTTCAATTCTGATTTAAATTCAGATATAATTCATTTGATTTCATACATTTCACTTATATGAATTCTGTTTGGTTATATACAACCATTTTACTTTTATAATCTCATTCGGTTATAATAACAACCAACACATCCAATGTACTATAATATTTCAAATATTAATAACTCCATTTATATCAAAACATAATTTGGGTAAATTATATCATCTACCCTCTTTCAAAACATACTATGTCGGTCCATCATATTCAAGTGTTTATAAACTCCTACCGATACAGTGGATCAAACCGATTGATCAGAACTCATAAACAACTCGACCAATAAATCTCCACAATATAAAATCATTTTATATTGAATAACAAATACGCGCTCATATATATACACTCAAACTCAATCTAGGGTATTACTAACCCTATCTCTACCGAGTCACGCCATAGAGCCAAGGAAATTACTTAACCTTCAGCTCTGATTCCACTGTAACAAACAGGGATTTTCACCCCAGAAAATCAACAAAAAACCAATGTCAATTATTCAGACACCGAAGATTCCAGATCATTGATAGAAAGAAAATAGAGAGTGAGAATAGATAAGATAGAAAATTAGAATAGAAGAAGAAAAAGAACATATAACACATCAGAGTAACACGAATCTCATAGCGGAATGAATAAAATATATCATAACTTTTGAAATAAAACCATTATATGTGTACAATAACATTATCAGAGTAAAACACTAGAAATAACAATAACTATATAACGCTGAAGCCTCCTGCTCCAAACTCCTCCAATGATATATGAAAATACCTGAACTACTTGACTGTCCGTACAAATTTGAGCACCCAAGAATTTAGGGAAAACAAAACAAGAATAAACTCTGGGTCAGTCATAGGACTGGTGTGAGTAAACTCCAACCATTTGGTTGAACTTTTAAAAGTCCTTTTAAAAGAAAGGATAATCGTAAGACCGATCCACACATAAAAACGGATGGTTTTTACCTTAGATAACCCAAAGCATTTTTGAAATCAATATTCGTCTGATATTATAATAGTGTCTAAATACAAGTAATATCCATCTAGTAGAAAGCTTGCATCTAACGCTCTACATATATAGTATACAATCAAAACCATGGGCTCTTATTGGATAATGGATTCCAACTAGCAAGGTATGGGACCACCTTCCGATAGTGTACCTCTAGAGAGAAATACACCGGGTTCAACAAGAACATCTTGCAAACCAGGCTAAACATGACCGGTCCCTCACTTAGCTTGAGGGTACCGAATGTATTATCACCAACAGTTAGGATCAGCAACCGTTTACCAAAAGGGACAACATCGATAGATTTAAGAATCAAAAGGAATTTCTCTAGATCAGGTGACAATACACCCTACTTGGGTATGAACCAACTAGCCATGCGACCTACCCGATTTTATACCATTTCCCGGTTCTAAGGCTAGAGGCTAGACGTATCTTTTGATAAGCCACGTCTTTATTCACTTTGAATGTCACAACGTCATATCCATACCACTGTAATGGCCCATGGAGTCACATACGACATCCGTTTACCGTGAAATTCAATTTTCTTATAATAATTTAAAGATACGGTTCCAATGAAATTAATTTCATTGAAACTGAGACCGTTTGCAAAAATGGCTATTTTTAATGCTTATATAATATCAAATAAAATCAATGAACTGTTTAAACCCACATGTTTAAACCCATTTGTTTGGATGTTATTTATTTTCATATTATCATTATGAACTATTTAAACTCATATGTTTGGATGATTGATTTGATTGTGGCCATTGTCCTGAAATTCAATGAATTGTTTTGTTTTAACCAATGGGCAGTATTGGTTGTGTAATTGGCGGCAGTTGGCCTATAAATCAATCGTTTTGAAATAGTGATTTACCGTCAGGTAAATCATCAATCATCATTTATCTCTTACATGCATTTATTATTGATTTATTCATTTTCCATTTCCTGATGCAGTATATTCGTAAATTCTTATTTTTTACATTTAGAAAATATACGTTATTGACATTGGAAAATATTTCCATTTCTTATTCGTGCATCACTGTCATTCCAGTATTTCTTATCAACAAAACATTTCATTTTCTATTCTTAGAAAACATTTCTGATTATATTTGGAAAACATTTCCAAAACTCATTTATATGTATTTCAAACGAGCGTTATATAAAACATCATTGTGATCGCTCAATCCATTTATCGTTTATTACTTAACAGCATTTCTAATCAACCTTCGCCATCGAACTTCGACTATTCCTTAGTTAATTACAGAGTCAATCAAGTTGGGGTGTAATTACCTCTTAGACCTTAACTGATCATGTTCTTAACCTTACAACAGATAAGTTCACAACTCAATCTTAACACTTATTGCTTACGCCAATTCTCGGATTTTAGTTTACAATTCCATTTCTTTTATGAAAAATATTTATTACAACGATAACGTTATAATTCGTACTTCCGGGATATCTAACTTTAAAACTATAAATATTATCGTATATATTCACACAGAATATAATACTGCTCCAAAATATTCCAATCTGAATTTATAACTTGACATTTCAAATCCGTATTAAATCAGTATTATGTTTATATTGAAAATCCATTTATGATATAACAATATCGTTATAAATTATAAAGGAATTCCATAGCGACTTTTCGAAAATTTGATTTGGAAACAACTCTCAATCTATACGATGAAAAATCGATTTTTCTCTTTCATGAGAAAAAATACTTCACCAGCTCCAAATGTTTCTTGTTTCACTGAAATTCGGCTTAAAATAGATTCTGTATATCTGTTTAAAGTTCAAATCGCCAAATTACGATCTTCCGCGCCATTTCAAGCTCGATTATAATTATAACATATTTATACGTCAACTGTCATTTATATAATATATTCGTTAATATAATTCAACTCTATACTGAATTATATATTATAGATGATCCAATTCATACAATATCATGAATTATTCTATTTCCGATTATTTCAGAAACAAATATATTATTCTATTATTTATATTAATTAAATATTCATTTTTATTTAATTAAATAACCATTGAATTCTCTAAATCACTATTTAAATAATTAAATAAATTAATTATTATACCGTAATAATACGGGATGTTACACTTCATCCATACAACAACCTCGAGCTACCCATACTCGTCTTCCTCACCCCCCAAGCACCTGCAGTGAACTTCTCATCGCAACTACATCACCTCCGGCGAGTTACAGGCAGCCGCAACCAATGACAAAATAACTCCACTCAAACCCTTCCCGACGCCCCCAACCTCACTTCGGATCTCAACACCTAACTCGCTGGTGAACCAAAAAAAAGGGACTTCGATCCCAGACTTCGCTAAGTGAGGCTGCATTCTTCTGAAAGCCTGCTGACCCCCTGCGGCCTCAAACTGAAGCACTAGGAGGCAGTGTTGAAAACATAGCGCTGAAAGCTATCGCGCCAGAAAAAACATGCGATGGAGTTGTTGAAAGCTTTCAGAATGGGGTTGTTAAAATATGGGGTACTGGGTTCAAATAAAAAGCATAGGAGAAATGAAACGAGGTGAGCAGATGTTTTTTTAACTAAAAAATGAGGAAAGGGATCGAACTGAGTATACCAGTATTTAAAGATGAATTAGTTTGGGGAGCATGGCAGCTAATTGCTTGCACATAGGTAGCTAGAAAGTTTGGCACTCACGCATAATAGTAGCTGTAGACTTAAGGGTAAGTAGGTTTGTAATATTTATTCTTTTGTCAGCACGTTTTTTAAACCGTTGGGATCAATGTTTCTGAAGCACATTTGTCCTAACGAATTAATTTGTAGAAATATTCCACGTCCTATTTAATATTAAAGCGTTATCCAATAGAAATTGAATGTTTTAATGCTACAGGTGTCCGCCAACAGGTGTCTCAGATTTTCGTGTGCATTTTATTTTGTTTTGAACAGAACATACTCATGTGCAAGGATTAAACATATATGTTCATGTTATAAATAGTAGTGTACTCAGATATATAAAATTATGCTCATGTACGAGCTACTATGGCTAAAAATAAAAGTACGATCATATCGGGCGATGTGTCACGATTTCGAAAAAATAATAATATAGACAAGTTAACTTATATTGTGATTGTAACGTCCTATATTTTTCTGTCATTTAATTAGAATATTTAAATTTGTTTAAATATTATATTGGGAATATAATAGACTTTTAATCGGAATTATTTATTTAAAATAAAGTTCGGATATATATATATATATATATATATATATATATATATATATTAAAACGAGCTCGAAACGTCGTGGTAGTTCGAAATTTTTGACTTGAACTTTAACTGAGTACATAGGATTCGGTATAAGTCGGATTTCTGTAAAACAAGAAATGTTTGAATCTTATTGATAATAATATTCTAATGAAAGAGAAAAATCCAGATTTTGTGTTATAGATTGTAAATTATGGCTAAATCAAATTTTAAAATAATCGCTATGGAAATCGTTTATAAACAATATTGTTATTTAATAAATTAAATAAGAATATATATATATATATATATTTCGATATCGTTTAACCCGGATTGTTGTTGGTCGAATTTAGAATTTCATCTTAGTTTTATTTGGAGCTATGCGATATTTCATTTTGAATATATTCGATAATATCAATTTATTTTATTATTCAATTCAACTCAACTGTTGGAATTAATGTATATTGCATCAATATCATATAGGTTTTAAAAATGATGTCATCGCCTCACTTGCGGATGATTACACATACGAGTATATATATGAACTTCAGATATGACATACCATAATAGAAGGAACTTCAAATATGATGCTAAGCAAACATGAAATATCCACCAAACAATTCATTTTTTTTAAACTCAATTACAACAAGGGTAAAACACAATTTTTCCATAGAATATTGACAAGGAAAAACTAATTTTATTCACATATACAACAGAATTAGTACACAAATCTATAACTTGTGTATAATAGTCACACGGCTTACGTTTCCAACACATACTGATCAGCATTTTCATTTGAAAAATAAAAACTTCAATACATATGATCAACATGGAAACTGGAAGTATTAATATAAAGATAAAACAGCATATGAAATATGCATGGTACAGGCATCAAAATTTTCATATGAAGTTCGGGATTTACAAAATAACCAAAGCAAAAATGAAACAAAGCCATAAGAAAAACTCCACCTCATTGGATATATTTATGAAGAACAAAAAAAAAAACTGATACCAACTAAAAGAATTTAACTTCTAATTGCTTTCCTTATCGAGCTTCAGCTGTACATCCATATACAGTGAGGTAATGTGATGCGCACTACAGGATCTTACAGGAAAATGGAAGTTGACAATGACAATTCACTTTAAATATCTGGTCCTGCATGAAACAGTAAACGAAGTGTCCTCATAAGCATAAAATCTGAAACAGTAAACGAAGTGTCCCCATAAGCATAAAATCTGAAATAGTAAACGAAGTGTCCCCATAAGCATAAGATCTGAAACAGAAAAGAAAAACAGAAAAATATCATGAGCAGCTTAAATAAAACAAACATATATTTGTTTTGACAACTAAAGAAAACAAGTATACAACAAATCTATGCAATGAACAGTTGAATACATCTATATGTATGGTCGAAATCTCATGAACAAATCCACACTAGGATTGTTCTGCCATACATAAATATAGGCTGTACAGGTTACATATCAAATCTGTGTTTGAAATAATAATTCAAATAGCTTACAACTAGAATACTATTCCCAAGATTTTTGAATTGAACAACCACATCACAGTTTTCCTAACCTATACATCTAAGATCAACCCATGTTCCTATTATAGCAGACCAGCGGTACATGAAATCCAAACATAAAAGACTATAATTTCTAAGAAATTTCCCTACAAGATCTACGGTGATAAGTCTACATCACTAGCACCACAGTACGAACTCATAGCTGGAATGAAATAAAATATCACCTAAGTTCTTAGGTACAACGTAAAATCTAAACCCTATGATTTGAAATTTGGTAATAACATTGATTCTATCTTGATCGTTGCCTAGTATAAATACAAACAAGCACCTCATTTTGTTTCCCAGAACTCTAGCAGTAAAGAAAATCACTCAATAAAATCAAATTAAAAATCGTACAGCAAATTAAATTGCAAGAAAAACTTATATGAGTTGCGAAGCACGGGTTGAGATTTTAAGGAGGGTAGTTCGGTAGTTGAATTTTGATTGAGAAGTAGCTTCAAATCCGAGAATTTTGGGTATTCAAAGGAAGTTGATGTCCTCGGGTTTGACAGGAAAAGGCCGAGCTGGTGTATAGGCCAAGGAGAAGATGGAGATCGGAAGGAGGAGGGCGATGGCCTGATTTTGGAAGGGAACGGCGGCCATGGATGAGGAGTTTTTGGGATAGGGTTTCACCATTTTTTTTTGTGAATACTGTTGAAGACAGGAAGGGTTTGAAGGCGGCAGATCATTGTGAGAGGAAGGGTCCGATGGTGTTGCAGTTAAAAGATGGAGCGGGCTGTAGGTTTTTGTGGTAGATGTTAGGCTTGGGCTACGGGCCTTATAAAAAAAAGAAAAAGAAAAGAAAAGAAAGATGAAAAGGTAGAAACAGCTGTGTTTGTTTTCAAATTAGAAAGGCAGGTCTGCGAGGGAAATAGCAGTGCGTTAGCTGTTTGGAAAGAATCTGAACGAATTGGCCTTCAACGTGGATTTGCAAATGGAATGAACAAGCTGTTTTATGATCGTGGCGATGAGCTTAGCAATTTGGCACCAGACAGGGACGCCATTGGAATCAACGAAATTATCAATTAAATTTAACATTGGTTAATTTAACTGAAATGAGCTATTTAAACGACAAGTCAAATCAAGGTGAGTTAAACTCACTCAGTTTTCCCTATTTTTTTTATATAAATTGGGTTTTTATTTTGTGTGCTATGTTTGCTGATGGTTGATTGTTTGCTAGTTATATAATTAGTGTTGATTTAACTGATGAAATTAAACCTTCATTTAATTTCAGTGAAATACCAAATCGTTTTAACGATTGGTTCCAATAAAGGTAACTTACCTTGTTGGTCACGTTTATAAAATAAAATGTTGAACGGGTTGAATTGTTTAAACTAATTGAATCGTTTTATTTATTGGTTGATGATTTATTATCATATATGAACTAATCCGATGTGTTGATTGATTTGAGTATTGGTTGTTGACTGGAATTTCAACACCTATGTAGTTTAAACCAATGGGCGGTATTGGTTGGGTATTTGGCAACACATGGCCTAGAAAATCAATCGTTTTATAGATGTTGATTTACCGTCAGGCAAATCGACAGAAGTGATTATAAAACTTATTTTACAACTGGATATAGATTGTGAAATATATTTGAATAAAAGTTTGTTTTATTATTTAAGTTTAAAACTTATTTATTAATCCAAGTAAATTCTGATGATAGTCAGATTTATAAGGAAAGGAGTTTAACCAATTGACCAGATTTGGATAGTTATTTACTTAGAAACAATTGAATGGAATTTATTTATATTGATTTAAAGAGAAAACAAATTGGAATCGATTACCAAGATAACTTGTTTAAGTTAATTAAATCAACCGTTTTAATTGAGATTGATTACTACATTAGTGTGTTTGAATAAATTAGTTAAATGAATATTGTTTTAAATTTTAATGAAGTTCAAAAAGGGAATTATCTACCTTTACAGTAGTTAAAGATTAAGATAAGGTATTATTCCGATTTATAGTAATTTGGGAAATGACCTTTTTATTTGAATCCGTTTCAAAGGTAATCAAAGTTGAAAACTGAATCTTGTTGAATGATGAAAGGAGTTATGAACAGGTTTGTTTAAAACCTGAGTATATAACAAAGTTATAAAGGAAGATTTTAAGCAGATATTACAGCTTAAAATAATGTTACTTAATTATTTAAATTAAGTAAAAAGGGTAATTGATATAAAGGGTTTATAATAAACCAAGGTTATATTAATGAGATTAAAAGTGGTGTGTTATAAAGAAGTTACTTAAATGAATTAAGTAAAAATGGTATATTAAAGAAAGAGAATTTCAAAGTGATGATAAGGTTTATTAAACCTTATATTGAATAAAATAGTTAAATGGAATTTGTGATGGGATTAGGACGAGATATTGGTTTTATATTACAACTCGTATTTATCTTTGGGTATGAACGTTGTCGATCAAGGTCTGAGAGGTAATTAAAATACCCCAACTTGAACAACATCAGGACTATCTAAGGGTGGTATTAGTTGTGATGGTAAAAAGGATTATTGATAGTTATTTTCATTAGTGAAATAATGAGAAGGTGGGGATTTATCCAACAGGAATAAGCACTGGGTTCTGTCCGGTAATAAATTAAGGATATTTCATAATGTTGTTTAATTAAAAGGCCAAGTGATGCCGAATACTGAACCAGTGAACTTACTGGATTGTCATGATTGAAACACTGTTATTTTGATAGTTAAATCACCGACTATCAAATCTGTCCAATACGATTGTTGGTACGGAAAGACCAGGATCGAATTTATATTCGAAAACCATTCCGACCAGCAAATACGTGAAGATATTAGAAGATGATCGAGATGGAGCATTGAAGACCATAGATTTTCGTAAACGGAAGGACTGCCAATAATCTCTGGTCTGCAGCCAGAGATGTACTGTGGTTCTGCCGGGGTTAAAATCTTTGCGTTGCAAGGACTTCTCGCTACTGACCCATGGGGTGATTCCTATATGAGATGCAGTAGGAGAGTACCTTCGGTTCATCCTGTTCCTGGGTGACTTGTATGGACGAGTGTCTGACAGAGTATTTCCAAAGGAATTACGTACGTTGATTTCCTCAAACGTACCATAGTTGATGGCGAAGAAATGGTTTTCTCTAGCCGAATAACTAGAGTATTTTTGTGGACGTCAATTAGTGATATCTGGCGGATTTGACGATGTGGTATTCAAAGTGAATGGTGGCCAGATGTTGAAAAGGAATTATAGCCTCAAGCCTCATCAATCGGGAGATGACAAAAATCGGGAAGGCAGCATGGCTATGTGGGTCGCTCCCATTAGGGTGTATAATCACCTATCTAGAGAAATTCCTTTTGCTTCTTGAATCTATTTCGATGCTGTTCCTTTTGGGAAACGGTGGTTTGAGTCCAACCGTTGGTGATATACATTCGATACGCTCAAGCGAAATGAGTGGTCGGTCATGTGTGGGCCGGGTTGCAAGACGTTCTTGTTGAACCCAGTGTATTCGTCTCTAGAGATACACAATCGGCAGGTGGTCCCATACCTTGTCAAGGTCGGAATCCAATCTTCAATAAGCGCCCGCGGTTTTGATTGTATACTACATATGTAGAGCGTGAGATGCAAGCATTCTACTAGATTGATATTTACTTGTATTTAGACATTATTATAATATCAGACAAGATATTGGTTTCAAAAATGTTTTGGGTTATCGTAAGGTAAAAACCGTCCGTGTTTATGTGTGGATTTGGTCTTACGATTATCCTTTTCTTTGAAAGATTTTAACTTTAAAATCAAGTTGTGTGTTACCTTAATACTGTGCGAGTTTTTCTCACTCTGGTTCACCAGACTGACCCGGTGTTTTGTAAATGCTCGGGTTAGCCCGAGGTGTACAGGTTCAGGTTATCGAATACTGTGAAGAGATGAGCTGGAAGAGTCCAAACGAAATATAGCTAATATTCCGATGTGTGTTGTATATGGGAAACAGGTTATTATCACTGTCCCGTTGTGTAATGTACTCTGATAGTGTAAGTTTTATTTAAAGCTCTCAATAAAGTTATTTCTGTATTATATTTTGTTCCGCTGCGATGTGAGATTCTGTGTTGTGGTGTTTCTTCCTCTTCTTCTATTCTAATATTTCTTTCTTTCTTATCTCACCCTCTAGATTCTTTCTAATAACGTTCCGGTGTTTTCGGTGTTTGGAAGGTCGGCATGAGATACGGAAGATGTATTTATGTCGATTTTCGGTGCTGAAAACCGCTGGGTCGTTACAGTGGTATCAGAGCTATTGGTTTAGTAATAACCTTGGCTCTGTGGTGTAACTTGATATAGATGGGGATAGTAATACCCTAGATCTAGGTTGAGTGTATATATATATATGAGAGCATATTTGTAAAATTTATATACAAATGGTTTGTATTGTGTTTGTTGATCGGTTCAAGTGTTGAAAAGCATAGAACTGGCAATGGATACAGTATTCTTTTAAAAAGAGGGTAAATGAAATAATTTTACCCAAATTATATTTGGTATAGAAAAGAAATAATTTATCAAATTATCGAAATATTGGTTTGCGTGTTTGATGGATGTGAATGAAATTCAAATTTGATTGAAATTTGAATTGAAACTTAACTTGGTCAAATTTAATTAAATTAATTATATTTGGAATTTGAATTAATCAAATAGAAATAAATCGAGTATCAAACAATTGATATTCAAATATGTGAAACCAAAGTAAATTATTGAATTGAGCATAAATTCAATTAGTTTGATCAAGATTGGTTGTGCATGGATGGTTGAATGGTATTGATTTGGTGTTAGATTGCTTGTATAAAAATTCATCAACGATTTAATAAAAAGTTGAATTATAATTAAATTCCAATATAGTCAACTGGAGTGTAATCACATGGATTAAAGTTGAATAATTCCGTTCTGTGTTGCAATTGAATACTTCATGCTTGATTTTAGAAATTATTTATTTACAATATTGAACTGTTTTCGATTTTAAAGTTTTAATGGATTTGGAAATTAATGGGTTGTTACGTTCTTTCTCACCTTAGCAATTTCGAGGACGAAATTATTTTAAGGGGGGAAGAATGTAACGTCCCAGATTTTTCTGTCATTTAATTAGAATATTTAAATTTGTTTAAATATTATATTGGGAATATAATAGACTTTTAATCGAATTTATTTATTTAAAATAAAGTTCGGATATATATATATATATATATATATTAATTAAAATGAGCTCGAAACGTCGCGGCAGTTCGAAATTTTCAACTTGAACTTTAACTGAGTATACAGGATTCGATATAAGTCGGATTTCTATAAAACCAGAAACGTATGAATCTGATATAGAATAAATTTCTAATGAAAGAGAAAAATCCAGATTTTGTGTTATAGATTGTAAATTATGGGAAAATCAAATTTTAAAATAATCGCTATGGAAATCGTTTATAAACAATATTGTTATTTAATATATTAAATAAGAATATATATATATATATATATATATTTTGATATCGTTTAACCCGGATTGTTGTTGGTCGAATTTAGAATTTCATCTTAGTTTTATTTGGAGCTATGCGATATTTCATTTTGAATATATTCGATAATATCAATTTATTTTATTATTCAATTCAACTCAACTGTTGGAATTAATGTATATTGTATCAATATCATATAGGTTTTAAAAATGATGTCATCGCCCCACTTGCGGATGATTAAACATACGAGTATATATATGAACTTCAGATATGACATACCATAATAGAAGGAACTTCAAATATGATGTTAAGTAAACATGAAATATCCACCAAACAATTCATTTTTTTTAAAACTCAATTACAAAAAGGGTAAAACACAATTTTTCCATAGAATATTGACAATGAACAACTAATTTTATTCACATATACAATAGAATCAGTACACAAATCTATAGCTTGTGTATAATAGTCACACGGCTTACGTTTCCAGCACATACTGATCAGCATTTTCATTTGACAAATAAAAACTTCAATACATATGATCAACATGGAAATTGGAAGTATTAATATAAAGATAAAACAGCATACGAAATATGCATGGTACAGGCATCAAAATTTTCATATGAAGTTCGGGATTTACAAAATAACCAAAGCAAAAATGAAACAAAGCCATAAGAAAAACTCCACCGTGTTGGATATATTCATGAAGAACAAAAAAAAACTGATACCAACTAAAATAATTTAACTTCTAATTGCTTTCCTTAACGAGCTTCAGTTGTACATCCATATACAGTGAGGTAATGTGATGCACACTACAACAACTTGCTGGAAAATGGAAGTTGGCAATGACAATTCACTTTAAATATCTGGTCCTGCATGAAACAGTAAACGAAGTGTCCCCATAAGCATAAAATCTGAAACAGTAAACGAAGTGTCCCCATAAGCATAAAATCTGAAACAGTAAACGAAGTGTCCCCATAAGCATAAAATCTGAAACAGTAAATGAAGTGTCCCCATAAGCATAAGATCTGAAACAGAAAAGAAAAACAGAAAAAGATCATGAGAAGCTTAAATAAAACAAACATATATTTATTTGGACAACTACAGAAAACAAGTATACATCAAATCTATGCAATGAACTGTTGAATACATCTATATGTATGGTCGAAATCTCATGAACAAATCCACACTAGGATTGTTCTGCCATACATAAGTATAGGCTGTACAGGTTAAAGATCAAATCTGTGTTTGAAATAACAATTCAAATAGCTTACAGCTAGAATACTATTCCCAAGATTTTTGAATTGAACAACCACATCACAGTTTTCCTAACCTATACATCTAAGATCAACCCATGTTCCTATTATAGCAGACCAGCGGTACATGAAATCGAAACATAAAAGACTATAATTTCTAAGAAATTTCCCTACAAGATCTACGGTGATAAGTATACATCACTAACACCATAGTACGAACTCATAGCGAGAAAGAAATAAAATATCACCTAAGTTCTTAGGTACAACAGAAAATCTAAACCCTATGATTTGAAATTTTGTAATAACATTGATTCTATCTTGATCGTTGCCTAGTATAAATAGAAACAAGCACCTCATTTTGTTTCCTATAACTCTAGCAGTAAAGAAAATCACTCAAGAAAATCAAATTCAAAATCGTACAGCAAATTAAATTGCGAGAAAAACTTATCTGAGTTGCGAAGCATGGGTTGAGATTTTAAGGAGGGTAGTTCGGTAGTTGAATTTGTATTGAGAAGTAGCTTCAAATCTAAGAATTTTGGGTATTCGGAGGAAGTTGATGTCCTATGGTTTGACAGGAAAAGGCCGAGCTGGTGTATGGGCCAAGGAGAAGTTGGAGATCGGAAGGAGGAGGGCGATGGCCTGATTTTGGAAGGGAACGGCGGCCATGGATGAGGAGTTTTTGGGATAGGGTTTCACCATTTTTTTTGTGAATACTATTGAAGACGGGAAGGGTTTGGAGGCTGCAGATCATTGTGAGAGGAAGGGTCCGATGGTGTTGTTGTTAAAAGATGGAGAGGGCTGTAGGGTTTTGTGGTAGATGTTGGGCTTGGGCTACGGGCCTTATAACAAAAGAAAAGAAAAGAAAAGAAAGATGAAAAGGGAGAAATAACTGTGTTTGTTTTCAAATTAGAAAGGCAGGTCTGTGAGGGAAATAACAATGCGTTAGCTGCTTGGAAGGAATCTGAACGAATTGGCCTTCAACGTGGATTTGCAAATGGAATGAACAAGTTGTTTTATGATCGTGGCGATGAGCTTAGCAATTTGGCACCAGACAGGGACACCATTGGAATCAACGAAATTATCAGTTAAGTTTAACATTGGTTAATTTAACTAAAATGAGCTGTTTAAACAACAAGTCAAATCAAGGTGAGTTAAACTGACTCAGTTTTCCCCATTTATATTTTTTTTATATAAATTGGGTTTTTATTTTGTGTGCTATGTTTGCTGATGGTTGACTGTTTGTTAGTTATATAATTATTGTTGATTTAACTGATGAAATTAAACCGTCATTTAATTTCAGTGAAATACCAAATCGTTTTAACGATTGGTTCCAATAAAGGTAACTTACCTTGTTGGTCACGTTTATAAAATAAACGTGTTGAACAGGTTGAATTGTTTAAACTGGTTGAATCGTTTTATTTATTGGTTGATGATTTATTATCATATATGAACTAATCCGATGGGTTGATTGATTTGAGTATTGGTTGTTGACTGGAATTTCAACACCTGTGTAGTTTAAACCAATGGGCGGTATTGGTTGGGTATTTGGCAACACATGGCCTAGAAAATCAATTGTTTTATAGATGTTGATTTACCGTCAGTCAAATCGATAGAAATGAAGTTATAAAACTTATTTTATAACTGGAAATAGATTGTGAAATATATTTGAATAAAAGTTTGTTTTATTATTTAAGTTTAAAACTTATTTATTAATCCAAGTAAATTCTGATGATAGTCAGATTTATAAGGAAAGGAATTAAACCAATTGACCAGATTTGGATAGTTATTTACTTAGAAACAATTGAATGGAATTTATTTAAATTGGTTTAAAGAGAAAACAAATTGGATTCGATTACCAAGATAACTTGTTTAAGTTAATTAAATCAACCGTTTTAATTGAGATTGATTACTACATTAGTGCGTTTGAATAAATTAGTTAAATGAATATTGTTTTAAATTTTAATGAAATTCAAAAAGGGAATTAACTACCTTTACAGTAGTTAAAGATTAAGATAAGGTATTATTCCGATTTATAGTAATTTCGGAAATGACCTTTTTATTTGAATCCGTTTCAAAGGTAATCAAAGTTGAAAACTGAATCTTGTTGAATGATGAAAGGAGTTATGAACAGGTTTGTTTAAAACCTGAGTTTATAACAAAATTATAAAGGAAGATTTTAAGCAGATATTATAGATTAAAATAATGTTACTTAATTGTTTAAATTAATTAAAAAGGGTAATTGAGATAAAGGGTTTATAATAAACCATGGTTATATTAATGAGATTAAAAGTGGCGTGTTATAAAGAAGTTACTTAAATGAATTAAGTAAAAATGGTATATTAAAGAAAGAGATTTTCATAGTGATGATAAGGTTTATTAAACCTTATATTGAATAAAATAGTTAAATGGAATTTGTGTTGGGATAAGGACGAGATATTGGTTTTATATTACAACTCGTATTTATCTTTGGGTATGAATGTTGTCGATCAAGGTCTGAGAGGTAATTAAAATACCCCAACTTGAACGACATCAGGAGTATCTAAGGGTGATATTAGTTGTGATGGTAAAAAGGATTAGTGATAGTTATTTTCATTAGTGAAATAATGAAAAGGTGGGGTTTTATCCAATAGGAATAAGCACTGGGTTCTGTCGGGTAATAAATTAAGGATATTTCATAATGTTGTTTAATTAAAAGGCCAAGTGATGCCGAATACTGAACCAGTGAACTCACTGGATTGTCATGATTGAAACACTGTTATTTTGATAGTTAAATAACCGACTATCAAATCTGTCCAATACGATTGTTGGTACGGTAAGACCGGGATCGAATTTATATTCGAAAACCATTCCGACCAGCAAATACGTGAAGATATTAGAAGATGATCGAGATGGAGCATTGAAGACCATAGATTTTCGTAAACGGAAGGACTGCTAATAATCTCTGGTCTGCAGCCAGAGATGTATTGTGGTCCTGTCGGGGTCGAAATCTATGGGTTGCAAGGACTTCTCGCTACTGATCCATGGGGTGATTCCTATATGAGATGCAGTAGGCGAGTGCCTTCGGTTCATCCTGTTCCTGGGTGACTTGTATGGACGAGTGTCTGACAGAGTATTTCCAAAGGAATTATGTACATTGATTTCCTCAAACATACCATAGTTGATGGCGGAGAAATGGTTTTCTCTAGCCGAATAACTAGAGTATTTTTGTGGACGTCAATTAGTGATATCTGGCGGATCTGACGATGTGGCATTCAAAGTGAATGGTGGCCAGATGTTGAAAAGGAATTCTAGCCTCAAGCCTCATCAACCGGGAGATGACAAAAATCGGGCAGGCAGCATGGCTATGTGGGTCGCTCCCATTAGGGTGTATAATCACCTATCTAGAGAAATTCCTTTTACTTCTTGAATCTATTTCGATGCTGTCCCTTTCGGGAAACGGTGGTTTGAGTCCAACCGTTGGTGATATACATTCGATATGCTCAAGCGAAATGAGTGGTCGGTCATGTGTGGGCCGGGTTGCAAGACGTTCTTGTTGAACCCAGTGTATTCGTCTCTAGGGATACACAATCAGCAGGTGGTCCCATACCTTGTCAAGGTCGGAATCCAATCTTCAATAAGCGCCCGCGGTTTTGATTGTATACTATATATGTAGAGCGTGAGATGCAAGCGTTCTACTAGATTGATATTTACTTGTATTTAGACATTATTATAATATCAGACAAGATATTAGTTTCAAAAATGTTTTGGGTTATCGTAAGGTAAAAACCGTCTGTGTTTATGTGTGGATTTGGTCTTATGATTATCCTTTTCTTTGAAAGATTTTAACTTTAAAATCAAGTTGTGTGTTACCTTAATACTGTGCGAGTTTTTCTCACTCTGGTTCACCAGACTGACCCGGTGTTTTGTAAATGCTCGGGTTAGCCCAAGGTGTACAGGTTCAGGTTATCGAATACTGTGAAGAGACGAGCTAGAAGAGTCCAGACGAAATATAGCTACTATTCCGCTATGTGTTGTATATGGGAAATAGGTTATTATCACTGTCCCGTTGTGTAATGTACTCTGATACTGTAAGTTTTATTTAAAGCTCTCAATAAAGTTACTTCTGTATTATATTTTGTTCCGCTGCGATGTGAGATTCTGTGTTGTTGTGTTTCTTCCTCTTCTTCTATTCTAATATTTCTTTCTTTCTTATCTCACCCTCTAGATTCTTTCTAATAACGTTATGGTGTTTGGAAGTTCGGCATGAGATACGGAAGATGTATTTATGTCGATTTTCGGGGTCGAAAACCGCTGGGTCGTTACAGTGATATCCCAAAACACTGATGTAAGGTGTAAAATACTACAAACAAAAATTTGCTTATTTTTCAGAAATAAAAATTACAGAAAAATTCTATGAATTAAAATATAATCACATCTCAAAAATCTTGTCCAAATTCAAAACGAATAAGTAATTATATTAAATAAACCATTATGGCTTATACGCGACTCCACGGTGACTTTCTAAAAATTTTATTTGGACATAACTTACTATATATATGAAGAAATATCGAATTTTCACTTCCATTAGAAAGATACAGTTTAATAGATTCAAACGTTTCTTATTTCAAGGAAATCCGACTTATAACGAATCATGTATATTCAATTGAAGTCGAAAACGTAATGCTACGAACTGCCACGACGTTACGAGCTCGATTATAATTAAATTATAATTAATACATTAAACCTTCTTTTAGTAAATATATTGGCTATTATAATTAAATTTTAAATTGAATTAAATCTATTAAATTATCCAATCTACACGACATTGCAAGTATAACTATTTCCGACTATTTCGGAATTAAACTTATTATCCCATTATTTATATAAATTAAATATTCAAAATATCTGAATTCAAACCATTTAAATTATATTAAATCAAATAAATTATTTAATTGTTAAATCGCTAAAATTCCGGGACGTTACATATGTGGAAAAAACGCACTAAACGTACGAATGTCGACCTATACATAAGATTATAGAATTACAAGTTATATTCCCTACATTTCATGTCATGCATAAAAAATCAAACAAACTAGAATTGCAAATTAAACAGGGCAACAACAATAACATATTCCAAAGACAAACTTATAACCTTAGGTCTTTAATTACTTTGGCGAATAAATGGACCAAATTATAAATAACGCTTGTATGCTTTCAATTCATTTCAAATTGCATATCCTTTCCATATTTATATAAAATTTATACAAAAATAAGGATCAAGGTTTCAAGTAGTGTATAACAATCAAGTTACCATTTTAAGAATAAAAAAGGGATTTAATTGCATATGATTTACTGTCCATTAATCCATTATTTTCATACAAATCTAGACTTTTGAATTTGAAGTGGGAAAGAAAGTAAAACAATCTATTTTGATATAGATTGAGAAATAATAAAAAAATCTCCTTTAATTCACATATGTTAACCAAAAATCCAAATAAGCAACATAGTTTGATGCTTTCGTTTATTTAGAGTTTTGAGTGGGTTTTATGTTTGGTTTTCGCAATCCCCAAATATCTTGGGCATACATAATTCAAAATTTTAAACTAAACAAGATATAGATAAAAGGAAAACTGTAAAGATCCCACTCGCAGCGTTTGAAGGAGAAAACTGTGTTTAACCCTAGTTGAAAATCATTTCTTGAAGGGTTGCTACACATAATAATTTCTGGTGCCCTCTCTTCGTGTTTACATATGAATAGAAATCAAGAAGGGACCTTAGGCATACACAAAAGTTAGAATCAATACCAATAAAATGAAATAGAAGGAGGAGAGAAGACGAGAAACAAACCTTTCCTAAAACTGGATTCAAGAAGTGATAAGATTGGAGAGTACTGGAAAACGAAGGATGATAGCCATAGGAGAATGCGAGTTCTGAGAAGAGGTCTAAGGTTCCTTTTATAGATGCCAGAGTGTATAGAAACTTCCACTTGAATCATTTGCATCATCCAAATGTAAAAAAATAACCTACAAAACCGTAGCCGTCAAGACCACTTTGCTAATGAAGAGGTTAACCTCCTCTCTATAGGGTGGTAGAATTTGCGGTCAACCCTATAGAAGTAGGGCGGTTGACTGTCCTTATAAACTAAGCGTAGTGAATTTATTTCACGTGTCTTTTTGTTATGGACAATTAATGTTATTTAATGTGTTTAACATATCTCATTCTTATCTATACATATATACGCACAATTGCGAATTTGAATATAGAATATTTTTTTATGCCTATACATTTATTCCACTTCAAATCTTAGTCGTGTTAAATTCAAATTTACAAGTTTATTTATTTTAAGTTCAAAGCTTTTTTTATTCATAACAAACTCCGTTTTCAGTAAATTGAATACGAAAATGAATTAGAATATCACCACGAACGCAATGGTTTAACTTTCACAGTAGAATTCCATAAGTACCAATTATCTTAATTTCTGACTTTTTATTATTATAACTATTGTTATTTTAGTTTTCCATGTCTATTTATGGTGTATTTTACGAGGTGTTATAACAGTAGATGCAACGGTCCATTCTCTAATGTCCAAAGCTAAACGATATAGATGTTGGAGTCATTTATATTATTAACTTTTATTGATAGAAAATAGATATGTTAATTTAATATAACGTAAGAGAATATGAATTTTCTCATAATACATTCTTCATTGGTAATTCATTACCCTTCCCATCGCAAAACCTACATTCAAGTAAAAATATAATTATTACGAAGTAACACTCCAAGAGCGACATATGATAATGCCTACTTTGTGAATCAAATTAAAATATAGACGACAAATAAGTTTTCTTACATAAACCTAACTATGAAAATAACACACAACGGAAAAAGCTCCTAAATAGCTTTGCATGTCTCCGTTGAAGTACATACAATCCTAACTCTCAACCTATTCAGATTAGTACTCAAGAGTTAATGGGAAAACAAAGCTTCGTATCGATCAACAAACTGATATGAATAATGAGTAGCATCCTAGAACCCATAAATATATAGTTAGATCACACCGCTTAACAGGATAGGTTCCTCTCAATAATATCTAGGTAATAACAATCAACTTTGTGCTCATGCACCTACAATGGTAAGGAAATGATAATAATGTGCAAACATACAACATAATGTGCATTACTCATCCACTGTTCTCCCGACTATCTGTCTTATATGTTTTATGATTATAGGTCATATCATAAGTTATCTACTTGTCTACAAGTTATTTTCTTATTCAGTTTGAGATTACCTATCCCAATACCATATATAGGATTACCCATCCACGACCATCAAGTAACAACCCTCACGGTATGTATGTTTATGAATAAAGGTTATGAGGTAATCCTGCATTGGATAGGAGCTATCAACACCTATCCCATAGATTTATCCATATGATGACTATGAATGGATCAACGTATGTAAGGTGGCAACCTGACACACGCCATAGTTTTTCCATTAAGATAAATATAAACCTGTAAAAATAATTTTAATCTTGTATCCCTAGAATATTCAAAATATATTGGTAACCCCAATAATTTCCACCTAATTGTATACTTAATGTAAACATGATTATTAACCACATTGATATACGTAACGTGACATTATTTAATTCATATTTGTAAGTCCAATATTACGTGATTATAAATCCCCATTGGTATCCCCAATATAAACATGATTATTAAACCCTTATTGATAACCCAATAACGATATGATAATTTTTACTTCGGTTGGTGTCCCTAATATATGTATCATGTGCTTCAAATAAACATTAGTAACAACTAATGCAATAACATCAAGGAATATGGTTAACTTCCATAGCTACAAATAGGTGACGGTGCATGTTGTTGATTAAATAATACATAAATCAATAGGCTCGGCAAGACCATCGACCCTGCTCTTATTGAATCCCTAACAAGGTGGCGATGCCTATAGAATGACTAAGTTGATGGACAAGAGTCTATTGATTATACACATAGGCAACAATTCACGGTATTTAGTAGTTCTAAGAAAGGTTTAAATGTAACTCTGCTGACAAAGTCGATGAGCCTAGAGGAGATGTCCTAAAAATCTCTTATGAAATATTTTGGGAATATACCTTGTTGACCTAGATGGAACGACAAGGATATAGACAACAACCTCAAAGTTGGTTCTGAAAACAAGTTAGAAATGAATCTGGTCAATATAGACAACGACGCTAAGGGTTTGGAGGCAATAGCCTTGAAGCTTTAGAAAAAAGATTTGAAAACAAACCTTATTGACCACAAACAGTGACAATGTAAGAGGCAATATTCCCCAAGGTTTTATGAAAAAGTCTAGAATAAGTTTTATCGACCTAGTCGACAAGATGGAATAGGTAATGTACATAAAAATAATTTTGAAAACAAAGTCTTTAGAAGCAAGCCTTGTCGACATAGTCGACAATGTGTAGAGGCAACAACCTCTACAAGGTTTATAAAACAAGAAAGCCACCTTATTTCTCGACTATTATAGTGTCAAGCTTTATCGCTTATATATGAAGGTGACAAGTATTTGTGGAGAGGTAGGGTTTTTAAAACACAACTATAGGTTTAGGCGATAAAGATATTTTCAATAAGTGATAAGGACGATGCTACAAGCTCAGGTACATCCTATATCATGAAGCATGACATTCCATGCATTCTGAACCTCTCAACGCTTCGATATAACATGACCTATCGAGAAGGTTAGCAGCCCTGACCTCATGTGTGAATACCGTGAAATTGTTTTATTTCCATATTTAGTAAAACTTTTTACCTGCTGTACATTAATTTACAAAATGTTATAGGATAACTAAAGGTGCAACTATGCAACAACTTAGGCATTTCAGTTTTAAAAGTTTAAAACATTCAAAATTCATTAACCACTGTTAATTAATGCATTAATCACCTAATTCTATCAAACTTAGGAAAATCATAGTAAATTGAAAAATCATGGGAAAAATCTCAAAAGTCCACAAATGACCAAAGGTAACCCCTTTAGCTTGTGTAGAAATTTTGGATCAATTTTTTTAGTAGCTATTCCTGATACTAGTTCTTAATCCATTTTAGGAAATATATAGAAAATTATAAATGATTGAAAAATTATGAAACTTAAAACTCATCTCCGAAAACATGTCTAAAGCATCATATTATACTTTCAAACCGAACGGAAGATGTAAATTTATAGGTTTCTATCAAAAACCTACTTAAAACAAGCACATATACATTATGCTACCAAAATAATGAAATAACATCAAAATATCATGAAAACAACCATGAAACCACAATGAAAATTCAGGTGCGACCAAATCAAACATTGGATAAAACTATTATTCACCTTAGTTTTGGATGAAAGATTAAAAATTTGTTAATGTGAGATCCTAAGCTTGAATTTTCCTTAGCTCTTCTTTAGATTTCCTCCTCCTCTTCAAGTTTGTGGATGACCTTCTAGCTTTTGTTTTAGGGTTTTAAGAAATGAAATGAATAAAAGAGTGGAGGGTTATGTTTATATATGAGGCTATGTGTTTTCCACTTTGCTCCTCTTATAAACCTTATTCCTATGTATTATAAACTTAATTCGTTTATTAAGGCCACACCAATTTATTAATTACAAATCCCATCTCCATGTCCATTACATTATTCTTATTTAATCTCTAAAATTAAATCTCTTGAGTAATGTTCACTAAAATAGAGACATAACATCCTTCCCTCCTTAAGAAAATTTCGTCCTTGAAATTCAGTCAAGGACTAAAACAAACATAGCAGTGAACAAACAATGCTATCAATATTAATGTATCCCACTAGATATAAGGTCTATAAAACAACGTAAAACTACCATGAAGAAAATCGGGATAAGTATCCCTAGTCCCGTTCTCACTCTCATAGGTAAAGTCTTTTTCATAACCACTCCACTGGACTTTCATTAACTTGACTGCCTTGTTCCTTAACTTCTTCTCGTCTCCAGCCGTAACTCTAATTGATTTCCTCATAAAAATCCAGGTCTGGTTCTACTACTAAGTCCTTCAATGCCCTTGGATCTATAGAGACATCTGATCGGGAACATACTTACGAATATAAGAAACATGAAAAAATCTATGGATACCTGCTAATCCATCTGGTAACTCTACTTGATATGCAAGCTTTCCGATCATTTCTAAGAGATAAAAGGGTTCAACAAATCTTGATACCAGTTTCTCTGAATTTTTGAATCTTAAGTCCCATTTTGTCGGTGGTACCTTAATTAAAACATTGTCTCTGGTAGAGAACATAAGATCTGTAACAGCCCGCACCTCCGTTCACGCAAGATATTGTCCCCAACTTAGCCACCGTATAGGTGTGGGGTTTTGTTCCTCAAAAGGCCTCGGCGTTAGTAAGAGATGGGATCTACTATATAAGTACTCACTTCACACAGGCTTCCACGATGTGGGACTTAAGGGTGTTACATTCTCCCCTCCTACAGAGCCCAACGTCCCCGTTGGCTCACAAACACCTCACTCAGGCGCTGTTGTCCACACAGAAGCCACAATTCCGGCTGGGTATTGGCTCTGATACCACTGTAACAGCCCGCACCTCCGTTCACGCAAGATATTGTCCCCAACTTAGCCACCGTATAGGTGTGGGGTTTTGTTCCTCAAAAGGCCTCGGCGTTAGTAAGAGATGGGATCTACTATATAAGTACTCACTTCACACAGGCTTCCACGATGTGGGACTTAGGGGTGTTACAAGATCCTTACATCTCTTATCTTCATAACTTTTATGCCTCGACCGCGCTTCCTTCATCCGGTCTCGGATATACGCAATCTTCTATGTAGCTTCTTTCATCAAATCTGGACTTAGGACTAACCTGTCTTCAATCTCTAATCAACAAGATGGTGACTTACACGCCCTCCCGTGTACCTCTCAAAAGTTGTCGTTCCTATACTAGTCTGATGGCTATTATTATAGGAAAAATCAACTGGATGCAAATTGCTGGAAATGATTATTTGATTAATGAATAAAATGGGTGAGTGTAGAATTAAGCAGAACTAGCAAATATTTAGATGCAGATTGTGCTATGAGACATGCATAAATATATATGGCTGGAAACGATTCTGAGAATTTGAATTTAAAACTAAATACATGTGGAATTAAATAAATGTTAAATTGAGTTTTTTTTTTGAAAAAATATTTAAAAACCAAGCCAATTTAATTAAACAACTCAAGGCCTAAAACCCAATCTCATTAAACATTTTTATTTCTTTCTCCAGAAGTCGCCTCTACTTTCTAAAATCATGCAGCAGCCAAAAATCATTCACCCTTATTTTCATTTTAACCCTAAATGATATATCAGAGAAGATAGCGAGAATAGGAAAAAAGGGTCATTGACTTGCGATCGAATTCATGGCATGATTGTCGCAGGCAAGGACGTGGGGAGAATGACCTAAAAATCACTAGTTGCGATTTGTTAGTCCACCATCAATGACAACGACAAGCGAAGACGCGAACGGTGGTCGGCTAGGTGACAATTTAGGGTCTTGGTTGATCAACTTGGAGGTGCAGGTAATCGCAAGCTGGAGGGAGAGATTGATTTGAGGATATGGAAAGTAAACAATGTGTTGATCGTTTGACATAAAATTTGACAATCAAGCATTGTTTAGGTGAGTTTTTTACTCACACTATCTTTCTAATTCATTGTTTCTAAATATATGCATTCAACAATTGCACTTAAGGCAACATGCCTCCTACTTAGAGCATCCACGAAAATGTTACCTTTTCCGATGGGAAAACTGTATAGGAAAGTGGAACGATGCTATATGCTCCATCCACCTTTGCTGCCTACAGTTCTGATCTCTTCGAGAAAATAAATACTTAAGAGATTTATGGTCCTTAAAAACCTCAAACATTCCCTCAAGAGAAAGTGCCTCCACATTTTGAGGGAATCATTATAGCTGCCAATCCTAAATCATGCATGGGATATCTCTTCTCATAATCTTTTAGCTGTCTACTTACATAGATAATTACTCTTCCTTGTTGCATTAATACAATTTTAATCTCATACCGCAAGCATTCATAAAAATGGTGAACATCTTAGCTCTGTCGAGAATAGTGGTAAGAGATTATTTTAATTTCCCAAAAGCCTTAATGTAACTATCACTCCAAAAAAAATAATCAAGATTCTTCTTAGTTTGACAGGCTAGAGGGCCTTTGATCCTTGCAAATTCCTTTATAAATTTCTTATAATAGTCTGTCGTCCCTAAAAAGATTCTTATTTCGGTTGCATATATTGGAACTTTCCACTCTTAAATGACTTTCACTTTTATGCAGTCTACTGTTAATCCTTTCCCTGATACAATATGTCTAAGAAATTTGTCTTCCACTTTCCAAAAGTGACACTTGGAGAATTCTACATTGGGCCGATGCTTCCTCAAAGTTCCTAGGACATCCCTTAGGTAGTTCTCATGCTCATTATAGTCTTTGAGAAGACTAGAATATCATCTGCAAAAACTATGACAATCTTATTTAGAATTCCCCAAACACTCTATTCATTATATCTACAAAGAAGGCGAGGGAATTAGTCAAACCAAACAACATCACTTCCCACTCGGACAATCCATTCGACATCCTAAATGTTGTGTTGGGTTTACTTTCCTAAGAATCCTCACCTGATGAAATCATGTTGCTAAATCCAACTTAGAAAAGACTCGTCACCTTCAAGATGATCAAATATGTCATCTGTCCTAGGCAAAGGATCTCTATACTACCTAGTTCCCTATAGTCCATGCAAAGTCTCAAAGATCCATCTATTTTAGTGGTAAAAACTACGGATGCTCCCCACTCGGAAGTACTCCTTCAAATGAATTCTTTCTGTAGCAATTTGGAAATCTTCTTGTCCATCTCTCTTCTTTCCTTTAGATGCATGTGCCTCAAAGGTGTTGGATCTAGATTAACCCTAGAGGGGGTGAATAGGGTTTATCACAAATTATCGCAAATATTAAGGGATATTAAAAACTATTCACAGATTACAGAATATAGTAGAAACAGAAATGCATAAAGTAAATGACACAAGATATACCCAACTTCGGCAAAATCCTGCCAACTGCTGCATTCCTAAGATTTCTACAAGGCGATAGAGCAGATCCCGCTGACAAGACCATGTAAACTCGCACTCCTTGCTACTATACTAACCCTATGCTCAAAACCCTAGACTGGACGATATTCCCTCGGTCACATTTCCCCTTATTACGACCCTGTATCTAGTAACCTAGATTTTACAGACTCTAGCAATTGTTAGTCAACACCCTGACTGATTCCCCTAGATTTTACAGAATTCTAGAAACTGATTCAGACGTTTTGCAAAACAAAATAGAAAATACAAGACAAAATAGAAAATACAAGACAAAGTAGAAAATAAAATAGAGAACCCTAGGAAATAAATAAATAAAGGGTCATCCCCTTTTAAACTTGGCCGGCCATTCTCTCTATTGGTTTAGCCCCGTTCTTGTTGTCTCTGGAAAAAAAATGGCGGCTTCTCAAGAGCTAGGGTTTTCCATACTTCCCAAATCAATTTCGACTTCGATGGCTTTCTGAAATTGATGGAATAGCTTCTTTGACGCTCGATTCTTTGTGGCTTTTCTCGATCAGTTTGGGATTGTTCTCTGGCAGTCGAGAACCTGAAAATTTGTGAGTGATTTTGTCTAGAATTCTTCGAATTGTTCTTGTTGAATTTCGATACTCATATGCCTGTGATGATTGGTTTATTTATAGGATTTTAAAATCCTTTAATTTCTATGATTTCGTTTATATATGTCTTCGATCTGATTGCGTGCTGTTTTCCTCTTTTGCTTATCCTTGATTTATTGTGAACCCTGGCGTCATTGAAGAGATATATTTGGACTAGATTCCTTGATAAATTCGACTTGATTGATTATGGAAAAACAAGAAAAATGATGTCCCTTGAAAAATATGCCGTGAATTTTGGAGAAAGAATTTAATTGTTGCCTTGCCACTCTGACAATCCATTGCTAAAAATTTCTCCCTGATTTGCTTGATTGATGGTTTTCTGGAGAACAATGATTTATCCCTTGCAATTCGATTTTATGTCCTTTGGCAATTCATATATGGTCATCTGACATTTTGGCAGAAAATTTTGATAGATTAAAATCTTTTCAACAATAAATAACTTGCCAAAAACACTTGCGTTATTTTTCTAGAAATAAAATGTCCTTGTTGCAATTCGATTGCCTATCC
Organism: Allium sativum; assembly: GCA_030737875.1. Classification (NCBI taxonomy): domain Eukaryota; kingdom Viridiplantae; phylum Streptophyta; class Magnoliopsida; order Asparagales; family Amaryllidaceae; genus Allium; species Allium sativum. The sequence goes on from CM060910.1 coordinate 834,388,084, forward strand.
CTTGCGTGTATTTGGAAATCAATAAAAATTGATTTTTGCCTTGCCATATATAAATTCATACGGTTTTGAAAATTTTCTTGCGTGTGCCATGTCTAGAAACAATGTTAAGACTTGAATACTAATTGATTTCTTGCCATCATTTCTGAATTTTTCCAATTATGAATTGCTCCCTGATTTCAGTTTTAAAGTAGAAAATAAAAACACTTTCCTAGATTTAAAACTGTCTTGATTGTCATGATAATTTCTGGAACCATTTTACACTTGATTTGCTATTGACCCTGCACCCATGCTTGAGCCACTTGTACATCCATTTTGAATTTGTTTGTGAACACTTGAGCTTTACACCTGAATCATGAACTTGAGCATGCTTGATTTGTTGGTTACTCACATGGTACTTGCTAAAACTATTTTCTGAAATCTGGAAATGACATTCATGCTGAATCCATGCTTGCTGTTCTGGTTCATTTATACTTCAGTTGTGTTCATGCATATTTGAGAGTGAATTCTGGAAATCACACTTTTGACTTGAAATGTAGAATGTATTTCAGGAAATAGACACTATGATTTATTGAACACTTTCCCATGTACCAAATGATCCTCTTTTCCAAAATGTGTTTAATGATTATCACTTGCCACAATTACCACTTTGAAAAAAAAACATGTTGCACCGCTGCCTATTTTTGAACACTATATTGAGTCATCCACACTTGTATCACCACTGCTTAGTGCACCTTTACACTCCACCTTTGCTCATACATGTTATCTTGCTGCATGTACTTTGCAAACTGAAAAGTATCCATGCTTTTGCTCATTGTGATGCTTCCAACTTGATGTGCACAATTTTGCTGAATCATAAATTATTGTGGCCATTGATTTTATACTGCAACTATGCTTGTCATTATGAGAATGCTGATCACTTGTCTTTGTTTTTTTTATTTCTATGCATATGGTTTGAACCATGTTCGAGCTGCACTTGTACATGTTCCATGCTATCATTCGGCTCGACACTTGAGTTGTGTTAACTATGTTGACTTTGTATTTGCTGAAACTTGTTTGTGCACTTTGACTTTTGCATTTGCTGGCTTGTTGAATTATCATTGACTTGTGCTCGACCACTTTTGTGATATGTTGAGTTGATTTCACTTTGGCTTTATTATTTGTTGACATATGCACTGAGTCGAGAAGGTCCATATGGCTACTCTTCAGTTGCGCACTGATTGGAAACGCAATGCACACGTGTATATTTATACACGTGTGTATATGCAGCCATTCAGAAAATTTCATGCCCCTGTACATATACAAACTGTCTGCCTAGACACAAATGAATCAGATCAAGTCATGAAAAATGATGAGAAACACACCAAAAAACTGAGCCAAATAAAATTTTAAAAGTAAAATTATATTTATTAGAATATGAAATTATTTCTGTTCAAGATTACTGTGTGTGTTTCTGTGCATGACAGGTATGAAGACTGGACTGACTGAAGGATGCTGTGAAGATAGAAGGCAAAGAACTGAAGGTAGTTAATTGTATAAGTCAAAAAGTCTATATTGAGTAATGTGTATGTATGAGTGTTGTAGTGAGGAGCAAATGTACAAAGGAGATAATTGTACGGATATTTGTACTAAAAAAATTTGAATGAAATAAAATATTATTATATTGTGTTCAAACAAACTTGTCTATCGTATTTAGTTTATCTATAAGATCTCATGTAAATTGAATAAATAGTGGAGTTATAAATATTTGTACTGTTTGAATGTTTGAAATATAATATTTATACTAAATAGAATACTGTATGAATATATGAAAGTATGTACAGTCGCATTCTATTTTAAATATTATATTCCTATCTGTGATGCATATATATATAACACTATGTAACAAACACATTCAAAATAATATTTATTTGGTTGTTATAATCAAACAATTGTCACTGTCATATCATTGTAACTTCTACTGGACTTCATTGACTTCCAATTGTAGAACTCATATTTTCTGGAAATTCGCTTTGGTTGACTAGAACTCTGATGTTTTAATTATTTCCAGATCTTGAATTTAATCTTGTAAATATCTGCGATTGTTTTTGAAATTTATTTTTCTGATTTTTGAATTCATAGCAGTGTTGATGTATTCTTGTCATATCTTGAACACTGTTAATTAGAATTATAAATTCTTGAAGATCTGAAAATTTGATGAAGTTTCACACACCTTTGCTATTTTGAGTTTCTTCCAATTCTTTTTAGAAAAGCTTGAAATATTATACTCATTGCAGCACTCTGTTATTTATCAGTTGTGATAATTTCATTATTTTCAGATTGGCTTGGATATTTTGAATTATATTGAATCAGTGATACATCTTGAATTTCAACTTTATTTAGGATTATTATGGTTGAAATTTGTATGTTTGAAATCATCTGAAATTCTTGATATTTTTAATATCACTCACCTCTTAATCCTAAAATTATCATCTTGTGTGAATGATTCATTATATCTCAAACTTGATACCGATTCAAGTGATTTCAAATAAATTATTTTTAATTTTATGGATCATGAATACCTCTCAAATTTGATGTAAATGATCTGAATTTTCCCTTATACTTGTCAGAAATAATTTGAAAAATTATTTCAAAATCCAGTCTTGAAACTTACTATTATTCCATGGTTATTTGATTTAAATACTTGTCAGAAATAACTGTACTTGCCTTTTGTGGTTTTAAGAAAGGATAATAAACTGTTATTGATGCAGAAATGCTGAATTATTCCTCTTTAATTGACGTAGCTCTAAACTTGGATTTGAGATTTGATTTAGCTTTTAATTCTATTCAGGTTGGAAGAAGATTCATCAGTCCAAATTTTGATTCCAGCAGGGTAGCGATGCCATTTTTATTTTTAATTAGAACAGAGGCAGAATATAGACAGAATGAAATGGTGTGGAGAGAATGAGGCTAGGGGTGAGTTTATATAGGATTAGGCGGACGAATCTAGACAGAAAACGAGTCTAAATACATCAGAATGCATCAGGTTCAGAAAGAGGGCTCGGGAGGCAGGTCGACCCCCAGGTCGACACTATGGTCGACCCCCAGGTCGACACTATGGTCGACCTGGTCCCCCCCAGGTCGACACTATGGTCGACCTGGCCCTGGGAGGTCGACACTATGGTCGACCCCCACGTCGACCTGGTCCATAGGCGGGAATTTTCCCGCCCAACCTATTTTGGGATTTTGAATTCGAATTTGAATTCGAATTTTCGAGCTGTTTTCGATTCTGAAATTCTCTGAAACTTCGGAGGGCCATATCTCCCTCATACAGACTCCGTTTCTCGAGAACTCGGACTCGTTTCGAAGCAGAATTTCAAGACGAACGCAATGGCGCAACCCATTTCCCTTGATTCTTATTTTATAATTTAATTGTTCTCTGATTTGTTACTTATACGTTCACAGAAAATACAGGGTGTTATATTCTCCCATCCTTAAAGGATTTCGTCCCCGAAATCTTCAAGTTAAGAAGAACATGTCCTACCATCGAGTCATCCATCTACTCAACCATCATCCACAAGCATCCATTGTCCTTAGAAAACTTCTAATGTTGCATGAACATATGCAAAAGTGTGTGTATATGTTCCTTATCTAATGCAAAGACCAGGCGGTCCACTGATTCAGTTGACCACCTTAATGCGAATTATGTTAGTGCCATGAGTCCAACATGTATGCAAGTTTCCTATTTGATACATATCATTCTTATATGAGTGACAACCGTTCATTCATATGCAACATCCATGTGATGAGTCAATCATTTTGCATCCACAGAAATTGAAAATTCTCACACATCCATATGCAGTATGAGAGTGTATTCGAGCCGATCTAGTGCCTAGTGTGTGTATATGCATCCACGAGCAACCACTAGCAACCACTTGCATCCACTTGCAACCATCAAACATAACATGTCTCAAACACATGTTTACATCCATTAGTTTCTACCTAAAGTTCGAAGATTCGATCGATAGGATATAGTCAAGTGATGGGAGCGAGTGCAGATAAACAAAAACTTGGTTTCCATTAGACCTTGGTTGAGAGACAAATTCCCCTAAGTATCAACCCCGAAGACCGAAATCAACATCAGATTGACACCCAGGGGATTACCCTTTTTAGACAATGTCAAAACTGGAAATCTTAACCTCTTCAGAAATATCCAGATGCTTACAGACTACTAGTACAGATCAGATTACCAAATGATTCTTAGGAAACTAAGCATGATAAGACCTAGGATGTATGCGTCCTACCTGACGCCTAACACAGATATCTCTCAAACCCCAATCTATCACAAGCAGATAAGTCATAACCCCTATGGGTCTAAGTCTACAGCAGAATCAGAAACAATACTAGTATTCAAGTGCAGAGTATCGATTACAGAATCAAAATGCCAGAATCAGAAAAGAGTTTTAACTCAAAAATCAGATAAAGAAATTAAACCTCCTACATAAAGTTTTCCTATTTCTATCCTATCCACTAGCCTCGAGAGTGTTCGCCTGCCTTCCAGAAGTTGGTCCTGCCCTTGCCCTCGTTTCTTCGGACAGTCCCTAGTGAAGTGTCCCATCTCACCACAGTTGAAGCAAGCACCTTTCTTTTTCTGCAATCCTTGTTCAGATGAGTCGAGCTTCCACAAGTAAAGCACTTTTCTCCTTCTTATCTTCAGACTTTTCACCCTTCTTTTGTGTTTCCTTTTTGGGCCATGCTTTCTTGTTCTGTGGTTCTTCCTTCTTTGCCTCTTTCTTGTCGTTGTCTTCCTCGTGCAGTAGTGCCATATCCACCAATATCTCGTAAGTTGCTCCCATGGGTACATGGGTCATGGCTAGGCTGTGCAGTGGCTCGTTCAATCCTTTAACAAAGCGGAGAGCCTTTTTATGCTAGGTGTTGACTAAATCTAGTCCGAACCTAGCCAGTTGGTTGAACTGGTTGATGTATTCCTTGACCGTCATACTTCCTTGCTTAAGAGATAAGAACTTTTCCAGTTGTAGACTTCGTTCAGCTTGCGAGAAGAATTTCGTCCCAAACCTTGTTCTGAAATCTATCCATGTTTCAACCGGTCTCTCAGCGTTGGTGAATTCCCACCAATAGGAAGCTTCGTCCTTGAGCGGCCATATCGCCAATTGTACCTTCTACCTATCGTCCACCTCGAAGATAATGAACAGATCCTCAGTTTTTTTGAGCCAGTTCCTTGCTTCTACGAATGATTCAGTTCCCTTGAAATCCTTTCCACCTATGGCCCTAAAATATTTACAGATCTTTGAAAAAGCAATTGCACGAGGAAGGGGCGGAGGAGGAGGAATCGCTGCAGCTGTAGGAGGAATATCTGCTGGGCCTGCATCGTTGGCCCAAGCCTCTAAGTACCTCCTGAACCAGCCAGGTATTGGCATGCCCTATGGAAAGTTAAGATTCCCAGACATGCTGGAATGAAAGAAAAAGAATTAAAATGGAGAACGGAAAAGATAGATATATGGCTTTTCTGGGGATTATGTTTTTCAAAATAAACTTTATTTTTGAAAAAACTTCCTTTTAAAACCTTTTTGAAAATAGTTTTCAAAAACTTTACCCAATCTGGTAACCTTCAGCTCTGATATCAAGTGTAAAACCCCACCTCCATTAAGGTCACTCACAAAGGGAATGCCTTAACTTTGGTGGAGCATTTTAGTAGACAGAACAGAAATTTACAAGACAAATAAGCAATACTTGAGAAATTATAACTTTATTACAACAGAAAACAGAAAACAGTATGGTTACATCTTTGCCAAAAACTCAAGTATACAAATATCAGTCTTGTTCAGAAAATCATCGGAGTACAAAACTTTAAAATCATAATCCCCACAGAAGCTGCCATAATGAGTCAAGCCATACTTTAAGCACTATAAGTACTTCAAGCGGAAGAAATCCGGATCAAGCTAAAGTATTCCATCCTTAGAAAACCTTGGGGGGAGGGGGGGATGGAAGAAAAAGGGGAGAAACAAGCAAGGTCAGACATAAAGTCTGGCAAGTCCAGTGACTTTCAGCATATGGACAGATAATAATAATCATGGCATGCAAATAAAACTAGATGAGAGATAACAGTAACAGGAGCAGCAGATGTACTTAGGTTAAACAGTAGAAACATAATAATATTACTTTTCATTTCTCTGCACTAATGCTAGTATAATAGGATTAGGTGTCACCCTAATGTCTAAACTGAAGCAGAAACGGGAACGGAATAATTTCCACATAAACAGAAAGCTAATAATGGGCCTTTACCACCTGAACAGAAACATACAGAATTAGAATGCTAATAATGGGCCTTTACCACCCGAACAGAAACAGGCAGAAATAGAATGCTAATAATGGGCCTTTACCACTCGAACAGAAGGTACAGAAACAGATTAATCCCAATGGAAACAGAATGTAGAATTAGGTGTACACTAGTAAATGGGCCTTTACCACCCGAACAGACGGTACCACGAAGACGGGTGTTGCCACCCGACAGAAACAGACGGTACCAACAGAAACAGACAGAACTAAGTGTACCCTAAAACCCTACCCCAAGCGATCGGCTCCCTAATACATAAATACCCTGTGTCGGCTCCATAATAGGGTGAATCACTCCCTAAAGTGACAACCAATTGGCACAGGCCTATTTACAGATGTCACGGCATTTTACATCCTCAGAGGCAGACCGGGATCCATGCACGCACATGACCCGGTTGGAACGCACCATCAACACCCTTCGCCATTATCAGAATGAACCACTTATAATTAGTTCAGTAAGCGTGCCCGGACCCTACCTACTGTTGTGTCAAATATTGATACCAGAAAGGGTTACTGACTAATATGGGTCACAAACAACAGATGACACAAGTAATTTCCCTCCTAACCTTGTGTTCCCAGACTAACAGATTTCAGATTAACTTGTTTACAAGTTCAGACATACATAGTTCAGATCAACTAGTTCACAGATCAGACAAGTTTCAGACTAACGGATCAGATATACGGATTTAACAGATTTACAGATTTGTCTAACTTTGTAATTGGGCCTACAGATTCATGTAATGGGTTTGTTACATTCATTACTCCAATTGGTTTAACCCTATCCACCCAACACGTTTTAGACATCATATTTATCCCAGATTTGCACTAATTAAATATTAATGCATAGACCTTTCACATTAGGTCGGTAACTTGTGGCCGCTGGATATGCCGGGCGGTTCCGGGCAGACTTCTGCCACAAGCCAGACCTAACCTCATGTCTAAGCATATTTTCGTTATGCCTACGACCTCTCACATTAGACTGACAATTTGCGGTCGCTGGTTAAGCCGGTTGGTTCCGGGCAGGCTTCTACCGCAAACAGAGTCTAACCTCGTGTCATAGCCAATTCATTCCAATACAGACTTTTCAGGTATCAGACTAATTCTGTTTATTTAACAGATTAAACTTCTGTACAAGTTACAGCAGATTATTCGAGGTTCTATTAACAAGTTTTGATCAATTTTAAGTCGAGCCTACAGATTCACATACTTCAAATTTCAGCATTTCAGTTCCAACAGATTACGTCATTCAACTGATTAAACAGATGCAGATTAGGCTATTTAGCAGATTTAGCAGATAAGGCAATTTAACATAATTAGCAGATTAGGCAATTCAATCTAATTAGCAGTTTAGGAAATATAACAGAACTAGCAGATTAGGCAATATAACAGATTTAGCAGATGACAGATTTAGCAGATTATATATATATATATATATATATATATATATATATATATATATATATAATATCTTGCATAATCATAAATTTAGCCTAAACTCACTTGCCAAATCATGGTCATAATTCATAATACCACATATGCTCCTAATTTTTAGTTAAACATTACACAGTACAAAATATTCTCCATAAATCACGATAAACAATATGAATTATGCCAAATTATAGCCTATGATGTCAGATATCCAAAAACCCTTATTTAGGCGCATTCACATTAATAGTTATCCTATTTTTGTATAGGTCTTTACGCCTAAGTCACATATCCCTTTTTCAAGTCATGAATTTTTACATAAAAGAATATGTCCAAAAATCTAGATATTTAAACTGTAACATGTAGTATGTCCTCAACATGCATTACCATTCATGCATAACATGTTGTAAATTATCTTTAAACTCTAACATCAGACCTTGATTTAAAACATGCATTATGCCCCAAGTTTCAAGTTTTCCTATAATTCCCCTTCTCCCAAATCACAGATTATCATACCTAGTATGAACATATCTAGATCTAAAATATGTTTATTTCTCAAATTAACTACAGATCTAGATTACAACATGTACTATGTATCTAAATTAGTTTCATGTTTACGGTTAAATCTACGCCACGAATCCCAAGTCATAAGTCCAATATATTTTATGCCTCAATCTCAAGTCATATGTTAAATATGCCACATGTCCAATTGTATGCCTCAGATTTTACGTCATGTCCTCGAATCAGTCCTGTCCAATTATGCATCATTCATTATTTGTCCCAAACATTTTAGCGTTCGCGCGTTAATCTCTTATGAGATTTGGCAGCTTGTGCTAGCCTGGCTATAGAACAGAAAGAAGAAAGAATAAGATAGATCTAACCAGAACAGAATAGACATAACCTCAAATTCAGATTTAAAGTTCATGTCACAATCATAATTAACGTTTATAGCGGAAAATAATTGTACTTGCCTTTCGTGGTTTTAAGAAAGGGTAATAAACTGTTGTTGATGCAGAAATGCTGAATTATTCCTCTTTAATTGTCGTAGCTCTAAACTTAGATTTGGGATTTGATTTAGCTTTTAATTCTATTCAGGTTGGAATAAGATTAATCAGTCCAAGTTATGATTCCAGCAGGGTAGCGACGCCATTTTTATTTTTAATTAGAACTGAGGCAGAATATAAACAGAATGAAATGGTGTGGAAAGAATGAGGGTTGGGGCGAGTTTATATAGGATTAGGCGGACGAATCTAGACATAAAACGAGTCTAAATACATCAGAATGCATCAGGTTCAGAAAGAGGGCTTGGGATGTAGGTCGACCCCCAGGTCGACACTATGGTCGACCTGGTCCTCCCCCAGGTTGACACTATGGTCGACCTGGCCCTGGGAGGTCGACACTATGGTCGACCCCCAGGTCGACCTGGTCCATGGGCGGGAATTTTCCCGCCCAGCCTGTTCTGGGATTTTGAATTCGAATTTTCGAGCTGTTTTCGATTCTGAAATTCTCTGAAACTTCGGATGGCCATATCTCCCTCATACGAACTCTGTTTCTCGAAAACTCGGACTCGTTTCCAAGAAGAATTTCGAGAAGAACGTAATGGAGCAACCCGTTTCCCTTGATTCTTATTTTATAATTTAATTATTCTCTGATTTGTTACTTATACGTTCATAGAAAATACTGGGTGTTACAGTAAGATTTATGATCGATTAGCAAAGTTATAATGGTCAAAAACGCCGTCGTATGGCGTAAAACGGTCGTTGAAAAAGTTGCAGGAATTGAACCCGAACCGGATCAGATCGGTAGGAGGAAGCACGAACTGAACCGTTCGTGAAGTTCCCCTTCCTCACGAGTAGCTGGTGGAGCCACGAAGCTTGGAGGCACAAATCGATCCATTTGCATCTAAAGCTCTCCGACCCGAACCGCTCACCCGAACCGTGGAGCACCATGCAACTCCGACCCAAACCGGAGTAGGAACCCCTCATGAACCACTTGCTCCTCCACGAACTGACCCGATGCTCCGAGTAGGCACCACGAGTAGAACACTCGAACTGACAAGAAGGTGAGGACCACGAATAAGAGCATATACCATGAGCCGAACCACTACTGGATGATCGAACCGAACCGTGGAGCTTGGACCATGGACGTGAACCACGAGCCGAACTGGGAGTACGATCTGAAGCGAAGAGAAGAGAGGAAATAACGAACCGATCCGGAGGAGACCAAAACCCGAGATGCAAAGGTAGTCCAAATGGGAAGTTTATACTCAGGGACCAAGTGAGACCAACGAGTTGACTTCATGAGTTGGGCTTTGATGCAGGACGTGTGCTAAGGGGTTATCGATGTCCATAACTTTGATTCACCACCAAGATGGATATTAGGCTACGTATCAGTGCAGTGGGGTAGTTATTACTCCATGGGGCAGAGAGATCGTTGCATGGCTATGAGCCAGTGTAGTGAAATCATCATGGCTTCATGGGGCAGAGTGGACATAGCAAGGACTAGCGGCTATGGATCAGTGCAGTGGAGTCGCCATGGCTCCATAGGGCAGAGTGATCATAGCAAGGATTTGGGTGATTAAAGCAGTGGATATCGTATGCTTTACTCACTGAGTGAGAGATGTGAGGATGGTTACTATGCTTGATTGTTCGACATCACTATGACATGCACACCCCCACCCCTGTATCTTTACACCATATGTTAGTGTCACCTTAGAATACTGTACATTTCGTTGTGCTAACTCTTTGGTTGTAGGTCCAGGTTCAGGTATGTTTTAGTATACCTATTATTGTTCTGTTTTGCTGCTTATCGCTCATACTAAACTTTTTTCTGACCCAGAGTTATATGTTTCTTTTTATTACTCTGGGTGCTCTTAACCGGGCAGATTAGAGACTCGTCAGGTGATTATGCACAAGCAGATGTACTGGAGATGAGCAGGAGGCTTCCATGTATGGTGTATATATATATATATATTATCCCTGTATCGCTGCTGGTCACTACTTTGGGCATTAGTAGTGTACCTTTCTTATTCTGATTTAGTGACATTTTTAAAAGTTGTAATAATGATGATGTGGAACATTAGCTGTATTTTGGATTTTCCGCTGCTAGGATGGTTTAGCTTTCAGCATATGCACTACCTCGCCTATTTTATGTCAAGTATGTTATTATTATATTTTATCTCATGTGCTGTGAGATATTCTACAGGTTCCTCGTTAGCTTAAATTCCTTTCTTTTCCTTTCTTTGGCGACCGTCCCGTGCTAGTCGGGCATTGGCACAACGCACTTTCATTGGAAATGTTGGCTAGTGTGGGCGGGCCATCACAAGAACCCAAGATAACATATATAGTTTTCGAACAGAATCCCTATTTATCCCCGTGTCTTCCCAAACCCTACAGACTCTACTCTTCCCATCACCAACTTTAAACTCCTCTGCGTGCTCGAACCCCCACCATCATGTAACGAACTGGGATTTTCAATCCAGAAAATCAACATAAAACCAATGTCAATTATTCAGGCACCGAACATTCCAGATCATTAATAGAAAGAAAATAGAGGGTGAGAATAGATAAGATAGAAAATTAGAATAAAAGAAGAAGAATAACATATAACACATCAGAGTAACACGAATCTCATAGAGGAACGAATAAAATATAACAAAACTTTTGAAATAAAACCAATATATGTATACAATAACATTATGAGAGTACAACACTTACAACACAACGGAAATAACAATAACTAGATAACCCTGAAGTCTCCTGCTCCAAACTTCTCCAGTGATATTTGAAAATACCTGAACTACTTGACTGCCCGTACAAATTAGGCACCCAAATGTTTAGGGAAAAACAAAACAAGAATAAACTCTAGGTTAGTTATGGGACTGGTGTGAGTAAACTCCAACCACTTGGTTTAACTTTTAAAAATCCTTTTAAAAGAATGGATAATCGTAAGTTCGATCCACACACAAAAACGGATGGGTTTTACCTTACGATAACCCAAACCATTTTTGAAATCAATATTCGTCTGATATTATAATAGTGTCTAAATACAAGTAACATCAATCTAGCAGAACGCTTGCATCTCACACTCTACATATATAGTATACAATAAAAATCGTGTGTTCTTATTGGATAATGGATTCCAACTGGCAAGGTATGGGACGACCTTCCAAAAGTGTACCTCTAAAGAGAACTACACCGGGTTCAACAAGAACATCTTGCAACCCAGGCTAAACGTGACCGGTCCCTCACTTAGCTTGAGGGCACCAAATGTATTATCACCAATGGTTGGGATCAGCAACAATTTCCCGAAAGGGACAACATCGATAGATTTAAGAAGCAAAAGGAATTTCTCTAGATCAGGTGACAATACACCCTGCTTGGGTATGACCCAACTAGCCATGCGACCTACCCGATTTTATAACATTTCCCGGTTGTGAGGCTAGAGGTTAAACGTATCTTTTGATAAGCCACGTCTTTATTCACTTTGAATGTCACATCGTCATATACGCCAAATAACAAATTGATTTCGCTAAACATACTACGGGTATACAGCTAACAGAAACGAATTCCTCCTCCACCAAACGTAACTACATTTGAAAAGATCAACTTACGCGATCCATTATATATACTCTGTCAGGCATTCACCCATATAGATTTGGCCCGGAACTGTGAAAACCCGTAACTTCCCCGGTGAGGAAAGCGCGGATAGTTCGAGAACAAGCCACAACAGAACGCATATAAAGGAACATTTCATTGTATATTACAACAATGCATCAGATTACAAGGATATACAGAGTAAAAATGAATAAATATTACACAAAAATATCAGAGATTTAAGTTACATTTAAATACATAGCAGCGGAAAATAATACAATACACAACTAGAAGAGATATACGGATACAAAGCTTTCCGGATATCGTTCCAGCTGTAATCCAGGATCCTGTGAATATAAATCTGCAAAACCAAAACTACTAGCTGCCCGTGTCGAAATAAGGGCACCCAGAGTTTAGGTTAAAACAATAAACTCCAGGTCAGTCATGGGACTGGTGTGAGAACTAAAACAGTTAATCTTTATTTTTAAAGTTAGGTAAATCAAGGGACCACGCCGTATAACACGGAACGGGTTTCCTCACAAGAATACCAGTGCATAAAACAAACAGCGCAATGCTAAATAAGGAAAAATGAAGCTATTATAAGACCCAGGTCCTATCACACAATGCAACGCAAGCCGGGGGATAGGGTTTTTACCTTATAATAGCCAAGAATGCTTGATACGTTTAAAACAAATCATTTGATACTATTATAAGTGCATAGTGTATAAAACAACTTCAAATCATAAATATCAATCATAGGCGGCATGAATGCCCCATACCACTATGTCGCCATATATAGGTTATACAATCAAAATCGCAAAGTCACGTATTTGGAAATTGGGTTTCCATCTATGAACCGAGGCAAAAGATAGTCCTCAACCGATTCGTGACTCTCTAGCCCGAGCCACAGGCAGAGCTCGAGTGACCTTGGAGCGACAGGGCCGGTCCACCGATGTGGATTAAACTTAAACCCTGAACATGTGTTCCCCCGCCCTATGGGGCGTAAATGAGCCAACGAATGACTCCATCGGACCCGGATCGTCCGATCAAACCGAGGCGCCTCGCAACAGCAACAACCACATAAGTCAAACTCGTCAGGGCGTGTAAAACCACTGACGCCACTTCTAACTAGAAAGAAACGCATGCCCTCCCTGAGGTCCGTCTCCCGTTTTTGGTTCATACCGGGTGTGAAACTCGCGAAGTAAACGTTACACAAAGCTACGCCACAAAGGCCGTGCTTTGATCATCACCACAAGACTTTGCTTTTCAACAGAAGCCTCGATCAATTGCCACTTAGGCATGCCACTTAGGCAATTCACTCCATGCGTTTGATATCCATCAATATATAACCCATGAGCTCGTACGTCTCAGAGAAGGGCGTTAAGCAAGAGAATAAATTCTCTGCCGCCAAACAGATATATATTTAATAGAGATCAATCACACGGACTAAAATCCAGTGTCAGACACACAGTCCATTCACAAGTCCGTTCTGGGTCTGAACGAAACCGGAGGCACCTAGTACCCCGCATATCCATCGATCTCCAAGTACGTCTGGACGATCACCAACTGTTTCCATCTTCTTGGGTGTACAGCCCAATCAAGATCATCAGTAATCACCCAAACGACGTGAAGACTTCCGGTCTTCGACCATCGTCTTCATCTTCGACTTATCGTCGTATCAGTTATTCAGAATGGGATAAACCCGGTCTTTCCGAATAACTCGCGTATATATTATAAAAGTGTTACACAAACACAACATATGCCTCATTCAAATTCATTAGTCACTAACCGTAAATTAATCAAGAGAATAATTCCCCAAATATTAATCCCGAAGGCCGAAACCAACATCAGATCAATATCCAGAAAACCATTCTACTTAGCTAACCGACAGTTAGTTTCTGATTTTCACATTCATAGGGAAAGGTTCCCATTAATTTTATCCAAGATAATTTCTTGAATTTATTCTCTAATCTTCCTTTGAATTTCGATTCAACTAGTCGGAATTAGCGAACCTTACCGTAGTAATCATTGGTTTTAATTCCCCAATCCCAACCTATTCATCCCATGAAGTAAAACTGGTAATACTTCATATCTAACATCACAGTGTTATCGGTAAATTCAATTACCATTTCACGTTCAAATCAAATTAAAGATTTAACTATCGCCTGGAGCAAAACTGGTGATACTCCATTTTCAATCATTTCAATCTAATTAAAGATTCATTAAAACTCCACTTAGTTTTAATCTTCGACTAGGTTAAAGAATCAGTGTCATTTAAAACATGGTTCACGATAAACCCAAAATCACATTCCATTAATTATCGGGTTAAAGAACAAGTGTTATTTAAACCACTGTTCACGATAAACCCAAAAATCATTCCATTAATTATCGGGTTAAAGAACAAGTGTTATTTAAAACACTGTTCACGATAAACCCAAAAATCATTCCATTATTTATCGGGTTAAAGAACAAGTGTTATTTAAAACACTGTTCACGATAAACCCAAAAATCAATATCAATTCAATTCCAATTAAATATCATTTAATTGGTACACTTCATTAAATCTAAATAAAAAGATTTAATCTTTTCTCAACTGGGTTCAAGAACAGTGTTAGTGAAGACACCATTCACGACAAACCCAAATCACATTTGATATTCAATATAAGGCTCTGAATAGAAAATATATCGGCTTATATTCAATATCAAATTCTACGATTAACAAATGTCGTATTGGAAATAACGATACAAATATATATCTTTCAAATTTCCATAACAACATCCGTATAATCACGAATTCCAACATCGAAATATTCTGAAGACAATTTCGATTCAAATCCACTCCAATGCAATCATTGGAAATTCTGGTTATTTTTAAAACCCTTTTCAAATTCAATTTATTTATTTAAAAATAAATAGAATTATAATTCTAGTTCAAAACTAGTTCATTTCGATAAAAATCTATTTTTATCTTTTCAAATATGGAGTTTTTCATCCCAATTCTTCCCAAATCATTTCTTATGATTTTACACAAATTATTACTATTTTTAATAATTTTATCAAGGCCTGTACAGTCGATTTTCAACAATGGCCATCGAACTGTACTTACAGCGACCTTTTTCAAATTTGATTTGGACATAATTCCAAATCCAACCGTTAGATTTCAAATTTCTAATATTCGTTAGAAAGCTCTTTTCGATACGAACCCAACGGTTCCGGTTTTAGGAGAATCCGACGGTCGGATCTCCCGTTTTGTCCGTTTGAAATAAATGGTCGAAATTCACGAACTGCCGCGGCGCGGCGCGTTCTATTCAGGCCATTATATTATATATTATATATATATATATATATTTCGTCGATTTCTATTTAAAACGAATTATATAAATAGTTTTAAATTCGTTTCAAAAGCAATTTCAACTTCCTTTTCAATTCAAATCAAAATTGAATTCTTCTTTATAAATTCGTTTTAAAATTCATTTCTATTATATTCAAATTTCAATTCAATTTGAATTCATTTCAATTCGCTTTAAATTCAATTTGAATTCGTTTTCAATTTAATTCATTTCCCAAGTCGTTTTCTATTCGATTCAATTCAAATTGGTTTTCTATTCGATTCAATTCAAATTGGTTTTCTATTCGATTCAATTCAAATTGGTTTTCTATTCGATTCGATTCAAATTGGTTTTCTATTCGATTCGATTCAAATTGGTTTTCTATTCGATTCAATTCAAATTGGTTTTCTATTCGATTCAATTCGTTGAATATTCCATTGAAATCAAATTCGTTATATATTCAAAACAAATTCGATTCGAATTCGTTTTCTATTCAATTTGATTCAAATTTCATTTCAAAATATTCGATTTCGAAATCACTTTTCAATGTTCATTTTAAAATGAATAAAATCGATATAAATATCGTTCACGTCAAAATGGCGTCAATCTAATCAACACGGCTTCATATATTCTATTTCAAATATTCTATTTCAAATATTTCTATTATTAAAATATTTCGTTCAACACATGACCAATCTCAATGGATGAGTATTGTCAACACATGAACCTTTATTTTATATTGATAAAGATGTAAATTTTATTACTAAAATATTTCGTTCAACACATGACCACTCTCAATGGATGAGTACTGTCAACACATGAACCTTTATTTTATATTGATAAAGATGTAAATTTTATTACTAAAATATTTCGTTCAACACATGACCAATCTCAATGGATGAGTATTGTCAACACATGAACCTTTATTTTATATTATTCTTTATTTTCTAAATTGGAATGAGGCCCAATCAATCACCATATAACATTAATTATATGGATTTTCATACAACACATGTATATAATAGCATTGAAAAATAATCAACCATCAACCAAAGTGCACTACACTGTATAAGCATCAAATATAGATATCTAACGCTTATAACAGCCTGTCAATCAATCGATCGACATATTTAATCAATCAGGATGAGTGAACTTCAAATTTCATCCCAACACCCATGTGGGGTTTCAAACAATCAAACGCATATTTTATTTGTGCAGTTGGGCGATGTGTAAAATTTATCGGCCCAATCAATGTCCTTCAAATAGGTGTACATAAACAAACCGTCTGGTTTGTAAATGAATATTTATTTATTCACATTCACGTTAAAAATTATATTTTTAGCGATAAAACATTTTGTTCCAACATATGAATTTCTATTCAGTTCATTCTTTAAATAAAATGATATTTTATTTTTCTAACTTATTTTAGAAAATTTCGGCGGCATAACGGCACGATTCTAGAAACGGGACAAGGCCTAGCCTTATCCCCGGTCTAGTGAAGGCCCACGCCATTCACACATCAATCAAGTCCATTCATTCCACCAAACCATTCAATTCAAACCAAATAGTCTAACTAATTTGCAATCAAACAAACAAGTCCATGGTCTGTGGACGATTGTGTCGGGTGCTACTAAACACCGTCTACATCCTAGTATACATATATATAACTAGAAAAAGAAATCGAAAGGTGAAAAATTCTCACAGATAGCTATCCAATCATCTTGACTCTTCTTTGATAGAAATCTCCATCGTTTTCGCATCTTCGTCAGCTTCATTTCCCGTAGCCACTACATATATAAAAATCGAATTTTTTACTCCGCTATTCAATATATAAAAATCGAATTTTTACTTGGCTATTCAATATATAAAAATCACATTTTTACTTCGATGTTCAATATATAAAAATCACATTTTTACTTCGATGTTCAATATATAAAAATCACATTTTTACTTCGATGTTCAATATATAAAAATCACATTTTTACTTCGATGTTTCTATAAATTATTCCATATCTTTTCAATTCTAAAAAACGTATCTTTATACAATTGAAAATCTAATCTTTGTATTTTAAAAATCCGAGCTTTTGCATTTTAAAACTCCTATCTTTTGCAGTTTAAAAATCCTATCTTTTGCATTTTAAATATCCTATCTTTTGCATTTTAAAAATCCTATCTTTTGCATTTTAAAAATCCTATCTTTTGCATTTTAAATCTCCATATAAATTAAAACTGGTTTTTATATAGAAACTAAATACATAAGACAAATAAAAACGCACCTTTAGTTCGATTTCTTTTTGCTAGGGTTTTGATTTGCCGAATTCAACATCGGAGCGCTCGCGGTGTGGTGGCTCGACCGGAGCAGCGATGGTGAGGATGGCGGTTTTGGGGCGAAGGGCTTGGGGTCTCTCGATCTGGAAAGGGGAAAGAGGGGTGGGCGACTGGAAGGAGGCGCAGGGGCAGGGTTCGTCGGAGGTGGCTTCGATGGGGTGGTGCGGCGCTGAATCGAGGGGGCGGGGGGGGTGTTCGGCGATGGGTACGGAGGCGGGTGGCGTGAGGAGGCGGGGTTCCGATGGGGGAGCTGCGGTGGTGCGACGCCACCTGGGCGGCATCGACGATCGTTCGTCGTCCCTCTTTTTTTTATATATATCTGTATAAAATCGATTATGAAAGAAAAGGGGGCCATCGGTTATAAGGGGAGGAGGGTTTTTATTTATTTATTTATTTATTTAATTTTCAAAAAGTTGACTTTTACATACGACCTCGAAACGAGGTCCACCGCCTGTCGTCCATAGCGTATTACCCCCATTCCGAACACAATGGGATATGTATCGTAAGCTGATTTGGTCGTTTCGATCAGTTTCCCTTGAATTTACATTTAAATCACTATATTGAATTTTAAATGTACATTTCAAATTACCGGGGTCCCATACTAACTAGAAAAATTCTAGAAAAATATTTTCTAGCTTCGTATTGCGATACGGTCCTAACAAAACTAATTTCGTCGAATTCTGAGACCGTTAGAAAAATGGTCATTTTCCAGTCGATTAAAATCAACTGAAACTGGTCAAACACGTTTTCTTTTGCCACGCTCACATATTGATTCGAAAAATTATGAAATTTGAAACCTAACAATAACTTGACACTGCGGATCCAACAAAAGTGGTTTCGTCGAAATCCGAGGTCATTTGCAAAATTTCCATTTTTAAGGGCCTGAATTCCATAGCGACTATTCAGAATTTTCAACTGGACATATCTTTTGATTCCCGCTATGAAATCTCAAATTTTCGGATTCGTTGGAAAGATATCATCAAATGGATCCTAATGATTTTGGTTTCACTAAAATCCGGATTGTTTGCACCCGATACATTCAATTGAAGTTTGAAATCGAATTATCGAACTACCGCGCCATTTTCAATTCTATTTATAATTATATATAAATATTTATATTCTAACGACGGCGTATATAATATATACGTTCAAATTATATTCAAAATAAATTTCTCGTCGATATTATTTAAAATGATTCATTTTAAATAATCAAAATTCGCTAAAATTGCCAAAATAAAAATTTTAAACTGGCCCAGATTTTCGGGTTGTTACAATCTCCCCCACTTAAAACTTTTCGTCCCCGAAAAGGAACAAAGTAGAAAGTGGTTTGATTAATCAACTCTACGTTCGGTCTGGCTTCCATTCTCCAACTTTTCAGTATCTGAGAATTTTCAAAAATTTCAAAAATTTGGCTAACACCCTAAATTTTCGAAAAATTTCGCCATAACCTCCCCTGCAATGGGAGCATCGGGAAATCTCAAATAGCTTCCCCTGTCCTTCTAATCTCAAAAAGAAAAAGAAAAAGCCAAGCGGCTAGCCAATAGGCTCACAAAATCATCATCACCCAAACAAAACAGGAAATTATGTAGTAAACATGTACCTATTTGTCGGGCAAACAAATTTTATTCTCTGGCTCTAGCCTCCTTGCTATGACCTGTTCAATGTAAGTACATGTATATGCAAGAAAATGCGACTAATTTTCAATATCGTTCAATATTTGATTCAGTTAGGCATAATGGTTCAAAATTATCAAACAAATAAACAAACAACACAAACATCAATCAATTAGTGAATTAGAGTCTCAAATTCATAATTTTGATACATATAAAGAAAATCATGTTTTGATGCCAAATCACAACGATGTATTCTAGCTATATTAGTTTTGGTTCTCACACCGGTCTAATGGAAATATATAGAAAATCACACCTTCGAAACTCGAACATAAATGTTGATGATGCGATCGCTATCATCAATATCATCTTCGGGCGACTAGAGTGTGATGCTATATCTATCCAATATATTAAAACTTTGGATATACGTTTGCAAGGCGTATATGAAAATTCTTTATATACTGAATTGTCCAAAATCAATATAAATAAATTATTCAAATACGTGTAAAACGATCTAAATTTCAAAACAGAATTGTTTTCATTTGAAAAATATACTCTTCACACTCGTTCTAGGATACTACTGATCCTATCTCTAACGAATCATTCCCATTGGATATTACTAATCCAATATCTGATTAATTCTTTCGTACGGTTCTAATGTGCCTTGTTCTCTGCTTTGTAAACCAAAGCTCTGATACCAACTGTGAAAACCCGTAACTTCCCCGGTGAGGAAAGCGCGGATAGTTCGAGAACAAGCCACAACAGAACGCATATAAAGGAACATTTCATTGTATATTACAAAAATGCATCAGATTACAAGAATATACAGAGTAAAAATGAATAAATATTACACAGAAATATCAGAGATTTAAGTTACATTTAAATACATAGCAGCGGAAAATAATACAATACACAACTAGAAGAGATATACGGATACAAAGCTTTCCGGATATCGTTCCAGCTGTAATCCAGGATCCTGTGAATATAAATCTGCAAAACCAAAACTACTAGCTGCCCGTGTCAAAACAAGGGCACCCAGAGTTTAGGTTAAAACAATAAACTCCGGGTCAGTCATGGGACTGGTGTGAGAACTAAAACAGTTAATCTTTATTTTTAAAGTTAGGTAAATCAAGTGACCACGCCGTATAACACGGAACGGGTTTCCTCCCAAGAATACCAGTGCATAAAACAAACAGCGCAATGCTAAATAAGGAAAAATGAAGCTATTATAAGACCCAGGTCCTATCACACAATGCAACGCAAGCCGGGGGATAGGGTTTTTACCTTATAATAGCCAAGAATGCTTGATACGTTTAAAACAAATCATTTGATACTATTATAAGTGCATAGTGTATAAAACAACTTCAAATCATAAATATCAATCATAGGCGGCATGAATGCCCCATACCACTATGTCGCCATATATAGGTTATACAATCAAAATCGCAAAGTCACGTATTTGGAAATTGGGTTTCCATCTATGAACCAAGGCAAAAGATAGTCCTCAACCGATTCGTGACTCTCTAGCCCGAGCCACAGGTCAGAGCTCGAGTGACCTTGGAGCGACAGGGCCGGTCCACCGATGTGGATTAAACTTAAACCCTGAACATGCGTTCCCCCGCCCTATGGGGCGTAAATGAGCCAACGAATGACTCCATCGGACCCGGATCGTCCGATCAAACCGAGGCGCCTCGCAACAGCAACAACCACATAAGTCAAACTCGTCAGGGCGTGTAAAACCACTGACGCCTTTTCTAACTAGAAAGAAACGCATGCCCTCCCTGAGGTCCGTCTCCCGTTTTTGGTTCATACCGGGTCTGAAACTCGCGAAGTAAACGTTACACAAAGCTACGCCACAAAGGCCGTTCTTTGATCATCACCACAAGACTTTGCTTTTCAACAAAAGCCTCGATCAATTGCCACTTAGGCATGCCACACAGGCAATTCACTCCATGCGTTTGATATCCATCAATATATAACCCCTGAGCTCGTACGTCTCAGAGAAGGGCGTTAAGCAAGAGAATAAATTCTCCGTCGCCAAATAGATATATATTTAATAGAGATCAATCACACGGACTAAAATCCAGTGTCAGACACACAGTCCATTCACAAGTCCGTTCTGGGTCTGAACGAAACCGGAGGCACCTAGTACCCCACATATCCATCGATCTCCAAGTACGTCTGGACGATCACCAACTGTTTCCATCTTCTTGGGTGTACAGCCCAATCAAGATCATCAGTAATCACCCAAACGACGTGAAGACTTCCGGTCTTCGACCATCGTCTTCATCTTCGACTTATCGTCGTATCAGTTATTCAGAATGGGATAAACCCGGTCTTTCCGAATAACTCGCGTATATATTATAAAAGTGTTACACAAACACAACATACGCCTCATTCCAATTCATTAGTCACTAAACGTAAATTAATCAAGAGAATAATTCCCCAAATATTAACCCCGAAGGCCGAAACCAACATCAGATCAATATCCAGAAAACCATTCTACTTAGCTAACCGACAGTTAGTTTCTGATTTTCACATTCATAGGGAAAGGTTCCCATTAATTTTATCCAAGATAATTTCTTGAATTTAATCTCTAATCTTCCTTTGAATTTCGATTCAACTAGTCGGAATTAGCGAACCTTACCGTAGTAATCATTGGTTTTAATTCCCCAATCCCAACCTATTCATCCCATGAAGTAAAACTGGTAATACTTCATATCTAACATCACAGTGTTATCGGTAAATTCAATTACCATTTCACGTTCAAATCTAATTAAAGATTTAACTATCGCCTAGAGCAAAACTGGTGATACTCCATTTTCGATCATTTCAATCTAATTAAAGATTCATTAAAACTCCACTTAGTTTTAATCTTCGACTGGGTTAAAGAATCAGTGTCATTTAAAACACGGTTCACGATAAACCCAAAATCACATTCCATTAATTATCGGGTTAAAGAACAAGTGTTATTTAAAACACTATTCACGATAAACCCAAAAATCATTCCATTAATTATCGGGTTAAAGAACAAGTGTTATTTAAAACACTGCTCACGATAAACCCAAAAATCGTTCCATTAATTATCGGGTTAAAGAACAAGTGTTATTTAAAACACTGTTCACGATAAACCCAAAAATCAATATCAATTCAATTCCAATTAAATATCATTTAATTGGTACACTTCATTAAATCTAAATAAAAAGATTTAATCTTTTCTCAACTGGGTTCAAGAACAGTGTTAGTGAAGACACCATTCACGACAAACCCAAATCACATTTGATATTCAATATAAGGCTCTGAATAGAAAATATATCGGCTTATATTCAATATCAAATTCTACGATTAACAAATGTCGTATTGGAAATAACGATATAAATATATATCTTTCAAATTTCCATAACAACATCTGTATAATCACGAATTCCAACATCGAAATATTCCGAAGACAATTTCGATTCAAATCCACTCCAATGCAATCATTGGAAATTCTGGTTATTTTTAAAACCCTTTTCAAATTCAATTTATTTATTTAAAAATAAATAGAATTATAATTCTAGTTCAAAACTAGTTCATTTCGATAAAAATCTATTTTTATCTTTTCAAATATGGAGTTTTTCATCCCAATTCTTCCCAAATCCTTTCTTATGATTTTACACAAATTATTACAATTTTTAATAATTTTATCAAGGCCTGTACTGTCGATTTTCAACAATGGCCATCGAACTGCACTTACGGCGACCTTTTTCAAATTTGATTTGGACATAATTCCAAATCCAACCGTTAGATTTCAAATTTCTAATATTCGTTAGAAAGCTCTTTTCGATACGAACCTAACGGTTCCGGTTTTAGGAGAATCCGATGGTCGGATCTCCCGTTTTGTCCGTTTGAAATAAATGGTCGAAATTCACGAACTGCAGCGGCGCGGCGCGTTCTATTCAGGCCATTATATTATATGTATAATATATATATATATATATATATATATATATATATATATATATATATTTCATCAATTTCTATTTAAAACGAATTATATAAATAGTTTTAAATTCGTTTTAAAAGCAATTTCAACTTCCTTTTCAATTCAAATCAAAATTGAATTCTTCTTTATAAATTCGTTTTAAAATTCATTTCTATTCAATTCAAATTTCAATTCAATTTGAATTCGTTTTCAATTTAATTCATTTCCCAAGTCGTTTTCTATTCGATTCAATTCAAATTGGTTTTCTATTCGATTCAATTCAAATTGGTTTTCTATTCGATTCAATTTGTTGTATATTCCATTGAAATCAAATTCGTTATATATTCAAAACAAATTCGATTCAAATTCGTTTTCTATTCAATTTGATTCAAATTTCATTTCAAAATATTCGATTTCGAAATCACTTTTCAATATTCATTTTAAAATGAATAAAATCGATATAAATATCGTTCACGTCAAAATGGCGTCAATCTAATCAACATGGCTTCATATATTCTATTTCAAATATTTCTATTATTAAAATATTTCGTTCAACACATGACCAATCTCAATGGATGAGTACTGTCAACACATGAACCTTTATTTTATATTGATAAAGATGTAAATTTTATTACTAAAATATTTCGTTCAACACATGACCAATCTCAATGGATGAGTACTGTCAACACATGAACCTTTATTTTATATTGATAAAGATGTAAATTTTATTACTAAAATATTTCGTTCAACACATGACCAATCTCAATGGATGAGTATTGTCAACACATGAACCTTTATTTTATATTATTCTTTATTTTCTAAATTGGAATGAGGCCCAATCAATCACCATATAACATTAATTATATGGATTTTCATACAACACATGTATATAATAGCATTGAAAAATAATCAACCATCAACCAAAGTGCACTACACTGTATAAGCATCAAATATAGATATCTAACGCTTATAACAGCCTGTCAATCAATCGATCGACATATTTAATCAATCAGGATGAGTGAACTTCAAATTTCATCCCAACACCCGTGTGGGGTTTCAAACAATCAAACACATATTTTATTTGTGTAGTTGGGCGATGTGTAAAATTTATCGGCCCAATCAATGTCCTTCAAATAGGTGTACATAAACAAACCGTCTGGTTTGTAAATGAATATTTATTTATTCACATTCACGTTAAAAATTATATTTTTAACGATAAAACATTTTATTCCAACATATGAATTTCTATTCAGTTCATTCTTTAAATAAAATGATATTTTATTTTTCTAACTTATTTTAGAAAATTTCGGCGGCATAACGGCACGATACTAGAAACGGGACAAGGCCTAGCCTTATCCCCGATCTAGTGAAGGCCCACGCCATTCACACATCAATCAAGTCCATTCATTCCACCAAACCATTCAATTCAAACCAAATAGTCTAACTAATTTGCAATCAAACAAACAAGTCCATTGTCTGTGGACGATTGTGTCGGGTGCTACTAAACACCGTCTGCATCCTATTATACATATATATAACTAGAAAAAGAAATCGAAAGGTGAGAAATTCTCACAGATAGCTATCCAATCATCTTGACTCTTCTTTGATAGAAATCTCCATCGTTTTCGCATCTTCGTCAGCTTCATTGCCCGTAGCCACTACATATATAAAAATAGAATTTTTTACTCCGCTATTCAATATATAAAAATCGAATTTTTACTTCGCTATTCAATATATAAAAATCACATTTTTACTTCGATGTTCAATATATAAAAATCACATTTTTACTTCGATGTTCAATATATAAAAATCACATTTTTACTTCGATGTTCAATATATAAAAATCACTTTTTTACTTCGATGTTTCTATAAATTATTCCATATCTTTTCAATTCTAAAAAACGTATCTTTATACAATTGAAAATCTAATCTTTGTATTTTAAAAATCCGAGCTTTTGCATTTTAAAACTCCTATCTTTTGCAGTTTAAAAATCCTATCTTTTGCATTTTAAAAATCCTATCTTTTGCATTTTAAAAATCCTATCTTTTGCATTTTAAAAATCCTATCTTTTGCATTTTAAAAATCCTATCTTTTGCATTTTAAAAATCCTATCTTTTGCATTTTAAAAATCCTATCTTTTGCATTTTAAAAATCCTATCTTTTGCATTTTAAAAATCCTATCTTTTGCATTTTAAATCTCCATATAAATTAAAACTGGTTTTTATATAGAAACTAAATACATAAGACAAATAAAAACGCACCTTTAGTTCGATTTCTTTTTCCTAGGGTTTTGATTTGCCGAATTCAACATCGGAGCCCTCGCAGTGTGGTAGCTCGACCGGAGCAGCGATGGTGAGGATGGCGGTTTTGCGGCGAAGGGCTTGGGGTCTCTCGATCTGGAAAGGGGAAAGAAGGGTGGGCGACTGGAAGGAGGCGCAGGGGCAGGGTTCGTCGGAGGTGGCTTCGGTGGGGCGGAGCGGCGCAGAATCGAGGGGGGGGGTGTTCGGCGATGGGTACGGAGGCGGGTGGCGTGAGGAGGCGGGGTTCCGATGGGGGAGCTGCGGTGGTGCGACGCCACCTGGGCGGCATCGACGATCGTTCGTCGTCCCTCTTTTTTTTTTTATATATATCTGTAGAAAATCGATTATGAAAGAAAAGGGGGCCATCGGTTATAAGGGGAGGAGGGTTTTTTATTTATTTATTTAATTAATTAATTTTCAAAAAGTTGACTTTTACATACGACCTCGAAACGAGGTCCACCGCCTGTCGTCCATAGCGTATTACCCCCATTCCGAACACAATGGGATATGTATTGTAAGCTGATTCGGTCGTTTCGATCAGTTTCCGTTGAATTTACATTTAAATCACTATATTGAATTTTAAACGTACATTTCAAATTACCGGGGTCCCATACTAACTAGAAAAATATTTTCTAGCTTCGTATTGACGATACGGTCCTAACAAAACTAATTTCGTCGAATTCTGAGACCGTTAGAAAATTGGTCATTTTCCAGTCGATTAAAATCAACTGAAACTGGTCAAACACGTTTTCTTTTGCCACGCTCACATATTGATTTGAAAAATTATGAAATTTGAAACCTAACAATAACTTGACACTGCGGATCCAACAAAAGTGGTTTCGTCGAAATCCGAGGTCATTTGCAAAAATTTCATTTTTAAGGGCCTGAATTCCATAGCGACTATTCAGAATTTTCAACTGGACATATCTTTTGATTCCCGCTATGAAATCTCAATTTTTCGGATTCATTGGAAAGATATCATCAAATGGATCCTAATGATTTTGGTTTCACTAAAATCCGGATTGTTTTGCACCCGGTACATTCAATTGAAGTTTGAAATCGAATTATCGAACTACCGCGCCATTTTCAATTCTATTTATAATTATATATAAATATTTATATTCTAACGACGGCGTATATAATATATACGTTCAAATTATATTCAAAATAAATTTCTCGTCGATATTATTTAAAATGATTCATTTTAAATAATCAAAATTCGCTAAAATTGCCAAAATAAAAATTTTAAACTGGCCCAGATTTTCGGGTTGTTACAGGAACTGGACAAACTGAAGGCACTATTCTGTAAACATGACAGCCCTTGCATAACTCCGTCTTCAATTATCTTCATCATATTTGATCGCAACGCTAACGTCCATACTGAGTGGTTTTCAGATAATGAATCTGATCCCGGTCTCTCCAAATTGACGACATAAAAATGGTCAAAACTTTGATAGTTGGTGATTTAACTATCAAAGGAAAACACGTGTGCAAACAATGATATTATTTCTATATTGAAATTCTATCGATAAATCATCAATCATCATTTATCTCTTACATTCATTTATCATTGATTTATTCATTTTCCATTTCCTGATGCAGTATATTCGTAAATTCTTATTTTCTACATTTAGAAAATATACGTTATTGACATTGGAAAACATTTCCATTTCTTATTCATGCATCACTGTCATTCCAGTATTTCTTATCAATAAAACATTTCATTTTCTATGCATAAAAAACATTTCTGATTATATTTGGAAATGTTTCCAAAACTCATTTATATGTATTTCAAACAAACGTTATATAAAACATCATTATGATCGCTCAATCCATTTATCGTTTATTAATTAACAGTATTTCTAATCAACCATCGCCATCGAACTTCAACTATTCCTTAGTTAATTACGAAGTCAATCAAGTTGGGGTGTATTACCTCTTAGACCTTAACTGAACACGTTCTTAACTTTGCAATAGATATGTTCACAACTCAATCTTAACACTTATTTCTTACGCCAATTCTCGGATTTCAGTTTATAATTCCATTTCTTTTATGAAAAACATTTATTATAACGATAACGTTATAATTCGTACTTCCGGGATATCTAACTTTAAAACTATAACTTTTATTTAAATAAATTAACAAAACAACTAATTTTATAACTAAATAATCTTGATTTAAAACTGGAAAGTAAATAGTACTCTCCTGAATTTGATATAATCGATTTCAACGTATGATTCTCTTTCGAGTAATCTTTATTTGATTAACTCTTCTTCGAATAACCTATATTCGACTAACTCTTTTTGAATAACTTATATTCGATTAACTCTTGTTGAATAACTTATATTAGATTAACTTATATTCGATTATAACCATAATCTAGTCAAATGCTAATTACACATCTTTACGGATTTTATTTTAAATCCTTTTTACATTTCAAAAATCGAAATGAATTTCATCATCCTCTTTTTAAAACAACTTCCAATTTTCCATTTTATATTCACAGTTGAATTTGCAATCTTAACTATCCACCGATAATTATATTTTTCATTCATTTATAAACTTTGTTTATAAATCCGACTACTTTTCTTTATTATTAAACAAGTTATTTATTTCTAATCAATCGTAATTTCATTTCTGTTTGAAATCCTGTTTCAAAAACCCAATTTCCTTTACAAATGTTTTTATTTGCAAAACTTTACTTAAAACTATTATTCACATCGAATGTGAATAATATTTATTTTATATCATTCATTAAGTTTGATTTCATATTTAACTAACATCCCATTTCCATACTTCTATTTATATTTCTATTTATAGAGTTATTCATACGAAATCTCCTTATTATTTCTAACAGGTAAATCTCATTTATAATTCCCACTATAAATGTTGAGTTCATATTCCATTTAAAATATCGGTGTTAAAACTGATTTCTACTTCGCTATATAAGTTTAGACTTGTATATTCCATTTATTGAATGATAAATATTTCATTTAATTTATAAAATATTATTTATAAATTAATCTTCTCAATTTATCTGTTAAAACAAATTCTATTTAAAATCTACTTTAAATTAATATCCCCATAATTCTTTTATATCTCACCAATTTTCCCTTTTTATAATTCTATTTATTTTCCAAATAAATATCCCTTTTATCTTTATACTTATTTTCTAAATAAATATCCCTTTTATCTTTAAATTTATTTTCTAAATAAATATCCCTTTTATAATTCTATTTATTTTCTAAATAAATATTCCTTTTATAATTCTATTTATTTCCTAAATAAATATTCCTTTTATAATTCTATTTATTTTTTAAATAAATATTCCTTTTATATATTCTATTCATTTTACATATGTTTCTCTTTTATAAAAATTTCTTCATTTTATAAATGTCCTTTTTATAAAATGTCTTTGTTTCATAAATGTTCTTTTATAAAATGCCTTCCTTGCATATACGTTCTTTTATAAAATGTCTTCCTTTCATATATGTTCTTTTTATAAAATGTCTTCCTTTTTATAACGTTTTATTTTATTTTACAATTATTTCCTTTTTATAACGTTTTATTTTACTTTACATTTATTTCCTTTTTATACAAAATCCATTGATTTTATATAAATATTTTATTTTCGATATATGCTTTAAAATTTCACTTTTCACATTCCAGTATTCCTTATGGTGTTTATCATACCATATAACAATGATTAGTATCATTCAAACACACATAGTCAACAATAGGTTATGTGTCACATCATGTATCACAATATATGAAAAACGGTAAAATAAATGTTGAGGGATCCAGTTGGATCCCTCCGACCTATTTCCCTGCATCCACAGATGTTACACAATATAATTCACATCAATTTCAGTTCAATATGTACTCTGATGAATAGTATCAATGTTTATATAATGATATGTATATATATCATTATTTGTAATTTCAACCAACAATTCAACCAAATAATTATCACACAGTAACCAATCATCATTTATCATTACTAAATTATATTTATAAAAATATAAGTTAGACAGAGTTAGTGAGATTTACTCACATTGGACAGGCTATCGTTAAATAACGATAATCGTCGGTTGATTCAGATAGACAATTTATTTCAGTATAAATTGTAACGAGCTCTAATTCACTCGTAGTCAGTTCCACTGTGTAGCAACCGTCCATACGATCCTAACGGATCCATCGGCGCTCAATTCTGACAACGGACGGATAAGTTATTAACATTACACTCTAATACATTATTTAATTTTAATTTAGGACTTAATATAATTATTTAAAAAGGCCTCACCCACCAATATTCATCCCATACCCACTCCAATCTACTGAACCTTCTTCCTCTATTAAAAATCCCGACGCCTGCTCCTTCCCATACACCATTAGCCGACGTTCTCCCCTACCGTACTCCCTCATCTCTCCATTAAAACACAAACGACTTCCACCATCATGTTTCTGTTTGAACTCTCCTTGCACCCATCTCAATATGGATGAACTCGCACCCCCATTCCAGAATGCGTCGCCAACATGTTCACGCACTAGTACCATAGCAGCTCGACATTTTTTTCCATCATTAAACCTCAAAAATTTACCAGAGGTGCTAAACTCCTCCACCGTATTGAATTCAAACTCCATTTATGAAATCAACAAATCAATCCAACTTAAAACCCAGCCCTAGCTCACGCACTGAACAGGACGTCGAACAAAATCATGTTCAAACCTTTCGAAAATCACAGGAAATTGAAGACAAGGTCATAACGAGTACATATATTTATATACCAGAATTTGTAGGATTTGTTTCGAATTGATATGAATTTAAGAAGATTGGATTCTTCAAGTTTTTGGGTTTTCTGAAGAAATGAGCGGCGGCCACATTTACTTTGACCTTGGAGAAAATGAAATTAGGTTTAGACAAGTTGTAAGGATATTTAGAGGCAAATATAAATATTTTTATATTTATTATTTTATTTATTTTTATTGAACTACTACTTGTATTTATCATTAAAAATTCATATGATCACACACCATATCCAAATTCGATGAAAATGGACATGCAGTTAGAGTTTGACATTACGGACCCAGCCGAAACTTGTTTCGTTGAATTTCGACTCCGTTTGCGCACACATCGTATTTTTAAAGGTCACAATATCGACTGTTTTCACATCAAAATCCCGTGCCATCACATGCTGACTCCAAAAATCATGAAAATTGAAATCTAACAATAATTTAATATTCCGGATCCAGCAAAATTAGTTTCGTCGAAAACGGAGGTTGTTTGCAAAAATGGCTATTTTTAAAGCTCTAAATAAATCCATTAAAATATAAAATATATTTAAAAATGATTAATTTAAATATTTATAAATAAATATTATCATATATATTCACATAGAATATAATACAACTCCAAAATATTCCAATCTGAATTTATAACTTGACATTTCAAATCCAGAGTAAATCAGTATTCAATTTATATTGAAAATCCATTTATAATATAAATATATTGTTATAAATTATAAAGGAATTCCATAGCGACTTTTCGAAAATTTTATTTGGAAACATCTCACAATCTATATGACGAAATCTCGATTTTTCCCTTTCATTAGAAAAATATAGTTCACCAGCTCAGAATGTTTCTTGTTTCACAGAAATCCGGCTTAAAACGGATTCAGTATATTCGTTTCAAGTTCGAATCGCCAAATTACGAACTGCCACGCCATTTCGAGCTCGATTATCATTATAATATAATTTATACGTTCAACTGTCGTTTATATATTATACTCGTTAATATAATTCAACTCTATACTGAATTATATATTATAGATGATCCAATTCACACAATATCGTGAATTCTGCTATTTCCGATTATTTTAGAAACAAATATATTATTCTATTATTTATATTAATTAGATATTCATTTTTATTTAATTAAATAACCATTTAAATCTCTAAATCACTATTTATATAATTAAATAAATTAATTATTATACCATAAAAATACGGGACGTTACATTCTTCCCCCCTTAAAATAATTTCGTCCTCGAAATTGCTAAGGTAGAAAACAAACCCTATTAACTGGTTAAAATTTATTTTTTTACTTCTTTAACTTCAGGTTTCACTACGCTAACTTTATTTCAATTAAATTATTAATTTATTTCGATTAACTAAAATTCTGAAAAATTTCTAACTCCTTAAATTTTCAAAAAAATTCTCCAGCAACTCCTTTGTACGGTTCGATCGGTACAACTACTGCTCGCCTCTTTAGGCCTTCTTCAACCCAAAAGAAGATCAAATAGTTAAGCGGCTTGCCAAATCGGCTCATAAATTCCCAACTCATATAAAAATAAACTTGTACCTTTTGTTCGAGCATATCATTATATCATTTCCATCTGTTATCCATTCAGCATATACTGATGTTCTCCAATCAAACTCCAATCATTCGTTCTCAAATCTAATCACTTGCTTATAACCAAGCCAAATTTCATTCTTAATCTCAAGTACCATTCTTGATTTTCAAATTCTTAACTCGTCAATTCAACTCACTTAACCTCGTTAAGTTTCATCCACATATTCCATTACTAATTAATTTCTCTAATTAATTATCTTTAATTCAATTCGAGTTTGCTTTCACAAGTATTATTTAACTTGCTTTTAATTCATCGATCTCTCCTTGGGAGTTTTAAACAGTTTACTCTTTTCAAAAATCAAGATATTCATTTCGGAGTATCAAACAACTTGTTTTTCTTAAAACAATTCAAAAAAAAAATCTTTGGTAGTAATCCGTCACTTATAAACTCGAATATGAACACCGATGATGCTGCACAGTCATCATCGGAATTATTTTCCAGCGACCGAAGTGAGTTCAATATTATCACTTTCAAAATCCATATTTAAATACTTCCATTTTGAAATGTATTTTCAAGATACCATTCACAATGCTCGTAAAACAATTTAAAATCTCCTAGGATTTTAAATTTTCCTTATATTTAATCCAAGTCTATTTATAAACACTTCTTCACATATCCAGAGTTTTAAATTTCAATACTGATTTTAATTCAGATATAATTCATTTGATTTCATACATTTCACTTATATGAATTCTGATTGGTTATATACAACCATTTTACTTTTATAATCTCATTCAATTATAATAACAACCAACACATCCAATATGCTATAATATTTCAAATATTAATAATTCCTTTTATATCAAAATATAATTTGGGTAAATTATACCATCTATCCTCTTTCAAAACATACTATGTCGGTCCATCATATTCAAGTGTTTATAAACTCCTACCGATACAGTGGATCAAACTGATTGATCAGAACTCATAAACAACTCAACCAAGAAATCTCCACAATATAAAATCATTTTATATTGAATAACAAATACACGCTCATATATATACACTCAAACTCAATCTAGGGTATTACTAACCCTATCTCTACTGAGTCACGCCATAGAGCCAAGGTAATTACATAACCTTCAGCTCTGATACCACTGTAACAAATAAGGATTTTCGACCCAGAAAGTCAACAAAGAACCAAAGTCCATTATTCAGGCACCGAACATTCCAGATCGTTGATAGAAAGAAAATAGAGAGTGAGAATAGATAAGATGGAAAATTAGAATAGAAGAAGAAAAGAACATATAACACATCAGAGTAACATGAATCTCACAGCGGAACAAATAAAATATAACATAACTTTTGAAATAAAACCAGTATATGTATACAATAACATTAGCAGAGTAAAACACTCACAACACAGCGGAAATAACAATAACTAGATAACGCTGAAGCCTCCTGCTCCAAACTCCTCCAATGATATCTGAAAATTCCTGAACTACTTGATTGTCCGTACAAATTTGGGCACCCAAGAGTTTAGGGGAAAACAAAACAAGAATAAACTCTGGGTCAGTCATGGGACTGGTGTGAGTAAACTCCAACCATTTGGTTTAACTTTTAAAAATCCTTTTATAAGAAAGGATAATCGTAAGAACGATCCACACATAAAAACGGATGGTTTTTACCATAGATAACCCAAAGCATTTTTGAAATCAATATTCGTCTGATATTATAATAGTGTCTAAATACAAGTAATATCAATCTAGCAGAAAGCTTGCATCTAACGCTCTACATATATAGTATACAATCAAAACCGTGGGCTTTTATTGGATAATGGATTCCAACTAGCAAGGTATGGGACCACCTTCCGATAGTGTACCTCTAGAGAGAAATACACCGGGTTCAACAAGAACATCTTGCAACCCAGGCTAAACATGACCAGTCCCTCACTTAGCTTGAGGGTACCGATAGATTTAAGAAGAAAAAGGAATTTCTCTAGATCAGGTGACAATATAACCTGCTTTGGTATGAAACAACTAGCCATGCGACCTACCCGATTTTATACCATTTCCCGGTCGTGAGGCTAGAGGCTAAACATATCTTTTGATAAACCACGTCTTTATTCAC
Source organism: Allium sativum (assembly GCA_030737875.1). Classification (NCBI taxonomy): domain Eukaryota; kingdom Viridiplantae; phylum Streptophyta; class Magnoliopsida; order Asparagales; family Amaryllidaceae; genus Allium; species Allium sativum. The sequence goes on from CM060910.1 coordinate 834,422,450, forward strand.
TTTGAATGTCACATCGTCATATCCATACCATTGTAACGACCCATGGAGTCACATACGACATCCATTTATCGTGAAATTCAAATTTCTTATAATAATTTGAAGATACGGTTCCATTGAAATTAATTTCATTGAAAACTGAGGCCGTTTGCAAAAATGGCTATTTTTAACGCTTATATAATATCAAATAAAATATTATATAAATCCCCAAATAAATCAATTAAATAATAAAAAATTATTTTTACAATATATATCCAAACAGAATATATATACAACTCCAATTATAATTTATACAACTCAATATCGTCAATTTCGAGTTAACCACTATCCAATTTTGACAATAATTAATTTAATAAATTATTTAATTAAGGAAAGGGGTTGTGTTACTCAAATCTTATAATTGAATTGGGTATAACCTGTGCATATGTGAACATAATTGGATGAATTTTTTTGCGTTGGGACCGTATTGGAAAGCACTTCGTTGTTGAGCTGACTTGGATAGATCTGGACGGAATTAAAACCGATAGCATACATATAAAAATAAAAAGGGACAACTGAAGGCATTTAATTTCACCAGACCAGGTAATGATATATTCGGTACTCTCAAGCAAAGTGAGGGGCTGGTCATGTTTAGCCAAGGTTGCAAGATGTTCTTGTTGAATCCCCAATGTATTCATCTCTAGATGTACATTGTCAGAAGGTGGTCCCATACCTTGCCATAGTTGGAAATCCATTCTCCAATAAGCTCCGCGATTTTGACTGTATACTATATATGTGGAGCGTGAGATACAAGTGTTCTGCTAGATTGATATTTATTTGTATTTAGACCGGGTCGTATAGGTTCAGGTTATCGGATGCTGCGAAGTCCAGAGACGCACTGGAGATGTTCAGATGTATGATATTAGTTATTCCGCTATGTTTTGTATATGAGGATAGGTTATTATAACTGTCCAGATGTGTGATATACTCTGATGATTGTAAGTATTATTTCAAAGCTCTCTATAAAGATTTATTTTTATATTACATTTTATTCCACTGCGATGTGAGACTCTATGTTGTGTTGTGTTCTTCTTATATTCTAATATTTCTTTCTTTCTTACCTCACCCTCTAAATTCTTTTTAATAACGTTCTTGTGTTTTCAATGCTTGAATGTTCGACATAGTGTTTTTACGTCAATTTTCAAGGTCGAAAATCTCGTGAGCCATTACAGCAAATAGCGTAACAGGCTAAGGTGATTTTTGAAATATCGTGTTAACAAATATTGATAAGGAAATGGAGAAGTGATTTAATTAATGATATATTAATTAAGGGGCCCAGTGATTGTTTGACATTATGGTTGAATGCTTGTTTATTTTTCTTCGATAGTTAAATGACCGACTATCGAAGTATTGGCCAATATCGTTGTCAATATGGGGAGACCTGTTTGATTTTTATCCGAGAACCACTCCGTATTGGCAGTAGCGTTACGAATCAGATTATATAAAGATAATCGAAGATGGAGTGAAGTGCAAGGGTTTTTTCTGTTAATCCTAGGTAAAAATTGCTTAAGATGGATCAATGGAAATTGTGCCATCGGTTTCGTTCAATCCCAGAACGAACATGTATGGACGAATGTCTAAAAGAGTGTTTTCAGCAATCACATATGTTGGTCTGTACAAATTTACATCTGGTGGCGGAGAATTTATTCTTTTAGCATAATATCAAGAATATCTTTTTGCAAATCAATTAGTGATTAATGGATCTGACAATGTGGCATTCAAAGTGATGGTGCTATCAAGTAATCTTAACCTCAAGCCTCACAACCGGGAAATGGTATAAAATTGGGTAGGTCGCATGGCTAAGTGGTTAGCTGCCAAGTAGGGTGTATTGTCACCTGATCTAAAGAAATTACTTTTAATTCTTAAATCTATCGATGTTGTCCCTTTCGTGAAACGGTTGCTGATCCCAACCATTGGTGACAATACATTCGACACTCTCAAGTGAAGTGAGGGGCCGGTCATGTTTAGTCTGGGTTGCAAGACGTTCTTGTTGAACCCGGTGTATTCCTCTCTAGAGATACACTGTCGGAAGGTGGTCCCATACCTTGCCATTTGGAATCCGTTATCCAACAAGCGACCACGGTTTTGATTGTATATTATATTTAAAGAGCGTGTGTAACAACCCGGAAATGCGAGCCAGTTTAAATTTTTTATTTTGGCAATTTTAGCGAATTTTGAATATTTAAAATGAATTATTTTAAATGATATCAACGAGAAAATTTATTTTGAATGAATTCGACGAATGTATTTATATACGTCGTCATTAGAATATAAATATTTATTTATAATTATAAAACGAATTTAAAATGGCGCGGTAGTTTGATAATTCGATTTCAAATTTCAATTGAATGTACCGGGTGCAAAATAAACCGAATTTTAGTGAAACCAAAAATAATGGAATCTATTTGTGAATATCTTTCCAACGAATCTGAAAAATCAAAATTTCATAGCGGGAATCAAAAGATATGCTCAGATGAAAATTCACAATAGTCGCTATGGAATTCTGGCCCTTAAAAATGGGAATTTTGCAAACGACCTCAGATTTCGACGAAACCACTTTTGTTGGATCCGTGATGTCAAGTTATTGTTAGATTCCAAATTTCATAATTTTTCGATTCAATATGTGAGCGTGGCAAAGGAAAACGCGTTTGACCAGTTTTAGTTGATTTTAATCGACTGGAAATTGACCATTTTTCTAACGACCTCAGAATTCAATGAAATTAGTTTTGTTAGGACCGTATCGTCAATACGAAGCTAGAAAATATTTTTCTGGAATTTTTAGAGACTGTATGTGTCCCCGGTAATTTGAAATGTGCGTTTAAATTGAATATATAAAGATTTATATTTTAAATTCAATGGAAACTTAGCGTAAGAGCCGAATTGGCTTACGAAACATATCCCGTTGTGTTCGGAATGGGGGTAATACGCTAGGGACGACAGTCGGCGGGTTCGATTTCGAGTTGAAATTAAAAAGTTGCTTTTAGAATTTAAAATAAATTAAATATATATATATTATTATATAACCCACTACACCCTCTCTCTCCCCTCACTCTCTCAGGTCAAACTCGAAATAGAATTTAAAAAAAAGGGTTGTGCCCTAGCTGACAAAGCCGCGCCTCCAGGAGGGCGCGTCGCCCACTGCGCCGCCGGCGCTCAGGCGGAGCAGCACCCCCCTGGGCACCGCTCTCCCCCTCCGCTAATTCTCCTTTCTCGTTCTCCCTCCCTACATCCTCCGAGAGCCACACGCCCTTTGCCCGAAGACCCGACGGACCTGACCGCGCCCTACCTCCGACCAGACCCCTCCGGCGCCGCCACCAGCGCGCAGACCGCGCAGCCCCTCTGTTGTCGACGGCAACTCCCCTCTCCTTCCTCTTCAAACTCGAGCGCCCCAACCCGCAGCAAACCCAAACCCCTCCGAGAGCGCAGCACCACCAAATCCCCCTCGAGGTGAGTCATTTCCCCCCTTTTTTATTTATAATCTCCTAGTTTCATTTTAATAAAATATTCATGGTTTCTTCGTTTGTTTTTAGTTAAAAGTGATTTTTATAAAATGGAAAAGGATTGAAAGTTTATAAAGTTAAAAGGGTTGAATTTTTAAAACAAAAAGGTTCGATTTTTAACTACAAAAGGATATGATTTTTAACTTCAAAAAGGCTAGATTTTTCTCTATGACGAGATTAGATTTTTTAACGAGGTAAAGATATTATTCTTAGGATATAAAAATATAATTTTTATATAAGGAAGAGGTTAAAAATATAATTCTTATATATACAGAGAAGTTAAAAATATAATTTTTATATATGTAGTGAATCAAAAATGTGATTTTTATAGTGATGAAATGAAAAGGCGAAATCTTTATATTTGAAAAGGCGAAATCTTTATATTTGAAAAGGCGAAATCTTTATGTAGAGAATAGCGTGATAAAAATATAATCTTTATTATACGAACACCGTTATAAAAATAGAATTTTTATCTATATAGTTGCAGTATAAAAATATGATGTTTATATACATAGCAACAATATAAAAACAAGATTTTTATATGTGTAGTGGCTACGGACAACGAAAGTGGCAAAAGGCGAGAACAGCGATGACTTCTACACAAGAAGAGTCGTGGTATTGGATTAGCTATCGGTGAGAACTTCTCACTTTAACTTTTCTTTTCTAGTTATATAAATAAATACTAGGATGCAGACGGTGTTTAGTAGCACCCGACACCATCGTCCACAGACCATGGACTTGTTTGTTTGGTTGTGTGGTTGGTTAGATTATTTGATTTGAATTTGATTGTTTGGTGAAAAGGAATGGATTTGATTGATATGTGAATGGCGTGGGCCATTATTAGACCGGGGATAAGGCTAGGCCTTGTCCCGTTTCTAGTATCGTGTCGTTATGCCGTCGAAATTTTCTAAAATAAGTTAGAAAATAAAGATATCATTTTATTTAATAAATAAACCGAATAGAATATTCATGGGTTGAATAAAATAATTTGGTCGTTAAAAAATATAATTTTTAACGTGAATGTGAATAAATAAATATTCATTTACAAACCGGATGGTTTGTTTATGTACACCTATTTGAAGGACATTGATTGGGACGATAAATTTTACACATCGCCCAACTGCACAAATAAAATCTGTGTTTGATTGTTTGAAACCCCACACGGGTATTAGGATAAAATACGGCATACACTAATCCCAATAATTAGTTGTATGTCGATCGATGGATCGACAGGCTGTTATAAGCGTTAGATATCTATATTTGATGCTTATACAGTGTAGTGCACTTTGGATGATGGTTGATTATTCATCGTTGCTATTATATACATGTGTTGTATGGAATCCATATAATTAACTTTATATGGTAATTGATTGGGCCTCATTCCAATTGGAAAAAATATATTATAAAATAAAGGTTCATGTGTTGACAGTACTCATCCGTTGAGATTAGTCATGTGTTGAACGAAATATTTTAACAATAAAATTTACATCTTTATCATATATAAAATTAGAAACCAACTTCTTTATAAAATAAAGGTTCTCGTGTTGACAGTACTCATCCGTTGAGATTAGTCATGTGTTGAACGAAATATTTTAACAATAAAATTTACATCTTTATCATATATAAAATTAGAAACTAACTGGAAAATAGTTAAGATGAGTGGTCTCCTGGATATTGACCTGATGTTGGTTTCGGCCTTCGGGGTTAATATTTAGGAAATCGTTCTCTTGCTAATTTACGATTGGAATCTGATTTGAAATCAAACGATAGATACCATAATTTCTATAAAATATATTACATGTCACAGGTGGACAGTACTCATTCATTGAGATTAGTCACGTGTTGACAAAAATATAGATTCATGCATTGAATAGGATAAATATTCATTTGTTGAATAGAATAACAGAATTATTGAAATATATAATGCCGTGTTGATTAGAGATGCGCTATTTTGACGCGAACGATATTTATATCGATTATATTCGTTTTTATAATTGAATTGAATATATAACGAATTCGAATTGAATATATAATGAATTCGAATTGTATTGAATATATAACGAATTTGAATTGAATCGAATATATAACGAATTTGAATTGAATCGAATAGAAAATGAATTTGAATTGAATCGAATAGAAAACGAATTTGAATTGAATCGATTAGAAAACGAATTCGAATTGAATTGAATAGAAAACGAATTCGAATTGAATTGAATAAATAACAAATTTGAATTGAATCGAATAGAAAACGAATTTGAATTGAACCGAATAGAAAACAAATTTGAATTGAATCGAATAGAAAACGAATTTGAATTGAATCGAATAGAAAACGAATTTGAATTGAATCGAATAGGAAACGAATTTGAATTGAATCGAATAGGAAACGAATTTGAATTGAATCAAATAAATAACGAATTTGAATTGAATCGAATAGAAGACGAATTTGAATTGAATCGAATAGAAGACGAATTTGAATTGAATCGAATAGAAAACGAATTCGAATTGAATTGAACATATAACAAATTTGAATTGAATCGAATATATAACGAATTTGAATTGAATCGAATAAGAAATGAATTTGAATTCAATCGAATAGGAAACGAATTTGAATTGAATCGAATAGGAAACGAATTTGAATTGAATCGAATAGGAAACGAATTTGAATCGAATCGAATAGGAAACGAATTTGAATTGAATCGAATAGAAAACAAATTTGAATTGAATCGAATAGAAAACGAATTTGAATTGAATTGAATAGAAAACAAATTTGAATTGAATCGAATAGAAAATGAATTTGAATTGAATTGAATAGAAAACAAATTTGAAATAGAATTGAAATCGATTTGAATTGAAATCAAATAGAAATGAATATAAAAATAATTTATAAGGGAAAATTCAATTTTGATTTGAATTTGTAATGATTGTTGAAATTGTTTTTGAAACAAATTTGAAACGATTTATAAAATTCGTTTAAAAAGGGAAATCAGCGAAATATATATAATATATAAATATATTATATATATATAATGGCCTGAATAGGACGCGCCGCGCCGCGGCAGTTCGTAAATTTCGACCATTGACTTCAAACGGACATTACGGGAGATCCGACCGTCGGATTCTCCTAAAACCGGAATCGTTGGGTTCGTATCGAAAAGAGCTTTCTAACAAATATAAGAAATTTGAAATCTAACGGTTGGATTTGGAGATATGTCCAAATCAAATTTGGAAAAGGTCGTTGTAAGTGCAGTTCGATGGCCGTTGATGGAAATCTATTGTACGGGCCTTGATAAAATTATTAAAAATAGTAATAATTTGTGTAAAATCAAAAGAAATGATTTGTGAAGGACTGGGATGAAAAATCCCACATTTGTAAAGAGAAAAATAGATTTTTATCGAAACGAACTAGTTTTGAACTAAAATTAAAACCCAACTATTTTTAAATAAATAAATTGGAATTGAATTAGAACTGATTTGTGGGTTTTATCGTGAACGGTGTTTTAAATAACACTTCTTCTTTAACCCGATAATAAATAGAATGTGATTTGGGTTTATCGTGAACTGTGTTTTAAATGACATTAGTTCTTTAACCCAGTAAAAGGAGTTTTAATGAATCTGTAATTAGATTGAAATGTGAATTGATAATTTAAATTATCAAATTTGGAAAGTGAGCGAGAATGGAGTATCACCAGTTTTGCTCCAAAGCGTTAGTTAAATCTTTAATTAGATTTGAACGTGAAATGGTAATTAATTTTACCAGTAACACCGTGGTGTTAGATATGGAGTATTACCAGTTTTGCTTCATGGGATGAATAGGTTAGGTTTGGGAAATAAAATAAATAATTACTTCGGTGTGGTTCGCTATTCCCGACTAGTTTAGAAAACCTTAACATGGTTTGAAATGATATCCAAAGTAAGATTAAAGAATAAATTAGAAGAATTTACCTTTGATAAAATTAATTGGAACCTTTTCCTAAGAATTGAAATTTAGACACTAGTTGTAGGTTAGTTAAGAAGAATGGTTTCCTGGGTATTGATCTTGTAATGACCCGAGATTTCGACCAACTAATTTTAAATATTTAGAATGGATTTAAATATTTAGTTGATAATATAAATGAATTTATATATTTATGTTATCGATTTAAATATCGATTTCGATTTAATATCGTATATATTAAATTATCAAAATAAGGAATCAGCGAATAACTGAATTCGAAGTGAAAACTGATTTGAAAACAGTTCAGATAATCAATACATAATTCTGTTTGAATTAGAATAATAATATTCAATAATTATCGAAGAATTTTAATGGTTTGAAATTTAAATTAAATCGATTTAAATTAATATCTGTTCGGGATGATCGAACTGGACTTCGATACTTATCCCAGTGGGTTTAGAATAGCGGTTTTACCCTAGAATGGACAGTTGTTGGGTTCAGAAAGGAGTTCAGGACCATGGAGTATTTGAATTAAAGGATACGGTGTAAAAACTAAACTAAATAAAATAAAGTTTCTTTTGTTTTTGGCCACTAATAAAACACCCAAGCCAATAATCAAATGTGTTTCAATCGGCCACGAAATCCATTTCAAAACCACCTCCTCTCCACTGGTTAAAAACATGGCCACACAGTTCATAAATTAGCCGAACCCCTTCCTATTTAAAACCGCGATTACCTTTGCTCTTCAATCTCGTTCAACATAAAATCAAAAATGGCTGAACTCATTTCCAATACAAAATCAAAATCGAAACAAGGCTGTCCTCCTCTCGTTTCTTTTTCTCACTAAAATCGTATCGTCGTATACTTCAAATTGGAGAGGAAATCAGTACGATGCCTTTTACTGAATCCGATATTAAAGCAGCGATTTTAGGGTTAGGTTCTGGGTTGATTTCGACAGTGAATCGCGAATTCTAGGAGTGCGGGGCGATTCTTGGAGTATGGCAGACTTGTGATGGAGACGCGATGATGTTCGGTTGTTGTTTCGCAACTTGTTGCTGAGTTTCAGAAATCGTGATTTTTCAAGGAGGGACCGAACTTGATTTGGATTGGTTCGAAATAAGGAGATTTTGAAGGAGGGTTTGCTGGTAGTATCAAGGGAGATGAAGTCGAAATGGTTGGTGCGATGGGAATTGGGGGAGGAGCGCGGTTTGTTCACTATGGGCTAAAGGAGGAGGTTCGACAGTTAATGTTAGGGAGATTGTTAGGTGTGTGATGCTTCAATTCCTGTTGCTGTGTTCTTGCATGTGTTTGCAAGGTGAAGGCAGTGGCTTTAAAATAAAGGAGAAGACTAGTGCGAGTTTGCTGCAGTTTCAGGTTGAGGCAGTGAGGCGAGTGAGCAGTAGTGTCCTTGAACCGGGGTAGGGAAAGTGATGGAAGATCTTTTATGCAATAAGGTATATTTTGAAATTTTAAGATTTAAAATTTATATGGAAAAGTAGTTAGTAATCGACCAAAGAAAATGGTTAAAATCTATATAGAGTTAGTTAATAAAGAGATAAAATTTATAGACTAATCATTTAAAATATGAAATTAAGATTTAATCTGGAATTGTTTTATACATAGGTAATTTTTTTTGCTTAAATTCATTGAATTAAATATAATGGTCTTTTTAATTAAGGAATATCGTATTTAAGGCATAACTAAGTTAGTTAATTATTTAAAATAACCCTGTATTTTTATATTATTGATAATACATAAATAATCATGTTAACTAATAATACGATATAAACCGTAGAAGGAGTCAAGGAAAAATCATGAATCAAGTTGAGTGGATTTCGCAGTTGCGACGATATGCAAATTAACAGGATACTCAACAAAGGGAAAATCACCGGTGAGTAAATCTCACCTTTTAATTAGAATTATTTCTAGTTGTTAAAAATAATTGTTATGCTTGTTTGAATGCTGTTTGGTTGATTTAAATATATATGGTTATTTAGGTTGACTAAATATATATATATTGGGTTGATGATTGGTTGGATTCCCGCAGTTTCATTAGCGGATGCCCGCGGTACCATAGCGGATGATTACCCTATACGCCCCATGCTATGATTATTGGATGACCTTCATACCGCGATATCCTACCTCGAAGCAGGATGGGTATTATTTATGTGCTAACGTCTGTGGATGCAGGAAAACAGGTTGGAGGAATCCAACTGGATTCCTCAAAAATATATTATCTGTTTGTTGTTTGTTTGATTTCATATATATTCATATATGATGTGTTAAAAATCAAATGATTGAAAATTGGTTGATTTGATTGTTTAAAATATCCCTGGGGCTTGAATATTGATTTATAAAAAAAATATCGAAAAGCGTATTTGAGATTTGAAAAGGGAATTCTATTTTATAAATAGAATTTGAATTTTTAATGAGCTAGGAAAAATATTAACTTGTTTGAATATATAAAACAAGTATGGAATTTATAAACTCTGTTTATAAATGAAAAGATGGAATTTGAATCGAATTTATAAACTTTGTTTATAAATGAAAATATGGGATTTGAATTGAATTTATAAACGTTGTTATAAATGGAAAGGTGGGATTTGAATTGAAGTTATAAACGTTGTTTATAAATAATGCAGAGAATTCAGATGGGCTTTAAACTATAGAATTTGAATATAGAATTTGAATATAGAATTCAAATGTACTTTAAACTATAGAATTTGAATATAGAATTCAAATGGACTTTAAATATAGAATTTGAATATAGAATTCAAATGGACTTTAAACTATAGAATTTGAAAATAGAATTCAAATGAAGTTTAAATAAAGAGAATTCAAATAGAATTGAATTGGAATTTGAATAAGAAGTCGATAAGGAAACGAGAGTATGAGTATAATTAAAATTTGTTAATATGCTGTTAAAATATATTTGAACATGTCATGTTCAAATATGAAGGTGAAATAGACTGAAAAGTTAAGTAACAGATTTAATTCACAAATTGAGTTAAAACGATTGGTATAGTTAAAATAGATTGGACAGGCATAAATATACAGGAGACAGGTATGGAATAAAGTATAGAAGTGAAATAAATAGAATGCCCGACAAAAAGGTACGTATTTAATTCATATATGAGATTTTATGCGCCGTATCGGCAAGCCGCTTGGCTTTTTCTTTTTCTTTTTGAGATGAGAAGGACCGGGAAAGCTATTTGAAATTTCCCGATGCTCCCGGTACAAAGGAGGTTATGGCAAATTTTTCCGGGAATTTAAGGAGATAGAATATTTTTAAGATAATTTGATAGTTAGAAATCAACGTATCGATATATATAGAAGTCGATAAGAAAATGAACTTAGAAATAGAATAGTATAATCAAAAAGGAAGTATAAGAATAAAATCTAGTAAGAATAGAAAGAGAAAGTATATATGTGTTTAAAAATGAAGAAGTAGTTGTATGGTATTGATTGTTCGAGTAAGTAGTCTTATCTGTTTTGACGTTATAAATGTTATTCAGTCAAGGTCCGAGAGGTAGTTATACCCCAACTTGATTGATTGCATTATTAACAAATGAATAGTAAGATTCAGGCTCGAAGATCAATGTTAGATAAGAGTTAGTTGAATATAGTATTTGGGTTATCGTAACGATGTTTTACACAACATCCGTTTTAACCCAAATAAGTGTAAGCTGGGAAATAGAATAATAAATATTTCCTAAGTTTAGGAATAAACGAGATTGGAAAAGAGATAAGTAATTGGAATATTTTCCAATTATAACTAGCATATATTTTCTAAAGTTTAGAAAATAAAGGAAGGCGATATTCGGAAATGTTTTCCAAATAACGAAAAAGGCCAATATGGTTATTGAAAATATTTGGTTAACAAATATTGATAAAGAAATAGAGAAGTGATTTAATTAATGAAATATTAATTAAAGGCTCACTGATTGGTTGATAATTGGATGAACACTTGTTTTTATTCGATAGTTAAATCATCGACTATCGAAACACTTGTTTTTATCGATAGTTAAATCACAGACTATCGAAGTTTTGACCATCGTTGTCAATATGGAGAGACCGGTTGGATTATTATCCGAAGAACCACTCCGTATTGGCAGTAGCGTGCGAATCAGATTATATAAAGATAATCGAAGACGGAGTAGAGTGCAAGGACTTTTTCTATTAATAGAAATCGTGCCTTCGGTCCATCCTGTTCCTGGGTGACCTATATGGATGGATGTCTGACCGAGTATTTCCAGAAAGGTCACGTACATTGATTTCTTCAACCGTACCAAGAGTGGAAGCGGAGAAGGAAACTTCTTTTAGCTGACACGTAATGTATTGTTGTAGACGTCAATCGGTGATTTGATGGATTTGACGATGTGACATTCGAAGTGAAACTGGTGTGATGATAAAGCGTAGCTTCTAGCCTCATCAACCGGTAAATGACAGAAATCGGGCAAGCAGCATGGCTATGTAGGTCGCACCTATTAGGGTGTATAATCACCTGATCTAGAGTTTCATTTACTTCTACAAAACTATTGTCGATGCTGTCCCATTCGGGAAACGGTTGCTAATCCCAATCGTTGGTGATATACATTTGATACACTCAACCGAAATGAGTGGTCGGTCATGTGTGGCTGAGTTGTAAGATGTTCTTGTCGAACTCGGTGTATTCTCCTCTAGAGATATACCAGCGGAAGGTGGTTCCATACCTTGTCATAGTTGGAAATCAAATACCCAATACGTGCTTGCGGTTTATAATTGTATATTACATATGTGGAACGTGAGATGGAAACGTTCCACTAGATTGTTATTTACTTGATTTAGACTTTATTATAATATCAAAGAGTTTTGATATAAAGATAAGTCAAGTGTTTGGATTCTCATAGGGGAAAAACCCGTTCCGTGTTATACGGCGTGGTCTTATGAGATATCATTTAGTTTTCTGAAACTGTTTTAAACTGTTTACTCATACCAGTCCCATGACTGACCCGGAGTTTATTTTGTTTTGTTCTACCTTAACTCTTGGGTGTCTAAATTTGTACGGGCAGTCAAGTAGTTCAGGATTTTTCAGATATATCTAAAGGAGCTTGGAGCAGGAGGCTTCAACGTTATCCAGTTATAGTTGTTCCGTTGTGTTGTAAGTGTTGTACTCTGAAAAGTGTATGTTATACAGTGAAGATTTTGTATTTCAAAGATATGATATATTATATTTTGTTCCGCTGCGATGTGAGATTCTGTGTTGTTATTTATGTCCTTCTTCTATCTCTTTCTTCTAAAAAAAAAATGTTCCGTATTTTCGTGATATTGGGTTGGACGTATGATGTATATAGTCAACTCCGATGTTACGGAAATCTGGGTCATTACAGTTGGTATCAGAGCTTAGGTTGAGCGAATACCTAGGCTTGTAGGAATGTGCTCATTAGATATAGGATCAGTAGTATCCTAGAATGAGTTGAGTGTATATATATACGAGAGAGCGTATTTGTTATTTGATATAAAAACTGTTTTATATTGTGTTGACTAGTCTGTTGAGTGGATTATAAATTTTGGTCGAATTGTGGGACGCCACGATGTCGATAGGAGTTTATAAACACTTGAACAGAAGATTGGACACAATATTGTTTTAAATAGTTAAGTTGATTGTTAGGATTATAATCGAATTAGATTATAAAACAGAAATAGTTATATATATAACCAATGGAATTTGTATATGAAATCAAATATACAAATGTGATAAATTGAATTTCAACCAGAATTCAGAATTTAAAATCCTGGGAGTTTGGTAAATATTTTTCTAAATGGATTTTGAAAGAAATATAGCACTGGACTCATTCAGTAGCTGGGAAATAAGTCTGATGATGGTCGCAACATCATCAGTGTTCATTTTCGAGTTTCTAAGTGATGAATTGCTGCCTTAGAAAAGTTTTTGATGGAAATTTGTTTGAAAAGAAAACAAGTTGTTTGAAAATTCAAATATTTTGAATTTGAGATAGATATAAATATATGTGTATATTTATATAACTTCAAAGGAATTTTGAAATGGGAATTGGAATATAGATTTCAAATAGAAGTAAAATATAAGGGAATTCAAATATAGAATTTGAACATAGAAGTTGAAATAGGATTTGAATAAAGACAAATTCAAATAGAAATTGTATAAGAAAAATGGAAATGGAATTTGAATTCAAAGGAATTCAAATGGATTTGAATAAAGAAAAGTCAAATAGATATTTGAATATTAGAATTCAAATGGAATTTGGTTAAATAGAATTTCAAAGAGAATATAAAGTGGAGGTTGAATATTAGAATTCAAAGAAAATATAAAGTTTGGAATAGAATTTTAAATAAAAGGAATTTAAATAGAAATTGAATAAAGGATTTCAAATGGAATTTGAATAAAGGGATTTGAAATGGGTTTTGAATAAAGGATTTCAAATAGAAATTGAAGATAAGAAATTCAAATAGAATTTGAAGATAAGGAATTCAAATAAATTTGAATAAAGAAAATTTAAATAGAAATTGAATAGAAGGAAATAATATAGAGTTTGAATAAAGAGATTCAAATGGAATTTGAATATTGTAAATATATAGGATTTGAATATTAGAAGTGAAATAGATCGGGAATATTATGTGAAATGGATTGGATATATATTAAAAATATATCAGAATTGAGTTGAATTTATTATAAACAAAGTTAAAACGTTTATATTTATAAATATAATTAAAACGAGCTCGCCATAGCGCGGTAGTTCGTAAATTGGCAATTCGAACTTCAATTTAATATACAGAACTCAATTGAAGTCGGAATTCTTTGAAACAAGAATCGTCGGGACCGGTTGAACAATAGTTTTCTAATGAAAGAGAAAAATCTAGATTTCGTCGTATAGATTTTGAGTTATGTCAAAATCAAATTTCTAGAAAAGCAGCGCCATAACCATTATAAAACCATAACGGTTTAATTAAATAAATAAAAGGATTGTTAGGAAATAAAATCCGAATGGGCATTAGAAAAATCCAGACTGGAGATATAAAATAAATATGAACTCCAGTGAAGTAAATGAAATGATTTTTAAGACAAAAATCATATTTTAAATGGTTAAATAGAATTAACTAAATTGGAGAATAATTAGTTAAAGGAAATTTGAATCGAAATTGGGTTTTTGGATAAGTAAAAGAAATTGAGAATTTATATTCGAAATCGAATATATAACTCGAGTTGAAAATATAATTAGATTAGTTATATTTAAGTTGACATATATTAGAACAAGTTATATTCAAATACGAAGGTGAAATAGGCAAAACGGTTAATTAGCAACTATTTAATGGGAATTTGAATGATTGAAATTAAATTTAACTTAAGTAAGTAAATTGGATCGAAATGAATAAATTGAGTAAAATCAATGTGAATGAACTATGGATTGGGTGTGAATAAAGGAAAAACCAAAAGAGTTAAAAAGGAAATATATTTGTAACACAAATACAAAGCAAGTTATGTGCAAACAAATATAAGGAGAAATATTTGTAAAAACATTTACAAATAAAATTTAAAAGGGGAATATTTGTAAAACATTTACAAATAGATTTAATGGAAATATTTATTTATAGAAAATAAATAGAATGCTATAGATGAGATATTGATTTGTTAAATAAATGGAATTTAATCAAATGAATATTTAGAAGATGAATAGAAAATGGAAATATGTTTTTAACAGATAAATAGAAAAGATAAATTTTTAAATAATAGTTTATAAATTAAATTAAATATTTATCATTCGATAAATGGGATATATAGGTCTGAACTTATATAGAGGAGAGATATTGGTTTTTAATACCGATAGTTTTAAATAGAAGGGGTACACGACACTTATATAAGTAAAGTTATAAAAGAGAACATTTATAAAGTGTAGAACCGTTACTGAAAGTAAATCTTTATAAATGAATAAACATTATCCAATAGGAGTTATTCGAATAGGAGAAGTCGATTAGAGTTAGAATAAATCGATTAGGATAAGAATTAACCAGTTAGAGTTAATCAGTTAGGGTTAATCCGTAGAGCTAATTGAATATTAGTTATTCAATTAGAATTTATCGAATATGGGTATTCAAATTAAGAGTTAACCAGATAGAGTTAATTGAACATAGTTAATCGAATTAGGATTTAATTGAATGTTAGTTATTCAATTAAAGTTGATCGAATAGAGTATTGAGATAGAATTAGTCAAACATAGTTACTCAGGATAAGTTGCCATTCCGTACGACTGCTAGCGTAATTTGCAGGGCTGCAGATAGCCTAGGACGGTCGGATGTTTCCTGGGGGAATCAGGCGTAACCATTTTGATCGCTGCGATCTAGAGTCAAGCGAATGGAGTTAAATTAAATATAGGTTATTCAAAAGAAGTTATCGAATATAGTTTATTCGAAAGGAATTATCGAATTTGGTTATTCGAAAGAAGTTATCAAATATAGTTTATTCGAAGAAAGATTTTCGAATCTAGTTATTCAATAGAGAAATTATCGAATATAGTTATTCGAAGGGAGGAGTTATCGAATAGGGATTTATTCGAAAGAGAGTTACGTAAGGAAGTATGAAATGTTGAGTATCAACATAAATAAGATTTTGAAAAGTTAATGGGTTTGTAGCACTTTTTCTACCTTAGCAATTTCGAGGACGAAATTATTTTAAGTGGGGAAGATTGTAATGACCCGGGATTTCGACCAACTAATTTTAAATATTTAGAATGGATTTAAATATTTAGTTGATAATATAAATGAATTTTTATATTTATGTTATCGATTTAAATATCGATTTCGATTTAATATCGTATATATTAAATTATCAAAATAAGGAATCAGCGAATAACTGAATTCGAAGTGAAAACTGATTTGAAAACAGTTCAGATAATCAATACGTAATTCTGTTTGAATTAGAATAATAATATTCAATAATTATCGAAGAATTTAAATGGTTTGAAATTTAAATTAAATCGATTTAAATTAATATCTGTTCGGGATGATCGAACTGGACTTCGATACTTATCCCAGTGGGTTCAGAATATCGGTTTTACCCTAGAGTGGACAGTTGTTGGGTTCAGAAAGGAGGTCAGGACCATGGAGTATTTGAATTGAAGGATACGGTGTAAAAACTAAACTAAATAAAATAAAGTTTCTTTTGTTTTTGGCCACTAATAAAACACCCAAGCCAATAATCAAATGTGTTTCAATCAGCCACAAAATCCATTTCAAAACCACCTCCTCTCCACTGGTTAAAAACATGGCCACACAGTTCATAAATTAGCCGAACCCCTTCCTATTTAAAACCGCGATTACCTTTGCTCCTTCAATCTCGTTCAACAGAAAATCAAAAATGGCTGAACTCATTTCCAATACAAAATCAAAATCGAAACAAGGCTGTCCTCCTCTCGTTTCTTTTTCTCACTAAAATCGTATCGTCGTATACTTCAAATTGGAGAGGAAATCAGTACGATGCCTTTTACTGAATCCGATATTAAAGCAGCGATTTTAGGGTTAGGTTCTGGGTTGATTTCGACAGTGAATCGCGAATTCTAGGAGTGCGGGGCGATTCTTGGAGTATGGCAGACTTGTGATGGAGACGCGATGATGTTCGGTTGTTGTTTCGCAACTTGTTGCTGAGTTTCAGAAATCGTGATTTTTCAAGGAGGGACCGAACTTGATTTGGATTGGTTCGAAATAAGGAGATTTTGAAGGAGGGTTTGCTGGTAGTATCAAGGGAGATGAAGTCGAAATGGTTGGTGCGATGGGAATTGGGGGAGGAGCGCGGTTTGTTCACTGTGGGCTAAAGGAGGAGGTTCGACAGTTAATGTTAGGGAGATTGTGAGGTGTGTGTTGCTTCAATTCCTGCTGCTGTGTTCTTGCATGTGTTTGCAAGGGGAAGGCAGTGGCTTTAAAATAAAGGAGAAGACTAGTGCGAGTTTGCTGCAGTTTCAGGTTGAGGCAGTGAGCCGAGTGAGCAGTAGTGTCCTTGAACCGGGGTAGGGAAAGTGATGGAAGATCTTTTATGCAATAAGGTATATTTTGAAATTTTAAGATTTAAAATTTATATGGAAAAGTAGTTAGTAATCGACCAAAGAAAATGGTTAAAACCTATATAGAGTTAGTTAATAAAGAGATAAAATTTATAGACTAATCATTTAAAATATGAAATTAAGATTTAATCTGGAATTGTTTTATACATAGGTAATTTTTTTTTGCTTAAATTCATTGAATTAAATATAATGGTCTTTTTAATTAAGGAATATCATATTTAAGGCATAACTAAGTTAGTTAATTATTTAAAATAACCCTGTATTTTTATATTATTGATAATACATAAATAATCATGTTAACTAATAATACGATATAAACCGTAGAAGGAGTCAAGGAAAAATCATGAATCAAGTTGAGTGGATTTCGCAGTTGCGACGATATGCAAATTAACAGGATACTCGACAAAGGGAAAATCACCGGTGAGTAAATCTCACCTTTTAAATAGAATTATTTCTAGTTGTTAAAAATAATTGTTATGCTTGTTTGAATGCTGTTTGGTTGATTTAAATATATATGGTTATTTAGGTTGACTAATTATATATATATTGGGTTGATGATTGGTTGGATTCCCGCAGTTTCATTAGCGGATGCCCGCGGTACCATAGCGGATGATTACCCTATACGCCCCACGCTATGATTAGTGGATGTCCTTCATACCGCGATATCCAACCTCGAAGCAGGATGGGTATTATTTATGTGCTAACTTCTGTGGATGCAGGAAAACAGGTTGGAGGAATCCAACTGGATTCCTCAAAAATATATTATCTGTTTGTTGTTTGTTTGATTTCATATATATTCATATATGATGTGTTAAAAATCAAATGATTGAAAATTGGTTGATTTGATTGTTTAAAATATCCCTGGGGCTTGAATATTGATTTATAAAAAAAAATATCGAAAAGGGTATTTGAGATTTGAAAAGGGAATTCTATTTTATAAATAGAATTTGAATTTTTAATGAGCTAGGAAAAATATTAACTTGTTTGAATATATAAAACAAGTAAGGAATTTATAAACTCTGTTTATAAATGAAAAGATGGAATTTGAATCGAATTTATAAACTTTGTTTTTAAATGAAAATATGGGATTTGAATTGAATTTATAAACGTTGTTATAAATGGAAAGGTGGGATTTGAATTGAAGTTATAAACGTTGTTTATAAATAATGCAGAGAATTCAAATGGACTTTAAACTATAGAATTTGAATATAGAATTCAAATGGACTTTAAACTATAGAATTTCAATATAGAATTCAAATGGACTTTAACTATAGAATTTGAATATATAATTCAAATGGACTTTAAACTATAGAATTTGAAAATAGAATTCAAATGAAGTTTAAATAAAGAGAATTCAAATAGAATTGAATTGGAATTTGAATAAGAAGTCGATAAGGAAACGAGAGTATGAGTATAATTAAAATTTGTTAATATGCTATTAAAATATATTTGAACATGTCATGTTCAAATATGAAGGTGAAATAGACTGAAAAGTTAAGTAACAGATTTAATTAACAAATTGAGTTAAAACGATTGGTATAGTTAAAATAGATTGGACAGGCATAAATATACAGGAGACAGGTATGGAATAAAGTATAGAAGTGAAATAAATAGAATGCCCGACAAAAAGGTACGTATTTAATTCATATATGAGATTTTATGTGCCGTATCGGCAAGCCGCTTGGCTTTTTCTTTTTCTTTTTGAGATGAGAAGGACCGGGAAAGCTATTTGAAATTTCCCGATGCTCTCGGTACAAAGGAGGTTATGGCGAATTTTTCCGGGAATTTAAGGAGATAGAATATTTTTAAGATAATTTGATAGTTAGAAATCAACGTATCGATATATATAGAAGTCGATAAGAAAACGAACGTAGAAATAGAATAGTATAATCAAAAAGGAAGTATAAGAATAAAATACAGTAAGAATAGAAAGAGAAAGTATATATGTGTTTAAAAGTGAAGAAGTAGTTGTATGGTATTGATTGTTCGAGTAAGTAGTCTTATCTGTTTTGACGTTATAAATGTTATTCAGTCAAGGTCCGAGAGGTAGTTATACCCCAACTTGATTGATTGCATTATTAACAAATGAACAGTAAGATTCAGGCTCGAAGATCAATGTTAGATAAGAGTTAGTTGAATATAGTATTTGGGTCGTCGTAACGATGTTTTACACAACATCCATTTTAACCCAAATAAGTGTAAGCTGGGAAATAGAATAATAAATATTTCCTAAGTATAGGAATAAACGAGATTGGAAAAGATATAAGTAATTGGAATATTTTCCAATTATAACTAGCACATATTTTCTAAAGTTTAGAAAATAAAGGAAGGCGATATTCGGAAATGTTTTCCAAATAACGAAAAAGGCCAATATGGTTATTGAAAATATTTGGTTAACAAATATTGATAAAGAAATAGAGAAGTGATTTAATTAATGAAATATTAATTAAAGGCTCACTGATTGGTTGATAATTGGATGAACACTTGTTTTTATTCGATAGTTAAATCATCGACTATCGAAATACTTGTTTTTATTCGATAGTTAAATCACAGACTATCGAAGTTTTGACCATCGTTGTCAATATGGAGAGACCGGTTGGATTATTATCCGAAGAACCACTCCGTATTGGCAGTAGCTTGCGAATCAGATTATATAAAGATAATCGAAGACGGAGTAGAGTGCAAGGACTTTTTCTATTAATAGAAATCGTGCCTTCGGTTCATCCTGTTCCTGGGTGACCTGTATGGATGGATGTCTGACAGAGTATTTCCAAAAAGGTCACGTACATTGATTTCTTCAACTGTACCAAGAGTGGAAGCGGAGAAGGAAACTTCTTTTAGCTGACATGTAATGTATTGTTGTAGACGTCAATCAGTGATTTGATGGATTTGACGATGTGACATTCGAAGTGAAACTGGTGTGATGATAAAGCGTAGCTTCTAGCCTCATCAACCGGTAAATGACAGAAATCGGGCAAGCAGCATGGCTATGTAGGTCGCACCTATTAGGGTGTATAATCACCTGATCTAGAGTTTCATTTACTTCTAAAAATCAATTGTCGATGCTATCCCATTCGGGAAACGGTTGCTGATCCCAATCGTTGGTGATATACATTCGATACACTCAAGCGAAATGAGTGGTCGGTCATGTGTGGCTGAGTTGCAAGATGTTCTTGTCGAATTCGGTGTATTCTCCTCTAGAGATATACTAGCGGAAGGTGGTTCCATACCTTGTCATAGTTGGAAATCAAATACCCAATACGTGCTTGCGGTTTATAATTGTATATTACATATGTGGAACGTGAGATGGAAACGTTCCACTAGATTGTTATTTACTTGATTTAGACATTATTATAATATCAAAGAGTTTTGATATAAAGATAAGTCAAGTGTTTGGATTCTCATAAGGGAAAAACCCGTTCCGTGTTATACGGCGTGGTCTTATGAGATATCGTTTAGTTTTCTGAAACTGTTTTAAACTGTTTACTCATACCAGTCCCATGACTGACCCGGAGTTTATTTTGTTTTGTTCTACCTAAACTCTTGGGTGCCTAAATTTGTACGGGCAGTCAAGTAGTTCAGGATTTTTCAGATATATCTAAAGGAGCTTGGAGCAGGAGGCTTCAACGTTATCCAGTTATAGTTTTCCGTTGTGTTGTAAGTGTTGTACTCTGAAAAGTGTATGTTATACACTGAAGATTTTGTATTTCAAAGATATGATATATTATATTTTGTTCCGCTGCGATGTGAGATTCTGTGTTGTTATTTATGTCCTTCTTCTATCTCTTTCTTCTAAAAAAAAATGTTCCGTATTTTCGTGATATTGGGTTGGACGTATGATGTATATAGTCAACTCCGATGTTACGGAAATCTGGGTCATTACAGATCTGATGTTGGTTTCGGCCTTCGGGGTTAATATTTGGGGAATTGCTCTCTTACTGATTTACGGTTAGTGACTAATGAATTGGAATGAGGCGTATGTTGTGTTTGTGTAAAATTTGTTTTTAATATATGCGGGTTGTTCGGAATGGCCGGGTTTATACCCATTCTGAATAACCGATTCGACGATAAGTCAAAGATGAAGACGGTGGTTGAAGACCGGAAGTCTTCACATCGTTTGGGTGATTACTGATGATCTTTATTGGGCTGTACACCCAAGAAGATGGAAGTAGTTGGTGATCTTCCAGACATACTTGGAGATCGATGGATATGGAAGGAAAGTGCCTCCGGTTTCGTTCAGACCCAGAACAGACGTGTAAATGGATTGTGTGTCTGACATTGGATTTTATTCTGTGTTGATTGATTTCTATTAAATATATATCTGTTTAGCGGCGGAGAATTTATTCTCTTGCTTAACGCCCTTTTCTGAGACATACGAGCTCAGAGGTTATATATCGATAGATATCAGTCGCATTGCAGGAATTGCCTGTGTGGCACGCCTACGTGGCAATTGATCAAGGCTTCTGTTGAAAGGAAAAGTCTTGTGGTTGATGATCAAAGCACGACCTTTGTGGCGCAGCTTTGTGTATAACGTGAATTCACGAGCCTCACACCTCGGTATGAGTTAAAAATGGGATAAGGACTGCAGGGAGAGCACGACGTTTCTTTCTAGCTTTGGTGGTGTCAGTGACTTACCAACCCTGACATTTATATACTTTTCACCTATGTGGTTGTTGGATGCGAGGCGCCTCGATTTTAGGTCTGTAAGGACCGGAAAACGTGTGTTCAGGAATTGCCGATCCTCAAACGTAAGAAAGGACCGGCCCTGAAGATCCAAGGGTTGCCCAGAGTGTGTAGTCCTGGGACATTTGCTAGAGTGTCTCGAATCGGAGAGGAGCTTGCCCCTTGCCTCGACTCATGACGGAAATTCAATTTCGAATACTTGATATTGCGGTTTTAATTGTAGAACTAGTATGGTGACATGATATATGGTACCCATGCCGTCTATGATTGATATTTATGATTGAAATTGTTTTGACACTATACACTTATACTAGTATCAAATGATTTGTTTTTAAACGTACCAAGCATGTTTGGCTATTATAAGGGAAAACCCTATCCTCCGGCTTGCGTTGCATTGTGTGATGGGACCTGGGTCTTATAATAGCTTCATTTTTCGAAAAAGCATTGTGTTGTCTTTTCTATGCACTTGTATTCTTGGGAGGAAACCCGTTCCGTGTTATACAACGTGGTCCCTTGAATTACTCTCTTTTAAAGTAAAGTTTTAAATAACTGTTTTAGTTCTCACACCAGTCACATGACTGACCTGGAGTTTATTCTTTTAACCTAAACTCTGGGTGCCCTTATTTTCGACACGGGCAGCTAATAGTTTTGGTTTTGCAGATTTATATTCACAGGATCCTGATTTACAGCTGGAACGATGCTCGGAAAGCTCTGTATCCGTGTATTACATTCAGTTGTGTTTTATATTGTTTTTCCACTGCTATGTAACTTATTATAATCTCTGATATTTATCGAATGCAATTTATTCATTTATACTCTGTATATTCT
Organism: Allium sativum; assembly: GCA_030737875.1. Lineage (NCBI taxonomy): Eukaryota > Viridiplantae > Streptophyta > Magnoliopsida > Asparagales > Amaryllidaceae > Allium > Allium sativum. The sequence continues at coordinate 834,445,498 of CM060910.1, forward strand.
TGTATTCTGATGGAATTGTTGTAAATAACAATGAAATGTTCTTCTGTTTGCGTTCTATTTTTTCGTGTTCTCAAGGTAATCCAGGATTTCCTCACCAGGGAAGTTACGGGCTATCACAGTTGGTATCAGAGCTTTGGTTTACAGAGCTCGAGAACAAGACACATTAGAACCATACGAAAGAATTCATCAGATATTGGATTAGTAATATCCAATTAGAATGACTCGTTAGAGATGGGATCAGTAGTGTCCTAGAACGAGTGTGAAGAGTATATTTTTCAAATGAAAACAATTTTTTTTTGAAATTTAAATCGTTTTATATGTATTTGAATATTTATTTACTTTGAATTTGGACAATCCGATATATAAAGATATTGCATATACGCGCATTAACGTATATTCGAAGTTTTAATATACCAGATAGAAATAGAACCGCACTCTAGTAGCCCAGAGATGTTCTGATGGTCGTTCGAAACATCATCAGCATTTATTTTCGAGTGACGAAGGTGTGATATCTATATATTTCCATCGACTGGTGTGAGAACCAAAACTAGATAGGTTTATTGTTGTGAATTGGCATCAAAAATATGATTTTCTGTATATATGTATCAAAATAATGAATTTGAAACGTTAATCCACTAATTGACTGATGTTTGTGTTGTTTGTTTATTTGTTTGATAATTTTGAACCATTTAGCCTAATTGTATCGAATAATGAATTGTATTGAAAATTGGTCGCATTTGCTTGCATATACATGTACTTACATTGAACAGGTCATAGCAAGGAGGCTAGAGCAGAAGAATAAAATTTGTTTGCCCGACAAATAGGTACATGTTTACCCTAATTTACTGTTTTGTTTGGGTGATGATGATTTTATGAGCCGATTGGCTAGCCGCCTGACTTTTTCTTTTTCTTTTTGAGATCAGAGGGCCTGTATGGCAATTTCGGGATTTTCCCGGTGCTCCCGGTGCAGGGGAGGTTATGGCGAAATTTTTTGAAAATTTAGGGTGTTAGCCATATTTTTGAAAATTTTGAAAAGTTCTTAGAAACTGAAAAGTTGAAGAACTTAAGCCGTAATCAAAATAAGGGAAGTTGAGTTGAATTGTTAAACAACTTTCGGCTTCTTTCCTTTTCGGGGATGAAAAGTTTTAAGTGGGGGAGAATGTAACAACCTGGAAATGCGAGCCAGTTAAAAATTTTTATTTTGGCAATTTTAGCGAATTTTAAATATTTAAAATGAATTATTTTAAATGATATCGACGAGAAAATTTATTTTGAATGAATTCGACGAATATATTTATATACATCGTCGTTAGAATATAAATATTTATTTATAATTATAAAACGAATTTAAAATGGCGCGGTAGTTCGATAATTCGATTTCAAATTTCAATTGAATGTACCGGGTTCAAAATAAACCGGATTTTAGTGAAACCAAAAATAATGGAATATATTTGTGAATATCTTTCCAACAAATCCGAAAAATCAAAATTTCATAGCGGGAATCAAAAGATATACCCAGATGAAAATTCAGAATAGTCGCTATGGAATTCTAGCCCTTAAAAATGGGAATTTTGCAAATGACATCGGATTTCGATGAAACCACTTTTGTTGGATCCGTGATGTCAAGTTATTGTTAGATTCCAAATTTCATAATTTTTCGATTCAATATGTGAGCGTGGCAAAGGAAAACGCGTTTGACCAGTTTCAATTGATTTTAATCGACTGGAAACTGGCCATTTTTCTAACCGCCTAAGAATTCGAAGAAATTAGTTTTGTTAGGACCGTATCGTCAATACGAAGCAAGAAAATATTTTTCAGGAATTTTTAAAGACTGTATGTGGCCCCGGTAATTTGAAATGTGCGTTTAAATTGAATATATAAAGATTTATATTTTAAATTCAACGGAAACTTAGCGTAAGAGCTGAATTGGCTTACGAAACATATCCCGTTGTGTTCGAAATGGGGGTAATACGCTAGGGACGACAGTCGGCGGGTTCGATTTCGAGTTGAAATTAAAAAGTTGCTTTTAGAATTTAAAATAAATAAAAAATATATATATTATTATATAACCCACTACACCCTCTCTCTCCCCTCACTCTCTCAGGTCAAACTCGAAATAGAATTAAAAAAAAGGGTTGTGCCCTAGCTGACGGAGTCGCACCTCCAGGAGGGCGCGTCGCCCACTACGCCCCGGCGCTTAGGCGGAGCAGCACCCCCCTGGGCACCGCTCTCCCCCTCCGCTAGTTCTCCTTTCTCGTTCTCCCTCCTAACATCCTCCGAGAGCCACACGCCCTTTGCCCGAAGACCCGACGCACCTGACCGCGCCCTACCTCCGACAAGACCCCTCCGGCGCCGCCACCAGCGCGCAGACCCCGCAGTCCCTCTGTTGTCGACGCCAACTCCCCTCTCCCTCCTCTTCAAACTCGAGCGCCCAACCCGCAGCAAACCCAAACCCCTCCGAGAGCACAGCACCACCAAATCCCCCTCGAGGTGAGTTATTTTCCCCCATTTTTATTTATAATCTCCTAGTTTCATTTTAATAAAATATTTATGGTTTCTTCGTTCGTTTGTAGTTAAAAGTGATTTTTATAAAATGGAAAAGGATTGAAAGTTTATAAAGTTAAAAGGGTTGAATTTTTAAAACAAAAAGGTTTGATTTTTAACTACAAAATGATATGATTTTAACTTCAAAAAGGCTAGATTTTTCTCTATGACGAGATTAGATTTTTAACGAGGTAAAGATATTATTCTTAGGATATAAAAATATAATTTTTATATAAGGAAGAGGTTAAAAATATAATTCTTATATATGTAGAGAAGTTAAAAATATAATTTTTATATATGTAGTGAATCAAAAATGTGATTTTTATAGTGATGAAATGAAAAGGCGAAATCTTTATATTTGAAAAGGCGAAATCTTTATATTTGAAAAGGCGAAATCTTTATATTTGAAAAGGCGAAATCTTTATATTTGAAAATGTGAAATCTTTATATTTGAAAAGGCGAAATCTTTATGTAGAGAATAGCGTGATAAAAATATAATCTTTATTATACGAACACCGTTGTAAAAATAGAATTTTTATCTATATAGTTGCAGTATAAAAATAGGATGTTTATATACATAGCAACAATATAAAACAAGATTTTTATATATGTATTGGCTACGGACAACGAAAGTGGCAAAAGGCGAGAACAGCGACGACTTCTACACAAGAAGAGTCGTGGTATTGGATTAGCTATCGGTGAGAACTTCTCACTTTAACTTTTCTTTTCTAGTTATATAAATATATACTAGGATGCAGACGGTGTTTAGTAGCACCCGACACCATCGTCCACAGGCCATGGACTTGTTTTTTTGGTTGTGTGGTTGGTTAGATTATTTGATTTGAATTTGATTGTTTGGTGAAATGGAATGGATTTGATTGATATGTAGATGGCATGGGCCATTATTAGACCGGGGATAGGGCTAGGCCTTGTCCCGTTTCTAGTATCGTGTCGTTATGCCGCCGAAATATTCTAAAATAAGTTAGAAAAATAAAGATATCATTTTATTTAATAAATAAACCGAAAAGAATATTCATAGGTTGAATAAAATAATTTGGTCGTTAAAAAATATAATTTTTAACGTGAATGTGAATAAATAAATATTCATTTACAAACCGGACGGTTTGTTTATGTACACCTATTTGAAGGACATTGATTGGGACGATAAATTTTACACATCGCCCAATTGCACAAATAAAATCTGTGTTTGATTGTTTGAAACCCCACACGGGTATTGGGATAAAATACGGCATACACTATTCCCAATAATTAGTTGTATGTCGATCGATGGATCGACAGGCTTTCATAAGCGTTAGATATCTATATTTGATGCTTATACAGTGTAGTGCACTTTAGATGATGGTTGATTATTTATCATTGCTATTATATACATGTGTTGTATGGAATCCATATAATTAACTTTATATGGTAATTGATTGGGCCTCATTCCAATTGGGAAAAAATATATTATAAAATAAAGGTTCATGTGTTGACAGTACTCATCCGTTGAGATTAGTCATGTGTTGAACGAAATATTTTAACAATAAAATTTACATCTTTATCATATATAAAATTAGAAACTAACTTCTTTATAAAATAAAGGTTCACGTGTTGACAGTACTCATCCGTTGAGATTAGTCATGTGTTGAACGAAATATTTTAACAATAAAATTTACATCTTTATCATATATAAAATTTGAAACTAACTGGAAAATAGTTAAGATGAGTGGTCTCCTGGATATTGACCTGATGTTGGTTTCGGCCTTCGGGGTTAATATTTAGGAAATCGTTCTCTTACTAATTTACGGTTGGAATCTGATTTGAAATCAAACGATAGATACCATAATTTTTATAAAATATATTACATAACAAAAATAGTCACACGTGGACAGTACTCATTCGTTGAGATTAGTCATGTGTTGACAAAAATATAGATTCATGTATTGCATAGGATAAATATTCATTTGTTGAATAGAATAACGGAATTATTGAAATATATAAAGCCGTGTTGATTAGAGATGCGCTATTTTGACGCGAACGATATTTATATCGATTATTTTCGTTTTTGTAATTGAATTGAATATATAACGAATTCGAATTGAGTTAAATATATAACGAATTCGAATTGAATTGAATATATAACGAATTTGAATTGAATCGAATATATAACGAATTTGAATTGAATCGAATAGAAAACGATTTTGAATTGAATCGAATAGAAAACGAATTCGAATTGAATTGTAACGAATTTGAATTGAATCGAATATATAACGAATTTGAATTGAATCGAATAGAAAACGAATTTGAATTGAATCAAATAGAAAACGAATTTGAATTGAATCGAATAGAAAACGAATTTGAATTGAATCGAATAGGAAATGAATTTGAATTGAATCGAATATATAATGAATTTGAATTGAATCGAATAGAAAACGAATTTGAATTGAATCGAATAGAAAACGAATTTGAATTGAATCGAATAGAAAACGAATTCGAATTGAATATATAAGGAATTTGAATTGAATCGAATAGAAAAGGAATTTGAATTGAATCGAATAGGAAACGAATTTGAATTGAATCGAATACGAAACGAATTTGAATTGAATCGAATAGGAAACAAATTTGAATTGAAACGAAGAGGAAACGAATTTGTATTGAATCGAATAAGAAACGAATTTGAATTGAATCGAATCGGAAACGAATTTGAATTGAATCAAATAGAAAACAAATTTGAATTGAATCGAGTAGAAAACGAATTTGAATTGAATCGAATAGAAAACGAATTTGAATTTAATTGAATAGAAAACGAATTTGAAATAGAATTGAAATCGATTTGAATTGAAATCAAATAGAAATGAATATAAAAAAATTTATAAGGGAAAATTAAATTTTGATTTGAAATTGAAATGAGTGTTGAAATTGTTTTTGAAACAAATTTGAAACGATTTATAAAATTCGTTTAAAAAGGGAAATCAACGAAATATATATAATATATATATATTATATATATAATGGCCTGAATAGAACGCGTCGCGCCGCGGCAGTTCGTAAATTTCGACCATTGACTTCAAACAGACATTACGGGAGATCCGACCGTAGGATTCTCCTAAAACCAGAACCATTGGGTTCGTATCAAAAAGAGCTTTCTAACGAATATTAGAAATTTGAAATCTAACGGTTGGATTTGGAGATACGTCCAAATCAAATTTGGAAAAGGTCGCTGTAAGTGCAGTTCGATGGCCGTTGATGGAAATCGACTGTACGGGCCTTGATAAAATTATTAAAAATAGTAATAATTTGTGTAAAATCAAAAGAAATGATTTGTGAAGGACTTGGATGAAAAATTCCACATTTGTAAAGATAAAAATAGATTTTTATCGAAATGAACTAGTTTTGAACTAAAATTAAAACCCAACTATTTTTAAATAAATAAATTGGAATTGAATTAGAACTGATTTGTGGGTTTATCGTGAATGGTGTTTTAAATAACACTTGTTCTTTAACCCGATAATAAATAGAATGTGATTTGGGTTTATCGTGAACTGTATTTTAAATGACATTAGTTCTTTAACCCAGTAAAAGGAGTTTTAATGAATCTGTAATTAGATTGAAATGTGAATTGATAATTTAAGTTATCAAATTTGGAAAGTGAGCGAGAATGGAGTATCACCAGTTTTGTTCCAAAGCGATAGCTAAATATTTAATTAGATTTGAACGTGAAATGGTAATTAATTTTACCGGTAACACCGTGGTGTTAGATATGGAGTATTACCAGTTTTTCTTCATGGGATGAATAGGTTGGGATTGTGAAATAAAATAAATAATTACTTCGGTGGTTCGCTAATCCCGACTAGTTTGGAAAACCTTAACATTGTTTGAAATGATATCCAAAGGAAGATTAAAGAATAAGTTAGAAGAATTTATCTTTGATAAAATTAACGGGAACCTTTCCCTAAAAATTGAAATTTAGACACTAGCTATAGGTTAGTTAAGAAGAATGGTTTCCTGGGTATTGATCTGATGTTGGTTTCGGCCTTCGGGGTTAATATTTGGGGAATTGCTCTCTTACTGATTTACGGTTAGTGACTAATGAATTGGAATGAGGCGTATGTTGTGTTTGTGTAACATTTGTTTTTAATATACGCGTGTTGGCTAGCTTTTTGACCAAGCCACCAAGGTTCACTCACAAGAAGAAAGTATGAAACGGCGTTCCTTAAGTCCATGAAGGATCGGATCGCACCAGAGGGTCGCCCCTCACGGATCGTCCCCCATCGGATCGCCCCCATTGCATCAGCGATCCGACTACTTCTACACGACTCGATCCATACATACACTACTACCCAACACAGACCGATCCGATCCCCCGATGCACAGCGAAGCCTCTGACCTGTTCAAGTACGAGCTAGTCTTCGGCGATCCGAGATGCACGGATCCAGCGACACGTGTCCCCAACTGTCACTTTGACCGATTCCTCCTCCTTGCTCGATCCGATATTTAAGGGGATTGCGACACATGTCCACAATGACTAATTCTTCATCAAGCTGCGATACGATCCGATATTCTCGGGATCTGTGCCACATGTGACCGCGATCCGCCTGACAAAATCAGCTATAAATAGCCCAGAGCTTGGCATTTTACAGGATCTTTTGGCAATATTGAGCACCGATTCCGCCATTACTGTCATACCACTATTTCTTGTCAGTTTTATTACGAGATTACTGAGAGAAATTACAATTGTAAAAGTGAGTTTGAGAGAAATTATTGATTTTACTAGCATTCAAAGTATAATCGATAACATATAAAGTGGACGTAGGCTCGTTAACGCCGAACCACTATAAATTCTATGTGTTTTCTTCATTATCTTCATTCTCCAGTTATAATTCTTTACAAATCAGAACAATTTGGGTGTTGGGTCCAAATTTTGATCTAACAACGCGGGTTGTTCGGAAAGGCCAGGTTTATACCCATTCTGAATAACGATTCGACGATAAGTCGAAGATGAAGACGGTGGTTGAAGACCACAAGTCTTCACATCGTTTGAGTGATTACTGATGATCTTGATTGGGCTGTACACCCAATAAGATGGAAGTAGTTGGTGATCGTACAGACGTACTTAGAGATCGATAGATATGCGAAGAAAGTGCCTCCGGTTTCGTTCAGACCCAGAACGGACGTGTAAATGGATTGTGTGTATGACATTGGATTTTATTATGTGTTGATTGATTTCTATTAAATATATATCTGTTTGGCGGCGGAGAATTTATTCTCTTGCTTAACTCCCTTTTCTGAGACGTACGAGCTCAGAGGTTATATATCGATAGATATCAGTCGCATAGCATGAATTGCCTGTGTGGCACGCCTAAGTGGCAATTGATCAAGGCTTCTGTTGAAAAGCAAAGTCTTGTGGTTGATGATCAAAGCACGGCCTTTGTGGCGCAGCTTTGTGTATAACGTGAATTCGCGAGCCTCACACCTCGGTATGAGTTAAAAACGGGATAAGGACTGCAGGGAGAGCACGACGTTTCTTTCTAGCTTTGGTGGTGTCAGTGACTTACCAGCCCTGACATTTATATACTTTTCACCTATGTAGTTGTTGGATGTGAGGCGCCTCGATTTTAGGTCTGTAAGGACCGGGAAATGTGTGTTTAGGAATTGCCAATCCTCAAACGTAAGAGAGGACCGACCCTGAAGATCCAAGGGTTGCCCAGAGTGTGTAGTCCTAGGACATTTGCTAGAGTGTTTCGAATTGGAGAGGAGCTTGCCCCTTGCCTCGATTCATGACGGAAATCCAATTTCCAATACTTGATATTGTGGTTTTAATTGTAGAACTAGTATGGCGACATGATATATTGTACCCATGCCGTCTATGATTGATATTTATGATTGAAATTGTTTTGACACTATACACTTATAATAGTATCAAATGATTTGTTTTTAAACGTACCAAGCATGTTTGGCTATTATAAGGGAAAACCCTATCCTCCGTCTTGGGTTGCATTGTGTGATGGGACCTGGGTCTTATAATAGCTTCATTTTTCGAAAAAGCATTGCGTTGTCTTTTCTATGCACTTGTATTCTTGGGAGGAAACTCGTTCCGTGTTATACGGCGTGGTCCCTTGAATTACTCTCTTTTAAAGTAAAGTTTTAAATAACTGTTTTAGTTCTCACACCAGTCACATGACTGACCTGGGGTTTATTGTTTTAACCTAAACTCTGGGTGCCTTTATTTTCGACACGGGCAGCTAGTAGTTTTGGTTTTGCAGATTTATATTCACAGGATCCTGATTTACAGCTGGAACGATGCTCGAAAAGCTCTGTATCCGTGTATTACTTTCAGTTGTGTTTTATATTGTTTTTCCGCTGCTATGTAACTTAATGTAATATCTGATATTTATCGAATGCAATTTATTCATTTATACTCTGTATATTCTTGTATTCTGATGGAATTGTTGTAAATAACAATGAAATGTTCTTCTGTTTGCGTTCTATTTTGTCGTGTTCTCAAGGTAATCCAGGCTTTCCTCACCGGGGAAGCTACGGGCTATCACAACATGAGATGCAAGCGCTACGCTAGATTGATATTTACTTGTTTTAGACACCATTATAATATCAGAATAATATTGGTGTCAAAATGTTTTGGGTTATCATAAGGTAAAAACCACCCATGTTTTTGTGTGGATCGGTCTTACGATTGTCTTTTCTTTCGAAAAGAAATTTTTAAAAGTTAAACCAAGTGTTTGGAGTTTACTCACGCCAGTCCCATGACTGACCCAGAGAATTTTTTTTTTACTTTAAACTCTTGGGTGCCTAAATTTGTATGGGCAGTCAAGTAGTTCAGGTATTTACAGATATATTTGGAGGAGCTTAGAGCAGGAGGCTTCAGCGTTAGTTATCTAGTATTATTTTCTACTGTGTTGTATTGTACTTTGAAAATGGTATGTATACGTATGTACAGTAAAAATTTTGTATCCCACAAAGTTGTTTTATATATTATATTTTATTCCGCTGCGATGTGAAATTCTGTGTTGTTATTTCTGTTCTTCTATTCTAATATTTCTTTTTTTCTATTTCTCACCCTCTAACTTCTTTCTATTAATGATCCGGTAACTTCTGGTGTTTGGTTAGTCGATATGGTATTTATATCGATAATCAGGATCAGGAAAATGATGGTTCGTTACTAAATCTGATTTTAAAACCAGAATTGGAATTAAAACCCTGGAAATTTGAAAAATGTTTGTAAATAAATCAGGGTTAAACATATGTGAATTTTAAAATCCTGGGAGATTTTAAATTGTTCTACAAGCAATTATGAATATATAGAACAGGAAATGGGGAAATGAATAAATTAATGATCTGGAATGTTCGGTACCTGAATAATTGACATTGGTTTTATGTTGATTTTCTAGGTTGAAAATCCCAGTTCGTTACACGAAATTTTCAAATTTCAAGTCTATTTTATTTAATTTCAATATTCATTCCTATTAAATTTCATACTTAACCATGTTAAGTTCTAATTTCAAATTATTAATTCAATTTGAATATCAATCAAGCCAATCAACAAGTAACACAATATCTCGATAATTTAACAAAATTATTTCTCTTCAATACAAAAATATAATTTAGGTAAAATTATTTCATTTACCCTTTATACAAAACTATATCGTATTAATTATCAGTTCAATGCTTCTAAACACTTGAATCGATCAACTAACACCATACAAAACATTTGTATCTGAAATCTACAATTACGCTCTCTCATATATATACACTCAACTCAATCTAGGGTATTGCTAGCCCTATCTCTATTGAGTTGCGCCAAAGAGCCAAGGTTATTACTAAACCAATAGCTCTGATACCACTTCAAATATAATTGAATGGAATCAATCGAATATTAGTCAATTAAAAATTAAAACATGTTAAATCCTATTGGATGTTAAGTTTGAATTAAATAAATAAAATAGAGATTTGGAAATCATATTAATATTAACGAAATGGAAATCGATCTGATCTAAATCGATTGATATTAAACCCTAGTGAATACAATACGTAAATATTATTTTTTTCGCTGCGATGTGAGAATCTGTGTTGTGTTGGTTTTTCTTCTTCTATTCTCATATTTCTTTCTTTCTTATCTCACCCTCTAATTTCTTTCTAATGATGTTCCTGTGTTTCTGATGCTTGAATGTTCGACATGGTATTTTTATCTTGATTTTCGAGGTCGAAAATCCTCGGGCCATTGCTGTGGTTATTTAAAAATCTAAATTCAGTTATAAAATAAATTTCATAACTTTATTTTTATTGATTTACCTGACAGTAAATCACTATTTCAAAGCGATTGATTTATATGCCAACTGCTGCCAATTACTCAACCAATACTGCCCATTGGTTAAAACAAAACAATTCATTGAATTTCAGGATGATGGCCACAATCAAATCAATTATCCAAACACATGGGTTTAAACAGTTCATAATGATAATATGAAAATAAATAACATCTAATATATTTCCTGAAATACATTAGATGTTATTTATTTTCATATTATCATTATGAACTTTTGAAACCCATATGTTTGGATGATTGATTTGATTGTGGCCATCATCCTGAAATTCAATGAATTGTTTTGTTTTAACCAATGGACAGTATTTGTAACGACCCGGATTTTCGGCGGCTTTGGTTATCGACGTAAGCCCGACGTCGATAACCAAAACATCGAAAAATCCCGGTTGTTAATGAAAGAAATTAGAGGGTGAGGAAAGATAAGATAGAAACTTAGAATAGAAGAAGAAGAAGAACACAACATCAGAGTAACACGAACCTCACAGCGTAACGAATAACATATAATAGATAACATAACTTTGAAATATAACAGTTATGTATACAATAGCACTTATCAGAGTACACCACTTACAACAACAGCGGAAATAATAATAGCTATAGAATCCTGAAGCCTCCTGCTCCAAGCTCTCCAAGTGTATCTGTAAAATCCCGACTACTTGACTGCCCGTACAAATTAGGCACCCAAGAGTTTAGGGAAAACAACAAATAAACTCTGGGTCAGTCATGGGACTGGTGTGAGTAAAACAGTTTAAAACAGGTATATGAACAAGTAAACGATATCTCATAAGACCACGCCGCAGAACGGAACGGGTTTTTCCCTTATGAAAATCCAAACATTTTTGCAAAGCAATATCATTCTGATATTATAATAATGTCTAAGTACAAATAAATATCAGTCTAGTAGAAACGCTTGCATCTCACGTTCTACATATAGAGTATACAATCAAAACCGCAAGCACGTATTGGGTAATGGATTTCCAACTATGACAAGGTATGGAATCACCTTCCGATCAGTGTACTCTAGGAACGATACACTGGAGTTCAACAAGAACATCTTGCAACTCAGCCACACATGACCGACCACTCATTTCGCTTGAGTGTATCGAATGTAAATCACCAACGGTTGGGATCAGCAACCGTTCCCGTATATATATATGGGACAGCATTGATAGATTTAAGAAACAAATGAATATTCTCTAGATAGGTGATTATACACCCTACTTCGGTGCGACCGACTTAGCCATGCTGCCTGCCCGATTTCTGTCATTTACCGGATGATGAGGCTAGAAGCTACGCTTTATCATCACATCAGATTCACTTCGAATGCCACATTGTCAGATCCATCAGAATCACTAATTGACATCTACAACCATACATTATGTGTCAGCTAAAAGAAGTTTCCTTCTCCGCTTCCACTCTTGGTATAGTTGAAGAAATCAATGTACGTGACCGTCTGGAAATACTATGTCAGACATCCATCTTCATTCACTTAGAAATGTCACATCGTCATACCCGCCAAATCACAAATTGACTTATCCAAAAATAACACGGGTATACAGCTAAGAGAAACGAATTCCTCCGCCACCAAACGTGAATACGTTTGAACAGATCAACTTACGCGATCCATTGGATATATTCTGTCAGACCTTCGTCCATACAAGTTGTCCTGGGACTGGACAAACCGAAGGCACTATTCTGTAAACAGGATAGCCCTTGCATTTTACTCCGTCTTCAATTATCTTTGGCATATATGATTCGCGACGCTTATGCCAATACAGAGTGGTTCTATGGATAATAATCCAACCGGTCTCTCCATATTAACAACGTTAAAATGGTCAAAACTTCGATAGTCTGTGAGTTAACTATCAAAGAAAAACATGTGTGCAAACTACGATATTATTTCCAGATGGAGATTATATCGAACAAACATCATTTAACATTTATCTCTTTAGTTCATTTATTTACTTATCTCCTGTTTCCCTATATTCTAAATTCTTATTTTCTTTTATCAGAAAACATTTCTGATTCTCATTTGGAAAACATTTCCAAAACTCCATTACGATCAAACCTTACCATTTCTTAGTTAAGAAGGAAGTCACTCAAGTTGGGGTATAATTACCTCTCAGACCTTAACTGAACAACGTTATAACTTCGAAATGGTCAAAGTTATCTTTTAACCTTTAACAACTTCTTTACGCCTTTCTCGGATCCAATTTTACTAATCCACTTCTATATTTAAAACATTGGTTATAACGATAACGTTATAATCCCTCCTTTCGAATTATCTAACTTAAATTATAACTTCTATTCTTATTAGTGAATAATTAACCTAACACTTATTTATTTATAAATAAATCTCTATTTTAGACACTGGGAAGTATAAGTACTTTCCCGAATTCGATATAAATCGAATTTGCCGATTAACTCTCTTCGAGAAATCTCTATTTGATTAACTCTTCTTCGAATAACCTATATTCGATTAACTCCTTCTCGAATAAACGATATTCGATAATCTCTCTTCGAATAACTAATATTCGATAACTCTTCCTTTTCAAATATCTCATATTTGAAAATCTCACTTCGATTAAACTATAATCGATAACTCCCTTCGATGAAACTAACATCGATAACTCCTTTCGATGAAACTAACATCGATAACTCCTTTCGATGAAACTAACATCGATTAATTCCTTTCGATGAAACTAACATCGATTAATTCCTTTCGATGAAACTAACATCGATTAATTTAACTCGACGAACTGAACTTATTTACTTTACTCGATCATCTTGACTTGATAACTTAACTTGCTAACTTAACTCGATTATCTTAACTTGATTATCTTAACTTGATTACTCATATCGAATAACTAATATTCGATTTAACTCCATTTAACTCTATTCGAATAACTACTATTCGATTAACTCTATTCAACTCTATTCGAATAAACTATATTCGACTAACTCTATTTAACTCCATTCGAACAACTATTATTCGACAACTCTATTTAACTCCATTCGCTTGACTCTAGATCGCAGCGATCACAATGGTTACGCCTGATTCCCTCAGGAAACATCCGACCGCCTTAGGCTATCTGCAGCCCTGCGAATTACGCTAGCAGTCATACAAGATGGCAACTTACCCTGAATACTACGTTTGACTAACTCTGTCTCAAATAACTATATTTGATTAATTCTAGTTCGTGTTAACTCTAATCGATTAACTCTAACTAATTAACTCCAACTGGTTAATTCTAACTGATTAACTCTAACTGGTTAACTCTAACTGATTAACTCTAACTGATTAACTCTAACTGGTTAACTCTATTTGGCTAACTCGACAAACTAACCCCTTTCGAATAACATATTCGATTAACTAACTTCGAATACCATATTCGATTTCTCCTTTCGAATGTCTATACTCGATTAACTACTTCGAATACCATATTCGATTTCTCTTTTCGAATGTCTATATTCGATTAACTAACTTCGAATACCATATTCGATTTCTCCTTTCGAATGTCTATATTCGATTAACTAACTTCACTTTATAAAGATTTCCTTTTTAACAACGTTTTATTCATTGGAAAAGATTTACTTTTAAATAACGGTTCTACCCTTTAAAAATGATTTCCCTTTTTAAAATGTTTCCTTTTTATCTCTATTTATTTTCTAAATAAAGTCTCCTTTATAATTCTATTTATTTCCTAAATAAATAATCCATTTATAATATCTAATTTATTTACAAATTAAATAATCCATTTAAATTCCTTATTTATTTATCTTAAATAAATAATTCATCATCTAATCTTATTTATTTAACAAATAAATATCTCCTTTAATCTCTTTATTTATTCCCTAAATAAATAATTCCTTTATATGTACTTCAAATATATTTCCTTTCAAATGTATCTCCTTTATATTTCATTTCAAATATAACCCCTTTATATTTCCTTTCCACATTTATTCTTTAAAATATTCTACCTCCTTAAATTTCTGGGAAAATTCGCCATAACCTCCTTTGTAACGGGAGCATCGGGAAAATCCCCAAACTCGCCACACAGGCCTTTCCATTCAAAAAGAAATGTTTTGAATTTATTTCCTTTTCAAATATCTCCTATTTATAAATATCCCAATTTATAAATATTCCTTATTTATAAATATTCCAATTTATAAATATTCTATTTTTCAATATCACTTTGAAAAATCTCCTTTATCTACATTCCGGTATGTTATGGTATTCAATCATATCAAATCACGATGTCTAATCTCGTCCATACACACAGAATCAACAACAGGTTATAATTCACATCATATATTAAAATATATGAAAAACAATAAAATAACTGTTGAGGAATCCAGTCGGATTCCTCCCACCTGTTTCCCTGCATTCACAGATGTTACACAATATGATTATCATCACTTTCAGTTCAATATAAATTATTCTGATAGCAGAATCAATATATAAATATTTAATGGTTTATATATATATATATATAATTTTCACTAACTGACTAGCAGTTCAATCAACCAACCAACACACAAAAATCAACAGATGATTAACAGTTCTAAAAATACATTATAAAAATATAACTGTTCAGAGTTGGTGAGTTTTACTCACTTTGGCAGTTCATCGTTAAAGAACGATAAACTGTTTGTTTGATTTGAATCAAACAATTTATTTCATTGTAAATTCATACGAGCTCCATTCCACTTCAATCCAGTTCCATCGTGAAGCTCCTGTCCGTACGATCCCAACGGATCCGACGGTTTGAAATTCTGATATCGTATGGCCAAGATATAGTGTTAACAAGTTCATATACAAACAAATTGAAATAAACTTAAATTAATTTCTTTAACGGGCTTTACCCATTATCTCCGGCCCACTAACATTCAACGTGAAAACCCCCAAGCCCATTCTCCCTAACTCCTTCTTCCACAATTAAAAACCGATCCCTAGAAACAGATATTCACGCAACTCCATCCTTTTCGTTCTTCCTCCTTGAACCTCAAATCCAAAGACCAAAATCACCAAACAACTCCTCATCACCAACTCCACAACTTCCACCCCGCTAGGATGAACTCGCACCACCAGTATCCCGCGTCTCCCGGTCCTCGTCGTGACCGTTTACAGTTCAGGGATTGACAAAAAAATCCAACAGAAATCCACCAAATCATCACTCAAGGTGCGGTTTCACCTTCTGAACCCGAAAACCAACCTCAAAGTTCAAACTAACAATCGAAACAGCCCAAATCGTAAACCCTAGGTTTACTGTTGTTTGCGTCGAGCTTCAGAACGGGAACCGAGTTCCACGTTTTCTACACCAGAACGAAGAGCGCTTGATTATCAATTCGAATATATACGTATTCGGATTTATAGATTTTTCTTTCATTTGTTTGAGAATTTTGAAGATGATTGTCTTACTGAAAACATCAGAACGACGGCGCATTTTTATTTCATTGACTAGAGAAGTGATTTTAGGTCTTAGGAATTGGGATTTGGGGGTACTTATAGGGAGAGTAGATATTTTAGATATTTCCCCTTTTATTATTTTATTGATTTCTATTATAACGCTGCCAGTATTCACCTTCTAAAAATCCGTGTGCTCACACACGATACCTAAAAATCACGAAACTGAACATGCAGCTACAGTTCGACATTTCAGTCCCAACGAAACTGGTTTCGTCGAATTCCGACTCCGTATGCTCCAACAGTGTATTTTTAACCGTCGAAATATTGACTATTTTACACTCTAAAAATCCGTACGGCCACACAGTGACTCTAAAAATCACGGAACTAGAAATCTAACAACTATTTGATATTGCGGATCCAACGAAACTAGTTTCGTCGAATTCCGACTTCGTTTGCAAAAGTGGCTATTTTTAAAGCTCTATATAGCCTATTTAAATATATAAATTTATTTAAATATAATTAAATTAAATATTTAAAATTAAATATTATCGTCTATATTCATTGAGGAATATCATACAGCTCCAGGGTAATTATATACTCGCCATTCCGAGTCATATTGATTCGATATTCAATTTACATTGAAAAATCCTTTTATAACGTATATAAAGCGTTACGAATTATAAAGAAATTTCACAGCGACTTTTCTGAAATTTGATTTGGACATAACTCAAAATCTACACGATGAAATCCCGATTTTTCTCTTCCACTAGAAAGATATACTCCACCAGCTCCACACGTTTCTTGTTTTACAGAAATCCGGCTTAAAACGAATCTTGTATATTCAGTTGAAGTTCAAATTGCCAAATAGCGAACTGCAGCGCCATTTCGAGCTCGTTTATAAATATATTATAAACTATACATTCAAACTGTCGTCGATTGAATATATTCGTCAATATAATTCAACTCTAAGCTGAATTACATCTTAGGGATGACCCAGTTCACATAATATTGTGATTTCCAATATTTCCGATTATTTCTGAATTAAATATATTATTTAATTATTTAATTTAATTAAATATTCCTTATTATTTAATTATCGACCATTTAATTCCTTAAATCACCATTTATATAATTAAATAAATTAATTATATACCCCGGGAAATGCGGGTCATTACATTCTTCCCCACTTAAAATAATTTCGTCCTCGAAATTGCTAAGTTAGGGACGACCCTATTTAT
This sequence comes from Allium sativum, assembly GCA_030737875.1. Classification (NCBI taxonomy): domain Eukaryota; kingdom Viridiplantae; phylum Streptophyta; class Magnoliopsida; order Asparagales; family Amaryllidaceae; genus Allium; species Allium sativum. The sequence goes on from CM060910.1 coordinate 834,463,028, forward strand.
TGGAATTCCTAAGATTTGTTTACTCCTTATTTCTGATTTCAACTGAACCAATTAATATCGACAAAAATATTTATTCATTCCGACTAACTAAAATTTTCAAAAATTCTGAAAATTTTTCTAACACTTTAAACTTTCGAAAAATTTCGCCAGCACCTCCTTTGTACTGGTCAATAGCTCAAACTCCAACTCACCTCTCTGGGCCATCTCCAACCCAAAAAAAAATCAAACAGCCAAGCGGCTTGCCAATTTGGCTCATAAATTCCAAACTCATAAAAATATAAACTTGTACCTTTTGGTTGGGCATATCATTATATCCATACCATCTGTTATCAACTCGGCATATACAAATGCCATCCCAATCAACTCCAACCAAGTTATTCTTAACACAACCATTCGCTTATTCAAGCCGAATTTAATTTCAAATTCGAGTTTCAAATTCCAAACTCTTAACTTATCATTTCAAATCCAAATCCAGATTATCCGCTAATCAATTCCATTTTCATTTAACTTAGTCAAGGTGAAATTCTAATTTATTGTTCACTTTCACCATTTAAATCCATTTAACTTCATACGTTAAATTCAAATTTCAAATTTCAAATTCCTGGGTTTATTTCAAATCAATTTGAAATCCTAATACATATTCAAAACATTTGAATTTCTAAACACTTTGTTTTCTCAAAACAATCCAAATCAGAATCTTTGGTAGTAATCCACCACTTAGAACTCGAAAATCACACCGATGATACTGCGCAGTCATCATCGGAATTATTTTCCAGCGACCCAAGTGATTTCCATACTATATCATTTTTAAAACCATTACTAAATACTTCCATTTTGAAAACATTCAAAATCTCCCAGGAACTTAAAATTTCCTTATTTTAATTCCAAATCTGATTTAAATTCATATTTAATTCATCTTATTTCATATACTTTACTTATATGAATTCTGATTGGTTACATATAATCTTTTCACATTGTTATAATCTTACTCGATTATAATAACAACCAATATATCTCATATATTATAAATCCAATATATATCAAATATACTTTGGGTAAAATTATTTCGTTTACCCTCTTTTCAAAACATACGATGACGGTTCATTGTATTCAAGTGTTTATTTACTCCTACCGATACAGTGGATCAAACTGATCGACCAGAACTCATAAACAACTCAGCCAATGAATCTTCACAATATAAAACCATTTTTATATCAAATACAAATACGCACTCGTATATATACACTCAAACTCAATCTAGGGTGTTACTAACCCTATCTCTACCGAGTCACGCCACAGAGCCAAGGTAATTCTTAACTTAAGCTCTGATACCAACTGTAGCGACCCGAAAATCCGGGGAAATTTGAGCTGACTAAATAACACAAGTCCAACCCAAATCGCACTGGAAATTCAAGAAACTAATAGAAAGAAGACAGAGGGTGAGAATAGATAAGATAGAAACTTAGAATAGAAGAAGAAGAAGAACACAACATCAGAGTAACACGAACCTCACAGCGTAACGAATAACATATAATAGATAACATAACTTTGAAATATAACAGTTATGTATACAATAGCACTTATCAGAGTACACCACTTACAACAACAGCGGAAATAATAATAGCTATAGAATCCTGAAGCCTCCTGCTCCAAGCTCTCCAAGTGTATCTGTAAAATCCCGACTACTTGACTGCCCGTACAAATTAGGCACCCAAGAGTTTAGGGAAAACAACAAATAAACTCTGGGTCAGTCATGGGACTGGTGTGAGTAAAACAGTTTAAAACAGGTATATGAACAAGTAAACGATATCTCATAAGACCACGCCGCAGAACGGAACGGGTTTTTCCCTTATGAAAATCCAAACATTTTTGCAAAGCAATATCATTCTGATATTATAATAATGTCTAAGTACAAATAAATATCAGTCTAGTAGAAACGCTTGCATCTCACGTTCTACATATAGAGTATACAATCAAAACCGCAAGCACGTATTGGGTAATGGATTTCCAACTATGACAAGGTATGGAATCACCTTCCGATCAGTGTACTCTAGGAACGATACACTGGAGTTCAACAAGAACATCTTGCAACTCAGCCACACATGACCGACCACTCATTTCGCTTGAGTGTATCGAATGTAAATCACCAACGGTTGGGATCAGCAACCGTTCCCGTATATATATATGGGACAGCATTGATAGATTTAAGAAACAAATGAATATTCTCTAGATAGGTGATTATACACCCTACTTCGGTGCGACCGACTTAGCCATGCTGCCTGCCCGATTTCTGTCATTTACCGGATGATGAGGCTAGAAGCTACGCTTTATCATCACATCAGATTCACTTCGAATGCCACATTGTCAGATCCATCAGAATCACTAATTGACATCTACAACCATACATTATGTGTCAGCTAAAAGAAGTTTCCTTCTCCGCTTCCACTCTTGGTATAGTTGAAGAAATCAATGTACGTGACCGTCTGGAAATACTATGTCAGACATCCATCTTCATTCACTTAGAAATGTCACATCGTCATACCCGCCAAATCACAAATTGACTTATCCAAAAATAACACGGGTATACAGCTAAGAGAAACGAATTCCTCCGCCACCAAACGTGAATACGTTTGAACAGATCAACTTACGCGATCCATTGGATATATTCTGTCAGACCTTCGTCCATACAAGTTGTCCTGGGACTGGACAAACCGAAGGCACTATTCTGTAAACAGGATAGCCCTTGCATTTTACTCCGTCTTCAATTATCTTTGGCATATATGATTCGCGACGCTTATGCCAATACAGAGTGGTTCTATGGATAATAATCCAACCGGTCTCTCCATATTAACAACGTTAAAATGGTCAAAACTTCGATAGTCTGTGAGTTAACTATCAAAGAAAAACATGTGTGCAAACTACGATATTATTTCCAGATGGAGATTATATCGAACAAACATCATTTAACATTTATCTCTTTAGTTCATTTATTTACTTATCTCCTGTTTCCCTATATTCTAAATTCTTATTTTCTTTTATCAGAAAACATTTCTGATTCTCATTTGGAAAACATTTCCAAAACTCCATTACGATCAAACCTTACCATTTCTTAGTTAAGAAGGAAGTCACTCAAGTTGGGGTATAATTACCTCTCAGACCTTAACTGAACAACGTTATAACTTCGAAATGGTCAAAGTTATCTTTTAACCTTTAACAACTTCTTTACGCCTTTCTCGGATCCAATTTTACTAATCCACTTCTATATTTAAAACATTGGTTATAACGATAACGTTATAATCCCTCCTTTCGAATTATCTAACTTAAATTATAACTTCTATTCTTATTAGTGAATAATTAACCTAACACTTATTTATTTATAAATAAATAAATCTCTATTTTAGACACTGGGAAGTATAAGTACTTTCCGGAATTCGATATAAATCGAATTTGCCGATTAACTCTCTTCGAGAAATCTCTATTTGATTAACTCTTCTTCGAATAACCTATATTCGATTAACTCCTTCTCGAATAAACGATATTCGATAATCTCTCTTCGAATAACTAATATTCGATAACTCTTCCTTTTCAAATATCTCATATTTGAAAATCTCACTTCGATTAAACTATAATCGATAACTCCCTTCGATGAAACTAACATCGATAACTCCTTTCGATGAAACTAACATCGATAACTCCTTTCGATGAAACTAACATCGATTAATTCCTTTCGATGAAACTAACATCGATTAATTCCTTTCGATGAAACTAACATCGATTAATTTAACTCGACGAACTGAACTTATTTACTTTACTCGATCATCTTGACTTGATAACTTAACTTGCTAACTTAACTCGATTATCTTAACTTGATTATCTTAACTTGATTACTCATATCGAATAACAAATATTCGATTTAACTCCATTTAACTCTATTCGAATAACTACTATTCGATTAACTCTATTCAACTCTATTCGAATAAACTATATTCGACTAACTCTATTTAACTCCATTCGAACAACTATTATTCGACAACTCTATTTAACTCCATTCGCTTGACTCTAGATCGCAGCGATCACAATGGTTACGCCTGATTCCCTCAGGAAACATCCGACCGCCTTAGGCTATCTGCAGCCCTGCGAATTACGCTAGCAGTCATACAAGATGGCAACTTACCCTGAATACTACGTTTGACTAACTCTGTCTCAAATAACTATATTTGATTAATTCTAGTTCGTGTTAACTCTAATCGATTAACTCTAACTAATTAACTCCAACTGGTTAATTCTAACTGATTAACTCTAACTGGTTAACTCTAACTGATTAACTCTAACTGGTTAACTCTATTTGGCTAACTCGACAAACTAACCCCTTTCGAATAACATATTCGATTAACTAACTTCGAATACCATATTCGATTTCTCCTTTCGAATGTCTATACTCGATTAACTACTTCGAATACCATATTCGATTTCTCTTTTCGAATGTCTATATTCGATTAACTAACTTCGAATACCATATTCGATTTCTCCTTTCGAATGTCTATATTCGATTAACTAACTTCACTTTATAAAGATTTCCTTTTTAACAACGTTTTATTCATTGGAAAAGATTTACTTTTAAATAACGGTTCTACCCTTTAAAAATGATTTCCCTTTTTAAAATGTTTCCTTTTTATCTCTATTTATTTTCTAAATAAAGTCTCCTTTATAATTCTATTTATTTCCTAAATAAATAATCCATTTATAATATCTAATTTATTTACAAATTAAATAATCCATTTAAATTCCTTATTTATTTATCTTAAATAAATAATTCATCATCTAATCTTATTTATTTAACAAATAAATATCTCCTTTAATCTCTTTATTTATTCCCTAAATAAATAATTCCTTTATATGTACTTCAAATATATTTCCTTTCAAATGTATCTCCTTTATATTTCATTTCAAATATAACCCCTTTATATTTCCTTTCCACATTTATTCTTTAAAATATTCTAACTCCTTAAATTTCTGGGAAAATTCGCCATAACCTCCTTTGTAACGGGAGCATCGGGAAAATCCCCAAACTCGCCACACAGGCCTTTCCATTCAAAAAGAAATGTTTTGAATTTATTTCCTTTTCGAATATCTCCTATTTATAAATATCCCAATTTATAAATATTCCTTATTTATAAATATTCCACTTTATAAATATTCTATTTTTCAATATCACTTTGAAAAATCTCCTTTATCTACATTCCGGTATGTTATGGTATTCAATCATATCAAATCACGATGTCTAATCTCGTCCATACACACAGAATCAACAACAGGTTATAATTCACATCATATATTAAAATATATGAAAAACAATAAAATAACTGTTGAGGAATCCAGTCGGATTCCTCCCACCTGTTTCCCTGCATTCACAGATGTTACACAATATGATTATCATCACTTTCAGTTCAATATAAATTATTCTGATAGCAGAATCAATATATAAATATTTAATGGTTTATATATATATATATATAATTTTCACTAACTGACTAGCAGTTCAATCAACCAACCAACACACAAAAATCAACAGATGATTAACAGTTCTAAAAATACATTATAAAAATATAACTGTTCAGAGTTGGTGAGTTTTACTCACTTTGGCAGTTCATCGTTAAAGAACGATAAACTGTTTGTTTGATTTGAATCAAACAATTTATTTCATTGTAAATTCATACGAGCTCCATTCCACTTCAATCCAGTTCCATCGTGAAGCTCCTGTCCGTACGATCCCAACGGATCCGACGGTTTGAAATTCTGATATCGTATGGCCAAGATATAGTGTTAACAAGTTCATATACAAACAAATTGAAATAAACTTAAATTAATTTCTTTAACGGGCTTTACCCATTATCTCCGGCCCACTAACATTCAACGTGAAAACCCCCAAGCCCATTCTCCCTAACTCCTTCTTCCACAATTAAAAACCGATCCCTAGAAACAGATATTCACGCAACTCCATCCTTTTCGTTCTTCCTCCTTGAACCTCAAATCCAAAGACCAAAATCACCAAACAACTCCTCATCACCAACTCCACAACTTCCACCCCGCTAGGATGAACTCGCACCACCAGTATCCCGCGTCTCCCGGTCCTCGTCGTGACCGTTTACAGTTCAGGGATTGACAAAAAAATCCAACAGAAATCCACCAAATCATCACTCAAGGTGCGGTTTCACCTTCTGAACCCGAAAACCAACCTCAAAGTTCAAACTAACAATCGAAATAGCCCAAATCGTAAACCCTAGGTTTACTGTTGTTTGCGTCGAGCTTCAGAACGGGAACCGAGTTCCACGTTTTCTACACCAGAACGAAGAGCGCTTGATTATCAATTCGAATATATACGTATTCGGATTTATAGATTTTTCTTTCATTTGTTTGAGAATTTTGAAGATGATTGTCTTACTGAAAACATCAGAACGACGGCGCATTTTTATTTCATTGACTAGAGAAGTGATTTTAGGTCTTAGGAATTGGGATTTGGGGGTACTTATAGGGAGAGTAGATATTTTAGATATTTCCCCTTTTATTATTTTATTGATTTCTATTATAACGCTGCCAGTATTCACCTTCTAAAAATCCGTGTGCTCACACACGATACCTAAAAATCACGAAACTGAACATGCAGCTACAGTTCGACATTTCAGTCCCAACGAAACTGGTTTCGTCGAATTCCGACTCCGTATGCTCCAACAGTGTATTTTTAACCGTCGAAATATTGACTATTTTACACTCTAAAAATCCGTACGGCCACACAGTGACTCTAAAAATCACGGAACTAGAAATCTAACAACTATTTGATATTGCGGATCCAACAAAACTAGTTTCGTCGAATTCCGACTTCGTTTGCAAAAGTGGCTATTTTTAAAGCTCTATATAGCCTATTTAAATATATAAATATATTTAAATATAATTAAATTAAATATTTAAAATTAAATATTATCGTCTATATTCATTGAGGAATATCATACAGCTCCAGGGTAATTATATACTCGCCATTCCGAGTCATATTGATTCGATATTCAATTTACATTGAAAAATCCTTTTATAACGTATATAAAGCGTTACGAATTATAAAGAAATTTCACAGCGACTTTTCTGAAATTTGATTTGGACATAACTCAAAATCTACACGATGAAATCCCGATTTTTCTCTTCCACTAGAAAGATATACTCCACCAGCTCCACACGTTTCTTGTTTCACAGAAATCCGGCTTAAAACGAATCTTGTATATTCAGTTGAAGTTCAAATTGCCAAATAGCGAACTGCAGCGCCATTTCGAGCTCGTTTATAAATATATTATAAACTATACATTCAAACTGTCGTCGATTGAATATATTCGTCAATATAATTCAACTCTAAGCTGAATTACATCTTAGGGATGACCCAGTTCACATAATATTGTGATTTCCAATATTTCCGATTATTTCTGAATTAAATATATTATTTAATTATTTAATTTAATTAAATATTCCTTATTATTTAATTATCGACCATTTAATTCCTTAAATCACCATTTATATAATTAAATAAATTAATTATATACCCCGGGAAATGCGGGTCATTACAGTATTGGTTGAGTAATTGGCGGTAGTTGGCCTATAAATCAATCGTTTTGAAATAGTGATTTACCGTCAGGTAAATCATCAATCATCATTTATCTCTTACATTCATTTATTATTGATTTATTCATTTTCCATTTCATGATGCAGTATATTTGTAAATTCTTATTTTTTACATTTAGAAAAGTGAATATTAGGCTCACATCCCTATTTTCAAACTTAATACACCTCACATCCAGTCATTGTTTTATATTCACTTCCACCCCCTGTTTTTGCTGCCGCCTCCACCTTTTCATGTACTTCCGCCTTCCCTCTTTATATGCTATGCATTTTTCATTTTCTGGCAAAAAAAAAAGCGGCTATGATTAAAAAAAATCTAAAATCTTGAAATAATCCAAGAAGTCCACGTGAAGAAAAAAAATTATTGCATATACGTATGCAACTATTGCTATAAGTTGCATACATATATACAACTATTTGAATATACTTACACGTAGACAGACTGTAACGACCCGGATTTCGCCCGACCCCAATCGATCGAAAGATCGATCAAGACCGTTCAAACTCTGCATATGTTAACTTTGGGCATACAACACATCAGAACAACAACACAGACTTTAATAACATCAATAATAAATGTTACATCAGAGTACAGAATATCAGAGTACATCGATAAATAATACAACGGAAGATAAATTACAATAGATTAATACATTGCAGCGGAACTAATCTCAGCGGAAGGCCATCAATATTCTGGACCCTGCTTCAGACTTCAACCCAGGATCCTTCTTAAAATATATCTGCAAAAAGCTACTCGACTGCCCGTGTGGAAAGAGGGCACCCGAGTTTGCAAAGTGAAACAAACTACAGGTCAGTCGTGGGACTGGTGTGAGAATTCTTAACTTAACTTATCTAATAATAAGGATAATCACAGGACCACGCCGCTAACGTGGAACGGGTTTACTCCATTTGATTGCCAGTGCATAAATAAAGTAAATCGTCAAATAACGTTATGATTTTTAGAAAAATGAAACCATTATAAGACCCAGGTCCCATCACACAATGCAACGCAAACCGGAGGATATGGTTTTACCTTATAATGGTCAAAAGATGCTTGATACGTAAAAACGATATTATTAGTGTGTATATATATTTAAAACATTTCAAATATAATATCAATCCTAGATGGCGTAGCTACCATCTACTATGTCTCCATACTAGTTATACAATCAAAACTGCAAAGGCATATTGGAAATTGGGTTTCCATCAGGAGTCAAGGCTAGGGAGGAGCTCCTGACCGATTCGAGACACTCTAGCAATGTCTCAGGATTTGGACGCTGGCGAACCCTTGGATCCAGCAGGGCCGGTCCACAAATACTTTAGTGGATTAGTTATGCATGAACACACGCTCCCCGATCTTATTGGACCTACAAATCAGCCGTGGGCGACCGATAAGAATAAACCGAGGCCTCGCAAAATTCCAACAACCACATAAGCAAATGTCAGCCAGTTTAAGCACCGACACCACTTCTAGCTAGAAAGAAACGTGTGCACTCCCTACGTTCCCTTCTCCCTTTTTAGACTTAACCGGTGTGTGAGGCTCGCGAAGTCACGATATACACAAAGCTATGCCTAAAGAGACTGTGCTTTGATCATCAACCTCAAGGCCTGCTTTTCAACAAAGCCTTGATTATTTGCATCTTAGCATGTCACATTGTCAGACCCTACCATATTATTGATCATCTACCAATATATATAACCTCTAAGCACATACGTCCTAGAGAAGGGTGATAAGTAAAGAATAAATTTTCACCACCAAACAGAAATATATAATCAGTAGCGTTCAACAAATACAGTAGAAATGAATACAATGTCAGACACGCAATCCATTTACAAGTCCGCTCTGGGTCTGAACGAAACAACGTGTCCTTCGATCTCCAAATGCGTTTGGACGATCATTACTAAATACCTTGCCTTGGAAGGCCAATCCTAATTCAAGATACTAATCATCATCATCCCAACGATGTGAAAACCTTTGGTCTTCAACCACCGTCTTCATCTTCGACTCTTGATCGTCGTGATGATTATTCAGAATGGGTTAAACCCGGTCTTTCTGAATAACTAGCGTATTTTGTGATTAGAAAGCAAATATTGGAAAATCACACATTATTCCACATTCCAACTTAGAATATTCTTTTTATAAGAAATTCATATTAGAAGATTCTCATTAATTTTATCAAAGATAAACTCTGAAAATAAAATCTTAAATCATCCTTAAAGATTTATTAAAATTCCAGTTTCGATTTGATATCAAAAATCATTATTACAAGATCATTTATTTTATGGAATAAATCTTGTCTTAAACAGGTTAAAAACTAGTGTCCTTTAAACACAGTTCACAATAAACCCACAAATCAATTTCCAAAATATGTAATTCCACAGAAATCAAATCAATACATAATCGATATAGATTTCTGTATCAGACTAATATATAAATGAAATAACGGCAAAGCCTCTTTAATTCCATATATAATATCGGTCTTCTTTTACAGAAGACTATTTCAATTATTACCAATCGTATTTCCACTTAATTCCAATTTAATACATTAAATTGGTAAACTTGATTTTTAGAAAATGCCTTTTTAAATCTATAAAATAGATTATAAATTCCAAATAACAATTTCAATGTAAATTGGATTAAAGGACAAATGTCGTTTAAAGCACCGTCCACGATAAATCCACTTCACATCTCAATTTATTTCATATCACAAAATATAATTGCAAATCCTAATAATCTTTAGAAAAACAAATTTTAAAATAATCATAAAAATATTCTTTATATAAAAGATTCTAAATGAGAAGTATACTTTGTATTGCAAATTTTTACCTTTTACAAATATTCTTTGTTTTAACATAGAGTTGATTAAAAATATTTTCTCTTTTATGAAAGTATATCCTTTATATAAAAAGAAAATTTCAAATGTAAAAATATTCTTATTTAAAAGAACACATGAGCCGAAATGCGACTCAAACATTTACCATATAATTTAGATTTCACACACATCATATATATGATAATAACAGTATAATCATCAAATCATCCATCTACATCCAAAGTGTAATTTCCACTGTGTAAGCGTTAAAATTAAATAATAACGCTCATCACAGTCTGTCGATCTAACGATCAACATACAACTAAATATTGGGATTAGTGTATGTAAATTTTCATCCCAACACCCGTGTCGGGTTTCAACCAACAAACAAATGATAAATTAATTTGTGCACTTGGGCGATGTGTGAAAATTATCGTCCCAATCACATAAACAAGTCGGGTAACTTGTGAATGGAAGTGTAATACACAATATATAATGATGAAAAGAAAATATCTCTATTGCAATGAATGAATAAGCATAATAACTTCGTCTCTATCGACAATTTCTATTTTGCTAGTTTAAACTCAAGCAAAAATGGTTATATTGTTTGGCAATTCTAATGAGACAAAAATGATAGTTTTTGATTCAACTAACCTATCTTGACAAGTATATATCTTGCCAAACATATGATATATATATATATATACCTGTATATAAATTGCTTCAACTAATTCATTTTGACAAAAATGAATATTTTTGACAAAATGTCTATTTTAGTTTAACTAGTATAAATTGACTAAAATGAATAATTGTTTTTAACTAATGTAAATTAACAAAAATGAATAATTGTTTCAACAAATGTAAATTGATAAAAGTGAATAGTTGGTTTTAACTAATGTGAATTGACAAAAGTGAATATTTTGTTATTAACTAGTATAAATTGACAAAGGTGTTTATTTCATTTTAACTAATCAATTTGACAAAATGACTCTTCTTATTTCATTTAAAATTACAATAAGAATGCAACTTTAAAGTTTATTCTTTCTATTGTCCTCTAAATGACAATAAAAGGAAATATTCATTCTTACCATTTTTACTACAACTAAAATGTAGTTTTTAAATTCTATCATTTATTTATCTCTGAAAATGTGAATAAAAGGGGTAACTCTTAATTTTGAAAGATTCATGTTTTGTTTGCATTAAATAATGCAAATAAAAATACAACTTTAAAACGATGTTTTATTCATATCAAAAATGCAAATTCACAAATGTAACTTATATTTTGATGTTTGGTTTGCATGTAGGAATGCAAATGAAAATGAAACTTTTATTTTAATGTTTTATTTGCAACAATGAAAGCAAATACATAAATAGATAAATGTAACTTTTATTTCTAGTTTGTTTGAAACAAGGAGTGCAAATAGAGAACAAATTCTATTTTTAATGTATATTTTCATTAGTGATTACAAATAAAAGAACAACTTTGTTTTCAATATGTATACGTGCATTTGTGAATGCAAATAAAAGAACAATTTTAATTTCAATGGGGATTTGCATTTGTGAATGCAAAGTAAATACAACTTCCATTTGTAAAGTTTATTTGCAGTAATAAATGCAAATAAAAGAACAAATTCATTTTTAAAGTTATTTCATTTCAAAGCATATCTTATTTCAAAATATATTTTATTTCAAAGTATATTATATTTCAAAGTATATTTGCATTTGTGAATGCAAATAAAAGAAACCACATTTATTTCCAAGGTATATTTGCATTTGTGAATGCAAACAAAAGAACAGTTTTGTTTTCAAAGTATATTTTTAACAAATTCTATTAAATGTATAAAAATATGTATATTTGTATTGGTGAATGTAGACAAAAAGGATATACTTTAGTTTCGTTGAATATTTGCATTGATAAATGCAAATAAAAGAATAAACCTTAATTTCAATGCATATTTGCATTGATAAATGCAAATAAAGGAATAAACTTTATTTTTAATATATGTATTTGCATTGGTGAGTGCAAATGAAAGAATAATTTGTTTCAATATATATTTGCATTGGTAAATGCAAATAAAGAACAATTTCTATTTACTATATATATTTGCATTGCTGAGGGTAAATAAAAGAATAAATTTTGTTTTTAAAGTTTATTAGCATTATTAAATTAAATAAAAGAATAAATTATATATCTAAAATATTTTTGCAAACAAAATGTAACTTCTGAAAATAATTCCTTATTTACATATAAAATGTAAACAAAGTTGCGATTTCCAAAACATGTATTTTTATTTACATAAAAATGTAAACAAAAAGGTGGTTTCCAAATATAACCTATAATTTACAAATACAATGTGAATAAAGTTTTATTTTATAAATATGTTTTTAATATCAACAATAAAATTTAATATCTTATTGTTATTCCAATTCTAGAACATCTTACGTTTAAATGTGACAGTAAAAAGAAGAATTTTTACTGTAACTCATAAATCGTGTTCCAAATGTAAACAAATAAAAATAGGTTTTAATTTGTTAGCCAAATTCTATTAATGGAAACAAATAAAATATATTCTATTTTTCGTTCATATTCTATTGTAAACAAACAAAAAAATAGTAATATTTTATTTGTCGTTCAAATCCTGTTCTAAAATAAACAAATAACAATAAGGTTTATTTGTTGTTTAAATTTTATTGTAAGGTAGACAAATAAAAATAAGGTTTTATATGTCGTTCAATTCTATGGTAATATCAACAAATAAAAATGAGTTTTTATTCGTCATTCCAATTCTATTGTAGTATCAACAAATAAAGATACGTTTATTTGTCGTATAAATTTTATTGTAACATCAACAAATAAAAATAAATTTTTATTTGTCGTTCACATTTCATTATTCATTTTAAAATAATAAAAATAATATTTTAATAATTTAAAATAAATTAGAGCAACTAGATCTGAATAAAATATGATTTAAATCTAAATTTAGATTTAATTTTCTAATCGCAAATAAAATTCAACAATATATGAGATTTCAATGTGGATCTAGCATAACATGACCAACAAACATACCACAAGCAATAATCAACAATTTATACAACACGGAATGTAACACCCCGTAATTCTGTAACGTTAAAATTCACAAATCAAGGCAGAATTAAAAGTTAAAATCAAAATCAAGGGAAACGGGCTGCGCCATTGCGTTCGTCTCGAAATTCTGCATGAAAAAGAGTCCGAGTTTGCGTAAATCGGAGTCCGTATGAAGAAGATATGGCCTCCGGAAGTTTCAGCAAGGTTCAAATTTCAAAACAGACTCAGAAGCGGGCTGGGCGGGAAATTTCCCGCCCAGGACCCAGGTCGACTAGGGAATCGACTGGGTAGTCGAACCCCCCAGGTCGACTGGGTAGTCGACCCCCCCTCAGATCGACTGGGGAGTCGACCCCCCCCCCCCCCCCGCTGTTTCTAGCTTCCTGAAACAGATTCGTTTCTCTGTATTTGGACGCCCTTCTGATCAGATTCGTTGACTTCTACACTATATAAACATCCCTGGTCTTCTTCTCCATTCACAGTTCTTTTCTATCCTTATTCTGCCTCTAAGAAAATATATAAATAAATAAAAATAAGAAGATAATACGAAAATCCAAGACAAGGTTATGCTGCTCAAGTTGTCTAGAAGAGATTCAAAGCTTCAAGATAAGGATTAAAGGCTAAACGTCGCACGAATCATAGCAACGCCTCCTTTCTATTCTAATCTAATCTCTGTAAGTCGGTTATTTCTAGATTTGAACGTTTTTCTCTGTTCGTGACATGAAATTAAAGGAATAAAAGAATATGCCAAATCTCTCTCTCTCTCTCTATTCGAATCAGTGCCTATACTCTTGAACCTAATTAAGAGCTGTTATGATTTGAGGACAAATAAGACCGTGACTATGAAACTATGGACCTTAAAACCATATGCCTATGACTATGAACATTTGCCTATGACTATGAACATTGCCTATGACTATGGACATTGTCTATGACTATGAACATTGCCTATGACTGTGACTGTGACTATGAGGATTATTTCCTTGACTAAGCCTATGCCTTTGATTAGGAAATATAAACTATTGCCTATGACATAACAAGGACATCTGTGATTAAACACCTGTGATTCATGACTAGGAAAGTGTTGCTTAAGTTTTGTGACTATGAAATTGGGTCTAAACTTGATCATCTATTCTGTCTATTCTTGGTTATCTTTGGTTTTAGACCTTGGGAATTTACCTATTAAGCTAGGTCTACCCATGTTCTTGAACCTACGTCTCTATTCTGTCTATTCTTGGTTTTCTTTGGTTTTAGACCTTGGGAATTTACCTATTAAGTTAGGTCTACCCATGTTCTTGAACCGACGTCATTATTCAACCCTTTTTATGCCAGTTAGTATGTCTATCTTTTGCATAGCCTCTTTGGTTCATTCCCTATTTTCTACGAACCTAGCTTTATTTATAATCTAGACTGAATCACGATTATACGAACGGTGGGAATGCGGTTTGGGAAAAATATGAAATTTACTAAAAACACAGTTTAACTTGGAAATTGGCATAAATTGGGAACATGTATTATGGCATGTTCATAGAAATGCAAATTGGATAAATTTGACATGAATTATAAGATGTGTAATTTGAATCTAGTATTGGCGTGTAAATCTAGCATTTACATGAATAGTGAACTAGAGTAATAAGTCTTGAATTAGAATGTTGAATCGGAATTGGATTAGCTAATTTGGCACGGTAAGTATATTGGCATAAATGTGAAATTGGCCATAATTGGGAGTAATTGGCAGGTTTAGCAAAATCACGGTTAGTGACACTTAATTTGGTATAGTCCACATACCAAAAAGCATAAATATGATTTAGAAGGGGAAATGGGCCATAAGAATGAATGTAGACAATTTACATTAAAAGAGTAATTAGGAAATAAGTAAAATAGAAATAATTTACTTACAGAATTTGGCCTGAATAAGGAAATATAAATTTAGACAAATTAAAGGTTTATTAACGACATCTCTTTTAATGACACACCAGAAAGTTCTAGGGTGACAGATAGGATAGTGTCTAGGCTTGGGTTTGGAAAATACAAGTTTCCTGCTCTCCCTGGCTATACCTAACTGACCCGACGAACGGGATGGTTACTTTCAAAACTTGATTTGAAAATAAATTGAAACCCTTTGAACTTAGAAAACACAAATATGCCTAGCCCAAGGTTAGACTGAGTTGCGATGTAAACCTGCCCGGAACCAACCGGCACATCTAGTAGTCGCAACAATACCTGTCTAATGTGAGTGATAGCGGCTTTAATTTATTTAGCTAAAGCTAGAACAAGAATGTTAGGGTTAAGTTAACTAAGACACTTAACCAGTTCAACATGATAACTAGACTGATGGGTGGGGTTAGGTTCAGACTGACACTTAACACAGTTAAGCTAGAATGGGAGGGTTAAGTCCATAGGAACACTTAACCAACTTAACACGGTTAAGCAAGAATGGGAGGGCTAAGTCCATAGAGACACTTAACCAAACTCAAGGTAGCAAAACGAGACATGTAGGGGTTAAGTAAAGCTAATACACTTAGCCAAATTAATATGTTAACTAGACTAGAGGTTGGGGTTAAATAAAATCTAATACACTTAGCCAATTTGATATGTTAGCTAGGCTAGACCGTAGGGTCAAGTAAACCTGAACACTTTACCATCAGGTTGTGATAAAGGAATGGGGTTAAGTCTAAAACACGAAGGGATAATACTTAACCATTAATAACATGTTAGTTAAAACAGACGGGCAAGTTTAAGTTAAAAAGGAACACTTAACCAATACAGGATGAAGGGGTAGGGTTAAGTAATAAGAAATATTTAACCAATATAACTTGGTTTGTGGTAGGGTTAAGTCAACGTGAATTGCTGATGACACTTAACCAGCTTAACAGGATAAATGAAGAGGGTTAAGTTAGCTTGAATTGACTAATGACACTTAACCAATCCAAATTGACGGGAAAGAGAACTAAGTAGTAAACCTTAGTTAAAAGGAGCTATGTAGTAAACCTTAGTTAAGAAAACAATGATTCTGGAAACTAAGTGGTAAACCTTAGTTGACAAAACTAAGTAGTAATTCTTAGTATAACACGAGGAGGAGCGAACGTCCGTCTGATTAAAAAGAAGGCTCCAACGAATTGGGTTACGAAGCCCGAGGCTTCGAGGGGACGTGAGGGTACTCTTGGTATCCTTCTGTGAGGCTGCAGATGATCCGCCTGGGCCCACAGAGGTTAAGATCTGCGTAGAAGAACCAGGGGTATGCCTTGGTTGCAATACATGGCAACCTAAAGACTAGGATGGACCGGCGTGATTCGGCGAGCAAACGGTAGCCCTGTGATAGCGACTCGTCGTCTACCATCCATCTTGAGTCAATTGAGATATGTGAAAGCGGAAAGGCGGAGAACTCCAAAAGACCATATACTTGCTATCTAGTTATGGGTGAGGATGGCCATAGGATAGTGGGGCACCGGGGGCCGGCGTATATTTCTCATTTTACAAGGTGTGCCTTTCATTAGTTGAGGGAGGGATCAAGTGGGACCATAGCCACTAGAATAAAAACAGACCTTGGCATCTGCATCGGCAGATATTTGAAAGCTCCTGACCAAGTTCTGTATTCCTTGATTTACCCTGTCACAGGACTCGGACCGCACATTACAGGACATGTGCATTTAGACAAGCGATAACGATTCGCAATACATGCGTGGGGAAGTATAGGAACATATACCACTCTAGGTAGTGTGTCCAAGACTTGGGGGCATCGTTCGATAAGTAGCGTAATCCCTAGTTGGACTAGGTGGCATAAACCCTGAACTCGAGAAGCGTTCAACAGATAGCGTAAACTCTAGTTAAATCTAGAAAGCTCTTGATAGAAAACCCTAGATTAGATCTAGGTAATAAATAATAAATGTATGCCTGAAGGCAATGGAAACTACAGGGATTGGGATCACGTTATCGTTACTAGTTGGAACACTAGTTAGGTGGTGCAGAGATATAGAAACCAGTATAACAAGGAAATAGCGAAGCGGCGAAAGTATTTGAGCTTATCCAGTTTATCTTATCTTAGCATATCTTGTGATTATCTTGTCTAATCTTGCTGACCCTATGGTCATGGTGTAATCTTGGATTCAGTTAATTCATGTCTTTTGTTTTTCCATGTTCACAGGCTAGAAGTTACTGAACTTACTCAGGCTTATTGTCTGACTCTGTTTTTCCTTCTTCTTCTTTTCTTCCGTTCCCCCCCCCCCCCCCAGGTAGTAGAGGAGGGAGTAGTACAGCTCAGGTTAAGTTGGACTGTCACTCTTTCCCAGCTTGAAGATTTGTCAAAGTTTTGCTTGGATTCTCTTTTCAGATGCTTTGGCTGGTTCTTGCTACGTTGGGGAATATAAATGTATTTTTATGCTTCTTTATTTTGTAAGACAGATGACACTCTGATATTGTAAAGAAATCTTTGTACAAACTATTTTATCAATAAAGCAAAGTTTTATTTTCCGCTGTTTAATTTCTGTCTGTCTTGTAATTTATCTGCATCTTTTACCCTAAATGCTCCACAG
Source organism: Allium sativum (assembly GCA_030737875.1). NCBI lineage: Eukaryota > Viridiplantae > Streptophyta > Magnoliopsida > Asparagales > Amaryllidaceae > Allium > Allium sativum. The sequence goes on from CM060910.1 coordinate 834,481,114, forward strand.
AACTTAGTGCATTCCCTTTGTGAGTGACACTAACGGACGTGGGGTGTTACACGAGGTATCAGAGCTGAAGTTTATCAGATCAGATAAAGGATTTGAAAAATTATTTTCAAAATAGTTTTAAAAGAAGCATTTTCAAAAGAAAAGATTTGTTTTAAAGGCATATTCCCCAAAAGGCCATACGCACTATCTTCTCTTCCTCTATTTGAATTCTTGTCTCCTTCTTTCTTGAGTCTCTGGGGCTCCTAGCTTTCTGGGAGGTAACCTCATCAAAGGGCGAAGTAGTGCCCGACTTCCATCTATAACCGTAGTAGTTTCACTTGCGGTTAGTTTTCTTTCAAGCTTAGTAGGGTTTTCTGTACGATGGAGGCAACTTTCGAGAGATTTGTCAACACGATTACACACGGAAGGGGATGAGGCGTTTGGCTAAGGAGCACGACCCTAGAATGAGTAATTCATGGATGTAGATTTAGCTCACGAAGGAGGAAGAAATTATAAAACCTAACACAAGAGGAAGTATCTTTACTAGGGTATGATAGGGCATATAATTAAGGACAAGGGAAAGAACGAGGAACAAGATTTTCAGAAGGGCAAGTACATACTTTCGCCACCAAGCGTACCTAGGAGAAAGGTAGTAAAGTTCTGTTGGAAGAGTCTAGTTTTGCTGTTTGTACTCTTTCCTTTGGTTTTAGCTCTTCGCATTTGTTCATATCCACTTCCATAGTTGAGTCTCTGCACCATAGTACTTATATAGTAGAAAGATCCCACTAGAGTCTGAAATTCAATTGGTGGTCCGACTAGTTTATTTTTGGTTTGTAGGGATTTGAGAATAGCTATCGAGTTTGTTTATATCATCTCACATAGATCATCTAAGTTCGGAGGAGATATTCCTTGGGTACTTGTCTGATATTGGTTTAGGCCTTTGGGGCTTGTACTTGAGGGACGAGTTCAACTAGGATGGTTTGCGTGAGAGATGAATAGATGTGACATGCACTCTAAAAAGCACATAGTAACCTTTCGACCCTTATAGTTATGGCATGGCGGATAAGAGGGAGACCTCTAATCATCTCAGTACATATACTTGGTGCCGTAATTGACATCTGTTTATTTTGGAAATGGAGATCGGAAACTTCACAATCGTGAAGTTAAATTAGTTAAGATACAGTGGAGTAAAGCTCAAGAAGGCTAGATACTAACATCATACCCTTTTCCTTAAGGGTGCATCCTTGATTTCTTTGTTTAGGAGCTTTGCGCATAATTGTTTCTCTCTTTCCAAAGTATATCCTCTAGGTCGTATCTTCGATCCTTAGGTAGAAGCCAATGGATGTAAACATGTGTTTGAAACATGTTATGGTTGGTGGTTGCAAGTGGTTGCTCGTGAATGCATATGCATACGTATTAGACACTAGATCAGTTCATACGCTTTCATATTGCATTTACAGATATGTATTTGTTTGTAAGTTGAAATTGATATGTTATCATATGGATGTTGCATATGGATGAATGGCTATGCACACATGTAGTATTTACATAACTAGGGGTGCTTGCATACATGATTGGACGCATGGCACTGACTTGATTCGCATTAAGGAGGTCGACTGAATCAGTAAACCGCCTGATTTTGCATTAGATAAAGACATATACACACACTATGCATATGAACATGAAAGCATTAGAAATCTTTCTAAGGACAATGAATGCCTGTGATTGAATGCTTGAGTAGATGGGTGATTGGATGGTAGGACACATTCTTCCTAACTTGAAGATTTCGGGGACGAAATCCTTTTAAGTGGGGGAGAATGTAACACCCCGTAATTCTATAATGTTAAGATTCACAAATCAAGGCAGAATTAAAAGTTAAAATCAAAATCAAGGGATACGGGCTGCGCCATTGCGTTCGTCTCGGAATTCTACATGAAAACGAGTCCGAGTATACATAAATCGGAGTCCGTATGAGGAAGATATGGCCTCCGAAAGTTTCAGCAAGGTTCAAATTTCAAAACAGACTCAGAAGCGGGCTGGGCGGGAAATTTCCCGCCAAGGACCCAGGTCGACTGGGTAGTCGACCCCCCCCCCCCCCCCCAAGGTCGACTGGGGAGTCTACTGGGTAGTCGACCCCTCCAGGTCGACTGGGGAGTCGACTGGGTAGTCGACCACCCCACCCCCCCTCCCCCGCTGTTTCTAGCTTCCTGAACCAGATTCGTTTCTCTGTATTTGGACGCCCTTCTGACCAGATTCGTTGACTTCTACACTATATAAACAGCCCTGGTCTTCTTCTCCATTCACAATTCTTTTATATCCTTATGCAGCCTTTGAGAAAATATATAAATAAATAAAAATAAGAAGATAATACGAAAATCCAAGACAAGGTTATGTTGATCAAGTTGTCTAGAAGAGATTCAAAGCTTCAAGATAAGGATTAAAGGCTAAATGTCACACGAATCATAGCAACGCCTCCTTTCTATTCTAATCTAATCTCTGTAAGTCAGTTATTTCTAGATATGAACGTTTTTCTCTGTTCGTGACATGAAATTAAAGGAATAAAATAATATGCCAAATCTTTCTCTCTCTATTCGAATCAGTGCCTATACTCTTGAACCTAATTAAGAGCTGTTATGATTCGAGGACAAATAAGACTGTGACTATGAAACTATGGACCTTAAAACCATATGCTTATGACTATGAACATTTGCCTATGACTATGAACATTGCCTATGACTATGGACATTGCCTATGACTATGAACATTGCCTATGACTGTGACTGTGACTATGAGGAATATTTCCTTGACTAAGCCTATGCCTTTGATTAGGAAATATAAACTATTGCCTATGACATAACAAGGACATATGTGATTAAACATCTGTGATTCATGACTAGGAAAGTGTTGCTTAAGTTTTGTGACTATGAAATTGGGTCTAAACCCGATCATCTATTCTGTCTATTCTTGGTTATCTTTGGTTTTAGACCTTGGGAATTTACTTATTAAGTTAGGTCTACCCATGTTCTTGAACCTACGTCTTTATTCTATCTATTCTTGGTTTTCTTTGGTTTTAGACCTTGGGAATTTACCTATTAAGTTAGGTCTACCCATGTTCTTGAACTGACGTCGTTATTCAACCCTTTTTATGCTAGTTAGTATGTCTATCTTTTGCATAGCCTCTTTGGTTCATTCGCTATTTTCTACGAACCTATCTTTATTTATAATCTAGACTGAATCACGATTATACGAACGGTGGGAATGCGGTTTGGGCAAAATATGAAATTTACTAAAAACGTAGTTTAACTTGGAAATTGGCATAAATTGGGAACATGTATTATGGCATGTTCATAGAAATGCAAATTGGATAAATTTGACATGAATTATAAGATGTGTAATCTGAATCTAGTATTGACGTGTAAATCTAGCATTTACATGAATAGTGAACTAGAGTAATAAGTCTAGAATTTGAATGTTGAATCGGAATTGGATTAGCTAATTTGGCACGGTAAGTATATTGGCATAAATGTGAAATTGGCCATAATTAGGAGTAATTGGCAGGTTTAGCCAAATCACGGTTAGTGACACTTAATTTGGTATAGTCCACATACCAAAAAGCATAAATATGATTTAGAAGGGGAAATGGGCCATAAGAATGAATGTAGACAATTTACATTAAAAGAGTAATTAGGAAATAAGTAAATTAGAAATAATTTACTTATAGAATTTGGCCTGAATAAGGAAAAATAAATTTAGACAAATTAAAGGTTTATTAACGACATCTCTTTTAATGACACACCAGAAAGTTCTAGGGTGACAGAGAGGATAGTGTCAGGCTTGGATTTGGAAAATACAAGTTTCCTGCTCTCCCTGGCTATCCCTAACTGACCCGATGAACGGGATGGTTACTTTCAAAACTTGATTTGAAAATAAATTGAAACCCTTTGAACTTAGAAAACACGAATATGCCTAGCCCAAGGTTAGACTGAGTTGCGATGTAAACCTGCCCGGAACCAACCGACACATCTATTAGTCGCAACAATACCTGTATAATGTGAGTGGTAGCGGCTTTAATTTATTTAGTTAAAGCAAGAGCAAGAATGGTAGGGTTAAGTTAACTAAGACACTTAACCAGTTCAACATGATAACTAGACAAATGGGTGGCGTTAGGTTCAGACTGACACTTAACACAGTTAAGCTAGAATGGGAGAGTTAAGTCCATAGGAACACTTAACCAACTTAACACAGTTAAGCTAGAATGGAGGGCTGAGTCCATAGAGACACTTAACCAAACTCAAGGTAGCAAAACGAGACTTGTAGGGGTTAAGTAAAGTTAATACACTTAGCCAAATTAATATGTTAACTAGACTAGAGGTTGGGGTTAAGTAAAATCTAATACACTTAGCCAATTTGATATGTTAGCTGGGCTAGACCGTAGGGTTAAGTAAACCTGAACACTTTACCATCAGGTTATGATAAAGGAATGGGGTTATGTCTAAAACATGAAGGGATAATACTTAACCATTAATAACATGTTAGTTAAAACAGACGGGCAAGTTTAAGTTAAAAAGGAACACTTAACCAATACAGGATGAAGGGGTAGAGTTAAGTAATAAGAAATATTTAACCAATATAACTTGGTTTGTGGTAGGGTTAAGTCAACGTGAAGTGTTGATGACACTTAACCAGCTTAACAGGATAAATGAAGAGGGTTAAGTTAGCTTGAATTGACTAATGACACTTAACCAATCCAAATTGACGGGAAAGAGAACTAAGTAGTAAACCTTAGTTAAAAGGAGCTAAGTTGTAAACCTTAGTTAAGAAAACAACGATTCTGGAAACTAAGTGGTAAACCTTAGTTGACAAAACTAAGTAGTAATTCTTAGTATAACACGAGGAGGAGCAAACGCCCGTCTGATTAAAAAGAAGGCTCCAACGAATTGGGTTACGAAGCCCGAGGCTTCGAGGGGACGTGAGGGTACTCTTGGTATCCCTCTGTGAGGCTGCAGATGATCCGCCTGGGCCCACAGAGGTTAAGATCTGCGTAGAAGAACCAGGGGTATGCCTTGGTTGCAATATATGGCAACCTAAAGACTATGATGGACCGGCGTGATTCGGCGAGCAAACGGTAGCCCTGTGATAGCGACTCGTCGTCTACCATCCATCTTGAGTCAATCGAGATACGTGAAAGTGGAAAGGCGGAGAACTCCAAAAGACCATATACTTGCTATCTAGTTATGGGTGAGGATGGCCATAGGATAGGGGGGCACCGGGGGCCAGCGTATAGTTCTCATTTTACAAGGTGTGCCTTTCATTAGTTGAGGGAGGGGTCAAGTGGGACCATAGCCACTGGAATAAAAACAGACCTTAGCATCTGCATCGCCAGATATCTGAAAGCTCCCGACCGAGTTCTGTATTCCTTGATTTACCCTGTCACAGGACTCGGACCGCACATTACAGGACATGTGCATCTAGACAAGCGATAACGATTCGCAATACATGCGTGGGGAAGTATAGTAACATATACCACTCTATGTAGTGTCTCCTAGACTTGGGGGCATCGTTCGACAGGTAGCGTAATCCCTAGTTGGACTAGGTGGCATAAACCCTGAACTCGAGAAGCGTTCAACAGATAGCGTAAACTCTAGTTAAATCTAGAAAGCACTTGATAGAAAACCCTAGATTAGATCTAGGTAATAAATAATAAATGTATGCCTGAAGGCAATGGAAACTACAGGGGTTGGGATCACGTTATCGTTACTAGTTGGAACACTAGTTAGGTGGTGTAGAGGTATAGAAACCAGTATAACAAGGAAATAGCGAAGCGGCGAAAGTATTAGAGCTTATCCAGGTTATCTTATCTTAGCATATCTTGTGATTATCTTGTCTAATCTTGCTGACCCTATGGTCATGGTGTAATCTTGGATTTAGTTAATTCATGTCGTTTGTTTTTCCATGTTCACAGGCTAGAAGTTACTGAACTTACTCAGGCTTATTGTCTGACTCTATTTTTCTTTCGTCTTCTTTTCTTCCGTCCCCCCCCACCCCCAGGTAGTAGAGGAGGGAGTAGTAGGGCTCAGGTTAAGTTGGACTGTCACTCTTTCCCAGCTTGAAGATTTGTCGAAGTTTTGCTTGGATTCTATTTTTAGATGCTATGGCTGGTTCTTGCTACATTGGGTAATATAAATGTATTTTTATGCTTCTTTATTTTTAAGACAGATGACACTCTGATATTGTAAAGAAATATTTGTAAAAACTATTTTATCAATAAAGCAAAGTTTTATTTTCCGTTGTTTAATTTCTGTCTGTCTTGTAATTTATCTGCATCTTTTACCCTAAATGCTCCACAGAACTTAGTGCATTCCCTTTGTGAGTGACACTAACGGACGTGGGGTGTTACACGGAACATTTCAGATCTGAATTAACATCATAATACAATTAATTTTAACACGAGGAAAATAATTGATAATTAATTAATAAAATTCAGAATTCTCACATTGATATGGCTGAAAATTCAACTGTCTCGGTTTCAGCTCTGGTTTGCGCCATTGCGAAGATCTCTGAAAGACGAGTCCAACGCAACTTACGGTTCGTCAAACGGCCCTCGTATGAAAGAGTTATCGCATTTCAAAACTGGATAAATTAAATATTAAATAAATAAAATAATATAAAATAATCAACCTTTCTTCTTCTTCTACACGTTTCGGTCGAACCCTTATGGTCCCTTCCTTGACCAAAATCGCACCTCGCTAGAAGCGCCCAAAGGTCGATCAAACTTCACCACGTCGTAGCCCCGATCCTCCTCCCCCTTCGCCTGCCTTGTGTCCCCACTCGCGCCCCCCTGTGGCCCACAAACCCCGTCCAAAACCGGCCACTTCACGCCCAAAAATCGAGCACCACAAAGCTCCAGAGATGATCATCACCGTATGAGATTAAAGATCTCGAAAATCTCTTTGAATTGATATATAGTTTGCCAATTTTCGTTGAACGGATTAAGAGAAATTAGCGTTTGAAATTGGGATGATTCTGGTCATTTAGGGAATAGGACAGCGGCTGGCATTTTTAGGGTTAGGGTTTAATTTTTTTTTTTATTAAATTCATTGAAAAACGCGTTATAAAGGTGGATTTCTGGACTGTCTCCGAATTGAGCTTGCTTACTGTCGATCTTAACGTTTTGAGGCCTTCTGAATACAATGGGACAGATCTCGGGGTCCAATTCTGAAATCTGTAGAATATTCATTTAAAATCCCATTAAAAATTAATTAATTAAATATTGACCGTACATTTAAATATGCCGGGGCCACATATGACATCTAAAAATTCCAGAAAAATATTTTTAGCTTTTTTATGACGGTACGGTTCTAACAAGGCTAATTTTGTCGAATTCTGAGACTGTTTGAAAAATGGCTATTTTCAAGTCGTTTAAATTTAGGGTCCGTTTGTCACAGGTCCCTATTAAGTTTCAAAATTAGGATCACATCCGGTCCAACTTTTCATGTAAATTAGGTCCCTATTTTTCAAAAACATATAAAAAATAAAAAAATAAAAAAAAAATCATGTAAATTCATTATTAAATAAAACACGTTCACACCAAAAAATTCAGGTGAAAAAACAATCAAAAACCACGTCAAAACCCAAAATAACACAAAACGGCGAAACAACAGGTTTTTGCATCAAAAGATGCACATATTCGTACATAGTTGCATACATTCATGCTTATATTTCAGTGTTGCGCCAAACTGCAGTATAAATGCATACATATGTGCAGCAAAACACCAATATATGCATCGTTTTATGCATATATTCAAAATTGGCCTGTTTTTCAACCATTCACCGTTTTCAGACATTGTTACACACATTTATGCTCTTATACAGAATACATGCATACATTCATGCGCAAATTCAGAAGCCATCGCCCCTTCTAACTTTGTTGCACACATGCATGCATGTATACAGAATAGTTGCATTCATGTATGCAAATATTCGCAACACTTGAATCTCAGTTCAACTTTGTATGCATACATGTATGAAGTTTATTGGTAATAGTTGCATACATATATGCATATATTGGTCCATATTTTCAACATAAATACACTATATGAATATATGCATGAATGTATGCTACTATTGGCAATAGTTGCACAAAAGTATGCAATTTTTTTTTTTGGCGAATGCTTCTGAGAATATTTCCTATTTTTTGAATTTTTTTTTTAGTGGCTGGCGCATTTTTTTCTGGTCAGAAATGAGAAAAGACGAAGGGGAGCAGAAGGAGGTGGTTTGGACCAAAAAAAGAAAAGTGGCACCTCAATTCTAGGGACCGGAAATGGATAAATCTTTACACTGGACGTGGCTTATATTTTGAAATGTTTTAGGGATGTGAGCCTAATTTTCACTTAAATTTAACTGAAATAGTCAAAACACATTTTCTTTTGCCACGCTCACATATTAATTTGAAAAATTCTGAAAATTGAAACTTAGCAATAATTTGACATTCCGTTTCCAACAAAAGTAGTTTCGTCGAAAGCAGAGGTCGTTTGAAAAATGACTATTTTCAAAGCCAATATAATTAATATTAAAAATACATTTTTAAACAAATAAATTCTGAAACTCAAAATATATAAGTGTTTATACTTTTTAAATGCAGAAGCATCATTCCACACTCAATAGAAGTGGTTTCGAGTCGAAATTCCTTCATATGTGAAAAGTAGCCCTTCGGGCCATATATATTATATATATAAATTCTACAGCGGCCTTTCTAAATATTGAATTGGCCATAAATTTTGATTTCCGCTATGAAATTTCAATTTTCCAGATTCGTTAGAAAGATATGATTAAACAGATTTAAATATTTCTAGTTTCACTCAATTCTGATTTATTTTGAATCCTGTACATTGCTGAGGGTAAGTAAAAGAATTTCTATTTACTATATATATTTGCATTGCTGAGGGTAAATAAAAGAATAAATTTTGTTTTTAAAGTTTATTAGCATTATTAAATTCAAATAAAAGAATAAATTATATATCTAAAATATTTTTGCAAACAAAATGAAACTTCTAAAAATAATTCCTTATTTACATATTAAATGTAAACAAAGTTGCGATTTCCAAAACATGTATTTTTATTTACATAAAAATGTAAACAAAAAGGTGGTTTCCAAATATAACCAATAATTTACAAATACAATGTAAATAATGTTTTATTTTATAAGTATGTTTTTAATATCAACAATAAAATTTAATATCTTATTGTTATTCCAATTCTAGAACATCTTACGTTTAAATGTGATAGTAAAAAGAAGAATTTTTTCTGTAATTCATAAATCGTGTTCTAAATGTAAACAAATAAAAATAGGATTTTATTTATTAGCTAAATTCTGTTAATGGAAACAAATAAAATATATTCTATTTGTCGTTCATATTTTATTGTAAATAAACAAATAAAAATAATATTTTATTTGTCGTACAAATCCTGTTCTAAAATAAAAAAATAACAATAAGGTTTATTTGTTGTTTAAATTCTATTGTAAGGTAGACAAATAAAAATAAGGTTTTATATGTCGTTCAATTCTATGGTAATATCAACAAATAAAAATGAGTTTTTATTTGTCGTTCCAATTCTATTGTAGTATCAACAAATAAAGATAGGTTTATTTGTTGTACAAATTTTATTGTAACATCAACAAATAAAAATAATTTTTTATTTGTCGTTCACATTTCATTGTTCATTTTAAAATAATAAAAATAATATTTTAATAATTTAGAATAAATTCGAGCAACTAGATCTGAATAAAATATGATTTATATCTAAATTTAGATTTAATTTTCTAATCGCAAATAAAATTCAACAATATATGAGATTTCAATGCGGATCTAGCATAACATGACCAACAAACATACCACAAGCAATAATCAACAATTTATACAACATAGAACATTTCAGATCTGAATTAACATCACAATATAATTATTTTTAATGCGAGGAAAATAATTGATGATTAATTAATTAATTAAATTTAGAATTCTCACATTGATATGGCTGAAAATTCAATTGTCTCGGTTTCAGCTCTGGTCTGCGCCATTGCGAAGATCTCTGAAAGAAAAGTCCAACGCAACTTACGGTTCGTCAAACGGCCCTCATATGAAAGAGTTATCGCATTTCAAAGATTGGATAGATTAAATATTAAATAAATAAAATAATATAAAATAATCAACCTTTCTTCTTCTTCTATACGTTTTGGCCGAACCCGTATGGTCCCTTCCTTGACCAAAATCGCACCTCGCTAGAAGCGCCCAGAGGTCGATCAAACTTCACCACGTCGTAGCCCCGGTCCTCCTCCCCCTTCGCCTACCTTGGGTCCCCACTCGTGCCCTCCTGTGGCCCACAAACCCCGTCCAAAACCGGCCACTTCACGCCCAAAAATCGAGCACCACAAAGCTCTAGAGATGATCATCACCGTATGAGATTAAAGCTCTCGAAAATCTCTTCGAATTGATATATAGTTTGCCAATTTTCGTTGAACGGATTAAGAGAAATTAGCGTTTGAAATTGAGATGATTCTGGCCATTCAGGGAATAGGAGGGCGGCTGGCATTTTTAGGGTTAGTGTTTATTTTTTTTATTTTTTATTATTAAATTCATTGAAAAACGTGTTATAAAGGTGGATTTCTGGACTGTCTCCGAATTGGGCTTGCTTACTGTCGATCTTAACGTTTTGAGGCCTTCTGAACGCAATGGAACAGGTCTCGGGGTCCAATTCCGAAATCTATAGAATATTTATTTAAAATCCCATTAAAAATTAATTAATTAAATATTGACCGTACATTTAAATATGCCGGGGCCACATATGACCTCTAAAAATTCCAGAAAAATTATTTTTAGCTTTCTTATGAAGTTACGGTTCTAACAAGACTAATTTATCGAATTCTGAGACTGTTTGAAAAATGGCTATTTTCAAGTCGTTTAAATTTAACTTAAATAGTCAAAACACATTTTCTTTTGCCACGCTCACATATTAATTCGAAATTTTTTGAAAATTGAAAATTAGCTATAATTTGACATTCCGGTTCCAACAAAAGTGGTTTCGTCGAAAACAGAGGTCGTTTGAAAAATGACTATTTTCAAGGCCAATATAATTAATATTAAAAATACATTTTTAAACAAATAAATTCTGAAACTCAAAATATATAAGTGTTTATACTTTTTTAAATGCAGAAACATCATTCCAGACTCAATGGAAGTGGTTTCGAGTCGAAATTCCTTCATATGTGAAAAGTAGCCCTTCGGGCCATATATATTATATATATAAATTCTACAGCGACCTTTCTAAATATTGAATTGGCCATAACTTTTGATTTCCGCTATGAAATTTCAATTTTTCAGATTCGTTAGAAAGATATGATTAAACAGATTTAAATATTTCTGGTTTCACTCAATTCTGATTTATTTTGAATCCTGTACATTCAGTTAAAGTTCAAAATTAAAATTTTAAAACTACCGCGCCATTTCTAACTCCATTTATATTTAAATTAAATTTATTCGTTTTAACTTTGATTAAAATAAATTCTAGCCATTATTATTAATAAAAATTATATTAACCTCAAAATTCATTATAATTTTCTAAAATAATTTTTTTTAAATTGGTTCAGAATTTACGGGTTATTACACAGACCATCCTCTTGAATAATTGCATACATATATGCAGTTTTTCTGTATAACTGCATATATGTATGCATATAGGTGAAAATATATGCAAAAGTGAAAAGTTCCACTACAATTCACTGTTTTCAAATAATTTCATGGGTAGATGCATGTTCTTACAATATGTGCATACATGTATGCGTTTATACTTAAGTTTTGACGAAGAGTTAAAATAAATGCATACATGTATGCAACTTACTGAATTATATGCATCTTTTGATTCATTTTACTGCATTTCATTGTTTTTTATGTAATTCTTGATTTTGACGTTGTTTTTGATGTTCTTTAGGTCTAATTTTTTTTCCCGAATAATTATTTTAATTAACCACGAATTTACGTGATTTTTTTTGATGAATTTTCAGAAAATAGGGGCCTAATTTACAATAAGTTTATGACCGGAAGTGAGCCTAATTTAAAAACTTAACAGGGACCTGTAAAAAACTCACCCTTTAGAAAGTATACATTATTGACATTGGAAAATATTTCCATTTTTTATTCGTGCATCACTGTCATTGCAGTATTTCTTATCAACAAAACGTTTCATTTTCTATGCTTAGAAAACATTTCTGATTATATTTGGAAAACGTTTCCAAAACTCATTTATATGTTTTTCAAACGAACGTTATATAAAACATCATTGTGATCGCTCAATCCATTTATCGTTTATTACTTAATAGTATTTCTAATCAACCTTCGCCATCGAACTTCAACTATTCCTTAGTTAATTACGAAGTCAATCAAGTTGGGGAGTAATTACCTCTTAGACCTTAACTGAACATGATCTTAACCTTGCAACAGATAAGTTCATAACTCAATCTTAACACTTATTGCTTACGCCAATTCTCAGATTTCAGCTTACAACTCTATTTATTTTATGAAAAACATTTATTACAACGATAACGTTATAATTCGTACTTCCGGGATATCTAACTTTTAAACTATAAATATTATCGTATATATTCACACAGAATATAATACAACTTCAAAATATTCCATTCTGAATTTATAACTTGACATTTCAAATCCATATTAATCAGTATTATGTTTATATTGAAAATCCATTTATAATATAATAATATCGTTATAAATTATAAAGGAATCCCATAGCGACTTTTTGAAAATTTGATTTGGAAACAACTCACAATCTATACGATGAAATCTCGATTTTTCTCTTTCATTAGAAAAAATACTTCACCAGCTCCGAATGTTTTTTGTTTCACAGAAATTCGGCTTAAAACAGATTCTATATATTTGTTTAAAGTTCAAATCGCCAAATTACGAACTTTCGTGCCATTTCGAGCTCGATTATAATTATAATATATTTATACGTCAACTGTCGCTTATATAATAAATTCGTTAATATAATTCAACTCTATACTGAATTATATATTGTAGATGATCTGTAACACCCCGAATTTCGGTTAATGTTAAAATTCACTAATTACAGAACAAATAATCTCAGGTGTGAGAATTGGGGAAAACGGGCTGCGTCATTGTGTTCGTCTCGGAAAAATACGCGAAATAGAGTCCGAGTTTTCGAGAATCGGAGTCCGTATGGCCCAGTTATGGCCCAATGAAGTTTGCAGAAAATTCAAAGCTTAAAATAGATTTAAAATTTAGGTTCAAATTTTGAAAATGGGCCATTGGGCGCAGGCGGGGAAAATTCCCGCCTGGCTACCCAAGTCGACAGCCCTGTCGACTGGGCAGTCGACTTGGATAGACCAAGTCGACAGCCCTGTCGACTTGGGTGTCGACAGGGGGTGCCCGGCCAGTATGGCCTGGTGCACCATTTTAGTGTGTGGGCTGTGTTTTGGGGCTGGTTTCTGGAAGCTTCCGGGATCTGATGGTCCTAATCTAACCTAGGGTTGATCTAAGGGCCTAAAACACTTGCCTAATCCTATAAATAAGACCCTAAGCTAGCCCTAAATGATCATAATCCTATCTCCTAACTAAACTATGCCAAAATTTTCTATGATCATGGCCTCCACCCAAAACCCTAGCCTCCATCCTCTTATGAAACTATTTCTACGAAGGCTTTCATGTTCATACAAGCATTTTTGAGTTGTTTAAGGGATCATTAGCTTGCATTCATCATCAAGTTGCAAGCTTTATGTTCAAGGCTAGAGTTTTTGGTAATTTGTGGCAAGGGTTTACTTATGGGAGCTTAGTGGTGAGTTCCTATAGCTTTAATAATCAATTGTTAAATTGATTATGGTAGGATATGATAAGACATGGCTATGTTTGTGGATAAATGTGTTTATGCAAGTTTGTATGATATGTGTTTTGCAAGTTTTATGCTATATGCAAGTTTAATGCCATGTTTTATGATGCAAACCACTATGTTGAACATTTATGCATATGTAACATGTTATGCAAACTATATGTGAGAGTATATGCAAGTTATGCATTTGGTTTTGTGCATGCTAAGCATTTGGTTTTATGCATGCTAAGCATTTGGTTTTATGCATGTTAAGTATTTGGTTTTGTGCATGCTAAGTACTTGGTTTTATGCATATTAAGTGTTTGGTTTTATGCAAGTTTGTCTCTTTTTGTGATATGCATAATATATGCAAGTTTGCCTCTAAGTATGGCATGTTATGCAAGTTCATATGCAAGTTATGATGCAAGTTCATATGCAAGTTATGATGCAAGTTCATATGCAAGTTATGATGCAAGTTCATATGCAAGTTATGATGCAAGTTCATATGCATGTTTGCCTCTATGAATGACATAAGTCTATGAGCAAGTTCATCCCTTTTAGACCTATGACATGTATGCAAGTTGACACCTTTATGATAGGTCTATGACATGAACATTTAAGCAAGTTACCATCCTTATGACATATGTGATTCATGCAAGTTTGGGTTGGTTTTGTATGCAAGTTGGGTTTATGGTCATATATGCAAGTTGACATCTTTTTAACCCATGATAATGCTAATGATATGATAAGTTGAACCCATTGTGTGTATGATGAATCTTCTCTTTTGAAGTATGCCATGTTAACGTATTTACGTGGGGACGATGGGGTAAAAATTAATGAACACATAAAATTGTGTGAAGTGGGTATGATTAAACATACCGTAAAGTGGATGGACATAATTGGGAATTTACCTATTAAGTTAGGTCTACCCATATTATGGAATTGGGAATTTACCTATTGAGTTAGGTCTACCCATATTCTTAAATATTTGTAATTAATTAGGGATAATTAATACAAATTATGGGGGTGATTAATTAGGTGTAATTAATCTACTAAGACACGAGGTTGGACCCTTTTTGTAGCATAAGACTGCCCGGAACCGACCGGCAAATCCAGCGGCTACAAATGATTGGCCCAATGTGAGAGGTCTTAGTTACAAACTAAATACGTGACAAGTGTAAAGACACGAGGTTAGACTCTGTTATGGTGTAAGGCTGCCTGGAACCAACCGGCATATCCAGCTGCCATAAAAGACAGTCTAATGTGAGAGGTCTATACAAGGGTTACGATCTTAATTAACTAAGAAACACTTAACCATATTAGCATGTAGTGGGGCATGAGGGGTTAAGTGGGTGCCTTGGGTGGCATGTAGTAACTAGTGGGGGTGCCTTGGGTGGCATGAGCAAACTAGTGGGTTGCCTTGGGTGGCAATAGAAAATACAATTAGAATACTTAACCAAAGTGGAACATGTAATTAAACATGGGTAAAGGGTTAAGCAAGTGCTTTGGGTGGCATGTGGAAATCTAGTGGGTGCCTTAAGTGGCAATTGAAATATGATTAGATGACTTAACCAAACCTTAACATGTAGGTGGGCATGATTATAAAAGGGGTTAAGTGGGATACACTAGATAAAATAACAAGCTTAGGTGGTAGCTTGTGGGGGCCCATTTCAACCAATATCCCAAATGTATCTTAGTGGGCTCGACTCTAGTCGAGTGACGGGACACGCATATTGGGCTTGACTATAAGAGGCCAAAACGGGTAGCGGTGGCAACGCGAGTCCAACGGGTTTCATCTGCGTGTGTGGACCCGGGATGGTAGGTAAGACGTTGTTGCATCGTGTAGATATAACCCGTGCACCATTTGTTGTATCGGGCTAGCCACTTTGGGAAGTGATACACCCCATTGTGGGGCCAGCACGGATATCTACGGTAGGGAGCCGATCGCTTGGGAGTAGTGGGTACACCTAGTGGAGATAGGGGCAGACGACACCTATGTAGTGAGCTAGGGGTACACGAAACTACTGGGTAAAATTTCTAAGTACACTTAGTGGGATCAACCTTTAAGTAGGAATCACCCTTGGGTGGGTAGAACTGGTGTGGTGCAGTGTAGGAATTACCCTTGGGTGGGTAGATCTGGGGTGGTGCAATCTAGTAATTATCCTTGGGTGGATAAATGCGTCTTTTCGGTTATCTTAGTATATCCTGTGTTTAGTTGGCTACTTAGTGTAGTCATTATCCCCAGAGGTACCATACCTTGTTTATATCATACCCTAATTACTTTAATGATTGTATTGTTAGGGTTATAGGACTCACTCAGACTTATGTCTGACCCCGTTGTTTTTATCTTTTTCCAAACCTCAGGTTATCAGAGTGGGCCTACCATTAGTGGGCTTTGATCAGACTGCTTTATCTATCTTTTGGAGCTTGGACCGTGGATGTAAAGCTCAGTTTATCTTTTCTATTATGGCTATTAAGTTATGTAGTGGGATTATGTACTTTTGTTTTATCAGGATGGATATTATGTACTTGACTCTTGTTTTGGTGTAACCAAACATGTTTAACTTTCCGCTGCAATGAAATGATGTTTTAAATTCTCAAGTATTACTTATATCTGTCTTGTTGTAATTTTTCTGTTCTATATTCACTTAAAATACTCCACCAATGTTATGGCATTCCCTTAGAGAGTGACCGTAGCGGGGGTGGGGTGTTACACGTGGTATCAGAGCTTAAGGTTACCAGAACGGATAAATTTTTTGGAAAAACTATTTTCTAAGAATATTTTTGAAAGGAGTATTTTCAAAAACATGTCTTTTAAGAGAAAGGTTTTTGAAAGAAAAGCATAATCCCCGATAGCCATATCTTTATCTTTCGAGTTCTCCGTTTTGAATCTCTTCCTCTCTCGTTTTGAGATTCCCCTCCGTGTATAGATGACCTTTCTAAGATAGATAAGAATGGAAAACCGCTTCAAGGGACTTAGACGTTAGTCGGATTAGAAGTTGGTTCAAGAAGGAGGCGGACTGGTAGGTACCTATTAGATAGACGATGGGAGGAAGGCTCAAATAGTTGATGTTTAATGAAGGACGAAACCTCATTTTGATGGGAGGTTACGAGTGGAGAATGGGAAGAAGAGGGCTAGTAGTTATCCTTTTGGAGGAATAGGACGTCTTATTAGGATTGTCCAAAGAGGCAAGGGCAAGGTACGGAATCTCCTGGAGGGTGGTTGTATTCCCTCACGACTAGGGTACCAGATGGGGATAGGACCGTCTAGGTTGGAGTTTGGATTTCTTTATTATCCGATTCGAACTTTATTTGATTCTGATGCATCGAGTTCATTTATCTCATCATTGTTAGTTGAGTCACTGCACTTAGACACCAGTTAGTAGATGATCCCTTAGTTGTTTCAAACCCACTTGGGGCTCCATGATGTGCTTGGGTTTGAAAGTTGCCATACTTAGCGTTGAGTTTCGATGGGATGCTTTTTTGGCTTCACGGGCTATGGGTTAGTTTTGGGCATGGACTGGTTATCCAGTAGGGGTGCCGTTCTTGATTTTGAAGGGAGAGTTGTTAGGCTTATGACCCGTTTGGTTAACACTCTCGAGAATCTCTTGTAATCCCATGGAATCTGTTATGCTAAGCTATCTAGAATCGCTTGACACGTCGGTCGAGGGTTTGCGAACTGTTAGAGTGGTCCGGGAATACTCGGATGTGTTTGAGGAGGTGAAGGGCTTACCTCCGGAGCGGGAGATTGACTTCCGAATATACCTGGTAGACAATGCCAAACCAGTATCTTGGCCAGTGTGCCACATGGCTCCTCGTGAGAGGAGGGAACTCCATAAGCAAGTAGGCGATTTGCTTAGGAAGGGGTTCATAAGACGAAGGATATCGGAGTGGGGTGCTCCAGTAGTTTTTGCCACGAGGGCGGATGGGTCCCTCAGACTTTGTGTAGGCTAAAGAGAACTAAATAAACACATAAAGAAGAATAGACACCCATTGCCGAGGATTGATGATCTCTTTGATCAGTTGGTTGGCACCTCAGTGTTTTCGCGGTGGACTCAGCCACGGAGTTCCATCAGTTGAGAGTGGCTGAGGATAGTATAGAGAAGACTACCTTTAGGACTCCGGATGGTTTTTATGAGTGGCTGGTGATGCCATTTGGTTTGACGAACGCCCCTGCATACTTTAGTGACTTGATGAGAAGGGTGTTCAGGGAGTACCTAAATAAGTTCGTGATGGTCTTTGTAAATGACATCTTGGTCTTTTCTAGGGGCGAAATAAATTTTCGTATGTGCTCAATAGGTTGAGCAATGCCAGTTATGGGGAAAACGGTGGTTTTGGAGCGAGACTGGCGAGGACATCCAGAGTTGGACAAGGGCTTAATTATTTAGCCGTTTTTACTAGTATCATCGCACGTAGGTCGTCTGAATTCGAAGGAGGTATCCCTTGGGTGTTTGTCTGATATTGGTTTAGGCCTTTGGGGCTTGCATTTTGGGGATGTCGAGTTCGACCAGGGTGGTCTGCGTGAGAGATGGATAGTTGTGACGATTTTGCATGGGAGAATATCCTGATTTTCTCTAGGGGTGGGGTGTTACATGATCCAATTCATACAATATCATGAATTATTCTATTTCCGACTATTTCAGAAATAAATATTGTAACACCCCACATCCGTTAGTATCACTCACAAAGGGAACGCACTAAGTTCTGTGGAGCATTAAGGGTAAAAGATGCAGATAAATTACAAGACAGACAGAAATTAAACAGCGGAAAATAAAACTTTACTTTATGGATAAGATAGTTTGTGCAAAAATTGTTTTCCAACATCAGAGTATCATCTGTCTTACAAAATAAAGAAGCATAAAAATACATTTATATTCCCTAATGTAGCATAAACCAGCCATAGCAGCGAAAAGGAGAGTCCAAAGCACTTTGTCCAAGAATCTTCATGCTTGGGAAGAGCAGCGGTCCAATCTAACCTGAGCTGAATTATTCCCTCCTCAACTACCTGGGGGGGAGAGGGGGGAAACGGATGAAAAGAAGACGAAAGAAAAGTAGAGTCAGACATAAAGCCTGAGTAAGTCTAGTGACTATTCAGTCTATGGATAAGAAAAAGAGCATGATAAGTGTATGCTGGAAATGGGAAAGCACCCTAAACTAAGTTAAGTTATCTCGAACCGAATATACTATCGTACCCCATACTAATCTCTGCACCACCTAATTAGTGTCCCAACTAGTAATGATAACGTGATCCCAATCCCTGTAATTTTTGTTGCCTTCAGGCGTACATTTATTGTTTCTGACCTAGATCTAATCTAGGATTTACGCTATCTTCCGAACGATTCCCTCTAGTCTAGGACACACTACCTAGAGTGGTATATGTTCCTAGACTTTTTCCACGTATGTGTCGCGAATCGTTATCGCTTGTCCAGATGCACATGTCCTATAATGTGCGGCTCGAGTTCCGTGTCAGGGCTACTCTAGAAATACGGAACTCGGTCGGGAGCTTTCAGATATCCGCCGATGCAGATGCTAAGGTTTATTTTTTTTCTAGTGGCTATGGTCCCACTCGACCCCTCCCTCAACTAATGAAAGGCCATCCTTGAAAAATGAGAACTATGCGCAGGCCCGCCTATGCCCCACTGTCCTATGGCCATCCGCAACCATAAATAGATAGCAAGTATATGGTCTTTTGGAGTTCTCCGCCTTTCCGCTTCACGTATCTCGATTGACTCAAGATGGTAGTTAGACGACGAGTTGCTATCATAGGGCTACCGTCTTCTCGCCGAATCACGCTGGTCCATCCTAGTATTTAGGTTGCCATATTTTGCAACCAAGGCATTACCTTGGTTCTTCTAACGCAGACCTTAACCTCTGTGAGCCCAGGAGGATCATCTGCAGCCTCACAGAGGGATACCAAGAGTACCCTCACATCCCCTCGAAGCCTCGGGCTTCGTAACCCAATTCGTTGGAGCCTTCTAGAATCAGACGGATGTACGCTCCTTCTCGTGTTCTACTAAGATTTACTACTTAGTTTCTTTCCTTCATCGAGTTGGTTAAGTGTCATTAGTCAATTCAAGTAAACTTAACCCATACCTTTTGTCATATTATACCGGTTAAGTGTTGCCTCCTTGTGTTAACTTAACCTCGCCATCTGTTTAACTAACCTGTTACAACGGTTAAGTGTCTCCTTATATAACTTAACCCTACCACTTGTTTAATTAACAGGTAATAATGGTTAAGTGTTGTCCATTCACGTTTAACTTTACTACAAGTCAAATTACACTGGTTAAGTGTTCTTGTTACTTAACTCCAATCATTCATGTTATATTGGTTTAGTATTTCTAACTTACTTAATCCTAACCAACTTGTCAAATCAACTTGTTATCATGGTTAAGAGTTCTAATTTTACTTAACCTCAATCACTTGTCTCACTAACATGTTTCTATGGTTAAGTGTTCTAATTAACTTAACCCCAATCACTTATCTCACTAACATGTTTCTATGGTTAAGTATTCTAATTAACTTAACCTCAATGACTTGTCTCACTAACATGTTTCTATGGTTAAGTGTTCTAATTAACATAACCTCAATCACTTATCTCACTAACATGTTTCTATGGTTAAGTGTTCTAATTAACTTAACCTCAATCACTTGTCTCACTAACATGTTTCTATGGTTAAGTGTTCTAATTAACTTAACCTCAATCACTTGTCTCACTAACATGTTTCTATGGTTGAGTGTTCTAATTAACTTAACCTCAATCACTTGTCACACTAACATGTTTCTATGGTTAAGTGTTCTAAATAACTTAACCTCACTCTCTAGTCCAGTTTAATCATGTTAGAATGGTTAAACATTTGCTTAACCTTACCCACTCCCCTAGTCAACATATTAAATTGGTTAAGTGTTCAGATTAACCTAACCCTACCCACCAATTTAGTTAACATGTTGAATTTGGTTAAGTATTAATTCAATTGACTTAACCCTATCAATCCTGACTCAGCCTTAATTTATTAATTAAAGCACCAACCACTCACATTAGACATATATTGTTGTTGTAACTGGACAGCTGGTCGGTTCCGGGCAGGTTTACACCATAACTCATGTCTAATCTCGGGTCTTTATTGGGCTTAATGCTTAACCACCCACATTGGATAGGTATTGTTGTGATTACTGGACAGCTGGTCGGTTCCGGGCAGCTTTACATCACAACTCAATCCAACCTCAGGTTAAGCATATCGTATTTTCTAAGTTTACATATTTGTCTCTTTTCAATTTTATATGTAAATGTTTTGTGGCCCATTATCCAAATTCGTTATTCTTGGGTGTACTAATTTATACCACTTAAATTTCACAAGTTGTTGGCATGTGCTAAACATGCCAACACATATATTTCAATTAAACCCAGCGTTATTTTCCCCGTTTGTACTTTCGCAATATTATAACATATGTTGGGCTTCAATATTTCAGCCCAACTTAGAAACATAAAAAAAGAGAGGCTTAGAACATGATATATTCTAAGTAACATAAAAGGGGTGTGTGAATGCATGAACTTGCAACATAGAGATTTAACTAACATAAATTATGTGGTGCATGAACTTGCAATATAGCGATTTAGTTAACATAAATTAGTGGTGCATGAACTTGCAATATAGCGATTTAATTAACATAAATTATGTGGTGCATGAACTTGCAATATAGCGATTTAATTAACATAAATTAGTGGTGCATGAACTTGCAATATAGCGATTTAATTAACTTAAATTATGGGCTTGTGTACTTGCATTGTAATAGCATATAATTTTGACATAAATCATAAACCTAAACATGAGTCATGGGTTTCAATCTATTCATGTAAACTTGCATTTAAAATACGAACCTAACTAAATTAGGTGTCCCTTGTATTAGCATATGACTTTTATAACAAAATAAGCCTAAAACATATTTTTATTTAGGCATAACACTAAACATAAACTAGTCATTTCAATAAAGTCACTATATGTTCACAAAGATGCTTACTTTTGTCACTAATACAAAAGTATAGTTTAACTTGAATTATGAGGCCTATTCCAACATAAACTTATATGAATCATGTTACCCAAATGGATCCAACTACACTTGAAATGATCATAGGCATATATATACAAAGATCTAAATCATGTAGGCGTAACAGTGAATTATGTTTACATAAGTCTCAACTTGGTTGTAACAAAATATATACAACTTCTTATTAACCACAACATATAAATGTCAATTTCCAACGTGAATCGTATACTTGCAAGGGTTGTTACTTTTCATTGCAAATGTACAATTAATCCAATATCATGTTAATTATACTATAACATCCCAAATCCATTTAAAATGAAATCAGAACAACATACAATTATGAACTAGCATCATTACAATTAAAGTACGATTCTATTTTCATTCTACACAAATCAAGTCTCAATTTTTATTCATATCGGAATAGTACTCTACTTACAATGTATGACGAATCTTGTATTCATGATTCTGAATTCTGAATTTGGTGATGCTATCCTTTGAGGTTGACGTTGTTTTGATTTATTTGTTGTAGTTTTAAGCTTTGATCAACTCTTAATCGTCTCTTAATTTGACGGCTACTCCTAGTCTCTCTTCAGCAGCATGACGACTCCTTCTTTCTTTTTCTTTTTTTTGTGTGAATTAGGCTGTGAGAGCTATGTTGTTCATATAGAGTTGCAAGTTAATTTGAGTCGTCGATGAAGCCAAGGTTAATACAAAGCCGTCCTTTCTAAAGAGAAGCCAATTATGTTCACAATTTAAGGGCTGTAAATTACTCCTATTTCAAATTATGTCATAATTACTTTCTTAATGTACATTATCAACATTTATTATTATTTGTCAATCCATCAAATATAAATACGTACACATTAGGTACATCTCCCCTTTACACATTTATTATTATTATTATTATTATTATTATTATTATTATTATTATTATTGAATTAGCAAATTTTGTGTTAACAGAAATACGGGGTGTTACATTCTCCCCTCCTTAAAGGATTTCGTCCCCGAAATCTTCAAGTCTAAGAGAATGCATATCCTACCATCCAATCGTCCATCTACTCAGCCATCAAACACAGGCATCGATTGTCCTTAAAGGCTTCTAATGCTTTTATGTTCATATGCATAGTGTGTGTATATGTCCTTATCTAATGCAAAATCAGGTGGTCTACTGATTCAGTTGACCTCCTTGATGCAAATCATGTCAGTGCTATGCGTCCAATATGTATGCAAATCCTAATGATACATATTATTTCTATATGAGTGCACAACCATTCACTCAAAAGCAACATCCATATGATAGCACATTAAGTTTAATTCATAAACAAATACATATGTGCGAATGCGATATAAAAGTAACCGAGTCGTTTTAGCGCCTATGGTGTGTATATGCATCCACGAGCAACCACTTGCAACCATCAACCATAACATGTTTCAAATACATGTTTACATCCAAAAGGGTTTCTACCTAAGGATCGAAGATACGTCCTAGAGGATATACCTTAAAAGCTAGAAACAAGTATGCATAGAATTCCTAGAAAAAGAAATCAAGGATGTACCCTGAAGAAAAAGGGTACGCGGTGTAACGGCAGGAAATTTTCGACTCCTCGAGAGTCGAAAATTCCGCGACGTTAGTGAAAGAATTTAGAAGGTGAGAAAGAAAAGATAGAACTAATAGAATAGAAGAAGAAGAAGAAGAACATCAGAATCATCAAAGTAACACGAATCTCACAGCGGAACGAATAACATATAATATATAACATAACTTTGAAGTAAACAGTTATATATATACAATAGCACTTATCAGAGTACAACACTTACAACACAGCGGAAATAACTATAGCTATAAAATCTTGCAGCCTCCTGCTCCAAGCTCTCCAAGTATATCTGTAAATCCCGACTACTTGACTGCCCGTACAAATTTAGGCACCCAAGAGTTTAGGGAAAACAACAAAGTAAACTCCGGGTCAGTCATGGGACTGGTATGAGTAAAATAGTTTAAAACAGGTATAGGATATCTCATAAGACCACGCCGTGAATACGGAACGGGTTTTTCCCTTATGAGTATCTGAACAACTTTGACAAGCAATATCATTGTGATATTATAATAATGTCTAAGTACAAATAGGTATCAATCTAGCAGAAACGCTTGCATCTCACGTTCTACATACATAGTATAAAATCATAAACCGTAGGGCTCTTATCGGAGAATGGATCCCAACAGACAAGGTATGGGAGCACCTTCTGAATAGTGTACTCTAGAGGTGATACACTCAGGGTTCAACAAGAACGTCTTGCAACCCGGCCACACATGACTGCTCACTCATTTAGCTTGAGTGTCGCGAATATATTGCCACCACGGTTGTAGGCCATCAAACCGTCATCCGAAGATACAGAATCAAAAAGAAGTATAAATATGAATATTCTCTAGATCGGTGACAATACACCCTGCTTGGGGATGACCCAACTAGCCATGCTGCCTAGCCCAACTTTTGTTACTTCCCGGTGTGAGGCTAGAAGCTACGTCTATCTTCAGAACATCTGATCACCATTCACTTTGAATGCCACATCGTCATACCCGCCAAATCACAAATTGACTTATCCAAAAATAACCCGAGTATATAGCTAAGAGAAACGAATTCCTCCGCCACCAAACGTGAACACGTTTGAACAGATCAACTTACGCGATCCATTGGATATACTCTGTCAGACCTTCTTCTATATACGTTGTCCTGGGACTGGACAAACCGAAGGCACTATTCTGTATATCCATCTTAGTCACTGTTATCTAAGACTTATACAACAGCCCTTGCACTTTACTCCGTCTTCAATTTATCTTTGGCAGATATTGCTCGCAACGCTTATGCCAATACAGAGTGGTTCTTTGGATAATAATCCAACCGGTCTCTCCATATTAACAACGTTAAAATGGTAAAAACTTTGATAGTCTGTGATTCAACTATCAAATGAAAACATGTCGGTGTACAAACAACGATCTTATTTCCAAATGGAAATTCGATCGATCAATCATCATATGTTCATATTTCCTTATTTCATATATTTAGAAAATATATGTTATTAATCATTGGAAAACATTTCCATAGCTTATTTTCACATCACTATTATTTCGCAACTATCAGTCCCTAACTATAACTAGTATGAGAACAATTCTCTAAGTATCAATCCGGAAGGTCGAAACCAACATCAGATCGTCACTTAGAAAACCGTTCAACTTACCCTCTCCAGTCAGTTTCTGAATTTGCTTAACTCTATTTCTTAAATTCTTATCATGGAAACATTTCATTTTCTATGTTTAGAAAACATATCTGACTATATTTGGAAAACGTTTCCAAAACTCATTTACGGATTTCAAATGAACGTTGTATAAAACATCGTTACGCTTAATCCATTAATCGCTTATTACTTAACTATATTTCAAATCAACCTTTTCTATCGAACCACAACTATTCCTTTGTCAATTCTGAAGTCAATCAAGTTGGGATATAATTACCTCTCAGACCTTAATTGAACAACGTCCTTTACTGTGAAATAGATGAAGCTCATCACTCACTTTTTCCAATCATCTGTTTACGCAAATTCTTGGATTCAGGTTACGAATCCACTTCTTATATGACAACGTTTGATTATAACTATAACGTTATAATTCCTACCCCTAAAATATCTAACCTAAATTATAAATTTATTTCCTAACTCGAATAATTTAACAGACACCTAATTTCTAAATCAATAACTAAACCTTGATTTAAACCCTGGAAAGTAAATAGTACTTTCCCGAATTCGCTATAATCGAATTCGACGTATAACTCTCTTTCGGGTAATCTCTATTCGATTAACTCTCCCTTTTTAATAACTTATATTCGATAAACTCTATTTCGATTAACTCCTATCGAATAACTAATATTCGAATAACTCTTCTTGCTTGGCTCTATTTCATTAACTCTTATCGAATAACAAATATTCGATTTTCTTAAATGTGTCAATTCTTATCGAATAACTAACATCCGATTAACTTAAATGGATTTACTCTTATCGAATAACTTATTCGATTAACTCAACTTGATTTTCTTAACTCGATTATCTCAACTCGATTTCTTAACTCAGTTACTTAACTCGATAACTTAACTTAACCCAAATCGATTAACTCAACTCTAATCGATTAACTTAATTTGATTTACTCCTTCGAATAACTCATTCGAATAACTTAATTGATTAACTCCTTCGAATAACTAATTCGAATAACTTACCTTCGAATAACTAATATTCGATTTACTCTAACTCGATTAACTTAATTCTAATCGATTAACTTAACTCAAATTGATTAACTCCTTTCGAATAACTAAATTCGATTTAACTCTTCTCGAATAACTAAATTCGATTAACTCAAATTGAATGACTAATATTCAATTAACTCTTACGTGTTTAACTCTATTCGAATAAGTAATTCGAATCACTCTAATGTGTTTAACTCTATTCAAATATCTGATTCGAATAACTCATTTCAAATAACTAAATTCGATTAACCCTTTTAACTTTACTCGAATAACTATATTCGATTAACACCTTCTTTTGAATAACTATATTCGATTATCTCTTTTCACTTAACTCTATTGGATTAACTAACTTCGAATAACTCCTTTGGATTAGCTAACTTCGAATAACTCCTTTGGATTAACTAACTTCGAATAACTCCTTTGGATTAGCTAACTTCGAATAACGCCTTTAGATTAACTAACTTCGAATAACTCCTTTGGATTAACTAATTTCGAATAACTCCTTTGGATTAACTCTTCGACTAACTCCTTCGGATTAACTAACTTTGAATAACTCCTTCGGATTAACTAACTTCGAATAACTCCTTTGGATTAACTAACTCCGAATAACCAATATTTGATAACTACTCTTTGAATAAATAATATTCGATAACTCTTCTCAAATGAATAACATTTGATTTCTCCACTCGAATAAACTATATTCGATAACTCTTCTCAAATGAATAGCATTTGATTTCTCCACTCGAATAAACTATATTCGATAACTCTTCTCAAATGAATAACATTTGATTTCTCCACTCGAATAAACTATATTCGATAACTCTTCTCTCGAATACACTATATTCGATAACTCTACTTCGGATAAGTGATATTCGACAACTCTACTCGATTAACTCTACTTGGATAACTCTAACTGATCAACTCTAACTGGTCAACTCTAACTGGTCAACTCTAACTGGTCAACTCTAACTGGTTAACTCAACTGTTTATCTTTAACTGGTAAACTTTAACTGGTTAACTCTAACTGATCAACTCTATCTGGTTAACTTTAACTGGTTGACTCAAATGGTTTAACCTAACTGGTTAACTCAAATGCTTTAACCTAACTGGTTGACTCAAATGGTTTAACCTAACTGGTTGACTCAAATGGTTTAATCTAACTGGTTAACTCAAATGGTTTAACATAACTGGTTAACTCAAATGGTTTAACCTAACTGGTTGACTCAAATGGTTTAACCTAACTGGTTCACTTCGATTAACTCGACTAACTTTGCTTTGGTTAACTTAACCAATTACTTTGATTTTCTCGACTAAGTTTGCTTTGGTTAACTTAACCAATTACTTTGATTAACTCGACTAACTTGCTTTGGTTAATCTAACAAATTACTTTGTTTAACTCGACTAACTTGCTTTGGTTAATCTAACAAATTACTTTGTTTAACTCGACTAACTTGCTTTGGTTAACCTAACCAATTACTTTGTTTAACTCGACTAACTTTGCTTTGGTTAACCTAACCAATTACTTTGTTTAATCCTTTTATCACACTCTGGTACTTCTTATGGTTTTTAACACATCACCTAACAACGATGACTATCGTCCGTCCAACCACACGTAATCACAACAGATTATATACATCACATTTATATATCACAATACATAAATCACAGTAAAAATAACTGTTGAGGAATCCAGTTGGATTCCTCCAACCTGTTTCCCTGCATCCACAGATGTTAAACAACACCAGTATAATATTTTGATAAACAGAATCAACATATAACTATTTGACGGTTTATATATATATATATATATATATATATATATATATATATACACATACATACATACGTAAATATATATATAAAATCTCTACTAACTGACTAGCAGTTCAAGCAAACAATCAACACACAGTCAAACAGACAATATTTTAACAGTTCTAAGAATACAACGTGAAAATAAAACTGTTTAGAGTTTGTGAGATTTACTCACATTTGCGCGTTAACCGTTAAATAACGGTTTGCGTTATTTGATTCAGTCGGACAATTTATTTCGCCATAAATTGTAACGAGCTCGGATTCACTCCCGGTCAGTCTCATTGTGTTGCTCCCGTCCATACGATCCTAACGCAACTCACGGTTCGTCATTCTGATTTCGTATGACGTAGTTATTTAGTTTCAAAGTTTTATACACATTTAAATTGAAAATAACAAAATATATTTTACTATTGGGCTTTCACCTTAACTTTTGGCCCACTAACACTTTCCTAGACCCAACCCGCTACATCCCTTCTTCCCTGTTGACCTCCACCCGTCGCTCCATTCACTTCCAGTAAAACCCAATCCTCCTTCATTTCCAATCGCACCTCCCTCTTCTCATAAATCCACAAACAAACTTCACCACTCTCATTCTCATTTGAATCTCCATCTACCCATACCAATATTGACAAACTCGCTCTACCCTCTGTCCTCCCGTCGTTGAACACCGCCTGTAGCATACACTACAGGTATCGACGCCTTCCCTCGTGGATTTCCACAAAACTTCACCGAACGATGCTGCTTCCTCTCAGGAACTACAAACTCCCATTCGTTTCGCGAATCCAGGTCCGGATTTCTCAAATCGTTCAGCCCTAGACCACGCTGAAAAGTTCGGCTCCAGCAAAACCCCGTCGAGCTCTATGATTTCCACCTCAAAACGAAGAAGACCGCACCAGCAACTCCTATATATATATATCGATTAGGATTTATAGGTTTTTACTTTATTTGATTTCATTTTTTTCTTTGCTCGATAATTTCCTGTGAATGAAAATGCTACGGAGATTTTTGTGAATGAGGAATTGGTTTCTTGCGTTATACTGTGGTGGTAGTTGGTAAAGTGTGTGGTTGAGAACGAAGGCTGGGTGGCCTGTGTTGGACCATAGAAAATGGAGGGGATATTTTGAATTTGATTTTATATTTTATTTAATGATTTTCTCCTTATATCTGCCCTTCTAAAAATCCCAGTGATTACATATGATATCTAAAAATCACGAAAACTGACACGCTGCTAGATTTTGACATTACGGACCCAACGAAACTGGTTTCGTCGAATTCCGACTCCGTATGCTCACACAGCGTATTTTTAACCGTCAAAATACTGACTGTTTTACACTCTAAAAATCCGTACGGCCACACAGTGACTCTAAAAATCACGAAACTGGAAATATAACAATAATTTGATATTGCGGATCCAACAAAACTGGTTTTGTCGAATTCCGACTTCGTTTGCAAAAGTGGCTATTTTTAACGCTCTAAATAGTCTATTTAAATATATAAATATATTTAAATATAATGAAATTAATTATTTAAAATTAATTATTATCGTCTATATTCACAGTGGCATACTATACAGCTCAGATAAAATCCAGTATGTATTTACAAATCGATATTACATCGTCAGAGTTATATCGACACTCGATTTCTATTTAAATCCTTATTTAAAATATAATTAAATCGTTATGGTCAGGGCGCTGCATTTCTGATAATTTGATCTGGACGTAACTCAAAATCTACACGACGAAATCCCGATATTTCTCTTCCACTAGAAAGATATACTCCACCAGCTCCCCACGTTTCTTGTTTCACAGAAATCCGGCTTAAAACGAATCCTGTACATTCAGTTGAAGTTCAACTCGCCAAATAACGAACTGCCGCGTCGTTACGGGCTTGATTATAATAATAATTATTATTTATATGTTCAACTATCGTTTATTTAATATATTCATTATTTAAAAAATTAATAACTTAATTATTATACCTTACAAAACGCGCCATTACAGACTTCCCCCCTTAAAATAATTTCGTCCTCGAAATTGCTAAGCTAGGAAAATGCTACCAACTTTACTAACTAGATTCAAATATCTTTTAGTTTACTTCTCAGCTCCAGTTTCAACTGAACCATTTAATTTTAAATTAAATTATTAATTCATTCTGGCTAACTGAATTTCCATAAATCATGAGAATGTTCTAACGCCTGGAATTTTTCGAAAAATTTCACCATAACCTCCTTTGTATTGGTCAATATGACAAACCACCCCTCGCCTCTCTAGGCCTTCTCCAACCCAAAAGAAAATCAAACAGCCAAGCGGCTTGCCAATTTGGTTCATAAATCTCATGCTTATACAAAATATAAACTTGTACCTTTTTGTCGGGCATATCAACTCTTATCACTTCCACCTGTTATCAACCCAACATATACCAATGTCATCTCAATCCAACCTTCAACTCAAACACTTGGTTCTATCCAAGTCAAGTTCTATTCAAACTCCAATATCAGATTTCAAACTCTTAACCCATCAACTTAATTCAAATCCAGATTATTCTCTAACCGAATCCCAATTTATTTAACTTGGTTCAAGTTAAATTTTAATTTACTATTTGTTTTTTTACCATCTTGATTCATTCAACTTAACAAGTTAAATTTTAAATTTCAAGATTTAAATTCCTGGGATTTATTTCAAATCAATTTCAAATCCTGACACCAATTCAAAACTTTTGAATTTCTAAACAACTTGTTTTCCTCAACACCATTTGAAAACAAAACCATTGGTAGTAATCCGCCACTTAGAAACTCGAAAATTACACCGACGATGTATTGATCCATCCTCGGAATTATTTTTCAGTCATCCAGGTGATTCAGATACTATATTTATTTCTAATTGGAAAATATTTTCAAAATCTCCCAGGAAATTAAAATTTTCTTATTTTAATTCCAATTCTGATTTACCTTCAGATTTACTTCTATTTCATATACTTCACTTATATGAATTCTGATTAGTTATTTATAACCATTTCACTTTATAATCTTGCTTGATTATAATAACAACCCATATATCCAATATATTATAATTTTGATATATATATATATATATATCTCTATATCAAAATATACTTTGGGTAAAGTTAAATTCACTTACCCTCTTTCAAAACATATCGTGACGACCCATCGTATTCAAGTGTTTATTTACTCCTACGGATACAGTGGATCAAACTGATCGACCAGAACTCATAAACAACTCAGCCAATGAATCTCCACAATATAAAACCATTTTATATCAAATACAAATACGCACTCGTATATATACACTCAAACTCAATCTAGGGTATTACTAACCCTATCTCTACCGAGTCACGCCACAGAGCCAAGTAATTCTTAACTTATGCTCTGATACCAACTGTAACGGCAGGAAATTTTCGACTCCTCGAGAGTCGAAAATTCCGCGACGTTAGTGAAAGAATTTAGAAGGTGAGAAAGAAAAGATAGAACTAATAGAATAGAAGAAGAAGAAGAAGAACATCAGAATCATCAGAGTAACACGAATCTCACAGCGGAATGAATAACATATAATATATAACATAACTTTGAAGTAAACAGTTATATATATACAATAGCACTTATCAGAGTACAACACTTACAACACAGCGGAAATAACTATAGCTATAAAATCTTGCAGCCTCCTGCTCCAAGCTCTCCAAGTATATCTGTAAATCCCGACTACTTGACTGCCCGTACAAATTTAGGCACCCAAGAGTTTAGGGAAAACAACAAAGTAAACTCCGGGTCAGTCATGGGACTGGTATGAGTAAAATAGTTTAAAACATGTATAGGATATCTCATAAGACCACGTCGTGAATACGGAACGGGTTTTTTCCTTATGAGTATCTGAACAACTTTGACAAGCAATATCATTGTGATATTATAATAATGTCTAAGTACAAATAGGTATCAATCTAGCAGAAACACTTGCATCTCACGTTCTACATACATAGTATAAAATCATAAACCGCAGGGCTCTTATCGGAGAATGGATCCCAACAGACATGGTATGGGAGCACCTTCTGAATAGTGTACTCTAGAGGTGATACACTCAGGGTTCAACAAGAACGTCTTGCAACCCGGCCACACATGACCGCTCACTCATTTAGCTTGAGTGTCGCGAATATATTGCCACCACGGTTGTAGGCCATCAAACCGTCATCCGAAGATACAGAATCAAAAAGAAATATAAATATGAATATTCTCTAGATCGGTGACAATACACCCTGCTTGGGGATGACCCAACTAGCCATGCTGCCTAGCCCAACTTTTGTTACTTCCCGGTGTGAGGCTAGAAGCTACGTCTATCTTCAGAACATCTGATCACCATTCACTTTGAATGCCACATCGTCATACCCGCCAAATCACAAATTGACTTATCCAAAAATAACCCGGGTATATAGCTAAGAGAAACGAATTCCTCCGCCACCAAACGTGAATACGTTTGAACAGATCAACTTAC
Source organism: Allium sativum (assembly GCA_030737875.1). Taxonomy (NCBI): domain Eukaryota; kingdom Viridiplantae; phylum Streptophyta; class Magnoliopsida; order Asparagales; family Amaryllidaceae; genus Allium; species Allium sativum. Next base: position 834,513,632 of record CM060910.1, read on the forward strand.
GCGATCCATTGGATATACTCTGTCAGACTTTCTTCCATATACGTTGTCCTGGGACTGGACAAACCGGAGGCACTATTCTGTATATCCGTCTTAGTCACTGTTATCTAAGACTTATACAACAGCCCTTGCACTTTACTCCGTCTTCAATTTATCTTTGGCAGATATTGCTCGCAACGCTTATGCCAATACAGAGTGGTTCTTTGGATAATAATCCAACCGGTCTCTCCATATTAACAACGTTAAAATGGTAAAAACTTTGATAGTCTGTGATTCAACTATCAAATGAAAACATGTCGGTGTACAAACAACGATCTTATTTCCAAATGGAAATTCGATCGATCAATCATCATATGTTCATATTTCCTTATTTCATATATTTAGAAAATATATGTTATTAATCATTGGAAAACATTTCCATAGCTTATTTTCACATCACTATTATTTCGCAACTATCAGTGCCTAACTGTAACTAGTATGAGAATAATTCTCTAAGTATCAATCCGGAAGGTCGAAACCAACATCAGATCGTCACTTAGAAAACCGTTCAACTTACCCTCTCCAGTCAGTTTCTGAATTTGCTTAACTCTATTTCTTAAATTCTTATCATGGAAACATTTCATTTTCTATGTTTAGAAAACATATCTAACTATATTTGGAAAACGTTTCCAAAACTCATTTACGGATTTCAAATGAACGTTGTATAAAACATCGTTACGCTTAATCCATTAATCGCTTATTACTTAACTATATTTCAAATCAACCTTTTCTATCGAACCACAACTATTCCTTTGTCAATTCTGAAGTCAATCAAGTTGGGATATAATTACCTCTCAGACCTTAATTGAACAACGTCCTTTACTATGAAATAGATGAAGCTCATCACTCACTTTTTCCAATCATCTGTTTACGCAAATTCTCGGATTCAGGTTACGAATCCACTTCTTATATGACAACGTTTGATTATAACTATAACGTTATAATTCCTACCCCTAAAATATCTAACCTAAATTATAAATTTATTTCCTAACTCGAATAATTTAACAGACACCTAATTTATAAATCAATAACTAAACCTTGATTTAAACCCTGGAAAGTAAATAGTACTTTCCCGAATTCGCTATAATCGAATTCGACGTATAACTCTCTTTCGGGTAATCTCTATTCGATTAACTCTCCCTTTTTAATAACTTATATTCGATAAACTCTATTTCGATTAACTCCTATCGAATAACTAATATTCGAATAACTCTTCTTGGTTGGCTCTATTTCATTAACTCTTATCGAATAACAAATATTCGATTTTCTTAAATGTGTCAATTCTTATCGAATAACTAACATCCGATTAACTTAAATGGATTTACTCTTATCGAATAACTTATTCGATTAACTCAACTTGATTTTCTTAACTCGATTATCTCAACTCGATTTCTTAACTCAGTTACTTTACTCGATAACTTAACTTAACCCAAATCAATTAACTCAACTCTAATCGATTAACTTAATTTGATTTACTCCTTCGAATAACTCATTCGAATAACATAATTGATTAACTCCTTCGAATAACTAATTCGAATAACTTACCTTCGAATAACTAATATTCGATTTACTCTAACTCGATTAACTCAATTCTAATCGATTAACTTAACTCAAATTGATTAACTCCTTTCGAATAACTAAATTCGATTTAACTCTTCTCGAATAACTAGATTCGATTAACTCAAATTGAATGACTAATATTCAATTAACTCTTACGTGTTTAACTCTATTCGAATAAGTAATTCGAATCACTCTAATGTGTTTAACTCTATTCAAATATCTAATTCGAATAACTCATTTCAAATAACTAAATTCAATTAACTCTTTTAACTTTACTCGAATAACTATATTCGATTAACACCTTCTTTTGAATAACTATATTCGATTATCTCTTTTCACTTAACTCTATTGGATTAACTAACTTCGAATAACTCCTTTGGATTAGCTAACTTCGAATAACTCCTTTGGATTAACTAACTTCGAATAACTCCTTTGGATTAGCTAACTTCGAATAACTCCTTTAGATTAACTAACTTCGAATAACTCCTTTGGATTAACTAATTTCGAATAACTCCTTTGGATTAACTCTTCGACTAACTCCTTCGGATTAACTAACTTTGAATAACTCCTTCGGATTAACTAACTTCGAATAACTCCTTTGGATTAACTAACTCCGAATAACCAATATTTGATAACTACTCTTCGAATAAATAATATTCGATAACTCTTCTCAAATGAATAACATTTGATTTCTCCACTCGAATAAACTATATTCGATAACTCTTCTCAAATGAATAGCATTTGATTTCTCCACTCGAATAAACTATATTCGATAACTCTTCTCAAATGAATAACATTTGATTTCTCCACTCGAATAAACTATATTCGATAACTCTTCTCTCGAATACACTATATTCGATAACTCTATTTCGGATAAGTGATATTCGACAACTCTACTCGATTAACTCTACTTGGATAACTCTAACTGATCAACTCTAACTGGTCAACTCTAACTGGTCAACTCTAACTGGTTAACTCAACTGTTTATCTTTAACTGGTAAACTTTAACTGGTTAACTCTAACTGATCAACTCTGTCTGTTTAACTTTAACTGGTTGACTCAAATGGTTTAACCTAACTGGTTAACTCAAATGGTTTAACCTAACTGGTTGACTCAAATGGTTTAACCTAATTGGTTGACTCAAATGGTTTAACCTAACTGGTTAACTCAAATGGTTTAACATAACTGGTTAACTCAAATGGTTTAACCTAACTGGTTGACTCAAATGGTTTAACCTAACTGGTTCACTTCGATTAACTCGACTAACTTTGCTTTGGTTAACTTAACCAATTACTTTGATTTTCTCGACTAAGTTTGCTTTGGTTAACTTAACCAATTACTTTGATTAACTCGACTAACTTGCTTTGGTTAATCTAACAAATTACTTTGTTTAACTCGACTAACTTGCTTTGGTTAATCTAACAAATTACTTTGTTTAACTCGACTAACTTGCTTTGGTTAACCTAACCAATTACTTTGTTTAACTCGACTAACTTTGCTTTGGTTAACCTAACCAATTACTTTGTTTAATCCTTTTATCACACTCTGGTATTTCTTATGGTTTTTAACACATCACCTAACAACGATGACTATCGTCCGTCCAACCACACGTAATCACAACAGATTATATACATCACATTTATATATCACAATACATAAATCACAGTAAAAATAACTGTTGAGGAATCCAGTTGGATTCCTCCAACCTGTTTCCCTGCATCCACAGATGTTAAACAACACCAGTATAATATTTTGATAAACAGAATCAACATATAACTATTTGACGGTTTATATATATATTTATACATACGTAAATATATATATATAATCTCTAGTAACTGACTAGCAGTTCAAGCAAACAATCAACACACAGTCAAACAGACAATATTTTAACAGTTCTAAGAATACAACGTGAAAATAAAACTGTTTAGAGTTTGTGAGATTTACTCACATTTGCGCGTTAACCGTTAAATAACGGTTTGCGTTATTTGATTCAGTCGGACAATTTATTTCGCCATAAATTGTAACGAACTCGGATTCACTCCCGGTCAGTCTCATTGTGTTGCTCCCGTCCATACGATCCTAACGCAACTCACAGTTCGTCATTCTGATTTCGTATGACACAGTTATTTAGTTTCAAAGTTTTATACACATTTAAATTGAAAATAACATAATATATTTTACTATTGGGCTTTCACCTTAACTTTTGGCCCACTAACACCTTCCTAGACCCAACCCGCTACATCCCTTCTTCCCTGTTGACCTCCACCCGTCGCTCCATTCACTTCCAGTAAAACCCAATCCTCCTTCATTTCCAATCGCACCTCCCTCTTCTCATAAATCCACAAACAAACTTCACCACTCTCGTTCTCATTTGAATCTCCATCTACCCATACCAATATTGACAAACTCGCTCTACCCTCTGTCCTCCCGTCGTTGAACACCGCCTGTAGCATACACTACAGGTATCGACGCCTTACCTCGTGGATTTCCACAAAACTTCACCGAACGATGCTGCTTCCTCTCAGGAACTCCAAACTCCCATTCGTTTCGCGAATCTAGGTCCGGATTTCTCAAATCGTTCAGCCCTAGACCACGCTGAAAAGTTCGGCTCCAGCAAAACCCCGTCGAGCTCTATGATTTCCACCTCAAAACGAAGAAGACCTCACCAGCAACTCCTATATATATATCGATTAGGATTTATAGGTTTTTACTTTATTTGATTTCATTTTTTTCTTTGCTCGATAATTTCCTGTGAATGAAAATGCTACGGAGATTTTTGTGAATGAGGACTTGGTTTCTTGCGTTATACTGTGGTGGTAGTTGGTAAAGTGTGTGGTTGAGAACGAAGGCTGGGTGGCCTGTGTTGGACCATAGAAAATGGAGGGGATATTTTGAATTTGATTTTATATTTTATTTAATGATTTTCTCCTTATATCTGCCCTTCTAAAAACCCCAGTGATTACATATGATATCTAAAAATCACGAAAACTGACACGCTGCTAGATTTTGACATTACGGACCCAACGAAACTGGTTTCGTCGAATTCCGACTCCGTATGCTCACACAACGTATTTTTAACCGTCAAAATACTGACTGTTTTACACTCTAAAAATCCGTACGGCCACACAGTGACTCTAAAAATCACGAAACTGGAAATATAACAATAATTTGATATTGCGGATCCAACAAAACTGGTTTTGTCGAATTCCGACTTCGTTTGCAAAAGTGGCTATTTTTAACGCTCTAAATAGTCTATTTAAATATATAAATATATTTAAATATAATGAAATTAATTATTTAAAATTAATTATTATCGTCTATATTCACAGTGGCATACTATACAGCTCAGATAAAATCCTGTATGTATTTACAACTCGATATTACATCGTCAGAGTTATATCGACGCTCCATTTCTATTTAAATCCTTATTTAAAATATAATTAAATCGTTATGGTCAGGGCGCTGCATTTATGATAATTTGATCTGGACGTAACTCAAAATCTACACGACGAAATCCCGATATTTCTCTTCCACTAGAAAGATATACTCCACCAGCTCCCCACGTTTCTTGTTTCACAGAAATCCGGCTTAAAACGAATCCTGTACATTCAGTTGAAGTTCAACTCGCCAAATAACGAACTGCCGCGCCGTTACGGGCTTGATTATAATTATTATTATTATTTATATGTTCAACTATCGTTAATTTAATATATTCATTATTTAAATAATTAAATAACTTAATTATTATACCTTACAAAACGCGCCATTACAGACTTCCCCCCTTAAAATAATTTCGTCCTCGAAATTGCTAAGCTAGGAAAATGCTACCAACTTTACTAACTAGATTCAAATATCTTTTAGTTTACTTCTCAGCTCCAGTTTCAACTGAACCATTTAATTTTCAATTAAATTATTAATTCATTCTGGCTAACTGAATTTCCATAAATCATGAGAATGTTCTAACGCCTGGAATTTTTCGAAAAATTTCGCCATAACCTCCTTTGTATTGATCAATATGACAAACCACCCCTCGCCTCTCTAGGCCTTCTCCAACCCAAAAGAAAATCAAACAGCCAAGCGGCTTGCCAATTCGGTTCATAAATCTCATGCTTATACAAAATATAAACTTGTACCTTTTTGTCGGGCATATCAACTCTTATCACTTCCACCTGTTATCAACCCAACATATACCAATGTCATCTCAATCCAACCTTCAACTCAAACACTTGGTTCTATCCAAGTCAAGTTCTATTCAAACTCCAATATCAGATTTCAAACTCTTAACCCATCAACTTAATTCAAATCCAGATTATTCTCTAACCGAATCCCGATTTATTTAACTTGGTTCAAGTTAAATTTTAATTTACTATTTGTTTTTTTACCATCTTGATTCATTCAACTTAACAAGTTAAATTTTAAATTTCAAGATTTAAATTCCTGGGATTTATTTCAAATCAATTTCAAATCCTGACACCAATTCAAAACTTTTGAATTTCTAAACAACTTGTTTTCCTCAACACCATTTGAAAACAAAACCATTGGTAGTAATCCGCCACTTAGAAACTCGAAAATTACACCGACGATGTATCGATCCATCCTCGGAATTATTTTCCAGTCATCCAGGTGAGTCAGATACTATATTTATTTATAATTGGAAAATATTTTCAAAATCTCCCAGGAACTTCAAATTTTCTTATTTTAATTCCAATTCTGATTTACCTTCAGATTTACTTCTATTTCATATACTTCACTTATATGAATTCTGATTAGTTATTTATAACCATTTCACTTTATAATCTTACTTGATTATAATAACAACCCATATATCCAATATATTATAATTTTGATATATATATATATATATATATATATATATATCTATATCAAAATATACTTTGGGTAAAGTTAAATTCACTTACCCTCTTTCAAAACATATCGTGACGACCCATCGTATTCAAGTGTTTATTTACTCCTACCGATACAGTGGATCAAACTGATCGACCAGAACTCATAAACAACTCAGCCAATGAATCTCCATAATATAAAACCATTTTATATCAAATACAAATACGCACTCGTATATATACACTCAAACTCAATCTAGGGTATTACTAACCCTATCTCTACCGAGTCACGCCACAGAGCCAAGTAAATCTTAACTTAAGCTCTGATACCAACTGTAACGGCAGGAAATTTTCGACTCCTCGAGAGTCGAAAATTCCGCGACGTTAGTGAAAGAATTTAGAAGGTGAGAAAGAAAAGATAGAACTAATAGAATAGAAGAAGAAGAAGAACATCAGAATCATCAGAGTAACACGAATCTCACAGCGGAACGAATAACATATAATATATAACATAACTTTGAAGTAAACAGTTATATATATACAATAGCACTTATCAAAGTACAACACTTACAACACAGCAGAAATAACTATAGCTATAAAATCTTGCAGCCTCCTGCTCCAAGCTCTCCAAGTATATCTGTAAATCCCGACTACTTGACTGCCCGTACAAATTTAGGCACCCAAGAGTTTAGGGAAAACAACAAAGTAAACTCCGGGTCAGTCATGGGACTGGTATGAGTAAAATAGTTTAAAACAGGTATAGGATATCTCATAAGACCACGTCGTGAATACGGAACGGGTTTTTCCCTTATGAGTATCTGAACAACTTTGACAAGCAATATCATTGTGATATTATAATAATGTCTAAGTACAAATAGGTATCAATCTAGCAGAAACGCTTGCATCTCACGTTCTACATACATAGTATAAAATCATAAACCGCAGGGCTCTTATCGGAGAATGGATCCCCACAGACAAGGTATGGGAGCACCTTCTGAATAGTGTACTCTAGAGGTGATACACTCAGGGTTCAACAAGAACGTCTTGCAACCCGGCCACACATGACCGCTCACTCATTTAGCTTGAGTGTCGCGAATATATTGCCACCACGGTTGTAGGCCATCAAACCGTCATCCGAAGATACAGAATCAAAAAGAAGTACAAATATGAATATTCTCTAGATTGGTGACAATACACCCTGCTTGGGGATGACCCAACTAGCCATGCTGCCTAGCCCAACTTCTGTTACTTCCCGGTGTGAGGCTAGAAGCTACGTCTATCTTCAGAACATCTGATCACCATTCACTTTGAATGCCACATCGTCATACCCGCCAAATCACAAATTGACTTATCCAAAAATAACCCGGGTATATAGCTAAGAGAAATGAATTCCTCCACCACCAAACGTGAATACGTTTGAACAGATCAACTTACGCGATCCATTGGATATACTCTATCAGACCTTCTTCCATATACGTTGTCCTGGGACTGGACAAACCGAAGGCACTATTCTGTATATCCATCTTAGTCACTGTAAACTAAGACTTATACAACAGCCCTTGCACTTTACTCCGTCTTCAATTTATCTTTGGCAGATATTGCTCGCAACGCTTATGTCAATACAGAGTGGTTCTTTGGATAATAATCCAACTGGTCTCTCCATATTAACAACGTTAAAATGGTAAAAACTTTGATAGTCTGTGATTCAACTATCAAATGAAAACATGTCAGTGTACAAACAACGATCTTATTTCCAAATGGAAATTCGATCGATCAATCATCATATGTTCATATTTCCTTATTTCATATATTTAGAAAATATATGTTATTAATCATTGGAAAACATTTCCATAGCTTATTTTCACATCACTATTATTTCGCAACTATCAGTCCCTAACTGTAACTAGTATGAGAACAATTCTCTAAGTATCAATCCGGAAGGTCGAAACCAACATCAGATCGTCACTTAGAAAACCGTTCAACTTACCCTCTCCAGTCAGTTTCTGAATTTGCTTAACTCTATTTCTTAAATTCTTATCATGGAAACATTTCATTTTCTATGTTTAGAAAACATATCTGACTATATTTGGAAAACGTTTCCAAAACTCATTTACGGATTTCAAATGAACGTTGTATAAAACATCGTTACGCTTAATCCATTAATCGCTTATTACTTAACTATATTTCAAATCAACCTTTTCTATCGAACCACAACTATTCCTTTGTCAATTCTGAAGTCAATCAAGTTGGGATATAATTACCTCTCAGACCTTAATTAAACAACGTCCTTTACTGTGAAATAGATGAAGTTCATCACTCACTTTTTCCAATCATCTGTTTAAGCAAATTCTCGGATTCAGGTTACGAATCCACTTCTTATATGACAACGTTTGATTATAACTATAACGTTATAATTCCTACCCCTAAAATATCTAACCTAAATTATAAATTTATTTCCTAACTCGAATAATTTAACAGACACCTAATTTATAAATCAATAACTAAACCTTGATTTAAACCCTGGAAAGTAAATAGTACTTTCCCAAATTCGCTACAATCGAATTCGACGTATAACTCTCTTTCGGGTAATCTCTATTCGATTAACTCTCCCTTTTTAATAACTTATATTCAATAAACTCTATTTCGATTAACTCCTATCGAATAACTAATATTCGAAAAACTCTTCTTGGTTGGCTCTATTTCATTAACTCTTATCGAATAATAAATATTCGATTTTCTTAAATGTGTCAATTCTTATCGAATAACTAACATCCGATTAACTTAAATGGATTTACTCTTATCGAATAACTTATTCGATTAACTCAACTTGGTTTTCTTAACTCGATTATCTCAACTCGATTTCTTAACTCAGTTACTTAACTCGATAACTGTGACGATCGGGAATCTCGCTCGGTCCGAACCAGTCGCTAAACCGACCCAGACCGCTCGAAACGCCCTACCGTTTGAGAACAAGACAAATCAAAATGCATACGGAAGAACATTTCATTATATATTCCAACAATGCATCAAATTACAAGAATATACAGAGTATAAATGAATATTACACAGAAATATCAGAGATTTAAATTACATTTAAATACATAGCAGCGGAAAATAATACAATACACAACTAGAATGAGATATACGGATACAAAGCTTTCCGGATATCGTTCCAGCTGTAAACCAGGATCCTGTGAATATAAATCTGCAAAACCAAAACTACTAGCTGCCCGTGTCAAAATAGGGGCACCCAGAGTTTAGGTTAAAACAATAAACTCCAGGTCAGTCATGTGACTGGTGTGAGAACTAAAACAGTTATTAATCTTTATTTTTAAATCATTAGGTAAATCAAGGGACCACGCCGTATAACACGGAACGGGTTTCCTCCCAAGAATACCAGTGCATAAAACAAACAGCGCAATGCTAAATAAAGAAAAATGAAGCTATTATAAGACCCAGGCCCTATCACACAATGCAACGCAAGCCGGGGGATAGGGTTTTTTACCTTATAATAGCCAAGAATGCTTGATACGTTTAAAACAAATCATTTGATACTATAGTAAGTGCATAGTGTATGAAACAACTTCAAATCATAAGTATCAATCATAGGCGACATGAGCGTCCCATGCCACTATGTCGCCATATATAGGTTTACAAATAAAACCGCAAATGTCACGTATTTGGAAATTGGATTTCCGTCTATGAACCGAGGCAAAAGATAGTCCTCAACCGATTCGAGACGCTCTAGCCCGCCCCTCAGGACCCAGACTCAGGTGGGCCCTTGGATCGTCAGGGCCGGTCCACCGCTGTGGATTAAACTTAAACCCTGAACATGTGTTCCCCCGCCCTATGGGGCGTAAATGAGCCAACGAATGACTCCATCGGACCCGGATCGTCCGATCAAACCGAGGCGCCTCGCAACAGCAACAACCACATAAGTCAAACTCGTCAGGGCGTGTAAAACCACTGACGCCACTTCTAACTAGAAAGAAACGCATGCCCTCCCTGAGGTCCTTCTCCCGTTTTTGGTTCATACCGGGTGTGAAACTCGCGAAGCAAACGTTACACAAAGCTACGCCACAAAGGCCGTGCTTTGATCATCACCACAAGACTTTGCTTTTCAACAGAAGCCTCGATCAATTGCCACTTAGGCATGCCACACAGGCCATTCACTCCATGCGTTTGATATCCATCAATATATATACCCTGAGCTCGTACGTCTCAGAGAAGGGCATTAAGCAAGAGAATAAATTCTCCGCCGCCAAACAGATATATATTTAATAGAGATCAATCACACGGACTAAAATCCAATGTCAGACACACAATCCATTTACAAGTCCGTTCTGGGTCTGAACGAAACCGGAGGCACCTAGTACCTCGCATATCCATCGATCTCCAAGTACATCTGGACGATCACCAACTGTTTCCATCTTCTTGGGTGTACAGCCCAATCAAGATCATCAGTAATCACCCAAACGACGTGAAGACCTCCGGTCTTCGACCATCGTCTTCATCTTCGACTTATCGTCGTATCAGTTATTCAGAATGGGATATACCCGGTCTTTCCGAATAACTCACGTATATTTTAAATAAGTGTTACACAAACACAACATACGCCTCATTCCAATTCATCAGTCACTAACCGCAAATTAATCAAGAGAATAATTCCCCAAATATTAACCCCGAAGGCCGAAACCAACATCAGATAAATATCCAGAAAACCATTCTGCTTAGCTAACCGACAGTTAGTTTCTGATTTCACATTCATAGGGAAAGGTTCCCATTAATTTTATCCAAGATAAATTTCTTGAATTTATTCTTTAATCTATTTTTGAATATCAATTCAAACTAGTCGGGATTAGCGAACCTTACCGAAGTAATCATTTGTTTTAATTTCCCAATCCCAACCTATTCATCCCATGAAGTAAAACTGGTTATACTTCATATCTAACACCACGGTGTTATCGGTAAATTCAATTACCATTTCACGTTCAAATCTAATTAAAGATTTAACTACCGCCTGGAGCAAAACTGGTGATACTCCATTTTCGATCATATCAATCTAATTAAAGATTCATTAAAACTCCACTTAGTTTTAATCTTCGACTAGGTTAAAGAATCAGTGTCATTTAAAACACGGTTCACGATAAACCCAAAATCACATTCCATTAATTATCGGGTCAAAGAACAAGTGTTATTTAAAACACTGTTCACGATAAACCCAAAAATCAATACCAATTCAATTCCAATTAAATATCATTTAATTGGTACACTTCATTAAATCTAAATAAAAAGATTTAATCTTTTCTCAACTGGGTTCAAGAACAGTGTTAGTGAAGACACCATTCACGACAAAACCAAATCACATTTGATATTCAATATAAGGCTCTGAATAGAAAATATATCGGCTTATATTCAATATCAAATTCTACGACTAACAAATATCGTATTGGAAATAACGATATAGATATATATCTTTCAAATTTCCATAACAACATCTGCATAATCACGAATTCCAACATCGAAATATTCCGAAGACAATTTCGATTCAAATCCACTCCAATGCAATCATTGGAAATTCTGGTTATTTTTAAAACCCTTTTCAAATTCAATTTATTACTATTTTTAATAATTTTATCAAGGCCCGTACAGTCGATTTCCATCAATGGCCATCGAACTGCACTTACAACGACCTTTTTCGAATTTGATTTGGACGTATCTCCAAATCCAACCGTTAGATTTTGAATTTCTAATATTCGTTAGAAAGCTCTTTTCGATACGAACCCAACGGTTCCGGTTTTAGGAGAATCCGACGGTCGGATCTCCCGTAATGTCCGTTTGAAATAAATGGTCGAAATTCACGAACTGCCGCGGCGCGGCGCGTTCTATTCAGGCCATAATATTATTTATATAATATATATAATATATACTTCGTCGATTTCTATTTAAAACGAATTATATAAATAGTTTTAAATTCGTTTCAAAAGCAATTTCAACTTCCATTTCAATTCAAATCAAAATTGAATTCTTCTTTATAAATTCGTTTTAAAATTCATTTCTATTCAATTCAAATTTCAATTCAATTTGAATTCACTTCAATTCGCTTTCAATTCAATTTGAATTCGTTTTCAATTCAATTCATTTCGAAATCTTTTTTATATTATTTTTGAATTCGTTTTCAATTCAATTCATTTCGAAATCGTTTTCAATTCAATTTGAATTCGTTTTCAATTCAATTCATTTCGAAATCGTTTTCAATTCAATTCAATTCATTTCGAAATCGTTTCCAATTCAATTTGAATTCGTTTTCAATTCAATTCATTTCGAAATCGTTATATATTCAATTCATTTCGAAATCGTTTTCAATTCAATTCATTTCGAAATCGTTTCCAATTCAATTTGAATTCGTTTTCAATTCAATTCATTTCGAAATCGTTATATATTCAATTCATTTCGAAATCATTTTCAATTCATTTCGAAATCGTTTCCAATTCAATTTGAATTCGTTTTCAATTCAATTCATTTCAAAATCGTTTTTAATTCAATTCATTTCGAAATCGTTTTCAATTCAATTCATTTCGAAATGAATAGAATCGATATAAATCGTTTACGTCAAAATGGCGTCAATCTAATCAACACGGCTTCATAAATTTCTATTTTCAAATATTCTATTTCAAATATTTCTTTTTCACAATAGTTGTTTTTATCAAAATATTTCGTTCAACACATGACCAATCTCAATGAATGAGTACTGTCAACACATGAACCTTTATTTTATATTGATAAAGATGTAAATTTTATTACTAAAATATTTCGTTCAACACATGACCAATCTCAATGGATGAGTACTGTCAACACATGAACCTTTATTTTATATTGATAAAGATGTAAATTTTATTACTAAAATATTTCGTTCAACACATGACCAATCTCAATGGATGAGTACTGTCAACACATGAACCTTTATTTTATATTATTCTTTATTTTCTAAATTGGAATGAGGCCCAATCAATTACCATATAATGTAAATTATATGGATTTTCTACAACACATGTATATATCAACAACAATGAATAATCAACCATCATCCAAAGTGTATTCTACACTGTATAAGCATCGAATATAAATATTCAATGCTTATAACAGCCTGTCAATCAATCGATCGACATGCAACTAAACCATCGGGATTAGTGTACGTCAAATATTATCCCAATACCCGTGTGGGGTTTCAAACAATCAAACACAGATTTTATTTGTGCAGTTGGGCGATGTGTAAAATTTATCGTCCCAATCAATGTCCTTCAAATATGTGTACATAAACAAACTGTCCGGTTTGTAAATGAATATTTATTTATTCACATTTACGTTAAAAATTATATTTTTAACGATCAAACTATTTTATTCAACCTATGAATTTTCTATTCAGTTCATTTATCAAATAAAATGTTATCTTTATTTTTCTAACTTATTTTAGAAAATTTCGGCGGCATAACGGCACGATACTAGAAACGGGATAAGGCCTAGCCTTATCCCCGGTCTAGTGAAGGCCCACGCCATTCACACATCAATCCATTCATTTCACCAAACAAATCAATTTCAAATCAAATCATCTAATTAATTTATGCAACCAAACAAACAAGTCCATGGTCTGTGGACGATTGTGTCGGGTGCTACTAAGCACCGTCTGCATCCTAGTATATGTATATATATATATATATATATATATATAACTAGAGAAAAGAAAGTGAAAGGTGAGAAATTCTCACCAATAGCTAAACCATACACCACGACTCTTCTGATGTAGAACATCTTCGTCGTGCTTCCAACGAGATCTGTTCAACACCGTTTGTTAAAAATTATACTTTTAACAACCTACTATTATATAAGAGATTATATTTTTATAACGCTATTTTTACATAAAAGAAAATACTTTTACAACGCCCTTTTTATTTTTAAAAAATCTTATCTTTTTGCTTTTAAAAATCTTATCTTTTTGCTAACAAAAATCTTAACTTTTAACTAAGAAAAATTCGATCTTTAACCAATTAAAAATCCCATCTTTTATTCATGAAAATCTAGACTTTTAGCATCATAAAAATCTCGCCTTTCTTGCGTTAAAAATCCCACCTTTTCTTGCTATAAAAATTCTAACTTTGCATGTTGTTTATACATAAACTGAAAATCAAAATAAATGTTAATAAAAACTTACTTTTTCTTTGAAGAAAGTCGCATTACTGTTGGAGAATTGAAGGAGGTGGGGAGCTACGTCGTTTCCTGGAGGTGGTGGGAGGATTCACGGCGGCTTCAAGCAGGAGGTGGCGAATCTGAGGTGAGGTGGGCTCAGACCGAACGGCGGTGGTGGGTTAAGAGGTGTTTGCGGGTTGGAGGTTTAAGGAGGAGGAGAGAAGAGGGGTAGGGGCGTCTGAGCTCGCGGGAGGAGTGGGGCCTCTGCTGTGATCAACGGGGTTTGTGGGTGGCGCAGCTAGGGTTGCGAAGGAGGCTGGGGTGATTTCGTTCGGATTGGGGGAGGAAAGAGAAGGGGAAAGGGGGGAGGAGGGAGAAGAGGGTCTGGCGAGGTGGAGGGGGAAGGGCGGAGCGAGCGACGGCGGCCTTGGCCTGGGCTGCGGCGCTGTAGGCGGGCGACAGGGAGCAGGGATCGATCGGCGTTTTTTTTTTTCCTCTTCTGATTTGTCAAATGGAGGGTGAGAGAAAATTGGGGGAGGGGCCTATATAAAAAATATATATATATTATTTTAATTAAACTTTCAAATAAAGTTGACTTTTACATACGACCTCTAAACGGGGTCCACCGCCTGTCGTCCATAGCGTATTACCCCCATTCCGAACACAATGGGATATATATCGTAGGCTGATTCGGCTGTTACAATCAGTTTCCGTTAAATTTACATTTAAATCACTATATTGAATTTTAAACGTACATTTCAAATTACCGGGGTCACATACTAACCAGAAAAATTCCCAAAAAATATTTTCTAGCTTCGTATTGACGATACGGTCCTAACAAAACTAGTTTCGTCGAATTCTGAGACCGTTGGAAAAATGGCCATTTTCCAGTCGATTAAAATCAACTGAAACTGGTCCAACGCGTTTCCCTTTGCCACGCTCACATATTGATTCGAAAAATTATGAAATTTGAAACCTAGCAATAATTTTACATCACGGATCCAACAAAACTGGTTTCGTCGAAATCCGAGGTCGTTTGCAAAATTTCCATTTTTAAGGGCCTGAATTCCATAGCGACTATTCAGAATTTTCAACTAGACATATCTTTTGATTCCCGCTATGAAATTTCGATTTTTCGGATTCGTTGGAAAGATATCATCAAGTAGATCCTATTGTTTTTGGTTTCACTAAAATCCGGATTGTTTTGCACCCGGCATGTTCAATTGAAGTTTGAAATCGAATTATCGAACTACCACGCCATTTTCAATTCTATTTATAATTATATATAAATATTTATATTCTAACGACGACGCGTATAAATATATACGTTCGAATTCTATTCAAAATAAATTTCTCGTCAATATTATTTAAAATAATCTATTTTAAATATTCAAAATTCGCTAAAATTGCCAAAATAAAAATTTTAAACTGGCCCAGATTTTCCGGGTTATTACAATCTCCCCCACATAAAACTTTTCGTCCTCGAAAAGGAACAAAGTCGAAAGTGGTTTGATTACTCAACTCTACGTTCGGTCGGGCTTCCATTCTCCAACTTTCCAGTTTCTGAGAATTTTCAAAAATTTGGCTAACACCCTAAATTTTCAAAAAATTTCGCCATAACCTCCCCTGCAATGGGAGCATCGGGGAATTTCAAATAGCTTCCTCGGTCTTTCAGATCTCAAAAAGAAAAAGAAAAAGCCAAGCGGCTAGCCAATAGGCTCATAAAATCATCATCACCCAAACAAAACAGTAAATTATGTAGTAAACATGTACCTATTTGTCGGGCAAACAAATTTTATTCTTCGGCTCTAGCCTCCTTGCTATGACCTGTTCAATATAAGTATATGTATATGCAAGCAAATGCGACCAATTTTCAATACAATTTAATATTTGATTCAATTAGGCATAATGGTTCAAAATTAGCAAACAAATAAACAAACAACACAAACATCAATCAATTAGTGAATTAGAGTTTCAAATTCATACTTTTGATATATAGTCAAAAATCAGATTTTTGATGCCAAATCACAACAATAGGCCCTATCTAATTTTTGGTTCTCACACCAGTCAATAGGAAATATATAGATATTACATGTTCGTCACTCGAATATAAATTCTGATGATGATATATCAATCATCAGAATCACCCCCGGGTGGCTAGAGTGTAATTCTATATCTATCCAGTATATTAAAACTTCAAATACACGTTTGCAAGGCGTATATGCAAAATTTTTATATACTGGACTGTCCTAATCAATATAAAATAAATATTCAAATACGTATACAACGATTTAAATTTTCAAAACAAAATTTGTTTTCACTTTTAAAAATATACTCTTCACACTCGTTCTAGGATACTACTGATCCCATCTCTAACGAGTCATTCCCGTGGGATATTACTAATCCAGTTTCTGATGAATTCTTTTGTATGGTTCTAATGTGCCTTGTTCTCTGAGCTTTGTAAACCAAAGCTCTGATACCACGTGTGACGATCGGGAATCTCGCTCGGTCCGAACCAGTCGCTAAACCGACCCAGACCGCTCGAAACGCCCAACCGTTTGAGAACAAGACAAATCAGAATGCATACGGAAGAACATTTCATTGTATATTCCAACAATGCATCAGATTACAAGAATATACAGAGTATAAATGAATATTACACAGAAATATCAGAGATTTAAATTACATTTAAATACATAGCAGCGGAAAATAATACAATACACAACTAGAATGAGATATACGGATACAAAGCTTTCCGGATATCGTTCCAGCTGTAAACCAGGATCCTGTGAATATAAATCTGCAAAACCAAAACTACTAGCTGCCCGTGTCAAAACAGGGGCACCCAGAGTTTAGGTTAAAACAATAAACTCCAGGTCAGTCATGTGACTGGTGTGAGAACTAAAACAGTTATTAATCTTTATTTTTAAATCATTAGGTAAATCAAGGGACCACGCCGTATAACACGGAACGGGTTTCCTCCCAAGAATACCAGTGCATAAAACAAACAGCGCAATGCTAAATAAAGAAAAATGAAGCTATTATAAGACCCAAGTCCTATCACACAATGCAACGCAAGCCGGGGGATAAGGTTTTTTACCTTATAATAGCCAAGAATGCTTGATACGTTTAAAACAAATCATTTGATACTATAATAAGTGCATAGTGTATGAAACAACTTCAAATCATAAGTATCAATCATAGGCGACATGAGCGTCCCATGCCACTATGTCGCCATATATAGGTTTACAAATAAAACCGCAAATGTCACGTATTTGGAAATTGGATTTCCGTCTATGAACCGAGGCAAAAGATAGTCCTCATCCGATTCGAGACGCTCTAGCCCACCCCTCAGGACCTAGACTCAGGTGGGCCCTTGGATCGTCAGGGCCGGTCCACCGATGTGGATTAAACTTAAACCCTGAACATGTGTTCCCCCGCCCTATGGGGCGTAAATGAGCTAACGAATGACTCCATCGGACCCGGATCGTCCGATCAAACCGAGGCGCCTCGCAACAGCAACAACCACATAAGTAAAACTCGTCAGGGCGTGTAAAACCACTGACGCCACTTCTAACTAGAAAGAAACGCATGCCCTCCCTGAGGTCCTTCTCCCGTTTTTGGTTCATACCGGGTGTGAAACTCGCGAAGCAAACGTTACACAAAGCTACGCCACAAAGGCCGTGCTTTGATCATCACCACAAGACTTTGCTTTTCAACAGAAGCCTCGATCAACTGCCACTTAGGCATGCCACACAGGCCATTCACTCCATGCGTTTGATATCCATCAATATATAACCCCTGAGCTCGTACGTCTCAGAGAAGGGCGTTAAGCAAGAGAATAAATTCTCCGCCGCCAAACAGATATATATTTAATAGAGATCAATCACACGGACTAAAATCCAATGTCAGACACACAGTCCATTTACAAGTCCGTTCTGGGTCTGAACGAAACCGGAGGCACCTAGTACCTCGCATATCCATCGATCACCAAGTACGTCTGGACGATCACCAACTGTTTCCATCTTCTTGGGTGTACAGCCCAATCAAGATCATCAGTAATCACCCAAACGACGTGAAGACCTCCGGTCTTCGACCATCGTCTTCATCTTCGACTTATCGTCGTATCAGTTATTCAGAATGGGATAAACCCGGTCTTTCCGAATAACTCACGTATATTTTAAATAAGTGTTACACAAACACAACATACGCCTCATTCCAATTCATCAGTCACTAACCGCAAATTAATCAAGAGAATAATTCCCCAAATATTAACCCCGAAGGCCGAAACCAACATCAGATCAATATCTAGAAAACCATTCTGCTTAGCTAACCGACAGTTAGTTTCTGATTTCACATTCATAGGGAAAGGTTCCCATTAATTTTATCCAAGATAAATTTCTTGAATTTATTCTTTAATCTATTTTTGAATATCAATTCAAACTAGTCGGGATTAGCGAACCTTACCGAAGTAATCATTTGTTTTAATTTCCCAATCCCAACCTATTCATCCCAAGAAGTAAAACTGGTTATACTTCATATCTAACACCACGGTGTTATCGGTAAATTCAATTACCATTTCACGTTCAAATCTAATTAAAGATTTAACTATTGCTTGGAGCAAAACTGGTGATACTCCATTTTCGATCATTTCAATCTAATTAAAGATTCATTAAAACTCCAATTAGTTTTAATCTTCGACTGGGTTAAAGAATCAGTGTTATTTAAATCACGGTTCACGATAAACCCAAAATCACATTCCATTAATTATCGGGTTAAAGAACAAGTGTTATTTAAAACACTGTTCACGATAAACCCAAAAATCAATACCAATTCAATTCCAATTAAATATCATTTAATTGGTACACTTCATTAAATCTAAATAAAAAGATTTAATCTTTTCTCAAATGGGTTCAAGAACAGTGTTAGTGAAGACACCATTCACGACAAACCCAAATCACATTTGATATTCAATATAAGGCTCTGAATAGAAAATATATCGGCTTATATTCAATATCAAATTCTATGACTAATAAATATCGTATTGGAAATAACGATATAGATATATATCTTTCAAATTTCCATAACAACATCTGCATAATCACGAATTCCAACATCGAAATATTCCGAAGACAATTTCGATTCAAATCCACTCCAATGCAATCATTGGAAATTCTGGTTATTTTTAAAACCCTTTTCAAATTCAATTTATTACTATTTTTAATAATTTTATCAAGGCCCGTACAGTCGATTTCCATCAATGGCCATCGAACTGCACTTACAGCGACCTTTTTCGAATTTGATTTGGACGTATCTCCAAATCCAACCGTTAGATTTTGAATTTCTAATATTCGTTAGAAAGCTCTTTTCGATACGAACCCAACGGTTCCGGTTTTAGGAGAATCCGACGGTCGGATCTCCCGTAATGTCCGTTTGAAATAAATGGTCGAAATTCACGAACTGCCGCGGCGCGGCGCGTTCTATTCAGGCCATAATATTATTTATATAATATATATAATATATACTTCGTCGATTTCTATTTAAAACGAATTATATAAATAGTTTTAAATTCGTTTCAAAAGCAATTTCAACTTCCATTTCAATTCAAATCAAAATTGAATTCTTCTTTATAAATTCGTTTTAAAATTCATTTCTATTCAATTCAAATTTCAATTCAATTTGAATTCACTTCAATTCGCTTTCAATTCAATTTGAATTCGTTTTCAATTCAATTCATTTCGAAATCTTTTTTATATTATTTTTGAATTCGTTTTCAATTCAATTCATTTCGAAATCGTTTTCAATTCAATTTGAATTCGTTTTCAATTCAATTCATTTCGAAATCGTTTTCAATTCAATTCATTTCGAAATCGTTTCCAATTCAATTTGAATTCGTTTTCAATTCAATTCATTTCGAAATCGTTATATATTCAATTCATTTCGAAATCGTTTTCAATTCAGTTCATTTCGAAATCGTTTCCAATTCAATTTGAATTCGTTTTCAATTCAATTCATTTCGAAATCGTTATATATTCAATTCATTTCGAAATCATTTTCAATTCATTTCGAAATCGTTTCCAATTCAATTTGAATTCGTTTTCAATTCAATTCATTTCAAAATCGTTTTTAATTCAATTCATTTCGAAATCGTTTTCAATTCAATTCATTTCGAAATGAATAGAATCGATATAAATCGTTTACGTCAAAATGGCGTCAATCTAATCAACACGGCTTCATAAATTTATATTTTCAAATATTCTATTTCAAATATTTCTTTTTCACAATAGTTGTTTTTATCAAAATATTTCGTTCAACACATGACCAATCTCAATGAATGAGTACTGTCAACACATGAACCTTTATTTTATATTGATAAAGATGTAAATTTTATTACTAAAATATTTCGTTCAACACATGACCAATCTCAATGGATGAGTACTGTCAACACATGAACCTTTATTTTATATTGATAAAGATGTAAATTTTATTACTAAAATATTTCGTTCAACACATGACCAATCTCAATGGATGAGTACTGTCAACACATGAACCTTTATTTTATATTATTCTTTATTTTCTAAATTGGAATGAGGCCCAATCAATTACCATATAATGTAAATTATATGGATTTTCTACAACACATGTATATATCAACAACAATGAATAATCAACCATCATCCAAAGTGTATTCTACACTGTATAAGCATCGAATATAAATATTCAATGCTTATAATAGCCTGTCAATCAATCGATCGACATGCTACTAAACCATTGGGATTAGTGTACGTCAAATATTATCCCAATACCCGTGTGGGGTTTCAAACAATCAAACACAGATTTTATTTGTGCAGTTGGGCGATGTGTAAAATTTATCGTCCCAATCAATGTCCTTCAAATATGTGTACATAAACAAATTGTCCGGTTTGTAAATGAATATTTATTTATTCACATTTACGTTAAAAATTATATTTTTAACGATCAAACTATTTTATTCAACCTATGAATTTTCTATTCAGTTCATTTATCAAATAAAATGTTATCTTTATTTTTCTAACTTATTTTAGAAAATTTCGGCGGCATAACAGCACGATACTAGAAACGGGATAAGGCCTAGCCTTATCCCCGGTCTAGTGAAGGCCCACGCCATTCACACATCAATCCATTCATTTCACCAAACAAATCAATTTCAAATCAAATCATCTAATTAATTTGTGCAACCAAACAAACAAGTCCATGGTCTGTGGACGATTGTGTCGGGTGCTACTAAGCACCATCTGCATCCTAGTATACATATATATAACTAGAGAAAAGAAAGTGAAAGGTGAGAAATTCTCACCAATAGCTAAACCATACACCACGACTCTTCTGATGTAGAACATCTTCGTCGTGCTTCCAACGAGATCTGTTCAACACCGTTTGTTAAAAATTATACTTTTAACAACCTACTATTATATAAGAGATTGTATTTTTATAACGCTATTTTTACATAAAAGAAAATACTTTTACGACGCCCTTTTTATTTTAAAAAAATCTTATCTTTTTTCTTTTAAAAATCTTATCTTTTTGCTAACAAAAATCTTAACTTTTAACTAAGAAAAATTCGATCTTTAACCAATTAAAAATCCCATCTTTTATTCATGAAAATCTAGACTTTTAGCATCATAAAAATCTCGCCTTTCTTGCGTTAAAAATCCCACCTTTTCTTGCTAAAAAAATTCTAACTTTGCATGTTGTTTATACATAAACTGAAAATCAAAATAAATGTTAATAAAAACTTACTTTTTCTTTGAAGAAAGTCGCATTACTGTTGGAGAATTGAAGGAGGTGGGGAGCTACGTCGTTCCCTGGAGGTGGTGGGAGGATTCACGGCGGCTTCAAGCAGGAGGTGGCGAATCTGAGGTGAGGTGGGCTCAGACCGAACGGCGGTGGTGGGTTAAGAGGTGTTTGCGGGTTGGACGTTTAAGGAGGAGGAGAGAAGAGGGGTAGGGGCGTCTGAGCTCGCGGGAGGAGTGGGGCCTCTGCTGTGATCAACGGGGTTTGTGGGTGGCGCAGCTAGGGTTGCGAAGGAGGCTGGGGTGATTTCATTCGGATTGGGGGAGGAAAGAGAAGGGGAAAGGGGGGAGGAGGGAGAAGAGGGTCTGGCGAGGTGGAGGGGGAAGGGCGGAGCGAGCGACGGCGGCCTTGGCCTGGGCTGCGGCGCTGTAGGCGGGCGACAGGGAGCAGGGATCGATCGGCGTTTTTTTTTTCCTCTTCTGATTTGTCAACGGGAGGGTGAGAGAAAATTGGGGGAGGGGCCTATATAAAAAAATATATATTATTTTAATTAAATTTTCAAATAAAGTTGACTTTTACGTATGACCTCTAAACGGGGTCCACCGCCTGTCGTTCATAGCGTATTACCCCCATTCCGAACACAATGGGATATATATCGTAGGCTGATTCGGCTGTTACAATCAGTTTCCGTTAAATTTACATTTAAATCACTATATTGAATTTTAAACGTACATTTCAAATTACCGGGGTCACATACTAACCAGAAAAATTCCCGAAAAATATTTTCTAGCTTCGTATTGACGATACGGTCCTAACAAAACTAGTTTCGTCGAATTCTGAGACCGTTGGAAAAATGGCCATTTTCCAGTCGATTAAAATCAACTGAAACTGGTCCAACGCGTTTCCCATTGCCACGCTCACATATTGATTCGAAAAATTATGAAATTTGAAACCTAGCAATAATTTTACATCACGGATCCAACAAAACTGGTTTCGTCGAAATCCGAGGTCGTTTGCAAAATTTCCATTTTTAAGTGCCTGAATTCCATAGCGAATATTCAGAATTTTCAACTAGACATATCTTTTGATTCCCGCTATGAAATTTCGATTTTTCGGATTCGTTGGAAAGATATCATCAAGTGGATCCTATTGTTTTTGGTTTCACTAAAATCCGGATTGTTTTGCACCCGGCATGTTCAATTGAAGTTTGAAATCGAATTATCGAACTACCGCGCCATTTTCAATTCTATTTATAATTATATATAAATATTTATATTCTAACGACGACGCGTATAAATATATACGTTCGAATTCTATTCAAAATAAATTTCTCGTCGATATTATTTAAAATAATCTATTTTAAATATTCAAAATTCGCTAAAATTGCCAAAATAAAAATTTTAAACTGGCCCAGATTTTCCGGGTTATTACAATAACTTAACTTAACCCAAATCGATTAACTCAACTCTAATCGATTAACTTAATTTGATTTACTCCTTCGAATAACTCATTCGAATAACTTAATTGATTAACTCCTTCGAATAACTAATTCGAATAACTTACCTTCGAATAACTAATATTCGATTTACTCTAACTCGATTAACTTAATTCTAATCGATTAACTTAACTCAAATTGATTAACTCCTTTCGAATAACTAAATTCGATTTAACTCTTCTCGAATAACTAAATTCGATTAACTCAAATTGAATGACTAATATTCAATTAACTCTTACGTGTTTAACTCTATTCGAATAAGTAATTCGAATCACTCTAATGTGTTTAACTCTATTCAAATATCTAATTCGAATAACTCATTTCAAATAACTAAATTCGATTAACTCTTTTAACTTTACGCGAATAACTATATTCGATTAACACCTTCTTTTGAATAACTATATTCGATTATCTCTTTTCACTTAACTCTATTGGATTAACTAACTTCGAATAACTCCTTTGGATTAGCTAACTTCGAATAACTCCTTTGGATTAACTAACTTCGAATAACTCCTTTGGATTAGCTAACTTCGAATAACTCCTTTAGATTAACTAACTTCGAATAACTCCTTTGGATTAACTAATTTCGAATAACTCCTTTGGATTAACTCTTCGACTAACTCCTTCGGATTAACTAACTTTGAATAACTCCTTCGGATTAACTAACTTCGAATAACTCCTTTGGATTAACTAACTCCGAATAACCAATATTTGATAACTACTCTTCGAATAAATAATATTCGATAACTCTTCTCAAATGAATAACATTTGATTTCTCCACTCGAATAAACTATATTCGATAACTCTTCTCAAATGAATAGCATTTGATTTCTCCACTCGAATAAACTATATTCGATAACTCTTCTCAAATGAATAACATTTGATTTCTCCACTCGAATAAACTATATTCGATAACTCTTCTCTCGAATACACTATATTCGATAACTCTACTTCGGATAAGTGATATTCGACAACTCTACTCGATTAACTCTACTTGGATAACTCTAACTGATCAACTCTAACTGGTCAACTCTAACTGGTCAACTCTAACTGGTCAACTCTAACTGGTTAACTCAACTGTTTATCTTTAACTGGTAAACTTTAACTGGTTAACTCTAACTGATCAACTCTATCTGGTTAACTTTAACTAGTTGACTCAAATGGTTTAACCTAACTGGTTGACTCAAATGGTTTAACCTAACTGGTTGACTCAAATGGTTTAACCTAACTGGTTGACTCAAATGGTTTAACATAACTGGTTAACTCAAATGGTTTAACCTAACTGGTTGACTCAAATGGTTTAACCTAACTGGTTCACTTCGATTAACTCGACTAACTTTGCTTTGGTTAACTTAACCAATTACTTTGATTTTCTCGACTAAGTTTGCTTTGGTTAACTTAACCAATTACTTTGATTAACTCGACTAACTTGCTTTGGTTAATCTAACAAATTACTTTGTTTAACTCGACTAACTTGCTTTGGTTTATCTAACAAATTACTTTGTTTAACTCGACTAACTTGCTTTGGTTAACCTAACCAATTACTTTGTTTAACTTGACTAACTTTGCTTTGGTTAACCTAACCAATTACTTTGTTTAATCCTTTTATCATACTCTGGTATTTCTTATGGTTTTTAACACATCACCTAACAACGATGACTATCGTCCGTCCAACCACACGTAATCACAACAGATTTTATACATCACATTTATATATCACAATACATAAATCACAGTAAAAATAACTGTTGAGGAATCCAGTTGGATTCCTCCAACCTGTTTCCCTGCATCCACAGATGTTAAACAACACCAGTATAATATTTTGATAAACAGAATCAACATATAACTATTTGACGGTTTATATATATATATATACATACGTAAATATATATATATAATCTCTACTAACTGACTAGCAGTTCAAGCAAACAATCAACACACAGTCAAACAGACAATATTTTAACAGTTCTAAGAATACAACGTGAAAATAAAACTGTTTAGAGTTTGTGAGATTTACTCACATTTGCGCGTTAACCGTTAAATAACGGTTTGCGTTATTTGATTCAGTCGGACAATTTATTTCGCCATAAATTGTAACGAACTCGGATTCACTCCCGGTCAGTCTCATTGTGTTGCTCCCGTCCATACGATCCTAACGCAACTCACAGTTCGTCATTCTGATTTCGTATGACACAGTTATTTAGTTTCAAAGTTTTATACACATTTAAATTGAAAATAACATAATATATTTTACTATTGGGCTTTCACCTTAACTTTTGGCCCACTAACACCTTCCTAGACCCAACCCGCTACATCCCTTCTTCCCTGTTGACCTCCACCCGTCGCTCCATTCACTTCCAGTAAAACCCAATCCTCCTTCATTTCCAATCGCACCTCCCTCTTCTCATAAATCCACAAACAAACTTCACCACTCTCGTTCTCATTTGAATCTCCATCTACCCATACCAATATTGACAAACTCGCTCTACCCTCTGTCCTCCCGTCGTTGAACACCGCCTGTAGCATACACTACAGGTATCGACGCCTTCCCTCGTGGATTTCCACAAAACTTCACCGAACGATGCTGCTTCCTCTCAGGAACTCCAAACTCCCATTCGTTTCACGAATCCAGGTCCGGATTTCTCAAATCGTTCAGCCCTAGACCACGCTGAAAAGTTCGGCTCCAGCAAAACCCCGTCGAGCTCTATGATTTCCACCTCAAAACGAAGATGACCTCACCAGCAACTCCTATATATATATCGATTAGGATTTATAGGTTTTTACTTTATTTGATTTCATTTTTTTCTTTGCTCGATAATTTCCTGTGAATGAAAATGCTACGGAGATTTTTGTGAATGAGGACTTGGTTTCTTGCGTTATACTGTGGTGGTAGTTGGTAAAGTGTGTGGTTGAGAACGAAGGCTGGGTGGCCTGTGTTGGACCATAGAAAATGGAGGGGATATTTTGAATTTGATTTTATATTTTATTTAATGATTTTCTCCTTATATCTGCCCTTCTAAAAATCCCAGTGATTACATATGATATCTAAAAATCACGAAAACTGACACGCTGCTAGATTTTTACATTACGGACCCAACGAAACTAGTTTCGTCGAATTCCGACTCCGTATGCTCACACAGCGTATTTTTAACCGTCAAAATACTAACTGTTTTACACTCTAAAAATCCGTACGGCCACACAGTGACTCTAAAAATCACGAAACTGGAAATATAACAATAATTTGATATTGCTGATCCAACAAAATTGATTTTGTCGAATTCCGACTTCGTTTGCAAAAGTGGCTATTTTTAACGCTCTAAATAGTCTATTTAAATGTATAAATATATTTAAATATAATGAAATTAATTATTTAAAATTAATTATTATCGTCTATATTCACAGTGGCATACTATACAGCTCAGATAAAATCCTGTATGTATTTACAACTCGATATTACATCGTCAGAGTTATATCGACGCTCGATTTCTATTTAAATCCTTATTTAAAATATAATTAAATCGTTATGGTCAGGGCGCTGCATTTCTGATAATTTGATCTGGACGTAACTCAAAATCTACACGACGAAATCCCGATATTTCTCTTCCACTAGAAAGATATACTCCACCAGCTCCCCACGTTTCTTGTTTCACAGAAATCCGGCTTAAAACGAATCCTGTACATTCAGTTGAAGTTCAACTCGCCAAATAACGAACTGCCGCGTCGTTACGGGCTTGATTATAATTATTATTATTATTTATATGTTCAACTATCGTTTATTTAATATATTCATTATTTAAATAATTAAATAACTTAATTATTATACCTTACAAAACGCGCAATTACACGCGGCGCGTATGCCTTATCTTCAATCCCCCATATCGCGCCTTCTTGAACTTTAACAAATTTTACTTCACGATTGCCAAGTTTATTGACCTCCATTTCCAAAATAAACAAATGTTAACTATGATACCAAGTGTACATACCAAGATGATTTGAGGTCTCTCCTTTTAGATTATCCATCACGCCATAAATATGAGGGTCAAAAGGTCACTACTTACTTTTTACCTCTCTTAAAGTTAGTCTTTTTCTATTTAGAGCGCCTGCCACAACTATCTATCTCTCATGCAAACCATCCTAGTCGAACTCGACATCCCTCAAGTACAAGCCCCAGAGGCCTAAACCAGTATCAGACAAGTACCCAAGGAATATCTCCTCCAAATTTGGACAATCTACGTGAGATGATATAAGCAAAACCACCAAACAATTGAGCACTAATTGGGATCTTTTACTATACAAGTACGAAGGTGCAGAGACTCGACTATGGAAGCAAATACGAACAAATGCGAAGCGCTAAGATCAAAAGAGTATGAACAGAAAAAATAGATTCTTCCAACAGAACTTTACTACTTTTCTCCTAGGTACGCTTAGTGGTGAAAACATGTACTTGCCCTTCTGAAAATCTTGTCCTTTGTCCTTAATTATATGCCATATTATACCATAGTAAAGATACTTCCTCTTGTCTTAGGTTTTATAATTCCATCGTCCTTCGTGAGTCAAGTCTACATCCATGAATTCCTCATCCTTGGGTTATGCTCCGTTGCCAAACTCCTCATCCTCTTCCGTGTGTAATCATGTCGAAAAATTTCTCGAAAGCTGCCTCCATCGTACATAAAACCCTACAAAGCTTGAAAGAAAACTTGCCGCAGGTGAAACTACTATGGCTATAGATGGAAGTCGGGCACTATTCCGCCCTTCGATGAGGTTACCTCCCAGAAAGCCAGGAGCCCCAGAGGCTCAAGAAAGAAGGAAATAAGGACTGAATCAGAGAATCAAAAGATAGTGCATATGGCTTTGGGGAATATGCCTTTAAAACAAAACTTTTCTTTTGAAAATGCTTCTTTTAAAAACCGTCTTGAAAAATAATTTTTCAATTCTTTTATCTGATCCGATAACCTTCAGCTCTAATACCACATGTAAAACCCCACATCCGTTAGTGTCACTCACAAAGGGAATGCACTAAATTCTGTGGAGCATTTAGGGTAAAAGATGCAGATAAATTACAAGACAGACAGAAATTAAACAGCGGAAAATAAAACTTTACTTTATTGATAAGATAGTTTGTACAACAATTGTTTTCCAATATCAGAGTATCATCTGTCTTACAAAATAAAGAAGCATAAAAATACATTTATATTCCCCAATGTATCATAAGCCAGCCATAGCAGCGAAAAGGAGAGTCCAAAGCACTTTGTTCAAGAATCTTCAAGCTTGGGAAGAGCAGCGTTCCAATCTAACCTGAGCTGAACTATTCCCTCCTCAACTACCGGGGGGGGGGGGAACGGAAGAAAAGAAGACGAAAGAAAAGTAGAGTCAGACATAAAGCCTGAGTAAGTCTTGTGACTATTCAATCTATGGATAAGAAAAAGAGCATGATAAGTATATGCTGGAAATGGGAAAACACACTAAACTAAGTTAAGTTATCTCGAACCGAATATACTATCGTACCCCATACTAATCTCTGCACCACCTAACTAGTGTCCCAACTAGTAATGATAACGTGATCCCAATCCCTATAATATTTGTTGCCTTCAGGCGTACATTTATTGTTTCTGACCTAGATCTAATCTAGGATTTACGCTATCTTCCGAACGATGCCCTCTAGTCTAGGACACACTACATAGAGTGGTATATGTTCCTAGACTTTTTCCACGTATGTGTCGTGAATCGTTATCGCTTGTCTAGATGCACATGTCATGTAATGTGCGACCCGAGTTCCGTGTCAGCGCTACTCTAGAAATACGGAACTCGGTAGGTAGCTTTCAGATATCCGCCGATGCAGATGCTAAGGTCTGTTGTTTTTCTAGTGGCTATGGTCCCACTCGACCCCTCCCTCAACTAATGAAAGGCCATCCTTGAAAAATGAGAACTATGCGCAGGCCCCCCTATGCCCCACTGTCCTATGGCCATCCGCAACCATAACTATATAGCAAGTATATGGTCTTTTGGAGTTCTCCGCCTTTCCGCTTCACGTATCTCGATTGACTCAAGATGGTAGGTAGACGACGAGTTGCTATCACAGGGCTACCGTCTTCTCGCTGAATCACGCTGGTCCATCCTAGTCTTTAGGTTGCCATATTTTGCAACCAAGGCATACCCTTGGTTCTTCTAACGCAGACCTTAACCTCTGTGAGCCCAGGAGGATCATCTGCAGCCTCACAGAGGGATACCAAGAGTACCCTCACGTCCCCTCGAAGCCTCGGGCTTCGTAACCCAATTCGTTGGAGCCTTCTATAATCAGACAGACGTACGCTCCTTCTCGTGTTCTACTAAGATTTACTACTTAGTTTCTTTCCTTCATCAAGTTGGTTAAGTGTCATTAGTCAATTCAAGTTAACTTAACCCATCCCTTTTTTCATATTATACTGGTTAAGTGTTGCCTCCTTGTCTTAACTTAACCTCACCATCTGTTTAACTAACCTGTTACAACGGTTAAGTGTCTCCTTATATAACTTAACCCTACCACTTGTTTAATTAACAGGTTATAATGGTTAAGTGTTGTCCATTCACGTTTAACTTTACTACAAGTCAAATTACACTGGTTAAGTGTTTTTGTTACTTAAATCTAATCATTCATGTTATATTGGTTAAGTATTTCTAACTTACTTAATCCTAACCCACTTGTCAAATCAACTTGTTATCATGGTTAAGAGTTCTAATTTTACTTAACCTCAATCACTTGTCTCACTAACATGTTTCTATGGTTAAGTGTTCTAATTAACTTAACCCCAATCACTTATCTCACTAACATGTTTCTATGGTTAAGTGTTCTAATTAACTTAACCTCGATCACTTGTCTCACTAACATGTTTCTATGGTTAAGTGTTCTAATTAACTTAACCTCAATCACTTATCTCACTAACATGTTTCTATGGTTAAGTGTTCTAATTAACTTAACCTCAATCACTTGTCTCACTAACATGTTTCTATGGTTAAGTGTTCTAATTAACTTAACCTCAATCACTTGTCACACTAACATGTTTCTATGGTTAAGTGTTCTAATTAACTTAACCTCACTCTCTAGTCCAGTTTAATCATGTTAGAATGGTTAAACATTTGCTTAACCTTACCCACTCCCCTAGTCAACATATTAAATTGGTTAAGTGTCCAGATTAACCTAACCCTACCCACCAATTTAGTTAACATGTTGAATTTGGTTAAGTATTAATTCAATTGACTTAACCCTATCAATCCTGACCCAGTCTTAATTTATTAATTAAAGCACCAACCACTCACATTAGACAAATATTGTTGTGGTAACTAGACAGCCGGTCGTTTCCGGGCAGGTTTACACCACAACTCATGTCTAACCTCGGGTCTTTATTGGGCTCAATGCTTAACCACCCACATTGGTTAGATATTTTTGTGATTACTGGACAGCCGGTCGGTTCCGGGCAGGTTTACATCACAACTCAATCCAACCTCGGGTTAAGCATATCGTATTTTATAAGTTTACATATTTGTCTCTTTTCAATTTTATATGTAAATGTTTTGTGGCCCATTATCCAAATTCGTTATTCTTGGGTATACTAATTTATACCACTTAAATTTCACAAGTCGTTGGCATGTGCCAAACATGCCAACACATATATTTTAATTAAACCCAGCGTTATTTTCCCCGTTTGTATGTTCGCAATATTATAACATATGTTGGGCTTCAACATTTCAGCCCAACTTAGAAACATAAAAAAAAGAGGCTTAGAACATGATATATTCTAAGTAACATAAAAGGGTTGTGTGAACGCATGAACTTGCAACATAGCGATTTAACTAACATAAATTATGTGGTGCATGAACTTGCAATACAGCGATTTAATTAACATAAATTAGTGGTGCATGAACTTGCAATATAGCGATTTAATTAACATAAATTATGTGGTGAATGAACTTGTAATATAGCGATTTAATTAACATAAATTAGTGGTGCATGAACTTGCAATATAGCGATTTAATTAACATAAATTATGTGGTGCATGAACTTGCAATATAGCGATTTAATTAACATAAATCAGTGGTGCATGAACTTGCAATATAGCGATTTAATTAACATAAATTATGGGCTTGTGTATTTGCATTGTAATAGTATATAATTTTGACGTAAATCATAAACCTAAACATGAGTCAAGTGTTTCAATCTATTCATGTAAACTTGCATTTAAAATATGAACCTAACTAAATTAGGTGTCCTTTGTATTAGCATATGATTTTTATAACAACATAAGGCTAAAACATATTTTTATTTAGGCATAACACAAAACATAAACTAGTCATTTCCATAAAGTCACTATATGTTCACAAAGATGCTTACTTTTGTCACTAATACAAAAGTATAGTTTAACTTGAATTATGAGGCCTATTCCAACATAAACTTATATGAATCATGTTACCCAAATGGATCCAACTACACTTGAAATGATCATAGGCATATATATACAAAGATCTAAATCATGTAGGCATAACAGTGAATTATGTTTACATAAGTCTCAACTTGGTTGTAACAAAATATATACAACTTCTTATTAACCACAACATATAAATGTCAATTTCCAACATGAATCGTATACTTGCAAAGGGTGTTACTTTTCATTACAAATGTACAATTAATCCAATATCATGTTAATTATACTACAACATCACAAATCCATTTAAAATAAAATCAGAACAACATACAATTATGAACTAGCATCGTTACAATTAAAGTACGATTCAATTTTCATTCTACACAAATCAAGTCTCAATTTTTATTCATATCGGAATAGTACTGTACTTACAACGTATGACGAATCTTGTATTCAGAATTCTGAATTCTGAATTTGGTGATGCTATCCTTTGAGGTTGACGTTGTTTTGATTTATTTGTTGTAGTTTTAAGCTTTGAATCAACTCTTAATCATCTCTAAATTTGACGGCTACTCCTAGTCTCTCTTCAGCAGCATGACGGCTCCTTTTTTTTTGTGAATTAGGTTGTGAGAGCTATGTTGTTTATATAGAGTTGCAAGTTAATTTGATCCGTCGATGAAGCCAAGGTTAATACAAGCCGTCCGTTCTAAAGAGAAGCCAATTATGTTCACAATTTAAGGGCTGTAAATTACTCTTATTTCAAATTATGTCATAATTACTTTCTTAATGTACATTATAAACATTTATTATTATTTGTCAATCCATCAAATATAAATACGTACACATTAGGTACATCTCCCCTTTACACATTTATTATTATTATTTTTGGATTAGCAAATTTAGTGTTAACAGAAATACGGGGTGTTACAAATATATTATTATATTATTTATATTAATTAAATATTCATTTATATTTAATTAAATAACCATTTAATTCTCTAAATCACTATTTGAATAATTAAATTAATTAATTATTATACCGTAAAAATACGGGATGTTACACATCATCCATACAACAACCTCGAGATACCCATACTCGTCTTCCTCACGCCCTAAGCACCTGCAGTGAACTTCTCATCGCAACTACGTCACCTCCGGCGAGTTACAGTGTAACGACCCAGATTTCCGTAACATCAGAGTTGACTATATATATCATACGTCCAACCCAAATATCACGAAAATACGAAACATTTTTTTTAGAAGAAAGAGATAGAAGAAGAACATAAATAACAACACAGAATCTCACATCGCAGCGGAACAAAATATTATATATTATAACTATTGAAATACAAAATCTCAACTGTATAACATACACTTATCAGAGTACAATACTTACAACACATCGGAACAAAACTCTATATAACTAACGCTGAAGCCTCCTGCTCCAAGCTCCTTTTGACAGATCTGTAAAATCCTGAACTACTTGACTGCCCGTACAAATTTAGGCACCCAAGATTTTAGGTAGAACAAAACAAATAAACTCCTGGTCAGTCATGGGACTGGTATGAGTAAACAGTTTAAAACAGTTTCAGAAAACTAAATGATATCTTATAAGACCACGCCGTATAACACGGAACGGGTTTTTCCCTTATGAAAATCCAAACACTTGATTTAACTTTAAAAAAAAATCCCTTTTGAAAGGAACGATAGCTTTATATCAAAACTCCTTTTGATATTATAATAATGTCTAAATCAAGTAAATACAATCTAGTAGAACGTTTGCATCTCACGTTCCACATAAATAATATACAATCAAAACCGCCAGCACGTATTGGGTAATGGATTTCCAACTATGACAAGGTATGGAACCACCTTCCATTGGTATATCTCTAGAGGAGAATACACAGAGTTCAACAAGAACATCTTGCAACTCAGCCACACATGACCGACCACTCATTTGGCTTGAGTGTATCGAATGTATATCACCAACAGTTGGGATCAGCAACCGTTTCCCGAATGGGACAACATCGACAATAGATTTTTAGAAATAAATGAAACTCTAGATCAGGTGATTATACAGCCTAATAGGTGCGACCTACATAGCCATGCTGCCTGCCCGATTTCTGTTATTTACCGGATGATGAGGCCAGAGGTTACGCCTTATCATCACATCAGATTCACTTCGAATGCCACATCGTCAAATCCATCAAATCACCGATTGACGTCCTCAACAGTACATTACGTGTTAGCTAAAAGAAGTTTCCTTCTCCGCTTCCACTCTTGGTATGGTTGAAGAAATCAATGTACGTGACCTTTCTGGAAATACTCCATCAGACATTCATCCATACAAGTCACCCAGGAACAGGATTAATCGAAGGCACAATTTTTATTAATAGAAAAAGTTCTTGCACTCTACTCCGTCTTCGGTTATCTTTATATAATCTGATTCGCACGCTACTGCCAATATGGAGTGGTTCTTCGGATAATAACCCAACCGGTCTCTCCATATTGACAACAATGGTCAAAACTCCGATAGTTTGTGATTTAACTATTGAATAAAAACAAGTGTTTCGATAGTCGATGATTTAACTATCGAAGAAAACAAGTGTTCATCCAATTATCAAACAATCACTAAGCCCTTAATTAATATTCCATTAATTAAATCACTTCTCTATTTCTTTATCAATATTTGTTAACCAAATTTTTTCAATAACCATATTGGCCTTTTACGTTATTTGGAAAACATTTCTGAATATCGCCTTCCTTTATTTTCTAAACTTTAGAAAATATATGCTAGTTATAATTGGAAAATATTCCAATTACTTATCTCTTTTCCGATCTCGTTTATTTCTATACTTACACTTATTTGGGTCAAAACAGATGTTGGGTAAAACATCTTTACGACAACCCAAATACTATATTCAACTAACTCTTATCCAGCATTGATCTTCGAGCCTGAAATCTTACTATTTATTTGTTAATAATAAATTCAATCAAGTTGGGGTACGATTACTTCTCAGACCTTGACTGAATAACATTTTATAATGTCAAAAAAGAGATAAGACTACTTACTCGAATAATAAATACAATACAACTACTTATTCACTTTTAAACACGTATACGCTTTCTCTTTCTATTCTTACTAGATTTTATTCCTAGTCTTCCTTTTTGATTATACTATTCTATTTCTAAGTTCGTTTCCTTATCGACTTCTATATATATTGATACGTTGATTTCTAACTATCAAATTAAAAAAAATATTCTAACTCCTTAAATTCCCGAAAAAATTTGCCATAACCTCCTTTGTACCGGAAGCATCGGGAAAATCCCCAAACTGCCACACAGGCCTTCTCCAATCAAAAAGAAAAAGAAAAGCCAAGCGGCTAGCCGATACGGCGCATAAAACCTCATATATGAATTAAATACGTACCTTTTTGTCGGGCACTTTATTTATATACCTTCTAACACTTTATTCCAAACCTGTCTCCTGTATGTCTATACCTGTCCAATCTATTTTCTATACCAATCATTTTAACTCAATTTGTTAATTAAATGTGTTAATTAACTTCTTAGTCTATTCCACTTCTATTTATCAAAATCTATTATCTTCTATTATTCAAATCCTATAATATAAATCCCATTTGAATTCTATATTCAAATTCTATATTATAAATCCCATTTGAATTCTATATTCAAATTCTATAGTTAAACTCCATTTGAATTCTATTATTAAAATTCCGTATTATAAATCCCATTTGAATTCTATGCCTTATTTATAAACAACGTTTATAACTTCACTTAAAATCCCACATTATATATTTATAAACAAAGTTTATAAATTCAATTCAAATCCCATCTTTTTCATTTATAAACAGAGTTTATAAATTCAATTCAAATCCCACCTTTTCATTTATAAACAGAGTTTATAAATTTAATTCAAATCCCACCTTTTCATTTATAAACAGAGTTTATAAATTCAATTAAAATCCCACCTTTTCATTTATAAACCGAGTTTATAAATTCAATTACTTGTTTTATATATCTTCAAAAAAAATTAATATTTTCTTTAGTTTATTTAAAATTCAAATTCTGTTTATAAAAATAGAATTCCCCTTTTAAATATCAAATACCTTTTCAGGGTATTATATAAATCAATATTCCAAACCCCAGTGATATTTTTAAACAATCAAATCAACCAATTTTCAATCATTTGATTTTTAACATATCATATTTGAATATATATGAAATCAAACAAACAACAAACAGATAATATATTTTTGAGGAATCCAGTTGGATTCCTCCAACCTGTTTTCCTGCATCCACAGACGTTAGTCAACATAGTAATACCCATCCTGCTTCGAGGCAGGATATCGTGGTATAGAAGGTCATCCACTAATCATAGCGTGGGCGTATAGGGTAATCATCCGCTAATGAAACCGCAGGCATCCGCTAATGAGACCGCGGGTATCCAACCAATCATTAACCCAATATATATATAATAGTCAACCCTAAATAACTAATATATTTAAATCAATCAGATAGCATTCAAACAAGCATAACAATTATTTTTAACGATATAAAAATAATTCTAAACAAACAGGTGAGATTTACTCACCGAAATTACAGTTGTCGAATATCCTGTTTATTTCCAAATCATCGGCTACGAATCTTCTCGAATGAATTCGCACCTTCTGTATTGTCATTGAAATGGTTTAAACTTCAACCCCTTACTATTCCGACAGTCCTGTTAACTTCATTGTCGAACACTCTTTTGCATCAGAGAGTTTGAATACTCCTTATCACGCCAGCTCCTCCCACTTCTCAAAGCAATACCCCACTGTTTCAAGCCCCAAACCCACTGCACACCTTACAAGCCCATATACAAATCCTAACATCCTTCCTGTTTCGACTCTGACCCAAAAATCGTGCCCTTTACCAAGTAATTAAACTCTCCCCTTTTCTCCTTTCTTTTTCCACAACCTGGAAACTTGGCATCGGAATCTGAGGTCGCGTCCACCACCGGTTGATACTCCAAGTCTAATGTACCTCGACGCCAGAAAATCTTAGCTCGATGGCCCTCCTTTTCTTCCGACCTGGAGCTCCACTACTTCGCGCTTTGACATCGCTTGAGTCGCAACCCTGCTTTCGACGATCGATGTATACCCCCCCTAAGATGCGATACTTGCTGACGCTCTTCAGGGGTATCGCAAGATACAAATTCGCGGATCCTGATTTCGATTTCCATTTCTGAGTTTTAGGAGAGGAGCGGTTTTCTTCCATTCTGAAGAGAGAAATTATACGAGGAAGAAAATGAAAGGAAGAAGGTGTGGTATACTCGTGTTTATATAAATGAGAAGGGAACAGATTTCTGTTTGATTTTATAATGAATCGGGGAGGGTATGTTTTGTGGAGATAAGGAAGAACACGGGAATGGTTTGTTTGTGGGGATAAAGAGTGTCGGGGGTATGGTTTCAGTCCACACCAAAAGGAAATTCATTTTAAAATATTTTTATTTTATTTTAAATCAGTATCCTTTAAACTAAAATATCCCATGATTCCAGACTCCTCTCTGAACCCAACAACTGTCAACTCTAGGGTAATACCACCATTGCGGACACACTGGGATAGGTCACGAAGTCCAATTAGATAGTTTGTGGAAGATATTTATTTAAATTGATATAAATCAAATTTTAAAACAATAAATTCTGCGATAATAAATTAATATTATTATTCGAATTCAAACAGAAGTCTGAACTGTATTTAATTCAGTTTTAAATCTCGAACTGAATTATATTTTTGTATTACAATGATTTAATATATATCCGATATTAAATCGAAATTGATTATTAAATCGACAACTTAATATAAA
Organism: Allium sativum; assembly: GCA_030737875.1. NCBI lineage: Eukaryota > Viridiplantae > Streptophyta > Magnoliopsida > Asparagales > Amaryllidaceae > Allium > Allium sativum. The sequence goes on from CM060910.1 coordinate 834,551,792, forward strand.
ATTCCATTTATATTTATCCACCCAATATTTAAATCCATATTTAATATTTAAAATTAACCCATAAGGATCCGGGTCATTACAATCTTCCCCACTTAAAATAATTTCGTCCTTGAAATTGCTAAGGTAGAGAAAAGTGCTACAAACCCATTTATCTTTTCAAAACTTATTTATGTTGATACTCAACATTTCGAACTTCCTTACGTAACTCTCTTTTGAATAAATCCCTATTCGATAACTCCTCCCTTAGAATAACTATATTCGATAATCTCTCTTTCGAATAACTAGATTCGAAAACCTTCCCTCGAATAAACTATATTCGATTTGCTCTATTCAATTTACTCTATTGGATTTAACTCTTATCGATTAACCCTATTTGATTAGCTCTTTTCACTTAACTCTTTCTGAATAAGCTATATTCGATAACTCCTTTAACTCTATTCGAATAAACTATATTCGATAACTCCTTTAACTCTATTCGAATAAACTATATTTGATAAATTCTAATTGAATAACTAATATTCAATTAACTCTACGGATTAACCCTAACTGATTAACTCTAACTGGTTAATTCTTACTCTAATCGATTTATTCTAACTCTAATCAATTATTTCTAACTCTAATCGACTTCTCCTATTTGAATAACTCCTATTAGATAATGTTTATTCATTTATAAAGATTTACTTTTAGTAACGGTTCTTCACTTTGTAAATGTTCTTTTTAATAACGTCACTTCACTTATACAAGTGTTGTGTACCCCCCTCTATGCAAAACTATCGGTGTTGAAAACCAATATCTCTTCTCTATATAAGTTCAGACTTATATATTTCCATTTATCGAATAATTAATATTTAATTTAATTTATAAACTGTTATTTATAAATTAATCTTTTCTATTTATCTGTTAAAAACAGATTTCCATTTTCTATTCACCTTCTAAATATTCCTTTGATTAAATTCTATTTATTTATCAAATAAATATCTCATTTATAGCATTCTATTTATTTTCTATGGATAAATGTTTCCATTTAATCTATTTGTAAATGTTTTACAAATATTCCCTTTTAAATTCTATTTGTAAATGTTTTTACATATATTTCTCCTTCTATTTGTTTGCACATAACTTCCTTTGTATTTGTGTTACAAATATATTTCCTTTATATTTGTTTTACAAATATATTTTCTTTAACTCTTTTGTTTTTCTTTTTTCATACCCAATTGATATTTCATTCACATTGATTTTACTCAATTTATTCATTTCGATCCATTTAACTTACTTAAGTTAAATTTAGTTTCAATCATTCAAATTCCCATTAACTAGTTGCTAATTAACTGTTTTGCCTATTTCACCCTTTTTATTTGAATATAACTTGTTCAAATATATGTCAACTTAATTTTAAACTAATCTAATTATATTTTCAACTCGAGTTATATATTCGATTTCGAATATTAATTCTCAATCTCTTTCACTTATCCAAAAACTCAATTTCGATTCAAATTTCCCTTAACTAATTATTTTCCAATTTAGTTAATTCTATTTAACCTTTTAAAATATGATTTTTGTCGTTAAAATCATTTCACTTACTTCACTGGAGTTCATATTTATTTTATATCTCCAGTCTGGATTTTTCTAATGCCAATTCGAATTTTATTTCCTAAAAATCCTTTTATTTATTTAATTAAACCGTTATGGTTTTATAATGGTTCTGGCGCTACTTTTCTAAAAATTTGATTTTGACATAACTCAAAATCTATACGACGAAATCCAGATTTTTCTCTTTTATTAGAAAGCTATTGTTCAACCGGTCCCAACGATTCTTGTTTCAAAGAATTCCGACTTCAATTGAGTTTTGTATACTAAATTGAAGTTCGAATCGCCAATTTACGAGCTGCCGCGCTACGGCGAGCTCGTTTTAATTATATTTATAAATATAAACGTTTTAACTTCGTTTATAATAAATTCAACTCCATTCTGATATATTTTTAATATGTATCAAATCCGTTTTTCCATTTCAACATAATATTCCCGATCTATTTCACTTCTAATATTCAAATCCTATATCTAAATTTAAAATATTCAAATTCCATTTGAATTTCTTTATTCAAACTCTATATTATTTCCTTCTATTCAATTTCTATTTGAATTTTCTTCTATTCAAATTCTATTTTAATTCCTTATCTTCAAATTCTATTTGAATTTCTTATCTTCAATTTCTATTTGAAATCCTTTGTTCAATTTCTATTTGAAATCCTTTATTCAAAATCCATTTCAAATCCTTTATTCAAATTCCATTCGAATTTCTTTGTTCAATTTCTATTTGAATCTCTTTTTTCAATTTCTATTTGAAATTCTTTGAATTTAAATTCTATTTTAACTCCTTTGAATTCAAATTCTACTTTAAACTTTATAATTTCTTTGAATTCTAATATTCAACCCCCACTTTATATTCTCTTTGAAATTCTATTTAACCAAATTCCATTTGAATTCTAATATTCAAATCTCTATTTGACTTTTCTTTATTCAAATCCATTTGAATTCCTTTGAATTCAAATTCCATTTCAATTTTTCTTATACAATTTCTATTTGAAATCTATATTCCAATTCCCATTTCAAAATTCCTTTGAAGTAATATAAATATATACATATATTTATATCTATCTCAAATTCAAAATATTTGAATTTTCAAACAACTTGTTTTCTTTTCAAACAAATTTCCATCAAAAACTTTTCTAAGGCAGTAATTCATCACTTAGATACTCGAAAATGAACATTGATGATGTTGCGACCATCATTAGAATTATTTCCCAGCTACTGAATGAGTCCAGTGCTATATTACTTGACATTCATTTATAAAAATATTTTCCAAACTCCCAGGATTCAAAATTCTTAATTCTGGTTTGAATTCAATTTTAGTTCATCTCATTTGTATATATTTCATTCTTATACAAATTTCATTGGTTATATATAACTATTTCATTTATTATAATCTTATTTGATTATAATCCTAATAATCAACTCATCCATTTAAAAACAATATCGTGTCCAATCTTCTGTTCAAGTGTTTATAAACTCCTATCGACATCGTGGCGTCCTACGATTCGATCAGAATTCATAATTCACTCAACAGACCAGTCAACACAATATAAAACAGTTTTTATATCAGATAACAAATATGCTCTCTCGTATATATATACACTCAACTCATTCTAGGATACTACTGATCCTATCTCTAATGAGCACATTCCAACAAGCCTAGGTATTCGCTCAACCTAAGCTCTGATACCAACTGTAGCGACCCAGATTTCCGTAACATCAGAGTTGACTATATACATCATACGTCCAACCCAAATATCACGAAAATACGAAACATTTTTTTTAGAAGAAAGAGATAGAAGAAGAACAGAAATAACAACACAGAATCTCACATCGCAGCGGAACAAAATGTAATATATTATAACTTTTGAAATACAAAATCTCAACTGTATAACATACACTTATCAGAGTACAATACTTACAACACATCGGAACAAAACTCTATATAACTAACGCTGAAGCCTCCTGCTCCAAGCTCCTTTAGATAGATCTGTAAAATCCTGAACTACTTGACTGCCCATACAAATTTAGGCACCCAAGAGTTTAGGTAGAACAAACCAAATAAACTCCGGGTCAGTCATGGGACTGGTATGAGTAAACAGTTTAAAACAGTTTCAGAAAACTAAATGATATCTCATAAGACTACGCCGTATAACACGGAACGGGTTTTCCCTTATGAAAATCCAAACACTTGATTTAACTTTAAAAAAATCCCTTTTGAAAGGAACGATAGCTTTATATCAAAACTCCTTTTGATATTATAATAATGTCTAAATCAAGTAAATACAATCTAGTAGAACGTTTTCGTCTCATGTTCCACATAAATAATATACAATCAAAACCGCAAGCACGTATTGGGTAATGGATTTCCAACTATGACAAGGTATGGAACCACCTTCCGCTGGTATATCTCTAGAGGAGAATACACCGAGTTCAACAAGAACATCTTGCAACTCAGCCACACATGACCGACCACTCATTTGGCATGAGTGTATCGAATGTATATCACCAACGGTTTGGATCAGCAACCGTTTCCCGAATAGGACAGCATCGACAATAGATTTTTAGAAATGAATGAACTCTAGATCAGGTGATTTTACAGCCTAATAGGTGCGACCTACATAGCCATGCTGCATGCCCGATTTCTGTTATTTACCGGATGATGAGGCCAGAGGTTACGCATTATCATCACATCAGATTCACTTCGAATGCCACATCGTCAAATCCATCAAATCACCGATTGACGTCCTCAACAGTACATTACGTGTTAGCTAAAAGAAGTTTCCTTCTCCGCTTCCACTCTTGGTACGGTTGAAGAAATCAATGTACGTGACCTTTCTGGAAATACTCCGTCAGACATTCATCCCTACAAGTCACCCAGAAACAGGATGAATCGAAGGCACAATTTCTATTAATAGAAAAAGTCCTTGCACTCTACTCCGTCTTCGGTTATCTTTATATAATCTGATTCGCACGCTACTGCCAATACGGAGTGGTTCTTCGGATAATAACCCAACCGGTCTCTCCATATTGACAACAATGGTCAGAACTCCGATAGTCCATGATTTAACTATCGAATAAAAACAAGTGTTTCGATAGTCGATGATTTAACTATCGAAGAAAACAAGTGTTCATCCAATTATCAAACAATCACTAAGCCCTTAATTAATATTCCATTAATTAAATCACTTCTCTATTTCTTTATCAATATTTGTTAACCAAATATTTTCAATAACCATATTGGCCTTTTACGTTATTTGGAAAACATTTCCGAATATCGCCTTCCTTTATTTTCTAAACTTTAGAAAATATATGCTAGTTATAATTGGAAAATATTCCAATTACTTATCTCTTTTCCGATCTCGTTTATTTCTATACTTACACTTATTTGGGTCAAAACAGATGTTGGGTAAAACATCGTTACGACAACCCAAATACTATATTCAACTAACTCTTATCCAGCATTAATCTTCGAGCCTGAAATCTTACTATTTATTTGTTAATAATGAAATCAATCAAGTTGGGGTACAATTACTTCTCAGACCTTGACTGAATAACATTTTATAACGTCAAAACAGATAAGACTACTTACTCGAATAATCAATACCATACAACTACTTATTCACTTTTAAACACGTATACGCTTTCTCTTTCTATTCTTACTAGATTTTATTCCTAGTCTTCCTTTTTTATTATACTATTCTATTTCTAAGTTCGTTTCCTTATCGACTTCTATATATATCGATACGTTGATTTCTAACTATCAAATTAAAAAAATATTCTAACTCCTTAAATTCCCGGAAAAATTCGCCATAACCTCCTTTGTACCGAAAGCATCGGGAAAATCCCCAAACTGCCACATAGGCCTTCTCCAATCAAAAAGAAAAAGAAAAGCCAAGCGGCTAGCCGATACGGCGCATAAAACCTCATATATGAATTAAATACGTACCTTTTTGTCGGGCACTCTATTTATATACCTTCTAACACTTTATTCCAAACCTGTCTCCTGTATGTCTATACCTGTCCAATCTATTTTCTATACCAATCGTTTTAACTCAATTTGTTAATTAAATCTGTTAATTAACTTCTTAGTCTATTCCACTTCTATTTATCAAAATTTATTATCTTCTATTATTCAAATCCTATAATATAAATCCCATTTGAATTCTATATTCCAATTCTATATTATAAATCCCATTTGAATTCTATATTCAAATTCTATAGTTAAACTCCATTTGAATTCTATTATTCAAATTCCGTATTATAAATCCCATTTGAATTCTATGCCTTATTTATAAACAACGTTTATAACTTCACTTAAAATCCTACATTATATATTTATAAACAAAGTTTATAAATTCAATTCAAATCCCATCTTTTTCATTTATAAACAGAGTTTATAAATTCAATTCAAATCCCACCTTTTCATTTATAAACAAAGTTTATAAATTCAATTCAAATCCCACCTTTTCATTTATAAACAGAGTTTATAAATTCAATTACTTGTTTTATATATCTTCAAAACAATTTAATATTTTCTGTAGTTTATTTAAAATTCAAATTCTATTTTTAAAAATAGAATTCCCTTTTTAAATATCAAATACCCTTTCAGGGTATTTTATAAATCAATATTCCAAACCCCAGTGATATTTTTAAACAATCAAATCAACCAATTTTCAATCATTTGATTTTTAACATATCATATTTGAATATATATGAAATCAAACAAACAACAAACAGATAATATATTTTTGAGGAATCCAGTTGGATTCCTCCAACCTGTTTTCCTGCATCCACAGACGTTAGTCAACATAGTAATACCCATCCTGCTTCGAGGCAGGATATCGTGGTATAGAAGGTCATCCACTAATCATCGCGTAGGCATATAGGGTAATCATCCGCTAATGAAACCACAGGCATCCGCTAATGAGACCGCGGGTATCCAACCAATCATTAACCCAATATTTATATAATAGTCAACCCTAAATAACTAATATATTTAAATCAATCAGATAGCATTCAAACAAGCATAACAATTATTTTTAACGATATAAAAATAATTCTAAACAAACAGGTGAGATTTACTCACCGAAATTACAGTTGTCGAATATCCTGTTTATTTCCAAATCATCGGCTACGAATCTTCTCGAATGAATTTGCACCTTCTGTATTGTCATTGAAATGGTTTAAACTTCAGCCCCTTACTATTCCGACAGTCCTGTTAACTTCACTGTCGAACACTCTTTTGCATCAGAGAGTTTGAATACTCCATATCATGCCAGCTCCTCCCACTTCTCAAAGCAATACCCCACTGTTTCAAGCCCCAAACCCACTGCACACCTTACAAGCCCATATACAAATCCTAACATCCTTCCTGTTTCGACTGTGACCCAAAAATCGTGCCCTTTACCAAGTAATTAAACTCTCCCCTTTTCTCCTTTCTTTTTCCACAACCTGGAAACTTGGCATCGGAATCTGAGGTCGCGTCCACCACCGGTTGATACTCCATGTCTAGTGTACCTCGACGCCAGAAAATCTTAGCTCGATGGTCCTCCTTTTCTTCCGACCTGGAGCTCCACTACTTCGCGCTTTGACATCGCTTGAGTCGCAACCCTGCTTTCGACGATCGATGTATACCCCCCCTAAGTTGCGATACTTGCTGACGCTCTTCAGGGATATCGCAAGATACAAATTCGCGGATCCTGATTTTGGATTTCCATTTCTGAGTTTTAGGAGAGGAGCGGTTTTCTTCCATTCTAAAGAGAGAAATTATACGAGGAAGAAAATGAAAGGAAGAAGGTGTGGTATACTCGTGTTTATATAAATGAGAAGGGAACAGATTTCTGTTTGATTTTATAATGAATCGGGGAGGGTATGTTTTGTGGAGATAAGGAAGAACACGGGAATGGTTTGTTTGTGGGGATAAAGAGTGTCACGGGTATAGTTTCAGTCCACACCAAAAGGAAATTCATTTTAAAATATTTTTATTTTATTTTAAATTAGTATCCTTTAAACTAAAATATCCCATGATTCTAGACTCCTCTCTGAACCCAACAACTGTCAACTCTAAGGTAATACCACCATTCCGGACACACTGGGATAGGTCACGAAGTCCAATTCGATCGTCTGTGGAAGATATTTATTTAAATTGATATAAATCAAATTTTAAAACAATAAATTCTGCGATAATAAATTAATATTATTATTCGAATTCAAACAGAAGTCTGAACTGTATTTAATTCAGTTTTAAATCTCGAACTGAATTATATTTTTGCATTACGATGATTTATTATATATCTGATATTAAATCGAAATTGATTATTAAATTGACAACTTAATATAAAATTCCATTTATATTTATCCACCCAATATTTAAATCCATATTAAATATTTAAAATTAACCCATAAGGATCCGGGTCATTACATACAGGCAGCCACAACCAGTGGTAAAATTACTCCGCTCAAACCCTTCCCGACGCCCCCAACCTCACTTCGAATATCAACACCTAACTCGCTGGTGAACCATAAAAAACGGACTTCGATCCCAAACTTCGCTAAGCGAGGCTCCATTCTTCTTAGAGCCTGCTGACCCCCTGCGGCCTCAAACTGAAGCACTAGGTGGCAGTGTTGAAAACATAGCGTTGAAAGCTATCGCGCTAGAAAAAATCATACGATGGAGTTGTTGAAAGCTTTCAGAATGGGGTTGTTGAAATATGGGGTACTGGGTTCAAATAAAAAGCATAGGAGAAATGAAACGAGGTGAGTAGATGTTTTTTTTAACTAAAGAATGAGGAAAGGGATCGGACTGAGTATACCAGTATTTAAAGATGAATTAGTTTGGGGAGCATGGCAGCTAATAGCTTGCACACAGGTAGCTAGAAAGTTTGGCACTCACGCATAATAGTAGCTGTAGACTTAAGGGTAAGTAGGTTTGTAATATTTATTCTTTTGTCAGCACATTTTTTTAAATCCTCAGGATCAATGTTTCTGAAGCACATTTGTCTTATCGAATTAATTTGTAGAAAGATTCCACGTCCTATTTAATATTAAAGTGTTGTCCAATAGAAATTGAATGTTTCAATGCTACAGGTGTCCGCCAACAGGTGTCTCAGATTTTCGTGTGCATTTTATTTTATTTTGAACATAACTTACTCATGTGCAAGGATTAAAAATATATGTTCATGTTATAAATAGTAGTGTACTCAGATATATAAAATTATGCTCGCATACGAGCTGCTATGGCTAAAAATAAAAGTACGATCATATCAAGCGATGTGTCACGATTTCGAAAAAATAATAATATAGACGAGTTAACTTATATTGTGATATCCCAAAACACTGATGTAAGGTGTAAATTACTACAAATAAAAAGTTGCTTATTTTTCAAAAATAAAAATTACAGAAAAATTCTATATATTAAAATATAATCACATCTCAAAAATCTTGTCCAAATTCAAAACTAATAATTAATTATATTAAATGAACCCATTATGGCTTATATGCGACTCCACAGCGACTTTCTAAAAATTTTATTTGGACATAACTTACTATATATATGAAGAAATATCGATTTTTCACTTCCATTAGAAAGATACAGTTTAATAGATTCAAACGTTTCTTATTTCAAGGAAATCGGACTTATAACGAATCATGTATATTCAATTGAAGTCGAAAACGTAATACTATGAACTGCCACGACTGTTACGAGCTCGATTATAATTAAATTATAATTAATATGTTAAACCTTGCTTTAGTAAATATATTTGCTATTATAATTAAATTTTAAATTGAATTAAATCTATTAAATTATCCAATTTACACGACAATGCAAGTATAACTATTTCCGACTATTCCGGAATTAAACTTATTATCCCATTATTTATATAAATTAAATATTCAAAATATTTGAATTCAAACCATTTATATTATATTAAATTAATTAATTATTAAATCACTAAAACTCCGGGACGTTACATACGTGGAAAAAACGCACTAAACGTATGAATGTCGACCTATACATAAGATTATAGAATTACAAGTAATACTCCCTACAATTCATGTCATGCATAAAAAATCAAACAAACTAGAATTGCAAATTAAACAGGGCAACAACAATAACATATTCCAAAGACAAACTTATAACCTTAGGTCTTTAATTACTTCGGCGAATAGATAGACCAAATTATAAATAACGCATGTATGCTTTCAATTCATTTCAAATTGCAGATCCTTTCCATATTTGTATAAAATTTATACAAAAATAAGGATCAAGGTTTCAAGTAGTGTATAACAATCAAGTTACCATTTTAAGAATAAAAAAGGGATTTAATTGTGTATGATTTACTGTCCATTAATCCATTATTTTCATACAAATCTTGATTTTGAATTTGAAGTGGGAAAGAAAGTAAAACAATCTATTTTGATATAGATTGAGAAATAATAACAAAATCCCCTTTAATTCACATATGTTAACCAAAAATCCAAATAAGCAACATAGATTGACGCTTTTGTTTATTTAGAGTTTTGAGTGGGTTTTATGTTTGGTTTTCGCAATCCCTAAATCTCTTGGGCATACATAATTCAAAATTTTAAACTAAACAAGATATAGATAAAAGGAAAACTGTAAACATCCCACTCGCAGCGTTTGAAGGAGAAAACTATGTATAACCCTAGTTGAAAATCCTTTCTTGAATGGTTGCTACACATAACAATTTTCGGTCCCCTCTCTTCGTGTTTACATATGAATAGAAATCAAGAAGGGATCTTAGGCATACACAAAAGTTAGAATTAATAGCAATAAAATGAAATAGAAGGAGGATAGAAGAAGAGAAACAAACCTTTCCTAAAACTGGATTCAAGAAGTTATAAGATTGGAGAGTAGTGGAAAACGAAGGATGATAGCCATAGGAGAATGTGAGTTCTGAGTAGAGGTCTAAGGTTCCTTTTATAGATGCCAGAGTGTATAGAAACTTCCAGTTGAATCGTTCGCATCATCCAAATGTAAACAAATAACCTACAAAACCGTAGCTGCCAAGACCACTTTGCTAATGAAGAGGTTAACCTCCTCTCTATAGGGTGGTAGAACTTGCGGTCAACCCTATAGAAGTAGGGCGGTCGACTGTCCTTATAACCTAAGCGTAGTGAATTTATTTCACATGTCTTTTTGTTATGGATAATTAATGTTATTTAATATGTTTAACATATCTCATTCTTATCTATACATATATATGCACAATTGCGAATTTGAATATAGAATATTTTTTTATGCCTATACATTTATTCCACTTCAAATCTTAGTCGTATTAAATTCAAATTAACAAGTTTATTTATTTTAAGTTCAAAGCTTTTTTTATTCATAACAGACTCTGTTTTCAGTAAATTAAATATGAAAATGAATCAGAGTCTCACCACGAACGCGATGGTTTAACTTTCACAGTAGAATTCCATAAGTACCAATTATCTTTATTTCTGACTTATTATTATTATTATTTAATTATTGTTATTCTAGTTTTCCGTGTCTATTTATGGTGTATTTTACGAGGTGTTATAACAGTAGAAGCAACATTCCATTCTCTAAGGTCCAAAGCTAAATAATATAGATGTTGGAGTCATTTATATTATTAACTTTCAGTGATAGAAAATAGATATGTTAATTTAATATAGCGTAAGAGAATATGAATTTTATCATAATACAGTCTTCATTGGTAATTCATTACCCTTCCCATCGCAAAACCTACGTTCAAGTAAAAATATAATTATTACGAAGTAACACTCCAAGAGCGACATATGATGATGCCTACTTTGTGAATCAAATTAAAATATAGACGACAAATAAGTTTTCTTACATAAACCTAACTATGAGAATAACACACAACGGAAAAAGCTCCTAAATAGCTTTGCGTGTCTCCGTTGAAGTACATACAATCCTAACTCTCAACCTATTCAGATTAGTACTCGAGAGTTAAAGGGAAAACAAAGCTTCGTATCGATCAACAAACTGGTATGAATAATGAATAGCACCCTAGAATCCATAGATATCTAGTTAGATCACACCGCTTAACAGGATAGGTTCCTTTCAATAATATCTAGGTAATAATAATCAACTTTGTGCTCATGCACCTATAATGGTAAGGAAATGATAATAATGTGCAAACGTACGACATAATGTGCATTACTCATCCACTGTTCTCCCGACTATCTGTCTTATATGTTTTATGATTATAGGTCATATCATAAGTTATCTACTTGTCTACAAGTTATTTGCTTATTCAGTTTGAGATTACCTATCCCAATACCATATATAGGATTACCCATCCACGACCATCAAGTAACAACCCTCATGGTATGTATGTTTATGAATAAAGGTTATGAGGTAATCCCGCATTTGAAAGGAGCTATCAACACCTATCCCATAGTTTTATCCATATGATGACTATAAATGGATCAACGTATATAAGGTGGCAACCTGACACATGCCATAGTTTTACCTTTAAGATAACTATAAACCTGTAAAAATAATTTTAATCTTGTATCCCCAGAATATTCAAAATATATTGGTAACCCCAATAATTTCCACCTATTGGTATACTCAATGTAAACATGATTATTAACCACATTGACATACCTAACGTGACATAATTTAATTCTTATTTATAAGTCCAATATTACGTGATTATAAATCCCCATTGGTATCCCCAATATAAACATGATTATTAAACCCTTATGGATAACCCAATAACGATATGTTAATTTTTACTTCAGTTGGTGTCCCTAATATATGTCTCATGTGCTTCAAATAAACAATAGCAACAACTAATGCAATAACATCCAGGAATATGGTTAACTTCCATAGCTACAAATAGGTGGCGGTGCATGTTGTTGCTTCAATAATACATAAATCAATAGGCTCGGCAAGACCATTGACCCTGCTCTTATTGAATCCCTAACAAGGTGTCGATGCCAATAGAATGACTAAGTTGATGGACAAGAGTCTATCGATTATAAACATAGGCAACAATTCACGGTATTTAGTAGTTCGAAAACAAGGTTTAAATGTAACCCTGCTGACAAAGTCGATGAGCCTAGAGGAGATGTCCTAAAAATCTCTTATGAAATATTTTGGGAATATACTGTAACACCCCACGTCCGTTAGTGTCACTCGCAAAGGGAATGCACCAAGTTCTGTGAAGCATTATGGGTAAAAGATGCAGATAAATTACAAGACAGACAAACAATTAACAGCGGAAAATAAAACTTTGCTTTATTGATAAAATAGATTGTACAAGATTGCTTTACAATATCAGAGTATCATCTGTCTTTACTAGATAAAGAAGCATAAAAATACATTTATATTCCCCAATGTAGCATAAGCCAGCCATAGCATCTGAAAGAGAATCCAAGGACAACTTCGTCAAATTTTGAAGCTGGGAAAGAGCAACGGTCCAATTTAATCCTGAGTTATATTATTCCCTCCTCAACTACCTGGGGGGGTGGGGGGTGGGGGGGGGGGGGAACGGAAGAAAAGAAGCGAAAGAAAAACAGAGTCAGACATAAAGCCTGAGTAAGTCAGTAACTTCTAGCATGTGAACAGGGAAAACATAACGACATGAATTAACTGAATACAAGATAATACCATGATGATAAGGCTAACAAGATAAGATTCACACAATACATGCTAAGACAAGATAAACTGGATATACTACAACACTTTCTCCGCTTCGCTTTTACCGCGATATACTCGTTTCTATATCTCTGCACCACCTAACTAGTGTTCCAACTAGTAACGATAACGTGATCCCAATCCCTGTAGTTTCCGTCGCCTTCGGGCGTACCTTGATTATTTATTACCTAGATCTAGTCTAGGTTTTATATAAAGTGCTTTCTAGATTCAATTAGAGTTTACGCTATCTGTTGGACGCTTCTTGTATTCAGGATTTATGCCACCTAGTTCCAAACTAGGGATTATGCTACTTGTCGAACGATGCCCTTTAGTCTAGGATACACTACCTAGAGTGGTATATGTTCCTAGACTTTCCCCATGCATGTATCGCGAATCGTTATCGCTTGTCTAGATGCACATGTCCTGTAATGTGCTACCCGAGTCCCGTGTCAGGGCTACTCTAGAAATACGGAACTCGGTCGGGAGCTTTCAATATCTGCCGATGCAGATGTTAAGGTCTGTTTTTCCAGTGGCTATGGTCCCACTCGACCACTCCCTCAACTAATGGAAGGCCACCCTTGTAAAATGAGAACTGTACGAAGGCCCCTATCTGCCCCACTAATTCTATGGCCAACAACACCCCGCAACCACAACTAGATAGCAAGTATGTGGTCCGTATGAGTCCTCCAGCCTTCCCGCTTCACGTGTCTCGCTTGACTGAAGATGGTAGGTAGACGACGAGTTGCTATCACAGGGCTTCCGTCTTCTCGCCGAATCACGCTGGTCCATCCTAGTCTTTTGGTTGCCATATATTGCAACCAAGGCATACCCTTGGCTCTTCTACCGCAGACCTTAACCTCTGTGAGCCCAGGAGGATCATCTGCAGCCTCACAGAGGTATACCAAGAGTACCCTCACGTCCCCTCGAAGCTTCGGGCTTCGTATCCAAATTCGTTGGAGTCTTCTTCAAAATCAGATGGACGTCCGATCCTTCGTGTTATACTAAGAATTACTACTTAGTTCTACTAACTAAGTTTTACCACTTAGTTTCTAGGATCAATGTCTTCTTAACTAAGTTTTACTACTTAGTTCTCTTTCCCGTTAAGTTGGATTAGTTAAGTGTCTTTAGTCGATTCAAGCTAACTTAACCCTCTTCCCTTATCCTGTTAAACTGGTTAAGTGTTGTCAGTATTCATGTTGACTTAACCCCACCACAAACCAAGTCATATTGGTTAAGTATTTCTTAACCCTACCCATTCATCCTGTATTGGTTAAGTGTTCCCTTTTTACTTAACCTTTCCCACCGGTTTTAACTAAACCTGTTATTAATGGTTAAGTATCATCTCTTCGTGTCTTAGACTTAACCCTATTCATTTATCATATTCTGATGGTTAAGTGTTCAAGTTTACTTAACCCTACGGTCCAACCCAGCTAACATATTAAATTGGCTAAGTGTATTACTTAACCCCAACCTCTAGTCTAATTAACATGTTAAATTGGCTAAGTGTATTAACTTTACTTAACCCCACCTTCTAGTCTAGTCAACATGTTAATTTGGCTAAGTATTCCCATGGACTTAACCCTTCCATTCTAGCTTTAACTGTGTTAAGTTGGTTAAGTGTTTCTATGGACTAAACTCTCCCCTTCTTGTTCTAGCTTTAATTAATAAATTAAAGCCGCAACCTCTCACATTAGACAGATATTGCTGCGGTTACTGGATGTGCCGGTCGGTTCCGGGCAGGTTTACACCGCAACTTAGTCTAACCTCGGGTTAGGCATATTCATGTTTTCTAAGTTCAAAGGGTTTTCTGATTAATTTCCAAACCTGGTTTTGAAAGCAACCATCCCGTTCGTCGGATCAGTTAGGGATAGCCAGGGAGGGCAGGAAACTTATATTTTCCAAACCCAAGCCTAGACACTATCCTCTCTGTCACCCTAGAACTTTCTGGTACGAGTTATAAAAAGGGGTGTTATCAAAATATCTTTCTTTTGTTTATAAATTGTTAACAATTTATCTTACAGCCCATTTCCCCCTTTTTAAACAAATTTGGCCTATATTCATTTGTCGCTA
The DNA here is from genome assembly GCA_030737875.1 of Allium sativum. Classification (NCBI taxonomy): domain Eukaryota; kingdom Viridiplantae; phylum Streptophyta; class Magnoliopsida; order Asparagales; family Amaryllidaceae; genus Allium; species Allium sativum. The sequence continues at coordinate 834,567,111 of CM060910.1, forward strand.
ACAGACTTATATTCTAGGCCCAAATCTTGATTTGCCTAACCTACAGTTCATAGCAATTTAGATCTATCATCTTTATTTTCAGTTTATGCTAAACTAGATTTTATATGCCAAACTAGATTTTATTCTAGTTCACCGTTTATGCCCAAAAACTAGATTTATTCTTCTATTTTACAGTCTACATACAAACTAGATTTATTATTCTAGTTTTTCAGTTTACAGGCCAATACTAGATCTAAATTTCATAACCTATAATCCATGTCAAATCTACCCAATTCACATGTCTTAACACATGTTCTAAAATTGTATAAATCAGAATCATGTTCGCTTCCAAACTATGCCAATTTCAAGCTTACAACTATATTTATGTTTATTTTTGTGTTTTTCCCAAATCGCATTCCCACCGTTCGTATAATCATGATTCAACCTAGCTTGTAAATAAATCTAGATTCGTAGAAAATAGGGAATGAACCAAAGATGCTATGAAAAAGGGTGGATATAAAAATTGGCATAAAAAGATTTTGAATAACGACGCATGTTCAAGAATATGGGTAGACCTAACTTAATAGGTAAATTCCCACGGTCTAAAACCAAGAATAGACAGAATAGGTTCGAGAACATGGGTAGACCTAACTTAATAGGTAAATTCCCACAGTCTAAAACAAAAAAAAAAATCAAGAACGGACAGAATAGATAAATCGGGTTTTAGACCCAATTTCATAGTCACAAAACCTAAGCAACAATTTTCCTAGTCATGAATCATAGGTGTTTAAATCACCGTTGTTATGTCATAGGTAATACTTTATGTCCAAATCAAAGGCTTGTGTTCATAGTCATAGGCAAATGTCCATAGTCATAGGCAATATTCATAGTCAAAAGGGAAAATAATTCCCACGGTCATAAGTCACCGTCATAGGCAATGTTTTATGTCCCAAAATCAAAGGCTTATGTTCATAGTCCAAAGGCACATGATCTCAGAATCCATAGTCATAGGCAACGGTCTTAGGCAAAGTCTTATTTGTCCTTGAATCATAACAGTTCTTAATTTAGTCCAAGAGTATAAACACAGATTCAAATAGAGAGAGAGAGAGATTTGGCATATTCTTTTATTCCTTTAATTTCATGTCACAAAATAAAGCAAAAACGTTCAAATCTAGAAACAACTGACTTACAGAAATTAGATCTAGAAAAGAAGAATGGCGATGCTAAGATTCGTATGTCGTTGCTCGAGGTTTGTTGATTTAGCCTTTGAATTCTTCACTTTGATTTGAATCTTCTCTTGAACAGATTTGAGCAGCATCTCCATGTCTTGAATTTATATTTTATTTTAATTATTTAAGAAAATTTAGAGGAGGGGAAGAAGCCATGAATCTTAGCAGCATAAGGATAGAAGAGAATTGGTGCAAAGAGAATGAAGACTAGGGCTGTTTATATAGCTGCTCAAGACCTTATCGTACACGCAGCGCTGAGTCAGCATTGAACCTAGTTAAGAAAATAGTCCAAGTACATAGATGAATCTAGCCAAACCTTATCATACACGCAGTGCTGAGTCAGCATTGGGTCCCACTATTTTGGCGTAGAAATTTGAATTTCGAATGAATTGTTTTTGGCGTAGAAATTTGATTTTCGAACTTTTGAATTTCTGGAATTTATTTAACTGTTTTATTCACATGAAATATTCTTATATGTATACAATTCCTCTAACGACCATTTTACGCGTATATATACACGCACAACTTTCATTTTATTTTCAAAATTCAAATGATGTTGCCATATTTCATTGACTGTAGCCTTATCTTGAATTTTATCTTTCGTATACATATATTTTTGCATATATATATATTTATATTTATATTCTCGTATGTATATGTATATATATATTTTCTTTATTTCCTTATATGTACGTTCTTATCCTTTCAAATTTTGAATTTGTATACGTACATATATTTGCATGTTCAGTTGGCCCTCTCTAAAACAAAGATTAAAAATTATGTCGCCGCCGGGGTTCGAACCCCCGGCCTCTATGCTACAAATCCAATGCCTTAACCAACTGAGCTACAGAGGCTTTTGTTAATAAGTCTTAGAACAATAATAATTATTGTTCTCTCCTTACTTCTCTTTTTCATGTTAGTTACGATACTTAACTGCATGGATCTTTTTTTTAAAAAAAAAAAAATTGTACTTTAATTTGTGAATCTTAATGTCATAGAATTACGGGGTGTTACATTCTCCCCCACTTAAAAGGATTTCGTCGCCGAAATCTTCAAGTTAGGAAGAATGTGTCCTACCATCCAATCACCCATCTACTCAACCATTCAATCACAGGCATTCATTGTCCTTAAAAGATTTCTAATGCTTTCATGTTCATATGCATAGTGTGTGTATATGTCTTTATCTAATGCAAAATCAGGCGGTCTACTGATTCAGTTGACCTCCTTAATGCAAATCATGTTAGTGCCATGCGTCCAATCATGTATGCAAGCATCCCTGGTCATGTAAATACTACATGCGTGCACAACCATACATCCATATGCAACGTCCATATGATAACATATCAAGTTAAATCTATAAACAAATGCACATATGTAAATGCAATGCTATGGCGTCTGAGCTGATCTAGTGCCTAATACGTATGCATATGCATCCACGAGTAACCATTTGCAACCACTTGCAACCATTCAACCATAACATGTTTCAAATACATGTTTACATCCATTGGCTTCTACCTAAAGATCGCAGATTCGATCTAGAGGATATACTTTGGAAAGAGAGAAACAACTATGTGTAAAGCTCCTAAACAAAGAAATCAAGGATGCACCCTTAAGAAAAAGGGTATGTTGCTACTATCTAGCCTTCTTGAGCTTTACTCCACTGTATCTTAACCAATTTTTACTCCACGATTGTGAAGTTTCTAAGCTCCATCTCCAAAATGAACAAATGTCAACCAAGTGTATATACTAGGATGATCAGAGGTCTCTCCTCCTATCTTATCCATCATGCCATAATTATAAGGGTCAAAAGGTCACTACACGCTTTTTAGAGCGCCTGCCACAACTATCCATCTCTCACGCAAACCATCCTAGTCGAACTCGACATTCCTCAAGTACAAGCCCCAAAGGCCTAAACCAATATCAGACAAGCATCCAGGGAATATCTCCTCCGATTTTAGATGATCGACGTGATATGATATAAGCAAACTCGATAGCTATTCAAACCCCTACTAACCAAAAATAAACGGGTTGAACCACCCACTGGGTTTGAGACTGATTGGGATCTTCTTACTATACAAGTACTAAGGTGCAGAGACTCAACTATGGAAGCAAATATGAACAAATGCGAAGCGCTAAAAAGGAAAGAGTACGAACAGGAAAACTAGACTCTTCCAATAGAACTTTACTACCTTTCTCCTAGGTACGCATAGTATGTACTTGCCCTTATGAAAATCTTGTCCTTTGTCTTTAATTATATGCCCTATCATACCATAGTAAAGATACTTCCTCTTGTCTTAGGTTTTATAATCCCTTCCTCCTTTGTGAGCCAAGTCTACATCCATGATTTTCCTCATCCTTAGGTTGTGCTCTTTTGCCAAACTCCTCATCCTTTTCCGTGTGTAAGCACATTGGCAAATCTCTCGAAAGCCGCCTCCATCGCACGGAAAACCCTATAACCTTGAAAGAAGACTGGTCGTAAGTGAAACAACTACGGCTATAGATGGAAGTCGGGCACTACTTCGCCCTTCGATGAGGTTACCTCCCAGAAAACCAGGAGCCCCAGATACTCAAGAAAGAAGGAGACAAGAATTCAAACAGAGGAAGAGGAGACAATGCGTATGGCTTTGGGGAATATGCCTTTAAAACAAATCCTTTCTTTTAAAAGTGCTTCTTTAAAAACCTTTTGAAAATAATTTTTCAAATCTTTTATCTGATCCGGTAACCTTCAGCTCTGATACCACGTGTAACACCCCACGTCCGTTAGTGTCACTCGCAAAGGGAATGCACTAAGTTCTGTGGAGCATTATGGGTAAAAGATGCAGATAAATTACAAGACAGACAAACAATTAACAGCGGAAAATAAAACTTTGCTTTATTGATAAAATAGATTGTACAAGATTGCTTTACAATATCAGAGTATCATCTGTCTTTACTAGATAAAGAAGCATAAAAATTCATTTATATTCCCCAATGTAGCATAAGCCAGCCATAGCATCTGAAAGAGAATCCAAGGACAACTTCGTCAAATCTTGAAGCTGGGAAAGAGCAACGGTCCAATTTAATCCTGAGTTATACTATTCCCTCCTCAACTACCTGGGGGGGGGGGAACGGAAGAAAAGAAGCGAAAGAAAAACAGAGTCAGACATAAAGCCTGAGTAAGTCAGTAACTTCTAGCATGTGAACAGGGAAAACATAACGACATGAATTAACTGAATACAAGATAATACCATGATGATAAGGCTAACAAGATAAGATTCACACAATACATGCTAAGACAAGATAAACTGGATATACTACAACACTTTCTCCGCTTCGCTTTTACCGCGATATACTCGTTTCTATATCTCTGGACCACCTAACTAGTGTTCCAACTAGTAACGATAATGTGATCCCAATCCCTGTAGTTTCCGTCGCCTTCAGGCGTACCTTGATTATTTATTACCTAGATCTAGTCTAGGTTTTATATCAAATGCTTTCTAGATTCAATTAGAGTTTACGCTATCTGTTGAATGCTTCTTGTATTCAGGATTTATGCCACCTAGTTCCAAACTAGGGATTATGCTACTTGTCGAACGATGCCCTTTAGTCTAGGATACACTACCTAGAGTGGTATATGTTCCTAGACTTTCCCCATGCATGTATGGCGAATCGTTATCGCTTGTCTAGATGCACATGTCCTGTAATGTGCTACCCGAGTCCCGTGTCAGGGCTACTCCAGAAATACGGAACTCGGTCGGGAGCTTTCAATATCTGCCGATGCAGATGTTAAGGTCTGTTTTTCCAGTGGCTATGGTCCCACTCGACCCCTCCCTTCAGCTCTGATACCACGTGTAACACCCCACGTCCGTTAGTGTCACTCGCAAAGGGAATGCACTAAGTTCTGTGGAGCATTATGGGTAAAAGATGCAGATAAATTACAAGACATACAAACAATTAACAGCGGAAAATAAAACTTTGCTTTATTGATAAAATAGATTGTGCAAGATTGCTTTACAATATCAGAGTATCATCTGTCTTTACTAGATAAAGAAGCATAAAAATACATTTATATTCCCTAATGTAGCATAAGCCAGCCATAGCATCTGAAAGAGAATCCAAGGACAACTTCATCAAATCTTGAAGCTGGGAAAGAGCAACGGTCCAATTTAATCCTGAGTTATACTATTCCCTCCTCAACTACCTGGGGGGGGGGGGAACGGAAGAAATGAAGCGAAAGAAAAACAGAGTCAAACATAAATCCTAAGTAAGTCAGTAACTTCTAGCATGTGAATAGGGAAAACATAACGACATGAATTAACTGAATACAAGATAATACCATGATGATAAGGCTAACAAGATAAGATTCACACAATACATGCTAAGACAAGATAAACTGGATATACTACAACACTTTCTCCGCTTCTCTTTTACCGCGATATACTCGTTTCTATATCTCTGCACCACCTAACTAGTGTTCCAACTAGTAACGATAACGTGATCCCAATCCCTGTAGTTTCCGTCGCCTTCAGGCGTACCTTGATTATTTATTACCTAGATCTAGTCTAGGTTTTATATCAAGTGCTTTCTAGATTCAATTAGAGTTTACCCTATCTGTTGAACGCTTCTTGTATTCAGGATTTATCCCACCTAGTTCCAAACTAGGGATTATGCTACTTGTCGAACGATGCCCTTTAGTCTAGGATACACTACCTAGAGTGGTATATGTTCCTAGACTTTCCCCACGCATGTATCGCGAATCGTTATCGCTTGTCTAGATGCACATGTCCTGTAATGTGCTACCCGAGTCCCGTGTCAGGGCTACTCTAGAAATACGGAACTCGGTCGAGAGCTTTCAATATCTGCCGATGCAGATGTTAAGGTCTGTTTTTCCAGTGGCTATGGTCACACTCGACCCCTCCCTCAACTAATGGAAGGCCACCCTTGTAAAATGAGAACTGTACGAAGGCCCCTATCTGCCCCACTAATTCTATGGCCAACAACACCCCGCAACCACAATTAGATAGCAAGTATGTGGTCCGTATGAGTCCTCCAGCCTTCCCGCTTCACGTGTCTCGCTTGACTGAAGATGGTAGGTAGACGACGAGTTGCTATCACAGGGCTTCCGTCTTCTCGCCGAATCACGCTGGTCCATCCTAGTCTTTTGGTTGCCATATATTGTAACCAAGGCATACCCTTGGCTCTTCTACCGCAGACCTTAACCTCTGTGAGCCCAGGCGGATTATCTGCAGCCTCACAGAGGGATACCAAGAGTACCCTCACGTCCCCTCGAAGCCTCGGGCTTCGTATCCCAATTCGTTGGAGTCTTCTTCAAAATCAGATGGACGTCCGCTCCTTCGTGTTATACTAAGAATTACTACTTAGTTCTACTAACTAAGTTTTACCACTTAGTTTCTAGGATCATTGCCTTCTTAACTAAGTTTTACTACTTAGTTCTCTTTCCCGTTAAGTTGGATTAGTTAAGTGTCTTTAGTCGATTCAAGCTAACTTAACCCTCTTCCCTTATCCTGTTAAACTGGTTAAGTGTTGTCAGTATTCATGTTGACTTAACCCCACCACAAACCAAGTCATATTGGTTAAGTATTTCTTAACCCTACCCATTCATCCTGTATTGGTTAAGTGTTCCCTTTTTAACTTAACCTTTCCCACCGATTTTAACTAAACCTATTATTAATGGTTGAGTATCATCTCTTCGTGTCTTAGACTTAACCCTATTCATTTATCATATTCTGATGGTTAAGTGTTCAAGTTTACTTAACCCTACGGTCCAACCCAGCTAACATATTAAATTGGCTAAGTGTATTACTTAACCCCAACCTCTAGTCTAATTAACATGTTAAATTGGCTAAGTGTATTAACTTTACTTAACCCCACCTTCTAGTCTAGTCAACATGTTAATTTTGCTAAGTATTCCCATGGACTTAACCCTTCCATTCTAGCTTTAACTGTGTTAAGTTGGTTAAGTGTTTCTATGGACTTAACTCTCCCCTTCTTGTTCTAGCTTTAATTAATAAATTAAAGCCGCAACCTCTCACATTAGACAGATATTGCTGCGGTTACTGGATGTGCCGGTCGGTTCCGGGCAGGTTTACACCGTAACTCAGTCTAACCTCTGGTTAGGCATATTCATGTTTCCTAAGTGCAAAGGGTTTTCTGATTAATTTCCAAACCTGGTTTTGAAAGCAACCATCCCGTTCGTCGGATCAGTTAGGGATAGCCAGGGAGGGCAGGAAACTTATATTTTCCAAACCCAAGCCTAGACACTATCCTCTTTGTCACCCTAGAACTTTCTGGTACCAGTTATAAAAAGGGGTGTTATCAAAATATCTTTCTTTTGTTTATAAATTGTTAACAATTTATCTCACAGCCCATTTCCCCCTTTTTAAACAAATTTTGCCTATATTCATTTGTCGCTAACAGACTTATATTCTAGGCCCAAATCTTGATTTGCCTAACCTACAGTTCATAGCAATTTAGATCTATCATCTTTATTTTCAGCTTATGCTAAACTAGATTTTATATACCAAACTAGATTTTATTCTAGTTCACCGTTTATGCCCAAAAACTAGATTTATTCTTCTATTTTATAGTCTACATACAAACTAGATTTATTATTCTAGTTTTTCAGTTTACAGGCCAATACTAGATCTAAATTTCATAACCTATAATCCATGTCAAATCTACCCAATTCACATGTCTTAACACATGTTCTAAAATTGTATAAATCAGAATCATGTTCGCTTCCAAACTATGCCAATTTCAAGCTTACAACTATATTTATGTTTATTTTTGTGTTTTTCCCAAATCGCATTCCCACCGTTCGTATAATCATGATTCAACCTAGCTTGTAAATAAATCTAGATTCGTAGAAAATAGGGTATGAACCAAAGATGCTATGAAAAAAGGCGGACATAATAATTGGCATAAAAAGATTTTGAATAACGACGCAGGTTCAAGAATATGGGTAGACCTAAATTAATAGGTAAATTCCCACGGTCTAAAACCAAGAATAGACAGAATAGGTTCGAGAACATGGGTAGACCTAACTTAATAGGTAAATTCCCACAGTCTAAAACCAAAAAAAATCAAGAACGGACAGAATAGATAAATCGGGTTTTAGACCCAATTTCATAGTCACAAAACCTAAGCAACAATTTTCCTAGTCATGAATCATATGTGTTTAAATCACCGTTGTTATGTCATAGGTAATACTTTATGTCCAAATCAAAGGCTTGTGTTCATAGTCATAGGCAAATGTCCATAGTCATAGGCAATATTCATAGTCAAAAGGGAAAATAATTCCCACAGTCATAAGTCACCGTCATAGGCAATGTTTTATGTCCCAAAATCAAAGGCTTATGTTCATAGTCCAAAGGCACATGATCTCAGAATCCATAGTCATAGGCAACGGTCTTAGGCAAAGTCTTATTTGTCCTTGAATCATAATAATTCTTAATTTAGTCCAAGAGTATAAACACAGATTTAAATAGAGAGAGAGAGAGAGAGAGATTTGGCATATTCTTTTATTCCTTTAATTTCATGTCACAAAATAAAGCAAAAATGTTCAAATCTAGAAACAACTGACTTACAGAAATTAGATCTAGAATAGAAGAATGGCGATGCTAAGATTCGTATGTCGTTGCTCGAGGTTTGTTGATTTAGCCTTTGAATTCTTCACTTTGATTTGAATCTTCTCTTGAACAGATTTGAGCAGCATCTCCATGTCTTGAATTTATATTTTATTTTAATTATTTAAGAAAATTTAGAGGAGGGGAAGAAGCCATGAATCTTAGCAGCATAAGGATAGAAGAGAATTGGTGCAAAGAGAATGAAGACTAGGGCTGTTTATATAGCTGCTCAAGACCTTATCGTACACGCAGCGCTAAGTCAGCATTGAACCTAGTTAAGAAAATAGTCCAAGTACGTAGATGAATCTAACCAAACCTTATCATACACGCAGTGCTGAGTCAGCATTGGGTCCCACTATTTTGGCGTAGAAATTTGATTTTCGAACTTTTAAATTTCTAGAATTTATTTAACTGTTTTATTCACATGAAATATTCTTATATGTATACAATTCCTCTAACGACCATTTTACGCGTATATATACACGCACAACTTTCATTTTATTTTCAAAATTCAAATGATGTTGCCATATTTCATTGACTGTAGCCTTATCTTGAATTTAATCTTTCGTATACATATATTTTTGCATATATATATATTTATATTCTCATATATATATATATATATATATTCTTTATTTCCTTATATGTACGTTCTTATCCTTTCAAATTTTGAATTTGTATACGTACATATATTTGCATGTTCAGTTGGCCCTCTCTAAAACAAAGATAAAAAATTATGCCGCCGCCGGGGTTCGAACCCCCGACCTCTATGCTACAAATCCAATGCCTTAACCAACTGAGCTACAGAGGCTTTTGTTAATAAGTCTTAGAACAATAATAATTATTGTTCTCTCCTTACTTCTCTTTTTCATGTTAGTTACGATACTTAACTGCATGGATCTTTTTTTTTAAAAAAAAAATTGTACTTTAATTTGTGAATCTTAATGTCATAGAATTACGGGGTGTTACATTCTCCCCCACTTAAAAGGATTTCGTCGCCGAAATCTTCAAGTTAGGAAGAATGTGTCCTACCATCCAATCACCCATCTACTCAACCATTCAATCACAGGCATTCATTGTCCTTAAAAGATTTCTAATGCTTTCATGTTCATATGCATAGTGTGTGTATATGTCTCTATCTAATGCAAAATCAGGCGGTCTACTGATTCAGTTGACCTCCTTAATGCAAATCATGTTAGTGCCATGCGTCCAATCATGTATGCAAGCATCCCTGGTCATGTAAATACTACATGCGTGCACAACCATACATCCATATGCAACGTCCATATTATAACATATCAAGTTAAATCTGTAAACAAATGCACATATGTAAATGCAATGCTATGGCGTCTGAGCTGATCTAGTGCCTAATACGTATGCATATGCATCCACGAGCAACCATTTGCAACCACTTGCAACCATCCAACCATAACATGTTTCAAATACATGTTTACATCCATTGGCTTCTACCTAAAGATCGCAGATTCGATCTAGAGGATATACTTTGGAAAGAGAGAAACAACTATGTGTAAAGCTCCTAAACAAAGAAATCAAGGATGCACCCTTAAGAAAAAGGGTATGTTGCTACTATCTAGCCTTCTTGAGCTTTACTCCACTGTATCTTAACCAATTTTTACTCCACGATTGTGAAGTTTCTAAGCTCCATCTCCAAAATGAACAAATGTCAACCAAGTGTATATACTAGGATGATCAGAGGTCTCTCCTCCTATCTTATCCATCATGCCATAATTATAAGGGTCAAAAGGTCACTACACGCTTTTTAGAGCGCCTGCCACAACTATCCATCTCTCACGCAAACCATCCTAGTCGAACTCGACATTCCTCAAGTACAAGCCCCAAAGGCCTAAACCAATATCAGACAAGCATCCAGGGAATATCTCCTCCGATTTTAGATGATCGACGTGATATGATATAAGCAAACTCGATAGCTATTCAAACCCCTACTAACCAAAAATAAACGGGTTGAACCACCCACTGGGTTTGAGACTGATTGGGATCTTCTTACTATACAAGTACTAAGGTGCAGAGACTCAACTATGGAAGCAAATATGAACAAATGCGAAGCGCTAAAAAGGAAAGAGTACAAATAGAAAAACTAGACTCTTCCAATAGAACTTTACTACCTTTCTCCTAGGTACGCATAGTATGTACTTGCCCTTATGAAAATCTTGTCCTTTGTCCTTAATTATATGCCCTATCATACCATAGTAAAGATACTTCCTCTTGTCTTAGGTTTTATAATCCCTTCCTCCTTTGTGAGCCAAGTCTACATCCATGATTTTCCTCATCCTTAGGTTGTGCTCTTTTGCCAAACTCCTCATCCTTTTCCGTGTGTAACCACATTGGAAAATCTCTCGAAAGCCGCCTCCATCGCACGGAAAACCCTATAACCTTGAAAGAAGACTGGTCGTAAGTGAAACGACTACGGCTATAGATGGAAGTCGGGCACTACTTCGCCCTTCGATGAGGTTACCTCCCAGAAAGCCAGGAGCCCCAGAGACTCAAGAAAGAAGGAGACATGAATTCAAACAGAGGAAGAGGAGACAATGCGTATGTCTTTGGGGAATATGCCTTTAAAACAAATCCTTTCTTTTAAAAATGCTTCTTTGAAAACCTTTTGAAAATAATTTTTCAAATCTTTTATCTGATCCGGTAACCTTCAGCTCTGTTACCACGTGTAACACCCCACGTCCGTTAGTGTCACTCGCAAAGGGAATGCACTAAGTTCTGTGGAGCATTATGGGTAAAAGATGCGGATAAATTACAAGACAGACAAACAATTAACAACGGAAAATAAAACTTTGCTTTATTGATAAAATAGATTGTACAAGATTGCTTTACAATATCAGAGTATCATCTGTCTTTACTAGATAAAGAAGCATAAAAATACATTTATATTCCCCAATGTAGCATAAGCCAGCCATAGCATCTGAAAGAGAATCCAAGGACAACTTCATCAAATCTTGAAGGTGGGAAAGAGCAACGGTCCAATTTAATCCTGAGTTATACTATTCCCTCCTCAACTACCTGGGGGGGAACGGAAGAAAAGAAGCGAAAGAAAAACAGAGTCAGACATAAAGCCTGAGTAAGTCAGTAACTTCTAGCATGTGAACAGGGAAAACATAACGACATGAATTAACTGAATACAAGATAATACCATGATGATAAGGCTAACAAGATAAGATTCACACAATACATGCTAAGACAAGATAAACTGGATATACTACAACACTTTCTCCGCTTCGCTTTTACCGTGATATACTCGTTTCTATATCTCTGCACCACCTAACTAGTGTTCCAACTAGTGACGATAACGTGATCCCAATCCCTGTAGTTTCCGTCGCCTTCAGGCGTACCTTGATTATTTATTACCTAGATCTAGTCTAGGTTTTATATCAAGTGCTTTCTAGATTCAATTAGAGTTTACGCTATCTGTTGAACGCTTCTTGTATTCAGGATTTATGCCACCTAGTTCCAAACTAGGGATTATGCTACTTGTCGAACGATGCCCTTTAGTCTAGGATACACTACCTAGAGTGGTATATGTTCCTAGACTTTCCCCACGCATGTATCGCGAATCGTTATCGCTTGTCTAGATGCACATGTCCTGTAATGTGCTACCCGAGTCCCGTGTCAGGGCTACTCTAGAAATACGGAACTCGGTCGGGAGCTTTCAATATCTGCCGATGCAGATGTTAAGGTCTGTTTTTCTAGTGGCTATGGTCCCACTCGACCCCTCCCTTCAGCTCTGATACCACGTGTAACACCCCACGTCCGTTAGTGTCACTCGCAAAGGGAATGCACTAAGTTCTGTGGAGCATTATGGGTAAAAGATGCAGATAAATTACAAGACAGACAAAAAATTAACAGCGGAAAATAAAACTTTGCTTTATTGATAAAATAGATTGTACAAGATTGCTTTACAATATCAGAGTATCATCTGTCTTTACTAGATAAAGTAGCATAAAAATACATTTATATTCCCCAATGTAGCATAAGCTAGCCATAGCATTTGAAAGAGAATCCAAGGACAACTTCGTCAAATCTTGAAGCTGGGAAAGAGCAACGGTCCAATTTAATCCTGAGTTATACTATTCCCTCCTCAACTACCTAGGGGGGGGGGGAACGGAAGAAAAGAAGCGAAAGAAAAACAGAGTCAGACATAAAGCCTGAGTAAATCAGTAACTTCTAGCATGTGAACAGGGAAAACATAACGACATGAATTAACTGAATACAAGATAATACCATGATGATAAGGCTAACAAGATAAGATTCACACAATACATGCTAAGACAAGATAAACTGGATATACTACAACACTTTCTCCGCTTCGCTTTTACCGCGATATACTCGTTTCTATATCTCTGCACCACCTAACTAGTGTTCCAACTAGTAACGATAACGTGATCCCAATCCCTGTAGTTTCCGTCGCCTTCAGGCGTACCTTGATTATTTATTACCTAGATCTAGTCTAGGTTTTATATAAAGTGCTTTCTAGATTCAATTAGAATGTACGCTATCTGTCGAACGCTTCTTGTATTCAGGATTTATGCCACCTAGTTCCAAACTAGGGATTATGCCACTTGTCGAACGATGCCCTTTAGTCTAGGATATACTACCTAGAGTGGTATATGTTCCTAGACTTTCCCCACGCATGTATCGCGAATCGTTATCGCTTGTCTAGATGCACATGTCCTGTAATGTGCTACCCGAGTCCCGTGTCAGGGCTACTCTAGAAATACGGAACTCGGTCGGGAGCTTTCAATATCTGCCGATGCAAATGTTAAGGTCTGTTTTTCCAGTGGCTATGGTCCCACTCGACCCCTCCCTCAACTAATGGAAGGCCACCCTTGTAAAATGAGAACTGTACGAAGGCCCCTATCTGCCCCACTAATTCTATGGCCAACAACACCCCGCAACCACAACTAGATAGCAAGTATGTGGTCTGTATGAGTCCTCCATCCTTCCCGCTTCACGTGTCTCGCTTGACTGAAGATGGTAGGTAGACGACGAGTTGCTATCACAGGGCTTTCGTCTTCTCGCCGAATCACGCTGGTCCATCCTAGTCTTTTGGTTGCCATATATTGCAACCAAGGCATACCCTTGGCTCTTCTACCGCAGACCTTAACCTCTGTGAGCCCAGGAGGATCATCTGCAGCCTCACAGAGGTATACCAAGAGTACCCTCACGTCCCCTCGAAGCTTCGGGCTTCGTATCCAAATTCGTTGGAGTCTTCTTCAAAATCAGATGGACGTCCGATCCTTCGTGTTATACTAAGAATTACTACTTAGTTCTACTAACTAAGTTTTACCACTTAGTTTCTAGGATCAATGTCTTCTTAACTAAGTTTTACTACTTAGTTCTCTTTCCCGTTAAGTTGGATTAGTTAAGTGTCTTTAGTCGATTCAAGCTAACTTAACCCTCTTCCCTTATCCTGTTAAACTGGTTAAGTGTTGTCAGTATTCATGTTGACTTAACCCCACCACAAACCAAGTCATATTGGTTAAGTATTTCTTAACCCTACCCATTCATCCTGTATTGGTTAAGTGTTCCCTTTTTACTTAACCTTTCCCACCGGTTTTAACTAAACCTGTTATTAATGGTTAAGTATCATCTCTTCGTGTCTTAGACTTAACCCTATTCATTGATCATATTCTGATGGTTAAGTGTTCAAGTTTACTTAACCCTACGGTCCAACCCAGCTAACATATTAAATTGGCTAAGTGTATTACTTAACCCCAACCTCTAGTCTAATTAACATGTTAAATTGGCTAAGTGTATTAACTTTACTTAACCCCACCTTCTAGTCTAGTCAACATGTTAATTTTGCTAAGTATTCCCATGGACTTAACCCTTCCATTCTAGCTTTAACTGTGTTAAGTTGGTTAAGTGTTTCTATGGACTTAACTCTCCCCTTCTTGTTCTAGCTTTAATTAATAAATTAAAGCCGCAACCTCTCACATTAGACAGATATTGCTGCGGTTACTGGATGTGCCGGTCGGTTCCGGGCAGGTTTACACCGCAACTCAGTCTAACCTCGGGTTAGGCATATTCATGTTTTCTAAGTTCAAAGGGTTTTCTGATTAATTTCCAAACCTGGTTTTGAAAGCAACCATCCCGTTCGTCGGATCAGTTAGGGATAGTCAGGGAGGGCAGGAAACTTATATTTTCCAAACCCAAGCCTAGACACTATCCTCTCTGTCACCCTAGAACTTTCTGGTACGAGTTATAAAAAGGGGTGTTATCAAAATATCTTTCTTTTGTTTATAAATTGTTAACAATTTATCTTACAGCCCATTTCCCCCTTTTTAAACAAATTTGGCATATATTCATTTGTCGCTAACAGACTTATATTCTAGGCCCAAATCTTGATTTGCCTAACCTACAGTTCATAGCAATTTAGATCTATCATCTTTATTTTCAGTTTATGCTAAACTAGATTTTATATGCCAAACTAGATTTTATTCTAGTTCACCGTTTATGCCCAAAAACTAGATTTATTCTTCTATTTTACAGTCTACATACAAACTAGATTTATTATTCTAGTTTTTCAGTTTACAGGCCAATACTAGATCTAAATTTCATAACCTATAATCCATGTCAAATCTACCCAATTCACATGTCTTAACACATGTTCTAAAATTGTATAAATCAGAATCATGTTCGCTTCCAAACTATGCCAATTTCAAGCTTACAACTATATTTATGTTTATTTTTGTGTTTTTCCCAAATCGCATTCCCACCGTTCATATAATCATGATTCAACCTAGCTTGTAAATAAATCTAGATTCGTAAAAAATAGGGAATGAACCAAAGATGCTATGAAAAAGGGTGGACATAATAATTGGCATAAAAAGATTTTGAATAACGACGCAGGTTCAAGAATATGGGTAGACCTAACTTAATAGGTAAATTCCCACGGTCTAAAACCAAAAATAGACAGAATAGGTTCGAGAACATGGGTAGACCTAACTTAATAGGTAAATTCCCACAGTCTAAAACCAAAAAAAAATCAAGAACGGACAGAATAGATAAATCGGGTTTTAGACCCAATTTCATAGTCACAAAACCTAAGCAACAATTTTCCTAGTCATGAATCATAGGTGTTTAAATCACCGTTGTTATGTCATAGGTAATACTTTATGTCCAAATCAAAGGCTTGTGTTCATAGTCATAGGCAAATGTCCATAGTCATAGGCAATATTCATAGTCAAAAGGGAAAATAATTCCCACAGTCATAAGTCACCGTCATAGGCAATGTTTTATGTCCCAAAATCAAAGGCTTATGTTCATAGTCCAAATGCACATGATCTCAGAATCCATAGTCATAGGCAACGGTCTTAGGCAAAGTCTTATTTGCCCTTGAATCATAACAGTTCTTAATTTAGTCCAAGAGTATAAACACAGATTCAAATAGAGAGAGAGAGAGAGAGATTTGGCATATTCTTTTATTCCTTTAATTTCATGTCACAAAATAAAGCAAAAACGTTCAAATCTAGAAACAACTGACTTACAGAAATTAGATCTAGAATAGAAGAATGGCGATGCTAAGATTCGTATGTCGTTGCTCGAGGTTTGTTGATTTAGCCTTTGAATTCTTCACTTTGATTTGAATCTTCTCTTGAACAGATTTGAGCAGCATCTCCATGTCTTGAATTTATATTTTATTTTAATTATTTAAGAAAATTTAGAGGAGGGGAAGAAGCCATGAATCTTAGCAGCATAAGGATAGAAGAGAATTGGTGCAAAGAGAATGAAGACTAGGGCTGTTTATATAGCTGCTCAAGACCTTATCGTACACGCAGCGCTGAGTCAGCATTGAACCTAGTTAAGAAAATAGTCCAAGTACGTAGATGAATCTAGCCAAACCTTATCATACACGCAGTGCTGAGTCAGCATTTGGTCCCACTATTTTGGTGTAGAAATTTGAATTTCGAATGAATTGTTTTTGACGTAGAAATTTTATTTTCGAACTTTTGAATTTCTGGAATTTATTTAACTGTTTTATTCACATGAAATATTCTTATATGTATACAATTCCTCTAACGACCATTTTACGCGTATATATACACGCACAACTTTCATTTTATTTTCAAAATTCAAATGATGTTGCCATATTTCATTGACTGTAGCCATATCTTGAATTTTATCTTTCGTATACATATATTTTTGCATATATATATATATATATATATATATATATATTCTCATATGTATATATATATATATATATTTTTTCTTTATTTCCTTATATGTACGTTCTTATCCTTTCAAATTTTGAATTTGTATACGTACATATATTTGCATGTTCAGTTGGCCCTCTCTAAAACAAAGATAAAAAATTATGCCGCCGCCGGGGTTCGAACCCCCGACCTCTATGCTACAAATCCAATGCCTTAACCAACTGAGCTACAGAGGCTTTTGTTAATAAGTCTTAGAACAATAATAATTATTGTTCTCTCCTTACTTCTCTTTTTCATGTTAGTTACGATACTTAACTGCATGGATCTTTTTTTTTTCTTTTAAAAATTAATTGTACTTTAATTTGTGAATCTTAATGTCACGGAATTACGGGGTGTTACATATACCTTGTTGACCTAATTGGAACGACAAGGATAGAGACAACAACCTCAAAGTCGGTTGTAACACCCCACGTCCATTAATGTCACTCACAAAGGGAATGCATCAATGTCCATGAAGCATTATTGTTTGTATAGAACAGATAAATTACAAGAATAAATAAATAAAACAACACAGCGGAAGATAAAACTTATTTTATTTCATCATAACTCAAAACGAGTTTACATAAGTAGTTTCCAAAACCATTACAACAGGATCAGTAGTCTTTTTCAAAAACTTCAAAGTACATAAAGAAGCAAACACTTAAATAACATAAATGCATAAATCCCCACTGAGCATAAGCAAAGCCATAAAGATGAGAGAGTCCCAAGCGATACATCTACTCTCTTCAAGCAACTGAAAGAAATCGGCACTAAGCTGTAGTATTCCCTCCTTGCAAACCTCGGAGGGGGGGGGGAAGAAAAGAGGTGGAAAGGAAGAAAAGAGGTGGAAAGAAAAGGGGGTCAGACATAAAGTCTGGCGAGTGCGATAACTTTAACAATATAATTATCAAAATAACTAGGATAAGGCATAAGCTGGAAAATAAGGAAATGGCTGTGAACAATTGGGTATGACAGAACAAAACGAGGAAATAAGGTGAACCAAGATAACGTTAAAGGCGCCCCTAATCACTATAAGATAATTACTACACTGCACCACTACTGGTCTCCCTAAGGGTTGATCCTGCCTACAAAACTTAATAAGGATAATGGTAGTTTAGTGTACCCCTAGCTACCTTCATAGGTGTCGTCTGCCCCTATCTCCACTAGTTGCACCCACTACCCCCATTAGATTGGCTCCCTAACTCGTAGATACTCGTGTTGGCCCCACAGTGGGGTGTATCACTCCCCAAAGTTGCAACCCGATACAACCAAAAATGCACCGCTTATATCTACATAATGCAACGTCATACCTACCAGCCCGGGCCCACACAAGCATATGAACCCGTTGGACTTGCGTTGCCACCGCGGACCCGTTTTGACCTCTTACAATCAAATCCAGTACGCGTGTCCCGTCCTCGACTTGGGTCGAGCCCACAAAGATACTTAATGGGTTACTGGTTTGAAAAGGGCCCCCATGCATGATACAAGCTTTCCACCTATGCTTGGTCCCCTTTAAAGTTTTTCCCACTTAACCTCATTCTTATTCATGTCTTCTTACATGTTTCAATCTTGGTTAAGTGCATCTAATCGTATTTCAAATGCCACCTAAGGCACCCACTTAACCCCCTCATGTCCCGCTACATGTTTATTTGGTTAAGTGTTTCTTAATTCATTAAGACCGTAACCTTGTAAAGACCTCCCACATTAAACTAGCATTTGTGGCAGCAGGATTTGCCGGGCGGGTCCGGGCAGTCTTACACCACAAACGAGCATAACCTCGTGTCTTTACAACTATTACGCATTTAATTTATGCCTAAGACCTCCAACGTTAAATTAGCATTTTTGGCAGCTGGATTTGTTTGGATGGTCCGGGCAGTCTTACACCACAAACGAGTCTAACCTCGTGTCTTAAGCAATTAATTACACCTAATTAATCATCACCAATTTGAATTAATTTCCCTATTCAAATTGCCAATCAATTACAAATTTAACTATGTCCATAATTGACTCAGTTATGTCCATCTATTTATGGTATATAAAATTATACCAATTAACATCACATTTAAGGCATTTATGCCAATTCTCAATATTAAATCTTTTAATATTGTCCCATTGCCCTACGTTATATGTTCGCTCGTTTAACGTAAAATATACGTTAGACTCGAATAGTCTAACTTATGGAATAAAGAGAAAACATCACAACATGCATAGGATAAAAACTAGATCTAAACATAAGGGGTGAATTTGCATGTGTGAACAAGGTTTTCATCTAAAACTTGCATAAACTACGGATGTCATAGATCTAATCATAATGTGTAAACTTGCATAGGCAATAGTCAAAAACTTGCATAAACTATGGATGTCATAGATCTAATCATAAGGTGTAAACTTGCATAGGCAATAATCACAAACTTACATTACATGATTCATACTCCAATATATATATATATATATATATATATATATACTTGCATATGTGATTTATACAACATAGACTATGATGTAAACTTGCATCTAACTCACACATGTCATAACCTAACTTTAGATCCAATTTACACATAAAATAGATGTCATGAAACATGTAAGGTTGTATATGATTCTCACTAACTTGCATATAATTCATATCTAAATTAATGTCTAAACTTGCATACATACATATGATTTAACATATGAATTTTTTCCAACAACATAACCAAACTAGCATATGAAACATCATTATGAATTGATTGTACATAAGCCAATCATAGATCTACAACATAGATGACAACATCACAGCTTTACAACATAGATAATAACATCACAGATTTACAACATAGATAATAACATACGGTCAATGATTCACAACATAACCATGTAATCCAAATCATAGCTCAATCTAATTAAATTGCTAATTATATTATTAAAGAAATCGAACTCACAAAAAGAAGGTCTTGCATTCTAAAATCTGAGTTCTGAAATTGGTTTAGCTCGCCTTTGTAGTAGATTCATTATTGTTTAGATTAGTGTTGAATAGAACTGAATTGATTAGCCTCATTTCCCTTTAGTTGGTGGCGGCTACTCTAGGTTACAAGATGACAACATGGCGACCATGATTCAGATTTTTATTTGATTTTATGGTTTGATTCTACCCATGTTTATATAGAATTTCAATGTAATTATAGCCGTCGGATGATCTTTGGGTTAATCAAAACCACTCAGTCAGGATAGGGTGACACCTCAGCCCTAATGACTCAGCAAGGAGCCTGAAAGGACTCAACAATGAGTCATAATATGGATCAAATTATACCAGAAAGCTATGCAGGCTTTCTGCTTGGCCTAGGCGCACTTGGCAGGTGCGCCAGTGCCACTTTTGTATTGGCGCACTTCCCAAGTGCGCCAGTGCAAATATTTTTTTTCTGATTTTCCCGCCTGACTTCGTTCGTCCATATCTCCTTCATCCAGTATCCGTTTTACGCAAACTCAGACTCTATCTCGACCAGAATTCCAAGATGAACACAATGGCGTAACCCGTTTCCCGTAGTTCTCACATCTGAGATTAATTATTCTTGATTTTAGTTAATTCGATTATTCAAAAATTCAGGGTGTTACATTCTCCCCTACTTAAAGGATTTCGCCCCCCAAATCTCTAAGTCAAGAAGAACATATCCTACCATCCAATCATCCATCTACTCAACCATCAACCACTAGCAACCATGGTCCTTAAAAGATTTCTAATGCTTTTCATGAACATATGCATAGTGTGTGTGTATATGTACATATAATAATGCTAAATCAGGCGGTCCACTGATTCAGTCAACCTCCTTAATGCAAATAATGATAGTGCCATGTAGCCATCATGTATGCAAAGAATCCTATACATATCATTACTACATGTGTGCACAACCATCCATTTAAATGCAACATTCATATGATACACACATTCAATGTACATTCATTTTACTAAATACATCCATTTATATGCAATATGCAATATGAAAGTGACTGAGCCGATCTAGTGCCAAAAGTGTGTGTATATGCACCCACGAGCAACCACTATCAAACACTTGCATCCACACACATCCATCATACATAACATGTCTCAAACACATGTTTCAACCATAGGACAACCCTATCTAAAGGTCAAAGATACTAGCGAGAGGAAATACTAAGGATAAAACAAGTACGAGTTAAGCAATAAAGGAGAAATTAAAAGACATACCCTCAAAAAGAAAAGGGTATAATGAACGCATCTTCTCTTCCGTCTCCCAAGTAGTGTCGCTTTCATCATCTCCCCATTGCACTTTGACTAGCTTGACCTCTCGATTCCTCAACTTCTTAATCTCCGACCCAAGAATGCACGTAAGAGCTCGTCGAATCGTCGCGTCACGCTCTATCTCCACCTCTCTAAGCAAGCTCGGCTCTACCACTTCCGCGGTCTCGTGCAAGCATTTCCTCAAATGTGATACATGGAATACGTCGTGTACACCACTAAGTCTCTCGGGCAATTCCACTCTATACGCCATCTGTCCAATCCTCTCCTTAATAGGAAACGGCCCTACGAACCTTAGTGCTAACTTCCCAACGGACCCAAAGCGAACAACATTCCGTAATGGAGACACCTTGATAAATACCATGTCCCCAATATCAAACTCAAGATCTGTCCTCCTCTTGTCTGCATAAGATTTCTGCCTATCTGGCGCCGTCTTCATCCTCCTTCGAATCAAATCGATCTTATCCAAAGTCTCTCTAATCATATCGGGCCCAAGTAAGATCTTATCCGTAGATTCCCACCAACACGTAGGCGAACGACAAGGCCTCCCATAAAGAGCCTCGAAAGGTGCCATGCCAATGCTAGACTAAAAGCTATTATTATATGCGAACTCCACCAAAGAAGATGCTCCTCCAATGTACCTCCGAAGTCTAAAACACATAGCCTCAAAAGCTCCCCTAGAATACGATTCACCCTCTCGGTCTGGCCATCCATCTGAGGATGATATGCGGTGATCAAACATAACTGAGTCCCTCCCGCCTCTTGCAAGCTCTTCCAAAACTCGCTAGTAAAGATAGGATCGCGATCGCTCACTATGCCAGAAGAAACATCGTGCAAATGAACTATCTCTCGAATGTATACGGAGACTAACCATGGAGCAGTCCTCTTACTCTTCACGGGAATGAAATGGGCGCTCTTAGTAAGTCTATCTACCATGACCCAAATCCCCGTATTACCCTTCCTCGATCTCGGTAACCTGTCAACAAAGTCCATCGAGACACTCTCCCACTTCCATTGTGGGATCTCCAATGGGTGAAGCGACCCACCGGGCTTCTTTTGCTATGCTTTTACTTGTTGGCACACCAAGCATCTAGTGACAAACTCAGCCACATCCTTCTTCATACCAGCCCAAAACTAAACTCGTCTCATGTCCATGTACATCTTGTCCCCGCCGGGATGAATGGTCATCTTCGAACGATGTGCATCATCAAGAATGGTCTTCCTCAAGTCCTCATCTTGTGAGACACAAAGTCTACCATCCCTACGTAACCAACCCTTATCATCTAGGGTATACCTACTAAGATGGCTCGATGACTCCCCCCTTATGAGCTTCTCTACTAACTCAACCAACTGTGGGTCATCTCGCTGTGCCTTACCAATCCGTCCCAAAAGCGTAGGTGTGACCTCTAAGGATGCTAGCAAACCGGTTACAAAGTCAATGGAAGGTCTAAAGTCAAACGTAGAGATAAACTCTAAGCTTCGCTGCTCAACAAACAATGGACTCAAGGACAATCTTTTCCTACTTAAGGCGTCTGCCACCACGTTACCCTTACCAGGGGTATATGTTATCTCGAAATCGTAGGACGCTAAGAATTCCATCCACCTTTGCTGCCTTAAGTTTAAGTCCGTCTGAGGGAACAAATATTTTAGTGATTTGTGGTCAGTGAACAATTCGAATTTCTCGCCAAAAAGATAATGGCACCAAGACTTAAGCACGAAAACAATAGCGGCCAACTCTAGGTCATGCATAGGGTAATTTCTCTCATGCACTCTCAACTGCCTTTCCCTATAGGCTATTACCCTTCCCTCTTGCATTAAGACTGCACCTAGTCCTGTCCCACAAGTATCGGTATAAACGGTAAATGGCTTACTCCCATCTGGCAACACTAAGACTGGGTCTGTGGTCAAAGCTCTCTTTAAACGTTGGAACGCATCATCACAATCTATGTCCTATGTAAAAACTAGATTCTTCTTTGTCAGGCATGTTAATGGGGCTTATATTTTTGTGAAGTCCTTGATAAACTTCCTATAGTAGCCTGCCTGTAACACCCCGTGAATTCTATAACGTTAAGCTTCACAAATTAAAGTATAATTAATTCTAAATGAAAGAATTAAGGGAAATGGGTCACGCCATTGCGTTCGTCTCGGAATTCTTCTTGAGATAGAGTCCAAGTTTGCGTGAATCAGACTCCGTATGAAGGAGTTATGGCCTTCGGAAATTTCAAAATAAAATTCAAACAGCTCAGTTTAAAATCCAAAATTCGAATTTCAGGTTCAAACTGGGCTTGGTGGGAAAATTCCCGCCCAGAGACCAGATCGACCATAGGGTCGACCATGTTGTCGACCTGGCCTCCCCAGGTCGACCACAGTGTCGACCTGGCCACCCCAGGTCGACAATAGTGTCGACCTGGGTGTCGACCTGCCATTCGACCTGCCAGTCGACCTGCCTAGCTCTAGCTCAAATTTCTGTGGCCCTCTGTGTCACTAGGGATAACGTGTCACCTCTTGATTGGCTCTTTCAACTTTGGATGGCCTATATTCCTCCTGTCTTCATCTGACGGCTCAAAACAATTTAAAAATCTATAAATACACCCTATGTCTCAATTGAACATTCACAAAAAAAAAAAAGGAGTCGTCATGTTGTCAGGGAGGGATTGAACATAGCCGTCAAGAGAGAGAGGCCTAAGAGACGAATCAAATTAAGAAGAAGATAAAAGTTAAATCAAATTAACTGACGCAACATTAGTCCACCCAAAGGAGCGCATCTCAATTTCAGAATTCAGAATCTAGAATTCAAGATTCTGCATTCGTTGTAAGTATAGTGACCTTTCAGAATATGAATAAAAATTGTGATGTGATTCGATGTAAATGAAAATAGAATTGTGTTATTGTATTGTATAAATTTTGTGTATTGTAATGGTCTATCATGACTTGTGTATTGATGTTTGTGGCATAAATTGATTGGTGCAAGCCTATTGAATAATTGTATATGAAAACAATGGCACTTGCAAGTTTGTGGCAAAAACTAGAAATTTATCCTTTTATGTTTATGTCGATGGCATGGACTATATATACAATCCCTTAGTATAAGTTAGAATTTATGTGAACATGTTATAGACCTTTTATGCCTACATGACCCAAAATCTATGATATCATTCTCATGTTTATTTGCAAAATATAATTGGATCTATGTTAAGCATCGTTTGGGTTTCATAAACAATGCAAGTTCATGTTTATTTGCAAAATATAATTGGATCTATGTTAAGCATCGTTTGGGTTACATAAACTATGCAAGTTCATGTTGAAATAGGCTATGTGATTAGATGTTATAATTGGACATTTTGGTGAATATACAACATGCTAGTTTTGTGGTTGATATTATGCCAAGTTCAACATGTTTTAAACACAAGTTTGTATTAGCCTAAACTATGCCATTTCATATGTCACCTACTTAGTTAAACTTTGATTTTAATGCAAGTTCACATGTTCTTGATTTCCACTTTTCTTGCGCTTAAAAGTTGGGTTGAATTGTGTCGAGCCCAACATTTGTTATAACGTTGCGAACGTATAAACGGGGGTAATAACGTTGGGTGTAAAACATGAAAATATATGTTTGCATGGTTGGCACATGCCAACGACAATGACATTTAAGCGGTATGAATTGATATACCCAAGAATAAAAGATATGACATTTACATATATAATTGAGAAGTAATAAAATATGTAAATTTAGAAAACACGATATGCTTAACCCGAGGTTGGATTGAGTTGTGATGTAAACATGCCCGGACCCGCCCGGCTGTCCAGTACTCACAACAATACCTATCCAATGTGGGTGGTTAAGCATTGAGCCCAATAAGGACCCGAGGTTAGACTGAGCTACGGTGTAAACCTGCCCAGAACCAACCGGCATATCCAGTAACCGTAGCAATACCTGTCTAATGTGAGTGGTCTGGTGCTCCTAAGAGGCTAAGGACAGATGGTAGGGTTAAGTCAACAATAACACTTAACCAAATTCAACATGTTAACAAGAATTGATGGGTGGGGTTAGGTAAATACAGACACTTAACCACTTAACATGTTTGACTAGAAAATCCTGGTAACGAGGGACCCGTTTTAGCAGTAACCCAAATTAGGTATCAACGGTACCCTAAAACTAGGCAGGGTGGGGCACGATTACTGGGCTAATTGTAAGCGGTCAAACGACGGTGGTGGGTGCACAGTGTAGGTCTAACGGGGTGCAGGCGTGCACATACTCCGGAGCAGACAACCAGGGCACTGGGGACACCAGTAGTATAACCTATGCCTTCTAGAATTTGTGTCGGGGCCGCCACCATGGGTCTTGATACACCCCATGGTGGGACCATCATAGGTATCTACAATTCTTGGGGGTCGTATGACACACGTTAACGCGAGTAGCAGCCGATCTTTAAATAAAGTTGGGGATCACTTCACCCTCACCATGGGGTTCCAATTAGAATAAACTTAAGTAGATGCAGACATATAGTATGGTTGCGATAGTACATTCGACACTTCCTTAGCTTGTGACACTTTCCTATTTTCAGTATATATCTATCATGCCCTTTTCTTATTCACAGTTACTAGATTTACTCAGGCTTTATGTCTGACTCTATTTTCTTTTCATCTTCTTTTCTTTCGTTTCCCCCCCAGGTCCACAGGGAGGGAACAACTCAGCTCAGTCAGGCTCTGTACAAGCTCCAAGACCGTAGATGTATGATTTGGATCTCTTTTTCTCGAATTATGGCTTTTGATATCACTATGGGGATTTTTGTCACTTTAATTATGTTTTATGCTTCTTTAATGATCAAGACAGTTATGAGGTTGTAATGTTGGAAGTATTTTGAGACAATTATGGAATGTTTTGTTTTGAACACGTATTGATGAAATAAAAGTCTGTCTGGTTATTCGCTGTTTAAAATATGTGTATTTATATCTGTCTTGAGTTTATCTTTGGCTTTTACATATAAACCTCCACCAAAGTTAAGACATTCCCTTTGTGAGTGAAATAACGGAGGTGGGGTGTTTCACTGCCAACCCCAAGAAACTCCTCACCTCGGTAGCATTTTTAGGGACCTTCCAATCTTAGATGGCCACCACCTTCGCGGGATCCACAACTATCCCTTCTTTGGAAACCACGTGCCCTAAGAATCGCACTTCCTTTTTCCAAAAGTGACATTTAGAAAATTTAGCTTTAAGGTTATGCGCTCGAAGGGTCTCCAACACTTCCCTAAGATGTAGTGCATGCTCTTCCTTGCTCTTAGAAAAGACCAAGATGTCATCCACAAAGACCACCACGTATTTATTAAGGTACTCCCTAAACACCCTACTCATCAAGTCAACAAAGTATGCGGTTGCATTTGTCAAACCAAAGGGCATCACAAGCCATTCATAGAAACCGTTCGGAGTCCTAAAGGAAGTATTGTCTATGCTATCCTCAGCCACTCTCAACTGATGGAAACCAGTGGCTAAGTCCCAATGCAAAAACACTGAGGTGCCAACTAACTGATCGAAGAGATCGTCAATCCTTGGCAGTGGGTGCCTATTCTTCTTAGTAAGTTTATTAATTTATCTATAGTCCACACAAAGTCTAAGGGACCCATCCGCCTTCGTGGCAAATACTACTGGGGCACCCCACTCCGATATACTACGTCTTATGAACCCTTTCTCAAGCAACTCCCCTACTTGCTTATTGAGCTCCCTCCTCTCACAAGGAGCCATGTGGCATACTAGCAGAGATACTGGTTTTGCATTGTCTACAAGATAAATACGAAAGTCTATCTCACGTTTTGGGGGTAGACCCCTCACCTCATCGAAGACTTCAACATATTCACAGACTATACGAACAGAATGTAAATCAACATTGGATGCGTCAAGTGACTCAAGATAACTAAGCATCACCAGTCCTCTAGGGTCACAAGAAATGTCAAGGGTCTTTCCATTACGAGTCAACAATTTTACTACCCTTCGTTCACAATCTAGGATGGTGCCATATCGGGCTAGCCAATCCATCCCTAGAATCAACCCATAGCCCATGAAACCAAGCACAAAAGCATTACATTCAAAACCAATGAATAAGATAGACAATCTCAAATCCCTACAAACCATGGATAAATGAGCCGACCCACCAATAGGATTTGAGACTACAATGGGATCCACAACAAGAATAGTATCTAAGTGCAGTGTTTCAACAATGATGTAGAGATAAACGAATGTGATGCACCAGAATTGAATAACGTACGGACAGGATGATCAAATAGAAGAACTAAACTCTCAACGGAAATGTTTCTACCTCGTTCTTGCAGTGGTGGGACCGCGAGAGGCTGGACCTGCTCCCTTATTTTCCCTGGTGCCATGAGAGCATGAAGCTACCCTCTAGAAGTTCTTTGCCCTTGTCCCTGTTTCCTTGGGTAGTCCTTAACTAGATGACATGCCTCTCCACAGTGGAAACAACCAGTCTTCTTCTTTTTCCTACAGTCTTTACTCAGATGGCCTAGTGTCCCACAATTATAACACTTCTTCTTTCCTTTGCCATTATTGTTCTTCCCGCCTTTCTTGTTTTTTTGTTGTTGTTGCGGTTTCTTTTGATCCCCTTTCTTCTCGGGTGCCTTATTAGCATTGGCGCCCTTCTCCTCTTCAAGCATAAGCGCCATATCAACTAGCCTCTCAAAGGTGGCCCGCAGAGGGATGTGGGTCATAGCTAACCCATGTAGTGTCTCGTTCAAACCCTTAACAAATCTTAGGGCCTTCTTTTCGGGTGTATTCACCAAGTCCAAGCCAAATCTCCCCAACTGATTGAACTTGTTGACGTATTCTTTCACTGATAGATTCCCTTGCTTCAACGCCAAAAATCTTTCCATATATAAATTCTCTTCAGCCCGTGAGAGAAACTTCGCCTCAAACCTATGCCTGAAATCTGGCCATGTATCAACTAGACGATCTCCATTAGTGACTTCCCACCAAAATGAAGCTTCGTCCTTCATCAACCAAGCAGCCAATTGGACCTTTTTACAATCGTCCAAATCGAAGATGCCAAACAGATCCTCCACTTCTTTCAACCAATTTCTAGCTTCAATGAACGTTTCAGATCCACTAAAAGATTTTCCGCCCATCGAACGAAAATCTTTACATATCTTGGAGAAAGTATCTCCACGCGGAGGAATGACTAGAGCTGGGGGAGGAGGAGGAACGTTGGCTGGTCCCGCGGCAGCGGCCCTAGCCTCGAGATATTGAAGAAACCAACCGGGTACATGAACACCCTCTGGTATCTCAAATGCTCCAGACATGCTGAAAAGAAAAGGAAAGAGTTTTAAAACAAGGGAAGCGAAAGAGAGATGTATTGCTTGCAAGGATTATGCTCATTTAAGTAAACTTTCCTTGAAAATAGCTTCTTCAAAACAAGTTTTTGAAAACACTTTCTGGGAAAATAATACTTCTGAAAACACTTTTCAAAACTTTTACCTGTTCTTGTAACCATAGCTCTGATACCACGTGTAACACCCCACGTCCATTAATGTCACTCACAAAGGGAATGCATCAATGTCCTTGAAGCGTTATTGTTTGTATAGAACAGATAAATTACAAGAATAAATAAATAAAACAACACAGCGAAAGATAAAACTTATTTTATTTCATCATAACTCAAAACGAGTTTATAAAAGTAGTTTCCAAAACCATTGCAACAGGATTAGTAGTCTTTTTCAAAAACATCAAATTACATAAAGAAGCAAACACTTAAATAACATAAATGCATAAATCCCCACTGAGCATAAGCAAAGCCATAAAGATGAGAGAGTCCCAAGCGATACATCTACTCTCTTTAAGAAACTGAAAGAAATTGGCACTAAGCTGTAGTATTCCCTCCTTGCAAACCTAGGGGGGTGAAAGGAAGAAAAGAGGTGGAAAGAAAACGGGGTCAGACATAAAGTCTGGCAAATGCAATAAATTTAACAATATAATTATCAAAATAACTAGGCTAAGGCATAAGCAGGAAAAATAAGGAAATGACTGCGAACAATTGGGTATGACAGAACAAAACGAGGAAATAAGTTGAACCAATATAACGTTAAAGGCGCCCCTAATCACTATAAGATAATTACTACACTGCACCACTACTAGTCACCCTAAGGGTTGATCCTTCCTATAAAACTTAATGATGATAATTGTAGTTTTGTGTACCCCTAGCTACCTTCATAGGTGTCGTCTGCCCCTATCTCCAATAGGTGCACCCACTACCCCCATTCGATTGGCTCCCTAACTGGTAGATACCCGTGCTGGCCCCATAGTGGGATGTATCACTCCCCAAAGTGGCAACCCAATACAACCAAAAATGCACGGCTTATATCTACATGATGCAACAACGTCTTACCTACCAGCCTGGGCCCACACATGCATATGAACCCATTGGACTTGCGTTGCCACCGCTAACTCGTTTTGACCTCTTACAATCAAATCCAGTACGTGTGTCCCGTCCTCGACTTGGGTCGAGCCCACAAAGATACTTAATGGTTTGAAAAGGGCCCCCATGCATGACACAAGCTTTCCACTTATGCTTGGTCCCCTCTAAGGTTTTTCCCACTTAACCCCATTCTTATTCATGTCTTCTTACATGTTTCAATCTTGGTTAAGTGCATCTAATCGTATTTCAGATGCCACCCAAGGCACCCACTTAACCCCCTCATGTCCCATTACATGTTTATCTGGTTAAGTGTTTCTTAATTCATTAAGACCGTAACCTTGTAAAGACCTCCCACATTAGACTGGCATTTGTGGCAGTTGGATTTGCGGGCGGGTCAGGGCAGTCTTACACCACAAACGAGCCTAACCTCGTGTCTTCACAACTGTTACGCATTTAATTTATGCCTAAGACCTCCCACATTAGATTAGCATTTGTGGCTGCTGGATTTGCCGGGGGGTCCGGACAGTCTTACACCACAAAAAAGTCTAACCTTGTGTCTTAGGCGATTAATTACACCTAATTAATCATCCCCAATTTGAATTAATTTCCCTATTCAAATTGCCAATCAATTACAAATTTAACTATGTCCATAATTGACTCAATTATGTCCATCTATTTATGGTATATAAAATTATACCAATTAACATCACATTTAAGGCATTTATGCCAATTCTCAATATTAAATCTTTTAGTATTATCCCATTGCCCCACGTTGTACGTTCGCTCGTTTAACGTAAAATATACGTTAGACTCGAATAGTCTAACTTATGGAATAAAGAGAAAACATCACAACATGCATAGGATAAAAACTAGAGATCTAAACATAAGGGGTGAATTTGCATGTGTGAACAAGGTTATTCACATAAAACTTGCATAAACTACGGATGTCATAGATCTAATCATAAGGTGTAAATTTGCATAGGCAATAGTCACAAACTTGCATAAACTATGGATGTCATAGATCTAGTCATAAGGTGTAAACTTGCATAGGCAATAGTCACAAACTTAAATTACATGATTCATACTCCAATATATATATATATATATATATATATATATATATATATATATATATATATATATATATATACTTGCATATGTGATTTATACAACATAGACTATGATGTAAACTTGCATCTAACTCACAAATGTCATAGCCTAACTTTAGATCCAATTTACACATAAAATAGATGTCATGAAACATGTAAGGTTGTATATGATTCTCACTAACTTGCATATAATTCATATCTAAATTAACGTCTAAACTTGCATACATACATATGATTTAACATATGAATTAGTTCCAACAACATAACCAAACTAGCATATGAAATATCATTATGAATTGATTGTACATAAGCCAATCATAGATCCACAACATAGATGATAACATCACAGCTTTACAACATAGATAATAACATCACAGATTTACAACATAGATAATAACATACGGTCAATGATTCACAACATAACCATATAATCCAAATCATAGCTCAATCCAATTAAATTGTTAATTATATTATTAAAGAAATCGAACTCACAAAAAGAAGGTCTTGCGTTCTGAAATCTGAGTACTGAAATTGGTTTAGTTCGCCTTTGTAGTAGATTCGTTATTGTTTAGATTAGAGCTGAATAGAACTAAATTGATTAGCGTCGTTTTCCCTCTAGTTGGTGGAGGCTACTCTAGGTTACAAGATTACAGCATGATGGCCATGATTCAGATTTTTATTTGATTTTAGGGTTTGAGTTTACCCATGTTTATATAGAATTTCAATTTAACTATAGTCGTCAGATGATCTTAGGGTTAATCCAAACCACTCAATCAGGATAGGGTGACACCTCAGCCCTAATGACTCAGCAAGGAGTCAGAAAGGACTCAACAATGAGTCACAATATGGATCAGATTGCACCAGAAAGTTGTGCAGGCTTTCTGCTCGGCCTGGGCGCACTTGGCAGGTGCGCTAGTGCCACTTTTGTACTGGCGCACTTCCCAAGTGCGCCAGTGCAAATATTTTTTTTCTTCTGATTTTCCCGCCTGACTTCGTTCGTCCATATCTCCTTCATCCAGTATCCGTTTTACGCAAACTCGGACTATATCTCGACCAGAATTCCGGGACGAACACAATGGCGCAATCCGTTCCCCTTAATTCTCACATATGAGATTAATTATTCTTGATTTTAGTTAATTCGATTATTCAAAAATTCGGGGTGTTACATTGGTTCTGAAAACAAGTTAGAAATGAAGTTGGTCAACATAGACAACGACGCTATGGGTTTGGAGGCAATAGCCTTAAAGCTTTAGAAAACAGATTTGGAAACAGACCTTATTGACCACAAACAGTGACAATGTAAGAGGCAATATTCCCCAAGGTTTTATGAAAAAGTCTAGAATAAGTTTTATCGACCCAGTTGACAAGATGGTATAGGTAATGTACATAAAAATAATTTTGAAAACAAAGTCTTTAGAAGCAAGCCTTGTCGACACAGTCGACAATGTGTAGAGGCAACAACGTCTACATGGTGTAATAACCCGGAAATCTGGGCCAGTTTAAAAATTTTATTTTGGAAATTTTAGCGAATTTTGAATATTTAAAATAGATTATTTTAAATAATAGTGACGAGAAATTTATTTTGAATGTAATTCGAACGTATATATTCGTTTGAATCGTCGTTAGAATATAAATATTTATTTTAAATTATAAAAGGAATTGAAAATGGCGCGGTAGTTCGATAATTCGATTTCAATTTTCAATTGAGTGTACCGGGTGCAAAATAAACCGGATTTTAGTGAAACAAAAAATATTTGAATCTAACTGATAATATCTTTCCAATGAATCCGAAAAATCAAAATTTCATAGCGCAAATCAAAAGATATGTCCAGTTGAAATTTCCGAATAATCGCTATGGAATTCAGGCCCTTAAAAATAGCCATTTTGCAAACGACCTCGGATTTCGACGAAACCACTTTTGTTGGATCCACGATGTCAAGTTATTGCAAGATTCCAATTTTCATAATTTTTCGAATCAATATGTGAGCGTGGCAAAGGAAAACGTGTTCTGTCAGTTTCAGTTGATTTTAATCGACTGGAAAACGGCCATTTTTCGAATGGTCTCAGAATCTGATGAAACTAGTTTTGTTAGGACCGTATCATCAATACGAAGCTAGAAAATATTTTTCTGAAATTTTTCGAGTTAATATGTGACCCCAGTAAATTGAAATAGGCGTTCAAATTCAATATATAGAGTTATATGTTGATTTTGACAAAAGCTGATCGAAACGATCAAATCAGCTTACGATACATATCCCATTGTGTTCGGAATGGGGGTAATACACTGTGGACGATAGGCGGTGGGCCTCGTTTCGAGGTCGAAATAAAAAGTTGCTTTCTGGAATTTAAAACTGAATAAAATATAATTATATATATATAAACCCTTACCTCTCTCCCCTTACTTTTCTGGTCAACGCTCAAATAAAAAATAATAAAAAAAGGAGAAAGGGGGGAGAATCGCGATCTCCCCCAGGCGATCCATTGCCCTCGACGCCACGCCAGCGGAGCCACCTCCAATCATCTCCCCCGCCCTCACCCTCTCGTGTTCCTCCCTCCTCTCTCGCTCTCCCTCCTCTCGAACGAGTAGCGTAGCCCCTGGCCCACCATCCAACACCGCACCCGACAGCCCATGCTCCCACGACCACCACACCCCGCATGCGCACCCCTTCACGTGCCACCTCATCCCTCCGACCTACCCCCACCCCGCCGTCAGTCAGCCTCCACCCCGACGCCCCATTTCGCTGAGTGAAAAAAAATGTAAGTTTATTATATTTCATTTATTACCTTTCTCTCTTTTTATTTATTTTATTTAATGTAAATAAGTGTTAAAATTCATTTTTATATATAGTAAAGGCCCTGATAAGAAAATATATGATTTTAGTTATAAAAAGATTCCTTTTTATTTTTCTAGATGAAGGAATTATATTTTTAGAAGGAAAAAAATGTGATTTTCAATTTATAAAAGAATAGATTTTTAATGTATTAAGAGATTTGATTTTTTTAAAAGCGATAAAGAAATGATTTTGAAAAATATAAAAAGATATGGTTTTTAAAATCTAAATAGTGAATAAAAATTTGATTTTTTATTTTTTACAAAATCACATAGGAATGTGATTCTTTTTTTTTCATGATAGAAAGTTGTGATTTTTCTTTATAAACAGGAGGGGTAAAAATATAATTTTTATAATATAGGAAGGTTAAAAATATAATTTTTATAATATAGGAAGGTTAAAAATATAATTTTTATTATATAGAAGGGTTAAAAATATAATTTTTATACTAGTGGCATATTAAAAATACGATTTTTATATTATATAGATAATAAAAATTCGATCTTTATATATAAAGTAGAAATATAAAAATATAATTTTTATATAGAAAGAAGCGTTGAAAATATATATGAAAGAAAAATTCGATTTTTATTTATTGAATGAAGCAAAAAAGATATAATCTTTACTTGAACAGCGGGAAAAGAACTGCATTGGAGGTTCAAACCAATCCAGGCGATTCAGCAGTTCAACAGCAAAGCACGGGGGAGTGGAACCCTCTGTGAGAACTCCTTACCTTTAATTTTGTTTTCTAGTTATATGATATATACTAGGATGTAGACGGTGTTTAGTAGCACCTGACACCCGTCGTCCACATACCATGGACGGCTTGTATGCTTGTTTGTTTGATTCTGATGTGTAGTTGATTGTGTGATGTGAAATGAAATAAAATATTTATACAGATGAAATAAAATATTTTATAGTGGAAAATATTTTATAGTTAAAAATAGAATTTTTAACGTGTATATGAAATGAAATAAAAATAAACAGATCGGACGATTTGTTTATATACACACATTTGACTGATATTGATTAGGACGATAAATTTTACACATCGCCCAACTGCACAAATAAAATCTGTGTTTGATTGTTTGAAACCCCACACGGGTATTGGGATGATATTTGACGTACACTAATCCCGATGGTTTAGTCGTATGTCGATTGATTGATTGACAGACTGTTATAAGCGTTGAATATTTATATTTGATGCTTATACAGTGTAGAATGCACTTTGGTTGATGGTTGATGATTTATCGTTGCTGTTATATACGTGAGGTAGAAAACCCATATAATTAACATTATATGGTAATTGATTGGGCCTCATTCCAGTTTCGAAAAAGAAATATTTGAAATAAAAATATTTGAAATAGAAATATTTGAAATAGAAATATTTGAATAGAAATATTTGAAATAGAATATTTGAAAATAGAAAATATATGAAGCCGTGTTGATTAGATTTACACCATTTTGACGTGAACGATATTTATATCGATTTTTTTCATTTTATAACGAATATCGAAAGTGATTTCAAAATCTGATATTTTGAAAAGAATTGAAATTCGAATTTAAATTAAATAGAAATGAATTCGAATTGAAATTGAATAGAAATGAATTCGAAATGAAATTGAATAGAAATGAATTCGAATTTAAATTGAATAGAAATGAATTCGAATTGAAATTGAATAGAAATGAATTCAAATTGAAATTGAATAGAAGTGGATTCGAATTGAAATTGAATAAAAATGAATTCGAATTGAAATTGAATAGAATTGAATTCGAATTGAAATCGAAAGGAATTGCATTCGAATTAAATTGAAATTGAATTGAAATCAATTTGAAATGAATTTAAAACGAATTTATATTGGAATATTCAATTTTGATTTGAAATTGAATATGAAGTTGAAACCATTTTGAAAATGAATTTAAAACGATTTATAAAATACATTTTAAAAGGAAATCGACGAAGTATATATTATATATATAATATAATGGCTTGAATAGAACGCGCCGCGCCGCGGCAGTTCGCGAATTTCGACTATTGACTTCGAACGGATATTGCGGGAGATCCGACCGTCGGATTCTCCTAAAACCGGAACCGTTGGGTTCGTATCGAAAAGAGCTTTCTAAAGGATATTAGAAATTAGAAATCTAACGGTTGGATTTGGAATTATGTCCAAATAAAATTTGGAAAAGGTCGCTGTAAGTGCAGTTCGATGGCCATTGACGGAAATCGACTGTACGGGCCTTGATAAAATTATTAAAAATATTAATAATCTGTGTAAAATCATCGAAAATGATATGTGAAGAATTGGGATGAAAAACCCCATATTTAAAAAGATAAAAATAGATTTTTATCGAAATGAACTAGTTTTGAACTAGAATTAAAATTCTATTTGTTTTTTTATAAATACATTGGATTTAAAAAGGGTTTAAAAAATAACCAGAATTTCCAATGATTGCATTGGAATCGATTTGAATCGAAATTGTCTTCGGAATATTTCGATGTTGGATTTCGTGATATTACATATGTTGTTATGGAAATTTGAAAGATATAGATATGTATATCTTTATTTCCAATACGATATCTGTTGGTCGTAGAATTTGATATTGAATATAAGCCGATATATTTTCTATTCAGAGCCTTGTATTTAATATCAAATGTGATTTGGGTTTGTCGTGAATGGTGTCTTCATTAACACTGCTCTTGAACCCAGTTGAGAAAAGATTAAATCTTTTTATTTAGATTTAATGAAGTGTACCAATGAAATAATATTTAATTGAATTGATATTGATTTTCGGGTTTATCGTGAACAATGTTTTAAATAACACTTGTTCTTTAACCCGATAATTAATGGAATAAGATTTTGGGTTTATCGTGAACCGTGTTTTAAAATGACACTGATTCTTTAACCCAGTTAAAGATTAAAACTAAGTGGAGTTTTAATGAATCTTTAATTAGATTGAAAAGACCGAGAATGGAGTATCACCAGTTTTGCTCCTGGCGATAGTTAAATCTTTAATTAGATTTGAACGTTAAATGGTAATTGAATTTACCGATAACACCGTGGTGTTAGATATGAAGTATAACCAGTTTTACTTCATGGGATGAATAGGTTGGGATTGGGAAATTAAAATAAATGATTACTCCGGTGTGGTTCGCTAATCCCGACTAGTTTGAATTGATATTCAAAAAGGAGATTAAAGAATAAATTTAAAGAATTTATCTTTGGTAAAATTAATGGGAACCTTTCCCAAAATATAAGAATATTTGAATAAAAAGAATATTTTGAAGTGGAATGAGGCGTATGTTGTGTTTGTGTAACACTTTTATAATATATACGCGAGTTATTTAGAGAGACCGGGTTTATCCCATTCTGAATAACTGATTCGACGTGGTGTCGAAGATGAAGACGGTGGTTAAAGACCGGAGGTCTTCATGTCGTTTGGATAATTACTGACGATCTTGATTGGGCTGTACACCCAAGAAGATGGAAACAGTTGGTGATCGTCCAGACGTACTTGGAGATCGATGGAGATGCGGGGTACTAGATGCCTCCGGTTTCGTTCAAACCCAGAACGGACTTGTAAATGGACTGTGTGTCTGACATTGGATTTTAGTCTGTGTGATTGATTTCTATTAAATATATATATCTGTTTGGCAGCGGAGAATTTATTCTCTTGCTTAACGCCCTTCTCTGAGACGTACGAGCTCAGGGGTTATATATTGATGGATATCAAACGCATGGAGTGAATGGCCTGTGTGGCATGCCTAAGTGGCAATTGATCAAGGCTTCTGTTGAAAAGCAAAGTCTTGTGGTTGATGATCAAAGCACGGCCTGTGTGGCATAGCTTTGTGTAACGTGAATTTGCGAGCCTCACACCCTGGTTGTGAACCAGAAACGGGAGAGGACATCAGGGAGGGCATGCATTTCCTTCTAGCTAGGGTGGTGTCAGTGACCTACCAGCCCTGACATTTATATACTTTTCACCTGTGTGGTTGTTGCTGTTGCGAGGCGCCTCGGTTAGATCGGATGATCCAGGTCCGATGGAGTCATTCGTTGGCTCATTTACACCCCAAAGGGTAGGGAAACACAGTGTTCAGGCATAATAATCCACATCGGTGGACCGGCCCTGACGATCCAAGGGGCAGTTGCGGCTGTTCCTGAGACATGGGCTAGAGTGTCTCGAATCGATAGAGGACCATCTTTTGCCTCCGTTCACAGACGGAAATCAAATTTCGAAATACATGACATTCGCGGTTTTATTTGTGGAGCCTAGTATGGCGACATGGTGGGATGGGGCGCTTACTCGCCTATGATTGATACTTATGATTTGAAGTTTGTTTTATACACTATGCACTTATGATAGTATCAAATGATTTGTTTTAAACATATCAAGCATTCTTGGCTATTATAAGGTAAAAACCCTATCCTCCGGCTCGCGTTGCATTGTGTGATGGGAACTGGGTCTTATAATAGCTTCATTTTTCCTTATTTAGCATTGCGCTGTTTGTTTTATGCACTGGTATTCATGGGAGGAAACCCGTTCCGTGTTATACGGCGTGGTCCCTTGATTTGCCTAACTTTAAAAATAAAGATTGGTAATTGTTTTAGTTCTCACACCAGTCCCATGACTGACCTGGAGTTTATTGTTTTAACCTAAACTCTGGGTGCCCTTATTTTCAACACGGGCAGCTAATAGTTTTGGTTTTGCAGATTTATATTCACAGGATCCTGGTTTACAGCTGGAATGATATCCGGAAAGCTTTGTATCCGTATATCTAGTTGTGTATTATGTTATTTTCCACTGCTATGTAATGTATTGTAATCTCTGATATTTTCTGTGTAATGTAATATTCACTTATACTCTGTATATTCTTGTAATCTGATGTATTGTTGTAATAAACAATGAAATGTTCTTTCGTCTGCGTTCTATTTTGTCGTGTTCTCAAAACAATCAGGCATTTCGAACGGTCTAGATCGGTTTAGCGACTGATTCGGATCGAGCGAAATTCCTTGTTGTCACACATGGTTTATAAAACAAGAAAGCCAACATATTTCCCGACTATTATAGTGACAAGCTTTATCGCTTGTATATGAAGGTGACAAGTATTTGTGGAGAGGTAGGGTTTTTAAAACACAATTATAGGTTTAGGCGATAAGGATATTTTCGATAAGTGATAAGGACGATGCTACAAGCTCACGTACATCCTATATCACGAAGCATGACATTCCATGCATTCTGAACCTCTCAACGCTTTGATATAACATGACCTATCGACTTGGTTAGCAGCCCTGACCTCATGTGTGAATACCGTGAAATTGTTTTATTTCTATATTTAGTAAAACTTTTTACCTACAGTACATTAATTTACAAAATGTTATAGGATAACTAAAGGTGCAACTATGCAACAACTTAGGCGTTTCAGTTTTAAAAGTTTAAAACATTCAAAATTCATTAACCACTTTTAATTAATGCATTAATCACCTAATTTTATCAAACTTAGGAAAATCATAGTAACTTGAAAAATCATGGGTAAAATCTCAAAAGTCCACGAATGACGAATGGTAACCCCTTTAGCTTGTGTAGAAATTTAGGATCAATTTTTTTTAGTAGCTATTCCTAATACTAGTTCTTAATCCATTTTAGGAAATATATAGAAAATTATAAATGATTGAAAATTTATGAAACTTAAAACTCATCTCCGAAAACATGTCTAAAGCATCATATTATACTTTCAAACCAAACAGAAGATGTAAATTTATAGGTTTCTATCAAAAACCTACTCAAAACGAGCATATATACATTATGCTACCAAAATAATGAAATAACATCAAAATATCCTG
The DNA here is from genome assembly GCA_030737875.1 of Allium sativum. Classification (NCBI taxonomy): domain Eukaryota; kingdom Viridiplantae; phylum Streptophyta; class Magnoliopsida; order Asparagales; family Amaryllidaceae; genus Allium; species Allium sativum. The sequence goes on from CM060910.1 coordinate 834,606,635, forward strand.
AAAACAGCCATGAAACCACAATGAAAATTCAGGTGCAACCACAACCAAATCAAACATAGGATAAAACTATTATTCACCTTAGTTTTGGATGAAAGATTGAAGATTTGTTGATGTGAGATCCTAAGCTTGAATTTTCCTTAGCTCTTCTTTAGATTTCCTCCTCCTCTTCAAGTTTGTGGATGACCTTCTAGCTTTTGTTTTAGGGTTTTACGAAATGAAATGAATAAAAAAGTGGAGAGCTATGTTTATATATGAGGCTATGTGTTTTCCACTTTGCACCTCTTATAAACCTTATTCCTATGTATTATAAACTTAATTCATTTATTAAGGCCACACCGATTTATTAGTTACAAATCCCATCTCCATGTCCATTACATTATTCTTATTCAATCTCTAAAATTAAATCTCCTGGGTAATGTTCACTAAAATGGACATATAAAATCCTTCCCTCCTTAAGAAAATTTCGTCCTTGAAATTGAGTCAAGGACTAAAACAAACATAGTAGTGAACAAATAATGCTATCAATAATAATGTAACCCACTAGATATAAGGTCTATAAAACAGCGTAGAACTACCATGAAGAAAATCGGGATAAGTATCCCTAATCCTATTCTCACTCTCATAGGTAATGACTTTTTCATAACCACTCCACTGGAATTTCATTAACTTAACTGCCTTGTTCCTTAACTTCTTCTTGTCTCTAGCCGTAACTCTAATTGATTGCCTCATAAAAATCCAGGTCTGGTTCTACTACTAAGTCCTTCAATGCCCTTGGATCTATAGAGACATCTGATCGGAAACATACTTATGAATATAAGAAACATGAAAAAATTTATGGATACCTGCTAATCCATCTGGTAACTCTACTTGATATGCAAGCTTTCCAATCATTTCTAAGAGATAAAAGGGTCCAACAAATCTTGATACCAGTTTCTCTGAATTATTGAATCTTAAGTCCCATTTCGTCGGTGGTACCTTAATGAAAACATTGTCTCTGGTAGAGAACATAAGATCCTTACATCTCTTATCTTCATAACTCTTATGCCTCGACTGCGCTTCCTTCATCCGGTCTCAGATATACACAATCTTCTATGCAGCTTCTTTCATCAAATCTGGACTTAGGACTAACCTGTCTTCAATCTCTAACTAACAAGATGGTGACTTACACGGCCTCCCGTGTATCTCTCAAAAGATGTCGTTCCTATACTAGTCTGATGGCTATTATCATAGGAAAAATCAACTAGATGCAAATTCTGGAAATGATTATTTGATTAATGAATAAAATGAGTGAGTGTAGAATTAAGCAGAACTAACAAATATTAAGACGCAGATTGTGCTATGAGATATGGATTAATATATACGCTGGAAACGATTCTGAGAATTTGAATTTAAAACTAAATACGTGTGGAATTAAATAAATGTTAAATTGAGTTTTTTTTTGAAAAACGATTTAAAAACCAAGCCCATTTAATTGAACAACTCAAGGCCTAAAACCCTATCTCATTAAACCTTTTTATTTCTTTCTCCAGAAGTCGCCTCTACTTTCTAAAATCATGCAGCACCCAAAAATCATTCACCCTTATTTTCATTTTATCCTAAATGATATATCAGAGCAGATGGCGAGAATAGGAAAAAGGGGTCATTGACTTGCGATCGAATTTATGGCATTATTGCCGCAGGAGAGGATGTGGGGGAGAATGACCTAAAAATCACTAGTTGTGATTTGTTAGTCCACAATCAATGACGACAACGAGCGAAGATGCGAACGGTGGTTGGCTAGGTGACAATTTAGGGTGTTGGTTGATCAACTTGAAGGTGCAGGTAGTCGCAAGCTGGAGGGAGAGATTGATTCGAGGATATGGAAAATAAACGATGTGTTGATCGTTTGACACAAAATCTGACAATCAAGCATTGTTTAGGTGAGTTTTTTACTCACACTATCTTTCTAATTCATTGTTTCTAAATATATGCATTCATCAATTGCACTTAAGGCAACGTGCCTCCTACTTAGAGCATCCACGAAAATGTTACCTTTTTCGAGGGAAAAACTGTATAGGAATATGGAACGATGCTATATGCGCCATCCACCTTTGCTGCCTACGGTTCTGATCTCTTCGGGAAAATAAATACTTAAGAGATTTATGGTCCATAAAAACCTCAAACTTTCCCTTAAGAGAAAGTTCCTCCACATTTTGAGGGAATCATTATAGCAGCCAATACTAAATCATGCATGGGATATCTCTTCTCATAATCTTTTAGTTATCTACTTACATAGATAATTACTCTTCCTTGTTGCATTAATAGAATTTTAATCTCATACCGCAAGCATTCATAAAAATGGTGAACATCTTAGCTCTGTCGAGAATAGTGGTAAGAGATTGTTTTAATTTCCTAAAAGCCTTATTGTAACTATCACTCCAAAAAAAAGTCAAGATTCTTCTTAGTTTGACAGGTTAGACGGCCTTTGACCCTTGCAAATTCCTTTATAAATATCCTATAATAGTTTGCCATCCCTAAAAAGATTCTTATTTCGGTTGCATATTTTGGAACTTTCCACTCTTAAATGACTTTCGCTTTTATGCAGTCTACTATTAATCCTTTCCCTAATATAATACGTCTAAGAAACTTGTCTTCCACTTTCCAAAAGTGACACTTGGAGAATTCTGCATTGAGCCGATGCTTCCTCAAAGTTCTAGACATCCCTTAGGTAGTTCTCATGCTCATTATAGTCCTTTGAGAAGACTAGAATATCATCTGCAAAAACTATGACAATCTTATTTAGAATTCCCCAAACACTCTATTCATTATAACTATAAAGAAGGCGAGGGAATTAGTCAAACCAAACAACATCACTTCCCACTCGGACAATCCATTCGACATCCTAAATGTTGTGTTGGGTTTACATTCCTAAGAATCCTCACCTGATGAAATCATGTTGCTAAATCCAACTTAGAAAAGACTCGTCACCTTCAAGATGATCAAATATGTCAAATGTCTTAGGCAAAGGATCTCTATACTACCTAGTTCCCTATAGTCCATGCAAAGTCTCAAAGATCCATCTATTTTAGTGGAAAAAACTACAGATGCTCCCTACTCGGAAGTGCTCCTTCGAATGAATTCTTTCTGCAGCAATTTGGAAATCTTCTTGTCCATCTCTCTTCTTTCCTTTAGATGCACGTGCCTCAAAGGTGTTGGAACTGGATTAACCCTAGAGGGGGGTGAATAGGGTTTATCACAAATTATCGCAAAGTTTAAATATTACGGGATATTAAAAACTATTCACAGATCACAAAATATAGTAGAAATTGAAATGCATAAAGTAAATGACACAAGATATACCCAGCTTCGGCAAAATCCTGCCTACTACTGCATTCCTAAGGTTTCTACAAGGCGATAGAACAAATCTCGCTTACAAGACCATGTAAACTCGCACTCCATGCTCCTATACTAACCGTACGCTCAAAACCCTAAACTGACCGATATCCCCTCAATCAGATTTCCCCTGATTACGACCCCGTAACTAGTAACCTAGATTTTACAGACTCTAGCAATTGTCAGTCAACACCCTGACTGATTCCCCTAGATTTTACATAATTCTAGAAACTGATTCAGACGTTTTGCAAAACAAAATAGAAAATACAAGACAAAATAGAAATTATAAGACAAAGTAGAAAATAAAAGAGAAAACCCTAGGAAATAAATAAACAAAGGGTCGTCCCTTTTAAACTTGGTCGGCCATTCTCTCTATTGGTTTAGCCCCGTTCTTGTTGTCTCTGGAAAAAAAATGGCGGCTTCCGAAGAGCTAGGGTTTTCCATACTTCCCAAATCGATTTCAACTTCGATGGCTTTCTGAAATTGATGGAATAGCTTCTTTGACGCTCGATTCTTTGTGGCTTTGCTCGATCAGTTTGGGTTTGTTCTCTGGCAGTCGAAAACCTAAAAATTTATGAGTGATTTTGTGTTGAATTCTTCGAATTGTTCCTGTTGAATTTCAATACTCATATGATTGTGATGATTGGTTTATTTATAGGATTTTAAAATCCTTTAATTTCTCTGATTTCGTTTATATATGTCTTCGATCTGATTGCGTGCTGTTTTCCTCTTTTGCTTGCCCTTGATTTATTGTGAACCCTGGCGTGATTGAAGAGATACATCTCGACTTGATTCCTTGATAAATTCGACTTGATTGATTATGGAAAAACAAAAAAATTGCTGTCCCTTGAAAAATATGCTGTGAATTTTGGAGAAAGAATTTAATTGTTGCCTTGCCACTCTGACAATCCATTGCTAAAAATTTCTCCCTGATTTGCTTGATTGATGGTTTTCTGGAGAACAATGATTTATCCCTTGCAATTCAATTTTATGTCCTTTGACAATTCATATATGATCATTTGACAGTTTGGCAGAAAATTTTGATAGATTAAAATCTTTTAACCAATAAATAACTTGCCAAAAACACTTGCGTTATTTTACTAGAAATAAAATGTCCCTGTTGCAATTCGATTGCCTATCCCTTACGTGTATTTGGAAATCAATAAAAATTGATTTTTGCCTTGCCATATATGAATTGATACGGTTTTGAAAATTTTCTTGCGTGTGCCATGTTTGTTAACAATGTTAAGACTTGAATACCAATTGATTGCTTGGCATCATTTCTGAATTTTGCCAACTATGAATTGCTCCCTGATTTGCAGTTTTAAAGTAGAAAATAAAAAAACTTTCCTAGATTTATAACTGTCTTGATTGTCATGGTAATTTCTGGAACCATTTTACACTTGATTTGCTATTGACCCTGCACCCATGCATGAGCCACTTGTACATCCATTTTGAATTTGTTTGTGAACACTTGAGCTTTACACCTGAATCATGAACTTGAGCATGCTTGATTTGTTGGTTACTCACTTGGTACTTGCCAAAACTATTTTCTGAAATCTGGAAATGACATTCATGTTGAATCCATGCTTGCTGTTCTGGTTCATTTATACTTCAGTTGTGTTCATGCATATTTGAGAGTGAATTCTGGAAATCACACTTTTGCCTTGAAATGTACAATGTATTTCAGGAAATAGACACTATGATTTATTGAACTCTTTCCCGTATACCAAATGATCCTCTTTCCCAAAATGTGTTTAATGGTTATCACTTGCCGCAATTACCACTTTGAAAAACAAACATGTTGCACCGCTGCCTATTTTTGAACACTGTATTGAGCCATCCACACTTGTATCACCACTGCTTAGTGCACCTTTATACTCTACCTTTGCTCATACATGTTATCTTGCTGCATGTACTTTGCAAACTGAAAAGTACCCATGCTTTTGCTCATTATGATGCTTCCAGCTTGCAGTACACAATTTTGCTGAACCATAAATTATTGTAGCCATTGATTTTATACTGCACCTAGGCTTTTCATTATGAGAATGCTGATCACTTGTCTTTGTTTTTTTTTTTTTTTTGATTTCTATGCATATGGTTTGAACCATGTTCGGGCTGCACTTGTACATGTTCCATGATCATTCGGCTCGACACTTGGGCTGTGTTAACTATGTTGACTTTGTATTTGCTGAAACTTGTTTGTGCACTTTGACTTTTTAATTTCCTGGCTTGTTGAATTATCATTGACTTGTGCTCAACCACTTTTGTGATATGTTGAGTTGATTTTACTTTGGCTTTATTATTTGTTGACATATGCACTGAGTCGAGAAGGTCCACGTGGCTACTCCTCAGTTGCGCACTGATAGTCAAGGCAATGCACACGTGTATATTTATACACGTGTGTATATGCAGCCATTCAGAAAATTTCATGTCCCTGTACATATACAAATTGTCTGCCTAAACACAAATGAATCAGATCAAATCATGAAAAATGATGAGAAACACGCCAGAAAACTGAGGCAAATAAAATTTTAATAGTAAAATTATATTTACTATAATATGAAATTATTTCTATTCAAGATTACTATGTGTGTTTCTATGCATGACAGGTATGAAGACTGGACTGACTGAAGGATGTTGTGAAGATAGAAGGCAAAGAACTGAAGGCAGTTAATTGTATAAATCAAAAAGTCTATATTGAGTGATGTGTACGTATGAGTGTTGTAGTGAGGAGCAAATGTACAAAAGAGATAATTGTACGGATATTTGTACTAAACAAATTTGAATGAAATAAAATATTATTATATTGTGTTCAAACAAACTTGTCTATCGTATTTAGTTTATTTATGAGTACAATCTCACGTAAATTGAATAAATAGTGGAGTTATAAATAATTGTACTATTTGAATGTTTGAAATATAATATTTATACTAAATAGAATACTGTAAGAATATATGAATGTATGTACAGTCGCATTCTATTTTAAATATTATATTCCTATCTGTGATGTATATATATAGAACACTACTGTAACAAACACATTCAAAATAATATTTATTTGGTTTTTATCATCAAACAATTGTCACTGCCATATCATTGTAAATTCTACTAGACTTCATTGACTTCCAATTGTAGAACTCATATTTTCCAGAAATTCGCTTTGGTTGAATAGAACTCTGATGTTTTAATTATTTCCAGATCTTGAATTTAATCTTGTAAATATCTGCAATTGTTTTAGAAATTTATTTTTCTGATTTCTGAATTCATAACAGTGTTGATGTATTCTTGTCATATCTTGAACACTGTTAATTAGAATTCTAAATTCTTGAAGATCTGAAAATTTGATGAAGTTTCATACACCTTTGCTGTTTTGAGTTTTTTCTAAAATTTTTAAGAAAAGCTTAAAATATTATACTCATTGCAGCACTCTGTTATTTATCAGTTGTGATAATTTCATTATTTTCAGATTGGCTTAGATATTTTGAATTATATTGAATCAGTGATACATCTTGAATTTCACCTTTATTCATGATTATTATGGTTGAAATTTTGTTTGTTTGAAATCATCTGAAATTATTGATATTTTGAATATCACACTCCTCTTAATCCTGAAATTATCACCTTGTGTGAATGATTCATTATATCTCAAACTTGATACTGATTCAAGTGATTTCAAATAAATTATTTTTTATTTTCTGGATCATGAATACCTCTCAAATTTGATGTAAATGATCTGGATTTTCCCTTATACTTGTCAGAAATAATTTGAAAAATTCTTTGAAAATCCAGTCTTGAAACATACTATTATTCCATGGTTATTTGATTTAAATATTTTTTGTTTAAAACATTTGAAATTATTGATTTATTGAATCACACAAATATATTGAATAAGAAATTTACATTCTGGTGTGATTTATTCACTGGATCTTGAGAGTTTCATATTCCTCAAATGATTTCAAATAAACGGTATTTTTAGTCATTGGAACATGAAACATTTTATGTGACCGTCGTCTTGACAAGTGCGATTTGAACTTATATTTTGTGCTGCTCTTATATTGTTTTGAATATATTTTGGAAATTGCTTGTTTATGATCTGTTTGTTGCTCTAATACTATTTTTCAAATAACTGCTTGTTCTTGCCTGCAGTTCTGATAAATGTGCCAAATTTGTTAATTCTGTCTGATTGGGCTTTATGATTAAAATTTGTTAATAAGGACACCAATTGGTATCAGATGTGCTGAATTTGTTTGTATATATTTTAATCCCTCTTGTCCGGTATAGATCTTCATATTCCTCTTGTAATTGATTTTCAATTTTAAAATTATTTATTGATTATTCATTCAGAAATTGAAATCAATATCCAAACTGGACTGTATTTATAATTAACCAAAATTATTATCAGATTTTGAAATTGTGATGAATCATGACAGCCGTATATTTCACAATAAGAGGAGATTTTATTTATATTTTCATGATGGTTGAACATTTATTATAATATCTTTGAACTGGCAATTATTTCACGGTCATCTCCTTTATCTACAATCAATCTGCCAACCATGATAATTTTATATAAATGTGGAGAGTTATTTTAAAAAAAAAACATCTTGAATAAACAGTGAAATTATTTGTGATGGAATTGTGGTTATGTTATTATTCAGAATTAGTGGCAATTGAAATTTTTCAATGATCTCGGTACAGTTGATCATATTTCATAATATAATTAATTTAGAAATTTATTTCACAGTTCATTTCTGTACCTACCACATTTCTATCATTCATATTGGTTGTATATACCTAGGAGTTTTTTCTATTTAAAGTTGAAAATGATAAAATATATAATTAATACATAAGTGTGTCTCTAATATCATTTAAAAATCCAAGCTCTGGTTATGCATGGTTATGAGACAACTTATAATTTAAGCTGCGACTGACCTCATTTAAAAATCCAAACTTTGGTTATGCGTGGTCAGTGTGCTCTTAAATAAAATAAAAAGAAAAAGGAAATAATGTACTATATATTAAAATTAATATGAAATTCTCCTTGGTGTTTAAAAACCAGCATATCAATCCATCTTTCTAATCTATGAAATGTATTGAAATCTTATGACATATTATGATTTGTTGATTGATAGATATTGGGATTTAAGATTATTCGATTTTGTCACTTAAATTGAATTATTAATTATAGTCCAAATCCATCACTGTTTTTGTGCTTTATTTTTATAAAAAAATCTTTTGAAAATAGTTGGAAATGATGTGTTTTTAAAACTCTCTCTATTATGTATGGAATTCATCGTAAATCCGTCATTCTCTAAATTGCAAAATATGCCACCTATCCTCAGAATAATATGATTTTTGTTTGACTGATTGAGATTTATGATGATCGTTCTTCCTCTTATGCTGAAATTATATTTATTAGTCATTTTTTCATCTATATTTTAATGTCTGTATCCTTTTGATGATAACAAAAGGGGGAGAATGGATTGAAATTTTGATTTATGAGTGAATATTCTATAAATATTTTGAATTTTGAATTTTTTTTAAATTCATTCGTTTCACTCATACATAGTTGCGGGGGAGTTTTATGTTGTAGGGGGAGCTAATAAATAAGGGGAGTTCAATATTCACTGACAAACACATTTATTTGTTTGTCATCATCAAAAGGGGGGAGATTGTTGTATATAACAGTGTTGTATACACAATTATATGATTTTTGTTTGATGATGACGACCAAATAAATATTATTTTGAATGTGTTTGTTACTGTACTGTTTTATATATATACATCACAGATAGGAATATAATATTTACAAAGTTGAGTTTAGAGGTTATACCTGAAATTGATGTGAGTAAATAAATCTCTAACTCAACAATCTTGGGCTAAGGAACTGTGAATGATAGAGAAATATGGAATAGCTTGAATTCACTTTCCTTTTAGCAAAGCAGTTCCTCAACCTCCTCCGGTACCTAACAATTCATATGATCGATTGGTCTAACAAAATTTGTAAAATCACTCTCAATTGTATTCATATGGTTTGGTGCCTAGACTTTTTTATATAACAAACCATTAGAATAAATTTTCGTACCCTTAGGACCCAAATCTATTTGAACTTGATGAAGCCTGTTTTCCTTTTTAGGATCCAAGAATGTTTAAATGGTTTATTATAAAACGATTTCTCATCACAATTTTCATTCAAAACACATTTGAAATTTTCAGAGTTCAAATTTTCAAAGCAGTTCTTTCCAAAGTAATTTGAGGGATTTTTCAGATCATTTGAATTTTTTTTTTCAAAAACATCATTTTTCCTGAAGCCAAGACAAGATTTATTTCCAATATAAACTTGGTTTTGTAACAGCATATTCAACGATTTTTCCTCATTAGAAAATTTATCTAAAGTTGATTCTAATCGTTGAATTTTGGATTTTAGATCGCTATTTTCTTTTAATAAATTTGAGTAATTATTTATAGCGATCTTCTGTTCAGCATTGGACTGTTTCAAAACCAAATTCTCATTTTCAAGCAATTTAATTTTAGCTTGGGATTCAGAAATTTCAAGTTCAAAATGATTTTGCTTTTCAGATTCAAGTTTTTCAAAGGTTTTGAATTTTCCGATCTCAATTTCAAGCTCTTTCAAAATCAGATTTGTTTTCAACAAACTATTATTTTCAGCAAGATCATGTTTGGAATTTTTGGTATCCTTAAAATTTATAAATTCCTTTTGTAAACAATTGTTTGCATGTTTTAGCTCAATCTCGTTATCTTTTAAAATTAGAATTTCTTCTTCAAGCCTTTGAATGTTATTATTGAGATGAGCGAGATCTGTTTTTAATTTCAAACAATTTTTACAATTAGAAATTTCAAATTTCATGACATTTTCAAATTTTAATTCCAAACATTGATTTTTTATAGTCAACTCAAGATTCTTAGATTTCAAAGATTTATTTTTCAACTGGAGTTTATCAATTGATTTAGTTAAATCAGCACAAAAATAAACCAGATCTTCATAAGAATTTTTTTCTATTTCATTGCCTGTTGAGTCTCCATCAGCTGATCCATCTGAGTTATCTTCTGTAAAACCTGTCAAGCATAGATCTGAAGTTGAGCTGTCATTCTGGGGTTTTGAGCAGTCGTCAGATTTTCCATATTGAAAAATCAGTGTACGACTTAGGCAGGATCAGTAATATGGATATGCGAAATGTATGTGATAAACTAACTTGTATATTTACAATAGTTATAAAAATTAAAAAATATGAGATAGTGAAATATATCAAAAATAAAAAGCAATAAAGTAATAACACCAGAGCGTTTTATACTGGTTCGGAGCACCATCCTACGTCCAGTCCCAGACTTCTCTTTGGATTTTCACTAATCAACAACCTCTCTTCACCCGGAGGAACAGGTTCACAACACCTGGACAACCGAACGAGATTTCACGTCTCAACAACACTAAGGACTTCAACACTCGCCTCTTACAACTCTAAGGACTTCAACAACTAAGATCACAATTTGTATGTTGACAAATTGTGCTCTTTTCAACACGGATTTGTCACTTGTAATACACCCTTCCTATAATCTTATCCTCAAATATAATTTTATGTATGTGAAGATTTGGAAGTGGATATCGTATTAAATCACAATAATATTAAGTAAGCTTTGAGATTCAAACGATAATATACTGAATATGAGTGCTTTTTGAATATATAGTAGAGTGCAAGATAGATCAAAGAATTGAGAGTAATTTTTTTTTATGATGGTTTAACGATGTTTATATAATGATTAAACAGTCGTAACCATTTGTGAAGAGAAGCATTGAAGAGAAATGATTTTTGATGAAAGGAAAGAGAAGCAACTTTTGATGAAAGGAGGTGTCTATTCAAAGTGTTTCTTTCAGTTTGAAAATCGGTCGATAGGTCAAAATGTGCACATTTATTGTGCTTTATGCCCAGAAACGATTGACCGCCTATTTTGAAACCGGTCGACCGGTTTCTGGCAATATGCACAATAAATGTGCATTCATATATATACATATATATTCACAATAATAAGGTGTATGATTATTTGAGGATAGATTTTAACATTTATTACACGACTAAAACACTAAATGATCAACCTCTAACTTACGATATCATTGATTCTCTTTTTTTTGTTGATCATGAGACTTCTCCTTGTCATTAATCAAAATGCTATGAAATCCTTGACTCAACATTCTCCCCCTTTTTGATTGATGACAACACAACTCTGAAAGTATTGCTAACTCCCCCTGTATATGTACTCCCCCTGAAATATATATAAACTAAAAATGTGCAAAAAAATATGGTTTGTAATATTTTTCTCTCCCTTTGTCATCGACAAAAAGGAGTAGTTTAATAAAGAGTTAAGAGACACATACCATAAATAATACCATAGCGTACATCAAACACAAAATACATCAGGATTTTATCATACAATACATACCATGTATACCCAATCAAGTTATGTAGCTAAGAATTAGTACACACAAACCCAAAATAAAATACAGCACTACTTATGTACAAGTGCTGATTTATGTCTTAATATAATATTCAAAACACCATAAAAGATGGAAAAAAAGAACTAGTGAGATGGTGATTCAGATTCATTCTCATCTCCTTCTTTCCCTTTGTCTTCTTCTTCTTCGTCTCCTTCTTCCTCTATATAAGATGTTCCATGACCACGTCCATTACTTGTTCCAGAACTTGTGCCTTCCTCAGAAGATGTCCATGTAAAAGTAGGAGGCATTGGACGTTTGCCTAGGTTTTGTATATGCGTAGAGGAGGATGATGCACCACATGATATTGCATCCCAAAGTATACCGAAGAAAGACTTAAGTTTGGTAAAGAGTTTGTCAAGTTTTGTATTTAAATGATCGATCTTATTGTCAGTACGCTTAAGTTTAGCTTCAAGAAGAAATTGATTTCGTGCATTTTGTTCAAGTGAATCTTTAGTTGACGAAGACGGTTGAAGTAGCTTAACCTCTTCCGGTTTAGGTTTAGAGGGCTGTAAAGAAGTGCCTTCTTAGTGACTTTGTTCCTTATACTATTCGAAGGGTACGATATTTAGACATGGTTCAGGAAGCTTCATTCTCTTTTTCGATGCTTTGTTGATACATTTTGGCTTTGAGAATTTAGATTCGAGAGATTGATACCACAATCAAGTAGAAGTCGCATGATATATTCATTGTAGAATAAATGTGGTCACGTACGATCATTCACTAGCAAAATCTCATCAAAGATCATACTTATCCAATTAATATTTATATCTCCATATATAGCGTACAAAGTCTTAAAATTCACTTTATATACCGCATCGAAGTTACCAACTCTCAGTAATAAAGAATGCGTAATAGATGATGTAGAATTCTAGCAGAAGGCCGTAAGTTGATTGCTTTTGTACTAACTTATGATCTTCAATAAATAGATGACCTACCTTGTCTTGAGTTTGAATAGTACAAAAATCGCTAGAGAACTTTCTACCATTGTTATCCGAACTAAGAACCGTTTCCATCATTTCCTTTGAAATAAATACGTGCTCACCACATACAACCGACCATAAACAATGAGTAGAATTCTCAGGTTTAAACTTTTCTAAGTTAAGGTTAGCATAGAACAACTTGATCATGATATGATTGATTTCCACATTGTTCTTATCAAAGTCAAGGAGAGATTGAATACAGCCTTTGATTGCTAATTCTTTAATATCATAAAGAAGGAAATCAAGAAATTTGATGAATGAAACTTCATGAATCGTATAATCTTTGATTTCATTCCATCTCTTGACTGCTATTGGATCCATTAACCATCGTTTAATATTGGAATCAATGGGTTGAAGTTGTTTAGAAGACGATTTCTTCGATTTCTTTTGCGATGGAGCCATTGATTTTTAAGGAACCTGAATTGGGGATTTAGGGTTGATAAGGAATTGTGTGTTTGAAAGATGAAAAGGATAAATGAATAGATGTGAGTGAGGAACCGATGTTTTAAGTTTGAGTTTTAAAAAACGAAATCAACGAAACCGGTCGGCCGCTATGAAATCACCGGTCGACCGTTTCAAAATAGAAACTAAAACGGTCGACTGGTGAATTTCAACCGGTCGACTGGTTGATCTGAGAAATGTTTTGTTTCCAGACAAAAACATAAATGGTCGACTGGTGGTATCTTACCGGTCGACTGGTTTGCATGTGCATTGTTTTTCCAGTTTTTTTAGATTTTTCCGAAGCCCCGCTATTTCATATAAATTGAATTTATTTCAAAACTTGAATTCTTTTGACGAGTGACTTGAATTTTTCAAAGGTGTCACTTTTATTTTTGAGAAATATGGTCCAAGTATAACGAGAGTAGTCATCAACAATTACAAACACATATCTACTATGATTTATGGATTGTACTTGAGTAGGTCCAAATAAATCCATATGCAGTAATTCAAGTGGTTGTAATGTTGATATCACCTTCTTGGATTTAAATGATGATTTGGTCAATTTTCCTACTTGACATGCATCACAAAGATTGTCAACTTTAAAGCTTAACTTGGGTAGTCCTTTAACTAGATCATTTTTGGCTAGCTTGTCAATAGTTTTGAAGTTTATATGATAGAAATGTTTGTGCCATAGCCATGAATCATTGTCATTAGCTATGAGACACATATCTGAATTATGATTAATATTCATATTCAGAATATATATATTTCTATCTCTATATCCTTCAAAAACTAAATTTTTGTCTTTGTCTAGAATACTACATTTATTATTTGAAATGGAAATTGTAAAACATTTATCGCTCAATTGACTAATACTAAGCAAGTTATGCTTCAGATTTTTAACTAGCATGACATTAGTAATGAGAGGTAAGTTAGATGTACCGTAATTGCTCACACCGCCTTTGCCGATGATATAGCCTTTTGAGTTATCTCCGAAAGTGACGGAGCCTACCATCTAAGTATGTAATATTTGTCAGCAAATTCTTTTCTCCAGTCATATGCTTCGAGCAATCGCTGTACAAAATCCAATTTCCTCTTTTCTTAAGTGGGACCTGTAAAAAATAAAATTAAGTCCATGGCACCCACCTTTTTATAGGGTCCTAAGAGTTAGGTCTTAGGAGTCCAAACCTATACAGGTCTGGTATCCCCTTGATGTAAATAATTAGAATTATAATGCACTGTATTCATAAAATTTTGAATATATTTGTTCCTAATCAAATTATTGTTTGTTTTAGGAACCCATATTTTGATAGTTTTGATATTTTGTTTTTGATATTTCACAACAGGTTTTGGCTTGGAATATAATAAACTAAGATTTTTCTTAGCTTCAGTTTCTTGTACTACTTTATTTTTTCTTTTTCTTTTATTGCCCAGATATTTCTTGGTTTCTTGTTTCTTATATTCCAATCCTTGTTTATTCGAAGCAGATTGTGAACTCTCAGTGATTTTTATCAAATTTTCTCGACCTTTGTTGAAGTTAGAAATATTTTGATTAATATTATCTAACTTACTTTGTAAACTAGATTTCTCTAAATCCAGAATTTTGACTTTTTCCTTAAGCTCATGATTTTCAGAAGTAAGAACATCATTTTTCTCTTTTTGAGTTACAATTTCTTGAATCAAAAGAGATAATTGAGAGTCAATATTAGATGATGATTCTTGAAGTTTTCAAGTTCTTCTTCTAATATTTTCTTCTCGTCTTTTAGCATATCTCATTCTAACTCTGATCTATTTAAATCATCTCTGGCTTCTTTTAATTGACGTTTTATGTCTTTAAATTTAACTATTAATTCAGCATTAATATCAAGAATTTCTTCAAAAGTAGGAATTTGTACCTCATCTTTTGTTGTCATAAAACATACATTAGCTTGTTCATTTTCTGAGTCACTTTCACTATCAGATGAAGATGAGTCTGAATCATCCCATGTCACTGAGAATGCTCTTTTCTTTGATTTGTCTTTCTTGTATTTGAATTTGTCATTTTCTGACTTCTTCTTTTGCTCCGGACAATCATTTTGCATATGCCCCTTTTTGTGGCAATTGAAGCATTCTATATTTGATGATAGTGGTTTATTTGAACCGAACTTCTTTCTGTTGTATCGAATAGCTTTTCGTTGCTTTAAGAATTTCTTGAATCCTTTTGCAATGAACGCTAGATCTTCATCTTCGGAATCTGATTTGTCTTCATCTTTTTCAGCATGAAAAGCTACAATTTTCTTTTCTTCTTTTTGTTCTTTTCTAGCATGCAAATTAGCTTCATATATAGGACATTAAATTTCCTATCAATTCATCTGGCTTCATGGTGGAAAGATCATTAGCTTCTTCTATTGCTAATACTTTTCCTTCCCATTCATTAGTTAGAGAATGTAGGACTATTGAAACAACATCAAAATCAGAATATTTTTTCCCTAATCCTATAAGTGCATGATGAATAGTTTGAAACCGTGAATACATCTCATTGATTATTTCATTCGGCTTCATTTTGAAATTTTGAAATTGACTTTTCAACGTAGCTTTTTTCGCTTATTTAACCTTGTTAGTACCTTCATGAGTGGTTTTTAGCGTTTTCCAAATTTGATATGTAGTGGTACAGATACTAACATGGTTATATTCGTTTTGATCTAATGCACAAAACAACATATTTATTGGTTTTGCATTTACAGCTGCTGCAGTTTTCTCACTAGCTGTCCATTCTGTATACTTGGTTGTTGGATTCACTATTTCTTTCTGAGTAGCATTCCAAGCATCATAGCTAGTTAATTGCATATAAAAAGCCATACGTGTTGCCCAATAGCTATAGTTAAGACCACTGAAGAAAGGAGGTCTTTGTGTCGATTGACCTTCAGTGTAAGTGGTGTTAGTGCTACTACTTTGGTTATTTTCCATATTACTAGAATATATCAAATAACTGTGTTACGGTTATGTGATGACCGTGCTCTGATACCAACTGAAAAATTGGTGTACGACTTAGGCAGGATCAGTAATATGGATAAGCGGAATGTATGTGATAAACTAACTAATTTGTGTATTTACAATAGTTATACAAATTAAAAATATATGAGATAGTGAAATATATCACAAATAAAAAGCAATAAAGTAATAACACCAGGGCTTTTTATACTGGTTTGGAGCACCGTCCTACGTCCAGTCCTAGACTTCTCTCTAGATTTTCACTAATCAACAACCTCGCTTCACCCGGAGGAACAGGTTCACAACACCCGGACAACCGAACAGGATTTCACGCCTCAACAACACTGAGGACTTAAACACTCGCCTCTTATAACTTTGAGGACTTCAACAACTAAGATCACAATTTGTATGTTGACAACTTGTGCTCTTTTCAACACGGATTTGTCACTTGTAGTACACCCTTCCTATAATCTTATCCTCAAATATAATTTGATGTATGTGAAGATTTGGAAGTGGATATCATATTGAATCACAAGAATATTAAGTAAGCTTTGAGATTCAAAAGATAATATATTGAATATGAGTGCTTTTTGAATATAGAGTAGAGTGCAAGATAGATCAAAGAATTGAGAGTAATTTTTTGTTTTTTTTGGATGATGGTTTAACGATGTTTATATAATGATTAAACAGTCGTAACCATTAGTGAAGAGAAGCATTGAAGAGAAATGATTTTGATGAAAGGAAAGAGAAGCAACTTTTGATGAAAGGAGGTGTCTAATCAAAGTGTTGCTTTCAGTTTTAAAATCGGTCGACAGGTCAAAATTAACCAGTAGACTGAAATTTGAATATATATATATACATTACATATATGTGTGCACATTTATTGTGCTTGCTGCCCAGAAAGGTCGACCACCTATTTTGAGCCAGTCGACCGGTTTCTGGAAATATGCACAATAAATTTGCATTCATATATATATATATATATATATATATATATATATATATACACACACACACATATATATATATTCACAATAATGAGGTATATGATTATTTAAGGATAGATTTTAACATTTAGTACACGGCTAAAACACTAAATAATCAACCTCTAACTTACGATATCATTTATTCTCTTCTTTGTGTCGATCATGAGACTTCTCCTTGTCATTAATCAAAATGCTATGAAATCCTTGACTCAACACATATAGCGTGTTGAGAGTTTTCCAAATATCCTGTGAAAATAAACAATGACAGATAAGATTAAAATGTTCAATACTAAGATAATCATATATAATTTTCATAGCACGAGCATTGAAAGTAATATCTACACTATCAAACCCATTGATAACAACATCCCAACATTTAATATTAACAGATTTTAAATAAAATTCCATTTTGGATTTCCAGTTTAAAAAATCTATTCTAGTGAAAATAGTTGGAGATGAACTGGACTGACCCTCACTAGACTGACGACTAGGATTACCCATGACTCTAGAGTTAATGGAAATACCTGCTCTAATACCACTTGTTGGATCTAGATTAACCCTAGAGGGGGGGTGAATAGGGTTTATAACAAATTATCGCAGAGTTTAAATATTACGGGATATTAAAATCGATTCACAAATCACAGAATATAGTAGAAACAGAAATGCAGAAAGTAAATGACACAAGATACACCCAGCTTCGGCAATATCCCGCCTACTGCTGCATTCCTAAGGTTTCTACTAGGTGATAGAACAGATCCCACTTACAAGACCATGTAAACTCGCACTTCCTGCTTCTATACTAACCCTACGCACAAAACCCTAGACTGACCGATATCCCCTCGATTATATTTCCCTTGTTTACTACCCTGTAACCAATAACCTAGATTTTACAGACTCTAGCAACTATCAGTCAACACCCTGACTGATTCCCCTAGATTTTACAGAATTTTAGAAACTGATTCAGACGTTTTGAAAAAAAATACAAGACAAAGTAGAAAGTAAAATAGAAAACCCTAAGAAATAAATAAAGGGTCATCCCCTTTAAACTTGGCCGGCCATTCTCTCTATCGGTTTAGACCCATTCTTGTTATCTTTGGAAAATAAAAATTGCGGCTTCTCAAGAGCTAGGGTTTTCCTTACTTCCCAAATCGATTTCGACTTCGATGACCTTCTGAAAATGATGGAATAGCTTCTCTGACGCTCGATTCTTTGTGGATTTGCTCGATCAGTTTGGGATTGTTCTCTGGCAGTTGAAAACCTGAAAATTTTTGGGTGATTTTGTCTTGAATTCTTCGAATTGTTCTTGTTGAATTTCGATATTCATATGCTTGCTATGATTGGTTTATTTATAGGATTTTTAAATCCTTTAATTTCTCTGATTTCGTTTATATATGTCTTCGATCTGATTGCGTGTTGTTTTCCTCTTTTGCTTGCCCTTTATTTATTGTGAACCCTTGCGTGATTGAAGGGATATATCTGGACTTGATTCCTTGATAAATTTGACTTGATAGATTATGGCAAAACAAAAAAATGCTATCCCTTGAAAAATATGCCGTGAATTTTGGAGAAAGAATTTTATTGTTGCCTTGCCACTTTGACAATCCATTGCTAAAAATTTCTCCTTGATTTGCTTGATTGATGGTTTTCTGGAGAATAATGATTTATCCCTTGTAATTCGATTTTATGTCCTTTGGAAATTCATATATGATCATTTGATAGTTTAGCAGAAAATCTTAATAGATTAAAATCTTTTCAGCAATAAATAACTTGCTAAAAACACTTGGGTTATTTTTCAAGAAATAAAATATCCCTGTTGCAATTCGATTGCCTGTCCCTTGCGTGTACCTAGAAATTAATAAAAATTGATTTTTGCCTTTCCATATATGAATTGATACGGTTTTCAAAATTTTCTTGCACGTGCCATACCTAGAAACAATGCTAAGACTTGAATACCAATTGATTGCCTGCCATCATTTCTAAATTTTGCCAACTATGAATTGCTCCCTGATTTAAAGTAGAAAATAAAAACACTTTCCTAGATTTAAAATTATCTATATTGTCATGATAATTTCTGGAACCATTTTACACTTGATTTGCTATTGACCCTGTACCCATGCTTGAGCCACTTGTACATCCATTTTGAATTTGCTTGTGAACACTTGAGCTTTACACCCAAATCATGAACTTGAGCATGCTTGATTTGTTGGTTACTCACTTGGTATTTGCCAAAACTATTTTCTGAAATCTGGAAATGACATTCATGCTGAATCCATGCTGGCTGCTCTGGTTCATTTATACTTCAATTGTGTTCATGCATATTTGAGAGTGAATTCTGGAAATCACACTTTTTCCTTGAAATGTAGAATGTATTTCATGAAATAAACACAATGATTTATTGAACTCTTTCACATATACCAAATGATCCTCTTTCCTAAAATGTGTTGAATGATTATCACTTGCCACAATTACCACTTTGAAAAAAAACATGTTGAACCACTGCCTATTATTGAATACTGTATTGAGCCATCCACGCTTGTATCACCACTGCTTTGTGCACCTTTACACTCCACCTTTGCTCATACATGTTATCTTGTTGCATGTACTTTGCAAACTGAAAAGTACCCATGCTTTTGCTCATTGTGATGCTTCCAGCTTGTTGTGCACAATTTTGTTGAACCATAAATTATTGTGGCCATTGATTTTATACTGCACCTAGGCTTGTCATTATGAGAATGTTGATCACTTGTCTTAGTTTTTTTTTTTTTTTTTAATTTCTATGCATATGGTTTGAACCATGTTCGGGCTGCACTTGTACATGTGCCATGCTATCATTCGGCTCGACACTTGGGCAGTGTTAACTATGTTGACTTTGCTTTTGTTGAAACTTGTTTGTGCACTTTGACTTTTTCATTTCCTGGCTTGTTGAATTATCATTGACTTGTGCTCGACCACTTTTGTGATATGTTGAGTTGATTTCACTTTGCCTTTATTATTGGTTGACATGTGCACTGAGTCAAGAAGGTCCATGTGGCTACTCCTCAGTTGCGCACTGATTGGCGAGGCAATGCATATGTGTATATTTATACACGTGTGTATATACAGCCATTCAGAAAATTTCATGTCCCTATACATATACAAACTGTCTGCCTAGACACAGATGAATCAGATCAAGTCATGAAAAATGATGAGAAACACACCAGAAAACTGAGGCAAATAAAATTTTAAAAGTAAAATTATATTTACTAGAATATGAAATTATTTCTGTTCAAGATAACTGTATGTGTTTCTGTGTATAACAGGTATGAATACCGGACTGACTGAAAGATGCTGTAAAGAAAGAAGGCAAAGAACTGAAGACAATTAATTGTATAAATCAAAAAGTCTGTATTGACTGATGTGTCTGTATGAGTGTTGTAGTGAGGAGCAAATGTACAAAAGATAGAATTGTACGGATATTTGTACTAAACAAATTTGAATGAAATAAAATATTATTTTATTGTGTTCAAACAAACTTGTCTATCGTATTCAGTTATTTATAAGTACAATCTCATGTAAATTGAATAAATAGTGGAGTTATAAATAATTGTACTATTTGAATGTTTGAAATATAATATTTATATTAAATAGAATACTGTATGAATATATGAATGTTTGCACAGTCGCATTCTATTTTAAATATTATATTCCTATCTGTGATATTTATATATATATATATATATATATATATATATATATAGAACAGTAAAGTAACAAACTCATTCAAAATAATATTTATTTGATTGTTATCATCAAACAAAAATCATATAATTGTGTATACAACACCGTTATATACACATAAAGGTAGAGCAACCGGTCTAGCCTCTTGCTCAAGATCAGTCCTAAATGTAATTTCTCTAAGGGATGTGAGACTCGATTCTTCCTCAGAGTCATCTAAACACTCTCAAATAGCAGGCACTGAAGCTGATCCACTTCAATCTGAGGATAATGAGTGTAGTAGAGCTACATCCCCCATATTTTTTAATGGATAAGGGATTTCAAGATTACGAACTCTACAACTCCTCAAATTGACTACTCTCCTATCGCAACTAAGGATGACTCCATAATAAGATAGCCAATCAACACCTGAAATAAGTCCATACACCTCAAAGCTGTGGACATACACATTGTATAAGAAAATGACATCACCAATATCTAACATTAGGTCTTTACACATTAAAGAAAATCGCATCGAACATCTTACAAGGTTAGAAACTACTATCAGATCATTGACGATAGAATTAGGAAGTTATTGTAAGTTTACCGCATTCCATAATACGTAGGCATAAGATGCCCCGAAATCAAATAAGATGCAGATAAGAACTCCTAAAATATGAAAAATACCTTTAAGAGAGACTTTTCCTTGATCTCCAGGCATCTGGCACTGAAGAGGTGTAGCTTCCAAAGATTATTTTTGACCTCTTGGCCCACTCAAAGCAAGTTTTGGTCATTTCTTAGTATGATGTCCTTCCTCTTGGTATTTGTAACACTTCCCCTTGAAACCTTCTCTTATCGGGCTTACCCTACAAAGTTGGTCTCATGACCTTTCTTGTGCCATCTTCCACAAATTCTAGCTTCTTTCTTAAACTTTCCCTTCATCTTCTTCTTTTTCTTGAACCAGAAATTTCCTTTCTTATTCTCCTATACTTTGCGGTACTCCTACCTTTTCTTCCTTAACCTCTTTGTTCTCTTCTTCTGCAGTGTAGAGAATTACTTTATCAACCAAAACCTCAAACGTTGCTCTAAGGTTCACTTGTTTTAATAATGTCTCTCTCAAAGGGGAATTTATTCCCTTCACAAAATACAATGCCTTATTCATAGGCATGTCCACCAATCCTCTTCCAAACTTATCTAGCTTGGTATATTTAGTGATATTTCCCTCACAATAGAATCTCATTGCTTAAGGTTTATAAACTATTCCATCCACAGGCTAACCTCAATGTTAAACAAAAATTTGATTTAAATCGTGCCTGGGGCTCACCCCCTATAAATATCCTCCCCGTACTTTCTTCTAAGACCGCACTCCACCACTCTGATGCTTATCCATTTAGATGTCATACCACTATCCTCATTTTCTGTTTGTCTTCCCATCTCGTAACCTCGGTCACACTCAGAAAGTCATGACTTAGCTCTAATAAATCCTTCCGTTCCATAGAAAGATTTAGCTCCAAGATTTGAGAAGTTTTTGCACAAGTGAGGGAATTTAAGGGCTACGGGTTCCACTGAGGTAGCTGCAGGAGCAGTATGACGACCACCATACACTATCGGTGTCTGTATAACCCAATAATGCATAGTACAAGCACTCCATCGGTGTAAAGAGATCAACAGGAAAAAGAAATAGTAGAAAAGATGGGAGAAGGGAAGAAAAGAATGAAACAGAAGAGGAGAAAAGGAAGTGAATATAAATATCAATCATAGAAACTGTCATATATATTATAGCATATCAGGTAACATATAATAAACAATCATAGATATAAAACAGGCGAGACAGTTATAACTATATAAATCATATAATCAAAGTATATAGTCATACCGTTATACAAAACAATGATAGAGTTTACACAAGCAATGAATTCAAACTAATAATATGTCTCTAAAATAATACATAACACTGTCAATGCTCCATAGTGTTATACATTGGAATAATCAATAAGGATACAAGTATAAATATATAAAACATCGCCTCCTTCTGATCCACCTACTCAGATCAAAATAATACTTATACTTGTCACCTTGACCGCTCATCAGCATAGTCGATGAGCACCCAAGGTAATAAGAGGGAAGTAAAACCATGAGTCATATAACAGTTTGGTGTGAGCGGTAAACAGATATCAAAGTACTGTAAAAGTCGTAATAATATGTATGGCACACAAGGATAGAGAATCATACTAATCTGGCCCTTGCATCCATAGAGTTAGCACATATAAAATAGTTATCACTGGATGCTAATCATAATGGGTGTATGCTACATCAGTATATTAGGGATATCCAAATGCTAGAATTGATGATACTTACACCACATGACGTCCCTAAAGTGATAAATGTTTAAGCAAACATAGCATCCATTCTCACATTCACTCACTCAGTGCATAAAGCATATGGTACTCGATACCATGGCCACCTTACCTTTCAAAGCGCTGGTAGCTTAAAATTCGAAAAACTCTACTAGACTATTGAGCAATCATAATGTCACTGATTGGAGATGATAACCCTACCGAGTTCTAAAAACGTCGACTGACTTTTAATACTGTACAGATCAAGTCTGAAACATCGACTGTCTCTGACTCATCCTTGTGCCACTCTATGAAGGATGCACAAAAGCCTGGGATTCTGATAACCCCTTTGCATATGTTCTCCATAGAAGAACCCATCTTATTGAATGTCCATAACACACTTGTTTGAAGTCATCACGATTTGGGAACTATCCTCAACAATCATCTTATGTCATAGGATATCATCATGTGTCTCCCATCTCTCTTTCTCTCTCTCTATAATAGTTAGATTAATATGGCTTAATGTCATCTTTATTGCATCTAAAAGAAAATCCATCCACTATAGCGCCCTCGCCTCTCATAATGGAATCATCGTCGTTGAATGACAAATCATGCCTAGAAGCACCACATCCCTGTCACCTGCTGAAACCACTGATCGAAGATCCATCATGTCGAAATCAATATCGAATGGACCATTATGTCTTGTTCCTAGAGATCACACCATCCTACATGTTTTCCTGGAAAAATAACCAACAACAATAGTAGTCAATATCGACAACTCCATAATAATCGATAACGTCTACTCGCAACATGTACTTAATCAAAATTGGTTAAATTCACATCCAGGGGAAATTTTATGGCATTCGTTGCGAAACTAGCTTATCGCTGAATCCTTCCTTCATATTCAGATTGTCCATTAAGCCTTAGAGGCCACGCTAAATGATCCCCCTCAGAATACACTAATTTTGATTCGGGTTCGCATACGGACTCGGATCCGGTCCAGCCTACCGAACAGAAGTCCTCCTCTATTACCGAATATGTTGCCGAGTTCAATGTCGTACGGTCTCCAAATCATCATCGAGTTCCAATGTTGCTCCATCGTTAAATCAATGCATATGCTCTGAAGCTCCTTCGAGAATTTATCTCATCCATTCAAGTCTGTCATCCTTGTGCACTCAATCAACATACACAGACATGTGCCTTTAATCAATAATCACCCCCAAACTCTAGCGAATAGGATTTCCTAGTACTAGATTGCCTACAAATGAAGTTTTAAGCTAAAATATGCAAACAATTCAGTTATGCAACTCATAGTCATTAAATTCCCTAAACTAGCGTACAAGCACCAATATGATTAATATGACCTATCTATATCTGTCAAAATGGATTAAATTTCCAAATGTCTTAAGTCTAGTGATAGAACCAAAACTAGGTATAAAGTATTACCGCGCAAAGGGTAAAATGTGATGTCCACATCAAATCTAATTAAATAACTTTTATTTACTAATTACTAGCGTTCAACTATCCTAGAAATTCCATTTTATAATTAGACATGACACCTAAACGTCGATTAAATCTTATAATACAACTAAAGTATAGTGAGAGACAAATATCACTAACCTTAACTAAATCAATCTGAACCTATTCCAAAGCGTAAAGCTCACCATTATGAGTCCAACGTAAGAATTGACATCCAGAATAGACCTTATATGAAATAGATATAAGTGTTACTACATCTATAAAAATTGAAATAAATATCGTAAATAGAAATGTAATTAGTGCAAGCTAATTACCTTCAATAAAAGACCTAATAACATTCGTAATCACGTCCCCACGAGCCTAACTTCATCACCACCTTCAACTACCTGCTGTCACACCTATAGGCCATCGGACCATGCGCCTCCACCACCGTCGACTCCGCGCCACCATGACGCCAACCAACGAAGCAATTTGTAACGTCCTGTATTTTTACAGTATCATAATTTATTTATTTAATTATTTAAATAGTGATTTAGAGATTTAAATGGTTTTTCAATTAAATAATATTGAATATTTAATTTATATAAATAATAGAATAATATACTTATTTTCGAAATAATCAGAAATAACAGAATTCACAATATTGTGTGAATTGGACAATTTAAAATATATAATTTAGCTTAGTATTTAATTATATTAACGAATTTATTTATAAATGTCAGTAGAACGTATAATTTATATTATAACTATAATCAATGTAACCCCCCACCTCCATTAATGTCACTCACAAAGGGAATGCATTAACTTCTATGGAGCGTTTTAAGTAAGTATAGAATAGAAACTTAACAACAAGACAGATATAAACAGTACTCAAAGATTTAAAACTTTATTTCATTGCAGTGGAAAACACATATATTTGATTACATCATCAAAAACCAGAGTCAAAGCACATAATATCCATCTTGACTACTGTAACGACACGGATTTCGCTCGGACCTAATCGATCGCTAAATCGACCAAGACCGTTCGAATCCCGCATACGCTAACTTTGGGTATACAACACATCAGAACAAATAACAGAAGACTTCAATAAACATCATAATAATGTTACATCAGAGTACATAGTATCAGAGTATATCGAAAATAATACACAGTGGAAGATAAATTTACATAAATGCAATAAAGTGCACAGCGGAAATATAAACTACACAGCGGGAGACTGTAAATGCCTGGACACAGCTTAAAGCTTCAATCCAGAATCCTGCTCAATACATCTGCAAAATAAAACTACTCGGCTGCCCGTGTGGAAAATAGGGGCACCCGAGTTTGCAAGGGAAAAGCAAACTACAGGTCAGTCATGGGACTGGTGTGAGAAACTCTAACAGTTATAATTAACTTATTTGATAATATGGTATATCACGGGACCACGCCGCTAACGCGGAACGGGTTTACCCCCATGAATACCAGTGTATAAACAACAATCAATATAGATATATGGATCTACTATGCATCAATCAACATGCAATATCCCAATCTACCCACTTAGATTAATCACTACACTTAAATTTTCTAAATCCAATTCAATTTACAGAAATTATTCCTTTGGATTTTATTCCCGATTTCTTATTTCAAATCATTTGAAATACATATCTAACTTTCTATATCAAAGTAGATTTCACTTCGGGATCTCAAATCAAATCATCTGGAAATATGAATTCCAAAACATAACAATGCATACAAACAAGTATGCAACCAAATATCGTGCTCCCCGTCGACAAGGCAAAGGGTACGCACCTCGCAACTCGATATATAAATGTGCACCTACCCCACATAGGAATAGGATACACCAACGATGCACCTCCCACACATGGAGAGCATACACCGCCCTCTCACCCATACTTTTAGTCTCAGGGTTACCCGAAACTTTAGCCACATACTAAATCATTTCACATCTCGAAGTAGGGAAAATCATTTCACAACATAATAATCACAAGTACTTTCAAAATATAGTACTTCACATCAGTAATTCACACATATGATTAGTCACTATTAATCACATAACCTTTGAGCTCGTACGTTTCAAAGAATGGTGTTAAGCAAGAGAATAAATTCTCCTCCACCAAACAGATACATCATCAATAGCAACTAATCGAATATGCGATGAACCACAATGTAACATATAATACATTTCTAAATCACTTTAGAAATCATCGGGTTTTGGGCCTCGAAATCCTTTCTGTTTTATAAAACATTTTTATAAAACATTCCCTGTCCTTAATCGGGAATACATTTCTTTTCACTTAAGAAAAATATCATTTCACAATCATTCATTAAATTTGAAATGAACACAACATCGCTAAACACCTTATCGTCAAATCGTGAAGTGTTTCACAAGGCGTTAGCACACAGATATTTTCAACCCTAACCCAATGCTAAATGTAAAAGCATATTCTGCTCATAAACTGGTCGAGCACAATCCAAACAATCAATCAATCCAATTTGACATTAAATAGAAGGGTTTGAATAAAGATAGTATCGACTTATATTCAACATCCAAATTCTGAAACCAATAGATATCATATCGGGAGTAACAATATCGATATCTTCCAAATTCCCATCACCATATCTATATAATCACGGAATCCAATATCGAAAGTATCCAAAGATAATTTCAATTCAAATCTAATCCAATTTATTTATTTATAACTATTGGATTATTTTTTTAGTAATAACTGGTTCATTTCGATAAAAATATATTTTTATCTTTTCAAATATGGAGTTTTTCATCCCAAATCTTCACAAATCATTTATTATGATTTTAGACAAATTATTGATATTTTTAATGATTTTATCAAGGCCCGTACAGTCGATTTCCACCAATGGCCATCGAACTACACTTACAGTGACCTTTTCCGAAATTGATTTGGATATAATTCCAAATCCAACCATTAGATTTCAAATTTCTCATATTCATTAGAAAGCTTCTTTCGATACGAACCCAACGGTTCTGATTTCAGGAGAATCCGACGGTCGGATCTCCCGTAATGTCCATTCGAAGTCAATGGTCGAAATTCGCGAACTGCCGTAGCGCGGCGCGTTCTATTCAGGCCATTATATTATATATATATATATATATAATATATATATAATATATATTTCGTCGATTTCCTTTTAAAACGTATTTTATAAATCGTTTTAAATTCGTTTTCAAAACGATTTCAACTTCATATTCAAATCCAAATTGAATTTTTCCTTATAAATTCGTTTTAAATTCATTTAAATTCAATTCAAATTTCAAATTCAATTCAATTCGAATTCATTTTCTATTCAGTTCAATTCGAATTCATTTTCTATTCAGTTCAATTCGAATTCATTTACTATTCAGTTCAATTCGAATTCATTTTCTATTCAG
This sequence comes from Allium sativum, assembly GCA_030737875.1. Classification (NCBI taxonomy): domain Eukaryota; kingdom Viridiplantae; phylum Streptophyta; class Magnoliopsida; order Asparagales; family Amaryllidaceae; genus Allium; species Allium sativum. Next base: position 834,634,816 of record CM060910.1, read on the forward strand.
TTCAATTCGAATTCATTTTCTATTCAGTTCAATTCGAATTCATTTTCTATTCAGTTCAATTCGAATTCATTATCTATTCAGTTCAATTCGAATTCATTTTCTATTCAGTTCAATTCGAATTCATTTTCTATTCAGTTCATTTCGAATTCATTTTCTATTCAGTTCAATTCGAATTCATTTTCCATTCAGTTCAATTCGAATTCATTTTTTATTCAATTCAATTCGAATCCATTTTCTATTCAGTTCAATTCGAATTCATTTTCTATTCAGTTCAATTCGAATTCATTTTCTATTCAGTTCAATTCGAATTCATTTTCTATATATACGATATATTCACTTTCAATATATACGATATATTCATTTTCAATATATACGATATATTCACTTTCACTATATACGATATATTCATTTTCAATATATACGATATATTCATTTTCACTATATATAATATTTTCACTTTTCATATATATATATTTATTTATTTATTTATTTCACATCGTATACATATTTCATACACTCCTAATATATATAATTCATTTCATATCACGATCAATTTTCACACAGAATACAATCAAATAAGTCGTCAATGGTCTGTGGACGACGGGGAACAGTTTATATATGCAGTTATGAAATAAATAGCTGAACAGAAAATTTAAAGTGAGAGAATTCTCACCTTGATTGGTTCGATATCGTTTTAATAACGATTATTTTTAATAAAATCAAACAGATGTTTAATTTTATCAAAAATCTAAATGGCTTCTGTTTCAGTTCGGGTCTATTTTGAAATGTAGTGCTCGCTGTTGTGAATCCAACGCAATTGAAATCACCCGATTTCGTTTCTGTTTGAAGAAGTTACAGCAGTTTGAATATTAATCACTTTTAAAAGGATAATTAACTAATTAATTCCATTAATTAATTTTTTCCCTCACCCCTTAATCATGAAAATCAAGACGTCCATCCTAGATCCAACGCCCCAGGCGTTCTTCTCCATCGCGAATGATTTCCAGGTGGAAAAAAATGAACCCAAGCTTCATACGAGAATCCCACAACCGCACCTCCTATAGCCGACCGAACCTGCATCAGAACCTCCCACATTAAAGAGCTTCGAACCCCCTCCCATCCCCTGGCGGCGCGACGAACTCGCGGGTCCCATCGGCCCTGATTTTGGCTTCGACGGCGGCATCTTTAAGCCCTCGATTCAAACAAAATACACCACAGAAACTGATGAACTTGGTATGGATGGAGAGAGCTCGAAGAGTACTACAAAGTTGCCAAAAGGATCGAACGTTTTTATTGCGAGGATTGGGAGGATTGATCGATTCAAAATCAGAGCAGTTTGGGCGTCGGATTTACCCTAGGCGGCGGCTGAGAAAAGTGATGGCCAATTAGGGTTTTTCCTTTCTATTTATAAATATTTTTAATATTATTTTATTTTCAAAATAGAGATCTTGCATTCAAACTCCAAATAAAACTCAACGACTGTCAACCCTAGCTAAATACCCCCATTCCGAACACTATGGGATGTGTTTCGTAAGCCAATTCGACTGTTTCAGTCAGTTATTCTTCAAATTAAAATATAAAACATTCAATATTTAATTTGAACGTACATTTCAATTTGCCGGGGCCACATACTTATTCTAAAAATTCTCGGAAAATAAATCCAGCTATGTTTTGATGATACGGTCCTAACAAAACTAGTTTCGTCGAATTCTGATACCGTTTGAAAAATGGCCATTTTCCAGTCGATTAAAATCAACTAAAACTGGTCAAATGCGTTTTCTTTTGCCACGCTCACATATTGATTCGAAAAATTATGGAATTTGGAATCTAGCAATAATTTGACATCACGGACCCAACAAAAGTGGTTTCGTCGAAATCCGAGGTCGTTTGCAAAATTTCCATTTTTAAGGGCCTGAATTCCATAGCGACTATTTAGAATTTTCAACTGGCCATATCTTTTGATTCCCGCTATGAAATTTCAATTTTTCGGGTTCGTTGGAAAGATATTCTCAAATAGATTCAACCATTTTTGGTTTCACTAAAATCCAGTTTATTTTGCACCCGGTGTGTTCAATTGAAGTTTGAAATCGAATTATCGAACTACCGCGCCATTTTCAATTCTATTTATAATTATATATAATTACTTATATTCTAACGACGACGTATATAATATATACGTTATAATTATATTCAAAATATATTTCTCGTCGATATTATTTAAAATAATTCATTTTAAATATTCAAAATTCATTAAAATTGCCAAAATAAAAATTTTAAACTGGCCCAGATTTTCCTGGTTATTACAACTACCAAAAGTACACAAACTAAAAGACATAATCCCCAACATCAAAATAGCCATAAATAAAAAAGAAGCTGAACTTTACTCTTCAGCGTCCAAGCAATCTTCTAAAAGTAGTCCAAAATCAAGCTCCACTGGTGCTAGTTTCAACCTGAGAAGGGGGGGGGGGAGGAAGAAAAGAGGAGGAAACAAAGGGGGTTAGACATAAAGTTTGGCGAGTGCGATAATTTTAACAATATAATTAATAAAGTAACTAGGCTAAGGCATAAGTTGGAAAATAAGGAAATGACCATGAACCATTGAATATGGCATAGTAAATAAGGAAACAAGATGAACAACGATATCGTTAAAGCGCACCTAACCCACTATAAGATAATTACTACACTACACCAACACTATAGGATAATGGCTATACTTCACCACCACTACTCACCCTAAGGTTGATCCCGCCTACAGACTTAATAATGATATTGGTAGTTTCGTGCACCCCTAGCTGCCTTCATAGGTGCCGCCTTCCCCTATCCCCACTAGGTGTACCCACTACCCCCAAGCGATCGGCTCCCTAACTCGTAGATACCCGTGCTGGCCACACAGTGGGGTGTATCACTCCCCAAAGTGGCAACCCAATACCACAAATGATGCACGGCTTATACCTACACGATGCAACAACGTCTTACCTACCAGCCCGGGTCCACACACGCATATGAACCCGTTGGACTTGCGTTGCCACCGCTAACCCAGTTTTGCCTCTTACAGTCAAGCCCAGTATGCGTGTCCCGTCCTCAACTTTGGTCGAGCCCACAAAGATACATATGGGTTACTGGTTGAAATGGGCCCCCATTACTTGACACAAGCTATCCACCTAAGCTTGGTCCCCTCTAGTACATCCCACTTAACCCACTTCTTATTCATGTTCCAGTTACATGTTTCAATTTTGGTTAAGTGTTTCTAATAGTATTTCCAAATGCCACCTAAGGCACCAATTAGATTCCACATGCCACCCAAGGCATCCACTTAACCCCCTCATATCCCACTACATGTTTATCTGGTTAAGTGTTTCTTAATTCATTAAGACCGTAACCTCATAAAGACCTCTCATATTAGACTGGCATTTGTGGCAGCCGGATTTGCCGGGTGGGTCCGGGCAGTCTTACACCACAAAAGAGCCTAACCTCGTGTCTTTACAGTTGTTACGTATTTAATTTATGCCTAAGACCTCTCACATTAGACTGGCATTTGTGGCAGCTGGATTTGCCGGGCGGGTCCGGGTAGTCTTACACCACAAAAGAGCCTAACCACGTTTCTTAGACGATTAATTACTCCTAATTAATCATTCCCCAATTTGAATTACTTTCCCTATTCAAATTATAAATCAATTCCAAATTTAACGATGTCCATCATTGACTCAATTATGTCCATCCATTTATGGTATGTAAAATCATACCAATTTTCACCACAATTATATTTTATGCCTTTTAAGGCATTTATGCCAATTAAATCTTTTTAATATTATCCCCTTTACCCCATGTTGTACGTTTGTTCGTTTAACGTAAAATATACGTTAGACTCGAATAGCCTAACTCATGGAATAAAGAGAAAACATCAAAATATACACATAATTAAAATATAGATCTAAATATAGGTGTGAACTTGCATGTGTGAATGATGTTCTACATCTACAACTTGCATAGGCCAAAGTTACAACTTGTATAAACAAAATATGTCATGGATCCAAATCTAAAGGTGTGAACTTGTTGAGATAATGGCCACAAACTTGCATAAATCATGTATGTCATAGATCTACATCTAAAGGTGTAAACTTGCATAGGCAATAACCCTAAACTTAAATAACATGATTCATATCCCAAACTCATATGTTTATATAAACTTGCATATGTGATTTATGCATCATAACCATGTTGTAGACTTGCATCTAACATGTAAAGTATAATGTAGAATTTAGCATATAGTCACACATATCATAGCCTAACTTTTAATCAAATTTTCACATGAACTAGATGTCATAACCATGTAAGGTCACATATAATTTTACCCAACTTGTATATGATTCATGTTTGAATCAAAATCTAAACTTGCATACATATGATTTATCACATGAATCAACATAACCAAACTAGCATATGAAACATGATAATTTGATTATATATAAAGTTACTGTGACACCCCACGCCCGCTACGGTCACTCTCTAAGGGAATGCCATAACATCGGTGGAGTATTTGAGTGAATATAGAACAGAGTAATTACAGCAAGACAGACATAAGTAATACTTTGAAAATTTAAAACATCATTTCAATTGCAGCGGAAAATAAAACATGTCTGGTTACATCACAAAACCATAATAGAAGTCAAGTACAAATATCCATCCTGCTAAATAAAAATACATAATCCCAATACATGGACTGATAGCCATAAAAGAAAAGGGTAAACTGAGCTCTACATCTAGGATCCAAGCTCCAAGAGAGAAATAAAAGCAGCCTGATCAAAGCCCACTCGTGCTGGGCCCACTCTGAGAACCTGAGGGTTGGGAAAAAGATAAAAACAACGGGGTCAGACATAAGTCTGAGCGAGTCCTATAACTTTAACAATGTAATCATTAAAGTAATAAGGATATGATATAACTTGGTACGGTGTGACTGGGGATAAATGACTACACTCAGTAGCCAATCAGACTTAGAGTGAACTAAGATAACGATAAAGACGCATTTACCCACCCAAGGATAATTACTACACTGCACCACACCAGTCATTCCTACTTAAAGGTTGATCCCTCCCAAGGACTTAGAAAATTTACCCAGTAGTTTCGTGTACCCCTAGCTCACTACATAGGTGCCGTCTGCCCCTATCTCCACTAGGTGTACCCACTACTCCCAAGCGATCGGCTCCTTACCGTAGATACCCGTGCTGGCCCCACAGTGGGGTGTATCACTCCCCAAAGTGGCAACCCGATACAATCAACGGTGCACGGCTTATACCTACACGATGCAACAACGTCTTACCTACCAGCCCGGGTCCACACATGCATATGAAACCGGTTGGACTTGCGTTGCCACCGCTAACCCGTTTTGGCCTCTTATAGTCAAGCCCAATATGCGTGTCCCGTCACTCGACTAGAGTCGAGCCCACTAAGATACGTTTGGGATATTGGTTGAAATGGGCCCCCACAAGCTACCCACCTAAGCTTGTCATTTCTAGTGTATACCACTTAACCCTTTAATCATGCTTTAATTACATGTTCCACTTTGGTTAAGTATTCTAATCGTATTTTCTATTGCCACCCAAGGCAACCACTAGATTTCCACATGCCACCCAAGGCACCCACTTAACCCCTCATGTCCCTCTACATGCTAATATGGTTAAGTGTTTCTTAATTAATTAATTAAGATCATGACCTCATAAAGACCTCTCACATTAGACCATCTTTTATGACTGCTAGATATGCCGGTTGGTTCCGGGCAGACTTCTGTCATAAAAAGGGTCTAACCTCGTGTCTTTACTTTAATCACGTATTTAATTCATGACTAAGACCTCTCATATTGGGCCAATCATTTGTAGCTGCTGGATGGCCGGTCGGTTCCGGGCAGACTTCCGCTACAAAAAGGGTCCAACCTCGTGTCTTAGTTGATTAATTACACCTAATTAATCACCCCCCCATAATTAATTATCCCTAATTAATTACACATTTTTAAGAATATGGGTAGACCTAACTCAATAGGTAAATTCCCAATTCCATAGTATGGGTAGACCTAACTTAATAGGTAAATTCCCAACTCCATAATGTGGGTAGACCTAACTTAATAGGTAAATTCCCAATTATGTCCATTCATTTTATGTTATGCTTAATCATAACAACTTTACACCTTTTTATAATCATGCATATTAACCCCATCGTTTCCCACGTAATTCGTTTACATAACACGTCATTCATAGGGACAACTTTGCATATGTTATGCACGTCATAAAAAGAGACAAACTTGCATATGAGTTTGTATATAAACTTGCATAAAACTTGCATATGAACTTGCATATAAACTTGCATAAAACTTGCAAATGAACTTGCATAAAACTTGCATATGAGCTTGCATACCATGTCATATCTCAAAGGCAAACTTGCATATGTTATGCATATCATAAAAAGAGACTAACTTGCACATGAACTTGCATATATCATGTCATATCACAAAGGCAAACTTGCATATGTTATGCATATCATAAAAAGAGACTAACTTGCACATGAACTTGCATATATCATGTCATATCACAAAGGCAAACTTGCATATGTTATGCATATCATAAAAAGAGACCAATTTGCATATGATTTGCATAAGAACTTGCATAAAACTTGCATATGATTTTACATAACACATCATATCATAAAAAGAGGCAAGTTTACATATGAACTTATAACATATGACAACCACAACTTGCATAATCCACATTTACATCCATAGCCTCCTAATATCCTATCCTAATTAGTTTAGCAATTACTTGCTAAAGGCATAGGAACTCACCAAAACCAAGATTAGCAAACTTATGAAGTAGAACTAGTTGCTAAATATGAAGAAGATGATGATTAGAGGTTGACTAGCTTGCAACTTCCTTCATAAACTAGTGGAGGCTCCTCTTAGGTTTCATTTTGGCGGCATGATGGCATCATTTCTATTTTTAGTATGGATTAGGCTTGCATTAGGGTGTATTTATAGGATTAGGGTGTGTTTTAGACCATAGGATTAACCCTAGGTTAGATTAGGTCCGTCAGATTTAGGAAGTCTCTAGAACACAGCCCAGCCCTAGCCAGAAAACCAGACCTGGTGCACCCAGGCCAAGTGGCTCGACACCCCGTGTCGACAGGCAAGTCGACAGGGCAGTCGACTCCCCAGTTGACAGGCCTGTCGACAGCCCTGTCGACATGGCTAGGGCGGGAACTTTCCCGCCTGGCCCCGCTGGTTGAAATTAAAAAACTGAATTTGAATTTTTAAATCTGTTTTTAACTTTGAATTTTCTGCAAACTTCATTGGGCCATAACTGGGCCATACGGACTCCGATTTACAAAATTTCGGACTCTATTTCACGTATTTTTCCGAGACGAACGCAATGACGCAGCCCGTTTCCCCCAATTCTCACATTTGAGATTATTTATCCTGCAATTAGTGAATTTTAGCATTAACTGAAATACGGGGTGTTACATTCTCCCCTCCTTAAAGGATTTCGTCCCCGAAATCCCTAAGCTAAGGAGAATGCATATCCTACCATCCAAACAACCATCTACTCAGTCCATCAAACACGGGCATCCATTGTCCTTAAAACAATTTCTAATGATGTATGAGCATATGCAAAGAGTGTGTGTATATGTTCCCTATCTAATGTATGAACATATGCAAACCATGACAGTGCCATGCATCCATTATGTATGCGAGAGAACCCTATCGACACATACAATATCTACATGAGTGCACAATCATTCACTAAAATGCATCATCCATATGATAACACAATCATTACACATCCATAAATATAGCTTCCTACGCACAATTTTATGCAATATGCAATATGAAGTGATTGAGCCGATCTAGTGCCTAGAGTGTGTATATATGCATCCACGAGCAACCACTAGCAACCACTTGCATCCACAAGCATCCATCAAACATAACATGTCTCAAACACATGTTTCAACCATAGGTTTACCCTATCTAAAGGTCAAAGGTACAAATGAGAGGACATACTAAAGATAAGATAAGTACTAGACAAACGATAAAGGAGAAGTTAAAAGACATACCCTCAAAAAGGAACGGGTACAATGAACGGATCTTCGCTTCCGTTTCCCAAGTTGCGTTGCTCTCGTCTTCTCCCCATTGTACTTTGACTAGTAGAACCTCTCGATTCCTCAATTTCCTAGTCTCTGACCCAAGGATGCAGGTAGGAGCTCGTCGAATGGTCGCATCACGCTCTACTTCCACTTCTTTAAGCAAGCTCGGCTCTACCACCTCTGCGGTCTCATGTAAGGACTTCCTCAAATGAGATACATGGAATACATCATGTACACCACTAAGTCTGTCGGGCAACCCCACTCTATATGCCATCCGTCCAATCCTTTCCTTAATAGGAAACGGCCCTACGAACCTTGGTGCTAACTTCCCAACAGATCCAAAGCGAACCACATTTCGTAACGGAGACACTTTGACATAGACCATGTCCCCAACTTCAAACTCAAGGTCCGTCCTCCTCTTGTCCGCATAAGATTTTTGCCTATCCTGCGCTGCTTTCATCCTTCTTCGAATCAAGTCAATCTTTTCAGAAGTCTCCCTAACCATATCAGGCCCAAGCAAAATCTTATCCGTAGATTCCCACCAACATGCAGGTGATCAACAAGGCCTTCCATAAAGAGCTTCGAAAGGAGCCATACCAATACTGGAATGAAAGCTATTATTATATGCGAACTCCACCAATGGAAGATGCTCTTCCCATGTACCTCCAAAATCTAAGATACAAAGCCTCAAAAGTTCTTCTAGGACACGATTCACCCTCTCAGTCCGGCCGTCCGTCTGAGGATGATATGCGGTGCTCAGACACAATTGAGTCCCCACTGCTTCTTGCAAACTTCTCCAGAACTCGCTAGTGAAGATAGGATCTCGATCACTTACTATGCTAGAGGGTACCCCATGCAATCGAACTATCTCTCGAAGGTATACTGAAGCTAGCCATGGAGCAGTCCTCTTGCTCTTCACAGGTATGAAGTGGGCGCTTTTCGTAAGTCTGTCTACCACAACCCAAATTCCCGTATTACCCTTTCTTGATCTGGGTAACCCGTCAATAAAATCCATTGAGACGCTATCCCATTTCCATTGCGGAACTTCCAATGGGTGAAGCAACCCACCAGGTTTCTTTTGCTCCGCCTTCACTTGTTGGCACACCAAGCATTGAGCGACATACTCGGCCACATCTTTCTTCATACCGGCCCAGAAGAAAACCCTCTTCATGTCTTGGTACATCTTGTCCCCACCGGGATGAATGGTCATCCTAGAACGGTGTGCATCATCAAGAATAACCTTCCTCAAACCCTCGTCTTGCAGTACACAAAGTCTACCGTCTCTACGCAAGCACCCCCTATCGTCCAGGGTGTACCTACTCAAATGGCTGGACGACTCCCCCCTTATGAGCTTCTCCACCAACTCAACCAACTGTGGGTCGTCCCTCTGTGCTTCTTCAATCCGCCCCAGAAGAGTAGGTCTAACCTCCAAGGATGCTAGCAAACCGGGTACATAATCAATGAAAGGTCTGAAATCAAACATCGAGATAAATTCCAAGCTTCGTTGTTCCACAAACAATGGACTCAAGGACAACCTCTTTCTGCTCAAGGCGTCCGCCACCACGTTACCCTTGCCAGGGGTATACGCTATCTCGAAATCATAGGATGCTAAGAACTCCATCCACCTTTGCCATCTCAAATTCAAATCCTTCTGAGAAAACAAGTACTTCAATGATTTGTGGTCAGTGAACAATTCGAATCTCTCACCAAGAAGATAATGGCGCCAAATCTTAAGCGCAAAAACAATAGCGGCCAACTCTAAATCATGGGTAGGGTAATTTTTCTCATGCACTCTCAACTGCCTTCCACCATAGGCTATTACCCTTCCCTCTTGCATTAAGACTGCGCCTAGTCCTGTCCCACAAGCATCGGTATAGACAACAAATGGCTTGTTCCCATCTGGCAACACTAAAACTGGAGCAGTGGTTAAAGCTTTCTTTAACCGTCGGAACGCATCAACACAATCTACGTCCCATGTGAAAACAAGATTCTTCTTCGTTAAGCGGGTTAACGGGGCTGATATCTTCGCGAAGTCTTTGATAAACTTCCTATAATACCCCGCCAACCCCAAGAAACTTCTTACTTCGGTAGCATTCTTCGGAACCTTCCAATCCTGAATTGATACTACCTTCGCGGGATCCACAGCTATCCCTTCCTTGGAGACCACGTGTCCCAAGAACCGCACCTCCTTCCTCCAGAAGTGACATTTAGAGAATTTAGCCTTAAGGCTATGTTCTCGAAGAGTCTTCAATACCTCCCCAAGATGTAGGGCATGCTCTTCTTCACTCTTAGAAAATACTAAGATATCATCCACAAAGACCACCACGAATTTATTAAGGAACTCCCTAAACACCTTACTCATCAAATCAACAAAGTATGCAGGGGCGTTCGTCAACCCAAATGGCATCACCAGCCACTCATAGAAACCATCCGGAGTCCTAAAGGCAGTCTTGTCTATGCTATCCTCAGCCACCCTCAACTGATGAAACCCCGTGGCTAAGTCCAACTGAGAAAATACTGAAGCGCCAACCAACTGATCGAAAAGATCATCAATCCTCGGCAATGGGTGTCTATTCTTCTTTGTGAGCTTGTTGAGTTCTCTATAGTCTACACAAAGTCTGAGGGACCCATCCGCCTTCGTAGCAAAAACTATTGGAGCACCCCACTCCGATATACTTCGTCTTATGAACCCCTTCTCAAGCAACTCCCCTACTTGCTTATGGAGTTCCCTCCTCTCACGAGGAGCCATGTGGCGCACTGGTAAAGATACAGGTTTAGCATTATCCACCAGATATATTCGGAAGTCAATCTCCCGCTTCGGAGGTAAGCCCTTCACCTCCTCAAACACATCCGAGTATTCCCGGACCACTCTAACAGATTGCAAACTCTCGACCGAAGCGTCAAGCGATTCAAGATAACTTAGCATAACATAATCCATGGGATTACAAGAGATCTCGAGAGTGTTACCCAAGAGGGTCATGAGCCTAACAACTCTCCTTTCGCAATCAAGAACAACACCATTACTGGATAACCAGTCCATGCCCAGAATTAACCCATAGCCCGTGAAGCCCAAAACAAAAGCATCACATCTAAACTCAATGCTAAGTATAGAAATCTTCAAACCCAAAACATATCATGGACAAATAAGTGGAGCCCCCAATTGGGTTTGAAACAACCAAGGGATCATCTACCAGACTGGTGTCTAAGTGCAGTGACTCAACTAATAATGATGAGATAAACGAATGCGATGCGCCTGAATCAAACAATGTATGGATAGGATGATCAAATAGAAAAACCAGACTTTCAACGGAAATAGTTCTACCTCTTTCCTGAATCGGTGGAACCGCGAGAGCCTGTATTTGCCCCCTAGCTTGACCCGGTGCCATAAGAGCTTGCACCTGTCCTCCTGAGGTAGATCCCGTCCTTTGCCCCTTCTTAGGGCAATCCTTCACTAAATGCCCTGCTTCGCCACAGTGAAAGCAACCAGTCTTCTTCTTCTTTCTACAATCTTTGCTTATGTGGCCCGGTATCCCACAATTGAAGCACTTCTTCTTCCCCTTGCCACCGTTGCCTTTCCCACCTTTGTTTTGCTGTTGTTGCTGAGGTCTCTTTTGATCTCCCTTTTTCTCGAGTGCCTTATTAGCATTGGGACCCTTCTGTTCTTCATGCATGAGTGCCATGTCAACTAGCTTCTCAAAGGTGGCCCCCATAGGGATATGAGTCATAGCCAACCCATGCATCGGTTCATTCAAGCCTTTCACGAACCTCAAAGCCTTTTTCTCCGGTGTATTCACCATGTCTAGGCCAAACCTTGCCAATTGATTAAACTTGTTGACATATTCCTTCATTGAGAGATTTCCTTGCTTTAGAGTCAAGAATCTTTCCATATACAAGTTTTCCTCCGCCCTTGAGAGAAACTTTGCCACAAATCTTTGCCTAAAATCCGCCCAAAAGTCAACGGGGCGTTCTCCATTAGTGACCTCCCACCAGAATGAGGCCTCTCCCTTCATTAACCAAGCAACTAACTTGACTTTCTTTCCTTCTTCCATCTCAAAGATATCTATCAACTCTTCCACCTCCTTAAGCCAATCTCTAGCCTCCACAAAAGTTTCAGATCCTTGAAAAGGTTTTCCTCCCATATCTTTGAATTCCTTACAAGTCTTAGCAAAAGTATCCGTGCGAGGAGGAGGGGGAGGAGGAAGATCGGGTGCTACGGTTGGTGGAGGAACATTTGCTGGACCCGTAGTGGTGGCCCTAGCCTCCATCAATCTCCTATACCATACTGGTATCGTCACACCCTCCGGAAAGTTAAGATCCTCAGCCATGCTGAAACGAAAAAGGAAAGATTCAAAACGGAGAATTCGAAGGATAAAGATATGGCTATTGGGGATTATGCTTTTCTTTCAAAAACTTTTCTCTTTAAAGACATGTTTTTGAAAATATCTTTTCCAAAAATGTTTTTAGAAAAATAGTTTTCTAAAAATTTTATCTGTTCCGGTAACCTTTGCTCTGATACCACGTGTGACACCCCACGCCCGCTACGGTCACTCTCTAAGGGAATGCCATAACATCGGTGGAGTATTTGAGTGAATATAGAACAGAGTAATTACAGCAAGACAGACATAAGTAATACTTTGAAAATTTAAAACATCATTTCAATTGCAGCGGAAAATAAAACATGTCTGGTTACATCACAAAACCATAATAGAAGTCAAGTACAAATATCCATCCTGCTAAATAAAAATACATAATCCCAATACATGGACTGATAGCCATAAAAGAAAAGGGTAAACTGAGCTCTACATCTAGGATCCAAGCTCCAAGAGAGAAATAAAAGCAGCCTGATCAAAGCCCACTCGTGCTGGGCCCACTCTGAGAACCTGAGGGTTGGGAAAAAGATAAAAACAACGGGGTCAGACATAAGTCTGAGCGAGTCCTATAACTTTAACAATGTAATCATTAAAGTAATAAGGATATGATATAACTTGGTACGGTGTGACTGGGGATAAATGACTACACTCAGTAGCCAATCAGACTTAGAGTGAACTAAGATAACGATAAAGACGCATTTACCCACCCAAGGATAATTACTACACTGCACCACACCAGTCATTCCTACTTAAAGGTTGATCCCTCCCAAGGACTTAGAAAATTTACCCAGTAGTTTCGTGTACCCCTAGCTCACTACATAGGTGCCGTCTGCCCCTATCTCCACTAGGTGTACCCACTACTCCCAAGCGATCGGCTCCTTACCGTAGATACCCGTGCTGGCCCCACAGTGGGGTGTATCACTCCCCAAAGTGGCAACCCGATACAATCAACGGTGCACGGCTTATACCTACACGACGCAACAACGTCTTACCTACCAGCCCGGGTCCACACATGCATATGAAACCCGTTGGACTTGCATTGCCACCGCTAACCCGTTTTGGCCTCTTATAGTCAAGCCCAATATGCGTGTCCCGTCACTCGACTAGAGTCGAGCCCACTAAGATACGTTTGGGATATTGGTTGAAATGGGCCCCCACAAGCTACCCACCTAAGCTTGTCATTTCTAGTGTATACCACTTAACCCTTTAATCATGCTTTAATTACATGTTCCACTTTGGTTAAGTATTCTAATCGTATTTTCTATTGCCACCCAAGGCAACCACTAGATTTCCACATGCCACCCAAGGCACCCACTTAACCCCTCATGTCCCTCTACATGCTAATATGGTTAAGTGTTTCTTAATTAATTAATTAAGATCATGACCTCATAAAGACCTCTCACATTAGACCATCTTTTATGACTGCTGGATATGCCGGTTGGTTCCGGGCAGACTTCTGTCATAAAAAGGGTCTAACCTCGTGTCTTTACTTTAATCACGTATTTAATTCATGACTAAGACCTCTCACATTAGGCCAATCATTTGTAGCTGCTGGATGGCCGGTCGGTTCCGGGCAGACTTCCGCTACAAAAAGGGTCCAACCTCGTGTCTTAGTTGATTAATTACACCTAATTAATCACCCCCCCCCCCCATAATTAATTATCCCTAATTAATTACACATTTTTAAGGATATGTGTAACACCCCACGTCCATTAATGTCACTCACAAAGGGAATGCATTAACTTCCATGGAGGTTTTAAGTGAATATAGAACAGTAAAATTACAACAAGACAGATATAAAATAGTACTTGGAAATTCAAAAACTTTATTTCATTGTAGCAGAAGTCAAAACATGTTTGATTACATCATAACAGCACATTCAATGTCAAGTACAATATCTATCTTGATAAAACAAGTACATAATCCCATTACATGAATAGCCATTAAAAAGAAAGATAACAAGCTGGACTTTACTTCAGCAGTCCAAGCTTTCCAGAAGATAAGCGATCCAACTAGACTCCACTAGAACTTGGCCCAACCTGCGGACCTGAAGGGAGAAAAAGGATGGAAAAGAGGGGTCAGACATAAAGTCTGGTGAATATGATAATTCTACAATACTATTACCAAAATAACTGGACTAAGGCATAAGCTGGAAAACAAGAAAATGTCTATGATGAGCAGATTAAGGACATAGACAATCGCTAAAGGCAACGTTATAGGCGCTCCTAAATACTAAAGGATAAACACTATACTGCACCACACCAGTCACCCTAAATATTCATCCCACTTAGCTTCACTTAGAAACTTTCCCAATGGCTTTACGTACCCCTAGTTGACTACATAGGTGCCGCCTGCCCCTATCTCCACTAGGTGTACCCTACTTCCCATTATTCGATCGGCTCCCTAACTCGTAGATACCCGTGCTGGCCCCACAGTGGGGTGTATCACTCCCCTAAAGTGGCAACCTGATACAACGGACATGCACGGCTTATACCTACACGATGCAACAACGTCTTACCTACCAGCCCGGGTCCACACACGCATATGAAACCCGTTGGACTTGCGTTGCCACCGCTCCCTGTTTTGGCCTCTTATAGTCAAACCCAGTATGCGTGTCCCGTCCTCGACTTGGGTCGAGCCCACAAAGATACGTTTTGGGATACTGGTTGAAATGGGCCCCCACTATTTACCACAAGCATTCCACCTAAGCTTGTCCCCATTAGTCCATCCCACTTAACCCACTTAGTCATGTTCATTTACATGTGTGTTTGGTTAAGTCTAATCGTATTTCAAATGCCTCTAAAGGCAACCACCAGATTCCTCATGCCACCCAAGGCACCTACTTAACCCCCATGTCCCACCTTACATGATTATCTGGTTAAGTATTTCTTAGTTCATTAAGGCCATAACCTCATAAAGACCTCTCACATTAGACTGGCATTTATGGCAGCTGGATTTGCCGGGCGGGTCCGGGCAGTCTTACACCATAAAAGAGTCTAACCTCGTGTCTTTACAACTGTTATGCTTTAGTTTGGGCCTAGGACCTCTCACATTGGGCCGACATTTGTGACTACTGGATTTGCCGGGCGGGTCCGGGCAGGTTTACATCACAAACGGGTCCAACCTCGTGTCCTAAGCATTGATTATTAATAATAATCCACTTTCCCCCAATTTTAATAATTCCCTACTTGAATTATTAATTACTTCCAATTTTTAACAATGTCCATAATTGACTCAATTATGGACATTCATTCATGGTATGCAACATCTTACAAAATTGCACCCAATTTATTAATTCCTAATATTACCCCTACCCCACGTTTGAACATTTATTCGCAAAATATATGTTAGACTCGAATAGCCTAACTCATAGCATAAAAGAGATTATCATAATAACAACATGTATATGTGACCAAATGAATCATAATAAGGGGTGAAACTTGCATATGTCCAACTTGCATAGATTATACATGTCATGGACCTAAAGGTGTCAACTTGTTCAAAATTCACCTAATATGATCTCAATCAATTTTCATAAACTTACATATGAACATGTGTGAATCAACATCATCTAATTTTTTTAACAACATGGTTTTATATGGGTACACCTAACTCAATAGGCAAATTCCCATAATCAAGTTTTATTTGATTATAGTTTCAAGTTTATGGGTACACCTAACCTAATAGGCAAATTCCCATAAACAAGATCCATTTAAATTAAGAAAAAAAAACATAACTTTAAGCATGATCCAACAACATGATTTTTCAACATAATATAGCATGATTTATAGCATGACATAGTATGATAGTATAACATAGCTTGACATGATTCTCAACATAGCACGACATAGCATAAGAGAATTTACAACATAGCATGACATAGCATATATAATTTACATTATACGACAACATAATAACATAATAAGAGATCCACAATATATAGAATTTACAATTACAAATCACATCACTTTCTTGTGATCCATTCATAACTGAGTCAAATTAGTTTGTAATAGTCTTGTGAGAATCATCATACTCACCAACAAAAGAAAAGAATTAGAGAAAGAGAGATCTTTTGATTTGATTTGTGTAGATTTAGTTGTAGATGATTAGGCTTCCTCTTCTTAGTTTGTGACGGCTATGCTGAACTCCATGGCAGCAGCATGATGGTAGCTTCTCTAATTTTACAAGTGATTTAGGTCTAGGGTCTACCCACTTATTTATAGATTTTAGAATTCATTTAGGCCATTAGATTTAACCTAGAAATAACCGCAGCCGTTCAGACAAGATGGGGTTTATCTTGTTGACTCAGCAATGAGTCAGAAGTGACTCAGCAAACACTCAGCATATTAATAAACTTCTATTCATGTCATAAATATATATATTTTCTACAATGTACATATTAGATACATCCCCCTTTACTTATTATTGTTTTTATATACATATTAGATACATCCCCTCTCTTACACACTTATTAATATTTTTATATTCATATTAGATACATCCCCTCTCTTACATACTTATTAATATTTTTATATTCATAATAGATACATCCCCTCTCTTACATACTTATTAATATTTTTATATTCATAATAGATACATCCCCTCTCTTACATACTTATTAATATTTTTATATTCATATTAGATACATCCCCTCTCTTACATACTTATTAATATTTTAGCAACTTTAGTGCTAATAGAAAATTCGGGGTGTTACATTCTCCCATCCTTTTAGGATTTCGTCCCCGAAATCTTCAAGTCTGGAAGAATGTATATCCTACCATCCAAACGTCCATCTACTCATCCATCATACACAGGCATCCATTGTCCTTACAGACTTCTAATGCTTTCATGTTTAAATGCACAGTGTGTGTATATGTCCGTATCTAATGCAAAATCAGGCGGTCCACTGATTCAGTTGACCTCCTTAATGCAACTATGATCGTGCCATGCATCCATTATGTATGCAAAAGATTCTTAATGCTACATAATACTTCTATATGCGTGCACAACCATCATCTGAATGCAGCATCCACATGATAATACAACCATCGTTCATCCATTTTACTAAATACATCCATATATATATATGCAATATGCAATATGTAGTGACTGAGCCGATCTAGTGCCTAAAGTGTGTGTATATATGCATCCACGAGCAACCACTAGCAAACACTTGCATCCATTTTGCATCCATCATACATAACATGTCTCAAACACATGTTTCAACCATAGGATTATCCTAACTAAAGGTCAAAGATACTAATGAGAGGACATACTAAAGATAAGATAAGATAAGCTAAGCGATAAAGGAGAAATTAAAAGACATACCCTCAAAAAGAAAAGGGTACAACGAACGCATCTTCTCTTCTGTCTCTCAAGTTGTGTTGCTCTCATCATCTCCCCATTGCACTTTAACCAGTCTGACCTCTCGATTCCTCAACTTTTTGATCTCCGACCCAAGAATGCATGTAGGAGCTCGTCTAATTGTTGCATCACGCTCTATTTCCACCTTTTTAAGCAAGCTCGGCTCTACCACCTCCGCGGTCTTGTGCAAACACTTCCTCAAATGTGATACATGGAATACGTCGTGTACTCCACTAAGTTTCTCAGGCAACTCCACCCTATATGCCATCTTCCCAATCCTGTTTTTTACAGGAAACGGCCCTACAAACCTTGGTGCTAATTTCCCCACGGACCCAAAGCGAACAGCATTCTGTAACGGAGATACTTTGATAAAAACCATGTCCCCAATGTCAAACTCAAGATCTGTCCTCCTCTTATCAGCATACGATTTTTGCCTATCTTGTGCTGCTTTCATCCTCCTTCGAATCAACTCAATCTTCTCCGAGGTTTCCCTAACCATATCGGGCCCAAGAAGGATTTTATCGGTAGATTCCCACCAACATGTAGGCGAACGACAAGGCCTTCCATAAAGAGCTTCGAAAGGTGCCATGCCAATACTAGACTGAAAGCTATTATTATATGTGAATTCTACTAACGGAAGGTGCTCTTCCCATTTCCATAGTGGAACTTCTAATGGGTGAAGCAACCCACCGGGTTTCTTTTGTTTTGCTTTAACTCGTTGGCACACCAAGCATCTAGCGACGTACTCGGCCACATCCTTTTTCATACCGGCCCAAAAGAAAACCCGCTTCATATCTTTGTACATCTTATCCCCGCCGGGATGAATGGTCATTTTTGAGCGATGAGCATCATCAAGAATGGCCTTCCTTAAGTCTTCGTCTTGTGGTACACACAGTCTATTATCCCTTCGTAACCAACCCTTATCGTCTAGGGTATACCTACGAAGATGGCTTGACGACTCCCCCCCTTTGAGCTTTTCTACTATCTCAACCAACTGTGGGTCGTCTCGCTGTGCCTCACCAACCCGTCCTAGAAGTGTAGGTCTAACCTCCAAGGATGCTAACAGACCGGGTGCTAAGTCAACAGAGGGTCTAAAGTCAAACATAGAGATGAATTCTAAGCTTTGTCGTTCAACAAACAACGGACTCAAGGACAACCTTTTCCTACTTAAGGCGTCTGCCACCACGTTACCCTTGCCCGGGGTATATGCTATTTCAAAATCGTAGGAGGCTAAGAATTCCATCCACCGTTGCTGCCTTAAATTCAAATCCTTCTGAGAGAATAAGTATTTTAATGATTTGTGGTCAGTGAACAGTTCGAATTTCTCACCAAGAAGATAGTGACGCCAAGACTTAAGCGCGAAAACAATTGCGGCTAGCTCTAAGTCATGCGTGGGGTAATTCTTTTCATGAACCCTCAACTGCCTTCCACCATAGGCTATTACTCTTCCCTCTTGCATGAGGATCGCGCCAAGTCCCGTCCCACAAGCATCAGTATAGATGGTAAACGGTTTATTCCCGTCTGGCAGCACTAAGACTGGGGCTGAAGTTAAGGCTCTCTTTAAACGTTGGAACGCATCATCGCAATCTTTGTCCCACGTAAAAACCAGGTTCTTCTTCGTTAACCGTGTTAATGGAGCTGATATTTTTGTGAAGTCTTTGATAAACTTCCTATAATAGCCAGCCAACCCCAAGAAACTTCTTACTTCGGTTGCATTTTTAGGGACCTTCCAATCTTGGATGGCCACCACCTTTGCGGGATCCACTGCTATCCCTTCTTTGGAAACCACGTGCCCTAAGAACCGTACTTCCTTCTTCCAGAAGTGACACTTAGAAAATTTTTCCTTAAGGTTATGCGCTCGAAGGGTTTCCAACACTTCCCTAAGATGTAGGGAGTGCTCTTCTTTATTCTTAGAAAAGACTAAGATGTCATCCACAAAGACTACCACGAATTTGTTAAGGTATTCCCTAAACACCCTACTCATCAAATCAACAAAATATGCAGGGGCGTTTGTCAAACCAAAGGGCATCACTAGCCATTCATAGAATCCGTCAGGAGTCCTAAAAGCAGTCTTATCTATACTATCCTCAGCCACTCTCAGTTGATGAAAGCCAGTGGCTAAGTCCAACTGCGAAAACACTGAGGCGCCAACTAACTGATCAAAGAGATCGTCAATCCTCGGCAGTGGGTGTCGGTTCTTTTTAGTAAGCTTGTTTAGTTCTCTATAGTCCATACAAAGTCTAAGAGACCCATCCGCCTTTGTGGCAAAAACTACTGGAGCACCCCACTCCGATATACTACGTCTTATGAACCCCTTCTCAAGCAACTCCTTTACTTGCTTATTGAGTTCCCTCCTTTCACGAGGAGCCATGTGGCACACTGGCAAAGATACGGGTTTAGCATTATCCACAAGATAAATTCGAAAGTCTATCTCCCGCTTTGGAGGTAAGCCCTTCACCTCCTCAAACACATCCGGATATTCCCGGACCACTTCTACCGATCGCAGGTTCTCTACAGACGCGTCAAGCGATTCAAGATAACTTAGCATAACGGAATTTATGGGATTACAAAAGATGTCGAGAGCATTACCAAGGCGAGTCACAAGCCTAACTACTCTCCTTTCACAATCAAGAACGGCCCTATTTCTAGACAACCAATCCATTCCTAAAATTAGCCCATAGCCCGTGAAGCCCAATACATAAGCATCACATCTAAATTCAACGCTAAGTATAGAAATTTTCAAATCCAAACATATCATGGTCAAATGAGCCGAACCCCCAATTGGATTTGAAACGACCAAGGGATCCTCTACTAAACTGGTGTTCAAGTGCAGTGATTCAACTAATGATGCAGAGATAAACGAATGAGATGCGCCAGAATCGAATAAGGTACGGACAGGATGATCAAACAGAAAAACTAAGCTTTCAACAGAAATTGTTCTACCTCTTTCTTGCAGCGGTGGGGCCGCAATAGCCTGAACTTGCCCCCTTGCCTGCCCTGGTGCCATAAGAGCCTGCACCTGTCCTCCCGAGGTAGACCCTGCCCTCTGCCCCTTCTTTGGACAGTCCTTCACTAAATGTCCCGCATCTCCACAATGAAAACAACCAGTCTTCTTTTTCTTTCTACAATCTTTGCTGAGATGGCCAGGCGTCCCATAATTGAAGCATTTCTTCTTCCCTTTGCCATTATTGTTTTTATCACCCTTCTTATTTTGCTGTTGGGGTTTCTTCTGATCCCCTTTCTTTTCAACTGCCTTATCCTCATGCATAAGTGCCATTTCTACTAGCTTTTCAAAGGTGGCTCCCATAGGGATGTGGGTCATAGCCAACCCTTGCAACGGTTCATTCAAGCCTCTAACGAACCTCAAAGCTTTCTTCTCTGGCGTGTTCACCAACTCCAAGCCAAACCTTGCTAACTGATTAAATTTATTGACATATTCCTTTACTGATGAGCTCCCTTGCTTTAGTGCCAGGAATTTTTCCATATTTAAGTTCTCCTCTGCCCTTGAAAGAAACTTTGCCTCAAACCTTCGTCTGAAATCCGCCCATGAATCAACTGGACGTTCCCCGTTAGTGACCTCCCACCAAAACGAGGTCTCTCCCTTCATTAACCAAGCAGCTAAACGGACTTTCCTCCCATCTTCCACTTCAAAGATATCCAACAATTCCTCAGTCTCCTTAAGCCAATCTCTGGCCTCCACAAACGTCTCAGTCCCTTGAAAAGTTTTTCCTCCCATAGCCTTGAATTCCTTGCAAGTCTTTGCAAAAGTGTCAACACGAGGAGGAGGAGGAGGAGGAGGAGGAATGGGTGCAACTAGGGGTGGAGGAGTATCCGCTGGGCCTGCAGTGGTGGCCCTAGCCTCCAAGTATCTCCTAAACCACCCTGGAATCGTCACACCTTCTGGGAGATTAAGATCTTCAGCCATGCTGAAACGAAAAAGGAAAGATTCAAAATGGAGAATTTCAAAGATAAAGATAAGGATGTGGCTATTTGGGATTATGTTTTTCATAAAAACTCTCTTTAAATAACATGTTTTTTTTTTTTTTTGAAAGCACTTCTTCCAAAAATACTTTAGAGAAAAAAAAATATTTTTCTAAAATTTTTTTTATCTGTTCTGGTAACCTTATGCTCTGATACCACGTGTAACACCCCACGTCCATTAATGTCACTCACAAAGGGAATGCATTAACTTCCATGGAGGTTTTAAGTGAATATAGAACAGTAAAATTACAACAAGACAGATATAAAATAGTACTTGGAAATTCAAAAACTTTATTTCATTGTAGTAGAAGTCAAAACATGTTTGATTACATCATAACACCACATTCAATGTCAAGTACAATATCTATCTTGATAAAACAAGTACATAATCCCATTACATGAATAGCCATTAAAAAGAAAGATAACAAGCTGGACTTTACTTCAGCAGTCCAAGCTTTCCAGAAGATAAGCGATCCAACTAGACTCCACTAGAACTTGGCCCAACCTGCGGACCTGAAGGGAGAAAAAGGATGGAAAAGAGGGGGTCAGACATAAAGTCTGGTGAATATGATAATTCTACAATACTATTACCAAAATAACTGGACTAAGGCATAAGCTGGAAAACAAGAAAATGTCTTTGATGAGCAGATTAAGGACATAGACAATCGCTAAAGGCAACGTTATAGGCGCTCCTAAATACTAAAGGATAAACACTATACTGCACCACACCAGTCACCCTAAAGATTCATCCCACTTAGCTTCACTTAGAAACTTTCCTAATGGCTTTACGTACCCCTAGCTGACTACATAGGTGCCGCCTGCCCCTATCTCCACTAGGTGTACCCTACTTCCCATTATTCGATCGGCTCCCTAACTCGTAGATACCCGTGCTGGCCCCACAGTGGGGTGTATCACTCCCCTAAAGTGGCAACCTGATACAACGGACATGCACGGCTTATACCTACACGATGCAACAACGTCTTACCTACCAGCCCGGGTCCACACACGCATATGAAACCCGTTGGACTTGCATTGCCACCGCTCCCTGTTTGGCCTCTTATAGTCAAACCCAGTATGCGTGTCCCGTCCTCGACTTGGGTCGAGCCCACAAAGATACGTTTTGGGATACTGGTTGAAATGGGCCCCCACTATTTACCACAAGCATTCCACCTAAGCTTGTCCCCATTAGTCCATCCCACTTAACCCACTTAGTCATGTTCATTTACATGTGTGTTTGGTTAAGTCTAATCGTATTTCAAATGCCTCTAAAGGCAACCACCAAATTCCTCATGCCACCCAAGGCACCTACTTAACCCCCATGTCCCACCTTACATGATTATCTGGTTAAGTATTTCTTAGTTCATTAAGGCCATAACCTCATAAAAACCTCTCATATTAGACTGGCATTTATGGCACCTGGATTTGCCGGGCGGGTCCAGGCAGTCTTACACCATAAAAGAGTCTAACCTCGTGTCTTTACAACTGTTATGCTTTAGTTTGGGCCTAGGACCTCTCACATTGGGCCGACATTTGTGACTACTGGATTTGCCGGGCGGGTCCGGGCAGGTTTACATCACAAACGGGTCCAACCTCGTGTCCTAAGCATTGATTATTAATAATAATCCACTTTCCCCCAATTTTAATAATTCCCTACTTGAATTATTAATTACTTCCAATTTTTAACAATGTCCATAATTGACTCAATTATGGACATTCATTCATGGTATGCAACATCTTACAAAATTGCACCCAATTTATTAATTCCTAATATTACCCCTACCCCACGTTTGAACGTTTATTCGCAAAATATATGTTAGACTCGAATAGCCTAACTCATAGCATAAAAGAGATTATCATAATAACAACATGTATATGTGACCAAATGAATCATAATAAGGGGTGAAACTTGCATATGTTCAACTTGCATAGATTATACATGTCATGGACCTAAAGGTGTCAACTTGTTCAAAATTCACCTAATATGATCTCAATCAATTTTCATAAACTTACATATGAACATGTATGAATCAACATCATCTAATTTTTTTAACAACATGGTTTTATATGGGTACACCTAACTCAATAGGCAAATTCCCATAATCAAGTTTTATTTGATTATAG
Organism: Allium sativum; assembly: GCA_030737875.1. NCBI lineage: Eukaryota > Viridiplantae > Streptophyta > Magnoliopsida > Asparagales > Amaryllidaceae > Allium > Allium sativum. The sequence goes on from CM060910.1 coordinate 834,658,776, forward strand.
TTTCAAGTTTATGGGTACAACTAACCTAATAGGCAAATTCCCATAAACAAGATCCATTTAAATTAAGAAAAAAAAACATAACTTTAAGCATGATCCAACAACATGATTTTTCAACATAATATAGCATGATTTATAGCATGACATAGTATGATAGTATAACATAGCTTGACATGATTCTCAACATAGCACGACATAGCATAAGAGAATTTACAACATAGCATGACATAGCATATATAATTTACATCATACGACAACATAATAACATAATAAGAGATCCACAATATATAGAATTTACAATTACAAATCACATCACTTTCTTGTGATCCATTCATAACTGAGTCAAATTAGTTTGTAATAGTCTTGTGAGAATCATCATACTCACCAACAAAAGAAAAGAATTAGAGAAAGAGAGATCTTTTGATTTGATTTGTGTAGATTTAGTTGTAGATGATTAGGCTTCCTCTTCTTAGTTTGTGACGGCTATGCTGAACTCCATGGCAGCAGCATGACGGTAGCTTCTCTAATTTTACAAGTGATTTAGGTCTAGGGTCTACCCACTTATTTATAGATTTTAGAATTCATTTAGGCCATTAGATTTAACCTAGAAATAACCGCAGCAGTTCAGACAAGATGGGGTTTATCTTGTTGACTCAGCAATGAGTCAGAAGTGACTCAGCAAACACTCAGCATATTAATAAATTCTATTCATGTCATAAATATATATATTTTCTACAATGTACATATTAGATACATCCCCCTTTACTTATTATTGTTTTTATATACATATTAGATACATCCCCTCTCTTACACACTTATTAATATTTTTATATTCATATTAGATACATCCCCTCTCTTACATACTTATTAATATTTTTATATTCATAATAGATACATCCCCTCTCTTACATACTTATTAATATTTTTATATTCATAATAGATACATCCCCTCTCTTACATACTTATTAATATTTTTATATTCATATTAGATACATCCCCTCTCTTACATACTTATTAATATTTTAGCAACTTTATTGTTAATAGAAAATTCGGGGTGTTACAATATGGGTAGACCTAACTCAATAGGTAAATTCACAATTCCATAGTATGGGTAGACCTAACTTAATAGGTAAATTCCCAACTCCATTATGTGGGTAGACCTAACTTAATAGGTAAATTCCCAATTATGTCCATTCATTTTATGTTATGCTTAATCATAACAACTTTACACCTTTTTATAATCATGCATATTAACCCCATCGTTTCCCACGTAATTCGTTTACATAACACGTCATTCATAGGGACAACTTTGCATACGTTATGCACGTCATAAAAAGAGACAGACTTGCATATGAGTTTGTATATAAACTTGCATAAAACTTGCATATGAACTTGCATATAAACTTGCATAAAACTTGCAAATGAACTTGCATAAAACTTGCATATGAGCTTGCATACCATGTCATATCTCAAAGGCAAACTTGCATATGTTATGCATATCATAAAAAGAGACTAACTTGCAAATGAACTTGCATATATCATGTCATATCACAAAGGCAAACTTGCATATGTTATGCATATCATAAAAAGAGACTAACTTGCACATGAACTTGCATATATCATGTCATATCACAAAGGCAAACTTGCATATGTTATGCATATCATAAAAAGAGACCAACTTGCATATGATTTGCATAAGAACTTGCATAAAACTTGCATATGATCTTACATAACACATCATATCATAAAAAGAGGCAAGTTTACATATGAACTTATAACATATGACAACCACAACTTGCATAATCCACATTTACATCCATAGCCTCCTAATATCCTATCCTAATTAGTTTAGCAATTACTTGCTAAAGGCATAGGAACTCACCAAAACCAAGATTAGCAAACTTATGAAGTAGAACTAGTTGCTAAATATGAAGAAGATGATGATTAGAGGTTGATTAGCTTGCAACTTCCTTCATAAACTAGTGGAGGCTCCTCTTAGGTTTGATTTTGGCGGCATGATGGCATCATTTCTATTTTTAGTATGGATTAGGCTTGCATTAGGGTGTATTTATAGGATTAGGGTGTGTTTTAGACCATAGGATTAACCCTAGGTTAGATTAGGTCCGTCAGATTTAGGAAGTCTATAGAACACAGCCCAGCCCTAGCCAGAAAACCAGACCTGGTGCACCCAGGCCAAGTGGCTCGACACCCCGTGTCGACAGGCAAGTCGACAGGGCAGTCGACTCCCCAGTCGACAGGCCTGTCGACAGCCCTGTCGACATGGCTAGGGCGGGAACTTTCCCGCCTGGCCCCGCTGGTTGAAATTAAAATTCTGAATTTGAATTTTTAAATCTGTTTTTAACTTTGAATTTTCTGCAAACTTCATTGGGCCATAACTGGGCCATACAGACTCCGATTTACAAAATTTCGGACTCTATTTCGCGTATTTTTCCGAGACGAACGCAATGACGCAGCCCGTTTCCCCCAATTCTCACATTTGAGATTATTTATCCTGCAATTAGTGAATTTTAGCATTAACTGAAATACGGGGTGTTACAGTTACAACATAGATGATAGCAACATAACTTTACATCATAAATGATAGCATCACAACATAACGTCATATAGATTTCAACACAATCCTACAACATAATTACAACATGCGATCAATAATTCACATCACATCCATACAATCCGCATTATAAATTAATCCAATTAAATTACTAATTATTTTATTAAAACTATCGAACTCACAACTCAAAAGCAGTCTTGAGTTCTGAATTCTGATTTGTGAAGTTGTATTAGATCTCCTTTGAAGAAGATTCGTTGTTAGGGTTGAGTAGAACTGATTTGATTTGCTGTTCTTCATCTCTAATTTGGTGGCGGCTGCTCTAGGGTTCAAGATGACAGCATGACGGCCATAGTTTCAATTTTAATTCTGATTTATGGTTTGAGTCTATGGGTCTTTGTATAGAGTTTTGAATTAATTTAGGCCATCGGATGATCTTAGGGCTAATCAAAACCATTCAGTCGGGATAGGGTGACACCTCAGCCCTAATGACTCAGCAAGGAGCCAGAAAGGACTCAGCAACATGGGTCAGCCTAAAACAGATAGCTGTGCAGGCCTGATGCCTCGGCCTGGGCGCACTTGGCAGGTGCGCCAGTGCAAATTTGTACTGGCGCACTTCCCAAGTGCGCCAGTGCAATTTTTTTCTCTTTTGCCACCAAACTTCGTTCGTCCATAACTATTTCATCTGGTACCCGTTTCCTGCAAACTCGGACTCTGTTTCAACCAGAATTCCGAGACGAACACAATGGCGCAACCCCATTCCCTTAATTCTCACATCTGAGATTAATTTTTCTTTATTTTAGTTAATTCGATTATTCAAAAATATGGGGTGTTACATTCTCCCCTCCTTAAAGGATTTCGCCCCCGAAATCTCCAAGTTAAGGAGAATGCATATCCTACCATCCAAACAACCATCTACTCAACCATCAAACACGGGCATCCATTGTCCTTATAAAATTTCTAATGTTGTATGAACATATGCAAGAAGTGTGTGTATATGTTCCTTATCTAATGCAAAATCAGGTGGTCTACTGATTCAGTTGACCTCCTTAATGGAAACCATGATAGTGCCATGCATCCATTATGTATGCGAAAGAACCCTATCGATACATATTATTTCTACATGTATGCACAACCATTCACCAAAATGCAACATCCACATGATGGTACAACCATTATACATCCATTACTTAAATATGTACACACGTTTATATGCAATATGAAGTGACTGAGCCGATCTAGTGCCTAAAGTGTGTGTATATGCATCCACGAGAAACCACGAGCAAACACTTGCGTCCAAATGCATCCATCATACATAACATGTCTCAAACACATGTTTCAAACATAGGATTACCCTATCTAAAGGTCAAAGATACTAGCGAGAGGACATACTAAAGATAAGATAAGTATAAGGTAAGCGATAAAGGAGAAACTAAAAGACACACCCTCGAAAAGAAAAGGGTATAATGAACACATATTCTCTTCCGTATCCCAAGTAGCATTTCTCTCATCATCTCCCCATTGCACTTTGACTAGCTTGACCTCTCGATTCCTCAACTTCTTAACCTCTGACCCAAGAATGCACGTAGGAGCTCGCCGAATCGCTGCATCATGCTCTATCTCCACCTCTCTAAGCAAGCTCGGCTCTACCACTTCCGCGGTCTCGTGCAAGTACTTCCTCAGATGTGACACATGGAATACATCGTGTACGCCACTAAGTCTCTCGAGCAACCCCACTCTATACGCCATCTGCCTAATCCTCTCCTTAATAGGAAACGGCCCTACGAACCTTGGTGCTAACTTCCCAATAGACCCAAAGCGAACGATGTTCCGTAATGGAGACACCTTGACAAAGACCATGTCCCCAATATCAAACTCAAGATCTGTCCTCCTCTTGTCCGCATAAGATTTCTGCCTATCTTGCGCCGTCTTCATCCTCCTTCGAATCAGATCGATCTTTTCCGAAGTCTCTCTAATTATATCGATCCCAAGTAAGATCTTATCTGTAGACTCCCACCAACATGTAGGCGAACGATATGGCCGTCCATAAAGAGCCTCGAATGGTGCTATGCCAATGCTAGACTGAAAGCTGTTATTATATGCGAACTTTACCAACGGAAGATGTTCCTCCCATGTACCTCCAAAATCTAAGACACACAACCTCAATAAGTCCTCTAGAATACGATTCACCCTCTCGGTCTGGTCGTCCGTCTGAGGATGATATGCGGTGCTCAAACATAACTGAGTCCCTAACGCCTCTTGCAAGCTCTTCCAAAATTCGCTAGTGAAAATAGGATCGCGGTCGCTTATTATGCTAGAAGGAACACCGTGAAAACGAACTATTTCTCGAATGTATACGGAGGCTAACCATGGAGTAGTCCTCTTACTCTTTACGGGAATGAAATGGGCTCTCTTAGTAAGTCTGTCTACCAGGACCCAAATCCCCGTATTACCCTTCCTCGATCTTGGTAATCTGTCAACAAAGTCCATCGAAACACTTTCCTACTTCCATTGTGGGATGTCAATGGGTGAAGCAATCCACCGGGCTTATTTTGCTCTGCTTTTACTTGTTGGCACACCAAGCATCTAGCAACAAACTCTGCCACGTCCTTCTTCATACCGGACCAAAAGTAAACTCGTCTCATGTCCATGTACATCTTGTCCCCGCCGGGATGGATGGTCATCTTTGAACGATGTGCATCATCAAGAATGGTGTTCCTCAAGTTCTCGTCTTGTGGTACACAAAGTCTACCGTCCCTACGTAACCAACCCTTATCGTCTAGGGTATACCTATGGAGATGGCTTGATGACTCCCCTCTTTTGAGCTTTTCTACTAACTCAACCAACTGTGGGTCGTCTCGCTGTGCCTCGCCAATCCGTCCCAAAAGCGTAGGTCTGACCTCTAAGGATGCTAGCAAACCGGGTACAAAGACAACGGAAGGTTTAAAGTCAAAGGTAGAGATGAACTCTAAGCTTCGTCGCTCAACAAACAATGGACTCAAGGACAACCTTTTTCTACTTAAGGCGTCTGCCACTATGTTACCCTTGCCAGGGGTATATGTTATCTCGAAGTCGTAGGATGCTAAGAATTCTATCCACCTTTGCTGCCTTAAGTTCAAGTCCTTCTGAGAGAATAAGTATTTTAGCGATTTGTGGTCAGTGAATAATTCGAATTTTTCGCCAAGAAGATAATGACGCCAAGTCTTGAGCACGAAGACAACAGCGGCCAACTCTAGGTCATGTGTAGGGTAATTTCTCTCATGTACTCTCAATTGCCTTCCACCATAGGCTATTACCCTTCCCTCTTGCATTAAGACTGCGCCTAGTCCTGTCCCACAAGCATCGGTATAAACGGTAAATGGCTTACTCCCATCTGTTAACATTAAGACTGGGGTTGTGGTCAAAGCTCTCTTTAAACATTGAAATGCATCATCACAATCTACGTCCCACATGAAAACTTAGTTCTTCTTTGTCAAGCGTGTTAATGGAGCTGATATTTTTGCAAAGTCTTTGATGAACTTCCTATAGTAGCCAGCCAACCCTAAGAAACTTCTTACCTCAGTAGAATTTTTAGGAACCTTCCAATCTTGGATGACCACTATCTTCGCGGGATCCACAGCTATCCCTTCTTTGGAAACCACGTGCCCTAAGAATCGCACTTCCTTCCTCCAAAAGTGACATTTAGAAAATTTAGCTTTAAGGCTATGCGCTCGAAGAGTCTCCAACACTTCCCTAAGATGTAGGGCATGCTCTTCCTTGCTTTTAGAAAAGATCAAGATGTCGTCCACAAATACTACCATGAATCTATTAAGGTACTCCCTAAACACCCTACTCATCAAGTCAACAAAGTATGTGGGGGCGTTTGTTAAACCGAAGGGCATCACAAGCCATCGAAGAAACCATCTGGAGTCCTAAAGGCAGTCTTGTCTATGCTATCCTCAGCCACTCTCAACTGATGGAAACCCGTGGCTAAGTCCAACTGCGAAAACACTGAGGTGCCAACTAACTGATCGAAGAGATCGTCAATCCTCGGCAGTGGGTGTCTATTCTTCCTAGTAAGCTTATTAAGTTCTTTATAATCCATACAAAGTCTAAGGGACCCATCGTCCTTCGTGGCAAACACTACTAGAGCACCCCACTCCGATATACTATGTCTGATGAACACCTTCTCAAGCAACTCCTTCACTTGATTACTGAGTTCTCTTCTCTCTCTTGGAGCCATGTGGCGCACTGGCAATGCAACCGGCTTTGCATTATCTACTAGATATATTCGAAAGTCTATTTCACGTTTTGGTGGTCCTCACCTCATCGAAGACATCAGCATACTCACAGATTATGGGAACTGAATGTAAATCATCATCGGATGCGTCAAGGGATTCTAGGTAGCTAAGCCTTAATGGACCTCTAGGGTCACAAGAAATATCAAGGGTCTTTCCAGAACGAGTAAACAATCTAACTACCCTTCTTTCACAATCTAGGATGGCCTCATATCTAGTTAGCCAATCCATACCTAGAATTAAACCATAGCCCATGAAGCCAAGAACAAAAGCGTTGCACTCAAACTCAATGCCCAAGATAAACACACTCAAATCCTGATAAATCATAGAAAGATGAGCCGAACCACCGAAAGGATTTGAGACTACTAAGGGATCAATAACTAGACTAGTATCAAGGTGCAGTGTTTCAACTAATGATGTAGAAATAAATGAATGTGATGCGCCAGAATCGAATAAAGTACGGACAGGATGATCAAACAGAAAAACTAAACTTTCGACAGAAATTGCTCTACCTCATTCTTGCAGCGGTGGGACCACGAGAGTCTGAACTTGTCCCTTTGCCGGCCCTGGTGCCATAAGAGCTTGCACCTGTCCTCCCGAGGTAGACCCTGCCCTCTGCCCTTTCTTTTGGGCAGTCCTTAATAAGATGTCCCTCCTCGCCACAGTGGAAACAACCAGTCTTCTTTTTCTTCCTACAATCTTTGCTTAGATGGCCGGGCGTCCCACAGTTAAAGCATCTTTTCTTTCCCTTAGCATTGTTGCCTTTGTCACCTTTCAGTTCTGTTGTTGCTGTTGCGGCTTCTTTTGATCCCCTTTCTTCTCGGGTGCCTTATTAGCATTGGCGCCCTTCTGCTCTTCATGCATGAGCGCCATGTCAACTAGTCTCTCGAAGGTAGCACCCATGGGAATGTGGGTCATAGCTAACCCATGAAGCGGCTCGTTTAAACCCTTAACAAATCTTAGAGCCTTCTTTTCTGGAGTATTCACCAAGTCCAAGCCAAATCTTGCCAATTGATTGAATTTGTTGACGTACTCTTTCACCGATAGATTCCCTTGCTTCAGTGCCAAAAACCTTTCCATGTATAGATTCTCTTCAGCCTGCGAGAGAAACTTCGCCTCAGACCTCTGCCTAAAATCTGGCCATGTATCGACTGGATGTCCCACATTAGTGACCTCCTACCAAAACGCGGCCTCATCCTTCATTAGCCAGGCAGCTAGCTGGACTTTTCTTCCATCATCCACTTTAAAGATTCTAAACAATTCTTCCACCTCCTTTAGCCAGTTACGAGCTTCGACAAATGTCTCCGTCCCGTGAAAAGGTTTTCCACCCATTGCTCTAAAGTCCTTACATATCTTAGCAAAAGTATCGACGCGAGGAGGAGGGGGAGGAGGAGAAGGAGCATTTGATGGACCTGCGGTGGCGGCCCTAGCCTCGAGGTATTGACGAAACCAACCGGGTACATGAACACCGTCTGGTATCTCAGATGCTTCAGACATGCTGAAACAAAAAAGGAAAGATTCAACAGAAAAGAACCGAGGGAAAGATATATGGCTCTTGGGGTTATGCTTTCTGAAATATGCTTTTCTCTTGAAAATACTTTCCTTAAAACACACTTTTGAAAGTACATCTTTATAAAAATGCTTTTGAAAAACAGTTTTTCAAAATTCATATCTGTTCTGGTAACCTTCAGCTCTGATACCACGTGTAACCCCCCACGTCCATTAATGTCACTCACAAAGGGAATGCATTTACTTCTATGGTGCGTTTTAAGTAAGTATAGAACAGAAACTTAACAACAAGACAGATATAAACAGTACTCAAAGATTTAAAACTTTATTTCATTGCAGCGGAAAACACATATGTTTGATTACATCATCAAAAACCAGAGTCAAAGTACATAATATCCATCTTGACTACCAAAAGTACATAAACTAAAAGACATAATCCCCAACATCAAAATAGCCATAAATAAAAGAGAAGCTGAACTTTACTTCAGCGATCCAAGCAATCTTCTAAAAGCAGTCCAAAATCAAGCTCCACTGGTGCTGGTTCCAACCTGAGCACCATGGGGGGGGGGAAGGAAGAAAAGAGGAGGAAACAAAGGGTGTTAGACATAAAGTCTGACGAGTGCGATAATTTTAACAATATAATTAACAAAGTAACTAGGCTAAGGCAGAAGTTGGAAACTAACGAAATGACCATGAACCATTGAATATGTCAGAGTAAATAAGGAAATAAGATGAACAATGATATCGTTAAAGCGCGCCTAACCCACTATAAGATAATTACTACACTACACCAACACTATAGGATAATGGCTATACTGCACCACCACTAGTCACCCTAAGGTTGATCCCGCCTACAGACTTAATAATGATATTGGTAGTTTCGTGCACCCCTAGCTGCCTTCATAGGTGCCGCCTTCCCCTATCTCCACTAGGTGTACCCACTACCCCCAAGCGATCGGCTCCCTAACTCGTAGATACCTACGCTGGCCCCACAGTGGGGTGTATCACTCCCCAAAGTGGCAACCCGATAACACAAATGATGCACGGCTTATACCTACATAATGCAACAACGTCTTACCTACCAGCCCGGGTCCACACACGCATATGAACACATTGGACTTGCGTTGCCACCGCTAACCCGGTTTGGCCTCTTACAATCAAGCCCAGTATGCGTGTCCCGTCCTCGACTTGGGTGGAGCCCACAAAGATACATATGGTTTACTGGTTGGAATGGGCGCCCATTACTTGACACAAGCTATCCACCTAAGCTTGGTCCCCTCTAGTACATCCCACTTAACCCACTTCTTATTCATGTTTCAATTTTGGTTAAGTGTTTCTAATCGTATTTCCAAATGCCACCTAAGGCACCCACTAGATTCCACATGCCACCCAAGGCACCCACTTAACCCCCTCATGTCCCACTACATGTTTATCTGGTTAAGAGTTTCTTAATTCATTAAGACCGTAACCTCATAAAGACCTCTCACATTAGACTGGCATTTGTGGCAGCTGGATTTGCCGGGCGGGTCTGGGCAGTCTTACACGACAAAGAGCCTAACCACGTGTCTTTACAATTGTTAAGTATTTAATTTATGCCTAAGACCTCTCACATTAGACTAGCATTTGTGGCAGCTGGATTTGCCGAGCGGGTCCGGGCAGTCTTACATCACAAAAGAGCCTAACCTCGTTTCTTAGACGATTAATTACTCCTAATTAATCATTCCCCAATTTGAATTACTTTCCCTATTCAAATTATCAATCAATTCCAAATTTAACGATGTCCATAATTGACTCAATTATGTCCATCCATTTATGGTATGTAAAATAATATCAATTTTCACCACAATTAAATTTTATGCCTCTTAAGGCATTTATGCCAAATTAATCTTTTTAATATTATCTCCTTTACCCCACGTTGTACGTTTGTTCGTTTAACGTAGAATATATGTTAGACTCGAATAGTCTAACTCATTGAATAAAGAGAAAACATCACAATATACACATAATCAAAACATAGATCTAAATATAGGGGTGAACTTGGATGTGCGAATGATGTTCTACATCTACAACTTGCATAGGCCAAAGTTGCAACTTGCATAAACAACATATGTCATGGATCCAAATCTAAAGGTGTGAACTTGTTGAGATAATGGCCACAAACTTGCATAAATCATGTATGTCATAGATCTACATCTAAAGGTGTAAACTTGCATAGGCAATAACCGTAAACTTGCATAACATGATTCATATCCCAAACTCATATATTTATATAAACTTGCATATGTGATTTATGCATCATAACCATGGTGTAGACTTGCATCTAACATGTAAAGTATCATGTAGAATTTAGCATATACTCACACATATCATAGCCTAACTTTTAATCAAAATTTCACATGAACTAGATGTCATAACCATGTAAGGTCACATATAATTTTACCCAACTTGTATATGATTCATGTTTGAATCAAAATCTAAACTTGAATACATATGATTTATCACATGAATCAACATAACCAAACTAGCATATGAAACATGATGATTTGATTATATATAAAGTTACAACATAGATGATAGCAACATAACTTTACATCATAAATGATAGCATCACAACATAGCGTCATAGAGATTTCAACACAATCCTACAACATAATTACAACACGCGATCAATAATTCACATCACATTCATACAATCTGCATTATAACTTAATCCAATTAAATTACTAATTATTTTATTAAGACTATCGAACTCACAACTCAAAAGCAGTCTTGAGTTCTGAATTCTGATTTCTGAAGTTGTATTAGCTCTCCTTTGAAGAAGATTTGTTGTTAGGGTTGAGTAGAACTGATTTGATTTGCTGTTCTTCCTCTCTAATTTGGTGGTGGCTGCTCTAAGCTTCAAGATGACAGCATGACGGCCATAGTTTCAGTTTTAATTCTAATTTAAGGTTTGAGTCTATGGTTTTTTTTATAGAGTTTTGAATTAATTTAGGCCGTCGGATGATCTTAGGGTTAATCAAAACCATTCAGTTGGGATAGGTTGACACCTCAGCCCTAATGGCTTAGCAAGGAGTCAGAAAGGACTCAACAACATAGGTCAGCCTGAACAAGAAAGATGTGCAGGCCTGCTGCCTCGTCCTGGGCGCACTCGGCAGGTGCGCCAGTGTAAATTTGTACCGGTGCACTTCCCAAGTGCGGCAGTGCAATTTTTTTTCTCTTTTGCCACCAAACTTCGTTCGTCGATAACTCCTTCATCCGGTACCCGTTTCCTGCAAACTCGGACTCTATTTCAACCAGAATTCCAAGACGAACACAATGGCGCAACCCCCTTCCCTTAATTCTCACGTCTGAGATTAATTTTTCTTTAATTTAGTTAATTTTATTATTCAAAAATCCGGGTGTTACAATCAAGCTCGAAATGGCGTGGCAGTTCGTAATTTGGCGGTTCAAACTTTAAACGAATATACAGAATTCGTTTTAAGCCGGATTTCTGTGAAATAAGAAATGTTTGGAGTTGGTGAAGTATATTTTTCTAATGGAAGAGAAAAATCGAGATTTCGTCGTGTAGATTGTGAGTTGTGTCGAAATCAAATTTTTGAAAAGTTGCTATGGAATTCCTTTATAATTTATAACGATTTATTTATTTATAAATGGATTTTCAGTATAAATTGAATACTGATTTAATCTGGATTTGAAGTGTCGAGTTATAAATTCAAATAGGAATATTTTGGAGTTTTATTATATTATATGTGAATATATATGATAATATTAAATTATTAATATTAAATTTAATTGTTTTTAAATATATTAGTATATTTAAATGGGTTTATTTAGACCACAGAAAATAGCCAATTTTGCAAACAACCTCCGTTTTCAATGAAACTAATTTTGTTGGATCAGGCATATTAAATTATTGTTAGATTTCAATATTCGTGATTTTTGGAGTCAATATGTGGTCGTACGGGATTTCAATGTGAAAAACAGTTGATAATTGGACTTTAAAAATACGCTACGTGAGCAAACGGACATGGAATTCGACGAAACAAGTTTCGTTGGGTCCATAATGTCGAGGGGTAGCTGCATGTCCATTTTTATCAAAATTGGGTATTGTGTGTGATCATACGAATTTTTAGGAGATAAATACGAATTACGGTAACTATAAAAATTAATTTAAAAATAAATGAAGCTTCTTAGACAAGCCAAACTTATCCTATATATTTATATCCTTATTTATTTCTAGACCTAAACCATTTTTTTTCTAAGACAGAAACCGGCCTCTATCTTTCTCTTCTTAAACATAAACTTTGAAAAATCTTGTTAAAGAAAAAACACAATGAAATGGAAAATCATTGGATGTGTTGATCCTATTAGAGACAGCTTCATACTGAGGGAACAATGCATAACTCAGTGGATTTTCCTTTCCGCTGGTTTGAGCAACAACAAGACTTAGTTTTTTAGTTTTTGGGGGACTTGAGCTTTGATCCATGAAAACAGTTTCGTACTTGTTTGTGGCAAGGAATAACACGAGTCATGATTTTTGGGTGTATCTTCTGCATATTTTGGTTATCCAGTTTCTTGAGCAGGTACGGTAATGTCCAAAATCATAAATGATCAGAGAGTTGCGAGTTCGTGGGAATGGAGTTGGTGTGGAGGAGATTTTGAAGGAGAAGCAAATGGTATAGTCAGATTTTGGAATAGTGAAACTGCGGAGGAGAAAGTGGTGGTGAAAAGGGTTGGAACTGGTACTGTTACCATACGTTTCAACTGTGAATCGTGTTCTATAACCTGTGGCAGAGCCAACCAACAGATGCAGGTGGGGCAAATATTTAAGAAGAAAAATTTGAAGTTTTTTAGGATTAAGTAAAGCAAGTTTCGCGTAAAAAAGAAGAAAAGTGAATAACAATTGACATCAGCAAAACCTCCAATTGGCAAAAGTATGTATTTTAATAATACAAAATGGACTTATACATGATAGGACGCAACCAGATAGGGCAAATCTGCAAATTCAAGTATGGCCACCTAATCAATTCAAGTATTTTTTTATTACAACACTCATATTCAGCTATGGCATAGGCCCTAGCTGGCCTATACCTAAATCTGCCCTTGTCTGTAACTTGTGATCGAACTTGATGAGAGTAGTATAGCTAGAGAGAGGAAATGAAGACGTGAATTTTGGAGGAAGTTTCATAATTTTCCGTGAAGTTAGGCTCTAGAATGAGAGTTGCAAACTTCTGAAAATGGAGGAGGAAATGTTAAACGAGGAGGGACATTATTTGGAGGAGATGCACATAGATGTGAGTGGATGGGTTTATGGAAGAATCGATGGGCCGAAAGATTTTAAAGGGCGAGGCCCATCATGAATTTAAAATCTAAGTTTTTTTAATTAAATAATCGTATAACTTGTTAACTTAGTATCTTTATCATACATTGTTCAAATTCGGTGAAACAAGATCCATTGGGATCGTATGAACGGGGGATACAAATTGAAATGGGTTCGAAGTCAAATAGAGCTCGTTATAATTTATTGTGAAATAAATTGCCTGATCCAAATCAATGACAATTTATCGTTATTTAATGATAAATTGACCAATGTGAGTAAATCTCACTAACTCTACCAAGTTCATATTTTTGTAACATATTCCTAGAATTGATAAATATTGGTTGATTGTTGTGTGTTGATTGTTTGGATGAACTGCTAAATAGTTGTTTGAGAATATATATAACGATATATATATATATATATATATATATATATCTTTCATTAAATATTGATTTTGTTTATCAGAATATTTCATGTTGAAATGAAATTGATGTTAATTATATTGTTTAACATCTGTGGATACAGGGAAATAGGTTGGAGGGATCCAACTGGATTCCTCAATATTTACAATACTGTTTTGTTCATATATTGTGATATATGATGTGATGTATAACCTGTGATTGATTATGATGTCACTGGTCTTGTGATTTTGTATTTTAAATACCATAAGAAATACTGGAATGTATAAAGGGAATTTTCAAAGTATATATTAAAATAAAAATATTTATATAAAATCAACGGATTTTATAAAAGGAATTATCTGGGAAATAAATAGAATTATAAAATGAATTATTTGGGAAATAAATAGAATTATAAAAGGAATTATTTGGGAAATAAATAGAATTATAAAAGGAAATTGACGAGATATAAAAGAATTATGAGAAGATTGTTTAAAGTGGATATTAAATAGAAATCTGTTTTAACAAATAAATTGAGAAGATTAATTTATAAATAATATTTTATAAATTAAATTATTTATCATTGGATAAATTGAATACATAAATCTGAAATTATATGAAGAAGCAGAAATCGATTTTAACACCGATATTTTTGTTGAATGTAAACATAGCATTTATAAAGGGATTTATAAACGAGATTATAGGTGATTGGAATTTAAAATAAGATTTTGTATGAATAATTCTATAAATAGAATTTGGAAATGGGATATTATTTTTAAATGAGAAATCAGACTGATTGATTATATAAAAGAAACATTATTCACATTCGATGTGAATAATGGATTAAAATAAATATTTTACAAATTAAAACATTTATAAGGAAAATTAGGTTTTTAAATAGGAATTCAAATGGGAATTTGAATGAGATAGGGAATAGGGTTAAAATAAAATTAGTTATTCGAATAGAGTTAGTCGAATATTAGTTATTTGAATAGAGTTAATCGAATATAAGTTATTTGAAGAGAGATTATCGAATATAGTTTATTCGAAAGAGAGTTATCGAATATGGTTTATTCGAAAGAGAGATTGTCAAATATAGCTTATTCAAAATAGAGTTATCGAATAAAGATTATTTGAAAGAGAATTATACATTGGGATTCGACTATATCGAATGTAGGAAAGTACTATATACTTTCCAGTTTTTAAATCAAAATTTATTTATTTAATAAATCATTTATTTATTTAAGTTAAGGTATAAAAGTTTTATTTAAAGTTGAATATTTCGAGAGTAGGGATTATAATGTTATCGTTATAACCAATGTTTTTCATAAAAGAATTGGATTTGTGAACTGAATCCAAGAGTTGCATAAGCAATGATTTGATAAGAAACGAAGTTAAAAAATTTAGAAACTGATTGGAGATTAGTTATGTTGAACAACTTTCTGGGTATCGATCTGATGTTGGTTTCGGCCTTCGGGGTTGATATTCAGGGAATTGTTCTCTTACTAGTTTACAGTTAGGGACTGATGAATGGGGAAGGATAATGATGCGTGAATAACAAATGGAAATGTTTTCCAATGTTAATGACGTATACTTTCTAAACTTAGAAAATAAGAATTCAAAAATATATGGAAATGGGAGGAAATGAATAAATTAATGATAAATTAATTTAAAAGTAAAAAAATGTTAATTGATGATTGATTGATAAAATTTCCATTTGGAAATAGGATCGTTGTGTGTATGGATGTTTTCCTTTGATAGTAAAATAACCGATTATCAAAGTTTTGACCATTTTTCCGTCGTCAATACGGAGAGACCTGGATCAGATTTAATATTTGGAAACCACTCCGTATGGGCATTAGCTTTGCGAATCAAATATGATGAAGATAATTGAAGATGGAGTTTATGCAAGGGTCGTTCTGGCAAATCCTAGGTAGAAATTGCCTAAGATGGGTTTATAGAATAGTGCCTTCGTTTTGTCCAATCTCAGGGCGACCTATATGGAAGAATGTATGATAGAGTATATTCAATAGATCGTGTAAGTTGATCCCTTCAAACGTATGTACATTTGGTGGCGGATAAATGCGTTTCTCTTAGCTGTATACCAGTGGTATTTTAATTTGTGATTTGGCAGGCATGACGATATGGCATTCAAAGTAATAAAGTTGTGATCTATACGTTATGACCTCAAGCCTCACAACTAGGAAATGGTATAAAATTGGGTAGGTCGCATGGCTAAGTGGTTAGCTTCCAATTAGGATGTATTGTCACCTAATCTAGAGAAAATCCATTTACTTCTTATATCTATTTCGATGTTGTCCCTTACGGGAAATGGTTGCTAGTCCCAACCGTTGGTGATAATACATTCGGTTCACTTAAGCGAATTGAATGACCAGTCATGTTTAGCCTGGGTTACAAGATGTTCTTATTGAACCCGGTGTATTCCTCTCTAGAGATACACTATCGGCAGGCGATCCCATACCTTGCTAGTTGGAATCCATTATCCAATAAGCGCCCACGGTTTTTGATTATATATTTTGTATATGGAACGTGGGATGAAAGCATTCTGCTAGTTGATTATTTAGTTGTGGTCGATAGACACTACTATAATATCAAGAGAGTTTTGATATAAAAATCATCATTTTTTGCAAAAGGATTTTAAATGTTAAATCAAATGTTTTGGATTCTCATAAGGGAAAAACCTATTCCATGTTATATGACATGATCTTATGAGATGTCGTTTGTTTTCTCAAATGGTTTTAAATTGTTTACTCACACCAGTCCCATGACTGACCCAGAGTTTATTTTGTTTTGTTTTCCCTAAACTCTTGGGTGCCCAATTTCGCATTGGGAGTCAAGTAGTCGGGATTTTACAGATATACTTGGAAGTGCTTTGAGAAGGAGGCTTCAACATTCTATAGCTATTGTTTATTTCCGTTGTGTTGTAAGTGTTGTACCTTGATAATGGTATGTATATACCAATGACAAATTTGTATTTCAAAAGTTATGTTGTATACTGTATTTTATTCATTCCGCTGTGAGGTTCGTGTTACTCTGATTTTGTTGTTGTTCCTCTCCTTCTTCTATTCTAATTTTCTATCTTATCTATTCTCACCCTCTACCTCCTTTCTATTAACTATCTGGTATTTCTGATGCTTGAATAGTCGACATTGAGTTTATGTCGATTTTCTAGGTCAAAAATCCTCGGGTCGTTACACAATCCTTGTTCACCATAAATCGAGGATGAACGAAAATCGTCCATCTCATTATTTCTCCATGGACACGCTACGTTAGTGCCTTTGACACCATAGTTAAGAAGATCTCCCTCTCATGCATGATTCTCCTTCAGGAACCTCCCGCGATAAAGCAACACGCTGTGAGCTACGAACAAAAACATGATATATTCCTTGGCTCGGTTTTTGGTAAACTCTGGCTAACTCCAATACCCGATCGACGAACGGCCAACACTAATGAGTTTGTATCATCGATACGAACAACTTTCATAATTGAGGTTCATGCTAAAAGTGGATGGATCAAATGGGGAAATTTCTATCGTGGATGACGAAGAGGAAGACTTGGATTGCAAAGGAGGAGATGAGATTTTATGATCTCTACCCAAAATACTATTCACCATGTCCAAAAATTTCCCAAACCCCAAAAATGTTGAATCTTATACTCAAAAGATTATCGAAACCATTCTGATACCAATGGAAAAGGTTTAAGGACCTAATTCCAGTATACAAAAAAGTTATCTTTTTGGATCGATTTACGAATTAATCCGAGGTTACCAACCAAAAACACAACAATCAAGACATATCGACGATTACAGTCTAAAAAGTTCTTACCGTTGATCCACACTCATTAGTAGTGGTTTCAAGTCCTGAGTCGATCGTTTGTTAAAAGTTTTGGATCCACCACTCAATTAATAATTAATATTTAAATATCCAATTGCTAAAATATGGATCATTACCAAATGGGACTTACTCTGCATCCCTAAGGTACTATCGGAACCACTCGGTTACTCCCCAAAGTATCCCTGAATTAAGGTTCCCTTGATCAAGTTGATTATCAACCATGTCTACTATCAAGAAATGGAATTCTTTAGTGGGAATTCCCAAGATACTATTTATGTCAAAAGAAAAAGGAAGAAAAATTGCTTAGTGTAAAAGTGTATGTCTTAAGGGTATCAACATATATATTTGTATATACACGTTTGAAAATCATTTTCAAAGAAAAAATATGTCTCTTGTACGTAAGTTTCTTCCCGTAATTGGGAACTGCCCTAAATTTCAACCAAAGGCCCATCGGAACTTAGAGCCATTATAAATAGGTCATTGGTTTCTATTAGAAATTATTTTAGTAGAGCCGAACTATAACAGAGTCAGAACTCACAGTGGAATGTGCAAAGTATACTAGTAAATAAGATGTACCATTTTATAAAACCATAATAAAATCAAGATACAACACAACCATAAAATCATGAATTATGAGTTTACAGATATTGGTACATCATAAATGTCTTATATAAGATAATAATGAAATAAGATAACAACCATCATCGCTATATCCTCCATCATCAAGCTTGAACTTCGAGGCCATCCTACCTAGCCTGTGTTGTTAAGTGGTGGGGTGTTAAAACAATAAGTTCTTGAGGATAAAATATTTAAGTTTAAACCATTTTACCTACACTTGGGCATGATAAAAACTATTACGGGTATGTCAAAGAGATAATACATATTTATGCAAATATTTGTCTACTAATATATATAATGGAAATATGGACCATGCAACTACCTTATGAACGACGAACCCCTCCTAACTATCTAGTTGTCATTAAAAGCGAACTCCTAGCCACTTAATACTATTCTTGGATAGGAGGCTACTCTTATATATCAGACAAACTCTTAAATAGCGCATCCTTAGGTACACTCGGAGTATAGTCACTTAAAGGATGCGAATTTTTCTTAGAGAACTACTTAACTCAGTTTGAGACTATCGAATACCTTAGTTGAAAACAACTAGAGGAAGCAGACCCACCGATCACTTAATACCTAATAGGGATGGGCTCTATATCTCGTACTACAAAGCATAAATCCATAGGAAAGGGGTGAGTCCACCCAATTAATATTTAAAGATGGCAGATCAACTACTTTGTGCCTTCCTCGAGGAAGACCCATCGCAACACTCAGTGGCCCATGAGACTAGATATCTCACATTATCCCACCTTCTTGTAGCTATTAGTAGCCAAGTTGTTCGGGCATACTTCTACTACAAGGAGGGGTTAACCTCGCATCCTCATGTCATTTAATACAAAGTAAATGTCATTAATATACATAAACAAACATATTCCTAATAGGGACATTAAATTTGAAAATCCTGATTTCAAAACGGAAAATACATATTTAAGATACATAGATTACGCTATAATAAATATTAGTAACAACACATTAAATAGACACATGTGAAAACATAGTAATCACGTGAAATTTCAACCTACACACAAAATTACAGATTTGCAAGTCATTTTCCCTAAAATTCATATCATGGCATAAAAGATCCTAAAATAGAATTTATATAATAAGTAAGGCAGCAAAAACAACAAATACCATAGACAGACTTGTAATCTTAGGTCTTAGATTACTTCAATACACCAAAGGGACATATGTATATTTTTATTTTAGTCTAATGTCGTTTGTTTTTAATGTATGGAAAATTTATACAAAGATACGGATCTAGGTTTCACATAGTTTATAACACTCAAATCCACTATTTTACGAATAAAACGGGGACTTAACTACATATAATTTACTATCCTTAATTCATTATTTTCATATAAATCCATTTTTTGGATAAGTAGAGGAAAGGAAGTAAAAAAAAATGTTTTTGTTTGAGATTAAGAAATAAGAAAAAAAATCTCTTTAAATTAAATCTATAGCCCTAAATCCATATAAACAACATAGATTGACATTACCATTTTATTTGGAGATATGAGGGGGGTTTAGTTTGGTTTTCATAATCCCCAAATCTCTTAGGGAATACCCAATCCAAATTTTAAACTAAAGAGGTAAAGATAAAAATAAATTTCTAAAGTTCTTACTCAAAACCTTTGAAGAAGAGAATAATGTTCAACTCAAATTGGAATACTTATTTAGATTGCTGCTAGCCAAATCAAATCTAGACCTTCTCTTTTCATGTTTACATATGTATAAAATCAAGAAGGAATCATACAAATATGTAAAAGTTAGATACACAACTAATAAAATAAAATAGAAGGAGGAGAGAAGAAAGAAAAAACCAGGCTTACCTAAATTTGGATCTAAGAAGAGATAAGAATGGAGGAACATAGCCATCGGAGAATGTGAAATGTGAGTGAGGATCTAGGGTTCTATTTATAAATGCTAGAGTGTGTGTAACGACTCAAGGATTTTCTGCCCCGGAAATGGACACAAATACCTTTACCGTAACTCATGCTAACCTTCTAAACATCGAAAACACTAGAACGTTATTAGAAAGAATTTAGAGGGTGAGATAAGAAAGAATGAAATATTAGAATAGAGGAAGAAGAAACAACACAACACATAGTCTCACATCGCAACGAAACAAAATATAATATAGAAATAAATCTTTATTGAGAGCTTTAAAAATACTTACAATATCAGAGTACATCACACAACGGGACAGTTAAAATCACCTGTTCCCATATACAACACACAGCGGAATAATAGCTATGTAATATCATATGTCTGAACATCTCCAGCTCGTCTCTAGACTTCACGTCATGCGATAACCTGAACCTGTACACCGCGGGCTAACCCGAGCATTTACAAAACACCAGGTCAGTCTGGTGAACCAGAGTGAGATAAACTCGCACAGTATTAAGGGAAATCATCCAACTTGACTTTTAAAGTTCAAAAATCTTTTCGAAAGTAAAGGATAATCGTAAGACCAAATCCACACATAAATACGGACGGTTTTTACCTTACGATAACCCAAAACATTTTTTAAATCAATATCTTTTCTGATATTATAATAGTGTCTAAATACAAGTAGATATCAATCTAGCGGAACGCTTGCATCTCATGCTCCACGTACATAGTATATAATCAAAACCGCGGGTGCTTATTGGAGATTGGGTTCCGACCATGACAAGGTATAAGACCACCTGCCGATAGTGTATCTCTAGAGGAAAATACACTGAGTTCACCAAGAATGTCTTGCAACCCAGCCCATACATGACCGACCACTCATTTCGCTTGAGTGTATCGAATGTATATCACCAACGGTTGAGAGCTACCCACCGTTTCCCGAAAAGGGACAGCATCGAAATAGATTAAAGAAACAAATGAAATTTCTCTAGATAGGTGATTATACACCGTAATGGGAGCGACCCACATAGCCATGCTGCCTGCCCCATTTTTGTCATTTCCTGGTTGGTGAGGCTTGAGGCTAGATTTTACTTTTGAACATCTGGTCATCATTCACTTTGAATGCCAAATCGTCAGATCCATTGGATATCACTAATTGACATCCACAAAAATACTCTAGTAGTTAAACTAAGAGAATGGCAATTCTCCGCCAACAACTATAGCACGTTTGAAGAAATCAACGTACGTGATCCTTTTGGAAATACTATGTCAGCCATCCGTCCATACAAGTCATCCAGGAACAGAAGAACCTAAGGTACTCTCCTACTACATCAAATATATTAATCACCCCATGGATCAGTAGCGAGAAGTCCTTGCAACCCATAGATTCTAACCACGAAAGAATCACAGCTTATCTCTCCTTGTCAGGCAAAGAATATTAGTGGTTCTTCCGTTTATGAAAATCCACGGTCTTTAGTGCTCCATCTCAATCATCTTTTGATATCTTCACGTATTTGATGGTCGGAATGGTTTTGGAATATAAATTCGATCCCGGACTTTCCATACCAACAATCGTATTGGACTGATTTGATAGTCGGTGATTTAACTATCAAAATATACAGTGATTCAATCATGACAATCCAATGAGTTCACTGGTTCAGTTTTCAACATCACTTGGCCTTTTAATTAAAACAAACTGATTCCCTTTTTGTTTAATTTAATCTTCTATCTCTTTTAATATAAAAAAATACGATATTTGAATCCTTACTTAATATACTAGCGTTCCCAAAATCCATTTCATGTTCATACTTAGTGAAATAACTTATAATCATATTAAATTTCTACTTAATTCTTCTTTCAGAACATTTGTTACATTATTCTATATTATTTAAACTTAGGAAAATCCACTTAACTTATTATTCATAATCAACGTTAAGTAATATCTTTTATTCTATTCTTGAAACAATAACAAATATTTATTTGTATAAATAAAAAAAAACTTTACATTTCCTTTACTAATTTCCTTCATTTCGTATATTCTTCAAATTTTCACCAAGCAACACATTATTAATTCTCTAATGGAAATAATAAATTAGCACTAACCTTTCGTATGATTACCAACTAATATCATCTTCAGATAATCCTGATGTTGTTCAAGTTGGGGTATTTTAATTACCTCTACGATCTTGATCAACAACGTTCTTATCCTCAGATAAATATAAGTTGTAATCAACCCAATATTCTATTCCAGTCTCAAAACAAATTCCATTATAAGTTGGAATTAGTTATACAATCCTATAACCCACTTCTTTACTCAAATTCACTTTTACCAGTCTCCTTTCAAATCTATTCGACCCTTTCCCACTTTGGAAATTTTATTTCAATTTTTCCCCTTTTTAGTTGATCCCATTTTCAAGTAACGTCGATTTAAAATTAACGCTTTACCACCTCACCTCTTTCATAAAATCTAGTTTATTATAAACACTTTATCTTAATCACCTCTAACTTAATCCAATAACTAAGTAGCATTTAAATTTAAGTTATCGTCTTCGCTTGAAATTCTCTTTATAATTTTGTTATAAAAATTCGGGTTTTAAATATAAAATCCGTTCATAACTCCTTTCACCATTCCATTGGATTTCATTTCAACCTCGATACCTTTTTACATTAATTCAATTAAAACTGATTTCCTAAATTACTATTAATCAGGATAATTTTTAATCATTAACACTGTAAAGTAGTTGATTCCTTTATTAACTAAAATAAATAGTAATTCCCCTTTTTAAAACTTCATTAAAATTAAACCATATTCATTCACTATTCTATTCGATTAATTCAAACAAATAAATTAAATAATCAATTCCCATTTAAAATGGTCTATTTAGTCCATTCAAAACATAGTTACTTCATTTACCGATTTTAATTCATTTTCCCTTTTAAATTAATTACTAACATAATTAATTTAAATAATTCAATTTAATTTGATTCTTAACAAAACAATAATCCAAATTTAATTCTTTAGATTAATTTCTATCCACTTATTTATAAATCTGATTAATATCAGAGATTTCTATATAAAACCAATTAATAATTAATTATAAATTTAAATCATAAATGATAAATATTCATTTTCTTTTAAACAAACCTTTTATTCAAAATAATATATTTCAAAATCTATATCCAGTTGTAAAATAAATATCATACTTCAGTTCTATCGATTCATCTAACGGTAAACCAATATAATAAAGCAATTGATTTTATCGGTCATATGCTGCCCAATACTCAACCAATACTGCCCATTGGTTTAAATAAAACATAGGTTGAATTTTCAATCAATGATTGCTAACTAAATCAATTACCCAATCATGGAAGTTCATATATAGTAATATGAAAATAAATAATATATTTAAGGGATCCGGTTGGGTCCCTCCAACCTGTTCTTCCCTGAAATCACAACGGTTATCTCAAATAAGGTCATTTCCATTTCATTTAACTAAAATAATAACGACCATTTAACATCAACCAATTCACAAGCAATTAAACAATATAAACAATTTTAGCACGTTAATTTTATAAACATGACCAACAAGGTAAGTTACCTTTATTGGAACTAATCGTTAAAATAACGATTTGGAATTTCACTGTAATTAACAACGGTTTAATTTCATCAGCTGAATCAACAAATAAATATATAACTAGCAGACAGTCAATCATTGGCAAACAGAACACTCCAAATAAAAACCCAATTTATATAAAATATAAATGGGAAGAACTGAGTGAGTTTAACTCGCCTTGGTTTGAGTTATCGCTGTAGCGATTCCACTACAATCAAATTAAACAACGTTTAATTTAACTGTAACTTCCAGCTATCTGTCTCTGTCCAACACAGTTCTATAAAGTAGAGTTTAACGATACTGTCCCAACACGATATGTTTGGTCCAATTCTGATCACATAGGCATGAGTTACACAAATTATAATCTATACGGTATAATTTATTATTAATTCCTTGATTAAAATATTATTAAACTAATTTTAATTACTTTGAATTAGGTATATAGGCTAATTATTCCTGATACTCGGTTCGTCCAACTTCCTTTATGTTGCACGCCTGCAAATCATTTTTATCTTAATTAATATAATTTAATTATTAATTAATCCAAAATCATTATTTAAACTAAACTAATTATGGTTTAATAGAATTGGCTGATCTACAAATTATCCACTCTAAGGTCTTCCTTTCTGTTGAAAACCCAGCGTCGGTTATGATAGTATCCCTTTCAACACGCTGTTCATCACAAAATGCCATGATTCAACCCCCTGTCACGTTTCACAAATTAATACTTTATTTTATATGTTAACTAACTAATTAAAGATCATTAAATTCTAATTAAAATTCATGAATTACGTTTGATACATTTACCAATCCAAATATTCTTGCCCAGGCTCATCTTTGCGTTATTACTGGTTCCAGATACTGTATGTAATGACCCACATTGGCAGAGGTATTATAATTAATTTATTTAATTATTTAAAAGGTGATTAAAAGGATTTAATGGTCATGAAATTAAATAATAGGGAATATTTAATTAAAATAATAAATTAAATAATATATTTAATTCTGAAATAATCAGAATTGGCTGAAATGACGATATGGTGTGAACTAAATCATCTGTGATATTTAATTCAGCTTGGAATTGAATTTAAATAACGAATATATTATATAAACGACAGTTTGAATGTAGAATTATAATATAATTAAAATCCAGCTCGAAATGGCGCTGCAGTTCGTAAATTGGCGATTCGAACTTCAACTGAATGTACAGGATTAATTTTAAGCCGGGTTTCTGTGAACAAGAAACGTGTGGAGCTGGTGGAGTATATCTTTCTAGTGGAAGAGAAAAATCAAAATTTCATTGTGTAGATTTTGAGATATGTCCAAATCAAATTTCAGAATAGTCGCTTTAGAATCGTTTATCGGCCAAAACTGTTATTTCAAAATAACTAGATATCGGGTGTGAATTTAGACAAGGTTCTTTTGGAAAATAGAGATAATTTAATTTTTAGAATTTTTCTATAATTTTTAATTAATTTAATAAGTGACTTTTTATTTGAAGTATTTCGCACCCTGAAATCAACATTTTGAAGTTTCAAAATATGAGTCCATCTACCGACATTATTATATCTTTGGGATCGTGGTACATTGGTCGTCACAATGGTATGATCAACTCTGTCTATAGCAGTTGTATATGAATGGAATTTACGGAAATGGATATACAATATCTGAACCTACTTGTGATCATAAACAACACCACGTCTCGTGCTATTTTCACCCGCATGTTCTCTTCTACGACGTGGAAAGAGGAACTACAAGGAAATCAAAAACAAATTCCTATAAAATCGTATAACCTAATTTCATTCAACCCTCTTCCGCCGTCACTCTGTGTTTCAAAACGAGAAATGAAAACCAAGATAAATTCATACTCAAATCTATAAATTATAAGAGTGGTATAATTGGAGTCTTATAATCAAACTCTTCAATCCTCTGTACATTTCGTTGAGATCGGTCATTCTTTTGGGGCTCCGGTGTTCTTTAGGGCGGACTGTCGAAGCTCCTAGGGAGGGAAAGCGGAGCCGCCACTGATGGCGTTGTACTTTTGGAGGTAAGGCGCCTTTGCTGGCGAAGCTAGGCAGGGTACGGCATCAGAAAAAGGGTTGGCCCTGTAGCCGTGCCGTGAGTTTTACTGATCGAACTCGAGTTCTGATGGTGTGGGTGGGTCGTACGAGCTTGGCGATGAGGTGTTTACTGGAGGGAGTTTTGTTGGCTGATATTATTTCCATGCGTGAAGTGATCAAAAAGGGAACCGAGATGGATGTAAGGATGTGGGGATTGATGTACTAGAGGAGAGGAGTTAAACGATGTTTGACTTGTGTGGTTTCATTGAAGAATGAAGGCCTGAGGTGAGGGTGAAGTCCGTGAAAATGGTGTTCGGTTATCACCTGATGCTGTGAGAATATCGAGGAAGAAGGAGGAAGTAAAGGGAGCGGGCCTGGTAATTGAGTTTTGGTGATGGGCCTTGTTAATGCTAAGCCCAATAAATTCTATTTAGTTTTAGTTTAAAATTTAAATAGCGTTCAAAAACTTGTGAGTTCGATAACTTGTTCGTATGTAAATGAAATTCAACAAAACAGGTCACGTTGGAATCGTATCGAAAAGTACTGCACATACAAACTAGTTTGGAAGGGATTGGGGCTCGTTTGGATTTAGGGCGAAATAAACTATTTGATTCAAATCAAACATCAGTTTATCGTTCTTTAAAGATGAGCTGCAAATGTGAGTAAATCTCACTAACTCTGAACAGTTTATAATTTCATGTTGTATTTTTAGAACTATTAAATATTGGCTGATTGACTGTGTGTTGACTGTTTGATTGAACTGCTAGTCAGTTAGTTTGATTTCTATATTGATTCTGTTTAATAGAATATATCATATGGAACTGAAAGTGATGTTATCTATATTGTTTAACATCTGTGATGCAGGGAAACAGGTCGGAGGAATCCAACTGGATTCCTCAACATTTATTTTACTGTTTTTCATATATTGTGATATATGATGTGATATATAATCTGTTGTCGATTATATGTGTTTGAACGATATTGGTCATCGTGATTTGATATGTTGAATACCATAACATACCGAAATGATGATAAGGGAATATTTTCAAAGTGATATTTGAAAATAAAATATTTATAAATGGAATATTTATAAATAAGAAATATTTATGAATTGTAATATTTATAAATAGGAGAGATTTAGAAAAGGGAAAATAAAATCAAAGAATAGTTTTGAAAAGGAAATATTTTCAAACCATTTGCAAATAAATAATAGAAAAGGAAATATTTGTAAATCATTTACAAATAGAATCGATAGGAAATATTTAGAAAATAAATAGAGTTATAAAAAGGAAATTTGTTCATAACCGAATAGGATGTTATAGAAAGGAAAACGTTATAAAGAGAAAACTGTTATAAGAAGGAAATCATTTTAAAGTGGAGAACCGTTACTCAAAATAAATCTTTAAAAATGAATAAAACGTTGTTAAAAGGGAAATCCTTATAAAGCGAATAAAGGAGTTAAATCGAATATGGTATTCGAAAGTTAGTAAATCGAATTAGTTATTCGAAAGGGGTTAGTCGAGTTAGTTGATTAGAGTTAACCAGTTAGAGTTAAACCAGTTAGAGTTAAACTATTAGAGTTAATCAGTTAGAGTAAATCAAACAGAGTTAGTCAAACAGAGTTAATCGATTAGAGTTAAAGCAAATGAGTTAATCGAATATAGTTGATTCGAATAGAAAGTAAAAGGAGTTAATTGAATATAGTTTATTCGAATAGAAGTTAAAGGAGTTAATCGAATATAGTTTATTCGAATAGAAGCAAAGGAGTTAATCGAATATAGTTTATTCGAATAGAATCAATTGAGTTAATCGAATATAGTTATTCGAATAGAGTTAAAGGAGTTATCGAATATAGTTTATTCGAAAGGAGTTAAGTGAAATGAGTAAATCAATAGCATTAGTCCAAATGAGTAAATCAATAGTGTTAGTCCAAATGAGCAAATCAATAGCGTTAGTCCAATAGAGTTAATCCAATAGCGTTAGTCCAACAGAGTTAATTGATAAGGGTTAATCGAATAGAGTAAATTGAATGGTGTTATCGAATATACCTTATTCGAAGGAAAGAATTATTGAATAAGAGATAATTCGAAGGAGGGTTAAGTAAGGAAGTTAGTAAAAGGAAAAAAAAGTGAACTTTTCCTATTTCAAAGTTAGAAATGTTGTTCAGTTAAGGTCTGAGAGGTAGTTCTACCCTAACTTGATTGGCTTCGTTTTAGCTAAGGAATAGTTAAGGTTCGGCAATAAAGGAAATGGTTTGAGTTGGCATAGCGATGTTTATTTAAACATTCGCCTAAGTCCAATGTACGAGTTTTGGAAATGTTTTCCAATAAGAACCAGAAATGTTTTCTAGTATAGGAAACAAGAAATGGAAATGTTCCCAATGTTAATAACGTATATTTTCTAAATTTAGAAAATAGCAAATGTTGAATATAGGGAAACCGGAGATGTAAAATGAACTAAAGAGATTAATGTTAAATGATGTTTGTTCGATATAATTTCCATCTGGAAATAATATTGTTGTTTGCACACTTGTTTTTCTTTGATAGTTAACTCACCGACTATCGAAGTTTTGACCATTTTAACGTTGTTAATATGGAGAGACCGGTTGGATTATTATCCAAAGAACCACTCTGTATTGGCATAAGCGTTGCGAATCATATATGCCAAAGGAAATTGAAGACAGAGTTATGCAAGGGCTATCCTGTTTACAGAATAGTGCCTTCGGTTCATCCTGTTCCTAGATGACTTTTATGGATGGATGTCTGACAGAGTATTTCCAGACGATCACGTATATTGATTTCTCCAACCGTACCAAGAGTGGAAGCGGAGAAGGAAACTTCTTTTAGCTAACACATAATGTATTGTTGAGGACGTCAATCGGTGATTTGATGGATTTGATGATGTGGCATTCGAAGTGAATCTGATAAGATGATGAAGCGTAACCTCAAGCCTCATCAACCAGTAAATGACAGAAATCAGGCAGGCAGCATGGCTAAGTCGGTCACACTGAAGTAGGGTGTATAATCACCTGATCTAGAGTTTCATTTACTTCTAAAAATCTATCGTTGATGCTGTCCCATTCGGGAAACAGTTGCTGATCCCAACCGTGGTGATATACATTTGATACACTCAAGCGAAATGAGTGGTCGGTCATGTGTGGCTGGGTTGCAAGATGTTCTTGTTGAATCCAGTGTTTTCCTCTCTAGAGGTACACTAGCGAAAGATGGTTCCATACCTTGTCATAGATGGAAATCCATTACCCAATACGTGCTTGCGGTTTTGATTGTATATTATATATGTAGAACGTGAGATGAAAGCGTTTCTGCTAGATGATTATTATATTGTGTTGATAGACATTATTATAATATCAAAAGGTTTTTGATATAAAGATATTTGGATTCTCATAAGGGAAAAACCCGTTCCGTTCTACGGCGTGGTCTTATGAGATATCGATTACCTGCTTGAACTGTTTTAAACTGTTTTACTCACACCAGTCCCATGACTGACCTGGAGTTTATTTTGTTTTGTTTTCCCTAAACTCTTGGGTGCCTAAATTTGTACGGGCAGTCAAGTAGTCGGGATTTACAGATATACTGGAAGAGCTTGGAGCAGGAGGCTTCAGGATCATATAGCTATAGTTATTTCCGTTGTGTTATAAGTGTTGTACTTTTATAATAATATGTGTATTCAAGTACAGATTTGTATTTCAAAGTTATGTTATGAAATATATTTATTCGTTCCGCTGTGAGATTCGTGTTTCTCTGATATTGTGTTCTTCTTCTTCTTCTATTCTAAGTTTCTATCTTATCTATCATCACCCTCTAATTTCTTTCATTAATGACTGGTATTTTTCGAAGTTTGGTTAGTCGTCATCGTGTTTATGTCGATAACCAAAGTCGTCAAAATCCCAGGTCATTACAGTTGGTATCCGAGCTTAAGTTAAGTGAATTACCTTGGCTCTGTGGCGTGACTCGGTAGTGATAGGGTTAGTAATACCCTAGATTGAGTTGAGTGTATATATACGAGTGAACGTATTTGCTATTGATATAAAAATTTGTTTTATATTGTGGAGATTTATTGGTTGAGTTGTTTATGAGTTCTGGTCGATCAGTTTGATCCACTGTATCGGTAGGAGTTTATAAACACTCGAATACGATGGGTCGTCACGATGTGTTTTGAAAAGAGGGTGAATTAAAATAAGTTTACCCAAGGTATATCTTGATATAGAGAAGATATATATCAAAATTTTAATATATTGGATATATTGGTTGTTATTATAATCGAGTAAGATTATAAATTAAATGGTTATGTAAATAACAATCAGAATTCATATAAGTGAAATATGTGAAATCAGATGAGTTGAATCTGAAATTTTAAACCAGAAATTGAATTAAAATTCTGGAAAATTGGATAAGTGTTTGTAAATGGATTTAGATTAAAAATAAGGAAAATTTAAGATCCTGGGAGATTTTGAATTGTTATACAAGCAGTGTGAATTATATTTTGAAATGAATTTCAAAGTGAAAATGTTTAGAAATGGTTTTATAGTATTGAACTCACTTCAATCACTGGAAAATAGATCCTGATGACGACAGCTGCATCACCAGTATTCATTTTCGAGTTGTAAGTGACGAATTACGACCAGAGATACTGTTTTGAATTTGTTTTGGGAAAGACAAGTTGTGTTGAATTTCAAAATGGGATTTAAAATATAGAATTTGAATAATAGAATTTGAATTTTTAAATAGATTTGAAACATTAACTTGTTTTAAACGAAATAAAACGAGAAGTTCCTTTATAAACGAAGTTTATAAATAGTTCTTTTATAAACGAAGTTTATATATGAAGTGAAAAGAATTATCATTGGATAATTCAGAAATAAAAATACAAGTGTGAAATTTAAAGGGAAATCTATTTTCCAAAGGTAGAAATATCGATTTCAAAAGGAATTGAAATCGAGACTTATTTAAAGAATGAATAAAGAAAGTTTGAAAAGGAATTTGAATAAAGGAAGTTCAAACATAGAATTTAAAAAAGAAAATTCAAAGGGGATTTGAATATAGGGTAATAATAGGATTTGAATATAGGAAATTCAAAGGGAGTTTGAATATATGAAATTCAGTGGAATTGAAATAGAGTTTGAATATAGTAATTCAAATGGAATTTGAATAGAGAATTCAAATGGAATTCAAATATAGGATTTGAATATAGAATTCAAATGGAATTTAAAATAATTGAATTTGATAATAGATTTGAATAATAGAAGTAATATAAAATTTGAATAGAAATTGAATAGAATTAACTAAGTCGAAGAGGAATTAGTTGATCGAGTTTTGAATTTGAAGTTGAACTTTGAAAGGTGAACTGGATTTGTAAATGGATATTCGAAATCGAATATAGAACTTAAATTTGAAATTTGGATTCAAATTAGTTAATAAGCAAGTTAAAATATATTTGAACATGTCATGTTCAAATATAAAAGTGAAATAGACCAAAGAATTAATTAACAAATTAATTAACGAATTGAGTTAAAACAATCAGGCATAGTTAAAATAGATTGGGCAGGTATAAATATACATGAGATAGGTATGGACAAGGTATGAAGGTATATAAATATAATGCTCGACGAAAAGGTATGTATTTAATTCATACATGAGATTTTATGCGCCGTATCGGCTAGCCGCTTGGCTTTTTTTTTTTGGATTAGTGAGGGCCATAGGAGGCTATTTGAAATATCCCGATGCACCTAGTACCAAGGAGGTTATGGAAAAAATTTCTGGGAATTTAAGGAGTTGGAATATTTTTAAGATAATTTGATAGTTAGAAATCAATGTATCGATATATATATATAGAAGTCGATAAGGAGACGAACGTGGAAATAGAATAGTAAAATCAAAAAGGAAGACTAAGAATAAAATCTAGTAAGAATAGAAAGAGAAAGTATATACGTGTTTAAAAAGTGAATAGGTAGTTGTATGGTATTGATTATTCGAGTAAGTAGTCATATCTGTTTTGACGTTATAAATGTTATTCAGTCAAGGTCTGAGAGGTAGTTATACCCCAACTTGATTGATTTCATTATTAACAAATAAATAGTAAGATTTCAGGCTCGAAGATCAATGTTTAATAAGAGTTAGTTGAATATAGTATTTGGGTTGTCGTAACGATGTTTTACACAACATCCGTTTTAACCCAAATAAGTGTAAGCTTGGAAATATATAAAAAAAATATTTCCTAAGTATATAAATAAACGAGATCAGAAAAGAGATAAGTAATTGGAATATTTTCTAATTATAAATAGCATATATTTTCTAAAGTTTAGAAAATAAAGGAAGGCGATATTCGGAAATATTTTCCAATTAACGTAAAAGGCCAATATGGTTATTGAAAATATTTTGTTAACAAATATTGATAAAGAAATAGAGAAGTGATTTAACTAATGGAATAGTAATCAAGAGCTCAATGACATGTTCAAAAGGAAAATTTGATTTTTGAAAAGAGTAAACTGTTTAAAAATTTCCAAGGAAAGACTGTTTGAATTAAAAACAAATTTAACAGAAATGTGTGAAAGCAAATTTGAATTAAAGTAAAGCCAGTAAAGTGGTAACTGAGATTGAATTAGAATGATATCAAGACAAATTGGATTGTAAGATTCAAATTTGAAGTGTAATGTGATAATCAAGTTAAGAGTTAAGAATCGAGAAGAAACTCGAGTTGAAATAATATTTGGCTCGGATATAAGCGAATGGTTGCGTTGTGGATAAAAGCAAATTGGAATTTGATTGGGATGACCCTTGTATCCGCTGAATTGACAGCAGGTGAAAGTGATAGAGTTGATATGCTCAACAAAAAGATACAAGTTTATATTTCTATTAGATATAAGATTTATGAGCCGAATTGGCAAGCCGCTTGGCTGTTTGGTTTTCTTTTGGGTTGGAGATGGCTTAGAGAGGCAAGTTGGAGTTTGACCGATTGACCAATACAAAGGAGGTGCTGGCGAAATTTTTCCAAAAGTTAAGGCATTCGAAAATTTTCAGGATTTTTGAAAATTTTCGTTAATAAGAATTAATGAATAATTTAATTGAAATTAAATTGGTTCAGTTGAAACTGAAGTTAAGAAGTGAACAAATATGTTCTAACCAGTCGATAGGGTCGTCCTCTACCTTTTAGCAATTTCGAGGACGAAATTATTTTAAGTGGGAAAGATTGTAATGACCCGCATTGGCAGAGGTATTATAATTAATTAATTTAATTATTTAAAAGGTGATTAAAAGGATTTAATGGTCGTGAAATTAAATAATAGGGAATATTTAATTAAAATAATCAATTAAATAATATATTTAATTCTGAAATAATCAGAATTGGCTGAAATGACGATATGGTGTGAACTGGATCATCTGTGATATTTAATTCAGCTTGGAATTGAATTTAAATAACGAATATATTATATAAACGACAGTTTGAACGTAGAATTATAATATAATTAAAATCGAGCTCGAAATGACGCTGCAGTTCGTAAATTGGCGATTCGAACTTCAACTGAATGTACAGGATTCGTTTTAAGCCGGGTTTCTGTGAAACAAGAAACGTGTGGAGCTGGTGGAGTATATCTTTCTAGTGGAAGAGAAAAATCGGAATTTCATTGTGTAGATTTTGAGATATGTCCAAATCAAATTTCAGAATAGTCGCTATAGAGTTGTATATCGGCCATAACAGTTATTTCAAAATAACTAGAAATCGGTTGTGAATTCAGACAAGGTTCTTTTGGAAAATAGCGATAATTTAATTTTTAGAATTTGTCTGTAATTTTTAATTAATTTAATAAGCGACTTTTTATTTGAAGTATTTCGCACCCTGAAATCAACATTTTGAAGTTTCAAAATATGAGTCCATCTACCGACATTATTATATCTTTGGGATCGTGGTACGTTGGTCGTCACAATGGTATGATCAACTCTATCTATAGCAGTTGTATATGAATGGAATTTACGGAAATGGATATACAATATCTAAACCTACTTGTGATTATAAACAACACCACGTCTCATGCTATTTTCACCCGCATGTTCTCTTCTACGACGTGGAAAGAGGAACTACAAGGAAATCGAAAACAAATTCCTATAAAATTGTATAACCTAATTTCATTCAACCCTCTTCCACCATCACTCTGTGTTTCAAAACGAGAAATGAAAACCAAGACAAGTTCATACTCAAATCTATAAATTATAAGAGTGGTATAATTGGAGTCTTATAATCAAATTCTTCAATCCTCTGTACATTTCGTTGAGATCGATCATCCTTTTGGGGCTCGCGGTGTTCTTTAGGGTGGACTGTCGAAGCTCCTAGGGAGGGAACGGGGAGCCGCCACTGATGGCGTTGTACTTCTGGAGGTAAGGCGCCTTTGCTGGCGAAGCTAGGCAGGGTACGGCATCGGAAAAAGGGTTGGCCCTGTAGTCGTGCCGTGAGTTTTACTGATCGAACTCGAGTTCTGATGGTGTGGGTGGGTCGTACGAGCTTGGCGATGAGGTGTTTACTGGAGGGAGTTTTGTTGGCTGATATTATTTCCATGCGTGAAGTGATCAAAAAGGGAACCGAGATGGATGTAAGGATGTGGGGATTGATGTACTAGAGGAGAGGAGTTAAATGATGTTTGACTTGTGTGGTTTCATTGAAGAATGAAGGCCTGAGGTGAGGGTGAAGTCCGTGAAAATGGTGTTCGGTTATCACCTGATGCTGTGAGAATATTGAGGAAGAAGGAGGAAGTAAAGGGAGCGGGCCTGGTAATTGAGTTTTGGTGATGGGCCTTGTTAATAGTAAGCTCAATAAATTCTATTTAGTTT
This sequence comes from Allium sativum, assembly GCA_030737875.1. Lineage (NCBI taxonomy): Eukaryota > Viridiplantae > Streptophyta > Magnoliopsida > Asparagales > Amaryllidaceae > Allium > Allium sativum. The sequence continues at coordinate 834,693,725 of CM060910.1, forward strand.
TAGTTTAAAATTTAAATAGCATTCAAAAACTTGTGAGTTCAATAACTTGTTCGTATGTAAACGAAATTCAACAAAACAAGTCACGTTGGAATCGTATCGAAAAGTACTACACATACAAACTGGTTTGGAAGGGATTGGGGCTCATTTGGATTTAGGGCGAAATAAACTATTTGATTCAAATCAAAGAGCAGTTTATTGTTCTTTAATGATGAACTGCAAATGTGAGTAAATCTCACTAACTCTGAACAGTTTATAATTTCATGTTGTATTTTTAGAACTATTAAATATTGGTTGATTAACTGTGTGTTGACTGTTTGATTGAACTGCTAGTCAGTTAGTTGGATTTCTATATTGATTCTGTTTAACAGAATATATCATATGGAACTGAAAGTGATGTTATCTATATTGTTTAACGTCTGTGATGCAGGGAAACAGGTCGGAGGAATCCAACTGGATTCCTCAACATTAATTTTACTGTTTTTCATATATTGTGATCTATGATGTGATATATAATCTGTTGTCGATTATACGTGTTTGAACGATATTGGTCATCGTGATTTTGATATGTTGAATACCATAACATACCGAAATGATGATAAGGGAATATTTTCAAAGTGATATTTGTAAATAAAATATTTATAAATGGAATATTTATAAATAAGAAATATTTATAAATTGGAATATTTATAAATAGGAGAGATTTAGAAAAGGGAAAATAAAATCAAAGAATAGTTTTGAAAAGGAAATATTTGCAAACCATTTGCAAATAGAATAATAGAAAAGGAAATATTTGTAAATCATTTACAAATAGAATCGATAGGAAATATTTAGAAAATAAATAGAGTTATAAAAAAGAAATTTGTTCATAACTGAATAGGATGTTATAGAAAGGAAAACGTTATAAAGAGAAAACTGTTATAAGAAGGAAATAATTTTAAAGTGGAGAACCGTTACTAAAAGTAAATCTTTAAAAATGAATAAAACGATGTTAAAAGGGAAATCCTTATAAAGCGAATAAAGGAGTTAAATCGAATATGGTATTCGAAAGTTAGTAAATCGAATTAGTTATTCGAAAGGGGTTAGTCGAGTTAGTTGATTAGAGTTAACCAGTTAGATTTCAACCAGTTAGAGTTAAACTGTTAGAGTTAATCAGTTAGAGTAAATCAAACAGAGTTAGTCAAACAGAGTTAATCGATTAGAGTTAAAGCAAATGAGTTAATCGAATATAGTTGATTCGAATAGAAAGTAAAAGGAGGGTTAAGTAAGGATGTTTGTTTAAACATCCTCCTAAGTCCGATGTACGAGTTTTGGAAATCGTTTCCAATAAGAACCAGAAATGTTGTCTAATATAGGAAACAAGAAATGGAAATGTTATTCGAAACTTAGGCGGATGTTTGGTTAAACATCCGCCTAAGTCCGATGTACGAGTTTTGGAAATGTTTTCCAATAAGAACCAGAAATGGAAATGTTTTCCAATATATTTATTCGAAACTTAGGCGGATGTTTTTTTAAACATCCGCCTAAGTCCGATGTACGAGTTTTGGAAATGTTTTCCAATAAGAACCAGAAATGTTGTCTAATATAGGAAACAGGAAATGGAAATGTTCCCAATGTTAATAACGTATATTTTCTAAATTTAGAAAATAGCAAATGTTGAATATAGGGAAACCGGAGATGTAAAATGAACTAAAGAGATTAATGTTAAATGATGTTTGTTCGATATAATTTCCATCTGGAAATAATATCGTTGTTTGCACACTTGTTTTTCTTTGATAGTTAACTCACTGACTATCGAAGTTTTGACCATTTTAATGTTGTTAATATGGAGAGAACGGTTGGATTATTATCCAAAGAACCACTCTATATTGGTATAAGCGTTGCGAGTCATATATGCCAAAGGAAATTGAAGACGGAGTTAAGCAAGGGCTATCCTGTTTACAGAATAGTGCCTTCGTTTCATCCTGTTCCTGGATAATTGGTATGGAAGGATGTCTGACAGAGTATTTCCATATGATCACGTATATTGATTTCTCCAACCGTACCAAGAGTGGAAGCGGAGAAGGAAACTTCTTTTAGCTAACACATAATGTATTGTTGAGGACGTCAATCGGTGATTTGATGGATTTGATGATGTGGCATTCGAAGTGAATCTGATGTGATGATGAAGCGTAACCTCAAGCCTCATCAACCGGTAAATGACAGAAATCGGGTAGGCAGCATGGCTAAGTCGGTCACACCGAAGTAGGGTGTATAATCACCTGATCTAGAGTTTCATTTACTTCTAAAAATCTATTGTTAATGTTGTCCCATTCGGGAAACGGTTGTTGATCCCAACCGTTGGTGATATACATTCGATACACTCAAGCGAAATGAGTGGTCGGTCATGTGTGGCCGGGTTGCAAGATGTTCTTGTTGAATCCAGTGTATTCCTCTCTAGAGGTACACTAGCGAAAGGTGGTTCCATACCTTGTCATAGTTGGAAATCCATTACCCAATACGTGCTTGTAGTTTGATTGTATATTATATATGTAGAACGTGAAATGAAAGCGTTTCTGCTAGATGATTATTATATTGTGTTGATAGACATTATTATAATATCAAAAGGTTTCTGATATAAAGATATTTGGATTCTCATAAGGGAAAATTTCGTTCCATTCTACGGCGTGGTCTTATGAGATATCGATTACCTGCTTGAACTGTTTTAAACTGTTTTACTCACACCAGTCCCATGACTGACCCGGAGTTTATTTTGTTTTGTTTTCCCTAAACTCTTGGGTGCCTAAATTTGTACGGGTAGTCAAGTAGTCGGGATTTACAGATATACTGGAAGAGCTTGGAGCAGGAGGCTTCAGGATCATATAGCTATAGTTATTTCCGCTATGTTGTAAGTGCTGTACTTTGATAATAATATGTGTATTTAAGTACAAATTTGTATTTCAAAGTTATGTTATGAAATATATTTATTCGTTCCGCTGTGAGATTCGTGTTACTCTTATATTGTGTTCTTCTTCTTCTTCTATTCTAAGTTTCTATCTTATCTATCCTCACCATCTAATTTCTTTCATTAATGACTGGTATTTTTCGATGTTTGGTTAGTCGTCATCGTGTTTATGTCGATAACCAAAGTCGTCAAAATCCCGGGTCATTACACTATACAAGCCAAGTTAATCCTTTCCTACTGCTTTCTACTCCCTCTCTCAAAGGCCTTTTCTTTGTTCCAATTGGTCCCTGTCAAGCTTCTTTGCAGGCCGATTCCATCACATGTGTTCTCAGTTTTAACGAAATTCCAAGGAGTTCACGATTCAGAACCAAACCCGCACCCTGCTATCATACCCATCCTGCAGCCTTCATTCATTACCGCACCTACATGCCCTTGCCAGAACATCATTAGAACACCCTAGAGCGAGCGCCAGTTCACGATTCAGAACCAAACCCGCACTCTGCTATCATACCCATCCTGCAGCCTTCATTCATTACCGCACCTACATGCCCTTGCCAGAACATCATTAGAACACCCTGGAGCGAGCGTCGGAGCTTCCTTGACTACTGAACTGAGTCTCGAGCCACTCGAGTTCAACCCCCTCCAGATTTCCCTGTTCCGGCGTCAGCACTTACCTTTGCAAACTCGGCCTCCACGGTTGAAGAAAGATGATCATAGTCGGACGTAATACAGATCTTGCCGCCCTTTTTAGATTTGTGGTTGGAGTTTTATTGATTCGATTGAAGTATTGAAAGAAAAATCATTGAAAAAGGAGGAAGGATTTTAGCCATTGTTTCTAATGGTGGCGGCGGAAGTAGTCCGTTGACCACACGAGAATTTTAGTTTAGGGTTAGAGAATTGGATGGGTTATATATATAGGGTAGGAAATTAATAAATATATTATTAAACGAAACTTGGTCATGAAGTAACATGTAAAACTTACCATAATCGACTTCTGTTTACTGATAAAAATGCTAATCCTAACATAGAAAAATATTCTGGACCCAATGGGACAAGTTTCATCGAATTCTGACATCGTTTGAAAAAATTTCTTTATAAAAACAGAAATAAACACGCGTTTAAATTTCCCACGATCACTAGATAAATCCAATCAACTTGAAACTTTGAAATCCTACAATAATTAATTAATACGAACCAAACGACACCAGTTTCGTCACACTCTAAGACTGTTTCCCGGTACACTATTTTTTTAACGCATCGAAATGCCATTCTAGACACCAAATTAGCCGGTTTTCAAAAATAACAAACTATACACCTATCCTGACTCTAATCGACGATATGAACTCAACGGAACTAATTTCATGGCTTAATTCGGCCGTCTGCTCAAGTTACACTCAAATATCTCTATATTGAATTGAATTAATTTAATTATGCTCTATAGAAAATAAACTGCGTTTACGTCTACCGTGGTCACATACGACATTGGTTGGCCACGCAAATTTGATTTTCTACAATAATTTAATGATACGGTTCCAATGAAACTAATTTCACTGAAAACGGTGTCCGTTTGCAAAACGGCTGTTTTAAAGGCCGATAATTTAATAACGATTTCCATAGCGACTATTTCAAATTTTATTTTGGCCATAACTAACAATCTATAACACGGAATCTGGATTTTTCTTTTTCATATGAAAATTATCGTCAATACGGTTCCAACGTTTCTAGTTCTACAGAAATCCGACTTATATCGGATCTTGTATTCTCAGTTGAAGTTCAAAACTCCATTTTACGAACTGCAGCGCCATTTCGAGCTCAATTTTTAATTATATAAATTATAACGTTCAACTTTGTTTTTAAATAACGAATTAAATATTAAAACCTATTAATATTTCAAATATTATATTTAAAACCAATTTAAATATTCAGATTAAAATGGTCAAAAAACACGGGTCGTTACATTCTTCCCCTCTTAAAATAATTTCATCCTCGAAATTGCTAAGGTAAGAAAGAACGCTACAAACCTGTAAATTTCTAAATTTTATTTATCTTAAATTGAAAACAAATTCGTTATCGTAAATAAATATTTTCAAAAATATCGAAAAATTTCTCACACATTAAATTCCCAAAAAAATTCAGCAGAGTCTCCCCTGCACGGAGTGACGTCTGCGATATCGCAAAAACAAATAATATCTATACATCGACCCACACGGTCGGAAAACAAAATCAAAACCCAAAATTTTATATTTTCGCATAGGCGTACCTTTTACGAGCGCTATTGAGCATATCAGCTCAACGTTTATGTGATTTACTCAACCAGTATCAATTTGCCTAGCCATTTGGCACCTGTACTTAACTCAGTTCACATATCAGTAATAAATATTAGAAATTCTTAAGTACTATTTCTCTAATCAACAAATATAACAACACAAATTCAAAAATCAAATAGATAACATCATTTCATTATCAAACTCAGGGTTAACTCAAAAATTCTAATTCATATGCAGTTCCATTCTAGTTTAGTTATACTGGAATTTATTCTTTATTTTATAATTCCATTAAGTCATTGATTATTTCATTTTAAAGAAACTACCACCCAATAACAAACAATTCACAATAAATAACCAATACACAACTAAATCAACCAAATTAATTGAATTTCCATTCAATATTAATAATTTATTTGGTTTCACATATTTGACCTTTAATCGATTAATATCTGATTTATTTCTATTTGATTATTATTTACTCAAATTTCCAAATTTATTTAGTTTAATTTCAATATCCGTATTAATTAAATTTGACTTAACCAGATTAATTTCCAATTCAAATTTCCAATCCAATTTGAATTTTATTCAAATCAATCAAACACACTAATATTTCGATCATTTGATAAAATTATTTCTTTTGTATATAAAAAAATAATTTGGGCAAAATTATTTCATTTACCCTCTTATCAAATCAATACTGCATCCATGGTCAGTTCAATGCATCTCAACACTTGAATCGATCAACCAACACAATACAAAATATTTGTATATAAATTTTACAATTACGCTCTCATATATATACACTCTACCTCGATCTAGGGTATTACTAACCCAATCTCTATCGAGTTACACCATAGAGCCAAGGTTATTACTAAACCAATAGCTCTGATACCACTATAACGACCCAAGGATTTTTAGCCTCGGAAATCGATATAAATACCTTTACCGTAACTCATGCCAACCTTCCAAACACCGAAAACACTGGAACGTTATTAGAAAGAATTTAGAGGGTGAGATAAGAAAGAAAGAAATATTAGAATAGAAGAAGAAGAAGAAACAACACAATACAAAGTCTCACATCGCAGCGGAACAAAATATAATACAGAAAAAAAAATCTTTATTGAGAGCTTTAAAAATACTTACAATATCATAGTACATCACACAACGGAACAGTTATAATAACCTGTTCCCATATACAACACACAGCGGAATAGTAGCTATATAATACCATACGTCTGAACATCTCCAGCTCGTCTTTGGACTTCACAGCATGCGATAACCTAAACCCTTGCACCCCGGGCTAACCCGAGCATTTACAAAACACCAGGTCAGTCTGATGAACCAGAGTGAGATAAACTCGCACAGTATTAAGGGAAATCATCTAATTTGACTTTTAAGGTTCAAAAATCTTTTCGAAAGAAAAGGATAATCGTAAGACCAAATCCAAACATAAATACAGACGGTTTTTACCTTACGATAACCCAATTTTTTTTTGAAATCAATATCTTTCCTGATATTATAATAGTGTCTAAATACAAGTAGATATTAATCTAGTGGAACGCTTGCATCTCACGCTCCACGTACATAGTATACAATCAAAACCGCGGGTGCTTATTGGAGATTGGGTTCCGACCATGACAAGGTATGGGACCGACCATGTTTGGGTTCAACAAGAACGTCTTGCAACCCGACCCAAACATGACCGACCACTCATTTCGCTTGAGTGTATCGAATGTATATCACCAACAGTTGGGAGCTACCCACCGTTTCCCGAAAAGGGACAACATCAAAATAGAATAAAGAAACAAATGAAATTTCTCTAGATAGGTGATTATACACCCTAATGGGAGTGACCGACATAGCCATGCTGCCTGTCTGATTTTTGTCATTTCCCGGTTGGAGAGGCTTGAGGCTAGAATTTACTTTTGAACATCTGGTCATCATTCACTTTGAATGCCACATCGTCAGATCCATTGGATATCACTAATTGACGTCCACAAAAATACTCTAGTAGTTAAGCTAAGAGAACGGCAATTCTCTGCCAACAACTATAGCACGTTTGAAGAAATCAATGTACGTGATCTTTTTGGAAATACTATGTCACACATCCGTCCATACAAGTCATCCAGGAACAGGATGAACCAAAGGTACTCTCCTACTGCTTCCAATATAGGAATCACCCCATGTATCAGTAGCGAGAAGTCCTTGCAACCCGTAGATTCCAACCATGACAGAATCACAGCTTATCTCTACTTGCCAGGCAGAGAATATTAGTGGTTCTTCCGTTTATGAAAATCCATGATCTTTAGTGCTCCATCTCAATCATCTTTTGATATCTTCACGTATTTGTTGGTCGGAATGGTTTTCGAATATAAATTCGATCATGGTCTTTTCATACCAACAATCGTATTGGATAGATTTGATAGTCGGTGATTTAACTATCAAAATATACAGTGATTCAATCATGAAAATCCAATGAGTTCACTGGTTCAATATTCAGCATCACTTGGCCTTTTAATTAAAACAAACTGATTCCCATTTTGTTTAATTTAAATTTCTAACTCTTTTAATGTAAAAACAATACGATATTTAAATCCTTACTAAATATACTAACGTTCCCAAAACCATTTCATATTCATACTTAGTGAAATTACTTATAATCATATTAAATTTCTACTTAATTCTTCTTTCAGATCATTTGTTACATTATTCTATATTATTTAAACTTGGGAAAATCCACTTAACTTATTATTCGTAATCAACGTTAAGTAATATCTTTTATTCTATTCTTGAAACAATAACAAATATTTATTTGTATAAAATAAAAACTAAACCTTACATTTCCTTTACCAATTTCCTTCATTTCGTATATTCTTCAAATTTTCACCAAACAACGCATTATTAATTCTCTAATGGAAATAATAAATTAGCACTAACCTTTCTTACGATTACCAACTAATATCATCTTTAGATAATCCTGATATTGTCCAAGTTGGAGTATTTTAATTACCTCTCAGACCTTGATCAACAACGTTCTTAATCTCAGATAAATATAAGTTGTAATAAACCCCATATTCTATTCCAGTCTCAAAACAAATTCCATTATAAGTTGGATTTGGTTGTACAATCCTATGACACACTTCTTTACTCAAATTCACTTTTACCGATCTCCTTTCAAATCTATTCGACCCTTTCCCACTTTGGAAATTTTATTTCAATTTTTCCCCTTTTTACTTGATCCCATTTTCAAGTAACGTTGATTTAAAATTAACGCTTTACCACCTCACCTCTTTCATAAACTCTGGTTTATTATAAACCCTTTATCTTAATCTCCTCTAACTTAATCCAATAAGTAGCATTTAAATTTAAGTTATCTTCTTTGCTTGAAATTCTCTTTATAACTTTGTTACAAAAATTCGGGTTTTAAATATAAAATCCGTTCATAACTCCTTTCACCATTCCATTGGATTTCATTTCAACCTCGATACCTTTTTACATTAATTCAATTAAAACTAATTTCCTAAATTACTATTAATCAGGATAATCATTTACTTTTAATCATTAACACTGTAAAGTAGTTAATTCCATTATTAACTAAAATAAATAGTGATTCCGCTTTTTAAAACTTCATTAAAATTAAACCATATTCATTCACTATTCTATTCGATTAATTCAAACAAATTAATTAAATAATCAATTCCCATTTAAAACGGTCTATTTAGTCCATTCAAAACACAGTTACTTCATTTACCGATTTCAATTCATTTTCCCTTTTATATTAATTACTAACATAATTAATTTAATTAATTCATTTTAATTTGTTTCTTAGCAAAACAATTATCCAAATTTAATTCTTTAGATTAATTTCTATCCACTTATTTATAAATCTGATTAATATCAGAGATTTCCATATAAAACCAATTAATAATTAATTATAAATTTAAATCATAAAAGATAAATATTTATTTTCTTTTAAACAAACCTTTTATTCAAAATAATATATTTCAAAATCTATATCTAGTTATAAAATAAATTTCATACTTCAGTTCTATCGATTCATTTGACGGTAAACCAATATAATAAAGCAATTGATTTTATCGGCCATATGCTGCCCAATACTCAACAAATACTGTCCATTGGTTTAAACAAAACATAGGTTGAATTTTCATTCAATGATTAATAACTAAATCAATTACCCAATCATGGCAGCTCATATATAGTAATATGAAAATAAATAATATATTTGAGGGATCTGGTTGGGTCCCTCCAACCTGTTCTTCCCTGAAATCACAACGGTTATCTCAACTAAGGTCATTTCCATTTCATTTAACTGAAATAATAACGACCATTTAACATCAACCAATTCACAAGCAATTAAACAATATAAACAATTTTAGCACGTTTATTTTATAAACGTGACCAACAAGGTAAGTTACCTTTATTGGAACCAATCGTTAAAATAACGATTTGGAATTTCACTAAAATTAATTACGTTTTAATTTCATTAGTTGAATCAACAAATAAATATATAAGTAGCAGACAGTCAACTATTGGCAAACAGAACACTCAAAATAAAAACCTAATTTATATAAAATATAAATGGGAAGAATTGAATGAGTTTAACTCACCTCGGTTTGATTTATTGCCGTAGCGGTTCAGTTACAATCAAATTAAACAGCGTTTAATTTAACTGTAACTTCCAGCTATCTGTCTCTGTCCAACACAGTTCCATAAAGTAGAGTTTAACGATACTGTCCCAACGTGATTTTTTTGGTCCAATTCTGATCACATAGGCATGAGTTACACAAATTATAATCTATACGATATAATTTATTATTAATTGCTTGATTAAAATATTATTAAACTAATTTTAATTACTTTGAATTAGGTATATAGGCCAATTATTCCTGATACTCGGTTCGTCCAACATCCTTTATGTTGCACGCCTGCAAATCATTTTTATCTTAGTTAATATAATTTAATTATTTATTAACACATAATCATTATTTAAACTAAACTAATTGCGGTTTAATAGAATTGGCTGATCTACAAATTATCCACTCTCAGGTCTTCCTTTCTGTTGAAAACCAAGCGTCAGTTATGATAGTATCCCTTTCAACACGTTGTTCATCCCAAAATGCCCTGATTCAACCCCCTGTCACGTTTCACAAATTAATACTTTATTATATATGTTAACTAACTAATTAAAGATCATTAAATTCTAATTAAAATTCATGAATTACGTTTGATATATTTACCGATCCAAATATTCATGCCCAGGCTCATCTTTGCGTTATTACTGGTTCCAGATACTGTACAAGCCAAGTTAATCCTTTCCTACTGCTTTCTACTCCCTCTCTCAAAGGCCTTTGCTTCGTTCCAATTGGTTCCCGTCAAGCCTCTTCACAGGCCGATTCCATCACATGTATTCTTAGTTTTCACGAAATTCCCAGGAGTTCACGATCCAGAACCAAACCCACACCATGCTATCATACCTATCCCGCAGCCTTCATTCATTACCGCACCTACATGCCCTTGCCAGAGCAACATTAGAACACCCTAGAGTGAGTGCCAGAGATTCCTTGACTACTGCGCTGAGTCTCGAGCCACTCGAGTTCAACCCCCTCCAGATTTCCCCGTCCCAGCGTCAGCACTTCCCTCAGCAAACTCGGCCTCCACGGTTGAAGAAAGATGATCATAGCCGGACGTAATACAGATCTTGCCGCCCTATTTAGATTTATGGTTGGAGTTTTATTGATTCGATTGAAGTATTGGAAGAAAAATCAATGAAAAAGGAGGAAGGATTTTAGCCGTTGTTTCTAATGGTGGCGGCGGAAGTAGTCTGTTTACCACACGAGAATTTTAGTTTAGGGTTAGAGAATTGGATGGGTTATATATATAGGGTAGGTAATTAATAAATATATTATTAAACGAAACTTCGTCGTGAAGTAACACGTAAAATTGACCACAACCGACTTCTGTATACTTATAAAAATGCTAATCCTAACGTAGAAAAATATTTTGGACCCAACGGGACAGGTTTCATCGAATTCTGACATCGTTTGAAAAAAATTCCTTTATAAAAACAGAAATAAACACACGTTTAAATTTCCCATGATCATTAGATAAATCCAATCAACTTGAAACTTTGAAATCCTACAATAATTAATTAATATGAACCCAATGACACCAGTTTCGTCGCATTCTGAGACTGTTTCGCAGTACGCTATTTTTTTAACGCATCGAAATGCCATTCTGGACACCAAATTAGCCGGTTTTCAAAAATAACAAACTTTATACCGATCCTGACTCTAATCGACGAAACGAACTCAACGGAACTGATTTCGTGGCTTAATTCGACCGTCTGCTCAAGTTACACACAAATATCTCTATATTGAATTGAATTAATTTAATTACGCACTATAGAAAATAAACGGCGTTTACGGCTATCGTGGTCACATACGACATCGGTTTGCCATGCAAATTTGATTTTCGTACAATAACTTAATGATACGATTCCAATGAAACTAATTTCGCTGAAAACGGTGTCCGTTTGCAAAACGGCTATTTTAAATGCCGATAATTTAATAACGATTTCCATAGCGATTATTTCAAATTTTGTTTTGGCCATAACTAATGATCTATAACACAGAATCTGGATTTTTCTTTTTCATATGAAAATTATCGTCAATCCGGTTCCAATGTTTCTTGTTCCACAGAAATTCGACTTATATTCGATCCTGTATTCTCAGTTGAAGTTCGAAACTCCATTTTACGAACTGCAACGCCATTTCGAGCTCGATTTTTAATTATATAAATTATAACGTTCAACTTCATTTTTAAATAATGAATTAAATATTAAAACCTGTTAATATTTCGAATATAATATTTAAAACCATTTTAAATATTCAGATTCAAATGGTCGAAAAACACGGGTCGTTACAGTGTGTAGGAACCATTAGATTTAAATACTAAAATTTGAGTCGTTCATAGCACCAAAACCTAAAGAAATATTTAGAATACCCTGGTTGCCACTATATTACTCTTCACGAAGCGGTCGACCTCTCCTACATAGGGCGTTCGTCCGCCCTTCGTACCTGAGGCGCCGTGAATTTATTTTACGCATCTAAAATTTATTGTTAATTAATGAATTTAAGTTATTATCAAATGTCATTTGTTGTATCCCCTTCTTATGTATGCACACATAAGTTCAAATTCATCTAGATTATTCTTTTATGTTGGCCATTAATTCAAATCTTTCTAAGTTTAAATTCAAATTTTAAAGATTATTCATTTTAAATTTGAAAACTTGTTTTATTTATATCGTTTTCATACGAACTCCATTTTCAACAATTTATATATGAAAACATGTCAGAATCTCGCCATGAACGCATGGTATAACTTTATGGACAAAATCCTTAAGTATTTAATATCCATATTTCGACTTATTAATATTGTTTAATTTTTTTAGTTTTCTACGTCTATTTAGGGTATATTCTGTAGGGTGTTACAATAAGCATTATAGATGCTACACTTATCTATAATATTAGCTTTCGGTGATAGAAAATGGATTTCTTAATTCAATATAACATCAAAAAACATGGGAACGTGGGCTTTTTGCAAAACAAAATCATTAATTATAATTCATTAGAGTTCCCTCACAAAACCAACATTCAGATCAAAATATATGTTACATAGTAATACTTCAAGAGCGACATATGATGATCCCCTCTTGGTTGATCAAATTCAAATATAGATAACATGCAAGTTTACCTTTATGTACATCCAAATATACAAAATACCACTCAATAGAAAAGATCCTAAATAGCTAACTGCCTCCTACATGTCTTCATAAGTTTTTTTGGAGAAGAATCCGAAAACCTTAAATCTCAACCTATTCAAATGAGTATCTAAGAGTTGAAGGGGAAAACAAAAACTTTGGACCATTCAATAGTTTGGTGTAAACAATAATTATCGTCCCGAAACCTATAGATATGTAATAGCACTACACTGTTTAGCCGAAAGGGTTTACCTTCCACTAATATCTAGCTACATAATAACTAACCCTATGCTCATGCACCTACAATGGTTAGGAGTTAGGACAATAATAATAATGTGCAAACATGCAACATAACGTGGATTACCCATCCCATATTCTCTCGTCTAGCTGTCTTGATGATTTTATGATTAAATATCATGTCACAAGTAACTACTTATTTATAAGTTAAGCTACGTGTCCAATTTGAGATTCCCCATCCTAATCCTATATATCGGGATTACCCATCCCCAACCATTTAGGTAACAACCCTCCTAGTATACATGTTTAAAAATGTTTAAGAGGTTACCCCTTACTAGACATGGGTTATCAACACCATTTCATAGTTTTATGCATAGGATTACCATGAACCCATAAACACATGTAAGGCGAAAACCCAACACATGTCGTAGTTTTAATAGCAGGAAACTATGTACTTGTAAAAAAAATTAATCTGGTAACCCCTGGATATTTAAAATATAATGGTAACCCCAATAATTCCCACCTTATTAGTACCTCCAGTGTAAACATGATTATTAACCCTATTGTTATCCTCAATGCGATGCAGTTACTTAATTGTTATAAGTAACTCCAATATTAACATTATCATAAATTTGCATTCGTATCCTAGATGTAAACATAATTATTTAACCCTTATTGGTAAACCTTATAATGACATGATAAATTTTACTCCAACCGGTGTCTCCAATATATGTTTAAATCATGTGCTTCAAATAAATATTAACAAAAACTAATGGAATAACATGCAAGAATATGTATAATTTCCATAACTAGAAATGAGTGATAGTCCATGTCATTCGATTCGGTAACATACAAATCAACAGGCTCGAAAAGTGTGTCAATCCTGCTCTTATAGACTCCTTAGTAAGGTGTCGGTACCAATAAATTGACTTAGTTGATAGACAAGATTCTATCAATTATATACATTGGCAGTAACCCATAGTATTTAGAAGTTTGAAATCAAGGTTTAAAAGCAACATTTTTGACAAAGTCAATGAGCGATGAACCTAGATGTGATAGCCTCAAAATCTTTTATGAAACATTTTGAAAACATACCTTATCGACCTAGTCAGAACAACAAAGACAGAGGCGACACCTCAAAGTTGGTTTTGAAAACAAGTTAAAAATGAAGCTTATAACCACGAATGATGACGCTAAGGGTTTGGGGGAGATCGCCTCAAGTCTTTAGGAAAAAAGGTTAGAAAAGAAACGTGATTAAATAGAGTACTTCAACTCTATACATGCCTACGAACTAATCGAAAACTTCAACAACAAATATGCAAAGAAAATCTATCTTACGGCGGACCTTCAAAAAGCTTATGATAAGATTAACTGAACTTTATTATTCATATGATTATTTGTATGGTATTTCATCAAAAGTTTGTTGATCTTATTAAAGAATGTTTTTCACCACCGACCTTTTCTATCTTGATCAATGGGACACCTAAAGCATTTATAAGCTCTAACAGAGGCATTCGGCAAGGCGACCCACTCTCCTCCTTATTTTTTTATTTTTGCAATGGAATATTTTTCACTATAGATGTAACTGATTGGTTATCACAAATTAATTTAACCTATTTATGAGTTCCATCTTAGGGTCGGCCATCTTCCATATGCTTATGATTTACTTATATGCATTAAATTAAACATTGAAGATGCTTATGATGCCTTAACCTGAGGCCCAAATTAACAAAGAGCATTAACGAGTAATGTTGTATGTTAATAAGGATAATAGGGCAGGTTATGGGAGACCGTCGGTAAGTCTTGTACTAAACAAGTATCAAATATGTCAATAAAGTGCTCCTTTTCTTTTTCTAGTGAATCGACATGCTTAATTCTTACCTAACACAATACTACGATGGCAATAGGATCAATTCAGAACAAAACATAACAATAATAAATATCATAGATCACAGGAACAGGAAACACAGTCATATATACATATATATCAAATACAATACAAAGTGATGTACATAATGGTTATATGATACATAATATACACACAACATCGAGTTCCCCAAAAGAATATGTACTACATCATAGTACGCTACCATTATAGAGTGAAATACCAAAAAACTATGTTATAAAGTCCAAAAGATCAACAAAGATGTCCATAATGATATAGATAAGCACGCACCAGAGATAATCCTAACCTGGAACTTAGTCTAATCCAAGTACAAAAAACACATGGATCAGTTTAACTTGAGCAAGTATATTAGTATATGATAAGTAAGGTATAATGACACACATGAGAATACTTCCTTAATAAATAAAGGAATCAAACAAACACTGAATTCCATATAACATATGTGACGGCCCGCCCTGTACCAGCCGACATTTCCATGAAAGTGCGTTGTGCCTATACCTGACCAGCACAAGACAGTCGTCAAAGAGAAGAAGGGAATTTGAACTAATAAGGAACCCGTAGAATGTCTCACAGTGCATGGAATAAAATATAATAATAACATAATTTTGACATAAAACAGGTTAGATGTGCATAAGCTGAAACTAAACCATCATAGCAGCGGAAAATCCAAAATACAGCTTATGTTCCACATCATCATTACTAATGCCCAAAGTAGTGACTAGCAGCGACACAGGAAGAATATCTATATATATCAAACGTGGAAGCCTCCTGCTAGTCTCTGGTACAACTACACGTGCATACCACCTAACCTGTCTCTAGTCTGCCCGTTTAAGAGGACCCAGAGTAATAAGAAGAGACATAAAACTTAGGGTCAGACCAAAATCTAGTATGAGCGATAAGCAGCAAAACAGAACAATAACGGGTATACTAAACCATACCTGAACCTGGACCAGCAACCAAAGAGTTAGCACAACAAGATGTATAGTACTCTAAAGTGACACTAACATATGGTGTAAAGATACGTAGGGAGGGGTGTGCATGTCATAGTGATGTCAAACAATAAATCATAGAAACCATCCTCTCATCTCTTACTCAGTGCGTAAAGCATACGATATCCACCACTTTGATCACCCAAATCCTTGCTATGATCACTCTGCCCAATGGAGTCCTGACGGCTCCATTGCACTGATCCATAGCCACTAATCCCATGTTATGTCCACTCTCCCCCATGAAGTCATGATGACTCCACTACACTGGCTCATAGGCATGCTAAGATCACTCTGCCCCATGGAGTAATAACTACCCCACTGCACTGATCCGTAGCCTAACATCTATCTCTCGGTGGTGAATTAAAGCTATGGACGTCGACAACTCCTTAGCACACGTCTCGCTGAAAAATCCAATCATGAATTTAACTCGTTGGTTCCCATCTAGATCCTGAGTTCCACTTCCCATTTGGACTATCTTTGCATCTCGGGTTTTGGACTCCTCCGGATTGGTTTGGAAACAACCTTGTATTCGGATTGGTTCTCTTCTCCTCGTTCAGTCCATGGTCATCAACTCCGTTCGGGTCGGGTCGTGGATCCCTCTCCAGGTCGGGTCAGTTCGTGATCCTGACTCCATAGCATCAGGTCAGTTTGAGTGTGCAAGCATGGTTCGTGGTCCACTAGGCTGTTCGGATCGTGCTCAACCATTGGGTCGGGTCGGTTTCCCCATCCAGGTTGGTTCGTGACAGTCCACTCCGGGTCGGGTCAAGCTCCTCAATTCATGGAATTCCACTTGTGGTGCATCGGTTCGATCACGTGCTCTGTTTCATAATGCAACAGTGCTGGGAGGCAGTTCGTGAGAAGGGGGTTCCCCACGAGTGGGTCGGGTCGCCCTCCACCCATCCGATCCGGTTCCTGCACCATTTCCGGCAACTTTTCCAACGACTGTTTTACACCGTACGATGACATTTTCGACCATTCTAACTTTTCTAAGCAATCACAAAACATTCCAAATAGTCATAGCAACATACAGAATCAACAATAAGCACTAAAACAACTAAACATGTCAATATGGATCAAACATACCCAGAAACCTATGTTTTCCCCTTAATCCCCCTTAATCATGTTTAAGCATACAATTAGCAAAACTTATCCAAATTTACCCAAATTTCTATCAGAGTCCTAAAATAATATTTCAGAATTTTACAAATTTTTCTGAGCCAAAATTTCACTAATTAACACTAATTACCCCTAATCAACTATAATTAGTGAGAAGCTATGCAAATCACTCACCTTGGCCACAAACAAACTATAGATCTGAAACATTATCTGTTTTGGGTCGAATTCTAATGCAACACAGCAGCTCCAACTCTTATTTGGTGTTATTTCCCCTTGATTTGACGTAACTCGGCTAAATCTTCAATTAGAAAGCGATTAGGAGCGATTTGAGATGAAATTAGGTGGAGGCCATGGCTAAGGTTAGAGAAATGTTTTAGGCGGCTGAAAAATGAAATAAAAATCGTTTTCCTACTGTTCTTAGCCTCCCCATAACCCTAATCCCGAAATGGGTTATGGCCCCCTTTGCTAATTACCCTAATTAGGCCCGATTAAGCTGTTTTTCACCTTCTAAACATTGTTTCAGCCATATCTCCCAAATAGTGAGTCTGTTTGGCTAATGTGACCACTCTACGGAAAGATAAACCATTATCCGGATCTAATGGAAGTAGTTTCATGTAAAAAAAGCCATACCTATCAAAAGTTATGGACAAAACAAGATCATCTAGGGGCAAACGGTCATTAAAAAATTGGTAAAAATCATAAACATGGGAAATGACCCCAATAGTCATCTACCAAAGTTACATGGCTATACGACTTCACATGAGAAAGGAATAAATATTCTATGATCCCCTTATGCGTAGAATGCGGGTCGTTGCATTCTCCCCCCTTAAGAAATTTCGTCCCCGAAATTCCTTAACTAAGAAACAAGTAAAGGATCCCGCATGCCTACCAACCATTCACAACAATCAAACATAGAAAACAACAAACAAGTTTATCCTAGCATGCAGAAAACTAAATTGCAATTAAAATCTTAACAGGCAAAGAGTTCTGGATACGTCTTCCTAATGCTCTCCTCTATCTCCCAAGTACAGTCATTTTCATTCTCGCCCCACTGAACTTTGACTAGATTCACCGGTTTCCTTCGAAGTTGCTTCGTATCGTGCTCGACAATACGAATCGGCTTGCGGTTCCCAACTGCCTCGGGTTTTACTTCGATATCATCCAACTGATCAGGTGAAACAGTCATATCGGGGTCGTGCACGAATTTCCTTAACTGGGAAACATGAAATACGTTTTGAACTCCCGCCATCTTATCCGGCAACTCAACTTTATATGCCAAATTCCCAACTTGCTCGAGGATTGGGAATGGACCAACAAATCTTGGTGTTAACTTGCCTCTCCTACCAAATCGTATCATGCTCTTTAATGGAGAAATCTTGACAAACACCAAGTCGCCAATGGAGAATTTTAAATCATTTCACTTCTTATCAGCATAACTCTTCTGCCTATCTTGGCAGACTTCATCCGCTGTTGAATGATCTTAATCTTGTCTGAAGTTTCTCTTATCACATCTTGTCCAAGAACAAATTTCTCACCAGTTTCTAACGAACATGACGTTGAGTTGCACGGTCTTCCGTACAAGGCTTCAAATGGAGCCATACCAATACTGGATTGATAACTATTATTATATGCAAACTCTACTAGATGCAAATAGTTATCCCATGATATACCAAAATCCAATATGCAAGCTCTCAAGAGATCTTCTAATATATGATTTACCCTCTCTGTTTGACCATCAGTTTGAGGATGATACGCGGTACTGAGATATAACTCTGACCCTAGAGCCTCTTGTAAGCTCCTCCAAAACCCAGTAGTAAACAACGGGTCTCAGTCACTTACAGTACTTTTAGGTGCTCCATGAAATCCTACTACCCACTTCATATACAGTTCTGCTAATTTAGTTGATGTTCTATTCTACTTGACGGGTATAAACCTTGCACTCTTGGTCGATCGGTCCACAATCACCCAAATGCTATCATGGCCCGACCTAGTCCTTGGTAACCCATCAATGAAATCCATTGAGACTTGTTCCCATTTCCATTCTAGAATTTCCAATGGTTAAAACAAACCACTAGGTTTCTTTTGCTCATCTTTAACTAACTGGCAATTCATGCACTTGGATATAAACTTCCCAACGTCTCTTTTCATCCCTTCCCAGTAATAGGTCTGCTTCATGTCTCAATACATTTTATTACTACCGGGATGCATAGTCAGTTTTGAGTGATAACATTCTCTAAGCACTTCATCTCTCAATCCATTGACATTAGGTACAACCAGCCTACCATTCTTTCTAAGCCATCCATCTCGATCAAGCCTATACTTGTTCATCTCTTCATCGATTCCCATCTCTAACTTGGAGATGATTTCCAATAGGTTAGGATCGTCCCTCTGACTGGAACCAATCCGCTCAATCAAAGTGGGTCTAATCGTCAAACTTGCTAATACTTCTGGATCCAATTCGCACTTTGGTCTGAAATCATACCCAGAGATGTACTCCAGTTGCTTCCATTCCAGAAACATAGCCCCTAAACTGGCATGTCTTCTACTCAATGCATCAGCCACTACATTGCCTTTCCCTGTGTATATGCGATATTGAAATTGTAGGAAGCCAAGAATTCTAACCATCTTTGCTGTCGGAGATTTAGATTCTTCTGGGAGAAAAGATACTTTAACGATTTATGATCGGTGAACAACTCGAATCTTTCTCCCAAGAGATAATGTCTCCACATCTTCAATGCGAACACAATCGCTGCCAATTCCAAATCATGGGCAAGATAGCTTTTCTTATGCGGTTTCAGTTGGCGACTAACATAAGCTACAACCCTACCTCCTTGCATCAATACAACACCTAGTCCAGTACCACAGGCATCTGTGTATGCCGTCATCTGTTCATTCCCTTTAGGAATGACTAACACTGGTGCACATGTCAACTTTTCCTTTAGACTCTTGAATGCATTCTCACTTTTTGTCCAAGATGAAAGATTGATTCTTCTTGGTCAACTGAGTCAATGGTGCTGCTATCTTGGAGAAGTCTTGGATAAACTTACGATAATATCCAGCTAACCCCAAGAAACTTCTTACGTCTGTTGCATTCTTGGGTGTAGACCAATCTTGTACCATAGCCACCTTTGCAGGGTCCACGGCAATACCATTTTCTGAAACAACATGTCCCAAGAATCTCACTTCCCTCCTCCAGAAGTGACACATAGAAAATTTTGCTTTCAATTGGTGTTTTCTCAACACCTTCATCACTATCTTCAAATGTTCCATGTGTTCTTCCTTTGTCCTCGAGTAAACCAAGATATCATCTACGAACACAAGAACAAACTTATTCAATTGATCCCTGAATACCCTATTCATAAGATCCACAAAATATGTTGGTGCATTGGTCAACCTGAATGGCATGACCAACCACTCATAGAATCCAGACGGCGTCCGAAAGGTCGTTTTAGCTATACTCTCAGCTTTCACCCTAAGCTGATGAAAACCTGTCGCGAGATCCAACTGGGAGAATATCTTGCGCCACTCAAATGATCAAACAAATCATCTATTTGCGGTAGGGGATACTTATTCTTCCTCATCACCTTATTCAACTCACGGTAGTCCACACACAATCGAAGGGAACCATCTGCCTTGGTAGCAAATACAACTGGTGCTCCCCACTCAAAAACACTGCTTCTGACAAATCCCTTCTTCAAAAGATCGCTCACTTGCACCCCGAGCTATCGCTGCTCTCTTGGTGCCATACGACGAAGTGGCATCACTATAGGTCTGGCACATTTCACTAAATCAATACAGAACTCAATCTCTCGGTGTGGTGGAAGTCCGGTCACTTCCTCGAACACGTCCGGATACTGGCTAGCCATGGGCACATCTGACAACACATCATGCAGGATGTCGAGTGAATTTAGAAAACTAGCCATTACACCCATCACTAGGTAGACCACCAAACACTCCCTCTGCACATCATCTGCTCTAACTGTCATCAAAAAGCCCTCACAGTCTACCACCACCTCGTACCTTTGGAGCCAATCGACTCCCAAAATAATGCCAAACCCAGTAAATCCCAAAACAAAGCAATCACAAGACAACATACATTCATGACTCGATCAAACCACATTACGATAAATTATACTAAGGCTAGTCGAACCGCCAATCGGGTTCGTCACTGCTAAAGGTCTAACGACTATCTCGGGTTCCAATCCCAACCTATCTAATAGGTCACTAGATATGAAGGAACGAGAAGCTCCGGTATCAAACAATACTCGAGCAGGTACATCATAAATAGAAAGCATGCCTTGAATGACGACATTCTTTCCTTTCTCTGCTGCGATTGGGGCATTTGGCGAAGAAGAAACATCATTAAGAGCATATGCTTTCACAATCTGCTTTTCTTTAGGGGGTTGCGGACACTTATCCTTTTGATGTCCAACTTGGCCACAGTTGAAGCACTTCCTGTCCGCGAGCTTTGCTCGACATTCTTTAGCATAATGGCCCTTCTTGACACAGCTAAAGCACTCTACATCTTTCTTATTCTTCTTCTTCTGGCCATCCTTGGTCTGATTCTGCTTCCTCTTATTCTGAGAACCATTCTTTCCCCCACTGTTTGCTTGCGGTTTTGGTTCCTCTGCAGATGCAACCTCGGTCTTCGTCTTAGGGTAAAGACTCTCTGACCTCAACGCTTTCCCTACAATCGATTCAAACGTCTCATCGATGTGGTTAATAAGCCTTTCCCCCAAGTACCCATTCCAAACCAATTATGAACTTCTCGTTCTTCTTCTCGGCAGTATCAATAAGGGATAATCCATATTTCGATAGAGTATCGAACTCAGCAATATACTCTGAGACAGCTCTACCATTCTGCTTTAGCTCCAAGAACCTCTTAAACAATACTGACTTTTGAGCAGCTGGAATAAACTTATCGCTAAATCTAGTCTTAAACTGATCCCAAGTAACTTGATCCTCAGGAGTAGCTGCCTTAATAGCATTCCACCAATTCATCGCCCATCCTTGCAGTTGACGGGATGCTAGCTTTCTCTTCATCGCATCCTCGATACCCAAGTCTTCGCAGATACGCTCACACCTATCCAACCAATCCAGAACTTCTGTAGCCGATTCCGTTCCATGGAACGGCTTCCCACTAAGACTAGTGTAATCCTTGCAAAGCTTGGCGAAATCGGCTCTAGCCGCCTGCACCGCTGCACCACCACCATTTGCAGCATTGGGAACTGCTCCTTGTACATTTCTAAGCATCTCTCTCATGAAGTCAGTGAACATCGTCCTCATATCAGGAGCATTCCCATTATTAGCTCCTCTACCAGTACCCTTTGCATATCGGCTCATCGTTCAATCTGTAAGGAGAAAACGATTAACCATCTCTTCATTGGTGCCAGTGCAGTGCGATTTCATCCTTAAATATACTAATAGTATATATATATATATATATCTTTTGAAAATCAAAATATTACAAATACGCGCTCTCATATACATACTATCTCTCTCCGGTGTCTTCCCTAGGTTAACTACGCAACCTAGAGCTCTTATACCAAATGTGATGGCCCGCCCCGCACCACCTGACATTTCCAATGAAAGTATGCTGCGCCTATGCCTGACCAGCACGGGACGGTCGTCAAAGAGAAGAAGGGAATTTTAACCAACAAGGAACCTGTAGAACGTCTCACAGCACATGGAATAAAATATAATAATAAAATAACTTTGACATAAAACATGTTAGACAATGCATAAGCTTAAACTAAATCATCACTGCAGTAGAAAATCCAAAATATAGCATATGTTCCACATCATCATTATTACAACTTTTAAAACTGTCTCTAAAGAAAAATAAGAAGGTACACTACTAATGACCAAAGTAGTGACCGACAACGACACAGGGAGAATATCTATATATATCATACGTGGAAGCCTCTTGCTCGTCTCCGGTACAGCTACACATGCAAACCACCGAACCTGTCTCTACTCTGCCCGTTTAAGAGCACCCAGAGTAATAAGAAGAGACATAAAACTCTGGATCAGAGAAAAGTCTGGTATGAGCGATAAGCAACAAAACAGAAAAATAACAGGTATACTAAACCATACCTGAACCTGCAACCAAAGAGTTAGCACAACAAGATGTACAATACTCTAAGGTGACACTAACATATAGTGTAAAGATACGGGAGGAGGGGTGTGCATGTCATAGTGATGCCAAACAATCAAGCATAACAACCATCTTCATATCTCTCACTCATTGCATAAAGCATATGATATCCACTGCCTTGATCACCCAAATCCTTGCTATGATCACTTTGCCCCATGGAGTCCTGAAAGCTCCACTGCACTGATCCATAGCCACTAATCCCTTGCTATGTCCACTCTCCTCCATGAATTCATGACAACTCCACTACACTGGCTCATAGCCATACTATCATCACTCTATCCCATGGAGTAGTAACTACCCCATTGCACTGATTCGTGGCCTAACATCCATCACTCGGTGGTGAATCAAAGCTATGGACATCGACAACTCCTTAGCACATGTCCCGCAGCAAAATCCAATCATGAAGTTAAATCATTGGTTCCCGAGTTCCACTTCCCATTTGGGCTACCTTTGCATCTCGGGTTTTGGTCTCCTCCGGATCGGTTCGGAAACAAGCTTCTATTCGGATCGGTTCTCTTCTCCTCGTTCAGTCCATGGTCATTAACTTCGTTCGGGTCGGGTCATGGATCCCTCTCCAGGTCGGGTCAGTTCGTGATCCTGACTTCAGAGCATCGGGTCAGTTTGAGCGTGTAAGCCTGGTTCGTGGTCCACCAGGCAGTTCGGATCGTGCTCAACCATCGGGTCGGGTCGGTTTCCCCATCCAAGTCAGTTCATGAAAGTCCACTCTGGGTCGGTCGAGCTCCTCAATTCATGGCAGTCCACTTGTGGTGCATCGGTTCAGTCGCGTGCTCTGGTTCATGATGCAGCAATTCTGGGAGACAGTTCGTGAGAAAGGGATTCCCCACGAGCGGGTCGGGTTGCCCTCCACCGATCCGATCCGGTTCCTGCTCCATTTCTTGCAACTTTTCCAACGACTGCTTTATGTCATACGACGGCAATTTCGACCATTCTAACTTTGCTAAGCAATCGCAAAACATTCCAAACAGTCATAGCAAAATAGAGAATCAATATTAAGCACTAAAACAACAATTTATCATGTCAATATGGATCAAACATACCCAAAAACCTATGTTTTCCCCTTAAACCCCTTTAATCATGTTTAAGCATACAATTAGCAAAACTTATCCAAATTAACCCAAATTTCTATTAGAGTCCTAAAATAATATTTTAGAATTTTACAAATTTTTCCGAGCCAAAATTTCGCTAATTAACACTAATTACCCCTAATCAACCGTAATTAGTGAGAAACTATGCAAATCACTCACCTTGGCCACAAACAAACTATAGATCTGAAATATCATTAATTTTGGGTTGAATTCTAATGCAAAACAACAGCTCTAACTCTGATTTGGTGTTATTTCCCCTTGATTTGACGTAGCTTGGCTTAATCTTCAATTAGAAAGCGATTAGGAGCGATTCGAGACGAAATTAGAAGGTGAAGGTCATGGCTAGGGTTAGAGAAATGTTTTAGGCAGCTGAAAAATGAAATAAAATTCGTTTTCCTACTGTTCTCAGCCTCCCTATAACCCAAATTCCGAAATGGGTTATGAGCCCTCTTGCTAATCACCCTAATTAGGCCCGGTTAAGCTACTTTTCACCTTCTAAACCTTGTTTCAGCCATATCTCCCAAATGGTGAGTCCTTTTGGCTAATGTGACCACTCTACGGAAAGATAACCATCATCCGGGTCTAATGAAAGTGGTTTCAGGTCAAAACTCCTTACCAATCAAAAGTTATGGCCGAAAAAAGATCATCTAGGGGCAAAACGGTCATTTAAAAATTGGAAAAAAATCATGAACATGGGAAATGACCCCAATCATCGTCTCCCAAAGTTACATGGCTATACGACTTCGCATGAGAAAAAATATATTCTATGATCCCCTGATGCGTAGAATGCGGGTCGTTACAACATATATGAAAGGGTCATTGAATCATTTTATAAGCATCTCATTCAAGTTAAATATACTAATTTAGATATTTCCATCAATTAAGATCCGTTTGATTACAAGGCTTATGATTTATAAAATTTAAAGCCATGTAAACTTAGGAGGGAAACCAAAAAAAATTCAGAAAGCACAGAACTCGGGAACTCAATTAAGAGTTCAAAACATAGAAATAAAATCAATATATATAAAAATTAATCTCTATATAGCTCCAGGCATATATATATAATGATGATCAGCATAAAATAGTGAAATCATAAAGAAATCTCAAAATATGGAAATCAAAATAGTGAAATCTAGAAATAACTCAGAATGGGTCTATGAATCAGACGGAAAGCCGAAGCAATGTTGCACATGCATTTCTCAAATGGCCGAAGCCTACCAATACTAATCGGTATATATAAATAGTACACTTCTCAGATGACTCGAAGGTCCTAAATGTCTTAGATGACCCGAAGGCCATAACTGTCTCAAATGACTTGAATGTATAAATGTCTTAGATAACCCAAAGATGTAGTAGTGGTAATATCTCAGAATGTGTCACAGAATCCCAAATAGTAATCCATTCAGCGGTAACGGTACATCCCATACCGCACGTTCTCACGTAACGATTTACTATCCGTTAGCTAATTCCTTATTAAAGTATCTATATCATGTTTTAGAACAATAACTTCTATAGAATTAATAAGCATGGTTTGACCGATAGGTCGACCCTCTAGATGTCCAAGTCGAATCTTGGACACAAATTCTTCAGGTAGTTTTTCTTCTTCCAATGTGCAATTTCCAATGGCTTTTCTGATCAAATTCAATTGATACACATGCTCAATTTTGAGCAAATACATAAATAAACACTCAAATAACAAACCAAAATAAATTTGTCATGATTTCGAGATAGCATGATGGAGCTATAAGCTCTCAAATATGGACTCAAACACTATTTTACTATAAACAGAAATTTAACAAAAACTGGTTTACAATAAAAATTAAAACCCTTAGAGAATTGATAGATTCAATCATAAACACAGATTTTACAAGTTATAAAGTGTAAGATAACTCACCTTTTAATTTTAACAAGTGGATTAGCAATTTACGACTAAGGATTCAGCTCAAAACTAAAGCTTTTAAGCCTCTTGAGAAGTCTCTTCACGTACAAACACCATTACACAGACACGCAAGCATAGCAAGCAAGAATTCACAAGCTAGAGAAAATTACTGATGTAACTTGGTGATAACCCAAGGAATAGTTGTGGTTACCTATAAGATCTCTTTCTGACTTGTATTTTTAGCTTTTGAGTTTTGAAGTCGAATTTGAATTTGAGGAGGAGGAAGCTTTTACTATATGTTTTATTTCTTAACGAAGGAGAAGAAGATTTATTTTCTTAAAAATTGTACGTACTGGAAAATTAGTTTCCAAACTTTTCTCTTAGCTAAACATGAATTGAGGCTTAATAAACCTAACTAGGCATTACTGTCAATTAGTAAAGCCATATTAAGTTATGTAGGCTATTAGTCACCAAATTACTTATATTACATCATATTTCACCATTCCACACTTAACTGCATAAGTAAAAATTGCTTTAGCTGTGTAAAAGATTATCTAACTGCTAGAGACTAAGATGTTAATGGTGATAGTTTTGATGACAACAACCTTGTTTCAGTTCTTTTGGCAAAGCCGACCGGCTTTTATTATAACTAATAATAAAAATACAGAATAGCATAGGTGATTGTTAGCTAACAGTCAGCTACAAACGGTTTTTAAGGCGGTTCGTCAAAAAAATGCAGGAGCTAAACAAACGTTGCCTAGACGGCTAAGCGCTAATAGGGTAGCTAGTCCCCATCAGCATCACATGGAGGAAACTCCAACCTAGTTTCAGCTGTTAGATCCTCGGTTTTGATGATGACACGCTATATAAATATACATATATTCATACAGGACGCAACTCAAGGAAAAGACACAAGACAACAAGGACATTCGCTGGAAATCGCTAGAAATCAAATATTTAGTATTGATAGTATAAATATAATGTACAATCTCCATGATGATATATGAGAAAGAGAATTTATAGTGTTTGTGCAATTTCAGACGTCTATCATACATACAACAGACGTCTGTCACTTAAGCAGGAAAACTCTTCCTGACTCAGCACAGACGTCTATCATATACTTGACAGACATCTGTAGAGAGCCTCGGGTTAATTTTTCCTGCATACACAGGCGTTTGACATCTTAAGAACGGATGTCTGTCTATGTATTTGAGTTACATCAGATTACAAAGATAGACGTCTGACCAAGATGTTCAGACGTCTGTCCTGGCACATAACTTACAGTTTTAAAACCCATCTCTTCGTTCTGAACAGTTGCAACTTTTATTCTATTCCTCAAAAATGATTTTTTTTTCAAGAGAAATCTCTTTTCAAACAAAGAGTTTATTTCAGAAATCACAACTTTTCATAGAAACTCTTAGTTTGTTATAAATAGATCAAAGTTTCAAGTTTTGAAATCACCTATTCTTTCTAGATCTATTTTATATTCTCTGAAAAGCTCTTTATTCCCATGTACTCTCTAGATTTCAATCAAGCACTTAATACTTCTATTCTCTCTAAGTGATTCAATTCTCATATCAACTCAAGGAGATTATAGGAGCAACTTGTACGATTACGTCAATATCAGTGTTGTAAAGAACACAAGATTGTCAACATTAGTATTCATCTGTAAACCTATTTGTCTAGGTGAAATGAGGACAGTTTTTGATAGTTGAAAGGCTAAAGAGGAGCTTCGTGACTGGACATAGGATGGGAGGTCCGAACCAGGATAAAATATCGGTGTGATTATCTATTATTTTATCTTTATTGCTTACTCTTGCATTATCTTAGTACTTGCTACTGTTTAAACACATATACGATCCTATCATATACTTTCAATTGGTATTAGAGCCTGGTTATAACAAATAACAATAATTTGTGTTTGTTTCATTGTGTTTAATATGGCAAGTAATATTGTTAGCAGCATTTTTCAAGAAGGATAATCCACACAAAGACCACCACTGTTTAATGGGTCTAATTATGCTTATTGGTCAACACATATGAGAATTTTTATGGAAGCTAATGGCATAGAAATATGGGCTACTACTCAAAAGAAATATGAACCACCAACCACTGAATTAAGTGCTTAGACCGATGTTCAAAAGTAGCAACAACAAATAATTCAAAAGCCATGAATGTATTATTTTGTGCATTAGATAAAAATGAGTTTCCACATGTTATGATGTGCACTACTGCTTATGACATATGGAGAACTCTACAAATCACTCACGAAGGTACTACAAAAGTCAAACAAACCAAAATATTGATTTTACAAAATCAATTTTCATCATTTAAAATGAAAACAGGAGAAAATATTAATGATATGTATACTAGTTTTCAAACTATTCAACATGATTTGATGGCTCTTGGAGTTAAGTTTACTGATTTTGATCTAGTTACACGTATCTTAAATTCATTGACTAATGAGTGGAAATGAAAAGTCTTAGCCATAGAAGAGGCAAACGATCTTTCTCAACTCAAAGTTGAAGAATTGATAGGAAATATTTTGTCCTATGAAGCTAACTTGTAGGTTAGGAAAGAACAAAATGGTGAAAAGAAAATTATAGCTTTTCAAGCAAATAATGAAGATTCAGACTTGGATGAAGAAGAGATAGCATTCATAGCAAAAAATTACAACAAATTGAAGAAGTTCAGAAAAATGACCAAGTTTCAAAAGAGTGACAAACAAAATTCAACAAATCAGAACTTGGTCAAATTCTTTAATTGGGATGAGTATGGGCACATAAAGAAGGATTGCCCAAAGAATGACAAGAAGAAACAAAAAATCAATAAGTTTAAAAGGAAAAGAAGAGCACTTCAAGTATCATGGGATGAATCAAATACATCTTCATCAGAAAGTGACAGTGACAGTGACTCAAAACAAGAAAATGTATGTTTTATCACTGATGTTGATGAGGTATGTCCTGAACTTACTTATAATGAAATCTTAGAAATCAGTATGTAATTAGACATAAATTTAGAGAACAAAAGAAGCTAAATAAGGAGCTTATTTCTAAGATAAATAGAATGGAAATTGAGATTGGACTATTAAAAGATGAGAAAACCATTCTAGAAGAAGAATTAGAAAATGCACAATTTAAAGAGAACAAATCATCTTTAGAAAATAATTCTTTATCTAGCAAGTTAAGAAAAATTGAATTTGAAAATGGAGATATTTCAGAAAAAATATAACAAACTAAGTAGTGATTTAGAGGCTTCAGTATCCAAGAATTTAAAACTCAAAAGTGAATTATAAAAAATCACTGCTAACGTTTCCAAGTTTAACAAAGGTAAGCAAAATTTAGAAATTTTAATCAAAAACTCAAAACCATCAGGAAATAGAAATGGTTTAGGTTTTAAAAAGGAAAATTCCAAAAATCATAGCTTTCTGTATAAAAAAATTGAGAAGAAGAATATTCACACAAAGAAAGATATATATAAAGAAAAGAAAATAAATTCTAAAAATACCGAATTACCTAAGGGAGTAAAAATATGGATTCCCAAAACTAACAACAAACTTATTAGGCAAAAACATATTAATAAATTGTTACAAAGTGTAATATACAATTCAAATTATGTTTTTAAAGGTCCCAAACCCATATGGGTATGGCTACCTTCTCCGCCTAACATTTAGGACCCTAACGGAGGAAGCGAGTACCAATAAATTCTTTCTATCTTGTAGGTACCCAAATCGAAACAAAAGGAGAAACGGATATTGGATAGTGGCTGCTCCAAGCACATGACATGAAATGAAAACATGCTATCGAATATTAAATACATGGATGGTGGCACAGCTACTATAACAACCCATATTTTAAACAACACATTATAACTTAAAACAGGGCAGAATTAAATGTTAAAATCTGAATCAGGGAAAACGGGTAGCGCCATTGCGTTCGTCTCGGAAAAATACGCGAAATAGAGTCCGAAATTTCGTAAATCAGAGTCCGTATGATCGAGATATGGCCTCGCAAAGTTTCACAAAAAATTCAAATTCAAAAACAGATTCAAATTTTCAGAATTCAGGGTAGGCGGGAAAAATCCCGCCCAGACAAGTTGACAGGGGGGTCGACACTAGGGTCGACCTCCCCCCCAACCAGGTCGACACTAGGGTCGACCTGGGGGTCGACCTCCCCCCCAGGTCGACTGGGGAGTCGACCTGGGTGTCGACCTGAGGGTCGACCTCCCTGGTCGGCCAGGTCGGCCTGGTGCACCTGTTTTGGCTCCTGGGTCTTGTTTTGGGGGCTTGTGACGATTTTAGATGGCTCAGATCTATCCTAGGGTTTATCCTATGGCTAAAACTAATCCTAAACACTATAAAAAGACCCTAAGACCTAGCTTAAATCATACTATTTCATTTTAGCACTCATGCAGCCGCCATTAAACCTAGAACTCTAAATTAAAAATACAAAGAACAAAATTAAAGAAGACGTAGGATGATTCTTGAAGGCTACAACTAGAAGCTACAACAACTACGACGCTTTAGACAACGGATTTGGGGCTATTTGATTTAAAGTTTGGATTTGGATTGCTTGCTTCATATTGTAAGTTCTATGTCACTTTTTAGGCAAAAACGCTGAAATAACATGGACATGCTATGAATTGAAACCGGATTTAAGAACTATTATTAATCCATGTTTACATTTTTTAACTTTGAATCAAAGTTTGGGAATATCGCTATGTTAATGTTGCAAGTTAAACTTATCATGATGTTGATGTTGTTATGAATCACTTGGGCTTAATTTTATTGCAAGTTGAACAAATACATGTCCATGGAATCATTATGTTCATTGAAATCCTCATGTTGATTAAACCATGCCTATGATGCTAATTAAACCATGTCTATGATATTAATGAAACTATGCCTGTGATGTTAATATACCTATCATGCTAATGACAAATTGGGAATTGCTAGATCATGATGAAAAGTTGGAATCATTATGTTTATAATGCTAGATGAGAATCATTATGTTAAAATACTAAATTGGAATCCACTATGCCTATTAGAATTACCATGCCTTTAATGTTTCATGTTTGTAATAAAATGATTTTTATGCCCGCAAGGATTATTATGCCTATGATGTAAAGTTGAAATCATCATGTTAAACCAAGTTGGAACCATTATTATGCCAAGTTATCATCATGTCAGTATTGAAACCATGTGATATGTTATAGCCTCTTATTATGCAAGTGATGTTGGAATTGTCACGTATGCTTATCACATGTTTGGTGTTATTCCCCTTTATCTCTTGAATTGTTTATGCTTGTGAACGAAGTACGTTTATATACGTTGGGGATACGATTGGGTAGAATAGGCAAAACTTGGATTGATTATAATCATAAACCGTGAAATTTGGCATAAGTAGAACATGAAATATGGCACGAAAACTCGACTTGAACATGCCATAACTTGACTTGAAACATGCCTTAGTTGGGCACGAAATTGACAGATGAACATGCTATGAAAATAGCATGAATCTGATAAGAACATGGGCATGACTTTAGAAAACAAGAAAGTGGCCAACTCGAGGTTGGGTTGAGTTTGTAGTGTATACCTACCCGGAGCCGCCCGGCAAATCCAGTTGCTACAAATAATAGGTTCCAATGTGGGTAGTTGGTCACATCGCTCTTGAAACCCGAGGTTGGGTTGAGTTCGTAGCGTAAACCTGCCTGGAACCGCCCAGCAAATCCAGTGGCTACGAACAATAAGATCCAATGTGAGTGGTTCGGTGCATTAACGAATCAATTAATGCCAATTAGGGTTAAGTCATGAACATGAAAAGATAACTTAACCAACTTGAACACGATTTGTAGGGCTAAGTCATGAACTTGAAACGACAACACTTAGCCAACTTGACATGACACGTAGGCGGGTTAAGTCACGAATTTAAATGACATACTTAACCATCTTGACACGACTAGACTAGAAAAGGATTAAGTCACGAATTACATGACTTAATCGATTAGGCGGGTTAGGTCACGAATTACATGACCTAATCTGTTAGGCGAAACCCTAGACACGACCCTTTTCAGCAGTAACCCTCTAGATGTATCAAGATACCCTGGGGCTAGGCCGGGTGGGGCACGATTACTGGGCTGATTGTAAGAGGTGAACGACGGCAGTGGGGTATGCCAGTGTAGGTTCGGTGGACTACGGTCGTGCACGTATTCCAGGGCAGGCACTGGGTATCCGTAGATTTATCTGTGCATCTTGAATCGTGTCAGGGGTTGACACCCTAGGGCTGATACACCCGAAGGTGGACCCAGCACAGGTGGCTACATTCGTGATTAGCCGTATGACACGGACACTTGACGAGATAGAACTTATAGGGAGCCAATCGACTAGATAATCGCTCCGTAGGACCCCGTACTTGGGTCAGACCCCATTTCAGGGTCATTTCATGATATTGGGCCGTGGGATTTATTCCATGATTAACTTGTGACATGGACTTAGTATACTAGTATAGTCGATGCAACGAATCTTGAACATGTGATGCTTTATTTGACTTGTCTTGACTTATCATGATCACCTTAGTTATCTTGCTCACCTTGACACCATTCTTAAGTTTAGTTCCAGTCCATACATGACCTGTTGTTTTAACCGTTTTTACACTGAAAGTCACTAGGACTTACTCAGTCTTTATGACTGACCCTTTTTCCTTTCGCCTCTTTTTTTTTCGTTTCCCCCCCCCCCCCCCCAAGGTTCTCAGGGAGGAAACACTAGCTCTTAGCTTGGATATCACTTGCTTTGGCTCAGCATGTACGGTTTGCTATGGCTGCTTCATTTTACTGCACTTGGGGAATAAGCTGTTTTTCTGTTTTTAAGTTATTGCTTCTTTGGCTATTATTACAAGACAGTTGTAATGAAGTTATTTGAAATGTTTGTAAAAGACATGGTTTATTTTGGAATGAAATGAAGTTCTGTTTTGCTCATAAATTCTTCCGTTGTTTACTTAATTATTTATTTATGTTCTGTCTTGTGATAATTCTGTGATGTTATCTCGATAATACCTCTCCAAAACTAGTGCATTCCCTTTGTGAGTGACCCTAGCGGAGGTGGGGTGTTACAGCTACCTTTGGAGACAACTCAAAAGGTTGTGTCATTGGCATTGGTGAAGTCATAAACAGTGGTGTATCTGACTCTCCTATTATTTCTAATGTGTTATTAGTCAAAAATTTAAAACATAATCTTTTAAGTATAAGTCAGCTTTGTGTTAAAGGTTTTCAAATAAGTTTTGAAAAAGATAAATATAACATTTTTGACGAACATAAAAATATTTTTTTGAAGGAATTAGAAATAGTACTATATACATTTTAAACATGAAATTAAAACAAAAAACAAATTTATGTTTAACTGTTAATCATGAAGATCCATAGTTCTGACAAACGTTTTTGCCATATAAATTTCAAATATATTAATAAATTATCTAAAAAGGAATTAGTTAAAGGATTACCAAAGATTAATTTTAAGGTAAAAAAATCTGTGTGATGATTGTCAAATTGGTAAACTTAAAAAGATTTCTTTCAAGTCTAAAAATAAAATTTCCACAAAACAACCTCTAGAATTATTACATTTAGATTTATTTGGTCCTACCCAAACTCGTTCATTAAACCATTATAAATATGTTTTTGTTATTGTAGATGATTTTTCTAGATATACATGGACTTTGTTTTAAAACATAAAAGTGATACTTTTGGATTATTTAAAATTTTTGCTAAACAAATAATGAATCTACTTGATCTAAAATTTAAAAAGATTCGAAGCGATGATGGAGGAGAATTTGAAAACGAACTGTTTAATGATATCTATAAGAAGAAAGGAATTAGTCATAATTTTTCAATTCCTCGAACACCACAACAAAATGGTGTTGTAGAAAGGAAGAATCAAACCTTACAAGAATGTGCCTAAACACTTTTAAATAGCAGTGGCCTACCAAAATCATTTTGGGCTGAAGCCGTAGCTACAGCTTGTTACGTTTTAAATAGAGTAACCCTTCGACCATTAACGAAAAATACTTGTTATGAAATGCTTTATGGTAAAAAATCAAATGTATCATACTTCAAAACTTTTAGATCAAAATGGTTTATATTAAACCCAAAAGATAATCTTGACAAATTTGACCCAAAATCTGATAAAGGAATTTTTATTGGATATTCTGATAAAAGTAAAGCTTACATAATTTTTAATAAAAGAAATAATACCATTGAGTAAAGTTTACATGTTTCTTTTGATGAAAACTTTCAAAATATTGAAATCTATGATGAAGATGAAAATGAATTTCAAAATAACAATAATCCTAACATTTATGAACCAGAAACTAATTCTATCCTAAGATCACCCCCTCGTATTTTGAAAGATCATCCGACAAATAATATTATTGGAGACATAAATTCAAGGGTTTCTATTAGGCATCAACTTAATCAAATCAGTCATGTAGCGTTTATTTCATCATTAGAACCTAAAAATTATAAGGAAGCAGTTAATGATGAATCATGGATTTTAGCCACGTAAGAAGAACTTAATCAGTTCGAAAGAAATGAATTTTGGGAGCTAGTCCCTAGACCAACAGAACAATCAGTAGTTGGAACAAAATGGGTCTATCAAAATGAATTCGATGAAAATATAATCCGTAATAAAGCTCGATTGGTTGCACAAGGATACAACCAAGAAGAAGGAATTGATTTTGAAGAGACCTTTTCTCCAGTAGCACGTCTTGAAGCAGTTCGTATTTTATTAGCTTTTGCAGTGCATCATAATATAAAACTATTTCAGATGGACGTTAAAAGTGCATTTTTAAATGGTTACATAAAAGAACAAGTCTATATTGAACAACCTCCACTTTTTATACACAAACCATTTCCTAACCGTGTTTACAAATTAAAAAAGGCCTTATACAGTTTAAAACAAACACCTCGTGCTTGGTATGAACGTTTAAAATAGCACTTAATTAACTCTGGTTTTAAAAACAAAAAAGTAGATACTACACTCTTTATAAAAAGAATACAGAATCATATTTTAGATGTTCAAATATACGTTGATGACATTATCTTCGGATCAACTAATGAAAATCTTTATAATGGTTTTTCTAAAATAATGAAAGATGAATTTGAAATGTCACATATAGGAGAAGTAAACTTCTTTCTTGGATTACAAATAAAACTACATAAAAATGGAATCTTTATAAATCAAGAAAAATATTGTAACAATCTCTTAAAACGTTTTAACATGGAAAATACATCAAAGAAACCAACACCCATGAGCACAACTGCTCATTTAGAAAAAGATGAAAATGGAAAACAATATCGTAGTATTATACGCTCTCTTTTATACTTGACTGCTAGTTGACCAGACATCATGATGAGTGTTTGTCAATGTGCACGCTTTCAAGTCCAACCAAAAGAATCACGTCATAAAGCAGTAAAACGAATTTTGTGATACTTAACAAACACAAAAGGTTACGACTTATTCTATCTAACTGGCATTCCTTTCGAACTTGTATCTTATAGTGATGCTGATTCCGGAGGATACAAATCAGATAGAAAAAGCATGAGCAGTACATGTAATTTTATCAGACAACCTTTAGTATCATGGTTCAATAAGAAACAAAGTTCCGTTTCATTATCAACATGCGAAGCTGAATATATATCTGCTGCTCTTGCATGTGCTCAGGTGATTTATATGCAACAAACCTTAAGAGATTTCAAAAAATTAACTAGTAATTCACCAATATACTGTGACAACACTAGTGCCATTAATCACTCCAAAAATCCTATTAATCACTCTAGAACTAAGTATATTAATACCAGACACTACTTTTTACGTGATCACGTTGAAAAAGGAAATATTACTTTAGAATTCGTAAATACCAACAAACAAGTTGCAGATATCTTCACAAAACCATTAAATGAAACTACTTTTATAACTTTACGTAGAGAGTTAGGGATTTGCTCTATCTCCGATATATAATCCATGTGTTCCTGAAAACATATACCTTAATTTTCTCTTCACCTTACTTTTTGATTGGCTCTAAAATAACTGATGCATGTTTTAAGGGATTAAAATTAGCAAACAACTGTCTATAGATAACACATTCTGTCTTAAAATCAACAAAACTAAAAATTCATAATACTGTCAAGAATGTCAAATAAATCTACTTCATCATTCAATATTACGTTCACCACTGATAGTTTAGCAGATACACCACATGATCCAACCCCGGTATCCAAACATGAACCAGTATACAAATGGAAAGACTATCACACTGGTTTCACCCTAGATTCCAAAAGAACTAAGAGAGCTTTATTTACTTCACCAGATACTAAACAGAAGATCGATGAAATTTACAACTATCAAAAGGAACAGCTAGAGCTTCAAAGAGAGTTATATATTGAACTGAAAAATACTTCTATATTGAATTTCTTACGACAAGTTGCTTTGTTGTTTTGTAGCTCTAAACTAAAAAATGTTTCCGAACCACTTTCGAAACCGGTTAATTCGCAAGATCCTTCTTCATCTTCTCGTACAACACGCAATCCGATTAACCTATCGTTTTCTTCAAAGAGGCCACCTTTTTCACCAAATCGTTAAAAACGAAGATTTGAAGAATATTGTTCATTTCAGTTTTCTATTTTTTTCTCTATCATCAAAATAAATATAATGCATTGAGATAATGCATTTGTATATTCATTATGTTTTTTTGATAATAAAAAATCTGTCTTTCTATTCTATACAAATTGCATATTTTCATAACAGACGTCTGACATATCATAGACAAATGTCTGGGTATCCTCTCGGGTTTTATATCTCCGCCAAAACAAACGCCTGAAGAAAACACATTCAAACGTCTTAGCATGTTAAAATTATTTCATAAACCAGTCTCAGCACAGACGTCTGATTGATAATATTCAGACGTCTGTAGAACTTTTCAGTTTCAATTTCCTGTAGTAC
Source organism: Allium sativum (assembly GCA_030737875.1). Lineage (NCBI taxonomy): Eukaryota > Viridiplantae > Streptophyta > Magnoliopsida > Asparagales > Amaryllidaceae > Allium > Allium sativum. The sequence continues at coordinate 834,731,090 of CM060910.1, forward strand.
CAGACGTATGTTTGAAGACATACAGAGTCTGATCATAATTTCACATGACGTATTAAATTCTTTTTAGTACAGACATCTGAAACAAATTAATCAGATGTCCACTGAATTTCTCGGGATATTTTTCCCTGTTGTACCAGACGTCTAAGTACCCACCAGAACCCTAATTCTACCCCCTATATAATATCTTTTCACCTTTCTCCAATTTAATTTTTACCATTCTCTATCTTCTTCCAAAAAGAAAGCCCTAATCCCCAAATTACACAACTCTCGAATTCCTAATTCATGGCTCCCAGAAAATCCAGCAACAAACGAAAGAAGGTTGTTGAAGCCTCCTCCTCTCAACCACCTACCGAAACACCTAATTATGCCTCTAATAAACAAACTGAAGAATGTACGAAAGCGAAAGATGGTCCAAAATGTTTAAAGGCTTTGAAGAAGAAGCAAATTCATCCGGGACCATTCTACCCTCTTTCTCAATTGAGGCAATATGATATCACAAACATCCTAACTCGAGCAAAGCTTAATCATTTAATCGAATATGAAGATAACAAAGGTATGATTGATTCTCTTTGCAATCTACTTGTTCTTCATTAACTTATGCTCCCAATCAGTATGGTCCCCATCCGATCCAGAAAATTGGATTTGGTCCTTGGTTTACGGTCAAGTGATTAAATTTAATATCGAGATGCCAGGGCAAATATTAATTACATCATATAATGGCACTCGTCTATAAGATATCGCAGATATGTGCTTTCAACCTCAAGATCGAGTTACTCATAAAATTTGGCAAGATAATTTCACAAAAATGACTCCATCTCAATTCCATTCTAGACCTCGACTAATAAATCGTATGCTTATTAGTACTGTCCTACCATGAAGTCATGAGGAAGTCTATTCAAATGATCACAAAGCGCTATATGCCATTTTCGGACACACACGCGTAAATTGGGCACAGTTTATCTTTGAGCAAATTCGAGATTTTTGGACACCAACTAAAAGAACAATTCCTTATGGCGCGTATCTAATGTGTAACTTCTAGTCACAAGAAATTAATTTGTACCTTTCTGGAATACGATTTGCGGCATTAATGCAATTACCCGACCGACCACAAGAAATTATTCCATTTGAACAATGGAAAGCACATCAAGGACATCCTCCCCAACCAGTTCAACCTCCACAGCACCGACAACGCCAACAACCCAAACCAAGTGAACCCACCGAATACTACTCCGATCCAGAAATACAAGAGGCAAGGGTAATGGCCGGACACGGCGAAAATGTACAAGACGTCTCTTTACAAAATCAATGAATACTTTCTTTAAATCAACAAATATTAGGAAAGAAAGTCACACGGCTCGAACGATCCTTTTCCACTTGTATGACTAAAGTTGAAAAGACTCTAGAAAAGGTTGTTAACTAACTTGGCAAAATTATTCGCAAAGTTCATGGTCGATCCTCTTCTAGTACATCCTCTGCATCATCTACTCCTCCTCCAAGTGGACCCATTACTCGTTACATACCACTAGGAACTAGTGCTCAACATGAGTCAACTCATTCAGCATAACATGCACCTGGTAAGGAACCTCAAACTACCAATGAATAAGAGGAAGAATCTGAGTGAGATCTAGATGATCCAAATCCTTATACTCAGCAAAAACTTCACGACCTTTCCATTTAGGAAGATGTTGTCTAGAACGACAGTTCACAGTGGGGGCAATATTGTAACAACCCGTATTTTTCGATAACATGTTAAAACGAGAATCAAGGCAGAATTTAATTTTAAATTCTGAATCAAGTGAAACAGGCTATGCCATTGCATTCGTCTCGGAAAAATACGCGAAATAGAGTCCGAGTTTTCGAGAATCGGAGTCCGTATGACCAAGTTATGATCCGTCAAAGTTTTCAGGGTTTTCAAGTTTGAAAATCACCTAGGAAGTTCAAGTTTTGGGGTAGGCGGGAATTTTCCCGCCAAAGCCCATGTCGACAGGGGAGTCGACAGGGCTGTCGACACCCCTGGACCCCAAGTCGACAGGGCTGTCGACTTAGGTGTCGACTGGGTCCAAAAACACAACTCCGTGTTTTGTGGCCTGGTGCACCTGGATGCAGTCTTGGTCTGGTCTGATGGGCCTGTGATGATTTCTGTGGCCTAGATTAATCCTAGATCTAATCCTAGGGCCTAAAACTATCCTAATCTCTATAAAAAGACCCTAAACCTAACCTAAATCCCTAAAAATCAAACCTAGCAACTAAGTGCTGCCAAAATCAATCTTGATCATGGCCTCCATCTCCAATCCCTAGAGCCTATGCATTCAAATCGGGTTCAAATCAAAAGGTGCAAGCTTGCTAAACCAAATAGAGGCCAAATCAACGTTGCTATGCGAGTTTCATGACGGATCTTCATCAAAGGAGCCACCTTTCTTCGCCAAAACGATTCATGCTCCTAGTCCTCTTGCCATACTATGTAAGTTCTAGCTACTTTTGGATCAAAACGGTATTTTTAATGTTGACATGGGATAAAATGAGGCTAAACATGATTATGCGAACCTATATGAACCTTACCTTGCCTCTTGTGTTCATGTTTATGATTTTAGGCCATGTGAGTGACTTAATCATGCCTCTCATGCTATGCATAACCTAGTTTAACTTGCAAGTTTGGATCTTTATGCATGAAATGCTAGCATGAACCTTTAGGAACCACTTTACTTGTGAAACATTGGCTAAGACAAGATTTTGGGGCTTATGCATGTTTATGAACCCAAACCCCTTATGATAACATGCAAGTTTGTGGCCAAATCCTTTATGAGATTATGCATGATCGTGGCCAATCCCCTCTTTTAAGTTGTGCATGTTTATGGCCAAACCCTTTTTGATAATATGCATGTTTGTGGCCAAATTACCTTATGACACTATGCATGTTTATGGCCAATCCCTTTATGATGTTATGCATGTGGAAGCCAAGCCCTTTTTGGCATCATGCATGTTTTGAGACCAATATGTGACATAGTATCCTTACTATGTTGACTCGCTTTGCTTGCGTTGGGAAAACACGATTTGGGTAGTTAGATAAACATTAACATGTCGCAAAATCTTAACTTGAATATGACATGTGTTTATACTTAGAAATATGACTTGAAAGATAACATGGAGGTTGGCATGTAAGTATGCATAAAAACATGAGCTTGGGAATTTACCTATTAAGTTAGGTCTACCCTTTGGGAATTTACCTATTAAGTTAGGTCTACCCAAATGCTTGAAAACTTGTAACATGTTTTGGAAACATGATGAACTTAGGTAATATAACTGTGGCCAACTCGAGGTTGGGTTGAGTTTGCAACGTAAAACTACCCGGAACCGACCGGCCTAACTAGTAGTTGCAAACAATAGGACCCAATGTGAGAAGTTGGTCATGTCGCGCTTAAGACCCGAGGTTAGACTAGGTTATGGTGTAAACCTACCCGGACCCGCCCGGCTTAACTAGTAACCACAACAAGGTCTAATGTGAGAGGTTGAGGGTGCATTAATTAAATTAATGCCACATAATAGGGTTAAGTTAATTTGATTAATGAGGCTTAACCAAATATGATATGGACAAATGGGTTAAGTAATTTGATTAGGCTAATGATACTTAACAAAACATGATAAGCTTGGGTAGGTTAAGTAACTTGATTTGCCTAATGACACTTGACCATTTTTATACGACTAGTGGACGGGATTAAGTTAACCAACACTTAACTAATCCAACACGATAACGTGATAAGGTTAAGTAAATTTTCTTAATGACACTTAACCGTATAATACAGTTAATGGATGGGGTTAAGATTAGGCTTAACTAATCTAAACATGGTAATCGGATGGGGTTAAGTTAAACACTTAACTAATTTAACACGATGGTTTGGTGAGGTTAAGTGGCCTATACTTAACCAATCTAACTTGTTAATTTGATGAGGTTAAGTTAACCTATACTTAACCAATCTAACGTGAAAACATGATAAGGCTAAGTCACGAATCGCTTCGAATACGCTTGACCGATTTGACTCGGTAATTTGATAGGGTCAAATTAATGTATACTTAACCAATCAAAAATGATAATTAGACAAGGTTAAGTCATGGATTGCTTGATATACTTAACCAACTTGACACATGGTTTGTAGGGTTAAGTCTTGGACTTGGATACTTAGCCAATTTTGACATGGTTTGTAGACGGGCTAAGTTATGAACTTAAGTGACACTTAACCCATTAGATAAACCCTAATTCGGAGGATTAGGTAAATAACCATAGTTAACAAGGATTATGGAAATAAGGCTAAGTGGTAAACCTTAGTTAAGGGAAACTAAGTAATAATTCTTAGTCAAGGAAATTTGGACCATTTCTTAGATAGATTAGTAACCCGATACGTTAGGTCAACGTTTAAGTATGCGTGTAGGAGCAGGCCATCTGATTTAGATAAAGGCTCCAACGAACTGGGTAACGAAGCAGCGGCTTCGGGGAACGTGAGGATATTCTTGGGATCCCTCTGTGAGCTGCCAGGTCATTATACTAGGCTCACGAGAGGTTGAGGTCTGCGGTAGAAGAACCAAGAATATGCCTTGGTTGCTATGCGAGCGACCTAAAGACTGGGGTGGATAGCAGTGAGTCGACGAATACATAAGGTGCCCGAGATAGCAAGTTCGTCGATCATCTACCATCTTGAGTCAAGCGTGTACGTACGGAAAGGCAGGGAACATCCAACAGACCATAATTGCTATCTAATTATGGGTGAGGTAGGCCGTAGGATGTGGGCTGGCCGGAGTGTAGTTCTCATGCAAGATTTTCTCTTGTGTTGCCTTTCACTAGTTGAGGGAGGGGTCTCGTGGGACCATAGCCACGTGTAGAAAAGCAGACCTTAGTATCTGCATCGGCAGATAAATCTAAAGCTCCCGACCGAGTCTTGTATTTCTTGTTTTGCCCTGTGACAGGACTCGGATGGCACGAGGTGATACATGTGCATACAGTTATAGAAAAACGATTCACGATGAATGCGTGGGAAAAAGGGGCGCGGTTGAGGGTTAGCGTAATCCCTAGTGGCCTAGGTGGTTTAACCCAAACCGAAATACGAAAGCGTGCAATAGGTAAGCGTAATCCCTAGTGGTGCTAGGTGGCGTAAGTCCTAGTAGTTCAAACGATGATTCATATGGAAGAGCCTAGCTAGAACAAGGGTGACAGTCTAAACGACTTCAAGGATAATACGACATGAGGAAGCCCGTACGAGGTACGGCAAAGGACTGAACTTATATACATGGAAAGAAACATATGATTTGAGTAACCTATATATGTGATATATTAGGTTGACATGGACCATTACACGACTTTGAGCAAGGGACGTTCATGGTTAACACATGACGCGGGTAGGGATACTAGTACGAGAGGTGCAGAGCAAATATACATGTTAGAACTAGGAAGAATATACATAATAGATACCGTGGGATGTTAGACGGGGTAGATACCTTGGGATAATGTACTCGATAGAAATCTGACAATGTGATACCTTGACTTATCATAACACCGTAGTTTATCATGATACCTTAGTTTACCTTGCCGCAGTAGTTCAACCGGCTACCCTGGTTTATCTATCTTGTAGTTACCCTTATGTTTACTTTCAGTTTATGCATGTCATGTTACCTTTACCTGTTTTTATAATGGAAGTAGATAGGACTTACTCAGTCTTTTTGACTGACCCGTTTTGTTTCGCCTCTTTTCTTCCGTTCCCCCCCCCCCCCCCAGGTTTCAGGGAGGAAACAATGTTGTTTAGTTCGGACTTCTTCTGCTTGAAGGTCATCATGGATGGCTTGGACTTCTCTTGGCTATGGCTACTTTACGGTTTTACTTGGGGAATAATTTATTAAAAAGTCTTTATGCTTCTTTACTATTGCAAGACAGGTTTTGATGTACTCTGATGTAAAAGGCTTTAGACCTTATGTATTCATGTTTATGAAAGTTTGATTTTACTTCCGCTATTTATTTATATATGTTCTGTCTTGTGATATTTCTGTGCATGTTTACCAATAATGCCCCTCTAAAGCTAGTGCATTCCTTTGCGAGTGACCCTAGCGGAGGTGGGGTGTTACAAATATGGTACTGAAGCATCGGATCTATGGGGATATTTCGCAGACGTTTAAGTTTATTATCTAAAAATATCTCATTGGTACTATTTTACTTTATCGTCTGTATCTTAACCACAACACTTTTTTATTTTCACCTATATATGACTGCCATCTTTTGGTTTTGCTATGTCAGTGAATTTGCTTGTTTTAATTTTGATAATGCCAAAGGGGAGAAAAGGTAAGAGTCATTAACTCAGGGGGAACTTTTGAAATATATGGTTGTCATCATCAAAAAGGGGGAGAATGTTATATCCTCGGTTTTGATGATGACACGCTATATAAATATACGTATATTCATATAGGAAGCAACTCTAGGAGAAGACAAAAGACAATAAGGACATTCGCTGGAAATCACTAGAAATCAAATATTTAGTATTGATAGTACAGATATAATGTACAATCTCCTTGATGAAATATGAGAAAGAGAATTTATGGTGTCTATGTAGTGTCATACGTCTGCCATACATACAACAGACGTCTATCACTTAAGAAGGAATTCCTGACTTAGCACAGATGTCTGTCATATACTTGACAGATGTCTGTAGAGAGCCTTGGGTTAATTTTCCTGCACATACAGATGTCTGACATCTTAAGAACAGATGTTTGTCTATGTATCTGAGTTACGTCAGATTACAAAGACAGACGTCTGACCAAGATGTTAAGACGTCTATCCTGGCACACGACCTACAGTTTCAAAACCCATCTCTTCGTTCTAAACAGTTGCAACTTTTGTTCTATTTCTCATAAACAATTTTTTCAAGAGAAATCTCTTTTCAGACAAAGAGTTTATTATAGAAATCACAACTTTTCATAGGAAACTCTTAGTTTATAAATAGATCAAAGTTTCAAGTTTTAAAATCAGCTATTCTTTCTAGATTTATTTTATATTCTCTGAAAAGCTCTTTATTCCCAAAATATTCTCTAGATTTCAATCAGGCACTTAATATTTCTGTTCTCTCTAAGTGATTCAATTCTCATATTAACTCAAGGAGATTATAGGAGCAACTTGTATGATTCAGTCAATATAAGTGTTGTAAAGAACAAAAGATTGTCAAGATTACTATTAATCTGTAAACCTATTCCTCCGGGTGAACTGAATAAAGTTTTTCATAGTTGAAAGGCCGAAGAGGATCTTCGAGACTGGACATAGGACGGGAGGTCCGAACCAAGATGAAATATCGGTGTGATTATCTATTATTTTATCTTTATTGCTTACTCTTGCATTATCTTAGTACTTGCTACTATTTAAACGCATATAAGATCCTATCATAGACTTTCATCAGAGAAGTGTGAAGCTAGGTCCACAACAAAATGCGGTGATTGCGTGGTATAAAGGTAGCATCTATCCCAGGAAGTATCGCTTAGTGTTTTCACATTTTCACTACCATCAACACCCTCTATTTCTAAAATCAACTCATCGCCAACAATATGTTACATAATATATCTATCCTCATCCTGTTCCCCCACATAAATGTATTAATTATCTATGTCGGTTCGATGATGCATTTCGGTTTTACTGTGTACCAAAGCTTTCTATACTTCATTCCACTTGAAAACTTCCTTTTGATCAAAAGAACAATCATCAACAATGGGATATTCAAATAAATTAGTGGGATCCAGTTCAGTAGGAACAATGTGATCAAATTCAGTGTTGGGTAGGGGATCAATATTAGCATTGAGATCATGATCAAGTTCGGTAGAAACAGAAATGGGGTCAAAATTAGCATTGGGAACATGATCAGTTGAAATAGGAGCAGGCGAGGGTGCCTTCCTCATTGGTAACTATTGCAAAATAGGTTTTTAAAGAGGAAACTTGACAGTAATGCTTGCAGTTGTGCAAAATTCCAAAGTATGTCCAAAGGACTGACACTTAGAGCATATGTCCAGGCACTAACTATATTGGACATAGACATTAACATCAACATCAAATCCTTCCACCAGAGTTACACATAGCTTTTTTGGAAGGGGCTTCGTCGGAGTAATTTCGATGAGAGCTCTAGCATAATTAATACTTTTTCTGGCCATAGTATTTGATCAAAGCACCAAAGCTTGTCGACTAACCTAGCCAACCAGTCTAAACTAATCAAAATTTATAGAACTGATGGAACGTTAGTGAACATGGCCCAAACCGGGATGGATAGAATTTTCTTTCTAGCCTTACCAACGGTGACACTCCATGGTGTAATTATGAATGGTTGGCCATCAATCACAAGAGGATCCCACTCAAGGACCGCAATTTGTCATAGTGGTTAGAGAATATGATATAAAACATAGATTCAAAAAATTGAGCGTACAACCTTCCTTTCATTCTCCAGTAGTGGTTGCAGCTCTCACGAACCGCATGGTATGGTGGGGTGATTCCTAGTAAAAACCCGATAAGATGATTAGACCAATAATCTTCACTGACGTGATGAACATCACTCGGCATAACACTGCGCCCATTAACAACTGATGTAGCGAAACTTCCTTGTGGGATGTAGTCACCAGCGACCTTGGGAAGGGAGTTAAAGAGTGAGCTTCAGGAAGGTGACACGGAAGAAACAACTACAGGTGAGACAACAGTCCTTCCTGCACTAGAATGGGCTATATGGGCAATTGGTCGAACAACTTATGGGCATGGATTACCATTCGATTTTTCAGCATTATCACGAAGATTACCTTCCTTCACAAACTCTACATAGTCTGCTCCATCCAAAACAACATGAGAGCATACAACCAAATCATTTATTTCATCTGAACAGTTAGAGGTCCTTTTCCAATTATTGTCAACTACAATTGCTAATAAAGGGGATAGCGGAATACCTGAGGGAACACCAGTGGGTGGTTGTGCAGCCATCGCTGCATCGGCAAGTAGCGAGCCAAAAGGATTTGTAAGAGGAATACAACTCGACTTAGATCTTGAACCATAAGGAAAGATCTAAAGGCTCATCCAAATCTCATATGATAGAGAAAGCAGGATGACTTATTAAATGGAGAAGAGGAGTGGTGTGACATGGGAGGGTGAGGAGAGGATGAAGCGAAGGAATTTCATCAGAGATAGAAATCAAAGCGTGCGACCATTATTTGTGTATTACCTTGTTTCAACATTGTTTCAATTATTATAAAATATATACTAACACTATTATCTAGAATATATATATATATACATGAAATATGTGTATGTAATTATTATTTAAGACTGTACAGTTCAGAGAATCAAGATTTCAAAGTGGAAGAGTTCAAGATTCAAGACTCATGAGTATTAAGAATTCAAGAATTTAAGAGTTCAAGAAATATAGAGTACGTGTGTCTAGATATTTTGTTAAAACTCTTGTTAGCACTAAATTTTGATTTCAAAACATTTTTCACTATTTTCAAATAATTTGAAATGATTTCAAAACTACTTTCTTGTTTATAAATCTATTTACAAAGTGATTTCAAATTTACTTCCTTATTCCAAATTTATTTCTATGTATATTAACTCCTGAAATTTATTTAACTCATGTTTTCATAATTTTATATATTTTAACTCCTAATTCAAATTTTAATTACTTATAGATTTAATATTTTTTTATGGTTTCAACGCCTTAGTTATATTTATAAGTTCAAAAAAATTCTTATACTTGTAGTTATATATATATTTGTATCATTTAATATATAATTCTTAATTATTTTTACACCATCTTAATATATATTTTTAAATATATTTTCTACATGGAATACCTTATTTTAATATAAAGAAATATAGTTTATTTTAACTTAGTAATGAACATAATTTATTTGAACATTATTTACTTTGATTTAAAATTTTAATTTTGAAATTTAATAGGGGATGTCGACATACAACTTTATGCATGTCGACATAGGAGCCACTAATTTGTTTATTAAATTCTAAAAAATTGTGGCATTTGAATTCAAATACTTTCTAAAAGGATGTGGTTTTTGGAAAACTGTATAAAGGCTTTAGAATTCGAATTTTTTAATTACTTTTCATCTCCTTCTTCTTCCCTAATCCTATTGACATTATTCTTCTCTTAAATTTCTACACTTATACTCTGCTGATTTTCAAAGAAATCATATCAATCTTCTTCTCTTTCAATTCTACATCAAACTCTATCTGAAATTCAAGTGCTACTCAAGAGTAATAGGTTATTTGTAATCGAAGATCGTAAGGTCAAGTCCTATAGAGTCAATACTACAAAAAATGATAAGAGAAGGGTTTGGTCATGTCTCGTATAAATCTTCTGGGTGCAATTGTGTCTCGGAAATCGATTGGGTGTAAAGTTGTGGCTCGGAAAATCAACTAAGTCTCACTATACTAGGAATTAGTTGGGGTGTGCCCTTGTAGCCCTTAAATCAAGGATTGTAATTTGGATTGGTTGAATAAAAATCCACATCAACCTAGGGTGTGTAGGACTGGATGTAGGGGAGACCCGAACCAGTATAAAATCCCGGTGTGTACTTTCCTTTAACTGCTTTTTATTTTATTTTTTCCATCTGTAATTGATTCTGTGATTTGTGATATCTATGAATTACATAGAATTTTGTTTAATCCAAAAAGATTTCAAGAAATTTAATATAATCCACAAAACCCTATTTACCCCCTCTGGTGTTTAGTTTGCCTTAAGATCAATAACATGCATCTCCAACAATTAGTATCAGAGCATTGGTTTTCAAAGTTTTTATAATCTGAATTTTGAAAAGTTTAAATGGAAAATTTTGAACATTTTCATAACACTTGTTCGAATGTATCCATTTTCATATTGTTTGATAAGTCTTTATTTAATTATATTGTGAAATCAAGTTTTTACCAAATTGATGTGTTGTACAGGATCAGATGTGTTAAATAGCTATTTATGATTCAAACTTGATGGTCAAATGATGTAAATTAAAAGAAATAAATGGATATTGAATAATGGCTATTCAAGGCATATGACAAGAAATCCACAGTTACCGAATAATCTAGTCGATGAAGATGGTAGAATGATCAATTTTGGTGATAACTCAAAATGTTATGTGATTGACATCGACAATGTCGGTAATTCTAATTTTCCTACTATTTCTGATGTTTTACTTGTTAGTAATTTTAAACATAACTTGCTTAGTATAAGTCAATTATGCGATAAAGGCTATTAAATTTAATTTGAAAAAGATAAGTGCTTTATCGAAGATAATAATTCAAAGATAATTTTTAAAGGAATTAAATAGAAAAATATTTACATCTTAAGTATGAAGATTTCAAATGATAATTTGTGTCTTTTAGCCAATAAAAGTGACCCTTGGATTTTGCATAAGAGATTCGGTCATTTGAATTTCAAATATCTATCTAAAATCTCTAAATTAGATTTAGTTAGAGGATTACCCTAAATGAATTTTAAATTTGATAATTGATGTGACGCTTGTCAATTAGGGAAATTAAGAAAAAATCCATTTAAGTCAAAAGATGAGATTACTACTTCAAATCTACTAGAATTATTTCATATGGATTTATTTATCCCAACTCAAACACAATTAATAAACCATAGTAAATACGTTTGCATAATTATTGATGATTTCTCTAGACTTACCCGGACACTATTTCTTAAACATAAAAGTGGTGCATTTGAATTATTTAAAACTTTTGCTAAGAGAATTCAAAATCTATTATCTTCGAAAATTAAAACTATACATAGTGATCACAGTGGAGAATTTGAAAATGAAAATTTTGAGAAATTCTGTAATAAAAAAGGGAGTTATTCATAATTTTTGTTTTCCAAGAACTCCTTAACAAAACGGGGCAGTTGAATGTAAAGAGGGAACGATACAAGAGTGTGCAAGAACTATGATTTCTAATAGCAATTTACCAAAGAGTTTTTGGGCTGAAGCAGTTGCAATAGTCTATTACATTTTGAATAGAATTTTAGTTAGACTATTAACTAACAAAACTCCATATAAACTTCTTTATAATAAGAAACCAAAGGTATCATATTTCAAAATTTTTGGAAGTAAATGCTTTATTTTAAACAATAAAAAAATCTAGATAAATATGATCCTAAATTAGATAAAGGAATATTGGTTTAATATTCAAATAGAAGTAAAACATATAGAGTTTTCGACATAAAAACTAATACTATTGAAGAAACTCTAAATGTATAATTTGATGAAAATTATAAAGATCTAAATCAAAATGAAGATGAATGTGATAATTATAATGGTAATGAATCAAATGAAATAAATAATGAAATCATTCAACCTAATAAAAGAATTGGGCTTTTAAGAGATCATGATGTAGAGAATATACTAGGAGATATTGAATCTATAGTTAAAACCAGAAATCAGTTAAATAATATGAGTAATATAGCATTTATATCCACTATTGAACCTAAAAATCCAAAGAAGTATCATTTGATGATTCATGGATACTTGCTATGCAAGAGAAATTGAACTAGTTCACCAGAAATGAATTATGAGAACTTGTTCCTAGACCAGAGGATAAAACTATAACAGGAACTAAATGGGTGTATAAAAATAAAATGAACTACCTTGGTGAGTTCGTTTGAAATAAAGCACGATTAGTTACTCAAGAATTTTTTTTATAAAAAAAATTGGTTACATTATTGCCAAAAACCAATCATATACTTCATATATATGCCTCATTAAAACCTTACGCCCCCCTAATGGGTACCACATAAGGGAAAATAGTACATGTATATTCCATATATTAACAAACAAGACAATTTAGTTTCAAAATAGTACAACATAGATCACTCTTGCAACTCACACCACTTCCTACTCCTCTCGACATACAACTCATAGCAAAAATAAAAATTCATCTTTTAACAACTCATATCAACCTATGTCCTTCAATTCTATACCCTATCTTCTCTGAATGTTGATGTTATGCTCCGTCCTTTTTGATTTGCTACCATTGTTATTGATCAGGAAATACACTTCTCTTTCTATCATCTTCACCTTTATTTCTTTTGAGATATTTCTACTATTGAATTGTCTTAAGTTTCTTTCCATCCATATGTGATAAATCACACATGTGAAGACTGCACAAGCAACATCCCTTAACTGATCTTTGCACTTGAACTTCTGCGTCATCTTCTTAGCTTCCTCCTCCAAAGTACCATGTGAAACCAAATCATAACCTAGCTTCAAACTAAAATACTCCTAAATATACTTTCAAAATTCACACGAGAAATACAAATGACTTACAATTTCATGTTCTTGTCCACATAAGATGAAACCACCATCTTCAACAATTCCAAACTTCTGTAACCGGTCTTTAGTACCAAGCCTGTCATATGTGCTAAAAATGCAATCAAGGACATCCTTTTAGCACTAGATTTGTGCTATATAACTTTGTATATCTCACTACATATCTGCTTCTGTCTAACATGATTCCAGACATTATTAAAAGAGAAATCACCACCTCCTGTCCACTCATAAAAATCAAAGTTAGCAGTTTCAATAATTTTCACATTATTTACTTCTTTTTGGATTTCCATTATAGTTGGATGTAAAAATCCATCAATTTTCCCTTCTTGAATAATGCAAGAGACCATTTCTTCTTTTTTGCCCAAAATGTGAAATCTGGATAAACCAATAGTATCAACCAAATATCTGTTGTTTAACCAAGGCTCAAACCGTAATGATGTATTTAAACCCGTGGCTATCACCTTATTGAAAAGTTGTTTTCTTGAATTTCGTAATCTCATTATTGTTTTCTAGGTGCAAGATGGATTATTATCTATCTTCATATTCCAAAGCAGCTTCTTACCCCGATATTTCTTTCTCATCCACTCACCCCACAATGATGAAGATGTTAAGACTTTCTACAACAGTTTAATTCCAGCAGCTTTTTTCAAATCTGAAAAAGACTTAAATCCTACCCCACCTTCAGATTTTTGTAAGCCTAACTTGATCCAACTAATTTTATGTGAAGAATTACCCCAGAAAAAAATCAGCACAGATCATGTGTAATTTATCAATTAAATGTTCAGGTAACTGGTACACAAAAATCCAATATAGAACAGTTGGAGTTATTACACTTTGTATTAATTCAGCTCGACCAGCAAAACTTAAAATTTTAACATCCCAACATTGAATTTTTTACTGAACCTTACTAAGTAATCCTTGACAGTCATTATAATGTAAATAGTTAGATGAAATTGGAACTCCTAAATACTTAAGTGGTAATTGACCTAACTGAAAATTCAGTGTAGAAATAATTTTAGAAGTAAATCTAGAATGTGAGCTAAAAAATATTTTAGTTTTCAAAGTATTCACAGCTAATCCACTATAATTCTGAAGATTATCAAATGTCTCCCTCAAAGCAATTGCACACATAGGATGAATTTTCCAAAACACCACTAAATCATGATCATATAACAAATGGGAAACTATTGGTTCAAATTTATGCATTGGAAAAAAATAATTCTATTTTGAGCCAACTTTATATTCATGCAATAAGTAAAATATTCCACAGCAATCGAGAATAAATATGGTGATAATTGATTCCCCTTCCTCAAACCTCTATTTGAAAATATAAATCCCGTAGGCACTCCTTGTATTAGTATTGAAAAAGTAGGAGATGAGATACATTCTTATATGATGTTAATAAACTGCATAGGAAATCCCATTTTCATAATAATATGACATATAAACTCCCTATTTATTATGTCAAAAGCCTTATTAAGATCCACTTTCACACAGAATATGCTAACTCCTGGTTTCTTAAAATCTCTCAATAACTCATGTGCTAATAATATATTATCGTCAATATATCTATCTGGTATGAATGCACAATGATCTGGAGATACTAAATGAGATAAATACCATTTAATCCTATTACAAATAATTTTGCTAAAAATATTGTAACATAGATTGCAACAAGAAATTGGTATGTATTGAGAAATCTCAAAAGGTCTTTCTACTTTTGGAATCAAAGTTAAAAAAGTGTGGTTACTGCCTTTTGGTAGTTTGGCTGAAACTAAACACATCTTGCGTTGCATTGCATTATTCGAAGATGAACAATTTTTGAACCACGTTTACAAGTTAAAGAAAGCCTTATATGTTTAAAACAAGCTGCTAGAGCCTTATATGGTTAGTACAAATCTATTTAGATGATATAATTTTTGGATCCACAAATAATAAAATGAATTTAGAATTTTTTGAAATCACGACAAAAGAATTTGAAATGAGTCATATAGGAGGAACTCACTTTCTTTTTAGGATTACAAACTAGACAAATAGATAATGAAATATTTATTAATAAAAAAATTAAGTTAGGAATTTAATTAATAAATTTAACATGGCCAGTACTAAAGGAAAACCCACTCGTATGGAAACCAATGAAGCCATAAGTAAAGACGATTCTTCAAAAGATGTAGATCATAAACTATATAGACGAATGATAGGATCCTTGCTATATATAACTGCGAGTAGACACGGCGTATTGAATAGTGTTTGTCTTTGCACTAGATATCAATCACAACCTAAGGAAACTCACTTAAAAGGCGTAAAACGTATTCTACGATATGTTAAACATACATTAGATTTTGGTTTATTCTATCCTAAAAATAATTCACTTAGTTTAGTTTCGTATTGCGATGCCGACTATGCTGGTTGTAAATCAGACCGAAAAAGCAAGAGTGGAACTTGTAACTTACTGGGTCACTCCCTAGTTTCTTGGTTTAGTAAAAAGCAAACTACCGTTTCTTTGTCAATAACTGAAGCAGAATATATATATCTGCTGTTTTGGCTTGTTCTCAAGTAATATATGCAACAAACTCTAAGAGATTCCGCTTTAAATATAACCAAATCACCAATTCACTACGATAATACGAGTGCTATAAATCTATCTAAAAATCCTACGCATCATGCTAGAACAAAACATATTGATGTGAGACATCATTTCCTAAGAGATAACATAAATAAAGAAAATATTTTACTCGAATTTATTGCCATAGAAAATCAAATTGCAAATATATTAACTAAACCATTAAACGAAGCAAATTTACTAAATTAAGAAGAGAACTAGGAATTTGTTCTCTAACTGAAGTAAAATATTTTAGTATATTTGTATAAATATAGTATACATTATAAGAAAAAATAAAATTTTCAAAAATGGCTTCCACTTGTTTTCTCTTTAACCGAAGAAAAATAATTTAATATATTTGTATAAATATAGTATACATTAAATATATTTGTTCTCTTCTCACTCGTTTTCTTTTCAATGAAAACTCTAAAAATATAAAAAAATGGCTTCCACTTCAAATAATAACCAAAACAACTCATTTTTGTTTCCTACGCCTACCCAATGCCCATTTCAATGTTCTACGCATGCAAGGGTTATCAAACTAGAGGAATCTATGAAAGATACCCTGCAATTGCTCACTGAAATACAACTTCTACAACTATGGATGGTAAAAGAGCAAGAAAAGCGAGGGAAGATGATTAGGAATCTTTAGAAATAAATAATGGACAACCTAGAAAATCCAATTATTATTGAAGATAATTGCTCCAACATTAAAGTCCACAATCCGATGGAGGAAGATAAAGAAGAAGAAGAGGTTAAAGAGGAAGAAAAGGAAGTGGAGGAACAAAATCAAGGAATGGACAAAGACGATGAAGTAATTTGCGTTGACAAAGTGGGTATTGATAAGGATGAGAATGTGATTGAAACAAATGGAAAATTCTGTCTCCATTACCCAAATTGTCTAATTTGCAAGTCTCTAATAGTTAAAAACAATTAATAGTTAGGTCTTGTATATTCATGTATTTGTATATTCAATATTGTACTTAAATGTTCATGTATATATTCATTAAATGTACTTGTATATTTATATAATAAAAATTAATATTTATATGTTTATACGGTAGTATATATACATAAGGATATTATCGTATTATTGTACTTAGTTTGGATAAGGATATTTTTAAGTTTGTTAGTCTTAGTTTTAGATATTAGGAATATGACCAACTTCAAGGGGAGTATTAAAACTTAGTTAGGATTATATAATTTTTGTTGATGACAGAAGGAGAATTATAAAATGGAGCTTAGTTCAATGGGGAGTTAGTTATTTTAAAATGAGTTAGTAGAGTAAGGGGGAGTAACTGGAGAATCAAGACGTCAGGTATGAATATTTTATAAACCAAGGTTGTCATCATCAAAAAGGGGAAGATTACTAGAGACTAAGATGTTGATAGTTTTGATGGCAACAACCATGTTCCAATTTTGTTAATTAAAAATATATACTAACACTACTATCTAGAATATATATATATATATATATATATATAGGAAATCTATGTAGGTAATGAAAACTGAAGACTATAAGTTCGTAGAATCATGATTTCAAAGCGGAAGAGTTTAAGATTCAAGACACATGAGTATCAAGAATTCAAGAGTTCAAGAAATATAGAGTAATTATGTTTATATATTTTGTTAAAACTCTTGCTAGCATTGAATTCTGATTTTAAAACTTCTTTTACTATTTTCAAATGATTTCTAAACTACTTTCTTATTTTCAAATCATTTTTCAAAGTGATTTCAAATTTACTTCCTTATTTTAAATTTATATATTTTTATTTTAACTCCTTAAATTTATTATAACTCATGTTTTCTTAATTTTATATATTTTAACTCCTAACTCAAATTTTTATTACTCATAGATTTAATGTTTTCTTATGTTTTCAATTGGCTTAGTTATATTTGTAAGTTAAAGAATATTTCTTACACTTATAGTTATATATATATATATATCATTTAATATAGAGTTTTAATTATTATATATTTTTAAATTTATTTTCTACTTGGAATACTCTATTTTAATATAAAGGAATATAGTTTTTTTAACTCAAGAATCACCATAATTTATTTAAACATTAACTTAAATTTAAAATTTTATTTTTGAAAATTAACTAGGGGATGTCGACATATAACTTTATGCATGTTGACATAGGAGTCGTTAGTTTGTTTTTTAAATTTTGAAAAGTTGTATCTTTTGAATTCAAATATTTTATGAAAAGATGTGGCTATTGGAAAACTTTATAAAGACTTCAGAATTCGAATTTTTTAATTACTTTTCATCTCCTTCTTCTTCTTTAAACCTCTTGACGTTCTTCTTCTTAATTTCTTAAATTTCTACACTTATACTCTGCCAATTTTCAAACAAATCATATCAATCTTCTTCTCTTTCAATTCTACATCAAACTCTCTATGAAATTCAAATGCTACATTAGAGTTATAGACTGTTTGTAATCAAATATCGCAAGATCAAGTCCTTCCGGGTCAATATGATAAGAGAAGGGTGTGGTCGTGTTGCCTATAAATTGATCGAGTGTGATTGTATCCCGAAAATCGACAGGGTGTAAAGTTGTGGCCTAAAAAATCAACTAAGTCTCACTGTACTTGGAATGAGTTAGGGTATGCTCTTGTAGACCTGAAACCAAGGATTATAATTTGGATTTGTTGAGTAAAATTCCACATCAACCCAGCGTTGTGTGGTACTAGATGTAGGGGAGTCCCAAACCAGTATAAATCCTGGTGTGTACGTTCCCTTTACTGCTTTTTATTTAATGCTCTGCATCTGTGATTGATTCTTTGATTTTTGATATCTGTAAATTGCATAACATTCGGTTAGTCAAAAAATATTTCAAGAAATTTAATTTAATCCATAAAATACTATTCACCCCCTCTAGTGTTTAGTTTACCTTAAGATCCCTAATCCGCATCCCCAACAATAACATGTTTTACATCCTTTTAACAGAATCTAACACAAAAATTCAACTTTTTAACACACAATTTACATTTTTAATTAAATTGTATAGTTTATACTTTTACGTACAAATCATGCATTTTTAACTTTAAAATTATACAAACTCCATTGTTTTGACACAAGTAGTTTATACATCTATAGTAAAAAAAAATGACACATAAATATTGATGTTTCGTCAATATTTACATCTTCCGCTTTATTATTAAGTCAATATGTTTAAAACACACTATTTTACACTAAAATCATTATGCATGCATGATAGTCGCTTTCTAAGAACTAGAAAAGCGCGATTTATGAAATAAATACTACAAGCGCACAGATCGTGTAATATGCAGGTGGAATCACAGGGAGGCAAATTAAAAAGTATTATTTATAGAATTTCTTGGGCGAGTTAGACGACTTTTGAGATTTGGTTGAAAATAGAACAATTGAAATTGCAACAATTAGGATTATCATTGAAACTAATCAAACGATTAATCACTAATGAAAGTAAATTGCAAAACAAGATTAAAAATGCAGAAAATAAAAGCGCAGAATAGAAATAACAATAAAAATAAATTAGGATTATAGTTGAAACTAATCAAATGATTGATCACTAATGAAAATAAATGTAAAATACAACTAATACTCTACCAAATCCAATTGTGTAGATGGCATTAGTTGCTAAGAAATAGAAAATTGCAGAAAATAAAAAGAAGTTGAAGAACTTTGTTAATGGAGAAGAAGAAAGAAAATGGGATGGTGGATACAATGAGATTACATGGTATCTATTGGAGATAGCCAACCCTAACCCTAACCCTAATACAATGAAAAATGGGCCTTAGGGAAATCACAAGAGAGTTTACAATGAGAATTACAAATGGGCCTTAGTGAAATCTAGTAAATTTGGGCCTTTCCTCTTTTCCTCTTGCTTCCTTGACAATTCTTCAATGATTTGTGATATGCATAGCCTTTTTGCCAATTATTTTCTTGTCCAAAAAGCAATTTGATGTAAGATCTTCATCTGCAAGTCTTCAAATACATATACATAGCAATCTGATCTTTGTTTCTCTGCTTTTCTGACAGCATGTGGCTTGGTTGGAATATCTGTAAAAGTAACACAACAATAACCAAGTAATATTTATTTATATTCAAAAGATAAGATATAAGAGCATAAAATAAACACATTTATATATTAATCAAATACCCCCACACATATCTTTTACTCGTCCTCAAGTAAAAAAAAATTAAAAACTAACTAGATAGGTTACGCTTTCGTAGGAAACACGATTGCATTGAGCATATGCAACAAGCTGTTAAACCTCTAGGTGTCCCTAGTGGGACGAGTGATGTCTCGTGAGGGTTTTCAGCGGATACTACCCATAAAATCCAAATGCAACGTGCAATGATTCTAATGTAACTATATGAATGCAATGGACATATGCAAATAAAAACAAAAATAGAAAACATGACTTGTTTCAGAAAAGTGGTACAACAAAGTAAATTAACAATTTCTAGTCAGTTGATTTTATTTTAAATACCTCAACTTGTCACAAATTTTCAATATAATTCAAGTTTTCATTGTTAAACTCAAGTTTGGCCAGTTGGTTCGGTCAATAACATAGTGCAGTCATGAAATAAATTCTTAGTTTGCTTGGCACAGTTTGTAAAGTATTATTATTATTTCCTCGTGTATGGCTAGTCAAATCAATAAGGTCAAGAAGTGTTTGGGCATCATCGCTTATTCTCTATCTCTATAAAAATTGAAATTTATGATTAATTACATACACCTAACTTAAAGACCAAGGTATAACACCCATACACTGCCTTGCGGACTGGCGGAGAGTTGGGACAGAGCTTGGCATATTGCGCAGACCGACGCTGATTTTGTCAACAACATGTCGGTAATCCTTAGGTGCCCAATCTCATAAAATGAGACCAAGATATTCCGATGTTGACTTTGTCAACAACATGTCAGATAGAGCTTGGCGGGTTTGCACACCAACGCTAGATATACGAGCAATGTTGGATACCCTTGGATTGCTATTATTATATTGAAAATATAAGAACAAGAGAGAGTTATGCGAAATCGGCTTAACACAACTTAGTTTTAAAGATTCAAAAAGCCAATATAAGTATTTTAAGTCCTCCACTTATTTAAACAAAGGCTACAATATAGAATAAACTTCATGGCCATCACCTAAGAATCTCCCTATGTACCGGTTACACTATAATCCCTCAAAATTCAACTTTTCATTATATTCCATATTTGATCTTAGTTGAGAGAAAAATACTATCAACTGATCAACAATCCTTAACTTATTTTGTTGTATCAATCTAAAATGAGTCGTATTTACCAAAAATATATATGGAATGTTGCTACAATATAAAATGTATGATGGTCCTATTTAAATGGCTGAAAATATAAAGAAAGAAAAATAAAGAAAAATGAAAATGAATGAAGTGCAGACTCCCCCACACACTAAAGCTAAACAGTGTCCACACTGTAAACGTTTCCTAAATTTGAAATATTGTACCCAAAGACGGATCAAATGCATAATGATTTGTAAAATAAAATGCAATTTAACTATATGTAAGAATGGATCACATGTACAATGATATATGTGTTTACGATGCATGCGATGCAAAGAATGCCACCAACTTTTTCCCCTAAACTTGGTTCTAGCCCGATGAATCCCATCCCCACTATGTCTAGGCATGTTTTCTAATAAGAAAAGGTTTTTGAAAACCATCTCATCTTTATACCAAGATATAGTCCAGTAGATAAATATCCAGGGTCGTCCTAACTTGAAGTTTTTCAATCAAGCTAACACTCCAAAAATAATTCATGTGCTCAACAAATTTATCAGTTAATTGTCCAAAAATTTGTGATTACATATAAACCCAGTTGCAATCGTGAATTTTAAATTCTGAGTGTTTTTCAAGACTATGTGATCACATTTCTCAACTTTATCAGTTGATAACATATTTTCGACACTGACAATTTCAGGTTCGTTTGAAATTTTCTCAAAGTTAAAAATTTCAAACTTGAATTCGTGGCTTGGTTCTATTTCACCCTCATTTGGCAACTCATCCTCATACAATCCAAAAAAAATCATGTTCATTAAAATTCTTCGCCAATTCTGAGTTTTTGAAAAATTCAACATTTTCATTTTGTTCAATTTCAAAATTTCAAGTTTCTCGCAGTTTGAAAGAGGAAGCTCAAAATCTAAGTTTAAATCTTTTTCCTGAAAAGAGTTGAAGTCCAAATCATTTGTTGAATTTTGAACAACTCCATTTAGATTATTATTCTCAATTTCCAAAGTTGTTATTTGAAAATTTTCACTATCAATAGAGAATAGATTATTTTTTGATTCGTCGTTTGTTTGAATTTGATTTTGTTGCTCTCGTTGTTCTGCAAAAGATGTCATTAAACAAAGAAGTTCATCCATCTTTGTGACGGCCTGGAATTTCGCTCGATCCGAATCAGTCGTAAAACCGATCTAAACCGTTCGAAACCCCTGATTGTTTTGAGAACAGGACAAATCAGAACGCAGATAGAAGAACATTTCATTGTTATTACAACAATTCCATCAGGTACAAGAATATACAGAGTATAATGAATAAATTACATTCTATAAATATCAGAGATTACAATAAATTACATAGCAGCGGAAAATAATACAAAGCACAACTGAAGGTGATATACGGATACAGAGATTTCCGGATATCATTCCAGCAGCAAACCAGGATCCTGTGGATATAAATCTGCAAAACCAAAACTACTAGCTGCCCGTGTCGAAAATAAGGGTACCCAGAGTTTAGGTTAAAACAATAAACTCCAAGTCAGTCATGTGACTGGTGTGAGAACTAAAACAGTTATTTAAAACTTTACTTTAAAAGAGAGTAATTCAAGGGACCACGCCGTATAACACAGAACAGGTTTCCTCCCAAGAATACTAGTGCATAGAATAAACAACGCAATGCTTTTTCGAAAAATGAAGCTATTATAAGACCCAGGTCCCATCACACAATGCAACGCAAGCCGGAGGATAGGGTTTTACCTTATAACAGCCAAACATGCTTGGTACGTTTAAAACAAATCATTTGATACTATAAGTGTATAGTGTCAAAACAAATTTCAATCATAAATATAAATCATAGGCGGCATAGCATCCCATGCTACTATGTCGCCATACTAGGCTCTACAAATAAAGCCGAAATATCTCGTATTGGAAATTGGATTTCCATCATGAGTCGAGGCAAGGGGCAAGCTCCTCTCCGCTTTCGAGACACTCTAGCAAATGTCTCAGGGCTACGTACTCTGGGCAACCCTGGATGCTTCAGGGCCGGTCCTCACTTACGTTAGAGGATTGGCAATTCCTGAACACACGTTTCCCGGTCCTTACAGACCTAAAATCGAGGCGCCTCATCCAACAACCACATAGGTGAAAAGTATATAAATGTCAGGGCTGGTAAGTCACTGACACCACCAAAGCTAGAAAGAAACGTCGTGCTCTCCCTGTAGTCCGTATCCCGTTTTTGACTCATACCGAGGTGTGAGGCTCGCGAATTCACGTTATACACAAAGCTGCCACGTAGGCCGTGCTTTGATCATCAACCACAAGACTTTGCTTTTCAACAGAAGCCTTGATCTATGCAACTCAGCATGCCACACAGGAAATTCATGTCGTGCGATTGATATCTATCGATATATAACCTCTAAGCTCGTACGTCTCAAAGAAGGGCGTAAAGCAAGAGAATAAATCCTCCGCCGCCAAACAGATATATATATTTAACAGAAATCAATCAACATAGAATTAAATCCAATGTCAGACACAATCCATTTACAAGTTCGTTCTGGGTCTGAACGAAACCAGAAACACTTTCCTCGCATATCCATCGATCTCCAAGTACGTCTGGACGACCACCAATTATTTCCATCCTCTTGGGTGTACAGCCCAACCAGGATCGTCAGTAATTATCCAAACGATGTGAAGACTTCCGGTCTTCAACCACCGTCTTCATCTTCGACTTATCGTCGAATCGGTTATTCAGAATGGGTGTAAAACCGGCCTTTCCGAACAACCCATGTATATTAAAAAAAATGTTACACAAACACAACATACGCCTCATTCCAATTCATATTCTCAGGGAAAGGTTCCCATTAATTTTATCCAAGATAAATTCTTTAAATTTATTCTTTGATCTTCCTTTGGATGTCATTTCAAACCAAATTATGGTTTTTCAAACTAGTCGAGATTAGCGAACCACACCGAAGTAATTATTTATTTTATTTCCCAATCCTAACCTATTCATCCCATGAAGCAAAACAGGTGATACTCCATATCTACTACCACGGTGTTATCGGTAAAATTAATTACCATTTCACGTTCAAATCTAATTAAAGATTTAACTATCGCTTTGGAGCAAAACTGGTAATACTCCATTCTCGCTCATTTGCCGAATTTGATAATTTAAATTATCAATTCACATTTCAATCTAATTGCAGATTCATTAAAACTCCTTTTACTGGGTTAAAGAACTAATGTCATTTAAAACACAGTTCACGATAAACCCAAATCACATTTTATTTATTATCGTGTTAAAGAACTAGTGTTATTTAAAACAGAGTTCATGATAAACCCATGAATCAATTCTATTTAAGCCCATTGCAAATCCAATTTATTTATTTAAAAATAAATGGGTTTTAATTTCAGTTCAAAACTAGTTCATTTTGATAAAAATCTATTTTTACCTTTTCGAATATGGAGTTTTTCATTCCAACTTTTCCCAAATCATTTTTTATGATTTTACACAAATTATTGATATTTTTGATAATTTTATCAAGGCCCGTACAGTCGATTTCCATCAACGGCCATCGAACTGCACTTACAGCGACCTTTTTCAAATTTGATTTGGATGTATCTCCAAATCCAACCGTTAGATTTCAAATTTCTAATATTCGTTAGAAAGCTCTTTTCGATACGAACCCAACGGTTCCGGTTTTAGGAAAATCCGACAGTCGGATCTCCCGTAATGTCCGTTTGAAATAAATGGTCGAAGTTCACGAACTGCCGCGGCGCGGCGCGTTCTATTCAGGCCATTATATTATATCTATAATATATATAATATATATTTCGTCGATTTCTATTTAAAACGAATTTTATAAATCATTTTGAATTCGTTTCAAAAACAATTTCAACCTTTATTTCAAATTCAAATCAAAATTGAATTTTCTATTATAAATCCTTTTTACTTTCATTTCTATTTGATTTCAATTCAAATCGATTTTTAGTTCGATTCGAATTCATTTTCTATTCAATTCAAATTCAAATTCGTTTTCTATTCAATTAAATTCAAATTCGTTTTCTATTCAATTTAAATTCAAATTCGTTTTCTATTCAATTCAAATTCAAATTCGTTTTCTATTCAATTTAAATTCAAATTCGTTTTCTATTCAATTCAAATTCAAATTCGTTTTCTATTAAATTTAAATTCAAATTCGTTTTCTATTCAATTCAAATCAAATTCGTTTTCTATTCAATTCAAATCAAATTCGTTATATATTCAATTGAAATCATATTCGTTATATATTCAATTGAAGTCAAATTCGTTTTATATTCAATTGAAATCAAATTCGTTATATATTCAATTTAAATTCAATTTGTTTTCTATTCAAATCGAATTCATTTTCTATTCTGTTCAAATTCAATTCATTTTCTATTCAATTCAAATTCAATTCGTTTTCTATTCAATTCAAATTCAATTCGTTTTCTATTCAATTTAAATTCAAATTCGTTTTCTATTCAATTCAAATTCAAATTCATTTTCTATTCAATTCAAATTCAAATTTGTTTTCTATTCAATTCAAATCTAATTCGTTATATAATCAATTGAAATCAAATTCGTTATATATTCAATTGAAGTCAAATTCGTTTTATATTCAATTGAAATCAAATTCGTTATATATTCAATTGAAATCAAATTCGTTTTGTATTCAATTGAAATCAAATTCGTTTTCTATTCAATTTAAATTCAATTTGTTTTCTATTCAAATCGAATTCATTTTCTATTCTGTTCAAATTCAATTCATTTTCTATTCAAATCGAATTCATTTTCTATTATGTTCAAATTCAATTCAAATCAAATTTAAAAACGAATATAATCGATATAAATATCGTTCACGTCAAAATAGCGCATCTCTAATCAACGCGGCTTTATATATTTCAATAATCCCGTTATTCTATTCAACAAATGAATATTTATTCTTTTCAAAACATGACTAATCTCAACGAATGAGTACTGTCCACGTGTGACTATTTTTGTTATTTAATATATTCTATGAGAATTAAGGTATCTATCGTTTGATATTAAATCAAACTCCAACCGTAATTTATTAAGAGAACGATTCCCTGAATATTAACCCCGAAGGCCGAAACCAACATCAGATCAATACCCAGGAGACCACTCATCTTATCTATTTTCCACTCGATTTCTAATTCTATATATGATAAAGATGTAAATTTTATTGTTAAAATATTTCGTTCAACACATGACTAATCTCAACGGATGAGTACTGTCAACACATGAACCCTTATTTTATAATGATAAAGATGCAAATTTTATTGTTAAAATATTTCGTTCAACACATGACTAATCTCAACGGATGAGTACTGTCAACACATGAACCTTTATTTTATAATATTCTTTATTTTCTAAATTGGAATGAGGCCCAATCAATTACCATGTAAAGTTAATTATATGGATTCCATTCAACACATGTATATAATAGCAACGATACATAGTCAACCATCATCCAAAGTGCACTACACTGTATAAGCATCAAATATAGATATCTAACGCTTATAACAGCCTGTCAATCAATCGATTGACATATTTAATCAATCAGGATGAGTGAACTTCAAATTTCATCCCAACACCCGTATGGGGTTTCAAATCAACAAACACAGATTTTATTTGTGCAGTTGGGCGATGTGTAAAATTTATCGTCCCAATCAATGTCCTTCAAATAGGTGTACATAAACAAACCGTCCGTTTTGTAAATGAATATTTATTTATTCACATTCACGTTAAAAATTATATTTTTAACGATAAAATATTTTATTTTAACACATGAATTTTTATTCAGTTTATTTACAAAATAAAAATGATATTATTATTTTTCTAACATATTTTAGAAAATTTCGGCGGCATAACGGCACGATACTAGAAACGGGACGAGGCCTAGCCTTATCCCCGGTCTAGTGAAGGCCCACGCCATTCACACATCAATCAAATCCATTCCATTTCACCAAACAATTCAATTCAAACCAAATAATCTAACCAACTACACAACCAAACAATTTAACAAACAAGCCATCCATGGTCTGTGGATGACGGGTGTCGGGTGCTACTAAACACCGTCTGCATCCTAGGGTATATATATATATATAACTAGAAAAGAAATTGAAGAGTGAGAAATTCTCACAGATAGCTATTCCAACTCCACGACACTTCATATGTAGAAATCTTCGTTGTTCTCTTCCTTTGTCACTTTCGTTGCCCGTATTCACTACATATATAAAAATAACATTTTTATATATACTGATGTCTTCAAAATAAAAATCACATTTTTATTTGTTTACTTTAAATTTTAAAAATAATATTTTTATAATCACTTCATATATTTAAAAATCGAATTTTTACATCGCTATTCAATATATAAAATTCGAATTTTTACTTTGCCTCATATGGATAAAATTCTATTTTTATACCACAAATATATAGATAAAAATTCTATTTTTATACCGCTACTACATAGATAAAAATTCTATTCTTATCACGCTATTCTTCATATAAAGATTTCGCCTTTTTTATTTTTAAAATCTAATCTTTTCTATTTTAAAAATATCGTCTTTTCTATGATAAAATTATCGTCTTTTCATTCAATAAAAATCATACTTTTCAAATCAAAGAGTTCATCTTTTTTTATTTCGCTTTTTCTATTTTTAAAACTGAAAATCGATTGCTAAATAAACTGAAAATAAATCATATATAAATAAAAGAAATAAATAGTAAAAACTTACTTCATCGATCAGAAGGGGGGGCTTCAATCTGGTGGTGGTCGGCTTCTAGGGGGTGTGGTGGATTTGGTTAGGGCTGTGGGGGCGTAGCCTAATCGGAGAGGAAGGAATAGGGGGTCGGCGGTTTTCTGATGGGGGGGAGGGGGGTGTGCCTCACGCGGCGGCACGATTATAGGGGAGGGGGTGTTGTCGCGTCGCTTGAGGAGGGAGGAGAACGAGGAGATGGAGGGGAGGATGGGGGGCGGTGGGTTCGGAGGTGGTGCGGTGGTCATCGGGGAGGGCGGCGGCTCCTCTCCGCTTCCGTCTTCTTCTTCTTTTTTTTCTTTTTCTCTCTGCTGAAACGAAGAATAAAAAGGGGGGGCAGAGGGAATTAAGGGGAGGGAGAGAGAATTTTTAATTTTTAATTTATTTAATTATTTTATTTACTAAAAGTTGACTTTTTATTTCGACCTCGAAACGAGGCCCGCCGCCTGTCGTCCATAGCGTATTACCCCATTCCGAACACAATGGGATATGTATCGTAAGCTGATTCGACTGTTTCGATCAGTTTCCGTTGAAATCAACATATAACTCTATATATTGAATTTGAACGCGCATTTCAATTTACCGGGGTCACATACTAACTAGAAAAATTCCTGAAAAATATTTTCTGGCTTCGTATTGACGATACGGTCCTAACAAAACTAGTTTCGTCGAATTCTGAGACTGTTGGAAAAATGACCATTTTCCAGTCGATTAAAATCAACTTAAACTGGTCAAACGCGTTTTCCTCTGCTATGCTCACATATTGAATCGAAAAATTATGAAATTTGAAACCTAGCAATAATTTGACATCACGGACCCAACAAAAGTGGTTTGGTCGAAATCCGAGGTCGTTTGCAAAATGTCCATTTTTAAGGGCCTGAATTCCATAGCGACTATTCAGAATTTTCAACTGAACATATCTTTTGATTCCCGCTATGAAATTTTGATTTTTCGGATTCGTTGGAAAGATATCATCAAATAGATCCTATGATTTTTGGTTTGGCTAAAATCCGGATTGTTTTGCACCCGGTATGTTCAATTGAAGTTTGAAATCGAATTATCGAACTACCGCGCCATTTTCAATTCTATTTATAATTATAAATAATTATTTATATTCTAACGACGACGTATATAATATATACGTTCGAATTATATTCAAAATAAATTTTATCGTTGATATCATTTAAAATAATTCATTTTAAATATTCAAAATTCGCTAAAATTACCAAAATAAAAATTTTAAACTGGCCCGGATTTTCCGGGTTATTACAATCTTTTTCATCAAGCTATGTATCTTGCTTTGCTAACCTCTCTCTAAGAATGTTAAGATGATATTCTTTAGAATCGTTGATTTAAGAGCTCTCGTTTTGGATTTCTTGATTCTCAAAATTACAGTCCACGTCAATTTCACAATCAATATTATTTCCAATGTGGTGGTTGTTTGAATTTTTTGAAAACTGACAATGATATTGGAAATCACTATGATTATAAAAATTATGATCGTAACCAAAACTGTTAAAATTCGTGTGAAAATTGCAATTTTGGTTTTTTCAAGATGTTGATATGGGCTATAATTTTGAAAATTTTGGTTTACAACCCCATATTGATGTGGATCAAAGCTATATTGGGATTCAAAGCTGTTTTGATGAGGATGTGGCTCAAAATCGAAATTATTGAAGTTTGAATTGAAATCGCAATTTCAGTCATTTCTATGATTTTGAAAATGTTGGTCACTTGGAAGATTTTGAAAATTGTTGGCATTGGACTCATGAAATTTCAGAAAATTTGGCCTCATCAGTTGCAATTCATACTCATACTACTCAAGAGGACGTCTACTCCGGTTATTAACCAACAATTCTCTCGAGGATTTTTTTTGAATCAGACATTTGAATGCAATCAAGGGAAGACAAAAAATATTCTTAGTTCAAAATAGTATAAAAGAATGAGTTGTGCTCTATTAATTAACTGACTCAATTAGAAGGGGGAAGAGGGTCTTATGGCCATTCACGTATAGTATAAATACTAAGGGATACAACCAATGTTTTACGGGTAGTATGCAACCTCCTTTGCTAATAGTTCAATAAAGTGAACTACTATATATCCACGATCCAATTATACGAGACAGTCAACTTCACAAAGCACCACTTTTCAATTATATTATTTTATATGAGCTCGTGTTTTCCTAGAAACAAAGTTTAATGAGAGGGATGAATTAAGTCATGGAAATTCATTCCTAACAAACAGATTCAGAATTTTCAATCACAGAATAGTCACAGAGTAATAGCAGAATTGAAAAAAATTGTACAAGCAAGCCCCTGGCCCTATAGGAAATTTTTACGAGCAATTTCTATATTTTTTAAGCAACTGCACCTGTAGAGTTTAGAGAATTTTACAGTGGGGTATGGCAGTCCATCCAGTACAATTGAGCAGTATCAACGATTAAAATCTCACTGTTTGCAATTCACTTGACTTCTGAATACCCGTTTGTAGCTTGAATTCTTCCTTACTTTGGTCTTTTTTTCTTTTCTTTTTCTTTTTGAAAAGAAAAGAAACAAACAACAATAAAAAATAACAACTAAATCGAAAAAAAAACTAAAATAACGAATGATTGGAAAGAAAAAGAAATATAACAAGCAAGAATAACTCAGATTTAAAAAAAACTACACCTAAAGGAAAATCTAAAACCCAACAAAACCAGAACTAGGCTCAACAAAATGCACCAACTAAATACACTAGGACCTCAAAATTAGACTCAAAACTTTTCAAACTAAACAACTCACACACGCCGACCATAAATAACCACACATTCACCAATAACACACCCTGTCAGTGTTGATTATTCGCTTCTCAGGAAGTGTAAATCCCAGAAGAAAACATAGTACAACTGTTGCCAAAAATGAGGTCATGAAAAAATCACCCCCAAAAATAGGATGGCACGCAGAAAAGTTAAAAAAAATTATATTCCCTCTATAAATTGCATCTGGAATTCTCGATGAACCACACAAATCAGCAAATTAAAAACAAGACCTCAAGCCTCTTTTTTTTTTTAAAACAATCACGCCCCTTATTCTGGAAAAAATATCACGAAAATTATTTTCTTCCTTTCGAAACCAAAC
The DNA here is from genome assembly GCA_030737875.1 of Allium sativum. NCBI lineage: Eukaryota > Viridiplantae > Streptophyta > Magnoliopsida > Asparagales > Amaryllidaceae > Allium > Allium sativum. Next base: position 834,762,182 of record CM060910.1, read on the forward strand.
AGAGTACTGTTTTTCATTGATGAAAGTTCGAGCCTTTAAATTGGGTTAGGGTGATCAACTGGGTTCCGTTTGGGGCTGGGATTGATTTGATTTGGTGGTAGGTTTGGTAGGGTATTGAATTGGGAAATTCTGAATCGCGAACCGGTTTTTGAGTTCGAATCCAAGGCTACGGATTGTTCGAATTGCAGGCCTCGATTAAGTATAGTGGTGCGAAAGAATGATGTTCGGTCTAAGGCGATTTGTGATTGTTTGGTGAGGGTTTTCGAATCGGTGATGAGCGTTGATGATGAGGCTGGATTGAGATAAGAAGATGTACAGATTGACTGTTGCGTTGATGGTTTTCTGATCGAGGGTGGGTGGAGTTTGTTGAAGTTCTGTGGTTTGGAGAAGCTTAGAAGCACAAGCAAGAGCTGTTTGTTGCAGAACTGGGGTTACTACAATATGATGTTGAAAGGGTTTTTGGGTAGTGTCGAGTTTGATTGACTTGTAAGGTGGACGGAGTCGCATGGGTTGATAACGAGCGTTGGGTAGTTGTTGGTGCGATGAAGATGAGGGGATGCTCTCTTTGAGTCCTGATGATCTGGTTTGGTTGTATGGGGCTGTAGTGGTTTGGTTGTATGGGGCTGTAGTGGTGTGATGATGGTGGGAGAATTCTGGTGTACGTGAAAAGGTTGTGGAGGCAGATGTTGATGCAAACGACTTTGGACAGCACTGGAATGGATGCGTTTGTTGTTGAGTGGTAGGATGATGATGATGCCTGAGATTCAGGCTTGGTTGAAGGCATTCTGTTGATCAGTGGGACGAGATATGGTAGGGCGTTGGGTAGTTGTTGGTGCGATGAAGATGAGGGGATGCTCGCTTTGAGTCCTGATGATCTGGTTTGGTTGTATGGGGCTGTAGTGGTGTGATGATGATGGGAGAATTCTGGTGTACGTGAAAAGGTTGTGGAGGCAGATGTTGATGCAAACGACTTTGGACAGCACTGGAATGGATGCGTTTGTTGTTGGGTGGTAGGATGATGATGATGCCTGAGATTCAGGCTTGGTTGAAGGCATTCTGTTGATCAGTGGGATGAGATATGGTAGGGCGTTGGGTATGTGGTTGCAGATGTCGGCAGTGAAGGTGAGGGTTAATCGGTTGATGGGTGGTTGACTGTGTGGTGGATGTTACTGTGAAGGGTGAAAGGGGATATGGTTCTAAAATTTGGGGATGGACGTGATGATCGAAGAAGTTGTTGCATGGTAATGGAAGGGGTGGACTGGGATGATGTAAGAAAAGGCAACAGAGGAAACACAAAAGAGGAAACAAAAGAAGAAAAGGAAAACAATTTTTTTTCTTTTAAAGAACTTGTAAAAGAAAAGAAGAATTAGAAAAGGCAACAAATGCAGAGAAAACAGGAAAGGAATAATTAACAAAGAAGGGAAGGAAACAAATCAGAAAAAGGAAAAAGAAATTAAAGACGAAAAAAATGGCAAGAATCTTTTTTTTTTTTTTTTGTCTCCCTTGGTTTAGTGATTGGAGTATCAATTTGTAATAGTCAATCAACTAAGCAAGATTTCTTTATTCTATATATACATGAAAACAAATGGAAAAAAAATAAAATAAAACAAAAACTAACACGAATCGGAAATTAAATAAATAATAAAATTTAATTATTGTCTCCTCGGCAACGGTGCCAAAAATTTGATAGTCGCTTTCTAAGAACTAGAAAAGCACGATTTATGAAATAATTCCTGCAAGTGCACAGATCGTGTAATATGCAGGTCGAATCACAGGAAGACAAATTAAAAATTATTATTTATAGAATTTCGTGGGTGAGTTAGACGACTTTTGAGATTTGGTTGAAAATAGAACAATTGAAATTGCAACAATTAGGTTTATTATTGAAACTAATCAAACGATTAATCACTAATGAAAGTAAATTGCAAAACAAGAATAAAAATGCAGAAAATAAAAGTGCAGAATAGAAATAACAACAGAAATAAATTAGGATTATCGTTGAAACTAATCAAATGATTAATCACTAATGAAAATAAATGTAAAATACAACTAATACTCTACCAAATCTAATTGTGTAGATGATACTAGTTGCTAAGAAATAGAAAATTGCAGAAAATAAAAAGAAGTAGAAGAACTTTGTTAATGAAGAAGAAGATAGAAAATGGGATGGTGGCTAATGAGATTATATGGGTATTTATAGGAGATACCCAACCCTAACCCTAACCCTAATACAATGACAAATGAACCTTAGGGAAATCACAAGAGAGGCAATGAGAATTACAAATGGGCCTTAGTGAAATCTAGTAAATTTGGGTCTTTCCTCTTTTTCTCTTGCTTCCTTGACAATTCTTCATTGATTTGTGATATGCATAGCCTTTCTGCCAATTATTTTCTTGTCCAAAAAGCAATTTGATGTAAGATCTTCATCTACAAGTCTTCAAATACAATATGCCTAGCAATTTGATCTTTGTTTCTCTGCTTTTCTGACTGCATGCGGCTTGGTTGGAATTTCTGTAAAAGTAACATAACAAGACCCAAGCAATATTTATTTATATTCAAAAGATAAGATATAAGAGCATAAAATAAACACATTTCTATGTTAGTCAATGCATGTATATTATAATTTGTTACAATATACACAATATAAATGTTGCAAACTCCCATTTGATTAAAATTTGTACATTATAAAGTTTTCTCAATTTTATTTTTACAAATTAAAGTTTATTTACTTTAATTATATCACAAATCCAGTTTATTTCTCCTTTATCACTTAGTTTCTTCGATTCAATCCCAAATTGAACAAACTTCTCCAAAGCTCACTATTTAATCACTTTAATGATTAAACAGATCATTTTCTCTAAATTAACACAATCTAGCACAAACTCGAAATCAAATTTGACTTAGATGATTATTCAAATTATCTTCCAACAATATGTAGATCTTAATTACCAAGTTAAGATCTGCATTATAATTCATTAATTTTTATAACAGGTAATCGTAAATCCCAGTTTATTACAAACTTCCTCCATACAAAAATTGTGTCCTTCCAATTTCCTTAGATGATAAGGTATTCAACTCGATTTATCACATTAGTAAAGTAACATATACGAAAATAGATAAGCTTGAGTCTTAATTTCTCACTCCCGCTAAGAGATGGTACGAAATCAGGATATGATCGCTCGATGAATTCTCAGGTTTTCCAAGTGGAGTCATTGAAATTATCATATCGTTGAATTTTCACAAGCGATGAATTATTATTCCGAAGGCATTTAACCTTCAAAGTAAGAACACACATGGGGTATTATGGTAAGTCAGGTGAGACCTTAAACTCCTCTAATACATGATCTCAATCACAAAATCCAAATTAAGTAGACACTCCTACAATTGAGAGACGTGAAACATTTCGTGAACACTAGAAAACCGAGCTGGAAGTGCCACTTGATAAGCCATGTAACAGATATGCTCAGTGATAGGAAATGGATGTATGTATCTAGGAGCTAATTTTCCAATCAATCTAAAATGTATAACTCCTTTCAATAGAGACACATGGATACACACAAAATCACCAATAAATAACTCAAGAGGCTTCCTATGATTTTTGGAATAGGATTTCAGATGATTGTGACTCTTTCATCCTCTCACCAAACAATATTATTTTCTCAAATCCTTCACGAATGCAGTCGGGTCCAAATATCAGTTTCTTCCCCAACTCTAGCCAACATAAAGAAGATCGAGATGGACTTCCATATAAGGCTTCAAAAGGAGCCATACTGATACTAGACTGGTTGCTACTATTATATGTGAACTCAACAAGAGGAAGATTATCCTCCCAAAAGTCACCAAAATCCAAATACAAGCTCGAAGTAGATCCTCTAAGATACGATTCACCAGCTCGGTTTGTCCATCAGACTGTAGGTAGTAAACTGTACTGAAATTTATCTTTGTTGCCAAAGTTTGCAGAAGGCCCTTCCAAAAGGGACCAGTAAAGAACAGATCATGATCACATACAATGGAGCTAGTATTACCATGCAATCGCATGACTTCCTTAATGTATTGGTTTGAGAGAAGAGAGGCCATCCTACTAGATTTAAGAGGAATGAATTGTGCAGACTTAGTAAGAAGCCATGATAACCCAAATGCTATTGTGACCTGACCTCAGATAAGGTAAGCCGTCAATTAAATCCATAAATATCTGATCCCACTTCCACTAAAGTATCTCCAAGGGCTAAAGAAAACCAATGGGTAGTTGATGCACAGCCTTAACAAGTTGAAAAGTTATGGAATTACTTACATAACTTGCCACATCTCGCTTCATACCACCACAACGATATAAGTGATGCGTATTAGCATACATCATGCTGCTGCCAGAATGGATAATATACCTATCACAGTGACACTCGGTTAGAATGTCCCGCTTAAGATCAAAAACAAAAGTTACAACAACTCGATTCTTATCACGAAGACACTCATGCAAATTGATACTAAAGTCCCCCAACTCCTTCATATGGGACTCAGACTGGCAACGCTAAATGAAAGATATAATATTTAGATAGTGTCGATGTGCCTCGGCAGTACAATCCAAGAAGCTGGGTCATGCATCAATGTCGAATGATAGAATAGGAGAATCTGAAGATGGTGCACAATCTCAAACGCCAGAATAGGAAAGAGTCTCTAAGATGTTCAATTTACAAGCATCATGGAAATTATAGTCAATTTCTTATAACTCAATTGAACCTCGTTCGAATGCAATTGCCTAGAAGCATAGGCAAATACCAGATCTCATTGCATGAATGCATCACCAAGGCTACAATGGCTAGCATCAGTATGAAATATAAAATTTTGGTTCTAGTTAGGACCATTAACAGGTGCATGAGTAAGAAGCTCCTTCAATCTCTAAAAGAAGCTTTGCATTTGTCGAACCAAATGAGGCGAATACCTTTTCTAGTAAGGCTAGTCAAAGGAACCATGTTAAGGTAAAAATCCTTTATGAATCGAAAATAATAACCTCTAATCCTAGGAAACTACAAATCTCTTAGACTTGACTCTTCTAATTCTGAATGGCTTCGATCTTAGACAGATCGACTGAAATGCCATCGAATGATACAATGTGGCCAAGAAACTTAACTTGCTTTTATCAAAAATGGAAATTTAAGAATTTTTCTTTGAGTTGATGCTAACGAAGTGTACTCAAAACAATTCTCAAATGTCGAGCATGTTTAGCTTCAGATTAGAATACACAAGAATGCCATCGATGAATATTAGAATGAACTTATAGAGATATTTCTGGAATACTTGATTCATAATGTCGACGAAATAAGCTAGAGCATCCGCCAAACCAAATGACATAACGAACCTCTCATACGAAACATAATAAGTGTGGAATGCCGTAGAAGGAATGTTGTTCTCTGTAACTCACAACTGATGGAAAATCATAAGAAGGTCAAGTTGATAAAAGACCTTAGTGCCACTTAGCTGATCTAACATATCGTTGATCCTTGGCAACAGATAACGATTCTTGATGGTCAGCTCACTAACGGCAATCGTCGCCAAGCATAAGATTTCCATCAGAATTCTTCATGAGTATCACCGCGACACCCCATGGTGTAGAGCTAGACTAGATAAGCAATTTTTCTTCAATCTCCAATAGTTGCTTTTTGAGTTCTTTATTCTCTTTAGTCGACATCCTAGTAGGAGGCCGATTAACTGGTTGCACTCCTAGAATAAGGTCAATTTGAAACTCTATAGCCCACTTGGGTGGCAAACCCGAACATGCTCGAAGATATCAATAAAATCACGAACAATTAGGATTTGAGATATATCATCCTCATCTTGTGACTCAAGATCACATATAGATGCTTTGGACTCGTGAACGATGTCCCGAAGAACAAGAGATAAGTGAGCTGGTGAGTTGGGAGGTCGAAGATATAAAATTCTTTCAAAACACAAAATATGGCCTCATATCGAACGAGCCATTCCGTACCCAAAATCATGTCAAACCTAAGATTTGTATGAAAAGAAAAGCCGCATATAAATAACTCGACATCCACACATAACATACTGAGGGTTATAGATTCTCCATAGTATTTGGAATCCATAATGAATTCATCAAACATGTCATCCAAGGAAATAACATCAACGAGTCCCTTCGATAGAATGAATGCAATGCAGGATTTTCGAAAGATCGATCACAGAATAATTAGGAACCATTAAGAATAGAAGGAGATGTACCTCGAGGCTAGGATGAAACTCTTGATGCATTAGCTACACTAAGATTCCCAGAACTAGAATTCCTCTACTTCTTAGGACATGAAGAAATCAAATGACACCCTTGCTTACGTTAGTGGCATCTACAGGGTTTGGGACAATATCTAGCAAAATTGTCATAAGATCCACAGTTGTAACACTTTAAAGTCCTAGATTATTGGGGTTCTATATGAGAATAAGAGCTAGAACCGCCCTGATTCTTCTTACTCTGTTAGAAAGACTTGGACTTGTGAAAGGGAAAACACTTCTTGTTTAGATTTCTCTGAACCTTTAACTCACCCCCGCTATCCTTTTCATTCTCGACTGCTTTAAAATGTTGGATCATATCAAAAACCTCCTCAAAAGTCAACTTAAGTTGCAACATCAAGGAATTCTTTGGATATTTCTTGAGACCGTTACAAATTTTAGGTTCATTTTCTAAGAAGTGCTAAAATGCTCAAGGCTATATTTCGATAAAGCCTCAAAAGAAGTAACATACCTAGACAACATCGACTTCCCTTGCTTCAAGTCAAGGAAATATTGAACTATAATTTCCTTCTTGCACTCTGGCACAAACTTGATCTCAAAACGCTCTCTAAAATGCTTCCACTCTAATGTGGACTCATCAATATGTACCACAAGCAACTCATACCAATCCAATGCAGTTCTTGCAACATGCTCGATGCGATAAGAAGGCGGTGATGGTCGGATATCTCCATACGAGTAAAAATATGCTTGCATGTATGGTGCCATGCTTCAGTATCTAACACCAACTCTGTATCAACCTAAATTTTACGTATTAGAGGATCGTAAAATGATTCTATCAAATTCTCTAGTGTTCGAATCATTCTCATATTTTATTATGTTGCTTATAGTGGTGTGAGACATGCCCATGATTTTTATCGAATTATTTTGTGACCATTTTACCCTTGTGACTTACTGTTTCAGCTATAATTTTTGTTTAAGATGGAATCAAGTGTTGTGATTGGTTTTATCGGACCAGAATGGTGGTTGGCCATTCCGTAGAGTGGTCACATTAAAGATTTGGCCCAACGGTTTAGAAGAAATTGATGTTTTAAGTTTTTGTATCTACCGGTCAGGTTAATTAGCAGTTAATGGATAGATTAGTGAGCCCATTAGTCTAATGACCTGCAATTATAAATAAAGGGTTTGAGGAAAGAATTATGGTTCTTTTCCTTATTCGACACATTAGGTTGACCGCCTATGAACCTCTGATTCAACCTATATTTCCTAACTCTAGTTTCTCTTTTAAATGATTTTGTATCACATGTAGAAGCAAGATCTACATCGAAGGAGATCAGATCTCACTATTTTGCATTGAATTCAAGTGTTTCTTCACTGTCCAGATTGGATTTCATTTATATTACATCAGATCTAGGTTATAGTGAGTAACAGAGATCTCTTACATGTTTACCACAGATTATATGTGTTAATTAGGTTAATTAAATGCCTCATTGCTAATTTCACCTAAAATCGGATCATACATGTTTTCTTAAAATTTAGACACCCTAGGATAACCTAATTTGATCATATGTTATGTAATTTTCTAGATCCATCATGTTTTATACGTGCTTAATGTAAAATTATGCTTGATTACAATCTTTATATATGTCCATATGAACTTTCATGTTCGAAATTGGATGAATTGTTATTTGATTAGTTTAATTGTATGTTATACGTGATTTTTTTAATAATTTTATGTCGTAGGGCTTAGAATTGAAGAACAGAGCAAATCAACGGTTCAGATGATCAGATTCAGACAAAACTTGGTGGAGGAGCCCTGGAGGGCATCAGGGGTAGTGCTCGGAAATTTTCTTCGGAAAATACATGAAGTTTATGGACCAGTATTGGTCATCATGGGTGGTCGAGGGTCGACAAATCTTTGTGCGTGGCTTATTAGGGTCAATAACAAGTTATGCACAAAGTTGGGTGATGACTGAATAGGTCGAAGTGCAAATGCTCAAATACTCGTCGGTAGACTAGGAGGTGAAGCTTTGGAAAGGTGATCTGAGATGTTGATGGACCGGTGTGATATATTCGAGGTGGTGAATGGAGTGGTCCAACACTTAGCGAAAAATTGGCTAAGTGTATGGATCAATATTGATCCATAAGGGATGGACCAATACCAGTTTATCACAATTGTTTGTTGGGGGTCGTCGGTCCTAGCGTGAGAAATGTGGTCTTTATGAGCATAATGGTGGTCTTCATTAGTCGATAATACATATTAGGCGGAAGTTATCGTCTACGTGGTGTTTATTATTTGATTGTGAACTTAGGCGAGAGTGGTCATAGTCGAAAGTGATGGGCATGTCAGAGTGGATTGACGCTGCGAGATAATGGTCTGACTCGAGAGGTACTCGAGCTAAAGGATGGAGTTGGGGATGTCTTATATAGTTGAAAGTGCCAAGGAATCGTTGGTCAGTCAAAGTTTTTAGAAGATTCGACGCGGGGGTATCATAGGGAAGCATATTAAGATCCAAAAGATCGAGTACCCTATATCATTGTGGAAGTGGTCTAGTTGTCTTTGGAGGACAAATGAACATTGGACGTATGGTAGTCTGACTAGAATCTGGGTTTTCCATTAACCCTTGACGGATGGCAACATGAAGTTGTTCGATTTCAACATATTCAAGGCTTTAGTCGGCGATAGCTAAGTCATTGTTTGCTATGGATGCTATAGTTGCTCATGTGTTCTCTTTTATTCTTCTGGCTAAGCTATCATCGTAGGATATAAAAGAGAAGTGTGGATTAGGAATCTAAATCTAACTAGTTTCTACATCTGTGTGTTTGAGTAGCATATTTAATAAGATTATTATGTGCTAACTCTCTGTAAAACCCCATAAAATTCGTAAGCATTAATAATAATAAACAATTAAAAATGGGCAATTAAATAATATGACGGGAAAATGAGATTTTGCAACTTTATAAATTTGGCTATGGAATTCTTTTATTTGGATTCGTGGAGAAATTCTATATCATTTTCATATATAATATGTTGAAAACGGTCAATGTATGAAGAAGTTATAAACAAATGAATTTGGACAATGAACGCAGAATATATATATATATATATATAATTGTATGACTAACATGTGTGTCCAAATTATAAATTAAAAATAAAGTGGGAAAATTCAAATTTTGAATTACAGATAAGACCAGGGGGACAAAGGTATATTGCAGATATGGAATAAGATTAAGAGATTAATGAACGTATTAAATAAGATAAATAGCTCAGCAACGCAGCCTTTTGGGCGTTCCAACCCCGAAGGGGTCAACCGCCCACCTCTTACGGGGTGTCGACCGCCGATTGACCACTCGGTGACTGGACAACCCAATAAAGCTAGGTGGTTAGGGTTTTTCTTAGAGGATATTTGTAAACTAAAGGCATGAATTAATTATAAGTACTCCAATGGTCTATGCTCACACAGAAAACTATGTACACTCCTCCTACCACACAATGAAAACCATAATCATTCTCCATTTCTGCCTCCATGCTGTCTCTCCACCATTGTTAAATTCCGGAGAAAAATAAAAGAATTAGTTAAGGTTTTCTTCTACTTCTCTAAATCTATTATAAATATTTCTCTATTCTAATTTACATAAGTTTAAAATTATGTAATTTAAACATATATGTATAAGATTCTAATGTATGTCTCTTACATGCATATAATTAGGAGGATTATTGGAGCATGCTTGAACGCAAAGAATCATTGCAGATCTTGTAATTCTACCATGGATTTCTCTCTATTTTGCCTAGATCTGTGAGTGAAATATGGTTTACTTAAAACCTATTCATGTTTTTACTGGATTGTCATTTGAATAGATATGCCTAGGGGGATTTGGAAATTCGATAATGTAAACATGAAAACCCCCAAATCCTCTATCATGAATTTCGTATGAATTGTCATGATGAATTGGGTTTTGTGAATTTTTATTTCTTATATTGGATTAAAGATGAATATGGGTGTTGCTACTATTATTCCTGTTTTATGCAGTTCACTTTTATTTACCACTGAGTGTAACCTAAAAAGGTTTAGATTTGATTATTTCATGATTTGGTTTGGGTTTGGATCCTATTTTGAATCCAAACGCATTCATTGAAATAGGTCAAATGTAAGCATTTTTATGTGCATAATGCTAAAAATGGTGAATTAGGTGAAATATGGATTGTAAACATACAAGTATAAGTGTATGTAATACTCTATTTTTAATCTAATATTGAAATCATTCCAACAAGCCTAGGACGCAAGTTGAAATTTTTATGTACGTATATTTTCCATTCACTGTTATTTTTTATCATGTCATTATGCTATCATGCCTATGTTGTAGTGGTAAAAATATGGAAAACATAACTTGTATACTTGAATTGGACAAATTGACAATTGCCACCTCGTTAGAATGTTTCTTGTTTTATACGAATGTTTACGTTAATTAGGCGATATTATTATTTTACTTATGTAAACATAATCAACGTAATTAACCTTGTATTAGCGTAATAAATGCAGTTAGGTTAGAATTCGAATTTGAAATGTCCCCTTAACAAATATTTTTTTTGATTATGTGTGCGTATATAGAATGTCTTCAAATATATATAAATAATGACACATAGACACGAGGTTAGTTACCATTTGTGGTAGAGTCTTGCCCGAAACCAACTGGCAAATCCAGCAACCACAAGTAGGCCGAACTAATGTGAGATGTCTAAGTGTCATGGCAATTTAAAAACTTAGTACACTAGACACGAGGTTAAACCAACTTGTAGTAGAAGTCTGCCCAGAACCGATCGGCATATCCAGCATCTACAGGTGTACGGTTTAATGTGAGAGGTCTATTGTTTGTATATATAACTATATATATAAGTCTTTTTTGTCTAAAAATAAGTAGGTTTACTATGACTCGAGAAGGTCTTAAGTGGTTGACTCACTTTTCATCTAGTTTGGGTCTTAAGAGGTTAGGACTAGGATCCCTCGGAATGTTTATTAAATTTGAAGTAGGTCTTTGGGTCCTCCTCTAAAAGTGGTTAGTCATAAAACGGTAATGGAGTAGGGTAGTTCACGGAGATGTACACTTCTTCTAGAAGCTTGTAAGGGATCAACTAGGGACAGATTGGTAATTGAATGATGTAACGACCTAGAAATTTTGAGATTAAATATATAAATGAAATTAAGATTTAACATAAGATAAATATTTCTAATTGGGATTTTATCTATCTTGAAAAAACTTAAGTAAACTTTGGTCATGGATTTATAAATATTTTAAAACAAGAATTTTACCATTATTAATTTAGTTTGTAATTCAGTCAAGAAATGAATTATTAAATATTGATCTTGGTAATTTGGTTAAGAAGAAAGGATATGCTATATTTGAAAATTCCAAGTTTGAATTGGACTTTATTTTTAACATTATTCACTTTTAGAAATGGTAACGTTTTTATAAATATAATTTCATTTTTAAACATTTGTCGAAATTTACGTTATTACCAATTATGTGTTGGAACAAAACGGTAAAAACATAACCAACTTGGAATAAAGTTCGCAATCTAAGTAAGAAACGATTTGTTAATGTCTAACGACGAGGAATTTATTCACATAATAAAATTTTGTTAAAATTAACTTATTTCAAATCAAATCGCTAAGCATAAATTGCATGATAAAGCGTAAATTAATTTCAAAATCCAAATTAGAAGAGAAGCATTCAACACAACAAAACAGAGGAATAATTGTGGAATGAAACACGCGTATGGTTGAGGCAGGGGATTTGTATAATAAATTTATGTGTAACGGTACTCAAGTTAAATTTATTTATCTGTTTATTAAGAATTGTCGAAATCTAAACCGATATTGTTACCGTCATATTTCGACATAACAATTGATAATTTATTGATAATATTTGTGGTATGTAAATCGTGTATTAATTGACAAAGGGGATTTAACTTATTTAAAAAACTTCGGATTGTGAATTTACAGTTTAATATATCGTTAGTAAAATTGCTAATAACAGACACCGCTGTAATTTCAGTCGTATACAATTCGCTAGTACCGTTCATTCATCATGTTCCTCCGTTGAGCCCAAAAGTTCGCTCAAAACAATACTTAAGGTTTGCTGAACTTTAAATGTAAGCAACACCGCTAAAAACCACTTTTCCACGTCAGCCCAATGTTTACCCCGATAAAAACTAAACAAAAATCTGGTTCAAAATTTTGCTTTGTCAGCGCAAATATTTTAGAAACAGTGCCCTAAAGATTATAAACAGTTCGTATACAGAGAACTAATGCCATGCGTTACTCCCTGTTTCCTCTTTCCTGCATTATATAATGCGTGTTTCTCTCCTGCTCACGCACCATCTTTCCCCTCTGTTCACATGAAATACTTCCTTCTCCACCAAACCAAGTTGTGCCGAAACCATCACCTCTTACCAACTGTCGAGCGCCTGCTCCTCCTCCGCTGGCAACTGTCACCCAGACCGCATCCCGAGACCCTCCTCCTTCCCACTTCTGAAACCGCAACCTTCCCTTCTTTCGTACGACCTCTCCTTTTCTCCACTACCATGTCCGCACTACACGGCCACCTCCCCGCTTGGCACCACCAATGACGTCACCTTCACCGCTTGGGTATGCCACCTGACACCCACGAGAACCACAACGAAACTCCACGTGACCCCTTCTCCACTTTCCACCCACAAAAGTTGTTGTTCCTACGTGCCAAACTCTTCCTCCACTGCCAACGTTAGCAAGCAAAGCATACACTCACCACTTTCGACTGTCTTCAGACCACTCATCCCCTCCAAGCTACCCACAACCGTGACCAGTCTCCTTTCTCTTCTCCAAAATACCTGTGCTGCCTCTTCACTTCTAAACCAGTTCAACTTTCCATGTTACAGTCTCCAACTACCATGCCCAACTCCGACAGATCCCAAAGCTGCCACACAGTCATTGAACCACTAACTCCGCCTAATAAAAAATTACCCTTGCACTGCGGAACCCGAGTTTTCCTTCCTTTCCTCCCTTTAGCTGTTCCCCACAAGATAGCACAACGTTCCCCTTTGCAAGTTTCCACCACCACATGGTCAGTCATTATATCGCGCTCAGTTCCAACCCTTCTGGTCTCCACTTCATACCAGTCGACCGTCTCTATTTAGCCTCTGCCACCTTTTCTCTTTCCGCACCAACCCCATAGGCACAAACAAGTGCTCCCACCGAACGCTATCTCCTTCTTGTCCACTCCATTAATCTGGGCTCACTTACGTTGAGAAAGAGATACCAAACAGCTTACGAGAAGGCGCTGGAGAGTTTTATACGGGGTTGAATTGGTCGGGAAAATTAGTACATGAAATGTGAGCAAAAGTGGTACAGAATCATTAAGGATTGTCTGCCTTGAATACGAGATTTCCAACAGTAAGAGAATTTGGAAAGCAAATCTGGGTGAGAACATTTATTTAAATATTTTATTGCGTAGGAATATTAATTACAAATTTGTTGATGCATTAATGATTTTTGTTTGCTCATAAATGGTCGCCATTGTTTGTGATGTTGAATGGATGCTTGCATAAGTTAAAACACTAAACACTAAGCATTATTAACATAAAGCTTATGCACAACTGTTGGTTGATTTATTATTGCAATGTTGGTTGATAGATCCATATTCATATGGTTGACCATGGTCGCATCCCACACTAATTGTGGAGTTATATGGGAAATCAATTTTAAATCTCCTTTTCATAGGAATAAAGATATTTAAAATAAAGTTTAAAGTTAATTTTTGGATATAGATTTTAATCCAATTCTTGAATAATTGAACGATTTTCGTAAACGACTAAAGGATTTTGGGAATGTCATAAAAAATTGATTTGAACTCTTAAGTTGAAACAAGCCTAGAAATCTAACTACGACTTGATTTTGAGTTACATTTGTAAATGTTCAAGTTTCATAGCCATCCATGAGCTTTGAAATTTAATTTGAGAAAAAAATTTGATTTGGATATATTTCCAAACATTTGTTCATTAACTATACTCGTATTCATTACTTTTATGACTATTTGTAAGCTTGAAATCAATCAAACAAGTTTTGAGATTTATTTAAAGGAAAATTTGATTTTTAGTACCAATTTGTCTACATAACGGTTATGTATAAGCTTTGAAATTTAATTGGGAAAGTATTTGAGTCGCATAACTAAACATTGATTTTGTTTATACACTTAGTACTATTATTTCCAAAGAAGGACCCTTTGTATGATGCAAACAATAAAACAAATTTGGTAATTTTATATTCAGTTTCCAACGTACTTGAAATTACAGTTTTATTTAAAGAATATAACTTTAAATGATGAATCTAAAAAGGGTGGGGAAATTTGTGTTTTGAGTCATTAATGAATGCACATATATTGACATTTAAAAAATACACATGTATATACATACCAGAACGTTATAGGGTGGCAGAGAGGATAGTGTCTAATGCTTGAGTTTGAAAAATACAATTTCATGCTCTCCCTGGCTATCCCTAACTGATCCGAAAGACGGGATGGTTATTTCAAAATCAAAATTTGAATTTAATTAAATCCTTCAAACTTAGAACAAATTTGGAATGTAACTTAAAGCTTATTATAATTTAACAATTTTGAAATTCAATAAGCGTGGTTTAGTTAGAACTTTTGAATGGTTTGAACCTAATTGGTTAAGTGACAATTTTATAACACTTAAGTAACGATTTAACACTTCTTGGAAATAATTTGGATTTATGAAATGTATGAAAAAGAACTACACTTTCAACTATAAAGAGGTTTCTTAAATATCTCAGGAAGTTTCAAAGTGATAAATATCCGCGAATAAAACTTTGAATCCAATTTTAGATTCGATGGAATTAATAACAATAAATGGCAAATACGAATATCGAATTTGTAAAGAAGAAATTGAAATGGTAAAGTTATTTGCAATGAATTAAAACTTACTATAAATGACTTGATAACCACTCAAAGGAGACTTGAATTGAAACCGATATAGTCCATAGCTTTGTTTTAAAGTACGCTTATTACTTGGAAAGACCTGGATCGGATTTAAGTTCGAAAACCAATCCAAGTAATAATACGACGCTATTGAATACTTGGAAGTAGCAAATGAAGACCGGGAAACTTTGGATTATTTGGATTGATTGCCGATGTCTTGGATCGGGCCGTACACCTGGTACAAGGTTGTAAGTGGTTTGAGGTCTAAATATATTTGAGGATTTTCGGATTTTGTTCCGTTCAGACCTAGAATGGACTTGTATGGATAATGTGTCTAACATTGTAATTGACCACATAGCACTGATTTCTATGAATATATATCAGATTTATGGCAATTGATTATTCCCGTCTCTAAGTTACGTTCTTAGAGGTTATGTATTGATTTGAATCAGCGACATGTAGGAAATTAACAATGTGGCATACTCAAGTTATGGAATGAGCTAATGATGATCAAAGCATGGATTATTTAAGCGAAGCTTTATGTATACCGCGACATCGACAAGCCTCACACCCCGGATGATGAGAAATAGGCAGTTAGGTTGTTGACATATATACATGATTTTGTGATTGATAGCTGCGGCGGAGGTACCTCTTTTGAACTTGGGAATAGGGTATGTTCGGGGGTCCGTGTCTAGACGAAAACCGTTGATCTACCTCGCGATTTGTGGTAGGTGTTCGTGATGGATGAAAAAGCCGTGTTACACTTCATTTGTATTCCGATTGATCTTTCGTGTCAGGAATCATCAAGTTGGAAACCTAATCTCCAATAGCCCCCCTATGGTTTGGTTGTATACCTACGGCGACATAGTATAATGGGGTACTATGTCGTCTAAGATTGTTACATTTACTTTCAAAATTGTTTTCCACACTATGCACTAATAATAATATGAAAGAGGATTTTCACATATGAAAGCATGTTTGGTTGTCATAAAGCAAAACTTGCCCATTTGGTGTGCGCTTGCATTGTGTGATATGGGATGAGCTTATGATAACTTCATTTTCCAAAAGTCACTGCAATTTTATATGCACAGGCATTCACATGGAGTAAACCCGTTTTGCATTATCAGCATGGTCCAGTGAATGTCCCAACTTAAAAATAAATCCTAACGAAAATAACTATTTTATGTTCTCACACCACTCCCATGACTGACCTGGAGTTTATTATTCCTTTCTAAACTCTGGGTGCCCACAAATTTTCACATGAGCAACTAGTAGTTTAGTTTTACAGTTATTGACCATTGGAGTAAGATTCAAAGCACTTTCTGAGTTGGAATCCACACTAGAGTTTGGAGCTTCCACTATGTCGTATTGTCTCTTCCACTTAGAGTATATTTATTTCTTCCACTGTGAATGTTGTAACTCTGATATTCCATGTAACTCTGATGTAATATTGTGTTATGATATGAAAAGTTCTTTTATTTTGTTCAGTATATGTTAGTACCCATAACAATCCGCCTTTATGAACAGTTTATATTGGTTTAATTACCGGCAAGAACTGGGAAAAAAGATGGGTTATTACATTTGTGGTATCAGAGCTTTGGTTATACAAAGCTATAGGGTACGAAATATCTTGAACAAAAGATAGAACTCATCAGAGTTATAATATCTCATTAGAGATAGGGTTAGAAACACCCTAGAATGAGAATCTGGAATATTTTGTTGAGAGAGCGTATTTTGATACTAAGTAAATGGCTTTGAAAAACATAACTATTTTGGAAATGCAACTTTTAATAGGAATTTTCAAGTGTTTATTCGATGTCATGATTGGACTATTGGTGTGTATGAAGATTTCAAATATATGCATGGCCGGCATATATATGAAGTTTTATATGTAATAAATAGATATAGAATCACACTCTATTCGCTTGGGGATGATTCTAATGATTGATGCATCATCATTGGTATTTATTTTCGAGTTTCGAAAGTGGTATGACTATATAATTTTGGTCGAAATGTCAAATAATACTAAAAGTTCATATAGATAAGTATTTTATATAGACTAATCTTTTTGATAAATTAATATAGGAATTTATTTTGAAAATAAACTAAAATAATTTTTGAAAAAAAAACAGGAATCTTGGAAAAAATGAATGAAATTAAAATTGTTTAAACTACTATAGAATTTGTAAATTTTGAATATAATAAATACTTGAAAATTTTATAAATTAGCCAGTTGATTTGGAAAACGAGAAAATAGCATAACCATTTTGAAATTGTTAGGTTGCTACTTAAAGAAAAATGGAATTTTGGATGACGCAGAAGCAAGCAAAAAGAGCACTAGCTCGAAAAGAAAAAGAAGAGACTGAGAAGTTTAGAAAATTTAAGGAGATCCAGTGTTATTGATGTTTTAGAAATGGTCACTATGCAGTTAGCTGCGCAGATAAATCTAAAAAGAAGAAGAAAGTCATTCGAAAGAATATGCATTGTTCCAAGTGTAAGAGAATTAGACATTTCATGAATAAGTGCCCTAAGAAAAAGAAAGAAATCAAAAAACCTGCAATGAAAAGGAGGTGTCATCGGTGCAGGATCGAAGGACATGAAGTTTGGGATTGTCTAGTGAATAAGAGAGTAAGGCCATTGGGAGGAACTACGTTTTTGCAAAAAATAGCGCAAGAAGGAAAATCAATCAATCCCTAAGATTAACTGTAAGAATAGTACAAGACCAAGAAATACATGTATTAAGATTAAGAAATCAATGTAGAATGAGTTGAGAAGGAATGTATGAATTCTTGTGTTAATCAAATTGGTTGTTAATTTACTTCCCTAAAAATTAATTCGTCAAAGTGGAAACTAGAAGTTGAGGCCCTAAATTCAAAAGTGAAAGAAGAAAAATTTGAAACACATACACACTAAATCAGAGTAGCACAACAAAAGCGTGATGGTAATTTGGAAGGAATGTTTCAAAAAGTTCTCGCTTGATTAGTTGAAAAATATCTAAAACGAGAATAAATTAAATTTATACATTTCGAAGTTCAAAGGAATTCAAGAAGAATGATTATTCGATTTTACTCTTAAAAATATTATGAGTATATGGAAATATATTAAAGAAAACTTCTTGAAACGTTGAAACAATATTGAAAGCATGACTTAAGAAAGGTTAAAACGATGTATGAAGTGTGAACGGTTAAAATGTGAGTTTGAATTTGCATAAAACCAAAAATTATGGTAATACGAGTCAAAAGGATCAACTCGAATATTATTATTGAAAGGAATGAAATTGGAATTCATATGATTTGAAAGACTTGAAATGTTTCGACGACTTGAATCCCGACGCTTTGAAATATTTGAAACAACTAAATTTTGGTTAAATATTTGTAAATTATGGATTACGAAATGATTTACAACTTTGGGATATGAAATGATTTGGTTTGTATGAGTAACCTATGAAAAAACTAAGGAAGGATTGAACTGCGTGTAAGGGGTGATACTTAGTAGCCCGTCATGTGGGGAAAACTTCTCAAACTAATATTAATATATAGTTGATTTGAATTCATGTTTGAAATGGTGTTTTGAAATTCCGAAGTGAAGTATGATTTTTTTTACATGAAAGAAAATATGTAGTATTTCAATGGTTTGAAATAAAATGGGATTCTAAGTTCGGAGAGATCAATTCGAGGCTTCCAATGTTTTGAATCAAAGTAATTTGTATAACGCTTTAATTTAACTTAATTAACTTGTTCATCGCCTCACTAAACTACTATATTTTGTAATTAGACTTGTGGTCATCTATTTCAAGTCCTTTTACATATTAGTCTACTATTGTATTATCTACTTTTAACCAAGTTACTAAATTTCCAATATTTTACCGTCTTATTTCAATTTTTAAAGCTATCTTCTATTAAACCTTTGAATTTTATAAAACTTATTTTAACCAAAATGACTTATTACAAAGTAACTTTATCATTTAAACTACTTTTATCTAGAATTTTTCATACTTTGAGCATAGCTCTCTTTTACATCATATAGCAAGTTCCCATATTTAATTCTGTACAATAATTTAAGTTTGATTAAATAATAATTTGATATGGGAAGTTTTAACCAATTTAAATTGTATAAAAAATTTAGTGTTAATTTATTTGAAACCTTTTGATAAATTTTCAAGCTTAGTAAAGGTTGTAAGGTATTTTAATATATTGATCTTAATAAAATTTTATTAATAAGATTTATTTTACTTGAGCAAAATTATACAACTCTCCTTTTCAAGGACGAATTTTTTTAAGTAGGGGAGGCTGTAATGACCTAGAAATTTTGAGGTTAAATATATAAATGAAATTAAGATTTAACATAAGATAAATATTTGTAATTGGGATTTTATCTATCTTGACAAAACTTAAGTAAACTTTGGCTATGGATTTATAAATATTTTAAAACAAGAATTTTACTATTATTAATTTAGTTTGTAATTCAGTCAAGAAATGAATTATTTAATATTGATATTGGTAATTTGGTTAAGAAGAAAGGATATGCTATATTTGAAAATTTCAAGTTCGAACTGGTCTTTATTTTGAACGTTATTCACTTTTAGGAAAGGTAACGCTTTTGTAAATATAATTTCATTTTTAAACATTTGTCGAAATTTACGTTATTACCAATTGCATGTTGGAACGAAATGGTTAAAACATAGCCAACTTGGAATAAAGTTCGCAAACTAAGTAAGAAACAATTTATTAATGTCTAACGAAGAATTTATTAGCATAATAAAATTTTGTTAAAATTAACTTATTTCAAATTAAATATCTAAGCATAAATTGCATGATAAAGGGTAAATTAATTTCAAATTTTAAATTAGCGGAGAAGCATTCAACACAACAAAATAAAGGAATAATTGTGGAATGAAACACACGTACAGTTGAGGCAGGGGATTTGTATAATAAATTTATGTGTAACAGTACTCAAGTTAAATTTATTTATCAGTTAATTAAGAATTGTCGAAATCTAAACCGAAATTATTATCGTCATATTTCAGCATAACAATTGATAAATTGTTGATAATGTTTGAGGTATGTAAATCGTGTATTTAATTTACAAAGGGGATTTAACTTATTTAAAAAATGTCGGAGTGTGAATTTACAGTTTAATTTATCGTTAGTAAAATTGCTAATAACAGAGAGTCGTATACAATTCGCTAGTACCGTTCATTCAACGTGTTCCTCCGTTGAGCCCAAGCGTTCGCTCAAAACAATAATTAAGGTTCGCTGAATTTTAAATGTAAGCAACACCGCTAAAAACCACTTTTCCACTTCAGCCCAATGTTTACCCCGACAAAAACTGAACAAAAATATGGTTCAAAATCTTGCTCTGTCAGCGCAAATATTTTAGAAGAGTTATGCTAGGGAGCCCGAAAATCAGGGGTCACGAAAATACGGGTATTGCGTGCAATTCAGGGGAGACGTGGATTCAAAATTATGTAGTGAAGCACAACCGCTAGATATCTTTCGGGCAGAAATTCGTACCTATTCTTCGGGCCTTCTAGCTTTGTCGATTTTAGAAACAGTGCCCTAAAGATTATAAACAGTTCATATATAGAGAATCAATGCCACGTGTTATTCTCTTTCCTGCATTATATAACGCGTGTTTATCTCCTACACACACCATCTTTTCCGTCTATTCACACGAAATTCTTCCTCCTCCACCAAACCAAGTTGTGTTGAAACCATCACCTCTTACCAACTGTCGAGCGCCTGCTCTTCCTCCACCGGCAACTGTCACCCAGAACGCATCCCGATACCCTCCTCCTTCCCACTTCTAGAACCGCAACCTTCCCTTCTTCCATACGGCCTCTCCTTTTCTGCACTACCATGTCCGCACTACACGACCACCTCCCCGCTTAGCACTACCACTGACGTCACCTTCACCGCTTGACTACGCCATCGGACACCCACCAGACCCATGGCGAAACTCCACGTGATACCTTCTCCACATTCCACCTACAAGAGCTGTTGTTCCCACGTGCCAAAATCTTCCTCCACCGCCAACGTTAGCGAGACAAGCATCCACTAACCACTTCAACCTGTTGTCAGACCACTCAGCCCCTCCACGCTACCCACAACCGCGACCAGTCTCCTTTCTCTTATCCAAAATACCTGTGCCGCCTCTTCCCTTCTAAAACCAGTTCAGCCTTCCATGTTACGGTCTCTAGCTACCACACCCAACTCCGACAGATTCTGAAGCCACCACACAGTCGCTGAACCATTGACTCCACCTACTAAAAACTTAACCTTGCACCGCTGAACCCAAGTTTGCCTTCCTTGCCTCCCCTTAGCTGTTCTCCGCAAGATAGCACAACGTTCCCCTTTGCAAGTTTCCACCACCACATGGTCAGTCACCATATCGTGCTTAGTTCCCACCCTTCCGGTCTCCGCTTCGTACCAGTCGACAGTATCTATTTAGCTTATACCACCATTTCTCTTTCCACACAAACTCCATCGGCACAAACAAGTGCTCCCACCAAACGCTATCTCCTACTCGTCCACTCCATTGGTCTGAGCTCACCTATGTTGAGAAAGAGATACCAATACAGCTTACGAGAAGGCGCCAGAAAGTTGTATATGGGATTGAATTAGTCGGGAAAATTAGTACATGAAATGTGAGCAAAAGTTTAACATAATCGTTCAAGATTGTCTTCCTTGAATACGAGATTTCCAACAGTAAGAGAATTTGGAAAGCAAATCTGGGTTAGAACATTTATTTAAATTATTTTATTGAGTTGGAATGTTAATTACAAATTTGTTGATGCATTAATGATTTTTGTTTGCTCAGAAATGGTCGCCATTGTTTGTGATGTTGAATGGATGCTTGTATAAGTTAAAACACTAAACACTAAGCGTTAATAACATAACGCTTATGCACAACTGTTGATTGATTTATTATTGCAATGTTGGTTGATATATCCATATTTATATGGTTAACCATGGTCGCATCTCACACCATGTTGTAGAGTTATATGGGAAATCAATTTTAAATCTCCTTCTCATAGGAATAAAGAGTATTTAAAATAAAGTTTAAAGTTAATTTTTGTATATAGATTTTAATCCAATTTTCGAATAATTGAACGATTTTCATAAATGACGAAAGGATTTTGGGAATGTCCTAAAAAATTGATTTGAACTCTTAAGTTGAAACAAGCCTAGAAATCTAACTACGACTTGATTTTGAGTTACATTTGCAAATGTTCAAGTTTCATAGCCATCCATGAGCTTTGAAATTTAATTTGAGAAAAAATTGATTTGGATATGTATACAAACATTTTCTTATTAACTATACTCGTGTTCATTACTTTTATGACCATTTGTAAGCTTGAAATCAATTAAACAAGTTTTGAGATTTATTTAAATTTTTTTTAGTACCAATTTGTCTACATAACACTTGTGCATAAGCTTTGAAATTTAATTGGGAAAGTATTTGAGTTGCATAACTAAACATTGATTTTGTTTATACACTTGGTACTATTATTTCCACAGAAGGACCCTTTGTAAGATACAAACAATAAACAAATTTGGTAATTTTATATTCAGTTTCAAACTTACTTGAAATTACATATTTATTTAAAGAATAGAGCTTTAAATAATGAATCTAAAAAGGGTAGGGAAATTTGCGTTTTGAATCATTAATGAATGCACATATATTGACATTTCAAAAATACACATGTATATACATACTAGAACGTTCTAGGGTGGTAGAGAGAATAGAGTCTAAGGCTTGGGTTTGGAAAGTACAGTTTCATGCTCTCCCTGGCAATGCCTAACTGATCTGAAAGACGGGACGTTTATTTCAAAATCAAATATTGAATTTAATTAAATCCTTTGAACTTAGAGCAAATTTGTAATTTAACTTAAAGATTATTAGAATTTAAACAATTTTGAAATTCAGTAAGCGTGGTTTATTTTGAATTTTTGAATGGTTTTGAACCTAATTGGTTAAGTGACTATTTTATAGCACTTAAGTAATGATATAACACTTCTTGGAAATAATTTGGATTTATGAAATATATGAAAAAGAACTACCCTTTCAACTATAAAGAGGTTTCTTAAATATCTTAGGAAGTTTCAAAGTGATAAATATCTGCGAATAAAACTCTGAATCCAAATTTAGATTCATGGAAATGATAACAATCAATGACAAATATGAATATCAGATTTGTAAAGAAGAAATTGAAATGGAAAAGTGATTTGCAATGAATTCAAACTTACTATAAATGTCTTGATAACCACTCGAAGGAGACTAGAATTGAAACCGATATAGTCCACAACTTTGTCTTAAAGTACACTTATTACTTGGAAAGACCGGGATTAGATTTAAGTTCGAAAACCATTCCAAATAATAATACGATGCTATTGAAGACTTCTAAGTGGCAAATGAAGGCTAGGAATCTTTGGATTATTTGGATTGATTGCCGATGTCTTGGATCGGGCCGTACACCTGGTACAAGGTTATAAGTGGCTTGAGGCTTGAATATATTTGAGGATTTTTGGATTTTGTTCAGTTCAGACCTAGAATGGCCTTGTATGGATTGTGTGTCTGACATTGTTATTGACCACATAGCACTGATTTCTGTGAATCTATATCGGATTTGTGGCAATTGATTATTCCCGTCTCTTAGTTACGTTCTTAGAGGTTATGTATTGATTTGAATCCGCGACATGTGGGAGATTAATAATGTGGCATATCAAGTTATGGAATGAGCTAATGATGATCAAAGCATGGCTTATTTAAGCGAAGATTTGTGTATACCGCGACATCGACAAGCCTCACACCCCGGATGATGAGAAACTGGCGGTTAGGTTGTTGACATATATACATGATTTTGTGATTGATAGCTGCGGAGGAGGTACCTCTTTTGAACTTGGGAATATGGTATGTTCGGGGGTCCGTGTCTGGACGAACACCATTGATCTACCTCACGATTTCTGGTTGGTGTCCATGATGGATGAAAAAGCCGTGTTACACTTCGTCTGTATTCCGATTGATCTTTCGTGTAAGGAATCATCAAGTTGGAAACCGAATCTCCAATATGTGCCTCTACGGTTTGGTTGTATACCTACGACATCATAGTATAATGGGGTACTATGCCGTCTAAGAATGATACATTTACTTGCAAAATTGTTTTCCACATTATGCACTAATGATAATATGAAAGAGGATTTTCACGTATGAAAGCATGTTTGGTTATCATAAGGAAAAACTCGCCCATCTGGTGTGCGCTTGCATTGTGTGATATGGGACGAGCTTATGATAGATTCATTTTCTAAAAGTCATTGCGATTTTACATGCAGGGGAATTCGCATGGAGTAAACCCGTTCTGCATTAGCAGCGTGGCCCAGTGAATTTCCCAACTTAAAAATAAATTCTAATGAAAATAACTATTTTATGTTCTCACACTAGTCCCATGACTGACCTGGAGTTTATTGTTCCTTTCTAAACTCTGGGTGCCCACTAATTTTCACACGGGCAGCTAGTAATTTTGTTTTATAGTTATAGACCTTTGGAGCAAGATTCGAAGCGCTTTCTGAGTTGGAATCCACGCTAGAGTTTGGAGCTTCCGCTATGTCGTATTGTCTCTTCCGTTGAGAGTACATTTATTTCTTCCACTGTGAATGTTGTAACTCTGATATTCCATGTAACTCTGGTGTAATATTGTATCATGATATGAAAACTTCTTTTATTTTGTTTAGTATATGTTAGTACCCATAACAATCCGCCTTTATCAACGGTTTAAGTTGGTTAATTAACGACAAGAACCGGGCAAAAAGACAGGTCGTTACAAATGATATGTGGCCAATGCATGCTCGCCAACTGTCTAAGGGATGTCTTAAGCGACAAAGGTGTCATACCCGGTAATATTAGTTAAGTAGTAACATTTCCAATACCACTTCTCATATTATAAATGAGAGAGTAGACTTAAAAACGTTAACGTATTAGGACGGGGTCTGAAAGGGCTAGGGGTCCGCCTCAGGGTTACAAGAGATCGTAAGAATCCACCTTTAATAGGCCCATGAGTGACCGAGAATGCCACCTCGTTAGGTCTTTACCCTAAAAACAATATTAGGCGACTGACTTGGATATCTACCCCATTGGTTAGATACTTATGTTTGTGTGAATCTTGTGTGTGCTGCGTAGACATACCTTGACATATGTAACCTGCTAAAAATATAGGGTATGGACATTAAGTAACACTATATTTCAGTCACACAGAACTTTATGTTTTGACCCCTCTCCTTAACATCCAATAGGTCAGTAGGCGGGGTAAAAGCCATGGATGAAATCTTGATTGAAGCCGATGAAGGAGATGAAGTTGTTATTTTATTATTAACAGTTACTACTTTACTTTTTTTGGAAATCTTATGAGAATAAACTATTTGATGTACCTGTTGAACAAACGTAACTATGACTGTTGTATTTTTGAGATTCTGAAATAAATGGTACACCTTATGTTCAGTATTATATTTTCCCTTTTTGTTGTATGGGATTTCCATTTGATGTATATGTTATTATTATCTTTGCAAATGTAATCCTTACAGTAACCAACATGTAACGATCCTCCTTTTTGCCCAATTCTTACTGGTAATTAAACCAACTTAAATCGTTCACAAAGAAAGATGATTATGGGTGCTAACATATTTGAACACAAATAACAGAATTTTTTATTTCACTACAAAAATTTTCATCTGTGTTACAAAGAGTCAGAGTATACCATAAGCTCAACGGAAACAAAATTTCTCTCAGCGAAAGAGGTAAAACTAAGCAAGATTCTGGCTCCAATCAGAAAATAGCTCTGAAACTAAACCTGCAAACAAAACTACTAGCTGCACGTGCAAAATTATGGGCACCCACAGTTTAGGTAAGGAACAATAAACTCCAGGTTAGTCATGGGACTGGTGTGAGAACTCAAAACAATTATTATTTTGGGTTTATTTTGAAGTTGGGGAAATTCACGGGACCACGCTGCTAACGCGGAACAGGTTTACCCCATGTGAATTCCCATGCACAGAAATTTGCAATGCCTTTGAAAAAATGAAGCTACCGTAAGCTCATCCCACATCACACATAATTTACAAACAAATCGAATGACTCGTATAAGTTATTGGGTTTTCTAACATGATGGTTCCTGGCACGAAAGATCAGTCGAGGACACGAAGCTAAATATCTCTCGGTTAACATCCAGACAACGGACACCGAATACATAGCGCGAAAGTATATATCCCGGTTAACATCCAAACATCGGACACCATATATACTTTATTCCCTCAGGTTTAGAAGTAGTTCTACCGCCGTAACTTTCGATTTTCACTAGGGATTATGTATACAACCTAACCGCCAGTTTACCATCAATCCGTGGTGTTAGGTTCGTCGATGTAACGATATCAACAAGCTACGCTTCAATAAGTCGTGCTTTGATCAATGATCATCACTAGCTTATTTCATACCTAGAGTATGCCACATTGATAATTTACGAGATGTCACTGATCTCTATCAATAGGTACGTAACCTCTAAGTTCATATGTCTTAGAGACGAGAATAATTTATTGCCATAAATCCAATATACATTAACAGAAATCAGCGTTACACAGTTAATTCTAATGTCAGACACACAATCCATAAAAGTCCGTTTTCGGTCTGAATGGAACAACAATCCGAAAGTCTCCAAATATATTTAGATTTCTTGCCACTTATAACCTCATATTAGGTAATTGGCTCAATCGAGACATCAGCAATCAATCCAAACAATTTGAAGATTCTCAGTCTTCGCTTATCGATTTCCAAACTTTAATTCCTTTAAAACGTCGTATTATTACTTGGAATGGTTTTCGAACATATATTCGATCCCAATCTTTCCAAGTAATAAGCGCATTTCAAAAGAATAGTTTGGATTACACAATTTTCATTTCAAATCTCATTCTAAATAGTTACCAATTCGTTTTAAATTATGGTTGGAATCATTTCAGATTCCGTAGACCCCATTATCACTTTAACCCTTCCTCGAAATTCAATATTCAACTTTATATTTCAAAACATAATTCTTTTGTTCTTCGTTACACTTTCCAACATTCTTTAACTACCAAATCTTAATTTGGTTTAAATTCTCATTCACGATAGGTCAACTATTTAGATTCCAAATACTTGACTTAAAAGTCAGTAACAAATCACGTATGACGAAGTTAGGTTTTTACAATCATTCAAAATATTTGCAAAACCATTTTAATAGTTTAAAACGACAGCTTATGGTTAGTAATTTCAAAATGCGATTGTTTCCAACAAATCGTTATAATAACATTTAACAGCATTACCAAATTATTGTAAAATAACCATTTGAATAAATGGATACAGAACATTCGATATTCAAATATTTCAACCCAAATCAAATTTAAATAATAAGCATGATTTATCATAATCTTTCCAAATTTTTATCCATTTTAATAATCTTATATATTTCGATTTCCTTTTACGGTCGTCGAACTACACGTATAGCGACCTTTTCAAATTTTGTTTTAAACATAACTTAAAAATCATACGTTGAAATTTGAAAATTTCTTTTCTACTCAAAACTTAACATTTATATAAATTCAACGTTTCTAGTTTCACGTCAATTCAATATAAAACGTTTAAGTTATAGCCGTTTGGAAATAGAAATCGATTTTAACATACTGTCGCTACATGACACATTCAATTCAAGTTATATAACGATTTAATATAAATCGTCTAAATCATTTCCCAAATAAACTCGAATTTTCATAACTCAAAGGTGAAAACCATATTATAAAATAATCCTTTATATTAATATTTAAATTCCAACATCACTTTACTACCAAATCATCATTTCAAATTTTCAACTATTTAAATTGGATCAAAATATTATCGCAACATTGTTCAAATACCATTCAATTGTCACAATATATTGTTTAAAATCGTTTACATAACCAGAGTTGAATACATTTTTCAAATCATCATCCAATCCATATTTCAAAACTAATTGTAACAACCCGAATTTTAATAACATGTTGAAACTAGAAATCAGGGTATAATTAAATTTTATAATAAGAATCAAGGGAAACGGGTTACGCCATTGCGTTTGTCTTGGAATTTTTCTTGAAATAGAGTCCGAGTTTGCGTAAAACGGATAACGTACGAAGAAGATATGGACGAACGAAGTTAGGTAAAAAAAACCAGAAACCTGCCAGAATGCACTGGCGCACTAGGGAAGTGCACCAAAACAAAATTGCACTGGCGCACTTGGGAAGTGCGCCCATGCAGTTTTGCATTGGCGCACTTGACAGGTGCGCCCAGGCCGAGCAGCAGGCCTGCACAGCTTTCTGGTTTTACCCTGGCTGGCTTGGTCGGGTTCTGGTCGAATTTCTGAGCTCTGCTGTGTCACTAGGGCTAACTTGTCACTTTCTGATTGGATTCTCTTGAGATGGATGGCCTTGATTACTTCTAGCTTCATCGATGGCTCTAATTAGTTTGAAACCCTATATAAACAGTCTCCTAGCCTCATTCTCTTTACACCATTCTTCTCTAACCTTATGCTGCTCACACTCTTGATGATCATGGCTTCTTCTTCTTCCTCTAAATTAAATTAAATTAAATCGTGAAGATTATTTCTTGAAGACTACGGCTAGAATTTCTTATTGGGAATTTGCTTCTACAATCAAAGCAAGATTTAGCGATTCAACAATTAAACGACAAATTTCTATACTTGACTTCTGCATCTAAATTTCTTAGATCACGATCTATAAGTTCAAGTTACTTAAAGATTAAAGTTGTAAACTTAATATCCATGTTGTAAATTGGAATTGGATCTATGTACGGTAATTGATTCATATCTATTCTTGTTCATCTTCGATCTTGACTTTCGTGAATATTGCTTTGGGCCTATTCATGTTATAAATCAAACTCTTTCATGACTATAACCTTGAAATGCCTATGACGTTGAAACGATTGTTAATGGCCTAAGACTATGCCTACGCCTATGACTGTGAACATAAGACTACGTCTATGCCTATGACTGAGAACATCAGACTATGCCTATGACTGTGGACATAAGACTATGCCTATGCCTATGACGGTGAACATAAGAATATTGCCTATGACTATGACAAGGATAATGGTGGCTAATCACCTATGACTCTTGACTATGAGAATTATTACCTATGATTATGAACATAAGGCTATTATCTATGACCATGACTTTGAAACTATTACTGTTAATTGCCTATGAATTTTTGCCTAGAACTATTTTGGATAATTATCCATGACTATTGTGATTAATCGCTTATGGTTCATAATTATGAGATTTCTGCCTATGACCATGATTATGACTATTGGGGTTAATTTCCTAAGACTATTATAGTTGATTGTTCATGCCTATAGTTGAATCCCATGTTGTACACCGAATTTGCTGTTGTTGGATCTCATACCTAGGGTGTGACTTGCTTAGTTTATTCGCTATTATGTACACCAAAGCCATTGGATCCATTATCCTTGTATTTTGCTTGCTCTTGCATGCCTATTCTTTTATGTCAACTTTATCATGACTATCGCCTTATCTTGCTAAATTTAAAATCCTATATGCTAGTGATGTTGTAACCAATTATCTAAAGTTATATCATGCTAGTCTTGTAATCCCTTTTATCATTTTATGCTCGTCCCATTTGCCTAACATAGTTTTGATGTTATTCCCTTTATTTCGGGATTTGGATTTATTTGTAGTATAGATCGATTCACGTTTACGTGCGATGGGAATACGATTTGGTTAGATTAGGCAAAACATGAATTGGTTATGAACATGAATTATGAACTTGATAATAGGCAACACTTGAAACATGAACATTGTTATAACTTGAATCTAGATGTGGGCATGAAACTTATCCTTGAAACTTGACACGAACTTGACATGAATCTTTAACATGGACATGACACTAAAATGAACATAAAAATGGCCAACTCGAGGTTGGGTTGAGTTTGCACTGTAAATCTTCCCGGAACCGCCCGACAAATCCAGTTACTGCAAACAATAGGATCCAATGTGGGTAGTTGGTCATATCGCGCTTGAAACTCGAGGTCAGACTGAGTTGTGGTGTAAATCTGCCCGGAACTGCCCGGCATATCCAGTGACCACAACAATAGGTCTGATGTGAGAGGTTAGGGTGCATTAATGAATTAATGCCACATGATAGGGTTAAGTCATGAACATGTAAGACAACACTTAACC
Organism: Allium sativum; assembly: GCA_030737875.1. Lineage (NCBI taxonomy): Eukaryota > Viridiplantae > Streptophyta > Magnoliopsida > Asparagales > Amaryllidaceae > Allium > Allium sativum. Next base: position 834,792,648 of record CM060910.1, read on the forward strand.
AACTTGATACATGATTCGTAGGTGGGTTAAGTCACGAACTTGAATGACAACACTTAACCAACTTGATACATTAACTTCAACGGTGACACTTAGTCAAATTTGACATGATACGTGGGCGGGTTAAGTCATGAACTTGAATGAAAACACTTAACCGACTTGACATGCTAGACTGGTAAGGGTTAAGTCACGAATTTAAATGACAACACTTAACCTATTGGATGGAAACCCTAGTTACGCGGTCCGTTTCAGCAGTAACCCACTAGATGTATCATGGTACCCTGGAACTAGGCAGGGTGGGGCACGATTACTGGGCTGATTGTAAGCGACCAAAACGATGGCTGTGTTGGTGCGCCAGTGTAGGTTCAGGCGGGCTATGGTCGTGCACGTGGTCCGAAGTTGAAAAAGCAGGCATTGGGCATCAGTAGGTTTATCTGTGCATTCTTGATTCATGTCGGTGGTTGGCACCATAGGGCTTGATACACCCTATGGTGAACCTAGCACAGATGACTACATTCATGATAGGGCCGTATGACACAGAGACACATGATGAGCTAGAACTTGTAGGGAGCCGATCGAGTAGTGGATCATTCCGTTGGACCCAGTAATGGGTCATTCGTGATATTTGGCCAAGGGATTATTTCATGATTAATATAAGACATGGGTTTGGGATCCTAGTATAGTTGATGCAGTGAACCTTGAATACGTGATGTTATACTTGATTTATACTTGATTTTTCAAGTTATCTTAGTCTATCTTGCCCATCTTGTCATCATCCGTATGTTTACTTTCAGTTTATACATATCATGTTACCTTTATCTGTTTTTATGCTGAAAGTCACTTGGACTTACCAGTCTTTATGACTAACCCGTTTTCTTTCGCCTCTTTTTCTTCCGTTCCCCCCAGGTTCTCAGGGAGGAAACTCTAGCACTTAGCTTGGATTTCACTTTCTTCCGGTTCAGCTCATGTACGGTTTGATCTTGAGCTATGTTATGGCTGCATTTCTGCTACCTTTGGGGAATTAAGCTCCTTTTGCTGTTTCAAGTTTATGCTTCTTTATTTATGCAAGACAGAATTTATTGTAATGGAAAATAATGGCCTTGGCTATTTGATGTAAAAGCTTTTGACTCTTTTTGAAAGTAATGAAATTTATCTTTTGATTCTTCCGCTGTTTTATCTATGTTCTATCTTGTAATATTTCTGTGTTTTTTTACCTCGATAACGCTCCTCCAAAACTAGTGCATTCCCTTTGTGAGTGACCCTAGCGTAGGTGGGGTGTTACATTTGGTATCAGATCAGAAGGTTACCAGACTGGGCAAAAGTTTTTAAAACCTTCTGAAAACTATTTTCAAAAACGGTTTACAAAGAAGCATTTTTCAAGAAAAGTCTTGTTTTATTTAAAAGGCCATTCCCCAAAAGCCATTAGCACTATCCTTTGTTTCCTTGTTTGAATCCCTTTTCCTTTCTTTTCTCCATCTGTAGCCGTAGTAGTTCCATCTGCGACTAATCTTGTTTCAAGCTTTGTTAGGTTGTCGTGTGATGGAGGTAGCTTTCGAGAAACTTTTCAACGAGCCTAAGGATAAGAAACTTGTTGATATGGCTTAATCCACAAAGGAGGAAAAGGTAAAAGCACAATGGAATTAAGCTCAAGGAAATGTGACTTAGAAGATTGAAGACTAGATACGCGCATGATATCTACTTTTAAGAGTATATCCTTGATCCCTCTTTTCCTGTAAAGCTTACTTGCATGCTATCTTTTAAGTATACCCTCTCGGTCCTATTCTCATTCCTATTTCGGTTGCAAACCCCATAGGGAGTTTGACTCTTCTGTTAGTAATACATGTTGGGGCTTGAGGGTGTCTGTTGGGTTGACTAAACTTTTTGGGTTTTATAGGATACGGGTTGGTTTTTAGGAAGAGAATCCATCGTGCTTAGTTTTCTAGAAACACATGTATTGGGTTAAGAAATTCTTTGGGTATCAGTCTGATGTTGATTTCGGTCTTCGGGGCAGGTGCTTAGGGAGTTCTCCTCCTAATCAGTATAAGTGTGATGTAGATTTCCAGTTTTGGCATTGCCTAATGGGCACAAAGTTTTTACTCGCTTCTATCATTCAACTATATCTTTAGGTAGAACCCTTTTGGATGTAAACATGTGATTGAAGCAAGTAATGGTTGATGTTTGCAAATGATTGCAAGTGGTCGCAAGTGGTTGCTCGTGGTTGCATAACACATTAGGTACTAGATCGGCTCAGACACATTTTCATATTGCATATGCATGAGTGTTTATACTTGTTTTTGGATGAAATTGAATGTGTTATCATGTGAATGTTGCATATGGATGGATGTTTGTGCACACATATAGTGTTCATGTGACTAGGACTATTTGCATACATGTTGGATTCATGGCACTGAACATATTTTGCATTAAGAAGATCAATCAGGCTTGATCATTTGCATTGGATAAGGAACATATACACACACATTCTGCATATGTTCATTTAGCATTAGGAATCTTTTAACGAAAATGGTTTCTTGTGGATGATGGTTGAGTAGATGGTTGATTAGTTTATAGGATGCATTCTTCTTGAAGATTTCGGGGACGAAATCCTTTATGGATGGGAGAATGTAACGACCCGAATTTTAATAACATGTTGAAACTAGAAATCAGGGTATAGTTAAATTTTAAAATAAGAATCAAGGGAAATGGGTTACGCCATTGCGTTCGTCTCGGAATTCTTCTTGAAATAGAGTCCGAGTTTGCGTAAAATGGATATCGTACGAAGAAGATATGGACGAACGAAGTTAGGCAGAAAAACCAGAAACCTGCCAGAATGCACTGGCGCACTTGGGAAGTGCGCCAAAAAAAATTGCACCGGCGCACTTGGTAGGTTCGCCCAGGCCGAGCAGCAGGCCTGCACAGCTTTCTGGTTTTACCCTGGCTGGCCTGGTCAGGTTCTGGTCGAATTTCTGAGCTATGCCGTGTCATTAGGGCTAACTTGTCACTTTCTGATTGGCTTTTCTTGATATGGATGGCCATGATTACTTCTATCTTCATCGACGGCTCTAAATAGTTTGAAATCCTATATAAATAGCCTCCTAGCCTCATTCTCTTTACACCATTCTTCTCTAACCTTATGCTTCTCAAAGTCTTGATGATCATGGCTTCTTCTTCTTCCTATAAATTAAATTAAATTAAATCGTGAAGATTATTTCTTGAAGACTACGTCTAGGAATTTCTTATGGGGAATTTGCTTCAACAATCAAAGCAAGATTCAGCGATTCAATAATTAAACAACAAATTTCTATACTTGACTTCTACATCTAAATTTCTTAGACCACGATCTGTAAGTTCAAGTTACTTTTAGATAAAAGCTGTAATCTTAATATCCATGTTGTAAATTGGAATTGGATCTATGTATGGTAATTGATTCATATCTATTCTTGCTCATCTTGGATCTTGACTTTCGTGAATATTGCTTTGGGCCTATTCATGTTGTAAATCAAACTCTTTCATGACTATAACCGTAACGTGCTTATGACGTTGAAACGATTGTTAATGGCCTAAGACTATGCCTACGCCTATGACTGTGAACATAAGACTACGCCTATGCCTATGACTGAGAACATCAGACTATGACTGTGAACATAAGACTATGCCTATGCCTATGACAGTGAACATAAGACTATTGCCTATGACTATGATAAGGACAATAGTGGCTAATCACCTATGACTCTTGACTATGAGAATTATTACCTATGATTATGAACATAAGGCTATTATCTATAACCATGACTTTGAAACTATTACTGTTAATTGCCTATGACTATTTGCCGAGAACTATTTTGGATAATTATCCATGACTATTGTGATTAATCACTTATGGTTCATAATTATGAGATTTCTGCCTATGACCATGACTATGACTATTGGGGTTAATTGCCTAAGACTATTATAGTTGATTGTTCATGCCTATAGTTGAATCCCATGTTGTACACCGAATTTACAGTTGTTGGATCTCATACCTAGGGTGTGACTTGCTTAGTTTATTTGCTATTATGTACACCAAAGCCATTGGATCCATTATCCTTGTATTTGGCTTGCTCTTGCATGCCTACTCTTTTATGTCAACTTTTATCATGACTATCGCCTTATCTTGCTAGATTTGAAATCCTATATGCTAGTGATGTTGTAACCAATTATCTCAAGTTATATCATGCTAGTCTTGTAATCCCTTTTATCGCTTTATGCTCGTCCCTTTTGCCTAACATAGTTTTGATGTTATTCCCTTTATTTCGGGATTTGGATTTATTTGTAGTATAGATTGATTCACGTTTACGTGCGATGGGAATACGATTTGGGTAGATTAGGAAAAACATGAATTGGTTATGAACATGAATTATGAACTTGATAATAGGCAAAACTTGAAACATGAACATTGTTATAACTTGAATCTGGATGTGGGCATGAAACTTATCCTTGAAAGTTGACACGAACTTAACATGAATCTTAAACATGGACATGACACTAGAATGAACTTAAAAATAGCCAACTCGAGGTTGGGTTGAGTTTGCAGTGTAAATCTCCCCGGAACCGCCCGACAAATCCAGTTACTGCAAACAATAGGATCCAATATGGATAGTTGGTCATATCGCGCTTGAAACCCGAGGTTAGACTGAGTTGTGGTGTAAATCTGCCCGGAACCACCCGGCATATCCAGTGACCACAATAACAGGTCTGATGTGAGAGGTTAGGGTGCATTAATGAATTAATGCCACATGATAGGGTTAAGTCATGAACATGTAAGACAACACTTAACCAACTTGATACATGATTCGTAGGTGGGTTAAGTCACGAACTTGAATGACAACACTTAACCAACTTGATATATGAACTTGAACGGTGACTCTTGTCAAATTTGACATGACACATGGGCGGGTTAAGTCACGAACTTGAATGACAAAACTTAACCAACTTGACATGCTAGACTGATAAGGGTTAAGTCATGAATTTAAATGACAACACTTAACCTATTGGACGAAAACCCTAGTTACGCGGTCCGTTTCAGCAGTAACCCACAAGATGTATCATGGTACCCTAGAACTAGGCAGGGTGGGGCACGATTACTGGGCTGGTTGTAAGTGACCAAAACGACGGCTGTGTTGGTGCGCCATTGTAGGTTCAGGCGGGCTATGGTCGTGCACATGGTCCGAAGTTGAAAAAGCAGGCATTGGGCATCAGTAGGTTTATCTATGCATTCTTGATTCGTGTCGGTGGTTGGCACCATAGGGCTTGATACACCCTATGGTGGACCTAGCACAGGTGACTACATTCGTTATAGGGCCGTATGACACAGAGACACATGACGAGCTAGAACTTGTAGGGAGCCGATCGAGTAGTGGATCGTTCCGTTAGACCCAGTAATGGGTCATTCGTGATATTGGGCCAAGGGATCATTTCATGATTAATATAAGACATGGGTTTGGGATCCTAGTACAGTTGATGCAACGAACCTTGAATACATGATGCTATACTTGATTTATCAAGTTATCTTAGTCTATCTTGCCTATCTTGTCATCATCCGTATGTTTACTTTCAGTTTATACATGTCATGTTACCTTTATCTATTTTTATGTTGAAAGTCACTTGGACTTACCAGTCTTTATGACTGACCCATATTCTTTCGCCTCTTTTTCTTTTGTTCTCCCCCCCAGGTTCTCAGGGAGGAAACTCTAGCACTTAGCTTAGATTTCACTTGCTTTCGGTACATCTCATGTACGGTTTAATCTTGAGCTATGCTATGGCTGCATTTCTGCTACCTTTGGGGAATTAATCTCCTTTTGTTGTTTCAAGTTTATGCTTCTTTATTTATGCAAGACAGAAATTATTGTAATGGAAAATAATGGCCTTGGCTATTTGATGTAAAAGGTTTTGACTCTTTTTGAAAGTAATGAAATTTATCTTTTGATTATTCCGCTGTTTTATCTATATTCTGTCTTGTAATATTTCTGTGTTTGTTTACCTCGATAAGCTCCTCCAAAACTAGTGCATTCCCTTTGTGAGTGACCCTAGCGTAGGTGGGGTGTTACACTAATTCAATTAAAAATCGTTTTCATGATCATCGGTCGAATATTCTAGATTTAAATCTAATTAAATTAAATTTATTTGCATAATAACCAAACCAACTTAAAATAAATATCAAAATATTCCAAACTGCTTTGTCTTTAACAAAGAGCATTCTATCAACCGTTAACTTAGAATTTCAAACCACATTCCAAATCTCTTTCCGAAATAATATTTATATTCCCATTTAGTCCAAAACAATTCATTTTAATTCATCATTTTAATTTTCAAATTCTTTAAATCGAATAATAATTCCTTAAACTCTTTCGACTATTATCATCAAATCAACCGTTTTCATAAAATCATTATATGTACGAAATTCAGAATCCCATTTCCTTATAAATTTCGAAACCAGTTTCTTTCAAATTTGTTGTCTTTTGCGAACATTTTTCTTACTAACATTATTTTAAAAATTACCAAACAAATTTAAATAAAATTCAAAGTTTAAATTCGAATTATCAATTTTAATAAAAATCATCATTTGCATGGCAAGGAGATTTCGATCGATTTGTTCGTACAATCACACAACTACGATATGTGATACAACCATAAACAACATCATAAAACAACCATATGAACATGAATCCTTCCATTGTAACATACGGTCAACAACAACCCATTTCATTGTGCGCAAAGCATTACATTCAATAACGCTTAGTGTATAGTGTATTCTAACTAGATGAACATCCATCCAACACCATGTATAACTAAAAATATCCGCAAACAGTCAACCAACAACTCATATAATTATAAATTAATTTTAATTTTAACTGACTACTTCTATTAAATTTAAAAATAATGAAATTGGACTTCTCACCTAATGCTCTCCATATTCTCCATCATCAAGACCCATATCAACCGAAAACAACCTTACGGTCGATCACGTACTATCTTCAAGGTCGACGCTCTAAGTAAACGCGACTTTGAAACAAAATGAACAGGATCAGCACTCACAATTCAATGGCGAGTAAGCAAGTCTGAGCCAACAAAACCAAAACCAAACACTGGCAGCACTTCAGCATAACTGGCGTGAAGGCCATGCATCCTTAAGAACCAAAAGTTTTCATCATTTATTTTATATACAGAGGGAGGTGGACTGACTGGCACAAATTAAACGACCTCTCCATTTCAAAACTAACGCAAGCAACAGGAAGGGATGGGGGTATATTTACTCTACCTCTTAACCAGCGTAACAAGCACGGAGGGACCCATTCACTACCGCATGAGCGTATGCAGTGGAGCTACAGGAACAGGGTAGCTGAGAGGAGAGGGATGGCCGATGAACTATCGTATGTGGCGGAGATGCGAGGTGGAGGCGGATCTAAAGGGATGGAACAAAGAGAAGCATGTAGCTAATGCCAAAGAGGGGAATAAAATGCATTTAGAAAAAGGAAGAGAAGAGGGTAGAGGAGAGGCCATGCAAAGTTAAAGCAGGGGTCTGGACGAGGCATCAGGTGGTGTAGCAAGGGTGGTGGCGACCGGCGGTGATGTATGTAGACGTGGGTGGTGGAGGCAGACTGTTATAGAAGAGGGACAGATTGTTTATAAGGGAAGAAGTGATGGTGGAGCTCGAAGTTGAGAAATCTGGGTTGTGTAGTGGAGCGGAGAGAAGTAGAGCGAAGCGGAGCAGGGCGGATACAAGAAGATTGAGCAGAATAAGTGGGAAGGAAATTGGTGCGGATAAAACACTATCAGTAGGAGAAAACAATGTACAGTTTTGTCATTTGTTAAAATTTCTTCTTACATTTGTTACTTTACTTCACTTTACTATTGAAATGAGTCTTTTTGGGAAAGGAAAAGGCCTACAGGATAAAGGCAGAGTAGAGATAAAACGTGGCACTCAACACATGGAATTGTAGACAGTTGTCATTCTACGGTAAAATTTCCACAAGTATCAACAGGGGAGTTTAAGTTCCAACAAGTGTACAATTAATTAAACAATTGTATATTTTTCCAGGATGGATACCGTATAAATACACTAAGTGTACATACACAATTCCGTATTTCAAATACATGTCATTACATAAGGAAAATATTATTACCTATATAATTTAAACATTTACCAAATCTTACGTTATTAAATACATTCTTAGAATAAATCGTCCTTTACAGAATATATCAATACTATTATATGTTGTCAAATTTTAAATCATATCATTAGTTAACATATATTCATATATATTAAAATGAGAACGTTAGGCTAACATCCCTATTAACTTTCAAAATTAAAAAAAGTCTGGCCGCTGTAACATTAAAAATTAGGTCCCTATTTTTGAATGCGGGTCTATTATTTCCAGTTTTACCCTTCCGACGCCTCATAAACCTAACCACGACTACTTACAACAAATCATTGTTCTAAATCAGTCGATCAACAAAATAAATCAAACCCTAATCGCGATCTTCACTTAATCTCGATCTTATGAAAACTGGAAAATCATTGTCGTTTTTATCAACAATGGTGCGAGGGAAGGTATATTTTTGTATTCTTTATTTCATATTTCACTGTTTATGAAAAATGTATATTATAGATTGTAAACAATAGTAATCGAAAGTGATTGTGGCAAATATTATACTTAGTTACTAAAAAACTTCAGTATTTACTGATTTTTCGAATTATTATCAAAATTTGCTGTTACTTAAAATTGTTGCATCCTTGAATGCTATTATTGTAAATTCTTGCACATTTATGTGGTTTTATTAATGATAGTCGCATGCGTAAATGCTGTTATTCATAATTTTATTCCGGATAAAATTATTAATGTGGTTTTATTAATGTTTGTTGCTTGATTACATAATTTTACTCCGGATAGTTGCACACTTTTGTGCTATTATTCATGATAGTTGCACACATGTGTGATTTTATTCATGATAGTTGCATTCTTGGATAATTTTATTACGGATAGTTGAATACTTGTATGCTTTTATTAATGATAGTCACACGCATGCGTGCTTTTATTCCGGATAGTTGCACCCTTGTGTGCTTTTATTCAGGACAGTTGCACGCATGCGTGCATTTATTCAGGATAGTCGCACGCATGAGTGCTTTTATTCAGGATAGTCGCACCCTTGTGTGCTTTTATTCAGGATAGTCGCACACATGCATGCATTTATTCAGGATAGTTGCACGCATGCGTGCTTTTATTCACGATAGTCGCACGCATGCGTGCTTTTATTCAGGATAGTTGCAAGCTTGTGTGCTTTTATTCCGGATAGTCGCACGCATGCGTGCTTTTATTGAGGATAGTCGCACGCATGTGTGCTTTTATTCAGGATAGTGGCACGCATGCGTGCTTTTATTCAACATAGTTGCACGCTTGTGTGCTTTTATTTAGGATAGTCGCACACTTGTGTGCTTTTATTCAGGATAGTAGCACGCTTGTGTGCTTATATTCAGGATAGTCGCACGCTTGTGTGCTTATATTCAGGATAGTCGCACGATTGTGTGCTTTTATTTAGGATAGTCGCATGCTTGTATGCTTTTATTTAGGATAGTCACATGCATGCGTACTTTTATTCAGGATAGTCGCACGCTTGTGTGCTTTTATTCAGGATAGTCGCACGCATGCGTGCTTTTATTCAGGATAGTGGCACGCATGCGTGCTTTTATTCAGGATAGTCGCACGCTTGTGTGCTTTTATTCAGGATAGTCGCATGATTGTGTGCTTTTATTCAGGATAGTCGCACGCATGCGTGCTTTTATTCAGGATAGTCGCACGCATGCGTGCTTTTACTCAGGATAGTCGCACGCATGCGTGCTTTTATTCCGGATAGTCACACACATGCGTGGTTTTATTCAGGATAGTCGCACGCATGCGTGCTTTTATTCAGGATAGTGGCACGCATGCATGCTTTTATTCAGGATAGTCGCACGTTTGTGTGCTTTTATTCAGGATAGTCGCACCCTTGTGTGCTTTTATTCAGGATAGTTGCACGCTTTTGTGCTTTTATTCAGGATAGTCGCACGATTGTGTGCTTTTATTTAGAATAGTCTCATGCTTGTGTGCTTTTATTCAGGATAGTCGCACGCATGCGTGCTTTTATTTCGGATAGTCACACGCATGAGTGCTTTTATTCAGGATAGTGGCACGCATGCGTGCTTTTATTCAGGATAGTCGCACGCATGCGTGTTTTTATTCAGGATAGTCGCATGCATGCGTGCTTTTATTCAGGATAGTCGCACCCTTGTGTGCTTTTATTCAAGATAGTCGCACCCTTGTGTGCTTTTATTCAGGATAGTCGCACGATTGCGTGCTTTTAGTCGCACGCTTGCGTGCTTTTATTCAGGATATTCACATGCTTGCATGCTTTTATTCAGGATAGTCGCACGCTTGCGTGCTTTTATTTAGTATAGTCGCACGCTTGCGTGCTTTTATTCAAGATGGTCGCACGCTTGTGTGCTTTTATTCAGGATAGTCGCACGCTTGCGTGCTTTTATTCAGGATAGTGGCACGCATGCGTGCTTTTATTCAGGATAGTCGCACGCTTGTGTGGTTTTATTCAGGATAGTTGCACACTTGTGTGCTTTTATTCAGGATAGTTGCATGCTTGTGTGCTTTTATTAAGGATAGTTGCGTTATTGTGTTCTTTTATTCAGGATAGTTGCATGCTTGTATGATTTTACTCACGATGGTTGCATTCCTATATTCTATTGTTCAGGATAATTGCTTTCCTATATGCTTTTATTCAGGCTAGTTGCTCACTTCTGTGCTATTATTCAGGATAGTTGCACACTTGTGTGTTATTATTTATGATAGTTGCACGCTTGTGTAATTTTATTAAGAATAGTCGTACAAAAGTGCTCAAATATCTGCATATATTCAAAACTCATTTAAATAATTTTTTAACCCTTATTACAAAGAGCAAATGTTGAAGAAGGTGATAAAGAAGAAATTCAAAAAGAAACAGCAATAATTGTCACAGAAAACCTTTCAAAACATGCACCAATAATCAAACGAAGGAAAACTGAAGATGAAACAATGCTTCCCAGAAAGGACAATGTATACAGAAATAATATTAAGGCATTCATTGAATTGGTGGAAAAAATAAACAAAGATGAACTATTTACAGCACAAAATTCAAAATATTTGAAAAAACTGCTGCTCTGCAGGTTTATTAACATGATTTTTGATGGGATCATTTCACCTGCAGAAACCATTAAAAATTCTACAACTTTAGATCTCATCATCAAGAACTACAAGAAGAACTTAAAATATTTTCAGTTTGGTGATATGATGCTAACTTTTACACAAGAAGATGTTGCAGATTTACTAGGTGCTCCAATACAAGGAGAGATAATAAAAACAACAGGGCACTTGAAAAGGAACGGGAAGGACGATGAAGAATATAAATCGTTCATGGAAAGACATTTTAAAGGAGAAGCCTCAGTCAACAAGAAAAATATAAAGAGAGATTTTTTTGACATTAAAAGAAGACACAGCCGAAGCAAAATTTGATGTAGTGAAGCTTATACTTCTTTATTTGGCCGCAACATTTCTTCTATCAAACCCAAAATACAGCTTACCATGGACCTTGATTCCGTATTGTGTATGTAGCCAAAAATTAATGAAAATATCTTGGCCAAAAACCATACACAACCATCTCATAACCCAGGTGGAAAAATACTGTGATACACCACGCAAGATTAATGCTTGTGTGACACTATTGCTGGTACTATTTTGAACTTTTTTGTATGTTTCTTATTTAATTATTGTTCATTCTAATAATAAATAAATATTTTTGTTTCCAGTGGTGGGTTTGCGCAAAAACCTATGTTCTAAAAAATACAAAGAAAGAATACAGTGATGTATATCCCCTGGCTGCAAAATGGGATATAAAATTGTTGAAGCCAAACATGTTAATAAACATCAAATACACAACTGTAAGTGATATTTAATTTTGAATAATTTTTTAGTGTCATATTAAAAATGTTGCATACAACTATGCAGATATATAGGAATAGTTACATACTTGTATGCATCTATTATAAAGAGGTGCGTCCATGTATGATTATAATCATAACAATTGCACGCATCTATATGTCTATTCACAACAATCAAATTCAGTTTCATATATTTGTACATATATTTTGAACAGATGCATCTATGTATTCATCTGTATAAAATGTGCATGGATGTATGCACTTATTTTCTACAGATGCATACATTACTGCATTTATTTTCAGTATTAGTTGAACATTTGCTACCTTTGTTTTCAGGAGTCCCAAGGAAAGGATTTAGAACTGTGAGAACAAGCTATTTACAAAGACAAAGAGTACGAAGCAGTTTACCAAAAACGGGTGGAAAATTACACGAGCTTGATAGTAAAGCTACAACAAGAAAATAAACAACTTAAACAGGAAAATTTAAGGTTAAAAAAAAGACTACAAGGACTTGCTGACAGTGATGAATCTGAAGAAGATGAAAGTGAGGAAAATAAGGAGAGTGGCGAAATTGCTAATAGTGAGAAAATTAATGAGAGTGAAGAAAGCACTGAGAGTGAAGAAAAGGGAAGAAAAGTACAACTTCGAATAAAAGATGCGAATGCAATTGAAAATGAGGATAATGATGAAGTGAGGATAATTACAATGAAAGTGAGGATAATGAAGAGGAAAAGGATAATGAGGATAAGATTGAGAATGAAAGTGACAATGAAAGTGAGGCTGAGTATGACGATGAGAGTGAGAATGAAAAGCAGAAAAATGATAATATGAACGATGATAATGAAAGTGAGAATAATGATGAGAGTGAGGATGAAAAGCAGGAAAAACTTAATATGAACGATGAAAATGAAGATGAGAATAATAATGCTGATGATGATGAGAATAAAAGTGCCGAAGGTGACAAGAATGAAAATGTTGACAGAGATAATGTGGAAAAAGAAAACACTGCAGAAGATGAAGGAAATGAAGAACCGCAAAAAAATTTAGATGTTGGCATGCAGGATAAAGATAAAAAAGATGATACAAGAAATATTGATCAGATTGATAACATGGAAGTAGATATAGAGAAGAACAATGATGAGGTTGGACAGAAGGAACAGGAGCCAGAGAAGGAGGTGGAGAAAGAACAGAAAGATGTGGAGAAGAAACAAGAGCCAAAGAAGCCAGAGAAGGTGATGGAGAAATAAAAGAACGTGGTGCACAAAGAACAGAAAGAGGTGGAGAAAGAACAGAAGGAGGTGGAGAAGGAAAAAGGTAAAAAATAATTATAGTATTCTGATGGTAATAAATAATGAACACATTATTTAGTTTCAAGCAATACAGTATAACAAAATTATTGCATTCTTATGTGCATCTATTACTAAATGTTGCATGCTTGGGTGCATTTGTTCAGAATAGTTCTATGCTTGTTTGTAACTATTCAAAAATAGTTGCATGTTTGTGTGCAGCTATTTCTGAATAGTTGCTTGCTTGTGTGCATCTATTCAATTATTGATGAGATTAATAATATGTAAATAGATAACATGGAGAAGAAAAATGATCATAAAATTGATGATGAAAAATCAAAAGACATAAAGGAGCTGGAGAAGAATAATGACAACGGGAAGCAAAAGAAGCTGAAGCTTCAAAATGTTAGAAAGCAAAAAGGTAAAAAAATAAAAAAAATTCTAATGGTAATAATGTTCCAAATAGAAAGCTTCCATCAATACATTGCTGATATCTTATATTATTCTCCGCTGCAGCCCAAAAAAACAGAAAAAAAACTGGAACAAACAGGAACCGTGATTGTTGAGGATTATGAGATGAGAACAACATCAGAAGAAACGAATGTACGAACAAAAATGGACGTCAAGAAATTTAACAATGTTAAACAACTACCAGAGGATCAAATCCAGAAACTAGAAGCATAATTTTCAAATTCAGACCTGGTGTAAAATTACTTAAAAACTTAATTAAATTTTTTAAATGTTTTAATTAAAAATAAAAGTTGCATATATATATATATATGCAATTATTAAGATTAGATGCATAGATCAGTGCTAATATATTTCTAGAAATTCTCTAAATATATTACATAAATTAGCAGTAGAAGCGCATACCTTAATGGCGACGCAGACATATACATTTTTGGAGTTTCATTGGCTGATTTAATATCTGGAGGATTCCTTGACTCACAGGTATAGCCGCAATCAAATTCAAATGTAGTTTCATATGGTGATTATTAGCTGGAAGTTTTCCTTAACATTTACAATCTACTAATTTAAACAGATAATTGACTGGTGTGCACATGAGCTCAACAACGACCATCAAGAAATCATGTACATCAGAACTATTGCTTATGTAAGTTTTTATTAATTTTCTAGCAAAATTTTCTTGTAACATCAAAAATTTTGGTCACTAAAATGATTGCAATTACAGGCATTAATTAAGAATGAATCATCGGAAAACAGAGAGTATTTGATAGATAAAAAAGTGCGAACATTCTACAACACAAGCACAAAAATATTGATTCCTATCTACAAGGGACATTTTTCATTGTTAGAATTTATAAAAGACAGTAGAAGATGGATACATTACAATTCCAACAAAAATCGTCATGAAGGAGGAAATCACCAAAGACTTGCAAGAGATTTTGTATGTAAATTGAAGATAATTGACATTCAAACTAGTATCTAAACTATTATAAATAGTCATATGTATGTATTTTTGTTATACATATACAGAGAATTTACATTAGTGGATTGCTGAAAAAGCTAGAGAACAAGAATTTTCAGAAACAAGGACAACTTGAAATTGCAAATTGCCCACAACAAGGCGCCACGTAAGTAAATAAAATAATTGCATACTTGTATTTACAATTATTTTTACACTTGTATGCATACTTGTATTTACATACTTGTATTTACAATTATTTACTGATATAGTATGAATATGTGCATACTTGTATGCAGCATTCTTAAATACTAGCATAATATTAATCATGTTTTACAAATTCTGCAGGGTCGATTGTGGAATGTTCGTTATTAACATGATGAAACAGAGAAGCGAGTACGAAGAAATTGATAAAAAGGATGAAATGTACAAGCCTGCGGCTATTTATCTACAACGGGCCAAGCTTGCTTACGAACTTCTCAATCGCAAACCTCACAGTTGGACTCCAGAAGAAGACCTGACACAGGACTTTATATTTTCAGATGCAAACAAACTTTCTGCTTAAATTTGTGGAAAATGGCCTTTTCACTTCTTATAAATATTTTGGCTAAAATACAATGATCAAAGTATTGTAAATATTCTGACTAAAGTACAATGTATGCACTACTGGTGTGACGATCCCAAAATCCGAGGGGCGGTATTAAGGATAATCATTGGGAAATAACACATTAATCATCATAGCAGAGTACAGATAATAGCAGAAACAATAAATAGAATAATTTACATGGATATGACAGCGGAATCACAACATGTAATAACATCAGAATAGCATAGCGTGGGATATAACTTAGTAAATAAAAGGAAAGTGATCAGTCATCATCGCCAGAGGCGGAATACATACATGTAGTGAGACATAATAAGGGTATCAGTCTACATCGCCGAAGGCGGAATACATATACATATAGTAAGAAGTACGGAAAGTAAATCAGTCTGCATCGCCAGTGGCGGAATCATAACATAAGTATAGTAATGGCGGAAAAGTCAAAGTCGTCTCTGTGAAGTCAGCCTCGCCATGAGCCAAAAATGCACTCTATGCAGCAGTGCAGAGCCAAAAACAACCTGTCACCTGTGTACTAGGCTGCCCGTGTGAAAATAAGGGCACCCGCGTTTGCAAAGTGAAACAAACAACGAGTCAGTCATGGGGACTGGTATGAGGAATCTATTTAACAGTTAAACAACAGTAATAGCAAATCAAAGGACCACGCCACTTTCGCGGAACGGGTTTACTCCAGTGATTGCTAGTGCATTTAAAACAAAGTAAATTCTTTTAAAACAACGCAATGCTTTTAGAAAGAATGAAGCCATTATAAGACTCAGGTCCCATCACACAATGCAACACAAGCCGGAGGATAGAGTTTTACCTTATAATAGCCAAATATGCTTGATACGTATAAAGCAAAATCGTTTGATATTACTACTGGTGCATATATGTTTCAAAAGCGAATAGCATCATAAATATCAATCATAGGCGACATGAGCGTCCCATGCCACTATGTCGCCATATATAAGTTACAATCGAATCCGTTATCTCGTATTGGAAATTGGATTTCCATCATGAGTCGAGGCAAGGGGCAAGCTCCTCTCCACTTCGAGACATTCTAGCAAACGTCTCAGGACTACACACTCTGGGCAACCCTGGATCGGCTGGGCCGGTCCCCTCTTACGTTTGAGGATTATTTATTCCTGAACACACGTTTCCCGGTCCTTGCAGACCTATAATCGAGGCGCCTCGCATTCCAACAACCACATAGGTGAAAAATAGATATAAATGTCAGGGTTGGTAAGTCACTGACACCACCATAGCTAGAAAGAAACGTCGTGCTCTCCCAGCGGTCCGTATCCCGTTTTTAACTCATACCGAGGTGTGAGGCTCGCGAATCTACGAAATACACAAAGCCAGGCCACGTAGACCTTGCTTTGATCATCATCCACAAGACTTTGCTTTGCAACAGAAGCCTTGATCACAGCATCTTTGCATGCCACATAGGCAGTCCACTCCATACGATTGATTTCCATCGATATATAACCTCTGAGCTCGTACGTCTCAGAGAAGGGCGTTAAGCAAAAGAATAAATTCTCCGCTGCCAAACAGATATATATTTAACAGAGATCAATCAGTATAGAAAAAAATCCAATGTCAGACACACAGTCCATTTACAAGTCCGTTCTGGGTCTGAACGAAACCGGAGGCGTCAAATTCCTCGCAAATCCGTACAATCAACACATACGTTCAGACGGCTACTACTTCCGTCCCCTTCCGGTAGCTACTCCGGTCAGGAACCTCAATAGCGCCCATCCAACCGATACGAAGATCGTTGGTCTTGAATCGTCTTTGCATTTTCCAATTCGAATTGCTTGATAAATTATTTGAAATGAGGGTTAGCTCGGCCTCTTCAAATAATTCACGTCATTAGAATTTAAATCGATTCTTTCTATGGTTATATTATTCGACATCCATCTTTCAGTTATTTAGTGTTATTTTCGTGTCAAATACATACAACCATCAAATATCAAACAATTCAAGCCCTATTGGTTTATTTGCAATCTATGTTGCTTATAATATTTTATAACGATTTTTCGCCATTTTTATTTATTTAAAAATGGCCATATTTAATTAAACGACGTTTCAGGTCGTGCCGTGACACTGGCGCTGTTTTCCCCCTAATTTGTTTTACACATATCGGAAAATCTAACCGTTGGATTTCTACAAAGTCTATATCAGTGGGAAGATATTCCCAAGGCGAACCCAACGGTTCCAGTTTCGTGAAAATCCGACGGTCGGATCTCCCACACTAGTCGTTTGAAGTTACGGTTTCAAAATTCGAACTGCAGCGTCGTTATTCGATTAAATTTAATTATATTTATATTTATATATAAATATAAACGATTCTGGCGCTGTTTTTCTTCAGATTAGAATTAAACATTCCGGACAATCCAACCGTTGGATTTTTACAAGGTTGGTGCCGTTGGGAAGATATTTCCAAGGCGAACCCAGCGGTTGCGGTTTCGGGAAAATCCGATGGTCGGATTTCTCGCACTAATCGTTTCAAATTACGATTCCGAACCACGAACTGCACGGCCTCTATTCCTTTTAATTATATTTATATTTATATATATAAATATAGTTCATTCTATAATTTCAACTATAGCTCATTCTATATTTTCAACTTCGTTTTCACTTCAAATTTTTCACTAACGCCTTAATATTTCAAAAAATTTCGCCATAACCTCCTTTGTACGGGGAGGGGTTTGGAAATTTATTGGGCCGTATTATGTACCCAATAAATCCTAAAAAGCATTCACATATTTATAGTGATATATTCTGGTGTTTACGGGGGAGCATGTACTGATAATCACTCCAGAGAATAAATTCTCGTCACCCCGTTTCCGTGTGGAAATAAATAGTCCATGTGCCGTATCTAATAACTAGAGCGACGTGATTATTGTCAACTCTAGACCCGTGTGGGGTTTTTATTAATCTGGCAATTTATCGTTATAATTTATATAGTCTATATCAGTCATCAGTTCAACCTGTAGTACATAGTCATCGCCATACAAGCCTCTTGCTCGTATGGTAAATCTTCCACCTCGTCACACAAGCTCCAGTTGCTTATGGGGAATATGATGAAGTATGCCTATCGTCAAGAAGTATGCCATTTAGTGTAGTTCAAAATTAATTGTTACTATCCTATGGCGTTATTTATTATTTCACACAGAATAACCAGCACTCCGCATCCAATGGCATTCACAGGAGTTGATATATAAATAAAATTGCGCAGCCAACTCATCAAGGTTTACCTATTTGTCGGGCACGCAAATAATTTCTTTACTCTATAGCTAATCCATTTTTCATGTTCAACACATGTATATATATGCAGAACAAAGCTAATAATAATATTTCTAGCAAACTATTATTTATTTCAACACGTGTGTATTTTTATCCAAGCGTATACATGATAAAAGGAATATTTTTATCATCAAAAAATATTTATTCGACACGTGTGTATTTTTAACTAAGCGTATACATGATAAAAGAAATATTTTTATCATCAAAAATATTTATTCGACACGTGTGTATTTTTAACTAAGCGTATACATGATAAAAGAAATATTTTTATCATCAAAAATATTTATTCGACACGTGTGTATTTTTAACTAAGCGTATACATGATAAAAGAAATATTTTTATCATCAAAAATATTTATTCGACACGTGTGTATTTTTAACTAAGCGTATACATGATAAAAGAAATATTTTTATCATCAAAAATATTTATTCGACACGTGTGTATTTTTATCTCTTCATGTTCACAATAAAGGTGTAGTTTTTATTGTCGATTCATTTTATTTTTAAAAGATGATAACATTCAACACATGAATTTCAACTCGACGAACAAATTGCAATTCAACACATGAATATTCGATATAGTTTGTATATATATAAAAATGTGATTTTTATCGCTAAAGCTATTTGTTTAAATTCAAACAATATTCAACACATGAATTTCAACTCAACGAATGAATTGCAACTCAACACATGAATATTCGATATAGTTTGTATATATATAAAAATGTGATTTTTACCGCTAAAGCCATTTGTTTAAATTCAAATAATATTCAACGCATGAATTTCAACTCAACGAATGAATTGCAACTCAACACATGAATATTCGATATAGTTTGTATATATATAAAAATGTGATTTTTATCGCTAAAGCCATTTGTTTAAATTCAAATAATATTCAACACATGAATTTCAACTCAACGAATGAATTGCAACTCAACACATGAATATTCGATATAGTTTGTATATATATAAAAATGTGATTTTTATCGCTAAAGCCATTTGTTTAAATTCAAATAATATTCAACACATGAATTTCAACTCAACGAATGAATTGCAACTCAACACATGAATATTCGGTATAGCATATGTAATTTATTTCAACGAATGAAAATTATTCTAACACATAAATATTTCAGAAAATTTCGGCAGCATAACGGCAGGGTAGTTAAAACCGGGACCGTCCCTAGTACGGCTCCTCGCTCTACCTTAAAACCTCACTGTTTTTGACAATGGGGATCATGAATCTAGTTCGCACGCAGGCGGCATGTTTTATTTTCAATTCCACAATCCTATTCTATTTTGTTTCAACCACAAGAGGGTATTTTTCAACCACAAAGGTATTTTTCAACCATGAAGGTATTTTTCAACAATAATATCAACCACAAACAATTATTTCCAACCATTCGTCATACCATATAATATCACGTCAATCACAAGCAATAAATATCGTCCATGGTCTGTGGACGAGGGGAGTATATATATATATATAATATAATAATTCATTTGCATTTCATCACAATTCAAAGCATATGTGTTTCATTCAACGCTTGTATAATTTATACATCGCTAATATAACTTATACAACACATGTACATGAGGTATACAATGCGTATATAATTTACACTTCGCTAATATAATTTATACAACGCGATTTCATTCACACAAACAGTTTAGATTCCTCACATAGGTTATTGCAGTGCTAAAAATCGTAGGAAGGTCAGAAAAATCCGCGGCTTCTTCTAGAATGTAGAGAGCCTCCTTGCGGTCACGGTGTCTCCTGTTTCATCGAATTTCGTTAAATAACGAAAAAGATATCATTTTTCAAAGTTTTGCAACACTTAAAAGTGTTATTTTCATTTCAGAATTTTACATCAGAAAAGTTTTAAAACTTCGAAACTAGGTCACAATTTTTAAGTCAATCCGTACCTCGGTGCTTCGATCAGACCACGCTGCGTCAAAGAGCTACGAACCACCTCCAGATCGGCGGTGGTGGCGATGGGTTCGGTGGCTTGTGGTGGTCGCGGCGGCGCTCTGAAAGTCGCGATTTCTGGTCGAATTCCGACGTCGATGGTTGATGGCTGGAGGCGTGGGTTGGTCGGATGTGTAGAGGAGGCGAAGGCGGTCAGAAGTTTCAACAGGCGGCGGCGGCGAAATCGCCTGAGGCGGAGGCAATGTCGACGAGAAGAATCGAGCACCCTACGTCGTCCAAATCGTCTGTGGCGGCTAGGGTTTTGGGATTTTTTTTTAAAGAAAAATTCCTATTGGTCCATGCTTTATAGGAAGTTTTAAATAGTGTTTTTGCAAACGGACTCCTTTTTAAACCCAACGACTGCCGCCCCCAGCTAAATACCCCCATTCCGGACACAATGGGATATGTTTCATTGGCCATTTCGACTGTTACAGTCAGTTATTTTTCAAATTAAAATATAAAACATTCGATATTTAATTTAAACGTACATTTCAATTTGCCAGGGCCACAAACTGAATCGAAAAATTCCAGAAAAATAAATCTAGCTTTGTTTTGACGATACGGTCCTAACAAAACCAGTTTCGTCGAATTCTGAGCTCGTTTGAAAAACGGCCATTTTTAGGTCGACCCATTTTAACAGAATTTGACCAATCACATTATCTTTTGCCCCACTCACATACTAGCTTCAAAAATTATGAAATTTGAAACTTAGCAATAATTTGACATCCCGGACCCAACAAAAGTGGTTTCGTCTAATTCCGAGGTCGTATGCAAAATCTCAATTTTCAAGGGCTATATAAACTATATAGCGACCTTTCTGAAAATTCATTTGGCCATAACTTTTGATTTCCGTTATGAAATTTTGATTTTTCAGATTCGTTAGAAAGGTATTCATAAACAGATTTAAATATTTTCAGTTTCGCTAAAATCTGTTATATTTTCCACCCAGTACAGTCGGACAAAGTTTGTATTCAAAATTTCAAACTGCGATATTACACCCAATTCTATATTTTATTGAAATAGGCTATTTCAACTATTCAAATTCTTTGGTAATAACCTAATTTAAAAATTTTAAACTGGTTCACATTTTCTGGGTTATTACAATCTCCCCCACTTAAAACTTTTCGTCCTCGAAAAGGAAATAACAGCTAACCAGGAAATAAAATGTAAATGCAAAGTATTGTAAAGGTACCTTGCACCGGAGTTAGTCAGAGATGTCCACTCTGCATTTGGGATAGGCTTGTTTAATGCTTTCCTCAGTCTCCCAAGTACAGTTTCTAGGATCACTACTCCACTGCACTTTGACTAAATGAATCTTTTTCCTCCTTAGCTCTCTAGTTTCTTTGCCAACTATCTTTAATGGCTCTCTTCTGAGTGCTAATTCTGGAGTTATGTCAATATCATGTTGCGCTGCTTCTTCCACAACAAGGTCGGGATCATGAACATGTTTTCTGAGTTGAGATACGTGGAACACATCATGAATACCAGGCAACCAATTAGGTAATGAAACCGTATATGCAAGAGTTCCAATCCGTTCAAGTATAGGAAAGGGACCAATAAATCTCGGTGCCAAGTTCCCAGTCTTGCCAAATCTGATTACTCCTTGCATTGGAGAAACTCTTAAATAAACATAATCTCCAACGGCAAACGATATATCCCTTCTTCTCGCATCAGCATAACTTTTCCGTCGGCTCTGTGCGGTTTTCAATCTCTTCTTAATGAAATCGACTTTATCCGATGCTTCTTGAATCATATCGGGCCCTAACACAAGTCTATTGCCAGGTTCTACCCAACATGCGGGAGATCTGCACGGTCTACCATATAATGCTTCAAATGGAGACATTCCCAAACTTGCTTGATAGCTATTGCTGTAAGAGAATTCGGCTAAATGTAAGTGATCTTCCCATGAGCCTCCAAAATCGATAACGCAAGCCCGCAGCAAATCTTCTAAAATTCTATTCACCCGCTCAGTTTGGCCATCTGTCTGAGGGTGATAAGCGGTGCTTAGATTCAATTTGGTTCCCAACTCTTCCTGGAATGCTTCCCAGAATTTGCTAGTAAACAGGGGATCTCTATCGCTGACTATATTGAGCGGCACTCCATGTAGTTTAACTATTTCTTTGAAGTAAATCTATGCTAGACTTTGAGCCGTTCTATTGGATCGGACAGGTATGAAATGGGCAGTCTTCGTGAAGCGATCTACGATTACCCATATACTGTCGTTTCCTTTCTTAGTTCGAGGCAAACCATCGATGAAGTCCATCGAGATTTGTTCCCACTTCCATCCTGAAATTTCAAAGGGTTGTAATAATCCAGCCAATGTCTGCTGATCACTCTTAACTAGCTAACAAGTGGAGCATCTGCTAACATATATTGAAATATCTCTTTTCATCGCCTTCCACCAGAATGTACGCTTGATATCGTTATACATTTTGCTCACACCGGGATGGATACTTAATTTGGACTTGTGGCATTCATCAAGTATTTCTCTTCTGAGCTCTGGGATTCCAGGCACACAAATTCGCCCTTTTAATCTTAGGACCCCTTGGCTATCAAGGCTAAAATCTGAGGGTTTTTCTTCTTGGATCCGCTGGCTAATCCTTTTAATGAATTCATCGTCCTTCTGTAGAATAATAATCTTATCTTCTAAGGAAGAAGTAATGATAAAACTGGCAATGATTTCATTCTTTCTGCTGAGAGCATCTGCGACAACATTGGCTTTCCCCGGAGTGTATAGAATTTCAAAATCATATGTTGCAAGGAATTCTAACCAACGTTGTTGTCTCAAGTTTAGATCTTTCTGAGTGAACAGATATTTCAAGGATTGATGATCGGTAAATAGTTCGAACTTCTCGCCCAGTAAATAATGCCTCCAGATTCTTAAAGCAAACACGATAGCTAATAACTCAAGATCATTAGTAGCATAGTTCCTTTCATGTGGCTTCAGCTGACGGCTGGCATAAGCGATCACTTGGCCTTTTTGCATTAACACTGCTCCTAGCCCTCTAATAGAAGCGTCTGTCCATACAGTCAAGTCTTGGTTACCTTCTATAATTGTCAATACTGGAGCGGTTGTCAACTTCAGTTTCAGCTCCTGGAAACCTTCTTCACATTCGGGAGTCCATTTGAATTTCTCATGCTTCTTTGTAAGCTTTGTCAAAACACCAGATATCTTTGAAAAATCCTGAATGAATTTCCGATAGTAACTAGTCAATCCAAGGAAACTTCGAACTTCTGTGGGGGTAGTAGGTTGTTTCCAGTTCTGAATTGCTGTAATTTTGCTTGGATCTACAGCAATCCCTTCTTTTGATACGACGTGGCCTAGGAATTTAACTTCATTCTGCCAGAAGACACACTTAGAAAATTTAGCTTTCAAGACATTTCTCCTTAGAATTTTCAACACTTGTTCTAAATGTTTTGCATGTTCGTCTTCTGACTTAGAGTAAATTAAAATGTCATCGATGAAGACTAGAACAAATTTATTCAACACACCACGGAACACTCTGTTCATAAGATCA
Source organism: Allium sativum (assembly GCA_030737875.1). NCBI lineage: Eukaryota > Viridiplantae > Streptophyta > Magnoliopsida > Asparagales > Amaryllidaceae > Allium > Allium sativum. The sequence goes on from CM060910.1 coordinate 834,816,748, forward strand.
ACGAAGTATGCCGGAGCGTTACACAAGCCGAACGACATTACTAACCATTCGTAGAATAAATCGGGACCCCTGAAGGCTGTCAAAGGAACACAGTCTTCGGCTATACGTAATTGGTGGAAACCTGTAGCTAGGTCCATTTTGGAGAATACTGTTGCTCCATTTAATTGATCTAACAGATCGTCTATTCGGGGCAAGGGATATTTGTTCTTCAGTGTCTGCTTATTGAGATCTCGGTAATCAACACAAAGTCTTAGAGTACCGTCTGATTTCGGGACAAATACTACTGCTGCTCCCCATGCTGAAAAGCTCGGTCTGATCAGACCTTTCCAAAGCAATTCTCGGGTTTGACTACCTAACTCTTCTTTTTCTTTCGGGGCCATTCTTCTAATTGGATGTACTACTAGTCGAGCGTTAGGAATTAAATCTATTCTAAATTCAATCTCTCTTTGCGGCGGTAAGTTTTCTACTTCTTCAAACACGTCCGTGTAGTTTTTAACGACCGGTATCTTTTCTAATGAAGGGGGAGTAACTTCTAAAGAAGACCAAAATTCTGTTCTGTTAATTTCTGAACCGAGACATGGTATAGTGATATGCCCTAATTTTGTTTTAACTTTAACAATTCTTTCGGCACATCTAACTTCGGCCCTATACTTTGTCAGCCAGTCTAGCCCCAGTATAATATCAAATTCGGAAAGGTCCATGACAATCACTTTAAAAGAGAACTGGTACCGAGAGAAGGAAATAGGTACTTTACAATATGTACTGAGACTAACAGAACCTCCTATCGGGTTTTGAACTTTAATTGGTTCTTTAAGTTTTCCTTGTTTCAATTTTAACTTGTGAACAATGTTACCAGAAATGAAGCTACGTGATGCCCCAGTATCAAAAAGTACAGAAACAGGAATATTTTTAATAGTAAGGGTACCTCCCAAGACGTCGGGTTTACCTGATCCATCGGTGGTAGCTGGCGGGGTCTTCCCGTCATAGACATGAGTCACTTGAGCATTCTGCTTCAGAGGACAGTTCCTGCTATAGTGCCCCTTCTTATGGCAGTTGTAGCATTCGGCTGAGTCATTTGCCTTTGGTTTCCTCGGGGCTTTGCATACATTAGAAAAATGACCTATCTTCCCGCAGTTGTAGCAATTTCCTTTCGGGATCTTTGCAGGTTTCTGAGTAGCGGCCGCGGTAATGCTAGATTCGGGTTGATCTGTTGAAGCTTTGCGCTTATTTCCAACTTGGCTTTTGGCGCGGTCTTGGCTAGCGTGCCTTTCATCCATGTCTTCATAATTGCAAGCCATCTCTACTAATTCTGAAAAGGAGAGTTTGATGTTGCTCATAGCTCTATCATGGTACTTGCGCTTCAGCCCAAATATGAACCTCTTGTTCTTTGGTTTGTTGGTCAAAATCCGCTCTGGAGCATAGCGCGACAACTGAGTGAACTTATTTAGATAGTCCTGAATAGAGAGATCTCCTTGCTGGAGATTAGCAAACTGCTCTCGCATCCTCTCTAGAGCCTGTTCTGGTACAAACTTCTCATTAAACATAGTTTTGAACTGCTCCCAAGTTCTGACAGTACCAGCAGCATCCTCTGAGGTAATGGCATCCCACCACAGCTCTGCTTCCTCCTGAAGGAGCCAAATACCAAGTCGGGCTTTGTTGTTGGTTCCCATACCCATGCCTTCGAAGATTTTCTCATAGGTCTTCAGCCAAGCTATAGCCTCGGTCACTGTACCAGTGCCAGTAAAGGGTTTTCCCCCAAGATTTCTATACCTCTTCGCTACTTTGTCAAGCTCAAAGTCTTTGGGTGCTGGTGGCTGAACAATAGGACCTTTTACAACTACGGGGATATTCCCCCGTCCTCCTGCTGCATCTCCTCGGCCTCCACGGCCTCCTCTGGCTGCTACTGCTCGTGTATCCATCTAAGAGTACTGTATAAGCAAGAAAAGAGTCAAGCTCACAGATTTGATAATTTTCATAAATGATAAAGCAGGGGAATACAAGGAAAGATAATGATGATGTACTGATCAAATTGTTTCGCTAATCTGCTTAGCTCATTCTAGGACATTGCCAATCCTATCTCTAATGAGCTACTCGCATTAGAACACTACTGATTCTATTCTGACGAGGTGTTTAATGTGTTAGATCCCGGAACTAAGGTTAACCAAAGCTCTGATACCAACTGTGACGATCCCGAAATCCGAGGGGCGATATTAAGGATAATCATTGGGAAATAACACATTAATCATCATAGCAGAGTACAGATAATAGCAGAAACAATAAATAGAATAATTTACATGGATATGACAGCGGAATCACAACATGTAATAACATCAGAATAGCATAGCGTGGGATATAACTTAGTAAATAAAAGGAAAGTGATCAGTCATCATCGCCAGAGGCGGAATACATACATGCAGTGAGACATAATAAGGGTATCAGTATACATCGCCGAAGGCGGAATACATATACATATAGTAAGAAGTACGGAAAGTAAATCAGTCTGCATCGCCAGTGGCGGAATCATAACATAAGTATAGTAATGGCGGAAAAGTCAAAGTCGTCTCTGTGAAGTCAGCCTCGCCATGAGCCAAAAATGCACTCTATGCAGCAGTGCAGAGCCAAAAACAACCTGTCACCTGTGTACTAGGCTGCCCGTGTGAAAATAAGGGCACCCGCGTTTGCAAAGTGAAACAAACAATGAGTCAGTCATGGGGACTGGTATGAGGAATCTATTTAACAGTTAAACAACAGTAATAGCAAATCATAGGACCACGCCACTTTCACGGAATGGGTTTACTCCGGTGATTGCTAGTGCATTTAAAACAAAGTAAATTCTTTTAAAACAACGCAATGCTTTTAGAAAGAATGAAGCCATTATAAGACTCAGGACCCATCACACAATGCAACGCAAGCAATAGGATAGAGTTTTACCTTATAATAGCCAAATATGCTTGATACGTATAAAGCAAAATCATTTGATATTATTACTAGTGCATATATGTTTCAAAAGCGAGTAGCATCATAAATATCAATCATAGGCGACATGAGCGTCCCATGCCACTATGTCGCCATATATAAGTTACAATCGAATCCGTTATCTCGTGTTGGAAATTGGATTTCCGTCATGAGTCGAGGCAAGGGGCAAGCTCCTCTCCGCTTCGAGACATTCTAGCAAACGTCTCAGGACTACACACTCTGGGCAACCCTGGATCGGCTGGGCCGGTCCTCTCTTACGTTTGAGGATTATTTATTCCTGATCACACATTTCTCGGTCCTTGCAGACCTATAATCGAGGCGCCTCGCATTCCAACAACCACATAGGTGAAAAATAGATATAAATTACTACACCATAATGGCCATTTGGCAACCCTTTTTTTTTCAATTGTCAACACTTATTTGTGTTGTCGTGTAATAACAAATATAAGCGTTGCAATGGTCAAAAAGTGTTACCAAAAATACATTATTTCAATTTTTTTATTGCCAACGCTTATTTGTGTTGTTAAGGCTGATTTGTTGGGGGTAAAAAAGTAAACTTCCACCCTTAACCCTATTTCCCATTTCTCCATCGCTTGCCAACGCTTTTGATAGATTCGGCCGCCAAAATCAGAAATCCCAAATCCACAATTTCAGAACAAGGGGAAAAAACCTCGAATCTAAATCCAAGAATTCCAGCATGGCGGAAATTAAAAAAATGTAATCCGCTCTTCTCTAATCGGTTTTTGGGGGTCACATAGCAACTCACGTTCAATTTTAGGGATCGATTTGTGCTCGCTTTCAACTGGAATTCATCACATCAGTCGCTTCAGGTGAATTTTCTTCCTTTGTTTTGTGGCTAGGTTTCTTTGTTTTGTGGCTAGGTTCCTTTGTTTTGTGGCTAGATTTAAATCCGAGACTAGGTTTCTTTGTTTGTGGCTATATATTTTGTATAAAAGTTCATGTTTGAAGATCTGCAACTCAGTAAAAGGAAATTGCTTTTGTTGGGATATCCTAAATGCTCATCCTAAGAGTTTGATTTTAACTTCTATTAAATAAGTCAACCTTAAAATTTTAGTAACCATAAATTGCTAATGTTTTTTACAGTCTTCTTATTTTCTTAATAGGAACTTCATTGCTTTTTGTATGCAAGCATATAATCTTATTATATTATTAGTATGCACGATAATTAAACCCGTAATGAGTACAGTTAATTGAATAAACACATTTAAAAAGAGGAAAAAGATTAAGAATCGTTTAAGTTAGTGTAATTACCTTTAGAGACATCAAGAAATGATAATCTTTGTAAACATACGCTTTGAATTTGCAGAAGAAATTTAATTATTAGATCATATTTTCAAGCGATGTTAAGATTTTACATTGGTGTGTGTTTTTGATAGTCCACGCTGATACTTAAAAAGTGTGACAACGATGGTATCATAACTGTTATAAAAGATATTCGAATATACATATAAAAAGCAATCAGAAAAATATTCAATCCATTTTCTGAGCATTGTGATATTTCTCACCATTTCAAGATATTTAAAGTTTACCATTTAAACTATCCGAAAAAATTCAGACCTTTATCTAATAATATTCAGTATTATTTGTATTTTTGTTTGTGAGAACTATATTTTTTTCTGAAGTTTTTTTTTTCTTTTCCAAAACAGGCTTTTTTGATGATTTAAACTTTAATATTGCATTGTACAAATTACGCGTTAAAACAGAGTATTATAAACATTTAATGTTATATATATGGCAATCACTTTGCCTGTCCATATACTTGAGGCTTTGGATCATATTATTGTAAATTTGGTCAAAGCTCATTTAGATCCTGGTATGATCTCTAACGCTCAGCCTGGCCCTCTGGCTTCTCATTTCACTCTGGTTCCTTCTGCTATCAGTGAGCAAGCAGCTTGTTCTTACGCACAACACGGTGTTGCTCATGCTCATGTGCATGAAGCTGATGTTTGTAATGCCTCAGTTCATGATTTTGCTGCTTCATGTTCATCTCTTGTGTCTGCACATTTTTCTCAGTCAGATGCTCTTGCAGTTGCCTTTGTTCCTGATACTTCATACCCAAACTGACACTCTATCTTATGCTTCCCCCTTCATTGAGTCCTTTGTCATCCAATGCTACTGTACATCTTGCGATTCTCAGGGCTGTTGTGGCTCCGCAGCCTCTTGCAACTTGTCCTAGTTCCCGTTGGTTACTCCCACATAAAAAGGAGTATTAATATGTCCTGCCTTGGTTTTAACGTAATCCATAAGGCCTTCATTGTGAACGTAATAAGAGGCATACACAGATAACCATTGCTATGAAATAAGCGTTAAGGTAGTCATCATTGTGTTCAATTATGCCTCTGGTTATAATAATTAACGTGGTGCAATCGACAATGTAATTATGGTTGCCACATAGAAGTTACATATAATAAGCGGAACAAAATATCACATATCCAATATGATCAAAAATATCCAAATAATTAAAAATGCAGGACATATAGCCATTTCATGATAAAATAGTTTAACAAATGAAAATTAAGTAAATAGCATACTATCAGTTGGTTTACTAAAACTATCGATTACAATATCTTATTTTCCAATATAATTAGGAAAAGACATTTGTACAACCTATCTGCATATACAATAGATAAATACGGTGAAAGCATAAAAGCTGTGTAAGAAATCTAGTTGAATATCATACCATAAAGTCCATTATTTACAATCTAGGCTCAGAACCTTCCCCCATGATCCGATTAGAATTAGGGTTGTCATCCTTTCCAATTGCCGTAATTGGTTCAGTTCATCCTACCACCTCCAAAATCGCCATTGCTGACTCCAAACTTATCCTTCAGTTCCATCTCCATCAGTTCGAATTCTCATGCCAATAATTCTTTATTGTTCAGTTGACAAAAGTTTTGGGCTGAAACCCTAATACAACACCTGCAGAATAAATCAAAATGACTGTTGTAGTGGGAACTGGGATACCTGGGCATGAAATCAACAATCCTTTTGATTTTTTCGCCTATGCTGACGTGATAAGACGTAGAAAATGTGATGTTAGGAGGAAAGATAAATGTAATGAATGAGCGTTTGGGACCTGCTGTTTTAATGTGATTTTAGAAGAGAAAGCGGGAACGTTGAGGATGTGGCCGGTTACTGAGAACGTAACGGCTTTGTTAAGGATATCATGCTACTTCAGTTTTGACGGTGGTAATAAAAATTTGGTGAGTATGCAAATGATCAGCATTTTGATATGAGTGAATCTGGGGTAAGCCACATTAGCAGGGAGAAGTTCTTGTTTTACAATTTAAGTAATAGATAGACAATACAGAATGCAAAAGGGAGAACTTAATAATAACAGATTTGGTAAAATTTTAAGATATATAAGCAAATATTTTAAAAGACTATTGTAAATTACAATTATAAAACAAAACTAAAATTGGTATCCGGTTTAACTAAATTAAGAAGATATATTCCCTTTTTCAGGAAAAATCAATATGGCGTCTTCTTATATTTTTCTTTTTCTTGTTATGCTACAGTCTAAGTGAATTTTAAAAAGAAGTGTAATCTTACTTAATCCTATGGATATCGAATAATTTTATTTGATGACGGTTGCATAGAGCAAAATGAAACTCTAGCATTATCAAGTTAATTTAGTTAGTTTTAACATGTTTGACAATTGTCAACAAAATCATTGGCTGAAAAAATTAGAAGTCTGACATAATTTTGGTTTGCATTCGTTTGAGCCTTTGCCAACTAAATTATTTTTATTTTCTTTTGACGTCAGCATAAGTTCTTCTAGTTTTTCTCCTCATGTAAAGCTGCCAAATTCGGCTGCCTATTAAGAGTCACACCATTAAATGAATCACGTTGTTCAGACATAGTTAAACGTTGCAACGCGATGGTGAAAGACGATGATAGCCGAAAACATATGCAGCTTTGCTGAGCCTTACGGCTCAGCATTTGCTGAGTTTTGGCTCAGCAACTGCTGAGCCTTACAGCTCAGCATTTGCTGAGTTTTGGCTCAGCAAATGCTGAGCCTTATCGCTCAGCTTTGCTGAGCCATAGGCTCAGCGAGCTGAGCCTTGCCGCTCAGCATTTGGTGAGTTTTGGCTCAGCAAATGCTGAGCCCACGGCTCAGCTTTGCTGAGCCTGAGGCTTAGTATTTGCTGAGTTTTGAGCCTTTTGGCTCAGCAAATGCTGAGCAGGCTCAGCAATTGATGAGTTATCGCTCAGCAAACGCTGAGCCTTATTTGCTGAAATCCCAACTTTCAAACCATTTTGCTAACACCTAAGGGAGCATTTACCGTACTGTTTTAGAGAGAAGTTACGGTATTGTTTTGATCTGTTGCAATTGCCATATCTTGTATGACTTTTAAACCAGAACTCTCTTTTGACTTTTAAACCAGAACTCTCTTTCTCTGTTGCAATTGTTTTGAACTGTCTCATTCTTCAATTTTGTATTTAATCTTATTTTTATCATGGATTTCCTGAAGGCTTTGACCGTCTATGCGTTGGATTTATAAACAGTAGTATCCAAATGATATTTGTATGCACGACTTTGATGTATTGTATTGTTTATATTTTTTGTTAAAGCTACAATCTCCTGGTATGCTGATTTCTTTTCTCTTTGTTTCATTTTCACTTAAAGTGGTGGACTTGTATTTTGGGCTGATATCTAGGTTCTGGCTACTGGTATGAAAGGGCTGATATCTAGGTTTCTTCCAACAGTCAATATACTCAGAAGAAAGGGCTAACTAAAGCTCGCTACTGGTATGAAATTTTCTCCCTGTGTCCCCTCGTTTTGTTGCCCTTAATTTAATTTCAATATGATTTGTTCATTTGATTGCTTCACCATTTGGCATGAATTATCATGCTTTAGAAACTAAGGTTACCTTTAACATTTGATTGCTTCACTTGATTATTATTGTCAGTGTACTTGTGATGAATGTTATATTTGGTTGTTGAGCGACTCAGTTTTGGAGATGAAACATAGTTACATTGGCAACAACAGCTTCAAGCTGCTGTGCCACAGCAGCTACAAGCTGCTGTGCAAACAATTCTGAAGGAAATTAGATTATAATTGCAACTGTGGACCAATGAGTACTCAAATTAGCATTGTTTTGATGTTTTGATTCGTCAACTGAAGTATAAGGCATCGTTTCAGTATTTTGCTACCCCATTTTGATAAATTGAATAAATGTCATGCATGTCATGTAGTCTTTTACGCAGTTATGTAGGTTTATTTTCTTTCTTTTTTTGAAGGAAAAAAAAACTAAAACAGTTCAATTTTCATGTCCAGAACAGCTTAAAGAATTTATTAATAGCAATACTAAAAAATATCATTTACTAAAGCAAGTTCATAGCTTGATTGAATTTATTAATAGCAATTAATGAAATTTGAGATAGAAGTTAGAGTTGTGGAAACCTCTTGATAATTGATATATACACTCACAATCCTTTTCCATCTTGATACTAGTGTTTTTGTTTATTTATTTTATGCAGATGTCCTCCTACTCTAGACCATCGACCGATTATCGTGATTACTTCCCATGGCATTATCCGTCGGTCCATTCAGACAATTCGGGTGAACCTCAAATTGTTTTCTCAGCAGAATCTCATACACCAACTCCGTTTAGCGTATACGAGAGAATAGAGTCAAGCTTAGAAAGAGATTTGGCATTATTAAGTGTACAGAATGATATGGCACCGCCTACCAGATCGACATCACCAACAAGATTGCCATCTCTGCCGACATTCTATGTTTGAGAAGTACAATCTCGAAGGTTGTTATGCCGTTGCAACATTGAACCAATATTCAGAACATGTTATTTGAATAAAAACATTGGTCGTCGATATTTTATTTGTGCAAACACTGGAACTCGTAGAGATTGTGGATTCATCCATTTGATTGACGAACCATTATGTGATCGTGGTGTGGAATTTGCATTGGAGGTTCTTGAAGAAAACAAAAGACTTAAAAAGGAGCTTGAATTGCAAGATTTCATCGAGTTCAATAGAAAAAAGAGGTGTCAAAATTAAAAAGGTATGACTTTGAACTTATAACATTTACTACTATTTGAAACTTAATTGATGTTATTTAATTAAATGCACACAGGAACCAGTAGAAGAAGCGGAGAAAAACAGAAAATTTGGTGGAACAAGCTATGCAAATTTTTGGATGTAAGATTCGTTTTGTGGCTGGATTTTGCATTTGGTACTTGTAGACTTCAAATATGAAAAACATCTTGCATTATATTAATTTTGTATTATTATTACTATGGAATCGGATATTGTATATGTATTAAATTTAGTATCTTTATGTATTGAATTTTTTTATTAGTTCATACTTTGCTGTTACCATGAATATGGATTTTTATTTCTTGTTGATTTGGTTACATGTTGCTATGTTGAGGTAATGCCATAGCTGAATGAATGCATATTAAATAGAGCTTATGCTACCTTAGCGTTGCATGTTACCAACACTTATAAGTGTTGCGAATATAATATTGCCAACGCTTATAAGCGTTGCGAATGAATATTTGCCAATGCATATAAGCGTTGCTAATGAATATTTGCCAACGAATATAAGCGTTGGGAATGAATATTTGCCAACGCTTATATGCGTTGGTAATACATTGCCACGCCCCCATAGCAACACTAATAAGTGTTGCGGAAATTGTTTGCGACAGTTATACCCGTTGGCAATCACCTGTTTTGGTGTAGTGAATGTCAGGGCTGGTAAGTCACTGACACCACCATAGCTAGAAAGAAACGTCGTGCTCTCCCAGCGGTCCGTATCCCGTTTTTAACTCATACCGAGGTGTGAGGCTCGCGAATCTACGAAATACACAAAGCCAGGCCACGTAGACCTTGCTTTGATCATCATCCACAAGACTTTGCTTTGCAACAGAAGCCTTGATCACAGCATCTTTGCATGCCACATAGGCAGTCCACTCCATACGATTGATTTCCATCGATATATAACCTCTGAGCTCGTACGTCTCAGAGAAGGGCGTTAAGCAAAAGAATAAATTCTCCGCCGCCAAACAGATATATATTTAACAGAGATCAATCAGTATAGAACAAAATCCAATGTCAGACACACAGTCCATTTACAAGTCCGTTCTGGGTCTGAACGAAACCAGAGGCGTCAAATTCCTCGCAAATCCGTACAATCAACACATACGTTCAGACGGCTACTACTTCCGTCCCCTTCCGGTAGCTACTCCGGTCAGGAACCTCAATAGCGCCCATCCAACCGATACGAAGATCGTTGGTCTTGAATCGTCTTTGCATTTTCCAATTCGAATTGCTCGATAAATTATTTGAAATGAGGGTTAGCTCGGCCTCTTCAAATAATTCACGTCATTAGAATTTAAATCGATTCTTTCTATGGTTATATTATTCGACATCCATCTTTCAGTTATTTAGTGTTATTTTCGTGTCAAACTGTGACGGCAAGGAACTTCGCTCGGTCCGAACCAGTCGCTAAACCGACCCAGACCGTTCGAAACGCCCTATCGTTTGAGAACACGACAAAACAGAACGCATACAGAAGAACATTTCATTGTATATTACAACAATGCATCAGATTACAAGAATATACAGAGTATAAATGAATATTACACAGAAATATCAGAGATTTAAATTACATTTAAATACATAGCAGCGGAAAATAATACAATACACAACTAGAATGAGATATACGGATACAAAGCTTTCCGGATATCGTTCCAGCTGTAAACCAGGATCCTGTGAATATAAATCTGCAAAACCAAAACTACTAGCTGCCCGTGTCGAAAATAGGGGCACCCAGAGTTTAGGTTAAAACAATAAACTCCAGGTCAGTCATGTGACTGGTGTGAGAACTAAAACAGTTATTAATCTTTATTTCAAATCATTAGGTAAATCAAGGGACCACGCCGTATAACACGGAACGGGTTTCCTCCCAAGAATACCAGTGCATAAAACCAACAGCGCAATGCTAAATAAAGAAAAATGAAGCTGTTATAAGACCCAGGTCCCATCACACAATGCAACGCAGTCGAGGATAGGGTTTTCCCTTATAACAGCCAAAGAATGCTTGATACGTTTAAAACAAATCATTTGATACTATTATAAGTGCATAGTATATAAAACACTTCAAATCATAAGTATCAATCATAGGCGGCATGAGCGCCCCATCCCACTATGTCGCCATATATAGGATATACAATCAAAACCGCAAAGTCTCGTATTTGGAAATTGGGTTTCCATCTATGAACCGAGGCAAAAGATAGTCCTCAACCGATTCGAGACAATCTAGCCCATGTCTCAGGCAAGCGCGCAGGCAAGCCTTGGATCGTCAGGGCCGGTCCACACGGAGTGGATTATTATGCCTGAACAATACGTCTCCCCACCCTATGGGGTGTAAGTCTGGTCCGTCAGCCGACCAGAATGCATTCGGCCGAAACCGATATAACCGAGGCGCCTCGCAACAGCAACAACCACATAAGTCAAACTCGTCAGGGCGTGTAAAACCACTGACGCCACTTCTAGCTAGAAAGAAACGCAAGTCCTCCCTGAGGTCCGTCTCCCGTTTTTGGTTCATACCTGGTGTGAAACACGCGAGGTAAACGTTACACAAAGCTACGCCACAAAGGCCGTGCTTTGATCATCACCACAAGACTTTGCTTTTCAACAGAAGCCTTGATCATTTGCATCTTAGCATGCCACACAGGCAAACCATCCTATGCAACCGATATCAGTCACACAGAATGAAATCCGATGTCAGACACACAGTCCATTTACAAGTCCGTTCTGGGTCTGAACGAAACCGGAGGCACCTAGTACCCCGCATATCCATCGATCTCCAAGTACGTCTGGACGATCACTAACTGTTTCCATCTTCTTGGGTGTACAGCCCAATCAAGATCATCAGTTATCACCCAAACGACGTGAAGACTTCCGGTCTTCGACCATCGTCTTCATCTTCGACTTATCGTCGTATCAGTTATTCAGAATGGGATAAACCCGGTCTTTCCGAATAACTCGCGTATATTTTAAGTAAGTGTTACACAAACACAACATACGCCTCATTCCAGTTCATTAGTCACTAACCGTAAATTAATCAAGAGAATAATTCCCCAAATATTAACCCCGAAGGCCGAAACCAACATCAGATCAATATCCAGAAAACCATTCTGCTTGGCTAACCGACAGTTAGTTTCTAAATTTCACGTTCAAATCTAATTAAAGATTTAACTATCGCCTGGAGCAAAACTGGTGATACTCCATTCTCGATCCTTTCAATCTAATTAAAGATTCATTAAAACTCCACTTAGTTTTAATCATTATCTGGGTTAAAGAATCAGTGTCATTTAAAAACACGATTCACGATAAACCCAAAATCACATTCCATTAATTATCGGGTTAAAGAACAAGTGTTATTTAAAACACTATTCACGATAAACCCAAAAATCAATACCAATTCAATTCCAATTAAATATCATTTAATTGGTACACTTCATTAAATCTAAATAAAAAGATTTAATCTTTTCTCAACTGGGTTCAAGAACAGTGTTAGTGAAGACACCATTCACGACAAACCCAAATCACATTCGATTAATTATCGGGTTAAAGAACAAGTGTTATTTAAAACACTGTTCACGATAAACCCAAAAATCAATATCAATTCAATTCCAATTAAATATCATTTAATTGGTACACTTCATTAAATCTAAATAAAAAGATTTAATCTTTTCTCAACTGGGTTCAAGAACAGTGTTAGTGAAGACACCATTCACGACAAACCCAAATCACATTCGATTAATTATCGGGTTAAAGAACAAGTGTTATTTAAAACACTGTTCACGATAAACCCAAAAATCAATACCAATTCAATTCCAATTAAATATCATTTAATTGGTACACTTCATTAAATCTAAATAAAAAGATTTAATCTTTTCTCAACTGGGTTCAAGAACAGTGTTAGTGAAGACACCATTCACGACAAACCCAAATCACATTCGATATTCAATACAAGGCTCTGAATAGAAACTATATCGGCCTATATTCAATATCAAATTCTACGATTAACAAATGTCGTATTGGAAATAACGATATACATATATATCTTTCAAATTTCCATAACAACACCTGTAATATCACGAATTCCAACATCGAAATATTCCGAAGACAATTTCGATTCAAATCCACTCCAATGCAATCATTGGAAATTTTGGTTATTTTCAAAACCATTTCAAATTCAATTTATTTATTTAAAAATAAATAGAATTATAATTCTAGTTCAAAACTAGTTCATTTCGATAAAAATCTATTTTTATCTTTTCAAACATGGAGTTTTTCATCCCAAACTTTCACAAATCATTTCTTATGATTTTACACAAATTATTACTATTTTTAATAATTTTATCAAGGCCCGTACGGTCGATTTCCATTAACGGCCATCGAACTGCACTTACAGCGACCTTTTTCGAATTTGATTTGGACGTATCTCCAAATCCAACCGTTAGATTTCAAATTTCTAACATTCATTAGAAAGCTCTTTTCGATACGAACCCAACGGTTCCGGTTTTAGGAGAATCCGACGGTCGGATCTCCCGTAATGTCCGTTTGAAACAAATGGTCGAAATTCGCGAACTGCCGCAGCGCGGCGCGTTCTATTCAGGCCATTATATTATATATATAATATATATTTCGTCGATTACTATTTAAAACGAATTATATAAATGGTTTTAAATTCGTTTCAAAAGCAATTTCAACTTCCTTTTCAATTCAAATCAAAATTGAATTCTTCTTTATAAATTCGTTTCAAAATTCATTTCTATTCAATTCAAATTTCAATTCAATTTGAATTCATTTCAATTCGCTTTCAATTCAATTCGAATTCGTTTTCAATTCAATTCATTTCGAAATCGTTTTCAATTCAATTCATTTCGAAATCGTTTTCAATTCAATTCATTTCGAAATCGTTTTCAATTCAATTCATTTCGAAATCGTTTTCAATTCAATTCATTTCGAAATCGTTTTCAATTCAATTCATTTCGAAATCGTTTTCAATTCAATTCATTTCGAAATCGTTTTCAATTCAATTCATTTCGAAATCGTTTTCAATTCAATTCATTTCGAAATCGTTTTCAATTCAATTCATTTCGAAATCGTTTTCAATTCAATTCATTTCAAAATATTCGATTTCGAAATCACGTTTCAATATTCATTTTAAAATGAATAAAATCGATATAAATATCGTTCACGTCAAAATGGCGTCAATCTAATCCTCACGGCTTCACATATTTCTATTTTCAAATATTCTATTTCAAATATTTCTATTTCAAATATTTCTATTTCAAATATTTCTATTTCAAATATTTCTATTTCAAATATTTCTTTTTTTTTTCGAAACTGGAATGAGGCCCAATCAATTACCATATAATGTTAATTATATGGATTTTCTACAACACATGTATATATCAACAACGATGAATAATCAACCATCAACCAAAGTGCACTACACTGTATAAGCATCAAATATAGACATTTAACGCTTATAGCAGCTTGTCAATCAATCGATCGACATATTTAATAAATCAGGATGAGTGAACTTCAAATTTCATCCTAACACCCGTGTGGGGTTTCAAACAATCAAACACATATTTTATTTGTGCAGTTAGGCGATGTGTAAAATTTATCGACCCAATCAACGTCATTCAAATAGGTGTACATAAACAAACCGTCTGGTTTGTAAATGAATATTTATTTATTCACATTCACGTTAAAAATTATATTTTTAACGATAACACATTTTATTTTAACATATGAATTTATATTCAGTTCATTCGTTAAATAAAATGCTATTTTTATTTTTCTAACTTATTTTAGAAAATTTCGGCGGCATAACGGCACGATACTAGAAACGGGACAAGGCCTAGCCTTATCCCCGGTCTAGTGAAGGCCCACGCCATTCACACATCAATCAAATCAATTCGTTATGCAAACCACAAACTTTGGAGTAAGGGTCTAACCTAGCCTTACTCCTTCGCCTTATAACGGCGCACGTCTAATCCTAACCAATTTATCGATTCGATTTTTCACACCACAAACCACATTCAAACCAATATCACCATCAATCACCAAACAGTCAAACAAACAAGTCCATGGTCTGTGGACGGGTGTCGGGTGCTACTAAGCACCGTCTGCATCCTAGTATATATATAACTAGAAAAATAAATTGAAAGGTGAGGAATTCTCACATATAGCTATCCTAGCTCCACAGCACTTCATTGATAGAAATCTTCATTGTTTTCGCATCTTCTTCAGCTTCGTCGCCTGTAGCCACTACATATGTAAAAATCGAATTTTTACTTCGCTATTCAATATATAAAAATCGAATTTTTATTTCAAAGTTCAATATATAAAAATCGAATTTTCAGTTCAAAGTTCAATATATAAAAATCGAATTTTTAGTTCGAAGTTCAATATATAAAAATCGAATTTTTATTTCAAAGTTCAATATATAAAAATCGAATTTTTATTTCGAAGTTCAATATATAAAAATCGAATTTTTATTTCAAAGTTCAATATATAAAAATCGAATTTTCAGTTCAAAGTTCAATATATAAAAATCGAATTTTTAGTTCAAAGTTCAATATATAAAAATCGAATTTTTAGTTCGAAGTTCAATATATAAAAATCGAATTTTTATTTCAAAGTTCAATATATAAAAATCGAATTTTTATTTCGAAGTTCAATATATAAAAATCGAATTTTTATTTCAAAGTTCAATATATAAAAATCGAATTTTTATTTCAAAGTTCAATACATAAAAATCGAATTTTTATTTCAAAGTTCAATATATAAAAATCGAATTTTTATTTCAAAGTTCAATACATAAAAATCGAATTTTTATTTCAAAGTTCAATATATAAAAATCGAATTTTTATTTCGCTATTCAATATATAAAAATCGAATTTTCAGTTCGAAGTTCCATATATAAAAACCGAATTTTTATATCGCTATTCAATATATAAAAGTCGAATTTTTATATTCTCCATTATATTTTCAAAAGTGATGTCTTTTCATTTTCAAATCAAGATTGCTTGTATTTTTGAATCGATGACAATTTCAGTTTCTTTTCTTTTTAACAATGTAAAAAAAATCAGTTTTTAATCATTTTTAAAAAATCTCGTCTTTAACATTTTTAAAAGTCTGTTTTTAATCATTTTAAAAATCTCTTCCCCCCCCCCCCCTTTTTTTTTTTAATCATTAAAAAAAACTGGTTTTAAACTAAATAAAAATCTGGTTTTAAACTAAATAAAAATCTGGTTTTAAACTAAATAAAAATCTGGTTTTAAACTAAATAAAAATCTGGTTTTAAACTAAATAAAAATCTGGTTTTAAACTAAATAAAAATCTGGTTTTAAACTAAATAAAAATCTGGTTTTAAACTAAATAAAAATCTGGTTTTAAACTAAATAAAAATCTGGTTTTAAACTAAATAAAAATCTGGTTTTAAACTAAATAAAAATCTGGTTTTAAACTAAATAAAAATCTGGTTTTAAACTAAATAAAAATCTGGTTTTAAACTAAATAAAAATCTGGTTTTAAACTAAATAAAAATTAAGTAAATCAGATCAAGAAAACTCACGTTTTCAAGAAGGGGGAGAGATGGCCGAGGTGGAGGAGCTTGCTGAGCTGCGTCGGAGTCGGAGCATCCACTGGAGGAAGTGGCGGCGGTCCATCGGGGAGGGGAAAAGGAGCGGGACGCGAGGGGGTTCGGGTTCTAGGCGTTCGAATGGAGGAAGAAGGGGGTCGCGACAACATCAGGGGGAGGCGGCGGTGCTGGAGTTCGACGAGGGGGTGAGGGTGACTGGATCGTCGAGGGCCGGCGACGAGGCTCCGCCCTTCGTTCGAAATTCTTTTTTTTTTTTTTTTTTTTTTTTATACCTGGAAATGAAAATGATTGAAAAAGGGGGGGGCCAGGTTAAGAAGGGAAATTAAATATTTTTTTTTTTTTTTTTATTATTTTATTTTGCAAAAAAAGTTAACTTTCACATACGATCTCGAAACGAGGCCCACCGCCTGTCGTCCACAGCGTTCTACCCCCATTCCGAACACAATAGGATATGTATCGCAAGCTGATTCGATAGTTACAATCAGTTTCCATTGAATTTACATTTAAATCACTTTATTGAATTTTAAACGTATATTTCAAATTACCGGGGGCACATACGAACACGAAAAATCCCAGAAAAATATTTTCTAGCTTCGTATTGACGATACGGTCCTAACAAAACTAGTTTCGTCGAATTCTGAGACCGTTAGAAAAATGGCCAATTTCCAGTCGATTAAAATCAACTGAAACTGGTCAAACGCGTTTTCCTTTGCCACGCTCACATATTGATTCGAAAAATTACGAAATTTGAAACCTAGCAATAACTTGACACTGCGGACCCAACAAAACTGGTTTCGTCGAAATCCGAGGTCGTTTGCAAAATGTCCATTTTTAAGGGCCTGAATTCCATAGCGACTATTCAGAATTTTCAACTGGACATATCTTTTGCTTCCCGATATGAAATCTTGATTTTTCGGATTCGTTGGAAAGATATTCACTATTAGATTCCATTATTTTCGGTTTCACTAAAATCCGGATTGTTTTGCACCCGGTACATTCAATTGAAGTTTGAAATCGAATTATCGAACTACCGCGCCATTTTCAATTCTATTTATAATTATATATAATTATTTATATTCTAACGACGACGCGTATAATATATACGTTCGAATTATATTCAAAATAAATTTCTCGTCGATATTCTTTAAAATAATTCCTTTTAAATAATCAAAATTCGCTAAAATTGCCAAAATAAAATTTTCAAACTGGCTCGCATTTTACGGGTTGTTACAATCTCCCCCACTTAAAACTTTTCGTCCCCGAAAAGGAACAAAGTCGAAAGTGGTTTGATTATTCAGCCCTACATTCGATTTGGCTTCCATTCTCCAACTTTTCAGTTTCTGAGAATTTTCAAAATTTCAAAAATTTGGCTAACACCCTAAATTTTCGAAAAATTTCGCCATAACCTCCCCTGCAATGGGAGCATCGGGAAATTGCAAATAGCGTTCCCGGTCCTTCAGATCTCAAAAAGAAAAAGAAAAAGCCAAGCGGCTAGCCAATAGGCTCATAAAATCATCATCACCCAAACAAAACAGTAAATTATGTAATAAACATGTACCTATTTGTCGGGCAAACAAATTTTATTCTCTGGCTCTAGCCTCCTTGCTATGACCTGTTCAATGTAAGTATATGTATATGCAAGCAAATGCGACCAAATTTCAATACAATTCAATATTTGATTCAATTAGGCATAATGATTCAAAATTATCAAACAATACAAACATCAATCAATTAGTGAATTAGAGTTTCAAATTCATAATTTTGATACATATACAAAAAATCATGTTTTGATGCCAAATCACAACAATGAATTCTAACTATATAAGTTTTGGGTTCTCACACCAGCCTAATGGAAATATATAGAAAATCACACATTCGAAACACGAATATAAATACGGATGATGTCATGACAATCATCAGTACCATCTCCGGGCGACTAGAATGTGATTCCATATCTATCCAGTATATTAAAACTTTGAATATACGTTTGCAAGGCGTATATGCAAATTCTTTATATACTGAATTGCCCAAAATCAATATAAACAAATAATCAAATACGAATAGTTGATTTAAATTTTCAAAACAAAATGTTTTCATTTGAAAAATATACTCTTCACACCCGTTCTAGGATACTACTGATCCTATCTCTAACGAGTCATTCCATTGGATATTGCTAATCCAATATCTGATGAATTCTTTCGTATGGTTCTAATGTGCCTTGTTCTCTGAGCTTTGTAAACCAAAGCTCTGATACCAAATGTGACGGCAAGGAACTTCGCTCGGTCCGAACCAGTCGCTAAACCGACCCAGACCGTTCGAAACGCCCTATCGTTTGAGAACACGACAAAACAGAACGCATACAGAAGAACATTTCATTGTATATTACAACAATGCATCAGATTACAAGAATATACAGAGTATAAATGAATATTACACAGAAATATCAGAGATTTAAATTACATTTAAATACATAGCAGCGGAAAATAATACAATACACAACTAGAATGAGATATACGGATACAAAGCTTTCCGGATATCGTTCCAGCTGTAAACCAGGATCCTGTGAATATAAATCTGCAAAACCAAAACTACTAGCTGCCCGTGTCGAAAATAGGGGCACCCAGAGTTTAGGTTAAAACAATAAACTCCAGGTCAGTCATGTGACTGGTGTGAGAACTAAAACAGTTATTAATCTTTATTTCAAATCATTAGGTAAATCAAGGGACCACGCCGTATAACACGGAACGGGTTTCCTCCCAAGAATACCAGTGCATAAAACCAACAGCGCAATGCTAAATAAAGAAAAATGAAGCTGTTATAAGACCCAGGTCCCATCACACAATGCAACGCAGTCGAGGATAGGGTTTTCCCTTATAACAGCCAAAGAATGCTTGATACGTTTAAAACAAATCATTTGATACTATTATAAGTGCATAGTATATAAAACACTTCAAATCATAAGTATCAATCATAGGCGGCATGAGCGCCCCATCCCACTATGTCGCCATATATAGGATATACAATCAAAACCGCAAAGTCTCGTATTTGGAAATTGGGTTTCCATCTATGAACCGAGGCAAAAGATAGTCCTCAACCGATTCGAGACAATCTAGCCCATGTCTCAGGCAAGCGCGCAGGCAAGCCTTGGATCGTCAGGGCCGGTCCACACGGAGTGGATTATTATGCCTGAACAATACGTCTCCCCACCCTATGGGGTGTAAGTCTGGTCCGTCAGCCGACCAGAATGCATTCGGCCGAAACCGATATAACCGAGGCGCCTCGCAACAGCAACAACCACATAAGTCAAACTCGTCAGGGCGTGTAAAACCACTGACGCCACTTCTAGCTAGAAAGAAACGCAAGTCCTCCCTGAGGTCCGTCTCCCGTTTTTGGTTCATACCTGGTGTGAAACACGCGAGGTAAACGTTACACAAAGCTACGCCACAAAGGCCGTGCTTTGATCATCACCACAAGACTTTGCTTTTCAACAGAAGCCTTGATCATTTGCATCTTAGCATGCCACACAGGCAAACCATCCTATGCAACCGATATCAGTCACACAGAATGAAATCCGATGTCAGACACACAGTCCATTTACAAGTCCGTTCTGGGTCTGAACGAAACCGGAGGCACCTAGTACCCCGCATATCCATCGATCTCCAAGTACGTCTGGACGATCACTAACTGTTTCCATCTTCTTGGGTGTACAGCCCAATCAAGATCATCAGTTATCACCCAAACGACGTGAAGACTTCCGGTCTTCGACCATCGTCTTCATCTTCGACTTATCGTCGTATCAGTTATTCAGAATGGGATAAACCCGGTCTTTCCGAATAACTCGCGTATATTTTAAGTAAGTGTTACACAAACACAACATACGCCTCATTCCAGTTCATTAGTCACTAACCGTAAATTAATCAAGAGAATAATTCCCCAAATATTAACCCCGAAGGCCGAAACCAACATCAGATCAATATCCAGAAAACCATTCTGCTTGGCTAACCGACAGTTAGTTTCTAAATTTCACGTTCAAATCTAATTAAAGATTTAACTATCGCCTGGAGCAAAACTGGTGATACTCCATTCTCGATCCTTTCAATCTAATTAAAGATTCATTAAAACTCCACTTAGTTTTAATCATTATCTGGGTTAAAGAATCAGTGTCATTTAAAAACACGATTCACGATAAACCCAAAATCACATTCCATTAATTATCGGGTTAAAGAACAAGTGTTATTTAAAACACTATTCACGATAAACCCAAAAATCAATACCAATTCAATTCCAATTAAATATCATTTAATTGGTACACTTCATTAAATCTAAATAAAAAGATTTAATCTTTTCTCAACTGGGTTCAAGAACAGTGTTAGTGAAGACACCATTCACGACAAACCCAAATCACATTCGATTAATTATCGGGTTAAAGAACAAGTGTTATTTAAAACACTGTTCACGATAAACCCAAAAATCAATATCAATTCAATTCCAATTAAATATCATTTAATTGGTACACTTCATTAAATCTAAATAAAAAGATTTAATCTTTTCTCAACTGGGTTCAAGAACAGTGTTAGTGAAGACACCATTCACGACAAACCCAAATCACATTCGATTAATTATCGGGTTAAAGAACAAGTGTTATTTAAAACACTGTTCACGATAAACCCAAAAATCAATACCAATTCAATTCCAATTAAATATCATTTAATTGGTACACTTCATTAAATCTAAATAAAAAGATTTAATCTTTTCTCAACTGGGTTCAAGAACAGTGTTAGTGAAGACACCATTCACGACAAACCCAAATCACATTCGATATTCAATACAAGGCTCTGAATAGAAACTATATCGGCCTATATTCAATATCAAATTCTACGATTAACAAATGTCGTATTGGAAATAACGATATACATATATATCTTTCAAATTTCCATAACAACACCTGTAATATCACGAATTCCAACATCGAAATATTCCGAAGACAATTTCGATTCAAATCCACTCCAATGCAATCATTGGAAATTTTGGTTATTTTCAAAACCATTTCAAATTCAATTTATTTATTTAAAAATAAATAGAATTATAATTCTAGTTCAAAACTAGTTCATTTCGATAAAAATCTATTTTTATCTTTTCAAACATGGAGTTTTTCATCCCAAACTTTCACAAATCATTTCTTATGATTTTACACAAATTATTACTATTTTTAATAATTTTATCAAGGCCCGTACGGTCGATTTCCATTAACGGCCATCGAACTGCACTTACAGCGACCTTTTTCGAATTTGATTTGGACGTATCTCCAAATCCAACCGTTAGATTTCAAATTTCTAACATTCATTAGAAAGCTCTTTTCGATACGAACCCAACGGTTCCGGTTTTAGGAGAATCCGACGGTCGGATCTCCCGTAATGTCCGTTTGAAACAAATGGTCGAAATTCGCGAACTGCCGCAGCGCGGCGCGTTCTATTCAGGCCATTATATTATATATATAATATATATTTCGTCGATTACTATTTAAAACGAATTATATAAATGGTTTTAAATTCGTTTCAAAAGCAATTTCAACTTCCTTTTCAATTCAAATCAAAATTGAATTCTTCTTTATAAATTCGTTTCAAAATTCATTTCTATTCAATTCAAATTTCAATTCAATTTGAATTCATTTCAATTCGCTTTCAATTCAATTCGAATTCGTTTTCAATTCAATTCATTTCGAAATCGTTTTCAATTCAATTCATTTCGAAATCGTTTTCAATTCAATTCATTTCGAAATCGTTTTCAATTCAATTCATTTCGAAATCGTTTTCAATTCAATTCATTTCGAAATCGTTTTCAATTCAATTCATTTCGAAATCGTTTTCAATTCAATTCATTTCGAAATCGTTTTCAATTCAATTCATTTCGAAATCGTTTTCAATTCAATTCATTTCGAAATCGTTTTCAATTCAATTCATTTCGAAATCGTTTTCAATTCAATTCATTTCAAAATATTCGATTTCGAAATCACGTTTCAATATTCATTTTAAAATGAATAAAATCGATATAAATATCGTTCACGTCAAAATGGCGTCAATCTAATCCTCACGGCTTCACATATTTCTATTTTCAAATATTCTATTTCAAATATTTCTATTTCAAATATTTCTATTTCAAATATTTCTATTTCAAATATTTCTATTTCAAATATTTCTTTTTTTTTTCGAAACTGGAATGAGGCCCAATCAATTACCATATAATGTTAATTATATGGATTTTCTACAACACATGTATATATCAACAACGATGAATAATCAACCATCAACCAAAGTGCACTACACTGTATAAGCATCAAATATAGACATTTAACGCTTATAGCAGCTTGTCAATCAATCGATCGACATATTTAATAAATCAGGATGAGTGAACTTCAAATTTCATCCTAACACCCGTGTGGGGTTTCAAACAATCAAACACATATTTTATTTGTGCAGTTAGGCGATGTGTAAAATTTATCGACCCAATCAACGTCATTCAAATAGGTGTACATAAACAAACCGTCTGGTTTGTAAATGAATATTTATTTATTCACATTCACGTTAAAAATTATATTTTTAACGATAACACATTTTATTTTAACATATGAATTTATATTCAGTTCATTCGTTAAATAAAATGCTATTTTTATTTTTCTAACTTATTTTAGAAAATTTCGGCGGCATAACGGCACGATACTAGAAACGGGACAAGGCCTAGCCTTATCCCCGGTCTAGTGAAGGCCCACGCCATTCACACATCAATCAAATCAATTCGTTATGCAAACCACAAACTTTGGAGTAAGGGTCTAACCTAGCCTTACTCCTTCGCCTTATAACGGCGCACGTCTAATCCTAACCAATTTATCGATTCGATTTTTCACACCACAAACCACATTCAAACCAATATCACCATCAATCACCAAACAGTCAAACAAACAAGTCCATGGTCTGTGGACGGGTGTCGGGTGCTACTAAGCACCGTCTGCATCCTAGTATATATATAACTAGAAAAATAAATTGAAAGGTGAGGAATTCTCACATATAGCTATCCTAGCTCCACAGCACTTCATTGATAGAAATCTTCATTGTTTTCGCATCTTCTTCAGCTTCGTCGCCTGTAGCCACTACATATGTAAAAATCGAATTTTTACTTCGCTATTCAATATATAAAAATCGAATTTTTATTTCAAAGTTCAATATATAAAAATCGAATTTTCAGTTCAAAGTTCAATATATAAAAATCGAATTTTTAGTTCGAAGTTCAATATATAAAAATCGAATTTTTATTTCAAAGTTCAATATATAAAAATCGAATTTTTATTTCGAAGTTCAATATATAAAAATCGAATTTTTATTTCAAAGTTCAATATATAAAAATCGAATTTTCAGTTCAAAGTTCAATATATAAAAATCGAATTTTTAGTTCAAAGTTCAATATATAAAAATCGAATTTTTAGTTCGAAGTTCAATATATAAAAATCGAATTTTTATTTCAAAGTTCAATATATAAAAATCGAATTTTTATTTCGAAGTTCAATATATAAAAATCGAATTTTTATTTCAAAGTTCAATATATAAAAATCGAATTTTTATTTCAAAGTTCAATACATAAAAATCGAATTTTTATTTCAAAGTTCAATATATAAAAATCGAATTTTTATTTCAAAGTTCAATACATAAAAATCGAATTTTTATTTCAAAGTTCAATATATAAAAATCGAATTTTTATTTCGCTATTCAATATATAAAAATCGAATTTTCAGTTCGAAGTTCCATATATAAAAACCGAATTTTTATATCGCTATTCAATATATAAAAGTCGAATTTTTATATTCTCCATTATATTTTCAAAAGTGATGTCTTTTCATTTTCAAATCAAGATTGCTTGTATTTTTGAATCGATGACAATTTCAGTTTCTTTTCTTTTTAACAATGTAAAAAAAATCAGTTTTTAATCATTTTTAAAAAATCTCGTCTTTAACATTTTTAAAAGTCTGTTTTTAATCATTTTAAAAATCTCTTCCCCCCCCCCCCCCTTTTTTTTTTTAATCATTAAAAAAAACTGGTTTTAAACTAAATAAAAATCTGGTTTTAAACTAAATAAAAATCTGGTTTTAAACTAAATAAAAATCTGGTTTTAAACTAAATAAAAATCTGGTTTTAAACTAAATAAAAATCTGGTTTTAAACTAAATAAAAATCTGGTTTTAAACTAAATAAAAATCTGGTTTTAAACTAAATAAAAATCTGGTTTTAAACTAAATAAAAATCTGGTTTTAAACTAAATAAAAATCTGGTTTTAAACTAAATAAAAATCTGGTTTTAAACTAAATAAAAATCTGGTTTTAAACTAAATAAAAATCTGGTTTTAAACTAAATAAAAATCTGGTTTTAAACTAAATAAAAATTAAGTAAATCAGATCAAGAAAACTCACGTTTTCAAGAAGGGGGAGAGATGGCCGAGGTGGAGGAGCTTGCTGAGCTGCGTCGGAGTCGGAGCATCCACTGGAGGAAGTGGCGGCGGTCCATCGGGGAGGGGAAAAGGAGCGGGACGCGAGGGGGTTCGGGTTCTAGGCGTTCGAATGGAGGAAGAAGGGGGTCGCGACAACATCAGGGGGAGGCGGCGGTGCTGGAGTTCGACGAGGGGGTGAGGGTGACTGGATCGTCGAGGGCCGGCGACGAGGCTCCGCCCTTCGTTCGAAATTCTTTTTTTTTTTTTTTTTTTTTTTTATACCTGGAAATGAAAATGATTGAAAAAGGGGGGGGCCAGGTTAAGAAGGGAAATTAAATATTTTTTTTTTTTTTTTTATTATTTTATTTTGCAAAAAAAGTTAACTTTCACATACGATCTCGAAACGAGGCCCACCGCCTGTCGTCCACAGCGTTCTACCCCCATTCCGAACACAATAGGATATGTATCGCAAGCTGATTCGATAGTTACAATCAGTTTCCATTGAATTTACATTTAAATCACTTTATTGAATTTTAAACGTATATTTCAAATTACCGGGGGCACATACGAACACGAAAAATCCCAGAAAAATATTTTCTAGCTTCGTATTGACGATACGGTCCTAACAAAACTAGTTTCGTCGAATTCTGAGACCGTTAGAAAAATGGCCAATTTCCAGTCGATTAAAATCAACTGAAACTGGTCAAACGCGTTTTCCTTTGCCACGCTCACATATTGATTCGAAAAATTACGAAATTTGAAACCTAGCAATAACTTGACACTGCGGACCCAACAAAACTGGTTTCGTCGAAATCCGAGGTCGTTTGCAAAATGTCCATTTTTAAGGGCCTGAATTCCATAGCGACTATTCAGAATTTTCAACTGGACATATCTTTTGCTTCCCGATATGAAATCTTGATTTTTCGGATTCGTTGGAAAGATATTCACTATTAGATTCCATTATTTTCGGTTTCACTAAAATCCGGATTGTTTTGCACCCGGTACATTCAATTGAAGTTTGAAATCGAATTATCGAACTACCGCGCCATTTTCAATTCTATTTATAATTATATATAATTATTTATATTCTAACGACGACGCGTATAATATATACGTTCGAATTATATTCAAAATAAATTTCTCGTCGATATTCTTTAAAATAATTCCTTTTAAATAATCAAAATTCGCTAAAATTGCCAAAATAAAATTTTCAAACTGGCTCGCATTTTACGGGTTGTTACACAAACACATACAACCATCAAATATCAAACAATTCAAGCCCTATTGGTTTATTTGCAATCTATGTTGCTTATAATATTTTATAACGATTTTTCGCCATTTTTATTTATTTAAAAATGTCCATATTTAATTAAACGACGTTTCAGGTCGTGCCGTGGCACTGGCGCTGTTTTTCCCCTAATTTGTTTTACACATATCGGAAAATATAACCGTTGGATTTCTACAAAGTCTATATCAGTGGGAAGATATTCCCAAGGCGAACCCAACGGTTCCAGTTTCGTGAAAATCCGACGGTCGGATCTCCCACACTAGTCGTTTGAAGTTACGGTTTCAAAATTCGAACTTCAGCATCGTTATTCGATTAAATTTAATTATATTTATATTTATATATAAATATAAACGATTCTGGCGTTGTTTTTCTTCAGATTAGAATTAAACATTCCGGACAATCCAACCGTTGGATTTTTACAAGGTTGGTGCCGTTGGGAAGATATTTCCAAGGCGAACCCAGCGGTTGTGGTTTCGGGAAAATCCGATGGTCGGATTTCTCGCACTAATCATTTCAAATTACGATTCCGAACCACGAACTGCACGGCCTCTATTCCTTTTAATTATATTTATATTTATATATATAAATATAGTTCATTCTATAATTTCAACTATAGCTCATTCTATATTTTCAACTTCGTTTTCACTTCAAATTTTTCACTAACGCCTTAATATTTCGAAAAATTTCGCCATAACCTCCTTTGTACGGGGAGGGGTTTGGAAATTTATTGGTCCGTATTAGGTACCCAATAAATCCTAAAAAGCATTCACATATTTATAGTGATATATTCTGGTGTTTACGGGGGAGCATGTACTGATAATCACTCCAGAGAATAAATTCTCGTCACCCCGTTTCCGTGTGGAAATAAATAGTCCATGTGCCGTATCTAATAACTAGAGCGATGTGATTATTGTCAATTCTAGACCCGTGTGGGGTTTTTATTAATCTGGCAATTTATCGTTATAATTTATATAGTCCATATCAGTCATCAGTTCAACCTGTAGTACATAGTCATCGCCATACAAGCCTCTTGCTCGTATGGTAAATCTTCCACCTCGTCACACAAGCTCCAGTTGCTTATGTGGAATATGATGAAGTATGCCTATCGTCAAGAAGTATGCCATGTAGTGTAGTTCAAAATTAATTGTTACTATCCTATGGCGTTATTTATTATTTCACACAGAATAACCAGCACTCCGCATCCAATGGCATTCACAGGAGTTGATATATAAATAAAATTGCGCAGCCAACTCATCAAGGTTTACCTATTTGTCGGGCACGCAAATAATTTCTTTACTCTACAGCTAATCTATTTTTCCTGTTCAACACATGTATATATATGCAGAACAAAGCTAATAATAATATTTCTAGCAAACTATTATTTATTTCAACACGTGTGTATTTTTATCCAAGCGTATACATGATAAAAGGAATATTTTTATCATCAAAAAATATTTATTCGACACGTGTGTATTTTTAACTAAGCGTATACATGATAAAAGAAATATTTTTATCATCAAAAATATTTATTCGACACGTGTGTATTTTTAACTAAGCGTATACATGATAAAAGAAATATTTTTATCATCAAAAATATTTATTCGACACGTGTGTATTTTTAACTAAGCGTATACATGATAAAAGAAATATTTTTATCATCAAAAATATTTATTCGACATGTGTGTATTTTTAACTAAGCGTATACATGATAAAAGAAATATTTTTATCATCAAAAATATTTATTTGACACGTGTGTATTTTTATCTCTTCATGTTCACAATAAAGGTGTAGTTTTTATTGTCGATTCATTTTATTTTTAAAAGATGATAACATTCAACACATGAATTTCAACTCGACGAACAAATTGCAATTCAACACATGAATATTCGATATAGTTTGTATATACATAAAAATGTGATTTTTATCGCTAAAGCTATTTGTTTAAATTCAAATAATATTCAACACATGAATTTCAACTCAACGAATGAATTGCAACTCAACACATGAATATTCGATATAGTTTGTATATATATAAAAATGTGATTTTTATCGCTAAAGCCATTTGTTTAAATTCAAATAATATTCAACACATGAATTTCAACTCAACGAATGAATTGCAACTCAACACATGAATATTCGATATAGTTTGTATATATATAAAAATGTGATTTTTATCGCTAAAGCCATTTGTTTAAATTCAAATAATATTCAACACATGAATTTCAACTCAACGAATGAATTTCAACTCAACACATGAATACTCGATATAGTTTGTATATATATAAAAATGTGATTTTTATCGCTAAAGCCATTTGTTTAAATTCAAATAATATTCAACACATGAATTTCAACTCAACGAATGAATTGCAACTCAACACATGAATATTCGATATAGCATATGTAATTTATTTCAACGAATGAAAATTATTCTAACACATAAATATTTCAGAAAATTTCGGCACTAAAACGGCAGGGTAGTTAAAACCGGGACCGTCCCTAGTACGGCTCCTCGCTCTACCATAAAACCTCGCGGTTTTTGACAATGGGGATCATGCATCTAGTTCGCACGCAGGCGGCATGTTTTATTTTCAATTCCACAATCCTATTCTATTTTGTTTCAACCACAAGAGGGTATTTTTCAACCACAAAGGTATTTTTCAACCATAAAGGTATTTTTCAACCATAATATCAACCACAAACAATTATTTCCAACCATTCTTCATACCATATAATATCACGTCAATCACAAGCAATAAATATCGTCCATGGTCTGTGGACGAGGGGACTACATATATGTATATATAATATAATAATTCACTTGCATTTCATCACAATTCAAAGCATATATGTTTCA
This sequence comes from Allium sativum, assembly GCA_030737875.1. Taxonomy (NCBI): domain Eukaryota; kingdom Viridiplantae; phylum Streptophyta; class Magnoliopsida; order Asparagales; family Amaryllidaceae; genus Allium; species Allium sativum. The sequence continues at coordinate 834,846,012 of CM060910.1, forward strand.
TTCAACGCTTGTATAATTTATACATCGCTAATATAACTTATACAACACATGTACATGAGGTATACAACGCGTATATAATTTACACTTCGCTTATATAATTTATACAACGCGATTTCATTCACACAAATAGTTTAGATTCCTCACATTGGTTATTGCAGTGCTAAAAATCGTAGGAAGGTCAGAAAAATCCGCGGCTTCTTCTAGATTGTAGAGAGCCTCCTTGCGGTCACGGTGTCTCCTGTTTCATCGAATTTCGTTAAAGAATGAAAAAGATATCATTTTTCAAAGTTTTGCAACACTTAAAAGTGTTATTTTCATTTCAGAATTTTACATCAGAAAAGTTTTTAAAACTTCGAAACTAGTTCACAATTTTTATGTCAATCAGTATCTCGATGCTTCGATCAGACCACGCTGCGTCAAAGAGCTATGAACCACCTCCAGATCAGCGTTGGGGGCGATGGGTTCGGTGGCTTGTGGTGGTCGTTGCGGCGCTCTGAAAGTCGCGACTTTCTGGTCGAATTCCGACGTCGATGGCTGGAGGCATGGGTTGGTCGGATGTGTAGAGGAGGCGAAGGCGGTCAGAAGTTTCAACAGGCGGCGGCGGCGAAATCGCCTGAGGCGGCGGCAATGTTGACGAGAAGATTCGAGCACCATACGTCGTCCAAATCGTCTCTGGAGGCTAGGGTTTTGGGATTTTTTTTTTTAAAGAAAAATTCCTATTGGTCCATGCTTTATAGGAAGTTTTAAATAGTGTTTTTGCAAACGGACTCCTTTTTAAACCCAACGACTGTCACCCCTAGCTAAATACCCCCATTCCGGACACAATGGGATATGTTTCGTTGGCCATTTCGACTGTTACAGTCAGTTATTTTTCAAATTAAAATATAAAACATTCGATATTTAATTTAAACGTACATTTCAATTTGCTAGGGCCACAAACTGAATCGAAAAATTCCAGAAAAATAAATCTAGCTTTGTTTTGACGATACGGTCCTAACAAAACCAGTTTCATTGAATTCTGAGCTCGTTTGAAAAACGACCATTTTTAGGTCGACCCATTTTAACAGAATTTGACCAATCACATTATCTTTTGCCCCGCTCACATACTAGCTTCAAAAAATTATGAAATTTGAAACTTAGCAATAATTTGACATCCCGAACCCAACAAAAGTGGTTTCGTCTAATTCCGAGGTCGTATGCAAAATCTCAATTTTCAAGGGCTATATATACTATATAGCGACCTTTTTGAAAATTAATTTGGCCATAACTTTTGATTTCCATTGTGAAATTTTGATTTTTCAGATTCGTTAGAAAGGTATTCATAAACAGATTTAAATATTTTCAGTTTCGCTAAAATCCGTTATATTTTCCACCCGGTACAGTCGGACAAAGTTTGTATTCAAAATTTCAAACTACAATATTCACCCAATTCTATATTTTATTGAAATAGGCTATTTCAACTATTCAAATTCTTTGGTAATAACCTAATTTAAAAATTTTAAACTGGTTCACATTTTCCGGGTTATTACAACTGGCAAGTGATTATCTAGTTTTCAAGCTGAATCAATGTGTAAATTTTTGTACTGAGTTAAGTTTGTTCGATTTTACTTATATTTCTTACTTTACTGTTGCTGATTCAATTAATTGTTAAAAAACCGCATACTATTATGTACATATCCAAAATAGTTGCATACTTATATGCATATATTTAGAAAACGTGAATTTATATTCTTTGTACCAATTTATTACTCGAATGTATGCATCTAATCATTATAAATGCATAATCACATGCTCATATTAAGAAAATCTGACTATATATGTACTGTATACAAATTTGTAGCCGAAATGTATGCATCTATATAGCAAAGTTGCATAACAAAATGCTAATATTCGAAATAGCAGCATACATGTATGCATATATACAGGAAAAAAACTGGCTACTTACATTCATACACAGTATTCACAAAAACAATAAACCCAACTTCATCACAGAAACACTAAACACAAATTCACAGTATATATGTGTACTGTATACAAATTTATATCCGGAATGTATGCATCTATACAGAAAAGTTGCATACTAGAATGCTAAATATTCTAAATAGCAGCATACATGTATGCATATATATAGGAAAACAACCGGCTACTTACATTCATTCACAGTATTCACAGTATGCATATATACATGTATGGAAAACAGAACACATATATTGACAATAATATTCAAAATACAAAACCAAACTTCAGCACAGAAACATTAAAATAATAAACCAAAGTTATAAACATAACAGAAATATTCAACTTGGTTACAAACAGTAAACAACAAAACAGAAAAATTCAAACTAGTTACAAACATATTAAAATAATAAACCAAATTGCAATTAGTTTCCTTGTGAAGAACAAGTCCTTTTGTTATGCCCCAACTTTTTGCATAACCCACATCTAATAGTCTTTGTAAATTCACCAGCAGATTTTAACCTTTTAGAAGACGATGGACGACCGGGCATTCTTCTACCTTTTGGAGGAGCTATAATTGCATCTTCAATTGCAACATCTTCACCCATAAAGTCTATGATAGGATTGATTGCATGAGAATAAGCTAATCAAAAATAAGAAACTTTGATATAATTAAAATTAAACGAATCGAGCGCGGTATTTCTCGTTTTATAATTATATCTTTAAATGACTATACAAGAAGATCCAACCGTCAGATTTTCTTGAAACCGATAGGACCGTCTTGGAAAAATCTTTCCAACGATATATAATACGTCAAAATCCATCGGTTAGATTTTGAGATATGTGAAAATCAAAATTGATTGAAAATAGCACCAGAATCGATATTTACCTGAATCGTCGTGGATTTAAGATTTAGTTATTTTTAATGAAATAAAATAGAAAATAATCGTTATAAATTAGAAATAACGATAAGGAAGAGTTTTCAATATATATATATATATATATATATATATATATATATATATATATATATATATATACGAAGATTATTTGGAAAGGCTGAGTTAATCTCATTCCAAATAACCAAAACGACGATGAAAATTGAAGAAGAAGACGACTAATGAAGACCGTCAATCTTTCCCTCAGGAAGACAACGATTGAGGCTTTGAATTGATTTGCTCCCAATTCGAGGTCATGATCGTCGTTCGAACGAACATGTTGATTGAACGTATTTGACTTTCGCTCAGGCCCAGAGCATAAGCGTAAATGGATTGCATGTCTGACGTGGTATTCCTTTACACTGTATCTATTGATCTCTGCTAAACATATATCTGTTTGGTGTCTTTCACCCTTCTCTGAGACGTACGAGCTTAGAGGTTATATGTTGGCAGAAATCAATGATATGGTATGGATTGACGATGTGGCATGCCAAGATGCATGTGATCAAGGCTTTGTTGAAAAGCAGGCCTTGTGGGATGATCAAAGCATAGCCTGTTTAGGCATAGCTTTGTGTATGACGTGACTTCACGAGCCTCACACACCGGCGGAGTCTAAAATGGGAGAAGGGAACGCAGGGAGTGCACACGTTTCTTTCTAGCTAGAGTGGTGCCAGGGACTTACCAGCGCTGGCATTTATTCATTGTGGTTGTTGGATTTTTCGAGGCCTCGGTTTACGCGGTCGCCACTGGCCGTATTGTAGGTCCAAAAGGACCGGGAAGCGTGTGTTCAGGCATAACTAATCCACAAAAGTAAGTGTGGACCGGCCCTGCAGGATCCAAGGGTTGGACAGAGTACCAATCCTGGGGCATTGCTAGAGTGTCTCGAATCGGTAAGGATCTCCTCCCTAGCCTTGACTCAGATGGAAATCCAAATTCCAAATACGACCCTACGGTTTTGATTGTATTACTAGTATGAAGATATAGTAGGATGGGGTACTATGTTTCCTAGGGTTGATACATTTATTTCGAAATGTTTTATTATATACTAATAATAATATTAAACTCGTATTTGCCGTATTTAGCATGTTTAATCACCATAAGGGAAAACTCTATCCTCTGGTGTGCGTTGCATTGTGTGACGGGACTTGAGTCTTATGGTGATTCCATTTTTCTAAAAAGCATTGCGATGTTGTACGTTCTGACACTTTAAATTATGCACGACAATCCATTGAGTAAACCCGTTCCGCATTAGCGGCGTGGTCTTTGGATTTGTCATATTATTATTACTAAACTAGTTATGAATTCTCATACCAATCCCATGACTGACCCGTAGTTTGTTTCACCTTTTTGCAAACTCGGGTGCCCTCTTTTCTACACGGGCAGCCAAGTAAACAGGTTCATTCTTTGCTTGGAGTCTTGTCTTGGAGTTTCTCATTATCTTTGCTTGGATTTGCTTTTGCGGAGAGGTGATGACTTGGAGCTTTGAGGACAGCTATCATTTACTTCTATTGCATTTTTCTACCTTTAAGTTCAGTCATTAGACTGGTTTCATTTCGTATTGCTTATTTTGGTAGTTGGAACTTATTTTCATTTCTGCAAACTTGATGTAATAATTTGGATTCTGTGACTGTTGGGATTCTGTGGTTTATGACATTATATTTCCGCTGCTATAATGTTATTATTCTATGGTTTTTCCTCTGCTATGTTGTATCAGTGATATGTATTGTTATATTTATGTTGTATTCCATATGATTATTCCTTACTTTCACCCAGTGGAGGTTTGGGGTTATCACAGTTGGTATCAGAGCTTTGGTTAAACTTAGCTTTGAAATATAACATATTTATAGCAAATTTGTTTACATAGAATCACAATATTCTATGGCGGACATTTCATGTGATACATAATAGCCAGTCACTTTCTTCATCTTTTCATTCATCCTTTGATCTTTTCTATCTCTTAGAACCACCATTACAGTTGTTCTGACTCCTCCCTTGATCGTAAAGAACTAACTAAAAATGGGTACTCGGGCCGCTAGAACTAGTAGAGCTAGAGCAGGAGGCAAGACGCTACTGGAACTGAGGAGCTTTATTCCCAACGACACGGTTAAGAAGTTAGAAAATAAAACATTCTACGTTCTCTAGGTTAGTTCGTACTCTTCTATTTCTCTTTCCCTTTTCGAGGACGAAAAGTTCTTAAGTGGGGGAGATTGTAACAACCCTGAATTTCGGGGTAAATTTAAATTTTTATTTAAAGTGATTTTAATGGGTTTTGACTATTTTAAATAATCTATTTTAAATAATAATGATCACAAATTTGGTTCAAATCGAAGTTAGAATGAATAAATTAATTTTAATTATAAAAAGAGTTAGAAATAGCGCGGTAATTTGAAAAGTCAAACTTGAACTTTGACTGACCGTACAGGACGCAAAATTTAACGGATTTTAGTGAAACCAAAATTATTAGAATCTATTTAAAAATATCTTTCCAACGAATCCGAAAAATCGAAATTTCATAGTGGAAATCAAAAGTTATGGCCAATTCAATTTTTAGAAAGGTCACTAGGTAATTTGCATAGGTCAATAATGCTACTTTTTACATATAAAGGAATTTCGACTCGAAACCACTTCCATTGAGTTCGAAATGATGTTTCTGCATTGAAAAACAATAAACACTTATATATTTCGAGTTTCGAAAATTATTTGTTTAAAAATGTATTTTTAATATTAAATATACTGGCCTTAAAAATAGTCATTTTTTTAAAATGTCTCAGAATTCAACGAAATAAATTTTGTTGGATTCGTATCATCAAAACAAAGCTAAAAATGATTTTTTTTGGTAATTTTTAGAATTAAAATATAATTATAATTTATTTTTCAGTGTAAACGGGCAAATTTTTGACTTTAAAAATTCATTAAAAATTCATACGGGCTCAGAATTGAGCGAAATTAATTTTCATAGGTCCACAGCATCAAAACATAGCTAAATATAATTTTCGAGAATTTTTGAAGTTAATTTGTGACCTCGGTGAATTTTCATGTACGGTATACATTAAAATATTAATAAAATAATATAATTATTCCAAAACTCATAATAAATTTCGGAATTGGGTCATGTAACATGTTCCATTGCATTCAGAAGGCCTCAAAACCTTAAGAACGACATTAAGCAGGCCTAAATCGGAGTTCGGACCAAAACAGGCTTAAGCGGGCCAATTAAATAATAATTAACTTAACCTAATATAATAATATATATGTGAATGTCGGGTTTCTCTTCTTCCTCATCCGCATATAGCAGCCACCGCTGAACCCATTAGCTTCAAATCTTCAAACTTCGATCTCTCTTTCATTTCTCAATGAAATTTAGCGTGTGAGTACTCGTTTCGAAGCTCTTCCCGAGCTCTTTCTTCTCCGACAAGAATCACCTCAAATCGTGCCCTGTCGAAGCCACCATACCCCTCCAAAGCCACGGCCTTTGCGCCCCCACCGTGCCACCTATGTTGAGCCGCACCTCCTCCAATTCCCGGTGAAGATAGCCCTCTCCAAGCTCTTCCACCTCCAACAAACGGTTCGTCATTTCATCAACCGTAGGTCCGGCAAATTGAAAACAAAGATTTGAACACTTTCCTAAAGGTAATAGCTTCAGATTTTTTCACGCTTTTAAGCGTCGTAGAGTCAGCTGTTAAAAGCTGTTTTTTATTTTTCATATGAATTTGCATGTAAAATGTTTCAGATCCGCAACCGTCTTGAATTCGAACACCAAATCTGATCAAGCTTGATTCATTTCAGAAACAAGAAAGGTGAGAATTTATTTTTTTAATTAAATTTAATTTATTTAATTATTAATTCTTTATTATTAAAGAATATCGATTGATTGATATGCTATGTAGTGATATTTGAAATACGGATCTAGGTTGTTTATGACCGTATGATGTTAGATCCGCGAATCTAAATATTAGATCTGAAACTATTGGCTAATTATATATATTATTTGTTAATGATATTGAATCATACTTCGCCGATTTGACATATGCCAAAATATAAACCACCTGGAATATTATCTTGATATGAATTGTTAGATGTATACTTGTTTGGATATTTGAATGTGGTTGTTGATTGGATGATATAAATTTACATCTTATGTTGTAAAAATATGGAATTTGCGATGATTTACATTTTTATTATGTAAACCAAAATTTTGGAATTTACGATGATTTACAATTTAGTATGTAAATCAAAAATTTTAGAAATTGCGATGATATACATTTTAGTATGCAAATTAAAAGTTAAAAATTAGCGATGACATGAATTGACAGTTTATTTTGTAAATTTAATATTAGAATTTTGCGTTGACATGAATTTACATTTTATTGTGTAAATTCAATATTAAAATTTGGCAATGACATGAATTTACATTTTATTTTGTAAATTCAATATTAAAACTTTGTGACGACACAAATTTTACATTTTATTATGTAAATAAAGTTAGAATTGTGCGTTGACATAGAATTTACATTTTTATTTGTAAATTGTAGTTAGAATTTTGCGTTGACACAAAAGTTTTTTTTTCTTATGCAAATTAAAGCTAGAATTTTGCGTGATATAAAATTTACATTTTCTTATGTAAATTAAAGTTAGAATTTTGCGTTGATACACAAATTTACATTTTATTATGTAAATTAAGGCTAGAATTTTGTGTTGATATAAAATTTACATTTTATCATGTAAATTAAAGTTAGAATTTGGCGATATCGTAAAGTTTACGTTTTATTTGTAAATTTAAAGTTAGACTTTGCGATGACATTAAAATTACATTTTGTTTTGTAAATTTAAAATTAGAATTTTGCAATGTCATGAAGATGTACATTTTATTATGTAAGTTAAAATTAGAATTTGTGATGACATGAAATTTTACATGTTATTATGTAAATAAAGTATTTTCACAGTATGCATAAATTTACATTATTTCCAATGTAAATTAAATAGTAAATTTAACCGTAGGATGTTACTAACATTTTTAACATTAATATAACACTATGGGTTGTCATTAACATTTTTTGTTAATATTTAAAAGGAATTTAACATTTTTGTGAATGATAAAAATTAGAATTTACATCGTATGAGGAATTTAGCATTTTTGTTTATGTTAAAAATTATAATTTACATCGCATGAGAATTTAGCACTTTTGTTAATGTTAAAAATTAGAATTTACATCGTATGAGAATTTAACATTTTGGTTAATGTTAAAAAGATAAGAAATTTCATCGTATCTCAAATTTAACATTTTCGTTAATGTTAAAAATAAGGAAATACACCGTGTGTTAATTAACATTATTTTTAGTGTTAATTTAAAAGAAAATTCATCGTATGTTAATTAACATTATTTTAATGTTAATATCAGAATAATTTCACCGTAGGAAAATTTCACATTTTTATTAAAGTTAATATAAGGGAAATGGTACTGTATGTACATTTTACATTATTTTATAATGTAATTATAAAAAGGAATTATACCGTAGGATATAGTTACATACTTTTAATGTATATTAAAATGAATATTTTCACCGTAGGATAAACGTATATTATTTTTACTGTACATAAAAAGAGGAATTTCACCGCATGATAAAAATTACATTTCTCTTTGTAATTAAAAAGGGAATTTCACGGCATGATTGGAATTACATTTTTCCTTTGTAATTAAAGATGTGAATTTCACTGCATAAAAAAAAGAAAGTTTCATTTTTCTATGTAAATGAAATATGAGTTTGCATTATATGTAAAGTTACATTATTTTAAATGTAAATGAAATAGAAACCTCACCCGTATGTAAAATTTGACATTATTTTACATGTAAATATAGAGTAGAGTTTGCATGTAGATTAAAGATTACTTTTATTATAAAGAAGTAGAATGTACATGGTGAAATAAAATTTACATTTTATTTTATAAGGTAAGATATATAGAAATCCATCGTATGTTAAAATTTACATGTTTATAAATGTAAATAAAAAGGAATTTAACTGTAGGAAGATTTACATTATTTTTATGAAATAAAAAGAATGGACTTTACATTGTAATTAAAAAGTCAATTTTACATTGTAAAGGAAGAATGGATTTCACATTGTAATTAGAGAATGAAAATTTACATTTCCTTTAATGTAAATATACAGGAGTTTCACCGTATGCCCATTTTACATTATTTTCAATGTATAATTTTTATTATTTACAACGTAGGATGATTTTGCATTATTTTATAATGTATATAAAAGGGGATTTACACTGTAGAAAAATAACATTATTTATAATGTTAATACAAAAGAATGATATCGTAGGAGGAATTGACATTATTTATAATGTTAATAAAAAGAGAATTGACCGTAGTATAAGTGACATCATTTATGATATTAATAAAAAGAAAATTTACCGTAGGATAAGTGAAATTATTTATGATGTTAATAAAAAGAGAATTGACCGTAGGATAAGTTACGTTATTTTATAATGTAATTTAAAGAAATTTAGACTGCATGAGATAAAATACATTTTTATATGCATTTTATAAATGTAATTAGACCGCATGACCTGAATTACATTTATTTATGTAATTTATAAATGAAATTAGACCGCATGACATGAATTACATTTATTTATGTAGTTTATAAATGAAATTAGACCACACGACATAAATTACATTTATTTATGTAATTTATGAATGAATGAAACCCGCATAATATAAAATACATTTTTATATGTGTTTTATGAATGAATTAGACCACATGACATAAATTACATTTTTATATGTATTTTATGAATGAATTAACATTGCATGAAATAAAATACATTTGTATATGCATTTTATGAATGAGTTAAGATCGCATGAAATAAATTACATTTTATTTTATAATTTATGAATGGAATTAGTCCACATGAAGTAAATTACATTTTTATATGTAATTTATGAATGAATTTTCATCGTATGAAATAAATTACATATTATTATGTAAATTATGAATGAATTTAACCCGCATGAATGAAATTTCATTTTTTCTATGAAATGAATGTATGGATTTACTTTGTAAATAAAGATTACATTTTTATAATGTAAACAAGAAGTGGGATTCACGTTGTAAATAAAATTTGTATTTTTATATGTAATTAAGAATGATGAATTATAAATTACATTTTACATGTAAGGATGGAATTAAAAGAAGGAATTGGACAATGAAATATAATTTACATTTTACCGTAAGTTAAAGAAATTAAAAGAATCAAAAAGGAAGAATTCATCATTCAAGTATGATTTGCATTTCTCTGTAAATGAAGGGATGAAAGGATAAAGAAGGAAAATATACTTAAGAATAAAGAGTTAAATGGGTTACATTTATATATTTATATATAAATATAATTAAAATTAAACGAATCGAGCGCGGTATTTTGCGTTTTAAAATTATATCTTTAAATGACTATACAAGAAGATCCAACCGTCGGATTTTCTTGAAACCGAAACCGCTAGGACCGTCTTGGAAAAATCTTTCCAACGATATATAATACGTCAAAATCCAACGGTTAGATTTTGAGATATGTGAAAATCAAAATTGATTGAAAATAGCACCAGAATCGATATTTACCTGAATCGTCGTGGATTTAAGATTTAGTTATTTTTAATGAAATAAAATAGAAAATAATCGTTATAAATTAGAAATAACGATAAGGAAGAGTTTTCAATATATATATATATATATATATACGAAGATTATTTGGAAAGGCCGAGTTAATCTCATTCCAAATAATCAAAACGACGATGAAAATTGAAGAAGAAGACGACTAATGAAGACCGTCAATTTTCCCCTCAGGAAGACAGCGATTGAGGCTTTGAATTGATTTGCTCCCAATTCGAGGTCATGATCGTCGTTCGAACGAACATGTTGATTGAACGGATTTGGCTTTCGCTCAGACCCAGAGCATAAGCGTAAATGGATTGAATGTCTGACGTGGTATTCCTTTACACTTTATCTATTGATCTCTGCTAAACATATATCTGTTTGGTGTCTTTCACCCTTCTCTGAGACGTACGAGCTCAGAGGTTATATGTTGGCAGAAATCAATGATATGGTATGGATTGACGATGTGGCATGCCAAGATGCATGTGATCAAGGCTTTGTTGAAAAGCAGTCCTTGTGCGATGATCAAAGCATAGCCTGTTTAGGCATAGCTTTGTGTATGACGTGACTTCACGAGCCTCACACACCGGCGGAGTCTAAAACGGGAGAAGGGAACGCAGGGAGTGCACACGTTTCTTTCTAGCTAGAGTGGTGCCAGGGACCTACCAGCGCTGGCATTTATTCATTGTGGTTGTTGGATTTTTCGAGGCCTCGGTTTACGCGGTCGCCACTAGCCGTATTGTAGGTCCAAAAGGACCGGGAAGCGTGTGTTCAGGCATAACTAATCCACAAAAGTAAGTGTGGACCGGCCCTGCAGGATCCAAGGGTCGGACAGAGTACCAATCCTGGGGCATTGCTAGAGTGTCTCGAATCGGTAAGGATCTCCTCCCTAGCCTTGACTCAGATGGAAATCCAAATTCCAAATACGACCCTACGGTTTTGATTGTATTACTAGTATGGAGATATAGTAGGATGGGGTACTATGTTTCCTAGGATTGATACATTTATTTCGAAATGTTTTATTATACACTAATAATAATATTAAACTCGTATTTGCCGTATTTAGCATGTTTAATCACCATAAGGGAAAACTCTATCCTCTGGTGTGCGTTGCATTATGTGATGGGACTTGAGTCTTATGGTAATTCCATTTTTCTAAAAAGCATTGCGATGTTGTACGTTCTGACACTTTAAATTATGCACGACAATCCATTGAGTAAACCCATTCTGCATTAGCGGCGTGGTCTTTGGATTTGTCATATTATTATTACTAAACTAGTTATGAATTCTCATACCAGTCCCACGACTGACCCGTAGTTTGTTTCACCTTTTTGCAAACTCGGGTGCCCTCTTTTCTACACAGGCAGCCAAGTAAACAGGTTCATTCTTTGCTTGGAGTCTTGTCTTGGAGTTGCTCATTATCTTTGCTTGGATTTGCTTTTGCGGAGAGGTGATGACTTGGAGCTTTGAGGACAGCTATCATTTACTTCTATTGCATTTTTCTACCTTTAAGTTCAGTCATTAGACTGGTTTCATTTCGTATTGCTTATTTTGGGAGTTGGAACTTATTTTCATTTCTGCAAACTTGATGTAATAATTTGGATTTTGTGACTGTTGGGATTCTGTGGTTTATGACATTATATTTCCGCTGCTATAATGTTATTATTCTATGGTTTTTCCTCTGCTATGTTGTATCAGTGATATGTATTGTTATATTTATGTTGTATTCCATATGATTATTCCTTACTTTCACCCAGTGGAGGTTTGGGGTTATCACAGCTTATATACATGTATGGAAAATAGAACACATATACTGACAATAATATTCAAAATACAAAACCAAACTTCAGCATAGAAACATTAAAATAATAAACCAAAGATATAAACATAATAGAAATATTCAACTTGGTTACAAACAGTAAACAACAAAACAGAAAAATTCAAACTAGTTACAAACATATTAAAATACTAAACCAAATTGCAATTAGTTTCCTTGTGAAGAACAAGTCCTTTTGTTATGCCCCAACTTTTTGCATAACCCACATCTAATAGTCTTTGTAAATTCACCAGCAGATTTTAACCTTTTAGAAGACGATGGACGACCGGGCATTCTTGTACCTTTTGGAGGAGCTATAATTGCATCTTCAATTGCAACATCTTCACCCATAAAGTCTATGATAGGATTGATTGCATGAGAATAAGCTAATCAAAAATAAGAAACTTTGAAGTAATCTTCGATGTAGTCATACACATCCAACTTCTCACAACTTAAAATACATCTTATAGCATGAGAGCAAGGAAAACCATTAATTTGCCACATGTTACAAGAACACACTCGACTATGTAAATCAACGGAGTGATGGACCAGAGAATGAACTTCAAACACATATTCACTTGATTTGATAACAAACCACGAAGCTCCTTCCAAATAAAGGTTTCTTAATCGAGTTTCAATCACAGGACATAAAACATTATTCCAAGTAGAAGCAACTTCATGACGGTCAGACATAAGTTTCATCAACTTCATTCTAATTTTATCCAAACAAGCAGTAATTGTAAATGTCTTTCCTCCAAAATCCATTTGTTAAAACTCTCCGAACAATTAGAAGACATCTCACCATAACGACAACCAGGAAAAAAAACATTTTCAAACTTCTCAAAAGGAATTCCGCTCAAAAAATTTACCACTTTGGATCCACCAACATCTTTAAAATTCTTCAATGCAGCATTAAAATCAATCAAATTAGAAGCATAAGCAACTCGTGCAAACAAATCTAACAACAACTTCTTGTTTGAATTGGAAAATTCAGATTTTAGAGCAACCTTTAAATTGTTGTTCAAATGATAAAACAAGAACCATGAACTGAATTTGGAAACACTTTCGGAATAGCAACAAGAATACCAGGATAACGATCAGAAATGAAAACAAAGCTTCTACTATCATCCTTAAGAAACTCTTTCAGTTGTTCACAATACCAAATCCAATTGTCTTCATCTTCCCCGGACACAATAGCAATTGCTAAAGGAAAAAAACCTGTTAACAGAAACAAACATATTATTAAACAAAAAAATAAAATCAGCAACAATTATAAATAATTTTTGCAAATATTTAGACTAGTTGCATAATTGTGTATTCCAAATAATAGCATACTTGAATGCAAATTTACAAAACAGATGCATGCAAGTATGCACTTATTCAGAACATATGCATGCAAATGAATGCATGTATATATGCACTTATTCAGAACAGATGCATGCAAGTATGCACTTATTCAGAATATATGCATGTAAATGAATGCATGTATTCATAATATTTACACTTATTCACAATAGATGCATGCATATATACACTTATTCAAAACATTTTTTTTCTAAAATAGAATTTGAAAATTTCAAATGAGGAATTCAATTAGTATTTGAATATGAGAAATTCAAATAGAATTTTGAATATGAGAAATCCAGTGGAATTTGAACATAGAAAATGCAAAGAGAATTTCCAAAATAAGATTTTGGTTTTAAATAGATTTCAAAATAGGCTTGTTTAAATAAAATAGGGAAATTTATGAAATAGTGTTTGTAAATATAATGAATAAATTATCAAGAGATAAATTGAATATTGGAATTTAAAGGCATTGAAATAGAATTTGAATTCAAAGGAATCGAAATAGACTTTCAATTCAAAGGAAATCAAATAGAATTTGAATTCAAAGGAATTCAAATAGATTTGAATAAAGAAAGTTCAAATGAAATTTAAATATAGAATTTGAAAATAAAAGTGAAATGGAGTTAAATATAGAAATTCAAATGTAATTTGAATATAGAATTCAAATAGATTCAAATGGAATTTAAACAAAGGAAATTCAAATTTAGAATTTGAATGTAGAAATTTAAATGAAATTTGTTATAGAAATTGAACGGAGTTTGGATATAGAAAATTCAAATATGAATTCAAATATAGAATTTGAATATAGAAATTCAAAGAGAATTCAAATATAGAATTTGAATATAGGAATGTAAATAGAATTTGAATAAGGGAATTTGAAATAGAATTTGAATAAGAGGATTTAAATAGAATTTGAATAATATAATTAAAAAGGAGTTTGAATATTTGAAATTTCAAATAGAATTAAATCTGTGTTTGAATATTTGAAATTCAAATAAAATAAATATGGAATTTGAATTCAAAAAGAATTCAAATGGAATTTAAACTAAAGAATTTGAATATAGCATTCAAATGGAATTTTAAACTATGGGATTTAAATATATAATGCAAATGGAATATAAAATATGGAATTTAAATATAGGATTCAAATAGAAAATTCAATGGGAATTTAAATATAGAAATTCAAATGGATTTTGAACATATGAAATTCAAATGAAATTCAAATATAAAATTTGAACGTAGAAATTCAAATGGGATTTGAATAAAGGAAATTCGAACATAGAATTTCAATATAGAATTTGAAAAATAGAAGCGAATTGAAATTTGAATATAGAATTTTGAGTTATGTCAGAATAGAGTTGAATTGGAAAATGGATTTGATATATATATATATATATATATCAGAATAGAGTTGAATTTATATAAACGAAGTTTTAAAACGTTCATATATATAAATATAATTAAAACGAACTCACCGCAGCGCTGCAGTTCGTAAATTGGCGATTCGAACTTCAATTGAGTATACTGAACTCAATTGAAGTCGGAATTCTTTGAAACAAGAAACGTCAGGACCGATTTGATAATAGTTTTCTAATGGAGGAGAAAAATCTGGATTTTGTCGAATAGATTTTGAGTTATGTCAAAATCAAATTTTTAGAAAAGTAGCGCCAAAATCGTTTTATAAACCATAATGGTTTATTTAAAATAAATAAAAGGATTTTAAAGAAATAAATTCTGAATTTTTCCATTAGAAAAATCCACACTGGAGATATAAAATAAATATGAGCTCCAGTGAAGTAAGTGGAGTAATGAATTGATTTTTGAAACAAAAATCATATTTTTAATTACTGAATAGAATTAACTAATTTGAATAGTAATTAGTTAATAAGATTTTGAATTGATATTGGGCTTTGAATAAGTGAATTCGATTTGAAAATTTATATTAGGAATCGAATATATAACTCGAGTTGAAAATAGAATTCAATTTGGTTATGAGCATGTTAAATATTTTGTTTGAACATGTTATGTTCAAACAAAGAAGTGAAATAGGCAAAATAGCTAATTAAAGAATAAATGAGCGAAACTGAATTCAAACGATTGGATTGAGTTGAATTGAATTGTAAATAGGTGAACATGTGTTAGACAGGTATGAGATGAAGTATATGAAGATTTTAATTTATGTGCCCGACAAAAAGGTACATGTTTAAATTCATATATGAGATTTTATGTGTCGTATCGGCATGCTGCTTGGCTTTTTCTTTTTCTTTTGGATTTGTGAGGGCCATGGGACGCTATTTGAAATATCCCGATGCTCCCGGTACAAAGGAGGTTATGGCGAATTTTTCCGGAAATTTAAGGAGTTAGAATATTTTTAAGATAATTTGATAGTTAGAAATCAATGTATCGATATATATAGAATTCGATAAGGAAACCAAATCAAAAAATTGAATATTGTAAACAAAAAGGGAAATCTATAAATTAGAAATAGAAAGCGAACCATATACATGCTTTTGAAAATGAATAGTTGGGTTTTATAGCGTGTGTATTCGAGGTAAGTGGTTTTGCCGTTTTGAAGTTAAGGATGTTTTCAGTCAAGGTCTGAGAGGTAAATTTACCCCAACTTGATTGATTTCTTTTTTAATTGATAAATAGAAGGATCCAGCCTCGAAGAGAAGTGTTTGAAAAAGAGTAAGTTGAATAGAATATTTTGGGTTGTTGTAACGATGTTTTATACAACATTCGTTTTAACCTAAGTGATGGAATTTTGGAAATATAAAAGTAAATATTTCCTGAGTATAATTAAAATAGTCGGGATAGAGATAACTGATTGAAATTGTTTTCAATTTCAAATAGAATACATTTTCGAAGCGTAGAAAATAATAGAAGTTAATATTTGGAAACGTTTTCCAAATGGCGTAAGAGGCCAAGATGATTATCGAAAATATTTAGTTAACAAATATTGATAAGGAAATGGAGAAGAGATTTAATCAATGAAATATTAATTAAAGAGCCCAGTGATTTGTTTGATATGTTGAATGTACACCTTTTTTTCTCCGTTAGTTAAATAACCGACTATTAAAGTGTTCGCCAATATCGTTGTCAATATGGAGAGACCGGTTGGATTATTATCCGAGAACCACTCTATATTGGCAGTAGCGGTGCGGATCAGATTATATAAAATAATCGAAGACGGTGTAAAGTGCAAGGGCTTTTTCTATTAATAGAAATTGTGCCTTCGATTTCGTTCAAATCCCAGAACGAACGTATATGGACGAATGTCTGACAAAGTATTTCCAATGATCAAATGGGTTGGTCTGTATAAATATATATGGTTGCAACAGATTTATTCTCTTAGCATAACATCCATAATATTTGTGCAAATCAATTAGTGATTAATGGATCTGACCATGTGGCATTCAAAGGGGTTGTGTTATAAATGAATGGCAAGTAATCTGTAAAGACCCATAACTTCCCCGGTGAGGAAAGCGCGGATAGTTTGAGAACAAGCTACAACAGAACGCAGACGAAAGAACATTTCATTGTATATTACAACAATACCATCAGAATACAAGAATATACAGAGTATAAATGAATATTACACAGAAATATCAGAGATTTAAATTACATTTAAATACATAGCAGAGGAAAATAATACAATACACAATTGAAGGAGATATATGGATACAAAGCTTTCCGGATATCATTCCAGCTGTAAACCAGGATCCTGTGAATATAAATCTGCAAAACCAAAACTACTAGCTGCCCGTGTCAAAATAAGGGCACCCAGAGTTTAGGTTAAAACAATAAGCTCTAGGTCAGTCATGGGACTGGTGTGAGAACTAAAACAGTTGTAAATCTTTATTTTAAAGTTAGGTAAATCGAGGGACCACGCCGCTAATGCGGAACGTGTTTCCTCCCAAGAATACCGGTGCATAAAACAAACAAGGCAATGCTAAATAAAGAAAAATGAAGCTATTATAAGACCCAGGTCCTATCACACAATGCAACGCAAGCCGGAGGATAGGGTTTTACCTTATAATAGCCAAAAAATGCTTGATACGCTAAATTTCATGTTTTAATTCTTAATCAGACTCCAACCGCAAATTAGTAAGAGAACGATTCCCTAAGTATTAACCCCGATGGCCGAAACCAACATCAGACTAATACCCAGGAAACCACCCATCTTAGCTCGTTTCCAGTTAGTTTCTGATTTTATATACAATCATAAATATCAATCATAGGCGGCATGAATGTCCCATACCACTATGTCGCCATATGTAGGTATACAATCAAAACCGCAAAATGTCGTAATGGAAGTTGGGTTATCAATTATGGTATGAACCGAGGCTAGGGATCGTCCTCACCGATTCGAGAGCCTCTAGTCCGCCCCTTAGGAACAGCCGCAACTGCCCCTTGGATCGTCAGGGCCGGTCCACACGGAGTGGATTATAATGCCTGAACAATACGTCTCTCCGCCCTATGGGGCGTAAATGAGCTAACAAATGACTCCATCGGCTTCATATAGTCACTGATATATATATATATATATCCGAGGCGCCTCGCAACAGCAACAACCACAAAAGTCAAACTCGTCAGGGCGTGTAAAACCACTGACACCACTTCTAACTAGAAAGAAAACGCATGTCCCTCCTGAGGTCCTTCTCCCGTTTGTGGTTCATACCAGGTGTGAAACTCGCGAATCAAACGTTACACAAAGCTATGCCACAAAGGCCTTGCTTTGATCATCAACCACAAGACTTTGCTTTTCAACAAAGTCTTGATCATTTGCCACTTAGGCATGCCACATAGGCAATTCATTCCATGCGATGGATGTCCACCAATATATAACCCCTGAGCTCGTACGTCTCAGAGAAGGGCGTTATGCAAGAGAATAAATTC
This sequence comes from Allium sativum, assembly GCA_030737875.1. Classification (NCBI taxonomy): domain Eukaryota; kingdom Viridiplantae; phylum Streptophyta; class Magnoliopsida; order Asparagales; family Amaryllidaceae; genus Allium; species Allium sativum. The sequence goes on from CM060910.1 coordinate 834,864,624, forward strand.
TCCGCCGCCAAACAAATATATATTTAATAGAAATCAATCACACAAACTAAAATCCAATGTCACACACACAGTCCATTTACAAGTTCGTTCTGGGTCTGAACGAAACCGGAGGCACCTAGTACCCCGCATATCCATCGATCTCCAAGTACGTCTGGACGATCACCAACTATTTCCATCTTCTTGGGTGTAAAGCCCAATCAAGATCATCAGTAATCACCCAGACGACGTGAAGATCTCCGGTCTTCAACCACCGTCTTCATCTTCGACTTATCGTCGTATCAGTTATTCAGAATGGGATAAACCTGGTCTTTCCGAATAACTCGCGTATATAATAAACAAGTGTTACACAAACACAACATACGCCTCATTCCCATTCATCAGTCACTAACCGTAAATTAATCAAGAGAATAATTCCCCAAATATTAACCCTGAAGGCCGAAACCAACATCAGATCAATATCCAGAAAACCATTCTACTTAGCTAACCGACAGTTAGTTTCTAAATTTCACATTCTTAGGGAAAGGTTCCCATTAATTTTATCAAAGATAAATTCTTTTAAATTTATTCTTTAATCTTCTTTTGAATATCAATTCAAACTAGTCGGGACTAGCGAACCCTACCGAAGTAATCATTTGTTTTAATTTCCCAATCCCAACCTATTCATCCCATGAAGTAAAACTGGTAATACTTCATATCTAACACCATGGTGTTATCGGTAAATTCAATTACCATTTCACGTTCAAATCTAATTAAAGATTTAACTATCGCCTGGAGTAAAACTGGTGATACTCCATTCTCGATCTTTTCAATCTAATAAAAGATTCATTAAAACTCCACTTAGTTTTAATCTGTGACTGGGTTAAAGAATCAGTGTCATTTAAAACACGGTTCACGATAAACTCCAAAATCACATCACATTTCAATCAGTCCCTAATCGTAAATTAGCAAGTGAGCAATTCCCTAAGTATTAACCCCGAAGGCCGAAACCAACATCAGATCAATACCCCAGAAACCATTCAACTGAACTAATCTCCAGTTAGTTTCTGATTTTCTTAACTCCTTTGTGTCTAAGAACAGTATTATTGAAGATACCGTTCACGACAACCCAAAATCACATTTCATTAATTGTCGGGTTAAAGAACAAGTGTTATATAAAACACTATTCACGATAAACCCAAAAATCAATACCAATTCCATTCCAATCAAATATTATTTAATTGGTACACTTCATTAAATCTAAATAAAAAAAATTAATCTTTTTCTCAACTGGGTTCAAGAACAGTGTTAATAAAGACACCTTTCACGACAAACCCAAATCACATTTGATATTAAATACAAGGCTCTGAATAAAAAATATATCGGCTTATATTCAATATCAAATTCTACGACCAACAAATATCGTATTGGAAATAACGATATAAATATATCTTTCAAATTTCCATAACAATATCTGTATAATCACGAAATCCAACATCGAAATAATCCAAAGACAATTTCGATTCAAATCCATTCCAGTTCAATTATTGGAAATCCTGGTTACTTTTAAAACCCTTTCAAATCAAATTTATTTATTTAAAAATAAATAGAATTTTAATTCTAGTTCAAAACTAGTTCATTTCGATAAAAATCTATTTTTATCATTTCAAATACGGAGTTTTTCATCCCAATTTTTTCCAAAATCATTTCTTATGATTTTACACAAATTATTACTATTTTTAATAATTTTATCAAGGCCCGTACAGTCGATTTCCATCAACGGCCATCGAACTGCACTTACAACGACCTTTTCCAAATTTGATTTGGACATAATTCCAAATCCAACCGTTAGATTTCAAATTTCTAATATTCGTTAGAAAGCTCTTTTCGATACGAACCCAACGGTTCCGGTTTAGGAGAATCCGATGGTCGGATCTCCCGCAATATCCATTTGAAGTCAATGGTCGAAATTCACGAACTGATGCGGCGCGTTCTATTCAGGCCATTATATATATATATAATATATATATATATATATATATATATATATATATATATTTCGTCGATTTCCTTTTAAAATGTATTTTATAAATCGTTTTAAATTTGTTTTCAAAACGATTTCAACTTCCGTCTCAAATTCAAATCAAAATTGAATCTTTCTTTATAGATTCGTTTTAAATTCATTTCAATTCGAATTCATTTCTATTCAATTTCAATTCGGATTCATTTCTATTCAAAATATCAGAATTTGAAATCACTTTCGATGTTCATTAAGAAATGAATAAAATCGATATAAATATCGTTCACGTCAAAATGACGTAAATCTAATCAACACGGCTTCATATATTTCTATTTTCAAATATTCTATTTCAAATATTTCTATTTCAAATATTCTATTTCAAAACTGGAATGAGGCCCATCAATTACCATATAATGTTAATTATATGAATTGTCTACAATACATGTACAAAATAACAACGATAAATAATCAACCATCATCCAAAGTGCATTCTACACTGTATAAGCATCAAATATAAATATTTAACGCTTATAACAGCCCGTCAATCAATCGATCGACATACAACTAATTATTGGGATTAGTGTACGTCATATCTCATCCCAATACCCGTGTGGGGTTTTAAACAATCAAACACAGATTTTATTTGTGCAGTTGGACGATATATAAAATTTATCGTCCAAATCAAGTCAAATGTGTGTATATAAACAAATCGTCCGACTTGTTTATATTAATTTATTTCATTTCATATAAATGTTAAAAAATCTATTTTTAACTATAAAATATTTTTAACTATAAAATATTTTTAACTATATAAATATTTTATTTCATTTCACATCACACAATCAACTACACATCAAAATCAAACAAACAAGCATACAAGCCGTCCATGGTCTGTGGACGACGGGTGTCGGGTGCTACTAAACACCGTCTGCATCCTAGTATATATTTTTAACTAGAAATTTAAATTAAAGGTGAGAAGTTCTCACCGACTAGCTAAACCAAATGCCACGACTCTTCATGTGTAGAAAACTCCGCCGTTCCTTCTTTCATCACTTTCGTCATCCGCATTCACTACATATATAAAAATTGAATTTTTGGTTTCACTTTCATCACTTTCGTCACTTTCATCACTTTCGTCATCCGCATTCACTTTCATCACTTTCGTCATTCGCTGGAAAGATATTCCCAATTAGATTTAGATATTTTTGGTTTCACTAAAATCCGGTTTATTTTGCACTCGGTACATTCATTTGAATTTTGAAATCGAATTATCGAACTACCGCGCCATTTTCAATTCCTTTTATAAATATATATAAATATTTATATTCTAACGACGATCTATATAATATATACGTTTGAATTCCATTCAAAATAAATATCTCGTCGATATTATTTAAAATAATTCATTTTAAATAATCAAAATTTGCTAAAATTGCCAAAATAAAAATTTTAAATTGGCTCGGATTTCCGGGTTATTACATAATCCTAGCCTTAGGCCTCAACAACCGGGAATGACAAAAATCGGGCAGGCAGCATGGCTTTGTGGGTTGCTCCCATTAGGATGTATAATCACCTATCTAGAGATCCATTTGATTCCTTATTCTATTCGATGCTGTCCCGTTCGGGAAACGGTTGCTGATCCCAACCATTGGTGATATACATTCGATACACTCAAGCGAAATGAGTGGTCGGTCATGTGTGGGCCAGGTTGCAAGATGTTCTTGTTGAACCCAGTGTATTCCTCTCTAGAGATATACTATCGGAAGGTGGTTCCATACCTTGTCATAGTTGGAAATCCAATCTCCAATAAGCGCCCTGCGGTTTTTGATTTTATACTATGTATGTGGAGCGTGAGATGCAAGCATTCTACTATTTGGTTATTTATTTTGATTAGACATTATTATAATATCACTAGATTTTGTATCAAAGAGTTTTGGGTTATAGTAAGGTAAAAATCGTCCGTGTTTATGTGTGGGCTGGTCATACTATTATCTTTTCATTCGAAAGGATTTTGAAAGTTAAACAATTGGTTGGAGTTTACTCACATCAGTCCCATGACTGACCCAGAGTTTATTTTGTTTGATTTTCCCTAAACTCTTGGGTGCCCAAATTTGTACGGGAAGCCAAGTAGTCGGTATTTTACAGATTCATTTGAAGGAGCTGGAAGCAGGAGGCTTCACCAGTTAGTTGTAGAATATCATATATTCCGCTGTGAACCATGTTTGTATCTGGAAACAGGTGTTTATAACTGTCCCAGGAATGACTGTGTGCTCTGATGATGGTATGTATATAAAGTTACTGATTTGTATTTCAAAAGTTATGTTATATAATATATTTTATTTGTTCCGCTGTGAGTTTGTGATCTTCGTTTTCTTCCATTCTAATATTTCTTTCTTTCTATTTCTCATCCTCTAACTTCTTTCTAATGATGATTCGTATTTCTGTGCAATTTGGGTTAGATGTGTGGTGTTATTAGTCAACTCAGATAGTACGAATTTGTGGTCCTTTACACCAACGTTTCTAGTTTCACATCAATTCGATATAAAACGTATAAGTTATAGTTGTTTGGAAATAGAAATCGATTTTAACGAACTGTCGCTACGCGACACGTATAATTCAAGTTATATAACGATTTAATATAAATTGTCTAAATCCTTTCCCAAATAAACTCGAATTTTCATAACTTAAATTTTAAAACCATATTATAAAATAATCCTTTATATTCGTATTTAAATTCCAAAATAACTTTACTTCCAAATCATCGTTACAAAATTTCAACTATTTAAATTAAATCAAAATCTTCCCATAACATTGTTCAAATACCATTTGATTGTCACAATTTATTATTTAAAATCGTTTACATAACCAAAGTTGAATACATTTTTCAAATCATCATCCGATCCATATTTCAAAACTAATTCAATTAAAAATCGTTTTCATGATCATCGGTCGATTATTCTAGATTTAAATCTAATTCAAATTTAATTTATTTGCATAATAGCCAAACCAATTTAAAATAAATATCGAAATATTCTGAACTTCTTTGTCCTTAACGAAGAGCTATCTATCAACCGTTAACTTAGAATTTCAAACCACATTCCAAATCTCTTTCCGAAATAATATTTATATTCCTATTTAGTCCAAAATAATTCATTTCAATTCATCAATTTAATTTTCAAATATTTTAAATCGAATAATATTTCCTTAAACTTGTTCGACTATTGTCATGGAATCAACCATTTTCATAAAATATTATATGTACGAAATTCAGAATCCCATTTCCTTATAAATTTCAAAACCGGTTTCTTTCAAATTTGCTGTATTTTGCAAACATTTTTCTCGTTAATATTATTTTATAAATTACCAAACAAATTTAAATAAAATTCGAAGTTTAGATTCAAATTATTAATTTTAACAAAAATCACTGTACAGTCACACAACTACGGTGTGTGATACAACCATAAACAACATCATAAAACAACCATATGAACATGAATCCATCCATCGTAACATACAGTCAACAATAGCCTATTTCATCGTGCGTATAGCATTACAGTCAATAATGCTTAGTGCCTAGTGTATTCTAACTAGATGAACATCCATCCAACACCACATATAACTACAAATATCCGCAAAAAATCAACCAACTCATATAATTATAAATTAATTATAACTGACTACATCTATTAAATTTAAAAATAATTAAATGGGAGTCCTCACCTATTGCTCTCCATATTCTCCATCGTCAAGACCAGTATCAACCGAAACCAATCTTACGGACGATCTAGTACTATCATACACGGTCGACGCTCTGAGTCAATGCGACTTTGAACCAAAACGAACCAGATCAGCACTCACAATTCAATGATGAGTAAGCAAGTCCGAGCCAACAAAACCAAAACCAAACGTTGGCCGCAGTTCAACATAACTAACGTGAAGGTCATGCATCCTTAAGAACCAAAAGTTTTCATCATTTTTTTATATCAAGAGGGAGGTGGACTGACTGGCACAAATTAAACGGCCTCTCCATTTCAAAACTGATCCAAGCAACAGGAAGGGATGGGGTATATTTACTCTTCTTACTAACCAACGTAACAAGCATGGAGGGACTCATTCACTACCGCATGAGTGCATACAGTGGAGCTAGCAGGAACAGGGTAGCTGAGAGAAAAGGGGTGGCCGACGAGGTGTCGTAGGTGGTGGAGATGCGAGGTGGAGGCGGATCAGAAGGGACGGAATAAAGAGAAGCATGTGGCTAATGTCAAAGCGAGGAACATAACACATTTAGAAAAAGGAAGAGAAGAGGGAAGAGGAGAGGCATTGCAAAGGTACAGCAGGGGTCTGGACGAGGCATCAGGTGGTATAGCACGGGTGGTGGCGACCGGCGGTGATGTGTGTAGACGTGGGTGGCGGCGGCAGACTATTATAGAAGAGGGACAGACTGTTTATAAGGGAAGAAGTGAAGGTGGAGCTCGGAGTCGAGAAAGCTAGGTTGCGTAGTGGAGCGGAGCACAGCGAAGCGAAGCAGGGCGGATACAAGAAGATCGAGCAGAATAAGTGGGAAGGAATTTGGTGCGGATAAAACACTATCAGTAGGTGGTAGGTGAAAACAATGTATAGTTTTGTCATTTATTAAATTTTCTTCTTTCTTTTTTACTTTACTTTGCTTTACAATTGAAATAAGTCTTCTTGCAAAAGGAAAAGGCCCCTAGGATAAAGGCAGAGTAAAGATAAAATGTGGCACTCAACACAGGGAATTGTAGACAGTTGTCATTCCACGGTACAATTTCCACAAGTGTCAACATGGAAGTTTAAGTTCCAACAAGTAAAAATTAATTAAACAATTGTATATTTTTCCAGGATGGATACCATTTAAATATAATAAGTGTACATACACAATTCCATATTTCAAATACTTGTCATTACATAAGGAAAATATTATTACCTATATAATTTAATCACTTACCAAATCTTACGTTATTAAATATATTCTTAGAATAAATCATCCTTTACCTAATATATCAGTACTATTATATGTTGTCAAATTTTAAATCATATCATTAGTTAACATATATTCATATATATTAAAAATATAGTCTTAAATAACAGTAACAAATCATTTTTTATATACCAATATATATTATCATTACTTATTAATATGTAAAATCTTATAAATTTCACATATTCTTAAAATAGGTCCTTTTCTCTTACCAAATCATATTTATATGACACGATATTTATAAAATTTAAGAATTTTATAAATCAATCATATTTAAAAAAAAAATCTCATTTTCCAAACTTGTACTGATCAAGGCAAAAGTAAAAGGTTATAAACTCAATATGTGTATCTGAATCTCATTAATTTCAAGTATATTCAGAAAATCTCAAAATTTATCTTTAAAACCAAAACACTAAGCAAATTTGTTTAATATATATTCAATTAGTTTTAAAATATTTGTATTGTTAAATTTAACAAATTATTTTGATTCAAACAATAAAATTTAAATTCACACTTATAAACTTGAATTAAAAATCACTTTAAAATAGGCCGAATTCAAAACTTTAACATATATCATTTTCTTAAACACCAAATCTAAATCAATTTCATACTTTTAAAACGTTGAAAATCTTAGGTGGTTACACGACAACCCATTTAGAATGGCTCTAAGTTTCGATGGGCCTTTCTAGGTCGAAATTTAGGCCCATTCTGGGTGGGTTGTTTCATTTGGCATTAGAGCGTAGGTTACCCGATTATAAAGGAATTATACGTATGAGAGGCATATTTGTAATTTGAAAAAGATTTTTTAAACTATGTATATGTAATATATATATATATATATATTTACCCTAATACGCATACGCATTTATACTAGGCATCTTTATCGTTTTCTTCCTTTTTCAGCTTAGATACTATCTCATGAGTATTCACTAAGGGGTTCTTCCTTTTCATTTTAGATAGTAGAATGGATGAAAACCCAACTGAGAAGGGTAACCAGGCAATGCCCATATACTTGCCAGACTGATTTCAATAGTATCTCCGTACTGTTGGGTCCGTGCTGCTAATCCCGCCCCAGCGGCTCCTGCCATTGAGGTAGACTTTGTTTTTTCTCGCGTTTGTAAGACCTTTGAGATTTTTGGAGGGAAATTATTTTCTAGAAAGGAAGGCTTTGCTAGTGCCCAATCTTGTGTTATGGACTCTGAAAGAATCTTTAAGGATACTGCCTAGCCCGATTAAGTAAAAAGGTGGATAGCAGCCTGGCATTTGAAGGATGAAGCCCTTAAATGGTGGAACTTAATATCAATGGAGAACGAGGGACGGATCTTTTCATAGGCCAAATTTAAGACCCGTTTTGAAGCAAAGTTTTTGCCAAGGGAAGAAATGACCATTCAGCTAGAGAAATTCATCCACCTCAAGCAAGGAAGCTTGAGTTTGCAATAATATATATCCATATTCACCGAGTTATGTAAGTTTGGGAGAGGGATGGTAGACACCCCTATGAACAAAGCCCTTAGATTTGTTAAAAGATTGAACTCCCCGTTTTAGGAAACTCTATTGGCTAAAGTAACGTTTATGAAATCTTTTGAGATTTGAGTTGAGACAGCTACCCTTTGCACGACTGAAAGCTCTAAGGAGGATACGGAAGGTGAGAAAGTAGAAATATTCAACAAAAATAAGGAGTGGTGGAAAAACAAGAAGAAGAACAAATTCAAAAAGGATGCAAAGATTTGCAGGTGCAACCGCAAGGGCTATGAGTCCAAGGAATAGTAGGACCTCGTTAGCAAAAAAGGAGTTCAAGGGAAAATGTTACAACTGCCATGAAGAAGGACATATGTCCAAAGACTGCCCAAAGCCAAAGTTGTCAAGAGTGGCCAGAATTATGTAATAGAAGCAACACTAATTCAAAGCCAACCCCCAAGAGACCAAGGGAATCCCACACTTGAAGGTATAACCTCTGTTTTGGGAAATTCAGTATATAACTTGTTCGATCATGGAGCGATCCATTCTTTTATCTCTAAGCGATTAATAAATTTGTTGAATCTTTTCATATCTATCTCGGATAGTTCGATAGAGGTGGACAACCCTATCGGAGATTCTAAGTATCTTAAGTTGTTGTGTGAAGACCTAGTATTGGATGTCGACAATGTTGAGTTACATTGCAAAGAGTATGTGTTAAATTTTATGGGATATGAACTTATCCTAGGCATTGACTAGGTATTGTTTTATGGGGCCATCCTAGATTGCGACAAGAGACTCGTTCTTCTTAGGATCCAAGGAGGACGTAACCTAAATATTCCTTATAATGTCAGAAGCAAGGATAAAGCCTTATTAAATTCCTTATCCCCTAATTCTGAAGGACCATGTTCGATTACTATCGTTTGTGAGTTCTTCGATGTTTTTTAGGAGGTCACGAGACTTCCACCCCCAAGAGAAATCTCCTTTCATATTGACCTAGAGAAGAATGCTAGATCTGTAGCACTGCCCTTGAGGTATATAGAGCCCAAGGAAAGAAGGGAGTTAGATAAAAAAATATTAGAGTTGTTGCAAAAATATTTTATTCGTCGAAGTACCTCAGAATGGGGTGTTGTATTTGCCACCAAAGTATATGGATCTTTGATACTTTGCATGGACTATAGGGAACTTAATAAATTGACCAAAAAGAATAGGTACCCTTTACCTAGAATCGATGACCTTTTTGACCACATGGGAGGAGCATGAGTATTTTCTCAGCTAGGCCTTGCTACCGGATTTCACCCGTTAAGAATTGTGGAGGACAACAAGGACAAAACTGCGTTTAGGATACCAGATGGATTGTTCCACTGGGAAGTTATACCCTTCGGACTAACGAATGCACCTTTCTTCTTTGTTGACCTCATGAGTAGAGTATTTACGGGCATTCTAAATAAACTTGTGGTAGTCTTCATAGGTGATATCCCTATATTTTCAAAATATTGTGGAGAGCATGAAAAACACATGAGACAAGTGTTAGGGAATTAAGAAAGAACCAATTGAAAGCAAAATTCTCAAAGTGACATTTCTGGAGGGAAGAAGTAAGGATTTTAGGGCAAATTCTATTGAGCGAATACTTGGCCATAGACCCCATGAAGATCGAGGCAATCAAGGAATGGAGAACACCTTGCAATGCTACAAAGTTAAGAAGTTTCCTTGGATTAGCCGGGTATTATAGGAAATTCATTAAAGACTTTGCAAAGATTGCTACTCCATTAATCCAATTCACGAGAAAGAATTTGGTGTTCGCTTGGAGTAATAAATGTGAAATAGCCTTTAAGAAATTAAAGGAAGCATTGATTAGCGCAACAGTCCTAATTATACCCCATGGTTCAAAATTGTTCACCATTTATGCCGACACATGTGGGACCGATTTAGCAGCGGTCCTTATGCAAGAAGGAAGAGTAGCAGCCTATGCTAGTAGATAACTCAAGGACCCAGAGAAAAGATATCTAATACATGACCTTGAGTTAGCCGTAGTAGTATTCACCTTTAAGATGTGGAGGCATTATCTTTTAGGGAGAAAATTGAACTCTTTACCAACCATAAATGCCTTAAGTATTTATTTTATCGGCGTGACTTAAACTTGAGACAACAAAGATAGATGGAATATATTGTCTCGTTTGACTTTACGATTCAGTATACCCCGGTCAAGGGAATGTTGTGGCGGATGCTTTAAGTAGGAAACATGCGACTTTAAATGTGATAATAGAATGGAAACAATTAGATTTGCTCGCTAATTTTAATGTACAACACTCACCGACCATTCCAATGGTTTTCTTGGGGCAATGATAATTAGACCTACCCTAAGAGAAAGGATCCAAATGGCACAAGACTTAGATGAGGAATTAAGAGGCATAAAGAAGAAAATGGGAAGGAAAGAGACCTTTCCACATTCCATTAGGTATTCGATTATCAATAATGGGAGCTTACTTTGGGATGGACGAATTTACGTCCCTAAGGATGAAGAGTTAAGGAAAGAAATTCTAGAGGAATGCTATAGGTCAAAATTGACCATACACCCCGGCGGGGATAAAATGTACAAGGATATGAAGAGGAATCTTCATTGGGAAGGAATAAAGAGAGCGTAGCCAGGTTCATGTCCAAATGCTTGATGTGGAAAAAAGTCAAAGCAGAGCAAGGGAAACCCAGAGAATTGTTACTACCTTTAGAGATTTCCACGTGGAAGTGAGAACATATTTCCATGGACTTCCTTGAAATCAAAAGGTAATGAGGCCATTTGGGTTGTGGTTGTTCACCTAACCAAGAGCGGCTAATTTATATCAGTCAAGAAGAAAAGGACTGCAGCCTCGTTAGCCCAATTATATGTCAAAGAGATAGTCATACTACATGGTTTCCCATCAAGTATCGTGAGTGATAGGGACCCCTTGTTTACAAGAGAATTTTGGAAAAGCCTACAAGCAGCATTGGGGACGACCCTTAACTTAGGCACAACTTATCATCTGCAAACCGATAGAGAGATAAAGCGAGTAAACAAAATCTTAGAAGACTTGCTCAGAACTTGCATCGTTGACTTTGAAGGAGTTTGGGAGCAGCACCTACCGCTTGTGGAGTTCACGTATAATAATAGTTTTCAAGCGATGATTGGTATGGCCCCTTTGAATGCGCTATATGGGTGGCCATGCAAATCGTCAACTTATTGGTAGGAAACAATCGACAAGGTTATACTCGGACAAGACTTCGTACGTGAATCCACGAAGAAGATATCTTTTATTAAGCAAAGAATGAAGGCAGCCCAAGACCATCTGTAACACCCCGGATTTTTGAATAATCGAATTAACTAAAATAAAGAAAAAATAATCTTAGACGTGAGAATTAAGGGAATGGGGTTGCGCCATTGTGTTCGTCTCGGAATTCTGGTTGAAATAGAGTCCGAGTTTGCGGGAAACGGGTACCGGATGAAGGAGTTATGGACGAACGAAGTTTGGTGGCAAAAGAGAAATAAAATAAAATAAAATAAATAAATAAATTGCACTGGCGCACTTGGGAAGTGCGCCAGTACAAATTTGCACTGGCGCATCTTCCAAGTGCGCCCAGGCCGAGGCAGCAGGCATACACAGCTTTCTGGTTCAGGCTGACCCTTGTTGCTGAGTCCTTTTTGACTCCTTGCTGAGTCATTAGGGCTGAGGTGTCACCCTATCCCGACTGAATGGTTTTGATTAACCCTAAGATCATCCGACGGCCTAAATTAATTCAAAACTCTATAAAAAGACCCATAGACTCAAACCCTAAATCAGAATTAAAACTGAAACTATGGCCGTCATGCTCTCATCTTGAACCCTAGAGCAGCCACCACCAAATTAGAGAGGAAGAACATCAAATCAAATCAGTTCTACTCAACCCTAACAACGAATCTTCTTCCAAAAAGAGCTAATACAACTTCAGAAATCAGAATTCAGAACTCAAGACTACTTTTGAGTTGTGAGTTCGATAGTTTTAATAAAATAATTAGCAATTTAATTGGATTAAGTTATGATGCGGATTGTATGGATGTGATGTGAATTATTGATCGCATGTTGTAATTATGTTGTAGGATTGTGTTGAAATCTCTATGACGTTATGTTGTGATGTTATCGTTTATGATGTAAAGTTATGTTGCTATCATCTATGTTGTAACTTTATATATAATCAAATCATCATGTTTCATATGCTAGCTTGGTTATGTTGATTCATATGATAAATCATATGTATGCAAGTTTAGATTTTGATTCAAACATGAGTCATATACAAGTTGGGTAAAATTATATGTGACCTTACATGGTTATGACATCTAGTTCATGTGAAAATTTGATTAAAAGTTAGGCTATGTTATGTGTGATTATATGCTAAATTCTGCATGATACATTACATGTTAGATGCAAGTCTACACCATGGTTATGATGCATAAATCACATATGCAAGTTTATATAAATATATGAGTTTGGAATATGAATCATGTTATGCAAGTTTAGGGTTATTGCCTATGCAAGTTTACACCTTTAGATGTAGATCTGTGACATACATGATTTATGCAAGTTTTTGGCCATTATCTCAACAAGTTCACTCCTTTAGATTTGGATCCAATACATATGTTGTTTACGCAAGTTGTAACTTTGGCCTATGCAAGTTGTAGATGTAGAACATCATTCCTACATGCAAGTTCACCCCTATATTTAGATCTATGTTTTAATTATGTGTATATGGTGATGTTTTCTCTTTATTCCATGAGTTAGACTATTCGAGTCTAACGTATATTTTACGTTAAACGAACAAACGTACAATGTGGGGGTAAAGGGGATAATATTAAAAAGATTTAATTGGTATAAATGCCTTAAAAAGCATAAAATATAAATGTGGTGAAAATTGGTATGATTTTACATACCATAAATGGATGGACATAATTGAGTCAATTATGTTCATCGTTAAATTTGGAATTGATTGATAATTTGAATAAGGAAAGTATTTCAAATTGGGGAATGATTAATTAGGAGTACTTAATCGTCTAAGACACGAGGTTAGGCTCTTTTGTGGTGTAAGACTGCCCGGACCCGCCTGGCAAATCCAGCTGCCACAAATGCCAGTCTAATGTGAGAGGTCTTAGGCATAAATTAAATACGTAACAATTGTAAAGACACGAGGTTAGGCTCTTTTGTCATGTAAGACTGCCCGGACCCACCCGGCAAATCCAGCTGCCACAAATGCCAGTCTAATGTGAGAGGTCTTTATGAGGTTACGGTCTTAATGAATTAAGAAACACTTAACCAGATAAACATGTAGTGGGACATGAGGGGGTTAAGTGGGTGCCTTGGGTGGAATTTGGAAATACGATTAGAAACACTTAACCAGAATTGAAACATGTAATTGAAACATGAATAAGAAGTGGGTTAAGTGGGATGTACTAGAGGGGACCAAGCTTAGGTGGATAGCTTGTGTCAAGTAATGGGGGCCCATTTCAACCAGTAACCCATACGTATCTTTGTGGGCTCGACCCAAGTTGAGGACGGGACACGCATACTGGGCTTGACTGTAAGAGGCCAAACCGAGTTAGCGGTGGCAACGCAAGTCCAACGGGTTCGTTGCGTGTGTGGACCTAGGCTGATAGGTAAGACGTTGTTGCATCATGTAGGTATAAGTCGTGCATCATTTGTGGTATCGGGTTGCCACTTTAGGGATTGATACACCCCACTGTGGGGCCAGCACGGGTATCTACGAGTTAGGGAGCTGATCGCTTGGGGGTAGTGGGTACACCTAGTGGAGATAGGGGCAGGCGACACCTATGAAGACAGCTAGGGATGCACAAAACTACTAATATCATTATTAAGTATGTAGGCGGGATCAACCTTAGGGTGACTAGTGGTGGTGCCGTATAGCCATTATCCTATAGTGTTAGTGTAGTGTAGTAATTATCTTATAGTGGGTTAGGTGCGCTTTAACGATATCGTTGTTCATCTTGTTTCCTTATTTACTCTACCATATTCAATGGTTCATGGTCATTTCCATATTTCCCAACTTATGCCTTAGCCTAGTTACTTTGTTAATTATATTGTTAAAATTATCGCACTCGCCAGACTTTATGTCTGACCCCCTTTGTTTCCTCCTCTTTTCTTCCTCCCCCCCCCCTCAAGGTGCTCAGGTTGGAACTAGCACCAATGGAGCTTGATTTTGGACTGCTTTTAGAAGATTGCTTGGATCGCTGAAGTAAAGTTCAGCTTCTCTTTTATTTATGGCTATTTTGATGTTGGAGATTATGTCTTTCAGTTTATGTACTTTTGGTAGTCAAGATGGATATTATGTACTTTGACTCTGGTTTTTGATGATGTAATCAAACATATGTGTTTTCCGCTACAATGAAATAAAGTTTTAAATCTTTGAGTACTATTTATATCTGTCTTATTGTTAAGTTTATGTTCTATACTTACTTAAAACGCTCCATAGAAGTTAAGGCATTCCCTTTGTGAGTGACATTAATGGACGTGGGGTGTTACACGTGGTATTAGAGCTGAAGGTTACCAGAACATATATGAATTTTGAAAAACTGTTTTTCAAAAGCATTTTTATAAAGAAGTACTTTCAAAAGTATGTTTTAAGTAAAGTATTTTCAAGAGAAAAGTATATTTTAGAAAGCATAACCCCAAGAGCCATATATCTTTCCCTCAGTTCTTTTATATTGAATCTTTCCTTTTTCGTTTCAGCATGTCTGAAGCATCTGAGATACCAGAGGGTGTTCATGTACCCGGTTGGTTTCGTCAATACCTCGAGGCTAGGGCAGCCACCGCAGGTCCAACAAATGCTCCTCCTCCTCCTCCCCCTCCTCCTCGCGTCGATACTTTTGCTAAGATATGTAAGGACTTTAGAGCAATGGGTGGAAAACCTTTTCATGGGACGGAGACATTTGTTGAAGCTCGTAACTGGCTAAAGGAGGTGGAAGAATTGTTTATAATCTTTGAGGTGGATGATGGAAGAAAAGTCCAGCTAGCTGCCTGGCTAATGAAGGATAAGGCCTCATTTTGGTGGGAGGTCACTAATGGGGGACGTCCAGTCGATACATGGCCAGATTTTAGGCAGAGGTTTGAGGCGAAGTTTCTCTCGCGGGCTGAATGAAGTTTCTCTCGCGCGCTAAAGCAAGGGAATCTATCGGTGAAAGAGTAAGTCAACATATTCTATCAATTGGCAAGATTTGGCTTGGACATGGTGAATACTCCAGAAAAGAAGGCTCTAAGATTTGTTAAGGGTTTAAACGAGCCGCTTCATGGGTTAGTTATGACCCACATTCCCATGGGGGCTACCTTCGAGAGACTAGTTGACGTGGCGCTCATGCATGAAGAGGAGAAGGGCGCCAATGCTAATAAGGCACCCAAGAAGAAAGTGGATCAAAAGAAGCCGCAACGGCAACAATAGAACAAGAAAGGTGGCAAAGGAAACAATGCTAAGGGAAAGAAAAGATGCTTTAACTGTGGGACACCCGACCATTTAAGCAAAGATTGTAGGAAGAAAAAGAATACTGGTTGTTTCCACTGTGGCGAGGCGGGACATCTTATTAAGGACTGTCCAAAGAAAGGGCATAGGATAGGGTCTACCTCGGGAGGACAGGTGCAGGCTCTTATGGCACCAGGGCAGGCAAGGGGACAAGTTCAGGCTCTCGTGGTCCCACCGCTGCAAGAACGAGGTAGAGCAATTTCCGTCGAAAGTTTAGTTTTTCTGTTTGATCATCATGTCCGTACTTTATTCGATTCTGGCGCATCACATACATTTATTTCTACATCATTAGTTGAAACACTACACCTTGATACTAGTCTAGTTACTGATCCCTTAGTAGTCTCAAATCCTATCGGTGGTTCGGCTCATCTTTCTTTGATTTGTCGGGATTTGAGAGTGTTTATCTTGGTCTTTGAGTTTGAGTGCAACGCTTTTTTTCTTGGCTTCATGGGCTACGGTTTAATTCTAGGTATGGATTGGCTAACTAGATATGGGGCCATCCTAGATTGTGAAAGAAGGGTAGTTAGATTGTTGACTCGTTCTGGAAAGACCCTTGATATTTCTTGTGACCCTAGAGGTCCAGTAATGCTTAGCTACCTAGAATCCCTTGATGCATCCGATGATGATTTACATTCTGTTCCCATAGTCCGTGAATATGTTGATGTCTTCGATGAGGTGAGGGGTTTACCCCCAAAACATGAAATAGACTTACGAATATATCTAGTAGATAATGCAAAGCCGGTTGCATTGCCAGTGCGCCACATGGCTCCAAGAGAGAGAAGAGAACTCAGTAAGCAAGTGAAGGAGTTGCTTGAGAAGGGGTTCATCAGACGTAGTATATCGGAGTGGGGTGCTCTAGTAGTGTTTGCCACGAAGGCCGATGGGTCCCTTAGACTTTGTGTGGATTATAGAGAACTTAATAAGCTTACTAAGAAGAATAGATAACCACTGCCGAGGATTGACGATCTCTTCGATCAGTTAGTTGGCGCCTCAGTGTTTTCGCAGTTGGACTTAGCCATGGGTTTCCATCAGTTGAGAGTGGATGAGGATAGCTTAGACAAGACTGCCTTTAGGACTCCAGATGGTTTCTTCAAGTGGCTTGTGATGCCCTTCGGTTTGACAAACGCCCCGCATACTTTGTTGACTTGATGAGTAGGGTGTTTAGGGAGTACCTTAATAGATTCGTGGTAGTCTATGTGGACGACATCTTGATCTTTTCTAAAAGCAAGGAAGAGCATGCCCTACATCTTAGGGAAGTGTTGGAGACTCTTCGAGCGCACAGCCTTAAAGCTAAATTTTCTAAATGTCACTTTAGGAGGAAGGAAGTGCGATTCTTAGGGCGCGTGGTTTCCAAAGAAGGGATAGCTGTGGATCCCGTGAAGATAGTGGCCATCCAAGATTGGAAGGTTCCTAAAAATGCTACCGAGGTAAGAAGTTTCTTAGGGTTGGCTGGCTACTATAGGAAGTTCATCAAAGACTTCGCAAAAATATCAGCTTCATTAACACGCTTGACAAAGAAGAACTTAGTTTTCATGTGGGACGTAGATTGTGATGATGCGTTCCAACATTTAAAGAGAGCTTTGACCACAGCCCCAGTCTTAGTGTTTCCAGATGGGAGTAAGCCATTTACCATTTATACCGATGCTTGTGGGACAGGACTAGGCGTAGTCTTAATGCAAGAGGGAAGGGTAATAGCCTATGGTGGAAGGCAATTGAGAGTACATGAGAGAAATTACCCTACACATGACCTAGAGTTGGCTGCTATTGTCTTCGCGCTCAAGTCTTGGCGTCATTATCTTCTTGGCGAAAAATTCGAATTATTCACTGACCACAAATCGCTAAAATACTCATTCTCTCAGAAGGACTTGAACTTAAGGCAGAAAAGGTGGATGAAATTCTTAACATCCTACGACTTCGAGATAGCATATACCACTGGCAAGGGTAACATATTGGCAGACGCCTTAAGTAAAAAAAGGTTATCCTTGAGTCCATTGTTTGTTGAGCGGCGAAGCTTAGAGTTCATCTCTACATTTGACTTTAAACGTTCCGTTGACTTTGTACCCGGTTTGCTAGCATCCTTAGAGGTCAGAACTATGCTTTTGGGACGGATTGGCGAGGCACAACGAGACAACCCACAATTGGTTGAGTTAGTAGAAAAGCTCAAAAGAGGGGAGTTATCGAGCCATCTCCGTAGGTATACCCTAGATGATAAGGGTTGGTTACGTAGGGATGGTAGACTTTGTGTACCACAGGACGAGAACTTGAGGAAGACCATTGTTGATGATGCACATCGTTCGAAGATTGTAACACCCCAAATTTTTGAATAATCAGATTAACTAAATTTAAGAATACTTAATTTCAAATGTGGGAACTAAGGGAAACAAATCATTCCATTGCGTTCGTCTCGGAATTCTGCTTGAGATAGAGTCCGAGTTTGCGTAAAATGGATGTGGTATGAAGAAGATACGGACGAACGAAGTTTGAAAAAAAAATGCACTGGCGCACTTGGGAAGTGCGCCAGTACAAATTTGCATTGGCGCACTTCCCAAGTGCGCCCAGGCCTAGAGAAAACCTGCACAGCCTTCTGGTTTAGTCTAACCTATGTTCTGACTCATTGCTGAGTCATTTCTAACTAGTTAATGAGTCATTAGGGTTTCTGGATAGTTCTAATCTGGACTGAGTGGTTTTGATTAACCCTAAGATCATCCGACGGCTATAATTAAATTGAAATTCTATATAAACATGTGTAGACCCAAACCCTAGAATCAAATCAAAAATTAGAACAGTTGCCGTCATGTTGTCACTCCAAACCCTAGAGTAACCGCCACCAACTAAAAGCAAATTAAAGACAACAATTCAATTCAAATGAAGCCTAAAACTACAACAACGAAATTGTCTACAACAAGGGAACGCTAATCAATTACAGAATTCAGATCCCAGAACTCAAGACCCCTTATTTGGTGAGTTCTAGTCACTTTTAATTTTAAATAAATAAAATTGAATTGTGGTAGACTATGATTTGGGTATATGTTGTTTGTAGTTATGCAAGTTCATTATTGTTGTAAATCATGATATGATGCAAGTGAATCATGAAATGATGCAAGTTCATTATCGTTGTGAATCATGAAGTTATGCAAGTTATTATGTTGGGAAACTATGAATCTATGCAAGTCGTTATGATGAATCTATGCAAGTCGTTATGATGAATCTATGCAAGTCATTATCATGAATGTATGCAAGTGGCTATTATGAATCTATGCAAGTTGTTATCATGAATCTATGCAAGTCGTTATTATGCAAGTTGTTATCATGAATCTATGCAAATTGTTATGAGATCATGCAAGTTACCTATGCAAGTTATTGTGTGATGAATTCATGAACCTATGTCAGTTGTTATGTTATGATTCATGAACCTATGCAAGTTACCTATGCAAGTTGTTGCATTGTTAATTCATGAACCTATGCTTGTTGTTATATTGTGAATCATGAACCCATATAAGTTGTTGAGTATGCTGAGAATCATGAACCTACGTTGGTTGTTAATTATGTTGTTAATTCATAAACCTATGCAAGTTGTTATGAATCTATGCAAGTTGTTAATTATGTGGTGAATCATAATTATATGCAAAGTTATCATGTCATTTTCCCTAGTTGTGATGCTTAGGCCAAAATTTGTACCAAAACAATCACCTTGTCATTCCCTTTAATTTATTGTTGTGGCAAGGCTATTTTGTAGCCTCAATGACGCCAAAAACGCAAACGGTTACGCTAGTTAAGAAACGGGGAAAAAGGGAATTTGTAATAGGCATAATTTACATAGTGATTATGTAAATTGGACACATGATTCTAGTAGGGAAACATATAAATAATTACCTATTATGACATGGGTAAAAGTGGGTAAAAATGGTATAATTTGACTATAACCATTTATGGATAAGAAATCCAAATTGTTAATAAGATAGGTATTGACACCTATGAAAAGTAAAGGATTAATTAATTTAATTAATCAAAAGAGGAATGTTTAAGTAGTTAAAGTCTGAAGATTTAATATTGAGAATTGGCATAAATGGCTAAAAGGGCATAAAATAAATTTGTGATGAAATTGGTATGATTTTACATACCATAATTAGATGGACATAATTAAGTCAATTATGGCCATAATTAAATTTTGAATTGATTGATAATTTGAATAGGGAAATTAATTCAAATTGGGGAAAGATTAATTAGGAGTAATTAATCGTCTAAGACACGAGGTTAGACTCATTTTTGGTGTAAGACTGCCCGGACCCGCCCGACAAATCCAGCTGCCACAAATGCCAGTCTAATGTGGGAGGTCTTAGGCATAAATTAAATACTCGATAGTTGTAAAGACACGAGGTTAGACTCTTTTGTGGTGTAAGACTGCCCGGACCCACCCGGCAAATCCAACTACCACAAATGCCAGTCAAATGTGAGAGGTCTTTATAAGGTTATAGCCTTAATGAATTAAGAAACACCTAACCAGATAAGCATGTAGTGGGACATGAGGGGGTTAAGTGGGTGCCTTGGGTGGCATGTGGAATTAAGTGGGTGCCTGGGGTGGCATGTGAAATACGATTAGATATTTCAATAATTAATTAATGCTGATTAAAGACTACTTAACCTAACTTAATACATATGGATTGTATGATGATAGACATAAGTTAGGGTTAAGTAAAACGAATTGCATTGTGGGTAGGTTAAGTGCAACTGATGGGTAAGTGAGTAATATTAATATATATATAGGCCCACAAACTTATCCATTAAATAAACAGGATTAAATCAGTAGGCGGGTTAAGTACAACTTAAGGGTAGGTGGGTAATAGTAGTATATATAGGCCCACAAACTTAACCGGATAAAATGGGTTATGTAATTAAAGACACCTAATGGTATACATAATCGGGGCAAGAATAGTAAAGTTATGTATTAAAAACACCCTTAGGCGTACGCATAACTATTGGGGATAGATAGAGTTATGTATTAAAGATAACCTTAGGGGTATGCGGGTACGCATAACTAATGGGGATAGATAGAGTTATGTATTAAAGACACCCTTAGGGGTACGCATAACTAATGGGAATAGGTAGAGTTATGTATTAAAGACACCTATGGGTACGCATAACCGATAGGTAGAATAGGGGTTATGTATTAAAGACACCTATAGGTACGCATAACTGATTAAGGGCTATGTAATTAAAGACACCTTAGGGTATACATAGTCAGTAGAAAACCTTGTGGGAATACAAGACATTGGGGAGAGCTTATATCATGTTGTGTGGGACCCATTTCAGTCAGTAACCCGGAGGGGTATCAAAGTAAAGATCTCCGTACTAGGCGGGGAAGGGGCATGGTTACTGATTGATGGTAAGAGGTCCAAAACGAGACGGATGGTGTGGGCGGCGCAAACCGACCGGGGACATGCGCGTGCATGGACCGAGAAGAGGGGGACAAGACGACCGTGACACTAGTAGGTATAATTGTGCACACCTTAGGTTGCCACTTTAGGGAAGTGATACCCCCTAGTTGTGGGACCAGCATAGGGTATCTACGGAGTAGGGAGCCGATCGATTAGGGTAGTGATTAGGGTATATCCTGACATATGCCCTAAGTCTACCAACTTATAGTAGGAGGGTAGTGGGTATGACTAGTTGAGATAGGAGCAGGCGGAACCTATGGCAGCAGCTAGGAATACACGAAATTACCACCATCATTATCATTAGCGGAAGGGATATCCCATCTTGATTTGACTAGTAATATTGCAGAGTAGTTTGTAGTGAAGCATACATCTTACCTTACTTGTCCTGTCATACCTGTCATATGTAACGTGAATCCTCTTATCCACTTTGTATGCCTATCATGTTTACCTTTATTTATTTACTGGCTAAAAGTTACTGGACTCACCAGACGTATGTCTGACCTAGTTTATTTCGCCTCTTTTCTTCCGTTTCCCCCCTCCAGGTTCTCAGGGAGGAAACACCCAGGTTTAGTCAGGATTTGGATATCATCTTCTAGGAGCTACTTCTGAAGTATGGCTCGAGTCTCTGTCTCTTATATGGCTTGCTCTTTGATATAGGGAATGATGTTTACTTTTAAATACCTATGTACTCTGATAATATAAGACAGAAGTGTTTTGTTGTAAGGGTTTTATGACTCATGGTATTATGTAACAAAATATTTTGGTGATTTAATAAAGTTGTTTATTTTCCGCTGCAAAATTTTTATATCTGTCTTGTGATGTTCTATGTCTGTTTACCAAAAACGCTCCACTAAAGTTAAGGCATTCCCTTTGTGAGTGACCTTAATGGAGGTGGGGTGTTACAAAGATGACCATCCATCCCGGCGGGGACAAGATGTACATGGACATGAGACGAGTTTACTTTTGGGCTGGTATGAAGAAGGACGTGGCAGAGTTTGTTCTAGATGCTTGGTGTGCCAACAAGTAAAAGAGAGCAAAAGAAGCCCGGTGGATTGCTTCACCCATTGGAGGTCCCACAATTGAAGTGGGAAAGTGTTTCGATGGACTTTGTTGACGGATTACCAAGATCGAGGAAGGGTAATACGGGGATTTGGGTCGTGGTAGACAGACTTACTAAGAGCGCCCATTTCATTCCCGTAAAGAGTAAGCGGACTGATCCATGGTTAGCCTCCGTATACATTCGAGAAATAGTTCGTTTGCACGGTGTTCCTTCTAACATAGTGAGCGACCGCGATCCTATTTTCACTAGCGAATTTTGGAAGAGCCTGCAAGATGCGGTAGGGACTCAGTTATGTTTGAGCACCGCATATCATCCTCAGACGGACGGCCAGACCGAGTGGGTGAATCGTATTCTAGAGGACTTATTGAGGTTGGGTGTCTTAGATTTCGGAGGTACATGGGAGGAACATCTTCCGTTGGAAGAGTTCGCATATAATAACAACTTTCAGCCTAGCATTGGCATGGCACCGTTCGAGGCTCTTTATGGACAGCCGTGTCGTTCACCTACATGTTGGTGGGAGTCTACAGATAAGATCTTACTTGGGCCCGTTATGATTAGAGAGACTTCGGAAAAGATCGATTTGATTCGAAGGAGGATGAAGACATCGCAAGATAGGCAGAAATCTTATGCGGACAGGAGGAGGACAGATCTTGAGTTTGATATTGGGGACATGGTCTTTGTCAAGGTGTCTCCATTACGGAAAGTCGTTCGCTTTGGGTCCGTTGGGAAGTTAGCACCAAGGTTCGTAGTGCCGTTTCCTATTAAGGAGAGGATTGGGCAGATTGCGTATAGAGTGGAGTTGCCCGAGAGACTTAGTGGCATACACGATGTATTCCATGTGTCACATTTAAGGAAGTGCTTGCACGAGACCGCGGAAGTGGTAGAGCCGAGCTTGCTTAGAGAGGTGGAGATATAGCGTGATGCGGCGATTCGGCGTGCTCCTACATGCATTCTTGGGTCGGAGGTTAAGAAGTTGAGGAATCGAGAGGTCAAGCTAGTCAAAGTGCAATGGGGAGATGATGAGAGCAACACTACTTGGGAGACGGAAGAGAAGATTTGTTCATTATACCCTTTTCTTTTCGAGGGTATGTCTTTTAGTTTCTCCTTTATCGCTTACCTTATACTTATCTTATCGTTAGTATGTCCTCTCGCTAGTATCTTTGACCTTTAGATAGGGTAATCCTATGGTTGAAACATGTGTTTAAGACATGCTGTGTATGATGGATGCATGTGGATGCAAGTGTTTGCTCGTGGTTTCTCGTGGATGCATATACACACACTTTAGGCACTAGATCGGCTTAGTCACTTCATATTGCATATTGCATATAAATATGTGTACATATTTAAGTAATGGATGTATAATGGTTGTACCATCATATGGATGTTGCATTTTGGTGAATGGTTGTGCACACATGTAGAAATAATATGTATCGATAGGGTTCTTTCGCATACATATGGACGCATGGCACTATCATGGTTTGCATTAAGGAGGTCAACTGAATCAGTAGACCACCTGATTTTGCATTAGATAAGGAACATATACACACACTTCTTGCATATGTTCAAACAGCATTAGAAATTTTATAAGGACAATGGATTCCCGTGTTTGATGGTTGAGTAGATGGTTGTTTGGATGGCAGGATATGCAATCTCCTTAACTTGGAGATTTCGGGGGCGAAATCCTTTAAGGAGGGGAGTATGTAACACCCCGGATTTTTGAATAATCGAATTAACTAAAATAAAGAAAAATTAATCTCAGACGTGAGAATTAAGGGAATGGGGTTGTGCCATTGTGTTCATCTCGGAATTCTGGTTGAAATAGAGTCCGAGTTTGCGGGAAACAGGTAGCGGATGAAGGAGTTATGGACGAACGAAGTTTGGTGGCAAAAGAGAAAAAAATTGCACTAGCGCACTTGGGAAGTGCGCCAGTACAAATTTGCATTAGCGCACCTGCCATGTTCAACCAGGCCGAGGCAGCAAGCCTGCACAGCTTTCTGGTTCAGGCTAACACATGTTGCTGAGTCCTTTCTGAATCCTGGCTGAGTCATTAGGGCTGAGGTTCACCCTATCCCGACTGAATGGTTTTGATCAACCCTAAGATCATCCGACAGCCTAAATTAATTCAAAACTCTATAAAAGACCCATAGACTCAAACCCTAAATCAGAATTAAAACTGAAACTATGGTCGTCATGCTGTCATCTTGAACCCTAGAGCAGCCGCCACCAAATTAGAGAGGAAAAACAACAAATCAAATCAGTTCTACTCAACCCTAACAACGAATCTTCTTCAAAGGAGAGCTAATACAACTTCAGAAATCAGAATTCAGAACTCAAGACTGCTTTTGAGTTGTGAGTTCGATAGCTTTAATAAAATAATTAGTAATTTAATTGGATTAAGTTATAATGCGGATTGTATGGATGTGATGTGAATTATTGATCGCATGTTGTAATTATGTTGTAGGATTGTGTTGAAATCCCTATGACATTATGTTGTGATGCTATCGTTTATGATGTAAAGTTATGTTGCTATCATCTATGTTGTAACTTTATATATAATCAAATCATCATGTTTCATATGCTAGTTCGGTTATGTTGATTCATGTGATAAATCATATGTATGCAAGTTTAGATTTTGATTCAAACATGAATCATATACAAGTTGGGTAAAATTATATGTGACCTTACATGGTTATGACATCTAGTTCATGTGAAAATTTGATTAAAAGTTAGGCTATGATATGTGTGAGTATATGCTAAATTCTACATGATACTTTACATGTTAGATGCAAGTCTACACCATGGTTATGATGCATTAATCACATATGCAAGTTTATATAAATATATGAGTTTGGGATATGAATCATGTTATGCAAGTTTAGGGTTATTGCCTATGCAAGTTTACACCTTTAGATGTAGATCTGTGACATACATGATTAATGCAAGTTTGTGGCCATTATCTCAACAAGTTCACACCTTTAGATTTGGATCCATGACATATGTTGTTTATGCAAGTTGTAACTTTGGCCTATGCAAGTTGTAGATGTAGAACATCATTCACACACGCAAGTTCACCCCTATATTTAGATATATGTTTTAATTATGTGTATATTGTGATGTTTTCTCTTTATTCCATGAGTTAGATTATTCGACTCTAACATATATTTTACGTTAAACGAACAAACGTACAACGTGGGTAAAGGGGATAATATTAAAAATATTTAATTGGCATAAATGTATTAAAAGGCATAAAATATAATTGTGGTGAAAATTGATATGATTTTACATACCATAAATGGACGGACATAATTGAGTCAATTATGGACATCGTTAAATTTGGAATTGATTGATAATTTGAGTAGGGAAAGTAATTCAAATTGGGGAATGATTAATTAGGAGTAATTAATCATCTAAGACACGAGGTTAGGCTCTTTTGTGGTGTAAGACTGCCCGGACCCGCCCGACAAATCCAGCTGCCACAAATGCTAGTCTAATGTGAGAGGTCTTAGGCATAAATTAAATACGTAACAACTGTAAAGACACGAGGTTAGGCTCTTTTGTGGTGTAAGACTGCCCGGACCCGCCCGACAAATCCAGCTGCCACAAATGCCAGTCTAATGTGAGAGGTCTTTATGAGGTTACGGTCTTAATGAATTAAAAAACACTTAAACAGATAATCATGTTGTGGGACATGAGTGGGTTAAGTGGGTGCCTTGGGTGCCATGTGGAATCTAGTGGGTGCCTTGGGTGGCATTTGGTGATACAAATAGAAATACTTAACCAAAATTGAAACATGTAATTGAAACATGAATAAGAAGTGGGTTAAGTGGGATGTACTAGAGGGGACCAAGCTTAGGTTGATAGCTTGTGTCAAGTAATGGGGGCCCATTTCAACCAGTAACCCATACGTATCTTTGTGGGCTCAACCCAAGTCGAGGATGGGACACGCTTACTGGGCTTGACTGTAAGAGGCCAAACCGGGTTTGCGGTGGCAACGCAAGTCCAACGGGTTCATATGCGTGTGTGGACCCGGGCTGGTAGCTAAGACGTTGTTGCATCGTGTAGGTATAAGCCGTTCGTCATTTGTGGTATCAGGTTGCCACTTTGGGGAGTGATACACCCCACTGTGGTGTCAGCACGGGTATCTACGAGTTAGGGAGCCGATCGCTTGGGGGTAGTGGGTACACCTAGTGGAGATAGGGGCAGGCGACACCTATGAAGGCAGCTAGGGGTGCACGAAACTACCAATATCATTATTAAGTCTGTAGGCGGGATCAAACTTAGTGTGACTAGTGGTGGTGCAGCATAGCCATTATCCTATAGTGTTGGTGCAGTGTAGTAATTATCTTATAGTGGGTTAGGTGCGCTTTAACGATATCGTTGTTCATCTTGTTTCCTTATTTACTCTGCCATATTCAATGGTTCATGGTCATTTCTTTATTTTCCAACTTATGCCATAGTCTAGTTACTTTGTTAATTATGTTGTTAAAATTATCGCACTCGCCAGACTTTATGTCTGACCCCCTTTGTTTCCTCCTCTTTTCTTCCTTCTTCCTCCCCCCCTCCCCCCCCCCCCCAGGTGCTCAGGTTGGAACTAGCACCAGTGGAGCTTTATTTTGGACTGCTTCTAGAAGATTGCTTGGATCGCGGAAGTAAAGTTCAGCTTCTCTTTTATTTATGGCTATTTTGATGTTGGGGATTATGTCTTTCAGTTTATGTACTTTTGGTTGTCAAGATGGATATTATGTACTTTGACTCTGGTTTTTGATGATGTAATCAAATATATGTGTTTTCCGCTGCAATGAAATAAAGTTTTAAATCTTTGAGTACTGTTTATATCTGTCTTGTTGTTAAGTTTCTGTTCTATACTTACTTAAAACGCTCCATAGAAGTTAATGCATTCCCTTTGTGAGTGACATTAATGGACGTGGGGTGTTAGACCATCAGAAGTCATATGTCGATAAGCGAAGGAGTGAACTTGAGTTTAATGTTGGAGACTTGGTGTTCGTAAAAGTATCCCCTCTTAAGAAAACTGTTTGGTTTGGGAAGACTGGGAAGTTGGCTACCATATTTATTGGGCCTTTTCATATCATCGAGAAGATATGACCTATGGATTATCGAGTGGATCTCCCAGAGCATCTATTGGGAATCCATAATGTTTTTCATGCATCTCATCTAAGGAAATGTCTTCATGATCCTGCTATTAGACTCGAGCTTGATGAAGTTGGGGACATAGAAAAGCTCGAGTTGGAGTCTAGGGTGCCCCGTGCAACTACAAGGATTGTAGAGCATGGAATCAAGAGACTTCACAACAAAATCGTTCATCTCATCCGAGTGCAATGGGGAAATGAACCTGCGAAAAGCACATGGGAGAAAGAGGATAAGATGAGATAGATTCACCCAGAACTTTTTACGGGTAACTTTTCCTCAAAATAACATTTATGGATATATCGTGATTGCTAGATTGGATGTTAGGAAATCGATGCAACACCATTAAACTAAGCACTCATATAGAAATATATGCATATTTAGTTTTTTTGCATACGTATTACATCACTTATTACACCTACGTGATAGGATAGAGCTCACTTTAGTGAGTCGGCAATTCATAATCATTACGACTCATGGATGTTTATGGATGAATTATAAATAACATGAGTGTACAACATGGATATTTCGAGCGAGTTGTATTTTTTTTCCTTTTAAATAGATTTCGGGACAAAATCTATTTTAAAGGAGGGAGAAACCCGTAAAATTCATAAGTATTAATAATAAGTAAATAATTAAAAATAAGAAATTGAATAATATGGCTGGAAAATGAGATTTTGCAGCATTAGGAATTTGGGTATGGATTTCTTTCATTTGGATTCATGGTGAAATTCTACACCGTTTTCATATATAATATGCTGAAAACGGTCAATGAATGAAGAAGTTATGAATTAATGAATTTGGACAGTGAACGTAATATATATATATATATGTATGTATGTATATATGAATAATATATATATATATATATATATATGTCCAAATTATAAATTAAAAATAAAAATGGAAGATCATGGGGACAAAATATATTGCATATATGGAATAAGATTAAGAGATTAAGGAACGTAATAAATAAAATAAACAGCTCAGCAACGCATCCTTATTAGGCGTTCCAGCCCCGAAGGGGTCGACCCCTACAAGGGGCGTCGACTACCGGTCGACAACTAGGGGTCAACCACTCGGCGGCTGGACAACTCAATAAAGCTAGCTGATTTGGGTTTTCCTTAGAGGATATATATAAATTAAAGGCTTGGATTAACTCTAAGTAATCTGACTGTATATGCTCACATGGGCAACTATATATACCCTCCTATCACACTATGAAAACCCTAATCGTTCTCCATCTCTGCCTCTATGCTGTCTCTCCACCACTGTTAAATTCCATAGAAAAATAAAAGAATTAGTTAAGGTTTCCTTCTACTTCTCTAACTCTATTCTAAATCTCTCTCTATTCTAATTTACATAAGTTTAAAATTCTGGAATTTAACATAAACAAATATGTATAAGGTTCTAGTGTATGTCTTTTATATGCATATAATTAGGAGGATTATTGGAGCATGCTTGAACGCAAAGAATCATTGCAGATCTTGTAATTCTACCATAGATTTCTATCTATTCCACCTAGATCTGTGAGTGAAATATGGTTTGCTTAAGACATTCACGTTTTTACTGGATTGTCATGTGAATAGATATGCCTAGGAGGATTTGGAAGTTCGATAATGTAAACATGAAACCCCCCAAATCCTCTCTCTTGTAATTTCATATGAATTGTCATTATGAATTGGATTTTGTGGATTTTTGTTTTTTATATTGGATTGAAGATGAATATGGGTCACTACTATTATTCCTATTTTATATAATTCACTTTTATTTACCATTGAGTGTAACCGATTATTTCATGATTTGGTTTGGGTTTTGGATCCTATTTTGAATCCAAATGCATTCAAAATTAAAATAGGTCAAATGTAATCATTTTTATGTGCATAACGCCAAAAATGGTGAATTAGGTGAAATAGGGATCGTAAAAATACAAGTATAAGTGCATGTAATACTATATTTTTAATATAATATTGAAATTGTTATATATGTATATTTTCCATTCACTACTATTTGTTGTCTTGTCATTATGCTATCATACCTATGTCATAGCGGTAAAAATATGGAAAACATAACTTGTATACCTTGAATTGGACAAAATGACAATTGCCACCTCGTTAGAACGTTTCCCGTTTTGTACGAATGTTTACATTAATTAGGCACTATTATTATTTTACTTATGTAAACGTAATTAACGTAGTATTAGCATAATAAATGCAATTAGGTTAGAAATAGAATTTGAAATGTCCCCTTAACAAATATATATTTGTTTGTTTGTGAGTGTATATATAGAATGGCTTTAAATATAAGTAAATAGTGACACATAGACATGAGGTTAGTTGCCATTTGTGGCAGAAGCCTGCCTAGAACCGACCAGAAAATCCATCAACCACAAGTAGGCCCAATTAATTTGAGATGTCTAGGTGCCATAGGACATTCAAAAACTTAGTACACTAGACACGAGGTTAAACTAAGTTGTAGTAGAAGTTTGCTTAGTACCGACCGGCATATCCAACATCTACAGGTGTACGGTTTAACATGAGAGGTCTAGTGCGTGTATATAACTATATATATATATATCAATTTTCAAAAAATATATATAAGTATATTACGTGTAGAAATAAGCAGGTTTACTACGCCTCGATAAGGTCTCAAGTGGCTGACTCACTTTTCATCTAGTTTGGGTCTTAAGTGGTTAGGACTAGGATCCCTCCAAAGATTTATTCCTGGAGAGGAACCAAAGTCATGGGACCCACCCTTAGTAGATTTGAAGTAGGTCATTGGGTCCTCCTTCTCTAAAAGTGGTTAGGCAAAAAATGGTAGCGAAGTAGGGTGGTTAACAATGATGTCCACTTCCTCTAAAAGTTTGTAAGGGCTTAACTAGGGACAGATTGGTAATTGAATGATATGTGGCCATTGCAGGCTCACCAACTGTCTACGGGATGTCTTAAATGACATAGGTGTCCTACAGGGTAATATCAGTTAAACAGTAACATTCGCAATACTACTTCTCATATTACAAATGAGAGAATAGACTTAAGAACTTTAACGTATTAGGACGTGGTCTGAAAGGGCTAGGGGTCAGCCTTAGGGTTATAAGAGATCATAAAAATCCACCTTTAATAGGGCCATAAGTGACCGAGAATTCCACCTCGTTGGGTCTTTACCCTAAAAATACTAATGGGCGATTGACTTGGATATCCATCCCATTGGTTAGATACTTATGTTTGTGTGAATATTGTGTGTTCTGCATAGACATACCATGACATATGTAACCTGCTAAAAATATTGGATATGGACATTAAGTAACACTATATTTTAGTCACACGGAACTTTATGTTATGACCCCTCTCCTTAACATCCAACAGTTTAGTAGATGGGGTAAAAGCCATGGATGAAGTCATGATTGAAGCTGATGAAGAAGACGAAGTTTTTATGTACTTATTAGTAGTTATTTCTTTACTTTTTTTTGAAAATCTTATGAGAATGAACTATTTGATGTACCTATTGAACAGATGTAACTATGACTGTTGTATTTTTGAGATTTTGAAATAAGTGGTACATCTTATTTTCAGCGTTATATTTTCTCTTTCTACTGTGTGAGATTTCCACTCGAAGTATATGTTATTATTATCTGTACAAATGTAATCCTTACAGGAACCAACGACCCATTTAGAATGGCTTTAAGTTTTGATGGGCCTTTTCTAAATCAAAATTTAGGCCTATTCTGGGTGGGTTGTTACACTTTCTAGTTGTCACGTAAGACTTAAGCTATTTATTATTATATTATCCTGTGTAGCAGTTGACGGTCTTTCATTAAAACAAGAATCTTTTGCAAAATGCTAAAATCTAAGTCCACTGAAACCCGAGTTGGATTGTATGGTATACTACTGAAAGGAAAAGATAAATATATCACAGCTCATAATAAAATGCCTCATAGCGAAACGAATAAAATATAGTTGAAAGTAAATACTTACCATAATAATGACATCGTCTAGCAAGTGTCTTTAAGCTATAAAATCTTGGCTACCCAACTAACCTGCGGGTTTGTTATGAGGAGCAGGTGGAAAAAAGTTCTAGTGAATGGACAAATTTTACTTTCTATAAATAATGCTACATATACCATCCTATCATTGGGATACTTTGATTAAGTAATTTGGGTTTATTGCATATTACGCTTTCGATTTTTCGCCTAAATCATACTGATTTACTCCCAAGTAGATTTACCTAATAAACCATATATATTTAGCTATATGCCCCTCATCTCAACGTACCCCCCATAGTACCTTTCTCGAGTGGTCTTCATCGCCGCATTGTGAAAACTTATTAAATTAGCATCCCCACGCTACAAAGGTATACTAGACCATGCTACAAGGGCACACTAAGTCTCCACCGCCGTGCTATGAAGTACTGAGCAATGCTACAAAAGCGTACTAAGCCTCCATCGCCACACTACAAAAACGTACTATCTACTATCTGAGTTTTGCTATATAACACAGTCGAAGGACGGCTTTGTCAGGCCTATATTATAAATATTTATAGTTTTGGTGTGTCTCTTTTCTCAATGGCTATGCCCCACCCAGCCCCCTAACTAATGGAAGACTATTTCAAGAGCTAAGTGACCGTCCCCTAACAAACAATCTAAACATCCAATTGGCATTGTCCCTCATCCAATGTCTCGATAGTGGAAGACCATTGGCTTGTTTTGTTTAGCTCCAATCTTTCCCGTACTCGCTTTGATTGATGATGAATGGTATCTGACAACTTACTATCCTTATTGGGTCCTGACCAT
This sequence comes from Allium sativum, assembly GCA_030737875.1. Lineage (NCBI taxonomy): Eukaryota > Viridiplantae > Streptophyta > Magnoliopsida > Asparagales > Amaryllidaceae > Allium > Allium sativum. Next base: position 834,897,033 of record CM060910.1, read on the forward strand.
GAAGCCTTCTCTCGGAGCCGAGGCAGCCTCGAATCCTAAAAATCATCTCATTAATTTCTGACCGCCATCAACATAATTGCAGCCAAGGCATTCTCTATAGATGGAAGCATACAGACCTGCCTCTGGGGGTACAGCTTCGTTAGGCCAACCCAGAGGGCCATCTAAGATTATCCTTATGTTCCAAAGAAGACTCGAACTTTTTTCCAATCCCATTGAATATTAATTTGGACGTTCTTTCGTTGTGTCCCCAGACACCTGCAACTATATTACCTCATTGGGACTCTTCACTCCTTCGGACTGGTCCAAACGCATATTGCAACAACCCAAATTTTAACGAATAATAGTTAGTTAACAAATTGATTAACTAAATAATAAGTTGAAAATTTATGGGAATTTGGAAACCGAGTTTGCACCATTGGGTATGTTACGATTTTCTGGTTCAAATAGACTTTTGGTTTGCGTAAAATGGACTTAAAACGAATATATTATGACCAATTGAAGTTTGAAATTCAAATTTAGAGTTTAAATAAAATAAATGAATTAATATAATTAATCACGCTTAATCCGCATTAAAGCTGGGATGACTTAGTCCCAGGCTGGGTCGACCCAAATCTTATGTGGGTCGGCTCCTGTGTCGACCTACCTAGGAGAAGAGTCGACGCAGGTCGATTTTAGGCACGCTTCATGCCTGACATGAAGCCCATAATTTTGGGAGCTTCGGGAGTCTTCTTTTATCCAACATTTAATATTTTTGACCTAATATCCGATGGTCTTAGATTCGCTACATCAACTATAAACAAACCCATACTCCTCCCCATTCCCCACAACTCCCATTCTTCATTCCCGTGCCTCCACCACACCATTTTCTCTCAAATAAAAATATAGTTCTAAAATAAAATGTAACACCCCACAATTTTATGAGCCTAAATTTCAACAAAAATCGAAACTCGAACACATCTAAGCATAGAGCATGTAGATTTCGTACCTGCTAATAAATGAGCACGAGCATAATCAGAGTATAGTAAAATAACTCACAGTAGAAACAAAATAGGATAAACAAGTATTGACTCGAGTAACTACCGTATAAAAGTGAGTCACCACGTCAATACCTAGCATGAGAGAGAACGAGAACTGAATGCCAAACTTAGACACCTATGAGAAACAAACTTTCTCTAGAAACCTAGGAGGTTGTAATGAGTAGGGGGTCAAAATAACAAGTTTTGGTGAATAGGAAGGGTATAACACAGTTTACAATACACAGATGTATCCATTTGGTTCAACCAAAGAAATATACCTACCAAGGCTTCTAATTCTAACCTAATGTTGTAAACATTTATGCACGAATCTAACTACCCTACAGGAGGTAGTTCTCCCAATGATAATGATACCGAGATAAAATGTTTACGTATACATTATGAAGCCTTTAAACTATCATTTAACTAATTATTAAGCAAGAGGTGGACTCCTAACTACAGAGTTTAGTTATTTACACGCACACACTCACTCACTCATACACACACACACACACACACACACACATATATAGCCACTTAACGCCTCACTATTGGACGATTGATAAGGGTGGATTCTCTCGATCACTTAAGACCCTAGGCAGACCTATTGGTCATTTAATACCTCCTGATGGTTTACTCAATGTTATTATAAACTAGAGGACACTAGCTACGGGGCCTAATAATCAAAGCTTCCGTCGTTCACGCATATAAACTCATGCCCTGCATAAGACGAGAGATTGTAAATAGCTATTCGGTAGAGGGCCCCTTCATTACTATTTAGCTAGCCTTATTGGATATTCTCCAAGATGCTTAATACTTCCTGTAGGTACGATTCGTACACCATTTATGACCCCTAACTAGAGGAACTAATCCCGGGTGGACTCCTCGACCCAAGTCACTTAAGACCCAAGGAAGCAGATTATTCGCGAAGATTATCAAGCTCGTACCCAATTATCCTTTAATGATTCCACCTATGGGAGGTGGGATACGCGATCGCTTAATACCTTTTAGGTGCATCTCACCATTTAAGACCTTAATCCCAAAGCAAGCTGCGCTTATAGATTATTTCTTATTTAGTTTCTCCTTACGGACGGGAGGAGGACCCAATTTAGCCACTTACGACCTCACTCATGGAATAAACCTTAGTTTTGGAAATAATTAACGCTACTTACACTAATTATCGTCAAGGGTTTCTATGGTAGATGATATCTCACATCAGTTAGACATATATTCAACTGTTGGAAAGTGCGGACTTCTGTGGAATAATGCAGCTGATGTAACGACCCGAAAATTAGCGACCTTGATTATTTAATTTAATTTAATTTAATATAGTCAATCGCTCATTTTATCCATCCTTAAAAATTCCTGTGGTCACACACGATATCCAAAAATCACGAAAACGGTCATGTAGCTACAGTTTGACATTACGGTCCCAACGAAATTGGTTTCATCGAATTCCGACTTCGTTTGCTCACACAGCGTATTTTTAACTATCAAAATACTGACTGTTCTTCACTTTAAAAATCGGTACGGCCACATACTGACTTCAAAAATCACGGAAATTGAAATCTAGCAATAATTTGACGTTGCGGATCTAACAAAATTAGTTTCGTCAAATTCCGACTTCGTTTGCAAAAGTGGCTCTTTTTAAAGCTCTAAATAACCCATTTAAATATATAAGTATATTTAAATATAATTAAATTAAATATTTATAAATACATATTATCGTATATATTCACAGTGGAATACCACAGTACTTCAGAATATTCCTATATGAATTTTTAACTCGATATTTCAAATTCCGATTAAATCGATATTCGATTTATAATGAAATTCCTTTAATAAATATAAATAAATTTTAAAGGATTTCTACAACAACTTTTCTAGAATTTGATTTGGACATAAATCAAAATCTACACAATGAAATCTTGATTTTTCTCTTCCATCAGAAAAATATACTTCACCAGCTCTGAACATTTCTAGTTTCACAGAAATCCGATTTAAAACGGCTTCCGTATATTCGTTTAAAGTTCGAATCACCAAATAGCGAACTGTCGCGCCATTTCGAGCTCGATTATAATTATATTATAATTCTACATTCAAATTGACGTTATTTAAATATATTCGTCAATATAATTCAAATCTAAGCTAAATTATATATTTTAAATAATCCAAATTACACCATACTATGAATTCCACTATTTTTTTAATATTTCTGCATTAAATATATTATTATATTATTTAAATTAATTAAATAATCCATATAATTTAATTAAACGGCCATTTAATTCTCTAAATTATTATTTAAATAATTAAATTAATTAATTATTATCCACTGGAAATACGGGTCGTTACATTCTTCCCCACTTAAAATAATTTCATCCTCGAAATTGCTAAGGTAGAAAACAAATCCTATTGACTGGTTCGAAATTATCTGTTCACCTCTTAACTTCAGTTTCAACTGAACCAATTTAATTTTAATTAAATATTGATTAATTCTTGTCAATGAAAATTTTCAAAAATCCTAAAAATTTTCTAACGCCTTAACTTTTCGGAAAATGTAACGGCGCGATTTTCGATGCCTTGAAAACCGTGACATTATTGAAAGAATTTAGAAGATGAGATAGAAAAGATAGAACTTATAGAATAGAAGAATAAGAAGACATCAGAATTACACAGCGGAATAAATCTCACAGCGGAATTTCACAAATTACATAATATATTACATAACATAGTTTGTTACATCAGAGTACATCACTCGAATACAACATCTTTCGTGATACTGGCCCAATACATAAACTGGATACTTGGAGATGGATATAGCTACTGGTCTTGAACTTGAACTTCATCAGATTCCACTTGCCTTACCTGAATTACTTGCCTACTCATAACAAGTGTTATGAGTACCCAAGAGTTTAGGAAACACAGAAAATAAACTCTGGGTCAGTCAGGGGACTGGTGTGAGTAAATACAGTTAAAAGATGTGAACAGGGAAATAAGGTTTAAGGTTTTCCATTTTTACGGATTCTTTTACTTTTAGAAATCTTTAGATCAATCCATGTCTAATATCTGGATAATGATCTAAGTATTTTATATCAAAACGTTTGATATTATAATAGTTTTTATCAAATAAATAACCATCTAGTGAAACGCTTGCATCTCACGTTCACATATATAGTATAAAATCGATAACCGCAGAGCGCTTATTGGAGATTGGATTCCAACACACAAGGTATGGGAGCACATACCGATCAGTGTACTCTAGAGGGTATACACTGCAGGTTCAACAAGAACGTCTTGCAACCCGGCCACACATGACCGACCACTCATTTAGCTTGAGTGTATCGAATATATTATCACCCTACGGTGGTAGCTAGCCAACCGTTCCGAAAGCTGCAGCAGTGAAATATAGATTAAGAAGACAAATAGGAATTACTCTAGATGGTGATAATACACCCTGCTTGGGAATGACCCAACTAGCCATGCTGCCTAGCCCAACTTTTGTTACGTCCTGGTTGTGAGGTTTTGAGGTCACGTTTATCATTCTGATAGATTTCTCTTCAATTACTTTGAATGCCACATCGTCATATCCGTCAGAAACACTCATTCGATTACCCAAATATATTACGGGTAATAGAGCTAAGAGAAACGAATTTCTCCTCCACCAACGTAATATACTTACGTAAGACGATGTGTAGAATCTAACTGGCATACGTTGTCAAACACTCGTCCATTCGGGTTTGTCCTGGGACTGAACAGACCGAAGATACTATTTAAAATCGCTCTTGTACATCGTCGTCTTTAGTATTCTGACATGCGTTGTATACTTCGAGTCGAAGTGGAATATTTATTCCGGACTCTTCGAAACGATGTACGTGATGTCTTTTACAGTCGATAAATAATTATCGGCCTATCATGATTATCAATCCGTTTATACATCCTTTAATTATGAGTTTAAAACAAACAGAGCAGTATATGTTTGCCTTGTTCATATTTGGATATTCTGATTATCTTTTATAAATGAACAATTTAAGTGTGTGCGTCGCACACGGTATTTTATTTAGTTTTGATCATCATTTAGAAATGAAAAGATAAAGCACGTGCGTCGCACACGGCATTTTGCTTCACTTATCATCGCTGCTTAGACGATGTTCCATATTCCAAATTTCTTTGTAAATTATCTTCTTACTTTAATTAATCATAAATAATTTAAATTAATAATTTAAATTTATTATTCACGTATTATTTCTATTTTTACAACCTGTCGAACTTCTACGGTCGAACTCTTCGTTTCGATCTGCTGCTACTTCCTTTCCACTTGCCTCTGACAAATTAAATAAAATTTCTCTTTTTATTTAATTATCTATTTATTCTTTTATTTCATTTATTTTCTATTTTAATTAAAATAAAATTTTAATTTAAAACTTCGTTCTGAACCTTCGTTGGTTTCGAATTTGCCAAAGTACCCGGTCTTTGCCAAAGTACCAGGTCTTACACCCTATGTCGCGCACATGAAAATAGCCTCAGTCACCATGCTCCAGGCCGTGCCAATCTACTGTCCAAAGTACCATATCTTCCTTAAACATGCTGCGCCACTTCTGTTTTAACTTTTATTTTCGTTTTTGTTTGATTTGTCTGCTTCCTTGTTTCATTCATTTTTCTGTATTGGTTCCTTTTCTTATTGCTGCTGCTTACCAATTCTCTTTTATATCCATCACAAACCCAAACTTGTACATACACAATCACTTCGTTTCTCCCCTCCTGCTACTACACTCTCTCTTCCATCTAATAACCATGCTGCATCCCTTTCCATTACATTTATTTTTTTTATTATTTTTTATATTTTTTTTTTTTCAGTTAGAACTGGGCGGAAGCCCATAATGCAATTGAAGTCGCGCGCCAGTTCCAAGTGGGAACAAAAACCAAGCATCCCCTCCCTTTTCCTATTCCTTTCCCTTCTATATTTGATTCTTCTTTCTGTTACTTCTTACCTCCTCTACTCTGCCATTTTACTTTTATACGTTCTTTTTTTTTATTATTGATTTAGCCGAACCCCATTTTCAATAGTCCATCTCCCTTTATGTATATATGTTTACTAGTTTACATATATATATATATATATATATATATATATATATATTTACATGTTTTTATAATATTTAACTTTTTAAAACTTCCCTTCCCTTTTCCTTCCAGCTCTCTAACCTCGCTACAGTCTGCCCTCAAAAACCAGACCCATATCCTTCCGACGTGCCACACAGCGAGTCAGCCTCCCCGATCGAGCAAGCTTCCCATTCGCATGCCTGTACACAGCATATTTATTACCACAACCGAACATCCAAGCTCCCTCTCTCCGTTCTTGCTCTCCTCATTTCACCACCGCATCACCAGTTTCGCATCACGGGAGGTGCTCCAGTACCTTAAAAATAGGGCTGTTATGGTAATGGTTACCGTTACCGTTTGGCCAATACCATTACCGTACCGTTTTTACTGGTAAGCTAGAATTGCTTACCGTTACCGTTACCGATCGACTGGTATACCGTTGACTGGTATACCGATAATCTGGTAACCGTTACACTGATAATGGTAAATTACCGTTTGTCGGTCAAAATTTATATCTTAACATATTTTTTTGCATACTGTGCATTTTTATTATACTATATGTGGTGTTAGTTTAAAAAAAACATAAATAAAAAAAAAAATAAGTGTATTTGGAATTATTTCATCTGATTATTAAACTAAATATAATCATTTATTTGGTTCTACGTGCATGTAATAAAGCATATCAGATGAGTATATATATGTTTTGAATTAACTGGTAAAATTACCATTACCGCTGGTATTGAAGAAACGTTACCGATAATTTACCGTTAAAAATGGTAAATTTACCATTACCATACCGTTTTAACTGGTATACCGATTTCAACCAAAAATGGTTACCGATCGACTGGTAATGGTATGGTAATGGTAAATTTACCATTACCGTAACAGCCCTACTTAAAAACGCGGCTAAAGTGCTTCCCAAACGCTGCTTCAAGCCAGTTTTGATGAATAATTTGCGCCCAGTTTTGCTTATGTTTTGTTTCTTTTTTTCTTTCGTTAATGTATAAATTCTTTCCCTGTTTCTTTCATGCTTTCGAGTTACAGTGTTTTTCATTCATTCCGTATTTAACATGAAGATTTATCACTAATGCAATGTATTCACGAATATAAAATTGCACCTATATATATATATATATATATATATATATATATATATATATATATATATATATATATAATTGAACACTATCATAACCAGTAATAGATTTGAACAGGGATTGTTTACCCACAATAGTTTTTGGCACTTGTTTACTGGTTTTATACTAATTACAGGGGTTGTGCTATACTCTGGTTTTATATGAAGCCTGGTTTTCCTCTACACACACACTAGAAGCATTTGAAACATTCATACATATGGTTTTCACCATCAGACGTTATTAATAATAGATTTAAAGGCAGAAAGAAAAAGGTTTACTCACAAAAGGTATCCACGAATTTCCAGAAAGGTGACTTCAGAAATTTAATTTGAATTCAGTTTTTGTTGTGAGGAATTTGTGAGAGGTATCAGGTGTATTTATATGTGAGTTCAAGGATATAAAAATCATTTCTTGCACATGTTTTAACAGTGAATTCCTCTAGCCTTAACCCTTTACTCTCTAGTCCCTACGGCCATATTTTGAGGGAGAACATGCATGGAACTTTGTTTTTATTAAGGCATATAGCCAATGAGAGGATCCTAGGTTGCCCCTTCTAGAAGGTTTCACCTTACCTCCATTAAATGTTATGATCTCTTTTGGATTTTAACTCAATATTAAACTTGTTTTTTTTTTGTCTTCTCTTTGCTGGATATTTCTTCTTTGTTAAGAAATGCACATGCAACCTATATTAGAGGATTTTAGGGACATGGTTACACAATCCTAGATTACTATTCCAAGTAGTGTTCATTAAATGCATATGTCTTACTAGGTAGTTTCTCTTTTTGTCTTTTGTTTGATTTTAAACTAGCATTATCATTTTAATCTCTTATTAAAATGATTTAAAAAAGGTCGAAAAAGTCGGGACATTACAAAAAATTTCGCCAACACCTCCTTAACTTCAGTCTCTTCCTGGGAGTTTTAAATAACTTTGCTTTTCTAAAACCAAATATTCCTTTTTGGATTTCAAACAACCTGTTTCTCTCATAAAAATTCAAAAGCAAAATCTTTTCGGTAGTAATCCGTCACTTACAACTCGAAAATGAATACTGATGATGCAGCTTTCATCATCAGAATCTATTTTCCAGCGATCGAAGTGAGTTCAATACTATAAAACCATTTCTAAACATTTCCACTTTGAAATTCATTTCAAAATATAATTCACACTGCTTGTAAAGCAATTTTAAATCTCCCAGGATCTTAAATTTTCCTTATTTTTAATCCAAATCCATTTACAACACTTTTCCAAATTTCTAGTGTTTGAAATTTCAATTCTGATTTAAATTTCAGATTTAATTCACTTTATTACACTTATGTGAATTCTACTTGGTTATATACATAACCATTTAGTTTATAATCTTACTCAATTATTATTACAACCAATATATCCAATATATTATAATTATTCCAATATAAATCATTTATATCAAAATATAATTTTGGTTAAATTATTTCGTTTACCCTCTTTAAAACGTACTATGTCGGTTTATCGTATTTAAGTGTTTAGTAACCCTTACCGATACAGTGGATCAAACTAAACGACTAGAATTCACAAACTACTCAACCAATAAATCTCCATAATATAAAACAATTTTTATATCAATAACAAATACGCCCACTCGTATATATACATTCAACTCAGTCTACGGTATTGCTAACCCCATCTCTACTGAGTCATGCCATAGAGCCAAGGTAATTACTTAACCTTAAGCTCTGATACCAACTGCAACGACCCAAAAATTAGCGACCTTGATTATTTAATTTAGTCAATTGCTCATTTTATCCATCGTTAAAAATTCCTGTGGTCACACACGATATCCAAAAATCACGAAAATGGTCAGCTAGCTACAATTTGACATTACGGTCCCAAAGAAACTGGTTTCGTCGAATTCCGACTTCGTTTGCTCACACAGCGTATTTTTAACCGTCAGAATACTGGTTGTTCTTCACTTTAAAAATCGGTACGGCCACGTACTGACTTCAAAAATCACGGAAATTGAAATCTAGCAATAATTTGATGTTGCGGATCTAACAAAATTAGTTTCGTCGAATTCCGACTTCGTTTGCAAAAGTGGCTATTTTTATAGCTCTAAATAACCCATTTAAATATATAAATATATTTAAATATAATTAAATTAAATATTTATAAATAAATATTATCATATATATTCATAGTGGAATACCATACAGCTTCAGAATATTCCTATATGAATTTCTAACTCAATATTTCAAATCCCGATTAAATCGATATTCGATTTATAATGAAATTCCTTTTATAAATATAAATAAATTACAAAGGAATTCTACAGCGGCTTTCTAGAATTTGATTGGGACATAAATCAAAATCTACACAATGAAATCCTGATTTTTCTCTTCCATCAAAAAAATATACTTCATCAGCTCTGAACGTTTCTTGTTTTATAGAAATCCGATTTAAAACGGCTTCTGTATATTCGTCTAAAGTTCGAATTGTCAAATACCGAACTACTGTGCCATTTCGAGCTCGATTATAATTATATTATAATTCTATGTTCAAACTGTCGTTATTTAAATATATTCATTAGTATAATTCAACTCTAAGCTAAATTATATATTTTAAATAATCCAAATTACACCATACTGTGAATTCCACTATTTTTTATTATTTCTGCATTAAATATATTATTATATTATTTAAATTAATTAAATAATCCATATAATTTAATTAAAAGGCCATTTAATTCTCTAAATTACTATTTAAATAATTAAATTAATTAATTATTATCCATTGGAAATATGGGTCGTTACAACTGACCTCGCATCATTAACCTACTAAGTCCAATTATAACTTTTAATTATAAGTTCTAGATTAACTAGTATAAAATAAGGAAAGTTATATCACTTCTATCCTAGGATATTTATTTAATTATTTTCCTTATTGGACTTAGTAGTTAAAACAGCAATCAGTACCCATTAATACCCCTTTTTTTTCACTTATTCCTATCTAATATGGTTGTTGCCATTTATGATCATAACAGCCGTATTTTCCTAAGACATTAGTTTCGAAATATCCTTAATTAATAGTTTCAAAATATCTATTTGTTGTACCCCAACATACATTGCTAATTTATTGATTTATTGTTCATGGTATGTATGCATATATATATATATATATATATATATATGCACAAGACCTCTCACATTAAGCTGACTACTTGTGGATGATGGATTTGTCAGGCGGTTCCGGGTAGACTTCTACCAAAAATTGAGCTTAACCTCGTGTTTTATTGTGGTTATAATTCAATTTCCTAGTTGGGGTCCACAACATTAATCCTAGTCAGTTTAGAAAATGTAACCATTTATAACCTATTCATTTTCCCCAAGATGCTACAACATTCATTTATTTTATTTAGAACTTATTCATATCTAATTAATTTCCATTTATGGCTATAACATTCATGTTATTCATTTCCATTCAATATGGAATATGTAACACCCCACGTCCATTAATGTCACTCACAAAGGGAATGCATTAACTTCCATGGAGCGTTTTAAGTGTGTATAGAATAGAAACTTAACAACAAGACAAATATAAAATAGTACTTAAAAATTTAAAACTTCATTCATTGTAGCAGTAAAAAAATAGGTTTGGTTACATCATCAAAAACCCAAAGACTAGAGTCAAGTACATAATATCCATCTTGATTAAATCAGAGTACATGAAAATGGAAGACATAACCCCAACATAAAATAGCCATAAATAAGATAGGCTGAACTTTTACTTCAGTGATCCAAGCAACTTCCAAAAAGAGATAAAGCTGTCCAAATCAAGTTCCACTAGTACTAGTCCTACCCTGAGCACCTGGGGGGGGGGGGGGAAGGAAGAAACGAGGTGGAAACAAAGGGGGTCAAACATAAAGTCTGGCGAGTGCAATAACATTAACAATATAATCATTAAGTATCTAGGATAAGGCATAAGCTGGAAAATAAGGAAATGACTATCAACAATGGGCATGACAAAGAAAACAAAGGAAATCAGATGAACAAAGATAACGTTAAAGGCGTACCTAATCACTATAGGATAATTACTACACTGCACCACACCAAACACCCTAAAAGTTGATCCCGCCTACAGAACATAATATTGATAATGGTAGTTTCGTGTACCCATAGCTGCCTTCATAGGTGCTGTCTGCCCCTATCTCCACTAGGTGTACACACTACCCCCATTCGATCAGCTCCTTAACTCGTAAATACCCGTGCTGGCCACACAGTGGGGTGTGTCACTCCCCCAAGTGGCAACCTGATACCACTAAGATGCACGGCTTATATCTACACGATGCAACAATGTCTTACCTACCAGCCCGGGCCCACACACGCATATGACCCCGTTGGACTTGCGTTGCCACCTCTATCCCGTTTTGTAACCTCTTACAATCAAACCTAGTATGCGTGTCCCGTCCTCGACTTAGGTCGAGCCCACAAAGATACTTAATGGGTTACTGGTTTGAAAAGGGCCCCCATGCATGACACAATCTTTCCACCTATGCTTGGTCCCCTCTAAGGTTTTTTTCCCACTTAACCCTATTCTTATCCATGTCTTCTTACATGTTTCAATCTTGGTTAAGTGCATCTAATCGTATTTCACATGCCACCCAAGGCACCCACTTGATTTCACATGCCACCCAAGGCACCCACTTAATCCCCTCATGTCCCACCACATGTTTATCTAGTTAAGTGTTTCTTAATTCATAAACACCATAACCTTATAAAGGCCTCCCACATTAGACTGGCATTTTTGGCTGCTGGATTTGCCGAGCGGGTTCGGGCAGTCTTACACCACAAACGAGCCTAACCTCGTGTCTTTACAACTATTACGCATTTAGTTCATGGCTTTGACCTCTCATATTAGACTGGCATTTGTGGCTGCTGGATTTATCGGGCGAGTCCGAGCAGTCTTACACCACAAACGAGTCTAACCTCGTGTCCTAAGCGGTTTATTATTACACATCTTCATTTAACCCCAAATTGGATTAATATCCGTATTCAAATTTGTCAATGAATTCCAAATATACTTATGTTTATAGTTGTCTCAATTATGTCCATAAATGCCAATTTTTTCAATTAATGTCTTAATTTAATTATATGCCTTTTTATGGCCATTTATGCCAATTTTCAATATGTGTATATTCAATATTACCCCCATCGCCCCCACGTTGTTCGTTTGTTTATCATGAAATATATATATATATATATATATATATATATATGACTAGCAATTAGTCTAACACATAAAAGGGAAGAAACATCGCAAATTTGCATAACGCACAAAATGGATCTAAACTTGCAAATAAGGATTACAACATGACTTGCATATACTTGTTATTGTCATGAATCTAAACATAGGCCTAAAGGTGTGAACTTGCATATATATAATATAGTTTTCATCCAAAACTTGCATAGGCCATAGTCACAAACTTGCATAAAACTATGTACATCATAGATCTAAATCTAAAGGTGTAAACTTGCATATATATATATATAATATAGTTTTAGGCCATAGTCATAAACTTGCATAAAACTATGTACATCATAGATCTAAATCTAAAGGTGTAAACTTGCATATATGTGAATCCAATTTCTACCTAAACTTGCATACAGTTACTTTATTTGATTCACATGTAAACTTGTGTACAATTCATATAGAAACTAGCATATAATCTACACCCAAACTTGCATATAAAATGATATCAAACGTGAATCAAGTTAAACATAGGTGATTTGGTATATGAAAAGGGGTCCACAACAAAACTATTATTATGAACAACTAGCTTATATTCACAAAATATCACATTTTTCCAATGTCTCACAAACATAGCCATATCACCCAATTTATAACTCAACCCAATTATTAATTATCTTATTAAAGATATTGAACTCACAACTCAAAGAAGGTCTTGAGTTCTGGAATCTGAATTCTGAAATTGATTTAGCTCACCTTTGAAGTAGACAAATTCGTTGTTGTTGTTATAAATTTGAGTTGATTAGCTTCACTTTCCCTCTAGTTGGTGGCGGCTACTCTAGGTTGCACGGTGATAGCATGACGACCATGGTTCTAATTTTTTATTTGGTTTTAGGGTTTTGAGTCTACATGTGTTTATATAGAATTTAGGATTAATTTAGGCCACCCGATCAACCTAGAATCAATCAAGACCATCCAGCCAAGATAGGGTGACCCCTCAGTCCTAATGACTCAGCATTGAGTCAAAAAATCGTCATCCCTCAGATCTGGGGGGGGGGGGGGGGGAGGTCGACCTGTGGGGGGAGGTCGACACTAGGGTCGACCCCCTGGTCGACCTGCGTCCTGGACGGGAATTTTCCCGCCCAACCCGCTTCTGACTTCTGATTTGAATTTTGAATCTGTTTCGAGTTGTTTGAATTTATTTGAATTTTCTGGAAACTTCCGACAGCCATAACTTCTTCATACGAAGTCCAATTTACGCAAACTCGGACTCTAACTCAACTAGAATTCCGAGACGAACACAATGGCGTAACCCGTTTCCCTTGATTCTTACATTTAAAATTAAGTATTCTTTAATTTGTTAACTTTAATATTTAAATTTACGGGGTGTTACAGAATATAATCCCATAAAATAGAAACTTAGTTCAACAAACAACAGAACATATATTTTATTTATTGTATATTATATTTGCGCTAAAACATAGGCTTGGACGGACAATGTTCGTGTATCTATATATTTATATTTTCGCACAGTTAACGTAATTCTTATTTCTTTTGTTATTAATATTATTAAATCAAATGTTTTGGTTCAAACTAATAACCAAACATTCCCTTCTGCATTCAATCCTCAGATAAGATTCTAAATCTTACAATAAGACTGTCAACTATAATTATTGTAAATTATGCTTGAACATTTAAAAGTGGGATAAGCATATTTCAAACCATAAGAAATATACGGTATGTATATTTTGGAATAGTTTATGTAAACCACACACAAATATATGTATTTACATTTATACGTAAATTTACACAACCTTTCCCTTTTTAAATTTTGAACATATTTCTTATTGGTTTCAAATAATGTCTTTTTATTTAAAAAGAGAAAAAAGGCATATTTATAATAATTAAGTTAAAATGCCAAACAAAATTGAACACAACCGGGCTTATATCTTTTTAATCAAAATTATATGAATGACTATTTAATACCGAAACTACAGACCTGGAATGAAACTATATCTTAACAGTGTTTTGTGGGATTAATTTCGAGATCTACGGTGTTTATAATGGCCATAATATTTCTAAACACAATTGTAGACAATAAAATAAAAATCAAGTAATCCTACAAATTATAATATTATCCAGACCACAAATTTATACGTTCAGATTTTGACAACATTCACAAACAAATTTGATATTTATTATTTCAGATTTAACAATATTATAAATAGATTTGATAAATGTTAGGTATATATTTAACATCTAACATAAACAGAATAATCAAGTTATTGTAACTTTGTATATAAATTTCCCGTTCACCTGAAAGCATCCAAATCTGAATAATCTTTTAAGCCTACAATTACCAAATTCTTACAGATCTACAGTTATTTTGAAAAGGGGGTACTTTCAAATCTGTAAATTTGTAAAAAAAAAAAAGAAGGAAAATAGGGGAGAAATCTGATGAAGAAGAGCTTAGAAGTCAATACATATCCTTTTCCACTTGAATTTGATTACCCCTTCCAAATTGTATTGTTTATGTTTGATTTTGATTGTATATGAACCTATTTTTGTTCTAGAATTTGTTTGATGATAGAGGTAAATGGAAGAGCTTCGTTGCTGCCTACAGTTTTGTGTGGAAAAGAATGAGGCCTTACCCCTTTATTTATGGAAGTTGAAATGTCCATGAACCATTAGGTTTAATTTAATTAACATCCGTTTATTTATATAATAATTTATATATTAAAACCTACATAACCCTAGCTGTCACTGGGCTGAATCTACCAGAAGCGGTCGGCCGATTTGATCAAGGGGGTCGACCACCCTTGAGCGATTTCGCCCAATCAAGGCAGGTTATAAAAGGTATTAAATATTATATTTATTATGTTTTATTATTTTCATCCATTTTTTGTATTTCGTCCGTAACTTTTTTCATATGGACTCCGTTCGAGAAACTCCAAAATGAAAGTTGACCAAAATTCCAAGACAAACGCAACGGTTAAAGTTTTTTGGTCAAATTCCATCATTTACAGGAATTCCTGTTTCTGAAAATAACTAATTTATTTATTGTCCAAATTCTGGGTTGTTACATAAGATTTGTTTGCATACATTTTTTAGGGAGAAGATTATTTATTTTGAGGATTTCCTACCAGGCCGTTGGACCTACAAATTTAGGTGAGATTTCTGTGATTGCTATATTTCTTATAAGTTAATGTTAAATCTATAAAATAGTAGTTATAGTTGTTTCGGATCGGGATTATTCTCAGTTCTTATATCTAGATCATTACATTTTGATTTCAAATTCAGCTATCTCTAGTTTTCTTTCTGAATTTCTTCTATCTATTTCTATGATTTTATTCATATTTCTGTAAACTATTGCATTGGATCTCTTCTTCCCTTTTTCTTTTTTTTATATCTTACAGTTACATCAAAATATGTCTAAAAAGGCATAAAAATAGGATTAAAACAGGCTTGAACTTGTATGCCTAAATATTTGCAATGGATTATTTCTTTTTTTTCATTTATTTTACATTTGGATAGGGGAATAAAATAATTTGAATATAAATAATAAACTTGGGATTAATTTGAATATGTTGACAACTGCAATTAAGATGGGAATAATTGGGTTCCATCTAATTTGGACTATATGAATGCCTATCGAACATATTTGGTAGAAGTGGACTGTAATCAGGAATTTGCATAAACATGATAATTGTAAATTATAATAAACATGAATAATTTATTTGCAATTCTTAAATATGACTTGGAATATTTGAAAGGGATAGTAAACTTATATGTGCATATTAATTTACATTGTGTGGGTAAATTACGAGCCTACAACTTTCGTCGTCAGGCATTAATACAAACATATTGATTTATAGTGTATGGGTAATTACAAGCCTAAAAACTAGATTGTCATAGTTAGTCCTTATATGTGCATATTAGTTTATAGCGTGTGGATAAATTACAAGCGTAGAACTTTCATCTTCAAGCTTTATTGTGAACATATTAATGTATAGCATGTGGGTAAATTAAAGGCCTAATAAATTGAAACTGCTGTGAGGTCCAAATCAAAGGTTGGGGATCTAAGCCAATTATTTATTTGTTGGGATCCATTCCATGTAGCATAATTTTTTTATCATTTTAGGTCTCAATATGAGGCAAGGGAACACACCATTTTATGTTATGGATGTAAGTCGGTGCAATTGGAGGGTGTAAGTGCGTTTCGGCAGGTTAATGTGCGTGCACTGGACCAATTTAGGAACATGCGCTACTTTGACACATATGGATAAGGTTATGTCTTTTGGCTAATGGGCTAGGGCCTGATAAACCCGAACCTATAGTGTGGATAAGTTATCTATGATTCGTTACAGCCGATTGTTTTGGTAGTATTAGAGAACTTCTTTCTAATTATTGTTTTGTTTCAAATTTGTAGAAGTGCAGAGAATCATCATTATCGAATCTAGCGAATGAGAACAATTGTGTCTTTTATGTCATTTCTGCTATCATTAATCTATTAGTTCACTTTTAAGTGTGCATAAATACTTAACCTTTTTATGACACTATAACTAATGTTTTATTTATTATTCCTTCACTCATCAATCGTGCTAGTAATCACTACAGATCGCCGTTTGATCAATTTATCCTTTTTCCTTTTTCTTCTTCCAGGATCTTAGGGAGAAGCACTTAGCTTGGACTGCTTAGTTGATTTTATCTCAGAAGACTCCTGTTGAGATGAACTATTTTTTTATTTCTTTCCACGGTTTACTTGTACTTTTTTGGCTACTTGGGGATACAATTGTTTTGGTACTATGATATTGCTATTATGACTGAGATTTGAGACATGGTGTTTTAAAGAAATTTGGTTTGGATGAAATAATAAGAATGGTTTTGTTATTTTAATATAAATTATCTTTTTCTCTTGCTGTGAATTTATTACTTCATGTCTTGTGAAATCTTAGTCTCTGTGATGTTTATTGTCTTTATACCTACAACATTCCATATTTCTTAATGTGATTCTATATTAGGATAATGTTAAGGGGCGTGAGGTGTTACACATTTCATTCATTATTTTATTAGACCATGTCTCTAGTTTACCATTATTCGTTTTCCATATTTTTCTTTTCGTTGATTTACAATATTATTCATTCCATTTAATTTGAATTTTAATTATTTATTTATCAACTTTATTAATTACCATAAAACCATCGAATAACCATAGAATGCCTATTTACGAGGCCACAGAGAATGATAGAATTGCCTAATCATAAGGCCACCATAGAATCGTAGAATTGCCTAATTACAAGGACACCATAGAATTACGTGACATTACCATAGAATTGTGCTTATTAAACTAAATTTTATAATAAGCCTTTTTCTTACTTATTTGCTCTACATGGTATCTTTCAGTTATGTTACCCTTTTTATTTTCGTCTTTGTAACTTATTCTTTAGGAAGTTAGGCGTGTTCCTATTTAATTGGTTACTGAAATCGTACAATTATCCATTTTCATAGTTTAAGGTAGTTACAACAATAGAAACCCATATTTGCAAGATATCCTTTTTAATCATTTTTTTGCTATTGGAAAGTGTGCAATATAGCTAAATCCCTATTTCATAGTAATCCATGCCTTTATTTTATATTGGCAATTATGTTTTCCATTTTTCTCATAAACCAAACTATGAAAATATATTTCCTTTTCCTAACTAATCAATCTAGGTTATTCTAACTTCCTATTTTAATCGGTACTTATTAATTCGTATTTTTTACTTATTTTTCCCAACTTGACATAACTACAGTAAATTTGTGCACAATTTGGCTTATATCCATTTTACTTTCAATCCCAACAATTTCTATATTCATTCCATCTTAAATCTAAAAGGTAATTTTAACAAATAAATATGGGAATTCTCCGATTTGCCATTCAACTTCAAATTTACTGTACCTAATATTAATTATATCATGTCAACCTGTGTCATAATTATTTGATAAGTCTTATCTAGTATTCCTACTTTCAACCCATATTATAACAACTCGTATCTTCATGTTTCGATATTTAATTTTTTTATTCAAACTTAGGTCGTTAATTATCCAAATGATATTTCCAAAAGGTGAGTTCTCACAAACAATCGAATCAGGACTCGAGACTAGTTTCATTGAGTTTATATGGTTTTTTCATTAAAAAAGTATAAGGATCACTGTATTTCATGTTTAGACCATTTGGTGGTCATATCGATCTCGAAATATGCATAGAATTACCATTTCAAGAAACAGTCTCAGATTTCAACGAAACTTATACCATCGAAACTGTATGTTTGTAATGTTGCATGTAGTCAAGTTTCATAGCATTTGGACAAACCATTTGACCATGATGAGGTAAAATGCACTTCAGTTTTTAGTGGAGAATTTAAATTGGTTAAATAATATTAAATGAAGTAGAACCCTATTCCCCATTTCAAACGTTGCCCATTAGGATATAGATTCTCTTCTCAAATACCCAATATCTACTGTTACAATGCTATAGAAAAGCAATGACCGTTCATTTTACATCTCATTCAAAAAATCAAGATCTAGCTATCCACCCAACTAAAAGTCATGAGATTTATTTCATTGGGTATTGTATGGTGAAGAGCTTCAATTATATAGTAGTTTTGGAATTTTCGATCACAATTTGGTGGACCTGGTAGTTTAACGTTGGACCTAGGGTTAGATTTCATCATCGATTGGAAGCAATGTAGGCCACACTGGTAGTTTTGTCAGATTTCCCTATGCGAGCAGCCCCTCACTATGCCATTAGATCTTTCTTGGTTAGTCGGAGTAAGGCTTCTATGATGCGTTTCAAACCATTGGGTCAAGCTCGGGAAGAGTGTGATGGCTTCAAAGAGGATTCGTTGACGAAAGTTTTGGAGATAGTGTCATCAGAAATCATTGACAATAGGAGGAGCGCTCGGTGGTCAATGATCATGGCAATGGGTTGTGTATGATACGGCCTGGAAATGAATAAAGTTTGGGGCTGATAAAGATAGGGACATTTAGGTATTTAGTGTTTTTTTATTTAATTTATGTCGATTTAACTCGTCAAACTTATAACATGTATAACTTTATCATATGAGGTCTGATTTGGATGCGATTTCGTGCGTCAGACACATAATGACGAGCTCTATGTTTTAGCGCTAGTTTGGACTCATTTGGCTAAGGTGAATGATATTGTATCTCAACAAATTGTACCTATTCATATAGTATAGGTTCATCGTTTTAATTGATTCCTAATTATAAAAAATAATATGTATGATAGTTGAACCTAGTAAATAAGTAATATAATGATTTATAAATGATCTAGGTAGTTTCGACCATGATTATCACATTTTACCTAGTTACGCACTATTATATGCATCATTTACCCGTTTATGCGCTATTGCGCATTATTTTGACTATATAGCTAGATTTGGACTATTATGGCATATTTTTCACTTTTATTGCCATAGATCGATTCTATTTGATTTATTATCACTGTTATATATATATATATATATGCTTGTATGCTAGTTTAAGAATTTGTTTGACTGTTGGTTGTATGGTTGAATTATTTGCTTAGAATAGATTAAAATGTCGTTCATAGGCGAACTAGTATAATATAAATCTTGTTCGTAAGGGTTCGATGCTTATCGATCGAACACACAAGTGGGTGTGTGCTAATTGAATGCACATGTATGACAAACTCAAACAGATGTGATAATTTCTCGAAGAATCTTCATAGCGCAAGGATGGACTCCACGATGGAGCAGCATTGGGGCTTAACGATGGATTTAAAGACGGAGCGATAGTGTAGCTTGACGCCGATCTAAAGACAATAGATGAACTTGGCAACAAGATGGATTTCACAACAAATGCCAGATATTTTCTGAGGATGCGTATTTAACCAATTTTAGTTAAATAAATGATCCAGGTAATCGTTATCTATTGCTATAAAGTGCTCCATATAGATTACCATTGTTATTGGCCATTTGGCCTATTTTACATAGAGGATGGTGCTATTTCAAGGAGCAGGATATGTCGATTCATTTAATATTGATTTTGACATGTTGGCTCTTCAATCATGCATAAATCTTTACAAGGTTAGCTTAGAATTACTAGCCTAGTTAGACATGTGTTTTGGTTCTGAACAATTGTGACACATTTATGTATTTTAGACAGTGTTATACAATTTTTTTTCACCAGGAATTGTTGTTCTAATACCCCTCATAACAATTCTCTAGTTTATCTCGAGGAAGACAGGTCTTAGTAGGTGTTCAGTTTGGTTCTCGGTAATCATTCTCTCATGCTCATTACCAATGTGGCGTTATGCTTTAAGGTAGTCACCTTAGTTGCTACTAGTTATCTTATTCTATTTTCACTGTGAATTAGTCTTATTTTACTCTGATTATGCTCATTCTCATTAATTGCAGATACTAGATTTATACTCTCCGTGCTTGGATGAGTTTGAGTCTTAATATTTGTTGAAATTTGGGCTCAAAAAAGTATGGGGTGTTATAAAAGTGGGAGAAGATAAAGCTAGGGGAATTTGGGTAATTATTGAGTTTTTTATTTAATTTATGCCGATTTAACTTGTCATACTTGTAACATGTATAAATTTCTCACAATAGGTCGGATTTGGACATAGTTTCGTGCATTGGACTTGTATTGACTAGTTTTACATTTTAGATCTAGTGTGGACTAATTTGTCTAAGTTAAAAGATATTGTCTCTCACCGGATTGTACTTGTTCGTAAAGTATAGTTTTATCATTTTAATTGATTCCTAATTATAAAATGTAATATGTAGGATAATTGAACCTAATAAATAATTAGTAAAATGATTTAGAAACGATCTAGGTAGTTTTGACCATGATTATCACATTTTTACCCACTTATGCGCTTTTGTGCGCATCATTTACCCATTTATGTGCTATTGCGTATTGTTTTGACAGTATAGCAAGATTTGGATTATTTGCGCATATATTTCACTTTTATTACCATAGATAGGTTCTATTTATTTATTATTACTGTTATGAATGCTTGCATGCTAGTTTAAGAATTTGTTTGACATTGGTTCCATGGTTGAATTGTGCTTAGTATAGATTTAACGGCTGTGTGATGACCCCAAACTTCCACGGAATGAAAGTAAGGAATAATAATTTGGAATACAACATAAATACAATAATACAAATCACAGATACAACATAGCATAGGAAATTCATAGAGTAACAACATCATAGCAGCGGAAATATAATGTCATCAACCACAGAAAGTCCACAGTCACAAAATTCTAAATTATTACATCAAGTTTTGCAGAAAAAGAAATAAGTTCCAACTCCAACTTAAACAACGTGAAATGAAACAAGTTTGATGTCTGGAATTAAAAAGAGAAAAATGCAATAGCAGCAAATGATAGATGTCTTCAAGCTCCAAGTCATCACCTCTCCACGAAAGCAAATCCAAGAAAGATAATAAGCAGCTCCAAAGGAAAGACTCCAAGCAAAGAATGAACCTGTTTACTTGGCTGCCCGTGTAGAAAGGAGGGCACCCGAGTTTGCAAAAAGGTGGAAATAAACAACGGGTCAGTCGTGGGACTGGTGTGAGAATTCTTAATTAATTAATCACTATTAATAAGGCAAATCCAAAGACCATGCCGCTAACGTGGAACGGGTTTACTCTAATGGATTGTCGTGCATAATATAAAGTGTCAGAACAAATAATAAGTAAATCATAAAACAACGCTATGCTTTTAAGAAAAATGGAATCACCATAAGACCCAGGTCCCATCACACAATGCAACACAAACCAGAGGATAGGGTTTTACCTTATGGTGATTAAACATGCTAAATACGGCAAATATGAGTTTAATATTATTATTAGTATATATGGAAAACATTTCAAAATAAATGTATCAATCCTAGGCCACATAGACACCATAATACTATGCTTCCATACTAGTAATACTATCAAATCCGTAGGTTCGTATTGGAAGTTTGGATTTCCATCATGAGTCAAGGCTAGGGAGGAGCTCCTTACCGATTCGAGACACTCTAGCTAATGTCTCAGGGTCCCTCGCAGTGAACCCTTGGATAGCTGCATGGCTGGTCCACCATACGAGTTGCGGATTAGTTATTCCTGGACACACGTTTCCCGGTCCTATAGGACCTATCATCCGAGGCGCCTCATTCCATCATCCACATAAGTAAAATGTCGGGCCGTGTTAAAGCCCAATCACCACTTCTAGCTAGAAAGAAACGTGCTGCTCTCCCTGCGTTCCCTTCTCCCATTTTAGACTCCGTTGGTGTGTGAGGCTCGCGAAGTCACGCTATACACAAAGCTATGCCTAAACAGGCTATGCTTTGATCATCCCACAAGGCCTGCTTTTCAACAAAGACTTGATCATATGCATCTTAGCATGCCATATCATCACTCCATATCGCACTACCAATCCTTTTCCGAAATATATGAACGGGAGTTAAGCAAGAGAATAAATTCTCCGCCACCAAACATCCATACATTCGACAGAAGATTAATAACATGATATTTAATGGAGTACGATGTTAGACACACAATCCATTTATTAGCTTATGCTCTCAGTCTGAGCGAAAACCAAACCCGTGAAATCAACACGTATGTTTGGGCAATGACCATGACCCTTGAATTGGGAGCAAGTCAAATCAGGGCCTCGATCGTTGTCCATTCGAGGGAAGATTTACGGTCTTCATACGCCATCTTCATACTTCCATTAACGTCGTTTGATTATTTGGAATGAGAGAACTCGGACTTTCCAAATAATCCTCGTATATATATGTATATTTAAAATCCTTCGTACTTGCTGACATCATTTTATAATGATTACTTCCTATTTTAATTATTTAAAATAATTAATTTTTTATATAACGACACCTTAAGTCAATGGGCGACTATGGCGCTGCATTCAACCAATTTTGATTTTTACATTTCTCAGAATCTAGCCATTGGATCATAACATAATATATATCGTTGGAAAGATTTTTCCAAGACGGTTCTAACGGTTTCAGTTTCAAGAAAATCTGACGGTCGGATCTTCTTGTATAGTCATTTAAAGGTACAATTTCAAAACACGAACAACCGCGCTCCATTCGTTTAATTTTAATTATATTTATATATATAATCGTTTAGTCGTGATAACGTCGTTTGATTTAAACCACGCTCTAACAACTACCGATCTTTATTAAATTTTAATTCATTTGAAAATGAAGATCATATCACAACATCCTAAATTCATTCTTTACTTACATTAAAAATGTAACTTCCATCCTTTTCATTTACATAAATAAATAAAAAATGTAACTTTAAATCCTATGCAAATTCCTATTTTCTATTTACATGTAAAAATGTAAAATTTGATACATTGCAAAATCCTATTTTTAAATTACATATAAAATGTAAATTTCAACCTCAATGTATTTTCCCATCTTAATTACATAATAAAAATGTGACTTATATTTGCATTGTGAATCATATTCTAAATTATATCTAAAAAATGTAAATTAAATTACAATGCAAACTCTACTTCTTATTTATATTGTAAAAATATGATTTTTAATTACAATGTAACTCTCATCATACGTTACATTATAAAAATATAAATTTTAAATACAATGCAAACTCTCATCATACGTTACATTATAAAAATATAATTTTTAAATACAATGCAAACTCTCATCATACGTTACACTATAAAAATGTAATTTTTAATTTCAATGCAGACCCTCATTCTAATTACATAGAAAAATGTAATTTTAATCCTACGGTGTAAATTCACATTTTAATAACAAAGAAAAATGTAATTTTTATCATACAGTGTAAATTCACATTTTAATTACAAAGAAAAATGTAATTTTTATCACACAATTCTAATATACAATTAAATTACATGGAAAAATGTAATTCTCATCTACGGTGTAATTTCCTATATAATTTACATATAAAAATGTAAATTTTAACATACGATGTAAATTCACATTTTAATTACATAGAAAAATGTAATTTTTATCATACAGTGTAAATTCACATTTTAATTACAAAGAAAAATGTAATTTTTATCATACAGTGTAAATTCATATTTTAATTACAAAGAAAAATGTAATTTTTATCATACAGTGTAAATTCACATTTTAATTACAAAGAAAAATGTATTTTTTATCATATAATTCTAATCTACAGTTAAATTACATGGAAAAATGTAATTCTCATCCTACGGTGTAATTTCCTATATAATTTACATATAAAAATGTAAATTTTAACAAACGATGTAAATTTACATTTTAATTACAAAGAAAAATGTAATTTTTATCATACAGTGTAAATTCACATTTTAATTACAAAGAAAAATGTAATTTTTATCATATAGTGTAAATTTATATACATACAACATTCCTACTTTTATTTACACCATAAAAAAATGTAAACTTTATTTACAATGTTGAATTGATAATCTAGATCAATTCAATTTAAAAAAAACGAATCTTTATTTTCTATGTTGAATTGATAATCTAGATCAATTCAAATAAACAAAAGCACTAACATAACAATGGCAACCCATGTCTCTTTTATTATGAATCGATAAGTTTGATTAATTCAAAAACATACCAAAGCGATAACATAAGAATGTGACAATCATATTTCTATTATTTTGAATTAATAAATTAGATCAATCCAAATCAACACTAGTGATACATTAGAGGTGATAATCATACATATCTAAACTATCCATCACAAACACATACCAACCATCATCAAATATGACAAAACAAAGTAGATCTGTATCGTAAGCATGATATTTACCATTCAAACTTCACATGACGCTAGGATAATAAATAAATTAATTAAATTTAATTAAAAATAAATTCTCACCTTGTTTAGATTTGAAAAGAAGGTTCGAGCTCGATCAGATCTCGTGTTCAAAGTCACGGCGGTTTCGGATCTGAAAGATTTCAATTTGAAATTCATATGTAAAAATTAGAAAACTGACTTATTACAACTGTCACTGTAACGATTAAAAGCGTCGCAAAACTGAGTTGAATTTTACCTTTAAAATTTCAGTTTGTTCAAAACTTTGAATCACGAATTCGCGAGCTGTAGTTGTTGTTTTCAGGAACCGATTGCTGGAGGTCGAAGGGGGAGGAGAGGCGCCTGAACGCCGGAAAAAGGGGGAGGTGCGGCGGCTTGTGGGTGGCGCGGCGGGGCTGCGTTCGGCCGAACTTCGGGGAGGTGGTGGAGGCGGCTCGGGCGACGAGGAGGGGCGGGGTTTGTCTGGGATCGAAGAGCGTTCAAAGATCTTCAAAAAAGTCCAAAGGGGCATATGTTAATTCGCCATGGATTGGGAGAAATCGGATCTCAAAAATCTGAGTTGTTCATGGGTTCGGCGCTGTGAATTTTGGGGAAGAAAGCCGCACTATTCATCCCGTATTTATACGGTATTTCTAGGGTATTTTATTTTATTTTTAATTTAATTAATTCTAGAAATTAGGGTTTTTCCATCTGACCTCCAAACGGAGCCCAACGCCTATCGAACAATAGGTTTTGACGTCTTCTGAACGCAATGGCGCTAGTGCCGTGGTCTAATTCTGAAGTTTACAGTATGTTTTCTTTGTTTTCAAATTAATTCTTTAATATTAAATTTGAACGTACTTTCTAATTTTACCGGGTCACATACGAAGTCAGAAAAATCAGGAAAAATTATTTTTGGCTTTCTTATGACGATACGGTCCTAACAAAATTTATTTCGTCGAATTCTGAGACTGTTTGAAAAATAGCTATTTTTCAATCAATTAATTTTGACCGAAATTGACAAAACACAGTTTCTTTTGCCACGCTCACATACTAGCTTCAAAAATCATGAAATTTGAAACCTAGCAATAATTTTACATCCTGGATCCAACAAAAGTGGTTTCGTCGAATTCCGAGGTCGTATGCAAAATGTCTATTTTCAAGGGCGATATATTCTCCATAGCGACCTTTCTGAAAATTCATTTAGCCATAACTTTTGATTCCCGCTATGAAACTTCGATTTTTCAGATTCTTTAGAAATATATTCATTAACAGATTTAAATATTTTTGGTTTCACCAAAATCCGGTTTATTCTGCATCCTGTGTGGTCAGTCAAAGTTCAGGTTTGACTTTTCCAACTACCATCCTTTTTCTAATTCCTTTTGTAATTAAATTAAATATATTCGCATTAAATTCAGTCAAAATAAATTTCTAGTCATTTTTATTTAAAATAATTCATTTCAACTATTTAAACACCTTTAAAATCTCTAAAATGAAAATTTTAAATTGGTCCCAAATTCCGAGTTGTTACAATCTCCTCCGCTTAAGAACTTTTCGTCCTCGAAAAGAAAAAGGGAAGAATAGAAGGGAAGGAACCAACATAAAGAATGGAAAATATTTTAAGCGTACCTCAAAATAAAAACTAATCGGAGATATCCACTCTGCATTTGGGATAGGCTTGTTTGATACTCTCCTCGGTTTCCCAAGTGCAGTCTCTAGGATCACCGCTCCATTGCACCTTGACTAGGTTGATACTTTTATTTCTCAGCTTCCTAGTGTCCTTGCCAATAATTTTCAGTGGTTCCCTTCTCACTGCAAGGCTTGGGGTAATCTCCAAATCTTGTTGTGCTGCTTCTTCCACAATCAGATCTGGATCATGGACATGCCTTCGAAGTTGAGATACATGGAATACATCGTGCACTCCAAGCAACCAGTCGGGCAGCTGAATTCTGTAGGCTAGGGTGCCAATCTTATCAAGAATAGGGAAGGGGCCGATGAATCTAGGTGTTAATTTTCCTGTCTTTCCAAAACGGATTACACCTCACATTGGAGCAACTTTCAGATATACATAGTCACCCACTTCAAAAGCCAACTCTCTCCTTCTTACATCTGCATAGCTCTTTTGTCTACTTTGGGCAGTCAATAATCGCTTCTTAATAAAATCAAATTTATACGAAGCTTCTCGGATCATGTCTGGACCCAATACAAGCCGATTTCCTTTTTCAACCCAACATGCTGGTGATTTACATGGCCTACCATATAAGGCTTCAAATGGAGACATTTTCAAACTTGCTTGATAGCTATTGTTATATGAGAATTCAACTAAATGCAAGTGATCCTCCCAAAACCTCCAAAATTGAGTATGCAAGCTCGCAATAGATCTTCAAGAACGCGATTCACCCGCTCAGTCTGGCCGTCAGTCTGAGGGTGATATGCGGTACTGAGATTTAACTTTGTTCCTAATTCATTTTGGAATGCTTCCCAAAATTTGCTAGCAAAGATAGGATCACGGTCGCTAACAATGCTACTAGGAACTCCGTTTAAAACAAAAGATTATTATTTAATTTGAAAAAGAAAATTTTCATTCAGATTCTGATGAAAAGGAAAGATCTAGTTTTATTACCCATGTAGCCTGACGATTTCTTTGAAATAGATTTGCGCCAGACTTTGAGCAGTTCTAGTGGACTTGACAGGTATGAAATAAGCGGATTTTGTGAAGCGATCCATGATCACCCATATGCTTTCATTTCCTTTCCTAGTACGAGGCAGACCATCTATAAAATCCATGGAGATTTGGTCCCACTTCCAATCTAGAACTTCCAATGACTGCAACAACCCTGCCAGCTTTTGTTGATCACTTTTTACTTGTTGGCATGTAGGACATCTACTCACATAAATGGATATATCCCTCTTCATAGATCTCCACCAAAATATGCGCTTTAAGTCTTGATACATCTTGCTCACACCGGGGTGGATGCAAAACTTTGATTTGTAACCCTCATCCAAAACTTCCCTTATGAGGTCTTTGATATATGGAACACAAATCCGCCCTTGAAATCTAAGAATTCCCTTGCCATTTATTTGGAAGTTTGTGTTTTCACCTGCTTCAATTCTCTTGATCATTCTCTGAATGAATTTATCATCCTTTTGAAGAGCAGAAATTTTATCAATCAAGAAAGGGGTAATGATGAGGCTGGCGAAAATGACGTCCTTTCTACTAAGCGCGTCTGCCACGACATTGGCATTCCCCGGCGTATATAAGATGTCAAGATCGTATGCCGCCAGAAATTCTAGCCATCGTTGCTGCCTTAAATTCAGATCCTTTTGATCGAAGAGGTATTTCAAAGATTGATGGTCTGTGAATAATTCAAAATTTTCGCCCAAAAGATAATGTCTCTAAATTTTTAAAGCAAAGACTACGGCCAACAACTCTAAGTCATGGACACGATAATTTTTCTCATGCGGCTTTAATTGACGACTTGCATAGGCAACAACCTTGCCCCTTTGCATCAGTACTGCTCCAAGACCACCACTTTGAGAAGCATTGGTGCAGACCTTTAAATCTTGGTTGCCATCGATGATGGTAAGTACGGGAGCAGTGGTCAAACTCACTTTTAGCTTTTGGAAAGCCTCCTCACAATTCGATGTCCAATTGAACTTGGCATGCTTCTTGGTGAGCTTTGTTAATGGGCTAGACAGCTTAGCGAAATCTTTGACAAATTTCCTGTAATATCCGGCCAATCCAAGGAAGCTTCTTACTTCAATGGGTGTACTGGGCTGCTTCCAATCTCGAATGGCAGCAATTTTACTTGGGTCAACAGCAATTCCTTCTTTTGACACAACATGGCCCAAGAATTTTACTTCCTCTTGCCAAAATATGCATTTGGAAAACTTTGCCTTTAAAACATTTCCTCGCAGAATTTCCAAAACTTCCCTTAAATGCCCTTCATGCTCCTCCTTAGTTTTAGAATAGATTAGAATATCATAAATGAAGACTAGTACGAATTTATTTAGGACCTCACGGAAGACCCTATTCATCAAGTCAACAAAGTAGGCAGGAGCATTGCATGGACCGAATGACATTACTAACCATTCGTAGAATATGTCAGGTCCTCTAAAGGCGGTCAAAGGTATGCATTCTTCGGCTATGCGGAGTTGGTGGAAACCTATAGCTAGGTCCATCTTCGAAAACACCATGGCTCCATTCAATTGGTCCATTAAATCATCTATGCGAGGCAAGGGGTATTTTTCTTCAATGTTTGCTTGTTAAGATCGCGGTAATCAACACAGAGTCTTAGAGTACCGTCAGATTTGGGGACAAACACCACAGCTGCACCCTAATTAGAAAAGCTAGGCCGGATGAGTCCTTTCCACAAGAGCTGCTTAGTTTGGGTTTGCAATTCTTCCTTTTCTTTGGGGGTCATCCTTCTGATAGCATGAACTACAGGTCTTGCATTTGGAACGAGATCAATCCTGAAATCGATTTCCCTTCGCGAGGGTAGGCTGTTTACTTCTTCAAATACATCTGCGTAATTATTGACCACGGGAATATTTTCTAAAGAAATAGGAGTGATTTCCAGAGAAGACCAAAATGCCTTTCTATCAGATTTTGGCCCATGGCAAGGTATAGTAACAGTTTTCCCGAATCCTGTTTTCACCTTAACCACTCTTTCTGAGCATAGCACTTTAGCGTCATATTTGGTTAGCCAATCAAGACCGAGGATGATATCAAACTCAGAAAAATTCATAATGATCAAGTTAAATGGAAATTGAAAATAGGAGTAAGATACAGGCACTTTACAAAATAAATCTAGAGTGGTAGAACCTCCTACAGGGTTATGAACATTTATTGGTTCTTTAAGACTTCTTTGTTTCAGTTTCAATTTCTGGAACGGTTTGCTAGAAATAAAACTTCTTGATGCACCCATATCAAACAAGGCAGTGACAGGAATGTTTTTAACAGAAATAGTACCATCTAAAACATCAGGCTTACCTGCTCCTTCGGAAGAAGTAGGAGCAGAAGAAGATGGTGCACTTGCCCCCTCATACACATGTGCAATCTGTGCTCCTTTCAACAGCGGACAATTTGTCTTGATATGACCCTTCTTGTGGCAGTCATAGCATTCCTTGGTGTCATCACTTCGGCCCTTCTTTGGATTTCTGCAGTCCTTGCTGTAGTGTCCAAACTTCTGGTAGTTGTAGCATTGTACCTTTGACTTATCGTAGGTTTTAGCAGCTCTAGAACTGCTTGCTTCAGTCTTCTTCTCAGATTGTTTCCTCTTATTGTTAGCCAAGCTCCTTTCTCTGTCTTGTTGGGAATTCTTCTTATCATTCTCCTCATATCGACAAGCAAACTCCACCAACCTATTGAAAGAGAGGTCGATGTGGGCAGTGGCTCTATCAATATATTTCCTCGCAAGCCCATTTATGAACCTCTTGTTCTTCTAAAAGTCATCCTGAATCAATTCAGGGGCATAGCGGGAGAGGTCTTCAAATCTTCGTACATATTCTAAGATGGTCTTGTCGCCTTGCTTCAGATTGGCGAACTCGTCATGTAGTCTTTCTACCTCCTGCCTTGGAATGTATTTGCCATTGAAAAGCTCCTTAAACCTTGTCCAAGTCATATTGTCTGCAATCCCTCCAACCGTGACTGTGTCCCACCAGTTTTGAGCTTCCTCTTGTAGCAGCCATGAAGCCACTAATCTTTTCCTCTGATCCTCCAGCTCTAATCCTTCAAAAATCTTTTCGCAGTTCCTCAGCCAAGCTTGAGCTTGTGTCACAGTTTCAGTATCCTTGAATGGCACTCCTCCTAGGTTTTTGAACGTCTTCGCCACCTTATCCAAATCAAAGGGCTGCGGTGGTGGTGGTTGTTGGACAGTAGCCTCCTCAGTTTCAGCAATATTTTGCCTCCTTGCTCTAGCTCTAGCGGCAGCGGTACTAATTTCTAGTTAGTTCTGTACGATCAAGGAAAAAGTCAAAACAACTATAATGGTGATTTGAAGAAATGATAAGGATAAAAGGACGGATGAAAAGATGATGGTAGAGTGACTGACTATTATGTATTCACATGAAATGTTCGCCATAGAATATTGTGATTCTATGTAAACGAATTATCATAAATATATTATATTCCAAAGCTAAGTTTAACCAAAGCTCTGATACCAACTGTGATGACCCCAAATTTCCACGGAATGAAAGTAAGGAATAATCATTTGGAATACAACATAAATACAATAATACAAATCACAGATACAACATAGCATAGGAAATTCATAGAGTAACAACATCATAGCAGCGGAAATATAATGTCATCAACCACAGAAAGTCCATAGTCACAGAATTCTAAATTATTACATCAAGTTTTGCAGAAAAAGAAATAAGTTCCAACTCCAACTTAAACAACGTGAAATGAAACAAGTTTGATGTCTGGAATTAAAAAGAGAAAAATGCAATAGCAGCAAATGATAGATGTCTTCAAGCTCCAAGTCATCACCTCTCCACGAAAGCAAATACAAGAAAGATAATAAGCAACTCCAAAGGAAAGACTCCAAGCAAAGAATGAACCTGTTTACTTGGCTGCCCGTGTAGAAAGGAAGGCACCCGAGTTTGCAAAAAGGTGGAAACAAACAACGGGTCAGTCGTAGGACTGGTGTGAGAATTCTTAATTAATCAATCACTATTAATAAGGCAAATCCAAAGACCACGCCGCTAACGCGGAACGGGTTTACTCTAATGGATTTCCGTGCATAATTTAAAGTGTCAGAACAAATAATAAGTAAATCGTAAAACAACGCTATGCTTTTAAGAAAAATGGAATCCCCATAAGACCCAGGTCCCATCACACAATGCAACACAAACCATAGGATAGAGTTTTACCTTATGGTGATTAAACATGCTAGATACGGCAAATACGAGTTTATTATTATTAGTATATATGGAAAACATTTCAAAAGAAATGTATCAATTCTAGGACACATAGATACCATAATACTATGCTTCCATACTAGTAATACAATCAAATCCGTAGGTTCATATTGGAAGTTTGGATTTCCATCATGAGTCAAGGCTAGGGAGGAGCTCCTTACCGATTCGAGACACTCTAGCTAATGTCTCAGGGTCCCCCGCAGTGAACCCTTGGATAGCTGCAGGGCCGTCCACCATACAAGTTGCGGATTAGTTATTCCTGAACAAACGTTTCCCGGTCCTATAGGACCTATCATCCGAGGCGCCTCATTCCATCATCCACATAAGTAAAATGTCGGGCTATGTTAAAGCCCAATCACCAATTCTAGCTAGAAAGAAACGTGCTGCTCTCCATGCGTTCCCTTCTCCCATTTTAGACTCCGTCGGTGTGTGAGGCTCGCGAAGTCACGCTATACATAAAGCTATGCCTAAACAGGCTATGCTTTGATCATCCCACAAGGTCTGCTTTTCAACAAAGCCTTGATCATATGCATCTTAGCATGCCACATCATCACTCCATATCGCACTACCATTCCTTTGCCGAAATATATGAACGGGTGTTAAGCAAGAGAATAAATTCTCTGCCACCAAACATCCATACATTCGACAGAAGATTAATAACATGATATTTAATAGAGTACGATGTCAGACACACAATCCATTTATTAGCTTACGCTCTGGGTCTGAGCGAAAACCAAACCCGTGAAATCAACACGTACGTTTCGGCAATAACCATGACCCTTGAATTGGGAGCAAGTCAAGTCCGGGCCTCGATCATTGTCCATTCGAGGGAAGATTTACGGCCTTCATACGCCATCTTCATACTTCCATTAACGTCGTTTGATTATTTGGAATGAGAGAACTCGGACTTTCCAAATAATTCTCGTATATATATGTATATCTAAAATCCTTCGTACTTGCTGACATCATTTTATAATGATTACTTCCTATTTTAATTATTTAAAATAAATAAATTTTGATATAACGACGCCTTAAGTCAATGGGCGACTATGGTGCTGCATTCAACCAATTTTGATTTTTACATTTCTCAGAATCTAACCATTGGATCATAACGTAATATATATCATTGGAAATATTTTTCCAAGACGGTTCTAACGTTTTCAGTTTCAAGAAAATCTGACGGTCGGATCTTCTTGTATAGTCATTTAAAGTTACGATTTCAAAACGCGAACTACCGCGCTCCATCCGTTTAATTTTAATTATATTTATATATATAATCGTTTAGTCGTGATAACGTCGTTTGATTTAAACCACACTCTAACAACTACCGATCTTTATTAAATTTTAATTCATTTGAAAATGAAGATCATATCACAACATCCTAAATTCATTCTTTACTTACATTAAAAATGTAACTTCCATCCTTTTCATTTACATAAATAAATAAAAAATGTAAATTTAAATCCTATTTTCTATTTACGCGTAAACATGTAAAATTTGATACATTGCAAAATCCTATTTTTAAATTACATATAAAGTGTAAATTTCAACCTCATTATTTTTTCCCATCTTAATTACATAATAAAAATGTAACTTATATTTGCATTGTGAATCATATTCTAAATTATATCTAAAAAATGTAAATTAAATTACAATGCAAACTCTACTTCT
Organism: Allium sativum; assembly: GCA_030737875.1. Taxonomy (NCBI): domain Eukaryota; kingdom Viridiplantae; phylum Streptophyta; class Magnoliopsida; order Asparagales; family Amaryllidaceae; genus Allium; species Allium sativum. The sequence goes on from CM060910.1 coordinate 834,930,918, forward strand.
TATTTACATTGTAAAAATATGATTTTTAATTACAATGTAACTCTCATCATACGTTACATTATAAAAATATAATTTTTAAATACAATGCAAACTCTCATCATACGTTACATTATAAAAATATAATTTTTAAATACAATGCAAACTCTCATCATAGTTACTTTATAAAAATGTAATTTTTAATTTCAATGCAGACCCTCATTCTAATTACATAGAAAATGTAATTTTAATCCTATAGTGTAAATTCACATTTTAATTACAAAGAAAAATGTAATTTTTATCATCTAGTGTAAATTCACATTTTAATTACAAAGAAAAAAGAATTTTTTATCATACAATTCTAATCTACAATTAAATTACATGGAAAAATGTAGATCTCATCCTACGGTGTAATTTCCTATATATTTTACATATAAAAATGTAAATTTTAACATACGATGTAAATTCACATTTTAATTACACAGAAAAATGTAATTTTTATCATACAGTGTAAATTCACATTTTAATTACAAAGAAAAATGTAATTTTTATCATACAGTGTAAATTCACATTTTAATTACAAAGAAAAATGTAATTTTTATCATACAGTGTAAATTCACATTTTAATTACAAAGAAAAATGTATTTTTTATCATACAATTCTAATCTACAATTAAATTACATGGAAAAATGTAATTCTCATCCTACGGTGTAATTTCCTATATAATTTACATATAAAAATGTAAATTTTAACATATGATGTAAATTCACATTTTAATTACAAAGAAAAATGTATTTTTTATCATACAGTGTAAATTCACATTTTAATTACAAAGAAAAATGTAATTTTTATCATACAGTGTAAATTTTTATACATACAACATTCCTACTTTTATTTACACCATAAAAAAAATGTAAACTTTATTTATAATGTTGAATTGATAATCTAGATCAATTCAATTTAAAAAAAAACAAATCTTTATTTTCTATGTTGAATTGATAATCTAGAGCAATTCAAATAAACAAAAGCACTAACATAACGATGGTAACCCATGTCTCTTTTATTATGAATCGATAAGTTTGATTAATTCAAAAACATACCAAAGCGATAACATAAGAATGTGACAATCATATTTCTATTATTTTGAATTGATAAATTTGATCAATCCAAATCAACACTAGTGATACATTAGAGGTGATAATCATACGTATCTAAACTATCCATCACAAACACATACCAACCATCATCAAATATGACAAAACAAAATTGATCTGTATCGTAAGCATGATATTTACCATTCAAACTTCAGATAACGCTAGGATAATAATTAAATTAAATAAATTTAATTAAAAATAAATTCTCACCTTGTTTAGATTTGAAAAGAAGGTTCGAGCTCGATCAGATCTCGTGTTCAAAGTCACGGCAGTTTCGGATCTGAAAGATTTCAATTTGAAATTCATATGAAAAAATTAGAAAACTGACTTATTACAACTGTCACTGTAACGATTAAAAGCGTCGCAAAACTGAGTTTAATTTTACCTTTAAATTTTCAGTTTGTTCAAAACTTTGAATCACGAATTCGCAAGCTGTAGTTGATGTTTTCAGGAACAGATTGCTGGAGGTCGAAAGGGGAGGAGAGGCGCCTGAATGCCGGAAAAAGTGGGAGGTGCGGCGGCTTGTGTGTGGCGCGGCGGGGCTGCGTTCGGCCGAACTTCGGGGAGGTGGTGGAGGCGGCTCGGGCGACGAGGAGGGGCGGGGTTTGTCTGGGATCGAAGAGCGTTCAAAGATCTTCAAAAAAGTCCAAAGGGGCATATGTTAATTCGCCATGGATTGGGAGAAATCGGAGCTCAAAAATCTGAGTTGTTCATGGGTTCGGCGCTGTGAATTTTAGGGAAGAACGACGCACTATTCATCCCGTATTTATACGGTATTTCTAGGGTATTTTATTTTATTTTTAATTTAATTAATTCTAGAAATTAGGGTTTTTCCATCCGACCTCTAAACGGAGCCCAACGCCTATCGAACAATAGATTTTGACATCTTCTGAACGCAATGGCGCTAGTGCCGAGGTCTAATTCTGAAGTTTACAGTATGTTTTCTTTATTTTCAAATTAATTCTTTAATATTAAATTCGAACATACTTTCTAATTTTACCGGGTCACATACGAAGTCAGAAAAATCCGAAAAAATTATTTTTGCCTTTCTTATGACGATACGGTCCTAATAAAATTTATTTCGTCGAATTCTGAGACTGTTTGAAAAATGGCTATTTTTCAGTCAATTAATTTTGACCGAAATTGACAAAACACAGTTTCTTTTGCCACGCTCACATACTAGCTTCAAAAATCATGAAATTTGAAACCTAGCAATAATTTTACATCCCGGATCCAACAAAAGTGGTTTCATCGAATTCCGATGTCGTATGCAAAATGTCTATTTACAAGGGCGATATATTCTCTGTAGCGACCTTTCTGAAAATTCATTTGGCCATAACTTTTGAATCCTGCTATGAAACTTCGATTTTTCAGATTCGTTGGAGAGATATTCATTAACAGATTTAAATATTTTTGGTTTCACCAAAATCCGGTTTATTCTGCATCCTGTTTGGTCAGTCAAAGTTCAGGTTTGACTTTTCCAACTACCGTCCTTTTTCTAATTCCTTTTGTAATTAAATTAAATATATTCGCATTAAAATCAGTCAAAATAATTTTCTAGTCATTTTTATTTAAAATAATTCATTCCAACTATTTAAACACCTTTAAAATCTCTAAAATGAAAATTTTAAATTGGCCCCAAATTCTGGGTTGTTACAGGCTGTTCGTGGGCCATCTAGTATTAAAAAAGTCTTATTCGTAAGGGTTTGGTGCTAATTGATCGAATGTACAAGTGGGTGTGTACCGATTGAGTGCATAAGGATGATAAACTCGAACGGATGATATAAATTCTTGAAGAAGCTTCAGAGTGCAAGGATGGACTCGATGGTGGAGCTGCATTGGAGCTTGGCGACGAATTTGAAGATGGAGCGCGACGGCTGACTCGAAGACGGCATGGACTTGGCGAAAAGACGGATTTCACAACGAATGCTGAACTTTTTCTGAGGGTGTGTATTTAACCAATTTAGGTTAAATAGGTAATCCGGGAAATCATCATCGATTACTATCAAGTGGTCGATATAAATTACCATTATTATTGGATTTGGTCAATTAGACATAGATGATGGTGTGATTTTGAGGAGCAGTATATGATGGTTCATTCGATAGCAATTTTGGCACAATGGCTCTTCGATCAGTAACTTTGGATTGAGACGAAGATGTGGCATTTCTATTGATCCGTTATTCAACGACGATGACTCCAGGATGCGAGGAAAGTTGATACGATGGATGGTTTTCTCCGAGATGTAGAAAAGACTATGTTAAGTCGTACTGAGGTAACGTCAGAGAGAGAGATTGAAGACACATGATGATATCCTTTGGCATATGATGACCGTCAATGATAGTTCCCATATTGCGACGACTTCGAATTAGAGTCATATAGACAGTCTAGTTATGGATTCTGCTACGAAAAACACGGGCAACGGGATCATCAATAATGCACGGTTTTAGTGCTTACTCGTAAAGATGGGTAGTGGGTGTGATGTCCATTTAGATCAGATGGGTCGGGTTCTTATGGTTTCCAACATGGGAGACTTATTGCATTCACCTGGATCAAACATGTCCTTCCCTTTAGGTCATACATGTGGGTATAACCTAGGTCCTGACTGATTGAGTGGGATGGATTCAAGTATCATGGAAACTGAGTGTAATTGTATGTCCAACGCACTGAGTGAGTGAATGCGAGGATGGTTGATGGATGCTATGATTATTTACTTGCTTATCACCACTAGTTCTTGGACATTTATCATACACGATGTTTATCGTGGTGTAGCATATATCGACTGTTATGTGCTAATTCTGTGTCTGCAAGGGTAGGATAGTATGATTCTCATACCATCCATGCCATATATACTATGACAATTTTTACAATAATTTGAGGTTTGTTTATCACTTACACAACTCTTTTTTTTGACCAAATGTTTTATTTCCCTCTTACTACCTCAAGTGCTCATCGATGACGCCAATGAGCATGCCAACTGACATGTATAGGTATTATTCGGAGATGCGCAGGTGGATTAGCTGAGGCTACCTTTAACCTGATTATATTTGCATCATTATTATTTATTTTGTTGTGTGACACTATGGAGCCTTGACAGTGTTATATATTATTATTATAGACAGTTTATCAATTGGGTTTATTTATCTCATGTATAAAATCTATTAGTGATAAAAGAAAGAAGAACTCTACAAGAACTCCGAATCATTCTCTGTCCAGAGACCGTCGATCTTGTTGCTCGTTCCGTTCTTGGCGTAGTTAAAATAGAAAAAGAAATTTTTTCACTTTGCCTCTCCGTCGACCCTTCCTTCGGGCGCCCTTGCCTCAAACCCAAGAATCTTTCCATCTGCATACACCCCTCTGCTCGAGACAGAAACCACATCTCAAACCGACGTCTGAAAACATTCCAAGTAGCTACTGGTCGTTCTGCTTGTGTCCCTTCCCACCAGTAAGAAGCTTCATCCTTAGGTTTCCATGCGGCCAACTGTACCTTCCTTGTTTTGTATAACTATATAAGCCTATATACTCTAGTTATCTAGTTTATATAGTTATACTATCTCATCTGTTTTATATTTGTGATTTGATTACTACATGTTATCTAATGCGTTGTAAGATATATGACAGAATCTATGATTATGTTTATATTATGTTCTCACATTTCTCTGTCTCTTCTGTTTCCTTCTTTTCTTTCTCCTTTCTCTTCTTTTGTACAATTTCTTTCTCTTGACGACCACTTTTCATCGATCGGATGCTTGTACAACGCAATTTTTTAGTTCTAAGCACCGATGGCATATGGCAGGTCGTCACTTTTGGTATCAGAGCTTATGTTGCATTGTCTAACCTAAGTAATACTGAATAAGAGAGTTAATATATATAAGAGAGTAAGTATTTGTAAATATTTTTGTTTTCAAATATATATATTATAAGTATATATAGAGTACTGGTTGTTTTGCATATGAGTATCATAGGAATAATTTTCTCTAATAGAGAATGATCGTCCTAACCATTTGTCTTGTATGGTCGAGCGAACGATAAATATTTCTAACAACTCTGTCTCTGGAGTTAAGAGTCGGGCATAATCGAGAACTAATATTCTCAATTTGTAGTTTATGTTTCAAGCAATGGTACAAATCATTATCTAGGAAGCCTTAAAATCTTTATTTAGTTGTGGCGCTCAAGTGCAACGAGTCGGCTACGTAGTGATTTATGGATACTTACGTGTCCATGTGGCATACGGTTCCTTGAACGGAATCGACGATTATGGTGTGAGAACTTTTTTGATTCTCATAAGGGGTTTCTTCAATGACTTGGAGTTAGAATTGAATAAACTAGGAGCTTACTCCTAAATCACTCTAAGGTTGATCCTGAATTGGTTGAGGGTCATAATCGTTTCAATTTCTCAAAATCGATTCGCTCGAGAACACTTCATGATTCAATTTGAAGAGGTTTGTATCGACTTCTTAGGAGTCAATGAGAGTTTTAGGCGATATGTTTGTGTCATAGAGCATAACTGAAATCAATGTGATATCAAAGTAAGTTTTATTTTCTCCTTTACCACTCCGTAGTTTGGAGTTTATGGCTGGGTAGAGTGGTCGAGTCGAAGGGTGGTTGATTTCATTCCAAGGGGATGACGGTTTGGAGGAGCCAATCGAGTAAGCTCGCGATGTTCGAGCTTGCGCCTGGTATATAATTTTGTCCTACTTTGTTGGGACAAATTGTGGAGATGTATATGCTAATTGGCGTTCCCGTTTTGTTGAGTTCTCACTCAATAAAAAGGGAAATAGCAATGTCATCGCTTTATATATGTTTTTATTAATGGCATTTCCTTATGTGTTTTAATTTGATGTCGAGATTTCATCGTTCCATTAGATCATGCATTTCGATCGATGGAACAGGATTGGAACTCGTGAATTGATTTGTCTCTTTATTGCGACTTACCGTGTTGAGGGCTCAGTTAGATTATATATTTATGTAACATCTGTTTGGTCTCCAAAACTTAGTACTATGAGTGAATGTGACATCCATAGCGATTAATTTCAGACCTTGATGAAACAACCCAAAAAAATTAATAAATCAATTTAAATTAAAGGATTAATACAATAAATATTATTCAGAAATATATTGGAAAATTGGCAATGGGGGTTGCGCCATTGTGTTCGTTATGAAATTCAGGCTAAAATAGACATTTAGTTTGTTAAAATCAGACTTATAACAGAAAAATATTAACGAAATAAGTTTGAAATTTAAAATAGTAATAATCATTGAATTAAGCAAAATTAAATCATAGAGTAAATCATGTTCAGATGGGCGACACAACCCATAGCTGTGTCGAGTCGGGGGTTGACCCAGACCCTGTGTAGGTCGACCCAGGGGTCACCCCATTTGGGTGACATGCACGACTAGTTGCACATGCCTTTGGTTAGTTTGTGCTAGCTTTTGGGGGGGGTGTTATTCTAGAGAATTCCTTGATCTGATGGACTAAAATCTGAACTTAATATCCTATAATCTAAAATACCCTAGATCTATTATAAATATGCTCTAAGCCTAACGTAATTCTCACCACTCCATTCTCTGTCTCCATCTCAAATAACTTCTTCTCAAATATTTCTAATGGACTCTAAGACTTGGATTTGCATATATTTTCGAAAATATTCATAGATAGAGTTTTTTCTACTGGAAATAAATTGGATTGCTTTAAAAATTGTGAGTATGTTTCAGTAATTTCAAGACTTAATACAAATTAGGGTTTTTTCTTGATTGTATAATAAGTTATTGATTTCTTCTGATATATCTATGTAATTCGATTACTGTTATATCCATTCTTCTTTCTGATTCAACAATCTATACTTCTAATTTGTTCGATCCATTTATGCCTTTTTATTCATATGTAATTTCAGTACAATTCTGTTTCATCTCTATTTTATTTCAGATTTGTTATTATTGTTTTGAGCCTAGGCCATAGAGAGCCTAAGCCATTATTCTTTTTATTTTGACATGGAGTTTAGGCCTTCATGATCCAAAACAATTTATTTCTTCTTGTTTATGCGTTGTTTGGGTTATTAATATGAAATTGACAATAAAAGATCAATTGGGAGAAAATAAGAAATATGTACAAAAAGGATAAATTGGGCTTATTGAAATTATACAGTAATGATAATTGGACTTTAACTTTGATAAACTTAATAAATGATATTCGGATAGATGCTAATGGTGGGGGTTGGGTTGTACAGTAAAAATTCGACAAAAGAGATGTTTATAGACAACCTGTATATAAAGAAAATAGGGTTATTAATAAACTTAAGATTGACGTTGAGTTTAAGATAAACAAGTTATTAAGCATATGTAGTAGGGTCCCTTTCTAACACCGAATACTGATTAAGCAAAATAAGAGGCTCATAGTAATGGTCTGTTCCAAGAGGCCAATTAAAATAACTATTTGGGACTAAGTTTAGGGGTGACTTATGTTAATTTTCTATTATTTCTTGGGGATCTGTATCAGTTAGTATTCCTTTTCATTGTACTACATCGAGATCTCACAAGGAGGCGAAGGCACGGTTATACTGAACCGAGTAGTAAGGGGTCCAAATGAGGTGGGTACGAGCGCATTTCGCTGGGGAAATGAGCGTGCATTGCATTGATTAGGGGAGATAAGATGTTGTGATGCCAATGATTTTCGCAATCTCCTTTGAGATGATTGGTCAGGTTTGCTAAAACCTGGGACCATAGTCGACATAGGTTATTACAATTATGGTTTAGGAGCTGATCGATGGGTAGAATTATGTGTATCCTAATTCATAAGTTGTAGCTATTGGTGCAAAAAACAAATGATCTGACAATCGACTATATTCTTTTTCTTATTCTCTGTAGTGAGCTCCAATCCTATATAGATTTCCTCTTTTATCACATGCTAGTAATTACTGAATTCACCAGGCTTTATGTCTGACTGGTTTTCTTTTTCTCTTCTTCCTTCCTTTTCCCTCTAGGTTCTCAGGGTGGAGGATTTTGTGCTTGAGAGATCTTCGACCCAGCTCAATCCTTCGGAGATTCTTATTTGTCTTGTTCTTTGTGCTGACATGTACCTTTCCATGCCTTGTTTATTTTCTGTAATTGATATTGAGGGATAAATTTCATTGGTGCTCTGTTATGTAGTTTTTATAAGAAAGCTATGGTTTTGTGACTAGTGATTTAATAACACTTCTTATTTTGTTTCAAATAAATTTTAAGTTTTTCGCCGTGTTTTATTTATGCTGTCTTGTGAATTTTAGCCTCTGTGATGTTATCTTATGCCCAATATGCTACATAATTCTTATTGGAATTCTTAAACGGGTAACGTTACAAAATATGGGGTTTTACATTTGGTGTTAGAGCCTAAGGTTACAAGATCAGTAAAAAAATTGTTTTAAAAAGAAAAAGTCTTTTAAAGAATAGTGTTTTCAAAATAAAAAGCTATTTTGAAAAAACCTCAAGTCAATGACAAAATTCACTTAATTCCGCCCATGAATTCTCCTCTTTTCTCTGTTCGCTGCATGTCCAGAGCTCCTAATTTTCCGAAGGGTATCCACATTCCTACATAGTTATGTAGAAGCTACAGCACAAGCTGAAAGGCAAGGAAATGCCTAAGTTCTCGCTCCAACCGAGGTGGCTTCTCCTAACCCACCACCAGCGTTTGATTTCTTTAAGCTTTGCAAGGATTTCGCTACTCTTGGCGCAAGGCTTTTCTCGATTCCGAGATTATCGTTGAGGCCCGTGCTTCGCTCAGGAACACCGAGCACATACTTGGACTTTTGGAGCTTGATAATAAAAGGAAATTTTAATTAGATGCATGGAATTAAAGGGGAAAGCTTCATTTTAATGGGACATAGTTGAGGCAGAGCATGGTTTTGAGACTTGGGATGACTTTATGGTAAGGTCTGGGAGGAAGTTTCTATCTCTGGCAGAGGAGGGAATGCAATTGGAGAAATTTCTAGTCTTGATCAGGCTGATCTTTCAATGAAAGAATACGTTAATCAATTCAGTGAGCTTGCTAGATTTGGAATGGATTTAGTGAATACATCTCATGAAATGGCTGTGAGGTTCGCAAAGGGTTTGAATCAACCTTTACAGTGACTTGCTATGACTCATACTCCCATGGGCACTACATTTAAGAATCTTATGGAGATGGCGCTTATGCATGAGGATGGAAAAGGTGTTCTTGTGGAAAGTAAGACTGAGGTGGCTAAGGATAATTTAGGGAAGAAAAAATGGTGGACCATGAAAGTTAATAAGAAGCCAGAAAAAGAACAGATTAAGAAAGAGGTTAAATGCCATGATGCGGCACGACAGACCATTTTATAAAGGACTACAGAAAGACTGCTAAGAAAGGAAACTACTTTAATCGTGGACTACTAGGTAAGCATAGTAAGTAGTGCCCTTGGAAAAAAGGCAAGGAGCTAATACATCTAGGGCACAGGTGCACACAACGGAGGTGACACAGGCTTTTGTTCACGTAAACCAGGGCTGGAAGGTCATAGTCGAAGGTTTGATCTCTCTTAATGACTTTCCAGTTACGACCTTATTTGATTCTGACGTTTCACATTCATTCATTTCTACTTCTTTAGTCGATTGTCTGCACCTTAGTATATCTATTGTTTCTGATCCAGTAGTAGTCTCAAACCCTATTGGAGGTTCGACTCATTTGTCTATGATGTGTAAGGGTTTAAGGCTTTCTATGTTACGCATCGAGTTTGATTTTGATGCTTGTATACTGGGTTTCTTGGGTTACAATATATTCTATGGATGGATTTGTTAGCCATATATGGTGCCATTCTTGACTACGACAGGAGGGTAGTGAGATTGATGAATTGTCACGGTGAGGCCCTCGAGATATCTTGTGAGCCACTAGGGACAGTCTTGTTGAGCTTTTTAGAGTCCGTAGATACCTCTGTCGTTGATCTTGGCTTGGTACCTGTGGTGACAGATTTTCCGACATGTTTGAGGAGGTGAAAGGGCTAGCACCAAGGCGAGTGATCGACTTACGAATTTATTTGATAGAAATGATAAGCCTGTTGCATTGCCCATACGTCATATAACTCTGAGGGAAGGGAAAGAGCTGACTAAGCAGGTGGTTGAGATTTTGGAAAAATGCTTTGTTAAACGAAGCATATCTGAGTGGGGAGCACCAGTCATATTTGCAACTAAGGAGGATGTCTCTCTCTGTCTATATATGGATTACAGAGAACTAAACAAGCTCACGAAGAAGAACCAACAACCACTCCCTTGGATGGACGATTTGTTTAATCAATTGGTGGGTGCATCCATTTTCTCTTAGTTAGATTTGGCAACTTGGATTTATCAGCTTCGAGTTGCAAATGATATTGTGGATAAGGTGACTTTTAGGACTCCAGATGAGTTTTTCGAGTGGTTGGTTATGCCCTTCGGGATAACTTGTGCATCGACATATTTTGTTGATATGAGGATTCAAGTATTTAGGGAGTTCCTAAATAAATTCGTGGTGGTTTTTGTGGATGACATCTTAATATTATTGAGGGATGAGGATGAGCATGCCTTGCATTTTGCAGATGTTCTCAATACTCTTCATACGCATTAGTTAAAGGCGAAGTTTTCAAAGTGCCACTTTTGGCATGAGGAAGTGAGATTCTTAGGGCCAGTACTTTTGGGAGATGGTATAGCGATGGATCCCGCTAAAGTGGTTGTTGTGCAAGATTGGAAGGTTCCCGAGAATACGACCGAGGTGAGGATCCTTCTAGGTTTGGCGAAGTTCTATTGGAAATTTATTAAGGATTTTGCACGAATTTCAGCTCTGCTTACCCGCCTTACTAGTTAAAATTTGGTATTCTAATGGGACGTGGATTGCAAGGTTTCCTTTATGAGATTGAAAAAGGCTCTCATGATCACTCTAGTACTGACTCTTCCAGACATAACAAAAAATTTTAAGGTTTACATAGATGCTTATGGTACAGGATTAGGAGCAATCCTAATGTAGGAAGGTAGGATTGTTTGTTATGGGAGTAGACAATTAAGGGTGCACGAGAAAAATTATCCTACCCATGATTTAGAGCAAGCAGCTGTTGTTTTTTCCCTTAAGTCTTAGAGGCACTACTTATTGGGTGAGAGGTTTGAGTTATATACGGATCACAAGTCTCTCAAGTATCTATTTTCGCAAAAGGAGCTCAACTTGAGGCAACAACCTTAGATGGATTTTCTAACATCCTACGATTTTGAGATTTCTTATACCCTGGGGAAGGGGAATGTAGTAGCGGATGCTCTGAGTAGGCAGATGATGACTTTGAGCCCATTGTTGATAGAGCAGTAGAGTTTAGAGTTTATCTCATCTTTCAATTTCAGACCATCTACGAACTATACACCAGGATTATTAGCATCGCCTGAGGTGTAACCAACTATATTGGAGTGAATTAGACCTAGCCAATGTGACAATCAACAGCTAGCCGATATTCTGGACCAACTAGATAGAGGCAAGACCTCTAGACACCTTTCTAGATACTCAGTATATGAGAAGAGGTGGCTACATCACGCTCAGATTATCGAAGGCCCATCACGCTCGGGTGATGTGATGAGTGCTGTGACGAGTGCTGTCACGCATGGGTGATGTGATGAGTGAATGGTTATCGCAGGCCCATCAAGCTCGGATTACCATCCATCCGAGAGGAGAAAAGATGTATAGGGACATGAAGAGGATCTTCTATTGGAAAGGGATGAAAAGAGACGTGGTAGATTTTGTAGCAAGGTGCATATCATGTCATAGGGTAAGGCTGAACAAAAGAAACCCTGTGGATTACTTCAGCCCTTAGATGTGCTACAGTGGAAATGGGAGAGCATCTCAATGGATTTCATCGATAGTTTTCCTAGGTCGAGGAAAAGAAATACCAGCATTTGGAAGATCATCGATAGATTAACATTGAGCTCTCATTTTATCCCAGTCAAGAATAAGAGGACCACAGCTAGATTGTCTTTGATATATCTAAGAGATATCGTCAGGCTTAATGGGGTCCCCACGAGTATCATTATTGACATAGACCCTATCTTTACCAACGAGTTTTGGAGTAGCCTACAGGATACGTTGGGAACACGGACTTAGTACTACATACCACCCTCAGACCGATGGACAGACCGATAGGGTTAATTGGGTTATTGAGGATTTATTACAACTGTGCATTCAAGACTTAGGAGAGATTTGGGAGGAGCATTTCCCCTTGGTTGAGTTTGCTTATAATAATAGATATAAGGTGAGTATTAGTATGGCTCCATTCGAAGATTTATATTGATGACCCTGCAGATCACCATCTTGTTAGTATGAGACTACTGATGGACTTCTTCTTGGATTGGAGATGATCAGAGAGACCTCAGACAAGATCAACTTAATTCGGAAGAGGATGAGGGCGGCTCAGGACACACAAAAATCTTGTGCTGATAGGAGGAAGTCGGATGTTGAGATTAGGCGACATGGTTTTCATTAAAGTATCTCCCCATAGGAATGTGGTGCAATTTGTATCTGTAGGAAATTAAAACCAAAGTTTGTAGGACCATTTTCGATAGTAGAGAGGATAGGCTAGATGGCCTATAAAGTTCAACTACTAGAGAGACTATCAGCAGTTCATGATGTATTTCTCGTCTCAAATCTGAGGAAACACTGACGTGATTCTATGGTGATAGAAAAGCGAATCACTTTAGAGAGGGTTGATGTCTAGGTGGATGCTTCTGTCAGACGAGTACCAAAAAGGATTCTGGATTCTAAGATAAATAAGTTAAGTAACAAGTAAAGTAGACCCTTCAAAGTACAATGGGGAGAAGACGACAGCGAAGCAACGTAGGAACCCAAGGAGAAGATTCGCGCATCTTTTCCATTCCTTTTCGATAGTACGCTCTCAAAACTTTCTTAGTTAGAACCTTACCATTCTCCTACCTTTTGAATTAGTGGGTCTTAGAAAATACTATGGATGGTATGACATGGTTTAAATATGTTACCAGGACATGTTATGATTGATGGATCAAGTGGATGCAAGTGTTTGCTAGTGGATGCAATGGGTGCATATACATACACTTGGCACTAATTAGTGATCGAAAAATAAGACAGTAACATAATTTGTAATAACCCGGAAAATCTGGGCCAGTTTAAAAATTTTATTGTGGCCATTTTGGCAGATTTTGATTATTTAAAATGAATTATTTTAAATAATATCGACGAGAAATTTTATTTTGAGTATATTAGAATGTATATATTATATACGTCGTCGTTAGAATATAAATAATTATATATATAATTATAAATAGAATTGAAAATGGCGCGGTAGTTCGATAATTCGATTTCAAATTTCAATTGAATGTACCGGGTGTAAAACAATCCGGAATTTAGTGAAACCAAAATCATTAGGATCTAATTGATGATATCTTTCCAACGAATCCAAAAAATCAAAATTTCATAGCGGGAATCAAAAGATATGTCCAGTTGAAAATTCTGAATAGTCGCTATGGAATTCATGCACTTAAAAATGGACATTTTGCAAACAACCTCGGATTTCGACGAAACCAGTTTTGTTGGGTCCGTGATGTTAAGTTATTGCTAGATTCCAAATTTCATAATTTTTCGAATCAATATGTGAGCGTGGAAAAGGAAAACGCGTTTGACCAGTTTTAGTTGATTTTAATCGACTGGAAATTGGCCATTTTTCAAACGGTCTCAGAATTCGACGAAACTAGTTTTGTTAGGATCGTATCGTCAGTACGAAGCTAGAAAATATTTTTCTGAAATTTTTAGAGACGGTATGTGACCCCGGTAATTTGAAATCTACGTTTAAAATTCAATATAGTGATTTAAATGTAAATTCAACGGAAACTGATTCAAACGATCGAATCAACCTACGAAACATATCCCATTGTGTTCGGAATGGGGGTAAAACGCTATGGACGACAGGCGGTGGACCTCGTTTAGAGGTCGTATGTAAAAGTCAACTTTATGCAATTAAAATAATTAATTAAATAATAAAAAAAATATCTTCTCCTCCCCCTTTAACCCGTTCTGCCCCCCCCCCTCTATTTCTTCAATCAGCAGAAAACAAGGAAAAAAAAAAGTCCATCGCACCACCGAAGATCGACGCCACGCCGCCGTCCCCCTCTTCCTCTTCCCCCTCTCCGATCTCGCCTAACCTCCCTCCTCCTCTTCTCCGAACCCCTCTACCTCGCGCTCACCCTCCAGTCACGAGACCCCCACCTCTTCTCCGACCACCTCCACCGCTCGCGCCCCATCCACCGCTCGCGCCCCATCCACCGCGAAGCCCCTTTGCCCTCCTACTGCCGATCGACGAAGACCCTTCCCCCCTAGTCCCAAACCCGCGACAGCAAACTCCGAGACCCTCCCCATCCCCAACGAACCACTGTAAGTTTTTAGATCTCAGGTTTTTATTATTCATGTAAAAGAACGAATTTTTATTCATGTAAAATAAATGGGTTTTGTTATTATTATCAGTTTTAATTATTTAATGTATTAGGATCAAATGGAAAACAAAAAAAAGGGAATTTGCTTTTGAAAACAAAGTTTGCATCCTTTCTCGAAATAAAAATATGATTTTTATATATTGAACTTCGAAATAAAAATATGATTTTCATATATTGAACTTCGAAATAAAAATATGATTTTTATATATTGAACTTCGAAAGAAAAATATGATTTTTATATATTGAACTTCGAAAGAAAAATATGATTTTTATATATTGAACTTCGAAATAAAAATATGATTTTTATATATTGAACTTCGAAAGAAAAATATGATTTTTATATATTGAACTTCGAAAGAAAAATATGATTTTTATATATTGAACTTCGAAAGAAAAATATGATTTTTATATATTGAACTTCGAAAGAAAAATATGATTTTTATATATTGAACTTCGAAATAAAAATATGATTTTTATATATTGAACTTCGAAAGAAAAATATGATTTTTATATATTGAACTTCGAAAGAAAAATATGATTTTTATATATTGAACTTCGAAATAAAAATATGATTTTTATATATTGAACTTCGAAATAAAAATATGATTTTTATACATTGAACTTCGAAATAAAAATATGATTTTTATATATTGAACTTCGAAATAAAAATATGATTTTTATATATGGAATAGCGAAGTAAAAATTCGATTTTTACATAGGTAGTGAAAGCGGACAACGAAGGTAACAAAAAGGCGAGAACGAAGAAGATTTATATCAAAGAAGAGTCAAAATGTTGGATAGCTATCGGTGAGAATTTCTCACCTTTCAATTTCTTTTCTAGTTATATATATATACTAGGATGCAGACGGTGCTTAGTAGCACCCGACAAAATCGTCCACATACCATGGACTTGTTGGTTTGGTTGCATAGATTAGTTGGATTATTTGATTGAAATTGAACTGTGTGGTGAAATGAATGGATTTGATTGATGTGTGAATGGCGTGGGCCTTCACTAGACCAGGGATAAGGCTAGGCCTCGTCCCGTTCCTAGTATCGTGTCGTTATGCCGCCGAAATTTTCTAAAATAAGTTAGAAAATAAAAATACCATTTTATTTAAAGAATGAACTGAATAGAAATTCATATGTTAAAAAAAATGTTTTATCGTTAAAAATATAATTTTTAACGTGAATATGAATATAGTGAATGTGAATAAAAAAAAAGTATTCATTTACAAACCGGACGGTTTGTTTATGTACACCTATTTGAATGACATTGATTGGGACGATAAATTTTACACATCGCCCAACTGCACAAATAAAATCTGTGTTTGATTGTTTGAAACCCCACACGGGTGTTGGGATGAAATTTGAAGTTCACTCATCCTGATTGATTAAATATGTCGATCGATTGATTGACAGGCTGTTATAAGCGTTAGATATCTATATTTGATGCTTATACAGTGTAGTGCACTTTGGTTGATGGTTGATTATTTTTCAATGCTATTATACATGTGTTGTATGAAAATCCATACAATTAACTTTATATGGTAATTGATTGGGCCTCATTCCAATTTGAAAAATAAAGAATATTATAAAATAAAAGTTCATGTGTTGACAGTACTCATCCATTGAGATTGGTCATGTGTTGAACGAAATATTTTAGTAATAAAATTTACATCTTTATCGATATAAAATAAAAGTTCATGTGTTGACAGTACTCATCCATTGAGATTGGTCATGTGTTGAACGAAATATTTTGATAATAACAACTATTTTGAAAAAGAAATATTTGAAATAGAATATTTGAAAATAGAAATTTATGAAGCCGTGTTAATTAGATTGACGCCATTTTGACGTGATCGATATTTATATCGATTTTAAACGATTTCGAAATGAATTGAATATATAACGATTTCGAAATGAATTGAATATATAACGATTTCGAAATGAATTGAATATATAACGATTTCGAAATGAATTGAATATAAAACGATTTCGAAATGAATTGAATTGAAAACGAATTTGAATTGAATAGAAATGAATTTTAAAACGAATTTATAAAGAAGAATTCAATTTTGATTTGAATTGAAAAGAAAGTTGAAATTGTTTTTGAAAATGATTTTAAAACTATTTATATAATTCGTTTTAAATAGAAATCGACAAAGTATATATTATATATATAATATAATGGCCTGAATAGAAGGCGCCGCGCCGCGGCAGTTCGTGAATTTCGACCATTTATTTCAAACGGACATTACGGGAGATCCGACCGTCGGATTCTCCTAAAACCGGAACCGTTGGGTTCGTATCGAAAAGAGCTTTCTAACGAATGTTAGAAATTTGAAATCTAACGGTTGGATTTGGAATTATGTCCAAATCAAATTTGAAAAAGGTCGCTGTAAGTGCAGTTCGATGGCCGTTGATGGAAATCGACTGTACGGGCCTTGATAAAATTATTAAAAATAATAATAATTTGTGTAAAATCATAAGAAATGATTTGTGAAGATTTGGGATGAAACACTCCATATTTGAAAAGATAAAAATAGATTTTTATCGAAATGAACTAGTTTTGAACTAGGATTATAATTCTATTTATTTTTACAATAAATAAATTGAATTTGAAAAGGGTTTTAAAAATAACCAAAATTTCCAATGATTGCATTGGAGTGGATTTGAATCGAAATTGTCTTCGAAATATTTCGATGTTGGAATTCGTGATTATACAGATGTTGTTATGGAAATTTGAAAGATATATATTTATATCGTTATTTCCAATACGACATTTGTTAGTCGTAGAATTTGATATTGAATATAAGCCGATATATTTTCTATTCAAAACCTTATATTGAATATCAAATGTGATTTGGGTTTGTCGTGAATGGTGTCTTCACTAACACTGTTCTTGAACCCAGTTGAGAAAAGATTAAATCTTTTTATTTAGATTTAATGAAGTGTACCAATTAAATGATATTTAATTGGAATTGAATTGGTATTGATTTTTGGGTTTATCGTGAACAGTGTTTTTAAATAACACTTGTTCTTTAACCCGATAATTAATGGAATGATTTTTGGGTTTATCGTGAACAGTGTTTTAAATAACACTTGTTCTTTAACCCGATAATTAATGAAAGTGATTTTGGGTTTATCGTGAACCGTGTTTTAAATGACACTGATTCTTTAACCCAGTCGAAGATTAAAACTAAGTGGAGTTTTAATGAATCTTTAATTGGATTGGAATGATCGAAAATGGAGTATCACCAGTTTTGCTCCAGCCGATAGTTAAATCTTTAATTAGATTTGAACGTGAAATGGTAATTGAATTTACCGATAACACTGTGGTGTTAGATACGAAGTTTTACCAGTTTTACTTCATGGGATAAATAGGTTGGGATGGGGAAATTAAAATAAATAATTACTTCGGTAAGGTTCGCTAATCCCGACTAGTTTGAATTGAGATTCAAAAATAGAATAAAGAATAAATTCAAGGAATTTTTCTTGGATAAAATTAATGGGAACCTTTCCCTATGAATGTGAAATTTAGAAACTAACTGTCGGTTAGCTAAGCAGAATGGTTTTCTGGATATTGATCTGATGTTGGTTTCGGCCTTCGGGGTTAATATTTAGGGAATTATTCTCTTGATTAATTTACGGTTAGTGACTGATGAATTGGAATGAGGCGTATGTTGTGTTTGTGTAACACTTATTTAAAATATACGCGAGTTATTCGGAAAGACCGGGTTTATCCCATTCTGAATATCTGATACGACGATAAGTCGAAGATGAAGACGGTGGTCGAAGACCAGAAGTCTTCACGTCGTTTGGGTGATTACTGATGATCTTGATTGGGCTGTACACCCAAGAAGATGGAAACAGTTGGTGATCGTCCAGACGTACTTGGAGATCGATGGATATGCGGGGTACTAGGTGCCTCCGGTTTCGTTCAGACCCAGAACGAACTTGTAAATGGACTATGTGTCTGACATTGGATTTTAGTCCGTGTGATTGATCTCTATTAAATATAGATCTGTTTGGCGGCGGAGAATTTATTCTCTTGCTTAACGCTCTTCTCTGAGACGTACGAGCTCAGGGGTTATATATTGATGGATATCAAACGCATGGAGTGAATTGCCTGTGTGGCATGCCTAAGTGGCAATTGATCGAGGCTTCTGTTGAAAAGCAAAGTCTTGTGGTGATGATCAAAGCAAGGCCTTTGTGGCGTAGCTTTGTGTAACGTTTACTTCGCGTGTTTCACACCCGGTATGAACCAAAAACGGGAGACGGACCTCAGGGAGGGCATGCGTTTCTTTCTAGTTAGAAGTGGCGTCAGTGGTTTTACACGCCCTGACGAGTTTGACTTATGTGGTTGTTGCTGTTGCGAGGCGCCTCGAATTGATCGGTCGTTCTCGAACCGATGGAGTCATTTAGTTGGCTCACTTACGCCCCAAAGGGTTGGGAAACGTAGTGTTCAGGCATTTTAATCCACATCGGTGGACCGGCCCTGTCGCTCCAAGGGTCACTCGAGCTCTGATCCTGTGGCTCGGGCTAGAGAGTCACGAATCGGTAGAGGATTATCTTTTGCCTCGGTTCATAGACGGAAATCCAATTTCCAAATACGCAACATTTGCGGTTTTATTTGTAGAGCCTAGTATGGTGACATAGTGGGATGGGGCACTTATGCCGCCTATGATTGATACTTATGATTTGAAGTTGTTTTATACACTATGCACTTATAGTAGTATCAAATGATTTGTTTTAACCGTATCAAGCATTCTTTGGCTGTTATAAGGGAAAACCCTATCCTCGGCTGCGTTGCATTGTGTGATGGGACCTGGGTCTTATAACAGCTTCATTTTTCTTTATTTGGCATTGCGCTGTTTGTTTTATGCACTGGTATTCTTGTGAGGAAACCCGTTCCATGTTATATGGCGTGGTCCCTTGATTTACCTAACTTAGAAAATAAAGATTAACTGTTTTAGTTCTCACACCAGTCACATGACTGACCTGGAGTTTATTGTTTTAACCTAAACTCTGGGTGCCCCTATATTGACACGGGCAGCTAGTAGTTTTGGTTTTGCAGATTTATATTCACAGGATCCTGGTTTACAGCTGGAACGATATCCGGAAAGCTTTGTATCCGTATATCTCATTCTAGTTGTGTATTGTATTATTTTCCACTGCGATATATTTAAATGTAATTTAAATCTCTGATATTTCTGTGTAATATTCATTTATACTCTGTATATTCTTGTAATCTGATGCATTGTTGTAATATACAATGAAATGTTCTTCTGTTTGCGTTTTGTTGTGGCTTGTTCTCGAACTATCCGCGCTTTCCTTTACGGGGAAGTTACGGGTTTTCACAGTTGGTATCAGAGCTTTGGTTTACAAGGCTCAGAGAACAAGGCACATTAGAACCATACGAAAGAATTCATCAGATATTGGATTAGTAAAATCCAATGGGAATGACTCGTTAGAGATGGGATCAGTAGTATCCTAGAACGAGTGTGAAGAGTACATTTTCAAATGAAAACAATTTTGTTTTGAAAATTTAAATCAATTATTCGTATTTGATTATCTATTTATATTGATTAGGACAGTCCAGTATACAAAGATTTTGCATATACGCCTTGCAAACGTGTATTTGAAGTTTTAATATACTGGATAGATATAGAATTACCCTCTAATCGCCCGGAGATGATTTTGATGATGGAGCTCCATCATTAGAATTTATATTCGAGTGACGAACGTGTAATATCTATATATCTCCTATTGACTGGTGTGAGAACCAAAATTAGATAGGGCTTATTGTTGTGATTTGGCATCAAAAGTGTGATTTTTGACTATATATCAAAGTTATGAATTTCAAACTCTAATCCACTAATTGATTGATGTTTGTGTTGTTTGTTTATTTGTTTGATAATTTTGAACCATTATGCCTAATTGAATCAAATATCGAACTATATTGGAAATTGGTCGCATTTGCTTGCATATACTTGTACTTACCTTGAACAGGTCATAGCAAGGAGGCTAGAGCAGAGAATAAAATTTGTTTGCCCGACAAATAGGTACATGTTTACTACATAATTTACTGTTTTGTTTGGGTGATGATGATTTTATGAGCCTATTGGCTAGCCGCTTGGCTTTTTCTTTTTCTTTTTGAGATCTGAAGGACCGGGGAAGGTATTTGAAATTCCCCGATGCTCCCGGTGCAGGGGAGGTTATGGCGAAATTTTTCAAAAATTTAGGGTGTTAGCCAAATTTTTGAAATTTTGAAAATTCTCAGAAACTAAAGAGTTGGAGAATGGAAGCCCGACCGAACATAGAATTAATAATCAAACCACTTTCGACTTTGTTCCTTTTCGGGGATGAAAAGTTTTAAGTGGGGGAGATTGTAATAACCCGGAAAATCTGGGCCAGTTTAAAATTTTTATTTTGGCCATTTTGGCGGATTTTGATTATTTAAAATGAATTATTTTAAATAATATCGACGAGAAATTTTATTTTGAATATATTAGAACGTATATATTATATACGTCGTCGTTAGAATATAAATAATTATATATATATATAATTATAAATAGAATTGAAAATGGCGCGGTAGTTCGATAATTCGATTTCAAATTTCAATTGAATGTACTGGGTGCAAAACAATCCGGAATTTAGTGAAACCAAAAACATTAGGATCTAATTGATGATATCTTTCCAACGAATCCGAAAAATCAAAATTTCATAGCGGGAATCAAAAGATATGTCCAGTTGAAAATTCTGAATAGTCGCTATGGAATTCAGGCCCTTAAAAATGGACATTTTGCAAACGACCTCGGATTTCGACGAAACCAGTTTTGTTGGGTCCATGATGTTAAGTTATTGCTAGATTCCAAATTTCATAATTTTTCGAATCAATATGTGAGCGTGGCAAAGGAAAACGCGTTTGACCAGTTTTAGTTGATTTTAATCGACTGGAAATTGGCCATTTTTCAAACGGTCTCAGAATTCGACGAAACTAGTTTTATTAGGATCGTATCGTCAGTACGAAGCTAGAAAATATTTTTCTGGAATTTTTAGAGACGGTATGTGACCCCGGTAATTTGAAATCTACGTTTAAAATTCAATATAGTGATTTAAATGTAAATTCAACGGAAACTGATTCAAACGATCGAATCAACCTACGAAACATATCCCATTGTGTTCGGAATGGGGGTAAAACGCTATGGACGACAGGCGGTGGACCTCGTTTAGAGGTCGTATGTAAAAGTCAACTTTATGCAATTAAAATAATTAATTAAATAATATAAAAAATATCTTCTCCTCCCCCTTTAACCCGTTCTGGCCCCCCCCCTCTATTTCTTCAATCAGCAGAAAACAAGGAAAAAAAAATTGTCCATCGCACCACCGAAGATCGACGCCACGCCGCCGTCCCCCTCTTCCTCCTCCCCCTCTCCGATCTCGCCTAACCTCCCTCCTCGTCTTCTCCGAACCCCTCTACCTCGCGCTCACCCTCCAGTCACGAGACCCCCGCCTCTTCTCCGACCACCTCCACCGCTCGCGCCCCATCCACCGCGAAGCCCCTTTGCCATCCTACTGCCGATCGACGAAGACCCTTCCCCCCTAGTCCCAAACCCACGACAGCAAACCCCGAGACCCTCCCCATCCCCAACGAACCACTGTAAGTTTTTAGATCTCAGGTTTTTATTATTTATGTAAAAGAACGAATTTTTATTCATGTAAAATAAATGGGTTTTGTTATTATTATCAGTTTTAATTATTTAATGTATTAGGATCGAATGGAAAACAAAAAAAAGGGAATTTGCTTTTGAAAATAAAGTTTGCATCCTTTTTCGAAATAAAAATATGATTTTTATATATTGAACTTCGAAATAAAAATATGATTTTTATATATTGAACTTCGAAATAAAAATATGATTTTTATATATTGAACTTCGAAATAAAAATATGATTTTTATATATTTAACTTCGAAAGAAAAATATGATTTTTATATATTGAACTTCGAAAGAAAAATATGATTTTTATATATTGAACTTCGAAATAAAAATATGATTTTTATATATTGAACTTCGAAAGAAAAATATGATTTTTATATATTGAACTTCGAAAGAAAAATATGATTTTTATATATTGAACTTCGAAAGAAAAATATGATTTTTATATATTGAACTTCGAAAGTGTAACACCCCACCTCCGTTAAGGTCACTCACAAAGGGAATGCCTTAACTTTGGTGGAGCATTTTAGTAAACAGAACAGAAACTTACAAGACAGATAAAACAGTACTTGAAATTTTTTAACTTTATTACAGCGGAAACAGAAATTAATATGGTTACATCCTTTCAAATTTCAGAATTCAAGTACAAAATATCAGTCTTGTACAAAAGCCTTCAAAATGCATGGTTTAAAATCATAATCCCCATGGAACGGAAGCTATACAAAGCCAAGCCATACTTTAAGCACTTCAAGCAAAGAGAAATCCGGATCAAGCTAAAGTATTCCCTCCTTGGATAACCTGGGGGGGAAACGGAAGAAAGGAGGCAAAACAACAAGGGTCAGACAAAAAGTCTGGCAAGTCCAGTGACTTTCAGCATATGAACAGATAATAATAATACGATATGAACATAAAACTGGATGTGAGATAACTGTAACAGGTGTAGCAGATATAACAGAAAAACAGAATGATATAAACTATTGTTTTACACTTCTCTGCACTAATACTAGTATAGCAGAATTAGGTGTCACCCTAATGTCTAAATTGAAGCAGGAACGGGTACAGAATACTTTAACAAAAACAGAATGCTAATAATGGGCCTTTACTACCCGATCAGAAACAGACAGAAGCAGAAACAGATTTATCCCTACGGAAACAGAATGTAGAATTAGGTGTACACTAGTAATGGGCCTTTACCACCCGAACAGACGGTACCACACAGAAACAGACAGGTGTTACCACCCAACAGAAACAGACGGTACCAACAGAAACAGACAGAACTAAGCGTACCCTAAAACCCTACCCCAAGCGATCGGCTCCCTAATACATAAATATCCTGTGTCGGCCCCACAGTAGGGTGTATCACTCCCTGAAGTGACAACCAATTGGCACAGACCTATTTACAGATGTCACGGCGTCTTACATCCTCAGAGGCAGACCGGGATCCATGCACGCACATGACCCGGTTGGAACGCACCATCAACACCCCTCGCCATTATCAGAATGAACCACTTATAATTAGTTCAGTAAGCGTGCCCGGACCCTACATACTGTTGGGTCAAAGTTTTGATACCAGAAAGGGTTACTGACTAATATGGGTCCCAAACAACAGATGACACAAGTAATTCCCCTCCTAACCTTGTGTCCCCAAACTAACAGATCTCAGATTAACTTGTTTACAAGTTCAGACATACAGAATTCAGATTTACTAGTTCACAGATTAAGTTAACAAGTTTTCAGACTAACAGATCAGATGTACAGATTTTTCAGATTTGTCTAACTTTGTATTGGGCCTACAGATTCATGGACGGGTTTACTACACCTATTAATCCAGTTGGTTTAACCCTATTTTCCCCCAATACGTTTTAGACGTCATTCTTATCTTAGATTTGCATTAATTAATTATTAATGCCCAGACCTCTCACATTAGGTCGCTAGCTTGTGGCCGCTGGATGGGCCGGGCGGTTCCGGGCAGACTTCTGCCACAAGCCAGACCTAACCTCGTGTCTTAAGCAGGTTATGACTAACTTCTCACATTAGAACCTATTGTTTGCGGCCACTGGATGTGCCGGGCGGTTCCGGGCAGAATTACGCCGCAAACTCATTCTAACCTCGAGTTAGTCACGTTTATCTTTGCGGCCAATTAATTAATAATTTACCATTTATGCGCACGCCCAATATATATGCCAATTCAGGTTATATCAATAACAGGATGATTATATCAACACAGCAGATAACAGATTTTAGCAGATAACAGATTTTATATGACTTAACGGATTTAACAGATTTAGCAACTTAGAAAATTTTGGCATATAACAGGTTAGGCATTTCAACTGACAAATTTAACAGATTAGGCATTTCAATCTAATTAGCAGTCTAGGCAATATAACAAAACTAGCAGTTTAGGCAACTTGGCAAATTAGCAGATTTAGCAAATTTAATATTTCTAAAGGTTCTATTTACATGCCTTGCCTAATCATAAATTGGCCTAAATTCATATGCCTACATAATTGTCATGATTCACAACATATACTCCATGTTTGCATAAGCGCAGAATGTGGACATAATTTGCCATATAACATATGTTCCAATTTTTGTTAAACTAGCATTTTACAGCAGATTCACATATAAATTATACCAAATATAACCATTAATTTCAATGCATGCCATATATCCAAAAATCCCTATTTATGTGTAATCACAATAATAGATATCCTAATTAATGTAAATCTTTACACCTAAGTTTCCATATCTTCTTCTTTTTAAGTCATGAATCATTATGCAAACTATACCCAACAATCTAAATCTTTAAATCATATCTTCTAAAAATCAGATCTTGACTTTTATATGCATTTTGTCCAAAGTCTCAAATCATATGTAATCTTACAGTGGTTCCTCTTCTTCTTTTATCACAGAATATGCATAGGTCTAAAACTAGTTTATAACATATGCTTATTTTTCTAATTAATTACAGATCTAAATAACATATGTTCATTTCTCTAATTAGTTACAGATTTAGATTACAACGTACACTATGCATACAACATATATAAATTATATGTTTACAGTCAAATTCTTGCATCCAATCCCAAGTCATATGTCAATATATTTTATGCCTCAGATCTAAAGTCATATGTTCAATTCAGTCTCGTCAAATTTCGCATCATTCATTATTTATCCCAAAATTTGCGTTCATACGTTAATCTCTTATGAGATTAGGCACAGGCTCGTGGTAGCCTGGCTATAGAAACAGAAAGGAAGCAGAAAGGGATACAGAACAGTCACAGAAAAACAGATCTGACAGATATACAATCTCAGATTCAGATTTAAAAGCATATCAGAATTATAATTAATGTTTATAGCAGAAAATAACTGTACTCGCCTTGATTGGATTAAAGAAAGAACTTTAGTTGTTACAGAATTGTTGCAGAAGCTTTTATCTCAAATTTGAATTTAGGATGATGTTGATTGACTTCTAGTTTTGATTCTAGCAGAGTAGCGACGCCATTTTTATTTTTAATTAGAAGAAGAGAGCAATGGAGGCTAGAGAATTGTGTAAGAGACTTAGGTTTAGGTTAGGGATGTATTTATAGGAGGATAGGGTGATTTAGAGCCTTCAGATCAGTCCAGAAGTCATCAGAATCGCACAGCTCGAATACACATCATCCAGCCACTCAAAAGAAGACACGTCACCTCAGAACACTCCAGAATTCGGTGCTAGATTTGTATGGGCGCAATTGGCAGGTGCGCTAGTGTATTTTTGTACTGGCGCACTTCACAAGTGCGCCAGTGTATTCTGGCCTGTTTCCGGTTTTTCTGCCTAACTTCGTTCGTCCATATCTTCTTCATACGGACTCCGATTTACGCAAATTCGGACTCTATTTCGCGTATTTTTCCGAGACGAACGCAATGGCGCAACCCGTTTCCCTTATTTCTTCTCCTAAAAATTAATTATACCTTGATTTTTAACTCTTATGTTTACAGAAAATACAGGGTGTTACAGAAAGAAAAATATGATTTTTATATATTGAACTTCGAAAGAAAAATATGATTTATATATATTGAACTTCGAAATAAAAATATGATTTTTATATATTGAACTTCGAAAGAAAAATATGATTTTTATATATTGAACTTTGAAATAAAAATATGATTTTTATATATTGAACTTCGAAATAAAAATATGATTTTTATATATTGAACTTCGAAATAAAAATATGATTTTTATATATTGAACTTCGAAATAAAAATATGATTTTTATATATTGAACTTCGAAATAAAAATATGATTTTTATATATGAAATAGCGAAGTAAAAATTCGATTTTTACATAGGTAGTGAAAGCGGACAACGAAGGTAACAAAAAGGCGAGAACGAAGAAGATTTATATCAAAGAAGAGTCAAGATGTTGGATAGCTATCGGTGAGAATTTCTCACCTTTCAATTTCTTTTCTAGTTATATATATACTAGGATGCAGACGGTGCTTAGTAGCACCCGACACAATCGTCCACAGACCATGGAGTTGTTTGTTTGGTTGCATAGATTAGTTGGATTATTTGATTGAAATTGAACTGTGTGGTGAAATGAATGGATTTGATTGATGTGTGAATGGCGTGGGCCTTCACTAGACCAGGGATAAGGCTAGGCCTCGTCCCGTTCCTAGTATCGTGCCGTTATGCCGCCGAAATTTTCTAAAATAAGTTAGAAAATAAAAATACCATTTTATTTAAAGAATGAACTGAATAGAAATTCATATGTTAAAAAAATGTTTTATCGTTAAAAATATAATTTTTAACGTGAATATGAATATAGTGAATGTGAACAAAAAAAAGTATTCATTTACAAACCGGACGGTTTGTTTATGTACACCTATTTGAATGACATTGATTGGGACGATAAATTTTACACATCGCCCAACTGCACAAATAAAATCTGTGTTTGATTGTTTGAAACCCCACACGGGTGTTGGGATGAAATTTGAAGTTCACTCATCCTGATTGATTAAATATGTCGATCGATTGATTGACAGGCTGTTATAAGCGTTAGATATCTATATTTGATGCTTATACAGTGTAGTGCACTTTGGTTGATGGTTGATTATTTTTCAATGCTATTATACATGTGTTGTATGAAAATCCATACAATTAACTTTATATGGTAATTGATTGGGCCTCATTCCAATTTGAAAAATAAAGAATATTATAAAATAAAAGTTCATGTGTTGACAGTACTCATCCATTGAGATTGGTCATGTGTTGAACGAAATATTTTAGTAATAAAATTTACATCTTTATCGATATAAAATAAAAGTTCATGTGTTGACAGTACTCATCCATTGAGATTGGTCATGTGTTGAACGAAATATTTTGATAATAACAACTATTTTGAAAAAGAAATATTTGAAATAGAATATTTGAAAATAGAAATTTATGAAGCCGTGTTAATTAGATTGACGCCATTTTGACGTGATCAATATTTATATCGATTTTAAACGATTTCGAAATGAATTGAATATATAACGATTTCGAAATGAATTGAATATATAACGATTTCGAAATGAATTGAATATATAACGATTTCGAAATGAATTGAATATAAAACGATTTTGAAATGAATTGAATTGAAAACGAATTTGAATTGAATAGAAATGAATTTTAAAACGAATTTATAAAGAAGAATTCAATTTTGATTTGAATTGAAAAGAAAGTTGAAATTTTTTTTGAAAACGATTTTAAAACTATTTATATAATTCGTTTTAAATAGAAATTGACGAAGTATATATTATATATATTATATATATATATATAATATAATGGCCTGAAAAGAACGCGCCGCGCCGCGGTAGTTCGTGAATTTCGACCATTTATTTCAAACGGACATTACGGGAGATCCGACCGTCGGATTCTCCTAAAACCGGAACCGTTGGGTTCGTATCGAAAAGAGCGTTCTAACGAATGTTAGAAATTTGAAATCTAACGGTTGGATTTGGAATTATGTCCAAATCAAATTTGAAAAAGGTCGCTGTAAGTGCAGTTCGATGGCCGTTGATGGAAATCGACTGTACGGGCCTTGATAAAATTATTAAAAATAATAATAATTTGTGTAAAATCATAAGAAATGATTTGTGAAGAATTGGGATGAAACACTCCGTATTTGAAAAGATAAAAATAGATTTTTATCGAAATGAACTAGTTTTGAACTAGGATTATAATTCTATTTATTTTTAAAATAAATAAATTGAATTTGAAAAGGGTTTTTAAAATAACCAAAATTTCCAATGATTGCATTGGAGTGGATTTGAATCGAAATTGTCTTCGGAATATTTCGATGTTGGAATTCGTGATTATACAGATGTTGTTATGGAAATTTGAAAGATATATATTTATATCTTTATTTTCAATACGACATTTGTTAGTCGTAGAATTTGATATTGAATATAAGCCGATATATTTTCTATTCAGAACCTTATATTGAATATCAAATGTGATTTGGGTTTGTCGTGAATGGTGTCTTCACTAACACTGTTCTTGAACCCAGTTGAGAAAAGATTAAATCTTTTTATTTAGATTTAATGAAGTGTACCAATTAAATGATATTTAATTGGAATTGAATTGGTATTGATTTTTGGGTTTATCGTGAACAGTGTTTTTAAATAACACTTGTTCTTTAACCCGATAATTAATGGAATGATTTTTGGGTTTATCGTGAACAGTGTTTTAAATAACACTTGTTCTTTAACCCGATAATTAATGAAAGTGATTTTGGGTTTATCGTGAACCGTGTTTTAAATGACACTGATTCTTTAACCCAGTCGAAGATTAAAACTAAGTGGAGTTTTAATGAATCTTTAATAAGATTGGAATGATCGAAAATGGAGTATCACCAGTTTTGCTCCAGCCGATAGTTAAATCTTTAATTAGATTTGAACGTGAAATGGTAATTGAATTTACCGATAACACTGTGGTGTTAGATATGAAGTATTACCAGTTTTACTTCATGGGATGAATAGGTTGGGATGGGTAAATTAAAATAAATAATTACTTCGGTAAGGTTCGCTAATCCCGACTAGTTTGAATTGAGATTCAAAAATAGAATAAAGAATAAATTCAAGGAATTTATCTTGGATAAAATTAATGGGAACCTTTCCCTATGAATGTGAAATTTAGAAACTAACTGTCGGTTAGCTAAGCAGAATGGTTTTCTGGATATTGATCTGATGTTGGTTTCGGCCTTCGGGGTTAATATTTGGGGAATTATTCTCTTGATTAATTTACGGTTAGTGACTGATGAATTGGAATGAGGCGTATGTTGTGTTTGTGTAACACTTATTTAAAATATACGCGAGTTATTCGGAAAGACCGGGTTTATCCCATTCTGAATAACTGATACGACGATAAGTCGAAGATGAAGACGGTGGTCGAAGACCAGAAGTCTTCACGTCATTTGGGTGATTACTGATGATCTTGATTGGGCTGTACACCCAAGAAGATGGAAACAGTTGGTGATCGTCCAGACGTACTTGGAGATCGATGGATATGCGGGGTACTAGGTGCCTCCGGTTTCGTTCAGACCCAGAACGAACTTGTAAATGGACTGTGTGTCTGAAATTGGATTTTAGTCCGTGTGATTGATCTCTATTAAATATATATCTGTTTGGCGGCGGAGAATTTATTCTTTTGCTTAACGCCCTTCTCTGAGACGTACGAGCTCAGGGGTTATATATTGATGGATATCAAACGCATGGAGTGAATTGCCTGTGTGGCATGCCTAAGTGGCAATTGATCGAGGCTTCTGTTGAAAAGCAAAGTCTTGTGGTGATGATCAAAGCAAGGCCTTTGTGGCGTAGCTTTGTGTAACGTTTACTTCGCGTGTTTCACACCCGGTATGAACCAAAAACGGGAGACGGACCTCAGGGAGGGCATGCGTTTCTTTCTAGTTAGAAGTGGCATCAGTGGTTTTACACGCCTTGACGAGTTTGACTTATGTGGTTGTTGGTGTTGCGAGGCGCCTCGAATTGATCGGTCGTTCTCGAACCGATGGAGTCATTTAGTTGGCTCACTTACGCCCCAAAGGGTGGGGAAACGTAGTGTTCAGGCATTTTAATCCACATCGGTGGACCGGCCCTGTCGCTCCAAGGGTCACTCGAGCTCTGATCCTGTGGCTCGGGCTAGAGAGTCACGAATCGGTAGAGGACTATCTTTTGCCTCGGTTCATAGACGGAAATCCAATTTCCAAATACGCGACATTTGCGGTTTTATTTGTAGAGCCTAGTATGGCGACATAGTGGGATGGGGCACTTATGCCGCCTATGATTGATACTTATGATTTGAATTTGTTTTATACACTATGCACTTATAGTAGTATCAAATGATTTGTTTTAACCGTATCAAGCATTCTTTGGCTGTTATAAGGGAAAACCCTATCCTCGGCTGCGTTGCATTGTGTGATGGGACCTGGGTCTTATAGCAGCTTCATTTTTCTTTATTTAGCATTGCGCTGTTTGTTTTATGCACTGGTATTCTTGAGAGGAAACCCGTTCCGTGTTATACGGCGTGGTCCCTTGATTTACCTAACTTAGAAAATAAAGATTAACTGTTTTAGTTCTCACACCAGTCACATGACTGACCTGGAGTTTATTGTTTTAACCTAAACTCTGGGTGCCCCTATTTTGACATGGGCAGCTAGTAGTTTTGGTTTTGCAGATTTATATTCACAGGATCCTGGTTTACAGCTGGAACGATATCCGGAAAGCTTTGTATCCGTATATCTCATTCTAGTTGTGTATTGTATTATTTTCCGCTACGATGTATTTAAATGTAATTTAAATCTCTGATATTTCTGTGTAATATTCATTTATACTCTGTATATTCTTATAATCTGATGCATTGTTGTAATATACAATGAAATGTTCTTCTGTTTGCGTTTTGTTGTGGCTTGTTCTCGAACTATCCGCGCTTTCCTTTACGGGGAAGTTACGGGTTTTCACATAATTGCATATGGATGTGCCTACACTTTTAATACCCCTTTAATTTATGGATGAAAATTTGGTGTTAATCATATGATTGTTGCATTTTGTTGATGATGGTTGTATCACACATATAGAACCTTATGTACCATCTGGATACCCTTGCATACATTTCGGACGCATGGCACTTACACAAATTGCATAAAAGGAGGTCGACTGGATCAGTAGACCGCCTGATTTCTTGCTTTAGTTAGGGAGGTATACACTACTGCATATGTTCATAAAAAGCAATAGAAATCCTAAGGACAATGGATGCCTATGACAGATGGATGAGTATATGGACGTAGACGACGTTGTGATAATATTTATGACATTCTTCTAACCTTGGAGATTTCGGGGACAAAATCCTTTATGGAGGGGAGAATGTAACAACCCAAAAAAGTTAATAAAGCAATTAAAATTAAAGGATTAATAAAAAATATTAAACAGAAAGATATTGGGAAATAGGCAGCGAGGGTTACACCAGTGAGTCCATTACCAAATTATGGCAAAGATATACATTTGGTTTGTTAAAATCGGACTTATAACGAAAAGAATATTAAAGAAAGAAGTTTGAAATTCGAAGTTGAAATAATAATAATCATCAAATTCATCAAAATTAAATCATAGAGTAAATCACGTCAAATGGGAGACCCGGCCCATTGTTGGGTCGACCCGGGGGTCGA
This sequence comes from Allium sativum, assembly GCA_030737875.1. Classification (NCBI taxonomy): domain Eukaryota; kingdom Viridiplantae; phylum Streptophyta; class Magnoliopsida; order Asparagales; family Amaryllidaceae; genus Allium; species Allium sativum. The sequence continues at coordinate 834,962,902 of CM060910.1, forward strand.
CGCAAACTCTATGTGGATCGACCCAACTATTAGATGGGTCGACCCATTTGGGTGACGTGCGCAACCTATTGCGCACGTCTTTGGTCGATTTGTGCTGGATTTTGGGGTGTGTTATTCTAAAGAATTCCTTGATCTGATGGCCTAAAATCTTAACCTAATATCCTATGATCTAAAACACCCTAGCTCTATTATAAATTTTCTCTAAACCTAAACTAATTCTCACTGTTGCATTCTCTGCCTCCACCTCAAATAAGTTCTTCTGAATTATTTATAATGGAGTATCGAGGCTTGGATTGCATATACTTTCGAGGATATTCACAAAGAGCGACTGTTCTACCAGCGAAAAATCAGATGGCTTTAAAAATTGTGACTATATTTCATTAATTACAAAATTTAGTACAAATTGGTTTTTCAACAGTATAATAAGTTGTAGATTTCTTCTAATTTGTCTATGTAGTTCGATTATTGCTATATCCTTTCTTCTTTCTGATTCAGCAATCTATTCTATTACTATAATTTTATTCTGTTCATCTATGCCCATTTTCTTTGTATGTAATATCAGTATATTTCTGTTTCAACCCTATTTTATTTCAGATTTGTCCTTATTGTTCTGAGCCTAGGCCATACGAGAGCCTAGACTATTATTCTTTTTATTTCGAAGTGGTGTTTAGGCCTTTGTGAGCCTAAACCATTTATTTCTTCTTGTTTATGTGCTATGTGGGTTTAAATGTGAAATTGACAATAAAAGCGCAACTGGGGAAAAATAAGAAATATGTATAAAAGGGTAAATTGTGCTTATTGAAATTATGCAGTAAAGATAACAGGACTATAACTTTGATAAATTGAATAAATGATATTTGGATAGACACTAATGGCAGGGGTTGGGTTATACAGTAAGAGATGTTTATAGACAACGTATTTATAAAGAAAACAGGCTTATTAATTAACTTAAGATTAGCGTTGATGTAACGACCCAACGAATTCAACGCCAAAATTCCGATAATAACACTCGGTCATGTATTACTTTCCCAAAGCCCAAGTATCGAAAACACAAATAGTTAATAGAAAGAAATTAGGGGTGAGATAAGAAAGAAAGAAATATTATAATAAAAGAAATGGAAGAAGAACCAACTAACCAACACAACACAGAGTCTCACATTGCAGCCGAATACATTGTAATATAGAAATAAATCTTTATTGAGAGCTTGGAAATAATACTTATAATCATCAAAGTACAACATACAACCAACACATCTGGATAGTTATAACAACTCGTCTTCATATATAACTCACAGCGAAAAAAAAACGATTATGTCTGAACTCCCTCAGCATTTCTTTTGAAGTCCATGGCATACTAACACGAACTTGCAAAATTCGGTCTGACCCAAGAATTGCAAACACCAGATTAATCTGGTGAACCAGAGTGAGAAAACCCACTAAGTTTATAGGTATCATCCAACTGATTTTGATGTTAACAAATATCTTCTTTGAAAGAAAAGAATAATCGTAAGACCGGTCCACACATAACACGGACGGTTTTTACCTGACGACAACCCAAAACATTTTGGAATCATATCTATTATGATATTATAGTAGTGTTTAAATCAAATAAATAACCACGTAGTAGAACATTTGCATCTCACGCTCTACATACATAGTCTATCATAAAAAATTGGGGCTCTTATCTAAGTATGGATTCAAATTATGGTAAGGTATAGGACCACCTTCTGATAGTGTATCTCTAGAGAGGAATACACTGGGTTCAACAAGAACATCTTACAACCCGGCTGACATGATGAGCCACTCACTTTGCTTGAGTGTTTCGAATGAACGTCACCATTGGTTGGGATCAACAACCATTATCGAATGCATACATCAGCGACAAAATTAAGAAGCAAATGGATTTTCTCTAGATCAGGTGATAATAGACCATAATGGGAGCGACCCACATAGCCATGAGACCTACACAATTTTATATGCTTTCCTAGTTGATGAGGCTTAAGGTTACTATTACCTTTTTAAGAACATCACATTAACATTGAATGCTACATCATCAAATCCATCACATCACTAATTGATGCCCACAAATATTCTCGGGGTGTTGAGCTGAAGAAGCATCCTTCTTCGCCACCGACTTGGTATATTTGTAAAAATAAATGTACGTGACTCTTAAGAAATACTCTATCAGACATTCATCCATACAAGTCATCCAGAAATAGGATGAACCAAAGGTACCCTCCTACCACATCCTAGGTATCACCCTATAGATCAATAGCAAGTAGTCCTTGCAATCTATATATTCCAACCATGACAAATTCACAGTTTATCTCTGGGAGCTAACCAGAAATTATAAGTAATTCTACTGTTTTATAAAGATCCATGGTCTTCAATTGCTCCATCTCGATCGTCATTTGATATCATCCAAATTTACATATTTGCTAGTCGGAATGGTTTTCAAATATAAATTCGATCCCAATCTTTCCGTACTAACAATCGATACTATGCCAGAATTTGATAGTCAGTTATTTAACTATCAAATAAACAACCATGCAAACATGGAAAGAAAAATAAATTCACTGATTCAGTATTCAACATCACTTGGCCTCCTTAATTAAACTAATTAATGAATGGTTAATTAAACTTCTAAATCAATCAATATTTTTTGAACTTAGCTTTTACTTCTTCTTTTAATATACTAATCTTCTCTAAACCATTTAATTTGGTACTTAGAAAATATCTTATAACCATGTCCAATTTTCAAACTTCAAAACATTTGCTACAACAATTTTCATTATCTATAACTAGGAAATCAATTCAACTTATCATTCGTAAAACAATGTTATGAAATCTTCTTTTTTTTGTTACTTGAAAACAATAATCGACACTTATATTTTTAGAATAACCCACTCTAAAACTATCTCCTTATTTTGGAAATATCGTTATATTTTCACAAAATCTCCTTTTATTTCTTTTACTTTAGAAATATCATTTCATATTCTCAAACCCTTTTTATTTCCTTTATTATGTAATATGTATTTCCAAATCTTTCAAATAACATTGCGTTATTATTTCTCATAATAAACTTCTTCTAACAACTTTGCTGGTACAAACTAATATCATCCTCAGATAATCCTGAAGTCATTCAAGTTAGGATATTTTATTTACATCTCAGACCTTGATTAACAATGTCCTAATCTTAAGATAAATATGAGTTGTAATTCAAAAACCTATATTCATTCTAATTTCAGTAAAATCTCATTTAACTATTTTATTTAAAATATGGTTTTATAAACCCTTCTTATCTTTTTGAAAGTCTTCTTTTTAATTATATCGATTACTAATTTACTCATTAATTAAGTAGTTGCTTACTAAAACATCACATTTTAACTCTTAACTTCTTCAAACAATTCGTTTTATAACTCGGATTTTCATTACAAATCCTATTACTAACTCCTTTAATGAATCCAATTACAAAAATCCCTTTTACCCATTTTCCTGTTTGAAAATATTATTTCAATCCTATTCGTTTTATTTAATTCCATTACTAAGTGATGTTAATTTAAACTCAACGTTTTATCCTCACCCCCATTTTACAAACCCTGTTTATAAAACTCAGGTTTAATATAAAACCATTTTTATCTCAATATCCTTTTACTTAATTCAAATATTAAGTAAACATTTATTTTAAGCTATCTTATTTGCTTAAAATCTATTTTTTAACTTAGTTTATAAAAACTCGGGTTTTACTATAAAATCCATTCATAAACTCCTTTCACAATTCAATTAGATTTCATTCCAAACTCGATTACTTAAACGAATTTTATTTAAAAAGCAATCACTTAAATTATTATTAATTTAAAATAATAATTTACTTCATTATTAACTGCCATTGAAGTAGTTATTTCTTTATTAACTAAAAATAGAATAGTTAATTTATTTAAAAGATTTTAATAATAATAATTAGCTTTAATAAACAACTCGAAATTTTACTTTTAAGTAACGTTGATTCCAAATAAATAATTTCTTAAGAGTTCTTCTTAAGTTTAGACATCTGTTTGCTAAAACTTTATTTATAAATAGAATTGAAAACAAGTTAGTCGAATGACTAATTTCAAATTAAACAGTTGACTTAGTCAACTTAAACCATGGTTATCTCGTTAACCAATTCCAATTAGTTCATCCATTAAATTAGTTAATAATATAATTAATTTAAATAATTCCATTTAATTGTCTCTTGGAGACAATTAATCCAACTCTTAAGCTTTAGGTTCATTTCTGCTCATCTGCCTTTAAATCTTATAACATAAGAATTTTCTTCATAAAACTATTTTATAATTGCTTATAAATTTAAATAATAAATATTTATTCCCTTTTAATAAACCTATATTTAAAATAATAGATTTCAAAATCTATCTTCAGTTAGAAAACAAAATTTATAACTTCATTTCTGTCAATTCACCTAGCGTTAAATAACATTTATTAAACAATTGATTTTTAGGCTATCCGCTTCCAATTACTCAACTGATACTGCTCATTGGTTAATAACAAATTAAACATTGAATTTTGATTTAATAGTCAACAACCAAATCAATGAGTCAATCATATTGATTAAATAGTTCATATAATTGTAATATAAAAAAAACAATAAATTTGAGAAATCCCGTTGGATTCCTCCAGCCTGTTTTCCATACATCCAAATATGTTACCTCAAATAAAATCATACATTTATTATGACAATATATTTATTACTATTCATCTCGATAAACAAAAATAAACGGTTTAACTAATAATTTCAACAATCAACCAATAATAGCAATCCAAGCATCAAACTATTAATTTTATGCGTTTATATTATTATTAACATGACTAACAAGGTAAGTTATCTCAATTGGTTAAATTTGTTAAAACATAATGATTTTTTTAAATTAAATTAAATGAACATTTAAATTAATCAGTTCAGTCAACATATATAATTATATACTCAGTAATTATCCAACAATAAACAATTACAACACGCAAATATTAAACCCGACTTATATAAAATATAAGTGGGACAAAACCGAGTGAGTTGTATTCACTTTGATATCATTTATCACTGAAATCGTTCATTTTAATTAAATTAAATGGGTGTTTAATTTAATTAAAAATTCCAGTTGCTTCCAGTTCTAACCAAACTAGCTTCATCGTGTTGGGCTCGTTAATACGGACCTGACGTCACTTGTTTCATCCAACTCCGTTACTATATGACCAAGTTATAAATTAAAACGTTATTCAACTATTTAAATTAGTATATTTTTTGGCAAAGACAGCCATTTTAGAGTGGACCGTACCACTTTTTCATTATAGCAAACAATGAGTACAAAATATATTAGGAGATACGTTGAACGCCTATCTACTACAGACATTTCTAACACTAACTATAAATAAAACTGAAATCTAACCCCACGTAGGGTGTGATCAGTACAATATAGTTAAAGACAAAAAATAGATACAATACAATACCGTTGAGACACAATTACAAAATAACTTGACTCATACTATCCAACTTAGGGGATGCTTGAATTCATCAATATTGCGGAAGACAACTAGGGCAATTAGTGTAAATCAATAATTGTTCTCCAAGACAATAACACTATATTGGTAAATAACAAATGACAAGATAAGCACTGAGGAATGAAGGCAAAAGATTGAAGCATATGCAGATATATGAAAGAAAACTTAGGCCTCAACACTCAACCAGAGAGAGATACAACAGCTATTGGAACTATTGTTGCAGGCTACGAGCAGTCCAAATGTTGTTAAGATAGGAAGCAAAATGAAATGCAGCTACGTGGAGACACAGGGAGCAGTAGCAACCCAGGTAGGAGGTGCGGAGAGTTTACCTCACATGAACAGTGAAACAACCAGCTATAACCATAACAATAGACCAACAGCTTTACTACCAAGGGAAAGAAGGCACAAGATAAAACAGAACAATGCGAAAAAAGGATTTGTTTGATGCTACTAAGCACAATATACCAAGCAGAAGGTGAAGTAAAGCGAAAATTAAAGTAGGAAAAGTATACGGCTTACAACAAGAACAACATCAAGAGCCCAAATAGATACCAGATCGGAACAACTACAAAGATGGCGACATCTAGCACAAACCCAAAGCAAATACCGTCACCGCTACCTCAAAACCTCTAAGATGGCACAAACATGTAAAGCCTCAACTACTTCAAAACCAGAGAAAAGCAACAACCAAAACTCAGACATCTCAAGCCAGATCTAATCTAAAGCCCATTATACTTATCAGATAAAAGCAACTCTTACATAACTCAGCACATGCGCCGAAGCCATTCCAAGGGGATAAGGAATTCAACCACGGGAGTTGACAGTGGGGAGCACTAGCAACTGCAAGGTCAACACTAGTGTAGAAAATAAGCCTACATAAGGGAAGGCAGCCAATGGAGAAGCTGAAAAAATGCGGTAAAGAAAAGCAGATAAAAGATAGAAATGGCTCAAAAATGGAGATAAGGGTTACTAAACATAGGGATTGAGGAAATAAAAGAAGTAGTGAGTAGGCTGCTAGAAAAAAGATAATGGGGGGAGAAGGAGGCAGATGGAATTGGAAGAAATAAAGATGGAAAAATTAGATCAGAGTTGATTCTAGATCTGGTCGGAGAGCCGAAAGCCCACAAGGAGAAAGCTAGGTTAGGATTAGTTGAGGATGGATTTGAAGGCGATTGGAAAATAGGAGAAGAAAGAGAAAGAGGATTGACAAGATGAAGAAAATGGAAAAACGATGAAAAACCTAGTCGTTATGGGGAGGATGAAAGCTCTCCGGCATTTTTTACTGAATCACTCATTAATGTTTAATAAACCTTCATTAGGCACATGTAAAATGGATTAGGAACATTATATTTCTTTTCAGGCCATTAATATTGTTCACTTCCTTCCTCGTCTGCTACCAACCGAAACCACACCCTCCACCTTTCAACTTCTCTTAAGTTATTGCCTCATCCTACTCTATACCAAGGCCACCTCACCCGACCACCCTATGCATCCTGATCGCCCCGAACCCGTACTGCACCCAAAACACGAACAAACCCACGTCAAAACTACCAACCACCACCACCAAAACTTCTACATCTCTTCCTCGAAAAATAACCAGTTCCCAAGCTTCTCCACTCCACACATGAACTACATTTTTCCACCACAGACTCTCCTTGAATGGCATGCTTCCACTGTGAATGAAGATAACGAGTACTACATGCTTCTAGCACACACGAACTGCATTTGAATGCTTATCTTTATTCACATCAAAATTGCATGCTTCCAGCACACACAAATTGCATGTTTCCAGCCGAGTGAGAATTTTTTTGTTTTCAGGAAGAAATACAAGGATAAGCTCATTTTATTTGCACATGAATGATAGTGTGTATATAGATGAGAGAAAAGGGGGAGATAAGAACAACGCCAGTTTCACCTGGTATAAATAGGTTAGCTGCACTGCATCTTAGGATAGCTGTGGGTTTGTACTTCATATATTTTCTTAGGCCTTAAGAAATGGGTAGGTGTGCTCTTGGGTTAGTTGTGCTATTTGTTTCTTAGGACATTTGCTTAGAATTAAAGAAATAAGGTACTTTCTTATTAATTTGAGGGGAATTGGTCATGTTATATCGACATAAGGTATATGCGTGTATTTTAGGTGGGTAGACTATACATCTATATAGTTTTTAGATTTTAACTTAGGACTTAAGTTTTCATATTATCTTTTTTTTATGCAGTCGCATTGTGTTACCTCTATTTACCACTGACCATTCTACACATGCATCGCCAAACCCGAACTCCAATCGTAATGAAAAAAGTTGTACCACTACACCTTAACGTTCCAGACCCAATGAAATTCGTTTGGTCGAGATCCGACTCCATTTACAGACGTTATTTTAATTTCAATTTATTGATTGGTTACCAATTTAAATTCTCCCATTCGCAAAACAACGCTGATTTGCTCCAAACTGGAAATCTAACAATAATTACTATATGTATTATAATAAAAAAAATTGTCAAAAACGGAGGTCGTTTGAAAATTGGCTATTCTTAAGGCTTATATAATATCTATAAATATTAATTCCAAAACAATTCAATTTAATAATAACAAATAATCATTATTGTATATATCCAAATGGATATATATATATATATCGCTCCAGATTTAACCAATATGTAATTATAACTCAAGATTTACATTTTAGAGTTAAACGATATCCAAATTATATAGAAATTCCTAGTTAATTTATTAAATTAACATTTTAGTTTATAAACGATTCCATAACGACTATTTGAAAATTTGGTTTTGACATAATTCACAATCTACAAGACAAAACCTCATTTTTTCTCTTTTATTAGAAAATTATATTCAAATAGATTCAGACAATTCTTGTTTCAAAGAATTACAATTTAAAATGGATTTTATATATTCAATTGAAGTTCAAAACTCAATATTATGAACTGCCGCGACGTTACGAGCTTGTTTATAATTAAATATAAACTATGCATTCAAATGTCATTTTAATAAACGAAATATATATTAAAAAATCATTTATAATTCTAATTCAACATTTAAAATAATAAATTAAATTAAATACTTGACTACCAAAATTATGGGATGTCACAATTAAGTTTAAAATAAACAAATTAACAAGTATATGTAGTAGGGGTCTTCTCCGACAGCAACGACTGATTAAGGAAAATAAGAGGCTCGTAGCATTGGTCTGTTCCATCAGTAAGGGATAGGCATATTAGGGAAAGTAAGAGGCCAATTAAAAAAATTATTGGGGTCTAAGTCTAAGGGTGACTTATGTCAATTTGCATTTACTGGTTGGGGATTCATATCAATCAGTATTCCTTTTTATCACACTATACCGAGGTCTCATGAGGAGGCGAAGGTACACTTACACTAAATTGGGTAGTAAGGGTCCAAATGTGGTGGAAACGAGGTCGGTATCTCAGGTAAATCTATTTGCTCGATTCTTTTTCGTCTTCTTCCTTGTCTTATTTGCTGGCATATCTGGTGCTCACAGAATAGGGAAATTCATGATGAAATTCCAATGGATCCACTTACCATCATTAGGCAGGTTAGGAACGATGTTTTCCTAGCATTCCAAGGTAGGCCGTTTAAGGGAGTGATTGGTTCCTGCTCGAGGAGGCTGACCGGTACGTATTCAGTTACCATAGTATCGTCTGCCCCTAGGAGAATCGGTTGAGGCCTCTCCTGTCCATGGTGAAAGCAGGAGATTCCAACACTATCCACCTCCCCTCTTTTACTTCTTGTGTCATTTGCTACTGCTGCAGGTGCTGGATTAACATACACTCTTTGGATCGGGATCTTATCTCTCTTTTTTTCTTCTTTTTGGATGCTGGAGGTGCTGGAGTTGCTTTTGTGAGCTGGAGCTTAGGGAGGGTGTAGGCTTCTACACTTCTCTTGGAGGTTCCTAGAGTTTGTGCTTTGCTCATTAGAATTCAACTAGCTTGGCCATTGTCTTTGCGAGTGGCGGTAGGGCGGTCAGAGATCGTTTACTTTGTTCTTTACCGGGTCTGCTTGGTTATAGTTTTGGTTGATTGTGGATGAGGAGCTCTTTGGAGATCAGATCTAGAGTTGTACTTTCTTTTATTACGTTGTAAAGCTTATTTTGTATTTTATGGAGTGACCATTGTTTTTTTAGGAGTAAATAAACTTCATAATCGGGTGGTGGCCTTGTCAGACCTCGATTTTGAAGCAAGATAGGCGGTGGCTATGCCGGAGCTCATCCATCTACTTCCTAGAATTCTAGTTATAGTGTGAGCTGTCTGTATTCATCTGGTTACCTGCCAGGCATGTTAATAGCTTTTGTATATCTTTTATACATATATATTTACAAAAAAATTATGGTGGAAATGGGCGCGTTCCGACAGGGTAATGAGCGTGCGTTGCGCCGATTGGGGAAGATAAGACGTTGTGACGCCAGTGATTTTCGCTATGTACTTAGAGCTGATGGGTCGGTTTTGAAAAACCCGGGACCATAGTAGGCAAAAGTTATCACAACTATGGTTTAGGAGACGTTCCATGGATAAAATTAGGTGTATCCTATTTTATAAGTTGTGGCTGTTGGCGCAGAACTCAAACGATTTGACATTCAACTATATTCTTGTTCTTATTTACTATAGTGAGCTTCAATATTTTATCTTGTCTAGATTTCCTCTTTTATCACACATGCTAGTAATTACTGAACTCACCAGACTTTATGTTTGACTAGTTTACTTTTTATCTTCTCCCTTCATTCCCCCTCTGGTTCTTAAGGTGGACGATCTAGTGCTTGAGAGAGATTTGACCTAGCTCGGTCCTTTGGATATTCTTATTTGTCTTGTTCTTTGTGCTTACATGTATCTTTCCATGCCTTGTTTATTTTATGTACTTGATTTTGAAGGACACTCTTTCATTAGTATTATTATGTAGTTTTTATAAGACAACTATGGTTTTATGACTTCTGATGTAATAACACTACATATTTAATTTCTAATGAAATTTTAAGTTTTTCGCTGTGTTTTATTTATGTTGTCTTGTGAATTTTAGCCTTTGTGATGCTATCTTATATCTAAAATGCTTCATAATTATGAATAGAATCCTTATATGAGTAACATTAAGAAACACAGGGTGTTACACTCGAGGTAGGGGAGTTCTATGGCATAATTAATCTATACTTAGCAGTATATGAGGTTCATCAAAATTTAAGTTCATCGAGTCATGGTTGCATGTTTCCTAAATTGTTTGCTTGTTGGCTGTTGAGCTTGGCTGGACTTATTAATTAAATTTAGTAGTTCAATTACTAGGAGGATACAGGCATCCCTGGTAGTGAGAAGTTGTTGGTGATGATAGTATGAGAGGACAAGCTCTCTTTAGTAGTGAGTCATCTTCGATTTAGCGATAGTGGGCCAAGGCTTAGATCTTCAGTAGAGAGTCGCTTATGATTGGGCGATAGCGGGTTGAGATAGATCTCTAATAGCGAGTTGTTACTTGAGCTTGTAGCTTTAGAGTATATGGACGCATCTGATGAGGTAACTAAATTGACACCATATTAGAGTTGAGTTCCATATCGATCTAGTTATGGATGTCCTTTCGGTTGGGAATTTCGAGGGTATTTGTAACACCCCACGTCCATTAATGTCACTCACAAAGGGAATGCATTAACTTCCATGGAGGTTTTAAGTGAATATAGAACAGAAAATTTACAACAAGACAGACAATAAGTAGTACTTGGAAATCTAAAACTTCATTTTATTGCAGCGGAAGTTAAACATGTTTTGTTACATCATAAAAACCATAAATCAGAGTCAAGTACAATATCCATCTTGATAAAAACAAAATACATAATCCCATTACATAAATAGCCATTAAAGAAGATAACAAGCTGGACTTTACTTCAATGGTCCAAGCCTTCCAAAAGAGAGATAAAGCAATCCAATCAAACTCCACTAGAGCTGGGCCCAACATGAGGACCTGGAGGGGGGAAAAGGATAGAAATGGAGGGGGTCAGACATAAAGTCCGGCGAGTATGATAATTCTAACAATACTATTATCAAAGTAACTAGATTAAGGCATAAGCTGGAAAACAAGTAAATGTCTATGAACTATTGGGTATGGAAGAGCAGATAAAGATAACGTTAAAGGCACACCTAATTACTAACGAATAATTACTACACTGCACCGCACCAGTCACCCTAAAGTTCGATCCCACTTTCTTCACTTAGAAAATAGCTTCGTGTACCCCTAGCTGACTACATAGGTGCCGTCTGCCCCTATCTCCACTAGGTGTACCCCACTACCACTTTCGATCGGCTCCCTACTCGTAGATACCCGTTCTGGCACTACAGTGGGGTGTATCACTCCCCTAAAGTGGCAACCCGATACAACTACAGAATGCACGACTTATATCTACACGATGCAACAACGTCTTACCTACCAGCCCGGGTTCACACACGCATATGAAACCCGTTGGACTTGCGTTGCCACCGCTACCGCGGTTTGGCCTCTTATAGTCAAGCCCAGCATGCGTGTCCCGTCCTCGACTTGGGTCGAGCCCACAAAGATACGTTTCGGATACTGGTTGAAATGGGCCCCCACAAGCTACCCACCTAAGCTTGTCCACTAGTACATCCCACTTAACCCTCTTAGTCATGTTCATTTACATGTGTGTTTGGTTAAGTCTTACTAATCGTATTTCACATGCCACTAAGGGCACCCACTAGATTCCTCATTCCACCCGAGGCACCTACTTAACCCCCATGTCCCACCTTACATGTTCATCTGGTTAAGTATTTCTTAATTCATTCAGGCCATAACCTCATAAAGACCTCTCACATTAGACATGCATTTATGGTAGCTGGATTTGTCGGGCGGGTCCGGGCAGTCTTACACCATAAAAGAGTCTAACCTCGTGTCTTTACAACTGTTATGCTTTAGTTTGGGCCTAGGACCTCTCACATTGGGCTGACATTTGTGACCACTGGATTTGCCGGGCGGGTCCGGGCGGGTTTGCGTCACAAACAAGTCCAACCTCGTGTCCTAAGCATTGATTAAAACTTATAATCTCTTACCCCAGTTTTAATAATTCCCTATTCAAATTATTAATTAAGTCCACTTTTAATGATGTCCATAATTGACTCAATTATGGCCATCCATTCATGGCATGCAAAATCATATCAATTGCACCCCAACTTCTTAATATTAAATCCTTAATATTACCCCTACCCCTCGTTATACGTTCGCTTATTCGATGCAAAATATACGTTAGACTCGAATAGTCTAACTCATGCACAAAGATAAATTATCACAACATATAGACAAATAAAATAGATCTAATCATAATAGGGGTGAAACTTGCATAAAACTACACATGTTATAGATCTAGAGGTGTCAACTTGTTTGGTAAAATGTCACAATTCACATAATATGATCATAATCCAAATTCATGTATGGACTTGCATATGTGGTTTTATGCAACATAATGATGGTGTGAACTAGCATCTAATACATAGAATTCACATATGTCATAGCATAATTCTAGATGTCATAATTCTAGATCTAAATAGATGTCATGGCATATGTTCATAATCTTTACTAATCAATCTAAATTTGCATACATGGTTTGCCATATAGATCAACATAGCCCAAACATTATAATTTGATTAACATGAACTAATTAGCATAGATAATAACATCATGACTTTATAACATGTATGATTTATCACAACTTAGCATAGAAAATTACAACCTATACAATAACATCATAGCATGATTTACAACATATAGGATATCATCATCACATAACATAGGATTTACAACATACATGATGGCATAAAGTTTTCAACAACATATATGACAATTCACATCATTCACTTATAATCCATTCATAACTTAATCTAATTAGTTCAATAATAATCTTGTTAAGATCATCATACTCACAATTAGAAGAGAAAGAGAGTCTTGATTTACTTTAGAGTTGAGTAGAATTAGAATTTGATTAGTTTTCTTCCTTCTTAGTTGGCGGCGGCTACACTGAGTTCCATGGCGGCGGTATGACTGTGGCTATTCTATTTTTCATGTGAATTAGAGTGAGAGAATACCTAGGTATTTATAGAGTTTAGGATTTATTTAGACCGTCAGATTAACTCAGAACTAAACTGAACCGTTAAATTTGCCAACTCAGCCCTAAAGACACATCAGCAGCTCAAGATTGGGCACAGCCAAACCCTAGCCGCCTGGACAGGTCGACACCCAGGTCGACTACCCAGTCGACTGCCCAGTCGACCTGGGGGGGTGTCGACTGCCCAGTCGACTCCCCAGTTGACCTGGGGTGCTGGGCGGGAATTTTCCCACCTAGCCTGTTTGACTTCGAATTTTGAATTTTAAATTCTGAAATCTGTTTTGAATTTTCTGAAGCTTCCAATGGCCATATCTCCTTCATACGAAGTCCAAATCACGCAAACTCAGACTCTATTTCAACCAGAATTCCGAGACGAACACAATGGCGCAACCCGTTTCCCACAATTCTCACCTCTGAGATTAGTTATTCTTTAGTTTTTGATTATTAATATTAACAGAACTACAGGGTGTTGCATTCTCCCCTCCTTAAAGGATTTCGACCCCGAAATCTTCAAGTCAAGAAGAATGTATATCCTAACATCCAATCGTCCATCTACTCAACGATCAAACATAGGCATCCATTGTCCTTATAGACTTCTAATGCTTTCATGTTTAAATGCACAGTGTGTGTATATGTCCATATCTAATGCAAAATCAGGCGGTCCGCTGATTCAGTTTACCTCCTTAATGCACATCATGATAGTGCCATGCGTCCATTATGTATGCAAAAGTTCCTTAATGCTACATATTTTCTCTATATGCGTGCACAATCATCATCTGAATGCAGCATCCATATGATCATACAATCATCATACATCCATTTTACTAAGTACAGCCATATGTATGCAATATGCAATATGAAGTGACTGAGCCGATCTAGTGCCTAATAGTGTGTGTATATGCGTCCACGAGCAACCACTAGCAAACACTTTCATCCACTTTGCATCCATCATACATAACATATCTCAAACACATGTTTCAACCATAGGATTATCCTAACTAAAGGTCAAGAATACTAGCGAGAGGATACACTAAAGATAAGATAAGTACGAGCTAAGCGATAAAGGAGAAATTAAAAGACATACCCTCGAAAAGAAAAGGGTACAACGAACGCATCTTTTCTTCCGTCTCCTAAGTAGCGTTGCTCTCATCATCTCCCCATTGTATTTTGACTAGTTTGACCTCTCGATTCCTCGGCTTCTTGATCTCCGACCCAAGAATGCGTGTAGGAGCTCGTCGAATCGTCGCATCACGCTCGATCTCCACCTCTCTAAGCAAGCTCGGCTCTACTACTTCTGCGGTTTCGTGCAAGCACTTCCTTAAATGTGACACATGGAATACGTCGTGTACACCACTAAGTCTCTTGGGCAACTCCACTCTATACATCATCCGTCCAATCTTCTCCTTAATAGGAAACGGCCCTACGAACCTTGGTGCTAATTTCCCAACGGACCCAAAGCGAACAACGTTCTATAATGAAGACACTTTGATAAAGACCATGTTCCCAACTTCAAACTCAAGATCTGTCCTCCTCTTATCCGCATAAGATTTCTGTCTATCTTGCGCTGCTTTCATCCTCCTTCGAATCAAGTCAATCGTCTCCGAAGCCCCACTAATCATATCGGGCCCAAGTAAGATCTTATCCGTAGATTCCCACCAACATGTAGGTGAACGACAAGGTCGTCCATAAAGAGCTTCGAAAGGTGCCATGCCAATGCTAGATTGAAAGCTGTTATTATATGCGAACTCCACCAATGGAAGATGCACTTCCCATGTACCCCCAAAGTCTAGGATACATAGCCTCAAAAGATCCTCTAGAATGCGATTCACCCTCTCTGTCTGGCCGTCCGTCTGAGGATGATATGCGGTGCTCAAACATAACTGAGTCCCTACCGCCTCTTGTAAGCTTCTCCAAAATTCGCTAGTGAAAATAGGATCGCGGTCGCTCACTATGCTAGAAGGAACATTGTGCAAACGAACTATTTCTTGAACATATACAGAAGCTAATCATGGAGCAGTCCTCTTACTCTTCACGGGAATGAAATGGCGCTCTTAGTAAGTCTATCTACTATAACCCAAATCCACGTATTACCCTTCCTTGATCTTGGTAATCCATCCACAAAGTCCATCGAGACACTTTCCCACTTCCATAGTGGAACCTCAAGTGGGTGAAGCAACCCACCGGGTTTCTTTTGCTCCGCTTTTACTTGTTGGCACACCAAGCATCTAGTGACATACTCGGCCACATCTTTCTTCATTCCGGCCCAAAAGAAAACTCGCTTCATGTCTTTGTACATCTTGCCCTCACCAGGATGAATGGTCATCTTCGAATGATGTGCATCATCAAGAATGGTCTTCCTTAGGTCATCGTCTTTTGGTACACAAAGTCTACCGTCCCTACGTAACCAACCCTTATCATCTGGGGTATACCTATGGAGATGGCTTGATAACTCCCCTCCTTTAAGCTTTTCTACTAACTCAACCAACTGTGGGTCGTCTCGCTGTGCCTCCCCAGTCCGTCCCAAAAGCGTAGGTCTGACCTCCAAGGATGCTAGCAAACCGGGTACAAAGTCAATGGAAGGTGTAAAGTCAAACGTAGAAATGAACTCTAAACTTCGACGCTCAACAAACAAAGGTCTTAAGGATAATCTTTTTCTACTTAAGGTTCCTGACAGCACGTTACCCTTGCCAGGGGTATATGTTATCTCGAAGTCGTAGGATTCTAAGAACTCCATCCACCTTTGCTGCCTTAAGTTCAAGTCCTTGTGAGAGAATAAGTATTTTAAAGATTTGTGGTCAGCGAATAATTCGAATTTCTCGCCAAGAAGATAATGATGCCAAGACTTAAGCGCAAAAACAATAGCTGCCAACTCTAGGTCATGTGTAGGGTAGTTTTACTCATGCGCTCTCAACTGCCTTCCACCATAGGCTATTACCCTTCCCTCTTGCATTAGGACCGCGCCTAGTCCTGTCCCACAAGCATCAGTATAAACAGTAAATGGCTTACTCCCGTCTGGCAGCACTAAGACTGGGGCTGAAGTCAAAGCTCTCTTCAAACGTTGGAACGCATCATCACAATCTACATCCCATGCGAAAACCAGGTTCTTCTTCGTCAAGCGTGTCATTGGAGCTGATATTTTTGCGAAGTCTTTGATAAATTTCCTATAGTAGCCAGCCAACCCCAAGAAACTTCTTACTTCGGTAGCATTTTTAGGGACCTTCCAATCTTGGATGGCCACCACCTTCGCGGGATCCACAGCTACCCCTTCCTTGGAAACCACATGCCCTAAGAATTGTACTTCCTTCCTCCAGAAGTGACACTTAGAAAATTTAGCTTTAAGGTTATGCGCTCGTAGGGTCTCCAACACTTCCTTAAGATGTAGGGCATGCTCTACTTCATCCTTAGAAAAGATCAGAATGTCGTCTACAAAGACTACCACGAATTTGTTAAGGTACTCCCTAAACACCCTACTCATCAAATCAACAAAGTATGTGGGGGCGTTTGTCAAACCGAAGGGCATCACTAGCCATTCATAGAAACCGTCTGGAGTCCTAAAGGCAGTCTTGTCTATGCTATCCTCAGCCACTCTCAACTGATGGAAACCAGTGGCTAAGTCCAACTACGAAAACACTGAGGCGCCAACTAACTGATCGAAGAGATCGTCAATCCTCGGCAGTGGGTGTTTGTTCTTCTTAGTAAGCTTATTAAGTTCTCTATAGTCCACAAAAAGTCTAAGGGACCCATTCGCCTTCGTGGCAAATACTACTGGAGCACCCCACTCTGATATACTTCGTCTTATGAACCCCTTCTCAAGAAACTCCTTCACTTTCTTATCGAGTTCCCTCCTTTCACGAGGAGCCATGTGGCGTACTGGCAAAGATACTGGTTTTGCATTATCCACAAGATATATTAGAAAATCTATCTCCCGCTTCGGAGGCAAGCCCTTCACCTCCTCAAACACATCCGAGTATTCTCGGACCACTCTAACAGATCGTAGATTTTCCTCAGACGCGTCAAGCGATTCTAAATAACTTAGCATAACAGAATTTATGGGATTACAAAAATCTCGAGAGTGTTGCCAAGGCGAGTCACGAGCCTAACTACTCTCCTTTCACAATCAAGAACAGCCCCATTTCTGGATAACCAATCCATTCCTAAAATTAGCCCATAGCCCGTGAAGCCCAAAACATAAGCATCACATAAAAACTCAACGCTAAGTATAAAAATTTTCAAATCCAAACACATCATGGACAAATAAGCTGAGCCCCCAATTGGATTCGAAACAACTAAGGGATCCTCTACTAAACTGGTGTTTAAGTGTAGTGATTCAACTAATGATGTAGAGATAAACAAATGCGATGCGCCCGAATCGAATAAGGTACGGACAGGATGATCAAACATAAAAACTAAGCTTTCAATAGAAATGGTTCTACCTCGTTCTTGCAGCGGTGGGACCGCGAGAGCCTGAACTTGTCCCCTTGCCTGCCCTGGTGCCATAAGAGCCTGCACCTATCCTCCCGAGGTAGCTCCTGCCCTCTACTCCTTCTTTGGGCAGTCCTTTACTAGAAGTCCCGCTTCACCACAGTGAAAACAGCTAGTCTTCTTTTTCTTTCGGCATTCCTTGCTAAGATGGCCTAGTGTCCCATATTTAAAGCATTTCTTCTTTCCCTTGCCATTATTGTCTTTACCACCCTTCTTGTTTTGCTGTTGTGGTTTCTTCTGATCCCCTTTCTTCTCAGGTGCCTTATCCGCTTTAGTGCTTTTCTCCTCGTACATGAGTGCCATGTCTACTAGCCTCTCAAAGGTGGCCCCCATAGAGATGTGGGTCATAGCCAACCCTTGCAACGGTTCATTCAATCCATTAACGAACCTCAGAGCCTTCTTCTCCAGCGTGTTCACTAAGTCCAAGCCAAACCTTGCTAACTGATTAAATTTGTTGACGTACTCTTTCACTAATGAGCTTCCTTGCTTCAATGTCAAGAACCTTTCCATATATAGATTCTCTTCTGCCCTTGAGAGAAACTTTGCCTCAAACCTATGTCTGAAATCCGCCCAAGAATCAACAGGACGCTCCCCATTAGTGACCTCCCACCAAAACGAGGCCTCTCCCTTCATTAACCAAGCTGCTAATTTGACTTTCCTCCCTTCTTCTACTTCAAAGATTTCTAGCAATTCTTCCACCTCCTTAAGCCAATCTCTAGCTTCCACAAACGTTTCTGACCCTTAAAAGGGTTTTCCACCCATAGCCTTAAATTCCTTGCACGTCTTTGCAAAAGTATCAGCGCGAGGAGGAGGAGGAGGAACGGGTGCAACTGGTGGTGGAGGAACATTGGCTGGACCTGCAGCGGCCCTAGCCTCTAATAGCCTCCTATACCATCCTGGTATCGTTACACCATCCGGAAGGTTAAGATCTTCAGCCATGCTGAAACGAAAAAGGAAAGATTCAAAATGGAGAATTCGAAAGATAAAGATGTGGCTATTGGGGTTTATGTTTTTCATAAAAACTTTCCTCTTTAAATCACTCATTAAGACATGTTTTGAAAAGACTTCTTCCAAAAATACTTTAGAAAAATAGTTTTTCTAGAAAAGTTATCTGTTCTGGTAACCTTTAGCTCTGATACCACTTGTAACACCCCACGTCCATTAATGTCACTCACAAAGGAAATGCATTAACTTCCATGGAGGTTTTAAGTGAATATAGAACAGAAAAATTACAACAAGACAGATAATAAGTAGTACTTGGAAATCTAAAACTTCATTTTATTGCAGCGGAAGTTAAACATGTTTTGTTACATCATAAAAACCATAAAATAGAGTCAAGTACAATATCCATCTTGATAAAAACAAAATACATAATCCCATTACATAAATAGCCATTAAAGAAGATAACAAGCTGGACTTTACTTCAATGGTCCAAGCTTTCCAAAAGAGAGATAAAGCAATCCAATCAAACTCCACTAGAGCTGGGCCCAACCTGAGGACCTGGAGGGGGAAAACGGATAGAAATGGAGGGGGTCAGACATAAAGTCTGGCGAGTATGATAATTCTAACAATACTATTATCAAAGTAACTAGACTAAGGCATAAGCTGGAAAACAAGGAAATGTCTATGAACTATTGGGTATGGAAGAGCAGATAAAGATAACGTTAAAGGCATGCCTAATCACTAACGAATAATTACTACACTGCACCGCACCAGTCACCCTAAAGTTCGATCCCACTTGCTTCACTTAGAAAATAGCTTCGTGTACCCCTAGTTGACTACATAGGTGCCGTCTGCCCCTATCTCCACTAGGTGTACCCCACTACCCACTTTCGATCGGCTCCATACTCGTAGATACCCGTGCTGGCCCCACAGTGGGGTGTATCACTCCCCTAAAGTGGCAACCCGATACAACAACAGAATGTACGGCTTATACCTACACGATGCAACAACGTCTTACCTACCATCCAGGGTCCACACACGCATATGATACCCGTTGGACTTGCGTTGCCACCGCTACCGCGGTTTGGCCTCTTATAGTCAAGCCCAGCATGCGTGTCCTGTCCTCGACTTGGGTCGAGCCCATAAAGATACGTTTGGGATACTGGTTGAAATGGGCCCCTACAAGCTACCACCTAAGCTTGTCCACTAGTACATCCCACTTAACCCTCTTAGTCATGTTCATTTACATGTGTGTTTGGTTAAGTCTTACTAATCGTATTTCACATGCCATTAAGGGCACCCACTAGATTCCTCATGCCACCCAAGGCACCTAATGTCCCACCTTACATGTTTATGTGGTTAAGTATTTCTTAATTCATTCAGGCCATAACCACATAAAGACCTCTCACATTAGACTGACATTTATGGCAGCTGGATTTGCCGGGTGGGTCCGGGCAGTCTTATACCATAAAAGAGTCTAACCTTGTGTCTTTACAACTGTTATGCTTTAGTTTGGGCCTAGGACCTCTCACATTGGGCTGACATTTGTGACCACTGGGTTTGCCGGGCGGGTCCGGGCAGGTTTACGTCACAAACGAGTCCAACCTCGTGTCCTAAGCATTGATTAACACTTATAATCTTTTACCCCAGTTTTAATAATTCCCTATTCAAATTATTAATTAAGTCCACTTTTAATGATGTCCATAATTGACTCAATTATGGCCAACCATTCATGGCATGCAAAATCATATCAATTGCACCCCAACTTCTTAATATTAAATCCTTAATATTACCCCTACCCCTCGTTATACGTTCACTTATTCAACGCAAAATATACGTTAGACTCGAATAGTCTAACTCATAGAACAAAGATAAATTATCACAACATATAGACAAATAAAATAGATCTAATCATAATAGGGGTGAAACTTGCATAAAACTACACATGTTATGGATCTAAAGGTGTCAACTTGTTTGGTAAAATGTCACAATTCACAATATATGATCATAATCCAAATTCATGTATGGACTTGCATATGTGGTTTTATGCAACATAATGATGGTGTGAACTAACATCAAATACATAGAATTCACGTATGTCATAGCATAATTCTAGATGTCATAATTCTAGATCTAAATAGACGTCATGGCATATGTTCATTATCTTTACTAATCAATCTAAACTTGCATACATGGTTTACCATATAGATCAACATAGCTCAAACATTATAATTTGATTAACATGAACTAATTAGCATAGATAATAACATCATGACTTTATAACATGTATGATTTATCACAACTTAGCATAGAAAATTACAACCTATACAATAACATCATAGCATGATTTACAACATATAGGATATCATCATCACATAACATAGGATTTACAACATATTTGATGGCATAAAGTTTTCAACAACATATATGACAATTCACATCATTCACTTATAATCCATTCATAACTTAATCTAATTAGTTCAATAATAATCTTGTTAAGATCATCATACTCACAATTAGAAGAGAAAGAGAATCTTGATTTTCTTTAGAGTTGAGTAGAATTAGAATTTGATTAGTTTTCTTCCTTCTTAGTTGGCGGCGGCTACACTGAGTTCCATGGCGGCGGTATGACTGTGGCTATTCTATTTTTCATGTGAATTAGAGTGAGGGACTACCTAGGTATTTATAGAGTTTAGGATTTATTTAGACCGTCAGATTAACTCATAACTAAACTGAACCGTTAAATTTGCCAACTCAGCCCTAAAGACACATCAGCAGCTCAAGATTGGGCTCAGCCAAACCCTTGCCGCCTGGACAGGTCGACACCTAGGTCGACTACCCAGTCGACCTAGGGGGGGTGTCGACTGCCCAGTCGACTCCCTAGTCGACCTGGGGTGCTGGGCGGGAATTTTCCCGCCTAACCTGTTAGACTTCGAATTTTGAATTTTAAATTTCTGAAATCTGTTTTGAATTTTCTGAAACTTCCGATGGCCATATCTCCTTCATACGAAGTCCAACTCACACAAACTCGGACTCTATTTCAACCAGAATTCTGATACGAACACAATGGCGCAAACCGTTTCCCACAATTCTCACATCTGAGATTAGTTATTCTTTAGTTTGTGATTATTAATATTAACAGAACTACGGGGTGTTACAGTATTTTACCAATTGTGATAGTTGGTTGGTATATGCCAATAACAACATTTTACACGCTGTTTGATTTTTATTTGTTGGTTGTGCCGTTCGGGCTAACCAATGAAATCGACATATTTTTTTGCTCTTTTAGATCGTGTTCCGAGACATCACTTGGAGGAGTTTCATTTGTGTTATTCGATTTTATTTTCTTTTTCCTATGGATGGAACGAAAGCACAAGTTGTGAGTCGATGGTGCTGTGATTGTTGGAAAAAACACCATATATTGGTCAGTTTGTTGGAATTTCACATTTTGGTGAGAAAAGTGAAGTGCATGGGTCACATTGTCATGAGTAGGATGTTGATATGTGTCCTACGAAAGTTTCAACGGCTTGGAAGTTGAGGTTGACCCATGAGTATATCGATTTCTTGTTCTAAGCGAGAATGGAAAGCTGATAGCGCTCACTTAGTTGTGTTGGTGTTTTGAGTGGTGTGTTTTTGAATGGAGGGTTGTCGTGTTTTAATCGATAACACAAACCACGCAAGAAAGAGTACTCGACTTCGGACTTGGAGTTGATGACAATAGAGTTTGTTTGGGTTAGTTAGAGGCACTATTTATTAGCAAGGGGGTTAGAGTCGTTGGTGATGTCGCGTCACCATGATTTCCTTCCCAGAGAGTTATCTTATACTTTGTTGGCGATAATGATTAGAATTCTTGGCCTCCTGTAAGTAAGGATTTCCTATAAGCATGTATAGGAAATGTTGTTTGTAACACCCCACCTCCGCCAGGGTAACTCTTGCAAGCACACTAGCTTTGGAGGGGCGTTAAAAGAGGTAAACATGCATGTAGATATCACAAGACAGGACATATAAGTAAAACAGAGTAGTAAAGCAGCGGATAAAACTAGCATTTCAAAACCATAGTCATATTACAACAAAGTACTTGGTCATTATTTTCCAACAAACAAAGTCTAGAGAAAAGCATAAACTGAAAAACTGAAATACATAAAGTACTATCCCCAAAGTGAAGTGATAAACCATAGCTAGCTCAATGTCCAAAACCGTACATGAGCAAATCCAGTAAGCAAGCTATAAAGATCCAAGCTAAGCTCCAATGTTCCCACCCTGAGGACCTGAGGGGGGGAAACGGAAGAAAAGAGGCGAAAGAAAACAGGTCAGTCAAAAAGACTGGTAAGCCCTAACTACTATCAGTCCATGAACTAGTAAAGTTAACTGGCATGAGAAGCTGAGATGAACATAAGGATAACATCATACTGGCATGATGATTAACTAACAAGATAGATAAAGGTGTCATCGCATAATCAAGATTAAGTTTTGCACCACGGGTGTACTAGCATTCTAACATGTCAAGTAAAAACAAGAGTTGATCCCTTGGCCCAAGCTTGGCCCAATATCATGAGGTGACCTAAATCAAGGTCCGACTACATGGTCTAGTTGATCGGCTCCCTATAAGCCTAACTCGTCAAGTGTCAGTGTCATATGGCCCAAACATGAAATGTAGTTAAACTGCACTAGGTACACCCTAGGGTGTATCAAGTCCTAGGGTGTCAACCTCAGACACAAATTCAAGTATGAACAGTCTAGATCTACTGGTACCCGTGCCTGATTTTCCAACTCTAGACTATGTGCACGACCATAGTCCGCCTGGACCTACACCGGCGTACCTACTCAGCCGTCGTTTTGGTCGCTTACATGTCAGCCTAGTAATCGTGCCCCACCCTAGCCTAGTCCCTAGGGTCTTATGATACTATCAAGAGGGTTACTGCTGAAAAGGACCACACAACTAGGGTTTCTTAACGGGTTAAATGTGGTTAACCCGATCCAAACGTGGATTAAATTGGTTAAGTGTACCCAAGGTTCATGACTTAACCCCGATTAACCCATCAAGCCCAAATTGGTTAAGTATTAAGTGGACCATGACTTAACCCTAATCAGGAGGCATTCATTAACTTAATGTGCTTTAACCTCTCACATTAGACCTTGTTGTGGTTACTAGTTAAGCCGGGCGGGTCCGGGTAGCCTTACACCACAACTTGGTCTAACCTCGGGTTCGAGCACAACATGACCAACTTCTCACATTGGGTCCTATTGTTTGTAGCCACTAGTTAAGCCGGGCGGGTCCGGGTAGATTTATGCTACAAACTCAACCCAACCTCGAGTTGGCCACACTCATATTTTCTAAGTGTCATGTCCATTATGTTTCCAAAACATAATTACAAACCACGTCATGTTATAAAAACAATGTTCATGTCATAATGTTACACAACCCAAACGTAATCTCATCGTTTACATAATCGCGACAACGCAAAAATAGGGAACTTGGCATAATCATGACATAAAGGTGTTGAAGCCACAAGTTTAACATGGTGGCATATGAAATGTACATATGTTCATATACTTGCATATTGCATTATTAGGCTTCAAAAGTATGCATAAAACCAAACTTATCATATAAGTGATACATGGTGATAAATGACATGTAGAAGTTGCTAGAAGTTCGCATTTAGCCTCACATGCAAGTTATCATAAGGGATATGATAACTTCCATGTTGCCAAAATGCAACCTTTAATATAAAGCTTGAAGCTTTAAGCTCGCAAACTCAAGTTTAACTTGCATAACATGATAACATGTGTATAATGATCAACCCAAACTTGCATAACATAGCAACATGTGTCATACATAATGATTGAACCAACTTGCATAACATAATGATCAACCAAACTTGCATATCATAATGATCAACCCCAAACTTGCATCATTCATTTAACTTTAGAGTTCAAAAAGAAAGTAGAAAAGGGCTTACAATGCTATGAAGACACAAATGAATATTTATTATAAAGATTGAGACGAAGCCCTTATGCAATCACCATAAAAACCCAAATATGAAAGCTCCAAATGAAAAACCCTTGAGCCAAATCAATAAAAACCCTTGCTTTGTAATAGAAATGTTGCAACTTGACTTGAATGCAAACTAAGAACACTCATACAAGCTTGAAAACAATTGTATGCACTCAAAATCTCTCATATAAATAAACTTAGAAATTTTAGCATGAGAGTGGAGGCCATGAGAGGAACAAATTTGGCATAGTTTAGTTGTAGGGTTGAATAATGATGATTTAGGCTAGGCTTAGGGGTCTTTTTATAGAAGATTAGGATAGTATTAGCCATAGGATTAACCCTAGATTCAATCCAAGCCATCAAATCCCGTCACAAGCCTCCAAAACAGGTCCAAACAGCCCAATCAAGTGCATCAGGCCGACCTGGCCGACCAGGGAGGTCGACTCCCAGGTCGACCCTAGGGTCGACACCCCAGTCGACCTGGTGGGCAGGTCGACTCCCCAGTCGACCCCCAGGTCGACCCCCTGGGTCTGGCGGGAATTTTCCCGCCACTTCTGAAAATTGAAATTTTTGTATTTAAATCTGTTTTGAATTTTTCTAAAACTTCTTCAGGCCTTATCTGGGTCATACGTACTTCGTTTTTCGAAAACTCGGACTCTATTTCGCGTATTTTTCCGAGACGAACGCAATGGCACAGCCCATTTCCCTTGATTCAGATTTTACAGTTTAATTCTGCCTTGATTTGTGTTATAACATGTTATTCAAAAATACGGGTTGTTACATTCTCCCCTCCTTAAAGGATTTCGTCCCCGAAATCTCCAAGTTAGGAAGAACGTATCCTACCATCCATCATCCATCTACTCAAGGCATCATCCACGTGCAGTCATTTTCCTTAAAGGATTCTAAATGTTGTATGATCATATGCAAAGGTGTGTGTATATGTACTTATCTAATGCGAAAATCAGTAGGATACCGATTCAGTAAACCCCCTTAATGCAAAACATGTTAGTGAAATGAGTCCATATGTATGCAAATTCCTAACATAATTTATAATCTCTACATGAGTGCACATAACATTCATCCATATGCAACATCCACGTGATAGCATAACAAGTTCCATCCATGAATAAGTATAAGCACTCATGCATATGCAACATGAAAGTGTGTGAGCCGATCTTAGTGCCTAATGTGTATCATGCATCCACGAGTATCCACGTGCAAACACTTGCAACCACTTGCAACCATCAAGCATAACATGTTTCAAATACATGTTTCATCTAAAGGGTTTCTACCTAAGGTTCTCATGACAAGGTTAATGAGATAATAAGATAAACAGGATAAACACGGATAGAAAGATATGCTAATTAAGAAAGGATATTGAGAATGTACCCTCAAAAAGGAATGGATAAAGTAAACGCATCTTCGCTTCTGTCTCCCAAGTAGCATTGCTCTCATCCTCTCCCCATTTCACTTTGACTAGTCGAACCTCTCTGTTTCTCAACTTCCTAATCTCTGACCCAAGGATGCGGGTAGGAGCTCGTCGAATAGTCGCATCACGCTCTATCTCCACTTCTCTAAGCAAGCTCGGCTCTACCACCTCTGCGGTCCCATGAAGGCACTTCCTCAAATGTGACACATGGAATACATCATGTACCCCACTAAGTCTCTCGGGTAGATCCACTCTATATGTCATCCGTCCAATCCTTTCATTAATGGGAAACGGTCCTACAAACCTTGGAGCTAACTTCCCAACGGACCCAAAGCGGACAACATTCCGTAATGGGGATACTTTGACAAAGACCATGTCCCCAATATCAAACTCTAGATCCGTCCTCCTCTTATCCGCGTAAGATTTCTGCCTGTCTTGTGCTGCTTTCATCCTTCTTCGAATCAAATCAATCTTCTCCGAAGTCTCTCTAACCATATCAGGCCCAAGCAAGATCTTATCCGTAGATTCCCACCAACATGTAGGTGATCGGCAAGGCCTTCCATAAAGAGCTTCGAAAGGAGCCATACCAATACTAGACTGAAAGCTGTTATTATACGCGAACTCCACCAACGGAAGATGCTCTTCCCATGTACCTCCAAAATCCAAGATACAAAGCCTCAAAAGGTCTTCTAGAGCATGATTCACCCTCTCGGTCTGGCCGTCCGTCTGAGGATGATATGCGGTGCTCAAACACAACTGAGTCCCCACTGCTTCTTGCAAACTCTTCCAAAACTCGCTAGTGAAGATAGGATCTCGATCACTCACTATGCTAGAAGGTACCCCATGCAATCGAACTATCTCTCGAAGATAAACTGAAGCTAGCCATGGAGCAGTCCTCTTGCTCTTCACGGGTATGAAATGGGCGCTCTTAGCAAGTCTGTCTACCACAACCCAAATTCCCGTATTACCCTTCCTCGATCTCGGTAACCCATCAATAAAATCCATCGAGACACTATCCCACTTCCATTGCGGAACTTCCAATGGGTGAAGCAACCCGCCGGGTTTCTTTTTCTCCGCTTTCACTTGTTAGCACACCAAGCATCTAGCGACATACCCGGCCACATATTTCTTCATACCGGCCCAAAAGAAAACTCGCTTCATGTCTTGGTACATCTTGTCCCCACCGGGATGAATGGTCATCCTAGAACAGTGTGCATCATCAAGAATAGCCTTCCTCAACCCCTCATCTTGCGGTACACAAAGTCTACCGTCTCTACGCAAGCACCCCCTATCGTCTAGGGTGTACCTACTCAAATGGCTGGACGACTCCCCCATTATGAGCCTCTCTACTAACTCAACCAACTGTGGGTCGTCCCGTTGTGCCTCACCAATCCGTCCCAAAAGAGTAGGCCTGACCTCCAAGGATGTTATCAAACCGGGTATATAGTCAACGGAAGGTCTGAAATCAAACATCGAGATAAACTCCAAGATTCGTTCTTCCACGAACAATGGACTCAAGGACAACCTTTTTCTACTCAAGGCGTCCGCCACCACATTACCCTTGCCAGGGGTATACGCTATCTCGAAATCATAGGATGCTAAGAACTCCATCCACCTTTGTTGTCTCAAGTTCAAATCCTTCTGAGAAAACAAGTACTTCA
This sequence comes from Allium sativum, assembly GCA_030737875.1. Lineage (NCBI taxonomy): Eukaryota > Viridiplantae > Streptophyta > Magnoliopsida > Asparagales > Amaryllidaceae > Allium > Allium sativum. The sequence continues at coordinate 834,991,075 of CM060910.1, forward strand.
ATGATTTGAGGTCAGTGAACAATTCGAACCTCTCTCCCAGAAGGTAATGGCGCCAAATCTTAAGCGCAAAAACAATAGCAGCCAACTCTAAATCATGGGTAGGATAATTTTTCTCATGCGCCCTCAACTGCCTTCCACCGTAGGCTATTACCCTTCCCTCTTGCATTAAGACTGTGCCCATTCCTGTCCCACAAGCATCGGTATACAACAAATGGCTTACTCCCATCTGGAAACACTAAGACTGGAGCTGTGGTTAAAGCTCTCTTTAACCGTCGGAACGCGTCATCGCAATCTACGTCCCATGCGAAGACTAAATTCTTCTTTGTCAAGCGAGTTAATGGGGCTGATATCTTCGCAAAGTCCTTGATAAACTTCCTATAGTAGCCAGCCAACCCCAAGAAACTCCTTACCTCGGTAGCATTCTTCGGAACCTTCCAATCCTGGATGGATACTACCTTCGCGGGATCCACAGCTATCCCTTCCTTGGAGACCACGTGCCCTAAGAACCGCACTTCCTTCCTCCAGAAGTGACATTTAGAGAATTTAGCCTTAAGGCTATGTGCTCGAAGAGTCTCCAACACTTCCCTAAGATGTAGGGCATGCTCTTCTTCACTCTTAGAAAATACTAAGATGTCATCCACAAAGACAACCATGAACTTGTTAAGGAACTCCCTGAACACCCTACTCATCAAGTCCACGAAGTAGGCGGGTGCATTAGTCAATCCGAATGGCATGACAAGCCATTCAAAGAATCCATCTGGAGTCCTAAACGCAGTTTTATCAATGCTATCCTCAGCTACTCTAAGCTGATGGAATCCGGTGGCTAGATCGAGCTGAGAGAAAACAAAAGCACCAACCAGCTGGTCAAAGAGATCATCAATCCTCGGTAAAGGGTGCCTATTCTTCTTTGTCAGCTTGTTCAACTCTCGATAATCAACACATAGATGAAGCGAACCATCCGCCTTAGTAGCGAATACCACCGGAGCAACCCATTCAGAAATGCTTCGTCTAATAAAATTCTTCTCAAGCAACTCCTTGATCTGCTTACTAAGCTCCCTTCTTTCACGTGGGGCCATGTGCCTAACGGGCAATGATACTGGCTTGGCATTATCAACTAGATAAATGCGGAAATCTATCTCTTGTTTAGGCGGTAACCCCTTAACTTCTTCAAAGACATCAGGATAGTCTCGGACCACCCTTACAGATTGCAGATCATCGATGGACGAGTCGAGAGATTCAAGATAACATAACATGACGGGACCTCTAGGGTTACAAGAAATTTCTAGGGTATTACCGAGGCGAGTCATGAGCCTCACCACCCTATGCTCACAATCGAGGGTGGCTCCATAACTGGACAACCAATCCATGCCCAAGATCAACCCATATCCCGTGAATCCGAAAACATAAGCATTACACGTGAATTCTACGGCCAAGATAGAAATCTTCAAATCCACACAAATCATAGATAGATGGGCGGAACCCCCAATTGGATTTGAAACACAAACGGGATCCTCAACTAGGCTAGTACTTAGGTGCAAACTTTCAACAATGTCAGAAGAAATAAAACTATGCGATGCGCCAGAATCAAATAAGGTGCGAACAGGATAATCAGAAATATAAACAAGACTTTCTACAGAAATACTACCTCGGTCCTGAACTGGAGCAGCATTGAGAGCATGCACTTGCCCTTTAGAAGGTCCTGCACGCTGATTCTGCCCTTGCATCTTGGGGCAATCCTTGCTAAAATGTCCGGTCTCTCCACAATAAAAGCATTCGCCCGACTTCCTCTTCTTACAGTCTTTAGCTATGTGCCCAACATTCCCACAGTAGTGGCATTTTCTTGGATCCTTTGCCTTGGCCTTGTTGCCCTTGTTGTTCTTGTTGTTTTTGTTGTTCTGATTGCTCTGATTTCCTCCCCACTTGGAGTCTGTCTTCTTGGCTTGGGTCTCATTAGCCTTGACTTCCTTCTTGCCATTCTTATCGTCTCCTTGAAGCAATGCCATGTCTACTAGTCCCTCAAAAGTGGCCCCCATGGGTATATGAGATAGGGCTAAACCTTGTAATGGCTCATTCAACCCTCGTGCAAAACGTAAAGCCTTCTTTTGGAGAGTATTAACCATGTCCAAACCGAATCGGGTGAGCTTGTTAAACTCATTCACATACTCCCTCACTGTCATGTCCCCTTGCTTCAAAGATATAAACTTCTCCAATTGCAGATTCGCCTCAGCTGTTGATAGAAACTTAAGCCCAAATCTTGTCCTAAAGTCGGCCCAAGTCTCTATAGGCCTCGTAGCATTGGTGACCTCCCACCAATAAGCAGCTTCTTCTTTTGATAGCCATGCTGCCAATAAAACCTTCCTATGGTCTTCCACATCAAAGATAGCGAAAAGATCTTTGGTTTCTTTCAACCAATTTCGTGCCTCCACAAAAGTCTCCGTCCCTATGAAATTCTTGCCACCCATCGCCTTAAAGTCCTTGCAAACTTTAGCGAAATCCGCTTGTGGATTCTGAGGAGGGGGAGGAGGAGCAGGGACCTCAGTTATGTTGGGGGTATTTGCTGGGCCCACATCGTTGGCCCTAGCTTCCAAGTACCTCCGGAACCATCCGGTAATGGTCACTCCCTCGGGAAGGTTAAGATCGGCCATACTGAAAAAGAAAAAAGATAGATTCAGAATGAGGGAACGAAGGATAGTGCTAATGGCTTTTGGGGAATAGCCTTTTAAAATAACTAGACTTTTCTTGGAAAATACTTAATTGGTTTTGAAAATAGTTTTTCAAAAGGTAAGTTTTAAAAAAAACACTTTTGCTCAAATCTTGTAAAACTTATGCTCTGATACCAAATGTAACACCCCACCTCCACCAGGGTAACTCTTGCAAGCACACTAGCTTTGGAGGGGCGTTAAACAAGGTAAACATGCATGTAGATATCACAAGACAGGACATATAAGTAAAATAGAGTAGTAAAGCAGCGGATAAAACTAGCATTTCAAAACCATAGTCATATTACAACAAAGTACTTGGTCATTATTTTCCAACAAACAAAGTCTAGAGAAAAGCATAAACTGAAAAACTGAAATACATAAAGTACTATCCCCAAAGTGAAGTGATAAACCATAGCTAGCTCAATGTCCAAAACCGTACATGAGCAAATCCAGTAAACAAGCTATAAAGATCCAAGCTAAGCTCCAATGTTCCCACCCTGAGGACCTGAGGGGGGGGGGGGAAACGGAAGAAAAGAGGCGAAAGAAAACAGGTCAGTCAAAAAGACTGGTAAGCCCTAACTACTATCAGTCCATGAACTAGTAAAGTTAACTGGCATGAGAAGCTGGGATGAACATAAGGATAACAACATACCGGCATGATGATTAACTAACAAGATAGATAAAGGTGTCATCGCATAATCAAGATTAAGTTTTGCACCACGGGTGTACTAGCATTCTAACATGTCAAGTAAAAACAAGAGTTGATCCCTTGGCCCAAGCTTGGCCCAAAATCATGAGGTGACCTAAATCAAGGTCCAACTACACGGTCTAGTTGATCGGCTCCCTATAAGCCTAACTCGTCAAGTGTCAGTGTCATACGGCCCAAACATGAAATGTAGTTAAACTGCACTAGGTACACCCTAGGGTGTATCAAGTCCTAGGGTGTCAACCTCAGACACAAATTCAAGTATGCACAGTCTAGATCTACTGGTACCCGTGCCTGATTTTCCAACTCCGGACTATGTGCACGACCATAGTCCGCCTGGACCTACACCGGCGTACCTACTCAGCCGTCGTTTTGGTCGCTTACATGTCAGCCCAGTAATCGTGCCCCACCCTAGCCTAGTCCCTAGGGTCTTATGATACTATCAAGAGGGTTACTGCTGAAAAGGACCACACAACTAGGGTTTCTTAACGGGTTAAATGTGGTTAACCCGATCCAAACGTGGATTAAATTGGTTAAGTGTACCCAAGGTTCATGACTTAACCCCGATTAACCCATCAAGCCCAAATTGGTTAAGTGTTAAGTGGACCATGACTTAACCCTAATCAGGAGGCATTCATTAACTTAATGTGCTTTAACCTCTCACATTAGACCTTGTTGTGGTTACTAGTTAAGCCGGGCGGGTCCGGGTAGCTTTACACCACAACTTGGTCTAACCTCGGGTTCGAGCACAACATGACCAACTTCTCACATTGGGTCCTATTGTTTGTAGCCACTAGTTAAGCCGGGCGGGTCCGGGTAGATTTATGCTACAAACTCAACCCAACCTCGAGTTGGCCTCTCTCTCATATTTTCTAAGTGTCATGTCCATTATGTTTCCAAAACATAATTACATACCACGTCATGTTATAAAAACCATGTTCATGTCATAATGTTACCCAACCCCAATGTAATCCCATCGTTTACATAATCGCGACAACGCAAAAATTGGGAACTTGGCATAATCATGACATAAAGGTGTTGAAGCCACAAGTTTAACATGGTGGCATATGAAATGTACATATGTTCATATACTTGCATATTGCATTATTAGGCTTCAAAAGTATGCATAAAACCAAACTTAGCATATAAGTGATACATGGTGATAAATGACATGTAGAAGTTGCTAGAAGTTCGCATTTAGCCTCACATGCAAGTTATCATAAGGGATATGATAACTTCCATGTTGCCAAAATGCAACCTTTAATATAAAGCTTGAAGCTTTAAGCTCACAAACTCAAGTTTAACTTGCATAACATGATAACATGTGTATAATGATCAACCCAAACTTGCATAACATAGCAACATGTGTCATACATAATGATTGAACCAACTTGCATAACATAATGATCAACCAAACTTGCATATCATAATGATCAACCCCAAACTTGCATCATTCATTTAACTTTAGAGTTCAAAAAGAAAGTAGAAAAGGGCTTACAATGCTATGAAGACACAAATGAATATTTATTATAAAGATTGAGACGAAGCCCTTATGCAATCACCACAAAAACCCAAATATGAAAGCTCCAAATGAAAAATCCTTGAGCCAAATCAATAAAAACCCTTGCTTTGTAATAGAAATGTTGCAACTTGACTTGAATGCAAACTAAGAACACTCATACAAGCTTGAAAACACTTGTATGCATTCAAAATCTCTCATATAAATAAACTTAGAAATTTTAGCATGAGAGTGGAGGCCATGAGAGGAACAAATTTGGCATAGTTTAGTTGTAAGGTTGAATAATGATGATTTACCTAGGCTTAGGGGTCTTTTTACAGAAGATTAGGATAGTATTAGCCATAGGATTAACCCTAGATTCAATCCAAGCCATCAAATCCCGTCACAAGCCTCCAAAACAGGTCCAAACAGCCCAATCAAGTGCACCAGGCCGACCTGGCCGACTAGGGAGGTCGACTCCCAGGTCGACCCTAGGGTCGACACCACAGTCGACCTGGTGGGCAGGTCGACTCCCCAGTCGACCCCCAGGTCGACCCCCTGGGTCTAGCGGGAATTTTCCCGCCACTTCTGAAAATTGAAATTTTTGTATTTAAATCTGTTTTGAATTTTTCTAAAACTTCTTCGGGCCTTATCTGGGTCATACGGACTCCGTTTTTCGAAAACTCGGACTCTATTTCACGTATTTTTCCGAGACGAACGCAATGGCATAGCCAGTTTCCCTTGATTCAGATTTTACAGTTTAATTCTGCCTTGATATGTGTTATAACATGTTATTCAAAAATACGGGTTGTTACATTGTTGTTCGTGTGTGTCGAGTTGGATATGTACTAGTTTGAAAGCAATATTTTTTTCAATGAACAACGCTTCTGTTTATTAATGGACATGACTCCATAACTCGAGGAGAGGCAGTATGGACTTGACCCTGATGGTTGGATCTATATGGAATAAGTGTTGTTGGTTTCTAACATCATGAGAAGGGGTTGTTTACACATTTATTTATAATGAATGGCTGAAAAGGATGGATCATATAGTTTTCCATTACTATCTAAGATTTCCAAGTGGATGCGGGAATAGTTGTCGATGGCTTCCATCGATAGGTTGTCGTGAAAATTATTAGTAGTATGGTAGTGCTCTGTTGGATCTAGATTAACCCCAGAGGGGGGTGAATAGGGTTTATCACAAGTTTTAACTGAAAAAAATCTAAAGGGATAAAACAGATCACAGAATATAGTAGAAACATAAATGCAGAAAATAAATCACACAAAGATATACCCAGCTTCAGCAAAACCCTGCCTACTGCTGCATTCTTAAGGTTTCTACTAGGTGATAGAATAGATACCGCATACAAGACCATGTACACTCGCAAACCCTGCTCCTATTCTAACCCTACGCTCAAAACCATAGACTGATCCAAACTCCTAGATCAGATTTCCCCTGATTACAGACCTGTAAACAGTAACCCTAGTTTTTTACAGGCTCGTAAGTTGCCAATTAACACACTAACTGGTTTCCTAGAATTTTACAGTCTCTAGTAATTGTTCGTTTGTTTTACAAAATTACAGAACAAAATATAAAAACAAGAAACCAAAAAAAACTATAAAACAATCTTAAAACCCTAGGAGTTATAATAAAAGGGGTCATCCCCTTTTAACACTTGGCTTAGTTTACTCCATGTAGGCCGGCCCCCTTCCTATTCTTTAGCCCGATGCTTTTCTCGTTTGCTCTGGAACTTAAAAATAGCGGCGGCTCCGAAGATAAAAACTAGGGTTTTCTGAATAGCACCCAAATCGATTGCCTCTGAAACAATTCTCCTTGTCTTCGATGATTGCTTTGAAGCTTCCACTATCTTCTTCAGTCAATTTGGTGCTGATCGAATCTCTAGAAAGAATTGTGAGTTTTTCTGAAATTACTCTAACCTTGAATATGTTGTTTTTTTGGATTCGATCTGATATGTTGGGTTCGTTATCTCTTACTGTCGATGATGAATTGGTGTGAACATATAGGATTTAGGAAACCCTAAATCAATACTCTGATTTCGTATGAATGGCTCGATCTGATTTATTGCGTGTTTCCCTTTTTTGATTATGAAAAATCTTGGCTTTGAATGCCATGACCTTGATTGCCTCGGCTCGAACTGAATTGCGTGTGTTTCCCATTTTGTTTTCTTCGATTGAAATGAATCTGGTTGTAACTCTTGTTTGAATTTAGAGACAATTCTCCAGATATCTTTATGGCTTTTGCTTGAAATTCTTCTTGCCAAAAAAGAGATATGAAATTGTTTTCTTGCCAGAAAATTTGTCACTGAATATTTGGAAAAAAGTTTGAAAACCTTGCCAAATATTTCATCAGTGTATATTTAAAAATCAATTCGAAATTGTTGCCATACTTTGAGTTTAATAACACTTTGCTTGATTGCTGCGCTGCCTTAAAAATGACTTCTTGCCAAACAAAAACACTTGCCAAAAATATTTGTACACTGGTTTGTCAAAACCTGGAAAGAAATAAAAAAAAAATCTTGCCATACTTACTTGCAGAAATGTATATGCTAATTTGTACTTCACCATTCATTTGTGGCTGCCATGTTTGAAAAACTATGACTTTTCTTATTTCAGGAATGCAATTAAGATTTGCCAAAAACGCAACTTTAGCCTAGTGTAAAAACTTTGCTGTCTCATCCTGTAGTTGCTGATTTTTCTGAAATTAAATCTCGAATTCTTCCTTGCCCAAAAAACTGTGATTTTTGCTAGTAAATAACTTGCCAAAAACAACATGATTGCTTTGGCTTGATTTTTGTGATCTACATAATCATTTGCTTCACCTTGACTTGCATGTAGATGATGGCTTGACCATACATGATTATTTGCACCATTGTATACACAAAACTGCTTGTGAACACTGAACACTTAGAACATGTATTTGCTGCATTTGAAATCTAACTTATGCACATTAACTTGTACATCCTATGCAATGCTTGCTTCCATGCTATTGATATTGAACCTGTATGTACGTGGTTCGACTAGAACATGAATTCATGCTTGGCATTGTTTTATTGTGCATTGTTGTGCCATTTAACATATTTAATACTGGTAATTTTCTAGCCGTGCTTGTGTTGTGTATGCTGTCACTCATATCCCTGAGTTGCTGGTTTGTATCACTTGCATTCGAGCTGCCATGAACTTGTCACTTTTATCACATGAACTACTTGTAACTTTGATGCAGCAACAATATATTTTCCCTTGACCTGTGCACTTCATATGAGATTTGCTCGACACTTGATCACCTTGTTGTTTATGTTGGTTTGTCTGACTTGTCACTTGAGTTTTCTTTAAAACTGAAATGCCCAAAAAAAAACTGCATTTAAAGTTGCTACCCAACTGTTTTGTGATGCACCTGTTTTACTTGGCTTGGCTGATCTTGACTGTGTTGACCACTTGGTCAATGCTGCTTGTTGTGTACCACACTGCCTTGTCCATGTAAACTTGATCACCATTGTGTTCTTGTCTCTGGTCCATGCTAACTTGAGCATTCCTTGCTTTTCAATGTTCGGCTGTTAACATTGCATCTTCACCATTGTTGCACCATTTGAGTCCATCATTGTGCGGCACTATCACATTCACTATGACTTTGTTCTTTACTGTCTTGCTTGAATAATATGTGGATAAACTTGAGTTTGAGTTTGATTTTGTTGATCGACTCTTGAACTATTGTGTATTGATTTTCATTTTGCACTAAGTCGAGACGGTCCACGTGACTACTCCTCAGTTGCACACTGATTGGCGAGGCAGTGCACGCGTGTATATATGCATGCACATGTGTACATGCAGCCATCAGACTATTTTTCTGTCCCTGTACTATATATAAACTGTCTAGACACAGTCGAATTAACAAATCAGATCAAGTCAGAAAAATGATGAGAAACACACCAGAAAACTGAGGGAGATAAAATTTCAAAAATAAAATTCAAATCTACATGTATACAGTTTTTATTTCTATTGCAGTGTATTGTGTGTGTGTTTCTGTATATGACAGGTATGAGGACTGGACTGAATGCAGAAAGCTTGTGAAGATAAAAGATAAAAGACAGAAGACAGTGAAAATAAGAAGAGTGTCAGTGTATCTGTGTAAATATATACAAATCTGTGTAAATGAAATTGTATATATGAAATGCAAACTGAGTGAATGTATGAGTGTTATAGTGAGGAGCTAATGTATATGAAAAAGCGATTGTACTGATTATTTGTAATAAACAAAATCTATTTGAAATAAAAATATCATTTCATTGTTGTCAAACAGACTTGTCTATTCTATCCTGTTTATTTATAAGTACAAATATGTGAAGTGATTAAATAATGGAGTTAAAATATATGTACTGTTTGAATGTTAGAAATATAATATTTATATTTTAAATAAAATACAGTAAATATTTGAATTTCTGTACAGATGTATTTTATTTAAATATAAATATTACATTCCTGTCTGTGATGTAAATATAGAACAGTATAGTAACAAACACATTTAAAAAATATATTTGGTTGTTATCATCAAACAAAAATCATATAATTGTATATACAACACCGTTATATACAACAACCTCCCCCTTTTGATGATAACAAACAAATAAAAGATTTTGAATCCAACAAATGTGTTTTACAGTGAAAAATGAACTCCCCCTATTTATTAGCTCCCCCCTACAACAGAAAACTCCCCCTATAACTGTGCATGAGTGAATTGAGCTGAATGATAATGAATTTTCAAAAGTAAAAATATTTATAAAATATTCACTCATAAATCAAAATCTAATCCATTCTCCCCCTTTTGTTATCATCAAAAGAATACATATTTAAAATACAGATGAAAATTGACAAAAAAAATATAATTTCAGCTTAAGAGGAAGAACGGTCATCATAACTCTCAATCAGTCAAACAAAAATCATAATAAACTGAGAACAGGTGGCATATTTCACATTGCAGAGAATGATGAATTTACGATGAAATTTATATAAAATGGGAGGAGTTATAAAAATATGAATATTTTTCAATTATTTTCCAAAAAAATGATTTTATAAAAAATGGAGCTAAAATACAGTGACGGATTTGGACTATAATTAATAATTCAATTTAAGTGATAAAATCATATAATCTCAAATCCAATCCCTATCAATCAACAAATCATAATACGTCATAATATTTCAACACATTTCACAGATTAGAAGATTGATTGATAGGCTGATTCTTATACACCGATGAGAATTTAAGAATAATTTCAATTTATAGCACAACATGTCCTTTTTCTTTTTATTTTATTTAAGAGCACACTGACCACACATAACCAGAGCTTGGATTTTTAAATGAGGTCAGTCGCAGCTTAAATTATAAGTTGTCTCATAGCCATGCATAACCAGAGCTTGGATTTTTAAATGAGGTTAGAGACACACTTATATTTTTATTATATATATTTATCATTTCAGCTTTAAAAGAAAAAACTCCTCGGTATATGAAACCAAAATGGATGATAGAAATGTGGTAGGTACAGAAATGAACAGTGAAATAAATTTCTAAATTAATTATATTATGAAATAAGCTCGACTGTACCGGGATTATTGAAAATTTTCAATTATCACTAATTCTGAATAATAATATAGTCCCATTTCTATCACAAATAATTTTCACTGTTTTAAAACAAGATGATTTTAAAAAATAAACTCTCCACATTAATATAAAAACATGATGGATGGAAGACGGGTGATAGAAAAAGAAGATGATCGTGAAATAATTGCCAGTTCAAAGATATTATAATAAATATTCAACCATCATGAAAATCCAAATAAAATCTCCTTATGTTGTGGAATATACTGCAGTCACAATTCATCACAATTTCAAAATCTGATAATAATTTTGATGAATTATAAATACAGTTCAATTTGGATATTGATTTCAATTTATGAAAGAATAATCAATAAATAATTTTAAAATTGAAAATCAATTACAAGAGGAATTTATACAGATTTATACAAGGGAAAAAAATGTGTATGGTGTCTATACAAAGTGAAAATTCAATACAAGTGGATGAAAAAGCTGATACCAATTGTAGTCTCCCTTATCGAGGAATTTATTCACACCCTAGATATCTCATATTAAAGAAATTTCAAACACAAAGCCCAAGTAGACAAAACTAACAAATTTGGCACATTTATCAGAGCTCCAGACAAGAACATGCAATTATTTGAAGAACAGTATCAGAGCAGCAAACAGATCATAAACAAGCAATTACAGAATATTTTCAAAAACAATATCAGATGGGTGAAACAAATATAAGGCACTTATGATACCACTTGGTGTCTCTATTAATAATTTTTAAACACAAAGATACCGGTGACAAACCAAGATATCATAGTCAGCAGAAATTTAAAGACCAAGCAGACAGTATAACAAATTAGCCAAGCAACAGACAAGTTAAAATAGGCAATTCTTTGAAAAACAGTATCAGAGCAGCATAACAGAAACAGTTTCAAATCAGACTTGACAAGATGTTGGTCACACAAGATGATTCATGAACCAATGATTTAAAAATACCGTTTCTTTGAAATCATTTGAGGAATATGCAGATTTCAGGATTCAATGAATCGATCATACCAGATTATTAATTTCAGCTTCAAGATATGTGTGAGATTCAATAAATCAATAATTTCAAATGATTTTAAACAGACAGATATTCAAATTAAATTATCATGAAATAACAGTGATTTTTAAGACTTGATTTTCAAATCAAAATTTCACAAAAAATTTAGACAAGCCTAAAAGAAATCTCAGATCATCTATATCAATTTCGAAAGGTATTCATGATCCAGAAAAAATAGAATAATTTATTTGAAATCACTTGAATCGATGTCAAGTTTTAGAATATAATGAATCACTCACACAAGGTTGATAATTTCAAATTTATGAGGTGTGTGATTATTCAAAATATCAATAATTTCAGATGATTTCAAACAAACAAATTCTACCCATAATGATCATGAGTAATGATGCTTTTCAAGATGTATTACTGAGATTTATGACAAATCAATATATCCAAGCCAATCTGAAAATTTCTGAAATTATCACCAATGATAAGAATCAGTGTACTGTAATGAGTATAATATTTTAAGCGTTTCCAAAGTGAATTGGAAGAAACTCAAAAACAGCATAAGTGTGTGAAATTTTAATAATTATTCAGATCTTCAAAAATTTAGAATTCTAATTAACAATGTTCAAGATATGACAAGAATACATCAACACTGTTATGAATTCAGAAATAAAATAAAAAAACTTTAAATCAATTGCAGATATTTACAAAAATAAATTCAAGATCTGGACATGATTAAACACATCAGAGTTTTATAGAAATGAGGCAAATTTCCAGAAAGAATATGAATTCTGCAATATGAAGTTAATGAAGCCTAAGAAGTTACAAAGATATGACAGTGACAAATCAAAACAAAAGAAAAAAAATAAAAATAAACATAAGGGATAGAAGGAGAAATAAACAAAGAAGATAAAAACAAAGAATATTTACAAAGGTGAGTTTAGAGATCATACCAGAATCCAATGAAAAACAGAATCTCTAACTCAACAAATCTTGGTCAAGGAACTGTAAAGAATACAGAAGTATAGAACAGCTTGAAATCAATCTCTTTTCAGCATAGCAATCCCTCAACCATCACTGGTACCTAACAGTTGAGTGAATTAAGTGGTCTAACAAAATTTGTAAAACCACTCTGAAATATGTTTACCACTTTTGGTACCCAAACCTGTTTGTATAACAAACCATCAGATTTAACCTTTGTACCCTTGGAACCCAAATCTGTTTGAACTTGATGAAGCCCGTTTTATTTTTAGGGATCCAAGAATGTTTAAAAGGTTTATTATGAAACAATTTCTCATTACAACTTTGATTCAAAAAACCTTTAAAAATTTTAGAGTTCAAATTTCCAAAGTAGTTCTTTCCAAAAAAGTTTGAGGGATTTTTCAAATCACTTGAATTTTGTTTTCCAAAAACATCATTTTTCCCGAAGCCAAGACCAGATTTATTTCCAATAGAAACTTGGTTTTGTAACAGCATATTCAACGATTTTTCCCCATTAGAAAATTTATCGAAAGTTGATTCTAATCGTTGAATTTTGGATTTTAGATCGCTATTTCCTTTTAGTAAATTTGAGCAATTATTTACAGCGATCTACTGTTCAGTACTGGACTGTTTCAAAACCAAATTCTCATTTTCAAGCAATTTAATTTTGGTTTGGGATTCGGAAATTTCAAGTTCAAATCGTTTTTACATTTCAAAGACAAAATTCTTGGATTTTTCAATCTCATTTTCAAGTTCTTTCAAAATCAAACCACTCTTCACCAAATTTTCATTTTCAGCAATTTCAAATTTGGAATATATATCAATCTTAAAATTTTCAAATTCATTTTGTAAAAAATTATTCAAACTTGATAACTCAATCTTGTTTTCTTTTAAGATCAGAATTTCTTTTTCAAACTTTTGAATATTTTTATTGAGATGAACAAGATTGGTTTTCAATTTCAAACAATTTTTGCAATCTGAATTTGAAGAATTTTTAAAATGTTCAAGTTGTGATTCCAAATCATCAATTTTGCTGGTCAACTCAAGATTTCTAGATTTCAGAAATTTGTTTTTAGATTGGAGTTTATCAACGGACTTAGTTAGATCAGTACACATATAAACTAAATCTTCATATGAGAAATTTCCTGTCTCATCGTCTGTTGAATCTCCATCGACTGATCCATCTGAACTTTCATTTGTAAATCCTGTTAAGCAGAACTCTGAATCTGAGTTGACATTCTGTGGTTTTGAACAGCTGTTGTCAATTGGTCCATACTTTGCATTGAGAGTTCTCCAGATTTCATGCGCAGTTAAACAATGGGAGATCAGACTGTATTGATCATCATCAAGGTAAGAATAAAGAATATGTGTAGCACGAAATTAAAAACTTTATATACCATATTGTACCCATTGATAACAACATCCCAACATTTAATATTAACAGATTTTAAATAAAATTCCATTTTGGATTTCCAGTTTAGAAAATCCGTTCCAGTGAAAATAGTTGGAGATGAACTGGACTGACTCTCAATCGATTGACAACTAGGATCCATGATTCTAGGATTAATGAAATTACCAGGCTCTGATACCACTTGTTGGATCTAGACTAACCCTAGAGGGGGGGTGAATAGGGTTTATCACAAGTTTTAACTGAAAAAAAAAATCTAAAGGGATAAAACAGATCACAGAATATAGCAGAAACAGAAATGCAGAAAATAAATCTCACAAAGATATACCCAGCTTCAGCAAAACCCTACCTACTACTGCATTCCTAAGGTTTCTACTAGGTGATAGAACAGATACCACATACAAGACCATGTACACTCGCAAACCCTGCTCCTATTCTAACCCTACGCTCAAAACCATATACTGATCCAAACTCCTAGATCAGATTTCCCCTGATTACAGACCTGTAAACAGTAACCCTAGTTTTTTACAGACTAGTAAGTTGCCAGTTAACACACTAACTGGTTTCCTAGAATTTTACAGTCTCTAGTAACTGTTCGTTTGTTTTACAAAATTACAAAACAAAATATAAAAACAAGAAACCAAAAAAAAACTATAAAACAATCTTAAAACCCTAGGAGTTATAATAAAAGGGGTCATCCCCTTTTAACACTTGGCTTAGTTTACGCCATGTAGGCCGGCCCCCTTCCTATTCTTTAGCCCGATGCTTTTCTCGTTTGCTCTGGAACTTAAAAATGGCGGCGGCTCCGAAGATAAAAACTAGGGTTTTCTGAATAGCACCCAAATCGATTGCCTCGGAAACAATTCTCCTTGTCTTCGATGATTTCTTTGAAGCTTACACTATCTTCTTCGGTCAATTTGGTGCTGATCGAATCTCTAGAAGGAATTGTGAGTTTTTTTAAAATTACTCTAACCTTGAATATGTTGTTTTTTTGGATTCGATCTGATATGTTGGGTTCGTTATCTCTTACTGTCGATGATGAATTGGTGTGAACTTATAGGATTTAGGAAACCCCAAATCAATACTCTGATTTCGTATGAATGGCTCGATCTGATTTATTGCGTGTTTCCCCTTTTTGATTATGAAAAATCTTGGCTTTAAATGCCATGACCTTGATTGCCTCGGCTCGAACTGAATTGCGTGTGTTTCCCATTTTGTTTTCTTCGATTGAAATGAATCTGGTTATAACTCTTGTCTGAATTTAGAGACAATTCTCCAGATATCTTTATGGCTTTTGCTTAAAATTCTTCTTGCCAAAAATGAGATATGAAATTGTTTTCTTGCCAGAAAATTTGTCACTGAATATTTGGAAAAAAGTTTGAAAACCTTGCCAAATATTTCATCAGTGTATATTTAAAAATCAATTCGAAATTGTTGCCATACTTTGAGTTTAATAACACTTTGCTTGATTGCTGCGCTGCCTTAAAAATGACTTCTTGCCAAACAAAAACACTTGCCAAAAATATTTGTACACTGGTTTGTCAAAACCTGGAAAGAAATAAAAAAATCTTGCCATACTTACTTGCAGAAATGTATATGCTGATTTGTACTTCACCATTCATTTGTGGCTGCCATGTTTGAAAAACTCTGACTTTTCTTATTTCAGGAATGCAATTAAGATTTGCCAAAAACACAACTTTAGCCTAGTGTAAAAACTTTGTTGTCTCATCCTGTAGTTGCTGAGTTTTCTGAAATTAAATCTCGAATTCTTCCTTGCCCAAAAAACTGTGATTTTTGCTAGTAAATAACTTGCCAAAAACAACATGATTGCTTTGGCTTGATTTTTGTGATCTACACAATCATTTGCTTCACCTTGACTTGCATGTAGATGCTGGCTTGACCATACATGATTATTTGCACCATTGTATACACAGAACTGCTTGTGAACACTGATCGCTTGGAACATGTATATGCTGCGTTTGAAATATGACTTATGCACATTAACTTGTACATCCTATGCAATGCTTGCATCCATGCTATTGATATTGAACCTGTATGTACATGGTTCGACTAGAACATGAATTCATGCTTGGCATTGTTCTATTGTGCATTGTTGTGCCATTTAACATATTCAATACTAGTAATTTGCTAGCCGTGCTTGTGTTGTGTATGCTGTCACTCATATCCCTGAGTTGCTGGTCTGTTGCACTTGCATTCGGGTTGCCATGAACTTGTCACTTTTATCACATGAACTGCTTGTAACTTTGATGCAGCAACACTATATTTTCCCTTGACCTGTGCACTTCATATGAGATTTGCTCGACACTTGATCACTTTGCTGTTTATGTCGGTTTGTCTGACTTGTCACTTGAGTTTTCTTTAAAACTGAAATGCCCAAAAAAAATTGCATTTAAAGTTTCTACCCAACTGTTTTGTGATGCACCTGTTTTACTTGGCTTGGCTGATCTTGATTGTGTTGACCACTTGGTCAATGCTGCTTGTTGTGTACCACACTGCCTTGTCCATGTAAACTTGATAACCATTGTGTTCTTGTCTCTGGTCCATGCTAACTTGAGCATTCCTTGCTTTTCAATGTTCGACTGTTAACATTGCATCTTCACCATTGTTGCACCATTTGAGTCCATCATTGTGCGGCACTATCACATTCACCATGACTTTGTTCTTTACTGTCTTGCTTGAATAATATGTGGATGAACTTGAGTTTGAGTTTGATTTTGTTGATCGACTCTTGAACTATTGTGTACTGATTTTTATTTTGCACTGAGTCAAGACGGTCCACGTGACTACTCCTCAGTTGCACACTGATTGGCGAGGCAGTGCACGCGTGTATATATGCATGCACGTGTGTACATGCAGCCATCAGACTATTTTTCTGTCCCTGTACTATATATAAACTGTCTAGACACAGTCGAATTAACAAATCAGATCAAGTCAGAAAAATGATGAGAAACACACCAGAAAACTGAGGTAAATAAAATTTCAAAAATAAAATTCAAATCTGCATGTATTCATTTTTTATTTCTATTGCAGTGTACTGTGTGTGTGTTTTTGTATATGACAGGTATGAGGACTGGACTGAATGTAGAAAGCTTGTGAAGACAAAAGATAAAAGACAGAAGACAATGAAAATAAGAAGAGTGTCAGTGTTATCTGTGTAAATATATACGAATCTGTGTAAATGAAATTGTATATATGAAATGCAAACTGAGTGAATGTATGAGTGTTATAGTGAGGAGCTAATGTATATGAAAAAGTGATTGTACTGATTATTTGTAATAAACAAAATCTGTTTGAAATAAAAATATCATTTCATTGTTGTCAAACAGACTTGTCTATTCTATTCTGTTTATTTATAAGTACAAATATGTGAAGTGATTAAATAATGGAGTTAAAATAGATGTACTATTTGAATGTTAGAAATATAAAATTTATATTTTAAATAAAATACAGTAAATATTTGAATTTCTGTATAGATGTATTTTATTTAAATTTAAATATTACATTCCTGTCTGTGATGTAAATATAGAACAGTACAGTAACAAACACATTTAAAAAATATATCTGGTTGTTATCATAAAAAAAAAATCATATAATTGTGAATACAACACCGTTATATACAACATGCTCGAATACTTGATTTATTGATGAGATATGCTAGATTACTATTCTCTGTTTTTGGAACGACAAACAAATTTTCGGATCATACGTTGATTAAATTTAAAATAGGAAGTCTCTTATTAGTTATGATAGTACCCTACATGTTACGATATGTATGGACGTTATATTTTATGTTTGGTATTGTTCTCTATGCATGTTTGATTATTGATGTTTTACATTATTATATATTTATATGATTGTTAGACATGTAGGATAATTATATTATTGTATTGTTTATTTATTCAAAACAAAATCCATACATGACTTGATTTGTTACATTAAATAAATTCATTTTACTTAAATTGTTTATTCCCTTTTTGCTATTTATACTATTATGTCTAATCCTCTTTGTTGATTACATGCCCAGGTACAAAGAAACACAGTTTAGTTTGTTTGGATGCTAATTAGCTTTTATTTGCATCTAAATGCTAAGTTTGCTTAAAAAAAGTATGTAGTAGATGTAGAGTTGTGGTTTTCGCTTTTTTGTGATTTTTTCCCCAATATAGGTAGCAACCTTTGGGCTTTTGTTGAGGTGGGCCTTGTATAGCGATTTTGGGTTTTTTTTCGATCAATATGTAAAAGGGAGGTGTTGCCAAAAAAAATTGTGATTTTTTTCATATTTGGAAAGATATTCAATAAGCGATGCTATGTTGAATTGCCTTCCAAATAGTAAGTTGTCACTTTTATTTTCCAGTATCTATCGGTTTGGAAACTAAGTGTACGAGTTAGGTGTTTGGATTGGTTGCATCGACCCTAAGTTTGTTCATGGTTGCACTTAGGAATAGGATTGTTGGCTCCAAGCTTAATTCTGAGTCTGTTTCCTTTTTTATGATCGCTCCAATGGTTGTTGTTGAGAGCGATAAGTGATAAATTATTTTGTATTGTCACTTATTTGGGAGCATTGGTGTGACGATCCCAAAACCCCGTAACACGGTGTTAAGGATAATCATTGGAATATAACACATTAATCATCATTAGCAGATCACAGATTATAGCATAAACAGAAAATAGAATAATTTACACACATATGACAGCGGAATCATATAGACATCATCACATCAGAGAAGCATAGTACAGGATATAACTTAGTGCAGAATGATATATAGTCAGTCACCATCGCCTGAGGCGGAATCATACATAAAGAGTACACAAAATAAATATCAGTCTACATCGCCAATGGCGGAATCATAATATAAATTCAATAATGGCGGAGAAAATCCAAGTCAGCACGATGTAGTCAAGCCTCGCCATGAGCCAAAAGGTGCGTCAGAAACCTGTAACTAGGCTGCCCGTGTGAAAATGAGGGCACCCGAGTTTGCAAGGTGAAACAAACTACGAGTCAATCATGGGACTGGTATGAGAAATCTACTTAACTTATTAACAACAATAATAAGGCAAATCAAAGGACCATGCCACTTTCGCGGAACGGGTTTACTCCAATGAGTGCTAGTGCATGAAATAAAGTAAATGATTAAATCATCGCAATGCTTTTTATAAAATGAAGCCATTATAAGACTCAGGTCCCATCACACAATGCAACGCAAGCCGGAGGATAGAGTTTTACCTTAAATTGGCCAAAAATGCTTCATACGAATTAAACACAAGTGTTTGATATTATTACTAGTGTATATATGTTTCAAAAGCAACTTCAATCATAAATATCAATCCTAGGCGGCATAGCTACCATCTACTATGTCGCCATACTAGTAATACCATCACGTCCGCATATTTCGTATTGGAAATTGGATTCCTTCATGAGTCTAGGCAAGGGGCAAGCTCCTCTCCGTTCGAGACACTCTAGCAAATGTCCCAGGACCCCACTATGATCCTTGGAATCGGCTGGGCCGGTCCTCTCTTACTTTTGAGGATTGGCAATTCCTGAACAAACATTTCCCGGTCCTTACAGACCTATAATCGAGGAGCCTCGCATTCCAACAATCACACAGGTGAAAAGTATATATAATGTCAGGGCTGGTAGGTCACTGACACCACCATAGCTAGAAAGAAACGTCGTGCTCTCCCAATGGTCCGTCTCCCGTTTTTGACTCATACCGAGGTGTGAGGCCCGCGAATTCACGTCATACACAAAGCTATGTCACACAGACCATGCTTTGATCATAAACCACAAGACTTTGCTTTGCAACAGAAGCCTTGATCATATGCCACTTAGGCGTGCCACACAGGCAATCCACTCCATGCGACTGATTTCTATCAATACATAACCTCTGAGCTCGTACATCTCAGAGAAGGGCGTTAAGCAAGAGAATAAATTCTTCGCCGCCAAACAGATATATATATTTAACAGAGATCAATCAGCACGGAACAAAATCCAATGTCAGACACACAGTCCATTTACAAGTCCGTTCTGGGTCTGAACGAAACCGGAGGCACCAATTCCTCGCATATCCGTACAATCAACAGTATGTTTGGACGGCTACTACTTCAGTTCTTCATGGTAGCTACTCCAATCACGAGCATCAGTAGCGCCCATCCATCCAATGTGAAGATCGTCGGTCTTCAATCGTCTTCCACTCTTCGACTTCTCAACGTCGATTGATTATTTGAAATGAGATAAACTCGGCCTTTTTAAATAACCCACGTATATTTAGATTTTCAAATCAATTATTCACATGGTTGGACTATTCAACGTTCACATTTCAGTTCTTTAGTTATAATTTTCATGTCAAATACATTCAACCATCACATATCAAGCAAACACAACGAAATTGGTTTATTTCCACTTTATATCGTCTATAGTATTTTATAAAGATATATCGCCATTTTTAACTAATTTAAAACGACCATATTTAATTAAACGACGTTTCAGGTCATGTCGATGCACTGGCGCTGTTTTTCACTAATTTTGTTTTACACATATCTGAAAATCTAACCGTTGGATCTTCACAAATTTTATATCATTAGAAAGATCATTTCAAAACGAATCCAATGGTTTCAGTTTTGGGAAAATCCGACGGTCGGATCTTCCACACTAGTCATTTGAAGTTACGATTTCAATATACGAACTGCAGCGTCGTTATTCGATTTAATTTAATTATATTTATATATATATATATATAAATATAATCGTTTCTGGCACTGTTTTTCTTCAGAATTGAATTAAACATTCCAGACAATCCAACCGTCGGATCTTCACAAAGTTGGTGCCATTG
Source organism: Allium sativum (assembly GCA_030737875.1). NCBI lineage: Eukaryota > Viridiplantae > Streptophyta > Magnoliopsida > Asparagales > Amaryllidaceae > Allium > Allium sativum. The sequence goes on from CM060910.1 coordinate 835,011,864, forward strand.
GAAAGATATTTCCAAGGCAAACCCAACGGTTGCGGTTTCGGGAAAATCCAATGGTTGGATTTCCCGCACTAGTCATTTGAAATCACGGTTTCAAAACACGAACTGCACGGCCATGTTTCATTTTAGTTTTATTTATATATTTATATAAATATAGTTCATTCAAAAATTCCTATATCGTTTTCACTTCAATTATTTCACTAACGCCTTTAAATTTTGGAAACCTCCTTTGTACGGGAGGGGCTGGGAAAATTCTCAAATAGCCACACGGGCGTCTCATGTCAAAAAGGAAAAGAAAAAGCCAAGCGGCTAGCCAACAGGCTCATAAAATCATCACCGAAACAAAACAGTAAATGTGTACCTATTCCTCTTCTCTAGCCCCTTTGCTATAACCTGTTCAATAAATATGCATGTACGTATATATGATTTTTATCACTTATCATTTTCCATTCAACTTCATATTTGATTTACTTTGGTTTAAAAACACCATTCATTTTAATGTTGCATGCATAGGGTAAAATCATATCATTAGCTAATTAATGTATATTTCAACTCATGCACATTTATTTGAACAAGTGGCTATTTTTAACACTTCACATTTAAAAGATGATAATTTTAGCGAACTAAAATAGATTTCAACACATGACTATTTTATTTAGTTCCTATGGATGTTAAAAATAATATTTCTTCACAAATATTTATTTCAACGTCCGCATATCTCTAGCATATCACATATATGATAAAAATGATATTTTTATCATTTAAAATATTCATTCAACAAATGGATGTTTTCAACACTTCATAGTTTCAATAAAAATGTAATTTTTATTGTTCGATCTTTTTATTCAACACATGAACTTTTCCACTACACACACTTCTCAACACATGAGCATTTCCACACATGGATATTTTATTTATGTTGTTCATATTAGAAAGATGGAATTTTTATTGTTGAAACTATTTATATATAAGGCGAATATTTTACATACTTCATATATATTATAAAAATGTGATTTTTATTGTTTAAACACTTCATTCATTCACAAATGAATTTAATTTTCACACATCACTTTTCAACACATGAACATTTCCACACATGGATATAGCTTCAACATATGACTTTAATTTCAATGCATGAACATAATTTCAACATATGAAAATAATTCTAACACATGAATATTATTCAAAATTTCGGCAGCATAACGGCAGGGTAGTTAAAACCGGCACCGTCCCTAGTACGGCTCCTCGCTATACCTTAAAACCTCGCGGTTTTTGACAATGGGGATTCATGCATCTAATTCGCATGCAGACGGCATGTTCTATTTTTATTTCCACAAATATTTCCAATTCATTTCAAACACCAATGGGTATTTTTCAACCACAAACAATCAATATCAACCACAAACAATTATTCAACCATTCGTATTTTTCATCCAATATTTCACACCAATTCACAACAATAAATATCGTCCATGGTTTGTGTACGAGGGGAGTGTGTGTGTATATATATATATTATTGCTATATTTCACTTGCATTTCAACACATATATCAATTATTCTATGCATGTATAATTCATACTTTGCTTATATAGCTTTCACTACGCATGTACATGAGGTATACAACACGTGTGTAATTTATATTTCGCTTATATAATTTATACACGACATTTTCCATTCAAATTCATTAAATTTAGATTTCTCACATTGGTTTGCGGAGTGCTAAAAATCGTAGATGACTCAGAAAAATCCACGGCTTCTTCTATGTGGTAGAGATCTTCCTTGCGGTCCCGATGTTTCCTGTTTCATCGAATTTCATCAAAACATCTAAAAGATATGATTTTTCAAAGTGCAGACATCAAAAAGGACTCACCTTTCTATTTGGTTCGAAACTAGGTTTGAGGTTTTCGCGAAATCCGTGGCACGTGGGGACGATCGGGGGTGTTGACGTGGAAGAGCTTCGAGTGGCGGTCCTGTCGGTGGTGGTTTGGTGGAGCTCGGTGGCAGATCGGAGCGGCGGCGGTGATGGAAAGCGATGGACTTTGCGCACTCGATTCAGGCGGAGGAGGTGATGGTTCTGGTCGTGGGTGGGTCGGATCTGACGAGGGGAGGGAGGCGCGTCGATGACAGGTGGTGGCGATGGCTGGAAGTGGCGGAGGCGGCGGCAATCGGTTGGAGAAGAATCGAACGGGTTTCGCCGTTCGTTCGTGGGTTACAGGGGTTTTTTTTTTTTTGAATAATGAATGGAATTTTCTGATTTGCCGGAATATATATTTCAGAAAATTAGGGTTTTCACCAACGAACTCCCTTTCAAGCCCAACGACTGTCGCCCCTAGCTAAATACCCCCGTCCCGGACACAATGGGATATGTTTCGTTGGCCAATTCGACTGCTACAGTCAGTTATTTTTCAAATTAGAGTATAAAACATTTAATCTTAACTTTGAACGCACATTTCAATTTGCCAGGGCCACAAACTGATTCGAAAAATTCCAGAAAAATAAATCTAGCTATGTTTTGACTCTACGGTCCCAACAAAACTAGTTTCGTCGAATTCTGAGATTGTTTGAAAAATGGCCATTTTCTGGTCGATCCAATTTAACATAAATTGACCAAACGCATTTTCTTTTACCTCGCTCACATACTAGCTTCAAAAATTATGAAATTTGAAACCTAGCAATAGTTTGACATCCCGGACCCAACAAAAGTGGTTTCGTCGAATTCCGAGGTCGTTTGCAAAATATCAATTTTCCATGGCTATATATTCTATATAGCGACCATTCTGAAAATTCATTCGGCCATAACTTTTGATTCCCGTTATGAAACTTCGATTTTTCAGATTCGTTAGAAAGGTATTGACTAACAGATTTAAATATTTTTAGTTTTGCTAAAATCCGTTATATTTTCCACCCTGCATAGTCAGTCAAAGTTTGAATTCAAATTTTCAAACTGACTCACTATTTCTAATTCACTATTTTATTGAAATATTCTATTTCAATTGTTCAAATTCCTTTGAAATGACCAATTTCAAAATTTTAAATTGGCTCGTATTTTCCAGGTTATTACAATTGGGTTGTATTGTGTTGTTTTGTCCTTAGGGATTTCAGGGATGAAATCCTTTAAGGGGAAAGAATGTAATGACCCATATTTTAATGATTGGATATTTAAATATTGATTGTTAATTGTCTTATTGACGGTTCCAAAAGGTGATTTCTCACAAACGATCGAATCATGACTCAAGTCTAGTTTCGTTGAGTTCGTATGATTCGTTATGTTAATAAAAAGTACAAGGATCGCTATATTTCGAGTTCGAACCATTTGGTTTTCATAACGATTTCGAAATATGTATAAAATTTCATTTTAGGCAACCGTTACGGATCTCTATGAAACTTGTACCATCACAACCGTATCGTTGTAATGTTGCAAGTCAAGTTTCAGAGCATTTGGATAAACCGTTTGATCGTGGTGTGGTAAAAATATGTATCGGTTTCTAGTGCAGAATTTAATGGGTTAAATAAATGAAATGAAATAAAACCATATTCCCCATTTCAAACTCAACCCATTAAGCTATAGGTTCTCTTCTTAAATACCCAATATCTACTATTAAATTACTGTAGAAAAGTAATGTTCGTCCTTTATATATATCGTTCAAAAATCAAGATCTAGAAATCCACCCAACTAAAAATCACGAGATTTATTTCATTGGCCTTATATGTCAAAGAGCTTCGATCTTATAGTAGTCTTGGAATTTTAATTTGGCCGGGCAGTTTGATGTTGGAAATAGGTTTAGATTTCATCATCGGTTGGAAGCAATGTAGGCCACGCTGGTAGTTTTGTCGAATTTCCCTATGCAAGTAGCACCTCCCCATGCCATTAGATCTTAGTATGATACTAGTTGCTGGATCGCGATATTTGGTTGGCTAGAGTGGGGCTTCCAATAAGTGTTTCGAGCCATTTGGTCGAGTATGGGAAGATTGTTATGGCTTCGAAAAGGATTCATTGACTAATGTTTTGGCGATGATGGCATAATAAATTATTGACAATAGGAGGAGGATTTGGTGGTCAAAGGTTATGGATATGGGTTGTGTCAGATACAGGCTAAAAATGAATAAAGTTGTAACAACCTGGGATTTTAGTGATGAATAATTTAGTTATTTAATTAGGTTCCAAAAATGAAATTTTGGAAATGATGAAACTTGACCACAAAACTTACACTGTTGCATTCATGATGGAATTCTGTTCAACGTTCATGTTTGGAACTTCGTGAATAGAGTCCGTATGAAAAAGTCAGGGTCGAAATATGAAAACAGACGAAAAATAAATAAAATGGATGATTTTTATAGTAATTAATAAATTTCTCTGCCTACTGCCAGGTCGAGCAGAGCGGTAGACCAGGCAGTCGATTGGGGCAGTCGACCTCCTGGTCGATGGCAGCAGGCGACAGCTAGGGTTATTATATAATATATATTTAACAAATAGATCTTTATTAAATTAAATCTAATGGTCTATGGTCATTTGTACGCCAATAAATAGAGGGCTGGACACCCATTCTCTTATTCATATTTTCTAAAGGCAGTGGCGATGCTATACCATTTCCAGTCCTCCAATCTCTGCCAAAACACAAACAATAAACATACAAAAATAAGATTTACAAAACTAGAGGGATTAGATTTAGATTTATGAAAAAGAAAGGTTCTTCGCTTAGGTAATCTAAATTATTGATTTTTCTTCTTCTTTTCCTATTTTTCTTTTAGAGTTACAAATCTAAATCTTTGTTTGCAAATCCCCTTTTGAAATAAATTGTAGACCTATAGGATTTGGGAATTTTATAGCCTAAAAGCTATGTCAAATTGAATTTGGATAGCTTTTAGGTGAGTTGGAAGTTATATACATTGTTTAAAATAAAAATATATAATTCGTTTGTATTGAATTTAAATGATATGCCTAAAAGTGTCAGATTTGTGTATTTTGTCAAATCTAAATTATTATGAATATTGGTTAAGTATGGATTTGTAGGCCTTTTTAATTTATTATCATCTTTTTGCCTATAATTATTCTTAAGTTGTTGTGGTTGTTGTAAACACCCCAGATCTGGGAATCAGTCCCAATACCTTCGATTTGTAGTTTTATTCTAGATCCATAGGAGTGGGTGTTGATTTATAGTTTATGCAGTATTGGTTAAAATAGTAATAATCCTATTGTGTTTGAAATTGTTTGTAGTTTCACTTGATTATTTTAATCTTTGTCCTCTTTGTTCTTTTTGTATAAAAAGCGTTATTTGAAATCTATAAGGAAAATAAATAAACCAAATAAGAAGATATGTGCAAATTCACATATTTATGTATGTTGTTTGCAATAGCTATTCTAAATAATTAGCTTATTTCCTTGCGATTTGGAATAATGTCAACTTTCCTCTTTTTGATAGTTTGGGAAAAATTACAATAATTACAGTAAATAACCTTTTGTAAAATTTTGAATCTTAAAAAATATTAAACACAAAAAGGGTTGTTTTGGCCGCTAGTTTAGACTAGAACACAAATATAAATTAGTAACTAAGTTAACTTCGTGTTTAAATATAAGTATATATTTTTAACTTATCCATCCAAATCTACGCAAATGACAATAATATATTGAATAGATGATTGTTTGTTATTATTTGCTTGAATTTGAAATATTTCCATTATATGGGAGTAAATACATGGTAATAACTTCGAGAATAAATGGAAATTGAACGTTTATGACCATTGTAGCAATAAACATGTGATTTATTGCAGTAATAAAAGGTCATAAATACGTAATAGGTATTATAGCCATATTTGTTTGATGAAGTACATTAAATAGGATAAATATGCCTTAATGGTTATAATTAAATTAGTGTTTAGGACGAGATTGTAACTCCAACCAAGGAAATAAATAAGTAATATATATATTCAAATAAGGATTAGACGAAATTAAGATTATAGTAATAATTGGAGTTACAATAGTTAGATTAGAATTTAAATGATACCGATGTAAATGGCATTTAGTAGGATAATGAATGCCTTAGGAAATTATGTTCAATAATGTCATAAATGGAAGACTGCCTAAACAATAGAAATAAATGGAATTAAAAGGGGAACTAATGGGGATTGAGTAAATGCTAAGTCCAATAAGGAAATTATAATTAGACGTCCTAAGGAAGGAAGTTATAGGTTTTCCTCATTTTATTCTAGTTAATCTAGAATTCATGTAATTAAGTATAAGCATTGGACTTAGTAGGTTAATGAGGCGAGGTTAGTAGGTTAATGATAGTTAATTGCATAGCGAATATTATTTCCTAAAATGAAGTTTATTTCAAGTGTGAGGTATTAAGTGGTTATAGGACCCGCCTCCTTCCCAAAAGAAGAAACCTTAAAAATGAATTAATTTATAAGTGTAAGCTTGATTCAGGATAGAGGTATTAAGTAGTTAGAACCAACCTTAAAAGAGTATTAAGTGATTGCGTAGCTCACTTCTCTATAAATAAGAAATATTAAATGGCTATTGGGTAAGAGGTTGGTAATCCTTGCATTGGTCTGCTTCCTCTAGGTAGTAAGTGACTAGGTGAGAGTCCGCCTCGGGATTATGTATTAAGTGACCGCTATGGAGGTACCATAGGTCTTCCAATCCTGTGGGAAGTAGTAAGTGGCTAGGGGATTATCTAATAAGGTAGCTAGATAGTAACACGGGGGTCTGCCAAGGGAATATAAATGACGAAATGTCGTCTACCTATCCTATAGGTAATAAGTGATAGCTTACTATCCCTCACCTTATGCAAGGCAGGATTATATGCATGAATGACGGAAGTTTTAAAATTATTAGGACTTGGGATCAAGTGTCATCTAATTTATATTAGTGTCGATTAAACAACCGAATAAGGTATTAAGTGATCGAAAGGTCTGCCTTGGGTCTTAAGTGATCGAAAGGATCCACCCTTTTCTTATATTTATAGTGAGGTCTTAAGTGGATATAAAGAAATAATTAACCTCCTTGTAGATTAGTGAGTAGTTGGGAGGCCGCCTCTTAATCTTTAATAATCGGTTAAATGGTGGTTTAAAGGCTTCATAATTATGCGTAAATGTTCTATCTCGGTATTGTGATATCATTATGTTTGGGATATTACCTTGGGTTTGGTGGTTGGTCGTCGTGTGTAAATCTTTACAAGGTCAGGTTAGAATTATTAGCCTTATTAGACATATGTTTTGGTTCTGACCAAACGGAATACATTTATGTATTATAGACAGTGTTTTACATTTCCTATTCACCAGGACTTGTTGTTGAACACCTCCTCATAACACCTCTCAGTTTTAGCTTGGGGAAGACAGGTCTTAGAAGGGGTTCGGTTCGGTTTTCGATTCTTGTTCTCTCATGCTCGTTACCGAAGTGACAATATGCTTTAAGATAGCCGCCTTAATTGGTACAAGTTAGCTTATTTTATTTCCGCTGTGAGTTAGTTTTATTTTACTCTGATTATGCTCATGCTCATTTATTGCAGATACCGGATTTATACTCTCCGTGCTTCGATGGGTTTGAGTTTTGATTTTGGTCGAAATTTGGGTTGGGAAAAGTATGGGGTGTTACATTTGGTATCAGTGCTTAGGTTTAGACAATTAGAGGAATTAATAAATTAGGATTAGTAAGAGAACGCATTCGAATTTCTTTTCTATTTTCTTTCGTCTTTCTTACTCGACTTCAAAAATTATTGTGATGACGAGATAGTCGTGGGACTATTCATTTTGGATAGGCTTTGAATGACTGTGTTAGAAATGTTTTGAGTTCGAGTATTCGGCCAACCTCGATTTACCCTATGTTGCATTTGGCGATTCATTGTTTTAAAGAGCATGAGTACGACATGTGGTGAATTCCGTGGATTTAAGCTTGGTGACCAGACGTGAAGCTAGCTACAACTGAGATTGTTGGTGCAACAACCCTGATTTTCAAAACCAATTTAAAAATTTTATTTTAGCTATTTTTATGGATTTGGAATATTTAAAATGGTTTATTTTAAATGATAATGACTAAAAATTTATTTTAAATGAAGTTAGAACGTATAAATTTATTTTAATTATAAAATGAACTTGAAATTGCGTGGCAGTTTGAAAATTAGATTTTAAATTTCAAATGAGTGTACAGGATTCAGTATAAATCGGATTTCAGTAAAACCAGAAATATTTGATTCTGTTTAATTATATCTTTCTAACGAATGTGAAAAATCCAGATTTCATAACGAGAATTGAAAGGTATGTCCAGTTTAAAATTTAAAATAGTCGCTATGGAATTTAATATAATGTATAGCCCTCAAAAATAGCAATTTTGCAAACGACCTCTGTTTTCGACAAATCCTCTTTTGTTGGATCCGGAATGTCAAATGTTTATTAGGTTTCAGTTTTCATAATTTTTGGAATTAATATGTGAGTGCAGTAAATTTAAATGTGTTTGGTAATTTAAATTTGAATTGGATCGACCAGAAAATGACCATTTTTCAAACGGTCTCCAAATTCAGTGAAATTATCTTTTCTAGGATCGTATCGTCAAAACATGACTAGATTTATTTTTTTGGTATTTTTGGAGTCAGTATGTGGCCCCGGTAAATTAAAATGTACATTTAAATTCAATGTATATTTATTTATATTTTAGTTTTAGTGAAAACTGATCGAAACAATCAAACTGGCTAACGAAACATATCCCATTATGTCCGAAATGGGGGTAATTAGCTTGGGGCAACAGTCGTTGGGTTTGATTGGGAGTTCGGGATGTTAAATTTAAATGTTAAGCAAATAATTAAATTAAATACTGATATAATTTAGTGTATATACATGGTAATGGTCAAAACCCTAGGAGATTTATTCATAGATCAACACTGAAATAAAATTTCGTCGCTCACCACTACTCGACGATAACCTTCTTTCAAACTACTCCCCCTAAAATATGAAGATCCAATCACCTAATTCAAAATCACATAAAGCGAAAATTAAAGAGGGGTGCGAGATCTACGTGATGGACGGTGGTGATCTAACCTAGTTGGATGTGGAGGCGGATTTTCAATGATATATGGCCAGCGTTCGAGAGCCAATTACTGGTGCAAGGTGGCGGCGAACTCCAAGCCATGCAAGGCGATGACCGAGGGTAGTGGCGTGCTTCCTGCCGTGGTGGTGGATCATCCTCCGGTTCCCTGGTTTACCGTGCGCAAGTGATGGATCGGGTTCGACTTCGGGTATATCGGTTCCAGATAATAACATGAAAGTAGAAATTGGTTTAGGTTAAGTTAATTTATTTATAAAATTAATGATGTAATTAGTATATCCAAAATTCAAATGGTTTTTAAATATAAATAGTATGGTTTTTATTTATAAATAGCATGGTTTTTAATTATAAATAGCATGATTTAAAAAAATTGAATTTTTATATAGAATAAAAATTAGATTTTTATACAAAGAGCATTGCTTTAAATTTGATTTTTGAATATTAAGCGTTATTATAAAAATTTGATTTGTATATATACGACATTGATTTAAAAATGAGATTTTTAAATATACATAACATTGTTTTAAAATATAAAGCATTGTTATACAAATGCTATTTTTATTTAAATGACTTTGTTTTAAAAATGTAATTTTTATATAGATAACTAAGTTATAAAAAGGTAAATTTTTATAAAAAATGCATTGGTTTAAAAATATGATTTTTAAATGTAAATAACGTTTACTAAAAATGTGATTTTTAATATAAACAGCTTGAAACAGATAACGGTTGGAAACATGGTGAAGGACACTACGTGATGGAACCATCTGGAAGCAAATCAGCACGTCAGAAAATAATGGCGGAGTGGAAACGATTGTGAGAAAACTCTCTCACTCAATTTATTTTATAGTTATTATATAATAGGTTGTAGACGGAGCTTAGTAGCTCCCGACACTATTTTTTTGTACAAGCCCGTTGATTGTTTGTTTGGATTATGATTGCGATTGTTATTGTTTGATATTGTTGAATATAAAAATTATTTATATAAACTATGTATAAAAATTATCATAAAATGAAAATAAAATAAATATTCATTTACAAACCGGACGGTTTGTTTATGTACAATTATTTATTTGATATTGATTGGGATGATAATTTTTACACATCGCCTAACTACACAAATAATAATCAGTATTTGTTGTTTGAAACCCCCACACGGGTATTGGGATGATGTTTGTCATACACTAATCCCAATAATTAGTGGTATGTCAATCGATGGGTTGACAGACTGTATAAGCATTATTTATTTATTTTAATGCTTATACAGTTATAAATGCACTCTATATTTTGTATGAATTTTTAATGATTGTTTATTGTTATTGTTGTATACATGCAATGTATGAAATCCATATAACTAAAATTATATGGTAATTGATTGAGTCTGATTCCAGTTCAGAATTAACGAATATTTTAAAATAATATTCAGTAAATACTGAAATGTGAAGCCGAGTTAAGTAGCTAAACGCCATTTTAACACGAACGTGATTTTCTGTTGATTTTATTCATTTTATATTGAATATCGAGAATAGATTTCAAAACTAGATAATTTGAAAATATTATCATTTTAATATTAATGATATGAAATATTCAATTTTGATTTAAAATTGAAATGGAATTGAAATCAATTTAAAATGAATGTACAAAGGAATATTCAGTTTTGATTTAAAATTGAAATGGGATTGAAATCGATTTAAAATGAATTTATAAAGGAATATTCAATTTTGATTTAAAATTGAAATGGAATTGAAATAGATTTGAAATGAATTTATAAACGAATTTATAAAGGAATATTCAGTTTTGATTTAAAATTGAAACGGAAGTGGAAATCCTTTTTAAAACAATTTACAAAATACGTTTTGAAATGAAATCAAATACATATATATATTATATATTATATATATATATATATATATATATAAATGTCCTGAATAGAACGTTCCACGCAGCGAGCGTTCGTGAATTTCGACCATTAACTTCAAATGGACGTAATGGGAGATCCGACCATCGGATTCTCCTTAAACTGGAACCGTTGGGTTCGTATCAAAAAGAGCTTTCCAAAGAATATAAGAGACTTGAAATCTAATATTCAGATTTTAATATATGTCCAAATCAGTTCTGGAAAAGGTCGCTATGGATGCAGTTCGGTGGCCGTTATTGGAAACCGACTGTACGGACGATAATAAAATTATTTAAAATATGAAAAAATTGTGTAAAATCATAATAAATGATTTGGTAAGGGTTTGGATTAAAAATTTCAAGTTTGAAAAGATAAAAATATATTTTTATCAAAATGAACTAGTTATTAACTAGAATAATAATCCAATTATTTTTAGAAATAAATAAATTGGATTTGAAAATGGTTTTAAAATAACCTGAATTTTTCCAATGAATAAATTGGAATGGATTTGAGTGGAAATAATTTTCGGAGTATTTCGATATTGGATACCGTAATTATACGGATATTGTTGAGGAATTTGGAAGATATATATATATATATATATATATATATATATATCTCATTATTCCCAATACGATATTGGATAGTTTCAGAATTTGATATTGAATATAAGCCAATATAATTTCTATTCAAAGCCTTGTATTTGATATCAAATTGGATTTTGGATTTGTCGTGAACGGTGTCTTAAATAACACTGTTCTTAAACCCAGTTGAGAAAAGAATTGATCTTTAAATTAAGATTTAGTGAAGTTTTCCAATTAATTAATATTTAATTGGAATTGAATAAAAGAATTGGATTTTAACATTTGTTCTTTAACCCGATTAACAGTGAAATATGATTTGTAATATCTAAATCTTTTTATTAAGATTTAATGGAAAATTTCCAAAGTAAAGATTTCCAATTTAATATATTAAATTGGAATCGAATGGAATTCGATTTGGTAATAATCGAGATGAGCTTCTGTGAAGGAAGCCTGTTACTATATATGGAATTTAAAAGGCTTAGCCGTTATTCCATTTATATTATTAGTCAGATACGGAAATTTATATCGATTATATATATTGATCCGTTTTTCGTGAAGATTCCATAATTAACGGAATGTGATTTTGGGTTTATTGTGAACTGTGTTTTTAAATGACATTGGTTCTTCAACCCAGTTAATGGCAGGATTACATGTCTAACATTGTATTTCAAACTGTATTTGTTGATCTCTGCTAAAAATATATCTATTTAGTGGTGGAGAATTTATTCTCTTACTTAACACACTTATCTGAGACGTACGAGCTCAGGGGTTATATATTGCCAGAAATCAATGGTACGGTGTAGATCGTAGAGGTGACATGTTTGTGTTTCCGAAGTTAAATAATCACTAAAAATGATTTTTGGGAATATTAAAACTAAGTGGAGTTTTAATGGATCTTTAATTAGATTGAAATGTGAATGTGATAATCTAAATTATCAAATTTGGGAAATGATCGAGAATGGAGCACCACCAGTTTTATTCCAGACTATAGTTAAATCTTTAACTAGATTTGAACGTGAAATGGTAATTAATTTTATCGATAACATGTGGTGTTAAATATGGAGCACTACTAGTTTTGCTCCATGGGATGAATAGGTTGGGATTGGGAACTAAAACAAATGATTACTTCGGTAAGGTACGCTAATCTCGACTAGTTTGGAAAACCTTAATTTGGTTTAAATTGTGAAAAGAATATTTGAATAAAAGAATATTCTGGATTGGAATGAGGCGTATGATGTGTTGTTATAGCACTTGATTATAAGATATGCACGTTATTCGGAAAGACCGGGTTTAACCCATTCTGAATAATTGATATAACGACTAACAGTCGAAGAGATTGAAGACGGTGCAAGACCGACAATCTTCACATCGAACGAATGGGTTTCTACTAATGCCCATGATTGGAGTAGCTACCTTGAAGGGGGTACCGTAGTAGCCATCCGGACATATTTGTTGATTGTTCGGCTATGCGAGTTCCTCTCTCTTGTATTGGGCATACGGAACGAGGAATAAGGTGCCTTCGGTTTCGTTCAGACTTAGAATGGACTTGTAAATGGATGGTGTGTCTAATGTTGTATTCCTTTATACTGTATTCATTGTTCTCTACTAAATATATATCTGTTTGGTGGTGGAGAATTTATTCTCTTGCATAACACCCTTCTCTGAGACGTATGAGCTTAGAGGTTATATATCGGCAGAAATCAATAACATGGTATGGATTGACAGTGTGACATGATGGGTTGCAGTGATCCAAGCTTTTTGTAACACCCCGTAATTCTGTAACATTAAGTTTCACAAATTTAAGTATAATTAAATTTTAGAAGAAGAATTAAGGGAAACGGGTTACGCCATTGCGTTCGTCTCGAAATTCTGCTTGAGATAGAGTCCGAGTTTGCGTAAATTGGACTCCGTATGAAAAAGATATCCTTAAAGTAAATATTGCAGCAAAACATGAGAAAGAGGAATGAGAAAAGAATAATGTTTAGCATTGTTCTAACTTTTGTAAGAAAAATACTTAGTAGCTTATTTGGTTGGAACACAAGACTTGCATACAAGAGGTACAGAGTTCGATCCCCGCCAACGCCCTATTTTTGTTTTAGGGGAATGGCTTAAAATAACCTAGTGTGAACGCAGTTCAAAAAGTGGTTTAGTATGAAAATGGGTAATTGGGAAGATAGATAAAAAGAAAAAAAAATGAATATATAATATATATATACGCATATATATATATATATATATGACGTGTACGCATCATGTATCGTACGTTGCGCATTTTTGGTTGTCAAGGATTGTTTTTTTTAAATGGCCTTCCCCAATTGGATTTATGACAAATTAAAAGTAAGAAAAGATTTATTCATATATATATATATAAATATAAATATTTATATATGGGTAATTAATGTAAATGGTAATGGGAAAATGTATCTATTAAATATGTATTTACGTTTGAATTGATTGACAATAAATAATAAAAAGAAAAGATGAACATTAGAATATCACTTTTGTTATGTTAACATTAGAATAACATTTCGTTAAGAAATGTATATTTAGATTAAAATGTTTATTCAGATTAAATTGACATTTCAGTTAAGAAATATTCATTTAGCTAATGTTTTGTTAAAAATAAAATAATGTCCTTTTGGTTATGATATGTTAGGAAAGAACCAATGTGTCATTTATGAAAAAAATGAACATTTAATATGCTGAGTCAATGCTGAGTCATTTCTGACTCATTGCTGAGTCAACAGGATAATTCTATCTTGAATGAACGATTGTGGTCATTTCTAGGGTTAATCAAACGGCCTAAATTAATCCTAAAATTCTATATATACAACCTAGCTCTTAACCTAATTCACACAATTAAACTTGGAGCCGTCACGCTGCTGTAAGAAAGCTTGGAATGGCCGCCGCCTAAAGCTTAAAGATAAACAAAGCTAGAACAAATCTAATTCAAAACTAAGAATCTAAACAACGTCTACCCAAAAGAACGCATCTCAATTTCAGAACCTCAGATCTCAGAAAAACAAGACCGTCTTATGTTGTAAGTATAATGGCTCTTTAGATGGGAATGCGATTAAGACATGATTTGATGTAAATTGTAATATGGAATTATATCAGTGTTGATGATGTTGTTTTATATTTGTTATTTGTGATAATTTGAATGTTGTGATGATTGAATCTTTTATGTATTGTGAATCAAACAATCAACACCTTATGCGAATTGTATGTATACAGTTAGATCTAAATATATGCTTATGCAAGTTATAGGTTGCAAGTTAGATTTACACAAATATTTATATGATTCATGTAGGCTCTATGTATATATGTTTTAAACCAATTGTGCCTACATGATTAGAATAGATCTATATTCACATGTCCTTATGCAAGTGAGAACTTATAATCGGATCCATGTCAAGATCCGTTTAGGATTGATATGAAAGTTTATTGTTAGATCTATGTTCATACATATGTGTTGCAAGTTCACACCCTTAAGTGGTTGTCAAAGTTATACATATAGTTTTGTCTTACGCCAGTTTTATGTTTGAGGTTATGCCTAGACCTATGCATTAACATGTTATACCATGTTGTAGTGGATTCGTATGACACCTATTAGGTTATACTATGTTAGGCTAAAACTATATGATTCATGTGACACCTATGTAACTAGGCCCAATATTTATATGCAAGTTTGTGGCATGTTATGCAATGTTATGATATTCATGTCGATTATTTTGCAAGTTCACACCTATGATGTTCATATTTACTATGTCGAGAATGCCAGGTTTACACCTATGACATGTTTATGTTAGTGGATTATTTTTATGCCAATTTTGTTTACGCTAAATTAGGCTAAATTTTTAGCCTAATATTATATGTCAAAATCATGCGGACGGAAAATTAGGCTAAGATTGTTAGCCTAATATTTAGACGGGGTAACATTGGATAAAATTGGTAATTATAGGAAACTTGACATAAATTGGTTAAAAATCACATAAGTGATTTATGGCATAAAATGGTATTAATTATATACCTAAACTAATGAGATTGATTGAAAACAAAATTGGCAGTAACTTGAATTTGAATAATTTACATAATTAAAATGTAAATTAGAAAATACGAATATGCTTAACCCGAGGTTGGATTGAGTTGTGATGTAAACCTTCCCGGACCCGCCCGGTTGTCCAGTAATCACAACAATACCTATCCAATGTGAGAGGTTAAGGCATTGGGCCCAATAAAGACCTGAGGTTAGACTGAGTTGTGGCGTAAGACTGCCCGGAATTGACATGCATACAGGCAGCCACAACAATACCTGTCTAATGTGAGTGGTTGGTGCTTTAATAAGACAATTAAAGCTAAGTTAGGATTGGTAGGGTTAAGTTAATATGAACACTTAACCAACTTAACATGTTAACAAGACAAGACTTGTAGGGGCTAAGTAACTAAGAAAACACTTAGCCAATTTAACATGTTAACTAGACTAGAAGGTGAGGTTAAGTAAAGTTAATACACTTAACCAATTTAACATATTGACTAGACTAGAGGGTGAGGTTGAGTAAATTCAGGACATTTAACCGTTATAACCTGATAATTAGATAAGTTGGTGAGGTTAAGTAAATTCAGAATACTTAACCATTATAACACGTTAGCTAGATAAGTGGGCAAGGTTAAGTAAATACACTTAGCCAATTTAATATGTTAGCTGGACTAGAGGGTGGGGTTAAGTAAACTTAGAACACTTAACCATCATAGTGTGATAAATTGAACAGGGTTAAGTTGAAATATAAAGGGGAAATACTTAACCATTAGAACATGTTAATTAAACATATGTTAGGGTTAAGTTAACTAAGGGAACACTTAACCGTTATAACATGTTAGTTAAAACAGATGGGCAAGGTTAGGTTAAAAGGGACACTTAACCAATACAAGGTGAATGGGTAGGGTTAAGTAATAAGATATACTTAACCAATATAACTTGGTTTATGATAAGGTTAAGTCAACGTGAATTACTGATAACACTTAACCAGTTTAACATGACAAATGAATGGTTTAAGTTAATTTGTATCGACTAATGACACTTAACCAATCCAACTTGACGAGAAAGAGTACTAAGTAGTAAACCTTAGTTGAAAGGGGCTAAGTAGTAAACCTTAGTTAATAAAACGATGATTCAGGAAACTAAGTGGTAAACCTTAGTTAGGAAAACTAAGTAGTAATCCTTAGTATTACACGAGGAGGAGCGAACGTCCATCTGATCTTAAAGAAGGCTCCAACGAATTGGGTTACGAAGCTCGAGGCTTCGAGGGGACGTGAGGGTACTCTTTGTATCCCTCTGTGAGAATGTAGATGATCCGCCTGGGCTCACAGAGGTTAAGGTCTGCGTTAGAAGAACCAAGGGTATGCCTTGGTTGCAATATAAGGCAACCTAAAGACTAGGATGGACCAGCGTGATTCGGCGGGACAAATGGCCCAATGATAGTGACCCGTCGTCTACCTACCATCTTGAGTCAGTCGAGATACGCATGCGGAAAGGCAGAGAACTCCCAACAGACCATATACTTGCTATCTAGTTATGAGTGAGGCTGGCCAATAGGAAAGTGGGGCCTAGGTGGCAGGTGTATAGTTCTCATGCTTGATTTTCTTGGATTGCCTTTCATTAGTTGAGGGAGGGATTAGGTGGGACCATAGCCACTAGAAAAATAGACCTTAGCATCTGCATCGGTAGATATCTGAAAGCTCCCGACCGAGTTCTGTGTTTCTAAAACAGTCATGCCATGAGACTCGGGTCACACATTTCAGGACAAGTGCATCTAGACAACGATAAACGATTCGCGACACATATGTGGGGAAAGTCTAGGAACATATACCACTCAAGGTAGTGTGTCCTAGACTAGGGGCATCGTTCGACAGGTAGCATAATCCCTAGTTGGGCCTAGGTGGCATAAATCCTGAATCCTAGAAGTATTAGATAAGTCGTATAAACCATAGTTGAATCTAGGAAGCGCTCGATAAGAAACCCTAGATTAGATCTAGGTAATAAATAATAGACGTACACCTAAAGGCAACCACAATTACAGGGATTGGGATCATGTTATCATATTTATACAGATTACTAGTTGGGATACAAGTTAGGTGGTGCAGAGATATAGAATGGGGTGTGATAGTATATTCGGTTTAAACTGTCTTGCTTTGGTTAATATGAGTCTGTTATTCTGGTACTGTCCCATTTTCCAATTTACTCCTGTCATGAACTTTATCCTGTTCACATGCTAAAATCCACTAGACTTACTTAGGCTTTATGTCTGACTCTGTTTTTCTTTCGTCTTATTTTCTTCCGTCCCCCCCAAGATAGTCAGAGGGGGAATAGCTCTACTTAGTATGGACTGTTACTCTTTCCAAGCTTAAAGACTCTTGGATATATCGCTTCAGACTCTCTTTTCTGCTGCTATGGCTGGCTTATGCTATATTGGGTAATATAAATGTTATTTTATGCTTCTTTATTTTATAAGACGATGATACTTTGGTATTGGCTAGCAATTGTTGTACAAACTATTTTATCAATAAAGTAAAGTTTTATTTTCCATAGTTTTAATTTTGTCTGTCTTGTAATTTATCTGCATCTTTTACCTTAAATGCTCCACAGAACTTAGTGCATTCCCTTTGTGAGTGACACTAACGGATGTGGGGTGTTACACGTGGTATCAGAGCTGAAGGTTACCGGATCAGATAAAAGATTTGAAAAACTATTTTCAAAACGTTTTTTTTAAAAGAAGCATTTTCAAAAGAAAAGATTTGGCATATTCCCCAAAGCCATACGCACTATCTTCTGATTCTCTGTTTGAATTCTTGTCCCCTTCTTTCTTGAGTCTTCGGGTCTCCTGGCTTTCTGGGAAGTAACCTCATCGCATCATGGTTCCGTAAGCTTGATAAGACTACGATACCTATCGAAGGGCGAAGCAGTGCCCGACTTCCATCTATAGTCGCGGTAGTTTCACCTGCGGCTAATTTTCTTCCAAGCTTTGTAGGGTTCTTTGTGCGATAGAGGTAGCTTTAGAGAGGACTGTAAACATGTTACACAAGGATGGTAAAGGTGGGAGATGAATAATTGTGGCAGGTGCCCTAGGTAGGAAGAAAGACTGACCTTAAGAGAGGTAAAAAGTACATAGCAACCTTTAGCTTTAGACCCTCAGATTTGTAACATGATGGATAAGCTAAGTAGAGGAGATATCTCTAATCATCTTAGTATATACACTAGTATCAAGGTTAACGTCTGTTTATCTTGGAAATGGAGGTGAAGAAGTTTCGCAATCATGAAGTTAAATTAGATAAGGTACCGTATAGTGAAGCTCAAGAAGGTGCGACATATAAGACTGGAGACTAGACACGAGCATCATACCCTTTTTTTAAGGGTATATCCCTGATCTCTTTTTATAGGAATTTTATGCATACTTTTTAGCTTTTAAGGTATATCCTCTAGGACGTATCATCGATCCTTAGGTAGAAGCCAATGGATGTAAACATGTATTTGAAACATGTTATGATTGATGGTTGAAAGTGGTTGCTCGTGAATGCGTATACACACCATAGGCGCTAGAACAACTCAGTCACTTTCATATTGCATTCGCATATATGTATTTGTTTACAGATTGAACTCAATGTGTTATCATATGGACGTTGCATTTGAGTCAATGGTTTTTCACTCATATAGAAATGATATGTATCATTAGGATTGCATACATGATTGGACGCATGGCACTGACATAATTCGCATTAAGGAGGTCGACTGAATCAGTAGAACGCCTAATTTTGCGTTAGATAAAGACATATACACACACTATGCATATAAATATGAAAGCAATTAGAAATATTTTTAAGGACAATGAATGCCTGTAATTGAATGGTTGAGTAGATGGGTGATTGGATGGTAGGACACATTCTTCCTAACTTGAAGATTTCAGGGACGAAATCTTTTTAAGAAGGGGAGAATGTAACACCCCGTAATTCTATAACATTAAGTTTCACAAATTAAAGTATAATTAAATTTTAGAAGAAGAATTAAGGGAAACGGGTTACGCCATTGCGTTCGTCTCGAAATTCTGCTTGAGATAGATTCCGAGTTTGCGTAAATTGGACTCCGTATGAAAAAATATCCTTAAAGTAAATATTGCAGCAAAACATGAAAAAAGAGGAATGTGAAAAGAATAATGTTTAGCATTGTTCTAATTTTTGTAAGCAAAAGACTTAGTAGCTTATTTGGTTGAAACACATGACTTGCATACAAGAGGTACAGAGTTCGATCCCCGCCAGCGCCCTATTTTTGTTTTAGGGGAATGGCTTAAAATAGCCTAGTGTGAACGCAGTTCAAAAAGTGGTTTAGTGTGAAAATGGGTAATTGGGAAGATAGATAAAAAGAAAAAAAAATGAATATATATATACACGCACATATGACGTGTACGCATCCTGTAGCGTACATTGCGCATTTTTGGTTGTCAAGGATTGTTTTTTTAAATGGCCTTCCCCAATTGGATTTATGACAAATTAAAAGTAAGAAAAGATTTATTCATATATATATAAATATTTATATATGGGTAATTAATGTAAACGGTAAAGGGAAAATGTATCTATTAAATACGTATTTACGTTTGAATTGATTGACAATAAATAATAAAAAGAAAAGATGAACATTAGAATATCACTTTTGTTATGTTAACATTAGAATAACATTTTGTTAAGAAATGTATATTTAGATTAAAATGTTTATTCAGATTAAATTGACATTTCAGTTAAGAAATGTTCATTTAGCTAAGGTTTTGTTAAAAATAAAAAAATGTCCTTTTGGTCGTGATATGTTAGGAAAGAACCAATGTGTCATTTATGAAAAAAATGGACATTTAATATGCTGAGTCAATGCTGAGTCATTTCTGACTCATTGCTGAGTCAATAGGATAATTCTATCTTGACTGAACGGTTGTGGTCATTTCTAGGGTTAATCAAACGGCCTAAATTAATCCTAAAATTCTATATATACAACCTAGCTCTTAACCTAATTCACACAATTAAGCTTGGAGCCGTCACGCTACTGTAAGATAGCTTGGAATGGTCGCCGCCTAAAGCTTAAAGATAAACAAAGCTAGAACAAATCTAATTCAAAACTAAGAATCAAAACAACGTCTACCCAAAGGAACGCATATCAATTTCAGAACCTCGGATCTCAGAAAAACAAGACTGTCTTGCGTTGTAAGTATAGTGGCTCTTTAGATGGGAATGCGATTAAGACATGATTTGATGTAAATTGTAATATGGAATTATATCATTGTTGATGATGTTGTTTTATATTTGTTATTTGTGACAATTTGAATGTTGTTGTGATTGAATCTTTTATGTATTGTGAATCAAACAATCAACACCTTATGCGAATTGTATGTATACAATTAGATCTAAATATATGCTTATGCAAGTTATAGTTTGCAAGTTAGATTTACACAAATATTTATATGATTCATGTAGGCTTTATGTATATATGTTTTAAACCAATTGTGCCTACATGACTAGAATAGATCTATATTCACATGTTCTTATGCAAGTGAGAACTCATAATCGGATCCATGTCAAGATCCATTTAGGATTGATATGAAAGTTTATTGTTAGATCTATGTTTATACATATGTGTTGCAAGTTCACACCCTTAAGTGGTTGTCAAAGTTATACATATAGTTTTGTCTTACGCCAATTTTATGTTTAAGGTTATGCCTAGACCTATGCATTAACATGTTATACCATGTTGTAGTGGATTCATATGACACCTATTAGGTTATACTATGTTATACCTTTATGTTAGGCTAAAACTATATGATTCATGTGACACCTATTTAACTAGGCCCAATATTTATATGTTTGTGGCATATTATGCAATGTTATGATATTAATATCAATTATTTTGCAAGTTCACATGTATGATGTTCATATTGACTATGTCGAGAATTCCAAGTTTACACCTATGACAGGTTTATGTTAATGAATTATTCTTATGCCAATTTTTTGTACGCTAAATTAGGCTAAGTTTTTTGCCTAATATTATATGTCAAAATCATGCGGACGGAAAATTAGTCTAAGATTGTTAGCCTAATATTTAGACGGGGTAACGTTGGGTAAAATTGGTAATTATAGGAAACTTGACATAAATTGGTTAAAAATCACATAAGTGATTTATGGCATAAAATGGTATTAATTATATACCTAAACTAATGAGATTGATTGGAAACAAATTTGGCAGTAACTTGAATTTGAATAATTTACATAATTAAAATGAAAATTAGAAAATACGAATATGCTTAACCCGAGGTTGGATTGAGTTGTGATGTAAACCTGCCCGGTCCCGGCCGGCTATTCAGTAATCACAACAATACCTATCCAATGTGAGAGGTTAAGGTATTGGGCCCAATAAAGACCCGAGGTTAGACTGAGTTGTGGCGTAAGACTGCCCGGAACCGACATGCATACAGGCAGCCACAACAATACCTGTCTAATGTAAGTGGTTGGTGCTTTAATAAGACAATTAAAGCTAAGTTACGATTGGTAGGGTTAAGTTAATCTGAAAATTTAACCAACTTAACATGTTAACAAGACAAGACTTGTAGGGGATAAGTAACTAAAAAAACACTTAGCCAGTTTAACATGTTAACTAGACTAGAAGGTGAGGTTAAGTAAAGTTAATACACTTAACCAATTTAACATATTAACTAGACTAGAGGGTGAGGTTGAGTAAATTCAGGACACTTAACTGTTATAACCTGATAATTAGATAAGTGGGTGAGGTTAAGTAAATTTAGAATACTTAACCATTATAACACGTTAGCTATATAAGTGGGCAAGGTTAAGTAAATACACTTAGCCAATTTAATATGTTAGCTGGACTAGAGGGTGGGGTTAAGTAAACTTAGAACACTTAACCATCATAGTGTGATAAATTGAACAGGGTTAAGTTGAAACATGAAGGGACAAAACTTAACCATTAGAACATGTTAATTAAACAGATGTTAGGGTTAAGTGAACTAAGGGAACACTTAACCGTTATAACATGTTAGTTAAAACAGATTGGCAAGGTTAGGTTAAAAGGGACACTTAACCAATACAAGGTGAATGGGTAGGGTTAAGTAATAAGAAATACTTAACCAATATAAATTGGTTTGTGATAAGGTTAAGTCAACGTGAATTACTGATAACACTTAACCAGTTTAACATGACAAATGAATGGGTTAAGTTAACTTGTATCGACTAATGACACTTAACCAATCCAACTTGACGAGAAAGAGAACTAAGTAGTAAACCTTAGTTGAAAGGGGCTATGTAGTAAACCTTAGTTAAGAAAACGACGATTCAGGAAACTAAGTGGTAAACCCTAGTTAGGAAAACTAAGTAGTAATCCTTAGTATAACACGAGGAGGAGCGAACGTCCATCTGATCTTAAAGAAGGCTCCAACGAATTGGGTTACGAAGCCCGATGCTTCGAGGGGACGTGAGGGTACTCTTGGTATCCCTCAGTGAGAATGCAGATGATCCGCCTGGGCTCATAGAGGTTAAGGTCTGGGTTAGAAGAACCAAGGGTATGCCTTGGTTGCAATATAAGGCAACCTAAAGACTAGGATGGATCAGCGTGATTCGGCGGGACAAATGGCACTGTGATACAGACCCGTCGTCTACCTACCATCTTGAGTCAGTCAAGATACGCATGCGGAAAGGTAGAGAACTCCCAACAGACCATATACTTGCTATCTAGTTATGGGTGAGGCTGGCCAATAGGAAAGTGGGGCATAGGTGGCAGGAGTATAGTTCTCGTGCTTGATTTTCTTGGATTGCCTTTCATTAGTTGAGGGAGGGATCAGGTGGGACCATAGCCACTGGAAAAACAGACCTTCGCATCTGCATCGGCAGATATCTAAAAGCTCCCGACCGAGTTCCGTGTTTCTAGAATAGCCCTGCCACGGGACTCGGGTCGCACATTTCAGGACATATGCATCTAGACAGTGATAAACGATTCGCGACACATACGTGGGGAAAGTCTAGGAACATATGCCACTCTAGGTAGTGTGTCCTAGACTAGGGGCATCATTCTACATGTAGCATAATACCTAGTTGGACCTAGGTGGCATAAATCCTGAATCCGAGAAGTATTAGATAAGTCGCATAAACCCTAGTTGAATCCAGGAAGCACTTGATAAGAAAATCCTAGATTAGATCTAGGTAATAAATAATAGATTTACACCTAAAGGCAACCGCAATTACAGGGATTGGGATCACGTTATCATCTTTATATAGATTACTAGTTGGGATACTAGTTAGGTGGTGCAGAAATATAGAATGGGGTGTGACAGTATATTCGGTTTAAACTGTCTTGCTTTGGTTTATATTAATCTGTTATTCTGGTACTGTCCCATTTTCCAGTTTACTCCTGTCATGAACTTTATCGTGTTCACATGCTAAAAGCCACTAGACTTACTCAGGCTTTATGTCTGACTCTGTTTTTCTTTCGTCTTCTTTTCTTCCGTTCCCCCAGGTAGTCAGGATGGGAATATCTCTACTTAGTATGGACTGTTACTCTTTCCAAGCTTAAAGACTCTTGGATATATCGCTTCAGACTCTCTTTTCTGCTGCTATGGCTGGCTTATGCTACATTGGGGAACATAAATGTTATTTTATGCTTCTTTATTTTGTAAGACAGATGATACTCTGGTATTGGAAAGCAATTGTTGTACAAACTATTTTATCAATAAAGTAAAGTTTTATTTTCCGCTGCTTTAATTTTGTCTGTCTTGTAATTTATCTGCATCTTTTACCTTAAATGCTCCACAGAACTTAGTGCATTCCCTTTGTGAGTGACACTAACGGATGTGGGGTGTTACACTTTTTTTGAAAAGCAGAGCTTAGTGGATAATGATCAAAGCATAGCTTTAATTAGCATAGCTTTATGTAGCATTAATTCGCAAGGCTCACACATCGGTATGACGGTGAACTGATGATTAGATCAGTATACTTCTGATATGAGGAGAATTCGGTCGATCGAGATAAGCTGGGTATGGTCGCTACACACCTGGTAGTGATAGAGGCACACCCCCCCGATTCCCATATTGGATTGGGTATATGGTGTTTTCTCATGCACGGGACGTAAGCCGTTGAGATACTTGATTTATAGGATAGTGTGGATGTAATAACCCGGAAATCCGAGCTAATTTAAAATTTTTATTTTCGCAATTTTATTGAAATTTGAATATTTAAAATGATATATTTTAAATAATAACGACAAGAAATTTATTTTGAATAGAATTAGAATGTATATATTTATTTGAATCGTATTTTATTTCAAACATAAAAGGAATTGAAAATGGCGCGGTAGTTCGAAAATTTGATTTAAAATTCAAATGAATGTATAGGATTCAAAGTAAACCGAATTTTAGCGAAACTAAAAATATGAGAATCTATTTGAAGATATCTTTCCAACGAATCCGAAAAATTGAAATTACATAGCGGGGATAAAAAGTTATGCCCAATTGAAATTTCAGAATAGTCGCTATGGAATTTTGGCCCTAAAAAATGGAAATTTTGCAAACGACCTCTGTTTTCGACGAAACCACTTTTTTTGGATCCGTGATGTCAAGTTATTGCTAGGTTTCAAAATTCATAATTTTTGAAGTCAATATGTGAGCGTGGCGAAGTTAAACGTGTTTTAACAGTTTCGGTCAATTTCAATCGACCAGAAATTGGTCATTTTTCAAACGGTCTCGGAATTTGATGAAATTAGATTTGTTAGGACCGTATCGTCAATACGAAACTAGAAATATTTTTTTTTGAAATTTTTAGGGTCCGTATGTGACCCTAGTGAATTGAAATGTACGTTTAAATTGAATATATAGATTTATATTTTAATTTGAGTGAAAACTGATCGTAACAAGCGAATTGGGTTATGAAACATATCCCATTGTGTTTGGAATGGGGGTAATTAGTTTGGGACGATAGTCGGTGAGTTCGATTTCGAGTTCAAAATAAAAAGTTGCTTTTAAGAAATTTAAAATAATTAAATATATATAATATTATATAAGCCCTTATCTCCTTACTCTCTCCCCCCTTCATTCACCGTTGACTTCGGAAAAATATACAAAAATAAAAATAAAAACCTGCGTCGCACCCCGTCGTTCTTCCTCGTCCATAGCGCCCTTCCTCTCTCTTCCCTCCTTCTTCCACTCCAGGCTGATGCTCCAGTCCCAAAACCCCCAATGATGAAAATCGCCGTTATCCAAACCCTATCCCACTACCTCCTTGTCGCACCTCGCCCTGACCCCCCAGGCCTTCGGAGTCCCCTCCTCCCGAACACCAACAGCGGCGGTGGGGCCCTCTCTATCCAAGAACTCGATTTTTGCAAATGGAAAAGGTGCGTTTGGTTTAGTTCTTTTATGCTATTTGACTTAATAAAAATCTGATTTTAATATAAATAATATTATGAAAAGTTAGATCTTTAATATTGAAGAGTTTGGATTTTTAAAGTAGAAAAGATCGGATTTTTAATTCAGAAAAGATCGGATTTTTAATTCAGAAAAGATCGGATTTTTAATTCAGAAAAGATCGGATTTTTAATTATATAAAGTTATAATTTTATCGAAGGGAGGAAATATTTGACAAGTTAAAAATAAGATTTTTAACTAGGGTATAATGTGAAATTATTTTTAGAAGTGTAAAAATATGATTTTTATATAGTAGAGATTATAAAAATATGATTTTTATAAGATAGAGAATATAAAAATATGATTTTTATATATGTTGTAGTGAAATAAAGATTCAATTTTTATATGAGTAGCGGATGAGAAGTATGATTTTATATATTTAATAACCATATAAAAATGTGATTTTTATAGAAAATGTTTAGAATAAAAATATAATCTTTATAATGAAAACATCGTGTTAAAGATGCTATTTTTATCATCTTGAAAGTGAAGTAAAAATATGTTATTTTTATATATGTAGTGAATACGGGCAACGAAAGTGATAAAGGAAGAGAACAGCGAAAATTTCCTACATATGAAGAGTCGCGGTGTTTGGTTTAGCTCTCGGTGAGAACTTCTCACTTTAAATCTTGTTTTCTAGTTAAAAATATATACTAGGATGCAGATGGTGCTTAGCAGCACCCGACACCCGTCGTCCACAGACCATGGACGACTTGTATGCTTGTTTGATGTGTTGTGAAGTTTGTTTGTGATGTTGATGTGAAATGGATAATAAAACATTCATAGGTTGAAATAAATTAATTATCGTTAAAAATATAATTTTTAACGTGAATGTGAATAAATAAATATTCATTTACAAACCGGATAGTTTGTTTATGTACACCTATTTGAAGGATATTGATTGGGACAATAAATTTTACACATCGCCCAACTACACAAATAGTATTCAGTGTTTGTGGATTGAAACCCCACACGGGTGTTGGGATGATATTTGACGTACACTAATCCCAATTGTTTAGTGGTATGTCGATCGTTTGATTGACAGACTGTGTAAGCGTTAATTAGTTGTATTTAATGCTTAGGCAGTTGTGTGGTGCACTCTGGATGATAGTTGATAATTTATCGCTGCTATTATATGCATGTGTTGTAGGGAATCCATATAATTAACGTTATATGTAATTGATTGGGCCTCATTCCAATTTGGCAAATAAGGAATATTAGAGGAAGAAAATTCATGTGTTGAATAGAAAGAAAATTCATGTGTTGAAGAAAATATTCATTTGTTGAATAGAATAACGAAGTTATTGAAATATATAAAGTCGTTTTGATTAGATTGACGCCATTTTGACATGAACGATATTTATATCGATTTTATTCGTTTTTAAAATAAATATAGAAAAGGAAGTAATTTCAAAATACAACATTTTGAAAATATTATCATACATACATATATATATATATCGATGATATGGAATGTAATTATTACTTATGCAATACTAATTATTAAAATAATTATAAACAATTAATTGTTAAAAATATCAGATTTTATTTTAAATACTGCTTATTAAAAATTGATTATTAATTATTTAATAGTAATTATTAATTGGGGAAAAATAATAGTAATTATTTTAAATACTTTATAAATTATTTAATAGTAATTATTAAAATAACCAGTTGCACTAGGGTAATTTTCTTGTAGTGAATATTACTTCGGGAAAAATAATATTCAAAAGTACGTTTTTCGCAAGTGGTTTTACCTGTTGCAAAATAATTACAGTTATCGCAACTGGTGAAAACAATTGCTAAATATACAATTTTTGCAACTGGTTTGAAAGTGTAGTTGCAAATAATATGTCCATTACAACGGGAATGAAAGTGCAGTTGCTAAAAGTATGTTTTCGCAACAGCCACGAAAGCGCTGTTGCAAAAAATATGCTTTTCGCAACAGGAAGGAAAAGCCGGTTGTTAAATCTTATCTATTGCAACAGCTAAGAAAAGTCTGTTGCTAAATATCATTTACTGCAACTGGCATTTGAGGCCTATTGCAAATATCTAGTTGCAATAGGGTATTTTTCTTGTAGTGTAGGGTCACTCACAAAGGGAATGCACTAGTTTTGGAGGAGCGTTATCGAGGTAAACAATCACAGAAATATCACAGGACAGAACATAGATAAAACAGCGGAAGAATCAAAAGATAAATTTCATTACTTTCAAAAAGAGTCAAAACCTTTTACATCAAATAAACAAGGTCAATATTTCCCATTACAGCAAATTCTGTCTTGCATAAATAAAGAAGCATAAACCTAAAACATCAAAGTAGCTTAATTCCCCAAAGGTAGCAGAAATGCAGCCATAGAATAGCTCAAGATCAAACCGTACATGAGCTGAACCAAAAGTAAGCGAAATCCAAGCTAAGTGCTAGAGTTTCCTCCCTGAGAACCAGGGGGAAAACGAAAGAAAAAGAGGCGAAAGAAAACGGGTCAGTCATAAAGACTGATAAGTCCAAGCGACTTTCAGCATAAAAACAGATAAAGGTAACATGACATGTATAAACTGAAAGTAACCATAAGAAAGCTGTCAAGATTGGCAAGATAGACTAAGATAGCATGATAATTCAAGTGTAAATCCAGTATTGCATCACATATTCAAGGTTCGCTGCATCAAATGTACTAGAATCCCAACCCATGTCTTATATTAATCATGAAATGATCCCTTGGCCCAATATCACGAATGACCCATTACTGGGTCCAACGGAACGATCCACTACTCGATCGGCTCCCTACAAGTTCTAGCTCGTCATGTGTCTCTGTGTCATACGGCCCTATCACGAATGTAGTCACCTGTGCTAGGTCCACCATAGGGTGTATCAAGCCCTAGTGTGCCAACCAACGACATGAATCAAGCATGCGCAGATAAACCTACTGATGCCCAATGCCTGCTTATTCAACTCTGGACCACGTGCACGACCATAGCCCGCCTGAACCTACACCGGCGCACCAACACAGCCGTCGTTCTGGTCGCTTACAATCAGCCCAGTAATCGTGCCCCACCCTGCCTAGTCCCAGGGTAACATGATACATCTAATGGGTTACTGCTGAAATGGACCGCGTAACTAGGGTTTCCGTCCAATAGGTTAAGTGTTGTCATTTAAATTCGTGACTTAACCCCTATCAGTCTAGCATGTCAAGTTGGTTAAGTGTTGTCATTCAAGTTCGTGACATAACCCACCTACAAATCATGTATCAAGTTGGTTAAGTGTTATCTTACATGTTCATGACTTAACCCTGTCATGTGGCATTAATTCATTAATGCACCCCAACTACTCACATCAGACCTGTTGTTGTGGTCACTGGATATGCCGGGCGGTTCCGGGCAGAATTACACCACAACTCAATCTGACCTCGGTTTTTCAAGTGCGGTATGACCAACTACCCACATTGGATCCTATTGTTTGCAGTAATTGGATTTGCCGGGCGGTTCCGGGCAGAATTACACTACAAACTCAACCCAACCTAGAGTTGGCCATTTTCAAGTTCATTCTAGTGTCATGTCCATGTTCAAGATTCATGTCAAGTTTGTGTCAAGTTTTCAAGGCAAGTTTCATGTCAAGTTCTCATCAAGTTTCAAGGCAAGTTTTATGCCAAACTTCCTATGATTACCAATTTTTCCCAATGTTACCCCGTCTAAATATTAGGCTAACAACCATAGCCTAATTTCTCGTCCGCATGATTTTTGACATAAAATATTAGGCTAAAAACTTAGCCTAATTCAACGCACACAAAATTGGCGTAAAGCAATTCATTAACATAAACATGACATAGGTGTAAACTTGGCATTTTCGGCATAGTCAATATGAACATCATAGGTATGAAGTTGCAAAATAATCAACATGAATATCATAGGTGTGAATCTTGCAACGTAGATTAAATCAACGTACATATATGTGAACTTGCAACATAGACTAAATCAACTTACATATATGTGAACTTGCAAATCAATCACGAGCATATGAATAAGTGTGAACTTGAAATATGTCATAGGTTTAACATATACACATAAACATGTAGATCTAACATTTGGTCACATATGTGATATGAATTTACAACCTATAACTTGCATAACATGATAAACTACACAACTTATCATAACAGGTTCAACTTCAAGTTCCTATACATATGAATAGACTTATTCATTAATTCCCAATGATAATAAAATAGAACCATAAGCATAGATCAATATCATTCAATAACATAATCAATCTATTTTCGAGGTATGACATAACTGAATAAATTGATTAAAACATCACAGGCATATAAATCTGATAACATTACGAACATAAAAAGGTTTGAAAACTAATCAAGATTCAAGAACATGGATAGATCTAACTTAAATAGAAAAATCCTCAAAATCAAGATCCAAGGACAAATAAAGAAAATAGGTCTGAATAGAAAATCAAGCTTAGATCCAATTTCATAGTCATAATCCTAGGCAATGAATCATAGGTGATTAACCACAATTCTCCTTGTCATAGTCATAGGCTATAGTCTTATTGTTCATAGTCATAGGCAGTCTTATGTTCACCATCATAGTCATAGGCATAGTCTTATTAGTCATAGTCAGTCTTATGTTCACCGTCATAGTCATAGTCATAGTCTTATGTTCACCGTCATAGTCATAGGCATAGGCAAAATCTTATGTCCACAGTCATAGGCACAGTCATAGTCTTATGTCATTAACAATAGTTTCAACGTCGTAGGCAATATTCCCAATAGTCAAAATCCAAGAAGAAACCAAGAATAGATATGAATCATACATAAATCACTTCCAATTTATACCATGCACATATTAGATTTATAGTTTTTATATAAAAGTAACTGGAACTTACAGATCGTGGTCTAAGAAAGATGTAGAAGTCGAATCTATAAACTAGTCGTCGTATTGTTGAATCGTTGAATCTTGCTTTGATTGTAGAAGCAAATCCCCAATTCCTAGCCGTAGTCTTCAAGAAATAATCTTCACATTTTATTTTTAATTTAATTTAATTTAGAGGAAGAAGAAGAATCTATGATCATCAAGAGTTTGAGCAGCATAAGGTTAGAGAAGAATGGTGTAAAGAGAATGAGGCTAGGAGGCCGTTTATATAAAATTTCAATTTAATTAGAGCTGTCGATGAAGCTAGAGTTAATCAAGCCCATCCATCTCAAGAGAAGCCAATCAAAAAGTGACAAGTTAGCCCTAGTGACAAAGCAGAGCTCAGAAATTCGACCAGAACCCGACCAGGCCAGCCAGGGCCTGACCAGCAGGTTTTCTGCTCGTCCTAGGCGCACCTGCCAAGTGCACCAATGCAAAATTGCATGGGCGCACTTCCCAAGTGCGCCAGTGCAATTTTGTTCTGGCGCACTTCCCAAGTGCGCCATTGCATTCTGGCCCGTTTCTGGTTTTTCTGCCTAACTTCGTTCGTCCATATCTTCTTCTTACGGTATCCGATTTACGCAAACTCGGACTCTATTTCAAGCAGAATTCTGAGACAAACGCAATGTCGTAACCCATTTCCCTTGATTCTTATTTTAAAAATTAATTCTGCCTTGATTTATAGTTTTAACATGTTACTAAAATTCGGGTTGTTACATTCTCCCCTCCTTAAAGGATTTCGTCTCCGAAATCTTCTAGTTAGGAAGAATGCATCCTATCATCCAATCATCCATCTACTCAAAACATCATCCACAAGAAACCATTGTCCTTAAAAGATTTCTAATGCTATATGAACATATGCAGAAAGTGTGTGTATATGTTCCTTATCTAATGCAAATGATCAGGCCTGATTAATCCTTTTAATACAAAATATGTTTAGTGCCATGAATCCAACATGTATGCAAATAGTCCTAGCACTACACCAGAAAATACCTTTAGCAGCGTTTGAAAAACGCTACCAAAACCTTTTGGTAGCGTTTTAATAAACGCTACTACAGGTCCCGCAACTAAAAGTCTTGTTTTTTTTGGTTGCGTTTTAATAAACGCTACCAAATCTTCTGTATAGTCGCGTTTTCCAAATGTTACCAAAGCTTTTTACGTGGGTCATTTTTTGCTTTTCTGTAGCGTTTATTTGGTGCAGCTAAAAACTTTTAGTTGCATTTATTTTATGGAACTAAAAATTCAAACAGCGCATTACATTTGTTTCTGTAGCATTTTTTAAACGCTACTAAAACATGTTGATTGTTTTACAGCATATTATAAATGCTACTGTATATTGTTAATTGTTTATTCCAGCAACCAACCATAGAGTAATCATATTAAAATCAACAACAATCACATAATCATTATACTCAAACAACTTAAAACACAGTGGTCACATAAGTATTTTCCATAACCATTTAGATAATAGTTGTTTCACAAAATCAACAAATTCACATACCACAAGCATTCAGAAACAAGTTTACGCAATAAGTAATAACAAATATCATAATACATATAACAATTAAAATCATGTTCATTGTTGTTGATGATCCTCACTCCAAAAAATCTAATTACCTGCAGACAAGGTTGATAATCAATAATAAAAATTTGCCAAGAATTACCGAGTAATATTCAAACAATAGTTTATGTCAAAGGAAACAATAAGATGAATGCTTGTCTTTTTGTTGGAGGTTGCATGCTACTAGAAGATTGTATGTGTAACATATTTTGACTATGAATGATGATATTTGGTGATTAATTGCACTACAAACTCATGTAGTTTAGGTTCTTAAACTGTTAAAAATTATTTTAATAATAGATGGCATGCTGGTCTAAAGTGTTTTCAATTATCATAGTTGGTAAACAGTATATAAAAACATATGTTTAGTTTGGTTAGATCAAACACTAATGACATTTGTTTGCTGCTATCTATATAATCTTGCTACTTAGTTCAGCTTTCAGTCAGCCACAATACTTGAACATGTTGTCGCTTTGATTAAAGAGTTGGGGTCCTCCACAATAACATTACGGCATACCTAGAGTACCTTAACAAACCTCCTATTCACATTTTTTATAGGCACAACAATATATATATTGTTTGATCATAATTTTGAGTTATCAAATGATGCATATAAAATGTAGTGTGACATATATATGATCAGGAGGGAAATTAAAGAAAACATATGGTATTCAACTATGTGATAAGAGCACGTAGATTAACATGGTTCAAATATGAGTCTTGATCTAATCATCATATATTTTAATTAACAAACTACAGTTTAAAATTTCCAATTTGGATATAGATACCAAAACTCGATCATTGATGTACATGTTTATCGCCTTGTCTTATTGATAATAACATTGCTAAACTAAGACACTTGGACAAATATGTAGACATTTTTACCTTTAAGCATATGGTGCTTAAGAAATCCATGGAACTTCACTGGTCTTACACTTCTTGCTGAGTGGTTGAATCCCTTCACATTCACTGCAATCTATGTTGTATGTGAAAAGAAAAGGCATTGAAACATCTAAAAATCTACTTATAATCACAAGTATGTGTTGATGATATTTATGAACATTTTTACAGCACAAGTTCAAGTGCATTATGACATAAATTGGCTTTTCAGATCAAGTTAGAAGTATTTTAGAATAGCCATAGGGAAAGTGCACACCTGAACATACGCATATTTGTTGAAAAATCGAACTAGCATCTCCACCATGTGAAAAAGGGAATCAACGCAGCAAAGCAAGCACTCGTTGTTGCCTATCTTCGATCGGATACCTCTGATCTAGAAGCATTTTAGAAAATAAATCATTATAGAATGACTGCAAAAAATATCTCTTTTTGCCATATTTTGATATAGAATAGTGTATACGTACCCCCCCCCCCCCCCCCCTCTTAGTGTTCGTATAGCAGCGGTAAAGAGAGATCCATAACGTATACTCCCAAAAGAAGTTGTAAGCGCATAGCGCAATGTTTTTAATATTGGACTTGAAGGCATTGACGCTTCCCTTCTACCACCATGGATAAGAACAAGGAACACCATGCCGGATACTATAGCATGGACTGTATTACAATTTACAAAGAACAACTCCAGTCCAAAATAAGCTAACCGAGAAAATCTGCAAATGTAATACAGAGGATGAGGATGATATATGCTTGGTATTGTATAAACAATAAATAAATAATTTAGCAGCAGTGACACAACTTTTTTTAATATGAATATGTTTCCTTGTATATTACATTGTCAGGTTTACACAGACATTCAACATACATAAGGAGGGAGTCTCCATATCTCCCTCCATACCTTTAATCGCCAGTTCTACCATCTTTCTCGTAACAATGTTTCCCAAAGTAAATCGATTTTTTATATGTGATGTTCACATCATGTTTGATCATTTTCACAAATACCGAAAAATTCTACCTCCTCAGCCAAAATTTAACCAGAGTCACTGAAATAGTCATTATAACTGCTGATTTAATATATACTTATGAAAGGAGTATTGACGATTTACATAAACACAACATCAAATGCACAAAAGGTTGGCTTAAACCATAAATCAAAATACAGAAATGTCAACAGGTAATAAAAAGACGGGCCTACTAAGAAAAGAGAGGCTACGATTAAGGAGCAATATCTGAAAGCATATATTACAACACCACTTAAGCACATACGATATCAATATGAACGTAGAAATCAAAACCATGAACCTTAAAAATCCTTATGAATTTCTGACATATATGTATGTATGTACACACACACACACAAGCATACATACTACGCTGACATATGCTACCACGAGTGAGTCTATGGGTAAGAAGAAGTACATTATACAAAGAGAAACAGGAAAGATAATAGTAAACTACCAAGACTATAAGTTGTTAAATTATCAATAAGTTGTTTTAGAAGTACCATTGGAAGAAATGTTTGTAATTTCTGAAAAACTACCAAGACTATAAAACTCAAATAGCATTAACAAAAAGACTTGCCCGCTCACCTCAAGAGGCAACCAACTTGCACCAACATTCAGGTTTAAAGAAATAGTGCTAGATATACCAAATGACCATACTGCCATCCAACGCCATCCAACCAAGCATGATCAAAAGAAAAGCCAACACTATTTGGATCACTTCAGAAAGGTTACATACCAGCTTTACATCCTTCCGCAATACTAGCATCGTAAAGGGAATCCTGTAGAATAGTTGATAATTATTCATTCTTTTTATTTGATTCATGAATTATGATTATTTTTTTTGTATAGAAACTGATTTTGAAATTTTAATAAACCATTAGCACATCCCCATACAGGGAGAAAATAACACCACGGTCTGCCAGAAGGCAGGCTTTACATACATTAAAATTGACAGCTGCCTATAAGACAAACCCATTACAAAATAGCAATTACTGCGCAGAGTGAGAATAATATCACTAGCTTATCACTTTATGGCAGAGGCCAAGCCCAAAGCATCGGCAAGAAGTAGACAAACCATGCTTGCATCAACCAAATTTCATTCACGGTAGGAATACAGAAAAAACCATTTTCTCAAATAGAATACTTGCACCAAAATAAAGCTACTCCATTGAAACATGACTTATCCCATAACCAGTCAGAAACACTTAGGCATATGTTTTTCGAATGTGAGTATACGGCTTTTGTTTGGAAGAAGGTGCTGTTTCACTTTGGGCTGCATGATCCAATGGCATCGTCTGCTGAAGAATGGTACTTAATTTTCAAATTCACCAGATGGAAGAACATTAGTGGATGTTTGCTTTTAAAACTTTTGAAGAAGACTTTGTATCACGTGTGGATGGAGCGGAACAATAGGGTGTTTAGTAATATATTAACTGATAAACATGTAATGGTCCGAACTATCTTACGTTGTATTTGATGGTTAAGTTGTTAATTCTGTTTTTGTAAGTGTATTGAGTTATTAATAAAGATGGTTGGGGCCATTCAAACCCGCTTGCTATGCAAAAAAAAAAAAAAAAAAACAATACAAAAACAGCATAGGTTGCATCAAGAACCACAAACTAAAACTGGACAACCCAAACAAATGACCGTCTCCATTGCAAAGCAATCGCTAAGGGGAAACACATTCAGGTTGTGAAATTGGCGGTGATATAAAAACATAACCTATAACCACATCAAAAAGCAGGCTACAGACAAAAAAACCGAAATCAAAGGGAAGCAAAAATTCGACTTAATTACATTTCTATAAGTCTTACTTAATTCATATAAACTTAATTATGAAAATAAACCTAGTTAAATTTTCAAAATTTAGTTAGCTTAGTTAGATATTTTGTGAAACTTAATAAATTCTTTTGTAATTTATTTAATTTAGTTAATTTTTTATAAACTTTTAGTTTTGTTAAAACATGGTTATGGTTAAGTTTTACAATTTAGTTACATATAACTTGATTAATTTAATTTAATAATTTATCCAACAAAATCAAACAACTTTTAAAATTTGTTCCATTCAACCTGAAAAATATCTAGGAGTCTTTAGAAGGAAAAAATAAACTGATCAATATAAAATTACCGTCAGCAAGACTGCGGTCTTCTCAGTAGTTGTATTTGTAATGTCGACTTTAGTAGCAAATCTTAGGATGTAACTTTTCTCCCCTAAATTGATAACGACTGCACCTGGACATCCTAGCTTTGCATAAAATCTTGAAACAATAGAAGAATGCACATAATACAAAATAAGTTTTGGCAGCTATAGGCAATAAGTGGCATTTAAGCCATCATACAGGAAAGGAGTAAAGTGTGCAAACTAAAATAACTAAGTATGCATGTACAATTGCATGAAATAAACATCACAGTTTTCCCTAGTTAGTTATTAAAATGTGAGTGTAATTGTCAGCACAAACAAAATAAAATTTGTAAACATATTCGATTAGCAATATATTAACTACAATTCAGATTTCATCCATCAATCAATAGTGTGTAGAAATATTTGAATATTGACTTCCACCTTAAATGTCATAAGCAAGTGTCACTACACCTGAAAAGATTAAAAAAAATTGGCTACTTACTGGATATAATGACAAATTAACATGACAACAACATAATATGACAATTCAACTGGTCATATAACAAAGGGACGAGTTACAAATTTATAAAACACAAAAACTTGCAGCATGGAAGCCTGAACTATGCAGAAATCAGAATTCATTAGTAACTACTGCATAATAAATACTAGTACCAATACACAATGGAGGAGACCTATATACTATAATTCTTTCTATTACATATGATTCATTTCGGTGATAGGTACAGGGCACAGTAAATGAAGATTTATGAGGTATTATTATCCAGATTGGGAGAAATAAAGTACAAAACATGGTGCAAATCACACAAACAAAAAGTATGCTAAAATTCAATTGCATGACAGTTTGGTAGAACTAAAATAAATACATACCAAATTTGGGGATATCCCTCAAGCAGCTGAACCACCAATACCATACTCGAGAATTAGGGCCCATCCATCACCCATGCAACACTGTAGAAAAGAAACACATCCTTTGATTCATATTTATGACTTCCATTCTTAAGATTATCTAGCTACTTACTATATAATTTTACATCTAATTAACAGACAACCTTTCTCCAACACAAATATATGTATAATGATAGGCACTTCCAGCAGAAGGACAGCGACTTGCCAATTCAGCATAACAGAATGCTGAAAGTGCAGCAGCTATACCAGCTATCAGAAATGAAATGATCAGAGCAGGCCCTGCTCAGGCAACAATGACCACGAGAACATAAACTCCTGCTCCTATGGTAGAACCAATAACTGTCCAAAATAATATCCTCAATTGTTGACATATTATACTCAAGTACCTTGCAACAATAATTTTGTTCAGTAGCAGACTCATTTTGTATACAGTCTGTAATTGCTCTAAGCAGTGTTACGGTTGTTAAATCTCACCCTTCATTAGTAGATGGGATATACACAACCATTTGGCACTATTTTTCAACCCATCTAGCATCAGTTTTCAAAGTAAAAATGTTGGGTTACGTAAGAAAACTAGATAAATTGAAATTATAACGAAGTTTAGTTATAACCCTAATATAAGTTTAAGCAGACATGTTAACAGATTTCTTACTTTAATCCCAAAAAATAAAGTAATTGCCAAGTTTGGTGCTTCAGTTTAGAGAAGAAAGAAGCATTTTATAAGCTTATTTTTTAATAAAGATGAGGGAAAAATTTAAAAGCAAAAGACTAACTGATCAACCAAAAAAGTCATCTAGATTTTTATATTATAACACAATGTGCTTGAATACTTGGATTACAGGGAAACATAGAGAATTCAATTCTGGTTTTTATTACATATCATGACATGCACACACAGAAGTAAACATAACAAAATACCAATGACATACCACACTTGTAAACATATTATAAAACAATGTGCTTATATTTTGTTTTTGGCTGGCCTTAGACGTCCGACCATGGTAGCCCAAACCGTAAAGCCACCGCACTTGTAATTTTTCAAATGTGGCCGGTATAAATTAAGTACTTTGCATGGACGAGATGCTCAAACAAACAGCCAAAAGTGACATACATCTAAAATAGGCTAGAAACTGGTAATACTATTTAAAAAGTGGTTTACAGTTAAAAAAGAAAAATCCTAATTGTATAAATTCCCCAAAGTAACACCCCCAACTGGGCAGGGAAAAAAGACCTCGCCCTTATCAATCAACACTCCACAAAACATCAAATGCATGAGAGGGAAAAAAGGGAGAAATCGAATTCCAATAAATTACCAATTGGAATAAGCTAAAGAACAGTCAATTCTTTAACAAGTTTTGAATGGCCGCTTGAATTCCCAACTCTATTTGAATCAATCTGCTTTCTTCTCATCAAACTGCGAGACCTTAATTTGGATCCATTCTCTTCTATGTTTGCATCGTCATATTCCATTCTGATTCACCAGAATGTGTGAATTGAATCGAAGAAAGTAATTGAATCAGAGTGGATGGAGGGGGGGGGGGGGGGGGGGGGCGAGAGAGATTGAGATTTTCAATTCTCTGCTCTCTTCTTGTTCTTGTTATTCTTCTGCTTGATTGTTTTGTCTTGATTCTTTTTTTCTTTTTGTCGAATAAAACTGACATATATTATGTTCAGCGAGCATTAATGAAAACATAATTCAGTTAAAATTGTATAAGTATTGTTGGTATATATTTGAATTATACAA
Source organism: Allium sativum (assembly GCA_030737875.1). NCBI lineage: Eukaryota > Viridiplantae > Streptophyta > Magnoliopsida > Asparagales > Amaryllidaceae > Allium > Allium sativum. Next base: position 835,051,031 of record CM060910.1, read on the forward strand.
TCCTTGACAACTCATGTTTAAATAGGAAATCAATATTAAGCCTGACCCTTATCAAGATTTGAATATGGATACTTTTTAAAATGACAGGTTTCCCGGAAATCAAGTTTCATATTCCAAACTACATATTCCCATGAAGTCATAAAAACAGAACATATATCCAAGACATGTGCAGGAAGGGTACCCTTGGAATTTTACTCATATATAACTCAAAGTCAATGATACTCGTATGGAATCATATTTTAAACAAAAAAAGTTTTAAAGGACCTATTTATCTCTCATCTCGAATTGACCAAACTTAGTTTCATCAGAATAAAAAATATGCTACTTTAAATTCTTTCAAATTGGAGTGTGTAATTTTGAATATATACATTTAAGGGAACTGTGAAATGACGTTTGTAAAAATAAGGTGAGAATTGTTGACTGCTCTAAAAGGTACGGTATTTTTAGAATTCAAATTCAGTAAAGTTAACGAGTTTAGAGCTCCCTGTTTTGATCTGGAATTATCTCATCTGGAGCTCACAGTATCTCTTCCCTGAGCATGTTAGCCAGCTCCTGGCAAATGTCAACGCATAACTTTCTCAACAGATTTTCTAATCCATGTCCAGTTTGCATTCCACGCAAACAGCTTCTGTCAAAAATGTTGTTAAAGTAGCAATCCTTATTAGTTTTGCATAATCTGCAAAATTAGCAATCTCCCTACAAATCAATATAGCGCATGGAGGGATAAGTTTCATTATTTTTGCAGAAAATAAACCAATGCTATCAACATATCAATATATATATATATATATATATATATATATATATATATATATATATATATATATATATATATATATATATATATATCATTTTGTAAAAGAGGCAGATACACAATCTATTGTGGTCTATAATTGAATATTCCAAAGTAAAGTTGGTCATATTACATAAGTAGATGAATTATGTGACACTACACCAATATTAAAGACATAGCTTTGAAATAAAATGAAATTGCTAAAAATTGTACATTAATTTTTTAGTTAAAGTCAAACCTAATTATTGTATTTTCCAAAAGTACTATAATAGAACTCACTTCTAGCAAATTTCTAAAACCATTATTTTATTTTCATTATTATATATATATATATATATATATATATATATATATATATATATATGCGCATATATATATATATATATATATATATATATATATATGCATATATATTGTGAGTTGCTGGCACAATTTTCCACAGTGGACTGCAACCCTGTTGTGCTGCTGTAAACGACAGCCACAACACCTGCAATTTTGTTTTCTAAAAAACAATTTAATGCATGCACATAGCACATATATGATTAACTAATGCCACTCCCACATTGGTGCTACAAATGTGGGAAAACAAATTTTCTCATCGCCTTCCCACCTTCCCCCACCATCACCCTCTGATCATTCTACCCTCCTCTTCTTTCTTCACACCATTATCAACCTCCATTCTGATCCCCCACTCGGTACACACCTACCTCCAATTCGACTGTTGATCCACAAAATATGGCCAACATATCAAAGGAACCCCTGTACTGATCGCCTCCATCATTGAATTCCATCCACAGTGCGTTAAAAACCCTCCAACTGCCTCATGCATCAGCACCTCTTCCTGCGGGCACCACATACTCACGTATCCTTTTCCTTTTGTCTTCTCAGTAAACTCCTCCGGTATAATGGCTTCACCTTCCAACAAAATGTCAGGCCGAACCACCCATAGAAAATCCATCTCACTGTCATACAAACCCCCTATGAACTCAATAAACTGTGCATGAATGATCAGCGCCCTGCTTCCGAAGTTCACGTAAATCACCGACTCAGGTTCACGTTCGTCCAACCACTCCAAACAGGCCGCATCCACTTTCCATATGTTGTTGGATCCGACCACTGTTTGGTCGGGTATATGGTGACTGAGCAATGTTAGAGGCCCAACTGTGTAAATGGGTGGCAGGATGGATGACATTGCTTTGATGACTGAGCTTTCTAAATCATCGAACGTGTTCATTATGATCGTGGTTGCTTTACTTTCCATTTGTGCTTCTTCGCAGAGGAAGTTGAATAGGAGGTCGTTGATGTTGGTAACGCGTAGAAAGCTTGGTAGGTCTTTCAGGCGCATGTTTTTCATTCTTGGTATCCAATCTAGTGGTATATCCAGGTATCCGTTGTATGGATCTTTATCACTTACAACATAACATAGATAATATCATTTATTTTAAGGTAAGGCGGCTAAACTAAAACTTGTAAATACTTTTAAGTGGCACCAATAAGCGGCGCACAAGCTCTTCGTACTGACTGAAACCCATATATCCACAAGCACTTGCGGAACAAAAGAAGACAACCGGAAGCCCGAACTCATGGGCAACGTCAACCGTGAAACTCGTGACGTTATCGGAAATAACACAGCTGACAGGAGGCACTTCAGAGCCGGCTGTGTCATTCAAGCTATGTACAAGTTTAACAAGAGGCTTTTTGAGCTTGGTTCTAACTGCGTGAACCAAAGATGGAGTATCTTGGGACATGTTAGGATCGTCTGTAAGCACTGGAGGTCCATCTGGAAGTGTTCTGAACTGGAAGTCATGGAGCTCCTTCATCTTATCCAATGATTCAAAAACTGCATTACCAACCTCCACTCAAAGAGTTGGACACTGCTTTAATACTGGTGTCCCATTTATAGCCTTGTGCATAAGTATTTTTAGAATGGCATGAACCACATCAACAAAAGCCTCAGCAGGACCTCAGATTCTAACTAATGAAGATTCAATTAGACGTCTATAACCTTGCTTGAAAGCTATCAAATTGTATCTGCATTAGTTTACCTATTTTGTTTCTGCATCAGTTGACCTCTGCATCAGTGTTATTAATGGCGCACGGCGCAAAAAGTCGCAAACCCTCTCTGTAGCCTTGGCGTACGGCGCAGCAAATGGCGCGCACCTTTTTTATTTATTGCGCATGTTTATTTTTTTTAATATAATTAATATTTTAACAAAAGATTTGAAAAAAAATCTATTTTTTGCTAAAATATACGCAACAATTTTTTTTATGTATTTTACAAAAAAAAAACATAAAATTTCAAGCACAATAGTTTTCAAATCAAAAATAATAATACACATTAAAGATGGGCTAAAAAACCGAATCTCTCCACTCTTGCTGCTCTAGCAGTACCAGCAACACACCAAGTCAGGTCATCCTCATCGTCGAACACAAGTTCATCTTCAATATCAGCCATATATTCAATTAACCATTAATTACAATCATCAATATCATTCAAAGATACTGGACCAACAGTGTCATGAATATTATACATTTTTTTTAATGTTCGATTGTATTTAACAAATACCAAATCATGAAATATTTTTATGTTACAGACAAATCGTACAAAGACATTGGACATATTTACGTATATGCAAAAATAAAATAAAATCAAAGGGTATGTTTCAGAGCTGCTTGAATGTTTATTTTTTGAGAATATTTTTTCTTCCTCCAAAATTGTTTCTCTTGATATATCGTTCACGGCTTCAGAGTTTCATTCATTTGCTTTTGCATCAATGCTAGACAACATTTTATGATCTTTTATACATTAAATTATATGCTTCTACAATACTAAAAGGAATCTAAATTAAGTTGGATAATAAAACATATGTCAGTTCTAAATATCGGCATGCTAAGATCAGCCAATTACATAATTGTAAGGTTATTAACTCGTTGATGATAATCGTATAGGAAATAATGATGATGTAATTATGTTTTCATATAACTAAAAAAAAATATTAACAAACTTTTTCATATTTCATATCATTATAATAATAATAGTAATAGTAGTTGTGATGGCGTTTGTAGTGATGGCAAGAGTATTTGTAGTAGTAGTTATAGCAGTTTGAAATGCGAAAAAAAAACAAAAAACGATAAAATAAAGAAAAGGCGCGCCATTTGGTGCGCCTTTTCATATGTGCCGCGCTGCAAACAAAAATGGCGCAAACGTTGCGCCTCGCCGCGCCGTGCACCATGGCGCGCGCCGCGGCGCGCCTTTCATAACTATGCTCTGCATCATCGTCTAGCGACCCTACCACCATAGTCAACTATACCATGCAATAGTCCTTAAACCAACAATTGAAATTCCAGTCCAATAATGCTCTGCCAATTTAAATCTAACAAATTTTCATTGTTGCATTTTTACTAATTATTATGAGATAGAATTTGAATTGATTTTGTGATATTTTTTTATTTCTTTAATTTGAATGCTAATAATATATTTCAATTACGTTAATGAAGAATGTTAACTTCAAAACTTATTTCAAAAGTAGTTTATACGAACTAAGGAAAAAAAACTATTTGAAAATTAAAAATTTATCCATCTTTACAGCAATATCTATAAGCTAACATGTTACAATGACCTAAGAAAAATGGACATTTACATTAAATTAATCCTACATGCTATTCTTAATAATACAATCGATATTCTTTTTCCCTAGGAGATGGAAATGCTGACATAATTAAAAGTTACAATCAATATAATGATATATGCACATCAATGCTTGAAATAACAAATAATACACAACCATTTGAGTTGCATGTTTGTAACATAAAAACACTTCTGTATATATGGATACACACAGATAATATCCTTACCTATAAAGATATACTTCCACGTCTATGGCTAGAAATTCAAGACCTGAAACCATATATTTCTAGCGCATCTAGATTGTTATTGTCGTCTCTGGTGTATCTTGGAAGAACTCTGTTATGCATATGAACTTACAGAAAATGATTATAATACTAGTTAGTTGGATGTTATATATTAAAAAAGAAAATAGATCTCATTTTAAGTAACCCAACTCAGAAACATCCCTGCTACCTGGTAACGTAAATAAAAGATCTTCAACTAATTTTTATTGGATTACAAAATTTTGTTTAAATTAAGGTTACGTAAAATAATTATTGATTTATTTCCATCTTTGATATAAAAAATAAAAAATATCATGTAATTTGAAGCCAACTACATATTAAGTGTTAGCAGGCCTCGTAAAGCTTGAATACATCTCCAAAAAAGTTGCTTTGCTGGTAAACTGTATCATCCCACTTTAGCTATGGGATAAAGTAATCAAATATAGGTTAAGCAGACACTACAATCTACTTTAGCTATGGATAAAGTCTATAAACGATACCTATATTTCTCAAGATTTTTGTTATTTCAGTTGGCTGCCAAGACATCTCCACTGCAATTCTAAGAAGTGTGGGTAGTACAATGCTTAGAGTTTTGGCCAATCAATTTAGATAATATGCCGAGGTACTAGAATCAGCAGTTTCCTAGATATTAACTCCATTATACTGAAAATTTGTATTCTCCTCATTATACCCAACTCAACATTATCAATAGGCGCTATTGCTCTGAAATTGGAGTTTCTATAGTTATTGAATCATTTTTTCTATGAATACTATCAATAATAACATCCTCGATAAATGAAAAGGCTGATGCTTCAAACTTATTTCTCACTATGAATATGGCTTACTCTTATATGCAATCAATAATAAAACCTTAAATCCACTACTTCTTCAACCGTATTGAAGATTCACTAAAGTAAATAAGTTTAAAAATATTTTGCAAATGCTAATGAAGAAATCTCAAATATCTTTCAATGGTGCTTTTAATTTCATATCTGGATAAAAGAAAAATATCTAATTTTTAATTTTAATTTCGAAATAAACTGAATAGATCTAATGAAATCAAGCAACAATCCTTTTCCTTTGCACAAACTCAAGATTAAAAACTCAAAATAAAGTTTATTTTTGGATTACCTTTATCTGAACTAGTTGAGAGAAGCGGTGGTGAAGACTGGAATCGTTGCTTGAGTAGTAAGGGTCCCAAGCCAAAGTTAAATGGAACAGCAAGCAGAAATGACACCGAGGTGCGGAGGTGGTTTCTTTTAGGGTTTCGTACTGTATAGGACTGTAGGAGCAAGAGCCAAAATGAAGTTTGAGTGACCGAGTGAAAAGATATCCCAAATTTTGGTAATTCGTGGCGGGAATAAAGTAGCAGCGTTCCTTCGTTTACTTTAATTTTCGTGAATGAGCGATGGCTGCACTAAATATTCAAACGCCGCTAATAAATGTAACTGAAAACAAGTTTTGTTGTAGTGTAGTCACATAAACGCTACGCTATATGTGTGCACAAACATCCATCCATATGCAACATTCACATGATAACACATTCAATTTCATCAATAAACAAGTATAAACACTCATGCATATGCAATATGAAAATGTGTCTGAGCCGATCTAGTCCCTAATGTGTGTTATGCAACCATGAGCAACCACTTGCGACCACTTGCAACCATTTGCAAACATCAACCATAACATGTTTCAATCACATGTTTACATCCAAAAGGGTTCTACCTAAGGTTCTCAAGATAGGATTGAGAAGATAAGCAAGATAAAACAAAGCATCTATGAGAAGAAGTTAAAGATGTACCCCTAGAAGGTCTTACTTGCGGGGCTTGCCCTTGCTTCTTAGGGAAGTTCTTGCTGATATGTCCAGTATCTCCACACTGAAAGCATGCTCCCATTTTCATCTTCTTCTTTCTACAATCCAGGACTATATGCCCCTCAATACCACAGAAGTGGCATTTTCTTTTCTCACGTGTCTTGTTATTATTATTGTTGTTGCTGTTCTTGCCTCCTATCTTGGAGTCTACCTTCCCGTTCTGAGACTCATCCGCCTTAACTTATCACTCATACCTTTCCTATGTAGCATGTTAACAAGCCTCACGGAAACTATCTCCATCATACGGAAAACCCTCTACGAAGCTAGAAAGAAGATTAGTCGCAGGTAAAAACTACTGCGACTGCAGATGGAGAAAAGAAAGGAAAAGAGATTCAAACAAGGAAAAAAAGGATAGTGTTAATGGCTTTTGGGGAATAGCCTTAAAATAAAACCATACTTTTCTTGAAAAATGCTTCTTTGTAAACGGTTTTGAAAATAATTTTCAGAAGGTTTTAAAAACTTTTGCCCAGTCTGGTAACCTTCTGCTCTGATATCAAATGTAACACCCCACCTCCGCTAGGGTCACTCACAAAGGGAATGCACTAGTTTTGGAGGAGCATTATTGAGGTAAACAATCACAGAAATATCACAAGACAAAACATAGATAAAACAGCGGAAGAATCAAAAGATAAATTCCATTACTTTCAAAAAGAGTCAAAACCTTTTACATCAAATAAACAAGGTCACTATTTTCCATTACAGCAAATTCTGTCTTGCATAAATAAAGAAGCTTAAACTTAAAACATCAAAGTAGCTTAATTCCCCAAAGATAGCAAAAATGCAGCAATAGCATAGCTGAAGATCAAACCGTTCATGAGCTGAACCGAAAGTAAGCGAAATCCTAGCTAAGTGCTAGATTTTCCTCCCTGAGAACCTGGGGGGAGGGGAAAAAAGAAAAAGAGGCGAAAGAAAACGTGTTAGTCATAAAGACTGGTAAGTCCAAGTGATTTTCAGCATAAAAACAGATAAAGGTAACATGACATGTATAAACTGAAAGTAACCATAAGGATGCTGTCAAGATTGGCAAGATAGACTAAGATAGCATGATAATTCTAGTATAAATCCAGTATTGCATCACATATTCAAGGTTCGCTGCATCAACTGTACTAGAATCCCAACCCATGTCTTATATTAATCATGAAATGATCCCTTGGCCCAATATCACGAATGACCCATTACTGGGTCCAAAGGAACGATCTACTACTCGATCGGCTCTCTACAAGTTCTAGCTCGTCATGTGTCTCTGTGTCATACGGCCCTATCACGAATGTAGTCACCTGTGCTAGGTCCACCATAAGGTGTATCAAGCCCTAGGGTGCCAACCACCGACACGAATCAAGCATGCACAGATAAACCTACTGATGCCCAATGCCTGCTTTTTCTACTCCGGACCACGTACACGACCATAGCCCACCTGAACCTACACCGACACACCAACACAGCCGTCGTTCTGGTCGCTTACAATCAGCCCAGTAATCGTGCCCCACCCTGCCTAGTCCCAGGGTACCATGGTACATCTAGTGGGTTACTGCTGAAACAGACCGCGTAATTAGGGTTTCCGTCCAATAGGTTAAGTGTTGTCATTTAAATTCGTGACTTAACCCCTATCAGTCTAGCATGTCAAGTTGGTTAAGTGTTGTCATTCAAGTTCGTGACATAACCCACCTACAAATCATGTATCAAGTTGGTTAAGTGTTATCTTACATGTTCATGACTTAACCCTATCATGTGGCATTAATTCATTAATGCACCCCAACTACTCACATCAGACCTGTTGTTGTGGTCACTGGATATGCCGGGCGGTTCCGGGCAGAATTACACCACAACTCAATCTGACCTCGGTTTTTCAAGTGCGGTATGACCAACTACCCACATTGGATCCTATTGTTTGCAGTAATTGGATTTGCCGGGCGGTTCCGGGCAGAATTACACTACAAACTCAACCCAACCTAGAGTTGGCCATTTTCAAGTTCATTCTAGTGTCATGTCCATGTGCAAGATTCATGTCAAGTTTGTGTCAAGTTTTCAAGGCAAGTTTCATGTCAAGTTCTCATCAAGTTTCAAGGCAAGTTTCATGCCAAGCTTCCTATGATTACCAATTTTTCCTAATGTTACCCCGTCTAAATATTAGGCTAACAACCATAGCCTAATTTCTCGTCCGCATGATTTTTGACATATAATATTAGGCTAAAAACTTAGCCTAATTCAACGCACACAAAATTGGCGTAAAGCAATTCATTAACATAAACATGACATAGGTGTAAACTTGGCATTTTCGGCATAGTCAATATGAACATCATAGGTATGAAGTTGCAAAATAGTCAACATGAATATCATAGGTGTGAATCTTGCAACGTAGATTAAATCAACGTACATATATGTGAACTTGCAACATAGACTAAATCAACTTATATATATGTGAACTTGCAAATCAATCACGAGCATATGAATAAGTGTGAACTTGAAATATGTCATAGGTTTAACATATACACATAAACATGTAGATCTAACATTTGGTCACATATGTGATATGATTTTACAACCTATAACTTGCATAACATGATAAACTACACAACTTGTCATAACAGGTTCAACTTCAAGTTCCTATACATATGAATAGACTTATTCATTAATTCCCAATGATAATAAAATAGAACCACAAGCATAGATCAATATCATTCAATAACGTAATCAATCTATTTTCAAGGTATGACATAACTGAATAAATTGATTAAAACATCACAGGCATATAAATCTGATAACATTACGAACATAAAAAGGTTTGAATACTAATCTAGATTCAAGAACATGGGTAGATATAACTTAAATAGAAAATTCCCCAAAATCAAGGTCTAAGGACAAATAAAGAAAATAGGTCTGAATAGAAAATCAAGCTTAGATCCAATTTCATAGTCATAATCCCAGGCAATGAATCATAGGTGATTAATCACAATTGTCCATGTCATAGTCATAGGCAATATTCTTATTGTTCATAGTCATAGGCAGTCTTATGTTCACCGTCATAGTCATAGGCATAGTCAGTCTTATATTCACCGTCATAGTCATAGACATAGTCTTATGTTCACCGTCATAGTCATAGGCATAGGCAAAATCTTATGTCCACAGTCATAGGCATAGTCATAGTCTTATGTAATTAACAATAGTTTCAACGTCGTAGGCAATATTCCCAATAGTCAAGATCCAAGAAGAAACCAAGAATAGATATGAATCATATATAAATCACTTCCAATTTATACCATGAACATATTAGATTTATAGTTTTTATCTAAAAGTAACTGGAACTTACAGATCGTGGTCTAAGAAAGATGTAGAAGTCGAATCTATAAACTTGTCGTCGTATTGTTGAATCGTTGAATCTTGCTTTGATTGTAGAAGCAAATCCCCAATTCCCAGCGGTAGTCTTCAAGAAATAATCTTCGCATTTTATTTTTAATTTAATTTATTTTAGAGGAAGAAGAAGAAGCCATGATCATCGAGAGTTTGAGCAGCATAAGGTTAGAGAAGAATGGTGTAAAGAGAATGAGGCTAGGATGCTGTTTATATAGAATTTCAATTTAATTAGAGCCGTCGATGAATCTAGAGTTAATCAAGGTCATCCATCTCAAGAGAAGCCAATCAGAAAGTGAAAGTTAGCCCTAGTGACACAACAAAGCTCAGAAATTCGACCAGAACCCGACCAGGCCAGCCAGGGCCTGACCAACAGGTTTTCTGCTCATCCTGGGCGCACCTGCCAAGTGCGCCAATGCAAAATTGTATGGGCGCACTTCCCAAGTGCGCCAGTGCAATTTTGTTCTGGCACACTTCCCAAGTGCGCCAGTGTATTCTGGCCCGTTTCTGGTTTTTCTGCCTAACTTCGTTCGTCCATATCTTCTTCATATGTTTTCCGTTTTACGGAAACTCGGACTCTATTTCAAGCAGAATTCTGATACGAACGCAATGGCTAACTCATTTCCCTTGATTCTTATTTTAAAAATTGATTCTGCCTTGATTTATAGTTTTAACATGTTACTAAAATTCGGGTTGTTACACGGAATATTCAATTTTGATTAGAAATTGAATATGAAGTTGAAATCGTTTAGAAAACGAATTTAAAACAATTTATAAAATACGTTTTGAAAGTAAATCGATGAAATATATAATATATATTTATATTATATATATAATGGCCAGAATAGAACGCGCCGCGCTGCGGCAGTTCGCGAATTTCGACCATTGACTTCGAATGTATATTACGGGAAATCCGACTATCGGATTCTCCTAATACCAGAACCGTTGGGTTCATATCGAAAAGTGCTTTCTAACGTATATTAGAGATTTGAAATATAATGGTTGGATTTGGAATTATGTCCAAATCAAATTTGGAAAAGGTCGCTATAAGTGCAGTTCGATGGTCGTTGATGGAAATCGACTGTACGGACCTTGATAAAAATTTTAAAAATAGTAATAATTTGTGTAAAATCATAAGAAATGATTTGTAAAGAATTTGGATGAAAAACTCCATATTTGGAAAGATAAAAATAGATTTTTATCGAAATGAACTAGTTTTGAACTAGAATTATAATCCCATTTATTTTTAAAATAAATAAAGTGGATTTGAAATGGTTTTGAAAATAACCAGAATTTCCAGTATATAAAGTGGAAATGGATTTGAATCGAAATTGTCTTTGGAATATTTCTTGTTGGATTTCGTGATTATACAGATATTGTTATGGAAATTTAAAAGACATATTTATATCGTTATTTCCAATATGATATTTGTTGGTCGTAGAATTTGATATTGAATATAAGCCGATATATTTTCTATTCAGAGCCTTGTATTTAATATCAAACGGGATTTGGGTTTATCGTGAAAGGTGTCCTCATTAACACTGTTCTTAAAACCAGTTGAGAAAAAGATTAAATATTTTTATTCAGATTTAATGAAGTATACCAATTAAATGGTATTTAATTGGAATTGAATAGGAATTGATTTTTGGGTTTATCGTGAACCATGTTTTGAATGACATTGGTTCTTTAGCCCGGTTAAAGACAGGATATGATTTCCCAAGTTAAATAATTGTTGATAGTGATTTTTGGGAAGATTAAAACCAAGTGGAGTTTTAATGAATCTTTAATTAGATTGAAATGATCGAGAATGGAGTATCACCAATTTTGCTCCAGGCGATAGTTAAATCTTTAATTAGATTTGAACGTGAAATGGTAACTGAATTTACTGATAACACCGTGGTGTTAGATATGAAGTATTACCAGTTTTGCTTCATGGGATGAGTAGTTTGGGGTTGGGAAATTTGACAAATGATTACTTCAGTAAGGATCGTTAATCTCGACTAGTTTGGATAAACCATAATTTGGTTTGAATTGATATTCAAAAGAAGATTAAAGAATAAATTTACAGAATTTATCTTTGATAAAATTAATGGGAACCTTTCCCAAAGTTTAAGGATATTTGAATAAAAGAATATTCTGAATTGGAATGAGGCGTATGTTGTGTTTGTGTAACACTTGTTTATTATATATGCGAGTTATTCAGAAAACCGGGATTATCCCATTCTGAATGACTGATTCGACGATGTGTCGAAGATGAAGACGGTGGTCGAAGACCGGAGGTCTTCACATCGTTTGGATAATTACTAATGATCTTGATTGTGCTATACACCCAAGAGGAGGGAATCAGTTGGTGTTCGTCCAGACGTACTTGGAGATCGATGGATATGCGAGGTACAAGGTGCCTCCGGTTTCGTTCAGACCCAAAACGGACTTGTAAATGGACTGTGTGTCTGACATTGGATATCATTCTGTGTGGTTGATGGATATCGGTTGCATGGAGTGGTCTGCATGTGTGGCATGATAAGATGCAAATGATCAAGGCTTTTGTTGAAAAGCAGAGTCTTGTGGTTGATGATCAAAGCACAACCTGTGTAGCATTAATTCGCGAGCCTCACACCCCGGTTGTGAACCAGAAACGGGAGAGGACTTCAGGGAGGACATGCGTTTCCTTCTAGCTAAAAGTGGCGTCAGTGGTTTGACATGCCCTGACGAGTTTGACTTATGTGGTTGTTGGGTTGCAAGGCGCCTCGGATATATTGGTGACTATGTGGAGCCGATGGAGTCACTAGACTCATTGACACCCCATAGGGTGGGGAAACGCAGTGTTCAGGCATTTTAATCCACATCGGTGGACCGGCCCTGAAGATCCAAGGGACGATGCGTTCTGTTCCTGACGGGAGGGCTAGAGCATCGCGAAGCGGTAAGGACGATCCCTTGCCTTGGTTCACAGATGGAAATCCAATTTCCAATACGTGTCTTTGCGGTTTTGATTGTAAAGCCTGGTATGGCGACATAGTGGTATAGGGCACTTATGTCGTTTATGATTGGTACTTATGATTGAAATTGTTTTGACACTATACACTTATAGTAATAATAAAAGACGAAATCTAGCGTATCAAGCATTCTTTGGCTATTATAAAGTAAAACCCTATCCTCCAGCTTGTGTTGCATTGTGTGATGGGACCTGGGTCTTATAATAGCTTCATTGTTCTTTATTTAGCATTGCGCAATTGTTTTATGCACTGGTATTCTTGAGAGGAAGCCTGTTCTGTGTTATACGGCGTGGTCCCTTGATTTACCGAACTTTATAATAAAGATTAATAACTGTTTTAGTTCTCACACCAGTCACATGACTGACCTGAAGTTTATTGTTTTAACCTAAACTCTGGGTGCCCCTATTTTCCACATGGGCAGCTAGTAGTTTTGGTTTTGCAGATTTATATTCACAGGAACCTGGTTTACAACTGGAACGATATTCAGAAAGCTTTGTATCCGTATATCTCCTTCAGTCGTGTTTTGTATGATTTTACGTTGTTATGTGATGTATTGTAATCTCTGATATTTTCTGATGTATAATATTTATTCATACTCTGTATATTCTTGTATTCTGATGAATTGTTGTAATAAGCAATGAAATGTTCTTCTGTTTGTGTTCTGATTTTTCGTATTCTTAAAACAATCAGGGGTTTCGAACGGTCTTGGTCGGTTTAGCGATTGATTCGGATCGAGCGAAATTCCCGGTCGTTACAGTGTGGTATCAGAGCTTTGGTTTACAGAGCTCGGAGAACAAGACACGTTAGAACCAAGCGAAAGAATTCAGCAGAGATTGGATTAGTAATATGCAATGAGAATGACTTGTTAGAGATGGGATCAGTAGCATCCTAGAACAAGTGTGAAGAGTGTTGTTTTTAAAAATAAAAATGAAAACAAGTTTTGTTTTGAAAATTTAATTCAATTATTCGTATTTGAATATTTATTTGCATTAATTTGGACAATCAAGTATATAAATATTTTGCGTATACGTCTGATCCGCGTGTATTCGAAGTTTTAATATACTGGATAGATATAAAATCACACTCTAGTCGTCCGGAGATGATGCTGATAATGACCATGGCATCATCAGTATATATGTTCGAGTGACTAAAGTGGGATTTCTATATGATTCCAATTGACTGGTGTGAGAACCAAAATTAGATAGGGTCTATTGTTGTGATTTGGCACCAAAAATGTGATTCTTTGGACTATGTATCAAATTTATGAATTTGAAAGGCTAGTCAACTAATTGATTGCTGGTTGTGTTGTTTGATTATTGTTTGATTAATTAAATGTTGAACCTTTAGCCAAATTGAAACAAATAGTGAATTGTGTTGAAAATTTGTCGCATTTGCGTACATATACATGTACTCACATTGAACAGGTCATAGCAAGGAGGCTAGAGAAGTAGAATAAAATTGTTTGTCCGACAAATAGGTACATGGTTACTGTATTTCTTGGGTTTTTGATGATTTTATGAGCCGATTGGCTAGCCGCTAGGCTTTTTCTTTTTCTTTTGGATTGGTAAGGGCCATGAGAGGCTATTTAAAATATCCGAAGCTCCCGGTGCAGGGGAGGTTATGGAGAAATTTTTCAAAAATTTAGGTGTTAACCAAATTTTTGAAAAATTTGAAAAGTTCTTAGAAACTGAAAAGTTGAAGAACTTAGGCCATAATGAAAATAGTGAAAGTTGAGTTGATTAGTTAAACAACTTTCGGCTTCGTTCCTTTTCGGGGATGAAAAGTTTTAAGTAAGGGAGTGTAATGACCCGCATTGGCAGAGGTATTATAATTAATTTTATTTAATTATATAAATGGTGATTAGTGAATTTAATGATCGTTGAATTAAATAATGGTGAATATTTAATTAAAATAATAAATTAAATAATATATTTAATTCTAAAATAATCAGAATTGGCTGAAATGACGATATGGTGTGAACCGAATTATCTGTGATATTTAATTTAGCTTGGAATTGAATTTGAATAACATATATGTTATATAAACGACAGTGTGAACATGGAATTATAATATAATTAAAATCAAGCTTGAAATGGCGCTGTAGTTCTTAAATTGGCGATTTGAACTTCAACTGAATGTACAGGATTCGTTTTAAATCGGATTTCTGTGAAACAAGAAACGTACGGAGCTGGTGGAGTATATCTTTCTAGTGGAAGAGAAAAATTGGGATTTCGTCGTGATTCACGTCCAAATAATATTTTAGAAAAAGTCGCTGTGGAATTCCTTTATAATTTATAAAGGAATTATTTATATTTTAAAAAGGAATTTCAATATAAATCGAATATCGGGTTGACCCAGAAGTGAATATCGAGTTAGAAATTCATATAGGAATATTCTAGAGCTGTATGATATTCCACGGTGAATATATATGATAATATTTATTTATATTTAATTTAAATATATTTATATATTTAAATGGGTCATTCAGAGCTTTAAAAATAGCCACTTTTGCAAACGAAGTCGGAATTCGACGAAACTAATTTTGTTGGATCCGCAATGCCAAATAGTTGTTAGATTTCCAGTTTCGTGATTTTTAGAGTCACTGTGTGGCCGTACAGATTTTTAGAGTGAAAAACAGTCAGTATTTCGATGGTTAAAAATACGCTATGTGAGCATACGAAGTCGGAATTCGACGAAACCAGTTTCATTGGGACCATAATGTCAAACTCTAGCAGTGTGTCCGGTTTGGTGATTTTTGGGCATCGTGTGTGATTACACGGTTTTTTAGGAAGCAAAACAAATATTTAAAATAAAAATATCTTCACAAAAATATCTAAAAATATTTTACTATAAATTACCCTTAACTCTCTAACCCTAAACCATTCTCATTTCCTCAGAAAAATCCGCCATTTTCATTTGTTCTTCCAACAGTAAAACATCCACTTTGAAAAATCCAAAATAATAAAAATAAAATCCAATAAAATGGGAAATCAATTCCTTTGTGTTCGCATAGGGTAGTTCTTCGGATTTATACCCATTCTGTCTCGTTCGATTTCATTTTTGGTGCGCTGAAAATGTACATCGGAGACTAGGGTTTGGGTAAACTCGGATTTGGAGCATCGTTTGAGATTTTTGATCTTAGAATTGAGTTCAGGAGGGTGAGGAGAGGTTGCGATCAAAACTTGAGGTGAATTGGTGACTACAAAGTGTCGCACGATCTCTGGAAGGGGCGAGGGTCTGTTGCGTCGCGATTAGAAGAATGGAGTTCGATCTCCATGCGATGGTGCCAAGATGAAAGAGGAGATGGAGAGGAGTTCGAAGCTGGTCTCGTTGTGTGTAATGACCCGCATTGGCAGAGGTATTATAATTAATTAATTTAATTATATAAATGGTGAATTAAAGGATTTAATGGTCGTGGAATTAAATAACTGGGAATATTTAATTAAAATAATAAATTAAATAATATATTTAATTCAGAAATAATCAGAATTTTTGGAAATCACAATATTCTGTGAATGGGGTCATCCCTTAGATTTAATTCAGCTTATAGTTGAATTATATTGATGAATATATTCAATCGACGATAGTTTGAACGTATAATTATATTATAATTAAAATCGAGCTCAAAATGGCGCGGCAGTTCGCTATTTGGCGATTTGAACTTCAACGGAATGTACAGGATTCGTTTTAAGCTGGATTTCTGTGAAACAAGAAACGTGTGGAGCTGGTGAAGTATACCTTTCTAGTGGAAGAGAAAAATCAGGATTTCGTCGTGTAGATTTTGATTCACGTCCAAATCAAATTTTGAAATAGTCGTTATAGAATCTTTTATCGACTGTATCAGTTTATTCGATATAACTAGAGATCGGGTTTGAATTTAGACAAGGTTCTTTTGGAAAGAAGTGATAATTTAATTTTTAGAATTTTATGGTAATTTTTAATTAATTAAATAAGCAACTTTTTATTTGAAGTATTTGGCACCCTGTATCGACATTTCGGGGTTTCACAATAGGAGTTAAACTACGATATTATTATATATTTGGTATCGTGATACATTAGTCGTCACAACGGTATGTTCAACTCTGTCTATAGCAGTCTGTACAAGCGTATAAATTTTGTGTAATGAAGTTGGTGCACCGAGGTACGCTAAAAACTATATAACCTAAAACAAGCCACCCACGCGTGCTCTCAGCCACACAGATCGAATCAAGGGGAAAAACTAAAATATCTAGATATTTCTCTTCACTATAAATACCCCCTTAAGACCTTATAACCTAAATTTACATCTGCAAATAAAACTTTGCGCCGCCACTTTGTTCCTCTCCTCAAACAAAATAGCGAACTCAGAAAATCAAAACCCTTTCTCAAATAAATCCTATAAATCAAAACGCAAGTATATTCTGATTCTTGAAACGTTGCTTTCCCTTTCTATAGGAGTTTCGAAGCCTCTGAACAAATTTCAGTTCGCGGTCTCTCTTCAGTACAGCGGGAAGGGGAATCCGACGGGATTCGAAAGGGGTTGGAGCTTTTGATTAGCGAACCTAACGTTGCAGTGGAGTGAGCGTATTCGGTAGAATTCCTCGACAAAAAAACTGTCGATCTCCGTGCTGAGTTGTGCGAGGTAACGCCATCGTCGGATTTGGATTTAGGGGTTCGAAGTTGGTACTTTTGGCATAAGAAGGTGGAGTGTTGGTCAGAGAAGCTAATGATGATTTCTTTGTGAAGTTCGGCTATGGTGTTTTGGTGTTTGAGGACCGATGGAAGTTCTGGAGTTCGTGAATTAGTTTATGGGAGAAGGAGATTAATGCACGGGTTTGGGCTCTTCAAGTTGAGGTTGGGCCGAATTTTAAAGTGAAGCCCATATAGTTAATTAATTTAGTTTAGTTTTAATTAAATAGTACCCTAACTTGTAAATTGAATATTTTTGTCATACGTGGACGAAAATCAGCGAAACAAGATCCGACAGGACTACAACGTGGAGCTGACTGGGGGTGAATCCGAGCTCGTTACAATTTATGGCGAAATAAATTATCCAACTGAGTCAAATAACGCAAACTGATTATTTAACGGTTAACGCGTCAAAGTGAGTAAAACTCACCAACTCTAAACAGTTATATTTTATAATGTATTTTTAGAACTGTTAATCATCTGTTGATTGCTGTGTGTTGGTTGATTGATTGAACTGTTAGTCAGTTAGTGAAAATTATATATATATAATTATATATATATATATATATATAAACCGTTAAATATTTATATATTGATTCTGCTATCATAATAATTTATATTGAACTAAAAGTGATGATAATCATATTGTGTAACATCTGTGGATGTAGGGAGACAGGTTGGAGGAATCCAACTACAGTTATTTTATTGTTTTACATATATTGTTATATGATGTGATATAAAATATATGGGCGATTATATGTGCTTGGACGATATTGAACATCGTGATTTGATATGATTGAATACCATAACATACCGAAATGTTGATACGGGGATTTTCAAAGTGATATTGAAAATAGAATATTTATAAAATGGGATATTTATAAATAAGAGATATTTATAAAGTGGAATATTTATAAATAAGAAATGTTTATAAATTGGAATATTTATAAATAGGAGATATTCAAAAAGGAAATAATTACAAACCATTTTCTTTTTGAATGGATAGGCCTGTGTGGCGGGTTTGGGGATTTTTCCGATGCTCCCGTTACAAAGGAAGTTATGGCGAATTTTTCAGAGAATTTAAGGAGTTAGAATATTTCAAGAATAAATTTGAAAAGGGAATATTTGTAAACCACTTACAAATAGAATGAAAAAGGAAAATGTTATAAAAAGAAAAGCATTTTTAATGTGTAGAACCGTTATTTAAATGTAAATCTTTTCAAATGAATAAAACGTTGTTAAAAGGAGTTAGTCGAATATAGTATTCGAGAAGAGTTAATCAGCAGGGTTGTAACAACCCGTATTTTTAAATAACATGTTATAACATAAACAAAGGCAGAATTAAATGATAAAATCTGAATCAAGGGAAATGGGCTGTGCCATTGCATTCGTCTCGGAAAAATACGCGAAATAGAGTCTGAGTTTTCGAAAATCGGAGTCCGTATGACCAAGTTATGGCCCGTCAATGTTTTTAGAAAATTTCAAGTTCAAAAACAGTTCAAATTTGAATTCAGAATTCAAATTCAGCCAAGCAGGACAGGCGGGAAAAATTCCCGCCACCCCCAAGTCGACTGGGGAGTCAACTTGGGAGTCGACACACCCCAGGTGGTGTCGACTGCCCAGTCGACACCCCAGGTGGTGTCGACTGCCCAGTCGACACCCCTGTCGACTTGGGTGGCCGGCCAGTTTTGCCTGGGTGCACCTGACTTGTTCCTCAAGACATGTTTGGAGGCTTGTGACGGATTTTAAAGGCTCAGATCCGAATTAGGGTTAATCCTATGGCCTAAACTAACCTAAACTTCTATAAAAGGACCCTAATACCTAGCCTAAACCATCATAAATCAATCCTACAACTAGATTATGCCAAAATGTTTAATCATGGCCTCCACCCTCTTGTCATAGTCTCCATCTTCATTCATATGAGAGTTCCTAAGATTGTTTGAGAGTTTCTAAGTTTGATTCAAGGCCAAAGTTCAATCTTTCTTCATCAAAGCAAGGATCTTCTTCTTATTTCTCAAGGGATTTTCATCGGAGCTTTGATTTGAAATGTTGCATAAAGCAACATAGAAACTCTCATAACCCTTATGTTATCTTGCATATGATGTTATATGCGAATCACTAGCTCTCATCCTATGTCATTTATGACCATGTTTCACTTATTTTGCTAAAGTTTGATATCATGCATGTTTTGAGGCTTATAATGTAATATGCAAGTTTATGAACACATTTGCCTCATATGCCACCATGTTTAACTTGTGGTCAAACCTTATTAATTATGTCATGCTTCTAAAGTTCCCTCTTTGAGATCTATTTTCGTTTATGCGAACTTACATGCGATGGGGTTACGTTATGGGTAAACTAAAATGACATAAAATCATGACTTGAAAGATGATACGAAATATGACATGTGATTATGCTTGGAACATGAACATGAACTTGAACATGACTTCTAGAAATCATGAGAATGGACAACTCGAGGTTGGGTTAAGTTTGTAGCATAAATCTACCCGGAACCGACCGGCTTAACTAGTGGCTACAAGCAATAGGACCCAATGTGAGTAGTTGGTCATGTCGCATTTGAAACCCGAGGTTAGACTAAGTTGTGATGTAAAGCTACCCGGACCCGCCCGGCTTAATTAGTAACCACAACAAGGTCTAATGTGAGAGGTTGGGTGCATTGAATTAATTAATGCCACATGATAGGGTTAAGTCATGGACCACTTGAATACTTAACCAATTAAACACGATGGGTTGATAGGGTTAAGTCATGAACCTTGGGTACACTTAACCGACTTGATACTTGATTGGATAGGGTTAACAACGCTTAACCCGTTAAAAACCCTAGTTACGTGGTCCTTTTCACCAGTAACCCTCTTGGTTGTATCATGATACCCTAGGGACTAGGCTAGGGTGGGGCACGATTACTGGGCTGACATGTAAGCGACCAAAACGACGGCTGAGTAGGTGCGCCGGTGTAGGTTCGGGCGGACTATGGTCGTGCACATAGTCCGGAGTTGAAAAAGCAGACATGGGCACCAGTAGGTTTTGTAACAACCTGAATTTTAACAACATGTTAAGACAAGAATCAAGGCAGAATTAAATGTTAAAATCTGAATCAGGGAAAACGGGTTGCGTCATTGCGTTCGTCTCGGAAAAATACGCGAAATAGAGTCCGAAATTTCGTAAATCGGAGTCCGTATGATCAAGATATGGCCTCGCAAAGTTTCACGAAAAATTCAAGTTCAAAAACAGATTCAAATTTTCAGAATTCAGGGTAGGCGGGAAAAATCCCGCCCAGACAGGTCGACAGGAGGGTCGACACTAGGGTCGACCTCCCCCCCCCCCCCAACCAGGTCGACACTAGAGTCGACCTCCCCCCCCCCCCCAGGTCGACTGGGGAGTCGACCTGGGTGTCGACCTGGGGGTCGACCTCCCTGGTCGGCCAGGTCGGCCTGGTGCACCTGTTTTGGCTCCTAGGTCTTGTTTTGGGGGCTTGTGACGATTTTGGATGGCTCAGATCTATTCTAGGGTTAATCTAAAAGCTGAAATCAATTGCCTACAACTATTTAAAGACCCTAAGACCTAGCTTAAATCATACTATTTCATTTTAGCACTTATGCAGCCGCCATTAAACCTAGAACTCTAAATTAAAAATACAAAGAACAAAATTAAAGAAGACGAAGGATGATTCTTGAAGGCTACAACTAGAAGCTACAACAACTACGACGCTTTAGACAACGGATTTGGGGCTATTTGATTTAAAGTTTTGATTTGGATTGCTTGCTTCATATTGTAAGTTCTATGTCACTTTTTAGGCAAAAACGCTAAAATAACATGGACATGCTATGAATTGAAACCGGATTTAGGAACTATTGTTAATCCATGTTTATATTGTTTAACTTTGAATCATAATTTGGGAACATTGCTATGTTAATGTTGCAAGTTAAACTTATCATGATGTTGATGTTGTTATGAATCACTTGGGCTTAATTATATTGCAAGATGAACTAATACATGTGTAACAACCCGGAAAATCTGGGCCAGTTTAAAATTTTTATTTTGGCAATTTTAGCGAGTTTTGATTATTTAAAATGAATTATTTTTAAATAATATCGACGGGAAATTTATTTCGAATATAATTCGAACGTATATATTATACGCGTCGTCGTTAGAATATAAATATAGATATATAATTATAAAAGGAATTGAAAATGGCGCGGTAGTTCGAAAATTCGATTTCTAATTTCAAATGAATATACAGAATTCAATATAAGTCAGAATTGAACGAAACAAGAAATATTTGAATCTGTATAACTATATCTTTGTAATGAAGTTGACAAACTGAGATTTCACTTTAGAAGTTGAAAGTTATGTCCAGTTGAAAATTCAGAAAAGTCGCTGTGGAATTTATATATATTTTTATATATATAAAGGCCCTTAAAAATGGACATTTTGCAAACGACCTCGGATTTCGACGAAACCAGTTTTGTTGGGTCCGTGATGTTAAATTATTGCTAGATTCCAAATTCCATAATTTTCCGAATCAATATGTGAGCGTGGCAAAGGAAAACGCGTTTGACCAGTTTCAGTTGATTTTAATCGACTGGAAATTGGCCATTTTTCTAACGATCTCAGAATTCGGCGAAACTAGTTTTGTTAGGACCGTATCGTCAATACGAAGCTAGAAAATATTTTTCTGGAATTTTTCTAGTTAGTATGTGACCCCGGTAATTTGAAATGTACGTTTAAAATTCAATATAAAGATTTAAATGAAAATTCAAAAGGAAACTGATTGTAGGAATCAAATCAGCTTGCGATTCATATCCCATTGTGTTCAGAATAGGGGTAAAACGCTATGGACGGCAGGCGGTGGGCCTCGTTTAGAGGTTATGTGTAAAAGTCAACTTTTTGAATAATTAAATAAAAAAAAAAAAATATTTTAATTCCCTTCCCTCCTTTATCTTCGTTCTGGCCCCCCCCCCCTATACTTTCATTTCAGATCGAAACCCTGACGATCCAAGGGTCACTCGAGCTCTGATCCTGAGACTCGGACTAGGCAGTCTCGAATCGGTTGAGGACTATCTTTTGCCTCGGTTCATAGATGGAAATCCAATTTCCAAATACGTGACATTTGCGGTTTTAATTGTAATCCTATATATGGCGACATAGTGGGATGGGGCGCTTATGCCGCCTATGATTGATACTTATGATTTGAAGTTGTTTTATACACTATGCACTTATAATAGTATCAAATGATTTGTTTTAAACGTATCAAGCATTCTTTAGCTGTTATAAGGGAAAACCCTATCCTCGACTGCGTTGCATTGTGTGATGGGACCTGGGTCTTATAACAGCTTCATTTTTCTTTATTTAGCATTGCGATGTTTGTTTTATGCACTGGTATTCTTGGGAGGAAACCCGTTCCGTGTTATACGGCGTGGTCCCTTGATTTACCTAATGATTTAAAATAAAGATTAACTGTTTTAGTTCTCACACCAGTCACATGACTGACCTGGAGTTTATTGTTTTAACCTAAACTCTGGGTGCCCTTATTTTGACACGGGCAGCTAGTAGTTTTGGTTTTGCAGATTTATATTCACAGGATCCTGGTTTACAGCTGGAACGATATCCGGAAAGCTTTGTATCCGTATATCTCCTCTAGTTGTGTATTGTATTATTTTCCGCTGCTATGTATTTAAATGTAATTTAAATCTCTGATATTTCTGTGTAATATTCGTTTATACTCTGTATATTCTTGTAATCTGATGCATTGTTGTAATAAACAGTGAAATGTTCTTTTATATGCGTTCTGCTTTGTCGTGTTCTCAAACGATAGGGCGTTTCGAACGGTCTGGGTCGGTTTAGCGACTGGTTCGGACCGGGCGAGATTCCTTGCCGTTCACATTTGGTATCAGAGCTTTGGTTTACAAAGCAGAGAACAAGGCACATTAGAACCATACGAAAGAATTCATCAGATATTGGATTAGTAATATCCAATTAGAATGACTCGTTAGAGATAGGATCAGTAGTATCCTAGAACGAGTGTGAAGAGTATATTTTTGAAAATGAAAACAAATTTTGTTTTGAAAATTTAAATCAATTATTCGTAGTTGATTATCTATTTTTATTGATTTTGGACAATTCAGTATATAAAGAATTTGCATATACGCCTTGCAAACGTATATTCAAAGTTTTAATATATTGAATAGATATAGCATCGCACTCTAGTCACCCGAAGATGATATTGATGATAGCGATCGCATCATCAACATTTATGTTCGAGTTTCGAAGGTGTGATTTTCTATATATTTCCATTAGACTGGTGTGAGAACCAAAACTTATATAGTTAGAATACATTGTTGTGAATTGGCATCAAAAACATGATTTTTGTATATGTATCAAAATTATGAATTTGAAACTCTAATTCACTAATTGATTGATGTTTGTGTTGTTTGTTTATTTTGTTTGATAATCTTGAACCATTATGCCTAATATAACCAAATATTGAACTGTATCGAAAATTGGTTGTTTTTGCTTGCATATACATATACTTATATTGAACAGTGTTTTAAATAACACTTGTTCTTTAACCCGATAATTAATGAATGTGATTTGGGTTTGTCGTGAATGGTGTCTTCACTAACACTGTTCTTGAACCCAGTTGAGAAAAGATTAAATCTTTTTATTTAGATTTAATGAAGTGTACCAATTAAATGATATTTAATTGGAATTGAATTGATATTGATTTTTGGGTTTATCGTGAACAGTGTTTTAAATAACACTTGTTCTTTAACCCGATAATTAATGAATGTGATTTGGGTTTGTCGTGAATGGTGTCTTCACTAACACTGTTCTTGAACCCAGCTGAGAAAAGATTAAATCTTTTGATTTAGATTTAATGAAGTGTACCAATTAAATAATATTTAATTGGAATTGAATGGAT
Source organism: Allium sativum (assembly GCA_030737875.1). NCBI lineage: Eukaryota > Viridiplantae > Streptophyta > Magnoliopsida > Asparagales > Amaryllidaceae > Allium > Allium sativum. The sequence goes on from CM060910.1 coordinate 835,075,543, forward strand.
ATTGATTTTTGGGTTTATCGTGAACAGTGTTTTAAATAACACTTGTTCTTTAACCCGATAATTAATGAATGTGATTTGGGTTTGTCGTGAATGGTGTCTTCACTAACACTGTTCTTGAACCCAGCTGAGAAAAGATTAAATCTTTTGATTTAGATTTAATGAAGTGTACCAATTAAATAATATTTAATTGGAATTGAATGGATATTGATTTTTGGGTTTATCGTGAACAGTGTTTTAAATAACACTTGTTCTTTAATCCGATAATTAATGGGATGTGACTTTGGGTTTATCGTGAACCGTGTTTTAAATGACACTGATTCTTTAACCCAGTCACAGATTAAAACTAAGTGGAGTTTTAATGAATCTTTAATTAGATTGAAAAGATCGAGAATGGAGTATCACCAGTTTTGCTCCAGACGATAGTTAAATCTTTAATTAGATTTGAACGTGAAATTTAGAAACTAACTGTCGGTTAGCCAAGCAGAATGGTTTTCTGGATATTGATCTGATGTTGGTTTCGGCCTTCGGGGTTAATATTTGGGGAATTATTCTCTTGATTAATTTATGGTTAGTGACTGATGAATTGGAATGAGGCGTATGTTGTGTTTGTGTAACACTTATTTAAATATACGCGAGTTATTCGGAAAGACCGGGTTTATCCCATTCTGAATAACTGATACGACGATAAGTCGAAGATGAAGACGATGGTCGAAGACCGGAGGTCTTCACGTCGTTTGGGTGATAACTGATGATCTTGATTGGGCTGTACACCCAAGAAGATGGAAACAGTTAGTGATCGTCCAGACGTACTTGGAGATCGATGGATATGCGGGGTACTAGGTGCCTCCGGTTTCGTTCAGACCCAGGACGGACTTGTAAATGGACTGTGTGTCTGACATCGGATTTCATTCTGTGTGACTGATATCGGTTGCATAGGATGGTTTGCCTGTGTGGCATGCTAAGATGCAAATGATCAAGGCTTCTGTTGAAAAGCAAAGTCTTGTGGTGATGATCAAAGCACGGCCTTTGTGGCGTAGCTTTGTGTAACGTTTACCTCGCGTGTTTCACACCAGGTATGAACCAAAAACGGGAGACGGACCTCAGGGAGGGCATGCGTTTCTTCCTAGTTAGAAGTGGCGTCAGTGGTTTTACACGCCCTGACGAGTTTGACTTATGTGGTTGTTGCTGTTGCGAGGCGCCTCGGATTGATCGGTCGTTCTCGAACCGATGGAGTCATTTAGTTGGCTCGTTTACGCCCCATAGGGCGGAGAAACGCATGTTCAGGCATTTTAATCCACAAAGTGTGGACCGGCCCTGACGATCCAAGGGTCACTCGAGCTCTGATCCTGAGACTCGGACTAGGCAGTCTCGAATCGGTTGAGGACTATCTTTTGCCTCGGTTCATAGATGGAAATCCAATTTCCAAATACGTGACATTTGCGGTTTTAATTGTAATCCTATATATGGCGACATAGTGGGATGGGGCGCTTATGCCGCCTATGATTGATACTTATGATTTGAAGTTGTTTTATACACTATGCACTTATAATAGTATCAAATGATTTGTTTTAAACGTATCAAGCATTCTTTAGCTGTTATAAGGGAAAACCCTATCCTCGACTGCGTTGCATTGTGTGATGGGACCTGGGTCTTATAACAGCTTCATTTTTCTTTATTTAGCATTGCGATGTTTGTTTTATGCACTGGTATTCTTGGGAGGAAACCCGTTCCGTGTTATACGGCGTGGTCCCTTGATTTACCTAATGATTTAAAATAAAGATTAACTGTTTTAGTTCTCACACCAGTCACATGACTGACCTGGAGTTTATTGTTTTAACCTAAACTCTGGGTGCCCTTATTTTGACACGGGCAGCTAGTAGTTTTGGTTTTGCAGATTTATATTCACAGGATCCTGGTTTACAGCTGGAACGATATCCGGAAAGCTTTGTATCCGTATATCTCCTCTAGTTGTGTATTGTATTATTTTCCGCTGCTATGTATTTAAATGTAATTTAAATCTCTGATATTTCTGTGTAATATTCGTTTATACTCTGTATATTCTTGTAATCTGATGCATTGTTGTAATAAACAGTGAAATGTTCTTTTATATGCGTTCTGCTTTGTCGTGTTCTCAAACGATAGGGCGTTTCGAACGGTCTGGGTCGGTTTAGCGACTGGTTCGGACCGGGCGAGATTCCTTGCCGTTCACATTTGGTATCAGAGCTTTGGTTTACAAAGCAGAGAACAAGGCACATTAGAACCATACGAAAGAATTCATCAGATATTGGATTAGTAATATCCAATTAGAATGACTCGTTAGAGATAGGATCAGTAGTATCCTAGAACGAGTGTGAAGAGTATATTTTTGAAAATGAAAACAAATTTTGTTTTGAAAATTTAAATCAATTATTCGTAGTTGATTATCTATTTTTATTGATTTTGGACAATTCAGTATATAAAGAATTTGCATATACGCCTTGCAAACGTATATTCAAAGTTTTAATATATTGAATAGATATAGCATCGCACTCTAGTCACCCGAAGATGATATTGATGATAGCGATCGCATCATCAACATTTATGTTCGAGTTTCGAAGGTGTGATTTTCTATATATTTCCATTAGACTGGTGTGAGAACCAAAACTTATATAGTTAGAATACATTGTTGTGAATTGGCATCAAAAACATGATTTTTGTATATGTATCAAAATTATGAATTTGAAACTCTAATTCACTAATTGATTGATGTTTGTGTTGTTTGTTTATTTTGTTTGATAATCTTGAACCATTATGCCTAATATAACCAAATATTGAACTGTATCGAAAATTGGTTGTTTTTGCTTGCATATACATATACTTATATTGAACAGTGTTTTAAATAACACTTGTTCTTTAACCCGATAATTAATGAATGTGATTTGGGTTTGTCGTGAATGGTGTCTTCACTAACACTGTTCTTGAACCCAGTTGAGAAAAGATTAAATCTTTTTATTTAGATTTAATGAAGTGTACCAATTAAATGATATTTAATTGGAATTGAATTGATATTGATTTTTGGGTTTATCGTGAACAGTGTTTTAAATAACACTTGTTCTTTAACCCGATAATTAATGAATGTGATTTGGGTTTGTCGTGAATGGTGTCTTCACTAACACTGTTCTTGAACCCAGCTGAGAAAAGATTAAATCTTTTGATTTAGATTTAATGAAGTGTACCAATTAAATAATATTTAATTGGAATTGAATGGATATTGATTTTTGGGTTTATCGTGAACAGTGTTTTAAATAACACTTGTTCTTTAACCCGATAATTAATGAATGTGATTTGGGTTTGTCGTGAATGGTGTCTTCACTAACACTGTTCTTGAACCCAGCTGAGAAAAGATTAAATCTTTTGATTTAGATTTAATGAAGTGTACCAATTAAATAATATTTAATTGGAATTGAATGGATATTGATTTTTGGGTTTATCGTGAACAGTGTTTTAAATAACACTTGTTCTTTAATCCGATAATTAATGGGATGTGACTTTGGGTTTATCGTGAACCGTGTTTTAAATGACACTGATTCTTTAACCCAGTCACAGATTAAAACTAAGTGGAGTTTTAATGAATCTTTAATTAGATTGAAAAGATCGAGAATGGAGTATCACCAGTTTTGCTCCAGACGATAGTTAAATCTTTAATTAGATTTGAACGTGAAATTTAGAAACTAACTGTCGGTTAGCCAAGCAGAATGGTTTTCTGGATATTGATCTGATGTTGGTTTCGGCCTTCGGGGTTAATATTTGGGGAATTATTCTCTTGATTAATTTATGGTTAGTGACTGATGAATTGGAATGAGGCGTATGTTGTGTTTGTGTAACACTTATTTAAATATACGCGAGTTATTCGGAAAGACCGGGTTTATCCCATTCTGAATAACTGATACGACGATAAGTCGAAGATGAAGACGATGGTCGAAGACCGGAGGTCTTCACGTCGTTTGGGTGATAACTGATGATCTTGATTGGGCTGTACACCCAAGAAGATGGAAACAGTTAGTGATCGTCCAGACGTACTTGGAGATCGATGGATATGCGGGGTACTAGGTGCCTCCGGTTTCGTTCAGACCCAGGACGGACTTGTAAATGGACTGTGTGTCTGACATCGGATTTCATTCTGTGTGACTGATATCGGTTGCATAGGATGGTTTGCCTGTGTGGCATGCTAAGATGCAAATGATCAAGGCTTCTGTTGAAAAGCAAAGTCTTGTGGTGATGATCAAAGCACGGCCTTTGTGGCATAGCTTTGTGTAACGTTTACCTCGCGTGTTTCACACCAGGTATGAACCAAAAACGGGAGACGGACCTCAGGGAGGGCATGCGTTTCTTCCTAGTTAGAAGTGGCGTCAGTGGTTTTACACGCCCTGACGAGTTTGACTTATGTGGTTGTTGCTGTTGCGAGGCGCCTCGGATTGATCGGTCGTTCTCGAACCGATGGAGTCATTTAGTTGGCTCGTTTACGCCCCATAGGGCGGAGAAACGCATGTTCAGGCATTTTAATCCACTCCGTGTGGACCGGCCCTGACGATCCAAGGGTCACTCGAGCTCTGATCCTGAGACTCGGACTAGGCAGTCTCGAATCGGTTGAGGACTATCTTTTGCCTCGGTTCATAGATGGAAATCCAATTTCCAAATACGTGACATTTGCGGTTTTAATTGTAATCCTATATATGGCGACATAGTGGGATGGGGCGCTTATGCCGCCTATGATTGATACTTATGATTTGAAGTTGTTTTATACACTATGCACTTATAATAGTATCAAATGATTTGTTTTAAACGTATCAAGCATTCTTTAGCTGTTATAAGGGAAAACCCTATCCTCGACTGCGTTGCATTGTGTGATGGGACCTGGGTCTTATAACAGCTTCATTTTTCTTTATTTAGCATTGCGATGTTTGTTTTATGCACTGGTATTCTTGGGAGGAAACCCGTTCCGTGTTATACGGCGTGGTCCCTTGATTTACCTAATGATTTAAAATAAAGATTAACTGTTTTAGTTCTCACACCAGTCACATGACTGACCTGGAGTTTATTGTTTTAACCTAAACTCTGGGTGCCCTTATTTTGACACGGGCAGCTAGTAGTTTTGGTTTTGCAGATTTATATTCACAGGATCCTGGTTTACAGCTGGAACGATATCCGGAAAGCTTTGTATCCGTATATCTCCTCTAGTTGTGTATTGTATTATTTTCCGCTGCTATGTATTTAAATGTAATTTAAATCTCTGATATTTCTGTGTAATATTCGTTTATACTCTGTATATTCTTGTAATCTGATGCATTGTTGTAATAAACAGTGAAATGTTCTTTTATATGCGTTCTGCTTTGTCGTGTTCTCAAACGATAGGGCGTTTCGAACGGTCTGGGTCGGTTTAGCGACTGGTTCGGACCGGGCGAGATTCCTTGCCGTCACAACATGTCCATGGAATCATTATGTTCATTGAAATCCTTATGTTGATTAAACCATACCTATGATGCTAATTAAACCATGTCAATGATGTTAATGAAACTTTGCCTGTGATGTTAATATACCTACCATGTTAAATTGGGAATCGCTGGGTTATGATGAAAAGTTGGAATCATTATGTTTATAATGCTAGATGAGAATCATTATGTTAGAAATGCTAAATTGGAATCCACTATGCCTATTAGAATTACCATGCCTTTAATGTTTCATGTTTGAAATAAAATTATTATTATGCCCGCAATGATTATTATGCCTATGATGTAAAGTTGAAATCATCATGTTAAACTAAGTTGGAAACATTACTATGCCAAGTTATCATGATGCTAGTATTGAAACCATGTGATATGTTATAACCTGTTTATTATGCAAGTGATGTTGGAATTGTCACGTATGCCTGTCACATGTTTGGTGTTATTCCCCTTTATCTCTTGAATTGTTTATGCTTGCGAACGAAGTACGTTTATATGCGTTGGGGATACTATTGGGTAGAATAGGAAAAACTTGAATTGGTTATAATCATAAACCGTGAAATTTGGCATAAGTAGAACATGAAATATGGCACGAAAAACTTGACTTGAAAATTCCATAACTTGACTTGAAACATGCCTTAGTTGGGCACGAAATTGACATATGAACATGCTATGAAAATAACACGAATCTGATAAGAACATGGGCATGACTTTAGAAAACAAGAAAGTGGCCAACTCGAGGTTGGGTTGAGTTTGTAGTGTAAACCTGCCTGGAACCGCCCGGCAAATCCAGTTGCTACAAACAATTGGATCCATCGTTGGTAGTTGGTCACATCGCGCTTGAAACCCGAGGTTGGGTTGAGTTCGTAGCGTAAACTTGCCCGGAACCGCCCGGCAAATCCAGTGGCTACGAACAATAGGATCCAATGTGAGTGGTTCGGTGCATTAACGAATCAATTAATGCCAATTAGGGTTAAGTCATGAACATGAAAAGACAACTTAACCAACTTGAACACGATTTGTAGGGCTAAGTCATGAACTTGAAACGACAACACTTAGCCAACTTGACATGACACGTAGGCGGGTTAAGTCACTAATTTAAATGACATACTTAACCATCTTGACATGACTAGACTGGAAAACGATTAAGTCACGATTTACATGACTTAATCGGTTAGGCAGGTTAGGTCACGAATTACATGACCTAATCTGTTAGGCGAAACCCTAGACAAGACCCTTTTCAGCAGTAACCCTCTAGATGTATCAAGGTACCCTGGGGCTAGGCCGGGTGGGGCACGATTACTGGGCTGATTGTAAGAGGTGAACGACGGCAGTGGGGTACGCCAGTGTGGGTTCGGTGGACTACGGTCGTGCACGTATTCTGGGGCAGACACTGGGTATCCGTAGATTTATCCGTGCATCTTGAATCGTGTCAGGGGTTGACACCCTAGGGCTGATACACCCGAAGGTGGAACCAGCACAGGTGACTACATTCGTGATTAGCTGTATGACACGGACACTTGACGAGCTAGAACTTGTAGGGAGCCGATCGACTAGATAATCGCTCCGTAGGACCCCGTACTTGGGTCAGACCCCGTTTCAGGGTCATTTCATGATATTGGGTCGTGGGATTTATTTCGTGATTAACTAGTGACATGGGCTTAGTATACTAGTACAGTCGATGCAACGAATCTTGAACATGTGATGCTTTATTTGATTTGTCTTGAATTATCATGATCACCTTAGCCTATCTTGTCCACCTTGACACCATTCTCAACTTTAGTTCCAGTTCATACATGACATGTTGTTTTAACCGTTTTTACACTGAAAGCCACTAGAACTTACTCAGTCTTTATGACTGACCCTTTTCCTTTCGCCTCTTTTTCTTCCGTTCCCCCCTCCCCCCCTAGGTTCTCAGGGAGGAAACTCTAGCTCTTAGCTGGGATATCACTTGCTTTGGCTCAGCATGTACGGTTTTCTATGGCTGCTTCATTTTACTGCACTTGTGGAATAAGCTGTTTTTCTGTTTTTAAGTTATTGCTTCTTTGGCTATTATTACAAGACAGTTGTAATGAAGTTATTTGAAATGTTTGTAAAAGACATGGTTTATTTTGGAATGAAATGAAGTTCTGTTTTGCTCATAAATTCTTCCGCTGTTTACTTAATTATTTGTTAATGTTCTGTCTTGTGATAATTCTGTGATGTTATCTCGATAATACCCCTCGAAAACTAGTGCATTCCCTTTGTGAGTGACCCTAGCGGAGGTGGGGTGTTACACTTGGTATCAGAGCAGAACGTTACCAAGACCGGGCAAAAGTTTTGAAACCTTTTGATTTTTTTTTTATCAAAACCATTTACAAAGAGGCAATTTTCAAGAAAAGTTGGTTTATTTTAAAAGGCTATTCTCCAAAAAGCCATTAGCACAATCTTTGTTTCCTCGTTTGAATCTTTTCCTTTTTCGTTTTTAACTTATCATGGCCGACGATCTTAATCTTCCCGAGGGTGTCAATATACCCACTTGGTTCCGTCGTTTCCTCGTGGCTCGGGCTAATGTGGCAGGCCCAGCCAATCCTCCTCATCCTCCTCAACCTCCGCGAGAAACCCCTTTTCCAAAGATATGCAAGGACTTTAAGGCCATGGGCGGAAAGGATTTCCTAGGAACTGAGACTTTTGTTGAGGCACGGAATTGGTTGAAGGAAACCGAAGACTTGTTTGTTATCTTTGAGGTAGAGGACAATAGGAAAGTACAGTTGGCAGCGTGGCTCATGAAAGATGAAGCTTCTTATTGGTGGGAAGTCACCAACGCTACTAGGCCCATTGAGACTTGGACGGACTTTAGAGGGAGATTTGGGCTTAAGTTCTTGTCATTGGCAGAGGAGAGTCTCCAAATGGAACGGTTTCTGGCCCTTAAACAAGGAAATATGACAGTTAAAGAAAACGTGAACCGTTTCAATCAGCTTGTTCGCTTCAGATTGGAGTTAGTCAACACTCCTCAGAAAAAGGCGCTACGTTTTGCACGAGGCTTGAACGAGCCACTACATGGTTTGGCCATGACTCATGTGCCCATGGGGGCGACCTTTGAAAGCTTGGTGGATATGGCCCTACTGTATGAGGAAGATAAGAAGGGCAAGAAAGAGGTCAAGCCCAACGATTCTCAGAATAAGAAGGCAGACTCCGAGAAAGGAGGCAAGAACGACAACTCACGTGATAAAAGGAAATGCAATTTCTGTGGTACGGAAGGGCACATAGCTAAGGATTGTAGAAAGAGAAAGAGAAAGCAAGGTGAATGTTTTCATTGTGGGGAGACTGGACACATCAGCAAGGACTGCCCTAAGAAGCAGACCGGACCTTCTGGGGGTACATCGTTAACTTCTTTTTCTAGATGCTTTGTTTTATCTTGTTTCTCTCCTCGATCCTATCTTGAGAACCATAGGTAGAATCTTTTTGGATGTAAACATGTAATTGAAACATGTTATGATTGCAAAATGGTTGCAAGTGGTCGCAAGTGGTTGCTCGTGGATGCATGAATACACATTAGGCACTAGATCGGCTCAGTCACAGTTTCATACTTGCATATGCATGAGTGTTTATTTTGGAAACTTGGTTGTGCTATCATTTGTTTGTTGCATATGATTGAATGTTTGAGCACTCATGTAGAAATTATGAATTATAATAGGAAAAAATTTGCATACATATTGGATTCATTTCACTAAACATATTTTGCATTTGAGAAGATCAATCAGGCCTGATCATTAGCATTAGCTAAGGAACATATACACACACTCTTTGCATGTGTTCATAAAACATTAGAAGTCTTTTAAGGACCATGGTTGCTTGTGGATGATGTTTTGAGTAGATGGATGATGGATGGTAGGATGCGTTCTTCCTAACTTGGAGATTTCGGGGACGAAATCCTTAAAGGAGGGGAGAATGTAACAACCCGAATTTTAACAACGTGTTAAGACAAGAATCAAGGAAGAATTAAATTTTAAAATCTGAATCAGGGAAAACGGGTTGCGCCATTGCGTTCGTCTCGGAAAAATACGCGAAATAGAGTCCAAAATTTCGTAAATCGGAGTTCGTATGATCAAGATATGGCCTCGCAAAGTTTCACGAAAAATTCAAGTTCAAAAACAGATTCAAATTTTCAGAATTCAGGGTAGGCGGGAAAAATCCCGCCCAGACAGGTCAACAGGGGGGTCGACACTAGGGTCGACCTCCCCCCCAACCAGGTCGACACTAGAGTCGACCTGGGGGTCGACCTCCCCCCCCCCCCCCAGGTCGACTGGGGAGTCGACCTGGGTATCGACCTGGGGGTCGACCTCCCTGGTCGGCCAGGTCGGCCTGGTGCACCTGTTTTGGCTCCTAGGTCTTGTTTTGGGGGCTTGTGACGATTTTGGATGGCTCAAATCTATTCTAGGGTTAATCTAAAAGCTGAAATCAATTGCCTACAACTATTTAAAGACCCTAAGACCTAGCTTAAATCATACTATTTCATTTTAGCACTCATGTAGCCGCCATTAAACCTAGAACTCTAAATTAAAAATACAAAGAACAAAATTAAAGAAGACGAAGGATGATTCTTGAAGGCTACAACTAGAAGCTACAACAACTACGACGCTTTAGACAACGGATTTGGGGATATTTGATTTAAAGTTTTGATTTGGATTTCTTGCTTCACATTGTAAGTTCTATGTCACTTTTTAGGCAAAAACGCTAAAATAACATGGACATGCTACGAATTGAAACCGGATTTAGGAACTATTGTTAATCCATGTTTATATTGTTTAACTTTGAATCATAATTTGGGAACATTGCTATGTTAATGTTGCAAGTTAAATTTATCATGATGTTGATGTTGTTATGAATCACTTGGGCTTAATTATATTGCAAGATGAACTAATACATGTCCATGGAATCATTATGTTCATTGAAATCCTTATGTTGATTAAACCATGCCTATGATGCTAATTAAACCATGTCGATGATGTTAATGAAACTATGCCTGTGATGTTAATATACCTACCATGTTAAATTGGGAATCACTAGGTTATGATGAAAAGTTGGAATCATTATGTTTATAATGTTAGATGAGAATCATTATGTTAGAAATGCTAAATTGGAATCCACTATGCCTATTAGAATTACCATGACTTTAATGTTTCATGTTTGAAATAAAATTATTATTATGCCCGCAATGATTATTATGCCTATGATGTAAAGTTGAAATCATCATGTTAAACTAAGTTGGAAACATTACTATGCCAAGTTATCATGATGCTAGTATTGAAACCATGTGATATGTTATAACCTGTTTATTATGCAAGTGATGTTGGAATTGTCACGTATGCCTGTCACATGTTTGGTGTTATTCCCCTTTATCTCTTGAATTGTTTATGCTTGCGAACGAAGTACGTTTATATGCGTTGGGGATACGATTGGGTAGAATAGGAAAAACTTGAATTGGTTATAATCATAAACCGTGAAATTTGGCATAAGTAGAACATGAAATATGGCACGAAAAACTTGACTTGAACATTCCATAACTTGACTTGAAACATGCCTTAGTTGGGCACGAAATTGACATATGAACATGCTATGAAAATAGCACGAATCTGATAAGAACATGGGCATGACTTTAGAAAACAAGAAAGTGGCCAACTCGAGGTTGGGTTGAGTTTGTAGTGTAAACCTGCCCGGAACCGCCTGGCAAATCCAATTGCTACAAACAATAGGATCCAATGTGGGTAGTTGGTCACATCGCGCTTGAAACCCGAGGTGGGGTTGAGTTCGTAGCGTAAACCTGCCCGGAACCGCCCGGCAAATCCAGTGGCTACGAACAATAGGATCCAATGTGAGTGGTTCGGTGCATTAACGAATCAATTAGTGCCAATTAGGGTTAAGTCATGAACATGAAAAGACAACTTAAACAACTTGAACACGATTTGTAGGGCTAAGTCATGAACTTGAAACGACAACACTTAGCCAACTTGACATGACACGTAGGCGGGTTAAGTCACGAATTTAAATGACATACTTAACCATCTTGACATGACTAGACTGGAAAAGGATTAAGTCACGAATTACATGACTTAATCGGTTAGGCGGGTTAGGTCACGAATTACATGACCTAATCTGTTAGGCGAAACCCTAGACACGACCCTTTTCAGCAGTAACCCTCTAGATGTATCAAGGTACCCTGGGGCTAGGCCGGGTGGGGCACGATTACTGGGCTGATTGTAAGAGGTGAACGACGGCAGTGGGGTACGCCAATGTGGGTTCGGTGGACTACGGTCGTGCACGTATTCCGGAGCAGACACTGGGTATCCGTAGATTTATCTGTGCATCTTGAATCGTGTCAGGGGTTGACACCCTAGGGCTGATACACCCGAAGGTGGACCCAGCACAGGTGACTACATTCGTGATTAGCCGTATGACACGGACACTTGACGAGCTAGAACTTGTAGGGAGCCGATCGACTAGATAATCGCTCCGTAGGACCCCGTACTTGGGTCAGACCCCGTTTCAGGGTCATTTCATGATATTGGGTCGTGGGATTTATTTCGTGATTAACTAGTGACATGGGCTTAGTATACTAGTACAGTCGATGCAACGAATCTTGAACATGTGATGCTTTATTTGATTTGTCTTGACTTATCATGATCACCTTAGCCTATCTTGTCCACCTTGACACCATTCTCAAGTTTAGTTCCAGTTCATACATGACATGTTGTTTTAACCGTTTTTACACTGAAAGCCACTAGAACTTACTCAGTCTTTATGACCGACCCTTTTCCTTTCGCCTCTTTTTCTTTCGTTTCCCCCCCCCAACCAGGTTCTCAGGGAGGAAACTCTAGCTCTTAGCTTCGATATCACTTGCTTTGGCTCATCATGTGCGGTTTGCTATGGCTGCTTCATTTTACTGCACTTGGGGAATAAGCTGTTTTTCTGTTTTTAAGTTATTGCTTCTTTGGCTATTATTACAAGACAGTTGTAATGAAGTTATTTGAAATGTTTGTAAAAGACATGGTTTATTTTGGAATGAAATGAAGTTCTATTTTGCTCATAAATTCTTCCGCTGTTTACTTAATTATTTGTTAATGTTCTGTCTTGTGATAATTCTATGATGTTATCTCGATAATACCCCTCCAAAACTAATGCATTCCCTTTGTGAGTGACCCTAGCGGAGGTGGGGTGTTACAGGTTTAGACTGTGCGTGCTTGATTTATGTCCGTGGTTGGCACCCTAGGGCTTCATACACCCTAGGGTGGACCTAGCACAGTTTGACTACACTTCGTGATTGGGCCGTATGACACCGACACTTGACGAGTTAGGCTTTTAGGGAGCCGATCGACTAGACCGTGTTGTTGGACCTTGATTTAGGTCATCTCGTGATATTGGGCCAAGATTGGGCCAAGGGATCACTTCTTGTTTATACTTGACATGGGTTGGAATACGAGTACACTTGGTGCAAAACTTGACCTTGTATATGCGATGCCACACTTGATCTATCTTGTTAACTTTTCACCATGCCAGTTATCATCCTATGTTTCATCTCTGTTTTACATGTCCAGTTAACTTTATTAGTTTTTATACTAATAGTAGGTAGGACTTACCAGTCTTTTGACTGACCCATTTTCTTTCGCCTATTTTCTTTCGTTTCCCCTCCCCAGATTTACAGGATGGGAACACTAGCATCTAGCTTGGATCTTTAGCTGCTTTTCTGGATAGCTCATGTACGGTTTGGACTGAGCTTGCTATGGCTTTATTCTACCTTGGGGATAGTTACTTTATGATTTTCTTTCCAGTTTTCAGTTTATGTTTCTAAACTTTGTTTTGTGGGAAAATAATGACCAAGTACTTTGATGTAACTTGACTATGGTTTTGAAATGTTAGTTTTTACCCGCTGCTTTATTTACTCTGCTTTTACTTATATGTTCTGTCTTGTGATATCTTCAAGCATGTTTACCTCGTTTAACGCCCCTCCAAGGCTAGTCCGCTTGCAAGAGTGACATTGGCGGAGGTGGTGTGTTATATTTGGTATCAGAGCATAAGGTTTTACTAGACCGAACAAAAGCTTTAAAACCCTTTGAAAAACTATTTTCAAAACCAATTAAGTATTTTCCAAGAAAAGTCTAGTTTATTTTAAAAGGCTATTCCCCAAAAGCCATTAGCACTATCCTTTGTTTCCTCGTTCTAAATCTATCTTTTCCCTTTTTCAGCATGGCCGATCTTAACCTTCCCGAGGGAGTAACCATTCCCGGAAGGTTCCGGAGGTACTTGGAAGCTAGGGCCAACGATGTGGGCCCAGCAAACACCCCCACCGTAACTGAGGTTCCTCCTCCTCCTCCCCCTCAGCATCCACAAGCAGATTTCACAAAGGTTTGCAAAGACTTTAAGGCGATGGGTGGCAAGAATTTTATGGGGACGGAGACTTTTGTTGAGACGAGAAATTGGTTGAAAGAAACTGAAGATCTCTTCTCCATCTTTGATGTGGAAGACCGTAGAAAAGTTCTGTTGGCAGTATGGCTATTGAAAGAGGAGGCTGCTTATTGGTGGGAGGTCACCAACGCTACTAGGCCTATAGAGACTTGGGCCGACTTTAGGACGAGGTTTGGGCTTAAGTTTCTATCATCTGCTGAGGCGAATCTGCAATTGGAGAAGTTTATATCTTTGAAGCAAGGGGACATGACAGTGAGGGAGTATGTGAATAAGTTTAACCAGCTTGCTCGATTCGGTTTGGACATGGTTAATACTCCCCAGAAGAAGGCTTTACGCTTTGCACGTGGGTTGAATGAGCCATTACAAGGTTTAGCCATGTCTCATATACACATGGGGGCCACTTTTGAAAGCCTAGTGGACATGGAATTGCTTCAAGGAGACGATAAGAATGGCAAGAAAGAAGTCAAGCCTAATGAGACTCAAACCAAGAAGACGGACTCCAAGTGGGGAGGAAATCAGAGCAATCAGAACAACAAGAACAACAAGAAAAACAAGGATAATAAGGCCAACAACAACAAGGCAAAGGACCCAAGAAAGTGCAACTTCTGTGGGATTGTTGGGCACATAGCCAAAGATTGTAGGAAGAAGAAGAGGAAGTTGGGCAAATGCTTTCATTGTGGAGAGACTGGACACTTTAGCAAAGATTGCCCCAAGAAGCAAGGACAAGGGCAAGGGCAGACTCAGCGCGCAGGACCTTCTGGAGGGCAAGTGCATGCTCTCAACACTGTTCCAGTTCAGGACCGAGGTAGTATTTCTGTAGAAAGCCTTGTTTACATTTTTGATTTTCCTGCTCGCACTTTATTTGATTCTGGCGCATCACATACCTTTATTTCTTATGACATTGTTGAAAGTTTGCACCTAAGTACTAGTCTAGTTGAGGATCCCGTTAGTGTTTCAAATCCAATTGGGGGTTCCGCCCATCTATCTATGATTTATATGGATTTGAGGATTTCTATCTTGGCCGTAGAATTCACGTGTAATGCTTATGTTCTCGGGTTCACGGGATACAGGTTGATTTTGGGCATGGATTGGTTGTCCAGTTATGGAGCCATTCTTGATTGTGAGCATAGGGTGGTGAGGCTCATGACTCGCCTCGGTAATACCCTAGAGATTTCTTGCAACCCGCTGGATCCCGTCATGTTATGCTATCTTGAATCTCTTGACTCATCCATCGATGATCTGCAATCTGTAAGGGTGGTCCGAGAATATCCTGACGTCTTTGAAGAGGTTAAGGGGTTACCCCCTAAACAAGAGATAGATTTCCGCATTTATCTTGTTGATAATGCCAAGCCAGTTTCATTGCCCGTTAGGCACATGGCCCCGCGAGAAAGAAGAGAGCTCAGTACGCAAATCAAGGGGTTGCTTGAGAAGAATTTTATTAGGCGAAGCAATTCTGAATGGGGTGCTCCTGTGGTGTTCGCAACTAAGGCGGATGGTTCGCTTCGTCTATGTGTTGATTATCGAGAGTTGAACAAGCTGACAAAGAAGAATAGGCACCCGTTACCGAGGATTGATGACCTCTTTGACCAGCTTGTTGGTGCTTCTGTTTTCTCTCAGCTCAATCTAGCCACCGGATTCCATCAGCTTAGAGTGGTTGAGGATAGTATTGATAAGACTACGTTTAGGACTCCAGATGGATTCTTTGAATGGCTTGTCATGCCATTCGGTTTTACTAATGCACCCGCCTACTTCGTAGATTTGATGAGTAGGGTGTTCAGGGAGTTCCTTAACAAGTTTGTGGTTGTCTTCGTGGATGATTTTCTGATCTTCTCAAAGGATGAGGAAGAACATGCTACACATCTCAAGGAAGTGATGGATACGCTTAGAGCTCATCAGTTAAAAGCCAAGTTCTCCAAATGCCATTTTTGGAGAAGGGAAGTTCGGTTTCTTGGACATATAGTTTCTAAGCAAGGCATAGCTGTGGATCCCGCGAAAGTGGTTGCAGTTCAAGACTGGAAGACTCCTAGGAATGCAACCGAAGTAAGAAGCTTTCTCGGTCTGGCGGGCTACTATAGGAAGTTCATTAAGGACTTCGCTAAGATTTCAGCCCCTCTTACTAAGTTGACGAAGAAGAACTTAGCCTTTGCATGGGACTTAGAGTGTGAGCTTGCTTTTCAAAGGCTCGAGAGGGCCCTTACTACAGCTCTGGTTTTGGCATTACCCGATGGCGGTAAGATGTTTACTGTGTACACCGATGCATGTGGCAAGGGGTTAGGTACTGTTCTGATGCAAGAAGGAAGAGTGATATGTTATGGGGGTAGGCAACTTAAAGTTCATGAGAAGAACAATCCCACTCATGATTTGGAGTTGGCGGCGATCGTCTTTGCACTCAAATCCTGGCGCCACTATCTTCTAGGCGAAAGGTTTGAGTTATATACTGATCACAAGTCGCTCAAGTACCTCTTCTCGCAGAAAGATCTGAATCTAAGGCAGCAAAGGTGGATGGAATTCTTGGCATCATATGACTTCGAGATAGCTTATACCCCTGGCAAGGGTAATGTTGTGGCAGATGCGCTAAGCAGAAGAAGGTTGACTTTGAGTCCCTTGTTTGTGGAGATGAAGAGCCTAGAGTTCTTGGCAACCTTTGATTTCACAACGGCTGTTAAGTCGATGACGGGTTCGTTAGCATCTCTTGAGCTTAGACCTACACTTCTTGATCAAGTAGGGACTTCGCAGAAGGAAGACCCGCAGATAGTCGAGGTCATGGACAAGTTGATTCGTGGTGAGACGTCTAGTCACCTTGCTAGATATACTATTGATGACAAGGGTTGGCTAAGGCGTGATGGAAGGCTACGCGTTCCCCAAGTGGGAGACTTGGTGCATAAAGTTCTCGAAGAAGCGCATCACTCGAAGATGACTATACATCCTGGAGGAGATAAGATGTATAGGGATATGAAGCGCATTTTCTTTTGGGCTGGAATGAAGAAGGATGTGGCAGAGTATGTTTCAAAGTGCATGGTGTGCCAACAAGTGAAAGCCGAGTCGAAGAAACCCGGTGGGCTATTACATCCATTGGAGGTCCCGCAATGGAAGCGGGAAAGTATCTCTATGGATTTTGTGGATGGATTGCCTAGGTCAAGGATAGGGAATACGAGCATATGGGTCATAGTTGATAGACTTACGAAGAGTGCTCATTTCATTCCAGTGAAGAGCAAGAGGACCGCATCATGGTTAGCATCTGTTTATCTTCGAGAGATAGTGTGATTGCATGGAGTTCCTTCTAGCATAGTTAGCGATCGTGACCCAATCTTCACTAGCCAGTTCTGGAATAGTTTGCAAGAAGTGATGGGTACGCAATTGAATCTAAGTACAACCTATCACCCCCAGACGGATGGCCAAACCGAAAGGGTGAATAGAGTGCTAGAAGATCTTTTGAGGCTTTGTGTGCTTGACTTTGGTGGTACTTGGGAAGACCACCTTCCTCTTGTAGAGTTTGCTTATAATAATAGCTATCAAGCTAGCATAGGGATGGCACCATTTGAAGCTTTGTATGGGAGGTCGTGTAGGTCACCATCTTGCTGGTGGGAGACAACAGATAGGCTTATACTTGGGCCCGATATGATACGGGACACATCCGAGAAAGTTGAATTGGTGAGAAAACGGATAAAAACGGCCCAAGACAGACAGAAATCCTATGCGGACAAGCGAAGGACAGATTTGGAATTCGAAGTTGGAGATATGGTTTTCGTGAAGGTTTCTCCTTTGTGAATGTGGTTCGTTTTGGAGCAGTTGGGAAGCTGGCTCCAAGGTTCGTAGGACCCTTCCTTATCATGGAAAGAATTGGGAAGATGGCTTATAAGGTGGAATTGCCCGAGAAGCTGGCCGAAGTGCATAATGTCTTTCATGTCTCGCATCTCCGAAAGTGCCTACATGAGTCCGCTGAAGTGGTTGAACCTAGCATTCTTGAAGACGTGGAGGTAGAGAAAGAGGCAACCTTGAGGAGAGCACGGATTCGTATCTTGGGAACGGAGATCAAGAAGCTAAGAAATCGAGAAGTCAAATTGGTGAAGGTTCAGTGGAGTGAGGCCGAAGAGGATGCAACTTGGGAAACCGAGGAGAAGATGCGTGGGCCTTATCCATTTCTTTTTGAGGGTACATTCTCAAACTCTTTTCCTAGTTAGCATATCTTTCTTTTGCTATCCATGTTTATCTTGTTATCTCGTTAACCTTGTCATGAGAATCTTAGGTAGAAACCCTTTGGATGAAACATGTATTTGAAACATGTTATGCTTGATGTTTCCAAGTGGTTGCAAGTGTTTGCAAGTGGATAATCATGGATGCATGATACACATTAGGCACTAAGATCGGCTCACACACTTTCATATTGCATATGCATAAGTGCTTATACTTATTCATAGATGAAACTTGTTATTCTATCACGTGGATGTTGCATATGGATGAACGTTATGTGCACTCATGTAGATATTATAAATCATGCTAGGAATTTTCATACATATGGACTTATTTCACTAACATACTTTGCATTAAGGAGGTTTATTGAATCAGTAACCGCCTGATTTTCGCATTAGATAAGTACATATACACACACCTTTCGCATGTGAACATACAACATTTAGAATCTTTTAAGGACAATGACTGCACGTGGATGATGTTTTGAGTAGATGGATGATGGATGGTAGGATATGTTCTTCCTAACTTGAAGATTTCGGGGACGAAATCCTTTAAGGAGGGGAGAATGTGACAACCCGTATTTTTAAATAACATGTTATAACATAAACCAAGGCAGAATTAAATGATAAAATCTGAATCAAGGGAAACGGGCTGTGCCATTGCGTTCGTCTCGGAAAAATACGCGAAATAGAGTCTGAGTTTTCGAAAATCGGAGTCCGTATGACCAAGTTATGGCCCGTCAAAGTTTTCAGAAAATTTCAAGTTCAAAAACAGTTCAAATTTGAATTCAGAATTCAAATTCAGCCAAGCAGGACAGGCAGGAAAAATTCCCGCCACCCCCAAGTCGACTGGGGAGTCGACTTGGGAGTCGACACACCCCAGGTGGTGTCGACTGCCCAGTCGACACCCCTGTCGATTTGGGTGGTCGGCCAGTTTGGCCTGGGTGCACCTGACTTGTTCCTCAAGACATGTTTGGAGGCTTGTGACGGATTTTAAAGGCTCAGATCTGAATTAGGGTTAATCCTATGGCCTAAACTAACCTAAACTTCTATAAAAGGACCCTAATACCTAGCCTAAACCATCATAAATCAATCCTACAACTAGATTATGCCAAAATATTTAATCATGGCCTCCACCCTCTTGTCATAGTCTCCATCTTCATTCATATGAGAGTTCCTAAGCTTGTTTGAGAGTTTCTAAGTTTGATTCAAGGCCAAAGTTCAATCTTTCTTCATCAAAGCAAGGATCTTCTTCTTATTTCTCAAGGGATTTTCATTGGAGCTTATTATTTGGGGGTTTTTAGAGTTGCTAGTGGCTTCGTCTCAATCTTATTTTATTTTATAAGTCTTCATAGCATTGTAAGCCCTATTCTACTCTTAGATTCTAACTATGAAGTTAAATATGACATTTTGCAAGTTTGAGTTTGGGCCTAAGTATGATTTGTGCTTGGATCCTATCATGTTATGCATAGGTTTATTCTATGCATGTTTGTAAAGCTATCACCTTGACTTTGTGCATAGAAAGCTATGAGCTTTGATTTGAAATGTTGCATAAAGCAACATAGAAACTCTCATAACCCTTATGTTATCTTGCTTATGATGCTATATGCGAATCACTAGCTATCATCCTATGTCATTTATGACCATGTTTCACTTATTTTGCTAAAGTTTGATATCATGCATGTTTTGAGGCTTATAATGTAATATGCAAGTTTATGAACACATTTGCCTCATATGCCACCATGTTTAACTTGTGGCCAAACCTTATTAAATATGTCATGCTTCTAAAGTCCCCTCTTTGAGATCTATTTGCGTTTATGCGAACTTACATGCGAAGGGGTTACGTTATGGGTAAACTAAAATGACATAAAATCATGACTTGAAAGATGACACAAAATATGACATGTGATTATGCTTGGAACATGAACATGAACTTGGACATGACTTCTAGAAAACATGAGAATGGCCAACTCGAGGTTGGGTTGAGTTTGTAGCATAAATCTACCCGGAACCAACTGGCTTAACTAGTGGCTACAAGCAATAGGACCCAATGTGAGTAGTTGGTCATGTCGCACTTGAAACCCGAGGTTAGACTAAGTTGTGGTGTAAAGCTACCCGGACCCGCCCGGCTTAACTAGTAACCACAACAAGGTCTAATGTGAGAGGTTGGGTGCATTGAATTAATTAATGCCACATGATAGGGTTAAGTCATGGACCACATGAATACTTAACCAATTAAACACGATGGGTTGATAGGGTTAAGTCATAAACCTTGGGTACACTTAACCGACTTGATACTTGATTGGATAGGGTTAACCACGCTTAACCCGTTAAAAACCCTAGTTACATGGTCCTTTTCACCAGTAACCCTCTTGGTTGTATCATGATACCCTAGGGACTAGGCTAGGGTAGGGCATAATTACTGGGCTGACATGTAAGCGACCAAAACGACGGATGAGTAGGTGCGTCGGTGTAGGTTCAGGCGGACTATGGTCGTGCACATAGTCCGGAGTTGAAAAAGCAGACACGGGCACCGGTAGGTTTAGACTGTGCGTGCTTGATTTGTGTTCGTGGTTGGCACCCTAGGGCTTGATACACCCTAGGGTGGACCTAACACAGTTTGACTACACTTCGTGATTGGAGCCGTATGACACCGAGCCGATCGACTAGACCGTGTTGTTGGACCTTGATTTAGGTCATCTCGTGATATTGGGCCAAGATTGGGCCAAGGGATCACTTCTTGTTTATACTTGACATGGGTTGGAATACGAGTACACTTGGTGCAAAACTTGACCTTGTATATGCGATGCCACACTTGATCTATCTTGTTAACTTTTCACCATGCCAGTTATCATCCTATGTTTCATCTCTGTTTTACATGTCCAGTTAACTTTATTAGTTTTTATACTAATAGTAGGTAGGACTTACCAGTCTTTTGACTGACCCATTTTCTTTCGCCTCTTTTCTTTCGTTCCCCCCTAGTTACAGGGTGGGAACACTTGCACCTAGCTTGGATCTTTAGCTGCTTTTCTGGATAGCTCATGTACGGTTTGGACTGAGCTTGCTATGGCTTTATTCTACCTTGGGGATAGTTACTTTATTCTTTCCAGTTTTCAGTTTATGTTTCTAGATTTTGTTTTGTGGGAAAATAATGACCAAGTACTTTGATGTAACTTGACTATGGTTTTGAAATGTTAGTTTTTACCCGCTGCTTCATTTACTCTGCTTTTACTTATATGTTCTGTCTTGTGATATCTGCATGCATGTTTACCTCGTTTAACGCCCCTCCAAAGCTAGTGCGCTTGCAAGAGTGACATTGGCGGAGGTGGGGTGTTACAAGGGTTAACCAGTTCAGTAGAGTTAACCAGTCCAGTAGAGTTAACCAGTTCAGCAGAGTTAACCAGTTGAGTTAAGTAAGTCAAGTTAACCAGTTGGGTTAAGTCAGTCAAGTTAATCAGTAAGAGTTAACCAGTAAGAGTTAACTAGTTAGAGTTAATCAGTTAGAGTTAATTAGTTAGAGTTAATCAGGTAGGTAAATCAGTTAGAATAAATCGATTAGAGTTAAAATGAACTAGAGTTAATCAAATATAGTCATTTGAGACAGAGTTAGTCAAACATAGTATTCAGGGTAAGTTGTCATCTCGTACGACTTCTAGTGAAATTCGCAGGGCTACAGATAGCCTAAGGCGGTCGAATGTTTCCTGAGGGAATCAGGCGTAACCATTTGTGATCGTTGCGATCTAGAGTCAAACGAATGGAGTTAAATCGAATATTAGTTATTCGATAGGAGTTAATCAAGTTGAGTTAAATAACCCAAGTTAGTCGAGCCTAGTTAATCGAATTGAATTGGTCGAACCAAGTAAGTCGAGTTAGTTGAGTCAAGTTAAGTCAGTCGAGCCTAGTTAATCGAATTGAATTGCTCGAACCAAGTAAGTCGAGTTAGTCGAGTCAAGTTAAGTTAGTCGAGTTAAGTTCGTCGAGTTAAATTAATCGATGTTAGTTTCATCGAAAGGAGTTATCGATTATAGTTTGATCGAAGCGAGATTTATCAAATAAGAGTTATTCGAAAAGAGATTATCGAATATAGTTTATTCAAAAGTGAGATTTTCAAATATAAGATATTTGAAAAGAAAGAGTTATCGAATATTAGTTATTCGAAGAGAGATTATCGAATATCGTTTATTCGAGGAGTAATCAAATATAGTATATTCGAAAGGAAGGAGTTAATCGAATATAGGTTATTCGAAGAAGAGTTAATCAAATAGAGATTTCTCGAAGAGAGTTAATCGGCGAATTCGATTATATCGAATTCGGGAAAGTACTTATACTTTCCAGTGTTTAAATAGAGATTTATTTATTTATAAGTAAATAAGTGTTCGGTTAATTATCCACTAATAAGAATAGAAGTTATAATTAAAGTTAGATAATTCGAAGTAGGGATTTTAACGTTATCGTTATAACCAATGTTTTAAAATATAGAAGTGGATTCGTAAAATTGAATCCGAGAAAGGCGTAAAGAAGTTGTTAAAGATTAAAAGATAAACTTTGACCATTTCGAAGTTATAACGTTGTTCAGATAAGGTCTGAGAGGTAATTATACCCCAACTTGAGTGACTTCCTTCTTAACTAAGAAATGGTAAGGTTTGATCGTAAAGAAGTTTTGGAAATGTTTTCCAAACGAGAATCTGAAAGGTTTTCTAATAAAAGAAAATAAGAATTTAGAATATATGGAAACAGGAGATAAGTAAATAAATGAACTAAAGAGATTAATGTTAAATGATGTTTGTTTGATATAATTTCCATCTGGAAATAATATCGTTGTTTGCACACTTGTTTTTCTTTGATACTTAACTCACAGACTATCGAAGTTTTGACCATTTTAACGTTGTTAATATGGAGAGACCGGTTGGATTATTATCCAAAGAACCATTCTGTATTGGCATAAGCGTTGCGAATCATATATGCCAAAGATAATTGAAGACGGAGTAAAATGCAAGGGCTGTTGTATAAGTCTTAGATAACAGTGACTAAGATGGATATACTGAATAGTGCCTTCGGTTTGTCCAGTCCCAGACAACTTGTATGGACGAAGGTCTGACAGAGTATATCCAATGGATCGTGTAAGTTGATCTGTTCAAACGTATTCACGTTTGGTGGTGGAGGAATTCGTTTCTCTAAGCTGTATACCCATGTTACTTTTGGATAAATCAATTCGTGATTTGGCGGGTATGACGATGTGACATTCTAAGTAAATGAGGATGACTTGTATGAATGAATGTCTGACAGAGTATTTCCAGAAAGGTCACGTACATGGATTTCTTCAACCGTACCAAGAGTGGAAGCGGAGAAGGAAACTTCTTTAGCTAACACGTAATGTACTGTTGTAGACGTCAATTAGTGATTCTAATGGATCTGATGATGTGACATTTGAAGTGAATCTGATGTGATGATAACGCGTAGCTTCTAGCCTCATCAACCGGTAAATGACAGAAATCGGGCAGGCAGCATGGCTAAGTCGGTCGCACCGAAGTAGGGTGTATAATCACCTATCTAGAGAATATTCATTTGTTTCTTAAATCTATCAATGTTGTCCCATATATATATGGGAACGGTTGCTGATCCCAACCGTTGGTAATGTACATTCGATACACTCAAGCAAAATGAGTAGTCGGTCATGTGTGGCTGAGTTACAAGATGTTCTTGTTGAACTCCAGTGTATCGTTCCTAGAGTACACTGATCGGAAGGTGGTTCCATACCTTGTCATAGTTGGAAATCCATTATCCAATACGTGCTTGCGATTTTGATTGTATACTATATATGTAGAACGTGAGATGAAAGCGTTTCTGCTAGTTGATATCTAATTGTACATAGACATTATTATAATATCAAAAGGTTTTTGATATAAAGATATTTTGGATTCTCATAAGGGAAAAACCTGTTCCGTTCTGCGGCATGGTCTTATGAGATTTCGTTTACTTGTTCATATACATGTTTAAACTGTTTTACTCACACCAGTCCCATGACTGACCCGGAGTTTACTTTGTTGTTTTCCCTAAACTCTTGGTTGCCTAAATTTGTACGGGCAGTCAAGTAGTCGGGATTTACAGACATACTTGAAGAGATGGAGCAGGAGGCTTCTGGATCATATAGCTATAGTTTATTTCCGCTGTGTTGTAAGTGCTGTATCTGATAAGTTCTATTGTATACATAACTGTTATATTTCAAAGTTACGTTATCTATTATATGTTATTCGTTCCGCTATGAGGTTCGTGTTACTCTGATGTTGTGTTCTTCTTCTTCTTTTATTCTAAGTTTCTATCTTATCTATTCTCACCTTCTAATTTCTTTCATTAATTACCGGAATTTTTCGATGTTTTGGTTATCGACATCGAGCATATGTCGATAACCAAAGTCGCCAAAAATCCGGGTCGTTATAGTTGGTATCAGAGCTTAAGTTAAGAATTACCTTGGCTCTGTGGCGTGACTCGGTAAAGATAGGGTTGGTAATACCCTAGATTGAGTTAAGTGTATATATACGAGTGTGTATTTGTATTTGATATAAAAATGGTTTTATATTATGGGGATTCATTGGTTGAGTTGTTTATGAGTTCTGGTCGATCAGTTTGATCCACTGTATCGGTAGGAGTAAATAAATACTTGAATACGATGAACCGACATGGTATGTTTTGAAAAGAGGGTAAATGAAATAATTTTACCCGAAGTATTTATATTGGAAATATCATAATGTGTTGGTTGTTATTATAATCGAGTAAGATTATAAAAGTGAAACGGTTATGAAAATAACCAATCAAATTTCGTATAAGTATTACGAAGAGAATTAAATCTGAAATTAAAGTCAGAATTGAAATTAAAAACTGGAAATTTAGATAAGTGTTTGAAATTGAATCTGGATGAGATATATGTGAATTTTAAAATCCTCGGAGGTTTTAAATTTGTTTTAATAAGGGCATTTTGAACTGATTCAAGATGGAAGTGTTTAAGTTGGAGTTTTGAAAAGAAATATAGTATTGAACTCACTTTGATCGCTGGAAAATAATTCTGATGATGGTGTACACATCATCAGTGTGATTTTCGAGTTGTAAGTGATGGATTACTACCCAAGATTTTATTTTTAAATCTGTTTTGCGAAAACAAGTTTTTAAGAATTCAAATGTTTTGAATTGGTATTATGATTTCAAATTGACTTGAAATAAAAGCCCAGGAATTTAAATTCTAGAATTTAACTTTAACTTGTTAAGTTAAGTAAAAACTGGGGTGATAAGAGAATAATCTGAAATGGTCTTGTACTGATGAGTTAAGAGCTTGAAACCGAGAATCAAACTCGAGTCGAAATGATAATTGGCTTGGATATAAGCGAATGGTTGTGTTGGTACTAAAACTGATTGGAATTTGATTGGGGCGGCTTAGGTATCTGCTAAATTGATAGCAGATGGTAATGAGATAATGGAATGCCCGACAAAAAGGTACAAGTTTATATTTGATATGAGTTTGGAATTTATGAGTCGAATTGGCAAGCCGCTTGATTGTTTGATTTTCTTTTGGGTTAGAGATAGCCTAGAGAGGCGAGTTGTGGTTTTACCGATAGGGCTGTACAAAGAAGGGTATGGCGAAATTTTCCGAAAATTTAAAGTGTTAGAAAATTTTCAGAATTTTTGAAAATTTTAGTTAGTCGGAATGAATAAATATTTTAGTCGATATTAATTGGTTCAGTTGAAATCAGAAATAAGGGGTAAACAAATCTTAGGAATTCCAATAGATAGGGTCGTCCTCTAACTTAGCAATTTCGAGGACGAAATTATTTTAAGTGGGGAAGAATGTAATGACCCGCATTGGTAGAGGTATTATAATTAATTAATTTAATTATATAAATGGTGAATTAAAGGATTTAATGGTCATGGAATTAAATAACTGGGAATATTTAATTAAAATAATAAATTAAATAATATATTTAATTCAGAAATAATAAGAATTTTTGGAAATCACAATATTCTGTGAATGGGGTCGTCCCTTAGATTTAATTCAGCTTAGAGTTGAATTATATTTACGAATATATTCAATCGATGATAGTTTGAACATATAATTATATTATAATTAAAATCGAGCTCGAAATGGCGCGGTAGTTCGCTATTTGGCGATTTGAACTTCAACATAATGTATAGGATTCGTTTTAAGCCAGATTTCTATGAAACAAGAAACGTGTGGAGCTGGTGAAGTATATCTTTCAAGTGGAAGAGAAAAATCAGGATTTCGTCGTGTAGATTTTGATTCACGTCCAAATCAAATTTTGAAATAGTCGCTATAGAATCGTTTATCGACCGTATCGGTTTATTCGATATAACTAGAGATCGGGTTTGAATTTAGACAAGGTTCTTTTGGAAAGTAGTGATAATTTAATTTTTAGAATTTTATGGTAATTTTTAATTAATTAAATAAGCACCTTTTTATTTGAAGTATTTGGCACCCTGTATCGACATTTCGGGGTTTCACAATAGGAGTTAAACTACTGATATTATTATATCTTTGGGATCGCGATACATTGGTTGTCACAACGGTATGTTCAACTCTGTCTATAGCAGTCCGTACAAGCGTATAAATTTTGTGTAATGAAGTTGGTGCACCGAGGTACGCTAAAAACTATATACCCTAAAACAAGCCACCCACGCGTGCTCTCAGCCACACAGATCGAATCAACGGGAAAAACAAAAATATCTAGATATTATTCTTCACTATAAATACCCCCCTTAAGAACTTATAACCTAAATTTACATCTGCAAATAAAACTTTGCGTCGCCACTTTGGTCCTCTCCTCAAACAAAATGGCGAACTCAGAAAATCAAAACCCTTTCTCAAATAAATCCTATAAATCAAAACGCAAGTATATTCGGATTCCTGAAACGTTGCTTTTCCTTTCTATAGGAGTTTCGAAGCCTTTGAACAAATTTTAGTTCGCGGTCTCTCTTCAGTACAGCGGGAAGGGGAATCCGACGGGATTCAAAAGGGGTTGGAGCTTTTGATTAGCGAACCGGACGTTGCAGTGGAGTGAGGGTATTCGGTATAATTCCTCGACAAAAAAACTGTCGATCTCCGTGCTGAGTTTTGCGAGGTAACGCCACCGTCGGATTTGGATTTAAGGGTTCAAAGTTGGTACTTTTGGCATAGGAAGGTGGAGTGTTGGTCAGAGAAGCTAATGATGATTTCTTTGTGAAGCTCGGCTATGGTGTTTTGGTGTTTGAGGACCGATGGAAGTTCTGGAGTTCGTGAATTAGTTTGGGGGAGAAGGAGATTAACACACGGGTCTGGCCTCATCAAGTTGAGGTTGGGCCGAATTTTAAAGTAAAGCCCATATAGTTAATTAATTTAGTTTAGTTTTAATTAAATAGTACCCTAACTTGTAAATTGAATATTTTTGTCATACGTGGACGAAAATCAGCGAAACAAGATCCGACAGGATCGTATGGAAGACGACTACAACATGGATCTGACTGGGGTGAATCCGAGCTCGTTACAATTTATGGCGAAATAAATTGTCCAACTGAGTCAAATAACGCAAACCGATTATTTAACGGTTAACACGTCAAAGTGAGTAAAACTCACCAACTCTGAACAGTTATATTTTATAATGTATTTTTAGAACTGTTAATCATCTGTTGATTGCTGTGTGTTGGATGATTGATTGAACTGCTAGTCAGTTAGTGAAAATTATATATATATATATAATTATATATATATATATATAAACCATTAAATATTTATATATTGATTCTGCTACCAGAATAATTTATATTGAACTGAAAGTGATGATAATCATATTGTGTAACATCTGTGGATGCAGGGAGACAGGTTGGAGGAATCCGGCTGGATTCCTCAACAGTTATTTTATTGTTTTTCATATATTGTTATATGATGTGATATAAAATATGTGGGCGATTATATGTGCTTTGACGATATTGAACATCGTGATTTGATATGATTGAATACCATAACATACCGAAATGTTGATACGGGGATTTTCAAAGTGATATTGAAAATAGAATATTTATAAAATGGGATATTTATAAATAAGAGATATTTATAAAGTGAAATATTTATAAATAAGAAATGTTTATAAATTGGAATTTTTATAAATAGGAGATATTCAAAAAGGAAATAATTACAAACCATTTTCTTTTTGAATGGAAAGGCCTGTGTGGCGGGTTTGGGGATTTTCTCGATGCTCCCGTTACAAAGGAGGTTATGGAGAATTTTTCAGAGAATTTAAGGAGTTAGAATATTTCAAGAATAAATTTGAAAAGGGAATATTTGTAAACCACTTATAAATAGAATGAAAAAGGAAAACGTTATAAAAAGGAAATCATTTTTAAAGTGTAGAACCGTTATTTAAATGTAAATCTTTTCAAATGAATAAAACGTTGTTAAAAGGAGTTAGTCGAATATAGTATTCGAGAAGAGTTAATCAGTAGGGTTAACCAGTTCAGTAGACTTAACCAGTCCAGTAGAGTTAACCAGTTCAGTAGAGTTAACCAGTTGAGTTAAGTAAGTCAAGTTAACCAGTTGGGTTAAGTCAGTCAAGTTAATCAGTAAGAGTTAACCAGTAAGGGTTAACCAGTTAGAGTTAATCAGTTAGAGTTAATCAGTTAGAGTTAATCAGTTAGTGTTAATCAGGTAGGTAAATCAATTAGAATAAATCGATTAGAGTTAAAATGAACTAGAGTTAATCAAATATAGTCATTTGAGACAGAGTTAGTCAAACATAGTATTTAGGGTAAGTTGTCATCTCGTACGACTGCTAGCGAAATTCGCAGGGCTACAGATAGCCTAAGGCTGTCGGATGTTTCCTGAGGGAATCAGGCGTAACCATTTGTGATCGCCGCGATCTAGAGTAAAACGAATGGAGTTAAATCGAATATTAGTTATTCAATAGGAGTTAATCAAGTTGAGTTAAATAACCCTAGTTAGTCGAGCCTAGTTAATCGAATTGAATTGGTCGAACCAAGTAAGTCGAGTTAGTCGAGTCAAGTTAAGTTAGTCGAGCCTAGTTAATCGAATTGAATTGGTCGAACCAAGTAAGTCGAGTTAGTCGAGTCAAGTTAAGTTAGTCGAGTTAAGTTCGTCGAGTTAAATTAATCGATGTTAGTTTCATCGAAAGGAGTAATCGATTATAGTTTGATCGAAGCGAGATTTATCAAATAAGAGTTATTCGAAAAGAGATTATCGAATATAGTTTATTCAAAAGTGAGATTTTCAAATATAAGATATTTGAAAAGAAAGAATTATCGAATATTAGTTATTCGAAGAGAGATTATCGAATATCGTTTATTCGAGAAGGTGTAATCAAATATATTATATTCAAAAGGAAGGAGTTAATCGAATATAGGTTATTCGAAGAAGAGTTAATCAAATAGAGATTTCTTGAAGAGAGTTAATCAGCGAATTCGATTATATCGAATTCGGGTAAGTACTTATACTTTCCAGTGTTTAAATAGAGATTTATTTATTATAGATAAATAAGTGTTAGGTTAATTATTCACTAATAAGAATAGAAGTTATAATTAAAGTTAGATAATTCGAAAGTAGGGATTTTAACGTTATCGTTATAACCAATGTTTTAAAATATAGAAGTGGATTCGTAAAATTGAATCCGAGAAAGGCGTAAAGAAGTTGTTAAAGATTAAAAGATAAACTTTGACCATTTCGAAGTTATAACGTTGTTCAGTTAAGGTCTGAGAGGTAATTATACCCCAACTTGAGTGACTTCCTTCTTAACTAAGAAATGGTAAGGTTTGATCGTAAAGGAGTTTTGGAAATGTTTTCCAAACGAGAATCTGAAAGGTTTTCTGATAAAAGAAAATAAGAATTTGGAATATATGGAAACAGGAGATAAGTAAATAAATGAACTAAAGAGATTAATGTTAAATGATGTTTGTTCGATATAATTTCCATCTGGAAATAATATCGTTGTTTGCACACTTGTTTTTCTTTGATAGTTAACTTACAGACTATCGAAGTTTTGACCATTTTAACGTTGTTAATATGGAGAGATCGGTTGGATTATTATCCAAAGAACCACTCTGTATTGGCATAAGCGTTGCGAATCATATATGCCAAAGATAATTGAAGACGGAGTAAAATGCAAGGGCTGTTGTATAAGTCATAGATAATAGTGACTAAGATGGATATACTGAATAGTGCCTTCGGTTTGTCCAGTCCCAGGACAACTTGTATTGACGAAGGTCTGACAGAGTATATCCAATGGATCGTGTAAGTTGATCTGTTCAAACGTATTCATGTTTGGTAGCAGAGGAATTCATTTCTCTAAGCTTTATACCCGTGTTAATTTTGGATAAATCAGTTTGTGATTTGGCGGGTATGACGATGTGACATTCTAAGTAAATGAGGATGACTTGTATGAATGAATGTCTGATAGAGTATTTCCAGAAAGGTCACGTACATGGATTTCTTCAACCGTACCAAGAGTGGAAGCGGAGAAGGAAACTTCTTTAGCTAACACGTAATGTACTATTGTAGACGTCAATTAGTGATTCTGATGGATCTGACGATGTGACATTTGAAGTGAATCTGATGTGATGATAACGCGTAGCTTCTAGCCTCATCAACCGGTAAATGACAGAAATCAGGCAGGCAGCATGGCTAAGTCGGTCGCACCGAAGTAGGGTGTATAATCACCTATCTAGAGAATATTCATTTGTTTCTTATATCTATCAATGCTATCCCATATATATACGGGAACAGTTGCTGATCCCAACCGTTGGTGATGTACATTCGATACACTCAAGCAAAATGAGTGGTCGGTCATGTGTGGCTGAGTTACAAGATGTTCTTGTTGAACTCCAGTGTATCGTTCCTAGAGTACACTGATCGGAAGGTGGTTCCATACCTTGTCATAGTTGGAAATCCATTATCCAATACGTGCTTGCGATTTTGATTGTATACTATATATGTAGAACGTGAGATGAAAGCGTTTCTACTAGTTGATATCTATTTGTACATAGACATTATTATAATATCAAAAGGTTTTTGATATAAAGATATTTTGGATTCTCATAAGGGAAAAACCCGTTCCGTTCTGTGGCGTGGTCTTATGAGATATCGTTTACTTGTTCATATACCTGTTTAAACTGTTTTACTCACACCAGTCCCATGACAGACCCGGAGTTTACTTTGTTGTTTTCCCTAAACCCTTGGGTGCCTAAATTTGTACGGGCAGTCAAGTAGTCAGGATTTACAGATATACTTGAAGAGATGGAGCAGGAGGCTTCTGGATCATATAGCTATAGTTTATTTCCGCTGTGTTGTAAGTGTTGTACTCTGGTAAGTGCTATTGTATACATAACTGTTATAATTCAAAGTTATGTTATCTATTATATGTTATTCGTTCCGCTGTGAGGTTCGTATTACTCTGATGTTGTGTTCTTCTTCTGTTCTAAGTTTCTATCTTATCTATTCTCACCTTCTAATTTCTTTCATTAATTACCGGGATTTTTCGATGTTTTGGTTATCGACATCGAGCATATGTCGATAACCAAAGTCGCCAAAAATCCGGGTCATTACATTGTGGCTGATGGGTGGTGAATAAGAGGGGCAGTGGAGCTTTGAAGGGTTGGAAATGTCCTCATTCTGTTTACTGGAGTCTCATTCTGTTTGGAAGAGGAAGAAGGTGTAGACGTGGGCGGGTCAGGTTAGGAAGGGTAGTGGACCGTTACATTTTGGGTGAGGCCCATTCAAATATTTATGAAGTTAATTATATTTCAAATTAGTATATGAACTTGTAATATTAATATCTGCTCCGTACAAAATCAGAATTTCAAACCGTAAGTTGCTTGGGATCGTATGGACGGTGGCTACGCAATGGGACTGACTGGAAGTCCATTGGAGCTCGTTTGAATTTATGGCGAAATAAATTGTTTGATTCAAATCAAACAAAAGTTTATCGTTCTTTAACGATAAACTGCCAAAGTGAATAAATCTCACTAACTCTGAACAGTTTAAAATTTCATGTTGTATTTTTAGAACTGTTAAATATTGGCTGATTGACTGTGTGTTGACCGTTTGATTGAACTGCTAGTCAGTTAGTTAAATTTCTATATTGATTTTGTTTAACAGAATATATCATATAGAACTGAAAGTGATGTTATCTATATTGTTTAACATCTGTGATGCAGGGAAACAGGTTGGTGGAATCCAACTGGATTCCTCAACATTTATTTTACCGTGATTCATATATTGTGATATATGATGTGATATATAATCTATTGTTGATTATGTGTGTTTGGACGATATTTATCGTTGTTATATGGTACATTAAATACCATAAGAAATACTAAATATGGGAAAGGGGATTATCAAAGTGTATTTTGAAAATGAATTATTTATATAAAATCGATGGATTATATATAGAAAAGGAAAAGGATTTTTATAAAAGAAATATTTATAAAATCAAAGGATAAGTTAGAATAAAAGGAAATCATTTGTAAAGTGAAGAACCGTTACTAAAAGTAAATCTTTATAAATGAATAGTTTATTCGAAAAGGAGTTAATCGAATTAGTTATTCGAATAGAATAAAGGAAGTTATCGAATAAAGTTAAAAGGAGGTATTCGAATATAGTTTAGCCAAAAGGAGCTATTCAATCAGAATTCATCGAACAGAATTAATTGATTAGAGTTAATCAAATAGAGTTAATCAGTTAGGGTTAACCAGTTAGAGTTAATTGGTTAGAGTAAACCAGTTAGAGTTAACCAGTTAGAGTTAACCAGATGGAGTTAATCAATTAGAGTTAACCAAATGGAGTTAATCAATTAGAGTTAACCATTTAAGGTTAAACCAGTTGGAGTTAATCGATTAGAGTTAAACCAGTTGGAGTTAATCGATTAGAGTTAAAGCAAAAAGGAGTTAATCGAATATAGTTTATTCGAATAGAAAGTAAAAGGAGTTAATCGAATATAGTTTTTCGAATAGAGTAAAAGGAGTTAATCGAATATATAGTTTATTCAAATAGAATTAAAAGAGTTATCAGATATAATTTATTCGATAGGAGTTAAGTGAATAGAGCTAGAGTTAAATCAAAAGAGTTAAGTGAATAGAAAGTAAAAGGAGTTAATCGAATATAGATTATTCGAATAGAAAGTAAAAGGAGTTAATTGAATATAGTTTATTCGAATAGAGTAAAAGGAGTTAATCGAATATATAGTTTATTCAAATGGAATTAAAAGAGTTATCGAATATAGTTTATTCGATAGGAGTTAAGTGAATAGAGTTAGAGTTAAATCAAAAGAGTTAAGTGAATAGAATAAATTGAATAGAGTTATCGAATATACCTTATCGAAGGAAAGAATTATCGAATAGAAAAGATATGAAAGAGAGTTATGTAAGGAAGTTTGTAAAGAATTAGAAGGATGAACTTTGTCTATTTCAAGGTTAGAAATATTGTTCGGTTAAGGTCAGAGAGGTAGTATTACCCCGACTTGATTGACTTCATTTTTAACTAAGGAATGGTTAAGGTTCGATAGTAAAAGATGGTTAAGTGAATTTAGTAATTAAAGGAAATGGTTTGAGTTGGCATCACGATGGTTTGTTTAAAACATCTGTCTAAGTCCAATGAAGAAGCTTTGGAAATATTTTCCAAATAAGAAACCAGAAATGTTTACTAATAAAGAAAACAAGAAATGGAAATGTTTTCCATTGTTAATAACGTATATTTTCCAAATTTAGAAAATAAGAAATATTGAATATAGGGAAACATGAGATAAGTAAATTAATGAAATAAAGAGATAAATGTTGAATGATGTTTGATCGATATAAATTTCCATTTGGAAATAATATCGTTGTTTGCACACCTGTTTTTCTTCGATAGTTAAATCACAGACTATCGAAGTTTTTACCATTTTAATGTTATTAATATGGAGAGACCGGTTGGATTATTATCCAAAGAACCACTCTGTATTGGCATAAGCGTTGCTAATCATATATGCCAAAGGAAATTGAAGACGGAGTTATGGAAGGGCTATCCTATTTACAGAATAGTGCCTTCGGTTCATCCTGTTCCTGGATGACTTGTATGGACGGATGTCAGACAAAGTATTTCCAGACGATCACATATATTGATTTCTCCAACCGTACCAAGAGTGGAAGCGGAGAAGGAAAATTCTTTTAGCTAACACATAATGTATGGTTGAGGACGTCAATCGGTGATTTGATGGATTTGACGATGTGGCATTCAAAGTGAATCTGGTGTGATGATAAAGCATAGCCTCTAGCCTCATCATCCGGTAAATGACATAAATTGGGCAGGCAGCATGGCTAAGTCGGTCGCACCGAAGTAGGGTGTATAATCACCTGATCTAGAGTTTCATTTATTTCTAAAAATCTATTGTTGATGCTGTCCCATTCGGGAAACGGTTGCTGATCCCAACTGTTGGTGATATACATTCGATACACTCAAGCGAAATGAGTGGTCAATCATGTGTGGCTGGGTTGCAAGATGTTCTTGTTGAATCCAGTGTATTCCTCTCTAGAGGTACACTAGCGAAAGGTGGTTCCATACCTTGTCATAGTTGGAAATCCATTACCCAACACGTGCTTGTGGTTTTGATTGTATACTATATATGTAGAACGTGAGATGAAAGCGTTTCTGCTAGATGATTATTATATTGTGGTTGATAGACATTATTATAATATCAAAGGTTTTGATATAAAGATAATTTGGATTCTCATAAGGGAAAAACCCGTTCCGTTATACGGTGTGGTCTCATGAGATATCATTTACCTGCTCGAACTGTTTTACTCATACCAGTCTCATGACTGACCCGAAGTTTATTTGTTTGTTTCCCTAAACTCTTGGGTGCCTAAATTTGTACGGGCAGTCAAGTAGTCGGGATTTACAGATATACTTGAAGAGCTTGGAGCAGGAGGCTTCAGGATCATATAGCTATAGTGTATTTCCGCTGTGTTGTAAGTGTTGTACTTTGATAATGATGTATATTCAAGTACAGATGTATATTTCAAGTTATGTTATATATATTATATGTTACTCGTTCCGCTGTGAGGTTCGTGTTACTCTGATGTTGTGTTCTTCTTCTTCTTCTATTCTAAGTTTCTATCTTATCTTTCCTTACCCTCTAATTTCTTTCATTAATGACCGGTATTTTCAGTTAAATTTGGGGCTGGACTTGTGTTTTTGGTCAGCTCAAATTGGACAGGATTTTCGGGTCATTACAGTTGGTATCAGAGCTTAAGTTAAGTGAATTACCTTGGCTCTGTGGCGTGACTCGGTAGAGATAGGGTTAGTAATACCCTAGATTTAGTTGAGTGTATATATACGAGTCAGCGTATTTGTTATTGATATAAAAATTGTTTTATATTGTGGTGATTTATTGTTTGAGTTGTTTATGAGTTATGGTCGATTAGTTTGATCCACTGTATCGGTAGGAGTTTATAAACACTCGAATACAATGGGTCGACACGATATGTTTTGAAAAGAGGGTAAATTAAAATAAGTTTACCCAAGGTATATCTTGATATAGAGAAGATATATATCAAAATTATAATATAATGGATATATTGGTTGTTATTATAATCGAGTAAGATTATTAATTAAATGTTTATGTAAATAACCAATCAGAATTCACATAAGTGAAATACGTGAAATCAGATGAGTTAAATCTGAAATTTTAACCAGAAATTGAATTTAAAACTCTGGGGAATTGGATAAGGATTTGTAAATGGATTTGGATTAAAAATAAGGAAAATTTAAGATCCTGGGAGATTTTAAATTGTTTTACAAGCAGTGTGAATTATATTTTGAAATGAATTTCAAAGTG
The DNA here is from genome assembly GCA_030737875.1 of Allium sativum. Lineage (NCBI taxonomy): Eukaryota > Viridiplantae > Streptophyta > Magnoliopsida > Asparagales > Amaryllidaceae > Allium > Allium sativum. The sequence continues at coordinate 835,111,513 of CM060910.1, forward strand.
GAAATGTTTAGAAATGGTTTTGTAGTATTGAACTCACTTCGATCACTGGAAAATAGATTCTGATGATGACAGCTTCATCATCAGTATTCGTTTTCGAGTTGTAAGTGAAGAATTACTACCAGAGACACTGTTTTGAATTTGTTTTGGAAAAGACAACTTGTGTTGAATTTCAAAATGGGATTTAAAATAAAGAATTTGAATTTTTAAATAGATTTGAAATATTAACTTGTTTAAAAGAAATAAAATGAGAAGTTCCTTTATAAATGAAGTTTATAAATAGTTCTTTTATAAACGAAGTTTATAAATGAAGTGAAAAGAATTATCATTGGATAATTCAGAAATAAAAATACAAGTGTGAAATTGAAAGGGAAATCTATTTTCAAAAGGTAGAAATATATTTCAAAAGGAATTGAAATCGAGACTTATTTAAAGGAATTTGAATAAAGGGAGTTCAAACATAGAATTTAAATATAGAAATTCAAAGGGAGTTTGAATATATAGAATTTGAAATATAGGATTTGAATATATAAAATTTGAATATAGAAATTCAAATGGAATTAAAATATAGAATTTGAATATATAGAATTTGAATATAGAATTCAAATGGAATTTAAACTATAGAATTTGAATAGAATATGAATATATAGAATTTGAATACAGAATTCAAATGGAATTTAAACTATAGAATTTGAATAGAATTTGAATAGAATTTGAATAGAATTTGATATATAGATTTGAATAATAGAAGTGATATAAATTTTGAATAGAAATTGAATAGAATTAACTAAGTCCAAGAGGAATTAGTTAATCGAGTTTTGAATTGGAAGTTGAACTTTGAAAGGTGAATTGGATTTGTAAATGGATATTCGAAATCGAATATAGAACTTAAATTTGAAATTTGGATTCAAATTAGTTAACAAGCAAGTTAAAAGATATTTGAACATGTCATGTTTAAATATAAAAGTGAAATAGATTAAAGAGTTAATTAATAAATTTATAAACGAATTGAGTTAAAACGATCAGGTATAGTTAAAATAGATTGGGAAAGTATAAATATACATGAGATAGGTATGGATAAGGTATGAAGGTATATAAATAGAATGCTCAATGAAAAGGTATGTATTTAATTCATATATGAGATTTTATGCGTCGTATCGGCTAGCCGCTTGGCTTTTTCTTTTGGATTGGTGAGGGCCATGGGAGGCTATTTGAAATATCCCGATGCTCCTAGTACAAAGGAGGTTATGGCGAATTTTTCCGGGAATTTAAGGAGTTAGAATATTTTTAAGATAATTTGATAGTTAGAAAACAACGTATCGATATATATATATAAGTCGATAAGGAAACGAACATAGAAATAGAATAGTAAAATCAAAAAAAGGAAGACTAAGAATAAAATCTAGTCAGAATAGAAAGAGGAAGCGTATACATGTTTAAAAGTGAATAAGTAGTTGTATGGTGTTGAATATTCGAGTAAGTAGTCATATCTGTTTTGATGTTATAAATGTTATTCAGTCAAGGTTTGAGAGGTAGTTATACCCCAACTTGATTGATTTCATTATTAACAAATAAATAGTAAGATTTCAGGCTCAAAGATCAATGTTGAATAAGTGTTAGTTGAATATAGTATTTGGGTTGTCGTAACAATGTTTTACACAACATCCGTTTTAACCCAAATAAGTGTAAGCTTGGAAATATAATAAAGAATATTTCCTAAGTATAGAAATAAACGAGATCGGAAAAGAGATAAGTAATTGGAATATTTTCCAATTACAAATAGCATATATTTTCTAAAGTTTAGAAAATAAAGGAAGCCGATATTCGGAAATGTTTTCCAAATAAAAAAAAAAGGCCAATATGGTTATTGAAAATATTTGGTTAACAAATATTGATAAAGAAATAGAGAAGTGATTTTACTAATGGATTGTTAATTAAGGGCTCAGTGACATGTTCAAAAGGAAATTTTGATTTTGAAAAGGGTAAACTGTTTGAAAACTCCCTGGGAAAGACTGTTTGAATTAAAAAAAAATTTAACAGAAATTTGTGAAAGCAAAATTTGATTTAAAGTAAAACCAGTAAAGTGGTAACTGAGATTGAATTAGAATAATATCTAGACAAATTGGATTGTGAGATTCAAATTTGAAATGTAATGTGGTAATCAAGTTAAGAGTTGGGAATCGAGAAGAAACTCGAGTTTGAAATAATATTTGGCTTGGATATAAGCGAATGGTTGTGTCATGGATAAAAGCAGATTGGAATTTGATTGGGATGACCCTTGTATCTGCTGAATTGATAACAAGTGGAAAGGATATAATGATATATCGACAAAAAGGTACAAGTTTATATTTCTATTGGTTATGAGATTTTGATGAGCCGAATTGGCAAGCCGCTTGGCTGTTTGATTTTCTTTTGGGTTGGAAATGGCCCAGAGAGGCGAGTTGGAGTTTGACCGATTGACCAGTACAAAGGAGGTGCTGGCGAAATTTTTCGAAAGGTTAAGGCGTTAGAAAATTTTCAGGATTTTTGGAAATTTTCGTTGATAAGAATTAATTAATAATTTAATTGAAATTAAATTGGTTCAGTTGAAACTGAAGATTTAGAAGTGAACAAATATGTTCTAACCAATCGATAGGGTCGTTCTCTACCTTAGCAATTTCGAGGACGAAATTATTTTAAGTGGGGAAGATTGTAATGACCCGCATTGGCAGAGGTATTATAATTAATTTTATTTAATTATATAAATGGTGTTTAGTGAATTTAATGATCGTTGAATTAAATAATGGTGAATATTTAATTAACATAATAAATTAAATAATATATTTAATTTTGAAATAATCAGAATTGGCTGAAATGACGATATGGTGTGAACCGAATCATCTGTGATATTTAATTCAGCTTGGAATTGAATTTGAATAACATATATATTATGTAAACGACAGTGTGAACATGGAATTATAATATAATTAAAATCGAGCTTGAAATGGCGCTGCAGTTCGTAAATTGGCGATTTGAACTTCAACTGAATGTACAGGATTCGTTTTAAATCGGATTTCTGTGAAACAAGAAACGTACGGAGCTGGTGGAGTATATCTTTCTAGTGGAAAAGAAAAATCGGGATTTTGTCGTGTAGATTTTTATTCATGTCCAAATCAAATTTTAGAAAAGTCGCTCTGTATGATATTCCACGTTGAATATATACGACAATATTAATTTATATTTAACTTAATTATATTTAAATATACTTATATATTTAAATGGGTCATTCAGAGCTTTAAAAATAGCCACTTTTGCAAACGAAGTCGAATTCGACAAAACTAATTTTGTTGGATCCGCAATGCCAAATAGTTGTTAGATTTCCAATTTCGTGATTTTTAGAGTCACTGTGTGGCCGTACGGATTTTTAGAGTGAAAAACAGTTAGTATTTCGACGGTTAAAATACGTTGTGTGAGCATACGGAGTCGGAATTCGACGAAACCAGTTTCGTTGGGACCGTAATGTCAAACTCTAGCAGTGTGTCCGGTTTGGTGATTTTTGGGCATTGCGTGTGATCACACAGATTTTTAGGAAGCAAAACGAATATTTAAAATAAAAATATCTTCACAAAAATATCTAAAAATATTTTACTATAAATTACCCTTAACTCTCTAACCCTAAACCATTCTCATTTCCTCAGAAAAATTCGCCGTTTTCATTTGTTCTTCCAACAGTAGAACATCCACTTTGCAAAATCCAAAACAATAAAAATAAAAGCCAATAAAATGGGAAATCAATTCCTTTGTGTTCGCATAGGGTAGTTCTTCGGATTTATACTCGTTCTGTCTCGTTCGATGTCAGTTTTGGTGCGCTGAAAATGTACAGTGGAGACTAGGGTTTGGGTAAACTCGGATTTGGAGCATCGTTTGAGATTTTTGATCTTAGAATTGAGTTCAGGAGGGTGAGGAGAGGTTGCGATCAAAACCCGAGGTGAATTGGTGACTACAAAGTGTCGCACGATCTCTGGAAGGGGCGAGGGTCTGTTGCGTCGCGACTGAAAGAATGGAGTTCGAACTCCACGCGATGGAGCCGAGATGGAAGAGGAGATGGAGAGGAGTTCGATGCTGGTCTCGTTGTGGGGGATGGGTGGTGAATAAGAGGGGCGGTGGAGCTTTCAAGGGTTGGAAATGTCCTCGTCCTGTTTACTGGAGTCGCGTTCTATTTGGAAGAGAAAGAAGGTGTAGACGTGGGCGGGTCAGGTTATGAAGGGTAGTGGGCCGTTACATTTTGGGTGAGGCCCATTCAAATATTTATGAAGTTAATTATATTTCAAATTAGTATATGAACTTGTTATATTAATATCTGCTCCGTACGAAATTAGAATTTCAAACCGTAAGTTGCGTTGGGATCGTATGGACGGTGGCTACGCCATGGGACTGACTGGAAGTCCATTGGAACTCGTTTGAATTTATGACGAAATAAATTGTTTGATTCAAATCAAACAACCATTTATCGTTCTTTAACGATGAACTACCAAAGTGAGTAAATCTCACTAACTCTGAACAGTTTAAAATTTCATGTTGTATTTTTAGAACTGTTAAATATTGGCTGATTGACTGTGTGTTGACCGTTTGATTGAACAGCTAGTCAGCTAGTTAAATTTCTATATTGATTCTGTTTAACAGAATATTTCATATGGAACTGAAAGTGATGTTATCTATATCGTTTAACATCTGTGATGCAGGGAAATAGGTTGGAGGAATCCAACTGGATTCCTCAACATTTATTTTACTGTGATTCATATATTGTGATATATGATGTGATATATAATCTGTTATTGATTATGTGTGTTTGGACAATATTTATCATTGTTATATGGTATGTTAAATACCATAAGTAATACTGAATATGGGAAAGGGGATTTTCAAAGTGTATTTTGAAAATGAATTATTTATATAAAATCAATGGATTTTATATAGAAAAGGAAAAGGATTTTTGTAAAAGAAATAATTATAAAATCAATGGATAAGTTAGAATAAAAGGAAATCATTTGTAAAGTAAAGAACCGTTACTAAAAGTAAATCTATATAAATGAATAGTTTATTCGTAAAGGAGTTAATTGAGTTAGTTATTCCAATAGAATAAAGGAAGTTATCGAATAAAGTTAAAAGGAGGTATTCGAATATAGTTTAGCCAAAAGGATTTATTCGATCAGAATTTATCGAATAGAATTAATTGCTTAGAGTTAATCAAACAGAGTTAATCAGTTAGGGTTAACCAGTTAGAGTTAATTGGTTAGAGTAAACCAGTTAGAGTTAACTAGTTAGAGTTAACCAGATGGATTTAATCAATTAGAGTTAACCAGATGGAGTTAATCAATTAGAGTTAACCAGTTAGAGTTAAACCAGTTGGAGTTAATCGATTAGAGTTAAACCAGTTGGAGTTAATCGTTAGAGTTAAAGCAAAAAGGAGTTAATCGAATATAGTTTATTCGAATAGAAAGTAAAAGGAGTTAATCGAATATAGTTTATTCGAATAGAGTAAAAGGAGTTAATCGAATATATAGTTTATTCAAATAGAATTAAAAGAGTTATCGAATATAGTTTATTCGATATGAGTTAAGCGAAAGAGTTAGAGTTAAATCAAAAGAGTTAAGTGAAAAGAAAGTAAAAGGAGTTAATCGAATATAGTTTATTCGAATAGAAAGTAAAAGGAGTTAATCGAATATAGTTTATTCGAATAGAGTAAAAGGAGTTAATCGAATATATAGTTTATTCAAATAGAATTAAAAGAGTTATCGAATATAGTTTATTCGATAGGAGTTAAGTGAACAGAGTTAGAGTTAAATCAAAAGAGTTAAGTGAATAGAATAAATTGAATAGAGTTATCGAATATACCTTATCGAAGGAAAGAATTATCGAATAGAAAAGATTTGAAAGAGAGTTACGTAAGGAAGTTTGTTAAAGAATTAGAAGGGTGAACTTTGTCTATTTCAAGGTTAGAAACGTTGTTCAGTTAAGGTCTGAGAGGTAGTATTACCCCAACTTGATTGACTTCATTTTTAACTAAGGAATGGTTAAGGTTCGATAGTAAAGGATGGTTAAGTGAATTTAGTAATTAAAGGAAATGGTTTGAGTTGGCATCGCGATGGTTTGTTTAAAACATCTGTCTAAGTCCAATGAAGAAGCTTTGGAAATGTTTTCCAAATAAGAAACCAGAAATGTTTTCTAATAAAGAAAACAAGAAATGGAAATGTTTTCCATTGTTAATAACGTATATTTTCCAAATTTAGAAAATAAGAAATATTGAATATAGGGAAATAGGAGATAAGTAAATTAATGAAATAAAGAGATAAATGTTGAATGATGTTTCATCGATATAAATTTCCATTTGGAAATAATATCGTTGTTTGCATACCTGTTTTTCTTCGATAGTTAAATCACAGACTATCGTAGTTTTGACCATTTTAACGTTGTTAATATGGAGAGATCGGTTGGATTATTATCCAAAGAACCACTCTGTATTGGCATAAGCGTTGCGAATCATATATGCCAAAGGAAATTGAAGACGGAGTTATGCAAGGGCTATCCTGTTTACATAATAGTGCCTTCGGTTCATCCTGTTCCTGGATGACTTGTATGGACGGATGTCTGATAAAGTATTTCCAGAAGATCACATATATTGATTTCTCCAACCGTACCAAGAGTGGAAGCAGAGAAGGAAACTTCTTTTAGCTAACACATAATGTATGGTTGAGGACGTCAATCGGTGATTTGATGGATTTGACGATGTGGCATTCAAAGTGAATCAGGTGTGATGATAAAGCGTTGCTTCTAGCCTCATCATCCGGTAAATGACAGAAATCGGGCAGGCAGCATGGCTAAGTTGGTCGCACCGAAGTAGGGTGTATAATCACCTGATCTAGAGTTTCATTTATTTCTAAAAATCTATTGTTGATGCTGTCCCATTCGGGAAATGGTTGTTGATCCCAATTGTTGGTGATATACATTCGATACACTCAAGTGAAATGAGTGGTCGGTCATGTGTGGCTGGGTTGCAAGATGTTCTTGTTGAATCCAGTGTATTCCTCTCTAGAGGTACACTAGCGAAAGGTGGTTCCATACCTTTTCATGGTTGGAAATCCATTACCCAATACGTGTTTGCGGTTTTGATTATATACTATATATGTAGAACGTGAGATGAAAGCGTTTCTGCTAGATGATTATTATATTGTGGTTGATAAACATTATTATAATATCAAAGGTTTTGATATAAAGATAATTTGGATTCTCATAAGGGAAAAACCGTTCCGTTATACGGCGTGGTCTTATGAGATATCATTTACCTGCTCGAACTGTTTTAAACTGTTTTACTCATACCAGTCCCATGACTGACCCGGAGTTTATTTGTTCGTTTCCCTAAACTCTTGGGTGCCTAAATTTGTATAGGCAGTCAAGTAGTCGGGATTTACAGATATACTGGAAGAGTTTGGAGCAGGAGGCTTCAGGATCATATAGCTATAGTGTATTTCCGCTGTGTTGTAAATGTTGTACTTTGATAATGATGTATATTCAAGTACAGATGTATATTTCAAGTTATGTTATATATATTATATGTTATTCGTTCCGTTGTGAGGTTCGTGTTACTCTGATGTTGTGTTCTTCTTCTTCTTCTATTCTAAGTTTCTATCTTATCTTTCCTCACCCTCTAATTTCTTTCATTAATGACCGGTATTTTTAGTTAAATTTGGGGTTGGACTTGTGTTTTTGGTCAGCTCAAATTGGACCGGATTTTCGGGTCATTACAGGGAGATTGTAATAAACCGGAAATCCGAGCCAATTTAAAATTTTTATTTTGGCAATTTTATTGAAATTTGAATATTTAAAACGATATATTTTAAATAATAACGATGAGAAATTCATTTTGAATAGAATTAGAATGTATATATTTATTTGAATCGTCGTTAGAATATAAATATTTTATTTTAAATATAAAAAGAATTGAAAATGGCGCGGTAGTTCGAAAATTCGATTTCAAAATTCAATTGAATGTATAGGATTCAAAGTAAACCGGATTTTAGCAAAACCAAAAGTATGAGAATCTATTTGAAGATATCTTTCCAACGAATCCGAAAAATTTAAATTTCATAGCGGGGATAAAAAGTTATGCCCAGTTGAAATTTCAGAATAGTCGCTATGGAATTTTGGCCCTTAAAAATGGAAATTTTGCAAATGACCCCTGTTTTCGACGAAACCACTTTTTTTGGATCCGTGATGTCAAGTTATTGCTAGGTTTCAAAATTCATAATTTTTGAAGTCAGTATGTGAGCGTGGCGAAGTTAAACGTGTTTTAACAGTTTCGGTCAATTTCGATCGACCAGAAATTGGCCATTTTTCAAACGGTCTCAAAATTTGAAGAAATTAGTTTTGTTAGGACCGCGTCGTTTATACGAAGCTAGAAATATTTTTTTCTGAAATTTTTAGGGTCCGTATGTGACCCTAGTGAATTGAAATGTACGTTTAAGTTGAATATGTAGATTTATATTTTAATTTGAGCGAAAACTGATCGTAACAAATGAATTGGGTTACGAAACATATCCCATTGTGTTCAGAATGGGGGTAATTAGCTAGGGACGACAGTGGTGGGTTCGATTTCGAGTTCAAAATAAAAAGTTGCTTTTAGTAAATTTAAAATAATTATATATATATATATTATATAAGCCCTTATATCCTTACTCTCTCTCCCCCTTCATTTATCGTTGACTTCGGAAAAAATAAAAACCCATGTTGCACCCCGTCATTCTTCCTCCGCCTGCGCCGCGACCCCTCCCCCATCTTAGGCGATCGGCCATAGCCCCCCTTCCTCTCTCTTCCCTCCTTCTTCCACTCCAAGCCGATGCTCCAGTCCTAAAACCCCTAATCGATGAAAACCGCCATTATCCAAACCCTAGCCCACTACCACCTTGCCGCATCTCGCCCTGACCCCCCAGGCCTTCGGCGTCCCCTTCTCCCGACCACCAACAACGGCGGTGGGGCCCTCTCCATCCAAGAACTCGATTTTTGCAAAGGGAAAAGGTGCGTTTTGTTTAGTTCTTTTATGCCATTTGACTTAATAAAAATCTGATTTTAATATAAATAATATTATGAAAAGTTGGTTCTTTAACATTGAAGAGTTTGGATTTTTAAAGTAGAAAAGATCGGATTTTTAATTTAGAAAAGATCGGACTTTTAATTTAGAAAAGATCGTATTTTTAATTATATAAAGATATAATTTTATCGAAGGGAGAAAATATTTGACAAGTTAAAAATACGATTTTCAACTAGGGTATAATGTGAAATTATTTTTAGAAGTATAAAAATATGATTTTTATATAGTAGAGATTATAAAAATATGATTTTTATAAGATAGAGAATATAAAAATATGATTTTTATATATGTTGTAGCGAAATAAATATTCGATTTTTATATGAGTAGCGGATGAGAAGTATGATTTTTATATATTTAATAACCAAATAAAAATGTGACTTTTATAGAAAAGGTTTAGAATAAAAATATAATCTTTATAATGAAAACATCGTGTTAAAGTTGCTATTTTTATCATCTTGAAAGCGAAGTAAAAATATGTTATTTTTATATATGTAGTGAATACGGGCAACGAAAGTGACAAAGGGCGAGAACGGGGAAAATTTCCTACATATGAAGAGTCGCGGCGTTTGGTTTAGTTTCTCGATGAGAATTTCTCACTTTAAATCTTGTTTTCTAGTAAAAAATATATACTAGGATGCAAACGGTGCTTAGCAGCACCCGACACCCGTCATCCACAGACCATGGACGACTTGTATGCTTGTTTGATGTGTTGTGAAGTTTGTTTGTTATGTTGATGTGAAATGGATAATAAAACATTCAAATGTTGAAATAAAGTAATTATCGTTAAAAATATAATTTTTAACATGAATGTGAATAAATAAATATTCATTTACAAACCGGACGGTTTGTTTATGTACACCTATTTGAAGGATATTGATTGGGACGATAAATTTTGCACATCGCCCAACTGCACAAAAAATATTCAGTGTTTGTGGATTGAAACCCCACAGGGTGTTGGGATGATATTTGACGTACACTAATCCCAATTGTTTAGTGGTAGGTCAATCGTTTGATTGACAGACTGTGTTAGCGTTAATTAGTTATATTTAATGATTAGGCAGTTGTGTGGTGCACTCTGGATGATGGTTGATGATTTATCGTTGCTATTATATGCATGTGTTGTAGGGAATCCATGTAATTAACGTTATATGGTAATTAATTGGGCCTCATTCCAATTTGGAAAATAAGGAATATTATAGAAAGAAAATTCATGTGTTGAGTAGAAAGAAAATTCATGTGTTGAAGAAAATATTCATTTGTTGAATAGAATAATGAAGTTATTGAAATATATAAAGCAGTGTTGATTAGATTGACGTCATTTTGACGTGAATGATATTTATATCGATTTTATTCATTTTTAAAATGAATATAGAAAAGGAAGTAATTTCAAAATACAACGTTTTGAAAATATTATCGTATATATATATATATATATATATATATATATATATATATATATATATATCGATGATATGGAATATTCAATTTTGATTAGAAATTGAATAGGAAGTTGAAATCGTTTAGAGTATGAATTTAAAACGATTTATAAAATACGTTTTGAAAGGAAATCGACGAAATATATAATATATATCTATATTATATATATAATGGCCAGAATAGAACGCGCCGCGCTGCGGTTGTTCGCGAATTTCGACCATTGACTTCGAATGGATATTACAGGAGATCCGACCATCGGATTCTCCTAAAACCGGAATCGTTGGGTTCGTATCGAAAAGAGATTTCTAACGAATAGTAGAGATTTGTAATCTAATGGTTGGATTTGGAATTATGTCCAAATCAAATTTGGAAATGGTCGGTGTAAGTGCAGTTCAATGGCCGTTGATGGAAATCGACTGCACGTGTCTTGATAAAATTATTAAAAATAGTAATAATTTGTGTGAAATCATAAGAAATGATTTGGAAAGAATTGGGATGAAAAACTCCATAATTGAAAAGATAAAAATAGATTTTTGTCGAAATGAACTAGTTTTGAACTAGAGTTATAATCCCATTTATTTTTAAAATAAATAAAGTGGATTTGAAATGGTTTTGAAAATAACCATAATTTCCAATATATAAAGTGGAAATGGATTTGAATCGAAATTGTCTTTGGAATATTTCGATGTTGGATTTCGTGATTATACAGATATTGTTATGGAAATTTGAAAGATATATTTATATCGTTATTCCCAATACGATATTTTTTGGTTGTAGAATTTGAAATTGAATATAAGCTGATATATTTTCTATTCAGAGCCTTGTATTTAATATCAAATGGGATTTGGATTTGTCGTGAATGGTGTCTTCATTAACACTGTTCTTAAACCCAGTTGAGAAAAAGATTAAATCTTTTTATTCAAATTTAATGAAGTATACCAATTAAATGGTATTTAATTGGAATTGATTTTTGGGTTTATCGTGAACCGTGTTTTAAATGACATTGGTTCTTTAACCCGGTTAAAGATAGGATATGATTTCCCAAGTTAAATAATCATTGATAGTGATTTTTGGGAAGATTAAAACCAAGTGGAATTTTAATGAATCTTTAATTAGATTGAAATGATCGAGAATGAAGTATCACTAGTTTTGCTCCAAGCGATAGTTAAATCTTTAATTGGATTTGAACGATAAATGGTAATTGAATTTACCGACAACACCGTGGTGTTAGATATGAAGTATTACCGGTTTTGCTTCATGGGATGAGTAGGTTGGGGTTGTGAAATTTGACAAATGATTACTTCGGTAAGGATCATTAATCCCGACTAGTTTGGACAAACCATAATTTGGTATGAATTGATATTCGAAAGAAGATTAATGAATAAATTTAAAGAATTTATCTTTGATAAAATTAAAGGGAACCTTTCCCCAAGTATAAGGATATTTGAATAAAAGAATATTCTTAATTGGAATGAGGCGTATGTTGTGTTTGTGTAACACTGGTTTATTATATACGCGAGTTATTTAGAAAGACCAGGATTATCCCATTCTGAATGACTGATTCGACGATGTGTCGAAGATGAAGACGGTGGTCGAAGACCGGAGGTCTTCACATCGTTTAGATAATTACCGATGATCTTGATTGGGCTGTACACCCAAGAGGAGGGAATCAATTGGTGATCGTCCAGATGTACTTGGAGATCGATAGATATGCGAGGTACAAGGTGCCTCCGGTTTCGTTCAGACCCAGAACGGACTTGTAAATGGACTGTGTGTCTGACATTGGATATCATTCTGTGTGGTTGATGGATATCGGTTGCATGGAGTGGTCTGCCTGTGTGGCATGCTAAGATGCAAATGATCAAGGCTTTTGTTGAAAAGCTGAGTCTTCTGGTTGATGATCAAAGCACAGCCTGTGTGGCATAGCTTTGTGTAGTGTTAATTCACGAGCCTCACACCCCGGTTGTGAACCAGAAACGGGAGAGGACCTCAGGGAGGACATGCGTTTCCTTCTGGCTAGAAGTGGCGTCAGTGGTTTGACACGCCCTGACGAATTTGACTTATGTGGTTGTTGGGTTGCGAGGCGCCTCCGATATATCGGTGACTATGTGGAGCCGATGGAGTCATTGGACTCATTGACACCCCATAGGGTGGGGAAACGCAGTTTTCAGGCATTTTAATCCACATCGGTGGACCGACCTTAAAGATCCAAGGGACGATGCGTTCTGTTCTTGAGGGGCGGGCTAGAGCGTCTCGAAGCAATTAGGACTATCCCTTGCCTTGGTTCACAAATGGAAATCCAAATTCCAGTATGTGACTTTGCGGTTTTAATTGTAGAGCCTAGTATGGCTACATAGTGGTATGGGGCCCTTATGCCATCTATGATTGATACTTATGATTGAAATTGTTTTGACACTATACACTTATGGTAATAATAAAAGATGAAATTTAGCGTATCAAGCATTCTTTGGCTATTATAAGGTAAAACCCTATCCTCCGGCTTGTGTTGCATTGTGTGATGGGACCTGCGTCTTATAATAGCTTCATTGTTCTTTATTTAGCATTGCGTTATTGTTTTATTCACTAGTATTCTTGGGAGGAAGCCCGTTCCGTGTTATACGGCTTGGTCCCTTGATTTACTGAACTTTAAAATAAAGATTAATAATTGTTTTAGTTCTCACACCAGTCACATGACTGACTTGGAGTTTATTGTTTTAACCTAAACTATGGGTGCCCTTATTTTCCACACGAGCAGCTAAAAGTTTTGGTTTTGTAGATTTATATTCACAGGAAGCTGGTTTACAGGTGGAACGATATTCGGAATGCTTTGTATCCGTATATCTCCTTCAGTTGTGTTTTGAATTATTTTCCATTGCTATGTAATGTATTGTAATCTCTGATATTTTCTGATGTATAATATTTATTTATACTCTGTATATTCTTGTATTATGATGAATTGTTGTAATAAGCAATGAAATGTTCTTCTTTTTGTGTTCTGATTTGTCATGTTCTTAGAACAATCAGGGGTTTCGAACGGTCTTGGTCGGTTTAGCGATCGATTCGGATCGAGCGAAATTCCCGATCGTTATAGTGGATGTGCATTACGATGTTTTCTCATGCATAGGACGTAAGTCATTGGGAATTACACTACGTGATCGATCTCTCGAATCAGTAGCCATCATGATGGAAATACTACTTCCAAATACGATAATTTTCAGTTTTGATTGTATACCTATATGGCGATATAATGTGATGGGGAGCTCATGCCATCTATGATTGATACGTTTATATTTGAAGTGATTTTATACACTATGCACTTATAATAGTATCAAAAGGATTTGTTTTTGAAACGTACCAAGCATATATGGCTATTATAAGGTAAAACTCTATCCTCGACTATGTTCATTGTGTGATAGGACATGAGTCTTATAATAACTTCATTTTTCTTTATTTACAATTATGCTGTTTGTTTTATGCACTAGTATTCTTGTGGTTAAATCTGTTCCGCATTACCGGCGTGGTCCTTTGATTTACCTAACTTTAAATTCAAATTAATAACGATTTTAGTTCTTACACCAGTCCCATGACAGACTCGGAGTTTATTGTTTTAACCAAAACTTTGGGTGCCCATATTTTCCACTTGGGCAGCTAGAAGTTTTGGTTTTCGCAGATATTTCTTTTTCCAGGATCCTGGATTTACAGCTGGAGCTATATCCGGAAAGATTTGTATCTGTATATCTCTTTCAGTTGTGTCGGTTGTTATTTTCCGCTACACATTATATTTATGTATTATTTTCTGCTGCTATGTATTTTAACATATGATATTTTTCTATGTAATATTTATTCATACTCTGATATATTCTTGTACTCTGATGTAAATTGTTGTAATAGCAACGAAATGTTCTATTGTTCGTATTCTGATTTGTCATGTTCTCAATTCAATCCGGGCTTTCCTGTAATGGCGAGTTTGGGTCGTCTCATTTGGGATTTCTTATTTTGGTTTCAATTGGAGTTCTAGTCGTTGACCTCTTCTTGGTCTTGAAATGGAATACCCACGTTAGCGTGTCGTCATAGTCTGAAAATATAATTACGGAGTATACTTATTGGATATTTCGTCGTATGAATCCGGTTAATCTTTTGATAGAATTATTCAATTGAATCCTTGGTCATACATTCAAAGGAATTTCAGTTTTTAAAACTTTTTAGAAAATTTAGAAAGGGATTTCAAAAATTTTAAACAATGGTTTTTGAGAAATTTATTAATAAATAAATTTTAGAATTTTAGATTTAACCATGTTTCGAATTATTGATTTTTGTGTAATTTCAATAAATAATCCATTTAGTAAAAAAGAAGGGAATTGCAAATAACATGAAATATGCCTTATAATTTAGAACTATTATTAACAATTCCTTGTGATTCTTAGTATTCCTCTTCTAGGATGATTTACAGAAATTAACACAACCTTTTTGAGATTTATATCTTGACAATCCAGGGCATGAGTTTTTTCCAGTTAGTAATATAAACTGGAATATAAATTATAAAAATAGATTTATATCATGAGACCTTTAGTTTATACATAAGGGAATTTATTTTGAAAAAGTTTTCACATAAAAAAAAGACAAAGTAAATTTCCATTCATTATGGGGTATTTGATTTTGTAAATCATTTGCGTGTTGGTCAAAATCCATTTTAATTTATTTTGTATTTCTCGCTGAGTTTTCTTTTCAAGAATTTGTTCGTTCGTTTATGGTTGCATCTATTTGGAGGCGTTAGGGAAATATTTCTCGACACAATGGATGGTGGACGTCAGCACAAGATTTCTAGTGGAGTCGGGAAGGCGATTTAATTTTATATTAGTTTTTGGAGATCGAACCGACTCGTTGGGTCTAGGTTCAGGCCACGCCCCAAAAGCTGCTAGCTGTCGATCTCCCTTCTATATAGCGGTCGACCGCTCCACTTCCCCGGTGCAATGCAAGCCTGACACAATTGTTGGAAATGATGTATACGTCGTTCCAACCAACTTTACCTTGTCTCCATAATTTTCTTACAACCGAAACCCATTTTTACCATTTCTAAGCCCCAAAACTCAAGCCTCCTAGCTACTTTTATCCTCTAATCCACCAATTTTTTTGCGACTCAGATCCAACCCTTCTTATACTCCAGATATGTGGTCTGCTTTGTCGATTTCGACGATTTCTGCTGATTCCTCTGATGGTACCTCCATAGTCCTCCGACCTACTTGCGTGATACCTAAACCTCACGCCTCAAGAGGCTGCATAGCTCAATCGCAATCCAAAGAAAATAGAAACTTACATGGGAATGAAGAATTTTGAGTGTCTTTAAGGACGCCTGGTGAAGTTCACTGATTTTACTCCACTTCAATTAGAGGAGCTGTTCGTCGTCATAGGTGTAGCATCGTTCATGGCCCCACAACAATTTCAAGTGCGAGTGTTATCCGCGCTATGTCCATCTGTTTGATGCCCAGAGGGCCATCAATTTTGATGAGGGTTCAGCTTGATTCGGTCCAAAGTGAAGGGAACCTCTATTGAGCTTATCGTTCAGGACATTGCAGAGATTTTGGGCATTTTCGCTGCTGGAGTGGATTTGGACGACATTGGGATGACAGACCCTCAAATCCTCTCTTGCATCTTTGTAGGAGTTGCTGGTGTTTGGGACACTCGTAGTTTGTGACCCATTGCCCTTTTGGTTATGCGCACAATCTAGCATAACATTATTTGTAACACCCCGTTTTTTAACTACACTAAAGAGGATTAATTAAAGAATAATTAATTTAATATTCAAAATTAAGGGAAATGGACTATGTCATTGCGTCTGTCTCGAAATTCTGGTTAAGATAGACACCTGGTTTGCGTAAAATGGATAACGCATGAAGAAGTTATGGACGGTAGAAGTTTGATGAAGAGAGCGGGAAAAACCAGCACACTTGACAAGTGTGCCAAGGTATTTTTGTATTGGCGCACCAGTATAGTGCGCCCATGTTAATAGACTGCATTCGGACCCCTTCAAGTGGGTGTCGACTGATGGGTCGACCCCCTAGGGCTAGAGTGGAAGGTCAAATTCTGGGGGCTGGCAGCTATATATATGGCTGCATTTCTCTTGTTTTCTACACTGAAAATAACGGAGGCTTAGATGTTATCGGTGCCTGAACTGAATCAAATCTCTTTCTTCTTCTGCAATCCAATTAATCAAATTTAGAGATTCAATTGTTTCAAGTGTAGATCTGAGATCCAAACTTCACTTTTCTCCTTCTATTCTTCTAGATCTGATCGTTGTGAGTTCAAGTTAACTTTAGAATTGAATTATTAAAAGTAAAACATGATACGACTGTAATTTGGGTATATGCTTAGGATTGAATCATATCAGATCTATTGTAATTTGTGAATCTATGAAATTCTGAATTAACTATGACTTGGAACTTAACCTTTATCGTGTTAGATCTACTTTTGATTATAGATCTAATTCACTTTTTAGATCATTTTGTACCTATCATGTTGTGGTTATTTTGGATCTGTCATTAGTTAGAAATGTTTTAGATTTAGATCTAAACTTTCACCTGATTATTGTGATAAGTCTACCTTGGTTTCACTGTTTAGATTACTTTTTCCTATCATATTGCGGTTAGATAGGATCTATTATTAGTTTGACATCTAAATTATTATTTAGATCTTATCAAGCCAGTTATGACATCCCTATTATGTCAAGATTAATTCTAATATTACATGTTCACTAGATCCGTTCACATATGTCCATCTTATCATTATGTCGTTATATGAATATGCCACCACATGTTTATCTCAATCTTGTTAGAATAATCATTTCTGTCACCCTATCCCTTTTATTTTAGCCTGGCTACTTTCTAGCATAGGCATGATGTTAAATTATGCGAATACGTTAAAATGGGAACAAGGGGAAAAAGGGTATAAATTGGACATAATTTGTAAATGGAAAGTTTGGCATAACTTAATGTTTATGAACATGAATTTGGGCATATAATTAATTATGAACATAATTGGGGAAAAAGAGGCATAAACACCTATAAAGACATAGGTATAATTGATTAATAAATGAAATTCCTAGGATTGCATTAATTAGAAACTGTAATAGCACTTATGACACGAGGTTAGATTACACATGCGGTGGAAGTCTGCCTGAAACCGACCGGCATATCCAGCGACCGCAAGTGGTGAATCTAATGTGAGAGGTCTAAGCGCACAAATATGAGACGTGCTATGACACGAGGTTAAGCCGGACTTGTAGAAGAAGTCTGCCCGGAACCGACCGGCATATCCAGCATCCACAAGTTGTAGGCCTAATGTAACACCCCATGTCCATTAATGTCACTCACAAAGGGAATGCATCAATGTCCATGAAGCGTTATTGTTGTATAGAACAGATAAATTACAAGAATAAATAAATAAAACAACACAACAGAAGTTAAAACTTATTTCATAGCATCATAACTCAAAACGAGTTTACATAAGTAGTCTCCAAAACCATTACAACATGATCAATAGTCTTTTCCAAAAACTACAAAGTACATAAAGAAGAAAATACTTAAATAACATAAATCCCCACTAAGCATAAGCAAAGACATCAAGATGAGAGAGTCCCAAGCGATACATCTACTCTCTTCAAGCAACTGAACGAAATCGGCATTAAGCTGTAGTATTCCCTCCTTGCAAACCTGGGGGGAAGGAAGAAAAGAGGTGGAAAGAAAAGGGGGTCAGACATAAAGTCTGGCGAGTGCGATAACTTTAACAATATAATCATCAAAATAACTAGGATAAGGCATAAGCTGGAAAATAAGGAAATGACTGTGAACAATTGGGTATGACAGAACAAATAAGGAAATAAGACGAACAAAGATAACGTTAAAGGCGCCCCTAATCACTATAAGATAATTACTATACTGCACCACAACTAGTCACCCTAAAGGTTGATCCCGCCTACAGAACTTAATACTGCAAATGGTAGTTTCGTGTACCCCTAGCTACCTCCATAGGTGTCATCTGCCCCTATCTCCACTAGGTGTACCCACTACCACCATTCGATTGGCTCCCTAACTCGTAGATACCCATGTTGGCCCCATAGTGGGGTGTATTACTCCCCAAAGTGGTAACCCGATACTACCAAAAATGCATGGCTTATATCTACACGATGCAACAACATCTTACCTACCAGCCCGGGCCCACACACGCACATGACCCCGTTGGACTTGCGTTGCCACCGCTAACCCATTTTGTCCTCTTATAGTCAGGCCCAGTATGCGTGCCCAGTCCTCGACTTGGGTCGAGCCCACAAAGATACTTATGGGTTACTGGTTGAAACGGGCCCCCGTTACTTGATACAAGCTATCCACCTAGGCTTGGTCCACTCTAGTACATCCTACTTAACCCTCTTCTTATTCATGTCCACTTACATGTTTCAATTTTGGTTAATTGTTTCTAATCGTATTTCACAAGCCACCCAAGGCACCCACTTAACCCCCATGTCCCACCACATGTTTATCTGGTTAAGTGTTTCTTAATTCATTAACACCGTAACCTTGTAAAAACCTCCCACATTAGACTGGCATTTGTGGCAGCTGGATTTGTCGGGTGGGTCCGGGCAGTCTTACACCACAAACGAGCCTAACCTCATGTCTTTACAATTGTCACGCATTTAATTCATGCCCTTGACCTCTGACATTAGACTGGCATTTGTGGCTGCTGGATTTGTCGGGCGGGTACGGGCAGTCTTACACCACAAAAGAGTCTAACCTCGTGTCTTAGGCAATTAATTACACATAATTAATTATCCCCAATTTGAATTCATTTCCCTATTCAAATTGTCAACCAATTACAAATTCAACTATGTCCATAATTAACACCTTAGTTATGTCCATCTATTTATGGTATATAAAATTATACCAATTAACATCACATTTAAGGCATTTATGCCAATTCTCAATATTAAATCTTTTAATGTTATCCCCTTGCCCCCACATTGTACGTTCGTTCGTTTAACGTGAAATATACGTTAGACTCAAATAGTCTAATTTATGGAATAAAGAGAAAACATCACTACATTCATAGCATAAAAACTAGATCTAAACATAAGGGGTGAATTTGCATGTGTGAATAAGGTTTTTCATCTAAAACTTGCATAGGCCAAAGTCACAAACTTGCATAAACTATGGATGTCATAGATCTAATCATAAGGTGTAGACTTGCATAGGCAATAGTCACAAACTTACATTACATGATTCATACTCCAACATATATATACTTGCTTATGTGATTTATACAACATAACCTATGATGTAAACTTGCATCTAATTCACACATGTCATAGCCTAACTTTAGATCCAATTTGCACATAAAATAGATGTCATGAAACATGTAAGGTTGTATATGATTCTCATTAACTTGCATATGATTCATATCTAAATTAACATCCAAACTTGCATATAGAATTTTCAAGTTAAACTTACATATGATTTAACATATGAATTAGTCCCAACAACATAACCAAACTAGCATATGAAGCATCATTATGAATTGATTGTACATAAGCCAACAATTAACATAGATTTACAACATAGATAATAACATCACAACTTTACAACATAGACAATAATATCATAGATTTACAACATAGATAATAACATAACGGTCAATGATTCACAACATAACCATATAACCCAAATCATAACTCAACCTAATTAAATTGTTAATTATCTTATTAAAGAAATCGAACTCACAACTCAAAGAAGGTCTTAAGTTCTGGAATCTGAGTTCTGAAATTGGTTTAGCTCTCCTTTGAAGAAGACAAATTCTTTGTTGTTTAGATTTGAGTTGAATAGAATTGAGTTGATTATCTTTTCTTCCTCTTAAATGGTGGCGGATACTCTAGGTTGCAAGGTGATAGCATGACGACCATATTTCCAATTTTTATTTGATTTTAGGGTTTGAGTCTACACATGTTTATATAGAATTTCAATTTACTTATAGCTGTCGAATGATCTTAGGGTTAATCAAAACCATTCAGTCAGGATAGGGTGACACCTCATCCCTAATGACTTAGCAAGGAGTCAGAAAGGACTCAGCAATGAGTCACAGTATAAATCAGATCACACCAGAAAGCTGTGCAGTCTTTCTGCTCGGCCTGGGCGCACTTGGAAAGTGCGCCAGTGCATTTTTGTACTCGCGCATTTCCCAAGTGCGCCAGTGCATTTTTTTATCTTCTTCTTCTGGTTTTTCCGGTTCGTCCATATCTCCTTCATACGGTGTCCGTTTTACGCAAACTTGGATTCTATCCCAAGCAGAATTCCGAGACGAACGCAATGGCGAAACCCGTTTCCCTTAATTCCCTTATTTGAAATTAAGTATTCTTTAATTTTTTAACTTTAATATTAAAATTACAGGGTGTTACATTCTCCCTTACTTAAAGGATTTTGTCCTTGAAATCTCTAAGTCAAGAAGAACGTATCCTACCATCCAATCATCCATCTACTCAACCATCAACCACTAGCAACCATAGTCCTTACAAGATTTCTAATGCTTTTCATGTACATATGCATAGTGTGTATATGTTCTACTGATTCAATTGACCTCCTTGATGCAAATCATGATAGTGCCATGCGTCCATTATGTATGCGAAAGTATCCTATCGATACATATTATTTCTACATGTGTGCACAACCATTCATCAAAATGCAGCATCCATATGATAACACAACCATTATACATCCATTAACTTAAATATGCACACACATTTATATGCAACATGAAGGTGATTGAGCCGATCTAGTACCTAAAGTGTGTGTATATGCATCCAAGAGCAACCACTAGCAAACACTTGCATCCACATGCATCCATCATACATAACATGTCTCAAACACATGTTACAACCATAGGACTATCCTATCTAAAGGTCAAAGATACTAGCGAGAGGACATACTAAAGATAAAACAAGTACAAGCTAAGTGATAAAGGAGAAACTAAAAGACATACCCTCAAAAAAAAAAGGGTACAATGAACGCATCTTCTCTTCCGTCTCCCAAGTAGCGTCGCTCTCATCATCTCCCCCATTGCACTTTGACTAGCCTGACCTCTCGATTCCTCAACTTCTTAATCTCCGATCCAAGAATGCACGTAGGAGCTCGTCGAATCCTTGCATCACGCTCTATCTCCACCTCTCTAAGCAAGCTCGGCTCTACCACTTCCGCGGTCTCATGCAAGCACTTCCTCAAATGTGATACATGGAATACGTCGTGTACACCACTAAGTCTCTCGGGCAACTCCACTCTATGCGCCATCTGTCCAATCCTCTCCTTAATAGAAAACGGCCCTACGAACCTTGGTGCTAACTTCCCAATGGACCCAAAGCGAACAACATTCCGTAATGGGGACACCTTGATAAATACCATGTCCCCAATATCAAATTCAAGATTTTTCCTCCTCTTGTCCGCATAAGATTTCTTCCTATCTTGCGCTGTCTTCATCCTCCTTCGAATCAAATCGATCTTTTCCGAAGTCTCTCTAATCATATCGGGCCCAAGTAAGATCTTATCTGTAGATTCCCACCAACATGTAGGTGAACGACAAGGCCTCCCACAAAGAGCCTCGAAAGGTGCCATGCCAATGCTAGACTGAAAGATATTGTTATATGCGAACTCCACCAAAGGAAGATGCTCCTCCCATGTACCTTCGAAGTCTAAAACACATAGCCTCAAAAGGTCCTCTAGAATACGATTCACCCTCTCGGTCTGGCCGTCCATCTGAGGATGATATGCGGTGCTCAAACATAACTGAGTCCCTACCGCCTCTTGTAAGCTCTTCCAAAACTCGCTAGTAAAGTTAGGATCACGATCGCTCACTATGCTATAAGGAACACCATGCAAACGAACTATCTCTCGAATGTATACGGAGGCTAACCATGGAGCAGTCCTCTTACTCTTCACTAGAATGAAATGGGCGCTCTTAGTAAGTCTGTCTACCACGACCCAAATCCCCATATTACCCTTCCTCGATCTCGGTAACACGTCAACAAAGTCCATCGAGACACTCTCCCACTTCCATTGTGGGATCTCCAGTGGGTGAAGCAACCCACCGGGCTTCTTTTGCTCTGCTTTTACTTGTTGGCACACCAAGCATCTAGCGACAAACTCGCCTACATCCCTCTTCATACCGGCCCAAAAGTAAACTCGTCTCATGTCCATGTACATCTTGTCCCCGCGGGGATGAATGGTCATCTTCGAATGATGTGCATCATCAAGAATGGTCTTCCTCAAGTTCTTGTCTCGTGGTACGCAAAGTCTACCATCCCTATGTAACCAACCCTTACCATCTAGGGTATACCTACTGCAATGGCTCGATGACTCCCCCCTTATGAGTTTCTCTACTAACTCAACCAACTGTGGGTCTTCTAGCTATGCCTCACCAATCCGTCCCAAAAGCGTAGGTCTGACCTCAAAGGATGCTAGCAAACCGGGTACAAAGTCAATGGAAGGTCTAAAGTCAAACATAGAGATGAACTCTAAGCTTCGCCATTCAACAAACAATGGACTCAAGGACAACCTTTTCCTACTTAAGGCGTCTGCCACCACGTTACCCTTGCCAGGGGTTTATGCTATCTCGAAATCATAGGACGCTAAGAATTCCATCCACCTTTGCTGCCTTAAGTTTAAGTCCTTCTGAGAGAACAAGTATTTTAGCAATTTGTGGTCAGTGAACAATTCAAATTTCTCGCCAAGAAAATAATGGCGCCAAAACTTAAGCACGAAAACAATAGCGGCCAACTCTAGGTCATGCGTAGGGTAATTTCTCTCATGTACTCTCAACTGCCTTCCTCCATAGGCTATTACCCTTCCCTCTTGCACTAAAACTGTGCCTAGTCCTGTCCCATAAGCATCGATATAAACGGTAAATGGCTTACTCCCATCTGGCAACACTAAGACTGGGGCTGTGGTCAAAGCTCTCTTTAAACGTTGGAACGCATCATCACAATCTACGTCCCATGTAAAAACTAGGTTCTTCTTCGTCAAGCGTGTTAATGGGGCTGATATTTTTGCAAAGTCCTTGATAAACTTCCTATAGTAGTCGGCCAACCCCAAGAAATTCCTCACCTCGGTAGCATTTTTAGGGACCTTCCAATCTTGGATGGCCACCACCTTCGCGGGATCCACAGCTATCCCTTCTTTGGAAACCACGTGCCCTAAGAATCGCACTTCCTTCCTCCAAAAGTGACATGTAGAAAATTTAGCTTTAAGGTTATGCGCTCGAAGGGTCTCCAACACTTCCCTAAGATGTAGGGCATGCTCTTCCTCACTCTTAGAAAAGACCAAGATGTCATCCACAACGAATTTATTAAGGTACTCCCTAAACACCCTACTCATCAAGTCAAAAAAGTATGCGGGGGCGTTTGTCAAACCGAAGGGCATCACAAGCCACTCATAGAAACCATCCGGAGTCCTAAAGGCAGTCTTGTCTATGTTATCCTCAGCTACTCTCAACTGATGGAAACCAGTGGCTAAGTCCAACTGCGAAAACACTAAGGCGCCAACTAACTGATCGAAGAGATCGTCAATCCTCGGCAGTGGGTGCCTATTCTTCTTAGTAAGCTTATTAAGTTCCCTATAGTCCACACAAAGTCTAAGGGACCCATCCGCCTTCGTGCCAAATACTACTGGAGCACCCCACTCTAATATACTATGTATTATGAACCCCTTCTCAAGCAACTCCCCTACTTACTTATTGAGTTCCCTCCTCTCATGAGGAGACATGTGGCGTATTGGCAGAGATACTGGTTTTGCATTATCTACAAGATAAATAGGAAAGTCTATCTCACGTTTTGGGGTAGACCCCTCACCTCATCGAAGACATCAACATATTCGTGGACTAAACAAACAGAATGTAAATCATCATTGGATGCGTCAAGTGACTCAAGATAACTAAGCATCACCGATCCCCTAGGGTCATAAGAAATATCAAGGGTCTTTCCACTACGAGTCAACAATTTTACTACCCTTCGTTCACAATCTAGAATGGCACCATATCTGGCTAGCCAATCCATCCCTAGAATCAACCCATAGCCCATGAAACCAAGCACAAAAGCATTACATTCCAAACCAACGCCTAAATAGACAATCTCAAATCCCTACAAACCATGGATAAATGAGCCGACCCACCAATAGGATTTGAGACTACAATGGGATCCACAACAAGACTAGTATTTAAGTGCAGTGTTTCAACTAATGATGTAGAGATAAACGAATGTGATGCGCCAGAATCGAATAAAGTACGGACATGATGATCAAACAGAAAAACTAAACTCTCAACAGAAATGTTTCTACCTCGTTCTTGCAGCGATGGGACCGCGAGAGCCTGGACCTGCTCCCTTGCCTGCTCTGGTGCCACGAGAGCCTGAAGCAGCCCACCGGAAGTTCTTTGCCCTTACCACTATTTCCTTGGGCAGTCCTTAACTAGATGACCTGCCTCTTCACAGTGGAAACAACCAGTCTTCTTCTTTTTCCTACAGTCTTTACTCAGATGGCCTGGTGTCCCACAATCAAAGCACTTCTTCTTTCCTTTGCCATTATTGTTCTTCCCGCCTTTCTTGTTTTGTTGTTGTTGCTGCGGTTTCTTTTGATCCCCTTTCTTCTTGGGTGCCTTATTAGCATTGGCGCCCTTCTCCTCTTCATGCATAAGCGCCATGTCAACTAGTCTCTCAAAGGTAGCCCCCATAGGGATGTGGGTCATAGCTAACCCATGTAGCGGCTCGTTCAAACCCTTAACAAATCCCAGGGCCTTCTTTTCGGGTGTATTCACCAAGTCCAAGCCAAATCTTGCCAACTGATTGAACTTGTTGACGTATTCTTTTACCGATAGATTCCCTTGCTTTAATGCCAAAAACCTTTCCATGTATAGATTCTCTTCAGCCCGTGAGAGAAAGTTTGCCTCAAACCAACGTCTGAAATCCGGCCATGTATCAACTGGACGCTCTCCATTAGTGACCTCCCACCAAAACGAAGCTTCGTCCTTCATTAACCAAGTAGCCAATTGGACCCTCTTACAATCGTCCAAATCGAAAATGGCAAACAGATCCTCCACTTCTTTCAACCAATTTCTAGCTTCAATGAATGTTTCAGACCCACTAAAAGATTTTCCACCTATCAAACGAAAGTCTTTACATATCTTGGAGAAAGTATCTCCACACGGAGGAATGACTGGAATTGGGGGAGGAGGAGGAGGAACGTGGGCCGGACCCGCGGCAGCGGCCCTAGCCTCTAGATATTGACGAAGCCAATCGGGTACATGAACACCCTCTGGTATCTCAGATGCTCCAGACATGCTGAAAAGAAAAAAAATAGAGTTTCAAAACAAGGGAAGCAAAAGAGAGAGATGTATGGCTTGCGGGGATTATGCTCTTTAAAGTAAACTTTCCTTGAAAATAGCTTTTTTAAAACAAATTTTTGAAAATACTTTCTAGGAAAATAATACTTTTGAAAACACTTTTCAAAACTTTTTATCTGTTCTTGTAACCATAGCTCTAATACCACGTGTAACACCCCATGTCCATTAATGCCACTCACAAAGGGAATGCATCAATGTCCATGAAGCGTTATTGTTGTATAGAACATATAAATTACAAGAATAAATAAATAAAACAACACAGCGGAAGTTAAAACTAATTTCATAGCATCATAACTCAAAATGAGTTTACATAAGTAGTCTCCAAAACCATAACAACAGGATCAATAGTCTTTTCCAAAAACTTTAAAGTACATAAAGAAGCAAATAATTAAGTAACATAAATGCATAAATTCCCACTGAACATAAGCAAAGCCATAAAGATGAGAGAGTCCCAAGCGATACATCTACCCTCTTCAAGCAACTGAAAGAAATTGGCACTAAGCTGTAGTATTCCCTCCTTGCAAACCTGAAGGGGGGAAGGAAGAAAAGAGGTGGAATGAAAAGGGGGTTAGACATAAAGTATGGCGAGTGCGATAACTTTAACAATATAATTATCAAAATAACTAGGATAAGGCATAAGATGGAAAATAAGGAAATGACTGTGAACAATTGGGTATGACAGAACAAACAAGGAAATAATACGAACAAAGATAACGTTAAAGGCGCCCCTAATCACTATAGGATAATTACTATACTACACCACAACTAGTCACCCTAAAGGTTGATCTCGCCTACAGAACTTAGTACTGCTAATGGTAGTTTCGTGTACCCCTAGCTACCTCTATAGGTGTCGTCTGCCCCTATCTCCACTAGGTGTGCCCACTACCCCCATTCGACCGGCTCCTTAACTCGTAGATACCCGTGCTGGCCCCACAGTGGGGTGTATCGCTCCCCAAAGTGGCAACCCGATACTACCAAAAATGCACGACTTATATCTACACGATGCAACAACATCTTACGTACCAGCCCAGGCCCACACACACACATGACCCAGTTGGACTTGCGTTGCCACCACTAACCCGTTTTGGCCTCTTACAATCAAGCCCATTATGCGTGTCCCGTCCTCGACTTGGCTCGAGCCCACAAAGATACTTATGGGTTATTGGTTGAAACGGTCCCTCATTACTTGACACAAGCTATCCACCTAAGCTTGGTCCCCTCTAATACATCCCACTTAACCCTCTTCTTATTCATGTCCACTTACATTTTTCAATTTTTGTTAAATGTTTCTAATCGTATTTCACAAGCCACCCAAGGCACCCACTTAACCCCCATGTCCCACCACATGTTTATCTGGTTAAGTGTTTCTTAATTCATTAACCCCGTAATCTTGTAATGACCTCCCACATTAGACTGGCATTTGTGGCAGCTGGATTTGCCGGGCGGGTCCGGGCAGTATTACACCACAAACGAGCCTAACCTCGTGTCTTTACAATTGTTACGCATTTAATTCATGCCCTTGACCACTCACATTAGACTGGCATTTGTGGATGCTGGATTTGCCGGGCGGGTCCGGGTAGTCTTACAACACAAAAGAGTCTAACCTCGTGTCTTAGGCGATTAATTACACATAATTAATTATCCCCAATTTAAATTAATTTCCCTATTCAAATTGTCAATCAATTACAAATTCAACAACGTTCATAATTAACACCTTAATTATGTCCATCTATTTATGGTATATAAAATTATACCAATTAACATCACAATTAAGGCATTTATGCCAATTTTCAATATTAAATCTTTTAATGTTATCCCCTTGCCCCCACATTGTACGTTTGTTCGTTTAACATGAAATATACGTTAGACTCGAATAGTCTAACTTATGGAATAAAGAGAAAACATCATAACATGCATAGCATAAAAACTAAATCTAAACATAACGGGTGAACTTGCATGTGTGAATAAGGTTTTTCATCTAAAACTTGCATAGGCCAAAGTCACAAAATTGCATAAACTGTGGATGTCATAAATCTAATCATAAGGTGTAAAATTGCATAGGCAACAGTCACAAACTTACAATACATGATTCATACTCCAACATATATATACTTGCATATGTGATTTATACAACATAAACTATGATGTAAACTTGCATCTAACTCACACATGTCATATCCTATCTTTAGATCCAATTTACATATAAAATAGATGTCATGAAACATATAAGGTTGTATATGATTCTCATTAACTTGCATATGATTCATATCTAAATTAACATCCAAACTTGCATATAGAATTATCAGGTCAAACTTACAGATGATTTAACATATGAATTAGTTCCAACAACTTAACCAAACTAGCATATGAAGCATCATTATGAATTGATTGTACATAAGCCAACAATTAACATAGATTTGCAACATAGATAATAACATCACAACTTTACAACATAGACAATAACATCATAGATTTACAACAAAGATAATAACATAACGGTCAATGATTCACAACATAACCATATAACCCAAATCATAACTCAACCTAATTAAATTGTTAATTATCTTATTAAAGAAATTGAACTCACAACTCAAAGAAGGTCTTGAGTTCTGGAATCTGAGTTTTGAAATTGATTTAGCTCTCCTTTGAAGAAGACAAATTCATTGTTATTTAGATTTGAGTTGAATAGAATTGAGTTGATTAGCTTTTCTTCCTCCTAAATGGTGGCGGCTACTCTAGGTTGCAAGGTGATAGCATGACGGCCATAGTTCCAATTTTTATTTGATTTTAGGGTTTGAGTCTACACATGTTTATATAGAATTTCAATTTAATCATAGCCGTCGGATGATCTTAGGGTTAATCAAAACCATTTAGTCAGGATAGGGTGACACCTCAGCCCTAATGACTCAGTAAGGGGTCAGAAAGGACTCAGCAATGAGTCACAGTATGGATCAGATCACACCAGAAATCTGTGCAGGCTTTCTGCTCGGCCTGGGCGCACTTGGGAAGTGCGCCAGTGTATTTTTGTACTGGCGCACTTCCCAAGTGCGCCAGTGCATTTTTTTCCTCTTCTTCTTCTGTTTTTTCCGTCTAACTTCGTTCGTCCATATCTCCTTCATACGGTGTCCGTTTTATGTAAACTCAAACTCTATCCCAAGCAGAATTTCGAAAAGAATGCAATGGCTCAACCCGTTTCCCTTAATTCCCTCATTTGAAATTAAGTATTTTTTAATTTGTTAACATTAATATTAAAATTATGGGTTGTTACACCTAATGTACGAGGTCTAGCACATTTTAACCATAATTGAATATGGTAATAAAGATGAAAACTTAACCTAGTTGAATCCATAGGGATTGTGTAAACATGTTTGTTTGAATAGGGTTAAGTAAACTTTAATGAAACAGTGGGAGGGTTAAGTACATCTTGGGTTGGTGGGTAATATTTGTATATATAGGCCCACAAACTTAACCTGTTGGGGTTATGTAATTGAAGACACCGTTAGGTAAACATAACTAGTGGAAAACCTAGTAGTGGGGATCCAAGACAAAGGGGAGAGCTTGCATCATCTTGTGTGGGACCCATTTCTGTCAATAACCCTATGTAGGTATCGAACGAGTACTCTGAACAAGGTCGGAGTTGGGGCACACTTACTGAACTGATTGTAAGATATCCAAACGTGAAGACGGTGTGGGTGGCGCATACCCACTGGGTCCTATGCGTGCATGGTCCAGACAAAGGAAGATAAGACGCCGTGACACCGGTAGATATGGTTGTGCACATCAACGAAGGGTTGCCACTTTAGGAAGTGATACCTCCTACTGTGGGACCGACACAGGGTATCTACGAAGTAGGGTCCGATCAATTAGGGTTGTAGTTAGGGTATATCTAGACTCTTGTAAGTTTAGGATTCCGTTATTGGGGCTGCTTGTGGATTGTATAGGGTTAAAACCTCTCACCAGAAGTACGCCTAAGTCTACCATTTCATACATGTTGGGGATCATCTCATTCTGAATATACTAGTATTAGTGTAGAGAAATCTCTAGAAGCGTAATATACTCTATCATGTTTACCTTGTCACACTAACCTATTATGTTGATATCTTTCTTATCCACTTTGTATGCCTGTCATGGTACTTTTACTTATTTACTTGCTAAAAGTAACTGGACTCGCCAGACTTTATGTCTGACCCTTTTTTGTTTCCTCTTCTTTCTTCTGTCCCTCCCCCCTCAGGTTCTCACAGAGAGAATTCTCATGCTTAGTCAGGATTCTGCTATCATCTTGTTTGAAGCTGCTAGATGTATTGCTCAAGCTTCTATCTTTGCTATTATGGCTATGTTTTCACTTAGGGATTATGGTTCTATTTTGTACACTGATGTAAAAGAATAAGATAGATATTTTAATGATGTAATGGTTTTCATGTATTTCAAACATGGGATGTTTTGACTATGCTACTTTATGATAAATAAGTTTTTTATTTCCGCTACTAAATTTATGTCTGTCTTGTAATTTTTTTTCTGTTTACCTATAATGCTTCACAAAACTTAATGCATTCCCTTTGTGAGTGACATTAACGGACGTGGGGTATCACACTTGGTAACAGAGCTGATGGTTACCAGATTGGATAAAAGATTCTGAAAATTATTTTCAAAAATATTTTAAAAGAAAGCATTTTCAAAAGGAAAGTCTGTTTTGAAAAACATATTTCCCAAAGCGATAGGAAATGTCTTTCAATCCTTTGTCTGAATCTCTTTCCTTTTTCTTTTCAACATGCCTGGGGAACCTAACATTCCTAATATTCCTGAGGGCGTTACGATACCATGATGGTTCCATAGGTATCTAGAGGTCACGGTGCTTGCCGAGGGTCAAGCCGACGTTCCTCCCCCAGTTGCACCCATGGTTCCTCCTCCTCCTCCGCGTGCGAATAATTTTGTAAAGATATGTAAGGATTTTTGTTCCATGGGCGGAAATCGATTATGCGGTACTGATACGTTCGTAGAGGCAAGAAATTGGCTGAAAGAGATGGAAGATTTGTTTGGAATTTTTGAAGTTGAAGATAGGAGAAAGATTCAGTTGGCTGCTTGGCTGCTGAAAGATGAGGCTGCATTCTGGTGGGAAGTGACGTAGAGTGAGCGTCCAGTGGAGACTTAGGATGATTTTTGGATAAGGTTCGAAATGAAGTTTCTTTCTCAAGCTGAGAAAAGCATGCAAATGGAAAGGATTTTGGTGCTCAAATAGGGAAACATGACTGTAAAAGAATATGTTAACAAGTTCAACCAACTAGCAAGGTTTGGGTTGGAGCTAGTAGATACCCCGCATAAGAAGGCTTTGCGGTTGCATTGCCCGTGCACCATATGGCTCCAAGAAAAAGGAGGGAGCTTAGTAAACAAGTAGGGGAGATACTTGGGAAATGATTTATTCGGCGAAGCATTTCTGAATGTGGTGCTCCGGTAGTATTTGCAACTAAGGTGGATGGCTTGCTTCGCTTATGTGTGGAATATAGGGAGTTGAAAAAACTCACTAAGAAGAATAGGCACCCACTCCCGAGGATAGACGATTTATTTGATCAACTTGTTGGTGCATCAGTATTCTCTCAGTTAGACTTGGCCAAGAGGTTCATTCAATTGAGGGTGGCCGAGGACAGTATCGATAAGACTGCTTTTAGGACTCTAGACGATTTCTTTGAGTGGCTCATTATGCCTTTTGGGATAACGAATGCACCTACCAATTTTGTTGATTTGATGAGTAGGGTGTTTCAGGAGTTTCTAAACAAATTTGTCGTAGTCTTTGCTGATGAAATCTTAATCTTCTCAAAGAATGAGGAAGAGCATGCCTTACATATAAGGGAGGTTTTGAAGACTCTCCGTGTGCACCAACTTAAGGCAAAGTTCTCCAAATGTCATTTTCTAAGAAGTGAGATTTTTGGGACATGTGGTCTCTAAAGAATTCTGGGGGCTGGCAGCTATATATATGGCTCCATTTCTCTTGTTTTCTACACTGAAAATAATGAAGTCTTAGATGTTGTCGGTGCCTGAGCTGAATCAAATCTCTATCTTCTTCTGCAATCCAATTAATCAAGTTTAGAGATTCAAGTGTTTCAAGTGTGGATCTGAGATCCAAACTTCGCTTTTCTCCTCCTATTCTTCTAGATCCGATCATTGTGAGTTCAAGTTACCTTTAGAATTGAATAATTAAAAGTAAAACATTATATGACTATAAATTGGTATATGCTTAGGATTGAATCATATCAGATCTATTGTAATTTGTGACTCTATGAAATTCTGAATTAACTATGACTTGGATCTTAACATTTATCGTGTTAGATCTACTTTGGATTATAGATCTAATTCACTTTTAGACCATTTTGTACCTATCGTGTTGTGGTTATTTTGGATCTGCCATTAGTTAGACATGTTTTAGATTTAGATCTAAACTTTCACCTGATTATCATGACAAGACTACTTTGGTTTCACTGTTTAGATAACCTTGTTCCTATCATATTGTGGTTAAATAGGATCTATTATAAGTTTGACATGTAAATTATTATTTAGATCTTATCATGCCAGTTATGACATCCCTATTATGTTAAGATTGATTCTAATATCACATGTTCCTAGATCCGTTCATATATGTCCATCTTATCATTATGTCGTTATATGATTATGCCACCACATGTCTATGTCAATCTTGTTAGAATAATCATTTATGTCACCCTATCCCTTTTATTTTAGCCTGGCTACTTTCTAGCCTAGGCGTGACATTAAATTATGCGAATACTTAAAATGGGAATAAGGGGAAAAAGGTATAAATTGGACATAATTTGTAAATGGAAAGTTTGGCATAACTTAATGTTCATGAACATGAATTTGGGCATATAATTAATTATGAACATAATTGGGGAAAAAGAGGCATGAACACCTATAAAGACATAGGTATAATTAATTAATAATTGAAATGCCTAGGATTACAGTAATTAGAAACTATAATGCACTTACCACACGAGGTTAGATTGCACTTGCGGCTGAAGTCTGCCCGGAAACGACCGGCATATCCAGCGGCCGCAAGTGGTGAATCTAATGTGAGACGTCTAAGTGTGCAAATACGAGACGTGCTATGACACGAGGTTAAGCCCGACTTGTGGAAAAAGTCTGCCCGGAACCGACCGGCATATCCAGCATCCACAAGTTATAGGCCTAATGTGGGAGGTCTAACACATTTTAATCATAATTGAATATGGTAATAAAGATGAAAACTTAACCTAGTTGAATCCATAGGGATTGTATAAACATGTTTGTTTGAATAGGGTTAAGTAAACTTTAATGAACAGTGGGAGGGTTATGTACATCTTGGGTTGGTGGGTAATATATGCATATATAGGCCCACAAACTTAACCTGTTTGTGTTATGTAATTAAAGACACCGTTAGGTAAACATAACCAATGGAAAACCTAGTAGTGGGGATGCAACACAAAGGGGAGAGCTTGCATCATCTTGTGTGGGACCCATTTCAGTCAATAACCCTATGTAGGTATCGAACGAGTACTCTAAACTAGGTCAGAGTTAGGGCACGCTTACTGAAATGATTGTAAGAGATCCAAACGTGAAGGACGGTATGGGTGGCGCAAACCGACCAAGTCCTGTGCGTGCATGGTCCGGACAGAGGAAGATAAGACGCCGTGACACCAGTAGATATGGTTGTGCACATCAACGAAGGGTTTCCACTTTAGGAATTGATGCCTCCTACTGTAGGGCCGGCACAGTGTATCTACGGAGTAGGGAGCCGATCGATTAGGGTAGTAGTTAGGGTACATCTATACTTTGGTAAGTTTAGGAGTCCGTTATTGGGGCTTCCTGTGGATTGTATGGGGTTAAAACCTCTCACCAGAAGTACACCTAAGTCTACCATTTCATACATGTTGGGGATCATCTCATTCGGGATATCAGAGAAATCTCTAAAAGTGCAATATACTCTACCATGTTTACCTTGTCACACTTACCTATTATGATGATATCTCTCTTATCCACTTTGTATGCCTATCATGGTATTTTTACTTATTTACTTGCTAAAAGTAATTGGACTTGCCAAACTTTATGTTTGACCCTTTTTATTTCCTCTTCTTTCTTTTGTTTCCCCAGCCCCCCAGGTTCTCAGGGAGGGAATTCTCAGGCTTAGTCAGGATTCTTCTATAGTCTTGCTTGGAGCTGCTAGATGTATTGTTCAAGCTTCTATCTTTGCTACTATTGCTATGTTTTCACTTGGGGATTATGCTTCTTCTATTTTATACTCTGATGTTTAAGAATAAGATAGATGGTTTAATGATGTAATGGTTTTCATGTATTTCAGACATGGGATGCTTGGCATATGCTACTTTATGGTAAATAAAGTTTTTATTTCCGCTGCTATTTTTATGTCTGTCTTGTAATGTTTCTGTTTCTGTTTACCTATAACGCTTTACGAAACTTAATGCATTCCCTCTGTGAGTGACATTAACGGACGTAGGGTGTCACATTATTCCCAAGATAGGAAGTCTGGAGCAGATCTATCGTTCTGTTTGTCACGCCACTTATGCTATTATTGGAGATGTAGCCATTAACAGGGCGCTGAGACTTTTGTGGGTACACAAGGGACCCATTTCCCTTATTTCCACCTTCTCACTCGTGTCTTTAGACATTATGGGGTGACTCTTTGTTGGAAGCCAGTGGTCTAGAAGACCCTAACCACTGTTGATCGTAGTAAATGCTAAGTCCAATAAGGAAATAATATTTAGATGTCCTAAGGTAGGAAGTTATAGGTTTTCCTTTTTTATTCTAGTTAATCTAGAATTCATATAATTAAGTATAAGGATTGGACTTAGTAGGTTAATGATGCGAGGTCAGTTGCCTTAGTCGATAGAAGTCTGCACTTTCCAGTAGTCAGATATATGTACAACTAATGTGAGATATCATTAACCATAGAAACCTATGGCGATAGTTAATTGCATAGCAAGGATTACTCCCTAAAACGAGGTTTATTTCGAATGTGAGGTATTAAGTGGTAATGGGACCTGCCTCCTGCCCAAAAGTGGAAACCATAAAAAGGAAATAATTTGTAAGCATAAGCCTACTTCGAGATAAAGGTATTAGGTAGTTTGATCCACCCTTAAAAGTGTATTAAGTGATCACGTAGCTCACCTCCTAATAAACAAGAAGTATTAAATGGCTATTAGGTACAAGCTTAGTAATCCCTGCGTTGGTATGCTGCCTCTGGGTAGTAAGTGTCTGGGGTGAGAGTTCGCCTTGAGATTATGTATTAAATGACCGCTACAGATATTCCATAAGTCTGACTAAACTGCCAGAGGCAGTAAGTGGTTGAGGGATTATCTAATAAGGCTAGCTAGATAATAACACGAGGTTCTACCGGGGGAAGGCCATAAATTACGAAATGTCGTCTACCTATCCTATAGGTAATAAGTGACTGCTTACTAACTCGTGCTTATGCGGGACATGGGCATTTGCGTGAATGACGGAAGCCTTAAAATTAGTAGTACTTAGTAGCTAGTGTCCTCTAATTTATTCTAGTGTAGAATAAACCAACAAATAAGGTGATAAGTGATCGATAGATCAGCCTTGGGTCTTAAATGATCGAAAGGATATAACCTTATCTTATATTGATAGTGCATCGTTAAGTGGCTATAAAGAAATAATTAACCTCCTTTTGGACTAGTGACCAGTTGGGAGCCGGGCTCTAAATCTTTAATAATTAGTTGAATGATTGTTTAAAGGCTTCATAATTATGGATAAACCTTCAATCTCAGTATCTTGATATCGTTATGTTTGGGATACTATCTTGGATTTGGAAGTTAGTCATCGTGCGTAAATCTTTATAAAGTTAGTTAGAATTACTAGCCTTGTTAGACATATGTTTTGGTTCTGACCAAAAAGGATACATTTGTGTATTGTAGACAGTGTTATACATTTTCTATTCACCAGGACTTTGTGTTCTAACACCCCTCATAACAATTCTCCAGTTTAGCTTAGGGAAGACAGGCCTTAGTGGGTGTTCAGTTTGGTTCTCGGTTATCATTCTCTCATGCTCATTATCGATGTGGCGATATGCTTTAAGGTAGTTGCTTTAGTTGGTACTAGTTATCTTATTCTATTTCTGCTGTGAGCTAGTTTTATTTTACTCTGATTATGCACATTCTCATTAATTACAGGTACGAGACTTATAATCTCCGTGCTTGGATGAGTTTGAGTTTTGATTTTATCAAAATTTGGGATCGAAAAAGTGTGGGTAAAGATAAAGTTAGGGGCACTTAGGTAATTATAGTGTTTATTTATTTAATTTTTGTCGATTTAACTCGTCAAACTTAAAACGTGTATAACTTTCTCACAATAGGTCAAATTTGGATGCATTTTCACGCATTGGACTTGTATTGACCATCTTTACATTTTAGATCTAGTTTGGACTAATTTGTCTAAGGTAAGTGATATTGTCTCTTACTAGATTGTACTTGTTCGTATAGTATAATTTTTTCTTTTAATTGATTCCTAATTATAAAACGTAATATGTTGGATAGTTGAACCTAATAAATAAATAATAACATGATTTATAAACGATCTAGGTAGTTTTGACCATGATTATCACATTTTACCCAGTTACGCGCTATTGTGCACGTCATTTACCCATTTATGTGCTATCGTGCATTGTTTTGACTGTATAGCTAGATTTGGATTATTTGCGCATATATTTCACTTTTATTACCATAGATAGGTTCTATTCGATTTATTATCACTATTATGGATGCTTATATTCTAGTTTAGTAATTTGTTTGACTATTGGTTTCATGGTTGAATTATTTGCTTAATATAGATTAAAACGTTGTTCTTAGGCGATCTAGTAATAAAAAAGTCTCGTTTGTAAGGGTTTGGTGCTAATCGATCGAGCGTACAAGTGGGTGTGTACTGAATGAGTGCATAAGGATGATAAACTCGAACGAATGATATAAATTCTTGTAGAAGCTTCAGAGCGTAAGGATGGACTCGATGACAGAGCTGCATTGGACCAAGGCGACAGATTTGAAGATGAAGTGTGACGGCCGACTTGAAGACGGCAAATAGACTTGACGACAAGTTGGATTTCGCAATGAATGTCGAACATTTTCTAGGGGTGCGTATTTAACAAGTTTTGGTTAAATAGGTGATCCGGTAATCATCATCGATTACTATCAAGTGTTTGATATAGATTACCATTATTATTTGCCATTTGGTCAATCAGACAAAGACGATGGTGTGATTTCGAGGAGTAGTATATGATGCTTCTTTCGATAGCAATTTAGACACAATACGTAATAACCCGAATTTTTAGAACCAATTTAAATTTTTTATTTCAACTATTTTAATGGATTTTGAATATTTAAAATGGTTTATTTTAAATAATAACGACTAAAAATTTATTTATATGGAAGTTAGAAAATGTAAATTTATCTTAATTATAAAACGAGCCTGAAATGGTGCGGTAGTTTGAAAATTCGATTTTAAATTTCAATTGAATGTACAGAACTCAAAATAAATCAGATTTTAGTAAAACCAGAAACGTTAGAATCTACTTAACTATATCTTTCTAACGAATGTGAAAAATTGAGATTTCATAATACAGATTGGAAGATATGACCAGTTTAAAATTTAAAATAGTCGCTATGGAATTTTTTTTTTAATAATATATATAGCCCTTAAAAATAGCCATTTTGTTCTGATGAAACCACTTTTGTTGGATCCAAAATGTTAAATTATTGTTATATTCCAATTTTTATAATTTTTGGAATTAATATGTGAGTGTGGTGAATTTAAACGCATTTGGCAATTTCAGTTTGAATTTAATCGAATGGAAAATGACCATTTTAAAAACGTTCTCCAAATTCGATGATATTAGTTTTTTTGAGGACCGTATCATCAAAACATAGCTTGATTTATTTTCCAGGAATTTTTGGAGTCAGCATGTGGCCTTGGTAAATTAAAATGTACATTCAAACTCAATATATATTTATTTATATTTTAATTTTAATGAAAAATGATCAAAACGACCGAATTGGCTTACGAAACATATCCCATTGTGTCCGGAATGGGGGTAATTAGCTTGGAACGACAGTCGTTGGGTTTGATTTGTAGTTGGTGGCGATAAACACGTAATTTTGTGAATTAAATAATATAGTATATAGCCTAAATGGTCGGTCAACAACCCTAGGTCAAAACCATTTCTCGTGGTCAAAGTAAAACAACTGCCCCTCTCCTATAATAGATGAACGTAGTGCTGCCCTTTTCTCCCTCAAATTTCTCCAAATCCATACTATGATTTTCGAAATTGATAAAGCAAAAGGGGAAGAGCTCGTTAAGATCTAGAGATTTGACGGTCATGATCAGAACTCACTAAGTAAATGGCTCGATTTTCAAGCGTAAAACCCTAGCGTTCGAAGGCCAATTTCTGGCCACTGGTGGCGTTGAGTTGAGCATCGTGCGGGTCATGGGGCGACGGCGAGAAGGCGGTCGGAAGGGTAGCAGTTGATCAATGACCGTTGGCCTCTATGTGGTGCGGCAGTGGAGGTTTCATGTGGAGCGATGGGTTGCATTGTTTTGGGAAGATGATGGTTTAGAGATGTAATTAGGA
The DNA here is from genome assembly GCA_030737875.1 of Allium sativum. Lineage (NCBI taxonomy): Eukaryota > Viridiplantae > Streptophyta > Magnoliopsida > Asparagales > Amaryllidaceae > Allium > Allium sativum. Next base: position 835,150,128 of record CM060910.1, read on the forward strand.
ATTTAATTAAGTTAATTATTCAATTAATTATCTAATGTATATAATACCGTAACTCTTTCATACGAGTTTGGAATTGAGCGATTTTAGATCCGTTGCGATCGTGACAACGAATACTACGGGATTGACTAGAACGGAAACGGAGTGAATCAGAATTTGAGCAGAATTTAAATTCAAACAGAACTGAAATCATCAAATAAACACTGGTAAAGTGAAAACCAAGGTGAGAACTCTCTCTCACTCAAATTATTTAACAGTTATTATATAATAGGTTGCAAACGGAGTTTAGTAGCTCCTAACACTACTTTTTGTACAAACCATGGATGATTTGTGTGATTTGATTGTATTATGGGAAAAATTGACCGTGTTGTGTATTATGATTGTTATATAGAATGGAGTAAATTATATATATATATATATATATATATATATATATATATGCTATGTGAATAAAATATATATGCGATGTGAATAAAATTTACATATGGATGAGAATAAAATATATGTGTGTGATGTGAATAAAATATATATATATATATATATATGAGATGTGAAAAATATATATATACATATATGCAATGTGAATAAAATATATATATGAGATGTGAATAAAATATATATATGCGATGTGAAAAATATATATCCATTGTATATAAGCGTTGTATAAAATTTTATATACGATAAATAAAATGGTCATGATACGGAATAAATATTTTTTCGCTAAAAATATTATTTTTAGTTTATATATATGATATATAAAATGGTCATGTAATGAAATAAATATTTGTTCACTAAAAATATTATTTTTAGCTTATATATGCGGTATATAAAATGGTCAAGTAATAAAATAATTATTTGTTCATTAAAAATATAAATTTTAATGAATATATGGAATATATAAAATGGTCATGAAATGGAATAATTATTGGATTGTTGAAAATATTATTTTTAACGTATATATGGAATATATAAAACGGTCGTGAAATGGAATAATTATTGGATTGTTAATAATATTATTTTTAATATATATATGCACTGTATAGAATTGTCATGTAATGGAATATTCAATTTTGATTCAAAATTGAAATGGAAGATGGAATCGTTATAAAAACAAATTTATAAATAATTTATAAAATACGTTTTAAATGGAAATCGACGATATGTATTATATATATTACATGGCTTGAATAGAACGCGCCGTGCAACGATCGTTCGCGAATTTCGACCACTAACTTCAAATTGACATTACGGGAGATCCGGCCGTCGGATTCTCCTAAAATTGGAGCCGTTGGGTTCGCATCGAAATGAGCTTTCCAATGATTACAAGAGATTTTAAATCTAACGATTGGATTTTAAGATATGTCCAAATCAAATTCATAAAAGATCGCTATGGATGTAGTTCGGTAGCAATTATTGGAAACCGACCGAAAAGGCGATATTAAAATTATTAAAAATATGGAAAAAAATATATAATAATAAATGATTTGGAAATAATTTGGATGAAAATTCCAGTTTTGAAAAGATAAAATATATTTTTATTTAAATGAACTACTTATTAACTAGAAAAATAATCCAATTATTTTTAGAAATAATAAATTGGATTGAAAATGAGTTTTAAAATAACAAGAGTTTTCCAAGGTATGAATTGGAATAGATTTGAATCGAAATAATCTTCGAAATGTTTCGAAATTGGATTCCGTGATTATACGAATATTGTTGAGGAATTTGGAAGATACAGATATCGTTATTCCCAATACGATATTTGTTAGTTTCTGTAACGACCCAGATTTTTTAACGATTAATTTTTAATATTTAATATGGTTTTAAATATTAAATTGATAATATAAATGAATTTTTCTATTAATGTTATCGATTTAAAAAAATTGATTTCGATCGAATATATTAAATTATCGTAATACGAAGTATAATTGAAGTCGCAGTTGAAACTGAATCGAAACAATCCAGTCAATCAATATAAAATCTATGTGGATTAGAACGATAATAATTATTTATTTTCGTTAAATTTAATTGTCTGAAATCAATTTATATTTTAAATTGAGTTTAATTTAAATCGTTAGTCTAAATTATTATCTGTTCTGTACAATTGAATTAAAATTTTAAAACTGGTCCCGTTGAGTTCAGAATATCGTATAATGTTGGAAATATCGGTCGTTGCGACTAGATAGTGGTTTGGGATTTCAAATTAAAGGACTGCAAGATATTTTAGTTATTTATTTTAAATAAAGTAAGATTAATTATTTTCAAAGCCTATATTTTCATTTCAGCCGACCTCTATTCTTCAATTCGCAGACCTATACTCTTCTCCAGCTGTAGAAAATGTCTCTCCCTTTCAGGATCAAGCAGACAACATTTCAATGGCACGTACTATTTGTTTCTCTTCCCTTTGCTTATTTAAACCATCGCAACTTCATTCCTTCATTCAACAGAAAACAAGCGAGGGTTTGGAAATCAAAATGGTTTCTCCAATTCAAAAAGATCCCGAGCCTCTTTCAATCAAAGCCGTACACTTCATTTAAAAAGTCACCGCTGCCTCTTTTTCTTTCTTTTTTGAAACCAAAGCCACCGTATATTAAAAAGGGTTAAATTGAAATGGGTAATCGCGACACAAATGTGATTCTCTCAGGAGCCCGAGTCGAGCTGGGTACTCCATCGATGGTGATTGCACTAGGGGATTTAGGGTTCATCTTACTGATTGGGAGGTCGGAGTATTTTTCAAGGGTTCGGTGAGGGTGCGATACTGGAAATCGAGATTTTGGGGAAAATGAAGATGAGACAAACGGGCTTAGGGCGATGCGAGGTGGAGGATGTACAAGCGATGGGTCACTGAGTTTTCTGGGAAGTCGACGTTGAATCCGATATTGTTATGGTTGCTATGGGAGTGGAATTCATTGTTTTGGGGTTCAACAGTTTTGCGATTTTGGGTTTGAAAATGAATGGTGCACTGTTCAAAGGGAGGGATATTGGAGTTCGGTTATGTGTAAATTTCAGGATGGTGCGCTGTTTATGGCATAACTGAGGGGATTAGAATTTGACAATGGGATGTTGGAGGTGAGCTTTGTCTCCAGTTGTTAACGGATGGTGGAGTGAAGGTAAGATGTTCGAGGAAATGCAGAAAAGGGAAGTGCAATATTTTGGGATGAGTTTCAATAAGAATGGATCGGAAGTTTGAGGACATATTTGGTGGAGTTGTCTGGTGTTTTCATTAGCAATAAGGTATGCGTTTTATGAATTTAAAATTCATGGGATAATTAATTTATTTGTTCTAGTAAATTAATTCAAAATAAATAGAGTTTAAGTGGAAATAGAATCAAATAAATTATAGGTGTATAGATTCCACTCGAGTTGATTCATAAGACACAACAACATGGAATTAACTGGGTATTCAGCGCAAATGGAATCAGGTGAGTAAATCTCACTCACCTTTAGAATTATTTTTATTTCATTAAAAATAATTGTTTGTTGCTTGTGTGAATGCTTTCTGGTTGTTATATATATATTAGTTATTTAGGCTATATATATATATATTGGGTTGATTGATTGGTTGGATTCCCGCAGTCTCATTAGCGGATGCCCGCGGTACCATAGCGGATGATTACCCTATACGCCCCACGCTATGATTAGTGGATGACCTTCTATACCGCGATATTCTGCCACGAAGCAGAATGGGTATTATTTATGTGCTAACGTCTGTGGATGTAGGGAAACAGGTTGGAGGAATCCAACAGGATTCCTCAAAAATATATTATCTGTTTGCTGTTTGTTTGATTTCATATATATTCATATATGATGTGCTAAAAATCAAATGAATGAAAATTGGTTGATTTGATTGTTTAAAATATCACTGGGGCTTGAATATTGATTTATAAAAATATCGCGGAAGGGATATTTGAGATTTAAAAGAGAAAATTTTATTTTTCTAAAATAGAATTTGAATTTAAATGGAATAAAAATATTTAACTTGTTTTAAAAGGAATAAAACAAGTAGTTCATTTATACACAAAGTTTTAAATGAAGTGAAAAGGATTATCATTGGACAATTCAAAAGTAAATTATAAGTGTGAATTTGTTAAAGGGAAATCTATTTTTCCAAAGTAGGAAATATTTATTTCAAAGGAAATTGGAAGCGATACCTTGTTTAAAAATATAAACAAGTAAAATAAAAAGGGAATTTGAATAAAGAGAAATTTGAAAAGAAGTTTGAATATTTGAATTCAAATAGAATTTAAAAGAAGTTCTGAATATTTGGATTTCAAATAGAAACCCAAATGGAGTTAAATATTTAAATTCAAGAATGAATTTCAAATATAGGTATTCATAAAAAAAAGGATTTGGATATAGAAATTAAAGTGGAATTTAAATCAAGAAAATAAAGTATGGTATTTGAATTCAACGAGATATAAATATGGTATTTAAATTCAAAAAGAATTTAAATATGGCATTTGAATTCAAGGAAAATTTAAATATGGAATTTGAGTCCAAGGAGAATCAATATGGAATTTGAGTTAAAAGGAGTTTTAAATACTTGGAATTCAAAAAGAGTTGGAATATTTGGGAATTCAAATAAAAGTAGAAATAAGGTTTGAATAATAGAAATTGGAAGAGAATTTAAGAATTTGAATTATATAATTCAAATGGAATTTAAAACATAGAAATTGAAATAGTATTCAAATAGAATTCAAATATGGGATTTGAATATAGCAATTCAAATAGAATTTGAATAAATGAATTTGAAATATAGAATTTCAAGGTAGAATTGTAATGAAATTTGAAATATCGAATTCAAGAGAATTGAATATGGTTTTGAATTTAGAATTCAAAGAAGAATTGAATATAAACTTCAAATATAATCGAAATAGAGTTTGAATATATAACTCAAATAGAATTGAATATGAAGTTTGAATAGAGATTTGAAATCGAAATTCAAGTATTGAATTTGAATATCAAATAGAAAAGGAATTGGGATTTGAAAATAGAATTCAAAAGTGAGATTGGAATTTGAATCAAGAAATTCAAATAGAGGAAAATGGAGTATGAATATTAGAAATTCAAATGGAGTTAAAATGGAGTTGGATTCATTTTAACGAAAGTTTAAAAGTTTATATATATAAATATAAATAAAACGAACTCACCGCAGCGCTGCAGTTCGTAAATTGGCGATTCGAAATTCAATTGAATATACCGAACTCAATTGAAGTCGAAATTCTTTGAAACAAGAAACGTCAGGACCGATTTGATAATAGCTTTCTAATGAAGGAGAAAAATCTGGATTTCATCGAATAGATTTTGAGTTATGTCAAAAATCAAATTTTCAGAAAAGCAGCGCCAGAACCATTATAAAACCATAACGGTTTGTTTAAATAAACTAAAGGATTTTAAAGAAATAAAATTCGAATTTGCCATGAGAAAAATCCAGACTTGAGTTGTAAATTAAATACGAACTCAAGTGGTGTAAATGAGATGATTGTTGAAAAAAAAATCAGATTTTTAATTATTGATTAGAATTGACTAATTTAAAGAAATTAGTAATGGAATTTTAGAATCGAAATTTGGGTTTTGAATCAGACAAGGGGTGTGTAAATTCATATTCGAAATCGAATATGAAACTTGAATTAGAAATGACATTCGATTGTTGTATCAACAAATAAATATATATTTGAACGTGATATGTTCAAATAACAAGTGAAATAGGCTAAGAAGCTAATTAAAGAATAAATGGGCAGAACTGAATTCAAACGATTAGTTTGAGTTGAATTGAATTGCAAACAGGTGAACATGTGTAAGCAGGTTTGATATGAAGTATATGAAGATTTAAATTTATGTGCTCGACAAAAAGGTACATGTTTAATTCATATATGAAATTTTATGCGCCGTATCGGCAAGCCGCTTGGTTTTTTTCTTTTTCTTTTTGAGATTAGAAGGACCGGGAAAGCTATTTGAAATTTCCCGATGCTCCCGATACAGGGGAGGTTATGGCGAATTTTTCCGGGAATTTAAGGAGTTAGAATATTTTTAAGAAAATTGACAATTAGAAATCTATATATCGATATATATAGAATTCGATAAGGAAACGAAATCAAAAATAGAATATTGTAAACAAAAAGGGAAATCTATAAATTAGAAATAGAAAGCAAACCATACACGTGTTTTAGAATAAATAATTGGGTTTTATTGTGTTTTTATTCGAGGTTAGTGGTTTTGCCGTTTTGAAGTTGAGGATGTTTTCAGTCAAGGTCTGAGAGGTAATTTTACCCCAACTTGATTGATTTCATTTTAAATGGAGAAATAGCAAGATCCAATCTCGAAGAGAAGTGTTGGATACTAGTTAGTTGAATAGAATATTTTGGGTTGCCGTACGATGTTTTATACCGCATTCGTTTTAACCAAAGTAAGGTTATTTTGGAAATATAAAAGTAAATATTTCCTGAGGATAGTTAAAGTAGTCGAGAAAGAGATAAGTGATTGAAATTATTTTCAATATATTTCCTAAGTATAGGAAATAAGAGAAGGCGATATATGGAAATGTTTTCCAAATAGCGTAAGAAGACGAGATGATTATTGAAAATATTTGGTTAACAAATATTGATAAGGAAATGGAGAAGAGATTTAATTAATGAAATATTAAAGAGCCCAGTGATTTAATTGATATGTTTGGATGAACACTTGTTTTCATTCGATAGTTAAATCACCGACTATCGAAGTTTTTGACCATCGTTGTCAATATGGAGAGACCGGTTGGATTATTATCCGAAGAACCACACCGTATCGGCATAAGCGTTGCGAACCAAGTATGCTGAATATATTGAAGACGGAGTAAAGTGCAAGGACTCTTTCTATTAAATAGAAATAATGCCTTCGGTTTCGTTCAATCCCAGAACGAACGTAAATGGACGAATGTCTGACAGAGTATTTCCAATGATCAAATGGGTTGGTCTGTATAAATATATATGGTTGCAACGGATTTATTCCCTTAGCATAACATCCAGAATATTTGTGCAAACTCAACTAGTGATTAACGGATCTGACAATGTGGCATTCAAAGTGATTGTGCTATCAATGAATGGTAAGTATTCGTAGCCTCAGGCCTCAACAACCGGGAAAGGACAAAAATCGGGCAGGCAGCATGGCTATGTGGGTCGCTCCCATTAGGGTGTATAATCACCTATCTAGAGAAATTCCTTTTGTTTCTTAATCTATCGATTCTGCCCATTCGGGAAACGGTGGTTTGAGTCCAACCGTTGGTGATATACATTCGATACACTCAAGCGAAATGAGTGGTCGGTCATGTGTGGGCCGGGTTGCAAGACGTTCTTGTTGAACCCAGGTGTATTCGCCTCTAGAGATGCACTGTCGGAAGGTGGTCCCATACCTTGTCATGTTGGAAATCCTATCTCCAATAAGTGCCATGCGGTTTTTGATTTTATACTATATATGTGGAGCGTGAGATGCAAGCGTTCTGCTATTTGGTTATTTACTTGTTGTAAACATTATTATAATATCACTGGATTTTCGTATCAAAGTGTTTTGGGTTATAGTAAGGTAAAAACCGTCCATGTTTATGTGTGGGCTGGTCTTACTATTATCTTTTCTTTTGAAAGGATTTTAAAGGTTAAACCAATGATTTGAGTTTACTCACACCAGTCCCATGACTGACCCAGAGTTTATTTTGTTTGTTTTCCCTAAACTCTTGGGTGCCCAAATTTGTACGGGCAGTCAAGTAGTCGGGATTTCACAGATTCAATTGGAGGAGCTGGAAGCAGGAGGCTTCACCAGTTAGCTGTAGATTATCGTATTTCCGCTGTGTACTATGTTGTATCTGGAAACAGGTGTTTATAACTGTTCCAGAAATGACTGTTGTGCTCTGATGATGGTATGTATATAAAGTTACTGATTTGTATTTCAAAAGTTATGTTATATAATATATTTTATTCGTTCCGCTGTGAGTTTGTGATCTTCATTTTTCTTCTATTCTAATATTTCTTTCTTTCTATTTCTCATCCTCTAACTTCTTTCTAAAAAGGATTCGTATTTCTGTGCAATTTGGGTTGGACGTGTGGTGTTTTTAGTCAACTTCTTTCAAAATCATTTTCGAGTTTCTAAGTGATGGATTGCTACCTTAGAAAGTTTTTGATGGAAATTTGTTTTGAAAGAAAACAAGTAGATTGAAAATTCAAATGTTTTGAATTGAGATGAAAATAAATATAAGTATATATTTATGTATTTCAAAGGATTTGAAATAAAAACCCTGGGATTTGGATTCTGAAATTAAAATTTAACTGAAGCAAGTAAAATGGTTCGAGGTGAATAAATGGACTAGAATCAATTTGAAATAAATTGAAATGAATATGAATTAGAATGCATATGAATGGAAACCAAAAGTTTTGGTAGAAATTAAAGTCATAGAAATATGAGGAGTTGAGTTTCAACATAAGTGAGATTTTGAAAAGTAATGGATTTGTACCATTTTTCCTACCTTAGCAATTTCGAGGACGAAATTATTTTAAGGGGGGGAAGAATGTAACGACCCAGATTTTTGAACGATTAATTTTTAATATTTAATATGGTTTTAAATATTAAATTGATAATATAAATGAATTTTTCTATTAATGTTATCGATTTAAAAAAATTGATTTCGATCGAATATATTAAATTATCGTAATACGAAGTATAATTGAAGTCGCAGTTGAAACTGAATCGAAACAATCCAGTCAATCAATATAAAATCTATGTGGATTAGAACGATAATAATTATTTTTTTCTTTAAATTTAATTGTCTGAAATCAATTTATATTTTAAATTGAGTTTAATTTAAATCGTTAATCTAAATTATTATCTGTTCTGTACAGTTGAATTAAAATTTTAAAACTGGTCCCGTTGAGTTCAGAATATCGTATAATGTTGGAAATATCGGTCGTTGCGACTAGATAGTGGTTTGGGATTTCAAATTAAAGGACCGCAAGATATTTTAGTTATTTATTTTAAATAAAGTAAGATTAATTATTTTCAAAGCCTATATTTTCATTTCAGCCGACCTCTATTCTTCAATTCGCAGACCTATACTCTTCTCCAGCTGTAGAAAATGTCTCTCCCTTTCAGGATTAAGCAGACAACATTTCAATGGCACGTACTATTTGTTTCTCTTCCCTTTGCTTATTTAAACCATCGCAACTTCATTCCTTCATTCAACAGAAAACAAGCGAGGGTTTGGAAATCAAAATGGTTTCTCCAATTCAAAAAGATCCCGAGCCTCTTTCAATCAAAGCCGCACACTTCATTTAAAAAGTCACCGCTGCCTCTTTTTCTTTCTTTTTTGAAACCAAAGCCACCGTATATTAAAAAGGGTTAAATTGAAATGGGTAATCGTGACACAAATGTGATTCTCTCAGGAGCCCGAGTCGAGCTGGGTACTCCATCGATGGTGATTGCACTAGGGGATTTAGGGTTCATCTTACTGATTGGGAGGTCGGAGTATTTTTCAAGGGTTCGATGAGGGTGCGATACTGGAAATCGAGATTTTGGGGAAAATGAAGATGAGACAAACGGGCTTAGGGCGATGCGAGGTGGAGTATGTACAAGCGATGGGTCACTGAGTTTTCTGGGAAGTCGACGTTGAATCCGATATTGTTATGGTTGCTATGGGAATGGAATTCATTGTTTTGGGGTTCAACAGTTTTGCGATTTTGGGTTTGAAAATGAATGGTGCACTGTTCAAAGGGAGGGATATTGGAGTTCGGTTATGTGTAAATTTCAGGATGGTGCGCTGTTTATGGCATAACTGAGGGGATTAGAGTTTGACAGTGGGATGTTGGAGGTGAGATTTGTCTCCAGTTGTTAACGGATGGTGGAGTGAAGGTAAGATGTTCGAGGAAATGCAGAAAAGGGAAGTGCAATATTTTGGGATGAGTTTCAATAAGAATGGATCGGAAGTTTGAGGACATATTTGGTGGAGTTGTCTGGTGTTTTCATTAGCAATAAGGTATGCGTTTTATGAATTTAAAATTCATGGGATAATTAATTTATTTGTTCTAGTAAATTAATTTAAAATAAATAGAGTTTAAGTGGAAATAGAATCAAATAAATTATAGGTGTATAGATTCCACTCGAGTTGATTCGTAAGACACAACAACATGGAATTAACTGGGTATTCAGCACAAATGGAATCAGGTGAGTAAATCTCACTCACCTTTAGAATTATTTTTATTTCATTAAAAATAATTGTTTGTTGCTTGTGTGAATGCTTTCTGGTTGTTATAGTTTCAGAATTTGATATTTAATATAAGCCGATATAATTTCTGTTTAGAGCCTTATATTTAATATCAAATTGGATTTTGGGTTTATTGTGAATGGTGTCTTAAATAACACTGTTGTTAAACCCCATGTGAAAAGAATAAATCTTTTAATTAAGATTATTAGAGTTTCCAGTTATATTTATTAATTGGAATAAAATGGAATGTGAATTGGGTTTATTGTGAACTGTATTTTTAACGACATTCGTTCTTTAACCCGATTAACAATGAAATATGATTTGGAAATATAAATCTTTTATTAATATTTAATGGAATTTTTTCCGAAGTAAAGTTTTCCAATTTAATATATTAAATTGGAATTGAGTGGAATTCGATTTGGTAATAATCGAAGTGAGCTTCTGTGGAGGAAGATTGTTACTATATATGGAAATTAAAAGGCTTTGCCGTTATTCCATTTATATTATTAGTCAGATACGGAAATTGATATCGATTATATATTGATTTGTTTTCCGTGAAGATTCCATAATTAATGGAATGTGATTTTGGGTTTATCGTGAACTTTTTTTTAAATGACATTAGTTCTTTAACCAGTTAAAGACAGGATTACATGTCTAACATTGTATTTCGAACTGTATTGTTTATCTCTGCTAAATATATATTTGTTTGGTGGCGGAGAATTTATTCTCTTGCTTAACACTCTTCTCTGAGACGTACGAGCTTAGAGGTTATATATTGGAAGAAATCGGTGGTACGGTGTAGATTGTCGAGTGTGCCATGTTTGATTTCCCAAAGTTAAATAATAATTGAGTAATGATTTATGAGATTAAAACTAAGTGAAGATATAATGAATCTTTAATTAGATTGAAATGAGAATGTGATAATTTAAATTATCAAATTTGGGAAATGATCGAGAATGGAGTACCACCAGTTTACTCCAGTCGATAGTAAAATCTTTGATTAGATTTGAACGTGAAATGAAAATTAAATTTACCGATAACACCGTGGTGTTAGATATGGAGTATTACCAGTTTTGCTCCATGGGATGAATAGGTCGGGATCGGGATTAATGAATAAATAATGACTTCGGTAAGGCTCGATAATCCCGACTAGTTGATAAACCTTAATTTGGTTTTGAATTGATATCAAAGGGAAGATTAATGTGAAAACCCGTAACTTCCCCGTAAAGGAAAGCGGCGGATAGTTCGAGAACAAGCCACAACAGAACGCATACAAAAGAACATTTCACTGTATATTACAACAATGCATCAGATTACAAGAATATACAGAGTATAAACAAATAAATATTACACAGAAATATCAGAGATTCAAATTACATTTAAATACATCGCAGCGAAAAATAATACAATACACAACTAGAAGAGATATACGGATACAAAGCTTTCCGGATATCATTCCAGCTGTAAACCAGGATCCTGTGAATATAAATCTGCAAAACCAAAACTACTAGCTGCCCGTGTCGAAAATAAGGGCACCCAGAGTTTAGGTTAAAACAATAAACTCCAGGTCAGTCATGGGACTGGTGTGAGAACTAAAACAGTTAATCTTTATATGAAGAATAGCGGGATAAAAATAAAATTTTATCCATATAGCGTGAAAGTAAAAATATGGCTTTTATATATTGGATAGCAATATAAAAATGTGATTTTTATATATATAGTGGCTACGGGCAACGAAAGCGACAAAGAGCGAGAATGGCGAAGATTTCTATAAATGAAGAGTCGTGATATTAGATAGCTATCGGTGAGAACTTCTCACCTTTTAATTTTACTTTTCTAGTTATAAATATATACTAGGATGCAGACGGTGTTTAGTAGCACCCGACACCCGTCATTCACAGACCATGGATGGCTTGTATGCTTGTTTGTTTGATTGCATTTTATGTGAAAATTGATCGTGAAATGAAAACGATACATATATGAAATGAAAACGATATATATATGAAATGAAAACGATGTATATGAAATATTCGAATTGAACTGAATAGAAAATAAAATATTTGAATTGAACTGAATAGAAAATGAACTCGAATTGAACTGAATAGAAAATGAATTCGAATTGAACTGAATAGAAAATGAATTCGAATTGAACTGAATAGAAAATGTATTCGAATTGAACTGAATAGAAAATGAATTCGAATTGAATTAAATAAGAAATGAATTTGAATTGAATTGAATAGAAAACCAATTTGAATTGAATTGAATTGAAAACGAATTCGAATTGAATTGAAACCGAATTGAAATAAATTCAAATTGAATTGAAATTTGAATTGAATAGAACCTAAACTCTAGGTGCCCTTATTTTCGACACGGGCAGTCGAGTAGTTTTATTTTGCAGATGTTTTGAGCAGGATTCTGGATTGAAGCTTTAAGCTGTGTCCAGACATTTACAATCTTCCGCTGTGTAGTTTATATTTCCGCTGTGCATTGTATTACATTTATGTAAATTTATCTTCCGCTGTGTATTATTTTCGATATACTCTGATATTCTGTACTCTGATGTAACATTATTATGATGTTTATTGAAGTCTTCTGTTATTTGTTCTGATGTGTTGTATACCCAAAGTTAGCGTATGCGGGATTCGAACGGTCTTGGTCGGTTTAGCGATCGATTAGGTCCGGGCGAAATCCGTGTCGTTACAATTAAACAATTTTATCTTTGATAAAATTAATGGGAACCTTTCCCTAAAAATGTTAATATTTGAATAAAAGAATATTCTGGATTGGAATGAGGTGTATGATATGTTTTTTATAACACTTGATTATTGATTATAAAATACGCGAGTTATTCGAAAAGACCGGATTTATCCCATTCTGAATGATTAATACGACGACTAAAAGTCGACGATGAAGATGGTGGTTGAAGACCAGAGATCTTCACATCATTTGGATGATTACTGATGTATTGATTGGGTTGTACACCAAAGACAAGGTAATAAGTGGTGATTGTCTAGACGTACTTGGAGATTGACTGGATATTGAAGGACATCTCTCGTCTATTGGACATATGGGACGAGGAATAAGGTGCCTCCAGTTTCGTTCAAACCCAGAACGGACTTGTAAATGGATGTGTGTCTGACATTGGATTTTATTCTATGTTGATTGATTTCTATTAAATATATATCTGTTTGGTGGTGGAGATTTTATTCTCTTTCTTAACACCCTTCTCTGAGACGTATGAGCTTAGAGGTTATATATTGATAGACATCAGTTGCATGGCGTGAATTGTCAGTGTGGCATGCTGAGATGCTAATGATCAAGGCTTATTGTTGAAAAGCAGAGTCTTCTGGTTGATGATCAATGCACGGCTTTAAATGGCATAGCTTTGTGTATAGCGTTAATTCGCAAGCCTCTTACCCCTGTATGAACTAGAAACGGGAGAGGACTGCAGGGAGAACATGCGTTTCTTTCTAGTTAGGAGTGGTGTCATGGTATGAAGCCCGGGCATTTTTACTTACGTGGATTATGGAAAGTGAGGTACATCGGATTTGAGTTCCTAGTGGGTCTTGTGATGGTTGACTTACTGACCAGATTTACTGTAATTTATAAATTAATAAAGTATATAAAAACGTTATTAATTTTATAAATTACATTTGTGGTATCAGAGCACAAAATATCAGAGTATATCGAAATATAATACAGCGGAAGATTAATTTACAATAAATGTAAAACAATGCAGCAGAAACAAGTAAACTAACACAACGGAAGACCATCAATGCTCTGGACAGAGCTTTAAGCTTCAATCCAGAATCCTTTTCAATAAATAAATATCCGCAAAACAAACCACTCGACTGCCTGTATGGAAAATATGGGCACCCAGATTTTAGGTATAAACAATAAACTCCAAGTCAGTCATGGGACTAGTGTGAGAACTAAAACAGTTATTAGCTTGATTTTAATGTTAGGTAAATCAAGAGACCACGCCGTATAATACGGAACGGGTTTACCCCCAAGAATACCAGTGCACAAACAACAACTAATAATAGTCATAAGGATCTACAATGCATCACATATTAATTCCAAAAATTATTAAAATTGGAATCTAGTAATAATTTGACATTCCAAATCCAACAAAAGTGGTTTCATCGAAAACAGAGGTCATTTGCAAAATGGCTATTTTTAAGGGCTATATATTATTTTAAAATATATACAAATTCCATAACGACTATTTTAAATTTTAAATTGGAAATAACTTTCAATTTATATTATGAAATCTCAGTTTCTTAACTTCGTTAGAAAAATATTATTAAAAAGATTCAAATATTTCTGCTTTTACTGAAATCTGGTTTATTTTGAATCTCATACATTCAATTGAAATTTAAAATTGAATTTTCAAACTACCGCACCATTTCAAGTTCGTTTTATAATTAAAATAAATTTATATGTTCTAACTTCGATTTAAATAAAATCTTAGTCATTATTATTTAAAATAAATCATTTTAAATATTCAAAATCCATTAAAATAGCTATAATAAAAAATTTGAATTAGTTCTGGAAATCCGGGTTGTTACATTTACCCCCTATAGGGCGGGGAAACGTATTGGTCAGGAATTATTATTCCTCAAACGTAAGGGAGTACCGGCCCTAAAGATCCAAGGTGCAGTTGCGGCTGAGCCTGAGGCCCGGGATGGAGAGTCTCGAATTTGGTAAGGACGATCCTTGCCTTGGTTCATGATGGAAATCCAATTTCCAATACGACATCGTGCAGTTTTAGTTGTAGAACTAGTATGGTGACATAGTAGCATGGGATACTATGTCGTCTATGATTGATACATTTATATTTGAAGTTAATTTTGACACTATACACTTATAATAGTACCAAATGATTTTTGTTTTAAACGTACCAAGCTTGTTTGGCTATTATAAGGTAAAACTCTATCGTCCGACTTGCGTTGCATTGTGTGATGGGACCTGAGTCTTGTAATAGCTTCATTTTTCCAAAAAGCATTGCGTTGTTTATTAATTATTTTATGCATTGGTATTCTTGGGAGAAAACTCGTTCCGTGTTATACGGTGTGGTCCCTTGATTTACTTTATTTCTAAAGTAAAGTTTTAAATAATTGTTTTAGTTATCACACCAGTCCCATATCTGATATGGAGTTTATTGTTTTAACCTAAAATTTTGGTGCCCCTATTTTCCACACGGGCAGCTAGTAGTTTTGGTTTTGCAGATTTCTAATTTACAGGATCCTTGATTTACAGCTGGATCGAAAAGCTTTGTATCCGTGTGTCTCTTTCAACTGTGTTATGTATTATTTTTCCACTGCTATGTAATGTATTTTAAATCTCTGATATTTTTCTGATGTATATTATTTATTCACACTTTGTTATATTCTTGTACTCTGATGTAATGTTGTAATAGCAATGAAATGTTCTTCTGTTGGCGTTCTGATTTGTGGTGTTCTCAACTCAATCCGGCTTTCCCGTAAGGGAGAGTTTGGGTCATTTCACAATGACTCTTCGATCAGTGGCTTTGGTTTGAGATGAGGATGTGGCGTTTCTATTGCTTCATTATTCGACGATGATGATTCCAGAATGAGGAGCAAGTTGCTACGATGGATGGTTTTCTCTTAGATGTAGAAAAGATTATGTTAAATTGTATTGATATAACTGTTAGAGAGAGAAAGAAGGATGAGAGACATAGGTAATATCTTATGACATGTGATGACCGTCGGGGATAGTTACCATATTGAGACGACTTCAGATTGGAGTCTTATAGACAGTCCAGTGATGGATTCTGTTGCAGAGAATGTGTGCAAAGGGATCATCGATAACACACAGTTTTAGCGGTTACTCATAAAAATATGGTAGTAGGTGCGATGTCCATTTTGGAAAAAATGGGTCCTCCTGGTTTCCAGTGATGGGATACTTGTGGCATTCACCTGGACCAAATAGGTCCTTACCTTCGGGGTGTACGAGCGGGTACAACTTAGGTCCTAACCGACTAAATGGCATGGATTCAAGTTCATGGAAACCGAATGTTATCGTATGTCCAACGCGCTGAGTGAGTGAATGTGAGGATTGTTGATGGATGTTATGGTGGTTCACTTATTTACCACCATTAATACTTAGACATCTATCACACCTTATGCTATGATGTTAATTATAGTGTAGCATATATCGACTGTTATGTGCTAAATTTGTAGAAGCTGGGGCACGACATGTATGATTCTCATACCCTCTATGCCATATATACTATTACAAATTTTACAGTAATTTGAGGTTTGTTTATCACTCACACCTGACTTTTTTCTGACACAAAGATTTATTTCCCTTTTATTACCTTGTGTACTCATCGACGATGCTGATAAGCAGGGCAGGTGATAGGTACAGGTATTATTCGGAGCTGCATAGGTGGATTGGAAGGAGGCTATGTTTTACCTATTTATATTTGTATTCTTATTGTGTACTCCGCTATGTGACACGATGGATCCTTGATAGTGTTATGTATCCTTATTAGAGACAGTTTATTAGTTGAGTTTATTTATCTCATGTATAAACTCTATTATTATTTTGTATAACTATATGAGTCTGTATACTCTAATTTTCTAGTTCATATATTTATTATTGTCTCGTCAGTCTCATATATGTGATTTAATTATTATATGTTATCTGATGTGTTGTTAGATATATGACAGGTTTTGTAATGGGGGGAATTATACAATAAGGGTTTCCTTTAGTTAAACAATTAGTTTCTAGGACACAAGTTCGAAACAATTATTTTCCAGGACAAATTTCCACAGCTGCTTCCATTTGTACCATCTTCTTCTTTTTGATGATCGTCTCCTATTTTTTAATGATCCTCCATAAAAAAAATTGGGTTGATTTCTTATTTTTTTGACGATCATCTACTATTTCTCAATACAGCCTATCTTCAAAAACAAGACCAAAGTTAATTCGTGAATCCCTAAATCCCTAAAATCTAAACCGATTCATAAAACCCTAAATGCCTAAGTCGAACTTCTCAAAAAAATTGATCTTCTCAAATAAGTCGACATTCTCAAACAAGCTAAAATCCTAAAGTTACTAAGAATCGACAGTTATGAATATACATTTTCATCTTTTAAAGTTTGAAATTAAGTTTTGTTCAATTACAGATTATAGCAATAATAAATTAGGACATATATATTCAATAGTATTTTTTTTTTTTGACAACTTACAAATATAATCATGTTTATCCTTTATTTTGAATTATTTAATTATATATTAAAATTTAGTAACATTTCAAAATTACTGATACATGTAAAAAAGATAAACACATTTATCTTTTACTGTAATTGTAATAAATGTTTAGTCGTATTTATTTTTTATGAAAAACAAATTCTATTGGTTATTTGTTTTTTTTCATATATACTATTATCAGTTTTTTGAAAAAGATAAATATATGTAACTCATCACTGTAAATGATATAAGACAACTATACAAAAAAGATAAATATATATATATATCTTTTTAGAAAAAATGTTTTTTATTAGAAGATTTGCATATTACATTTTAATTAAAAACAATTCACTAATTTTGTGCATTAGATGATTTAACACATTTATTTTAGCAAATGATTAACATTTTTTAGTAACAAACAAACACAAAAAAATATAAACATGTTTATCTATTACTGTAATTGTTATAAATGTTTAGATGTATGTTTTTTACAACAAACAAATTTAATGTTTATTTATTATTTGGTATATGTTGCTTTTAGTTTTTTGAAAAAGATAAATGTATGTAAATCATCACTGTAAAAGATATAAGACAATTAGACTAAAAAGATAAATATATCTATTTTTTTAGGCAATAATGTTTTTTTATTAAAAGATTCGCATATTAGATTTTAATTAAAAAAATTCAATAATTTCCGTGCATTAGATGATTTAACACATTTATTTTTGCAAATGATTAACATTTTTTTATAACAAACAAACACAAATAAATATAAACACATCTATCCGTTACTGTAATTGTTATAAATGTTTAGATGCATGTTTTTTAGAAAAAACAAATTTTAATGTTTATTTATTATTTGGTATACACTACTATCAATTTTTTGAAAAAGATAAAATGTATGTAAATCATAAGATATAAGACAATTAGACTAAAAAGATAAATATATCTATCTTTGTAAACAATAATGTTTTTTATTAGAAGATTTGCATATTAGATTTTTAATTTAAAAAAGTTAAATAATTTCCCTGAAGTAGATGATTTAACACATTTATTTTTATAACAAACAAACACATAAAAAGATAAATAAGTTATTTGTTACTCTAATTGTTATAAATGTTTAAATGTATTTTTGTTAGAATTTTTTTTTTAATATTTATTTGTTATTTGGTATACACTGCCTTCACTTTTTTGAAAAAGATAAATGTATGCAAATCATCATTGTAAAAGATATAAGACAAGTAGACAAAAAAGACAGGGTAATTTTTATTTTAATCCACAATTTTAGTAAGTTAATCCACCGTATTTTATATGGTCATTGACTTTCACTAAAATTTAAATTTTAATCGTTGTATCCACCTAAAAAAACTTACGATTTTTTTCCCTTCTCAGTCTTCTTTTCTGCGTTTTGCATCATATACTTATTTTTTAAATCCTACCATCTAAATCCAATTTCAAGTAGAGTAATCCAACGTATTAACAGTAAGTAGTTTGTTTATTTTTTGTTTGAAGTTGATTATTTGTATACAAAATTGTTTTTTTTTCTTCAGTATCACCATTATCACATGTAATAGTTGTTAGCTATTTTCTAAAATCTTGAAAAATTGATAGAAACATGTCTGAGAAGAGAAGCCATTTACATCTTGATAAGGGAGACGGTTGTTATAGTATGTAGAAACCCGTAACTTCCCCGGTGAGGAAAGCGCGGATAGTTCGAGAACAACACATAGAAAAACGCAGATGGAAGAACATTTCATTGTTTATTACAACTATACCATCAGATTACAAGAATATGCAGAGTATAAATGAATATTACACAGAAATATCAGAGATTTAAATTACATTTAAATACATAGCAGCGGAAAAATAATACAACACACAACTAGAAGGAGATATACGGATACAAAGCTTTCCGGATATCATTCCAGCTGTAAACCAGGATCCTATGAATATAAATCTGCAAAACCAAAACTACTAGCTGCCCGTGTCAAAATAAGGGCACCTAGAGTTTAGGTTAAAATAATAAACCCCAGGTCAGTCATGTGACAGGCGTGAGAACTAAAACAATTATTTATCTTTATTTTAAAGTTAGGTAAATCAAGGGACCACGCCGTATAACACGGAACGGGTTTCCTCCCAAGAATACCAGTGCATAAAACAAACAACGCAATGCTAAATAAAGAAAAATGAAGCTGTTATAAGACCCAGGTCCTATCACACAATGCAACGCAAGCCGGGGGATAGGGTTTTCCCTTATAACAGCCAAAGAATGCTTGATACGTTTAAAACAAATCATTTGATACTATTATAAGTGCATAGTGTATAAAACAGCTTCAAATCATAAGTATCAATCATAGGGGACATGAGCGTCCCATGCCACTATGTCGCCATATATAGGTTTACAAATAAAACCGCAAAGTCACGTATTTGGAAATTGGATTTTCGTCTATGAACCGAGGCAAAAGATAGTCCTCAACAGATTCGAGACTCTCTAGCCCGAGCCTCAGGCACAGCCGCAACCGTACCTTGGATCGTCAGGGCCGGTCCACCGATGTGGATTGTAATGCCTAAACACTACGTTTCTCCGCCATATGGGGCGTAAATGAGCCAAAGAATGGCTCCATCGAGCCCGGATCGTCCGATCTAACCGAGGCGCCTCGCAACAGCAACAACCACATAAGTCAAACTCGTCAGGGCATGTAAAACCACTGACGCCACTTCTAGCTAGAAAGATAACGCATGTCCTCCTGAGGTCCATCTCCCGTTTTTGGTTCACCACCGGGGTAAGAGGCTCGCGAATTCACGTTACACAAAGTTGCGCCACACAGGCTGTGCTTTGGTCATCACCACAAGACTTTGCTTTTCAACAGAAGCCTTGATCAATTTCCACTTAGGCGAGCCACACAGGCAATTCACTCCATGCGTTTGATATCCATCAGTATATAACCCCTGAGCTCGTACATCTCAAAGAAGGGCGTTAAGCAAGAGCATAAATTCTCCACCGCCAAACAGATATATATTAAATAGAAATCAATCACACAGACTAAAATCCAATGTCAGACACACAGTCCATTTACAAGTCCGTTTTGGGTCTGAACGAAACCAGAGGCACCTAGTACCCCGCATATCCATCGATCTCCAAGTACGTCTGGACGATCACCAACTGTTTCCATCTTCTTGGGTGTACAACCCAATCAAGATCATCAGTAATTATCCAAACGACGTGAAGACCTCCGGTCTTCAACCACCATCTTCATCTTCGACACCACGTCGAATCAGTTATTCAAAATGGGATAAACCCGGTCTTTCTGAACAACTCGCGTATATATATAATAAACACGTGTTACACAAACACAACATACACCTCATTCCAATTAAGAATATTCTTTTATTCAAATATTCTTATATTTTGGGAAAGGTTCCCATTAATTTTATCAAAGATAAATTCTTTAAATTTATTCTTTAATCTCCTTTGAATATCAATTCAAACTAGTCGGGATTAGCGAACCACACCGAAGTAATCATTTATTTTATTTCCCAACCCCAACCTATTTATCCCATGAAGTAAAACTGGTAATACTTCATATCTAACACCACAGTGTTATCGGTAAATTCAATTACCATTTCACATTCAAATCTAATTAAAGATTTGACTATCGCCTGGAGTAAAACTGGTGATACTCCATTCTAACACCTTTTCAATCTAATTAAAGATTCATTAAAACTCCACTTAGTTTTAATCTTTAACTGGGTTAAAGAATCAGTGTCATTTAAAAAACGGTTCACGATAAACCCAAAATCACATTCCATTAATTATCGGATTAAAGAACGAGTGTTATTTAAAACACTGTTCACGATAAACCCAAAAATCAATATCAATTCAATTCCAATTAAATATTATTTAATTGGCACACTTCGTTAAATCTAAAATAAAAATATTTAATCTTTCCTCAACTGGGCTTAAGAACAGTGTTAATGAAGACACCACTCACGACAGACCCAAATCACATTTGATATTAAATACAAGGCTCTGAATAAAAATATACCGGCTTATATTCAATATCAAATTCTACGACCAACAAATATCGTATTGGAAATAACAATATATATATATATATATATCTTTCAAATTTCCACAACAATATCTGTATAATCACGAAATCCCACATCGAAATATTCCGAAGACAATTTCGATTCAGATCCATTCCAATTCAATTATTGGAAACTCTGGTTACTTTTAAAACCCTTTTCAAATTCAATTTATTTATTTAAAAATAAATAGAATTTTAATTCTAGTTCAATACTAGTTCATTTCGATAAAAATCTATTTTTATCTTTTCAAATATGGAGTTTTTCATCCCTGTTTTTCCCAAATCATTTCTTATGGTTTTACACAAATTATTACTATTTTTAGTAATTTTATCAAGGCCCGTACAGTCGATTTCCATCAACGGCCATCGAACTGCACTTATAGCGACCTTTTCCAAATTTGATTTGGACATAATTCCAAATCCAACCGTTAGATTTCTAATTTCTAATATTCGTTAGAAAGCTCTTTTCGATACGAACCCAACGGTTTCGGGTTTAGGAGAATCCGATGGTCGGATCTCCCGCATATCCGTTCGAAGTCAATGGTCGAAATTCGTGAACTGCCGCGGCGCGGCGCGTTCTATTCAGGCCATTATATTATATATATAATATATATAATATATACTTCGTCGATTTCAATTCAAAACGTGCTTTATAAATCGTTTTAAAATTCATTTTCAAAATGGTTTCAACTTCATATTCAATTTCAAATCAAAATTGAATATTCCAATATAAATTCGTTTTAAATTCATTTCAAATTGATTATAATTCAATTTCAATTTAATCCGAATGCAATTCCGTTCGATTTCAATTCGAATTCAATTCTATTCAAGTTCAATTCGAATTCACTTCTATTCAATTTCAATTTAATTCGAATTTCTTTTCAATTTAATTCGAATTTCTTTTCAATTTCAATTCGGATTCAATTCTATTCAATTTAATTTGGATTTCAATTCTATTCGAATTTCAAATCATTTCTATTCAATTTCAATTCAAATTCATTTCTATTCAATTTCAATTCGAATTCATTTCTATTCAATCTCAATTCGAATTCATTTCTATTCAGTTTCAGTTCGAATTTCAATTCTTTTCAAAATATCAGATTTTGAAATCACTTTCGATATTCATTATAAAATGAATAAAATCGATATAAATATCGTTCTCGTCAAAACGGCGTCAATCTAATCAACACGGCTTCATATATTTCTATCTTCAAATATTCTATTTCAAATATTTCTTTTTCAAATATTCTCTTTCAAATATTTCTTTTTCAAATATTTCTATTTCGAAATTGGAATGAGGCCCAATCAATTACCATATAATTTTAGTTATATGGATTTTCTACAATACATGTATACAATAACAACGATGAATAATCAATCATCATCCAAAGTGCATTCTACACTGTATAAGCATCGAATATAAATATTTAACGCTTATAACAGTCTGTCAATCAATCGATCGACATACAGCTAATTATTGGGACTAGTGTATGTCATATATCACCCCAATACCCGTATGGGGTTTTCAAACAATCAAACACAGATTTTATTTGTGTAGTTGGACGATGTGTACAATTTATCGTCCCAATCAATTTCAGTCAAATGTGTGTATATAAACAAATCGTCCGATTTGTTTATATTAATTTATTCCATTTCATATACACGTTAAAAATTCTATTTTTAACTATAAAATATTTTTAACTATATAAATATTTTATTTCATTTCCCATCACATCACACAATCAACTACACATCAAAATCAAATAAACAAGCATACAAGCCGTCCATGGTCTGTGGACGACGGGTGTCGGGTGTTACTAAACACCGTCTGCATCCTAGTATATATATTTCAACTAGAAAAATAAATTAAAGGTGAGAAGTTCTCACCAAAGCTATCCCAACTCCACGACACTTCAAATGTAGGAAATCTTCACCTTTTCGCCTTTTGTCACTTTCGTTGTCCGCTTTCACTACATATATAAAAATCACATTTTTATACCGCTATTCAATACATAAAAATCGAATTTTTACTTCGCTATTCAATATACAAAAATTGAATTTTTACTTTGCTATTCAATATATAAAAATCGAATTTTTACTTTGCTATTCAATATATAAAAATCGAATTTTTACTCCGCTATTCAATATATAAAAATCGAATTTTTACTTCGCTATTCAATATATAAAAATCGAATTTTTACTTCGCTATTCAATATATAAAAATCGAATTTTTACTTCGCTATTCAATATATAAAAATCGAATTTTTACTTCGCTATTCAATATATAAAAATCGAATTTTTACTTCGCTATTCAATATATAAAAATCAAAATTTTACTTTGCTATTCAATATATAAAAATTGAATTTTTACTTCGCTATTCAATATATAAAAATCGAATTTTTACTTTGCTATATGGATAAAAATCACATTTTTATACCGCTACTATATGGGTAAAAATCCTATTTTTACAACGCTAT
This sequence comes from Allium sativum, assembly GCA_030737875.1. NCBI lineage: Eukaryota > Viridiplantae > Streptophyta > Magnoliopsida > Asparagales > Amaryllidaceae > Allium > Allium sativum. The sequence continues at coordinate 835,174,137 of CM060910.1, forward strand.
TCTTTCTATGAAGATTTCGTCTTTTCAAATATAAAGACTTCATTTTTCTTCTTCTACAATATAAAAGATTATATTTTTTCATCTTCTACAATATAAAAGATTATATTTTTATCCTTCTACAATATAAAATAAAACTGAAATTAATCTAGAAACTAATTTAATTAAATAAATTTACCTTATCTTTGAGGTGGGGAGGGTTTCACTACTGCGTTTGACGAGGGGGTTCTTCGCAGGTGGTCGGAGGATAGGCGGAGCGGTGGTGGAGGCGGTCGGAGGGCGCAGGAGCAAGGGTTGTGTGGTCGGTAGTAGGGGGGTAATCGCGATCGACAGCAGGGAAAAAGTGGGGGGGGGGTAGTCGCGATCGACAGCAGGGAAAGGGGGGTAGTCGCGGCAGGGGAAGAGAGGTGGGGGGGTTAGCGCGGTGGCAGCACTGCCTAGGGAGGGGGTTAGTTGCGATCGATAGATAGGTTTTTTTTTTTGATCGAAAGTGAGAGAGAGAAATGAGGGCAAGGAAGTTAAAGGAAAATATATATTATTTTATTTATTTTATTCTCCAAACTGTTGACTTCTATTTCCAACACCAATCGAGACCCAACGACTGTCATCCCTAGCTAATTACCCCCATTCCGAACACAATGGGATATGTATCGTAAGCTGATTCGATCTTTTCGATCAGTTTTCGTCAAAATCAACATATAACTCTACATATTGAATTTTGAACGCGCATTTCAATTTACTGGGGTCACATACTAACTCGAAAAATTCCAGAAAAATATTTTCTAACTTCGTATTGACTATACGGATCCAACAAAAGTGGTTTCGTCGAAACCCGAGGTCATTTGCAAAATTTCCATTTTTAAGGGCCTGAATTCCATAGCGACTATTCTGAATTTTCAACTGGACATATCATTTGATTCCCGCTATGAAATTTCGATTTTTCGGATTCGTTGGAAAGTTATTCACAAATAGATCCTATTATTTTTGGTTTCACTAAAATCCGGTTTATTATGCACCCGGTATATTCATTTGAAGTTTGAAATCGAATTATCGAACTACCGCGCCATTTTCAATTCCTTTTATAAATATAAATAAATATTTATATTTTATCGACGATCTATATAATATATACGTTCGAATTCTATTCAAAATAAAATTCTCGTCGATATTATTTAAAATAATTCATTTTAAATAATCAAAATTCACTAAAATTGCCAAAATAAAATTTTTAAACTGGCCCAGATTTCCGGGTCATTACATAGTACTAAGGAAATTACAGGAAATCAAAGGTTGTTATAGTATGTATGCATGTTAATTTTGTGTTGCTGCATCCACTGTCCATAAAAAAAATTCATTAACGGGCAAACGTAACCAAATTTCCACTCTGTAATGTCAAATGTTTAATAAACCAGTTTTAATCTTTTTCTGTTACTAGATACCTTAATGTACTGTCACCAGTTTCATACACAATTACAGCTTGCATAACAAATCATACTAGCAAATTTTTCAATACATTGTTTTGCCTCTATCTAACTTTGGATGAATTAGGATTAGCTGTGCATATTAAACTAGAGTTTGTTTTATATGCATTTAAATGACCATGGTTGGCGGTGCTTTGCAAACATCTAGATTATGAATAAATACAATAAAAACTATGTTAAAATGATGAAACCCATAAAGAAGTTAGAGGATAGTTCAAAAATTTTCGAGTGAAATAATGAACCAAATTTTAATCAATCAAACAGTAGTGGTTTTTCAATTCACTAGTTTAATTCCTTGTAGTATAAACTGGAAAGTCTGTATCGTTTAATATGATGAAATAGTAAGACAACATTTGTCAATTACACAAACAACAACAAAAAACAAGCAAGTACATTCTTCATCAGTTATTTTTTTAAGATCATCCTTCTATGATTTTCGTTATTAACCAATGAATATTGTAGATGTGATGTACTGACTACAAGCATATTATGAAACAATTGTTGATTTAGAAATGTGGCAAGCTAACACTATATTCAATAGACGCCCAAAAAAATGTTCTGTTTTTATAAGAGTTAGTTGTCTACGAATGCCATTTACATGATGCGCTTACTTCTTCTATGCTATGTTGTTTTCCTTTGTTAGTGGCTATGTCGGTTTGTATTGAAAAATTAGGAATGACTTATGTGTGAAATGCAAAATGAAAAGGATGAACATATAAATAGATTGAAGCTATATTTTCTGTATCTCTTGCGAGTTGGTCATCCCATGTAATAACCCGAAAATTGAGCCAATTTAAAAAATTTATTTTGGCAATTTTAGTGAATTTTGAATATTTAAAATGAATTATTTTAAATAATAACGACGAGAAATTTATTTTGAGCAGAATTAGAACATATATATTTATTTGAATCGTCGTTAGAATATAAATATTTTATTTTAATTATAAAAGGAATTGGAAATTGCACGGTAGTTTGAAAATTCGATTTCAAATTTCTAATGAATGTACATGATTCAAAATAAATCGGATTTTGGCAAACCGAAAATATTAGAATCTATTTGAGAATATCTTTCCAACGAATCCGAAAAATTTAAATTTCATAGCGGGAATCAAAAGATATGCCCAGTTGAAAATTCAGAATAGTCACTGTGGAATTCTGGCCCTTAAAAATGGAAATTTTGCAAACGACCTCGATTTTTGATGAAACCACATTTGTTGGATCCGTAAAGTCAAGTAATTGCTAGGTTTCAAAATTCGTAATTTTTCGAGTCAATATGTGAGCGTGGCGAAGTAAAACATGTTTTGATAGTTTTAGTTAATTTCGATCGACCTGTTCAAACGGTCTCGGAATTTGACGAAATTAGTTTTGTTAGGACCGTATCGTCAATACGAAGCTAGAAAATATTTTTCGGGAATTTTTAGAGTCCATACGTGGCCCCGGTAAATTGAAATGCACGTTCAAATTCAATATATAGATTTATATTTTGATTTTGACGAAAACTGATTGAAACGATCGAATCAGCTTACGATACATATCCCGTTGTGTTCGGAATGGGGGTAATTAGCTATGGACGATAGACGATGGGTCTCGTTTTGAGGTCGAAATAAAAAGTTGTTTTTTGAAATTAAATAATTAAATAAATAAATAAACCCTCTCTCTCTCTTCCTCTATACTCTCAGCCCTCCCACATTTACTTTTCAAAATCGAAATAAAAAAAGGAAGAAAGGGGGAGGAGCCGCACTCCTCCCATCATCGCGCCACCGCGCCGCAGGCGCGGCCACCACCCCTCCTTCTTCGAACTGCCTCCTCCCTCACCTCCTCCTCCTCTTCACTCCTCCTCCGTTCTGAAAACCCCCAAACCACCACAATGCCAACCACTGGAGACCCCCGACCACCTCAGGTCCGACCACCGCACGCTGCAGCCTCTACCACCAACCTAGCCGACGTCGTCAACCCCCACCTCCGATGAACTACGATTTCCCCTCCCTCTCTCCTTCAAACTTCCCAAACTCCTCCCAAACAACCTGAAATCGAACGCTCCTGAAGGTTGCCGTCCTCCTACACCTTCCTCCTCTGATTTTTACTGTGAGTGTTTTATTTCTAGTTTTAGTTTTAATAATTCTTTGATTTATTTTAGTTAGCTAATTTAAAAATTCAAAACATGATTTAAATTTAGTCTTTAGATTATGATAAGATTTATATTTTTTATTCACGTGAGGTTTAGATTTGAAAACAAAGTAAAGATACGATTTTTTTCGTCTTGAAAACAAAGTAAAGATTCGATTTTTATCGTCTTGAAAACAAAGTAAAGATTCGATTTTTATCGTCTTGAAAACAAAGTAAAGATTCGATTTTTATTATCTAGAGAGAGTGATAAAAATATGATTTTTATCTATATAGAAGTGTATAAAAATATAATTTTAATATATATATATATATAGATTCGCTGTATAAAAATATAATTTTTATATAGTAGAGATAATAAAAATGTGATTTTTATATATGTAGTGAATACTGGCAACGAAAGTGACAAAAGGCAAACAAGATAAAGTTTTCCTACATATGAAGAGTCGCGGTGTTTGGTTTAGCTGATCAGTAAGAACTCCTCACTTTTAATTTATTTTCTAGTTGAAATATATACTAGGATGCAGACGGTGCTTAGCAGCACCCGACACCCGTCGTCTACAGACTATGGACGACTTGTTTGTTTGATTGCGTTCGGATTGATTTGTTTGTGTGAAAATTGATTATGAGGTGGAATAGAATAAACTTCATGTGTTGAATAGAATACAGTTCATGTGTTGAATAGAATACAGTTCATGTGTTGAATAGAATAAAATTCATGTGTTGAAATAAAATATATATTCATGTGTTGAAGTAAAATAAATATTTATAAACAAATCGGACGATTTGTTTATGTACACCCATTTGACTGATATTGATTGGGACGATAAATTTTACACATCGCCCAACTGCACAAATAAAATCTATGTTTGTTGATTTGAAACCCCACACGGGTATTGGGATGATATTTGATGTACACTAATCCCGATTATTTAGTTGTATGTCAATCGATAGGTTGACAAACTGTGTAAGCGTTAATTATTTATATTCAATGCTTATGCAGTTGAGTGGTGCACTTTGGATGGTGGTTGATTATTTATCGTTGCTATTATATACATGTGTTGTAGGGAATCCATATAAATAACATTATATGGTAATCAATTGGGCCTCATTCCAATTTGGAAAATAAGGAATATTATAAAAGGAAAAAAAATTCATGTGTTGAATAGAATAAAAATTCATGTGTTGAATAGAATAAAAATTCATGTGTTGAATAGAAAGAAAATTCATGTGTTGAATAGAAAGAAAATTCATGTGTTGAATAGAATAAAAATTCATATGCTGAATAGAATAAAAAATCATGTGTTGAATAGAATAAAAATTCACGTGTTGAATAGAATAAAAATTCATGTGTTGAATAAAATATATATTCATGTGTTGAATAAAATATATATTCATGTATTGAATAAAAATATATATTCATGTGTTGAAGAAAATTCATTTGTTGAATAGAATAACGAAGTTATTGAAATATATAAAGTCGTGTTGGATAGATTGACGCATTTTGACGTGCACGATATTTATATCGATTATACTTGTTTTTATAATGATTATAGAAAAAGAAGTGATTTCAAAATATAATATTTTGAAAATATTATCATTTATAAATTAATGATAGGGAATATTCAATTTTGATTAGAAATTGAAGATGAAGTTGAAATCGTTTTGAAAACGAATTTAAAACGATTTATAAAATAGGTTTCAAAAGGAAATCGATGAAATATATATAATATATTATATATATATATATAATGGTCTAAATAGAATGCGCCGCGTTGCGACAGTTTGCGAATTTTGACCATTGACTTCGAATTGACGTTGCGGGAGATCTGACCGTCGGATTTTCCTAAAACCGGAACCGTTTGGTTCGTATCGAAAAGGAGAATTAGAGATTTGAAATCTAACGGTTGGATTTGGAATTATGTCCAAATCAAATTTGGAAAAGTTCGTTGTAAGTGCAGTTCGATGGCCATTGATGGAAATCGATTGTACGGGCCTTGATAAAATTATTAAAAATAGTAATAATTTGTGTAAAATCATGAGAAATGATTTGTGAAGAATTGGGATGAAACATTCCTAATTTGAAAAGATAAAAATAGATTTTTATCGAAATGAACTAGTTTTGAACTAGAATTATAATTCCATTTAAATAAATTGCATTTGAAATGGTTTTGAAAATAACTAGAATTTCCAATAATTGAATTGGAATAGATTTGAATCGAAATTGTCTTTGGAATATTTCGATGTTGGATTTCATGATTATATAGATATTGTTATGGAAATTTGAAAGATATATTAATATCGTTATTTCCAATATGATATTTGTTGGTCGTAGAATTTGATATTGAATATAAGCCGATATATTTTCTATTCAGAGCCTTTTATTTAATATCAAATGTGATTTGGGCTTGTCGTGAATGTTGTCTTCATTAACATTGTTCTTAAGCCCATTTGAGAAAAATATTAAATATTTTTATTTAGATTTAATGAAGTATACCAATTAAATGATATTTAATTGGAATTGAATAGAATGTGATTTTGGGTTTATAGGGAACCGTGTTTTAAATGACATTGATTCTTTAACCCAGTTAAAGACAGGACATGATTTCCCAAGTAAAATAATCATTGATATTGATTTTTGGGAAGATTAAAACCAAGTGGAGTTTTAATGAATCTTTAATTAGATTGAGATGGTCGAGAATGGAGTATCACCAGTTTTGCTCCAGGCGATAGTTAAATCTTTAATTAGATTTGAACGTGAAATAGGAATTGAATTTACTGATAACACCGTGGTGTTAGATATGAAGTATTACCAGTTTTACTTCATGGGATGAATAAGTTGGGATTGGGAAATAAAATAAATGATTACTTCGGTGTGGTTCGTTAATCCCGACTAATTTGAATTGATATTCAAAGGATGATTAAAGAATAAATTCAAAGAATTTATCTTCGAAAAAAATTAATGGGAACTTTTCCCAAAGTGTATGAATATTTGAATAAAAGAATATTTTGAATTGGAATGAGGCGTATGTTGTGTTTGTGTAACACTTGTTTATTATATACGCGAGTTATTCAGAAAGACCAGGTTTATCCCATTCTGAATAACTGATTCGATGTGGTGTCGAGGATGAAGACGGTGGTCGAAGACCAGAGGCCTTCACATTGTTAGGGTGATTACTGATGATTCTGATTGGGATGTACACCCAAGAGGAGGGAATCAGTTGGTGATCGTCCTGACGTACTTGGAGATCGATGAATATGCAAGATACAAGGTGCCTCCGGTTTCGTTCAGACTCAGATCAAACTTGTATGGACTGTGTATCTGACATTGGATTTTATTCTATGTGATTGATTTCTATTAAATATATATTTGTTTGGCGGTGGAGAATTTATTCTCTTGCTTAATGCCCTTCTCTGAGACGTACGAGCTCAGAGGTTATATATTGATGGATATCAATCGCATGGAGTGAATTTCTTATGTGGCATGCCTAAGTGGCAAATGATCAAGGCTTTTGTTGAAAAGCAGTCTTGTGGTTGATGATCAAAGCATGGCCTGTGTGGCATAGCTTTGTGTAGCGTTGATTCGCGAGCCTCACACACCGGTGTGAACCAGAAACGGGAGAAGGATCCAGGGAGAACGTGCGTCTCTTTCTAGCCAGAAGTGGCATTAGTGGTTTTACATGCCCTGACGAGTTTGACTTATGTGGTTGTTGGAATGCGAGGCGCCTCGGATATATCAGTGACTGTGTGGAGCCGATGGAGTCATTTGGCTCATTTACGCCCCATAGGGTGGGGAGACGTAGTGTTCAGGGCTTTGTTTAATCCACATCGAGTGGACCGGCCCTGTGGCTCCAAGGGACGATGCGATTTGTTCCTAAGGCTCGGGCTAGAGTGTCTCGAATTCGGTAAGGACGATCCCTTGCCTTGGTTCACAGATGGAAATCCAACTTCCAATACGTGACTTTGCGGTTTTGATTGTATACTTATATATGGCGACATAGAGGTATGGGGCACTTATGCCATCTATGATTGATACCTATGATTGAAATTGTTTTGACACTATACACTTATAGTAATAAAAGTTGAAATTTAGCATCTCAAGCATGCTTTGGCTATCATAAGGTAAAACCCTATCCTCCAGCTTGTGTTGCATTATGTGATGGGACCAGGGTCTTATCATAGCTTCATTGTTCTTTATTTTAGCATTGCGCTGTTGTTTTATGCACTGGTATTCTTGGGAGGAAACCCGTTCCGTGTTATACGGCGTGGTCCCTTGATTTACCTAACTTTAAAATAAAGATTAATAACTGTTTTAGTTCTCACACCAGTCCCATGACTGACCTGGAGTTTATTGTTTTAACCTAAACTCTGGGTGCCCTTATTTTGACACGGGCAGCTAGTAGTTTTGGTTTTGTAGACTTATATTCACAAGATCCTGATTTACAACTGGAACGATATCCGGAAAGCTCTGTATCCGTGTATTACTTTCAGTTGTGTTTTGTATTGTTTTTCCGCTGCTATGTAATGTATTGTAATCTCTGATATTTGCCGAATGTTTAATATTTATTTATACTCTATATATTCTTTATTCTAATGGAATTGTTGTAATTAACAATGAAATGTTCTTCTGTTTGCGTCCCGATGTGTAGTGTTCTCAAAACAATCAGGCGTTTCGAACGGTCTTGGTCGGTTTAGCAATCGATTCGGATCATAAGGGGGATTTCGGATTGTTTCAACGTGGTATTAGGCTTTGGTTTACAGAGCTCGGAGAACAAGGCACGTTAGAACTAAACGAAAGAATTCATCAAAGATTGGATTAGCAATATCCAATGAGGATGACTCGTTAGAGATAGGATCAGTAGTATCCTAGAACGGGTGTGAAGAGTGATATTTTGAAAATAAAATTGAAAACAAATTTTGTTTTGAAAAATAAAATTCAATTATTCGTATTTGAATATTTATATGTATTGATTTAGACAATCAAGTATATAAAGATTTTTCGTATACGTCTGACCCACGTGTATTCGAAGTTTTAATATACTGGATAGATATAGAATCACACTCTAGTCGCCTGGAGATGGTACTGATAATTGTCATGACATCATTAGTATTTATGTTCGAGTTTTGAAGGTGTGATATTTATATATTTCCATTAGACTGGTGTGAGAACCAAAGCTAGATAGGGCTTATTGTTGTGATTTGGCACCCAAAATGTGATTTTTGACTATATAGCAAACTTATGAATTTGGAATGATAATCAACAAATTGATTGCTCATTGTGTTGTTTTATTATTGGTTGATTAATTAAAATTTGAACCATATATCCAAATTGATCAAATAGTAAGTTGTATTGAAAATTTGTCGCATTTGCATACATATACATGTACTTACATTGGACAGGTCATAGCAAGGAGGCTACAGAAGAGGAATAAAATTGTTTGCCCAACAAATATGTACATGTTTATTGTATTTCTTGGGTTTTTGATGATTTTATGAGCCGATTGGCTAGCCGCTTGGCTTTTTCTTTTTCTTTTTGGATTGATGAGGACCATGGGACGCTATTTGAAATATCCCGAAGCTCCTGGTGCAGGGGAGGTTATGGAGAAATTTTTTGAAAATTTAGGGTGTTAGCCAAATTTTTGAAAAATTTGGAAAGTTCTTAGAAACTGAAAAGTTGGAGAACTTAAGCCGTAATGAAAATAGTGAAAGTTGAGTTGGTATGCAAAACAACTTTCGGCTTCGTTCCTTTTCGGGGACGAAAAGTTTTAAGTGGGGGAGATTGTAATAACCCGGAAATTGAGCTAATTTAAAATTTTTATTTTGGCAATTTTAGTGAATTTTGAATATTTAAAATGAATTCTTTTAAATAATAACGACGAGAAATTTATTTTGAATAGAATTAGAACGTACATATTTATTTGAATCGTCGTTAGAATATTAATATTTTATTTTAATTATAAAAGGAATTGAAAATGGCGCGGTAGTTTGAAAATTCGATTTCAAATTTCAAATGAATGTACAGGATTCAAAATAAACCGGATTTTGGCAAAACTGAAAACATTAGAATTTATTTGAGAATATCTTTCCAACGAATCCGAAAAATTGAAATTTCATAGCGGGAATCAAAAGATAAGCCCAGTTGAAAATTCAGAATAGTCGATGTGGAATTCTGGCCCTTAAAAATGGAAATTTTGCAAACGACCTTGATTTTTGACGAAACCACTTTTGTTGGATCCATGAAGTCAAGTAATTGCTAGGTTTCAAAATTCGTAATTTTTCGAGTCAATATGTGAGCGTGGCGAAGTAAAACGTGTTTTGACAGTTTTAGTTAATTTCGATCGACCTGAAAATGGCCAATTTTCAAACGGTCTCGGAATTTGACGAAATTAGTTTTGTTAGGATCGTATCGTCAATACAAAGCTAGAAAATATTTTTCGGGAATTTTTAGAGTCCATACGTGGCCCCGGTATATTGAAATGTGCGTTCAAATTTAATATATAGATTTATATTTTGATTTTTACGAAAACTAATTGAAACGATCGAATCAGCTTACGATACATATCCCATTGTGTTTGGAATGGGGGTAATTAGTTGTGGACGGCAGACGATGGGTCTCGTTTTGAGGTCGAAATAAAAAGTTTCTTTTTGAAATTAAATAAATAAATAAATAAATAAATAAAACCCTCTCTCTCTTTTCCTCTATACTCTCATCCCCCCCACGTTTACTTTTCAAAATCAAAATAAAAAAAGGAAGAAAGGGGGAGGAACCGCGCTCCTCCCATCATCACGCCACTGTGCCGCAGGCGCGACCACCACCCCTACTTCTCCGATCTGCCTCCTCCCTCACCTCCTCCTCCTCTTCTCTCCTCCGTTCTGAAAACCCCCAAACCGCCACAACGCCAACCACTGGAGACCCCCGACCACCTCAGGTCCCACCACTGCACGCCACAGCCTCTACCACCACCCTGGCCGGCGCCGTCGACCCCCTGAGCCCCCCACCTCCAATGAACTACGATTCCCCCTCCCTCTCTCCTTCAAACTACCCAAACTCCTCCCAACTAGCTGAAATCGAACGCTCCTGAAGGTTGCCGTCCTCCTACACCTTCCTCCTTTGATTTTTACTATGAGTGTTTTATTTTTAGTTTTAGTTTTACTAATTCTTTGATATATTTTAGTTAGCCAATTTAAATATTCAAAACATAATTTAAATTTAGTCTTTAGATTATGATAAGATTTAATTTTTATTCACGAGAGGTTTTGATTTGAAAACAAAGTAAAGATTCGATTTTTATCGTCTTGAAAACAAAGTAAAGATTCGATTTTTATCGTCTTGAAAAAAAAGTAAAGATTCGATTTGTATCGTCTTGAAAACAAAGTAAAGATATGATTTTTATTATCTAGAGAGAGAGAGATAAAAATATGGTTCTTATCTATATAGAAGTGTATAAAAATATAATTTTTATATATATGGAGTCATAGTACAAAAATATAATTTTTATATAGTAGAGATAATAAAAATGTGATTTTTATATATGTAGTGAATACGGGCAACGAAAGTGACAAAAGGAAAAATAGATAAAGTTTTCCTACATATGAAGAGTCGCAAAGTGTTTGGTTTAGCTGGTTGGTGAGAACTCCTTACTTTCAATTTATTTTCTAGTTGAAATATATACTAGGATGCAGATGGTGCTTAGCAGCACCCAACACCCGTCGTCCACAGACCATGGACGACTTGTTTGTTTGATTGTGTTTGGATTGATTTGTTTGTGTGAAAATTAATTATGAGGTGGAATAGAATAAACTTCATGTATTGAATAGAATAAAATTCATGTGTTGAATAGAACAAAATTCATGTGTTGAATAGAATAAAATTCATGTATTGAAATAAAATATATATTCATGTGTTGAAGTAAGATAAATATTTATAAACAAATCAGACGATTTGTTTATGTACACCCATTTGACTGATATTGATTGGGACGATAAATTTTACACATCGCCCAACTGTACAAATAAAATCTGTGTTTGTTGATTTGAAACCCCACACGGGTATTGGGATGATATTTGACGTACACTAATCCTGATTATTTAGTTGTAAGTCAATCGATAGGTTGACAGACTGTGTAAGTGTTGCAGTTGAGTGGTGCACTTTGGATGGTGGTTGATTATTTATCGTTGCTATTATATACATGTGTTGTAGGGAATCCATATAAATAACATTATATGGTAATTGATTGGGCCTCATTCCAATTTGGAAAATAAGGAATATTATAAAAGGAAAAAAAATCATGTGTTGAATAGAATAAAAAATCATGTGTTGAATAGAAAGAAAATTCATGTGTTGAATAGAAAGAAAATTCATGTGTTGAATAGAATAAAAATTCATGTGTAGAATAGAATAAAAATTCACGTGTTGAATCGAATAAAAATTCACGTGTTGAATAGAATAAAAATTCATGTGTTGAATAAAATATATATTCATGTGTTGAATAAAAATATATATTCATGTGTTAAAGAAAATTCATTTGTTGAATAGAATAACGAAGTTATTGAAATATATAAAGCCGTGTTGGATAGATTGACGCCATTATGACGTGTACGATATTTATATCGATTATACTCGTTTTTATAATGATTATAGAAAAAGAAGTGATTTCAAAATATAATATTTTGAAAATATTATCATTTACAAATTAATGATAGGGAATATTCAATTTTGATTAGAAATTGAATATGAAGTTGAAATTGTTTTGAAAACGAATTTAAAATGATTTATTAAATACGTTTTAAAAGGAAATCGATGAAATATATATAATATATATTATATATATAATGGCCTGAATAGAACGCGCCGCGCTGTGGCAGTTCGCGAATTTCGACCACTGACTTCGAATTGACGTTGCGGGAGATCCGACCGTCGGATTCCAAATTTGGTATCAAATGTGATTATAAAGTTCGAAGGATTTAGAATTATGTCCAAATCAAATTTGGAAAAGGTCGTTGTAAGTGCAGTTCGATGGCCGTTGATGGAAATCTACTATACGGGCCTTGATAAAATTATTAAAAATAGTAATAATTTATGTAAAATCATAAGAAATGATTTGTGAAGAATTGGGATGAAAAATTCCAAATTTGAAAAGATAAAAACAGATTTTTATCGAAATGAACTAGTTTTGAACTAGAATTATAATTCCATTTAAATAAATTGGATTTGAAATGGTTTTGAAAATAACAAAAATTTCCAATAATTGAATTGGAATGGATTTCAATCGAAATTGTCTTTGGAATATTTCGATGTTAGATTTCATGATTATACAGATATTGTTATGGAAATTTGAAAGATATATTAATATTGTTATTTCCAATACGATATTTGTTGGTCGTAGAATTTGATATTGAATATAAGCCGATATATTTTCTATTCAGAGCCTTGTATTTAATATCAAATGTGATTTGGGCTTGTCATGAATAGTGTCTTCATTAACACTGTTCACAAACCCATTTGAGAAAAAGATTAAATCTTTTTATTTAGATTTACTGAAGTGTACCAATTAAATGATATTTAATTGGAATTGAATAGAATGTGATTTTGGGTTTATAGTGAACCATGTTTTAAATGACATTGATTCTTTAACCCAGTTAAAGACAGGACATGATTTCCCAAGTTAAATAATCATTAATATTGATTTTTGGGAAGATTAAAACCAAGTGGAGTTTTAGTGAATCTTTAATTAGATTGAGATGATCGAGAATGGAGTATCAACAGTTTTGCTTCAGGCGATAGTTAAATCTTTAATTAGATTTGAACGTGAAATGGTAATTGAATTTATCGATAACACCGTGGTGTTAGATATGAAGTATTACCAGTTTTACTTCATGGAATGAATAGGGAAGGATTGGGAAATAAAATAAATGATTACTTCGGTGTGGTTCGTTAATCTCGATTAATTTGAATTGATATTCAAAGGAAGATTAAAGAATAAATTTAAAGAATTTATCTTTGATAAAATTAATGGGAACTTTTCCCAAAGTGTAAGAATATTTGAATAAAAGATTATTCTGAATTGGAATGAGGCGTATGTTGTGTTTGTGTGACACTTGTTTATTATATACGCGAGTTATTCAGAAAACCGGGTTTATCCCATTCTGAATAACTGATTCGACGTGGTGTCAAGGATGAAGATGGTGGTTGAAGACCAGAGGTCTTCACATCGTTTGGATGATTACTGGTGATCTTGATTGGGCTGTACACCCAAGAGGAGGGAATCAGTTGGTGATCGTCCAAACGTACTTGGAGATCGATGGATATGCGAGGTACAAGGTGCCTTCGGTTTCATTCAAACCTTGAACAAACTTGTATGGACTGTGTGTCTGGCATTGGATTTTATTCTACGTGATTGATTTCTAATAAATATATATCTGTTTGGCAGTGGAGAATTTATTCTCTTGATTAACACCCTTCTCTAAGACGTACGAGCTCAGAGGTTATATATTGATGGATATCAATCGCATGGAGTGAATTTCCTGTGTGGCATGCCTAAGTGGCAAATGATCAAGGATTTTGTTGAAAAGCAGTCTTGTGGTTGATGATCAAAGCACGGCCTGTGTGGCATATCTTTGTGTAGCGTTGATTCGCGAGCCTCACACACCGGTGTGAACTAGAAACGGGAGAAGGATCCAGGGAGAACGTGTGTCTCTTTCTAGCTAGAAGTGGTGTCAGTGGTTTTACGCGCCCTGACGAGTTTGACTTATGTGGTTGTTGGAATGCAAGGCGCCTCGGATATATCGGTGACTGTGTGGAGCCGATGGAGTCATTTGGCTCATTTACGCCCCCATAGGGCGGGGAGACGTAGTGTTCAGGGTTTTGTTTAATCCACATCGAGTGGACCGGCCATGTGTCTCCAAGGGACGATGCGTTTTGTTCCTGAGGCTCGGGCCAGAGAGTCCCGAATTCGGTAAGGACGATCCCTTGCCTTGGTTCACATATGGAAATCCAACTTCCAATACGTGACTTTGCGGTTTTGATGTATACTTATATATGGCGACATAGTGGTATGGGGCACTTATGCCGTCTATGATTGATACTTATGATTGAAATTGTTTTGACACTATACGCTTATAGTAATAAAAATTGAAATTTAGCGTATCAAGCATGCTTTGGCTATTATAAGGTAAAACCCTATCCTCCGGCTTGTGTTGCATTGTGTGATGGGACCTGGGTCTTATAATAGCTTCATTGTTCTTTATTTTAGCATTGTGCTGTGTTTTATGCACTTGTATTCTTGGGAGGAAACCAGTTCCGTGTTATACGGGCCCTTGATTTACCTAACTTTAAAATAAAGATTAATAAATGTTTTAGTTCTCACACTATTCCCATGACTGACCTGGAGTTTATTGTTTTAACCTAAACTCCGGGTGCTCTTATTTTGACACGGGCAGCTAGTATTTTTGGTTTTGCATATTTATATTCACAGGATCCTGATTTACAGCTGGAACGATATCCGGAAAGCTCTATATCCGTGTATTACTTTCAGTTGTGTTTTGTATTGTTTTTCCGCTGCTATGTAATGTATTGTAATCTCTGATATTTGTCGAATGTATAATACTTATTTTACTCTGTATATTCTTCTATTCTAGCGGAATTGTTGTAATTAACAATGAAATGTTCTTCTGTTTGCATCTTGATGTGTCGTGTTCTCAAAACAATCAGGCTTTCGAACGGTCTTGGTCGGTTTAGCGATCGATTCAGATCGTAAGGGGATTTCGGGTCATTTCATCCCAATTAGTATTTGTCTTGTTAGTTTTTTCTTCAATTCCGCGAATCTGCAGATAATTGTATGGTTTTAGCTACCCAATGTTACCATGTATTATAATGTAATGTCTGGATTCCTTCTTTTGTATATGTTTGCTTCCTTCGATTGTCTGGTAGAATGAGGCGTTTTGTAATGTCATGGTAAATCAAGAAGCACACAAATCAATTGTAAGCTATATGATAGGGTGGAATCTTTAAGTTAATCCACTCATGGATTAACTTACAAAATAATTATGGATTAACGTATTAAAGTAAAATGGTGGATTAACTTATTAAAACCATGGATTAGAATAAAAATTACCAAAAGATAAATATATCTATCTTTATAAACAATAATTTTTTTATTATAAGATTTGCATAATAATTTTTTATTAAAAGAAATTAAATAATTTCCACGAAATGGATGATTTAACACATTTATATAAGCGGATGATTAAGATGTCTTAATACATCTATCCTTGTTAATATTTTTGTAATATGAAAGCGAATGACCCAAAAGATAAGTAGTTTTATCTTTTGAATAACTTATGTATTTCTATACAAAAACAATGAAAGATTACTTTTGTAATAAAAAATATTGTTAAATTATTATGTTAATATGTGTATAATATGTTTATCGTTACAGGTATGATTTTTACAAACAAATTAAAAATCATTGCACAAAAAAGATAAATGGGTTTATCTTTTTATGCAACAGAGTCGATAATTAATGGTTGGCAATATGTTATTTAACATTATGAACATGACATATTATGACTATGGAATGTATATCATTATGAACTTGACAAATTTTACGCATAGAAGACCTATGATAGCAAGCAAATCTCAACAACATATGGACAAATTAAGAGTTAATTTTGCATTTGGTATACTGCAAGATGAACCGTACCGCCACATGAGAAAAGATAATTGAGATTATATTTTAAAACCTTTGCTGTCGAAAAAAACCAAATAATAAAATAACCATTCAACGAAGCATAACATAAAATTCACAAGACCAAACAACCAAATAATCATTCAACAAAAGAAATAATTGCATAATATAAAATAAAAAGATAAAATTAAATATTTATTTAATCATCTAAAGCACAGCATATTACAAAACATAATATTGCGTAATTTTAATTAGTTTTTAACACTTATCACTGCTAAAAAGCAACTTTCATCACATACATATTAACAAATATTGATCTTACAATATAATTTTTTTTGAAGCAAAAAGTTAGTGATAATAGTTGTGAACATATTACTGCCTACAAAAAGAAAAACAACCTCCAAAATAACAAAGTAGCATAAAATCTTCAATAACATTTTCAAGCAGAAGGTCCAGCAATCCTTCTTACCCTTGCACGCACTTTTTCAGCAATGCTTTCAACATATATGTTCCTATCAGTGCCTTCTGTAGTATGAGGTAGGCCTCTTTCACTGCGCCTAAGCATCACCACTCCAGAGTTGTCAAGTGGTCATTTGCCCTTCCTTTTGCTAGTGATCTCAGAGTACTCTCTTGAATCAGTAACAGCCAAAGCATTGTCGCCACCAAGATCCATGTCCTGATAATTATATTCATTACCCTTAATAAGCTCATTGCTATCACTCAGATCATCACCAATATCATCCAAACCTACTACATCATCATTATTTGGTTGTGCACTACCAACTGCTATAATGTTTCCACCTGCATCAACTTCTACATGATCTCCCCCTTCATAATTCTCAAAAGCATTATCAACATACCCCCATGTTCAACATTATCCAGTTTATCCACTTCTTCTGACAAAAGAACATTAGGCACACTAGTACTTGGGGCATTTATAGGTGGAACATTTGGAGCGCTAGTAGAGACACCCATCTCTCTCCTACAGTTCAGAGCCATCATCCTACCATCATCACCCCTGGCAAAAACAGTCCTTTTAAACTCTCTTATGTCAAATTCCTCGGAAGACTCTCCATCAAACTTCGTAATTGTTACCTCATGATCATAGTTTTCAATGGGAATGATAATCGAAGTCGGGAGTACCAAATCTTCACCTATCAGAATCAGGGCCCTCAACCAAGTATAATCTGCAACATGCAAAGATTCGTACCAAAGTCTCTTTACATCCCCCAAATCCACCAGCGCTGCTTTGAGCACTTCCAAACGTCTGCAAACACCCGAAAAATTCTTCAATCTAACCCATTCTTCAACCTTCCTGGTGGCTGTACTTAGGGCTGTCAATGGGTCGGGTTCGGGTCGGGTCAAGTCGGGTTCGGGTCAAATTTTAAACGGGTCGGGTCAACCTGTTTAACAAATGGGTCAGATATTGCCAACCCGAACCCGACCCATTTATAAACGGGTTGACCCGACCCGACCCGCCTAACCCGTTTGTCTAATCGGGTCGGGTCGGGTGAACCCGTTTGACC
Source organism: Allium sativum (assembly GCA_030737875.1). Classification (NCBI taxonomy): domain Eukaryota; kingdom Viridiplantae; phylum Streptophyta; class Magnoliopsida; order Asparagales; family Amaryllidaceae; genus Allium; species Allium sativum. Next base: position 835,191,951 of record CM060910.1, read on the forward strand.
CGTTAACCTGTTTAATTTATAAGTAAAAACTTAAAACATAGGCAAGTGAGAACACAGCCCTAGGCTCTAGCAAAGCAAGTAGCAACAAACAAATACCTAATCACCAAGCATCAATGATCCGAAACAGTACAATTCTTAACTCTAAAGCAACATACAATGCAAATATGCAATCACCAATTACAAACTAGAAATAAAGTAAATAACTAGATAATCATCAAGTGGATCATACAAATTACAAATACAACACACATAAAAGACAACTTGCAAGCAGTTTGATAGAAGATTCCCTGAAGTATTGGCACTTCACAACATCTAAATCCTGCATGCATTAAAAACAATGCATTAAAAACAATGGTAACATCTAATTTACATGCACTTCGTAACATCTAAATCGTCGGAGTCGGAGCTGCTGCTTCTTTGCAGCAGCGGCAGCTCCGAGCTACTGCAAAGATGCAGCAGCTCCGAGCTGCTGCAAAGATGCAGCAGCTAAGAAGCTGCTGCTTCTTATGCAGCAGCTCCGAGCTGCTGCAAAGATGCAGCAGCTAAGAAGCTGCTTCTTTGCAGCAGCTCCGAGCTGCTGCTTCTTTGCAGCAGCTTCTTTGCTGCTGCAAAGAAGCGGCAGCTCCGAGCTGCTGCAAAGATGCAGCAGCTAAGGAGCTGCTGCTCCTTTGCAATAGCTAAGGAGCTGCTGCTTCTTAACTAACACACAGTTCAACAAATGTTACATGACCAGGTTAATTGAACACAATTACTACATCTAAAAAATGCATCTTATTAACACACAGAAACCATCAATGTATCATGTATGTGGTAGAATATTACCATATATCAAATTGGGTAAATTATGGCAATAACATACATTCATTAGATTTAATAATTGTGTATTTGATGACGAATTAAAACAGCATTGGATTTAAACCAAAGTATGTTAATTATCAATTCGGCATCTTAGCTCCGAGGATTTTAAGTTGTGTGAATAACGGGTTATTAAACAAACCAATTCCAGTATAAACATCCGAGGATTGCAAGTTCTAAAAATATATACATTCACTTAATAAATAATGAAGTTATTAAACATACCGGTTAGTTGCGGTGAAACTGATTGTTAGAAGAACACTCAGCAGTTTGAGAGTGGACGCCGTCGATTTCTAAGTTGCTAATGTCCTCCGTTAATTCTTCAAGATTAATAGGTATAGTAGCACCTGTCAAGTTACTATAATTTTAGAACATCAAATTTTATATAATGAACAAAAAAGTAAGAAATTTAATCTCCATCCCCAAATATCCAATCTCGTGTGCATACGATTGCTTCTACAACTTCGGGCTTAAGTGCACTTCGATATTGATCGAGAACTCATATACATGTAACATGATTAATGTCCTTGAATTAACTATTGAAGTGTTGTTTCAGAAATTTATTACACTAAATTATATGGTTCTTTAAGTGAAATTTATTACACTAAATTATAATGTCCTTGAACCAATATTACTGCATGATCTGAAAACAAAACAACTGTTTTATCTTATTTCGAAACTATATCTCAATGCAAACCACTCAAAATATTAACCATCAGTTTAACTTTAACACATGATTTTGAATATTGTACCATTGTTTTCACAAAGTAAACGACTAACTCAAGCTTGAGCTCTCTGTTTTCAAATATAACTAAAGACAAACATACTGAAGACTTGAAGACTGTGACGATGATACACACATATCCGCTGTATAGTTTAAACAATTACACAAAATGAAAATATGAAATTACCTTCGCTGTCTGTGACTGTGAGCCTGTGAGTGTAGTCGAGAATCGAGAGTCCTGCTGCGGCGGCTGCTGCCTGTGAGAGTGTGAGTGTCGAATCGATTCGAGAGTGCGGCTTTCAGAAATTGAAGGATCGAAGAAATGGAAGGAGCGGCTTTCAGAAAGAAGAACCCTAATCTGGAAAAGTGGCGGCTTGGTATCTCGGTACGACGGTATCTCCTAGGGCAAATTCAATGGACCGTGTATTGTGAAATTGTATTGTGAAATCGGTGGACCGTGGTATCCTATTCCTGGGGAATGCGGCTGGGTCCATTAATTATTTAGCCTTGAAGAATTAAGTATTAACGGGCTGGGCTGGGCATGAAACATTAAAAATGGTTTTATGTTAAACGGGTTAGGACGTGTCAACCCATGGGTTTGCGGGTCAACCCGTAACCCACCCGTTTATTAAACGGGTCAGAGCGGGTTGACCCGAAAATGACCCGTTTATAAATGGGTCGGGTCGGGTTTTTTTCGTGTGGGTTACGAGTCATGTTTCGGGTCGTATACGAAATTGACAGCCCTAGCTGTACTGCCAACTCGTGGGCTCCACCTCTTTAGATTCACAACCCCCGTCGTCATAATAAATGAATAGTAGAAATTATCAGTCAACATGGAAGAAGGGAATTTCACAATAAAATTATCGCCCATTCTTCGAACAGTCTAGGTCCAATAATGCAAACTCTTGCCGAACTTGGATATGATGAGATCTTCAAGTTCAATGATAGAGAAAGCTCCCTGAGCTATAGAGACCATCACCATAGATCTAGCCCAATTGAAATCATCGGGAAATGTCTCTGCTGAAATATAAGTATTTTTTTAGGGTTAGCCATTTTTTGGGGATATTTGATATGAGATATACAATAAAAAGCGTTATGCCTTGTTTTGTTAAATCTGAAACATAAAATTGGATTTCGACGCCTGCAAACCCAATTATCTGAAGAGCTGCACTTGAAGCACCCATTAATAGATTTGATGTACTTAATATTTTCAAAACAATGATTATAATTTCGAGGCAACAGTCGAGAGGGAGTTCATTAAAATATGCATATCCCTTTATAGTTGTCTTCAAAATAGCATCCCTGTATGAAGATGGTGCAGCTTTGTGCACACCTTTGCTTATCTTCTTGTGATAAAGAAATATAATTAAAGAAACAAGATGAAAAATAAGAGATTGCAATTATTTTAATTTCCATTATGGATTGAACATCCCCATGAACGAAAACAAAGATAATTTATCTTACCATATAATTCAACTGTAACATGAGTTGCATTTAAAATGAATTAGTATAATATATAAAACTGATTTACTGCTAAAATGATATAACCGATATTCTTTTACTTATTAAATTATGTAAACTGTGTTGCATTTGAAATAAAAAAAGATATATTATTTTATCATTTTTAAAATAATTACCAACAACATCCTCCATATAACAGTTAATATGTTATATATAATATTAACTACCAAGCTATAATACAACTTATGTTAATTTGAAGATAAATAATGATAAATGATAATGAATTTTCAATACTCATTTTTATTCTGCTACTAAGCTTAGAAAGATAAAAGCTTTTATATTTTGTTGAAAATATATTAGTATACTATAGTATTCTAAAGCCTTACAAAAATAATAACAAGGAATATTATATACAATATCCTTATATAGATGCAATATACTTTTAATAACATAGTATGTCACGACCTTAAATATAATATCAATAAAAGATATAATGATATATCATTCTTCAAAAAATTAAAATAATCATATTACATATTACAAACTCATGCTTTCTTATTTGAATAACATTATCAGACAGTAGAAATTAATTATCAAATTCATCATATAATTTTCAATATCAGCCATCACAATATCATCACTAACTTCAGTTAAACTGAAATTATTATCAATAAAAGATAAAACCATTTATCTTATTTCTACATCAGTATAACCATAGTACTCATAATAAAACACCATTCATATATTTGTTCCAAAATTACAAAATTACACATCACATTTCATGAACTCCCAAAAGATGAAACATGAAAGAAAAAAATTATGAAGAAAAAGTATACTTCAGTGCATTACATTGCCATAAGCGTACACAAAAAATCCCAAACATGATCCATGACACAACTAAAGCTCTTGCAAAGAATTTTTTTTCCTTTCTCGTGATTTCCACATTTAACCCATATTAAAGCCATCTCTACCTTCATATCAGCAACAATCTCATCAGCTTTTGCCCTCTTTTGCTTTTGCTTCAGCAACATATCTTCAAGTGTCTTCCTTTCCATGAGCAATTGTGATATAGTATTTTCTTTTTCCATCAATTTAACAGTAGTATCTTCCATGTTAGCATTGTTATTGATTTCATACACTTCTTCATGCCAGATAAAATACCCATAATCGTCATTCTGCATATATGTTAAATTCTCAACTAAAACGTCACTGAAAAATATGATAATCGACACAACAACAAAATATACTCAATTTATACTTACAGGCCACATGGAGTAACCAAAAAAATTCTTCCCCACATTCAACCCTACCTTCACAGTCCTCATCTTTGGTGGGATTCTATGGTGGCAAAGCTTAATTCCGGCTGTTGTTGTTGAATTTAAAGTAGAAATTGAGGGAGTCGTCATTGAACTCAAGATGGATAAATCAACTATATTAGGCCATATAATCAACATTACAAAAAATAAATTCATTGCATTAGGCATTTATGGCGTACGTATCAAAAAAAAATCAATTATTATTTTTAGTCACATAGTATCTGTTATGTTATTTGAACAAACATTATCGGGACTATATAAAAGATGCAATCACATATTGTTAATATTCTTGAAGATCACAAAATCTACACTATAAGGGAATAAAAATAGCTCATGTATTACTGCAATTGATTGACCTTTGCTTTCTCTAGTAACTTGTAATGTATTTATCTTTGTTTGCTCTAGTAACTATGATATGTAAGTACGGCTTAATATTTTATTTCATTATTTTTATAAAAAGATATATGCGTATATCTTTATTAACTCCTGTATATAGTAACATCGGGTACATCAAACTAAATAACATTAAATCTTTTACAGTTTTTGTTTTGAATCAAATATACATACAACAGTAAAAACGATGCAAAATGTTTATGGGTTATCTTAGATTAAGAAGGAGCATGGCTGTATATTCAACATTTGTACCTATACATTGAAATGCATTCTTTTTTTAATATAAAAAGATTGACCTTCTTTTGTATATATACATTGAAATGCAGTTATCAGTGAAATCATTTATCATTTTCTATCCTAATAATCATTTTATGTAAAGAATCTCACCTATTTATCACTATTTGTCCTACTTTAAAAAAAAAAGATAAAATCATTTATCTTTTACGGATCACAAAACACCAAGAACTGAAGAACAGGCATCGTCAACTAATATTAATTAATATACAATTTCATACTCAAAGTGAGTACAAACAGAATTGACTGACAAAAATAACTGGTATGATTGCTCAAGACAGATCTAAAGTTATAGTGTAAATACAAAAATCACAATCTAAAGTGAATAATGAAACCATGCTAAATACACATTGCTTTTTTTATCAGAAGAATACATTTCAGAGTTCAATTTTTGACCTAAAGCAAACAAAACATTTCTTTTATAGATCAAAATTGCCTATCAAATAACATCGAATAGTTCATTATAAGAAATATACAAGAGCATGAAAAACGACATAAAACATCGTATTGACAATGAAAAATAACAAATAAAATAGAGACTCACCAAAAAAAACAAGCAATCCAACAGAGAAAATCGATCAGCCTATCCAAATGAACAGAATTGCCTTAATATTTCCCACAATTAAACTCGATTTTGATTTCAGAACAAACTAACGCCTAATTTTTTTCCAAAAAAATAACGACCACTTTGAGTTCACAAAAAAAGGGCTTTATTTTGACCTAATTTCCACGAGCACCTTATTTCTGAAGATACGATGATTATTTAAGAAGATGAAGACTCGCGCTTTGATTTTTGTCCTAGAAAATAATTATTTATAACCTGTATCCTACGAAATAATCGGGACCAAGTAGTAGACCCTTAATATAAATTTCCAGTTTTGTGATTGTGTTTACATTTTGTTCTCTCCTTTCTCTTCTCTTCCAATTCCTTCTTTTCTTTCTCCTTTCTCTTTTTTTCTACAATTTCATTCTCTTGACGATCTGTGACGGCCCGCCCTGCACCAGCCTGCATTTCCTCCGAAAGTGCGCTGTACACATGCCCGACTAGCACGGGACGGTCGTCAGAAGAAAGGAAAGAAGGGAACGAACTAATCAAGAACCTGTAGAATGTCTCACAGCGCATGGAGTAAAATATAATAATTAATAACATACTTGACATAAATAAGTGAGACAGTGCATAAGCTGATAACTAAAATCAACATCATCATCAAAGCAGCGGAAATCCAAATACAACTTATTACAACTTTCCAAATTTACTGTCTCTAAACAAAAGAAAGCTAAAGTAGAAGATGCACCACTAATGCCCAAGCAGTGTTCTTCAACAACACAGGGAGAATACTATATATATTACGTGGAAGCCTCCTGCTCGACTCCGGATCATCTACCCGTGCATCACTAGCTAACCTGTCTCTAATCTGCTCGTGTGAGCACCCAGAGTAATAAGAGGAGACATAAAACTCAGGGTCAGACATAAAGCCTGGTATGAGCGATAAGCATCTAAACAGAACAATAACAGGTATACTAAACCATACCTGAACCTGGACCTGCAACCAAAGAGTTAGTACCACATACCGTACAATACTCTAAGGTGCCATAATAAATAGTGTAAAGAATACGGGGGTGGGGTGTGTATGTCAGAATGATAGCAAAAAAGTCATCCATAGCAACCATCCTCACATCTCTCACTCAGTGCGTAAAGCATACGATGTCCACCACTATCAATCACTAGACCCATCGAAGTAGAGACGGAGTTCGACTTGTACAACTACTGCTACTACCAAGCTTACCACATGGAGTCATGACCAAATCTTTACAAATGACCCCACTTCATTGGTTTATAGCCCTTTAGTCGTACCTAGGCCATTTCAGCTCTGAATCCGTTCACATACTTCCCATACATAGTGATCCAAAGTCATAAACATCGACTGCCCCTTGGCACACGTCCCGCAGCAAAGCCCAGTCATGAAGTGAACTCATCGGTCCCCAACTGGATCCTGAGCTCTAACTTCCCATATTGGACTACCTTTGCATCTCGGGTTATTGGTCAATACTGGGTCGGGTTGGGTTTTCCTTCTAGTCGTCAGTTCGGGTCGGGCCCTCTACTTTGGGTCGGTTTGTAGACTTCTCCTATAGCGGTTCGGTTCGGGTCCACAGCGTCACATCGGTTCGGGTCGGGTACTCCACTTCGGGTTGGCTCGGGTGTCCTCCTCTGGGTCGGGTTGGGTTGCTATCTTCCCTCCAGTTCATGCTCCTTCTCCGATCAGCTCCCTCATTCTCCATTTACTCCGATTTGATCCTCCTCCTTTAGCCGATCCGTTCCTACTCCTTATCCGATCCGATCCCTTCGCCTTACTCCAGTCCTAGCCTTTCATCATTAAGTTGATCCGATTCGAGTCCTTCGTCTTTAAGTTAGTCCGATCCGAGCCCTTCGTCTTTAATTTGGCCCGATCCCCAGCTTAACCAACATGGCCTTCCTTTTTGCCAAGCCTCTTATGTTGTAATGACCTGGATATTTGACGGTGTAATAATTAACTTATTTAATTATTTAAATAACGAATATATTATTTAATCGTCGATGTTAGAACGTATAATTATATTATAATTAAAATCGAGCTTGAAATGGCGTGGCAGTTCGCTGTTTGGCGATTCGAACTTCAACTGAATATACAGAAGCCGTTTTAAATCGGATTTCTGTGAAACAAGAAACGTGTGGAGTTGGTGGAGTATATCTTTCTAGTGGAACAGAAAAATCGGGATTTCGTCGTATAGATTTTGAGATATGTCCAAATCAAATTTTAAAATAGTCGCTATAGAATCGTTTATCGACCGTAACGGTTTATCCGATATAACCAGAGATAGGGTTTGAATTTAGACAAGGTTCTTTTGGGAAGTAGTGATAATTTAATTTTTAGAATTTTACTGTAGTTTTTAATCAATTAAATAAGCAACTTTTTATTTGGAGTATTTTGCACCCTTCATCAGCGATTTTGGGGTTTCAAAATATGAGTTAATCTACCGGTATTATTATGTTTTTGGAATCGTGACACCGAGCTCATCTCAACGGTGTATTTATCTCAGTCCGCAACGCTCATACATGGATATATTTATAATACAACCACTGAAAAGTGAAGTACAAAAGTAGATCAACATTTGTAGGGGTGCTCTGGTGGTCTCTGGCCATCCGCGACTTCATGGAAGCACCCTCCCTTAGCTGCAGTTCGCTAGGACCTTGGTGGTATCGAGATGGGATATAGGAGGACGTTTGGGTAGGATTTGGTTAAGGGAGTTTACCAGTATGGTCGGTTTGTGCTTGAAGCTTTTGTCAGAAGAGATGGGATAGCAGGAGCTGGAAGTCCACGGCTATATGAGGAGGCTTGAGGTAGTAAAGTTTGTACTGGTATTGTTGTTTATAAAATGGGTTACGTGGGTTTCTTTTTCTGGTTTGGTGCAAACCATACGTGTAGTGTGAGTGTTGGTGAGGGAAGTAATGTTGGGCACACATACACCTTACTGTTAATATAAATTGGAAAATAGAAAAGGACAAATGGGAGCGCAGGGAGTTAGCAAATGTGGAGTGAGTTTGATATGAAGAGGAACCGTAAGTGGTAGTGTTGAGTAGAGATGCATTTTTGTGAAGACTGTTGGACTTTCAGTAAAGTATTGTAAGGAAGTAAGATTACTGCTGTAGTGTGATGTACGGTGTATAGATGTTCTAGGTGAGGCTTTGAGAAGTATACTGGCAGTTAGAGTCTGGAGAGTGTATAACACATATACGGTGAGAACCGAGGAGTATGTATATGTATGTTATGGGATTCTGGACAATATATATAACGAAGTGGTACAGTAGGAATGAGGAGTAAAGAAGAAGCTGTGTTCGGATTTTGACCAACAAAGTAGGAGGAGCAGTTCGGTTTGCATCAGGTCTGGTGGGTTGAGTCTGTGTTGAAAGGAAATAGTGCAAAGTTAAGCTTTTGAAATCGGATGAAACGATGGGTGTTGGGACCGTACTGACGAGCATTACATTTTGGACGGACACTACAGGTTGGATCTGATTGGAAACGATTTAGAGTTCATCCCAATTTACGACAACATAAAACGCCTGAACGAACAAAGCGACCGTTATCGTTAGTTAACGATTTCGGACAAATGTGAGTAAAACTCACTAACTCTCCTCAATTAAATTTTAATATAAATTGTACTTTATTTATTGACTGCTGTATATTAACTGTTAAACTGGACTGTTAAATAGATTTGATTGAAAACATAGTTATAGTTAATCTATGTACTGTTAATCAAATATGGTTCTGTACAGTAGGATATTTCATTTCAAAATGAAATATGATATACATTATACTGTGTAACATCTGTGGATGAAGGGAGACAGGTTGGAGGAATCCGACTGGATTCCTCAACAATTATTTTACTGTTTTCATATATTGTGTTATATGATGTGTTATATAATCTGTTCTGGATTATGTGTGTTAGAATGATATTAATCATTGTTATTTGATATTTTACATATCATAAGAAACCCTGAGTTATAAAAAAAGAATATTTCAATGTATATCGAAATAAAGGAGTTTTATAAAATCAACCGATTTTATAAAAGGAAACAATTTGAAAATAGTGTATTTATAAAACGAACACGGTTGTATAAAAGGAAATTATTTATAAAACAAATAGAGTTTTATAAAAGGGATATTTATTTAGAAAATAAATAGAATTGAAAAGGAGAATATTTATTTAGAAAATAAATAGGAAATATTTGTAACGGTAAACAGAAGTTATAAATAGGAAATATTTGTAACGGTAAACAGAAGTTCTAAATAGGAAATATTTATAACGGTAAATAGAAGTTGTAAATAGGGAATATTTGTAACGGTAAGTAAACGTTAAAAAAGGGAAATAGTTGTAACGGAAACCGTAGTTTATCAAAAGGAGTTAATCAAACGTAGTTTATCAAAAGGAGTTAATCAAATGTAGTTTATCAAAAGGGGTTAATCGAATATAGAAATTAAGAAGTGAAGTTAAACAAAAATTAGAAACTGACTAGAGATTAGTAAGTTGAATAGTTTTCTGAGTATCGATCTGATGTTGGTTTCGGCCTTCGGGATTTATACTTAGAGAATTGTTCTCTTACTAGTTTACAGTTAGGGACTAATAGTTGTGGAATGGTAGTGATGCGTAAATGAGGATTGGAAATGTTTTCCAATGTTGAAAACATATATTTTCTAATTTTAGAAAATAAGGAAATATGAATATATATATATATATATATATATATATATATATATATATATGGTTGATGATTGGATCGATAATTCCATTTGGAATTTAGATCGTTGTTGTACACCGACATGTTTTCATTGATAGTTAAATCACAGACTATCAAGTTTTGACCATATTTACGTTGTTGATATGGAGAGACCGGTTGGATTCTTATCCAAAGAACCACTCTGTATTGACATAAGCGTTGCGAATATGCCAAAGAAAATTGAAGACGGAGTAAAGTACAAGGGCTGTTGTATAAATCTTAGATAATAATGGACTAAGATGGATGTACTGAATAGTGTCTTCGGTTTCGTTCAGTCCCAGAACGAACGTAAATGGACGAATGTCTGACAAAGTATTTCCAATGATCGAATGAATTGGTCTGTATAAATATATATATAGTTGCAACGGATTTATTCCCTTAGCATAACGTCCAGAATATTTGTGTAAACCAATTAATGATTAACGGATCTGACAATGTGGCATTCAAAGTGATCGTGTTATCAATGAATGGAAAGTAATCGTAACCTCTGGCCTCAACAACCGGTAAATGACAAAAATCGGGCAGGCAACATGGCTAAGTCGGTCGCACCGAAGTAGGGTGTATAATCACCTATCTAGAGAATATTCATTTGCTTCTTTAATCTATCAATGCTGACCCATATATATACGGGAAACGGTTGCTGATCCCAACCGTTGGTGATGTACATTCGATACACTCAAGTGAAATGAGTGGTCGGTCATGTGTGGCTGAGTTGCAAGATGTTCTTGTTGAACTCCAGTGTATCGTTCCTAGAGTACACTGATCGGAAGGTGGTTCCATACCTTGTCATAGTTGGAAATCCATTACCCAATACGTGCTTGCGGTTTTGATTGTATATATATATGTAGAACGTGAGATGAAAGCGTTTATGCTAGATGATTTTTATATTGTGGTTGATAGACATTATTATAATATCAAAAGGTTTTTGATATAAAGATATTTGGATTCTCATAAAGAAAAACCCGTTCCGTTATACGGCGTGGTCTTATGAGATATCGTTTACTTGTTCAACCTGTTTTGAAACTGTTTTACTCATACCAGTCCCATAACTGACCCGGAGATTACTTTGTTTTGTTTTACCTTAACTCTTGGGTGCCTAAATTTGTATGGGCAGTCAAGTAGTTCAGGATTTTGCAGATACATTTGGAGAGCTTGGAGCAGGAGGCTTCAAGATTCTATAGCTAGTATTATTTCCGCTGTTGTTGTAAGTGTTGTACTCTGAAAAGTTATTGTATACATATACTGTTTGTATTTCAAAAGTTATGTTATATTTTATTTGTTCCGCTGTGAGATTCGTGGTTACTCTGATGATGATGTTCTTCTTCTTCTTTTATTCTACTAGTTCTATCTTATCTATCCTCACCCTCTATCTTCTTTCTATTAATTTCTTGAATTTTCAGTGCAATTTGGGGTTGGACTTGTGTTATTTAGTCAGCTCAAATTGGACCAGATTTTTGGGTCATTACATATGTGCCAGATTCCGGTTCGGGTCGGGTTCTTTGCCCAGGTCTCTAATCCGATCCGAGCCCATATCCGATCCGATCCGAAACCCTGCACAACTTTCTGCAACTTTTTCCTGTAACTTGTTTACGCCATTCGACGATGTTTTCGACAAATCTAACTATACTAATCAATCACAAATCATCCCAAACAGTCCTAGCAACATAACAAACTGACCACAAACACCAAAACAATGAATTTACAGGTCAAAATGGATCAAATATACCCAAAATCCCATTTTTTTCCTAAAGCATGTTTAAGTAAAACTAATCATAAGGTTAACAAAACTTAATCAAATCGAACCAAATTTCTAACAGAGGCATGAAATATTATTTAAGAATTTCTAAACATTTTTCCAGAATTTACAAGTGTATAAATTCGCTAATCTTCACTAATTACCCTTAATTAACTGTAATTAGTGCCAAAACGAAGCTAATCACTCACCTTTGCCACAAAATAAAACACCAAATCTGAAATACTCTCTGTTTGGGTCGAATTCCTATGTATAGCAGCAGCTCCAACCTTGCTCTGTTGCTATTTGGCCTTGTTTTGTGTAGTTTAGGATTAATCTTCACTAAAAATGTGTTTTGGAGTGGTTTTAGAGGATGGAAGCCATTACTAAGGTCTCAAGAAGGTTTGTGGCGACTCAAAACTGAAATAAAAGTGATTTACTAACCCTAATCAGCCCTCCTATGCCTCTAAACCCGAAATTCCCCTCTGGGCCTAGCTGCTAATCACCCGGTTAAGCCCAATTAGCTAAAATTAACCCTCTAAATCTTCATTCAGCCCTATCTTCCAAACGGTAAGACCGTTTGGCTATTATGACCACTCTACGGAAAGAGAAACCATCATCCGGAGCAAATGGAAGTGGTTTCAGGTCAAAATTCCTTTCCAATCAAAAGTTATGGCCAAAACAGTACCAACTAGGGGTAAAATGGTCATTTAAAAATCGGGAAAAATCATGAACACGGGAAATGACCCCAATAGTCGTCTCCCAAAGTTACATGACCTTACGATTTCATATGTGAAAGAAACAAATATTCTACGGTCCTATGATGCGTAGAATACGGGTCGTTACACTCTCCCCACCTTAAGAAATTTCGTCCCCGAAATTCCTTAACCCAAAACATACAAAGGATCCCGCATGCCTAACAACCACATACAACAATCAAACATGCAAAACAGGCAAACAAGCCTATCCTAGCATGCGGAAAACTAAATCGAAGTCAAAATCTTACCAGGCAAAGAGTTCTGGGTATGTCTTCCTAATGTTCTCCTCTGTCTCCCAAGTACAATCATTCTCGTCCTCGCTCCACTGAACCTTGACTAGCTTCACCGCCTTCCTTCGAAGTTGCTTCATGTCGTGCTCGACAATACGGGTCGGCTTGCGGTTCCCAACCGCCTCGGGTTCTACTTCGAAGTCCTCTAACTGATCTGGTGAAATAGTCATATCTGAGTTGTGGACGAACTTCCTTAGTTGGGAAACATGAAATACGTTGTGAACTCCTGCCATCTTCTCTGGTAAGTCAATTCTGTATGCCAAATTCCCGACTAGTTCAAGAGCAGGGAATGGGCCAACAAATCTTGATGCCAACTTGCCCCTCCTGCCAAATCGTATTACGCTCTTCAACGGAGAAATCTTGACAAACACCAAGTCACCAACGGAAAATTTTAGGTCTCTTCTCCTCTTATCAGCATAACTCTTCTGCCTATCTTGGGAAGCCTTCATTCGTCGTTGAATGATCTTGATCTTATCTGAAGTTTCCCTCACGACATCTGGTCCAAGCATAAACTTCTCGCCAGTCTCTATCCAACATGATGGTGAGTTGCACGGTATGCACCAGCCTGCATTTCCTCCGAAAGTGCGTTGTACACATGCCCGACTAGCACGGGACGGTCGTCAGAAGAAAGGAAAGAAGGGAACGAACTAATCAAGAACCTGTAGAATGTCTCACAGCGCATGGAGTAAAATATAATAATTAATAACATACTTGACATAAACAGGTGAGACAGTGCATAAGCTGATAACTAAAATCAACATCATCATCAAAGCAGCGGAAATCCAAATAAAGCTTATTACAACTTTCCAAATTTACTGTCTCTAAACAAAAGAAAGCTAAAGTAGAATATGCACCACTAATGCCCAAGCAGTGATCTTCAACAACACAGGGAGAATACTATATATATTACATGGAAGCCTGCTACTCGACTCCGGATCATCTACCCATGCATCACCAGCTAACCTGTCTCTAGTCTGCTCGTGTGAGCACCCAAAGTAATAAGAGGAGACATAAAACTCTGGGTCAGACATAAAGCCTGGTATGAGCGATAAGCATCTAAATAGAACAATAACAGGTATACTAAACCATACCTGAACCTGGACCTGCAACCAAAGAGTTAGTACCACATACCGTACAAAGCTTCAAACGAAGCCATACCGATACTGGATTGGTAGCTATTATTATATGCAAACTCTACTAGATGCAAATGGTCATCCCATGATCCACCAAAATCCAATATACATGCTCTTAAGAGATCTTCCAAAATACGATTCACCCTCTCCGTATGACCGTCGGTCTGAGGATGATATGCGGTACTGAGATGTAACTCTGACCCTAGAGCCTCTTGTTAGCTCTTCCAAAACCCACTAGTGAACAACGGGTCTCAGTCACTCACAATGCTTTTAGGTACTCCATGAAATCTCACTACCCACTTCATATACAATTCTGCTAACTTGGCTGCCATTCTGGTCGATTTGACTTGTATAAATCTTGCACTCTTAGTCAATCGATCCACGATTACCCAAATGCTATCATGTCCCGATATAGTCCTTGGTAAAACATCGATGAAATCCATCGAGACTTGCTCCCATTTCCATTCGGGAACTTCTAATGGCTGTAATAACCCACTAGGCTTCTTTTGCTCAGCTTTAACTAGCTGGCAATTCATGCATTTGGATATAAACTTCCCAATGTCTCTTTTCATCCCTTCCCAGTAGTAGGTCTCTTCATGTCTCGATACATCTTATTACCACCGGGGTGTATAGTCAGTTTTGAGTGATGACACTCTCTAAGCACTTCATCCCTCAATCCATTGACATTGGGTATGACTAGTCTTCCATCCTTTCTAAGCCATCCATCTCGATCAAGCCCATACTTGTTCATCTCCTCATCGATACCCATCTCTAAATTGGAGATGATTTCCAATAGGTTAGGATCGTCCCTCTGACTAGAGCCGATCCGCTCAATCAAAGTGGGTCTGATCGTCAAACTTGCTAACATTTCTGGATCCAATTCGCACTTTGGCCTGAAATCAAACCCCGCGATGTACTCCAGTTGCTTCCATTCTAGAAACATAGCCCCTAAGCTGGCATGTCTCCTACTCAATGCATCAGCCACCGCATTGCACTTTCCCGGTGTATATGCGATGTCGAAATCATAGGAAGCTAAGAACTCTAACCATCTCTGCTGACGAAGATTCAGATCTTTCTGAGAGAAGAGATACTTCAACGACTTATGATCTATAAACAACTCAAATCTTTCTCCCAAGAGATAGTGTCTCCACATCTTTTATGCGAACACGATCGCTGCCAATTCTAAATCATGGGTAGGGTATCTTCTCCCGTGCGGTTTCAATTGCCGACTTGCATAAGCTACAACCCTACCGCCTTGCATCAATACAACACCCAGTCCGGTACCACAAGCATCCATATATACTGTCATCTCTTCATTCCCCTTAGGAATGACTAACACTGGCGCGCATGTCAACTTGTCCTTTAGACTCTTGAATGCATTCTCGTACCTTTCATTCCAGACAAAAGCTTGATTCTTCTTGGTCAACTGGGTCAATGGTGCTGCTATCTTGGAGAAACCTTGGATAAAATTACGATAATATCCAGCTAACCCCAAGAAACTTCTTACATCTGTTGCATTCTTGGGCGTAGGCCAATCCTGTACCGTAGCCACCTTCGCCGGGTCCACGGCAATACCATTCTCTGAAACAACATGGCCCAAGAACCTCACTTCCCTCTTCCAGAAGTGACACTTAGAAAAATTTTCTTTCAATTGGTATTTTCTCAACACCTCCATCACTGTTCTTAAATGTTCCTTGTGTTCTTCCTCTGTCCTCGAGTAGACCAAAATATCATCAACGAACACAAGGACAAACTTATTCAACTGATCTCTGAATACCTTATTTATAAGATCCACAAAATATGCTGGGGAATTGGTCCGCCTGAATGGCATGACCAACCACTCATAAAATCCAGACGGCGTCCGAAATGCCGTTTTAGCTATACTCTCAGCTTCCACTCTAAGCTGATGAAAACTTGTCGCGAGATCCAACTGAGAAAATACTTTCGCGCCACTCAACTGATCGAAGAAATCATCTATCCGCGGTAGAGGATACTTGTTCTTCCTCGTCACTTTATTCAACTCGCGGTAGTCTACACACAAACGAAGGGAACCATCCGCCTTGGTAGCGAACACAACTTGTGCTCCCCATTCAGAAACACTCCTTCTGATAAATCCCTTCTTCAAAAAGATCGCTGACTTGCACCTCGAGCTCTCGCTGCTCTCTTAGTGCCATACGACGAAGTGGCATCACTATAGGTCTGACATCTTTTACCAAATCAATACGGAACTCAATGTATCGGTGTGATGGAAGCCCGGTCACTTCTTCGAAAACATCCGGATACTGGCCAACCACGGGCAAACCTGACAACTCACTATGCAGAATGTCGAGGGAGTTTAGAAAACTAGCCAATACCCCCTCACTGGGTAGACCACCAAACACTATCCTCCGCCCATCATCCGCTCTAGCTGTCACCAAAAAGCCCTCACAGTCTACCACCACCCCGTATCTTCGGAGCCAATCTACTCCCAAAATAATGCCAAACCCAATAAAGCCCAAAACAAAGCAGTCACAAACAAACATGCATCCATGACTCGATAAGACCACATTACGACAAATCATGCTAAGGCTAGTCGAACCACCAATCGGGTTCGTCACTACTAAAGGTCTATCGACAATCTCGGGCTCCAATCCCAACCTATCTACCAGGTCGCTAGATATGAAAGAACTGGAAGCTCCGGTATCAAACAAAACTCTAACAGGAACATCATAAACAGAAAGCATACCTTGAATGACGACATTCTTTCCCTTCTCTGCCGTAATTGGGGCATTCGACGAAGAGGGAATAGCATTAAGGGCGTAGGCTTTCACCATTTGCTTTTCTTTGGGGGGTTGTGGACACTTGTACTTGTGGTGTCCCATTTGGCCACAGTTGAAGCACTTCCTGTCCGCTGGCTTGGCCCGACAATTACTAGCATAATGGCCCTTCTTACCACAGCTGAAGCACTCAACATCTTGCTTATTCTTTTTCTTCTGGCCACCCTTAGTCTGATTCTTCTTTCTCTTATTTTGGGAACCACCCTTGCCTCCACCATTTGCTTGTGGCTTTGGCTCATCGGCGGATGCAACCTTAGTCTTCGGCTTAGGGTAGAGACTTTCTGATCTCAATGCTTTCCCCACAATCGATTCAAACGTCTCATCGATGTGGTTAATAAGCCTTTCCCCTAAGTACTGATCCAAACCAGTTATGAATTTCTCATTCTTCTTCTCGGCAGTATCAATAAGAGATAACCAATACTTCGACAAAGTGTCGAATTCAGCAATATATTCCGAGACAGCCCTGCCATTCTGCTTGAGCTCCAAGAATTTCTTAAGCAGCACTGACTTCTGAGCAGCTGGAATGAACTTCTCGCTAAAGCGAGCCTTAAACTGCTCCTAAGTAATCTGATCTTCGGGAGTAGCTGCCTTTATAGCATTCCACCAATTCATTGCCCGCCCTTGCAGCTGACGGGACACTAGCTTTCTCTTCATTACATCCTCGATACCCAAATCCTCGAAGATACGTTCGCAACTATCCAACCAATCCTGAACATCCGTAGCCGACTCTGTCCCGTGGAACGGCTTCCCACCAAGACTAGTATAATCCTTATTTAGCTTGGCGAAGTCAATTCTCGGCGCCTGCACTATTGGACCACCACCATTTCCACCATTGGGAGCTGCCCTCTGCACATCCCTAAGCATCTCCCTCACGAGGTCAATAAACATCGTCCTCATGTCAGCAACATTCCCATTATTGGCCCCTCTACCGGTACCTCTAACATATCAGCTCATCGTCAATCTGAAAAAGGAAACGATTAACGACCCCATAGTGGTATTAGTGCAGCACGACTTCATTCTTATACTACTAATAGTATATATATATAGCTTTTGAAAACCAAAATAATCACAAATACACTCTCTCGTATACGTATATTATCTCTCCCTGATAACTTCCCTAGGTTAACTATGCAACCTCGCTCTGATACCAAGTGTGACGGCCTGCCCTGCACCAGCCTGCATTTCCTCCGAAAGTGCGTTGTATACATGCCCGACTAGCACAGGACGGTCGTCAGAAGAAAGGAAAGAAGGGAACGAACTAATCAAGAACCTGTAGAATGTCTCACAGCGCATGGAGTAAAATATAATAATTAATAACATACTTGACATAAACAGGTGAGACAGTGCATAAGCTGATAACTAAAATCAACATCATCATCAAAGCAGCGGAAATCCAAATACAGCTTATTACAACTTTCCAAATTTACTGTCTCTAAACAAAAGAAAGCTAAAGTAGAAGATGCACCACCAATGCCCAAGCAGTGATCTTCAACAACACAGGGAGAATACTATATATATTACGTGGAAGCCTCCTGCTCGACTCCGGATCATCTACCCGTGCATCACCAGCTAACCTGTCTCTAGTCTGCTCGTGTGAGCACCAAGAGTAATAAGAGGAGACATAAAACTCTGGGTCAGACATAAAGCCTGGTATGAGGGATAAGCATCTAAACAGAACAATAACAGGTATACTAAACCATACCTGAACCTGGAACTGCAACCAAAGAGTTAGTACCGCATAACGTACAGTACTCTAAGGTGCCATAATAAATAGTGTAAAGAATACGGGGGTGGGGTGTGTATGTCAGAATGATAGCAAACAAATCATCCATAGCAACCATCCTCACATCTCTCACTCAGTGCGTAAAGCATACGATGTCCACCACTATCAATCACTAGACCCATCGAAGTAGAGACGATGTTCGACTTGTACAACTACTGCTACTACCAAGCTTACCACATGGAGTCATGACCAAATCTTTACAAATGACCCCACTTCATTGGTTTATAGCCCTTTAGTCGTACCTAGGCCATTTTAGCCCTGAATCCGTTCACATACTTCCCATACATAGTGATCCAAAGTCATAAACATCGACTGCCCCTTGGCACATGTCCCGCAGCAAAGCCCAATCATGAAGTGAACTCATCGGTCCCCAACTGGATCCTGAGCTCTAACTTCCCATATGGGACTTCCTTTGCATCTCGGGTTATTGGTCAATACTGGGTCGGGTTGGGTTTTCCATCTAGTCATCAGTTCGGGTCGGGCCCTCTAATTCGGGTCGGTTCGTAGTCTTCTCCTGTAGCGGTTCGGTTCGGGTCCCCAACGTCACATCGGTTCGGGTCGGGTACTCCACTTCGGGTCGGGTCGGGTGTCCTCCTCCGGGTCGGGTCGGGTTGCTATCTTCCCTCCAGTTCATGCTCCTTCTCAGATCATCTCCCTCGTTCTCCATTTACTCCGATCCAATCCTCCTCCTTTAGCCGATCCGATCCTACTCCTTTAGCCGATCCGATCCCTTCGCCTTACTCCAGTCCTAGCCTTTCATCCTTAAGTCGATCTGATCCGAGTCCTTCGTCTTTAAGTTAGTTCGATCCGAGCCCTTCGTCTTTAAGTTGGTCCGATCCCCAGCTTAACCAACATGGCCTTCCTTTTTGCCAAGCCTCTTATGTGCCAGATTCCGGTTCGGGTCGGGTTCCTTGCCCAGGTCTCTAATCCGATCCGAGCCCATATCCGATCCGATCTGAAACCCTGCACAACATTCTGCAACTTTTTCCAGCAACTTGTTTACGCCATTCGATGATGTTTTCGACAAATCTAACTATATTAATCAATCACAAATCATCCCAAACAGTCCTAGCAACATAACAAACTGACCACAAACACAAAACAATGAATTTACATGTCAAAATGGATCAAATATACCCAAAATCCCATTTTTTCCTTAAGCATGTTTAAGTAAAACTAACCATAGGGTTAACAAAACTTAATCAAATCGAACCAAATTTCTAACAGAGGCATGAAATATTATTTAAGAATTTCTAAACATTTTTCCAGAATTTATTAGTGTATAAATTCGCTAATCTTCACTAATTACCCTTAATTAACTGTAATTAGTGCCAAAACGATGCTAATCACTCAGCTTTGCCACAAAATAAAACACCAAATCTGAAATACTCTCTGTTTGGGTCGAATTCCTATGTATAGCAGCAGCTCCAACCATGCCGTATTGCTATTTGGCCTTGTTTTGATGTAGTTTAGGATTAATCTTCACTAAAAATGTGTTTTGGAGTGGTTTTAGAGGATGAAAGCCATTACTAAGGTCTCAAGAAGGTTTGTGGCGGCTCAAAACTGAAATGAAAGTGATTTCCTAACCATAATCAGCCCTCCTATGCCTCTAAACCCGAAATTCCCCTCTGGGCCTAGCTGCTAATCATCGGTTAAGCCCAATTAGCTAAAATTAACCCTCTAAATCTTCATTCAGCCATATCTCCCAAACGGTAAGTCCGTTTGGCTATTATGACCACTCTACGGAAAGAGAAACCATCATCCGGAGCTAATGAATGTGGTTTTAGGTCAAAATTCCTTTCCAGTCAAAAGCTATGGCCAAAACAGTACCAACTAGGGGTAAAAAGGTCATTTAAAAATCGGGAAAAATCATGAACATGGGAAATGATCCTAATAGTCGTCTCCCAAAGTTACATGATATTACGACTTCATACGTGAAAGAAACAAATATTCTATGGTCCTATGATGCGTAGAATACGGGTCGTTACACGATCGCTTTACATCGATCAAGTATTTGTATAACGCGAATTTTTAGTTTAGAGTATCGGTGGTGTATGGCGGGTCATCACACATACTCTCTTTTATTGCAGTTTCTATATTACATGTTCATTTAACTCCAAATTATCAAATCCTCTTTTATTTATACTTCCAATTGAATTTTATTTTCCAATGCGCCCAAGCAAAAAGGATTATAATCAGTCACATAAAATTAGGCACTCAATTCAGTCGTATACATATGCTAATATTGCAGATTTATGCATAATTTACACACAACCAAAATTCAATATAAAAATGTAAAATCAGATGTAGAAAGGGGAAAAAGAGGACATATAGAATATCTTATCAATTTAACATGAATCAAACGATAATATATATTGCTATTAAAAAGAATAATTTAAATCGGCTCACTTGGGATTTGCACTCCAAGTTCTGATCTGATTTGGATTTAGATTTTTTTATCTGTGGTCTTTCCTATTTGAATCTTCGAACTATATTTTTCATGGATTTACAAATTTGAATCCAAAAGGAATAAAATAAATTATTTAAATTCAGATCTGAAGAACTAACTTCGTATGGATGAAAAATTTGGGCATTTAAACCTTAAGTCTATAACATTTGCCTTCAAATCTTAAATCCAATAGCCTAAATCTAATATTTATGTTTCGGAAGAATTGGAGGAGAAAAGGAATGGAAAGGTTTCGTGCCTACTCAGAAAAAGATGAGTTTGACGGCTAGCCTATAGGTTTATTTATAAATGTCCAAATAGACCATGTCCATTCAATTTAGAAACAATAAAATCAAACCATCTAAACGAAAAGAATACGCTTTTTAAACATAGCCTGGGTCGACCCATACTATGCCTGGGTCAGCGCATGGGTTAACCTAACCCATATGTGGGTTGACAAATGGGTCGACCCAACCCATATGTGGGCCACCTTAAACGTGTTTTAACACGTTTTGTCCCTTACGTTTTCTTTTTTGATTCTACTGTTTTTAATTTACTTTGATTTCGTGAGCGTTATTCTTAACATTATATTTATTTCATGTTTTATTCCTTACACATTGATTTTCTTCCTCTTTTAACACACGCCTAATTTTGATTTCAATAGCGTACCATTTCTAAAATTAATATGTGTGTATTCATTTTAAATTAGAACATTACTCAACAAATGTTATAAATTCCTATTTATTACATGATTTAACTCCATTTGTAACACGCATTTATTTTCAAATTCAAGCGCGCATTTTACTTTTGAAATTTATGTCTATATATTTTTATATGAAGTAAATTTACATGTGTGTTACCTTCTATAATTAATTTTCTGCATTCAATTTTGATGTTATTTCCATTTATTTCTCTTTTAGTTTCATTAATGAAGCACATTTTCAATTAAAGGAACGTTGCAATCTAATGTTAATCACTTTCCCTTTCTTGATTTAATTCTTTTAATCACACACGTTTGTTTTCGAATTTTGAACGCACATTAATCCTGTAATTATTTTCATAATTTTATTATTTAAAAATACAGGGTGTTACATTATCCTGTCCTTTAGAAAATTTCACTCCAAAATCTAGTGAGGGTAAAATTATGTAATTTCGCGCAAAATTAACATCCATCGTGTGTACGTTCAAAATTTCAACCATCCGTGTACTTGTGCACAGTGCGATATATCATAAAAATTCATGAATGTAATGAATGTCTAAGTGGTACCTCTTGTATGAATGCACTTTTCTTTCAAAATTCTTTTGGTACATGATGCACATATCCTAAATATACTGACAATTTCTACATGAATGTAATAATTTAAAAATAATACAAAAAAATTCATTCCAGTTTTTCCTACACCCTTACTGAATAAGGTAGGAAATAGAAAATTATATATTTTCCACTTCACTTTCATGCACCTTTTCCCCCATACTCGAACCTTTCCATCGCTACTTTCTAAAATTTCCTTTTTTCATTTCCAAGCACAGTTTACATAAGAAGATTTTTTTCATCTTTTGCTTTCATTTCCATTTTATTTACAATATCATATGTATTTATTCTTTTCTAATGATCATCACAAATACCTAGAAAGAGAATATCACACTAAACTATTCTATTTTTCGACAATAAAACAAAATACTACATAGAAGTATAGATCTGTACTAAAAGGAAACATGCTCTACTGCAATCACTACTGTGTAAATGATACAACGACTAAATGTAACAACCCGGAAATTCTGAGCCAATTTGAAATTTTTATTTTGGAAATTTTAATGAATTTTGAATATTTAAAATAGTTTACTTTAAATAATAGTGGCGAGAAATTTATTTTGAATAGAATTTGAATGTATATATTTATTTGAATCATTGTTAGAATATAATAATTTATTTTTAATTATAGAAGGAATTGAAAATGGCGCGGTACTTTGAAATTTCGATTTCGAATTTCAAATGAATGTACAAGATTCAAAATAAACCGGATTTTAGCGAAACAAAAAATATTAGAATCTAACTGAGAATATCTTTCCAACGAATCCAAAAAATCAAAATTTCACAGCGGGAATATAAAGTTATGCCCAGTTGAAATTTCAGAATAGTCGCTATGGAATTTTGGCCCTGAAAAATGAAAATTTTGCTAACAACCTCGGTTTTTGACGAAACCACTTTTGTTGAATCTGTGATGTCAAGTTATTACTAGGTTTCAAAATTCATAATTTTCTGAATCAATATGTGAGCGTGGCAAAGGAAAACGCGTTTGACCAGTTTCCGTTGATTTTGATCAACCAGAAAATGGCCATTTTTCAAACTGTCTCAGAATATGACGAAATTAGTTTTGTTAGAACCGTATCGTCAATACGAAACTAGAAAATACTTTTTGTGAATTTTTAGAGTCAGTATGTGGCCCCGGCAAATTAAAATGTACGTTCAAATCTAAAATTGGATGTTTTATATTTTAATTTGAAGAAAAACTACTCGTAACAACCGAATTAGCTTACGAAACATATCCCATTGTGTTCAGAATAGGGGTATTTAATTAGGGACAATAGTCATTGGAGTTTGTACTGTTAAACAGGTTATTTACGAATTAATTTATATTAAATAATATATATACCTAAGAAAAAGTCAAAACCAATTTCTCATTTCAGCCCGTGGTCAAACGCAACGCCTCTCTAAAAAAAATCGACGACGGTGACTATTCAAAACTTCCTGGCCATTTTCCGTGTGAAATCTGTATCGTTACAGCTGGTATCAGAGCGGGGTTTCGATCCTCGGACCTGTGGGTTATGGGCCCACTACGCTTCCGCTGTGCATATTTTTCTGAGCCTTCTGGAATTTTTGGTGGAGTGGAAACCAATCTGAGATTTCTAATTTATAAACGATATGGAAAACAATGATGTATAAGTTATATAGTCGATGTATGAGTTATATAAGCGTTGTACACCTCATGTATAAGCGTTGTATAAGTTGTATGTTCGATGTATAAGTTATATATGCGTTGTAAAAGTGATATATGCATTGAAATAAATTTAAATGATATTGAAATGAAATCGAAATATAGTTATATACGTATATCTATCTATCTATCAATATATATATATATACTCCCCTCGTCCACAGACCATGGACAATATATATTGGTTGTGATATTGTTTGGATTATTGGTTGATGTGAAATTTGGTGAATATCATGAATGGTTGATTTAAAATGGTTGATTGTGATTGAAATCCCAATAGGATCCCAGTTGTAACGATACGGATTTCGCTCGGAAAATGGCCAGGAAGTTTTGAACAGTCACCGTCGTCGATTTTTTTTAGAGAGGCGCTGTGTTTGTGTAACACCCTGAATTTTCTGTTAACTGTAAATTAACAAATTAAAGTATAATTAATCCTTAATAAAAGAATTAGGGAAAACGAGTTACGCCATTGCACTCGTCTTGGAATTCTTCTTGAGATAGAGTCCGAGTTTGCGTGAATCAAAGTTAAAACACGAATCAAAACACGAGTTACGCCATTGCGCTCGTCTTGGAATTCTTCCCAATTAGAGACGGAGCCGCCATGCTGTCGGGAGAAAACTAGGAGGACCCTCCACTTATAGAAAAGCTTAGAGACGAGCCAAAATCAAAGTTAAAACACGAATCAAAACAACGTTAGTCTACCCAAAGGAAAGCAATTCAAACTCAGAACTCAGAATCCAGAATTCAAGTACTGCATTCGTTGTAAGTATAGTGGTTCTTCCGATGTGAATAAAATTAAGACTTGATTCGATGTAAATTGGGAATGAAATTGTGTTATTGTATAACAACGATGTTGATTCATATGCGATGTAATGATTGTGGTATTGTGATTGTTTGTGGTATAATTGAGTTTATGTTGATCCTATTGTTTATGTAGAATCACATGCAAGTTGTATAGTTCATGTTGTAATCGACACCTATATGTTTATGTAATTATATAGGTTGAATGTGATTAAGATTTGATGTATATATATGCTAGAACCTTTATGCCTAAACGATTGTGTTCACATACATGCTTGTATGTTTGTAAGAAAGTTGCAAGTTAATTGGATCCATGCCAAGATCCACTTTAATACATGTTTCATGTTGTAATTAGATATATGATTGGATCTAGTTCACACCCTTGTCATAAAATTTTACATACTTATGAAAATGTCATATCCTTGTCATATGCTAGTGATGTTCGATGTTATGCCTAGATCCAAAACATGTTTAGGCTTATGTTGTCTAAATCATATGCTAATTTATGTGATACCTATATGGTTAGATCCCTATTTCAATGCAAGTTCACATATATGTAAGTTGAACTAGGCTATGTTGCAAATTCACATGTATGTTGATTTAGTCAATGTTGCAAATTCACATATATGTACATTGACTATTTTGCAAGTTCACACCTATGATGTTCATATTGACTATGCCAAAAATGCCAAGTTTACACCTATGTCATGTTTATGTTTATGAATTCCCTTATGCCAATTTGTGTGCGCTAAATTAGGCTAAGTTTTTAGCCTAATATTATATGTTAAAAACCATGCGAACGAGAATTAGCCTAAGATTGTTAGCCTAATATTTAAACGGGGTAACGTTGGGAATATTAGTAAAACTTGACATAAAATTGGTAAATATATGAAATTGGCATGTTTGTCACATGCCAAAATTGGTGGCATTTGAATGGTATAAATTCTTTACACCAAAAATGTTAAACTTGAAAAGTAGGCCACAACATTTAATTGTTGACAAATTTACACATATTAAGTAATAAAGACAAATATGTAAATTTAGAAAATACGAATATGCTTAACACAAGGTTGGATTGAGTTGTGATGTAAACCCGCCCGGACCTGCCCGGCTGTCCAGTAGTCACAACAATACCTATCCAATGTGGGTGGTTAAGCATGGAGCCCGATAAGGACCCGAGGTTAGACTGAGTTACGGTGTAAACCTGCCCGGAACCGACCGACACATCCAGTAACCATAACAATATCTGTCTAATGTGAGTGGTCGGTGCTTTAAGAAGCTAAGGACAGATAAGTCAGAATGGTAGGGTTAAGTTAACTAAAACACTTAACCAATTCAAAATGTTAATTAAACTGATGGGTGGGGTTAGGTAAATACAGACACTTAACCACTTAACATGTTTGACTAGAAAACCCTAGTAACGGGGACCCTTTTCAGCAGTAACCCAATTAAGTATCATGGTACCCTGAAAATAGGCAGGGTGGGGCACGATTAATGGGCTGATTGTAAGCGGTTAAAAGCCACGGCGGTGGGTGCAACAGTGTGGATTCTAACGGAGTGCGGGCGTGCACACACTTCGGAGCAGACAAATAGGGCACTGGGGCCACCAGTAGTATAACCTATGCATTCTAAGGATTGTGTCGGGTCACCACCATAGGACTTGATACACCCCATGGTGGGGCCAGCATAGGTGTCTACAATATTTGGGGGCCGTAAGACACAGATGACTATGCGAGTAGGAGCCGATCTTTAGAGAAAGGGGATCACTTCACCTCCAGCATGGAGTGCCAGTTAAGACAATACAAGTAGGTGCAGAGCTATAGTGTGGGGTGCGATAGTATAATCGATTCAAACTACTTTACCTTAGTTTATGACACTTTCCTCTTTCCAGTTTATACTTGTCATGCCCTTTTTTCTTGTTCTCATACTGAAGAGTCAATAGATTTACCAGGCTTTATGTCTGAACCTATTTTCTTTCGTCTTCTTTTCTTCCGTTCCCCCCTGTTCCATAGGGAGGAAACAATCCAGCTTAGTCAGACTCTTTGCAAGCTTCAAGATAGTAAATGTACGGTTTGGACTCTCTTTGGCTATGGCTGTTGGATACAATCTATGGGGATTTATGCAGTTTTAATTATGTTTTATGCTTCTTTAATGTAATAACCAAGACAGAAGTAATGATGTAATGTTTTGGAAGTTATTATGTGACAGTTATGGAAATGTTTTGTTTGAACACATATTTTTGAAATAAAAAAGTCTATTATATTTCGCTGCTTATATATATGTGTTTATAACTGTCTTGTGTTTTATCTATGACTTTTACTTACAAACCTCCACCAAAGTTAAGGCATTCCCTTTGTGAGTGACCTTAATGGAGGGTGGGTTGTTTCACTTGGTATCAGAGCTAGGTTTTATCAGACTAGATAAAAGTTTTTGAAACTATTTTCAAAAAGAAGTTTAAAGAAGCATTGTTTTCAAGAAAAAGAGTTATTTTTTAAAGGCATAATTCCCCCAAAGCCATATGCACTATCTCTCTATCCTTTGTCTTGAATACTTTCCTTTTTGTTCCAACATGTCTGGAGATCTTAACCTTCCAGAAGGAGTACCGATACCCGGCTGGTTCCGAAGGTACCTAGAGGCTAGGGCCAATGGTGCGGGCCCAGCAGATATTCTTCCTCCAATAGTGGCAGCGGTTCCTCCACCTCCTCCTCCTCGTGGAAATACTTTCGCTAAGACATGTAGAGACTTCAAGGCTATGGGTGGAAAGGACTTTTATGGAACTGAATCCTTTGTAGTAGCAAGGAACTGGCTGAAGGAGACCGAGGACTTGTTCGTCATCTTCGAAGTTGACGACAGGCAAAAGATACAGCTAGCAGTGTGGTTGCTTAAAGATGAATCTTCCTATTGGTGGGAAGTTACCCATGCTGAGAGACCAGTGGAGACTTGGGAGGATTTCAGGATGAGGTTTGAGATGAAATTCCTCTCCCAAGGTGAAAGAAGCCTGCAAGTGGAGAAGTTCCTAACTTTGAAAGAAGGAAATATGACAATCAGGGAGTGCGTCAATCTATTTAATCAACTGGCCAGATTTGGGTTGGATTTGGTTAACACACAAGACTAGAAGGCTCTTCGCTTCGTCAGAGGTCTGAATGAGCCTCTACACAGCCTTGTAATGACCCATATACCCATGGGAGAAACTTATGAAAGCTTGGTGGACATGGCGCTGCTACACGAGGAAGATAAAGGAAAGAAGGAGGCAAAGGTGGAAGTGCCTCAAGAAAAGAAAGAAGGTTTACAGGCTAAGAAGACAGACTTCAAGAAAAGGCGGGAAGAACAACAAATCCCGTGAAAAGAGAAAGTGCAATTTCTGTGGCATTGTGGGACATATAGCAAAAGACTGCAGGAAGAAGTAGGCAAAGATGAATGGGGGTTGTTTCCATTGTGGAGAGACTGGACACTTGGCTAAGGACTTCCCAAAGAAGCGGGGGCAGGGACAGAGGACTGGATCCACCTTAGGGGGACAGGTTCACGCGCTGGTGGCACCTCTACAGGAACGAGGTAGAAATATTTCTGTAGAAAGCTTAGTTTATCTTTATGATCATCCAGTTCGCACTCTCTTTGATTATGTGCATCACACTCCTTTATTTCATTTGCTTTAGTAGAATCTCTGCACCTAGACACTAGCATGGTAGAAGATCCCTTGGTTGTTTCGAATCCAATTGGGGGCTCGGCTTATTTGTCAACGGTTTGCTTGGATTCGAAAATCTCTATTATAAGTGTTGAATTTAGATGTAGTGCCTTTGTTTTGGGCTTCTAAGGATATGGACTGATCTTAGGCATGGACTAGTTATCCAGTAATGGTGCCATTCTTGATTGTGAGAAAAGAGTGGTTAGGCTCTTGACTTGGCTCGGTAACACTCTAGAAATTTTTTGTAATCCCTTGAATGCTGTTATGCTTAGTTATCTAGAGTCGCTTGATGCTTCTGTTGAGAATTTGCAGTCAGTTAGAGTGGTCCGGAAATATCCGGATGTCTTTGAAGAGGTGGAAGGCTTACCTCCGAAGCGGGAAATAGACTTCCGCATATATCTTGTTGATAATGCAAAGCCCGTAGCTCTTCCTGTTAGACACATGGCTCCAAAGGAGAGAAAGGAGCTCAGTAAGAAAGTTAATGAGCTTCTCGAGAAAGGGTTTATAAGGCGGAGTATCTCAGAATGGGGTGCTCCAGTTGTGTTTGGCACCAAAGAAGATGGTTCACTACGTCTTTGTGTGGACTATAGGGAGCTAAACAAGCCGACCAAAAAGAATAGACACCCGCTTCCCAGAATAGACGATTTGTTTGATTAGCTTATAGGTGCATCAGTCTTCTCCCAACTTGATCTAGCTACTGGGTTCCATCAGCTAAGGGTAGCTGAAGATAGCATTGATAAAATGGCGTTCAGAACTCCAGACGGTTTCTACGAGTGGCTTGTCATGCCTTTCGGTTTGACAAACACACCCGCTTATTTCGTGGACCTAATGAGCAGGGTGTTCAGAGAATTCCTCAATAAGTTCGTGGTGGTCTTCGTAGATGATATTTTGATCTTCTCAAAGAACGAGGAAGAACATGCTCAGCATCTGAAGGAGATCTTGGAAACTCTTCGAGTTCATCAGCTAAAAGCCAAATTCTCCAAGTGCCACTTTTGGAGAGAAGAAGTAAGATTTCTTGGACATATAGTGTCCAAAGAAGGGTTAGCTATGGACCCCGCGAAAGTGGTGGCAGTGCAAGATTGGAAGACACCAAGAAATGCAACCGAAGTTCGAAGCTTTCTTGGGCTAGCAGGTTTTTACTGAAAGTTCATTAGGGATTTCGCGAAAATCTCAGCTCCACTCACAAGGCTAACAAAGAAGAATCTGGCGTTCACTTGGGATTTGGATTGCGAGTTTGCTTTCCAGCGATTAAAAAGGGCTCTCACAACAGCCCCAGTTCTGACTTTGCAAGATGGAAGCAAGATGTTCGCCGTATACACTGATGCTTGTGGTACGGGACTAGGCGCTGTTCTGATGCAAGAAGGGAGGGTAGTAGCTTATGGTGGAAGACAACTGAAAGTGCATGAAAAGAACTACCCAACCCATGATCTTAAGTTGGCCGCCATTGTCTTTGCGCTTAAGTCTTGGCGCCATTATCTCCTAGGTGAGAAATTCGAATTATATACTGACCATAAATCGTTGAAGTATCTTTTCTCGCAGAAAGATCTTAACTTGAGGTATCAAAGATGGATGGAGTTCCTTGCCTCATATGACTTTGAAATTTCCTATACACCTGGCAAAGGCAACGTAGTAGCAGACGCGTTGAGCAGAAAGAAGCTGACCCTAAGCCCTCTCTTTGTAGAAAGGCAAAGCTTGGACTATATAGCCAGTTTTAACTTTAGGCCCTCCTCTGATTTTGTACCTGGATTATTGGCATCCCTAGAAGTACGACCCACTCTTTTAGACTCAATAGGGGTCACACAACGCGAAGACCCTCAGCTTGTGGACATGATTGATAAGCTAATTAGGGGTGAAACTTCTAGTCACCTCAATAGGTACTCCATCGATGATAAAGGTTAGCTGAGACGGGATGGAAGACTATGCGTCCCTCAAGCAAGGGATTTTATAAAGAAGGTTCTCAAGGAAGCACAGCATTCCAAGATGACAATACACCCAGGCGGGGACAAGATGTACAAGGACGTAAAGAGAGTTTTCTATTGGAGTGGCATGAAAAAGGACGTGGCAGATTTCGTTTCTAAGTGCGTGACATGCCAACAGGTCAAGGCGGAAAAAAAGAAGCCTGGAGGACTGCTTCATCCTCTAGAAGTCCCGTAATGGAAGTGGGATAGCATTTCAATGGACTTCATTAACGGGTTGCCTAGGTCAAGAAGAGGCAATACTAGCATTTGGGTAATAATGGACAGGCTTACTAAAAGCACCCACTTTTTACCTATCAAGAGTAGAAGGACTGCTTCGTCTCTAGCTTCTCTTTATATCAAGGAAATAGTTTGACTCCATGGAATACCCTCCAACATAGTGAGTGACAGAGATCCCATCTTTACGAGCGAATTTTGGCAGAGTCTGTAAGAAGCTATAGGCACACAGTTATGCTTGAGCACGGCCTATCACCCCCAAAATGATGGTCAGACAGAACGGGTGAATACAGTGTTAGAAGATCTTTTGAGACTATGCATTCTTGACTTCGGAGGGACTTGGGTGGATCATCTTCCTTTAGGAATTCGCCTACCACAACAGTTACCAAGCCACTATCAGTATGGCGCCCTCTGAAGCTCTATATGGAAGACCGTGCCGATAACCAACTTGTTGGTGGGAGTTTACCGACAAGCTTATGCTTGGGCCAGACACGATTTGAGAGACTTTAGAAAAAGTGGACTTGATACAAAGGAGAATGAAGACTGCCCAAGACAAACAGAAATCCTACGCCAAAAAAAGAAGGATAGACCTTGAGTTTGAGGTTGGGGACAGGGTTTTCCTTAAGGTATCCCCTTTAAGGAACGTCGTTCGCTTTGGATCCGCAGGAAAGTTAGCACCAAGATTTGTAGGACCGTTCCCTATCATCGAGAAGATTGGGAAAATGACTTACAGAGTAGAGCTGCCTGAAAGATTGGCTGGAATTCACAACGTCTTTCACGTTTTTCATCTCCGAAAATGTCTACATGAATCCGCGGAAGTGGCAGAGCCAAGCATTCTAGAAGAAGCCGAAGTAGAACGCGAAGCAACTGTAAGGAGAGTTACAAATCGAATTGTAATGGCCCAGATTTCCGCAACATCAGAGTTGATTATATACATCATACGTCTAACCCAAATATCACGAAAATACGAAACATTTTTTTTAGAAGAAAGAGGTAGAAGAAGAATAGAAATAACAACACAGAATCTCACATCGCAGCGGAACAAAATATAATATAACATATCTTTGAAATACAAAATCTCAACTGTATAACATATACTTATCAGAGTACAACACTTACAACACAACGGAATAACACTATAACTAGATAACGTTGAAGCCTCCTGCTCCAAGCTCCTTTAGATATATCTGAAAAATCCTGAACGACTTGGCTGCCCGTACAAATATAGGCACCCAAGAGTTTAGGTAGAACAAAACAAATAAACCCCGGGTCAGTCATGGGACTGGTACGAGTAAACAGTTTAAAACAGTTTCAGAAACTAAATGATATCTCATAAGACCACGCCGTATAACACGGAACGGGTTTTTCCCTTATGAGAATCCAAACACTTGATTTATCTTTATATCAAAACTCTTTTGATATTATAATAATGTCTAAATCAAGTAAATAACAATCTAGTGGAACGTTTGCATCTCACGTACCACATATATAATATACAATCAAAACCGCAAGCACGTATTGGGTAATGGATTTCCAACTATAACAAGGTATGGAACCACCTTCCGCTGGTATATCTCTAGAGGAGAATACACCGAGTTCAACAAGAACATCTTGCAACTCAGCCACACATGACCGACCACCCATTTCGCTTGAGTGTATCGAATGTATTTCACCAACGGTTGGGATCAGCAACCGTTTCCCGAATGGGACAACATCGACAATAGATTTTTAGAAGTAAATGAAACTCTAGATCAGGTGATTATACACCCTAATAGGTGCGACCTACCTGCCCGATTTCTGTCATTTACCGGTTAATGAGGCCAGAGGCTACGCTTTATCATCACACCAGATTCACTTCGAATGCCACATCGTCAAATCCATCAAATCACCGATTGACGTCCTCAACAGTACATTACATGTTAGTTAAAAGAAGTTTCCTTCTCCGCTTCCACTCTTGGTACGGTTGAAGAAATCAGTGTACGTCACCTTTCTGGAAATACTCTGTCAGACATTCATCCATACAAGTCACCCAGGAACAGGATGAACCGAAGGCACAATTTCTATTAATAGAAAAAGTCCTTGCACTCTACTCCGTCTTCGATTATCTTTATATATTTTGATTCGCACGCTACTGCCAATACGGAGTGGTTCTTCGGATAATAGTCCAACTGGTCTCTCCATATTGACAACGATGGTCAAAACTTCGATAGTCTGTGATTTAACTATCAAATAAAAACAAGTGGTTCGATAGTCGATGATTTAACTATCGAATAAAACAAGTGTTCATCCAAACATCCAACAATCACTGAGCCTTTAATTAATGTTCCATTAATTAAATCTCTCCTCTATTTCTTTATCAATATTTGTTAACCAAATATTTTCAATAACCTTATTGGCCTTTTTACGCTATTGGAAAACATGTCCGAATATCGCCTCCTTTATTTTCTAACTTTAGAAATATTTATTATTCTATTTATAATTGGAAAATATTCCAATTACTTATCTCTTTTCCGATCTCGTTTTATTTCTATACTTAGGAAATATTCTATTATTCTATTTCCCATCTTACACTTATTTGGGTTAAAACGGATGTTGTGTAAAACATTGTTACGACAACCCCAATACTATATTCAACTAACTCTTATCCAACATTGATCTTCGAGCCTGAAATCTTACCGTTTATCTCTTAATAATGAAATCAATCAAGTTGGGGTATAACTACCTCTCAGACCTTGACTGAATAACATTTATAATGTCAAACAGATATGACTACTTACTCGAATAATCAATACCATACAACTTCTGATTCACTTTTAAACACGTATACTCTTCCTCTTTCTATTCTTACTAGATTTTATTCCTAGTCTTCCTTTTTGATTATACTATTTTATTTCTAAGTTCGTTTCCTTATCGACTTCTATATATATCGATACGTTGATTTCTAACTATCAAATTATCTTAAAAATATTCTAACTCCTTAAATTCCCGGAAAAATTCGCCATAACCTCCTTTGTACTGGGAGCATCGGGAAAATCCCCAAACTGCCACATAGGCCTTTTCCAATCAAAAAGAAAAAGGAAAAGCCAAGCGGCTTGCCGATACGGCACATAAAATCTCATATATGAATTAAATACGTACCTTTTTGTCGAGCATTCTATTTATTTCA
Organism: Allium sativum; assembly: GCA_030737875.1. Taxonomy (NCBI): domain Eukaryota; kingdom Viridiplantae; phylum Streptophyta; class Magnoliopsida; order Asparagales; family Amaryllidaceae; genus Allium; species Allium sativum. The sequence continues at coordinate 835,226,103 of CM060910.1, forward strand.
CTTCTATACTTTATTCCAAACCTGTCTCCTGTATATTTATACCTGTCCAATCTATTTTAACCATACCAATTGTTTTAACTAAATTCGTTAATTAATTTGTTAATTAACTCTTCAGTCTATTTCACCTTCATATTTGAACATGACATGTTCAAATATATTTTAACTTGCAAAATAACAAATTCTAATTATACTCATATTCTCGTTTCCTTATCGACTTCTCTATTCAAATTCCAATTCAATTCTATTTGAATTCTCTTTATTTAAACTTCATTTGAATTCTATTTTCAAATTCTATAGTTTAAAGTCCATTTGAATTCTATATTCAAATTCTATTTGAATTTTCTGCATTATTTATAAACATCGTTTATAACTTCACTTAAAATCCCCCATTATATATTTATAAACAAAGTTTATAAATTCGATTCAAATCCCATATTTTCCTTTATAAACAAAGTTTACAAATTCAATTCAAATCCCACCTTTTCATTTATAAACAGAGTTTATAAATTCAATACTTATTTTATATATCTTCAAAACAAGTTAAGATTTTCTATAGTTCATTAAAAATTCAAATTCTATTTATAAAAATAGAATTCCCTTTTTAAATCTCAAATACCCTTTCAGGGTATTTTATAAATCAATATCCCAAACTCCAGTGATATTTAAACAATCAAATCAACCAATTTTCAATCATTTGATTTTATTTAACACATCATATATGAATATACATATGAAACCAAACAAACAACAGATTATATATATATTTGAGGAATCCAGTTGGATTCCTCCAACCTGTTTTTCCTGCATCCACAGACGTTAGTCAGCATAGTAATATACCCATCCTGCTTCGAGGCAGGATATCGCGGTATGATGGTCATCCACTAATCATAGCGTGGGGCCTATAGGGTAATCATCCGCTAATGGTACCGCGGGCATCCGCTAATGAGACTGCGGGAATCCAACCAATCATCAACCCAATATATATATAATAGTCAACCGTAAATAGCTATATATATTTAAAGCAACCAGATAGCATTCAAACAAGCAACAAATAATTATTTTTAATGATTAAAAATAATTCTAACTAAAAGGTGAGTGAGATTTACTCACTGTATATTTCCTTTGCTGAACGTCCTGTTAAATTCCAAATTTAATGGCTACGAGTTGTTTTGACCGAGTCCATTCAACATCTTTATTTCCATTTCTAAATCCTTCTCCTTCTCAAATTTCTTGCAGGAAATTTGAAAGCCTGATGCTCACTTTGAAAAACTCAACTTCCAACTCCTCTTCCCAATCATTAGAAAAAATCAAGCACCCGAACACTTTGACTTGGACAGTCGCCACCTCCAGAGAGTAATCGAGCTTCACGAGACTAAGAAAATAGCTACCATCATCTTCTGTCCCCAAATCAACAAAATCGAACTCACTCCAGTTCCTATTGTTCGAACCATAACCACTTCCTCAAATCACAGCACTACCAAGAACCGACGTTAGTTCCTGCTGCTGTCTCCATCTTCGCTCAAAGCCCTAGGGTATGCACCACTCTCGAAGTCGAGTTCAGCGACTCATGGTAAACCCTAGCTCGCGCCTGAAGCTTCGTACCCCTAATTGGGACTTGCGGCATCCAATCCACCTTCCTGCTGAGCTTTGCATCGCAGCCTTAACCCTTGATCACCCTCCGTTTGAATCGCGTCCTCCACCCTAACTCGAACTGGAGCGCCTCAGATTTAGTCACCTACGGGAATGCTTTTAACATCGAACTTACTGCGTTCGATTCTGTGGAGGAATGAGGTGCCATATTTTGATAAGAGGATTGCGATTTTTGATCTTGTTTGGAGGCTGTGAACAAGGAGTGGCGGCCATTTTAAATTGGTGAAGCTTTTGATCGGTTTCTCAGAAAAATAATTGGAAGGGAGAGCGCAACTATTATACAGGGATGGCCATGTTTTGTTTGTGGTTATAAAGAAGAACACGGCATGTTTTGTTTGTGGTTATAAAGAAGAACACGACATGTTTTGTTTGTGGTTATAAAGGAGAACACGGGTTTGTTTTCAGCCCACACAACACTGATATTTTTATTTTATTCTGAATCAGTATCCTTTAAATTAAATTATCACGTTGATTTCAACTCCTATCTGAACCCAACAACAGTCATTCCTAAGGTTAAACCACCATTCTGAACCCACTGGGACGGGTTACTAAGCTCCATTCGATCGTCTGGAACAGATACCAATTAAAATTTATATAATTCAAATTTTAAAACAATAAATTCTGCGATAATAAATAAATATTATTATTCGAATTCAAACAGAAGTCTGAACTGTATTAAATTCAGTTTTAAATCTCGAACTGAATTATATTTCGTATTACGATGGTTTAATATATATTCGATATTAAATCGAAATTGATTATGAAATTAATAACTTAATATAAAATTCCACTTATATTATCCACCCAATATTTAGATTAAATATTAAATATTCAAAAATTAACCCATAAGGATCTGGGTCATTACAATCTTCCCCAATTAAAATAATTTCATCCTCGAAATTGCTAAGGTAGAAAAAGTGCTATAAACCCATTAAATTTTCAAAACTTATTTATGTTGATACTCAACATTTCAAACTTCCTTACGTCTCTCTTTCGAATAAATACCTATTCGATAACTCCTCCCTCCGAATAACTATATTCGATAATCTCTCTATCAAATAACTAGATTCGAAATCCTTTCTTCGAATAAACTATATTCGATTTTCTCTATTCAATTTACTCTTATCAATTAACTCTATTTGATTAGCTCTTTTCACTTAACTCCTTCCGAATAAGCTATATTCGATAACTCCTTTAACTCTATTCGAATAAACTATATTCGATTAACTCCTTTAATTCTATTCGAATAACTATATTTGATTTAACTCCATTCGCTGGACTCTAGATCGCAGCGATCACAATGGTTACGCCTGATTCCCTCAGGAAACATCCGACCGCCCTAGGCTATCTACAGCCCTGCGAATTACGCTAGCAGTCGTACAAAATGGCAACTTACCCTGAGTAACTATGTTTGACTAACTCTATCTCAATAACTATATTCGATCAACTTTAATTGAATAACTAACATTCAATTAAATCCTTATTCGATTAACTATGTTCAATTAACTCTATCTAGTTAACTCTTAATAACAAATATTCGATAAATTCTAATTGAATAACTAATATTCAATTAACTCTACGGATTAACCCTAACTGATTAACTCTAACTGGTTAATTCTTACTCTAATCGATTTATTCTAACTCTAGTCGATTATTTCTAACTCTAATCGACTTCTCCTATTCGAATAACTCCTATTGGAAAATGTTTATTCATTTATAAAGATTTACTTTTTAGTAACGGTTCTTCACTTTATAAATGTTCTCTTCAATAACGTTACTTCACTTATACAAGTGTTGCGTACCCCTTCTATTTAAAACTATCGGTGTAAAAAAACCAATATCTCTTCTCTATATAAGTTCCGACTTATATATTCCATTTATCGAATGATAAATATTTAATTTAATTTATAAACTGTTATTTATAAATTAATCTTTTCTATTTATCTGTTAAAAACAGATTTCCATTTCTATTCATCTTCTAAATATTCCTTTGATTAATTTTTATTTATTTAACAAATAAATATCTCATTTATAACATTCAATTTATTTACTATAAATAAATATTTCCATTTAATCTATTTGTAAATATATTACAAATATTCCCTTCTAAATTCTATTTGTAAATAATTTTACAAATATTTCTCCTTCTATTTGTTTGCACATAACTTCCTTTGTATTTGTGTTACAAATATATTTCCTTTATTCACACCCAATTCATATTTCATTCACATTGATTTTACTCAATTTATTACTTCGATCCATTTAACTTATTTAAGTTAAATTTAATTTCAATCATTCAAATTTCCATTAACTAGTTGCTAATTAACCGTTTTGCTTAATTCACCCTTTTTATTTGAATATAACTTGTTCAAATATATGTCAACTTAATTATAACTAATCTAATTATATTTTCAACTCGGTTTATATATTCGATTTCGAATATAAATTCTCAGTCTCTTTCACTTATCCAAAAACCCAATTTCGATTCAAATTTCCTTTAACTAATTATTCTCCAATTTAGTTAATTCTATTTAACCATTTAAAATATGATTTTTGTCTTAAAAATCATTCCACTTACTTCACTGGAGTTCATATTTATTTTATATCTCCAGTCTGAATTTTTCTGATGCCAATTCGGATTTTATTTCCTAAAAATCCTTTTATTTATTTAATTAAACCATTATGGTTTTATAATGGTTCTGGCGCTGCTTTTCTAAAAATTTGATTTTGATATAACTCAAAATCTATACGACGAAATCCAGATTTTTCTCTTTCATTAGAAAACTATGGTTCAACCGGTCCCGACGATTCTTGTTTCATAGAATTCCGACTTCAATTGAGTTCTGTATACTAAATGGAAGTACGAATCGCTGATTTACGAACTGCTGCGCTACGGCGAGCTCGTTTTAATTATATTTATAAATATAAATGTTTTAACTTTATTTATTATAAATTCCACTCCATTCTGATATATTTTTAATATATATCAAATCCATTTTTCCATTTCAACATAATATTCCCGATCTATTTCACTTCTAATATTCAAATCCTATATATTTAAAATATTCGAATTCCATTTGAAATTTTTTTCAAACTCTATATTATTTCCTTCTATTCAATTTCTATTTGAATTTCTTCTATTTCTATTCCTTATCTTCAAATTCTATTTGAATTTCTTATCTTTAATTTCTATTTGAAATCCTTCATTCAAAAACCCATTTCAAATCCCTTATTCAGATTCCATTTGAAATCCTTTATTTAATTTCTATTTAAATTCCTTTGTTCAATTTCTATTTGAAATCCTTTGAATTTAAATTCTATTTTAACTCCTCTTGTTTAAAATTCTATTTCAAACTTTATATTTTCTTGAATTCTAATATTCAACCTCCACTTTATATTCTCTTTGAAATTCTATTTAACCATTTTCCATTTGAATTCTAATATTCAAATCTCTATTTGACTTTTCTTTATTCAAATCCATTTGAATTCCTTTGAATTCAAATTCCATTTCAATTTTTCTTATACAATTTCTATTTGAATTTTCTTTGTTCAAACTCATTTGAATTCCTTTGAATTCAAATTCTATTTCACTTCTATTTGAAATCTATATTCCAATTCCCATTTCAAAATTCCTTTGAAGTAATATAAATATATACATATATTTATATCTATCCCAAATTCAAAACATTTGAATTTTCAAACAACTTGTTTTCTTTCCAAACAAATTTCCATCAAAAACTTTTCTAAGGCAGTAATTCATCACTTAGAAACTCGAAAATGAACACTGATGATGTTGCGACCATCATCAGTATTATTTCCCAGCTACTGAATGAGTTCAGTACTACATTTCTTTCAAACTCCATTTAGAAAAATATTTTCCAAACTCCCAGGATTTTAAATTCTGGTTGGAATTCAATTTCAATTTATCACATTTGTATATTTGATTTCATATACAAATTCCATTGGTTATATATAACTATTTCTATTTTTTTTCATAATCTAATTTGATTATAATCCTAACAATCAATTCAACTATTTAAAACAATATCGTGTCCAGTCTTCTGTTCAAGTGTTTATAAACTCCTATCGACATCGTGGCGTCCCACGATTCGATCAGAATTCATAATTCACTCAACAGACTAGTCAACACAATATAAAACAGTTTTTATATCAAATAACAAATACGCTCTCTCGTATATATATACACTCAACTCATTCTAGGATACTACTGATCCTATCTCTAATGAGCACAATTCCACAAAGCCTAGGTATTCGCTTAACCTAAGCTCTGATACCAACTGTAACGACCCGCAAAGAAGTTCAAGTAGGCTTTGCAACCATCCTCTCCCATCCTCACAAAGTAGCAGGGTAATACCCCACCGTGACTTACATTGGTACCCCAGCACCACATTTTACGGCCAGCCTTTCGACTTCACAACCAACCCTCATTTTCGGGACATGTAGGGGTAAGAGTCTCCCGTTCGCCACCTAACGAAAAGCGAGAACCCCCTATCATGCGACACATGCCCCAAGCACGCAACATGGACTGGTATGAGTAAACAGTTTAAAACAGTTTCAGAAACTAAATGATATCTCATAAGACCACGCCGTATAACACGGAACGGGTTTTTCCCTTATGAGAATCCAAACACTTGATTTATCTTTATATCAAAACTCTTTTGATATTATAATAATGTCTAAATCAAGTAAATAACAATCTAGTGGAACATTTGCATCTCACGTACCACATATATAATATACAATCAAAACCACAAGCACGTATTCGGTAATGGATTTCCAACTATGACAAGGTATGGAACCACCTTCCGCTGGTATATCTCTAGAGGAGAATACACCGAGTACAACAAGAACATCTTGCAACTCAGTAACACATGACCGACCACTCATTTCGCTTAAGTGTATCGAATGTATATCACCAACGGTTGGGATCAGCAACCGTTTCCCAAATGGGACAGCGTCGACAATATATTTTTAGAAGTAAATGAAACTCTAGATCAGGTGATTATACACCATAATAGGTGCGACCTACATAGCCATGCTGCCTGCCCGATTTCTGTCATTTACCGGTTGATGAGGCCAGAGGCTACGCTTTATCATCACACCAGATTCACTTCGAATGCCACATCGTCAAATCCATCAAATCACCGATTGACGTCCTCAACAATACATTACTTGTTAGCTAAAAGAAGTTTCCTTCTCCGCTTCCACTCTTGGTACGGTTGAAGAAATCAATGTACGTGACCTTTCTGGAAATACTCTGTCAGACATTCATCCATACAAGTCACCCAGGAACAGGATGAACCGAAGGCACAATTTCTATTAATAGAAAATGTCCTTGCACTCTACTCTGTCTTTGATTATCTTTATAGAATCTGATTCGCACGCTACTGCCAATACGGAGTGGTTCTTCGAATAATAATCCAACCGGTCTCTCCATATTGACAACGATGGTCAAAACTTCAATAGTCTATGATTTAACTATCAAATAAAAACAAGTGTTTCGATAGTCGATGATTTAACTATCGAATAAAACAAGTGTTCATCCAAACATCCAACAATCACTGAGCCTTTAATTAATGTTCCATTAATTAAATCTCTTCTCTATTTCTTTATCAATATTTGTTAACCAAATATTTTCAATAACCATATTGGCCTTTTTACGCTATTGGAAAACATTTCCGAATATCGCCTCCTTTATTTTCTAACTTTAGAAATATTTATTATTCTATTTATAATTGGAAAATATTCCAATTACTTATCTCTTTTCCGATCTCGTTTTATTTCTATACTTAGGAAATATTCTATTATTCTATTTCCCAGCTTACACTTATTTGGGTTAAAACGGATGTTGTGTAAAACATTGTTACGACAACCCAAATACTATATTCAACTAACTCTTATCCAACATTGATCTTCGAGCCTGAAATCTTACTGTTTATCTGCTAATAATGAAATCAATCAAGTTGGGGTATAACTACCTCTCAGACCTTGATTGAATAACATTTATAACGTCAAACAGATATGACTACTTACTCGAATAATCAATACCATACAACTACTGATTCACTTTTAAACACGTATACTCTTCCTCTTTCTATTCTTACTAGATTTTATTCCTAGTCTCCCTTTTTGATTATACTATTTTATTTCTAAGTTCGTTTCCTTATTGACTTCTATATATATCGATATGCTGATTTCTAACTATCAAATTATCTTAAAAATATTCTAACTCCTTAAATTCTCGGAAAAATTCGCCATAACCTTCTTTGTACCGGGAGCATCGGGAAAATCCCCAAACTGCCACACAGGCCTTTTCCAATCAAAAAGAAAAAGGAAAAGCCAAGCAGCTTGCCGATACGGCGCATAAAATCTCATATATGAATTAAATACGTACCTTTTTGTCGAGCATTCTATTTATTTCACTTCTATACTTTATTCCAAACCTGTCTCCTGTATATTTATACCTGTTCAATCTATTTTAACCATACCAATCTTTTTAACTAAATTCATTAATTAACTCTTCAGTCTATTTCACCTTCATATTTGAACATGACATTTTCAAATATATTTTAACTTGCAAAATAACAAATTCTAATTATACTCATATTCTCGTTTCCTTATCGACTTCTCTATTCAAATTCCAATTCAATTCTATTTGAATTCTCTTTATTTAAACTTCATTTGAATTCTATTTTCAAATTCTATAGTTTAAAGTCCATTTGAATTTTATATTCAAATTCTATTTGAATTTTCTACATTATTTATAAACAACGTTTGTAACTTCACTTAAAATCCCCCATTATATATTTATAAACAAAGTTTATAAATTCGATTCAAATCCCACATTTTCCTTTATAAACAAAGTTTATAAATTCAATTCAAATCCCACCTTTTCATTTATAAACAGAGTTTATAAATTCAATACTCGTTTTATATATCTTCAAAACAAGTTAATATTTTCTATAGTTCATTAAAAATTCAAATTCTATTTATAAAAATAGAATTCCCTTTTTAAATCTCAAATACCCTTTCAGGGTATTTTATAAATCAATATCCCAAACTCCAGTGATATTTAAACAATCAAATCAACCAATTTTCAATCATTTGATTTTATTTAACACATCATATATGAATATACATATGAAACCAAACAAACAAACAAACAACAGATTATATATATTGGAGGAATCCAGTTGGATTCCTCCAACCTGTTTTTTCTGCATCCACAGACGTTAGTCGGCATAGTAATATACCCATCCTGCTTCGAGGCAGGATATCGCGGTATGAAGGCCATCCACTAATCATAGCGTGGGGCATATAGGGTAATCATCCGCTAATGGTACTGCGGGCATCCGCTAATGAGACTGCGGGAATCCAACCAATCATCAACCCAACATATATATAATAGTCAACCCTAAATAACTATATATATTTAAAGCAACCAAATAGCATTCAAACAAGCAACAAATAATTATTTTTAACGATTAAAAATAATTCTAACTAAAAGGTGAGTGAGATTTACTCATCGTAAATTTCCTTTGCTGAACGTCCTGTTAAATTCCCAATTTAATGGCTATGAGTTGTCTTGACCGAGTCCGTTCAACATCTTTATTTCCATTTCTAAATCCTTCTCCTTCTCAAATTTCTTGCAGGAAATTTGAAATTCTGATGCTCACTTTGAAAAACTCGACTTCCAACTCCTCTTCCCAATCATTAGAAAAAATCAAGCACCCGAACACTTTGACTTGGACAGTCGCCACCTCCAGAGAGTAATCGAGGTTCACGAGACTAAGAAAATAGCTACCATCATCTTTTGTCCCCAAATCAACACAATCGAACTCACTCCACTTCCTATCGTTCAAACCATAACCACTTCCTGAAATCGCATCACTACCAAGAAGCGACGTCAGTTCCTGCTGCTGTCTCCATCTTCGCTCAAAGCCCTAGGGTATGCACCACTCTCGAAGTCGAGTTCAGCGACTCATGGTAAACCCTAGCTCGCGCCTGAAGCTTCATACCCTTAATTAGGACTTGCGGCATCCAATCCACCTTCCTGTTGAGCTTTGCATCGCAGCCTTAGCCCTCGATCACCCTCCGTTTGAATCACGTCCTCCACCCTAACTCGAACTGGAGCGCCTCAGATTTAGTCACCTACGGGAATGCTTTTAACATCGAACTTACTGCGTTCGATTATGCGGAGGAATGAGGTGCCGTATTTTGATAAGAAGATTGCGATTTTTGATCTTGTTTGGAGGCTGTGAACAAGGAGTGGCGGCCATTTTAAATTGGTGAAGCTTCTGATCGGTTTCTCAAAAAAAGAATTGGAAGGGAGAGCGTGACTATTATACAGGGATGGCCATGTTTTGTTTGTGGTTATAAAGAAGAACACGGCATGTTTTGTTTGTGGTTATAAAGAAGAACACGGCATGTTTTGTTTGTGGTTATAAAGGAGAACACGGGTTTGTTTTCAGCCCACACAACACTGATATTTTTTATTTTATTCTGAATCATTATCCTTTAAATTAAATTATCACGTTGATTTCAACTCCTATCTGAACCCAACAACAGTCATTCCTAAGGTTAAACCACCAGTCTGAACCCACTGGGACGGGTTACGAAGCTCCATTCGATCGTCTGGAACAGATACCAATTTAAATTGATATAAATCAAATTTTAAAACAATAAATTCTGCGATAATAAATCAATATTATTATTCGAATTCAAACAGAAGTCTGAACTATATTAAATTCAGCTTTAAATCTCGAACTGAATTATATTTCATATTACGATGGTTTAATATATATTCGATATTAAATCGAAATTGATTATTAAATTAATAACTTAATATAAAATTCCACTTATATTATCCACCCAATATTTAGATTAAATATTAAATATTCAAAAATTAACCCATAAGGATCCGGGTCATTACACGAATCGTAGGAACTAAAGTGAAAAAGCTATGCAACCGCGAAGTCAAACTCGTTAAAGTTTAGTGGAGCAACGCCGAGGAAGACGCAACTTAGGAAACTGAAGATAGAATACGTGCGGCCTACCCTTTTCTTTTCGAGGGTACATCTTTGACCTTTCTTTTTCCTTAAGTTGTGCTTATATCTATCTTTTTAGGTATGATCTCCTCGATATTATCCTTTATCCTTAGGTAGAAACCCCTTTGGATGTAAACATGTATTTGAAACATGTTATGGTTGATGGCTGCAAGTGGCTGCTAATGGTTGCTCGCGGATGCATATACACACATAACCTAGGTTTTAGATCGGCTTAGTCACTTAATACTGCATATGTATATATGTATTCATACTTGTATGTGGTTGAAACTTGATATGTCGTCATATGGATGTCGCATTTGTATGAATGATTGCGCACTCAAGTAGAATTATGAGTAGGAAATTTTTTCATACATATGGATTCATGGCACTTACATGATTTGCATTAAGGAGGTCAACTGAATCAGTAGACCGCCTGATTTTGCATTAGTTAAGTACATATACACACACTATGCATATGATCATGAAGCATTAGAAGTCTTTTAAGGACAATGGACTCCTGTGTTTGATGGTTGACTAGATGGACGATTGGATGTTAGGACTTACGTTCTCCTAGACTTGAAGATTTCCGGGACGAAATCCTTTAAGGAGGGGAGAATGTAACACCTTGAATTTTCTGTTAACTATAAATTAACAAATTAAAGTATAATTAATCCTTAATGAAAGAATTAAGGAAAACGGGTTATGCCATCGCGCTCATCTCAGAATTTTACTTGAGATAGAGTCCAAGTTTGCATGAATCGGACTCCGTATGAAGGAGTTATGACCTCCGAAAGTTTCAGAATTCAAATTAAAATTCAAACAGTTCATAACGAAGTTCAAATTTCGAATTCAGACCCAAAATGGGCTGGGCGGGAAAATTCCCGCCCAGGAACCAGGTCGACCATAGGGTCGACCAGTCGACCTGGTTTGGCCCTGGCTGGCCTGATCGGGCTCTGGTCGATTTCTGAGGCTTGGTTGTGTCACTAGGGCTGACATGTCGCATTTTGGTTGGCTCCTTTCGAAGTGAATGATATAGATTCGTCTATGATCATCTAACGACTCAAATCAATCTGAAACTCTATATAAACAACTTAAGACTCCAACCTAAATTCACATAAGAAATTAGAGACGGAGCCGCCATGCTATCGGGAGAAAACTAGGAGGACCCTCCACTTGTAGAAAAGCTTAGAGACGAGCCAAAATCAAAGTTAAAACACGAATCAAAACAACGTTAGTCTACCCAAAGGAAAGCAATTCAAATTCAGAACTCAGAATCTAGAATTCAAGTTCTGCGTTCGTTGTAAGTATAGTGATTCTTCCGATGTGAATAAAATTAAGACTTGATTCGATGTAAATTGGGAATGAAATTGTGTTATTGTATAACAACGATGTTGATTCATATGTGATGTAATGATTGTGGTATTGTGATTGTTTGTGGTATAATTGAGTTTATGTTGATCCTATTGTACATGTAGAATCACATGCAAGTTGTATAGTTCATGTTGTAATTGACACCTATACGTTTATGTAATTATATAAGTTGTATGTGATTAATATTTCATGTATATATATATATATATATATATATATGCTAGAACCTTTATGCCTAAACGATTGTGTTCACATACATGCTAGTAGTTTGTAAGAAAGTTGCAAGTTAATTGGATCCATGTCAAGATCCACTTTAATATGTGTTTCATGTTGTAATTAGATATATGATTGGATCTAGTTCACACCCTTGTCATAAAATTTTACATACTTATGAAAATGTCATATCCTTGTCATATGCTAGTGATGTTCGATGTTATGCCTAGATCCAAAACATGTTTAGGCTTATGTTGTCTAAATCATATGCTAATTTATGTGATACCTATTTGGTTAGATTCCTATTTCAATGCAAGTTCACATATATGTAAGTTGAACTAGTCTATGTTGCAAATTCACATGTATGTTGATTTAGTCTATGCTGCAAATTCCCATATATGTACGTTGACTATTTTGCAAGTTCACACCTATGATGTTCATATTGACTATGCCAAAAATGCCAAGTTTACACCTATGTCACGTTTATGTTTATGAATTCCCTTATGCCAATTTGTGTGAGCTAAATTAGGCTAAGTTTTTAGCCTAATATTATATGTTAAAAACCATGCGAACGATAATTAGGCTTAGATTGTTAGCCTAATATTTAAACAGGGTAACGTTGGGAATATTAGTAAAACTTGACATAAAATTGGTAAATATATGAAATTGGCATGTTTGTCACATGCCAAAATTGGTGGCATTTGAATGGAATAAATTCTTTGTACCAAAAATGTTAAACTTGAAAAGTGGGCCACAACATTTAATTGTTGACAAATTTACATATATTAAGTAATAAAGACTAATATGTAAATTTAGAAAATACGAATATGCTTAACACGAGGTTGGATTGAGTTGTGATGTAAACCTGCCCAGACCCGCCCAGCTGTCCAGTAGTCACAACAATACCTATCCAATGTGGGTGGTTAAGCATGGATCCCAATAAGGACCCAAGGTTAGACCGAGTTACGGTGTAAACCTGCCCGAAACCGACCGACACATCCAGTAACCGTAACAATATCTGTCTTGTGTAAGTGGTCGGTGCTTTAAGAAGCTAAGGACAGACAAGTCAGGATGGTAGGGTTAAGTTAACTAAAACACTTAACCAATTCAACATGTTAATTAAACTGATGGGTGGGGTTAGGTAAATACAGACACTTAACCACTTAACATGTTTGACTAGAAAACCCTAGTAACAGGGACCCTTTTCAGCAGTAACCCAATTAGGTATCATGGTACCCTGAAACTAGGCAGGGTGGGGCACGATTACTGGGCTGATTGTAAGCGGTCCAAAGCGACGGCGGTGGGTGCAACAGTGTGGGTTCTAACGGAGTGTGGGCATGCACTCACTTTGGAGCAGACAAACAGGGCACCGGGGGCACTAGTAGTATAACCTATTCATTCTAAGGATTGTGTCGGGTCACCACCATGGGACTTGGTACACCCCATGGTGGGGCCAGCATAGGTATCTACAATATTTTGGGGGCCATAAGACAAATGATTATGCGAGTAGGAGCCAATCTTTAGTGAAAGGGGATCACTTCACCTCCAGCATGGGGTGCCAGTTAAGACAATACAAGTAGGTGCAGAGATATAGTGTGGGGTGCGATAGTATAATCGATTCAAACTACTTTACCTTAGTTTATGACGCTTTCCTATTTCCAGTTTATACTTGTCATGCCCTTTTTTCTTATTCTCATACTGAAGAGTCACTAGACTTATCAGGCTTTATGTCTGACCCTATTTTATTTCGTCTTCTTTTCTTCCGTTTCCCCCCTCCCCCCAGGTCCATAGGGAGGAAATAATCCAGCTTAGTCAGACTCTTTGCAAGCTTCAAGATAGTAGATGTATGGTTTGGACTCTCTTTGGCTATGGCTATTGAACACACTCTATGGGGATTTATGCAGTTTTAATTATGTTTTATGCTTCTTTAATGTAATAACCAAGACAGAAGTAATGATGTAATGTTTTGGAAGTTATTGTGTGACAGTTATGGAAATGTTTTGTTTGAACACATATTTTTGAAATAAAAAAAATTCTGTTGTTTTCCGCTGCTTATATATATGTGTTTATATCTGTCTTGTGTTTTATCTGTGACTTATACTTACAAACCTCCACCAAAGTTAAGGCATTCCCTTTGTGAGTGACCTTAATGGAGGGTGGGGTGTTTCAGTTTGACCACGGGCTGAACGAGAAATAGGTTTTGACTTTTTATTAGGTATATATATTATTTGATATAAATTAATTCATAAATAACCTGTTTAACAGTACGAACTCCCAATAAACTCCAACGACTGTCGTCCCTAGCTAAATACCCCTATTCCGAACACAACGGGGTATGTTTCGTAAGCTAATTCAGCTGTCACGAGCAGTTTTTCTTCAAATTAAAATATAAAACATTCAATTTTAGATTTGAACGTACATTTTAATTTACCAGGGCCACATACTGACTCTAAAAATTCCCGAAAAATATTTTCTAGCTTCGTATTGACGATACAGTTCTAACAAAACAAATATCATCATATTCTGAGACTATTTGAAAAATGGCCATTTTCTGGTCAATCAAAATCAACTGAAACTAGTCAAACGCGTTTTCCTTTGCCATGCTCACATATTGATTCAGAAAACTATGAATTTTGAAACCTAGCAATAACTTGACATCACGGATCCAACACAGCGGTTTCGTCAAAAACCGAGGTCCTTTGCAAAATTTTCATTTTTAAGGGCTAGAATTCCATAGCGACTATTCTGAAATTTCAACTGGGCATAACTTTATATTCCCGCTATGAAATTTTGATTTTTTGGATTTGTTTGAAAGATATTCTCAGTTAGATTCTAATATTTTTGGTTTCGCTAAAATCCGGTTTATTTTGAATCCTGTACATTCATTTGAAATTCGAAATCGAAAATTCAAACAACCGCGCCATTTTCAATTCCTTTTATAATTAAAAATAAATAATTATATTCTAACGACGATTCAAATAAATATATACGTTCAAATTCTATTTAAAATAAATTTCTCGTTATTATTATTTAAAATAAACCATTTTAAATATTCAAAATTAGTTAAAATTGCCAAAATAAAAATTTCAAATTGGCTCAGAATTTCTGGGTTGTTACACTAAATGTGGCTGTATACAAGGACTAGGAGGCCTAGAACCATGTCTCTCTGACATAAAAAGATCATCATCACTGAATCTTGACAACCATAACACTCCTTCTTTACATCTTCCATGATCCACAAACTCATCATGCGTACCTCTAGTTCTCATTCCATCATAGATTGAAACAATATGTCAAACCTTCCTATTTACTCAAATAGCGCTGAAAAGTGTTTCCATTAATTACAAACCATGTCATAATATCATTTATTCTCAACTTTCTCTTTCCAATCATTTCCTCTTTCTTTTTCACTTAAACCACGCAAGTTTATTTTTTTCTTTTTACCTTAAACCTTTCTCTATTAAAAAAATAACCACATGAGAGACGTCTTTTCAAAATTTTCTTTTTCTCAATTCTCTTACATTACTGCGTAGCCTTTGAGTGTTCACCATTTCTCGTTCTGACATTTAAATTTCTCCCTTAAAACTTTTTATGGTTACCACTCAAATTTTAAGGTTTACCAACATACCAAAACAATTCGTCATGCCTTTACCAAATGTTCATGCACACTACCAAAACCATTCTTACTAAATCATATTTAATTCAATAAAATTTTATATTCTCAAGACCTTTCTCAAAAGTTAAAAACTAGGGAAGACAAGATTATGCACTTTAGCTCAGTTGGAGCTCACATTTATTTTAATAAACATTTCTTTTCTAACAGGAACTAAAAAGATCAAGTTTCTGTAAATCTTTTCTAAATAACTTTTGACTTCTATATAAAACAATGAGGAAACTTCATTATTTTAATATTTTTCATTTCTTTATTGAAATAGCTAGCACAAAGTACGGTGTTTCACCTATATTTTGTACACCTCTTTCACTGCATCGTTCCTTGTTACTTTAACAAAGCACATTTACCTACAAACTTATTGATTCATAAAATCTTATCATATAATTCTTCTTGTTCTAATAAGTTAAAGTGTGTCACAATCCATTCAGTAACGACCCGCATTCTACGCATCATAGGATCGTAGAATATTTATTTCATCGTCATAAAGAGTCGTATGGTCATGTAACTTTGTGGGACGACTATTGGGGTCATTTCCCATGTTCATACTTTTTCCCGATTTTTAAATGACCATTTTGCCCCTAGCTGATCTTGTTTTTACCATAACTTTTGACTGAAAAGGAATTTTGAACTGAAACCACTTCTATTGGATCCGGATGATGGTTTACAATTCCGTAGATTGGTCACATTAGCCAAACGTACTCACCGTTTGGGAGATATGGCTGAAACAAGTTTCAGATGGTGAAAAACAGCTTAATTGGGCTTAACCGGGTGATTAACAGCTAGGCCCAAAGGGGGATTTCGGGATTTGGAGTATTAAGGGCTGTTAGGGTTAGGGATTTCAGTTTTTAGATATTTTCCAGCGGCCATAGACATTTGTTCAACCCTAACAATGGCCTCCAAAATCTAAAACATCCCCAAACCACTTTCTAATTGAAGATTAGGCTTAGCAACATCAAATTAAGGAGAGATAGCACCAAAGCAAGGTTAGAGCTATTGTTAGACATCAGTATTTGTGCCAAACATAGATTCATTTCAGATCTGAGTTTTATTTGTGGTAAAGGTGAGTGATTTGCAAAGTTTCTCACTAATTACGTTAATTAGGGGTAATTAGTTTTCATTAGCAAATCTATACATTAATAAATTCTGGAAAAATATTTATAAATTCTAAAACATTATTTTAGACCTTTGTTATCAAATTTGGCTAATTTGGTTAAGTTTTGTTAATCCTATCATTAGTTGTTCTTAACATGATTAAGGGGGAAATATGGGTTTTTGGGTATGTTTGATCCATTTTACATGCTATGATTGTTGTTTTGGCGTTTGTGATTGATTATACATGTTGCTATGACTATATGGTAAGCTTTGTGATTGATTAGAAAAGTTAAATTGGTCGAAAACGTCATCGAATGGCGTAAAACAGACGCTGGAAAGAAGTGTAGGAAATTGACCAAACCAGATCGGATCGGAGGAGAAAAGCATGATCCGACCCGCTCGCCTGGAAGCTCCACGATCGGACCCGTTGGTGTGAAGGAGCTCCGATCCGAACTAATGCAACTCAAGAGTTGCTCCACCATTTCACGAACCGCCGGGGAAAGCACGCCACGAGTGAAGGAGCCACGAACAGGTGCAGTGATCCGACCTGACCAGAAGGCACGACCCGATCCGACGGAGGGAGCTCGACCCGATCCGATGGAGGGAGTTTGACCCTACCCGATGGGTGAGCACAATCCGAACCGATCTGGATGGACCACGGGCTAGAGGAGGAGCTGCCATGCATGATCCGATGGAGGGAGTATTACCCGATCCGTATGCAGCAACCCGATCCGAACCAGTATGGTGACCACGAACTGAACCAGGAAGCTTGAACGCGAGGCATGAACTATGAACTGAATGAAGACCGATCCGTAGAAGACCAAACCCGAGATGCAAAGGTAGTCCTAATGAGAAGTTTATACTCTGGTTCCATATGGGAACCAACGAGTTAACTTTATGAGTTGGGCTTTGCTACGGGACATATGCTAAGGGGTTGTCGATGTCTGTAACTTTGGATCACTATGTATAGGGAGTACATGAACGGATTCGTGGCCAAAGTGGCCTAGGTACGACTAAAGAGCGATAGACCAATGAAGTGGGGTCATTTGTAAAGATTTGGTCATGATTCCATGGGGTAAGCCTGGTAGTAGCAGTAGTTGTACAAGTCGAACTCCGTCACTACTTCGATGGGTCTAGTGATTGACAGTGGTGGACATCGTATGCTATACGCACTGAGTGAGAGATGTCAGGATGGTTGCTATGTTTGATTGTTTGACTTCATTATGACGTTCATACCCCCTCACCCATTATCTTTACACCATCTGTTTAGTGGCACCTTAGAGTATTTTAAGGTATGTAGTGCTAACTCTTTGGTTGTAGGTCCAGGTTTAGGTATGGTTTAGTATACCTGTTATTGTTCTGTTTTGTAGCTTATCGCTCATACCAGACTTTTTGTCTGACCTAGAGTTTTATGTCTCTTCTGATTACTCTGTATGCTCTCACGAGTAGACTAGAAACAGGTTGGCTGGTAATGCACGAGTAGCTGTACTGGAGACGAGCAGGAGGCTTCCATGTATGATATATAGATATTCTCCCTGTGTCGCTGCTGGTCACTACTTTGGGCATTAGTAGTGTACCCATTCTTTCTTTTACTTTAGATATAGTTTTAAAGTTTTAATAATGATGATGTGGAACATAAGCTGTATTTGGATTTTCCGCTGCTATGATGTTTAGTTTTCAGCTTATGCACTGTCTCGCCTGTTTTATGTCATGTATGTTGTTATTATATTTTATCCCATGCGCTGTGAGACATTCTACAGGTTTTTGATTAATTCATTCTCTTCTTTCCTTTCTTTGGCGACCGTTCCGTGCTAGTTGGGCATGTGTACAGCGCACTTTTGGAGGAAATGTCGGCTGGTGCGGGGTGGGCTGTCACACTTGGTATCAGAGCTCTAGGTTGCGTAGTTAACCTAAGGAAAGACACCAGGGAGAGAAAATACATATATGAGAGCTCATATTTGGGATTATTTTGTTTTATAAAAAGCTATATATATATATATATATATCATTAGTATAGTTGAGGATGAAGTCGCATTGCACTGGCATCACTATGGAGATGGTTAATCGTTTTCTCTGTGCCGATTAAACGATGAGCCGATACGCAAGGGGTACTCGTTGAGGATCCAATAATGGGAATGTTGCTGATATGAGGACGATGTTTACTGACTTCATGAGGGAGATGCTTAGAGATGTGCAGAGGGCAGCTCCTAATGTTGGTAATGGAGGTGGTCCAATAGTGCAGGCGCCTAGGGCCGATTTCGCCAAGCCGAACAAGGACTATACTAGTCTTAGTGGGAAGCCATTCCATGGAACGGAATCGGCTACGGATGTTCAGGATTTGTTGGATAGCTGCGAGCGTATCTTCGAAGACTTGGGTACCGAGGATGCGATGAAGAGAAGGCTTGCATCCCATCAACTGCAAGGACGAGCAATGAATTGGTGGAATGCTATAAAGGCAGCTACTCCCGAGGATCAGATTACTTGGGAGTAGTTTAAGGCTCGCTTTAGCGATAAGTTCATTCCATCTGCTCAGAAGTCAGTGTTGTTTAAGAGATTCTTGGAACTCAAGCAGAATGGCAGAGCTGTCTCGCAGTATATTGCCGAATTCGACACTATCGAAATATGAGTTATCCCTAATAGATATTGCCGAGAAGAAGAACGAGAAGTTCATAACTGGCTTGGATGGATACTTGGGGGAAAGGCTTATTAACCACATCGATGAGACATTTGAATCGATTGTGGGGAAATCTTTAAGATCAGAAAGTCTTTACGCTAAGTTGAAGACTGAGGTCGCATCTACAGAGGAGCCAAAACCGCAAGCAAGCGGTGGAGGCAAGAGTGGTTCCCAGAATAAGAGGAAGCAGAACCAGAATAAGGATGACCAGAAGAAGAAGAAAGATGTTGAGTGCTTTGGCTGTGTCAAGGAGGGCCACTATGCAATTAATTGTCGGGCAAAGCCAGCAGACAGGAAGTGCTTCAACTGTGGCCAAGTGGGACATCACAAGGACAAGTGTCCGCAACCCCCTAAAGAAAAGAAGATGGTGAAAGCAAATGCCCTTAATGCTATTCCTTCTTCGTCGAATGCCCCAACTGTGGCGGAGAAGGGAAAGAATATCATTATTCAAGGTTTGCTTTCTGTTTATGATGTTCCTGTTAGAGTTTTGTTTGATATCGAAGCTCCCGGTTCTTTCATATCTAGTGACCTGGTAGATAAGTTGGGATTGGAGCCTGAGATTGTCGATAGACCTTTAGTAGTGATGAACCCGATTGGTGGTTCGACTAACCTTAGCATGATTTGTCGTAATGTGGTCTTATCGAGCCATGGATGCATGTTTATTTGTGACTGCTTTGTTTTGGGATTTACTGGGTTCAGCATTATTTTGGGAGTCGATTGGCTCCAAAGATACGGGGTGGTGGTAGACTGTGAGGGCTTTTTGGTGACAGTTAGAGCGGATGATGGGCAGAGGGTAGTGTTTGGTGGTCTACCTAGTGATGGGGTAATGGCTAGTTTTCTAAATTCCCTCAACATCCCGCATGGTGAGTTGTCAGGTTTGCCCGTGGTTGGCCAGTATCCGAACATCTTTGAGGAAGTGAACGGGCTTCCACCACACCGAGAGATTGAGTTCCGTATTGATTCGGTGAAAGATGCCAGACCTATAGTGATGCCACTTCGTCGTATGGCACCAAGGGAGCAGCGAGACCTCGGGGTGCAAGTCAGCGATCTTTTGAAGAAGGGATTTATCAGAAGGAGTGTTTCTGAATAGGGAGCACCAGTTGTGTTTGCTACCAAGGCGGATGGTTCTCTTCGATTGTGTATAGACTACCGCGAGTTGAATAAGATGACGAGGAAGAATAAGTATCCTCTACTGCGGATAGATGATTTGTTTGATCAGTTAAGTGGCGCGAGAGTATTTTCCCAGTTGGATCTCGTGATAGGTTTTCATCAGCTTAGAGTGGAAGCTGAGAGTATAGTTAAAACGGCCTTCCGGACGCCGTCTGGATTTTATGAGTGGTTGGTCATGCCATTCGGGTTAACCAATGCGCCAACATATTTTGTGGATCTTATGAATAGGGTATTCAAAGATCAGTTGAATAGGTTTGTCCTTGTGTTCGTGGATGATATTTTGGTCTACTCGAGGACAAAGGAAGAACACAAGGAATATTTGAGAATAGTGATGGAGGTGTTGAGGAAACACCAATTGAAAGAAAATTTTTCTAAGTGACACTTCTGGAGGAGGGAAGTGAGATTCTTGGGCCATGTTGTTTCATAGAATGGTATTGCCGTGGATCCTGCGAAGGTGGCTACGGTACAATATTGGTCTATGCCCAAGAATGCAACGGACATAAGAAGTTTCTTGGGATTAGCTGGATATTATCGTAAGTTTATCCAAGAATTTTCCAAGATAGCAACACCGTTGACTCAGTTGACCAAGAAGAATCAAGCTTTTGTCTGGGACGAGAAGTGTGAAAATGCATTCAAGAATCTAAAAGAAAAGTTGACATGTGCACCACTGTTAGTCATTCCTAAGCGGAATGAAGAGATGACAGTATATAAGGATACATGTAGTACCGGACTAGGTGCTGTATTGATGCAAGGAGGTAGGGTTGTAGCTTATGCAAGTCGGCAACTGAAACCGCACGAGAAAAGATACCCTACCCATGACTTGGAATTAGCAGCGATCGTGTTCGCATTGAAGATGTGGAGACATTATCTCTTGGGACAAAGATTTGAGCTGGTTACCAATCATAAATCGTTAAAGTATCTCTTCTCTCAGAAGGATCTAAATCTTCGACAGCAAAGATGGTTAGAATTCTTAGCTTCTTATGATTTCCACATCACATATACACCAGGAAAGGGCAATGCGGTGGCTGATGCATTGAGTAGAAGACATACCAGTTTAGGGGCTATGTTTCTAGAATGGAAGCAACTGGAGTACATCGCTGGGTATGATTTTAGACCAAAGTGCGAATTGGATCCAGAAATGTTAGCAAGTTTGACGATCAGACCCACTTTGATTGAGCGGATTGGTTCCAGTCATAGGGACGATCCTAACCTATTGGAAATCATCTCAAAGTTAGAGATGGAAATCGACGGAGAGATGAATAAGTATGGGCTTGATCGAGATGGATGTCTTAGAAAGAATGGAAGACTAGTTGTACCCAATGTCAATGGATTGAGAGATGAAGTGCTTAAGAAATGTCATCGCTCAAAACTAACTATACACCCCGATGGTAACAAGATGTATCGAGACATGAAACAGACCTACTACTGGGAAGGGATGAAAAGAGACGTTGGGAAGTTTATATCCAAATGCGTGAATTGCCAATTAGTTAAAGCTGAGCAAAAGAAGCCTAGTGGTTTGTTACAACCATTAGAAGTTCCAGAATGGAAATGGGAACAAGTCTCAATGGATTTCATTGATGGGTTACCAAGGACTAGATCAGGCCATGATAGCATTTGGGTGATTGTGGACCGATTGACCAAAAGTGCAAGGTTTATACCCGTCAAGTCAAACAGGACAACAACGAAGTTGGCTGAACTATATGTAAAGTGGGTAGTGAGATTTCATGGAATATCCAAAGGCATTGTAAGTGACTGAGATCCGTTGTTCACTAGTGGATTTTGGAAAAGCTTACAAGAGGCGTTAGGATCAGAATTACATCTCGTACCGCGTATCATCCTCAAACCGACGAACAGACAGAAAGGGTGAATCGAGTAATAGAGGATCTCTTGAGAGCTTGCATATTAGACTTTGGCGGATCATGGGATGACCATCTACATCTAGTAGAGTTTGCATATAATAATAGTTATCAATCCAGTATCGGTATGGCTCCATTTGATGCTTTGTACGGAAGACCGTGCAACTCACCGTCATGCTGGTTAGAAACCGGTGGGAAGTTTGTGCTTGGACCAGAAGTAATAAGAGAAATGCCAGACAAGATTAAGGTTATCCAATAGCGAATGAAGGCTGCCCAGGAAAGGCAGAAGAGTTATGCCGATAAGAGGAGAAGAGATTTAAAGTTCCCCATTGGCGACTTGGTATTTGTCAAGATATCACCGTTGAAGAGCATGATACGATTTTGCAGGAGAGGCAAGTTAGCACCAAGATTCGTTGGTCCATTCCCAGTTCTAGAACAAATTGGGAATTTGGCATATAAAGTTGAATTACCAGACAAGATGGCAGGAGTTCACAATGTGTTTCATGTTTCCCAATTAAGGAAATTCGTACACGACCCAGATGTGACTATTTCACCTGATCAGTTAGATGATATCGAAGTTGAACCCGAGGCGATTGGGAACCGCAGGCCTATGCGTATTGTTGGGAACGATACGAAGCAACTTCGAAGGAAAGCGGTGAAATTAGTCAAAGTTCAGTGGGGTGAGAATGAAAATGATTGTACTTGGGAGACAGAGGAGAGCATTAGGAAGACGTATCCAAAACTCTTCGCCTGGTAAGATTACAGTATCAATTTAGGCTTTCCACATGCTAGGATAGGTTTGTTTTGCATGATTGATTGTTGTATATAGCTGGTAGGCATGCGGGATCCTTTGTATGTTTTGGGTTAAGGAATTTCGGGGACGAAATTTCTTAAGGGGGAGAGAGTGTAACGACCCGCATTCTATGCATCATAGGACCGTTGAATATTTATTTCATCGTCATAGAGAGTCGTATGGTCATGTAACTTTGGGAGACGACTATTGGGGTCATTTTCCATATTCATAATTTTTCCCGATTTTTAAATGACCGTTTTCCCCTTAACTGATCTTGTTTTGACCATAACTTTTGACTGGAAAGGATTTTTGACCTGAAACCACTTCCATTGGATCCGGATGATGGTTTACAATTCCGTAGAGTGGTCACATTAGCCAACGGTTTGGGAGATATGGCTAAAACAAGTTTCAGATGGTGAAAAACAACTTAATTGGCTTAACCGGGTGATTAACAGCTAGGCCCAAAGAGGGATTTCGGGATTTGGAGTATTTAAGGGCTGTTAGGGTTAGGGATTTCGGTTTTTAGACATTTTCCAGCCGCCATAGACATTTGTTCAACCCTAACAATGGCCTCCAACATCTAAAACATCCCCAAACCACTTTCTAATTGAAGATTAGGCTTAGCAACATCAAATTAAGGAGAGATATCACCAAAGCAAGGTTAGAGTTGTTGTTATACATCAGTATTCGTGCCAAATAGAGATTCATTTCAGATCTGAGTTTTATTTATGGCAAAAGTGAGTGATTTGCAAAGTTTCTCACTAATTACAGTTAATTAGGGGTAATTAGTGTTGATTAGCGAATCTATACATTAATAAATTCTGGAAAACTATTTATAAATTCTAAAACATTATTTTAGACCTCTGTTATCAAATTTGGCTAATTTGGTTAAGTTTTTTTAATCCTTTTGTTAGTTGTTCTGAACATGATTTAGGGGAAAATATGGGGCTTTTGGGTATGTTTGATCCATTTTACATGCTATGATTGTTGTTTTGGTGTTTGTGGTTGATTATACATGTTGCTATGACTATAGGTATGCTTTCTGATTGATTAGAAAAGTTAGATTGGTCGAAAATGCTGTCGAATGGCGTAAAACAGTCGCTGGAAAGAAGTGTAGGAAATTGCCCGAACAGGATCAGATCGGAGGAGAAAAGAAAGATCCGACCCGCTCGCCTGGAAGCTCCACGATCGGACCCGTTGGTGTGAAGGAGCTCCGATCCGAACTAATGCCACTCAGGAGCTGCTCTACCCTTCCACGAACCGCCGGGGAAAGCACGCCACGAGTGAAGGTGTAACGACCCAGATTTTCAACCGTTGAATTCTGAATATTTAAATTTGTTTTAAATATTTAATTTGAATTATATATAGGAATTTATAAGAAATTTATTTATAAAACAAATTTTGAACGTATAATTTATAATTATAATTTAAAACGAGCTCGAAATAGTCGCGGTAGTTCGTAATTTACGATTTGAACTTCAAATGAGTCTACAGGATCCGTTATAAGTTGGATTTCTTTGCAACAAGAAACGTTCAGATCTATTTGACTACAGTTTTCTAATGAAAGTGAAAAATCAAGATTTTGTCTTATATATTGTAAGTTATTACCAAAACAAATTTGAAATAGTCGTTGTGGAATCGTATATAAGCCATAACGGTTATTTAAATATATTTAAATATCGTTCTTGAATTTGGACAAGCCCCTTTGAGACTTAGTGATAATTTAATTTTTAGAATTTTACTAAAATTTTTATTTTGGAAAATAAGCTACTTTTTATTTGGAGTGTTTTACACCCTATAACAATATTTTTGGGGTTTCACAATATAAGTTAACCTACCGATATTATTATATTTTTGGGATCGTG
Organism: Allium sativum; assembly: GCA_030737875.1. Classification (NCBI taxonomy): domain Eukaryota; kingdom Viridiplantae; phylum Streptophyta; class Magnoliopsida; order Asparagales; family Amaryllidaceae; genus Allium; species Allium sativum. Next base: position 835,251,528 of record CM060910.1, read on the forward strand.
ACACTTCGCTGGATACGATTGCATTCTTATTTCTTTCCGTAACGGCTTGGACATTAACATAATTTTAGACAAACGAAGTTCGAAAATTCTTTTTATAAACTACTTGGTCAAACCATTATGTTCCTTCCGACTGAAGCAAGCTAAGTCCACAGCTATCGACAAAACATATACGTATATAGGTCCCTTTCAGCAATCTTACCAAAGACCTTATCATGTCAGAATATATCAGTTCGAAATCTTTAGAGTGATCTAAATAAGAATTCTTCACCATTTAATACCTTCTGCAGCTGTACATAAGATTTGACAAATCTTGCGAGATATTTTCAAAACCTCATCATATCTTAAACTATTTCGCCTGTGTCCAAACAGCGTTAAGCTTGTAGGCAAGATATATTTGCTTCGTACAACAAAACTTCTGACTGATTTATATGGATACACTAACTAAACAAAGAAAAATATAATAATATAATATTTCTGCGTGTCTAGTTTTATTTTTAAGGACCCTATCTCCTGCAATCACAGTAATAAAATATCCTATCGGATCTATAAGTCTGAAGAGATGGTCCTTGCCATTTACGTTATATACGAATGGTTAAAACATCTCAGCTACACCCCTTATGAAAAAACGCGACTTGGTTAATTAAAGGGGAAGATCATCTCGTCCTTTGGTCTGACATTGTACAACTCATTTCTTTGTTCTTTCCTAAATAAAAACAATAATGATATATTTATATGAATTCAGTCGAAATGCATGTGCATTTATCTGCACTGTCGTAATCTCCTAAGAACGTATTGCTGGCCAATTAAACGATGTTGGTCCTTTTTCATTCATACAACTGTAGTTAGAAAGCAACATTTCCCTTTATATAATATAATACCTCATCCTATATATGTTCGAAACCAGCTATATAAATAAACAGGCCTTTCGTTCTTCTTTCCCAACCCAAACAAGCATATACAAAAACGAAAGAAGACATCATGTGAAGCTTCTGAAAACTCTACAAAACCCAAAATGAAATGAAACTTTCAAAACTGAATATGTTGAGAAAAAAATAACTCGCGTCTCAGGAAAAAGGAAATTGGTGTCAGAGTGCGATTGAGGGGTGACTCGAGCGTATCTTTAGGGGGTGAAGATCAGAGAGGAGTCGGAGAGGAGGAGTTTGAAACTAGGATTGCGTTGTACGGTGGTTTGTAGAGGGATGGGGTATTAATGAAGATCTTTAAAACCTTTATCATTTGGTAATGTTAATAAAGGAGAGAGTTGGGTCATGATGAAGTGGCGTGTTCTTTTCCTTTTACTGGAGTTGTTTGAACGAGAAGAAAGGAGATGATTGGGGATTATGGTGGATGAAATTGTTGAATGGTGGAGGATAAATGAGGTGGAGGAAGAAAAGTCTGGAATATTTTTCATTGTTTGTGGGAGTTTTGTTTGAAAGGAAGGAGGATCTAATACTTGATTTTGGGGTGAATGATAGGGTTCAGGGAAATTCAGTCGGTTGTTTTTGTGAAGGGGATGGTCAAACAAGAAGTGTAGTGGTGGGTTTTCAAGGATAGTGCATGGAGTATGAGTCGCAATCTGTTGGGTGGTGTCGGCGAAATCATGGAGTCGATCGGTGTTTAAGGGTGTTCGGTTAGGAGGATAGCTAGGACATGATCGAAAAAGTGGGCATGTTTATGATGTTTCACTAGGGAAGTAGCGGTTCTGTTATTTGTTGAAAGATGACAAGTGCAGAAGTGGAAAACTAAAGTTGTGGCCTGTGTATACCAAAAAGGGAACTTTAGTATTTGTCTATGGTGAAGTATATTTTCGCATGGTGTGAAGAACATCAGAAAGGGGCGATTTCTTTCCAACGTGGAAAGGACTAAACGCTGGAAATAAGGGAGCCTGACAACTTGTATGGACGAGTGTCTGACAGAGTATTTTCAAAGGGATTACATACGTTGATGCCTTTAAACGTACGAAGTTGGTGGCAAAGAAGGGAAACTTCGTTAGCCTAACAATCTGAGTATTTTTGTGGGAATCAATTAGTGATTTCCGATGGATCTGACGATGTGGCATTCAAAGTGAATGGTGGCCAGATGTTATGGAAGATAATTCAAACCTCAAGCCTCACAACCGGGAATTGACAAAAATCGGGCAGGTAGCATGGCTATGTGGGTCGCTCCCATTAGGATGTATAATCACCTATCTAGAGAAATTCCATTTACTTCTTTAATCAATCGATGATTTCCCATTCGGGAAACGGTTGTTGATCCCAACCGTTGGTGATATACATTCGATACACTCAAGCGAAATGAGTGGTCGGTCATGTGTGGGCCGGGTTGCAAGAAGTTCTTGTTGAACCCAGTGTATTCGCCTCTAGAGATACACTGATCGGAAGGTGGTTCCATACCTTGTCATGTTGGAAATCCAATCTCCAATAAGCACCCTGCGGTTTTGATTTTATATATGGAGCGTGAGATGCAAGCGTTCCACTAGATTCTATTTATATGATGTAGACATTATTATAATATCACTGGATTTGACATCAAAAAAATATTTTTGGGTTATCGTAAGGTAAAAACCATCCGTGTTTATGTGTGGATCGGTCTTACGATTATCTTTTCGTTCGAAAGGATTTTGAAAGTTAAACAAGTGGTTGGAGTTTACTCACACAAGTCCCATGACTAACCCAGAGTTTATTTTGTTTTGTTTTCCCTAAACTCTTGGGTGCCCAAATTTGTATGGGCAGTCAAGTAGTCGGGATTTTTCAGATTCACTTGGAGGAGCTCGAAGCAAGAGGCTTCATCAGTTAGCTATAGACTATCATATTTTTCACTGTGTTTTATGTTGGATCTGGAAACAGGTGTTTATAACTGTTCCAAAGATAACTGTCATGCTCTGGTGATGGTATATATATATACAGTTACCAATTTGTATTACAAAGTTTATGTTATCTAATGTATTTTATTTGTTCCGCTGTGAGTTTGTGATCTTCGCTTTCTTCTATTCTAGTATTTCTTTCTATTTCTCACCCTCTAACTTCTTTTTATTAATGATTCGTATTTCTGTGCCATTTGGGTTGGACGTGTGGTGTTATTAGTCGACTCAAAGGGTACGGAAATTCGGGCCATTACAGAAGGAGCCACAAACAGGTGCAGTGATCCGACCCGACCAGAAGGCACGACCCGATCTGATGGAGGGAGCTCGACCCGATCCGATGGAGGGAGTTCGACCCGACCCGATGGGTGAGCACGATCCGAACCGATCTGGATGGACCACGAGCTAGAGGAGGAGCTGCCATGCACGATCCGATGGAGGGAGTACTACCCGATCTGTATGCAGCAACCTGATCCGAACCAGTATGGTGACCACGAACTGAACCAGGAAGCTTGAACGCGAAGCATGCACTATGAACTGAATGAAGACCGATCCGGAGAAGACCAAACCTGAGATTCAAAGGTAGTCCTAATGAGAAGTTTATACTCTAGATCCAGATGGGAACCAACGAGTTAACTTCATGAGTTGGGCTTTGCTATGGGACATGTGCTAAGGGGTTGTCGATATCTGTAACTTTGGATCACTATGTGTAGGGGTACGTGAACGGATTCAGGGCCACAGTGGCCTTGGTATGACTAAAGAGCTATAGACTAATGAAGTGGGGTCATTTGTAAAGATTTGGTCATGACTCCATGGGTAAGCTTGGTGGTAGTAGTAGTTGTACAAGTCGAACTCCGTCACTACTTCGATGGGTCTAGTGATTGATAGTGGTGGACATTGTATGCTTTACGCATTAAGTGAGAGATGTGAGGATTGTTGCTATGTTTGATTTTTTGCCTTCATTATGACATGCACACTCCCTCCCCCGTTATCTTTACACCATCTGTTTAGTGGCACCTTAGAGTATTGTACGGTATGTAGTGCTGACTCTTTTGTTGCAGGTCCAGGTTCAGGTATGGTTTAGTATACCTGTTATTGTTCTGTTTTGCTGCTTATTGCTCATACAAGACTTTTTGTCTGACCCAGAGTTTTATGTCTCTTCTTATTACTCTGGGTGCTCTCATGAGCAGACTGGAGACAGGTTAGCTGGTAATGCACGAGTTGTTGTACCGGAGACGAGCAGGAGGCTTCCACGTATGATATATATATTTTCCCTGTGTCGCTGCTGGTCACTATTTTGGGCATTAGTAGTGTACCCTTTCTTTCTTTTACTTTAGAGACAGTTTTAAAGTTGTAATAATGATGATGTGGAACATAAGCTGTATTTGGATTTTCCGTTGCTATGATGTTTAGTTTTTAGCTTATGCACCATCTCGCCTGTTTTATGTCAAGTATGTTGTTATTATATTTTGTCTCATGCACTGTGAGACATTCTACAGGTTTTCGATTAGTTCATTCTCTTCTTCCCTTTCTTTGGCGAACGTTCCGTGCTAGTCGGGCATGTGTACAGCGCACTTTCAGAGGAAATGCCAGGTGGTGCGGGGCGGGCCGTCACACGTTCTATATGAAAAACTTTTATATTTTCTTTCACTAAAGATCACGTATGCACCACATATGTCTAATTCAATTATATTCGCGCTTTCTCTTAACCACTTATATCGCTTAACCCCACAACTTGCTTATGCACTTTATTCTTTTGAAAACAGATTTTCATAATTTTTTCAAAAATTATTTTAATTCAACTCTTAATGTTACAAAGTAGTAAATTTCTAAAACTGTCAACTTTTGAACTAGAAACTTGAAAATTTTTCTACATATATTTTAATATATTTATATATTCTATTTTATTTTCCAAGTTTTTTTTAAAATTTAACTGTTGGGCAAGTACAAAGCGGCTTCTTTAATGTCCTTCCCAAATCCTTTGCACGAAAGTATATTTCTTCTTCCATATTCTTTTCCACATTGATTCCTCCAAGGCTATCTAAATTGAAATTTGATTCTAGCGCCACTTTTGCGCCAAATGTATATATATATTCCTAATCCATTTTCCTTCTTATTCTTTCTCAATTTACAAGACCCTATTACCCAATCCATTAATACGAAAAATGAAAGTTCGGATATTAACAATGGAAATTTCCCCTTTTATTACAAAACATAATGTACACTTTACATTCCAATCGCTCATAGGCTTACTTTTTCTGAAATTTCCATAACCATTGCCTAAGTGTAAAAAACTGTTATTCCAACTTTTTCCATGTGTTTCTTCATTTATTTAACGGGTTCCTTTATGGATCTAGGTATATATGTAATATATTTATATTCTGAAAATACAAATACGTTCACTCACTATCTCTATAGGGATCCTGAACCTAAGCTCTGATACCAAATGTAAGAACACAAATTTCAGCAAGTCCGAAATTTTCACAAAATGCTTACCATAAAAAACTGATATTCTACAAAAAACCGAATTGGTTTGTCCGGTATCCTGTAGAAAGGAAAAGATAAAATATATCATAGCTCACCATAAAATATCTCATAGCAGAACGAATAAAATATAATTAGAAGTAAATACTTACCATAATAAAGACACCGTCTAGCAAGTACCTCTAAGTTGTATAATCTCTACCACATGTCTAACCTACTGGTTTGTTACAAGGAGGGAGTCAGAACAAAAATTCTAGTGAATGGAAAAATTATACTTTCTATAAATAACACTACATATACCTTCTATATCTCAGTTACTTTTATTAAGTTATTTGGGTTTATTGCACAACACACTTCCGATTTTTCGCTTAAATCATACCCATCTACTCCCAAGTAGATTTACATAATAAATCATATCTATGTAGCTATATTCCCCCGTCTCAAGGTACTCCTCATAGTACCCTTCTCAAGTGGTCTCCATCGCCGCCTTGTGAAAATGTACTAAATCTCCATTGCTACGCTACGAAAGCGTACTAGACCATGCTACGGAAGCTCACTAAGTCTCCATTGCCATGCTACAGAAGCGTAATAAACCTCCGTTGCCACACTACGGATTCGTACTAACTACTACCTAAGTTCCATTATAGAAATCAATTGGGGGATTTCTACATATGTAAAGGACCTCTTCGTTAGGCCTACAACACAGATATCCACAGATTTGGTCTGTTTCTTTTCTTGGTGGCTATGGTCTCACTCGGGCCCCCATAACTAGTGAAAGACCATTTCAATAGCCAAGTAACCATGACCCAAATAAAAAATCTAAACATCCAATTGGCATTGTCCCTCGTCAAATGTATCGATAATGAAATACCATTGGCGTGTTGGTTTAGCTCCAGTCTTTCTCATACTCACTCTGACTGAAGATAACAAGTATTCGATGAATTATTATCCTTATTGAGTCCTGATCGCGAAGACTTCTCTGGGAGCTGAGGCAGTCGATGAATCCTAAAAATCATCCCATTTGTCTTCTGGCTTCCTTTAACATAATTGCAGCCAAGCCATGCTCAACAGATGGAAGCGTACAAACCTGCCTCCGAGGGTACAGTTTCGTTAGGCCTGCCCCAATGACCCATCTCAAAGTATCCTCATGTCCCATAGAAGTATCGAACTTCTTTCCAGTCCCATTGAAGATTAAGTTGTACGTGCTTCTATCATGTCTCTGGACACATGCGACGATTTTCCCGTTGGGCTCTTCATTCTTCGAACTAGTACAAACACATATCATTTGTTATTTTATTAGATCTTATGTCTAATTTACTATTATGAGTTTTATAAACATTTCTTTTGTTGATTTACAATAATACTCATCCCATTTAATCAGAATTTTAATTACTTATTTATCAACTTTATTAGTTACCATAGAACCATCAGATAACCATAAAATGCCTATTTACGAGGCCACCATAGAATCATAGAATTTCCTAATCACAAGGCCACCATAGAACTGTAAAATTGCCTAATCATAAGGTCACCATAGAATTATCTATTCACAAGGACACCATAGAATCGTAGAATTGCCTAATCACAAGGCCACCAAAAAATCTTGCTTATTAAACTTAATTCATAATTTTAAGTTTGTTCATAATAAGCTTTCCTTATTTCATTTCACTTTTTAAATTATAACTTTTATGTTATAATATTACTTTCACCATAGAACCATTGCCATCGAATTACACACCATTTCCATTGAATTGGGCTTATTAAACTAAATTTACAATTGTAAGTTTATTATAACCCGTTTTTAACTTCTCTTCTCTACATAACATCTTTTAATTATGTTTCCCTTTTTCTTTCCATATTTGTAATTTATTATTTAGAAAGTTAGGCATGTTCCTATTTGATTGGTTATTAAATTCATACAATAATCTATTTTCATAGTTTAAGGTAGTTGCAACAATGGAAACCCATAATTACAAAATATTCTTTTTAATCATTTTTATGCTATTGGAAAGTGCGCAATTCGGGTAAATCCCTATTTTGCACTATCTGTTTCTTTATTTATTGTTATACTTGCAATTGTGTAACCCATCTTTCTTACAAACCAAACTATAAAAATATATTCTCTTTTCCTAACCTACATATCTAGCTTATTTTAACTTCCTATTTTAATGGTATACATTAATTTTTGTTCTTTCCTTATTTTTTCCAACTTGACATAACTACAGTAAATTTGGACACAATTTGGCTTATGCACCTTATTCTTACAATCCCACCAATTTCTGTATTCATTTCATTTTAAATCTGAAAGGTAATTTTAACAAAAAATATATGGGAATTTTACGAATTTCCATTCAACTATAAATTTACTTTATGTAAGATTTGTTATGTCATGTCGAACCTATGTCACAACTATTTGACAAACCTTATCAAGTTTGCCTGTTTTCAGCCTATATTCCCTTTTATTATAGTTTTGGCATTACATGTTCATTTAACCCTAAATTATCAAAACTTATTTTATTCATAATTCCAACTGAATGATATTTTTCAGTGCATGCAAACCAAAAAGGATTATAATCACTCGCATAAAATTAGGAACATAATTAAGTTGTATACACATGCCAATATTGTAGATTTATGCATATTTTGCAAACAAGCAAAATTCAACATAAAACCGTAAAATCTGACGTAGAAAGGGAGGAAATAGGACTCAAAGAGTATCTTTGTAACAACCCGCAAATTCTGAACCAATTTAAATTTTTTATTTTAGAAACTTTAATAGTAAAAATAATTTATTTTAAATAATAACGATGTTTTTTTATTTTAATCGAAGTTAGAATGAATATATTTATTTTAACTATAAAAGGAGTTAGAAATAGCATGGTAGTTTGAAAAGTCAAACTTAAACTTAGACTGACTGTGTTGGATGCAAAATAAACCGGATTTTAGTGAACAAAAAATATTAGAATCTATTTAAAAATATCTTTCTAATGAATCCGAAAAATCGAAATTTCATAGCGGGAATCAAAATTTATGTCCAGTTTAAAATTCAGAATAGTCGCTATAGAATATATATATTTTAATATTAAAAATAGCCATTTTTCAAACAACCTCCGTTTTCGACGAAACCACTTTTGTTGGAACCAGAATCAAATTTTTGTTAGGTTTCAATTTTTATAATTTTTCGAATTAATTTGTGAGCATGACAAAAGAAGATGTGTTTTGTCTTCAGTCAAATCTAATCGACCAAAAAATGGCCATTTTTCAAATAGTCTCAGAATTTGATGAAATTAGTCTTGTTAGAACCGTATCGTCAAAACATAGCTAGAAATAATTTTTCTAGGATTTTTAGAGGTCGTATGTGGCCCCGGTGAATTTAAATGTAAGATTGAATTAATTAAATAAATGATTTAAATATTAAATTAAATAAAACAGGCTAAAGACAGTCGTTTGGGCTGACGGGACCTAGCCCATTGGATCAGAACGGGGGCTATTGGGTAGGATCAACTCTGGTTGGACTGAAATCGGAGTTGTTAAGAACATATGGATTTATTTGAAAATTTTACAATAAAATAATATATAAATACACGTTCATTTCCAAAACCCTAACATCATGAACAGTCGCCGCCTAAACTAAAATGAATGGCCACCGTGCTCTAACTTTCTCCCCTCTTGTTCTTCAAATCCGCGAACTAAACCATGAAATCTCCAAAGTAAAAACTAAAGAACTCGGTGAGCTTGGCATTCTGGACGGTGGAGATTGAAAAGGGTGCTATGGATTCCTCGATTTCAGGCCTGGAAGTACCTGACTGTCAAACTATTTTGGGATGCGAGGGGGGATCGCGGCTTATGCAAGTGGTGGGCGCAAGGACTTGGTGAGGTGGCGGTTGAAGTGGCGGTGTCCGATGGTGGTGGCAGGCGTCGTAGGGAGGTGCGTTCGTGGGTTTTTGCGTCGAGCAGATGGGTTCTTCGATGTACAAAGAACGATGAAGACCATGGGCTTATTTCTTTAATAAGGAGTTAAGTTAATTGTTAATTAATTATTAATATTAATTACCTATTTATATATTAAATGATTAAATAGCGATAACTTCTTCAAACAGTAACGAAATCGAATGATTTTCGAACCATCAGAATCGCAGAAACGAGATCTACGCTTCTGAACTGACCAGGACTGATTCTGAGCAGATCCAATTTTGGCCAAATTTCAGAACTAAATTAAAAGCTCAGTGATATTTCTTCTTTTTATTTAATTAATTAATTATCTAATTTATTGGTTATGTGACGATTAAATGTGTATGATTCCGATTTGTTATGTGATAGTGGTGTGGATGATTTATCTGTTTGTGGGTGATGCATAAACACAGATTTGTATGTATTCAATAAAAATAACCATATTGTTTATCCATTGATTTGGGTTAGAATTTCCATTTCGACAAAAACAAATCATTTTGAAAAGTTATTGTTTTTGATTAGAATTTCCAAATCGATTAAAAAAAATCATTTTGTAAAATCATTGATTTGGAATAGAATCGCCATTTCAATATAATTGATCTTTTATTTGCATCCTTTTATGCAAATATACATAGAAAATATTATCGATCTTTTATTTGCATCCTTTTATGCAAATATACTTAAAAATATAAAATTTTCTTTTATTTGCATTCTTTTATGCAAATATACATAGAAATATAAAATGTTCTTTTATGCAAATATACATTGAAATATAAAATATTCTTTTATTTGTATTCTCTAAAGCAAATATGCATTGAAATAATTAAAATAATATTTTTGTTAGCAATTTCAGATGCAAACAAACAATTAGAATTAAAACCATATTTTTTGTTTGCAATTTCATATGCAAACAAAACATTAGAATTAAAATTACATTTTGCTTGCATTTTAAATGCAAACAAAAACACTAGAATGAATATTACATTTTTATTTTGTATATTGAATAGAAATAAAAATATGATTTAAAAGGTTACATTTTTGTTGGTAAATTAAGTTTCAAGAAAAACATTTAATAACGATTATATTTTATTTGCATATTTAGACGCAAATAAACAACATTTAACAAAGATTTTATTTTATTTGCATATTTAGATGCAATAAACAACATTTAATAAACATTATATTTTATTTGCATATTTAGATGCAAATAAACAACATAGTTAAAAGATTATATTTTATTTGAATAGTTAGATGCAAATTAACAACATTTAATAAAGATTATATTTTATTTGCATATTTAGATGCAAATAAACATCGTAGGTAAAAGATTATATTTTTATTTGCATTCTTTGATGCAAATAAACACCGTATTTAAAAGTTGAATTTTTATTTGCATTCTTTGATGCAAATAAACATCGTATTTAAAAGACGAATTTTCATTTGCATTCTTTGATGCAAATAAACACCGTATTTAAAAGTCGAATTTTCATTTGCATTCTTTGATGCAAATAAATATTGAATTAGAAATTGCATATTTGTTTGCATTTCTTGATGCAAATAAAATATTAAATTAGAAATTGCATATTTATTTGCATTCCTTGATGCAAATAAAATATTGAATTAGAAATTGCATATTTATTTGCATTCCTTGATGAAAATAAAATATTAAATTAGAAATTTCATATTTATTTGCATTCCTTGATGCAAATAAAATATTGAATTAGAAATTGCATATTTATTTGCATTCCTTGATGCAAATAAAATATTGGATTAGAAGCTACATTTCTATTTGCAAATTTAGATGCAAATAAAACCTTGAATTAAAAATTGCATATTTATTTGCATTCCTCTATGCAAATAAAATATTGAATTAGAAATTGAATATTTATTTGCATTCCTTGATGCAAATAAAATATTAAATTAGAAATTGCATATTTATTTGCATAATTGCATATTTATTTGCATTCCTTGATGCAAATAAAATATTAAATTAGAAATTGCATATTTATTTGCATTCCTTGGTGCAAATAAAATATTGAATTAGAAATTGCATATTTATTTGCATTCCTTGATGCAAATAAAATATTGGATTAGAAGTTGCATTTCTATTTGCAAATTTAGAAGCAAATAAAACCTTGAATTAGAAATTGCATATTTATTTACATTCCTTGATGTAAATAAAATATTGAATTAGAAATTGCATATTTATTTGCATTCCTTGATGCATATAAAATATTGGATTAGAAGTTACATTTCTATTTGCAAATTTAGATGCAAATAAAACCTTGAACTAGATGTTGCATTTTATTAGCATTCTTTGATGCAAATAAAACATGAAGTTAAAAGTTATATTTTCATTTGCATTCTTGGATGCAAATAAATCATAAATTAAAATATCATCTTTTTATTTGCATTTTAGATGTAAATAAAAAGCATAGTTTAAGAAGTTACACTGTAAAGGCCCGCAAACCCGTGCCCTTTGAGTTGACTAATAATACCACACGTCCAACCCAAATTGCACAGAAATACGAATCATTATTAGAAAGAAGTTAGAGGATGAGAAATACAAAGAAAGAAATATTAGAATAGGAGAAAACGAAGATCACAAACTCACAGCGGAACGAATTAAATATATTATATAACATAACTCTTGAAAATACAAATCAGTAACTAGATATACATACCATTATCAGAGCACAACAGTTATTCCTGGAACAGTTATAAACACTTGTTTCCGGAGACAACACAGTATACAACGGAAATATAATAGTCTATAGCTAACCGGTGAAGCCTCCTGCTTCCAGCTCCTCCAAATGAATCTGTAAAATCCCAACTACTTGACTGCCCGTACAAATTTGGGCACCCAAGAGTTTAGGGAAAACAAAACAAAATAAACTCTGGGTCAGTCATGGGACTGGTGTGAGTAAACTCCAACCAATTGTTTAACTTAAAAATCCTTTCAAAGGAAAAGATAATAGTAAGACCAGCCCACACGTAAACATAGACGGTTTTTACCTTACTATAACCCAAAACACTTTGATACGAAAATCCAGTGATATTATAATAGTGTCTAAATCACATAAATAGAATCTACCAGAACGCTTGCATCTCACACTCCACATACATAGTATAAAATCAAAAACTGCAGGGCGCTTATTGGAGATTTGATTTCCAACATGACAAGGTATGGAACCACCTTTTGATAGTGTATCTCTAGAGAGGAATACACTGGGTTCAACAAGAACATCTTGCAACCTGGCCCACACATGACCGACCACTCATTTCGCTTGAGTGTATCGAATGTATATCACCAACGGTTGGGATCAGCAACCGTTTCTCAAATGGGACAGCATTAAATAGAATAAGGAATTAAATGAATCTCTAGATGGGTGATAATACACCCTACTGGGAGCGACCCACATAGCCATGCTGCCTGCCCGATTTTTGTCATTTCCCAGTTGTTGAGGCCTGAGGCTACGATTACTTATCATCCATTGCTAGCACAATCACTTTGAATGCCACATTGTCAGATCCGTTAATCATTTATTGATTTGCACAAATATTCTGGATGTTATGCTAAGGGAGTAAATCCGTTGCAACCATATATATTTATATAGACCAACTCATGCGATTATTGGAAATACTTTGTCAGACATTCGTCCATTTACGTTCGTTCTGGAACTGAATGAAACTGAAACAACCCAAACTTCCCCGGTCTCTGAAGAGATGAGAAAGAGCGGATTGAGTCGAGAACAAGCCACATCAGGACGCAGCGGAAGAACATTTCATTGTATATTACAACAACGCATCAGATTACAAGAATATACAGAGTATAAATGAATAAATATAACACAGAAATATCAGAAATTTAGATTACATTTAAACACGTCGCAGCGGAAAATAATACAATACACAACTAGGAAGAGATATACGGATACAAAGCTTTCCGGATATCGTTCTAGCTGTAAACCTGGATCCTGTGAATATAAATCTGCAAAACCAAAACTACTAGCTGCCCGTGTCAAAATAGGGGCACCCAGAGTTTAGGTTAAAACAATAAACTCCAGGTCAGTCATGTGACTGGTGTGAGAACTAAAACAGTTATAAATCTTTAATTTTAAAGTTAGGTAAATCAAGGGACCACGCCGTATAACACGGAACGGGTTTCCTCCCAAGAATACCAGTGCATAAAACAAGCAGCGCAATGCTAAGTAAACAAAAATGAAGCTGTTATAAGACCCAGGTCCTATCACACAATGTAACGCAAGCCAGGGGATAGGGTTTTCCCTTATAACAGCCAAAGAATGCTTGATGCATTTAAAATAAATCATTTGATACTATTATAAGTGCATAGTGTATAAAACAACTTCAAATCATAAGTATCAATCATAGACGGCATAAGCGCCCCATCCCACTATGTCACCATACTAGGTTCTACAAATAAAACTGCAAATGTCACGTATTTGGAAGTTTGGTTTCCGTCTGCGAACCGAGGCCGGGGATCATCCTCTACCGATTCGAGACTGTCTAGCCCGAGCCTCAGGAACAGCCGCAACTGCCCCATGGAGCGACAGGGCCGGTCCACCGATGTGGATTATTATGCCTGAACACTACTTTTCCCCGCCCTTTGGGGCGTAAATGAGCCAACGAATGACTCCATCGGACCCGGATCGCCCGATCAAACCGAGGCGCCTCGCAACAGCAACAACCACACAAGTGAAAAGTATATAAATGTCAGGGCTGGTAGGTCACTGACACCACCCTAGCTAGAAAGAAACGCATGCCCTCCCTGAGGTCCTCTCCCGTTTTTGGTTCACAACCGGGGTGCGAGGCTCGTGAATCCACGTTACACAAAGCGGTGCCACACAGGCTGTGCTTTGATCATCACCACAAGACTTTGCTTTTCAACAGAAGCCTCGATCAATTGCCACTTAGGCATGCCACACAGGCAATTCACTCCATGTGTTTGATATCCATCAATATATAACCCCTAAGCTCGTACGTCTCAGAGAAGGGATAAATTCTCCACCGCCAAACAAATATATATTTAATAGAGATCAATCACACGGACTAAAATCCAATGTAAGACACATAGTCCATTTACAAGTCCGTTCTGGGTCTGAACGAAACCGGAGGCACCTAGTACCCCGCATATCCATCGATCTCCAAGCACGTCTGGACGATCACCAACTGTTTCCATCTTCTTGGGTGTACAGCCCAATCAAGATCATCAGTAATCACCCAAACGACGTGAAGACTTCCGGTCTTCGACCATCGTCTTCATCTTCGACTTATCGTCGTATCAGTTATTCAGAATGGGATAAACCCGGTCTTTCCGAATAACTCGCGTATATTTTAAATAAGTGTTACACAAACACAACATACGCCTCATTCCAATTCATCAGTCACTAACCGTAAATTAATCAAGAGAATAATTTCCCAAATATTAACCCCGAAGGCCGAAACCAACATCAGATCAATATCCAGAAAACCGTTCTGCTTAGCTAACCGGCAGTTAGTTTCTAAATTTCACATTCATAGGGAAAGGTTCCCTTTAGTTTTATCAAAGATAAATTCCTTGAATTTATTCTTTAATCTACTTTCAAATTTTGATTCAACTAGTCGGGATTAACGAACCTTACCGAAGTAATCATTTGTTTTAATTTCCCAATCCCAACCTATTCATCCCATGAAGTAAAAACTGGTAATACTTCATATCTAACACCACGGTGTTATCGGTAAATTCAATTACCATTTCATGTTCAAATCTAATTAACGATTTAACTAACGTTTGGAGCAAAATTGGTGATACTCCATTTCGATTATTTCAATCTAATTAAAGATTCATTAAAACTCCACTTAGTTTTAATCATTAACAGGGTTAAAGAATCAGTGTCATTTAAAACACGGTTCACGATAAACCCAAAATCACATTCCATTAAATATCGGGTTAAAGAACGAGTGTTATTTAAAACACTGTCCACGATAAACCCAAAAATCAATATCAATTCAATTCCAATTAAATATTATTTAATTGGTACACTTCATTAAATCTAAATAAAAAGATTTAATCTTTTCTCACCTGGGTTCAAGAACAGTGTTAGAGAAGACACCATTCACGACAAACCCAAATCGCATTTGATATTCAATATAAGGCTCTGAATAGAAAATATATCGGCTTATATTCAATATCAAATTCTACGATTAACAAATGTCGTTTTGGATATAACGGTATAAATATATATCTTTCAAATTTCCATAACAACATATGTATAATCACGAATTCCAACATCGAAATATTCCAAAGACAATTTCGATTCAGATCCATTCCAATATAATTATTGGAAATTCTGGTTATTTTCAAACCCATTTCTAATCCAGTTTATTTATTTTAAAAATAAATAGAATTATAATTCTAGTTCAAAACTAGTTCATTTCGATTAAAATCTATTTTTATCTTTTCAAATATGGAGTTTTTATCCCAATTCTTTCTAAATCATTTCTTATGATTTTACACAAATTATTACTATTTTTAATAATTTTATCAAGGCCCGTACAGTCGATTTCCATCAACGGTCATCGAACTGCACTTACAGCGACCTTTTTCAAATTTGATTTGGACATAATTCCAAATCCAACCGTTAGATTTCAAATTTCTAATATTCGTTAGAAAGCTCTTTTCGATACGAACCCAACGGTTCCGGTTTTAGGAGAATCCGACGGTCGGATCTCCCGTAGTATCCGTTCGAAGTCAATGGTCGAAATTCGCGAACGGCCGCGGCGCGGCGCGTTCTATTCAGGCCACTATATTATATATATAATATATACTTCTTCGATTTCAATTCAAAACGAGCTTTATAAATCGTTTTAAATTCATTTTCAAAATGGTTTCAACTTCATATTCAACTTCAAATCAAAATTGAATATTCCAATTTAAATTCATTTTAAATTGATTTCAATTTGATTTCAATTCAAATTGATTTCTAATTCAATTTCAGTTCGTTTTCAATTCAATTCAATTTCAATTCGAATTCATTTATATTCAAATTTCAAATCATTATATTGAATTTTATACGCACATTTCAAATTACCGGGGTCACATACTAACTAGAAAAATTCCCGAAAAATATTTTCTAGCTTCGTATTGACGATACGGTCCTAACAAAACTAGTTTCGCCGAATTCTGAGACCGTTGGAAAAATGGCCAATTTCCAGTCGATTAAAATCAACTGAAACTGGTCAAACGCGTTTTCCTTTGCCACGCTCACATATTGAATCGAAAAATTATGAAGTTTGAAACCTAGCAATAATTTGTCATCACGGACCCAACAAAACTGGTTTCGTCGAAATCCGAGGTCGTTTGCAAAATGTCTATTTTTAAGGGCCTGAATTCCATAGCGACTATTCGGAATTTTCAACTGGACATATCTTTTGATTCCCGCTATGAAATTTTGATTTGTCGGATTCGTTGGAAAGATATCATCAATTAGATCCTAATGTTTCTAGTTTCACTAAAATCTGGATTGTTTTGCACTCGGTACATTCAATTGAAGTTTGAAATCGAATTATCGAACTACCGCGCCATTTTCAATTCTTTTTATAAATATAAATAAATATTTATATTCTAACGACGAACTATATAATATATACGTACGAATTCCATTCAAAATAAATTTCTCGTCTATATTATTTAAAATAATCTATCTTAAATAATCAAAATTCACTAAAATTGCCAAAATAAAAATTTTAAATTGGCCCAGATTTTCGGGTTGTTACAATCTCCCCCACTTAAAACTTTTCGTCCCCGAAAAGGAATAAAGTCGAAAGTGGTTTGATTAATCTACTCTACGTACGATCTGGCTTCCATTCTCCAACTTTTCAGTTTCTGAGAATTTTCAAATTCTACAAAAATTTGGCTAACACCCGGAATTTTCGAAAAATTTCGCCATAACCTCCCCTGCACCGGGCGCCACGGGAAAATCCCGAAATTGTCATACAGGTCTTCTGATCTCAAAAAGAAAAAGAAAAAGCCAAGTGGCTAACCAATAGGCTCATAAAATCATCATCACCCAACAAAACAGTAAATTATGTAGTAAACATGTACCTATTTGTCGGGCAAACAAATTTTATTCTCTGCTCTAGCCTCCTTGCTATGACCTGTTCAAAGTAAGTACAAGTATACGCAAGCAAATGCGACCAATTTTCAATATAACCCACTATTTGATACAATTAGGCGTAATGGTTCAAAATTGTCAAACAAATAAACAAACAACACAAACATCAATCAATTGGTGGATTATCATTCGAAATTCATAACTTTGATATATAGTTAAAAATCAGATTTTTGATGCCAAATCACAACAATAAGCCCTATCTAATTTTTGGTTCTCACACCAGTCAATAGGAAATATATAGATATTACACGTTCGTCACTCGAATATAAATTCTAATGATGGAGCTCCATCATCAAAATCATCTCCGGGCGATTAGAGTGTAATTCTATATCTATCCAGTATATTAAAACTTCAAATACACGTTTGCAAGGCGTATATGCAAAATCTTTATATAGTGGACTGTCCAAATTAATACAAATAAATAATCAAATACGAATAATTGATTTAATTTTTTTTTAAACAAAATTTTTTTCATTTAAAGAAAATATACTCTTCACACTCGTTCTAGGATACTACTGATCCCATCTCTAACAAGTCATTCCCATTGGATATTACTAACCCAATATCTGATGAATTCTTTCGTATGGTTCTAATGTGTCCTGTTCTCTGCTTTGTAAACCAAAGCTCTGATACCACGATGAAACAACCCGAACTTCCCCGGTCTCCGAAGAGATGAGAAAGAGCGGATTGAGTCGAGAACAAGCCACATCAGGACGCAGACGGAAGAACATTTCATTGTATATTACAACAATGCATCAGATTACAAGAATATACAGAGTATAAATGAATAAATATAACACAGAAATATCAGAGATTTAGATTACATTTAAACACGTCGCAGCGGAAAATAATACAATACACAACTAGAAAGAGATATACGGATACAAAGCTTTCCGGATATCGTTCCAGCTGTAAACCAGGATCCTGTGAATATAAATCTGCAAAACCAAAACTACTAGCTGCCCGCGTCAAAAAAGGGGCACCCAGAGTTTAGGTTAAAACAATAAACTCCAGGTCAGTCATGTGACTGGTGTGAGAACTAAAACAGTTATAAATCTTTAATTTTAAAGTTAGGTAAATCAAGGGACCACGCCGTATAACACGGAACGGGTTTCCTCCCAAGAATACCAGTGCATAAAACAAGCAGCGCAATGCTAAGTAAAGAAAAATGAAGCTGTTATAAGACCCAGGTCCTATCACACATTGTAACGCAAGCCGGGGGATAGGGTTTTCCCTTATAACAGCCAAAGAATGCTTGATACGTTTAAAACAAATCATTTGATACTATTATAAGTGCATAGTGTATAAAACAACTTCAAATCATAAGTATCAATCATTGACGGCATAAGCGCCCCATCCCACTATGTCACCATACTAGGTTCTACAAATAAAACCGCAAATGTCACGTATTTGGAAGTTTGGTTTCCGTCTACGAACCGAGGCCAGGGATCGTCCTCTATCGATTCGAGACTGTCTAGCCCGAGCCTCAGGAACAGCCGCAACTGCCCCATGGAGCGACAGGGCCGGTCCACCGATGTGGATTATTATGCCTGAACACTACATTTCCCCGCCCTTTGGGGCGTAAATGAGCCAACGAATGACTCCATCGGACCCGGATCGTCCGATCAAACCATATATCATCGCAAATAAATAATTCTTTCAAACATTGGATTGCCAGTGCTTTAAAATAAATAATTCTTTCAAACATTGGATTGCCAGTGCTTTAAAACAAATAAATAACAGAGGACCCGGATCGCGTAAATGAGCCAACGGGTTTACTCCATTGGATTGCCAGTGCTTTAAAACAAATAATTCTTTCAAACATCGCAATGCTTTTTATAAAAATGAAGCCATTATAAGACTCAATTCCAATCACACAATGCAACGTAAACTGGAGGATAGAGTTTAACCTTATAATGGCCAAAATATGCTTGATACGAATAAAACAAAAACATTTGATATTATTACTAGTGGTTATAAGTTTCAAAAACAATTTCAATCATAACTATCAATCATAGACGGCATGGGTACCATATATCATGTCGCCATATATATATATATATATATATATATATATATATATATATACAATCAAAACCGCAAAGACATGTATTTAGAAATTGGATTTCTGTCATGAACCGAGGCAAGGGATCATCCTCACCGAATTCGAGACGCTCTAGCCTGCCCCTCAGGCAAGCGCGCAGGCAAGCCTTGGATCGTCAGGGCCGGTCCACCAATGTGGATTATTATGCCTGAACACTGCGTTCCCCCGCCCTTTGGGGCGTAAATGAGCCAACGAATGGCTTCTTCTGCTTCACATAGACACCAGCATATCCGAGGCGCCTCGCAACAGCAACAACCACATAGGTGAAAATAATATAAATGTCAGCCAGTTTAAGCACCGACACCACCTCTAGCTAGAAAGAAACGCAAGCCCTCCCTGATGTCCTCTCCCGTTTCTGGTTCATACTGGGGTGTGAGGCTCGCGAATTCACGTTATACACAAAGCTACGCCACACAGGCGATGCTTTGATCATCAATCACAAGACTTTGCTTTTCAACAGAAGCCCTGTTCACTACATCTTAGCATGCCACACAGGCAATTCACACCGTGCAACTGATGGCTATCAATCACACAGAATGAATTCCAATGTCAGACACACAGTCCATTTACAAGTCCGTTCTGGGTCTGAACGAAACCGGAGACACTATATACCTCACAAACCCATCGATCTCCACGTACGTCTGGATGATCACCACTCATTATCCATATTTCGGGATGCCTCCCAATCAGGACATCAGTTACCATCCAAATGAGGTGAAGATTTCCGGTCTTCAACCACCGTCTTCATCTTCGATTTCTTATCTTCGATTTAGTTACTCGGAATGGGATAAACTCGGTCTTTCTGAGCAACTCGCATATATAATAAACAAGTGCTACACAAACACAACATACACACCATTTCAATTCATTAGTCACTAACCGTAAATCAGTAAGAGAAGAATTTCCCAAATATTAACCCCGAAGGCCGAAACCAACATCATATCAAAATCCAGGATACCATTCGACTTAGCCAACCTTAAGTTAGTTTCTAAATTTCACATCCATATCATTTATAATATTTTATAATGATTTATCACTATTTTTATTTATTTTAAAATAGCCAATTTATTCAAACGATGCTTCGGGCCATAACGCGGTCGTGGCGCTGTTTTTCTTCAGATTTGATTTATACATATATGAAAATCTAACCATTGGATCTTCACAAAATTTATATCATTAGAAAGATCTTTTCAAAACGAATCCAACGGTTCTAGTTTCGGGAAAATCCGACGGTCGAGTCTCCCGGTATAATCATTTGAAGTTTCGATTTCAAAATACGAACTACAGCGTCGTTATTCGATTTAGTTTAATTATATATATATAATCGATTCTGGCACTGTTTTTCTTCAGATTTGAATTAAACATTCCAGACAATCCAACCGTTTGATTTTTACAAAGTTGGTATCGTTGGAAAGATATTTCCAAAGCGAACCCAATGGTTTCGGTTTCGGGGAAATCCGATGGTCGGATCTCCCGCACTAATCATTTGAAATCACGGTTTCAAAATACGAACTGCAGCTTCGTTATTTGATTTATTTTAATTATATATTTATATATATAATCGATTCTTCGATTTCAAAACTATATGCTTTTCATATCTATGATAAAAATGATATTTTTATCCAACTGTCTTCTATTTCAACACTTCACTATTTTTAACAATTCATGTATATAATAAAAATGTGATTTTTAATTAAAACAATTTATTTCAAAACACGACTATTTTATATAGTCAATATAGATGATAAAAATATGACTTTTATTATACAACAATTTATTTCAAAACACGAATACCATTCAACACATGAATTTCTTTTCAACGAATGAATTTCTATTCAACACATGAAGGTTTTCTATAGTTTGTATATATATATATAGTAAAAAAATGTGATTTTTGTTGCAAAACAATTTATTTCAAAACACGACTATTTTATGTAGTTCATATAGATGATAAAAATATGATTTTTATTATAAAACAATTTATTTTAAAACACGAATACCGTTCAACACATAAATTTCTATTCAATGAATGAATTTCTATTCAGCACATGAACGGTTTCAACATAAGAAAATAATTTCAAAAAACGAAAATAATTCTAACACATGAATATTTCAGAAAATTTCGGCAGCATAACGGCAGGGTAGTTAAAACTGGGGTCGTCCCTAGTACGGCTCCTCGCTCTACCTTAAAGCCTCGCAGCTTTTGACAATGGGGATTTCATGCATCTAGTTCGCACGCAGGCGGCATGTATATTTTTTTCATTTCCACAAACTAATCCTACGTGGTTTCAACCAAATAATTCTCAACCACAAACGGGTATTTTTCAACCACGATCAATCAGTTTCAACCACAAACAATTCTAATCAACCAATTTTCACACCAATCACAACCAATAAATATCGTCCATGGTTTGTGGACGAGGGCCGTGTGTATATACATATATATAAGCATTTCACTTCTATTCAACGCATATATAATTTTTACAATGCATATATAACTTATATATCGAATGTACAACTTATACAACGCTTATACAAGAGGTGTGCATCGCTTATATAACTCATATATCGACTATATAATTTATACATCGTCGTTTTCCATATCGTTTATAATTTAGAAATCTCACATTGGGTTCCGCTCCACCAAAAATAGCAGATGGCTCAGAAAAATATGCGGTCTCTTCTAGAATATAGAAGACGTCCACATGAGTCCACGGTCTCTTGTTTCACTAAATTTCGTCAAGAAACGAAAAAGATATGATTTTTACAGCGAAATCAAAAACCGTAGCGCTTTAAACTGCTATAATATAGTTTGTATAATTTAACAGCCGTTACCTCACTAATTTGTTCAAAACTAGGTTTGTAGTTTTCGCGAAAACCAAGCAGCGTGGAGACGATCGGAGGGTACCGCCTCGTCGGCCTTGGAGAGGGCTTTCCGACGATGGGGGTCTTGGCCAGTTCGACGGCCCGAGGGAGTGGCGGCGGCACTCTGATCGGCGCACCTTCCTTTTGTCAGATCTCGAGATTCGTACCACCAATCAGAGCGAAGCGGGTATGGATCTGAAGCTCTCGCCGAGCTCTTCAAAATCCTTAACTACGTCGAGGACTGAAACGAAGCGATTTGGAAGAAATCGACCTGGGAAGTTTTGAAGGCTTTATCGTCATTCGCGATTTGATTACGGGGAGAGAGAAAATTCCACCGACCAATGAGATATTTTTATTTATTTATATATTTTTAAATTTCCAAAATACCCCTTGTCACATACGAACTCCAATCCAAACCCAACGACTATCGTCCCTAGCGTTTTATCCCCATTCCGAACATAATGGGATATGTTTCGTAGGCCCATTCGACTTTTTCAGTCAGTTTTCCTTCAAATTAAAGTATAAAACATTCAATATTTGATTTGAACGTACATTTCAATTTGTCGGGGCCACATACTGATTCTAAAAATTCCCAAAAAATAATTCTAGCTATGTTTTGACGATACGGTCCCAACAAAACTAGGTTCGTCGAATTCTGAGATCGTTTGAAAAATGACCCATTTCTGGTCGATCCAATTTAACTATAATTGACCAAAACACGTTTTCCTTTGCCACGCTCGCATATTAACTTCAAAAATTATGAAATTTGAAACCTAGCAATAGTTTAACATCCTGGATCCAACAAAAGTGGTTTCGTCGAATTCCGAGGTCGTTTGCAAAATGGTCATTTTCTGGTCGACCCAATTTAATAGAAATCGACCAAACACATTTTCCTTTGCCACGCTCACATACTAGCTTCAAAAATTATGAAATTTGAAACTTAGCTATAGTTTAACATCCCGGATCCAACAAAAGTGGTTTCGTCGAATTCCGAGGTCGTTTGCAAAATGGCCATTTTCACGGGCTATATAAACTCCATAGCGACCTTTCAGAAAATTCATTTGGCCATAACTTTTGCTTCCCTCTTTGAAACTTTGATTTTTCAGATTTGTAGAAAGGTATTCACTAATAGATTTAAATAGTTTTGGTTTTACTCAAATCCGTTTTGTTTTGCACCCGGTACAGTCAGTCAAAGTTTGAATTCAAATTTTGAAACTACCGCGCCATTTCAGGCCTTGTTTATAATTCAAAGTAATTATATTTATTTTCAACTTCGATTCAAACTTACTTTTCATCATTATTATTTAAAATATTTATTTTAAATGTTTAAAATCTACTAAAATAGCCAATTTAAAATTTTTAAATTGGTTCAGATTTTCCGAGTCGTTACAATCTCCCCCATTTAAAACTTTTCATCCCCGAAAAGGAACAAAGTCGAAAGTGGTTTGATTAATCAACTCCACGTTCAATCTGGCTTCCATTCTCCAACTTTTCAGTTTATGAGAATTCTCAAATTCTTCAAAAATTTGGCTAACACCCGGAATTTTCGAAAAATTTCGCCATAACCTCCTTTGTACGGGGAGGGGTTTGGAAATTTATTGGGCCGTATTAGGTACCCAATAAATCCTATAAAGCATACACATGTTTATAGTGATATATTCTGGTGTTTGCAGCGGAGCGTGAATAGATAATAACTCCAGAGAATAAATTCTCGTCACCCTGTCAAAGCCTGAGGGAGTGTGTATTTTAATTGCTCCAGAGAATAAATTCTTGTCACCTCGTCCCATGTGGGAAATAAATAATCCATGTGCCGTATCTAATGACCAGAGAGACGTGATTATTGTCAACTCTAGACCCGTGTAGGGTTTTATTATTCTGGCAATTTATCTTTACAATTTTATATGGTCCATATCAGTCATCAATTCAACCTGTAAAATATAGTCATCACCATATCAGTCATCAATTCAACATGTAAAATATAGTCATCGCCATACAAGCCTCTCGCTCATACGGTAAATCTCCTACCTCATCACACAAGCTCCAAATGCTTATGTGGTATACGATGAAGTATGCCTATCTTCAAGAAGTATGCCATGTAGTGTAGTTCAAAATTAATTGTTACTATCCTATGGCGACGTTTATTATTACACACAGAATAACCAACACTCCGCATCCAATGGCATTCACAGGAGTTGATATAATAATATTTTGCATCCAACTCATTAAGGTTTACCTATTTGTCGGGCACGCAAATAAATTCTTTACTCAATAGCTATCCATTTACCTGTTCAAAAATATATGATGCACATGTATATATTTCTATCTATTTTCATATCAGTTCAATGTGTGATTTAATCAAATAAATTCTACCATTCATCTCTTATTGATTAAATTGACTATCGTTCTAATAATTTAATTAATCAAATGTACTATCACACAAAGCAAACAACAAGCAATTTGTTTATAACTTTTCAAAATCATACAAATTAATTCATACATTCTTTTTAAATTAATCAGACAATAGAATTAAAAGTGCACATCCATGGAAAGAAAATAACAACGAAGTACATAACTCAATGGTAATGCAAAGTATGGTAAATGTACCTTGCATCGGAGTTAATCAGAGATATCAATTCGACACTTAGGATAGGCTTTCTGAATGCTCTCCTCGGTTTCCCAAGTATAATCTCGTGGATCTCCACTCCATTGCATTTTGACTAAGTGAACCTTCTTTTTCCTCAGTTCTTTGGTTTCTTTGCCAATGATCTTTAGCGGCTCTCTTCTCACAGCCAATTCTAGAGTAATTTCAATATCCTGTTGAGCTGCTTCTTCCACGATCAAGTCTGGATCATGAACGTGCTTTTGAAGTTGAGATATGTGAAATACATCATGCATTCCAGGCAATCAATCAGGAAATTGAACCCTATAAGCGAGAGTTCCAATCCGTTCAAGAATAGGAAACGGGCCAATGAATTTGGGCGCCAACTTCCCAGTTTTACCGAACCGAATAACTCCTCTCATCGACGATACTTTAAAATATACATAGTCGCCAACAGAAAATGATAAATCTCTTCTTCTCCTATCGGCATAGCTCTTCTGTCGGCTTTGAGCGGCGAGTAATCGTTTCTTAACGAAATCGACTTTGTCGGTAGCTTCTCGGATCATATCAGGCCCCAACACAAGTCTATTACCGGGTTCGACCCAACAAGTAAGAGATCGGCATGGTCTACCATATAATGCTTCGAATGGCGACATTGTCAGGCTCGCCTGGTAGCTGTTGTTATATGAGAATTCAGCCAAATGCAGATGGTCTTCCCATGATCCACCAAAATCTAGAACACAAGCCCGCAATAAATCTTCTAGTATACGATTCACCCTCTCAGTCTGACCATCTGTCTGAGGATGATAGGCGGTGCTCAAGTTCAGCTTTGTTCCCAGTTCTACTTGAAATGCCTCCCAGAATTTGCTAGTGAATATTGGATCTCTATCACTAACTATACTGATCGGCACTCCGTGTAGTCTAACAATTTCCTTAAAGTATATCTGCGCCAGACACTGAGCAGTTCTGTTTGATCTGACAGGTATGAAATGGGTGGTCTTCGTGAAGCGATTTACGATCACCCAAATACTGTCATTTCCTTTTCTGGTTTTAGGCAAACCATCTATGAAGTCCATGGAAATATGTTCCCACTTCCAACCTGGAACGTCCAGCAGTTGCAACAATCCGGCCAGTTTCTGTTGGTCGCTTTTGACTAGCTGGCAAGTAGGGCATCGACTAACATACAAAGAAATGTCTCTCTTCATCGACTTCCACAAGAAAGTGCATTTGATGTCATTATACATTTTGCTTACTCCTGGATGGATACTAAGTTTTGATTTGTGGCATTCATCTAGAACTTTCTTTTGGAGCTCAGAAATGTTAGGAACATCGATTCGACCTTTTAGACTTAGAATCCCATCATTATCAACTTGAAAAATCGAGAGTTCGCCTTTTTAAATTATCTCTCTGGTCTTCTGAATGAAGTGATCATCCTTCTGAAGAGCAGATATTTTATCTATCAATGAAGTCGTGATAATAAAACTGGCGATCATCACATTCTTTCGGCTTAACGCATCGGCCATGACATTGGCTTTCCCTGGGGTGTATAGAATCTCAAAATCGTATGCTGCAAGGAATTCTAGCCAACGTTGCTACCTCAGATTCAAGTACTTCTGGGTGAACAGATAGTTTAACGACTGGTGATCTGTAAACAGTTCAAATTTCTCACCCAGAAAGTAGTGTCTCCAGATTTTCAAAGCAAATACTATAGCCAACAACTCAAGATCATGAGTGACGTAGTTCTTTTCATGTGGCTTCAGCTGACGGCTAGCATAAGCAACAACTTGACCTCTTTGCATTAATACTTCACCAAGGACTTCTCTAGAGGAATTTGTCCAGACCTTTAAATCCTGATTGCCATCGATGTTGGTTAACACTGGAGCAGTTGTTAATCTTAACTTTAGCTCTTCAAAAGCCTCCTCACATTCTGGAGTCCACTTGAATTTCGAGTGCTTCTTTGTAAGCTTTGTCAAATGACTAGATATTTTCGAAAAATCTTTAACAAACTTCTGGTAATAACTAGCCAATCCGAGAAAACTGCGGACTTCTGTACGAGTACTAGGCTGTTTCCAATTTTGAATAGATGTGATTTTACTTGGATCCACAGCAATTCCTTCTTTCGATACGACATGGCCTAGAAATTTCACTTCATCTTGCCAGAATATACATTTGGACAGTTTAGCTTTCAATACATTCCTTCTCAGAATTTCTAGAACCTGTTCCAAATGCTTTTCATGTTCGGCTTTTGATTTAGAGAATATTAGAATATTATCGATAAAAACTAGAACAAACTTATTCAGGACTCCTCTGAACACTCTATTCATTAGATCAATGAAGTAAGCTGGAGCATTACATAAGACGAACGGCATTACTAACCACTCATAGAATAAGTCTAGACCTCTGAATGTTGTCATAGGAACACACTCTTCGGCAATACGAAGCTGATGGAAACCTGTAGCTAGGTCCATCCTTGAAAATATTTGTGCTCCATTCAGACGATCCAATAAATCATCGATTCACTGCAATGGATATTTATTCTTTATTGTTTGCTTGTTCAAATCACGATAATCCACACATAGTCGTAGAGTAACGTCAGACTTTGGGACAAACACCACTATTGCTCCACAATTAGAGAAACTAGGCCTGATCAGACCCTTCCATACAATTTGTCGAGTTTGATTGTCTAGTTCTTCTTTCTCCTTTAGGGTCATCCTCCGAATAGCGTGCACTACTGGCCTTGCGTTTGGAATTAAAGTGATCTTGAAATCAATTTCTCTCTGCAGAGGTAAGCTGACAACTTCTTCGAACACATCGGCATACTTCTTCATGACAGGAATATCTTTGATGAGGTCGGGAACATTCTCTGTGACTTCAGGGATATTTTTTATTTGAACAGGAGAAACATCCAAAGCTGCCCAGAAGTCTTTTCTATTAGAATTCTGACCTTCACAAGTAATGGTTATATAATCACCTGATTTAATCTTTGCCCTAACGACTCTGTCGACGCATCTAACCTTTGCCTCATATTTAGTTAACCAATCCAATCCCAAAATAAGATCGAATTCAGTAAAATTCATGATGATAGAGATGGTAGGAAATTTATAACAGGAAATAGAGACAGGCACCGCACTAATCCAGCTAAGATCAAGAGAACCTCAACCGGATTATGGACAGTGATGGGTTCTTTGAGCTTCCTTAATTTCAAGTCCAACTTCTTGACCGCATTTTTGGCCATAAAGCTTCTTAACGCGCCTGTGTCAAATAGTACTTTGACTGGAATGTTTTTGACAGCAAGCGTGCCTTCTAAAACATCAGATCTTCCCTGACTAGCTGAGGGTGCTGAAGTTTCTGTCACTTCATTTAATTGAACCACATTGGTCTTTTTCAAAAGCTAGCCGTCTCTCTTTATATGACCAGCCTGATGACATAGATTGCACTCTCGATTCACTTGAAACTTGCTCTTGGATTTAGATTCATCCTTCCTTCGTTTGTTCGAAGCTTTACAACTTATCGCCAAATGTCCTTGCCTATTGCAGCTTGAGCATGTGGCAGTTATTACTGGTTCTTTCTCAGATCTAGTCCTCTTCCTCTTGGCTCTGGGCTTCTTACTAGCCTCAGGACTATCAGTCATCGACTCCATTTTGTTACCCGAACTGACTTCCTCTTCGTCGCGCAACATACCTTTCTTATGGAGATCTTCATACTGATAAGCCATATAAATCATTTCTGAAAAAGGAAACTTCACATTCCTCATCACACTATTCTGATATTTTATTTGCAGGCCATGGATAAACCACAGATTTTTCCTCTTTGGATCTTGAATTAGACGAGGAGCAAAGTGAGAAAGTTTGTTGAATTTCTTATGATATTTTGGAATGGTCATATTTCCTTGTATCAGATAAGAGAATTCATCACATAATCGCTCAGTCGCTTCAAGAGGAGTAAATCTTTCTAGGAAAATCTCTTTGAATCTATCCCAGGTGATATCACCTTCTGGATTATCTTTGATGATTGTTTCCCACCAGATGAAAGCTTCTTCTTTGAGCGCCCAAGATGCTACTAATCTTTTCTGATCATCTGTCAACTGGAAACGCTAAATATTCTTTCGGCAGAACTCATCCAAGCTTGGGTTTGAATAATAGATTCATTGCCCGAGAATTGTGCTCCACCCAGATTTTGATATCTCTTAAATAGAGCCTCTAGATCTGGTTCTGCATTCCTTCAGATTCTGAAACTCATTTTCTAGTACTTCTGCAAACAACAGATCAAGTGTCAGGTCATAGAAAAGATATTTCAAAATATAGAGACATATACTTCAAATGTAAATGTGTCTGTCGGGGTGTATTTCATTCTGCTTTAATCATACTAGGATATTACTGATCCTATCTGTAATTAGTTACATGTCCTAGAACACTACTGGTTCTATTTCTGACGAGTTCGTTAATATGTTATATTCCCGCACTAAGCTTAACCAAAACTCTCATACCACGTTGTGATGACCCCAAAACCAGTACTGACGGTGACAAGGGTAATCTTTGGAATATAACACATAAACAGATAGTAGCAGAACAGAATTAAAACAAATAATTCATTCAAACATCGCAATGCTTTTTATAAAAATGAAGCCATTATAAGACCCAGTTCCAATCACACAATGCAACACAAACCGGAGGATAGAGTTTTACCTTATAATGGCCAAAATATGCTTGATACGAATAAAACAAAAACATTTGATATTATTACTAGTGGTTATAAGTTTCAAAAACAATTTGTAATAACCCGAAAAATACTAGCCAATTTAAATTTTTTAAATTGGTGATTTCAACAGAAGTTGAACAATTGAAATAGAATATTTCAATAAAATAGTGAATTAGAAATAGTGAGTCAGTTTGAAAATTTGAATTCAAACTTTGACTGACTGTGCAGGGTGGAAAATATAACGGATTTTAGCGAAACTAAAAATATTTAAAATTTCATAATTTTTGAAGCTAGTATGTGAGCGTGGCAAAAGAAAATGCGTTTGGACAGTTTCTGTTAAATTGGATCGACCAGAAAATGGCCATTTTTCAAACGATCTCAGAATTCGACGAAACTAGTTTTGTTGGGACCGTAGCGTCAAAACATAGCTAGATTTATTTTTCTGGAATTTTTCGAATCAGTTTGTGGCCCTGGCAAATTGAAATGTGCGTTCAAAGTTAAAATTAAATGTTTTATACTTTAATTTGAAAAATAACTGACTGTAACAGTCGAATTGGCCAACGAAACATATCCCATTGTTTCCGGGATGGGGGTATTTAGCTAAGGGCGACAGTTGTTGGGCTTGAAAAGGAGTTCGTTGGTGAAAACCCTAATTTTCTGAAATATATATATACCGGCGAATCAGAAAATTCCATTCATTATTTAAAAAAAATAAAAAAAACCCGTAACCCTCGACTTCAACGGCGAAAACCCGATCCACCCTTTCCACCTCGATCGTCGCCGACTCCACCACTTCCAGGCGCCGCCGCCACCACCCCTCGACGCAGCTCCGCCTCCTCTTCAAATCCGACCCACCCACGACCGCTACCATCGCCTCCTCCGCCTGAATCGAGCGCCCAAAGTCCACCACTTCCCATCGCCAACGACGACGCCACCGACCACCGAGATCCACCAAACCACCACAGACAGGACCCCCACTCGAAGCTCTTCCACGTCCAACTCCCTGATCGTCGTCTAGGTCAGCGGATTTCGCGAAAACCTCAAACCTAGTTTCGAACCAAATAGAAAGGTGAGTCCTTTTTGATGTCTGCACTTTGAAAAATCATATCTTTTTGGTGTGTTGACTAAATTCGATGAAACAGGAAACATCGGGACCACAAGGAAGCTCTCTACCACATAGAAGAAGTCGCGGATTTTTCTGAGTCATCTACGATTTTTAGCACTCCGAAAACCAATGTGAGAAATTAAAATTAAATGAATTTGAATGGAAAATGTCGTGTATAAATTATATTAGCGAAAAATAAATTACACACGTGTTGTATACCTCATGTACATGCGTGGTGTAAGCTATATAAGCGAGGTATGAATTATACATGCATAGAATAATTGATATATGTGTTGAAATGCAAGTGAAATATAGCAATTATATATATATATATATATATATATATATATATATAATCCCCTCGGCCACAAACCATGGACGATATTTGTTGTTGTGAATTAGTGTGAAATATTGGATGAAAAATACGAATGGTTGAATAATTGTTTGTGGTTGATATTGATTGGTTGTGGTTGAAAAATACCCATTGGTTATTGAAATGAATTGGAAATATTTATGGAAATAAAAATAAAACATGCCGCCTGCGTGCGAATTAGGTGCATGAATCCCCATTGTCAAAAACTGCGAGGTTTTAAGGTAGAGCGAGGAGCCGTACTAGGGACGGTGCCGATTCTAACTACCTTGCCGTTATGCTGCCGAAATTTTGAATAATCTTTATGTGTTAGAATAATTTTCATATGTTGAAATTATTTTCATGCGTTGAAATTAAAGTCATATGTTGAAACTATATCCATGTGTGGAAATGTTCATGTGTTGAAAAGTGATGTGTGAAAATTAAATTCATTTGTGAATGAATGAAGTGTCTAAACAATAAAAATCACCTTTTTATAATATATATGAAATGTGAAAAATATTCGCCTTATATATAAATAGTTTCAACAATAAAAATTCTATCTTTCTTATATGAACAACATAAATAAAATATCCATGTGTGGAAATGCTCATGTGTTGAGAAGTGTGTGTAGTGGAAATGTTCATGTGTTGAATAAAAAGATCGAACAATAAAAATCACATTTTTATTGAAACTATGAAGTATTGAAAACATTCCTTTGTCGAATAAATATTTTAAATGATAAAAATATCATTTTTATCATCTATGTGATATGCTAAAGATACGCGAACGTTGAAATAAATATTTGTGAAGAAATACTATTTTTAACATGTATAGGAACTAAATAAAATAGTCATGTGTTGAAATCTATTTTAGTTCGCAGAAATTATCATCTTTGAAATGTGAAGTGTTAAAAATAGC
Source organism: Allium sativum (assembly GCA_030737875.1). Lineage (NCBI taxonomy): Eukaryota > Viridiplantae > Streptophyta > Magnoliopsida > Asparagales > Amaryllidaceae > Allium > Allium sativum. Next base: position 835,283,638 of record CM060910.1, read on the forward strand.
CACTTGTTCAAATAAATATGCATGAGTTGAAATATACATTAATAAGCTAATGATGTGATTTTAGTCTATGTATGCAACATTAGAATGAATGGTGTTTTTAAACCAAAGTAAATCAAATATGAAGTTGAATGGAAAATGATAAGTGATATAAATTGTACATATGTACATGCATATTTATTGAACAGGTTATAGCAAAGGGGCTAGAGAAGAGGAATAAAGTTTTGTGCCCTACAAATAGGTACACATTTACTGTTTTGTTTGGGTGATGATTTTATGAGCCTGTTGGCTAGCCGCTTGGCTTTTTCTTTTTCTTTTTGACATGAGATGCCCGTGTGGCTATTTGGGAATTTTCCCAGCCCCTCCCGTACAAAGGAGGTTATGGCGAAATTTTCCAAAATTTAAAGGCGTTAGTGAAAAAATTGAAGTGAAAACGATATAGGAATTTTTGAATGAACTATATCTATATAAATATATAAATATAAATGAAATTAAAACGAAACGTGGCCGTGCAGTTCGTGTTTTGAAACCGTGATTTCAAATGACTAGTGTGGGAAATCCGACCATTGGATTTTCCCGAAACCGCAACCGTTGGGTTCGCCTTGGAAATATCTTTCCAACGGCACAAAATTTGTGACGATCCGACGATTGGATTGTCTGGAATGTTTAATTCAAATCTGAAGAAAAACAGTGCCAAAAATGATTATATTTATATATATATAAATATAATTAAATTAAATCGAATAACGACGCTGCAGTTCGTAAATTGAAATCGTAACTTCAAATGGCTAGTGTGGAAGATCCGACCGTCGGATTTTCCCAAAACTGAAACCGTTGGATTCGTTTTGAAATGACCTTCCTAATGATATAAAATTTGTGAAGATCCAATGGTTAGATTTTCATATATGTGTAAAATAAAACTAGTGAAAAGCAGCGCCAGTGCATCGACATGACCTGAAACGTCGTTTAATTAAATATGGCCGTTTTAAAATAAATAAAAATGGCGATATATCGTTATAAAATACTATAGACGATATAGAGTGAAAATAAACCAATTTCGTTGTGTTTGCTAGATATGTGATTATTGAATGTATTTAACATGAGGGTTATAACTAAAGAACTGAAATGTGAATGTTGAATAGTCCAACCATGTGATTAATTGATTTGAAAATCTAAATATACGTGGATTATTTGAAAAGGCCGAGTTCATCTCGTTCCAAATAATCGTTCGACGTTGAGAAGTCGAAGACGGTTGAAGACCGATGATCTTCACATTGGATAGATGGGCGCTACTGATGCTCGTGATTGGAGTAGCTACCATGAAGGAGCTGAAGTAGTAGCCGTCCAAACATATTGTTGATTGTACGGATATGCGAGGAATTGGTGCCTCCGGTTTCGTTCAAACCCAGAACGGACTTGTAAATGGACTGTGTGTCTGACATTGGATTTTATTCTGTGCTGATTGATCTCTGTTAAATATATATCTGTTTGGCAGCGGAGAATTTATTCTCTTGCTTAACGCCCTTCTCTGAGACGTACGAGCTCAGAGGTTATATATTGATAGAAATCAGTCGCATGGAGTGGATTGCCTGTGTGGCACGCCTAAGTGGCATATGATCAAGGCTTCTGTTGCAAAGCAAAGTCTTGTGGTTGATGATCAAAGCATGGTCTGTGTGACGTAGCTTTGTGTAGAACGTGAATTCGCGAGCCTCACACCTCGGTATGAGTCATAAACAGGAGAGTGGCTGCAGGGAGCGCACGACGTTTCTTTCTATCTAAGGTGGTGTCAGTGACCTACCAGCCTTGACATTATATATACTTTTCACCTGTGTGGTTTTGGAATGCGAGGCGCCTCGATATAGGTCTGTAAGGACCGAGAAACGTGTGTTCAGGAATAATTAATCCTCAAAAGTAAGAGAGGACAGGCCCTGAAGATCCAAGGATCATAGTGGGGTCCTGGGACATTTGCTAGAGTGTCTCGATTCGGAGAGAAGCTTGCCCCTTGCCTCGACTCATGAAGGAATCCAATTTCCAATAGGAAATATGCGGACGTGATTGTATTACTAGTATGGCGACATGATATATGCTACCCATGCCATCTAGGATTGATATTTATGATTGAATTTGCTTTCGAAACATATATGCACTAGTAATAATATCAAATACTTTTGTTTTATTCGTATGAAGCATTTTTGGCCATTATAAGGTAAAACTCTATCCTCCGGCTTGTGTTGCATTGTGTGATGGGACCTGAGTCTTATAATGGCTTCATTTTATAAAAAGCATTGCGATGACTTAATCATTTACTTTATTTCATGCACTAGCACTCATTGGAGTAAACTCGTTCCGTGAAAGTGGCGTGGTCCTTTGATTTGCCTTATTATTGTTGTTAATAAGTTAAGTAGATTTCTCATACCAGTCCCATGATTGACTCGTAGTTTGTTTCACCTTGCAAACTCAGGTGCCCTCATTTTCACACGGGCAGCCTAGTTGCAGGTTTCTGACGCACTTTTAGCTCATGGCGAGGCTTGACTACACCGTGCTGACTTGGATTTTCTCCGCCATTATTGTATCTATATTATGATTCCGCCATTGGCGATGTAGACTGATATTTATTTTGTGTACTCTTTGTGTATGATTCCGCCTCAGGCGATGGTGACTGACTATGTATCATTATGCACTAAGTTGTATCCTGTACTGTGCTTCTCTGATGTGATGATATATATATGATTCCGCTGTCATATGTGTGTAAATTATTCTATTTTCTGTTTATGCTATTATATGTGATCTGCTAATGATGATTAATGTGTTATATTCCAATGATTATCCTTAACACCGTGTCACGGGGTTTTGGGATCATCACAGCTGGTATCAGAGCTTTGGTTAACCTTAGTTCTAGAGTCTAACACATTAAACACTTCGTCAAAATAGAATCAATAGTATTCTAAGGCGAGTCGCTCATAAGAGATAGGACTAGTAAAGTCCTAGAATGAGCCGAGCAGAATAGCTAAAACAATTTGATCAGTCCATCGTTATCTTTCCGTAAATTTTCTGCTTAACTATGCAATAAACTATCATTTCTGTTATCTGACTCTTTCCTTGCTTATACAGAACTTGAGAAATGGCAACCAGAGCAGCCGCCGCTAGAGGAGGCCGCGCCGGCCGAGGCCGAGGACGGGGAGAAGCCCCAGTTCAAGAAGGACCTTTGATACAACCTCCGGCCGCTCAATACTTCGAGCTAGCTAAAAGATGTAAAAATTAGGAGGCAAGACCTTCTCGGGAACCGACACAGTAATAGAGGCCCTTGCATGGCTCAAAACATGTGAGAAAATTCTTGAAGGCCTAAGGCTTGGAGACCAAGATAAAGCTATTATGGGCGCCTGGCTTATGCAGGAAAAAGCTGAACTATGGTGGGAATCTCTCACCGCCGGGAATAGAGAAGCTAGAAGAACATGGGATGGATTCAAAGAACTCTTTAAGGAGAAGTATGTCCCGGAACAAGCACTGGAACGAATGCACGATGACTTCGCCAACCTCCAGCAGGGGGATCTTTCCGTGCAGGATTATCTAAATAAATTTACACTGTTGTCGCCCTATGCTCCGGAGCTCGTCGCCACTGCAAAGTCCAAAAATAAGAGGTTTATCCTTGGGCTAAGGCGACAATATCATGATAGAGCCATGGCCCATGTCAAGCTGGAATTCAACGAACTGTTGGAAATGACATGCAACTACGAAGACCTAGACCATAGGCATCCGGAGCAGGAACGCGCTAGAAGCCAAGCCGGGAACAAACGCAAGCCTGCCGGGAATCAAGCTGAGTCAAGCCAAGCAGCATCTTCCAAACCTCAGACTGACGAGCCGCCAAGAGGAAGTTGCTTTAACTGTGGCAAAGTGGGGCACTACTCTAATGTGTGCACAGCCCCGAAGGGGCAGAAGACAAATTCACAAGGTTCAAGCCAGGGTTCTCAGAACCCTCGCTCCTACTTTAATTGCCGCAAGACCGATCATCTAGTCAAAGACTATCCTTTGATGAAGAAGGCCACAGTAGCTCACGCGTATGACGGATCGAGCCCGCCAGCTGCTTCCGATGGAGCAGGTAAACCTGATGTATTGGGAGGTACCCATACAATTAAAAATATTCCTGTCTCTGTATTGTTTGACACAGGTGCATCACGTAGTTTTATTGCTAGTAACACAATGCACAAATTAAAGTTAAAACAGAGGAAGCTTAAAGAATCGGTTGAAGTACATAATCCGATAGGTGGTTCTATTATTCTCAGTTCATGTTGTAGAGTGCCAATCTCTTATTCTTCCTACAAATTTCCCATTAATTTAATCGTTATGGATTTTCCCGAATTCGACGTTATCCTTGGGTTAGAATGGTTAACGAAATATGAAGCCAAAGTGAATTATGCAGAAAGAATCGTTAAAATTCGAACGATGCTTGGATATATTACGGTACCCTGCCATGGTTCGAATCCAAATAGAGAAGAATTTTGGTCGGCATTAGAACTTATCCCCACTTCCTTGGAAAAGATTCCGATTGTTAGAAACTATACGGATGTGTTTGAAGAAGTTGAAAACTTACCTCCGCAAAGAGAGATAGAATTCAGAATCGATCTAATTCCCAATGCCAGACTAGTGGTACATCCAATTCGCAGAATGACTCCGAAGGAAAAAGAAGAATTAGGCGATCAAACTCGTCAACTGTTGTGGAAGGGTCTAATCAGACCTAGCTTTTCTAATTGGGGTGCAGCTGTTGTGTTTGTCTCAAAGTCAGACGGTACTCTTCGATTATGCGTTGATTACCGAGACCTCAACAAACAGATGCTCAAAAACAAGTATCCATTACCCTGCATCGATGATTTGCTAGACCAATTGAATGGGGCGAAAGTATTTTCCCGAATGGACCTAGCTACAGGTTTTCACCAATTGAGAATAGCAGAAGAGTGTGTTCCTTTGACAGCTTTCAGAGGTCCAGACATATTTTATGAATGGTTAGTAATGCCGTTTGGCCTATGCAACGCTCCAGCATACTTTGTCGATCTAATGAATAGAGTGTTCAGGGGAGTTCTGAATGAATTTGTCCTCGTATTCATCGATGATATTTTAATCTACTCCAAATCAAAACCTGAGCATGAAAAACACTTAGAACAAGTATTGAGATTAAAGAACGTCTTCAAAGCCAAATTCTCTAAATGTGTCTTCTGGCAAGAAGAAGTGAAGTTTCTTGGCCATGTCGTGTCAGAGAAAGGAATTTCTGTTGACCCAAGCAAAATAACAATGATTCAAGACTGGAAACAACCCACTACTCCCACAGAAGTTAGAAGTTTTATGGGGTTGGCTAGTTCTTATCGAAAGTTCGTTAAGGATTTTTCGAAGATATCTGGTCCGTTAACGAAGCTCACGAAGAAACATGAGAAATTTAAGTGGACTTTCGACTGTAAAGAAGCTTTCCAGGAATTGAAATCGAAACTAACCACTGCTCCAGTGTTAATCATTATTGATGGCAATCAGGATTTAACAGTTTGGACAGATGCTTCTATTAGAGGTCTTGGAGCAGTGTTAATGCAAAGAGGCCAAGTAGTCGCTTATGCAAGCCGCCAACTGAAACCGCATGAGAAGAATTATGTGACTCATGATCTTGAGTTGCTAGCCATCGTTTTTGCATTGAAAATATGGAGGCATTATTTATTGGGCGAGAAATTTATACTGTAAATAGATCATCAATCATTGAAGTATTTATACACCCAAAAAGATCTGAATCTGAGACAGCAGCATTGGCTAGAATTTCTTGCAGCGTATGATCTTGATATCCTGTATACGCCGGGGAAGGCTAATGTTGTAGCGGATGCGCTTAATAGGAAAACCGCAATCATTGCCAATCTTATAATTACACCTGGCTTGATTAATAAAATATGTGCTCTCCAGAGGAATGATTATTTCATTCAAAGGATCAAAGGGAGAATCCAAAAGGGAGAGCCCTCAAGTTTTCAGGTAGATAGAGAAGAAGTTCTGAGAATGAATGGGAGAATATGTGTTCCCAACATCCCTGAGCTCAAAAGAGAAGTGCTAAATGAATGCCATAAATCCAAATTTTGCATTCATCCTGGGGTGACTAAAATGTACAACGATATCAAATGCACTTTTTGGTGGAAGGCAATGAAAAAGGATATTTCTTTGTATGTTAGCAGATGCCCTACTTGTCAATTGGTCAAGAGCGACCAACAAAATCTAGCTGGATTGTTGCAACCGTTGGAAGTCCCAAGTTGGAAATGGGAACAGATTTCCATGGATTTCATAGATGGTTTTCCGCGAACCAGGAAAGGTAATGACAGCATATGGGTAATCGTAGATCGCTTCACGAAGACTGCCCATTTTATACCTGTCAGATCCAATATAACCGCTCAAAGTCTAGCACTGATATATTTCAAAGAAATCGTTAAGCTGCATGGAATTCCCATCAGCATAGTCAGTGATAGAGACCCGATATTTGCTAGCAAATTCTGGGAGGCTTTCCAAACAGAATTGGGAACGAAACTGAATATGAGCACCGCTTATCACCCTCAAACAGATGGCTAAACTGAGCGGGTGAATAGAATTCTAGAAGATTTATTGCGGGCTTGTATAATTGATTTTGGTGGGTCATTGGAAGATCACTTGCATTTGGCAGAATTCTCATATAACAATAGCTATCAAGTAAATTTGGGGATGTCGCCATTTGAAGCATTATATGGAAGACCGTGCAGATCTCCAGCATGTTGGGTAGAACCTGGCAACAGACTTGTGTTAGGACCCGATATGATTAGAGAAGCATCTGATAAAGTCGACTTCATCAAAAAGCGTTTGAGAACCGCACAAAGCCGACAGAAAAGTTATGCAGATTCTAAAAGAAGAGATTTGACATTTGCTGTTGGTGACCATGTTTATTTGAAAGTTTCTCTGATGAGAGGAGTAATCAGATTTGGCAAAACTGGGAAGTTGGCACCGAGATTTATTGGTCCCTTTCCTATACTCGAACGAATTGGAACTCTTGCTTATAGGGTTCAATTACCAGATTGGTTGCCTGGAGTGCATGATGTATTTCACATATCTCAACTTAGAAGACATGTGTATGATCCAGATCTTGTTGTAGAAGAAGCAGCGCAACAGGATATAGAAATAACTCCAGAATTAGCACTTAGAAGTGAGCCGTTAAAGATTGTTGGCAAAGAAACTAGAGAACTAAGAAGAAAAAAGGTTCATCTAGTTAAAAAGCAGTGGAGCAGTGATCCTAGAGACTATACTTAGGAGACGGAGGAAAGCATTAAGCAAGCTTACCCCAAATGCAGAGTGGATATCTCTGACTAACTCCGGTGCAAGGTACCTTTACAATACTTTGCATTTACATTTTGTTTCCTACTTTACTGTTGTTTCCTTTTCGAGGACGAAAAGTTTAAGTGGGAGAGATTGTAATAACACGGAAAATACTAGCCAATTTAAAAATTTTAAATTGGTTATTTCAAAGGAATTTGAACAATTGAAATAGAATATTTCAATAAAATAGTGAATTAGAAATAGTGAGTGAGTTTGAAAATTTGAATTCAAACTTTGACTGACTGTGCAGGATGGAAAATATAACGAATTTTAGCGAAACTAAAAATATTTAAATCTGTTAGTCAATACTTTTCTAACGAATCTGAAAAATCGAAGTTTCATAACGGGAATCAAAAGTTATGGCCGAATGAATTTTCAGAAAGGTCGCTATATAGAATATATAGCCCTGGAAAATTGATATTTTGCAAACGACCTCGGAATTCGACGAAACCACTTTTGTTGGGTCTGGGATGTCAAACTATTGCTAGGTTTCAAATTTCATAATTTTTGAAGCTAGTATGTGAGCGTGGCAAAAGAAAATGCGTTTGGACAGTTTCTGTTAAATTGGATCGACCAGAAAATGGCTATTTTTCAAACGATCTCAGAATTTGACGAAACTAGTTTTGTTGGGACCGTAGCGTCAAACCATAGCTAGATTTATTTTTCTGGAATTTTTTGAATCAGTTTGTGGCCTTGGCAAATTGAAATGTGCGTTCAAAGTTAAAATTAAATGTTTTATACCTTAATTTGAAAAATAACTGACTGTAACAGTCGAATTGGCCAACAAAACATATCCCATTGTGTCCGAGATGGGGTATTTAGCTAGGGGCGACAATCGTTGGGCTTGAAAAGGAGTTTGTTGGTGAAAAGCCTGATTTTCTGAAATATATATATTCCAGCGAATCAGAAAATTCCATTCATTATTTAAAAAAGTAAAAAAAACCCATAACCCTCGACTTCAACGGCGAAAACCCGATCCACCCTTTCCACCTCGATCGCCGCCGACTCCGCCACTTCCAGGCGCCGCCGCCACCACCCCTCGACACAGCTCCGCCTCCTCTTCAAATCCGACCCACCCACGACCGCCACCATCGCCTCCTCCGCCTGAATCGAGCGCCCAAAGTCCACCACTTCCCATCGCCAACGACGACGCCACCGACCACCGAGCTCCACCAAACCACCACCGACAGGACCCCCACTCGAAGCTCTTCCACATCCAACTCCCTGATCGTCGTCTAGGTCAGCGGATTTCGCGAAAACCTCAAACCTAGTTTCGAACCAAATAGAAAGGTGAGTCCTTTTTGATGTCTGCACTTTGAAAAATCATATCTTTTTGGTGTGTTGACTAAATTCGATGAAACTAAATTCGATGAAACAGGAAACATCGGGACCAAAAGGAAGCTCTCTACCATATAGAAGAAGCCGCGGATTTTTCTGAGTCATCTACGATTTTTAGCACTCCGAAAACCAATGTTAGAAATCTAAATTAAATGAATTTGAATGGAAAATGTCGTGTATAAATTATATTAGTGAATCATAAATTACACACGTGTTGTATACCTCATGTACATGCGTGGTGTAAGCTATATAAGCGAAGTATGAATTATACATGCATTGAATAATTGATATATCTGTTGAAATGCAAGTGAAATATAGTAATTATATATATATATATATATATATATATATATATATATATATATATATATATATATATATATATATATACTCCCCTCGTCCACAAACCATGGACGATATTTATTGTTGTGAATTGGTGTGAAATATTGGATGAAAAATACAAATGGTTGAATAATTGTTTGTGGTTGATATTGATTGGTTGTGGTTGAAAAATACCCATTGGTGACTGAAATGAATTGGAAATATTTGTGGAAATAAAAATAAAACATGCCGACTGCATGCGAATTAGATGCATGAATCCTCATTGTCAAAAACCGCGAGGTTTTAAGGTAGAGCGAGGAGACGTACTGGGGACGGTGCCGGTTTTAGCTACCCTGCCGTTATGCTGCCGAAATTTTGAATAATCTTTATGTGTTAGAATAATTTTCATATGTTGAAATTATTTTCATGCGTTGAAATTAAAGTCATATGTTGAAACTATATCCATGTGTGGAAATGTTCATGTGTTGAAAAGTGATGTGTGAAAATTAAATTCATTTGTGAATGAATGAAGTGTCTAAACAATAAAAATCACCTTTTTACAATATATATGAAATGTGAAAAATATTCGCCTTATATATAAATAGTTTCAACAATAAAAATTCTATCTTTCTTATATGAACAACATAAATAAAATATCCATGTGTGGAAATGCTCATGTGTTGAGAAGTGTGTGTAGTGGAAATGTTCATGTGTTGAATAAAAAATCGAACAATAAAAATCACATTTTTATTGAAACTATGAAGTGTTGAAAACATCCCTTTGTCGAATAAATATTTTAAATGATAAAAATATCATTTTTATCATCTATGTGATATGCTAAAGATATGCGGACGTTGAAATAAATATTTGTGAAGAAATACTATTTTTAACATGTATAGGAACTAAATAAAATAGTCATGTGTTGAAATCTATTTTAGTTCGCCGAAATTATCATCTTTGAAATGTGAAGTGTTAAAAATAGCCACTTGTTCAAATAAATATGCATGAGTTGAAATATACATTAATAAGCTAATAATGTGATTTTAGCCTATGCATGCAACATTAGAATGAATGGTGTTTTTAAACCAAAGCAAATCAAATATGAAGTTGAATGGAAAATGATAAGTTATAAAAATTGTATATATGTACATGCATATTTATTGAACAGGTTATAGCAAAGGGGCTAGAGAAGAGGAATAAAATTTTGTGCTCGACAAATAGGCACACATTTACTGTTTTGTTTGGGTGATGATTTCATGACCCTGTTGGCTAACCGCTTGGCTTTTTCTTTTTCTTTTTGACATGAGACGCCCGTGTGGCTATTTGGGAATTTTCCCAGCCCCTCCCGTACAAAGGAGGTTATGGCGAAATTTTCCAAAATTTAAAGGCGTTAGTGAAAAAATTGAAGTGAAAACAATATAGGAATTTTTGAATGAACTATATCTATATAAATAAATAAATATAAATGAAATTAAAACGAAATGTGGCCGTGCAGTTCGTGTTTTGAAACCATGATTTCAAACGACTAGTGTGGGAAATCCGACCATTGGATTTTCCCGAAACCGCAACCGTTGGGTTCGCCTTGGAAATATCTTTCCAACGGCACAAAATTTGCGAAGATCCGACGGTTGGATTGTCTGGAATGTTTAATTCAAATCTGAAGATAAACAGCGCTAGAAACGATTATATATATAAAAATATAATTGAATTAAATCGAATAACGACGCTGCAGTTCGTAAATTGAAATCGTAACTTCAAACGGCTAGTGTGGAAGATCCGACCGTCGGATTTTCCCAAAACTTAAACCGTTGGATTCGTTTTGAAATGACCTTCCTAATGATATAAAATTTGTGAAGATCCAACGGTTAGATTTTCAGATATCTGTAAAAAATTTTAGTGAAAAGCAGCGCGAGTGCATCGACACGACCTGAAATGTCGTTTAATTAAATATGGCCATTTTAAAATTAATAAAAATGGCGATATATCATTATAAAATACTATAGACGATATAGATGGAAATAATCCAATTTCGTTGTGTTTGCTAGATATGTGATGGTTGAATGTATTTAACATGAGGATTATAACTAAAGAACTGAAATGTGAATTTTGAATAGTCCAACCATGTGATTAATTGATTTGAAAATCTAAATATACGTGGATTATTTGAAAAGTCCGAGTTCATCTCGTTTCAAATAATCGATCGACGTTGAGAAGTCGAAGAGTTGAAGATGGTTGAAGACCGACGATCTTCACATTGGATGGATGGGCGCTACTGATGCTCGTGATTGGAGTAGCTACCATGAAGGAGCTGAAGTAGTAGCCGTCCAAACATATTGTTGATTGTACGGATATGCGAGGAATTGGTGCCTCCGGTTTCGTTCAGACCCAGAATGGACTTGTAAATGGAATGTGTGTCTGACATTGGATTTTGTTCTATGTTGATTGATCTCTGTTAAATATATATCTGCTTGGCGGCGGAGAATTTATTCTCTTACTTAACGCCCTTCTCTGAGACGTACGAGCTCAGAGGTTATATATTGATAGAAATCGGTCGCATGGAGTGGATTGCCTGTGTGGCACGCCTAAGTGGCATATGATCAAGGCTTCTGTTGCAAAGCAAAGTCTTGTGGTTGATGATCAAAGCATGGTCTGTGTGACGTAGCTTTGTGTATAACGTGAATTCGCGAGCCTCACACCTCGGTATGAGTCAAAAACGGGAGAGTGACTGCAGGGAGAGCACGACGTTTCTTTCTAGCTATGGTGGTGTCAGTGACCTACCAGCCCTGACATTATATATACTTTTCACCTGTGTGGTTATTGGAATGCGAGGCGCCTCGATATAGGTCTGTAAGGACCGGGAAACGTGTGTTCAGGAATGATTAATCCTCAAAAGTAAGAGAGGACCGGCCCTGAAGATCCAAGGATCATAGTGGGGTCCTGGGACATTTGCTAGAGTGTCTCGAATCGGAGAGGAGCTTGCCCCTTGCCTCGACTCATGAAGGAATCCAGTTTCCAATACGAAATATGCGGACGTGATTGTATTACTAGTATGGCGACATGATATATGGTACCCATGCCGTCTAGGATTGATATTTATGATTGAATTTGCTTTCGAAACATATATGCACTAGTAATAATATCAAATACTTTTGTTTTATTCGTATGAAGCATTTTTGGCCATTATAAGGTAAAACTCTATCCTCCGGCTTGCGTTGCATTGTGTGATGGGACCTAAGTCTTATAATGGCTTCATTTTATAAAAAGCATTGCGATGACTTAATCATTTACTTTATTTCATGCACTAGCACTCATTGGAGTAAACCCGTTCCGCGAAAGTGGCGTGGTCCTTTGATTTGCCTTATTATTGTTGTTAATAAGTTAAGTAGATTTCTCATACCAGTCCCATGATTGACTCGTAGTTTGTTTCACCTTGCAAACTCGGGTGCCCTCATTTTCACACGGGCAGCCTAGTTACAAATTTCTGACGCACTTTTGGCTCATGGCGAGGCTTGACTACACCGTGCTGACTTGGATTTTCTCCGCCATTATTGTATCTATATTATGATTTCGCCATTGGCGATGTAGACTGATATTTATTTTGTGTACTCTTTGTGTATGATTCCGCCTCAGGCGATGGTGACTGACTATGTATCATTATGCACTAAGTTGTATCCTGTACTGTGCTTCTCTGATGTGATGATATCTATATGATTCCGCTGTCATATGTGTGTAAGTTATTCTATTTTCTGTTTATGCTATTATCTGTGATCTGCTAATGATGATTAATGTGTTATATTCCAATGATTATCCTTAACACCGTGTCACGGGGTTTTGGGATCGTCACACAATTTCAATCATAACTATCAATCATAAACGGCATGGGTACCATATATCATGTCGCCATATATATATATATATATATATATATATATATATATATATATATACAATCACAACCGCAAAGTCACGTATTTGGAAATTTGATTTCCATCATGAACAGAGGCAAGGGATCATCCTCACCGAATTCGAGACGCTCTAGCCCGCCCCTCAGGCAAGCGCGCAGGCAAGCCTTGGATCGTCAGGGCTGGTCCACCAATGTGGATTATTATTCCTGAACACTGCGTTCCCCCGCCTTTTGGGGCGTAAATGAGCCAACAAATGGCTTCTTCGGCTTCACATAGTCACCGGCATATCCGAGGCGCCTCGCAATAGCAACAACCACATAGGTGAAAATAATATAAATGTCAGCCAGTTTAAGCACCGACACCACCTCTAGCTAGAAAGAAATGCAGGCCCTCCCTGATGTCCTCTCCCGTTTCTGGTTCATACTGGGGCGTGAGGCTCGCGAATTAAAGTTATACACAAAGCTATGCCACACAGGCGGTGCTTTGATCATCAATCACAAGACTTTGCTTTTCAATGGAAGCCCTGCTCAATGCATCTTAGCATGCCACATAGGCAATTCACACCGTGCAACTGATTGTTATCAATCACACAAAATGATTTCCAATGTCAGACACACAGTCCATTTACAAGTCCGTTCTGGGTCTGAACGAAACCGGATGCACTATATACCTCGCAAACCCACCGATCTTCACGCACGCCTGGACGATCACCACTCATTATCCATATTTCGGGATGCCTCCCAATCAGGACATCAGTTACCATCCAAACGAGGTGAAGATTTCCGGTCTTCGACCACCGTCTTCATCTTCGATTTCTTATCGTCGATTTAGTTATTCAGAATGGGATAAACCCGGTCTTTCTGAGCAACTCGCGTATATAATAAACAAGTGCTACACAAACACAACATACGCATCATTTCAATTCATTAGTCGCTAACCGTAAATCAGTAAGAGAACGATTTCCCAAATATTAACCCCGAAGGCCGAAACCAACATCAGATCAAAATCCAGGAAACCAATCGACTTAGCCAACCTTCAGTTAGTTTCTAAATTTCACATTCATATCGTTTATAATATTTTATAACGATTTATCGCTTTTTTTATTTATTTTAAAATAGCCAATTTATTCAAACGACGCTTCGGGCCATAACGCGGCCGTGGCACTGTTTTTCTTCAGATTTGATTTACATATATCTGAAAATCTAACCGTTGGATCTTCACAAAATTTATATCATTAGAAAGATCTTTTAAAAACGAATCCAACGGTTCTAGTTTCGGGAAAATCCGACGGTCGGATCTCCCGATATAATCGTTTGAAGTTTCGATTTCAAAATACGAACTACAGCGTCATTATTCGATTTAATTTAATTTTATATATATATATATATATATATAATCGATTCTGGCGCTGTTTTTCTTCAGATTTGAATTAAACATTCCTGAAAATACAACTGTTGGATTTTTACAAAGTTGGTGTCGTTGGAAAGATATTTCCAAAGCGAACCCAACGGTTTCGGTTTCGGGGAAATCCGATGGTCAAATCTCCCGCACTAATCGTTTGATATCACGGTTTCAAAATACGAACCGCAGCTTCGTTATTCGATTTATTTTAATTATATATATATATATATATATATATATATATATAATCGATTCTTCGATTTCAAAGCTATATGCTTTTCATATCTATGATAAAAATGATATTTTTATCCAACTGTCTTCTATTTCAACACTTCACTATTTTTAACAATTCATGTATATAATAAAAATGTTATTTTTAATTAAAACAATTTATTTCAAAACACAACTATTTTATATAGTCAATATAGATGATAAAAATATGATTTTTGTTATAAAACAATTTATTTCAAAACACGAATACCATTCAACACATGAATTTCTATTCAACGAATGAATTTCTATTCAACACATGAAGGTTTTCTATAGTTTGTATATATATAGTAAAAATGTGATTTTTGTTGCAAAACAATTTATTTCAAAACACGACTATTTTATATAGTTTATATAGACGATAACAATATGATTTTAATTATAAAACAATTTATTTCAAAACACGAATACCATTCAACACATGAATTTCTATACAACGAATGAATTTCTATTCAACACATGAACGGTTTCAACATATGAAAATAATTTCAACAAATGAAAATAATTCTAACACATGAATATTTCAGAAAATTTCGGCAGCATCACGGCAGGGTAGTTAAAACCGGGGTCGTCCCTAGTACAGCTCCTCGCTCTACCTTAAAGCCTCGCAGCTTTTGACAATGGGGATTTCATGCATCTAATTCGCATGCAGGCGGCATGTATATTTTTTTCATTTCCACAAACTTATCCTACGTGGTTTCAACCAAATAATTCTCAACCACAAACGGGTATTTTTCAACCACGATCAATCAATTTCAACCACAAACAATTCTAATCATCCATTCGTAATCAACCAGTTTTCACACCAATCACAACCAATAAATATCGTCCATGGTTTGTGGACGAGGGGCATATATATATATAAGCATTTCACTTCTATTCAACACATATATAATTTTTACAACGCATATATAACTTATATATCAAACGTACAACTTATATAATGCTTATACAAGAGGTGTACAACGCTTATATAACTCATACATCGACTATATAATTTATACATCGTCGTTTTCCATATCGTTTATAATTTAGAAATCTCACATTGGGTTCCGCTCCTCCAAAAATAGCAGATGGCTCAAAAAAATATGCGGTCTCTTCTAGAATGTAGAAGACGTCCACACAAGTTCACTGTCTCTTGTTTCACTGAATTTCGTCAAGAAACGAAAAACATATGATTTTTACAGTGAAATCAAAAACCGTAGCGCTTTAAAATGCTATAATATAGTTTATATAATTTAACAGCCGTTACCTCACTAATTTGTTCAAAACTGGGTTTGTAGTTTTCGCGAAAACCGAGCAGCGTGGAGACGATTGTAGGGTACCACCTCGTTGGCCTTGGAGAGGGCTTTCTAGCGATGGGGGTCTTGGCCAGTTCGATGGCCTGAGGGAGTGGCGGTGGCACTCTAGACGGCGGACCTTCCTTGCGTTGGATCTCGAGATTCGCGCCACCAATCAGAGCGAAGAGGGTATGGATCTGAAGCTCTCGCCGAGCTCTTCAAAATCCTTAACTGCGTCGAGGACTGAAATGAAGCGGTTTGGAAGAAATCGGCCTGGGAAGTTTTGAAGGCTTTATCGTCGTTAGTGATTTGATTGCGGGGAGAGAGAAAATTCCACCGACCAATAAGATATTTTTATTTATTTATATATTTTTAAATTTCCAAAATACCCCTTGTCACATACGAACTCCAATCCAAACCCAACGACTGTCGTCCCTAGCGTTTTACCCCCATTCCGAACACAATGGGATATGTTTCGTAGGCCTATTCGACTGTTTCAGTCAGTTTTCCTTCAAATTAAAGTATTAAACATTCAATATTTGATTTGAACGTACATTTCAATTTGCCGGGGCCACATACTGATTCTAAAAATTCCAAAAAAATAAATTTAGCTATGTTTTGATGATACAGTCCCAACAAAAATAGTTTCGTCGAATTATGAGACCGTTTGAAAAATGACCCATTTCTGGGCGATCCAATTTAACTTTAATTGACCAAAATACGTTTTCCTTTGCCACGCTCACATATTAACTTCAAAAATTATGAAATTTGAAACCTAGCAATAGTTTAACATCCCAGATCCAACAAAAGTGGTTTCGTCGAATTCCTAGGTCGTTTGCAAAATGGTCATTTTCTGGTCAACCCAATTTAACAAAAATCGACCAAACACATTTTCCTTTGCCACGCTCACATACTAGCTTCAAAAATTATGAAATTTGAAACTTAGCTATAGTTTAACATCCCGGATCCAACAAAAGTGGTTTCGTCGAATTCCGAGGTCGTTTGCAAAATGGCCATTTTCACGGGCTATATAAACTCCATAGCGACCTTTCATAAAATTCATTTGGCCATAACTTTTGCTTCCCGCTATGAAACTTCGATTTTTCAGATTTGTTAGAAAGGTATTCACTAACAG
Source organism: Allium sativum (assembly GCA_030737875.1). Taxonomy (NCBI): domain Eukaryota; kingdom Viridiplantae; phylum Streptophyta; class Magnoliopsida; order Asparagales; family Amaryllidaceae; genus Allium; species Allium sativum. Next base: position 835,300,641 of record CM060910.1, read on the forward strand.
ATTTAAATATTTTTGGTTTCACTCAAATCCGTTTTGTTTTGCACCCGGTACAGTCAGTCAAAGTTTGAATTCAAATTTTGAAACTACCACGCCATTTCAGGCCTTGTTTATAATTCAAAGTAATTATATTTATTTTCAACTTTGATTCAAACTTACTTTTCATCATTATTATTTAAAATGTTTGTTTTAAATGTTTAAAATCTAATAAAATAGCCAATTAAAATTTTTTAAATTGGTTCACATTTTCCGGGTCGTTGCACCATACCTGTGTCCTTTATGTCTGTACCTGTCCAACTATACCCGATCGTTTTTAACTCAATTTGTTAATAAATTTGTTAATTAACTCTTTAGTCTATTTTACCTATATATTTGAACATAACATGTTCAAATATATTTTAATTAGTTTACAACTAATTTGTACTCCATTTTCAACTTACGCTTCATATTCAATTTCGAACATAAATCCTCAAATTCCCTTTACCTTTCAAAGTTCAACTTTAATTCAAAACTCCATCAACTAATTGCTAATTAACTATTTGCCTATTTTCTTCTTTGTATTTGAATATGACATGTTCAAATATAAGTTTAACTTGTTTATAAACAAATTGAATTCCATTCTCAGCCTAAGTTTCATATTCGATTACGAATATAAAATTACTAACCCAATTCTCTTATCCAAAGTCAATGTTCAATTCAAAATCACATTAACTAATTATTCTTCAATTAGTTAACTCTATTCAAAAATTCAAAATATGATATTTGTCCCAAAAATCATTTCGTTTACATAGCTTGAGCTCGTATTTATTTTACAACTCAAATCTGGAATTTTCAAATGGAAACTTGGATTTAATTTGTTTAAAATCCTTATATTTATTTAAATAAATCCTTATGGTTTTATAATGGTTCTGGCGCTGCTTTTCTGAAAATTTGATTTTGACATATCTCAAAATCTATTCGACGGAATCCAGATTTTTCTCTTCTATTAGAAAAGTATTATTCAACCGGTTCCGACGGTTCTTGTTTCAGAGAATTCCGACTTCAATTGAGTTCTATACACTCGATTGAAGTTCGAAACGCCAATTTTCGAACTGCCGCGCTGCAGCGAGTTCGTTTTAAGTATATTTATATATAAACTTTTGAACTTCGTCTATAATAAATTCCACTTCATTCTGATATATTTTTAATATATCTCAAATCAATTTTTCTCAATTCAACATAGTATTTCCGATTTGTTCCACTTCTAGTTGAAATTCTATATTCCAAATTTCAATTCGCTTCTATTTTTCAAATTCTATATTTGAATTTCTATGTTCGAATTTCCTTTATTCAAATCCCATTTGAATTTCTATGTTCAAATTCTATATTTGAATTTCCTTTGAATTTCATATATTCAAACTCCATTTGAATTTTTATATTCAAATTCCCTTTGAATTTTCTATTTGAATCCTATATTCAAATTCCATATTTTAAATTGCATTTGAATTTTCTATTTTAAATTCCATAGTTTAAAATTCCATTTGAATGCTATATTCAAATTCTTTAGTTTAAATTCCATTTGAATTCTACATTCAAATTCCCTACTTAATTTTTTTTGAATTCAAATTCCATATTTATTCTATTTGAATCTCAAATATTCAAACTCCGATTTAATTCTGTTATTCAAATTCTATTTAAATCATGTTATTCAAATTCTATTTTCATTCCTATATTAGAATTTCCTTTAAATTTTCTATATTCAACATCTATTTAAATTTCTATATTCAAATTCTATATTCAAATTCTATATTTGAATCTCTTTGAATTTCTATATTCAAATTTTATATTTAAATTCTCTATTCAAATCTCGTTTGAATTTCTATATTCAAACTCCATTCAAATTCGATATTGGAATTTTATTTATTCCAATTCCATTTCAATTTCTTCTATTCAAATACTATAATCATTCTTAAACAAGCCTCGATTTCAATTCCATTTTAAATTTTATAATCATTCTTAAATAAGCCTCGATTTCAATTCCTTTTGAAATCGATATTTTTACTTTTGGAAAATAGATTTTCGTTTTTAATTTCACACTCGTATTTTTTTTATTTCTGAATTACCCAATGATTATTCTTTTCACTTCATTTATAACTTCGTTTATAAAAGAACTATTTATAAACGTCCTTTATAAAGAAACTACTTGTTTTATTTTTTAAAACAAGGTTATATCTCAAATCTATTTAAAAATTCAAATTTCTAGTTTTCAAAAATAGAATTTCCCCTTTTAAACCTCAAATACCCCTTTCAGGGTATTTTTGTAAATTAACACTTTGGCCCAGTGATATTTAAACACCAAGCAACCAATTATTTATTTCAGGTTTTCTAACACATCATATATGACAGTATATATACAAACAAATAAATAAACAGATAATATATTTTTAAGGAATCCAGTTGGATCCCTCCAGCCTGTTTTTCCTGCATCCATAGACGTTAGTCAACAAAAATAATACCCATCCTGCTTCGTGGCAGGATATCGCGGTATAAAGGGGATCCACTTATATACGTGGGCGTAGGGTCATCCGCTAATGATACTGCGGGCATCCGCTAATGAAACTGCGGGAATCTAATCAATCACCAAACCAATATATATATATATATAATAGCAAGCCTAAATAACTAATATATTTTAAACAACCAGAAAAAATCAAAAACAAGCAACAAACAATTATTTTTAACGGATAAAAATAAATTTTAAATAAAAGGTGAGTGAGATTTACTCACCGTGGTTTTTATTGCCGAATATCGAATGAAGCCAATTATATCGGTTTCACAGTGATTTCTCCAACCGTCTGTTTTTCAAATTAAAAACAATATAAATAAAATTTCACTTATTTAATTTGACTACTTAAATTTAATTAATTGCCACTTGTAAATTAATTCCAATTTGAACATTAACCTTACTAAACTATTAATCTACAAAATTTATTCCTTAAAACTAATTTCCTTTAGATGGACTAATTAGATAACTAATTTACTTAAATAAATTACCAATTTAAAAACTAATTTCTTTATAAATTTCTGGATTATCAAGAATAAGAAATTACCTAAATTTTACCATTTTAATTTAAATTAACTTACCAAATTATCCTATAAAAGTTTTAAATTAAAAACTGAAATATACCTATCCATTTTCCACTACAATTCCTTCACAACCCACCGGTGCTCAAATGCCGACCAACTCCTCCAATTTACAGAACAAACACTTCCCAGAGTTTCCCGTTTTTGGTCGTGACAGCCCCTGTTCAACGCTACAGGTGTAAAACCCTTTTTGGTGTCGAACTCCTTTGTATCACCTTCACTGATACCCTTCTTTCATCGACGCAACATCCTCCCCTTCACCTTCGAAAGCAAACGATTGAACTAATACATCGAAGCAAACCCCAAAATTCAAGCGTCATCACCAAAACCCATCGCGTCCACCACTGTAAACGCTACAGGGTAGCGACAGCTTTGGTCACGGAATCCAAATCAAAACCGCTGCGCGATGTCCCTCAGATTCACAAACCCTACTATTAAATCAAACTCGCCCACTTCCCTTCACATCAATCGCAGACCCCTTGACCGATTCGAAATCGAGTTCGCCAACTGGGATCGCACACCCCCATACATTTTGGAAAGAAGGACAAGGTATTCGAGATTAGGGCAGAGGGGTTTTAGGATTTTATTTCGAATTAGATTGGGATTTTCTTCGATTTAGAGAAGGCGACATTTATACAAGAAGGATTCATGGTTTGAAAGGAAGGAAGGGAGTCCACGTTTGTTTTGAGAACGAAAATGAAGAGAATGTAAAAAGGGGGTCGCGATTTATAGAAGAAGGAGGGGGAAACAGGAAGTACAATCAGATCTTTGTATTTAATTAAAAATATTTTCTAATTGAATTGGATTTGATTTAAAGATATTTTCATTCTTTTTAAACGGATTCTGATTTGATTTTGATCCTATCCACAATCAAATATCTCGGGGTTCATTAATTTAAACCACGAACCGCTATTTTAACGTACAGACCGCCGTTCCAATGTTATAGCGTTATACTGAACTCAACAGAATATTTTATGAAATTTATTTCGAATGTGTAAAAATAACCATATTAAATCGATATAATATACTTTAAATTCAAAAACAAATATATTCTCTGATAATAAAATAATTTTATTATTATCTATATTCAAATATAACTTATACTGATCATCTGAATTGTTTTGATTTAATTCTAACTTCGAATTCAATATATTTCATATTACGATAATTATATCGATAATTCAATATAAAAATCGATTTATATTATTAGCTCTATATTCAAAATAATATTAAATATTCAAAATAAACCGACCAGAAAAATCTGGGTCGTTACATACACTTTTATTACAACTGAGATATAATTAAAAGAATAGGATTAAAAATATCATTTTTACTTTTAAACTAGAGAAGATAAAAAAAAGATTATAACAAAATAATCACTTTTGTCAATTTACATTAATTATAACGAAATAATCACTTTTTTTTATTTACATTAGTTGGAACAAAATTATCACTTTTGTCAATTTACATTAGTTGGAACAAAATAATCACTTTTGTCGATTTACATTAGTTGAAACAAAATGATCACTTCCATAAATTTATATTAGTTGAAACAAAATTATTCACTTCTGTCAATTTATATTAGTTGAATCAAACATTCATTTTGTCGAATCATATTGGTTGATACCAAAGGGACATTTATGTCAAATAAGAATTAAGCACAGATAGCATTTTGATAAAATAGAATTATCGGCAATGAATGTGTCACTCTTCTTATGCATTTTGTTGAGATAGAATTTATATGCCAATAAAATAATCATTTTTATTTGCATAACATACAATAGAATTTATATGCAAATATAAAAATCTTTTTTTTATTTTGCAAACTTACATTAGGATTTATATTCAAATATAAGAATTGTATTATTGGTCAAAAATTACATTAGAATGTATAAATGAGTTAAAGTGACATCTTTATATGTTAATGCATACATTAGAATTTGTATGCAATTTAAAATAAACACTTTTATGTGTTGGGTTATACATTGAAAACATGTACAACTGGGATTATTTCCTTTATGTGTTAAATTTAAGAATAATTACGTACAATTATAGTATAATGAAAATTATCTTTTATTTGTCATCCACAATAATTTCACATAAATAAATTACGTTCTATTAGATATTAGTAAAGTATAAGGAAATTATACGAGTAAAATATATTTTTATTTCGACATTAGGAATAAAATATCATGTTTTGTCCATCATTATCAACATGTTGGTAGTATTAAAATTGGTTAAATTAATTAACCAATTATTTGTTTATATGTACTGTTAGGCTGAAAACCCCACATGAGTATTGGGACAATAATTGATATACAGTAGTCCCAATATTTATTTGTATGTCAGTCGATAGATTGACAGGCTGCGATGAGCGTTATTATTTCATTTTAATGCTCACACAGTTGAGAACTTCACTTTGGATGTTGAATGGATGGTTTGATGATTATTTATTATTATTGTCATTTATATACAATGTATGAAATCCATATAACAAAAGTTATATGGTAAATGATTGGGTTGCTTTCCGATTCAGAGTATCCTTCATATAAAGAATATTTTTAAACAAAGAATTTCTCATAATAAAGAATAAATCTGTCAACTAAGATTATTGGTATTTCAATTTATATTTATTTATTGGAAAATGATTTTGGGTTTATCATGAATGATGTTTTCAAATGACATTGATTCTTTAACCCAGTTAAAAATAAGATTTATTTCTTAAATTGGAATAATCGTAAAGTAGTGATTTTTGATATTAAAACTGAATTGAAATATTAATAAATCTTTGAAAATAAGATTTAAGAATAAATCTGAAAGATTTATCTTTGATAAAATTAATTGGAACTTTTCCCTAATAATATGAATATTTTATTTAAAGAATATTCTGAATTGGAAAGAGGCGTTGGATGTATCCTTATAACACTTGATTTTTAATTATAAAAATATGCGAGTTATTCGAAAAGACCGAGTTTAACCCATTTTGAATAATTACTACGACAATTAAAAGTTGAAGACATTGAAGATGGTGGATGAAGACCGGCGATCTTCATATCGATTGGACGACTATTGATGCCTGACATTGGGTCGCTTCCAGTAAAGGGTTAAAGTGGTAGTTTGTCCGGACGTATTTGTTGATCGTCCGGAAATGCAAGCTCCTAGGTGACTCCAGTTTCGTTCAGACCCAGAACGAACTTGTAAATGGATGTGTGTCTGACATTGGATTTCATTCCATGTAAATTGGTTTCGATTTAATATATATATCTGTTGGTGGCAGAGAATTTATTCTCTTGCTTAACACCCTTCTCTGAGATGCACGAGCTCAAAGGTTATATATTGGTAGTTATCGATCGCATGGTATGGACTGTCAATGTGACATGCCAAGTTGCCATTGATCGAGGCTTTTGTTGAAAAGCAGGGCCTTGTGGATGATGATCAAAGTATAGCTTATCTAGGCATAGCTTTGTGTATTTCGTTACCTCGCGAGCCTCACACCCTGGTATGATTCAGAAACGGAGCAAGGGAACACAGGGAGTGCACACGTTTATTTCTAGCTAGAAGTGGTGTTTGGGTTTAACACGATCCGGCATTTTACTTATGTGGTTGATGGATTTTGAGGCGCCTCGGATTTTTATTAACCGCAATGGCCAATTTAAAGGTCCAATAGGATCGGGAAGCGTGTGTTCAGACATAACTAATCCAACCCATTGCACTATTGGGGGACCGGCCCCTGCAGGATCCAAGGGTTCGCAAGTGTCCGAATCCTGAGACATTGCTAGAGTGTCTCGAATTGGTAAGGAGATCATTCCTAGCCTTGACTCTTGATGGAAATCCAACCTCCAATACGACATCCTGCAGTTTTGATTGTATACCTATATATGGCGACATAGTATATGGAATCTATGCCGTTTATGATTAATACATTATGATTGAGAGGTTTTTAAAACATATGTACACTAGTAAAAATATCAAATCCATTTTTATCGTATCAAGCATTTTTGACCATTATAAGGTAAAACTCTATCCTCCGGCTTGCGTGGTATTGTGTGATGGGACCTGAGTTTTATAATGGTTTCTTTTTTCTAGAAATCATTGCGTTGTTTTAATGATTTACTTTATTTATGTATTGGCAATCCAATGGAGTAAACCCGTTCCGCGTTAGCGGCATGGTCCTGTGATTAGCCTCCTTATTAAATAAGTTAAGTAAAGATTTCTCACACCAGTCCCATGACTGACCCATAGTTTGTTTCACTTTGCAAACTCGGGTGCCTTCTTTTCCACACGGGTAGTCGAGTAGCTTATTTTGCAGATATATAGAGCAGGATTCTGGATCGAAGCTTAGAGCTGTATCCAGAGCATTGGTATTTTTCGCTGTGAATGATTTAATTATTCCGCTGCATTGTATTACATTTATTGTAATTTATCTTCCGCTGTATTTTATTCAATGTACTCTGATATTTTGTACTCTGATGTTACATTATTATGATGAAATAAAAGTCTTCTGTTCTGATGTGTTGTATTCCCAAAGTTAACGTATTTGGGTTTTGAGCGGCCTTGGTCGATTTAGCGGTCGATCGGGTCGGGCAAAATCCGGGTCGTTACAATCTTATTAATGTAACAAGAATCAAACGATGATATATACCGCTATTAAAAAGAATAACTTAAATGCACTCACCTGGGATTTGGTCTCCAAGTTCTGGATTTGATTTGAATTTGTTATCCATGGTCTTTCCTATTTGAATCTATAATATATTTTTCGCGGAACAAATTTGAATCCAAAATGAATAAAAGAAATTACTTAACTTTAGATTTGAAGAACTTACTTTGTATGGATGGAAAATTTGGGCATCTAAATCTTAAATATATAACATCTGCCTCCAAATCTGAATCTGATGGCTTAAATCTAATGTTTTCTATTTCTGAAGAATTGGAGGAAAAAAGGAATGGTAGAGCTTCTATGCGTACTCCAAAAAATATGAGTTTGAACGCTAGAACTGTAGGTTTATTTATAGATGTCTAGATAGGCCACGTCCATTCCATTTAAAAACCATGAAATCTAACCATCAAAATGAAAAAAGAACATGTTGGAGAATGGAATGTTGATGATGTTATAATGACAACAACCTTATTTCAATCATTATCATTATTGATTATAAAATATATACTAAAACATTTATCCAGAATATATATATATATACCATTATGTTAGGCACGTCCGTTGGACGTGTGCAAAGAATGCTGAGACCAAATTTGTTAATAGTGAAATAGTAGTCAAAATAATAAATCTCCTTGTATAAATTTGTAGTTGTAATTTCGTAGCTTGGAATATTATTTATTTTCCTTATGAAGAAATTCAATATTATAATTATTAGTAACAAAACCATAAATAGAAAAAACAAAAATCATGAATATATGTATATGTAACAAATGCACGCTCCACTGAGCAAAGGGACACATTAACTCATAAACATACTCATCTACAAATTCACAAACACTCTCCAGTGTATGCACTAAAAACACATACCATATTCACATACACTATTGTCTATTAGACTCATGCACACAGTTCATAACAATATACCTAACCCATCAAGCATATGAAGTGACACAAAAGTACAACCCAGCATAAATGTATGCAAATATAACCCAGAAACTAACGAATGAAAGTTTGAACGATCCATCTGGATATTTGTAATATGTTATAACCTTTGAATAGTGGAGTACTATTAAACATTACTATTGCATGACTTTTGGGCGAACATTGCTTTTGCAGTACTGTTAAACATGCTCATGTTACATTGGTAAAACGCATATATATATATATATATATATATATATATATATATATATATATATATGGGGCAGGTTCAATGGCACCCCAAATAGTGAGCACCCCTTTAGCCTACCACTTTTCCACCATACATTTCCTACTTCTCTCCTTCCACCCATTCTGTCACCTCCCACTCACTTTCCATTCACTTTTTTTAATATAAATGAGTGGCTGAAATTGGGGTGCAAATGGTGGGCTGAAATTCAGGGGGGCTCCCTGATCCTATCCCTATATATATATATATATATATATATATATATATATATATATATATATATATATATATATATATATATATGAGGCAGGTTCAATGGCACCCCAAATAGTGAGCACCCCTTTAGCCTACCGCTTTTCCACCACATTCCCACTAACTCCCCTTCTCTCTCCTTCCACTAACTCTCTCACTTTCCACTCACTTTTTTTTAATATAAATGAGAGGTGGAAATCAGGGGGCTTTTGGGGTGCTCCATTTTTGGGGTGCCACGGAACGCTTGCATATATATATATATATATATATATATATATATATATATATATATATATAGGCAAGCATTCGGTTGCACCCCAAAAATGGAGCACCCCAAATGCCCCCTGATTTCCACCACCCGTTTATATTAAAGTATGTGAGTGGGAAGTAAGAGAGTGAGTGGAAGGAGAGAGAAGGAGAAATACTTGGTGGAGATTGAGGGGCATTTGGGGTGCTCTCGAACCTGCCTCATATATATATATATATATATATATATATATATATATAAAGTGTTCGGTTGCACCCCAAATGCCCTCTGATTTCCACCACCCGTTTATATTAAAGAATGTGAGTGGGAAGTGAGAGAATGAGTGGAAGGAGAAAGAAAGGGAAATACTTGATGGAGACTGAGGGGCATTTGGGGTGCTGCACTGTTTAGGGTGCTCTCGAACCTGCCTCTATATATACATATATATATATATGTGTGTGTGTGTGTGTGTGTAAAGTTCTTATTTTGGTCATTGCCCTCACACTATAAACTTCAAGCATGGTAAGGCTATCTGTTGAAGTACAAATTCATGGTATAATCCAGTACACTCCTGGAGCTTGTACAAATTTTATAGCAACACAAAACTATAAATTTGAGTTTCTCCGTAAATTTGGCTGTAATATAATCGTTATGATAATCTATTATAAACACGCTTTTCAAGCATCCCACACTAAAATTAAATTGATATTTATATATGAATAAGAAACCATTATTATATAAATGGGCATGATTTAAAACAGCAACGATGTTATGATTCATTCTTAACAATATTATTCTCACCATAAAGATATAATAATTCAAATTTTTTCTGTTACATTTGCAGGGAATTAAAATTTAAATATGTCATATATCTTGTATATATAACTAAAATGAGGACCCAATAAATCTAGCTTGCTCATTATGTCTTCCTATCCAATTTGAATTGGATCATTTATAAAGCAACAGTCTTCAGTAGTGGTTTGAACCATTTCCTTAAGCCATCGTTCACAGGTGGCCTTGATTACATCTGCATAATATCTTGCAAGCTTCAAACACTCTTGTTCAAACTGCTAGCTTGCGTCGAAACATGTAGTACTTGGTTTAAAAAGTACGACAAAAATTATGATGTTCAACTAAAGGAGAAAGGGTCTGTACCAAAAATGTTCCCTACCCACATCGCCTTCATTGCCACTGTAATAACCCGGAAATCTGGGCTAATTTAAAATTTTTATTTTGGCAATTTTAGCGAATTTTAATTATTTAAAATGAATTATTTTAAATAATAACGACGAAAAAATTATTTTGAATAGAATTCGAACGTATATATTTATATAGCTCGAAGTTGGAATATAACTATTTATTTATAATTATAAAAGGAATTGAAAATGACGCGGTAGTTCGACAATTCGATTTCAAACTTCAAATGAATGTACAGGATTCAAAATAAACCGGATTTTAGCGAAACCAAAAATATTAGAATCTATTTGAAAATATCTTTCCAACGAATCCGAAAAATATAAATTTCATAGAGGGAATCAAAAGATATGTCCATTTGAAATTTCAGAATAGTCGCTATGGAATTCTGGCCCTTAAAAATGGAAATTTTGCAAACGACCTCGGAATTCGACGAAACCACTTTTTTTGGATCCGTGATGTCAAGTAATTGCTAGATTCCAATTTTCATGATTTCTCGAATCAATATGTGAGCGTGGCAAAGGAAAACGCGTTTGACCAGTTTTAGTTGATTTTAATCGACTGGAAAATGGAAATTTTATAAACGGTCTCCGAATTTGACGAAACTAGTTTTGTTAGGACCGTATCGTCAATACGAAGCTAGAAATATTTTTTTTGGAATTTTAAGGATCCATACGTGGCCCCGGTAAATTGAAATGTACGTTTAAATTGAATATATAAAGATTTATATTTTAAATTCAACGGAAACCGATTGTAACAGTCGAATTGATCTGCGATACATATCCCACTGTGTTCGAAATGGGGGTAAAACGCTAGGGACGACTGTCGGTGGGTTCGATTTTGAGTTAGAAGGGAAAGTCAACATTTAGGGTTTGAAGAAAAAAAATATAATATATAAATTCATAACCCCCCCCCCCCCCCCCCCCGTTCATTTCTATTTTCCCCCAAATGAAAAACTGATCCAAGAGAAAGGGGCAGACTTTGCGTCAGCCGCCACCACCGCAGGTGGCCACCGCCACCCCCACTTCGATGCCCTCCCCTCCTCCTTCTTCCCCACCGCCCCTCTCCTCTCCTTCTCCCTTCTCCGGCGCACGAGGACCAAGCCCTCCCCCCTTGAACCCATCGACACTGACGCCCAAATCCTCCTCCTCAGAGCCGCGCACCGGACCCACCACACCCAGCATAGGCGCGCGCCTCCCCTTCCCGGCCAACAGCGAATTCCCCCCTTCTGGCGATGTAGAACGGTAAGTTTACTGTTATTTTTATATTTTCTTTTGTTAATTATCCATGTCTATAAAACTATTTTTATTTATTTCTTTTATAGCGTATAAAAATTAGGTTTTTATATATAAGTATAGCGTAAATAAATTGGATTTTTGTTTATTAAAATGACATATAAAAATTGAATCTTTTTCGTTTGAGTGATTATGAGAATCTTATATTTTTATTATTTATAAAAGCAGTATATAAATTGGGAAAAAATCAGTTTTATTTATATTAAAGGTAGGATTTTTATAGTAAACATCGAGTTAAAAATTAGATTTTTAGGTAAGTAAAGCTATATTTTTTTATTGAACAAAGCTTTGATTGTTTTTATCAAAGAAAGGCGATGTTTTTATCAAAGAAAGCTTACATTTTTATACAAAGAAAGGTTAGATTTTTTATCACATAAAGATGTGATTTTTACAAAGAAGGGGAAAGAATAAAAATATGATTTTTATATTATAGAGATAATACAAATATTATTTTTATTAAGGTAGAGTAATACAAATTCGATTTTTATATATATGAAGTGAAGTTAAAAATTCGATTTTTATATATATGAAGTAAAGTTAAAAATTCGATCTTTATATAAGAAGAAGCGCTGTAAAAATATATAATTTTTGGATATAAAGGGCCATTATAAAAATGTAATTTTTAAAATGAGCATCATATTAAAAATATGATTTTTACTATGAACAGCATGAAAAGAAGTGAGATGGAACAGATAGAAATCAAAAGGTAATTCAGACAATTCAGAAATAGAATGGTGGAGTGGAACCCTCGATGAGAACTTCTCACTTTTAATTTAATTTTCTAGTTAAAAAATATACTAGGATGCAGATGGTGTTTAGTAGCACTCGACACCCGTTGTTCACAGACCATGGACGACTTGTATGCTTGTTTGTTTGATCTTGATGTGTAGTTGATTGTGTGATGTGATATGAAACGAAATTAAAATATTTATATAGTTAAAATATTTTATAGTTGAAAATAGAATTTTTAATGTCTATATGAAATGAAATAAAAATAAACAAATCGGACGATTTGTTTATATACACAGAATTTGACTGATATTGATTGGGACGATAAATTTTACACATCGCCCAACTGCACAAATAAAATCTGTGTTTGATTGTTTGAAACCCCACACGGGTATTGGGATGATATTCGATGTACACTAATCCCGATTGTTTAGTTGTATGTCGATCGATTGATTGACAGACTGTTATAAGCGTTGATTATTTATATTTGATGCTTATACAGTGTAGAATGCACTTTGGATGATGACTGATTATTTGTCATGGTTGATATATACATGCGTTGTATTGAAATCCATAGAAATAAAATCTATGGTAATTGATTGGGCCTCATTCCAGTATTGAATAGAAATATTTGAAAAAGAAATATTTGAAATAGAATATTTGAAAATAGAAATATATGAAGCCGTGTTGATTAGATTGACGCCATTTTGACGCAAACGATATTTATATCGATTATATTCGTTTTTAGAATGAATATTGAAAAGTGATTTCAAAATCGAATATTTTGAAAATGAAATTGAATAAAAATGAATTCGAATTGAAATCGAATAGAAATGAATTCGAATTGAAATTGAATAGAAATGAATTAGAACTGAAATTGAATAGAATTGAATTCGAATTAAAATTGAATAGAATTGAATTTGAATTAAAATCAATTTGAAATGAATTTAAAACGAATTTATATTGAAAAATTCAATTTTGATTTGAATTTGAAATGAAGTTGAAATCGTTTCGAAAACGAATTTAAAACGATTTATAAAATACGTTTTAAAAGGAAATCGACGAAGTATATTATATATATATAAATATATATTATATAATGGCCTGAATAGAACAAGCCGCGCCGCGGCAGTTCATGAATTTCGACCATTGACTTCGAATGGATATTTAGGGAGATCCGACCGTCGGATTCTCCTAAAACTGGAACCTTGGGTTCATATCGAAAAGAGCTTTCTAACGAATATTAGAAATTAGAAATCTAACGGTTGGATTTGGAATTATGTCCAAATCAAATATGGAAAAGGTCGTTGTAAGTGCAGTTCGATGGCCATTGATGGAAATCGATTGTACGGGCCTTGATAAAATTATTAAAAATAATAATAATTTGTGTAAAATCATAAGAAATGATTTGGGAAGAATTGGGATGAAAAACTCCATATTTGAAAAGATAAAAATAGATTTTTATCGAAATGAGCTAGTTTTGAACTAGAATTATAATTCTATTTATTTTTAAAATAAATAAATTGAATTTGAAAAATGCTTTTGAAGGTAACTAGAATTTCCAATAATTGAATTGAAATGGATTTGAATCGAAATTTTCTTTGGATTATTTCGATGTTGGATTTCATGATTACACAGATATTGTTATGGAAATTTGAAAGATATATTTATATCGTTATTTCCAATACGATATTTGTTGGTCGTAGAATTTGATATTGAATATAAGCCGATATATTTCCTATTCAGAGCCTTGTATTTAATATCAAATGTGATTTGGGTTTGTCATGAATGGTGTCTTCATTAACACTGTTCTTAAGCCCAGTTGAGAAAAAGATTGAATCGTTTTATTTAGATTTAATGAAGTGTACCAATTAAATAATATTTAATTGGAATTGAATTCAAATAGATTCTTGGGTTTATCGTGAAATGTGATTTAAATAACACTCGTTCTTGTGAACGGTATCTTCAATAATACTGTTCTTAGACCCACGGAGTTAAGAAAATCATAAACTAACTGGAGATTAGTTAAGTTGAATGGTTTCTTGGGTATTGATCTGATGTTGGTTTCGGCCTTTGGGGTTAATACTTAGGGAATTGCTCACTTGTTAATTTACGGTTGGGGACTGATTGAAATGTGATGTGATTTTGGGGTTTATCGTGAACCGTGTTTTAAATGACACTGATTCTTTAACCTAGTTAAAGATTAAAACTAAAGGGAGTTTTAATGAATCTTTAATTAGATTGAAATGATCGAGAATGGAGTATCACCAGTTTTGCTCCAGGCGATAGTTAAATCTTTAATTAGATTTAAACGTGAAATGGTAATTGAATTTACCGATAACACCGTGGTGTTAGATATGAAGTATGACCAGTTTTACTTCATGGGATGAATAGGTTGGGATTGGGAAATTAAAACAAACGATTACTTCAGTAAGGTTCGTTAATCCCGACTAGTTTGAAGTGATATTCAAAGGAAGATTAAAGAATAAATTTAAAGAATTTATCTTTGATAAAATTAATGGGAACCTTTCCCTAAGAATGTGAAATTTAGAAACTAACTGCAGGTTAGCTAAGCAGAATGGTTTCCGGGGTATTGATCTGATGTTGGTTTTGGCCTTCGGGGTTAATATTTGGGGAATTATTCTCTTGTTGATTTACGGTTAGTAATTGATGAATTGGAATGAGGCATATGTTGTGTTTGTGTAACACATGTTTATTATATACGTGAGTTATTCGGAAAGACAAGGTTTATCCCATTCTGAATAACTGATTCGACGTGGTGTCGAAGATGAAGACGGTGGTTGAAGATCGGAGGTCTTCACGTTGTTTGGATGATTACTGATGATCTTGATTGGGCCGTACACCCAAGAGGAGAGAATCAGTTGGTGATCGTCCAGACGTACTTGGAGATCGATGGATATGCGGGGTATTAGGTGCCTCCGGTTTCGTTCAGACCCAGGACAGACTTGTAAATGGACTGTGTGTCTGACATCGGATTTCATTCTGTGTGATTGATATCGATTTCATAGAATGAATTGCCTGTGTGGCATGCTAAGATGCAATTGATCAAGGCTTCTGTTGTAAAGCATAGTCTTGTAGTTGATGATCAAAGCACGGCCTGTGTGGCGTAGCTTTGTGTAGCGTGAATTCGTGAGCCTCACACGCCGGTGGTGAACCAAAAACGGGAGAGGACCTCAGGGGGGACATGGGTTTCTTTCTAGCTAGAAGTGGCATCAGTGGTTTTACACGCCCTGACGAGTTTGACTTATGTGGTTGTTGCTGTTGCGAGGCGCCTCGGTTTGATCGGACGATCCGGGTCTGATGGAGTCATTAGTTGGCTCATTTACGCCCCATAGGGCGGAGAAACGTAGTGTTCGGGCATTATAATCCACATTGGTGGACTAGCCCTGACGATCCAAGGGGCAGTTGCGGCTGTTCCTGAGACATGGGCTAGATTGTCTAAAATCGGTAGAGGACTATCTTTTGCCTCGGTTCACAGATGGAAATCCAACTTCCAAATACATGACATTTGCGGTTTTGATTGTAGAGCCTAGTATGGCGACATGATATATGGTACCCATGCCATCTATGATTGATACTTATGATTTGAAATTGTTTTAAACACTATACACTTATTATAATATCAAATGATTTGTTTTAAAGGTACCAAGCATGTTTGGCTATTATATGGGAAAACCCTATCCCCCGGCTTGTGTTGCATTGTGTGATAGGACCTGGGTCTTATAATAGCTTCATTTCCCTTTATTTAGCATTGCGCTGTTGTTTTATGCACTGGTGTTCTTGGGAGGAAACCCGTTCCGTGTTATACGGCGTGGTCCCTTAATTTACCTAACTTTAAAATAAAGATTAATAACTGTTTTAGTTCTCACACCAGTCCCATGACTGACCTGGAGTTTATTGTTTTAACCTAACCTCTAGGTGCCCTTATATTGACATGGGCAGCTAGTAGTTTTGGTTTTTCAGATTTATATTTACAGGATCATGGTTTACAGCTGGAATGATATCCGGAAAGCTTTGTATCCATATATCTCCTTCAGTTGTGTATTGTATTATTTTCCGTTGCTATGTAAATTATTGTAATCTCTGAGACTTATCGAATGTTTATTATTTATTCATACTCTGTATATTCTTGTATTCTGATGGAATTGTTGTAATATACAATGAAATGTTCTTCCGTATGCGTTCTTCTGTGTGTTGTTCTCGAAGTATCCGCTCTTTCCTTACCGGGGAAGTTATGGGTTCTTACAGTGGTATCAGAGCTTTGGTTTACAGAGCTCATAGGACAAGACACATTAGAACCATACGAAAGAATTCATCAGATATTGTATTAGTAATATCCAATGGGAATGACTCGTTAGAGATGGGATCAGTAGTATCCTAGAACGAGTGTGAAGAGTATATTTTTAAAATGAAAACAATTTTTTTTTTGAAAATTTAAATCAATTATTCGTATTTGATTATTTATTTATATGAATTTGGACAATCCAATATATAGAGATTTTGCATATATGTCTTGCAAACGTGTATTCTAAGTTTTAATGTATTGGATAGTTATAGAATCACACTCTAGTGCCCGGGGATAATTCTGGTGACGGGGCACCATCGGCAGTATTTATTTTCGAGTTCCGAAAGTGAGATTTCTATATATTTCCAATTGACTGGTGTGAGAACCGAAACTAGATAAGGCTTATTGTTGTGATTTGGCATCAAAAAACTAATTTTTGACTATATATCAAAGTTATGAATTTGAAAAGCTAATCAACTAATTGATTGCTGGTTGTGTTGTTTGATTATTGTATGATTAATAAAATGTTTAACCATTTAGCCAAATTGAATCAAATAGTGAATTGTATTGGAAGTTTATCGCATTTTCATGCATGTACATGTACTTACACTGAACAGGTCACAACAAGGAGGCTAGAGCAGAAGAATAAAATTGTTTGCCCGACAAATAGGTACGTGTTTACCATAATTTACTGTTTTGTTTGGATGATGATGATTTTATGAGCCGATTGGCTAGCCGCTTGGCTTTTTCTTTTTGAGATCAGAGGACCTGCATGGCAATTTCGGGATTTTCCCGGTGCTCCCGGTGCAGGGGAGGTTATGGCGAAATTTTTCGAAAATTTAGGGTGTTAGCCAAATTTTTGAAAAAATTGAAAAGTTCTTAGAAACTGAAAAGTTGAAGAACTTAAGCTGTAATGAAAATATGGAAAGTTGAGTTGATTAGTTAAACAACTTTCGGCTACGTTCCTTTTCAGGGACGAAAAGTTTTAAGTGGGGGAGATTGTAATAACCCGGAAATCTGGGCCAATTTAAAATTTTTATTTTGGCAATTTTAGCGAATTTTGATTATTTAAAATGAATTATTTTAAAATAATAATGACGAGAAATTTATTTTGAATAGAATTCGAATGTATATATTTATATAGCTCGATGTTGTTATATAAATATTTATTTATAATTATAAAAGGAATTGAAAATGACGCGGTAGTTTGATAATTCGATTTCAAACATCAAATGAATGTACAGGATTCAAAATAAACCGGATTTTAGCGAAACCTAAAATATTAGAATCTAATTGAAAATATCTTTCCAACGAATCCGAAAAATTGAAATTTCATAGCGGGAATCAAAAGATATGTCCAGTTGAAATTTCAGAATAGTCGCTATGGAATTCTGGCCCTTAAAAATGGAAATTTTACAAACGACCTCGGAATTTGACGAAACCACTTTTGTTGGATCCGTGATATCAAGTAATTGCTAGATTCCAATTTTCAAGATTTTTCGAATCAATATGTGAGCGTGGCAAAGGAAAACGCGTCTGACCAGTTTTAGTTGATTTTAATCGACTGGAAAATGGCCATTTTTCAAACGGTCTCGGAATTTGACGAAACTAGTTTTGTTAGGACCGTATCGTCAATACGAAGCTAGAAATAATTTTTCTAGAATTTTTAGGATCCATACGTGGCCCTGGTAGATTGAAATGTACGTTTAAATTGAATATATAAAGATTTATATTTTAAATTCAACGGAAACCGATTGTAACGGTCGAATTGGTCTGCGATACATATCCCACTGTGTTCGGAATGAGGGTAAAACGGTACGGACGACAGTCGGTGGGTTCGATTTCGAGTTAGAAGGGAAAGTCAACATTTAGGGTTTGAAGAAAAAAATATAATAATAAAATATAATATATAAATTCGTAACCCCCTCCCCCCCCCCCCCCCCCGTTCATTTCTATTTTCCCCCAAATGAAAAACCGATCCAAGAGAAAGGGGCGGACTTTGCGTCAGCCGCCACCACCGCAGGTGGCCACCGCCACCCCCACTTCGACGCCCTCCCCTCCTCCTTCTTCCCCACCGCCCCTCTCCTCTCCTTCTCCCTTCTCCGGCGCGCGAGGACCAAGCCCCCCCCCCCCCCCCCCGAACCCATCGGCGCCGACGCCCAAATCCACCTCCTCAGAGCCGCACACCGGACCCACCACCCCCTAGCATAGTCGCGCGCCTCCCCTTCCCGGCCAACAGCGAATTCCCCCCTTCTGGCGATGTAGAACAGTAAGTTTACTGTTATTTTTATATTTTCTTTTGTTAATTATCCATGTCTGTAAAACTGTTTTTATTTATTTATTTTATAGCGTATAAAAATTAGGTTTTTATATATAAGTATAGCATAAATAAATTGGATTTTTGTTTATTAAAATGACATATAAAAATTGAATCTTTTTCGTTTGAATGATTATGAGAAGCTTATATTTTTATTATTTTTTAAAGCAGTATATAAATTGGGAAAAAAATAAGTTTTATTTATATTAAAGGTAGGATTTTTATAGTAAACATCGAGTTAAAAATTAGATTTTTAGGTAAGTAAAGCTATATTTTTTTATTGAACAAAGCTTTCGTTGTTTTTATCAAAGAAAGGAGATGTTTTTATCAAAGAAAGGTTACATTTTTATACAAAGAAATGTTAGATTTTTTATCACATAAAGATGTGATTTTTACAAAGAAGGAGAAAGAATAAAATTATGATTTTTATATTATAGAGATAATACAAATATTATTTTTATTAAGGTAGAGTAATACAAATTCGATTTTTATATATATATGAAGTGAAGTTAAAAATTCGATTTTTATATATATGAAGTGAAGTTAAAAATTCGATCTTTATATAAAAAGAAGCGCTGTAAAAATATATAATTTTTGGATATAAAGGGACATTATAAAAATGTGATTTTTGAAATGAACATCATATTAAAAATATGAATTTTACTATGAACAGCGTGAAAAGAAGTTAGATGGAACTGATAGAAATCAAAAGGGAATTCAAACAGTTCAGAAATAGAATGGTGGAGTGGAACCCTCGGTGAGAACTTCTCACTTTTAATTTAATTTTCTTGTTAAAATATATACTAGGATGCAGACGGTGTTTAGTAGCACCCGACACCCGTTGCCCACAGACCATGGACGGCTTGTATGCTTGTTTGATTGATCTTGATGTGTAGTTGATTGTGTGATGTGATGTGAAATGAAAATAAAATATTTATATAGTTAAAATATTTTATAGTTGAAAATAGAATTTTTAACGTGTATATGAAATGAAATAAAAATAAACAAATCGGACGATTTGTTTATATACACAGATTTGACTGATATTCATTGGGACGATAAATTTTACACATCGCCCAACTGCACAAATAAAATCTGTGTTTGATTGTTTGAAACCCCACACGGGTATTGGGATGATATTTGACGTACACTAATCCCGATTGTTTAGTTGTATGTCGATCGATTGATTGACAGACTGTTATAAGCGTTGATTATTTATATTTGATGCTTATACAGTGTAGAATGCACTTTGGACGATGACTAATTATTTGTCATGGTTGATATATACATGCGTTGTATGGAAATCCATAGAAATAAAATCTATGGTAATTGATTGGGCCTCATTCCAGTTTTGAATAGAAATATTTGAAAAAGAAATATTTGAAATAGAATATTTGAAAATAGAAATATATGAAGCCGTGTTGATTAGATTGACGCCATTTTGACGCAAACGATATTTATATTGATTATATTCGTTTTTAGAATGAATATTGAAAAGTGATTTCAAAATCGAATATTTTGAAAATGAAATTGAATAAAAATGAATTCGAATTGAAATCGAATTGAAATGAATTCGAATTGAAATTGAATAGAAATGAATTCGAATTGAAATTGAAAAGTATTGAATTCGAATTAAAATTGAATAGAATTGAATTTGAATTAAAATCAATTTGAAATGAATTTAAAACGAATTTATATTGAAAAATTCAATTTTGATTTGAATTTGAAATGAAGTTGAAATCGTTTCGAAAACGAATTTAAAACGATTTATAAAATACGTTTTAAAAGGAAATCGACGAAGTATATATAATATATATATTATATAATGGATTTAATAGAACGCGCCGCGCTGCGGCAGTTCGTGAATTTCGACCATTGACTTCGAATGGATATTGCGGGAGATCCGACCGTCGGATTCTCCTAAAACCGGAACCATTGGGTTCGTATCGAAAAGTGCTTTCTAACGAATATTAGAAATTAGAAATCTAACAGTTGGATTTGGACTTATGTCCAAATCAAATTTGGAAAAGGTCGTTGTAAGTGCAGTTCGATGGCCATTGATGGAAATCGACTGTACGGGCCTTGATAAAATTATTAAAAATAGTAATAATTTGTGTAAAATCATAATAAATGATTTGGGAAAAATTGGGATGAAAAACTCCATATTTGAAAAGATAAAAATAGATTTTTATCGAAATGAGTTAGTTTTGAACTAGAATTATAATTCTATTTATTTTTAAAATAAATAACTTTAATTTGAAAAATGGTTTTGAAGGTAACTAGAATTTCCAATAATTGAATTGGAATGGATTTGAATCGAAATTTTCTTTGGATTATTTCGATGTTGGATTTCGTGATTACACAGATATTGTTATGGAAATTTGAAAGATATATTTATATCGTTATTTCCAATACGATATTTGTTGGTCGTAGAATTTGATGTTGAATATAAGCCAATATATTTTCTATTCAGAGCCTTGTATTTAATATCAAATGTGATTTGGGTTTGTCGTGATTGGTGTCTTCATTAACACCGTTCTTAAGCCCAGTTGAGAAAAAGATTGAATCGTTTTATTTAGATTTAATGAAGTGTACCAATTAAATAATATTTAATTGGAATTGAATTCGAATAGATTCTTGGGTTTATCGTGAATGGTGTTTTAAATAACACTCGTTCTTTAACCCGATAATAAATAAAATGTGATTTTGGGTTGTCGTGAATGGTATCTTCAATAATACTGTTCTTAAACCCATGGAGTTAAGAAAATCAGAAACTAACTGGAGATTAGTTAAGTTGAATGGTTTCTTGGGCATTGATCTGATGTTGGTTTCGGCCTTCGGGGTTAATACTTAGGGAATTGCTCACTTGTTAATTTACGGTTGGGGACTGATTGAAATGTGATGTGATTTTGGGGTTTAACGTGAACCGTATTTTAAATGACACTGATTCTTTAACCCAGTTAAAGATTAAAACTAAAGGGAGTTTTAATGAATCTTTAATTAGATTGAAATGATCGAGAATGGAGTATCACCAGTTTTGCTCCAGGCGATAGTTAAATCTTTAATTAGATTTAAACGTGAAATGGTAATTGAATTTACGGATAACACCGTGGTGTTAGATATGAAGTATGACCAGTTTTACTTCATGGGATGAATAGGTTGGGATTGGGAAATTAAAACAAACGATTACTTCGGTAAGGTTCGTTAATCCCGACTAGTTTGAAGTGATATTCAAAGTAAGATTAAAGAATAAATTTAAAGAATTTATCTTTGATAAAATTAATGGGAACCTTTACCTAAGAATGTGAAATTTAGAAACTAACTTTAGGTTAGCTAAGCAGAATGGTTTCCGGGGTATTGATCTGATGTTGGTTTTGGCCTTCGGGGTTAATATTTGGGGAATTATTCTCTTGTTGATTTACGGTTAGTGACTGATGAATTGGAATGAGGCGTATGTTGTGTATGTGTAACACTTGTTTATTATATACGCGAGTTATTCGGAAAGACCGGGTTTATCCCATTCTGAATAACTGATTCGACGTGGTGTCGAAGATGAAGACGGTGGTTGAAGACCGGAGGTCTTCACGTTGTTTGGATAATTACTGATGATCTTGATTGGGCCATACACCCAAGAGGAGAGAATCAGTTGGTGATCGTCCAGACATACTTGGAGATCGATGGATATGCGGGGTACTAGGTGCCTTCGGTTTTGTTCAGACCCAGGACGGACTTGTAAATGGACTGTGTGTCTGACATCGGATTTCATTCTGTGTGATTGATATCGATTGCATAGAATGAATTGCCTATGTGGCATGCTAAGATGCAAATGGTCAAGGCTTCTGTTGAAAAGCAGAGTCTTGTAGTTGATGATCAAAGCACGGCCTGTGTGGCGTAGCTTTGTAGCGTGAATTCGCGAGCCTCACACCCCAGTGGTGAACCAAAAACGGGAGAGGACCTCGGGGGGGACATGCGTTTCTTTCTAGCTAGAAGTGGCGTCAATAGTTTTACACGCCCTGACGAGTTTGACTTATGTGGTTGTTGCTATTGCGAGGCACCTCGGTTTGATCGGACAATCCGGGTCCGATGGAGTCATTTGTTGGCTCATTTACGCCCCATAGGGCGGAGAAACGTAGTGTTCAGGCATTATAATCCACATCGGTGGACCAGCCCTGACGATCCAAGGGGCAGTTGCGGCTGTTCGTGAGATATGGGCTAGATTGTCTAAAATCGGTAGAGGACTATCTTTTGCCTCGGTTCACAGATGGAAATCCAACTTCCAAATACATGACATTTGCGGTTTTGATTGTAGAGCCTAGTATGGCGACATGATATATGGTACCCATGCCGTCTATGATTGATACTTATGATTTGAAATTGTTTTAAACACTATACACTTATTATAATATCAAATGATTTGTTTTAAATGTACCAAGCATGTTTGGCTATTATAAGGGAAAACCCTATCCCCCAGCTTGTGTTGCATTGTGTGATAGGACCTAGGTCCTATAATAGCTTCGTCTTCCTTTATT
The DNA here is from genome assembly GCA_030737875.1 of Allium sativum. Classification (NCBI taxonomy): domain Eukaryota; kingdom Viridiplantae; phylum Streptophyta; class Magnoliopsida; order Asparagales; family Amaryllidaceae; genus Allium; species Allium sativum. Next base: position 835,324,455 of record CM060910.1, read on the forward strand.
TAGCATTGCGCTGTTGTTTTATGCACTGGTGTTCTTGGGAGGAAACACATTCCGTGTTATACGACGTGGTCCCTTGATTTACCTAACTTTAAAATAAAGATTAATAATTGTTTTAGTTCTCACACTAGTCCCATGACTGACCTGGAGTTTATTATTTTAGCCTAAACTCTAGGTGCCCTTATTTTGACACGGGCAGCTAGTAGTTTTGGTTTTGCAGATTTATATTTACAGGATCCTGGTTTACAGCTGGAATGATATCCGGAAAGCTTTGTATCTGTATATCTCCTTCAATTGTGTATTGTATTATTTTCCGCTGCTATGTAAATTATTTTAATCTCTGAGATTTATCGAATGTTTATTATTTATTCATACTCTGTATATTCTTATATTCTGATGGAATTGTTGTAATATACAATGAAATCTTCTTCTGTAATAACCCGGAAATCTGGGCCAGTTTAAAATTTTTATTTTGGCAATTTTAGCAAATTTTGAATATTTAAAATAGATTATTTTAAATAAAAGCGACGAGAAATTTATTTTGAATATAATTCGAACGTATATATTCGTTTGAATCTACGATAGAATATAAATATTTATTTATATTTATAAAAAGAATTGAAAATGGCGCGGTAGTTCGATAATTCGATTTCAAACTTCAAATGAATGTACCGGGTGCAAAATAAACTGGATTTTAGTGAAACCAAAAATAATGGAATCTAATTGTGACTATCTTTCCAAAGAATCCGATAAATCAAAATTTCATAACGGGAATCAAAAGATATGTCCAGTTGAAAATTCTGAATAGTCGCTATAGTATTCAGGCCCTTAAAAATGGAAATTTTGCAAACGACCTCGGATTTCGACGAAACCACTTTTGTTGGATCCGTAATGTCAAATTATTGCTAGGTTTCAAATTTCATAATTTTTCGAATCAATATGTGAACGTGGCAAAGGAAAATGCATTTGACCAGTTTTAGTTGATTTTAATCGACTGGAAATGGCCATTTTTTAAACGGTCTCAGAATTTGACGAAATTAGTTTTGTTAGGACCGTATCGTCAATACAAAGCTAGAAAATATTTTTAGGGAATTTTTAGAGTTAGTATGTGACCCCGGTAAATTGAAATGCGCGTTCAAAATTCAATATATAGAGTTATATGTTGATTTTAACGGAAATTGATCGAAACGATCGAATCAGCTTACGATACATATCCCGTTGTGTTCGGAATGGGGGTAATACGCTATGGACGACAGGCGGTGGGCCTCGTTTCGAGGTCGAAATAAAAAGTTACTTTTTAGATAAATTAAATAAAAAAATAAACCCCCTCCTCCCTTTTCTCTTTGCTCAGACCCCCCCATTTACTTTTCAATTCAAAATAAAAGAAAAGAAAAGAAAACAGAAAAAAAAACAAATCGCGCCTCCCTCTCCTCCACCCTCCACCGCCGTCGTCAGCACCTAAGCCGCCCTCCCCTTCCCATCTTCCTCCTTTTCCCCTCCTCGTGCGATGCTGGAGCCCCCCTGCTTCCACCTCATGACCGCAGCCAAAACCCTTCACCACCGAAACCCTAGCACCGCCAGAACCCCCCCTCGTGCGCCGCGCGTCAGCTTCACCTCCGCCCTCCCTGGCCTCTAGCGCCACCGATGACAGCCCTTTCTCCTCCATAAACCGAAAGAAAATGTGAGTTTTTAATTATTTTATTTACATTTCCTTATTTATTTTTAGTTTTAAATATATAAGCGAGTTGAAAAACCTGATTTTCTTTATTATTTATAGTAATGATTCTTATAATGTCTTAATAACATAAAGATTTGATTTTTAATTTTATAAAGACGAGATTTTTTTTAACTTTGAAAATATCGTATTTTTAAAAGTGAAAAGATCGTTTTTTTAATATTGGAAAGGTGAGATTTTTAGCGAAGTAAAAATTCGATTTTTATATATTGAATAGCGAAGTAAAAATTCGATTTTGATATATTGAATAGCGAAGTAAAAATTCGATTTTTATATATTGAATAGCGAAGTAAAAATTCGATTTTTATATATTGAATAGCAAAGTAAAAATTCGATTTTTGCATAGGTAAAGAATACGGGCAAAGAAAGTGACAAGAGGCAAGAACGACGAAGATTTCTACCCAAGAAGAGTCGCGGCATTGGATTTAGCTTTCTGTGAGAATTTCTCACTTTTTAATTTTATTTTCTAGTTATATAAATATATACTAGGATGTAGACGGTGTTTAGTAGCACCCGACACCCGTCATCCACAGACTATGGATGGCTTGTATGTTTGATTGTTTGTTTTGGTGAAAATTGATTGTGTGATGTGATGTGAAATGAAATAAAACATTTATATAGTTGAAATAAAGTATTTATATAGTTAAAATATTTTATAGTTAAAATAGAATTTTTAACGTGTATATGAAATGAAATAAATTAATATAAACAAATCGAACGATTTGTTTATATACACACATTTGACTGATATTGATTGGGACGATAAATTTTACACATCGCCCAACTGCACAAATAAAATCTGTGTTTGATTGTTTGAAACCCCACATGGGTATCAGGATGATATTTGACGTACACTAATCCCGATGGTTTAGTTGTATGTCGATTGATTGATTGACAGACTGTTATAAGCGTTGAATATTTATATTTGATGCTTATACAGTGTAGAATACACTTTGGATGATGGTTGATTATTCATCGTTGTTATTGTATACATGTGTTGTAGAAAACCCATATAATTAACATTATATGGTAATTGATTAGGCCTCATTCCAGTTTAGAAGCAGAAATATTTGAAAATAGAATATTTGAAAAAGAAATATTTGAAATAGAATATTTGAAATAGAATATTTGAAATAGAAATATTTGAAAAAGAAATATTTGAATAGAAATATTCGAAATAGAAATATTCGAAATTGAATATTTGAAAATATGAATATATGAAGCCGTGTTGATTAGATTTACGTCATTTTGACGTGAACGATATTTATATCGATTTAATTCATTTTATAATGAATATCGAAAGGGATTTCAATCTGAAATATTGAAAAGAATTGAAATTCGAATTAAATTGAATAGAAATGAATTCAAATTGAAATTGAATAGAAATGAATTCAAATTGAAATTGAATAGAAGTGAATTCGAATTGAAATTGAATAGAATTGAATTCGAATTGAAATCGAAAGGAATTGCATTCGAATTAAATTGAAATTGAATTGAAATCAATTTGAAATGAATTTAAAACGAATTTATATTGGAATATTCAATTTTGATTTGAAATTGAATATGAAGTTGAAACCGTTTTGAAAATGAATTTAAAACGATTTATAAAGCACGTTTTGAATTGAAATCGACGAAGTATATATTATATATATCATATATATAATATAATGGCCTGAATAGAATGCGCCGCGCCGCGGCAGTTCGCGAATTTCGACCATTGACTTCAAACGGATATTGCGGGAGATCCGACCATCGGATTCTCCTAAAACCGAAACCGTTGGGTTCGTACCGAAAAGAGCTTTCTAACGAATATTTGAAATTAGAAATCTAACGGTTGGATTTGGAATTATGTCCAAATCAAATTTGGAAAAGGTCGCTGTAAGTGCAGTTCGATGGCCGTTGATGGAAATCGACTGTACGGGCCTTGATAAAATTATTAAAAATAGTAATAATTTGTGTAAAATCATAAGAAATGATTTGTGAAGATTTGGGGTGAAAAACTCCATATTTGTAAAGCTAAAAATAGATTTTTATCGAAATGAACTAGTTTTGAACTAGAATAATAATTTATTTATTTTTGAAATAAATAAATTGGATTTGAAAATGGTTTTGAAAATAACCAGAATTTCCAATAATTGCATTGGAATGGATTTGAATCGAAATTGTCTTCGGAACATTTCGATGTTGGATTTCGTGATTATACAGATGTTATTATGGGAATTTGAAAGATATATATTTACATATCGTTATTTCCAATACGATATTTGTTGGTCGTAGAATTTGATATTGAATATAAGACGATATATTTTCTGTTCAGAGCCTTGTATTTAATATCAAATGTGATTTGGGTTTGTCGTGAATGGTGTCTTCATTAACACTGTTCTTAAACCTAGTTGAGAAAAAGATTAAATCTTTTTATTTAGATTTAATGAAGTGTACCAATCAATAATATTTAATTGGAATCGAATTGAGATTGATTTTTGGGTTTATCGTGAACAGTGTTTTAAATAACACTTGTTCTTTAACCCGATAATTAATGGAATGTGATTTTGGGTTTATCGTGAATCGTGTTTTAAAATGACACTGATTCTTTAACCCAATTAAAGATTAAAACTAAGCGGAGTTTTAATGAATCTTTAATTAGATTGAAAAGATCGAAAATGGAGTATCACCAGTTTTACTCCAGACGATAGTTAAATCTTTAATTATATTTGAACGTGAAATGATAATTGAATTTACCGATAACACCGTGGTGTTAGGTATGAAGTATTACCAGTTTTACTTCATGGGATAAATAGGTTGGGGTTGGGAAATAAAATAAATAATTACTTCGGTGTGGTTCTCTAATCCCGACTAGTTTGAAATGATATCCAAAGGAAGATTAAAGCATAAATTTAAAAGAATTTATCTTGGATAAAATTAATGGGAACCTATTCCCTAAGAATGTGATTTGTGAATAAAGGAATATTCTGAATTGAAATGAGGCGTTTGTTGTGTTTGTGTAACATTTGTTTATCATATACGTGGGTTATTCAGAAAGGCCGGGTTCATACCCATTCTGAATAACCGATTCGACGAGATGTCGAAGATGAAGACGGTGGTTGAAGACCGGAAGTCTTCACATCGTTTGGGTGATTATTGATGATCTCGATTGGGCTGTACACCCAAGATGAGTGTAACAACCCGGAATTTTGGGGCCAATTTAAAAAATTTATTTTATGAATTTTAAAGGAAATTAGATATTTAAAATAATTTATTTTTAATAATAACGACTAAAAATTTATTTTAATCATAGTTAAAACGAATAAATTCAATTTAAGGGTAATAGGAGTTAGAACAGCGCTGCAGTTTGAAAATTTGAAATTTACATTTAATTGCAATCAGTTATCAAATTCTATTAAGTAAAGCAGTTGTTAAGCTATTGGACAGTAACTGGCATTTTGTTATTAACAAATTTTGTAAATTTTTACAAATATATTATAATTAAATGAGAAGCAGAATAATCAATGCATAGGATATATATATGAATTAATGTGTATTTTCCATTGTGTTGTAATGTATATATTTGGAAATTTTGTTTGTATAAATTGTAAGACAAAGGATAACATTAATTATGAATGGTAATTAAAGAAATACATTGAATGTTAACTAGTTTTAAAATAACGATTGCAATAGAATAATGGACTATTGTGGGAAACCAATTGCTATTTAATTCATTGGTAATGAATTGGAAATAAGTTACAATTAATACACAAAATTTATTATCATATTGTCATGCACGTATGTAACATACTTTGTATATACGTGTGAGACCAAACAAATGGATAGAAAGGCAACAGGTGAATAGAAATTTATGAATGCATGTATGTTCATGTTAAAAGAAATTTATTGTCATAATATATTATTATTATTATTTTTCTCCTTTAATGCTGCTGAGCGTTTCATGATATATATTTATTTATATGTAAGATGAAAGATGGCAATGTTCAAAACCCGCGTATTAAAGATGGCAATGATATTAATGTTTCCTGTGCATGAAAAATAAATAAATAAAATTTGGAATTATAATCAATGGGAATTAGAGGCGTGTCATTCATTGCAAAAAAAAATATAAAGAAGGAAAAAGAATAATGAAAACGAGAATAATAATGGCCGCATGCATTTCATTTATTTCTCCTATGTTCTCTCTCTCTTCCTCTCATTTGCATATATGTCATATTTTATCCCTTTTATAAATTCAAGGAAAAAAAAAGATAAACACCTACTAAATTAAATATTATTTAATATACATATAACCTAATATATATACGGTCAAAACTAAACCCTAATTCTTATTCCAAGTCGCCGTCATGTTCTTTATCAATGGCCCTAACACTCATAAATTCCTTTCCCCTTTACTTTGAACCCATTCAGTAAAATTCGAAATTTCCAAAGCAAAAATGAAAGAGGGTCTCGAGAGACCACCGAACTGGTGGTGGTTGCGGGCGACGGTGGCACACAATAGGGGCTCTAACGTGGTGAAGACAGATGCAATCTGAATTCCTGTAGTGGCGGCGTGACGTGAATGTTTAGTGGAAAGCTTTCGGTGAGATTCTATGTTTAATTTGATTTTTTTTCTTTCGTTGTATGAAAATCATTGTATGATGTGAATGAATATGAATCTGTGATGTATGCTTGAATATGGATGTTGTTGCTTGTACTGTGATTGTCAGTTGATGTTGCATATGTGGTTGATACTATTGGGTTGAGTCGAAATGGAACCTTTAATTTTGTTAAAACAAATGAAGCACAAATATTTTGTTTAGTGAAACAAGAATGAAACTTTTACTTTTGTTTGTTGTAACAAAAATAGACCTTTTTATATTTTTGGTTTATTGGAGAAAAATGAAACATTTTTATATTTTATTTTGTTGAAAAACAAAAATGAAACATTTTTATATTTTATTTTGTTGAAAAACAAAAATGAAACATTCTTATATTTTATTTTGTTGAAGAACAAAATGAAACTTTTCTTTTTGTTTGTTGAAACATAGAATGCAACTTTATTTTTGATTTTGTTTTGTTAAAAACATAATGAAACTTTATCTTTATTTTTATTTTTTTGGATTTTGTTTTGAAATTAAGATAGTGTTTGACTTTTATTTTTTAATAAAAGATTAGAATAAAGATTATTTCTTTATTTTAAAAAGGATTAAAAGGTAAAAGTTTATTTCTTTATTTTAAAGGAACTAAGATATACAAGTTTTATCCTTTATTATAAAAAGGACTTTAATGAACAAAGTTTTGTTCTTTATTTTAATAAAGGACTTAAATGAAAAAAAATTATTTCTTTATTTTAAAATGAATAAAATTTGTTCTTTATTTAGGAACGGATTTAAAAAGGAAATAGTTTGTATATGGGCTGTTTACATTAAATGAAATGGTATAAAGTGAAAATTTTTATTGTAAATTTATTTCATTTAAAAGGGATGAAATTGGAACCGTCATACCTATTATGTGAACATCGTTAATTGGGTATGTTATTTATGTTATTATTTAATGCACTTGTATACACTGTCATTTACAAGCGACCTTGGCTTGTTTATGTGATTGGACGATCAATTTTTTAACACATTGTCCAGAAGCACCGTTTATTTTATAATATTTGAATTGTGTTGGTTGAAACCCCACACGGGTCATGGGTTGGCATTTGAATACACGTCACCCTTGGATTTAATTAGAAAATGCACTTTGATTGTTGATGTTTGAAATTTGCTATGTAATAAATGTACAATTTCCGTATAATCGAATTATATGGAAATGAATGGTGTGGGTCTCATTCCAATTTTGAGTCAAACAAATAAATATGCAATTAATACAATAAATTAGAAATTGGATTAAGGAGTTATGTATTTTACTATTTAAAAAGGATAAAATAGAAGTTTGGAATGAAAGAAATAAATTCCATTGATTACTCAATTAATAGAATTAATGGACGCTTAAATTAAGGAGGACATATCCTTGTTTATTTGGAAAGTTATAAAACAAATTTCTAGAATTGGTAAATTACATTCCAACTATAAGGAGAATTTGAAACTGAAAGATTCTGTTTTATGTTAACATTAAATTTGGAAGATGGATTTCAATACTTGACATAAATGATTGATTTAATGTTGGAATGGTAGGTTTTTAATATAACAATTAAAACCATTTTTGAAGTGATTATTATTATAGTATTATAATAATAGGGAAAAATTAATGTGTATTGAAATGGAAAGATAAGAATTTATATAAAGAGCATTTCAAGGAATGAATGATATTTTAGAGGTTTTAAAATATGAAATATTTTTAAAAATAAGATTTTTAAGAAACAATTATAATTATAAATTATAAATTGTATTTGGACACGAGGTTAGGTCACGTTTATGGCGGAAGTCTGCCCGGAACCAACCGGCATATCCAGCAGCCATAAATGTTGGGCCTAATGTGAGAGGTCCAAGTACACGAATACAATTTGGGTTTTGACTCGAGGTTAAGCCCAACTGTTGAATAAGTCTTCCCGGACCCAACCGGCATATCCAGCATCCACAAGTTGTAGGCCTAATGTGAGAAGTCTGGCCCATTATAAAACATAAATGGATTATATAACGAATTGGATTATTTAATCCATTTTAAATAGAAACATCATTTTAACCTGAATAAGTTTATTAACTTATATTATCCATTTTATAATGAATATTAAAAGAGTTAATTTCAAAATTAATATTTTGAAAATAATGTTTTAATATGAGAAATGATATTTTGATCAGAATAAATGGTTTATTTATTTTAAAATAAATAAAAGGAATTAAAAAAATGGTTTTATTATAACTACGGATTTACAATGAAATTTGAATTTGGGTTTATCGTGAATTATGTTTTAAATAACATTTATTCTTTAACCCGGATTAATGAGGGGATTAATTTCCTAATTTTTGATTAATTATTTAATAATGACTTTGGAAGGTTAAAACGAAATAAGGTTTTAATTAAAACTTTAATTAGATTGGAGAGGAATTAAGTAAATAAATAAGAACAAGAAATTAAAACTCTTTATTTACAAATAGTGTAAATAAGGAAGAAAAAGAAGATGAAACCATTTATTTATATTTAGGTAAATAAATAACAAAAGGATAAGAATATAATTATTTACACTTAGGTAAATAAATAGGAAAAATAAAATAAAAACATTTATTTACAAATAGTGTAAATAAAATAAGAAAAAGAAATTAGATATATTTATTTACAATTAATGTAAATAAATATGGAAAAGTGGAAGTAAACATTTATTTACATTTAGGTAAATAAATAAGATAAAAGAATAGTAAAAACATTTATTTACAAATAGTGTAAATAAATAAGGAAAAAGCAATTGAAAACATTTATTTACATTTAGGTAAATAAATAAGGAAAGGAGAAATATTTATTTACACTTAGGTAAATAAATAAGGAAAAGAATAGAAAACGTTTATTTACAATTAGGTAAATAAATAGGAAAAAGAATACAATTTATTTACACTTAGTGTAAATAAAATGAAAGGATATATAAATTATAATTTATTTACAGTTAGTGTAAATAAAACAAAAAAGTAGTAAAATAAAACAAGTGATATTTTATCGTCATTTTAGATGCGATAAAAAGAATAAATTTTTATAATTAAAATCGCCAAACGATTTATATTTATATGTATATATATAAATATAAATTATAAATTAAACAAAACGCGCGCGGCAGTTCGCGTATCGACAATCGTAACTTTAAATAGTTATACCGAAAGATCCGACCATCGGATTTTCCCAAAACTGGAACCGTTAGGACCGCTTTGGGAAGATCTTTCCAACGATATAAACTTCATCAAAATCCAACGGTTAGTTTTCGAGATAAGTGTAAATCAAATTTGGTTGAAAACAGCGTCAGGGTCGCCCATTGACCCGAAGCGTTGTTATATTAATTTAAGCTATCTTATTTTAAATAAAATAGAAATAGGTCGTTATTAAATACCAATAACGATATGCAATGATTTCAAATTATATATATATGCGAGAATCATTTGAAAAGTCCGAGTTCAATCTCATTTCAAATGATTAGACGACGATCTAAGTCGAAGAGTTGAAGACGGTAATTGAAGACCGACGATCTTCACATCGAATGGATGTGTTGCTACTGAGACCCATGAGAGGAGTAGCTACCTTGAAAGGGATTCAGTGGTGACCGTTCGGACGTAGTGTTGATTTGTACGGATTTGACTTTCGCTCAGACCTAGAGCATAAGTTTATAAATGGAATGTATGTCTGACGTTGTAGCCCTTTTTACTACATTCGTTGATCTCTCTTAATATATATCTGTTTGGTGGTTAACGCCCTTCTCTGAGACATACGAGCTTAGAGGTTATATATTGGTAGAAATCAATGATATGGTTGGACTGACAATGTGGCATGCCAAGATGCATGGATCAAGGCTTTTGTTGAAAAGCAGGCCTTGTAGTTGATGATCGAAGCACGACTTGTTTAGGCATAGCTTTGTGTATAACGTGACTTCGCGAGCCTCACACCCCGGTATGAGTCAAAAACGGGATACGGACCGTAGGGAGTGCACACGTTTCTTTCTAGCTAGAGTGTTGTCAGGGACCTACCAGCGCTGACATTTTACTCATTGTGGATGATGGATTTTGAGGTACCTCGTGTTTTATAGGCCGTTGGTGGTCATACTATAGGTCCAAAGGGACCGGGAAACGTGTGTTCAGGCATAACTAATCCATACACATATGTGTGGACCGGCCCTACCGCTTCTGAGGGTTCACTGCGGGGGATCCTGAGGCATTTGCTAGAGTGTCTCGAATCGGAGAGGAGCTTGCCCCTAGCCTCGACTCATGATGGAATCCAAATTTCCAATACGACCTTGCGGTTTTGATTGTATAACTAGTATGGCGACATGATATATGGTACCCATGCCGTCTAGGATTGATACATTTACTTTGAATTGTTTTTAAAACATACACACACTAATAATAATATTGGTTTAACGTATTTATCATCTTTTGATCATTATAAGGAAAAACCCTATCATCTGGTGTGCGTTGCATTGTGTGATGGGACTTGGGTCTTATAATGGTTTCATTTTTCTAAAAAGCATTGCGTTGTTTAACGATTTACTTTAATTTATGCACCGACAATCCATTGGAATAAAACCCGTTCCGCATTAGCGGCGTGGTCCTTGGATTTGTCTTATTAGTTATATTAGTTTAGAATTCTCACACCAGTCCCATGACTGACTCGTAGTTTGTTTCACTTTGCAAACTCGGGTGCCCTCTTTTCCACATGGGCAGTCGAGTAGCTTTTTGCAGATATCTATTCTTTTAGCAGGATTCTGGATCGAAGCCTAAAGCTGTGTCCAGAGCATAGAAGTCTTCCGCTGTTTAATGTATTTAAATCTGTTGTAATTTATCTTCCACTGTAGTTTACTTTATTTGTACTCTGATATTCTGTACTCTGATGTAACATTATTGTAATGTAATAAAAGTCTGTTGTTATTGTTTTAATGTATTGTATTCCCAAAGTTAAAGTATTCGAAGATTTCCAACCTTTGGGTCAGACCTGTGTGGTTTATGGTCGATTCAAAGAGCGGGAATTTCCGGGTCTTTACAGCTGATATCAGAGCTCTGGTTAGCTCAAATCTTTGGGGTACAACTCGTTAGAACTGAACAAAAGACTCATCAGAGATTGGATTAGTAATATCCAATAAGAATACTCATTAGAGATAGGATCAGCAGTATCTTAGAATGAGAAAATTCGTTAGAGGTGGGGTTAGTAATGCCCTAGAACGAGTCAAGAGTTACAAATTTATAATTAATGTATTTTTGATATTTATAATCTATTCTTTTAAATATGATTTTTATATATATAAAGTTATATATATTTTGAAAAGATAATCAACCATTAAATTTTAAAATTAAGATAGTTAATTTTACAATTTTTAGCTTCGTTCCTTTTTGAGGACGAAAAGATTTTAAGTGGGGGAGACTGTAATAACCCGGAATTTTGGGGCCAATTTAAAAATTTTATTTTATGAATTTTAAAGAAAACTGGATATTTAAAATAATTTATTTTTAATAATAACGACTAAAAATTTATTTTAATCATAGTTAAAACGAATAAATTCAATTTAAGGGTAATAGGAGTTAGAACAGCGCTGCAGTTTGAAAATTTGAAATTTACATTTAATTGCAATCAGTTATCAAATTCTATTAAGTAAAGCAGTTGTTAAGCTATTGGACAGTAACTGGCATTTTGTTATTAACAAATTTTGTAAATTTTTACAAATATATTATAATTAAATGAGAAGCAGAATATTCAATGCATAGGATATATATATGAATTAATGTGTATTTTACATTGTGTTGTAATATATATATATTTGGAAATTTTGTTTGTATAAAGTGTAAGACAAAGGATAACATTAATTATGAATGGTAATTAAAGAAATACATTGAATGTTAACTAGTTTTAAAATAACGATTGCAATAGATTAATGGACTAGTGTGGGAAACCAATTGCTATTTAATTCATTGTTGATGAATTGGAAATAAGTTACAATTAATACACAAAATTTATTATCATATTGCCATGCACGTATGTAACATACTTTGTATATAAGTGTGAGACCAAACAAATGGATAGAAAGGCAACAGGTGAATAGAAATTTATGAATGCATGTATGTTCGTGTTAAAAGAAATTTATTGTCATAATATATTATTATTATTATTTTTCTCCTTTAATGCTGCTGAGCGTTTCATGATATATATTTATTTATATGTAAGATGAAAGATGGCAATGTTCAAAACCCGCTTATTAAAGATGGCAATGATATTAATGTTTCCTGTGCATGAAAAATAAATAAATAAAATTTGGAATTATAATCAATGGAAATTAGAGGCGTGTCATTCATTGCAAAAAAAAATATAAAGAAGGAAAAAGAATAATGAAAATGGGAATAATAATGGCCGCATGCATTTCATTTATTTCTCCTATGTTCTCTCTCTCTTCCTCTCATTTGCATATATGTCATATTTTATCCCTTTTATAAATTCAAGGGAAAAAAATAAGATAAACACCTATTAAATTAAATATTATTTAATATACATATAACCTAATATATATACGGTCAAAACTAAACCCTAATTCTTATTCCAAGCCGCCGTCATGTTCTTTATCAATGGCCCTAACACTCCTAAATTCCTTTCCCCTTTACTTTGAACCCATTCAGTAAAATTCGAAATTTCCAAAGAAAAAATGAAAGAGGGTCTCGAGAGACCACCGAACTGGTGGTGGTTGTGGGCGACGGTGGCACACAATAGGGGCTCTAACGTGGTGAAGACAGATGCAATCTGAATTCCTGTAGTGGCGGCGTGACGTGAATGTTTAGTGGAAAGCTTTCGGTGAGATTCTATGTTTAATTTGATTTTTTTTCTTTCGTTGTATGAAAATCGTTGTATGATGTGAATGAATATGAATCTGTGATGTATGCTTGAATATGGACGTTGTTGCTTGTACTGTGATTGTCAGTTGATGTTGCATATGTGGTTGATACTATTGGGTTGAGTCGAAATGGAACCTTTAATTTTGTTAAAACAAATGAAGCACAAATATTTTGTTTAGTGAAACAAGAATGAAACTTTTACTTTTGTTTGTTGTAACAAAAATAGACCTTTTTATATTTTTGGTTTATTGGAGAAAAATGAAACATTTTATATTTTATTTTGTTGAAAAACAAAAATGAAACATTTTTATATTTTATTTTGTTGAAAAACAAAAATGAAACATTCTTATATTTTATTTTGTTATAGAACAAAATGAAACTTTTCTTTTTGTTTGTTGAAACATAGAATGCAACTTTATTTTTGATTTTGTTTTGTTAAAAACATAATGAAACTTTATCTTTATTTTTATTTTTTTGGATTTTGTTTTGAAATTAAGATATTGTTTGACTTTTATTTTTTAATAAAAGATTAGAATAAAGATTATTTCTTTATTTTAAAAAGGATTAAAAGGTAAAAGTTTATTTCTTTATTTTAAAGGAACTAAGATGTACAAGTTTTATCCTTTATTATAAAAAGGACTTTAATGAACAAAGTTTTGTTCTTTATTTTAATAAAGGACTTAAATGGAAAAAAAAATTTCTTTATTTTAAAATGAATAAAATTTGTTCCTTATTTAGGAACGGATTTAAAAAGGAAATAGTTTGTATATGGGCTGTTTACATTAAATGAAATGGTATAAAGTGAATATGTTTATTGTAAATTTATTTCATTTAAAAGGGATGAAATTGGAACCGTCATACCTATTATGTGAACATCGTTAATTGGGTATGTTATTTATGTTATTATTTAATGCACTTGTATACACTGTCATTTACAAGCGACCTTGGCTTGTTTATGTGATTGGACGATCAATTTTTAACACATTGTCCAGAAGCACCGTTTATTTTATAATATTTGAATTGTGTTGGTTGAAACCCCACACGGGTCATGGGTTGGCATTTGAATACACGTCACCCTTGGATTTAATTAGAAAATGCACTTTGGTTGTTGATGTTTGAAATTTGCTATGTAATAAATGTACAATTTACGTATAATCGAATTATATGGAAATGAATGGTGTGGGTCTCATTCCAATTTTGAGTCAAACAAATAAATATGCAATTAATACAATAAATTGGAAATTGGATTAAGGAGTTATGTATTTTACTATTTAAAAAGGATAAAATAGAAGTTTGGAATGAAAGAAATAAATTCCATTGATTACTCAATTAATAGAATTAATGGACGCTTAAATTAAGGAGGACATATCCTTGTTTATTTGGAAAGTTATAAAACAAATTTCTAGAATTGGTAAATTACATTCCAACTATAAGGAGAATTTGAAACTGAAAGATTCTGTTTTATGTTAACATTAAATTTGGAAGATGGATTTCAATACTTGACATAAATGATTGATTTAATGTTGGAATGGTAGGTTTTTAATATAACAATTAAAACCATTTTTGAAGTGATTATTATTATAGTATTATAATAATAGGGAAAAATTAATGTGTATTAAAATGGAAAGATAAGAATTTATATAAAGAGTATTTCAAGGAATGAATGATATTTTAGAGGTTTTAAAATATGAAATATTTTTAAAAATAAGATTTTTAAGAAACAATTATAATTATAAATTATAAATTGTATTTGGACACGAGGTTAGGTCACGTTTATGGCGGAAGTCTGCCCGGAACCAACCGGCATATCCAGCAGCCATAAATGTTGGGCCTAATGTGAGAGGTCCAAGTACACGAATACAATTTGGGTTTTGACTCGAGGTTAAGCCCAACTGTGGAATAAGTCTGCCCGGACCCAACCGGCATATCCAGCATCCACAAGTTGTAGGCCTAATGTGATAAGTCTGGCCCATTATAAAACATAAATGGATTATATAACGAATTGGATTATTTAATCCATTTTAAATAGAAACATCATTTTAACCTGAATAAGTTTATTAACTTATATTATCCATTTTATAATGAATATTAAAAGAGTTAATTTCAAAATTAATATTTTGAAAATAATGTTTTAATATGAGAAATGATATTTTGATCAGAATAAATGGTTTATTTATTTTAAAATAAATAAAAGGAATTAAAAAAATGGTTTTATTATAACTACGGATTTACAATGAAATTTGAATTTGGGTTTATCGTGAATTATGTTTTAAATAACATTTATTCTTTAACTCGGATTAATGAGGGGATTAATTTCCTAATTTTTGATTAATTATTTAATAATGACTTTGGAAGGTTAAAACGAAATAAGGTTTTAATTAAAACTTTAATTAGATTGGAGAGGAATTAAGTAAATAAATAAGAACAAGAAATTAAAACTCTTTATTTACAAATAGTGTAAATAAGGAAGAAAAAGAAGATGAAACCATTTATTTATATTTAGGTAAATAAATAACAAAAGGATAAGAATATATTTATTTACACTTAGGTAAATAAATAGGAAAAATAAAATAAAAACATTTATTTACAAATAGTGTAAATAAATAAGAAAAAGAAATTAGATATATTTATTTACAATTAATGTAAATAAATATGGAAAAGTGGAAGTAAACATTTATTTACATTTAGGTAAATAAATAAGATAAAAGAATAGTAAAAACATTTATTTACAAATAGTGTAAATAAATAAGGAAAAAGCAATTGAAAACATTTATTTACATTTAGGTAAATAAATAAGGAAAGGAGAAATATTTATTTACACTTTGGTAAATAAATAAGGAAAAGAATAGAAAACGTTTATTTACAATTAGGTAAATAAATAGGAAAAAGAATACAATTTATTTACACTTAGTGTAAATAAAATGAAAGGATATATAAATTATAATTTATTTACAGTTAGTGTAAATAAAACAAAAAAGTAGTAAAATAAAACAAGTGATATTTTATCGTCATTTTAGATGCGATAAAAAGAATAAATTTTTATAATTAAAATCACCAAACGATTTATATTTATATGTATATATATAAATATAAATTATAAATTAAACAAAATGCGCGCGGCAGTTCGCGTATCGACAATCGTAACTTTAAATAGTTATACCGAAAGATCCGACCATCGGATTTTCCCAAAACTGGAACCGTTAGGACCTATTTGGGAAGATCTTTCCAACGATATAAACTTCATCAAAATCCAACGGTTAGTTTTCGAGATAAGTGTAAATCAAATTTGGTTGAAAGCAGCGTCAGGGTCGCCCATTGACCCGCAGCGTCGTTATATTAATTTAAGCTATCTTATTTTAAATAAAATAGAAATAGGTCGTTATTAAATACCAATAACGATATGCAATGATTTCAAATTATATATATATGCGAGAATCATTTGAAAAGTCCGAGTTCAATCTCATTTCAAATGATTAGACGACGATCTAAGTCGAAGAGTTGAAGAGGGTAATTGAAGACCGACGATCTTCACATCGAATGGATGTGTTGCTACTGAGACCCATGAGAGGAGTAGCTACCTTAAAAGGGATTCAGTGGTGACCGTTCGGACGTAGTGTTGATTTGTACTGATTTGACTTTCGCTCAGACCCAGAGCATAAGTTTATAAATGGAATGTATGTCTGACGTTGTAGCCCTTTTTACTACATTCGTTGATCTCTCTTAATATATATCTATTTGGTGGTTAACGCCCTTCTCTGAGACATACGAGCTTAGAGGTTATATATTGGTAGAAATCAATGATATGGTTGGACTGACAATGTGGCATGCCAAGATGCATGGATCAAGGCTTTTGTTGAAAAGCAGGCCTTGTAGTTGATGATCGAAGCACGACCTGTTTAGGCATAGCTTTGTGTATAACGTGACTTCGCGAGCCTCACACCCCGGTATGAGTCAAAAATGGGATACGGACCGTAGGGAGTGCACACGTTTCTTTCTAGCTAGAGTGTTGTCAGGGACCTACCAGCGCTGACATTTTACTCATTGTGGATGATGGATTTTGAGGTACCTCGTGTTTTATAGGCCGTTGGTGGTCATACTATAGGTCCAAAGGGACCGGGAAACGTGTGTTCAGGCATAACTAATCCATACACATATGTGTGGACCGGCCCTACCGCTTCCAAGGGTTCACTGCGGGGGATCCTGAGGCATTTGCTAGAGTGTCTCGAATCGGAGAGGAGCTTGCCCCTAGCCTCGACTCATGATGGAATCCAAATTTCCAATACGACCTTGCGGTTTTGATTGTATAACTAGTATGGCGACATGATATATGGTACCCATGCCGTCTTGGATTGATACATTTACTTTAAATTGTTTTTAAAACATACACACACTAATAATAATATCGGTTTAACGTATTTATCATCTTTTGATCATTATAAGGAAAAACCCTATCCTCTAGTGTGCGTTGCATTGTGTGATGGGACTTGGGTCTTATAATGGTTTCATTTTTCTAAAAAGCATTGCGTTGTTTAACGATTTACTTTAATTTATGCACCGACAATCCATTGGAATAAAACCCGTTCCGCATTAGCGGCGTGGTCCTTGGATTTGTCTTTTTAGTTATATTAGTTTAGAATTCTCACACCAGTCCCATGACTGACTCGTAGTTTGTTTTACTTTGCAAACTCGGGTGCCCTCTTTTCCACACGGGCAGTCGAGTAGATTTTTGCAGATATCTATTCTTTTAGCAGGATTCTGGATTGAAGCCTAAAGCTGTGTCCAGAGCATAGAAGTCTTCCGCTGTTTAATGTATTTAAATATGTTGTAATTTATCTTCCGCTGTAGTTTACTTTATTTGTACTCTGATATTCTGTACTCTGATGTAACATTATTGTAATGTAATAAAAGTCTGCTGTTATTGTCCTAATGTATTGTATTCCCAAAGTTAAAGTATTCGAAGATTTCCAACCTTTGGGTCAGACCTGTGTGGTTTATGGTTGATTCAAAGAGCGGGAATTTCCGGGTCTTTAAAATGAGGGAAACAATTGGTGATCGTCTAGACGTACTTGGAGATGGATGGATATGCGAGGAAAGTGCCTCCGGTTTCGTTCAGATCCAGAACGAACTTGTAAATGGATTGTGTGTCTGACATTGGATTTTATTCTGTGTTGATTGATCTCTATTAAATATTCATCTGTTTGGCGGTGGAGAATTTATTCTCTTGCTTAACGCCCTTCTCTGAGACGTACGAGCTCATGGGTTATATATTGATGGATATCAATCGCATGGAGTGAATTGCCAGTGTGGCACGCGTAAGTGGCAATTGATCAAAGCTTCTGTTGAAAAGCAAAGTCTTGTGGGGATGATCAAAGCACGGCCTGTGTGGCATAGCTTTGTGTAACGTTGATTCGCGAGCCTCACACCCCGTTTGTGAACTAAAAACGGGAGAAGGATCCAGGGAGGGCATGCGTTTCTTTCTAGCTAGGGCTGTGTCAGTGACCTACCAGCAATGACATTTATATTATTTTCACCAGTGTGGTTGTTGCTGTTGCGAGGCGCCTCGGTTTGATCGGACGATCCGGGTCCGATGGAGTCATTCGTGGCTCATTTATGCCCCAAAGGGCGGGGAAACACAGTGTTCGGGAATTTTAATCCACATCGGTGGACCGGCCCAGTGGCTCCTAGGTGCAGTTGCGGCTGTTCTTGAGACATGGTAGGCTAGATTGTCTCGAATCGGTAGAGGACTATCTTTTGCCTCGGTTCACAGACGGAAATCCAATTTCCAAACTCGTGACTTTGCGGTTTTGATTGTAGAGCCTAGTATGGCGACATGATATATGATACCCATGCCGTCTAGGATTGATACAAATATATTTGAAGTTGTTTTGACACTATACACTTATTATAGTATCAAATGATTTGTTTTAAAAGTATCAAGCATTCTTTGGATATTATAAGGTAAAACCCTATCCTCTGGTTTGTGTTGCATTGTGTGAAGGGACCTGGGTCTTATAATTGCTTCATTTTTCTTTATTTAGCATTGCGCTGTTTGTTTTATGCACTGGTATTCTTGGGAGGAAACCCGTTCCGCGTTAGCGGCGTGGTCCCATGATTTACCTAATTTCAAAATAAAGATTTATAACTGTTTTATTTCTCACACCAGTCCCATGACTAACCTGGAGTTTATTGTTTTACCCTAAACTCTGGGTGCCCCTATTTTGACACGGGCAGCTAGTAGTTTTGGTTTTGCAGATTTATATTCACAGGATCCTGGTTTACAGCTGGAACGATATCCGGAAAGCTTTGTATCCGCGTATTACTTCTAGTTGTGTATTGTATTATTTTTCCGCTGCTATATAATGTACTGTATTCTATGATATTTTCTGTGTAATATTTATTTATTCATACTCTGTATATTCTTGTATTCTGATGAATTGTTGTAATATACAATGAAATGTTTTTCTGTCTGCATTCTGTTATGGCTTGTTCTCGAACTATCCGCGCTTTCCTCACCGGGGAAGTTACGAGTTTTTACATTTGGTATCAGAGCTTTGGTTTACAAAGCTCAGAGAATAAGACACATTAGGACCATACGAAAGAATTCATCAGATATTGGATTAGTAATATCCAATGGGAATGACTCGTTAGAGATAGGATCAGTAGTATCCAAGAACGAGTGTGAAGAGTATATTTTTAAAAAATGAAAACCAAATTTTGTTTTGAAAATTTAAATCAACTATTCGTATTTGATTATTTATATTAAATGAATTTGGACAATCCGATATATAAAGATTTTTCATATGCGTCTTGCAAACGTGTATTCGAAGTTTTAATATACTGGATAGTTATAGAATCATACTCTAGTTGCCCGAGGATAATTCTGGTGATGGGGCACCGTTGCCAGTATTTATTTTCGAGTAACGAAAGTGAGATTTCTATATTTCCATTAGACTGCTGTGAAAACCGAAATTAGATAGGGCTTATTGTTGTGATTTGGCATCAAAAAAATCTAATTTTTGACTACATATCAAAGTTATGCATTTGAAATGATAACCAACTAATTGATTGATGTTTGTGTTGTTTGATTATTGTTTGTTGATTGAAATTTGTACCATACAGCCTAATTGAATCGAATATTGAATTGTATTGAAAATGGGTCGCATTTGCTTGCATATACATGTACTTACATTGAACAGGTCATAGCAAGGAGGCTAGAGCAGAGAATAAAATTGTTTGCCCGACAAATAGGTACATGTTTACTATAATCTACTGTTTCGTTTGGGTGATGATGATTTTATGAGCCGATTGGCTTTTTCTTTTTCTTTTTGAGATCAGAAGGCCTGTATGGCAATTTCGGGATTTTCCCGTTGCTCCCGGTGCAGGGGAGGTTATGGCGAAATTTTTCGAAAATTTAGGGTGTTAGCCAAATTTTTGAAAAATTTGAAAAGTTCTTAGAAACTAAAAAGTTGAAGAACTTAAGCCGTAGTGAAAATATTGAAAGTTGAGTTGGTTCGTTAAACAATTTCGGCTTCGTTCCTTTTCGGGGAAGAAATGTTTTAAGTGGGGGAGATTGTAATAACCCGGAAATCTGAGCCAGTTTAAAATTTTTATTTTGGCAATTTTAGCGAATTTTGAATATTTAAAATAGATTATTTTAAATAAAACCGATGAGAAATTTATTTTGAATATAATTTGAATGTATATATTTGTTTGAATCTACGATAGAATATAAATATTTATTTATATATATAAAAGGAATTGAAAATGGCGCGGTAGTTCGATAATTCGATTTCAAACTTCAAATGAATGTACCGGGTGCAAAATAAACTGGATTTTAGTGAAACCAAAAATAATGGAATCTAATTGTGACTATCTTTCCAAAGAATCCGAAAAATCAAAATTTCATAACGGGAATCAAAAGATATGTCCAGTTGAAAATTCTGAATAGTCGCTATAAAATTCAGGCCCTTAAAAATGGAAATTTTGCAAACGACCTCGGATTTCGACGAAACCACTTTTATTGGATCCGTAATGTCAAATTATTGCTAGGTTTCAAATTTCGTAATTTTTCGAATCAATATGTGAGCGTGGCAAAGGAAAATGCGTTTGACCAGTTTCAGTTGATTTTAATCGACTGGAAAATGACCATTTTTTAAACGGTCTCAGAATTTGACGAAATTAGTTTTGTTAGGACCGTATCGTCAATACGAAGCTAGAAAATATTTTTCGGGAATTTTTAGAGTTAGTATGTGACCCCGGTAAATTGAAATGCGCGTTCAAAATTCAATATATAGAGTTATATGTTGATTTTAACGGAAATTGATCGAAACGATCGAATCAGCTTACGATACATATCCCATTGTGTTCGGAATGGGGGTAATACGCTATGGATGATAGGCGGTGGGCCTCGTTTCGAGGTCGAAATAAAAAGTTACTTTTTAGATAAATTAAATAAAAAATAATAAAAAAATAAACCCCCTCCTCCCTTTTCTCTTTGCTCAGACCCCCCCCTCCCCGTTTACTTTTCAATTCGAAATAAAAGGAAAAAACAAAAAAAACAAATCGCGCCTCCCTCTCCTCCACCCTCCACCTCCGTCGTCAGCACTTGCGCCGCCCTCCCCTCCCCATCTTCCTCCTTTTCCCCTCCTCGTGCGACGCTGGAGCCCCCCCTGCTTCCACCTCGCGACCGCAGCCAAAACCCTTCACCACCGAAACCAAAGCACCGCCAGACCCCCCCTCGTGCGCCGCGCGTCAGCTTCACCTCCGCCCTCCCTGGCCTCCAGCGCCACCGATGACAACCCTTCCTCCATAAACCGAAAGAAAATGTGAGTTTTTAATTATTTTATTTACATTTCCTTATTTATTTTCAGTTTTAAATATATAAGCGAGTTGAAAAACCTGATTTTCTTTATTATTTATAGTAATGATTCTTATAATGTTTTAATAACATAAAGTTTTGATTTTTAAATTTATAAAGACGGGATTTTTTTTAACTTTGAAAATATCATATTTTTAAATGTGAAAAGATCGTATTTTTAATATAGGAAAGGTGAGATTTTTAGCGAAGTAAAAATTCGATATTTATATATTGAATAGCGAAGTAAAAATTCGATTTTGATATATTGAATAGCGAAGTAAAAATTCGATTTTTATATATTGAATAGCGAAGTAAAAATTCGATTTTTATGTATTGAATAGCAAAGTAAAAATTCGATTTTTGCATAGGTAGAGAATACGGGCAAAGAAAGTGACAAGAGGCAAGAACGACGAAGATTTCTACCCAAGAAGAGTCGCGGCATTTGATTTAGCTTTCTGTGAGAATTTCTCACTTTTTAATTTTATTTTCTAGTTATATAAATATATACTAGGATGCAGACGGTGTTTAGTAGCACCCGACACCCGTCATCCACAGACCATGGATGGCTTGTATGTTTGATTGTTTGTTGTGATGAAAATTGATTGTGTGATGTGAAATGAAAATTTATATAGTTGAAATAAAATATTTATATAGTTAAAATATTTTATAGTTAAAATAGAATTTTTAGCGTGTATATGAAATGAAATAAATTAATATAAACAAATCG
This sequence comes from Allium sativum, assembly GCA_030737875.1. NCBI lineage: Eukaryota > Viridiplantae > Streptophyta > Magnoliopsida > Asparagales > Amaryllidaceae > Allium > Allium sativum. The sequence continues at coordinate 835,347,266 of CM060910.1, forward strand.
AACGATTTGTTTATATACACACATTTGACTGATATTGATTGGGACGATAAATTTTACACATCGCCCAACTGCACAAATAAAATCTGTGTTTGATTGTATGAAACCCCACACGGGTATCGGGATGATATTTGACGTACACTAATCCCGATTGTTTAGTTGTATGTCGATCGATTGATTGACAAACTGTTATAAGCGTTGAATATTTATATTTGATGCTTATACAGTGTAGAATGCACTTTGGATGATGGTTGATTATTCATCGTTGTTATTGTATACATGTGTTGTAGAAAACCCATATAATTAACATTATATGGTAATTGATTAGGCCTCATTCCAGTTTAGAAGTAGAAATATTTGAAAATAGAACATTTGAAAAAGAAATATTTGAAATAGAATATTTGAAATAGAATATTTGAAATAGAAATATTTGAAAAAGAAATATTTGAATAGAAATATTCGAAATAGAAATATTCGAAATAGAATATTTGAAAATATGAATATATGAAGCCGTGTTGACTAGATTTACACCATTTTGACGTAAATGATATTTATATCAATTTTATTCATTTTAAAACGAATATCGAAAGTGATTTCAAAATCTGAAATTTTGAAAAGAATTGAAATTCGAATTAAATTGAATAGAAATGAATTCAAATTGAAATTGAATAGAAATGAATTCAAATTGAAATTGAATAGAAGTGAATTCGAATTGAAATTGAATAGAATTGAATTCGAACTGAAATCGAAAGGAATTGCATTCGAATTAAATTGAAATTGAATTGAAATCAATTTGAAATGCATTTAAAACAAATTTATATTGGAATATTCAATTTTGATTTGAAATTGAATATGAAGTTGAAACCGTTTTGAAAATGAATTTAAAACGATTTGTAAAGCACGTTTTGAATTGAAATCGATGAAGAATATATTATATATATAATATAATGGCCTGAATAGAACGCGCCACGCCGCGGCAGTTCGCGAATTTCGACCATTGACTTCGAACGGATATTGCGGGAGATCCGACCGTCGGATTCTCCTAAAACAGGAACCGTTGGGTTCTTATCGAAAAGAGCTTTCTAACAAATATTAGAAATTAGAAATCTAACGGTTGGATTTGGAATTATGTCCAAATCAAATTTGGAAATGGTCGCTGTAAGTGCAGTTCGATGGCCGTTGATGGAAATCGACTGTACGGGCCTTGATAAAATTATTAAAAATAGTAATAATTTGTGTAAAATCATAAGAAATGATTTGTGAATATTTGGGATGAAAAACTCCATATTTGTTAAGATAAAAATAGATTTTTATCGAAGTGAACTAGTTTTGAACTAGAATAATAATTTATTTATTTTTGAAATAAATAAATTGGATTTGAAAATGGTTTTGAAAATAACCAGAATTTCCAATAATTGCATTGGAATGGATTTGAATCGACATTGTCTTCGGAATATTTTGATGTTGGATTTCGTGATTACACAGATGTTGTTATGGGAATTTGAAAGATATATATATATATACATATCGTTATTTCCAATACGATATTTGTTGGTCGTAAAATTTGATATTGAATATAAGCCGATATATTTTCTATTCAGAGCCTTGTATTTAATATCAAATGTGATTTAGGTTTGTCGTGAATGGTGTCTTCATTAACACTGTTCTTAAACCCAGTTGAGAAAAAGATTAAATCTTTTTATTTAGATTTAATGAAGTGTACCAATCAATAATATTTAATTGGAATCGAATTGTTATTGATTTTTGGGTTTATCGTGAACAGTGTTTTAAATAACACTTGTTCTTTAACCCGATAATTAATGGAATGTGATTTTGGGTTTATCGTGAACCGTGTTTTAAAATGACACTGATTCTTTAACCAAGTTAAAGATTAAAACTAAGTGGAGTTTTAATGAATCTTTAATTAGATTGAAAAGATCGAAAATGGAGTATCACCAGTTTTACTCCAGCCGATAGTTAAATCTTTAATTATATTTGAACGTGAAATGATAATTGAATTTACCGATAACACCGTGGTGTTAGGTATGAAGTATTACCAGTTTTACTTCATGGGATAAATAGGTTGGGGTTGGGAAATAAAATAAATAATTACTTCGGTGTGGTTCGCTAATCCCGACTAGTTTGAAATGATATCCAAAGGAAGATTAAAGAATAAATTTAGAAGAATTTATCTTGGATAAAATTAATGGGAACCTATTCCCTAAGAATGTGATTTGTGAATAAAGGAATATTCTGAATTGAAATGAGGCATTTGTTGTGTTTGTGTAACATTTGTTTATCATATACGTGGGTTATTCAGAAAGGCCGGGTTTATACCCATTCTGAATAACCGATTCGACGAGATGTCGAAGATGAAGACGGTGGTTGAAGACCGGAAGTCTTCACATCGTTTGGGTGATTACTGATGATCTCGATTGGGCTGTACACCCAAGATGAGGGAAACAGTTGGTCATCGTCAAGACGTACTTGGAGATGGATGGATATGCGAGGAAAGTGCCTCCGGTTTCGTTCAGACCCAGAACGAACTTGTAAATGGATTGTGTGTCTGACATTGGATTTTATTCTGTGTTGATTGATCTCTATTAAATATACATCTGTTTGGCGGTGGAGAATTTATTCTCTTGCTTAACGCCCTTCTCTGAGACGTACGAGCTCAAGGGTTATATATTGATGGATATCAATCGCATGGAGTGAATTTCCAGTGTGGCACGCGTAAGTGGCAATTGATCAAGGCTTCTGTTGAAAAGCAAAGTCTTGTGGTGATGATCAAAGCACGACCTGTATGGCATAGCTTTGTGTAACGTTGATTCGCGAGCCTCACACCCCGGTTGTGAACTAAAAACGGGAGAAGGATCCTGGGAGGGCATGCGTTTCTTTCTAGCTAGGGTGGTGTCATTGACCTACCAGCCCTGACATTTATATTATTTTCACCTGTGTGGTTGTTGCTGTTGCGAGGCGCCTTGGTTTGATCGGACGATCTGGGTCCGATGGAGTCATTCGTTGGCTCATTTACGCCCCAAAGGGCAGGGAAACGCAGAGTTCAGGAATTTTAATCCACATCGGTGGACCGGCCCTGTGGCTCCTAGGTGCAGTTGCGGCTGTTCCTGAGACATGATAGGCTAGATTGTCTCGAATAGGTAGAGGTCTATCTTTTGCCTCAGTTCACAGACAGAAATCCAATTTCCAAATACGTGACTTTGCGGTTTTGATTGTAGAGCCTAGTATGGTGACATGATATATGGTACCCATGCCGTCTAGGATTGATACATTTATACTTGAAGTTGTTTTGACACTATACACTTATTATAGTATCAAATGATTTGTTTTAAACGTATCAAGCATTCTTTGGCTATTATAAGGTAAAACCCTATCCTCTAGTTTGTGTTGCATTGTGTGATGGGACCTGGGTCTTATAATAGCTTCATTTTTCTTTATTTAGCATTGCGCTATTTGTTTTATGCACTGGTATTCTTGGGAGGAAACCCGTTCCGCGTTAGCGGCGTGGTCCCTTGATTTACCTAACTTTAAAATAAAGATTTATAACTGTTTTAGTTCTCACACTAGTCCCATGACTGACCTGGAGTTTATTGTTTTAACCTAAACTCTGGGTGCCCCTATTTTGACACGGGCAGCTAGTAGTTTTGGTTTTGCAGATTTATATTCACAGGATCCTGGTTTACAGCTGGAACGATATCCGGAAAGCTTTGTATCCGCGTATTACTTCTAGTTGTGTATTGTATTATTTTTCCGCTGCTATATAATGTACTATAATCTCTGATATTTTCTGTGTAATATTTATTTATTCATACTCTGTATATTCTTGTATTATGATGAATTGTTGTAATATACAATGAAATGTTCTTCCGTCTGCGTTCTGTTGTGCCTTGTTCTCGAACTATCCGCAATTTCCTCACCGGGGAAGTTACGGGTTTTTACATCTTTCGTCTGCGTTCTTCTGTGTGTTGTTCTCGAAGTATCCGCTCTTTCCTTGCCGGGGAAGTTACGGGTTCTTACAGCAACCGCAATTATTCATCTCTTCACCTGCAAACCTCACATTGCAAAAGAAAAAAAACTATAATAAACACAACTATGATAAGAAGTTGACATATTTTTATGCCAATCTCCTCACCTTCCAATCAGACAATGAAAAGCTAAAATCTTAGGAATGAATTTTGAATTTACTTAACAATATCTGAAGCGAAGATGAGCCTTTCACAGTTATCTTTGTATAAGATAAGTCACACTGAAATTCCAATCGATTTGCAGAAAAAACGTATCAGGCAATAGAATAAAGTAAGAACTAAAGAGAAGAACATTTATGCATAACAGAAGCATATGTCTTATCTACAGAGAATGTATGTCATAATAATAATTTAGAAAGAAAAAACTATAGTGAATATAGTTTAATTCAAAACTACTTAAATCTTAAGTTTTAAGGTCAGATTTTGTCTTGCCTAAAATGTTAAGGATGGATATATACACAATATCATAATATTTGTGCAGTTGCCTTCTCAGTTTAATAGTAAATTATGAAAAGGGAAATAAAATCATACCCTAGTAGTTTGGATATGCACACAAAAGATCACGGAAGCTGCTAATATGACGATTCGTTACATTAGGATCCCAATAGCGAATCAACATCTATAAAGCAGCAAGAGCAGCTTTCTGAAATTGCTCCTTTTGTTCACTATGCATTTGACTACTCGAACTGCCGGACATCTCCGACGCTTCACAAATTTCAGGTAGGCTTTTGACAGATCTCGCTACATGAATACAATAAGCTTAATGTTTGATAACACTATGATTTAATAAATGGCGTAGGTCAGTTGTGCTTGAATTTATCTTGCAAATAATTGATGTTGCTTAATTAACTGATTATGCTGAGCAAGTTCAGTGTTCATAGCAAAGATGAGTCAAAATCTCAGGAACCCCTTTCAAAGAATTGAATCTCTAATTCATGGCAACTTCAGTTCGAATTAATTGTCAGTATACACTCAAATCTGTGAACACTGATTAAATTTACATATGACAACAAAAATTATACTCTGGAATCAAATCTAGCAACTGTCTATAGAAGGATCAAGTAGTACGAAACAATTAAGCATAATCAAGTTTATTAACCAAACAAATGACTTTCCTATGAAAATAGTCCAACTAAAGTATATATTTTCGGATTTAGTTCAAATTTCATATACTTGTAAGTGCACCAAGCATTTCAGAAAAATTAAAAGGAATAAAGTGAGAAAAATACAATAAACAGAAGAGTCTTGCAGATTCACTATAATAAACCAAACTTGAAAATCGAGGGATGAAGAGGATCAAAAACTTGATGTCAATAAATTATGGTTGTAGAAGGTACCTAATGTAAGAGCTGGAAAGTTACTTATAAAAGAAGAGGAGACCGAGTTCTTAATAATTGCATCTCTGATGTTCATGATCATATTTATAATTTCTCATATATTCCCACATTGAGTGATGTTCTAAATGTGCCCAGTTTGTAAAAAATGGTTTTGGTTTCCATCCATTATGTAGTTTATATCGCCTTTGATGTCATCGACGTATTTCTAAGCTACACATTGACAAATAACAATATTAGAATAAATGTAAGTAGATGATGAAATTTTAGCACAGTGAAATTCATATGAAATTATGTTATCAGCTTGCAGACAATGAACTTTGGAGAGCAACATGGTTGGTTTCTATTTCGGTACTGTATCATACAGTTCTAATTCATTCCAACTATAATCGAAAGCTTTTATTAAATATAATAAATTTCTTGCAGGCATACTATAAAAACAAAAATTATTCTATAAAACCTAGAAAATTAAATATAAATGATAAGCACTTCCAAATATTCTACCATAATCACTCAGCTATTTCAAAGGCATAAAAATGCCACCATTATATATGACACAAAAGTGTGATGACAGAAATTAATAAATAGGCTAAAAAAATTAAAAGTTTGCATAAAGTCTCTATGTTCTCATTAATTGATTACTATAGCTGAATTCTTCTCCAAATGTAATAAAGATTTTTCTTTTATTAGTAACTGTAAATATTTAGCAAAGAAACGAGGCATCTGAGCTTTTCTTATTAATATAGAATCATAACGAATTGTACAATCAATTTTTACATTTTTCATATTTTCAAATAGTTAATGACCAATATATGAATATGTGACATATAAAAAGATCGGTTACTTTTCATATTGTTTCGAAGTTTCTTTAATTCTCCGCTTCTGTCATCACTGTTTGTACTAAATCATAAACTTCATAGTTTGATTTGTTCATGTGTCTGTACATGCCATACTCCACACTAAGGTTTTTCTTCAATATTTTCAAGGCTTCATGTTAGTTTCGTTTTAATTTTGGACAGTTACAGAATATTCAATAAAAGAACATTAAAAATTATATTCAAATAACCTAGAGTCGCCCTAAGATAATCAATCGATCAGGCTTTATTTAACCATATATGGGTAAAAATGTAAAAATCATTATTGCCTTTATTTCACTGATGGTGGGAAACGAAATATATTCTAAATTAATTTTTCTTTAGCAGTTCAATGGAAATACTTATGTCGACGGCAAAAATCAAAATTAAAATATAGTAGCAAACATGAAATAAAATACTTCAAATGAAAATCCAATATAAGAAAAGTTACTAATATAAAGTGTAATTAAACCCCATTGGCAGCATTAATATATGGATTTATGGTTTGCAAAATCAAAATATACCCAACCCTATTTGCATGCATTCAGTGTGTGTTATATAATCAATATTGTTAATGAAAGATTATTTCGTATAAGGATAAATGATAACATTGATATTCTGATTCTCTAACCATTCAATGTCATTGGTTAATTAAAATAACTACCACCAACTATGAAAATATTGGGGCTTTCACGAAAAAGCTGCTTTTTATACAAAAAACCAAATAAACATATCTTAGGTAATGACTAAAAGAATGTTCATAGTATATGTAAATAATTTTGTTAATTTAGCATAACATAACCAAATAAATAATATACAATAAATAATCAAACTACTAAGATAATATGGTATTCGATTTACATTAGATTTAAATATGATTATTAAATGCCTAATTTGTTTTAAATATGACAGAATGCTTTTACGTTAGATTCAAATATGATTAACTGCCTATACATGCTTATTCTTAGATTACACATGTTTATTTCTTAGCATGGAAAATAAATAAATCTTTTTATTTGTAATATCCTGGTGTAATACAAAATTTCTTATTACTCATTATGTGTGACAGAGAATGGTGCATGCGGCTAATAAGAAGTACTAATAATTGGTATTTAAAATGATAGAACCTTCTAGTTTTTCACATAATGAACACCTAAGTTGCAAATTTGATTTTCTCCTAATTTTTGACCTTTCTAAACAGCCAGAGGTTTACATAATGAACATGTAAGTTGCAAATTTGATTTTCTTCTAATTTTTGCTGTTGTTACATTCCTTATTTATCAAAACATTCATGTTCTAAATGACACAATACTCACACAATTTGTGCAGTAAAATAGATAAATGAGAATATTAGAAGGTCTTGGAAACTATGGAACCCTGATTCGCATCTTCAATTTCTTGCATGGTACATTTCGGTTATAAAGTGAAAATGATTTACATATTTTAATTGGGGTATTTAAAATGCATTTGAATTCTCTATCCTTTAACTTTATGTCATATTACTTCAAGCTATTACATTTCTGGAAAATGTTGCCTACAAAAAATGATGAGTATGTTAATGTCAGCATACCGTTGTTGTTATTTTCTTTGAAGTATCTAATTAATATTTTATAATGATAGAGAAGAATTAACATAGAGACATGGTTTAATGACAATGCTTTCAAATTAATTCGTTTTCACATTATTTTCAAGCCATAAGAAAGCAAGTAATAAATTTGCATTTAAGTCTAAGATAGCAATTTTAGGGTAGTAACTATCAATTAAGAACTTATTCACATGGCTCTATACACAGAAAACTAATGTTTAGCATAAATACCGACATAATTCAAATATACTTCAACTATCAAGATACAGGTGAACAATGGTGGGATTAATAGTTGCACTCACGATTTTTTTGTGGATTCAACAGTCACACCCACCAATTAACCTCCACCATTATTTACCTTCTATTGTATCATTTCAACTTCCCACTTTTGCAGTGAACAATTTTTTTGCTTGTTCAAGCATCTACAGACTCTTTGCCCACTTTAGGTGTCTAGTTGCGGTAGAAACCATCAACGTGAAATGTAATACAATAACCTCATAAAATATAGTAAAATAAAAGTTGGGTCAGGAGGTAACAATTTTTTGTTAGAACCAGTTCCATCACCGAAATTTAATTGGCCTTTGTTTTGCCTCTTCTAACCTAAGGGAAAAATTGATTCTATAAAGAAACCCCCTTTATTGCTCAATAATAAGTTCTTCTTTGCCGAAGAGGACAGATTTAGTATCAAAGTATCATATTAAAATTAGGCTAAAATCAAATTAGTCGACCAAACGTAATCATATTGATAGTAAAATAGGTAAGGGAATAAACATTTCGAACCAAATCAAATGCAACAATTACACTATCAAGATGTTCATCGATCAAACACGACATTTAGGAAACCTAATTGTCTTCTTGAACTCGTATTCGGACCAAGTCAAAAAATTAAATAAATAGAGTAATGTTCGAGAATTAAATAAAGAAGTCAAAACGATCTGAAATCAAAATAGGATCTTAAAGAGGTTGGTTACCACGGGAGTCAGTTTTGGCCATGGTGAATAGGAATGTGAAATTCCACCTCCATATGAAATCACATTCTCCACCTCTGTGCTACTACAGTTCAACGTCCCACTGCCTCATCTTGAATCGTACCTCATCAAAATTTGCCAAACGATGCTTCTCACCAAGTTGTACAAAACAATCAAGACAGATGGATAATCTTCATCGCTGCAAAAAAAATTAAACTGTACAATACACGAATTAGGAGTTCGTAGAGACATAAATGTAAACAAAAGTAGAAATTAAATTATCGAAATAAATTACCTATTATAAATACTTGAGGTCTTGGAAGTTTTGCTTTGCTCAATCTTCATCGCTATGTAGAAAAAACCGAACCAATTGGGAAGTTGTGGAGAAATAAATTAAAAAGAAATTAGATATAATATTATCGAATTTGGAGTTTTTGACTTCTTGGATCTTCATCGCTACAGATAAAAGAGACGGATTAAGAGAGTTACAACTTTGAAGAGAAGAACGAAGAGGAATATTTCCATTGATAGAAATGAGAAGCTGGAGGGCTAAGGAAGAATAGATGAAATGGTGATTTCGATATTGGAGTTCGTGGAGAAAGTGGAAGCATGGCATGGTAGGAGAATTAAGAAATGAATGAACTGGCCCATTAATGCTACATTAATTGGAAAGGGTGTTTTGGACATTTCAAAAGCTTCAATTCAAGGTATTCTCATTAATATATATATATATATGTATGTATGTATGTATGTATGTATGTATATGTACACATATGCATGGTTTACATGCAGGTAATAAATATTAAGGACTGTATAGTAAAGAGATTCAAGATTTCAAGAATCAAGACTCATGAGTATCAAGATATCAAGAGTTCAAGAGTCCAGGACTATCAGAGTAAAGAGTCTAGATATTATGTAAAACTCTAAATGGCGCTCAAACTCTGAAACTCTGTTTTCAAATTATCACTTTTCAAATTGATTTTCAAATTGATTTCAAACTCCTCTCTAAAAAGGTTTTAATCATCCAAGGATTTCAAACTTAAGATTTCAAATATATTTTCTAATTTATAAGTTTCTTTTTTTTTATGGTTTTATATGTATACATGTGTTTATATTTAGATTATATAGATTTTATATTACTTATATATATTGTTTTTAATCATATTTTTTAACATTGTTTTATTATGTTTTTATACTTGAAAAAATATATTTTAACAACTAGTTTTATTCATGAATTTCCTGTTACGCCCCGAATTCGCCCAGCCTCCAAAGAGATGGGAAAACGTGGATTGTAATGAGAACATGACGCATCAGAACACAAAACATGAGAACATTTCGTTGCTATTACAACAATTTACATCATAGTACAAGATACCAGAGTTCAAAACAAATAATATACAGCGGAAAATATCAGAGATTTAGAAATTACACTTTAAATACATAAACATAATATGCAGCAGAAAAATATCAACTATCACAGCTGAAAGAAATACACGGATAAAAAGCTTTCCGAATATAGCTCCAACTATAAGCCAAGATCCTGTTAAATAGGAATCTGCAAAGCCAAAACTACTAGCTTCCCATGTGGAAAACATGGGCACCAAGAGTTTAGGTAGAAACAATAAACTCTAGGTCAGTCATGGGACTAGTGTGAGAACAAGAACAGTTATTAAACATTACTTTAAATAAGGTAAATCACCGGACCACGCCGCATGTCATGGAACGGGTTTACTCCCATGAATACTCTAAAATAAAACAATTTGTAAACAACAGAATGCTTTTGGAAAAATGAAGCTATTATAAGATTCAGGTCCTATCACACAATACAACGCAAGCCGGAGGATAGAGTTTTACCTTATAATAGCCAAATATGCTTGATACGCGAAATTTATGTTTTATTAATATAAGTGCATAATGTAGAAATCAATTTCGAAAGTAAATATATCAATCCTAGGCGGCATAATACCCTATCCTATTATGTCGCCGTATATATAGGTATATAACAAAAACCGCAAAGGTCGTACTGGAAAGTTGGATTTCCATCATGATGGCTACGATTCGAAAGATCGATCACGTAGTGCAATACTCCACAACTTACGCCCCGGGCTTTTGGAAAACACCACCTCCGCACTACATCCAGGAAACAAGTATCATCATGGCTTACGTCCAAGGCTTTGGTAAACATTGCTTACTCTATCCTTCTGGAAATCAGGTATAATCCCTATCCCTACAAGGCTGGAGCGACCACATCCAACACATCTCGGTCGACCGAATCCTTGACAACCCTAAAAGTTGTCATTTATCCTCATCTCGAAAGTATACTGATCTAACCATCGTTTTACCATCATGTCGATGTGTGGGGCTCGTGAATTGATGCTACACAAAGCTACGCTAATTAAATCTACTTTGATCATCATCCACAAGGCTCTGCTTTTCAACAAAAGCCGTGATCCATGCATCTCAGCATGTCACAGTGTCAATCCATACCATACAATTGATTTCTGCCAATATATAACCTCTAAGCTCGTACGTCTCAGAGAAGGGTGTTAAGAAAGAGAATAAATTATCCGCCACCAAAAAGATATATATTTAGCAGAGATCAACGAATACAGCATAAAGGAATACAATATTAGACATAACATCCATTTTCAAGTCCATTCTAGGTCTGAACAAACCGGAGGCACCTTACTCCTCATCTCATATGTCCAATACAGGAGAGAGGCCCTCGCATATCTGGTCGATCTCCAAGTACATCTGGATGATCACCACTTATTACCTCGTCTTGTGTGTACATCCCAATCAAGACATCAGTAATCATCCAAACGATGTGAAGATCTTATGTCTTCAACCACCATCTTCATATCTTCGACTTCCAGTCGTCGTATCAGTTATTCCATAAGGATTAAACCCGATCTTTCCGAATAACTAACGCATCTTTATAATCATGTGATAAATACACAAAGACAGCTCACATCTCATTCCAATCCAGAATATTCTTTTATTCAAATATTCACATATTTAGGGAACGGTTTCCATTAATTTTATCAAAGATAAGTCCTTTTAAACTTATTCTTTATTCTTCCTCTGGATATCATTCTCAAAAGATTTTATTTTATCTGTCCACAACTTAAACCAAATTAAGGTTTAAGAACTAGTCGAGATTATCGATCCTTACCGAAGTAACCTTTCATTTTATTAATCCCAATCCCAACCTGTTCATCCCATGGAGAAAAACTGGTAGTACTCCATATCTAACACCCATAGTATTATTGGTAATTTAATTACCATTTAATGTTTCAGATCTAATTAAAGATTTAATTATCCCATAGAGTAAAAATGGTGGTACTCCATTCTCGACATTTCTTGAATTCGGTAAATTTACTTATCTCATTCCCATTTCAATCTAATTAAAGATTCATTAAAACTCTAGTTCAGTTTTAATCTCAAAAATCATTACTTAATGATCATTCAGCTTTAGGAAAATTAATTTTGTCTTTAACTGGGTTAAAGAACCAATGTCATTTAAAACGCAGTTCACGATGAACCCCAAAATCATCTTCCATCAAAATGGAATCTTCATGGAAATCATAACAGTACATGATCGATATAATTTTCTATATTGTACGAATACTATAAGCGGAATAACGACAAAGTCTTTTTAAATTCCATAAATAGTAATGGTCTTCCTTCACAGAATCTCATTTCGATTATCACTAAATCGAATTCCATTCAATTCCAATTTCTTTTATTAAATTGGAAAACTTCTCTTCGAAAAATTCCATTAAGTCTTAATTAAAATATTTATAAATTACAAATCATGACTTCACTATAAATCAGGTTTAAGAACTAATGTCCTTCAAAACATTGCTACAATGAACCCATAATCAACTACCATTTAGTTCCAAATATATTAATTGGAAAGGTTCATTAAATCTTGGTTAAAATATTTATTCTTTTCCGAACTGGGTTTAAGAAAAGTGTTATTAAATAAACCATTCACGACAAACCTAAAATCCAATTTATTCACGATTTTAAATAATTTTTATCAAGGACCTTATAGTCGGTTTCCAATATCGGCCACCGAACTGCATTCATAGCGACCTTTTCCAAAACCGATTTGGACATATCTTAAAATTTAACCATTAGATTTAAAATACCTTATTCTCATTTGAAAGTTCTTTTCAATACAAATCCAATGGTTCCGATTTTAGGAGAATCCGACGGACGGATCTCCTGTTACGTCAATTTGAAGTCAATGGTCGAAATTCGCGAATGGCCGCTACGCGATACGTTCTATTCAGGCCATTTAAATATATAAAATATATATTGTCGATATCACGTATTTTGTTTATAAATTCATTTTAAAATGATTTCAACTTCCATTTCAATTTTAAATCAAAATTGAATATTCCATGTCATTATAATATTAAAATGATAATATTTTCAAAATATCAGATTTTGAAATCAAATCTTTTTTATATTCATTATAAAAATGAATAAAATAGATATAAAATCCGTTCAAGTTAAAATGGCATAAATATACTTAACTCGGCTTCATATTCATTTCAATTATGAATATTTCAATGTTTTTTTGTCCATCGAAAATCGAACATCAAAATCATATTTTGATTCTTTACTGAATTTTATCTTAAAATATTCGGTTATATTCTGAATTGGAATCATTCAATCAATTACCATATAATTTTATTTATATGGATTCCATACATCGTATGTATTCAAAAATAGTGATAAACAACTATTAAACAGTCAATTCACATCTAGAGTGTAATTTACCACTGTATAAGCATTAAATAATTAAATAACGCTTATCACAGTCTGTCAATCAATCGGTTGACATACAATTAAATCCAAGGGAGATGTGAATTAATTATCATCCCCAGACCCGTGTGGGGTTTTCAATCCATCAAACAAATATGATTATTTGTATACTTGGGTGATGTGTAAAATTATCGTCCAAATCCCCGTGTGGGGTTTATATCACTGTCCATGTGAACATATCTACATATTTTCATAGTTTAATATAAACGTTTATTTTTAACAATGCATATTTTCATATTCTAATAATGATAATATTAAAATTGTAAACATCCATCAATCACCAAACAAATATTGCAATCACAAGTAGTCAACATATATTCAGTTATAAAAATAAATAACTGTACAAAATTTTGAGTGAGAGAGTTCTCACATTGGTTTCCACTCCGTCAGTCTTTAATTAAGGATTTCTATTTTTAAACTAAATTAAACGAGCATTTAATTTAGCTAAAAACTCAACTTGCTCTATTTCCGTTCTAGTCAGTTCCATGTTGTAATGCTCGACAATACAAATGCAACACAACCGAAATCATCGAATTCCGATCTCGTATGAAAAAGATATGATATTTAATACATTGATTTCATAAATTTATAAATTAAATACAATTAATTAACTTAATTACATCATTAGGGAAATTAATCGCTTTCTTCTTCCTGTAACCCGTATAACCTATCGTCCTCTTCGATCATTGCTTGCGCCCTTCACCAGAGATGGTCGGAGTTCGATCAGAGGGGCCCATGTGAAGCGGCGTCGTGACACCACCCACCACTAGGAGCAGCGGCGGGCTCGACTGCCTGAAGGCGCCGGAAATCGGCGACAAGCGGCACGTCTTCGAGCATAGAAATCGAAGGAAATATCAAATGATTCTCGATCTCATCCATATGGTTTTGAAGAGCATGAAATGATCTACAATTTTTGTTCTGAACTCAGGATCTAATTCGAATTGTTGTGTGCTTAATTGAGGAAGAAAAATCAGACAATATCGCATTCGGTTTTGTTGGAGACGGCTGATCTGAATAATGAATTAAGGCTTAGAGATTTTATAGGATTATATATATATGTATAATTATTATTTAATTTTCTAATCAACTTTATTTCGTTCGAACTCCAAATCAAACCCAAGGACTGTCGTTCCTAACTAAATACCCCCACACCGAACACAATGGAATATGTTTCGTAAGCTGATTTGATTGTTTTGATCATTTTTTTATCAAAATATAAATATAAATTAATATAATCGTTCAATATTGAATTCCAACGTGTATTTTAATTTACCGGGGCCACATACTAACTCCAAAAATTATGAAATTTGAAATCTCGCTATGTTTTGACGATACAATCCCAAAAAAATTAATTTCATTGAATTTGGAGACCGTTTGAAAAATGGCCTTTTTATTAGCTCATTAAATTTTAATTGAAATTGAAAATGCGTTTAAATTCACCACGCTTACGATCTAATCCCAAATGACTTGAAATTTTAAACCTGATAATAATTTGACGTTCCAGATCCAATAAAAGTGGTTTTGTCGAAAACGGAGGTAGTTTGCAAAGTGGGTAATTTTAAGGGCTTTATATAATATAAAAATATTAAATAAATTCCATAGCGACTATTCTGAATTCTAAGCTAGACATAGCTTACAATTTATAAAGTGAAATCTTAGTTTCTTACATTCTTAGAATGATATAATTAAATAGATCCTAATGTTTCTTGTTTCGTCAAATTCTG
Source organism: Allium sativum (assembly GCA_030737875.1). Lineage (NCBI taxonomy): Eukaryota > Viridiplantae > Streptophyta > Magnoliopsida > Asparagales > Amaryllidaceae > Allium > Allium sativum. The sequence goes on from CM060910.1 coordinate 835,362,610, forward strand.
ACTTATATTGAATTATGTATATTCATTTAAAGTTCAAAACCAAAATTTTAAACTACCGCGCCATTTCGAGTTTGTTTTAATTAAATTTTAAATTTAAACGTTCTAACTTTGATTAAAATAAATTTTAAGTCATTTATTCATCAAAATAAATTATTTTAACATTAAAAATCCATTAAATCAATTAAAAATAAGATTTTAACTTGGTTCAAAAATCTGGGTTGTTATGATCTCTCCCACTTAAAATCTTTCTTCCCCGAAAAGAGGATAGAATTGAAGGTTGTTTACTTAATCAACTCAACCTTCGCTTAAATCAAGTTTTTCAACTTTCCAGTTTCTAAGAACTTTCTAATTTCTCAAAATTTGGCTAGTGCCTTAAATTTTCGAAAAATTTCATCATAACCTCCTTTGTATAGGTCGATCGATAAAACCACAACTTGCCTCATAGGGCCCTCATCATTCAAAAAGAAAATCAAAAAGCCAAGTGGCTTGCCAATCGGCTCATAAAATCATCAAACCCAATAAATACAGTAAATATATACCTATTTGTCGGGCATACAATTTTATTCATCTTCTTAGCTTTTACGAAATAACCTGTACTACATAGATATACATGTATAGATATATCCAATTCGAACAAATTTTCAATTTATTTCAACATTAGATTTGATTTGACTTAATTTACCTTTCATTCGCATATTGGTTTTATTATTCCAATATTTTTATTAAATAAACTAATAATCAGGCATCACAACCAGCAATCAGTTAGTTGAATAGCTTTTCAAACATATACAACTTTTGTATACTCAAAAATCATATTTTCAGTGTCAAATCACAAACGATAAATCCTAACTGAGTTATGGTTCTCACACCAGTCAATTGGAAATATATAGATATCCCACTTTCGAAACTCGAATATAAATTCTGATGATCTGGCCACTTCATCAGAATCATCCCTGGACTAGAGTGTGATTCTATATTTACCTAGCATATTCAGGACTTTGTACATACGTTCGCAAGACGTATATGCAAAATCTTCTTATATTCGATATTCCAAAATCAATATCAAGTAAAATACTTAAATCTTATAATAAAATATAATTTTCAAAACTTTATTTGTTTTTAATAAATAATACTCTTCAAACTCATTCTAGGATACTACCGATCCTATCTTTAACGAGTTACTCTTACAGGATATCACTAATCCTATCTCTGATGAATTCTCTAATTCTATTCCAACGTGTCTTGTTCTCGAGCTTTGTAAACCTAAGCTCTGATACCAAACTGTTACACACCGAATTCGCCCGGCCTCCGAAGAGACGGGAGAATGCGGATTGTAATGAGAACACGACGCATCAGAACACAAAATATGAGAACATTTCATTGTTATTACAACAATTTACATCAGATTACAAGATATCAGAGTTCAAAATAAATAATATATAGCAGAAAATATCAGAGATTTTGAAATTACACTTTAAATACATAGACATAATGTGCAATGGAAAAATATCAACTATCACAACTTAAAGAAATACACGGATACAAAGCTTTCCGAATATAGCTCAAGATGTAAACCAGGATGCTGTTAAATAGAAATCTACAAAACCAAAATTACTAGCTATCCGTATGGAAAATATGGGCATCCAGAGTTTAGGTAGAAACAATAAACTTCAGGTCAGTCATGGGACTGGTGTGAGAACTAGAACAGTTATTAAACTTTACTTTAAAATAAAGTAAATCACGGAACCGTGCCGCATGTCACGGAACGGGTTTACTCCCATGAATACTCTAAAATAAAACAATTTGTAAACAACGCAATGCTTTCTGAAAAATGAAGCTATTATAAGACTCAGGTCCCATCACACAATGCAACGCAAGCCGGAGGATAGAGTTTTACCTTATAATAGCCAAATATTCTTGATATGCAAAATTTATCTTTTATTACTATAAGTGCATAGTGTAGAAATCAATTTCGAAAGCAAATGTATCAATCCTAGGCGGCCTAATACACCGTCCTATTATGTTGCCATATGTATAGGTATAATACAAAAACCGCAAAGCTCGTATTGGAAAGTTGGATTTACATTATGATGGCTACTAATTCAAAAGATCGATCACGTAGTACAATACTCCATGGCTTACGTCTCCGCACTATATCCAGGAAACAAGTATCACCGCGGCTTACATCCAAGGCTTTGGGAAATTTAATAACCCGAACATGCCCGCCCTTTGAATCGACCATAAACCACACAGGTCTAATCCAAAAGTTGGAAATCCTTGAATGCACTAACTCTAGGCATGCAACACATCAGAACAAATAACAGAAAACTTTTATAAACATCATAATAATGTTACATCAGAGTATAGAATATCATAGTACATCGAAAAATAATAACACAACAGAAGATTAATTTACAATAAACTTAATACAACACAAAGGAATACTATCAATGCTCTTGACACAACTTTAACTTCGATCCCGAATCCTGCTCAATATATCTGCAAAATAAGCTACTCGACTGCCCGTGTGGAGAAGAGGGCACCAGAGCTTGCAAAGTGAAACAACCTATGAGTCGGTCATGGGACTGTATGAGAAATCTTTCCTTACTTATCTAACAATATGGCTATTCACAGGACCATGCCGCTAACGCGGAATGGGTTTACTCCATTGGATTACCAGCGCATAAATTAAATATATTTTTTTATTCAAAACAATGCAATGCTTTTTAGAAAAATAAAATCATTATAAGACTCAAGTCCCATCACACAATGAAACGCAAACCGAAGGATAGAGTTTTACCTTACAATGATCAAACATGCTTGATACATAGAAAATAATATTTTAATATTATTATTAGTGTCTAACCAGTTTTAAAATACTTCAAAGTAAATGCATCAATCCTAGACGGCATAGCTACCATATACTATGTCGCCATATATAGGTTTACAATCAAAACCGTAATGTGTTGGAAATTGGGTTTCCATCATGAGTCAAGGCTAGGGACGATCTTCTTACCGATTCGAGACACTCTAGCAAATGTCTTAGAATCCTGCGCAGTGAAACCTTGGATCCTGCAGGGCCGATCCACAAATACTTTAGTGGATTAGTTATGCCTGAACACATGCTTCCTAGTCCTATAGAACCTATAAATTGGTCACTATCGACCAATATAATCGAAGCCTCATAATCTATCATTCACATAAGTAAAATGCCAGGGATTGCAAAACTCTGATACCACTTCTAGCCAGAAAGAAACGTGTGCACTCCCTATGTTCCCTTGTACCGTTTCTGACTCTTACCGGGGTGCGAGGCTCGCGAATTAACGCTATACACAAAGCTACGCATAAACAGGACGTGCTTTGATCATCAACTACAAGGCTCTGCTTTTCAACAAAATCCTTGATCATTTGCATCTTGGCATGCCACATTGACAATTCACGCCATGCGATCAATAACTATCAATATATAACCTCTGAGCTCATATGTCTCAAAGAAGGGTGTTAAGCAAGAGAATAAATTCTCCGCCACCAAACAGATATATATATTAAATAGAAATCAATTTGCATAGAACGAAATCCAATGTCAGATACACACCCATTTACAAGTCCGTTCTGAGTCTGAACGAAACAGAAGACACCTTATTCCTCGTCCCGTATGTCCAATATGGAAGAGAGGTGCTCGCTTTTCCGAACAATAAACAAGTACGTCCGGACAAGTACCACTTTAACCCTTTACTGGGAGCTACCCAATGTCGAGCATAAGTAGTCATCCATTCGATGTGAAGATCGCCGGTCTTCAATCATCATCTTCAATATCTTCGATTTAAATCGTCGTATAATTATTTGAAATGAGATTGAACTCGATCTTTTTAAATAATTCTCGCATAAATATAATTTAAACCATTTCATATCGTTAATATTATTTTATAACGTTTTGTTGCTATTTTTATTTATATAAAAATAGCCTAATTTAATTTAATGACGCTTCGGCTTAATAGGCGGCCCTGACACTGTTTTTACCCAAATTTGGTTTACATATTTCTCGAAATCTAACCGTTGGATTTTAATAAATTTTATACCGTTGGAAAGATCTTCCCAAAGCGTTACTAACGGTTCCAGTTTTGGGAAAATCCGACGGTCAGATCTTTCGGTATAATCGTTTAAAGTTACGATTCTGTAACGCGGACTACTGCGAGCGATTCGTTTAAATTCAATTTATATTTGTATATATAAAATTATATATGAACATAAATTACTCGACGATTCCACTAACGTGTTTAACACGCCAAATAAAAGAATGTTTTATTAGTATAACGCATCTACATGTTCATAATGTCAAAAAAATATGTATTTTATTTACATGACATTTTTGTTAATGATAAATAAAAAGATAGTTTTTATTTTCATTATTTGTATGCAATTTCTATTTTTGACTTTAACAAATAAAAAGAAATATTTTATTTGTATATATATAGTTCCAATGTGTGCCATGACACATAAAAATATTTATTTTAATTTGCATACAAATTCTAGTGTATGACTCAACGATAAAAATGTATCTTTAATTCGTATACAAATTCTAACATACGTTTTGACAATAGAAATGATTCTTTAACTTACATACAAATTCTAATGTATGTTTGACAATAAAAATGATTCTTTAACTTATATACAAATCCTATTGTATGTATTGACAATAAAAATAATTCTTTAACTTACATACAAATTCTAATGTATGTTTGACATTAAAAATGATTCTTTAACTTGCATACAAATTCTATCTAATGTATGTATTGACAATAAAATGACTCTTATGTTTGCATACAAATCCTATTATATGTATTGACAATAAAAATAATTCTTTAACTTGCATACAAATTCTAATGTATATAGTGACAAAAATTTAAATGACTCTTATGTTTGCATACAAATCCTATTGTATGTATTGACAATAAAAATAATCCTTTAACTTACATACAAATTCTAATGTATGTTGTGACAATAAAAATGATTCTTTAATTTACATACAAATTATAATTCAACAAATGCATAAAAAGTGATACATTAATTTTTGTTAACAATTCTATTTCAACAAAATGATTAAAAAGTGATTCATTCATTTTGTTGACAATTCTATTTCAACAAAATGATTAAAAAGTGATTCATTCATTTTGTTGACAATTTTATTTCAACAAAATGATTAAAAAGTGATTCATTCATTTTGTTGACAATTCTATTTTAACAAAATGAACAAAAGTGATAATTTCGTTTTGTCTAAAATTCCACTTTAACAAAATGAACAAAAGTGATCTATTTTACAAAAATGTTATTTTGTTTTAACTCAAATTTCCTTAACAAAAACGTTATTTTTGTTTCAACACAAATTTATTTAACAAAAATGTAACTTTTGTTTTAACTCAAATCTATTTAACAAAAATGTAACTTTTGTTTTAACTCAAATCCATTTAACAAAAATGTAACTTTTTTTTTTATCTCAAATCTATTTTACAAAAATGTAACTTTTGTTTTAACTCAAATCTATTTAACAAAAATGTAACTTTTGTTTTAACTCTTATTTAATTAACAAAAATGTAATTTTTTGTTTTCAACCATCATATTTTGACAAAAATGTAAATTTTTGTTTTAACTATTATATTTTGACAAAAATGTATATATTGTTACAACTAATCTATTTTGACAAAAATGTTCATTTTTGTTTTCAACTAATCTATTTTGACAAAAATGTATATTTTTGTTCAGCAATTATATTTTGACAAAAATGTATATTTTGTTTCAACTAATATGTTTTGACAAAAGTGTACATTTTGTTTCAACTAATATGTTTTGACAAAAATGTACATTTTGTTTCAACTAATCTAATTTGACAAAAATGTATATTTTTGTTCAACTAAACTATTTTGACAAAAATGTATACTTTGATTCAACTATAAAAATAATAATTTTTGTTTCACTATCTTCTTACAACAAAATGTCCTTTTTATTTCAACTATTTTGTTACAACAAAATGTCCTTTTTATTTTGAACTATTTTTTACAACAAAAATGTCCTCTGTTTTTTCAACTTTTTTGTTACAACAAAATGTCCTTTTTATTTTCAACTATTTTGTTACAACAAAAATGTCCTTTTTATTTTCAACTATTTCGATTAGACAAAAATGACAAATTTAATTCAACAATTGTATTTTGACAAAATTGATAATTTTAATCAAATAATTATCTTTTGACAAAAATGATTGTTTTGATCCAACTATTCTGATTTGACAAAATGACAAATTTAATCCAATTATACTAATTTGTCACAATGACAATTTTAATCCAATTATACTAATTTGTCAAAAAGACAATTTTAATCCAATTATACTAATTTGTCAAAATGACAATTTTAATCCAATTATACCAATTTGTCAAAATGAAAAATTTAATCCAACTATACTAATTTGTCAAAATGACAAATTTAATCCAACTATACTAATTTGTCACAATGACAATTTTAATCCAACTATGCTAATTTGTCACAATGACAATTTTAATCCAATTATACTTATTTGTCAAAATGACAATTTTAATCCAATTATACTAATTTGTCAAAATGATAAATTTAATCCAATTATACTAATTTGTCAAAATGACAATTTTAATCCAATTCTTTTTTTCTTCTTTTTTTTCAATAAAAAATTGGTATTTTTGTTTTCAACGCTTTTATTCAACACAAACATCATCAAATCAATGGATTTACATAACAACATCAATTCTAGATCAAATCACGTATCATACAAATAGAATTTAACAACGTATGGTTAATACCACAATCATTATTAAGTCGTTTTAATTATATATAAAAAAAGAGTAGAATTTCTCATATTGATTTTGTCTGAATTTTCAACGTGCTCCGTTTCAGCTCTAGTCAGTTTCATTGGGAAGTGATCGACTCAACGTTTCCAACGGACTCGGACTTTCTGTTTTCTGACATCGTATGGCCTAGATATTGATTTTTAAACATTCAATTACAAATTTGGATGATTAAAAATAATTAATTTTATTAATCCACACATAATCCCTTTTTTAACCTTTCTTCTTTCCGTAACCTCCTGTGAAACTCATGAACCCTTCTTGTCATCGATCTCTTCACGTCGCACCACCACACGATGGACCATACCCCGATCAACACCCATCACCTCGTGCGCCATCGCTTGAGCCTTCCCCACCAAGAGCCGCCGTCGCCTCAGTGGTCCCACCACCACTAGAAACCCGTTCGAACGCAGGGGTTTTCCTGTAGAATTTTGAGAGAGAAAGAGAGAAAGAAAGAGGGCTGCTGTAAATTTTTTAGGAAGAAGAGAAAATGAGGATTTGTGGAGAGGAAAAGATATTATATAGTGGAGGGTTTTATTCTTTCCCTTTTTGATTTTTCTATGACATGTCCATTTTATTTATATACATAAAAAGCTGTTGATGCATATATATATATATATATATATATATATATATATATATAATATATATAGGAAGAAAACAAAAAGAAACTGGCATTCTATATTAAATTTCCTTAGGACCATGCGCATTTTGGAAATAATTGAATGGTTTGCATAAAAGGGGCAAGAGGCCAATAACAATGAACGGTTCATTTTTTGAGAACGCTCAAGGAAAGAAATGATATTAATGAATGAATGTTAAACCTTAAATGGTAAACATTAATTGTAAATTTAAAGAAAAATATAGATATTAAATTCATATGGTTTTTGGCAACAATTCAAATAAGCGGATAAGGAAAACTGAGAATGAAATGGATTTGCAAACGGGAACGATGGCTTAGAAATAAATATAAATGGGACCGGTTGGGGATTAAACAAGGTGAACTTTAGACAATAAAAAAAACATACGTTTTGAAATTCAAAACGCAAATGACTATTTTGGGAAATGTATGGTGCAATATTAATTCGAATGATGCATTGAAATGGAAAAGGATACTAAATGTCATGAGGAACCGAAAAGCAATGAATGTAGGAAAATATATGGAAGGAGATGAATGTTTTAATTTTTATTTATACAAGACGTTTCACTTATGTTGCGGGCCCCAACAATGTATGAAATAATGGGATGAAAAATAATGCATTGCTTATATAAATATGCATTATATTTTTAGTTTAATGACATCATTTGTACATCAAAATTTCATTAACTTTATCACAATTAATACTGTAATAAATTTAGATTTTAACGGTTTATTCAAAACAAAATTTATTACTATTAATATTAAAAATTTCAACTTGCAAATTAAAAATTGATTTCAAACATATATTTTCTTCTTATCAAGTTGCATGATAAGTGTTGAATTCATTTCTAAATTTATGATGGTACAACTCTTTCCATAATATTCATTTTTAACAATGAAGAAATTTTAATGTTAAATATTCAAATCGGTTAGTAATGCAAATCACATTTGTTTATAAATTTATGAAATGGTTCACACCTATTGTTCAAGAATTGAAAAAATATCAAATTAAAATATTTATTTTACATTGCATCTTAATTTAATTTCTATTTTAAATCTCAAAATGAACATCATAAATTGATCTATACAATCAAATAAAAATTAACTATTTTGAGTATTCGTTCATGAAATTTATTCATAAACAATACAGTTGTTATAAATCACCATTATCTAATTACAAATTGTTTATAGAAATAAAATTGAAATCATTAATTAATAACATCATAAAATTTATAAAAATAATTTAATTGAAAAATGGAATTTTTAAATTCTAATGCATTTTCTAACAAAATTTCCTTAAAATAATTTTTTAAATTGGTTTTGATTTTCTGGGTTGTTACAATCTCCCCCACTTAAAATCTTTTCGTCCTCGAAAAGGAACGGAGCAGAAAGTTGTTTAACCAACCAATTCAACTTTCATTCTTTTATTGGTTTCAATTTAATTTTATTAGCTGAACTAATACAACACAATCATCAATCAATTAGTCGATTAACTTTTCAAATATATATAACTTTTATATGTTCAAAAATCATATTTTCTAAGATCGGATTATATATATAATCACAAATACGTTAATTATGAAATTGTCAGTCTCAAATCATTCTAGGGCATTTCTAACCCCATCTCTAACGAGTCTTATCATTCTGGGATACTACTGATCCTATCTCCAACGAGTATTCTTTTATAGGATATTTTTGATCCTGCCTCTGATGAGTCTTTTGTTCAGTTCTAACGAGTTGTACCCCAAAGATTTGAATTAACCAAAGCTCCGATACCACGGTTAATAACCCAAAAATCCCCGCCCTTTGAATCGACCATAAATCACACAGGTTTGATCCAAAAGTTGGAAATCCTCTAATGCGCTAACTCTGGGCATGCAACACATCAGAACAAATAACAGAAGACTTTTATAAACATCATAATAATGTTACATCAGAGTACAGAATATCAGAGTACATCAAAAAATAATAACACAATGGAAGATTAATTTACAATAAGCTTAATACAATGCAACAGAAATAAATAAATTAGCACAGCGGAAGACTACCAATGCTCTGGACATAGCTTTAAGCTTCGATCCAGAATCCTGCTCAATATATCTGCAAAATAAGCTAATCGACAGCCCGTGTGGAAAAGAGGGCACCCGACTTTGCAAAGTGAAACAAACTACGAGTCAGTCTTGGGACTGGTATGAGAAATCTTTCCTAACTTATCTAATAATATGGCTATTCACAGGACCATGCCGCTAACGCGGAACGATTTACTCCATTGGATTGCCAGTGCATAAACTGAATAGATTTTTTTATTCAAAACATCGCAATGATTTTTAGAAAAATGAAATCATTATAAAACTCAAGTCCCATCACACAATGCAACGCAAACCGGAGGACAGAGTTTTACCTTATCATGATCTAACATGATTGATACGTAGATAATAATATTTTAATATTATTATTAGTGTCTAATCAGTTTTAAAATACGTCAAAGTAAATGTATCAATCCTAGACGGCATAGCTACCATATACTATGTCGCCATATATAATTTTCCAATCAAAACCGTAATGTCATATTGGAAATTGGGTTTCCATCATGAGTCAAGGCTAGGGAAGATCTTCTTACTGATTCGAGACACTCTAGCAAATGTCTCAAGATCCCCCGCTTTGAACCCTTGGATCCTGCAGGGCCGGTCCATAAATATTTTAGTGGATTAGTTATGCCTGAACAAATGCTTCCCGGTCCTATCGAACCTATAAATTGGTTACTATCGACCTATATAGCCGAGGCCTCATAATCTATCCACATAAGTAAAATGTCAGGGCTTGCAAAACCCTGATACCACTTCTAGCTAGAAAGAAACATGTGCACTCCTTGTGTTCCCTTGTCCCGTTTCTGATACTTACCGGGGTGTGAGGCTCGCGAAGTAACGCTATACACAAAGCTACGCCTAAACAGGTCGTGCTTTGATCATCAACCACAAGGCTCTGCTTTTCAACAAAAGCCTTGATCATTTGCATCTTGGCATGCCACATTGACAATTCACGCCATGCGATCAATAAGTATCAATATATAACCTCTGAGCTCATGCATCTCAGAGAAGGGTGTTAAGCAAGAGAATAAATTCTCCGCCACCAAACAGATATAATTAAATAGAAATCAATTCACATAGAATGAAATCCAATGTCAGGCACACATCCATTTACAAGTCCATTCTGGATCTGAACGAAACCGAAGACACCTTATTTCTTATCCCGTATGTCCAATACGGAAGAGAGGTGCTCGCTTATCCAGACAATCAACAAGTACATCTAGACAACTACCACTTTAACCCTTTAGTGGGAGCTACCCAACTTCGGGAATCTGTAGTCATCCATTCAATGTGAAGATCGTCGGTCTTCAATCATCGCCTTCAATATCTTCGATTTAAATCGTCGTATAATTATTTGAAATGAGATTGAACTCGGTCTTTTGAAATAATTATCGCATATATATAATTTAAATCATTTCATATCATTAATATTATTTTATAACAATTTATCGTTATTTTTATTTATATAAAAATAGCCCAATTTAATTTAATGACGCTTCAGGATAATAGGCGGCCCTGGCGCTGTTTTTATCCAAGTTTGATTTACATATTTTTCGAAATCTAACCATTGGATTTTAATAAATTTTATACCGTTGGAAAGATCTTCCCAAAGCGGTCCTAACGGTTCCAGTTTTGGGAAAATCCGATGGTCGGAATTTTCGGCATAATCGTTTAAAGTTATGATTCCGTAACTCAAACTACCATGCGTGATTCCTTTAAATTTAATTTATATTTATATATATATAATTATATATAAACAAAAATTACTCGACGATTCCACTAACGTGCATGCCAAATAAAAGAATGTTTTATTGGTATAACGCATCTACATGTTCATAATGTCAAATAAATATGTATTTTATTTACATGACATTTTTGCTAATGACAAATAAAAAGATAGTTTTTATTTTCATTATTTGTATGCAATTTCTATTTTTGACTTTAACAAATAAAAAGAAATATTTTATTTGTATATATATATATATATATAGTTTCAATGTGTGACATGACACATAAAAATATTTATTTTAATTTGCATACAAATTCTAGTGTATGACTCAACGATAAAAATGTATCTTTAATTCGTATACAAATTCTAACGTACGTTTTGAAAATAAAAATGATTCTTTAACTTACGTACAAATTCTAATGTATGTTTGACAATAAAAACGATTCTTTAATTTACATACAAATCCTATTGTATGTATTGACAATAAAAATAATTCTTTAACTTACATACAAATTATAATGTATGTTTAACAATAAAAAAGATTCTTTAACTTGCATAAAAATTCTAATGTATGTTGACAATAAAATGACTCTTATGTTTGCATACAAATCCTATTGTATGTATTGACAATAAAAATAATTATTTAACTTGCATACAAATTTTAATGTATGTATTGACAAAAATTAAAATGACTCTTATGTTTGCATACAAATCCTATTGTATGTATTGACAATAAAAATAATTCTTTAACTTGCATACAAATTCTATTGTATGTTGTGACAATAAAAATGATTCTTTAATGTACATACAAATTCTAATTCAACAAATGCATAAAAAGCGATACATTCATTTTTGTTGACAATTCTATTTCAACAAAATGATTAAAAAGTGATTCTTTCATTATGTTGACAATTCTATTTCAACAAAATGATTAAAAAGTGGTTCATTCATTTTGTTGACAATTCTATTTCAACAAAATGATTAAAAAGTGATTCATTCATTTTGTTGACAATTCTATTTCAACAAAATGATTAAAAAGTGATTCATTTATTTTGTTAAAAATTCTATTTTAACAAAATGAACAAAAGTGATAATTTCATTTTGTCTAAAATTCCATTTTAACAAAATGAACAAAAGTGATCTATTTTACAAAAATGTTATTTTGTTTTAACTCAAATTTCCTTAACAAAAATGTAATTTTTGTTTCAACACAAATCTATTTAACAAAAATGTAACTTTTGTTTTAACTCAAATCTATTTAACAAAAATGTAACTCTTGTTTTAACTCAAATCAATTTAACAAAAATGTAACTTTTGTTTTAACTCAAATCTATTTAACAAAAATGTAACTTTTGTTTTAACTCTTATCTAATTAACAAAAATGTAATTTTTTGTTTTCAACCGCTATATTTTGAAAAAAATGTATTTTTTTTAACTATTATATTTAGACAAAAATGTATATTTTGTTACAACTAACCTATTTTGACAAAAATGTTCATTTTTGTTTTCAACTAATCTATTTTGACAAAAATTTATATTTTTGTTCAGTAATTATATTTTGACAAAAATGTATATTTTGTTTCAACTAATATGTTTTGACAAAAATGTACATTTTGTTTCAACTGATATGTTTTGAAAAAATTATACATTTTGTTTCAACTAATCTATTTTGACAAAAATGTATATTTTTGTTCAAATAAACTATTTTGACAAAAATGTATACTTTTGTTCAACTATAAAAATGATAATTTTTGTTTCACTATCTTCTTACAACAAAATGTCCTTTTTATTCCAACTATTTTGTTATAACAAAATGTCCTTTTTATTTTCAACTATTTTGTTATAACAAAAATGTCCTTTTTATTTTCAACTATTTTGTTACAACAAAAATGTCCTTTTTATTTTCAACTATTTTGATTTGACAAAAATGACAAATTTAATTCAACAATTGTATTTTGACAAAATTGATAATTTTAATCCAATAATTATCTTTTGACAAAAATGATTGTTTTCATCCAACTATTCTGATTTGACAAAATGACAAACTTAATCCAATTATACTAATTTGTCACAATGACAATTTTAATCCAATTACACTAATTATTCAAAATGACAAATTTAATCCAATTATACTAATTCGTCAAAAAGACAATTTTAATCCAATTATACTAATTTGTCAAAAAGACAATTGTAATCCAATTATACTAATTTGTCAAAATGACAAATTTAATCCAATTATACTAATTTGTCACAATGACAATTTTAATCCAATTATAATAATTTGTCAAAATGACAAATTTAATCCAATTATACTAATTTGTCAAAATGAAAATTTTAATCTAATTATACTAATTTGTCAAAATGACAATTTAATCCAATTATACTAATTTGTCAAAATGACAATTTTAATCCAATTCTTTTTTTTCTTTTTTTCAACAAAAATTGGTTTTTCTGTTTTCAACACTATTATTCAACACAAACATCATCAAATCAATGGATCTACATAACAACATCAATTCTAGATCAAATCACGTATCATACAAATAGAATTTAAAAGCCAATGGATAATACCCCAATCATGATTAAGTCATTTTAATTATATATATAAAAAAGAGTAGAATTTCTCACATTGATTTTGTTTGAATTTTCAACGTGCTCCGTTTCAGCCCTAGTCGTTTCATTGGGTAGTGCTCGACTCAATGATTCCAACGGACTCGGATTTGCTGTTTTTCGACATCGTATGGCCTAGATATTGATTTTTAAACATTCAATTACAAATTTGGATGATTAAAACTAATTAATTTTATTAATTCACACTTAATCCCTCTTTTAACCTTTCTTCTTCCCGTAACCTCCTATGAAACTCATGCACCCTTCTTGTCATCGATCTCTTCACGTCGCACCACCACACGATGGACCATACCCCGATCAACACCCATCACCTCGTGCGCCATCGCCTGAGCCTTCCCCACCAGGAGCCGTCGCCGCCTCGACGGTCCCACCGCCACCAGAAACCTATTCGAACGTAGGGGTTTTCTTGTAGAATTTTGAGAGAGAGAGAGAGAAAGAGGACTACTGTTAATTTTATAGGAAGAAGAGAAAATGAGGATTTGTGGAGTGGAAAAGATATTATATAGTGGAGGGTTTTATTCTTTCCCTTTTTGATTTTTCTATAACATATCCATTTTATTTATATATACGAAAAGCTGCTGATGCATATGTATGTATATATATATATATATATATATATATATATATATATATATATATATATATAGAAAGAAAACAAAAAGAAACTAACATAGTCTATATTAAATTTCCATGGGACCATGCGCATTTTGGAAAGAACTGAATGGTTTGCATAAAAAGGGCAAAAGGCCAAAAGCAATGAACGGTTTAATTTTTGAGAACGCTAAAGGAAAGAAATGATATTAATGAATGTATGTTAAACCTTAAATGGTAAACATTAATTGTAAATTAAAAGAAAAATATAAATATTAAATTCACATGGTTTTTGGCAACAATTCAAATGAGCGGATAAGGCAAATTAAGAATGAAACGGATTTGCAAATGGGTACGATGGCTTAGAAATAAATGTAAATGGGACCGATTGGGGATTAAACGAGGTGAACTTTAGACAATAAATAAATAATGATAAAAACAAAAGTTTTGAAATTCAAAACTCAAAAGACTACTTTGGAAAATGAATGGATGCGATATTAATTCAAATGATGCATCGAATGGAAATGGAAAATAAATGTCATGAGGAAGCGAAAAGTAATGAATGTAGGAAAATATATGGAAGGAGATGAACGTTTTAATTTTTATTTATATAAGACGTTTCACTTATGTTGCGGGCCCCAACAATGCATGAAATAATGGGACGAAAAATAATGCATTGCTTATATAAATATGCGTTATATTTTTAGTTTAATGACACCGTTTGTACATCAAAATTTGACTAACTTTATCACAATTAATACCGTAATAAATTTAGATTTTGACGGTTAATTCAAAACAAAATTTATTACTATTAATATTAAAAATTTCAACTTGCAAATTAAAAATTGATTTCAAACATATATTTTCTTCTTATTAAGTTGCATGATAAGTATTAAATTCATTTCTAAGTTTATGACGGTACAACTCCTTCCATAATATTCATTTTTAAACAACAAAGAAATTTTAACGCTAAATATTCAAATCGGTTAGTAATGCAATTCATGTTTGTTTATAAATTTTTGAAATGGTTCGCACCTATTGTTCAATAATTGGCAAAATCTCAAATATAAATATTTATTTTACACTGCATCTTAATTTAATTTATATTTTAAATCTCAAAATGAATATCATAAATTCATCTATGTAGTCAAATGAAAATTAACTATTTTGAGTATTCGTTCATGAAATTTATTCATAAACAATTCAGTTGTTATAAATCACCATTTATCTAATTACAAATTGTTTATTAGAAAATAAAATTGAAATCATTCATTAATAACATCTTAAAATTTATAAAAATAATTTAATTGAAAAATGAAAATTTTTAAATTCTGATGCATATTCTAACAAAATTTCCTTAAATTAAAATTTTAAATTGGTTTTGATTTTCCGGGTTGTTACAGAAGCACCGCTTACTCTATCCTTATGGGAATCAGGTATAAGCTCTAATGCCCTATCCTTACTAGGGCGGAGCGACCACATCCAACACATCTTGGTCGAACGAATCCATGACAGCCCTAAAAGTTGTCGTCTACCTCACGAATTAACGCTACACAAAGCTACGCTAATTAAAGCTTTGCTTTGATCATCATCCACAAGGCTCTGATTTTCAACAAATGCCTTGATCCATGCATCTCAGCATGTCACATTGTCAATTCATACCATACCATTGATTTCTGCCAATATCTAACCTCTAAGCTCGTACGTCTCAGAGAAGGGTGTTAAGAAAGAGAATAAATTCTCCACCACCAAACAGATATATATTTTGCAGAGATCAACGAATACAGCATAAAGGAATACAATGTCAGACATAACATCCATTTGCAAGTCCATTCTGGGTCCGAACGAAACTAGAGGCACCTTATTCCTCGTCCCATATGTCCAATATAGGAGAGAGGCCCTCGCATATCCGGTCGATCTCCAAGTACGTCTGGATGATCACCACTTATTATCTCATCTTGGATGCACATCCCAATCAAGACATCAGTAATCATCCAAACGATGTGAAGATTTCCGGTCTTCAACCACCGTCTTCGTATCTTCGACTTTTAGTCGTCGTATCAGTTATTTAGAATGGGTTAAACCCGGTCTTTCTGAATAACTAACGTATCTTTATAATCATGTGATAAAAACACAAAAATAGCTGACATCTCATTCCAATCTAGAATATTCTTTTATTCAAATATTCACATCTTTAGGGAAAGGTTTCCATTAATTTTATCAAAGATAAGTTCTTTTAAACTTATTCTTTATTCTTCCTTCGGATATCATTCTAAAAAGATTTTATTTTATCTTTCCACAACTTAAACCAAATTAAGGTTTAAGAACTAGTCGGGATTATCGAGCCTTACCGAAGTAACCACTCATTTTATTAATCCCAATCTCAACCTATTCATCCCATGGAGCAAAACTGGTAGTACTCCATATCTAACACCCATAGTGTTATCGGTAATTTAACAACCATTTAATGTTTTAAATTTAATTAAAGATTTAACTATCGCATGGAGTAAAACTGGTGGTACTCCATCCTTCACATTTCTTGAATTAATCAAATTTACTTACCTCATTCCCATTTCAATCTAATTAAAGATTCATTAAAGCTCTAGTTCAGTTCTAATCTCAAAAATCATTACTAATGATTATTCAACTTTAGGAAAATTAATTTTGTGTTTAACTGGTTAAAGAACCAATGTCGTTTAAAACACAGTTCATGATAAACCCCAAAATCATCTTCCATCAAAATGGAATCTTCACGGAAATCATAATAGTATATAATCAATATAAATTTCTATAACATACTAATATTATAAATGAAATAAAGGCAAATCCTTTTTAAATTCCATATATAGTAATGGTCTTCATTCACAGAATCTCATTTTGATTATCACTAAATCAAATTCCATTCAATTCCAATTTCTTTTATTAATTGGAAAACTTCTTTTTGGAAAAAATCCATTAAATCTTAATTAAAAGACTGATAAATTCCAAATCATGACTTCTGTAACATCCTGAATTTTCTGGCCAATTATTTGAATTATTTTATTTTTAAAATATTTACTTGAACTTAAATAATCGATTTTCATCATTTTATTTTGAATATTTATTTATATTAATAACATAATAATATTTAATTCCAAAATATTTGGAAAAATGTTGAATTTGCTGTATAATGAGAACAGACAATTTTAAAATGGTTCAATGTTGTTTTATTGAAATTATAGTAGCGATTTCATTTGTAAAACGATGGTTGAGCGTTGAATTTATAATTTAATTATAAAACAAGCTACAACGGCGCGGTAGTTCGTAATATTGTGTTTTGAATTTTAAACAGCTATACAGGATCTAATATGAGTTGGATTTTCTCGAAATAAGAAACATCTGAATCTATTGGATAATATTTCTAATGGAAGAGAAAATTCCAGTTTTCATAGTGTAGATTTTGTTTTATGTCCAAATCAAATTTTAAAATAGTCGCTATGGAATTCCTTTATATATTATAGCGATTTATTTATATAAAATAAAGGGTTTTTAAATATTTATAATGTCGATTTAGCTTATAATTCAACCCGAGATATTTTATTTTGATAGTATGTGAAATTCTGGTTGTGTATGACCAATAACAATATTTTATTTATATTATATTGAGGTATTTTAAAATTGGTTTATTTCAATTTAAATTAGGCAGTTAAAAAGAGTCATTATTCAAACGACCTCCGTTTTTGACGTCACAAATTTAGTTGAGACCGTAACAGCTAATTATTGCTAGATTTCAAATTGCACGTCAATTGGAGTTATTCTACGAGCGTGGCAAAATAAAATGCAAATAAAAACGATAATTTGGATGTGAGCGAGCGCTGTTTGAAAAAACGGAACGGAAGTCGACGAAACAAAGTTTCATTAGGACCGTAATGTCAAATTATACTATGTCGTCTCTTTTTATCTCGAACGACATTTGTATGTGACCACAATAACCAATAAACAACGTTCAGAAATAGCGATAGACACGAAATAAAAATCGTTAGTCGTTGTCAGTAAAATATCCTTAGTCAAATCAAAATATATTAATTATATTTTCTCCCTACATATACCCGTCCACCCCAAACCAATTTTCAGCAGCCTCCCCTCAAATTCGTATGTAAATTTGCAGAAAAACCCAGTTTCACAAAATAATTTATTTCTCTCAATCGAATGAGAGTTGGTGGAGGTAATCAACAGCAATATTGTAGAGGGTGGAGAGGTCGAGCTACAACAAAAACTTGGGAATCTATTGTCTCCTAGGGTGGTCAGAAATCGCGAAGACAGCGGTAAAGTACTGTTTTGTTTTCGGTGAAATTGAGGGTGATGGAGATGTTTTTTGGTGATGGGTCCAAAGGCGAGATTGTAGAGGAGACCGAGGGCTTAAATTTTACCTTTGGTTGGAGGGACTGATTTGGCTGTGGTGGTCTGGGTGGAGAGATGATCGGAGAATGTGGTTTTAGGGACGTTTTTTGAAGTGGTTGGTGGTTCTAAGGATTTTCTGACGTCGACGTTGATTGTGTGGTCGGAGGTTTGAAGCAAAGTAGCGGGGCAGAGGCAACCACGCCCATTAATGGTGGTCTGGTGATCTAAAGTGTAGTGTGGCGGCGGGAATTTGGGGATAACTGGAGTTCGGTCAAAGCAAGTTTCTGGTGAACTGGGGCCATGTCGTGGATCGGTTATTGGGGAGGAGGCATGTCAGTCAGTGGCGGCTCAGATGGTGATGAAGGCAGGCCTTCCAGTGGCGCTGAGGAGATGCGATGGGAGTATGATCGTGTTTGGGTGAGAGGAAGGTAAGAGAAATTGGGGATGTCGGGTTTCAGAACCAAGCGAAGAAGAAAACGCATTTTTCTTTGTTGGTGCTGACGTGGATTATGGAGTGCCCAATGATTGGTTTAATTAAGGTAATTGTCAATTTAATTATATTAAAACGAGATTAAAACTTCAAACAGTCGTAATTTATTCATACGGTAATGAAATCCAACGAAACAGGATCCGTTGGGATCGCAGGGACGAGGCCTAGATGATGGTGCTGGTCTGGAATCGATTGGACGTAGTGGGAAATTCAGATAATTTTAATCGTTCGTTTAAAATAATATGGAACAAATTATCGACCGTCAACCGAAATAAAAATTGGTGAGTTAATTCTCATACCTTCTGGAATTCTGTGATGTGTTAAATTCATAGAAAAATATAATATACCATTAATAGTACAATTTGGTTGATTGGCTGCTATGGATGCTATTGTAGTTTGTTATTTGATTGTTTGCCGCAATTTATATTTCACCATTTTAACGCATTATATTATTGAAATTTAATTTGTATATTATTATCAAAATGTTATTTGTGATGCAGGCAAGGACAGGTTGGAGGAATCCAACCGGGTTCCTCAAACAAACTATATGTTATTTGTTGTGCATATTTTCCATATATATATATGAATTGTTCACCATGAATGACACTAAAACATGTTCGAATGTTAATGGCTGAATAGATATTCATCATTGTTGTGTTTAAACCCAATCGACAGTATTGATTGAGTAGTTGGCGTGAATGGCCTAAAATGTATTGTTTTAGATATCGTTCTACCATCAAGTAAATGGACGTAGTTTTAAAATTATAAACTATTTTATAATTGAATTGAAGTTTTTCAATTATTCTATATAAATAATTAAATTAGAAATTTATAAATAAATATTTTAAATCGAGTTTATAAAGGAAATTATTTAAATGGTTTTTAAAATCTTATGATCTAGACAAGTTCTAAAAGAGGAAAACCAAAGAATTTATATATGGATTAGTAAAATGGAATATTTGTTTTTAAAACAATTAAATAGTGTTTTTAAATTAATTAAGTTATTTAATTAATTTAAACAGGGAAATGACAAATGAAAATTAGTTAACTATTAACTGATAGGTACGGTTAACAAAAATCAACCATTTTAATTAATAAAGAAATTAATTTTAAATTAAACAAATGGTGTTAAATATTAGTTAATCTTCGATTAACTATAATCCAAAGTAATTATCAAATTGGTTAGTGTTAATAAAGTTAATTATTATTTAATAGGCTTTTAAAAATGATAATATTTCTATTTTTAATTAATATCAAAGTTAACCACTTTTAATATTGTGACGGCCCGCCCCGTACCAGCCTGCATTTCCTCCGAGAGTGCGCTGTACACATGCCCGACTAGCACGAGACGATTGTCAGAAGAAAAGAAAGAAGGGAATTAACTAACGAGAAACCTGTAGAATGTCTCACACCGCATGGAATAAAATATAATAATAATAACATACTTGACATAAAACAGGTGAGACAGTGCATAAGCTGATAACTAAAATCAACATCAACATCAAAGCAGCGGAAATCCCAATACAGCTTATTACAACTTTTCAAAATCTACTGTCTCTAAACAAAAGAAAGCCAAAGTAGAAGATACACCACTAATGCCAAAGCAGTGATCTTCAACAACACAGGGAGAATATTATATATGTGTTACGTGGAAGCCTCCTGCTCGTCTCCGGATCATCTACCCGTGCTTCACCAGCTAACCTGTCTCTAGTCTGCTCGTGTGAGCACCCAGAGTAATAAGAGGAGACATAAAACTCTAGGTCAGACATAAAGCCTGGTATGAGCGATAAGCATATAAACAAAATAATAACAGGTATACTAAACCATACCTGAACCTGGACCTGCAACCAAAGAGTTAGAACCACATACCGTACAATACTCTAAGGTGCCATAATAAATAGTGTAAGATTACGGAGGTGGGGTGTGCATGTCATAATGATAGCAAACAAATCAACCATAGCATCCATCCTCACATCTCTCACTCAGTGCGTAAAGCATACGATATCTACCACTTTGGAAAACTAGACAAATTGAGGTAACGATGAACCCCGACTTGTAGAAACCCTGCTGTGACCAAGCTAAACCCATGGAGTCATGACCAAACATTTCAATGACCCACCACATTGGTCGTAGCCCTTTGTCCTACCCATGCCATAATGGCCCTGAATCCGCCTTCGTACCTCCTACCATAGTGGTCCAAAGCTATAGACATCGATAACCCCTTAACACGCGTCCCGCAGCAAAGCCCAATCATGAAGCGAACTCGTTGATTCCCATCTAAATCTTGAGCTCTAACTTCCCATTTGGACTTCCTTTGCATCTCGGGTTTTGATCGAGTTGGAGTTGGTCTTCAAAAGAGTCGTCGCGTAATCGCAGCTCCAATCCGGTTCGGTGCTCCTTCGGTTCGGGTTCTCCACTCGGTTCGGTTCGGGTCACAGTCCTCCATCCAGTTCGGTGCTCCTTCGGTTCGGGTTCTTCACTCGGTTCGGTTCGGGTGTCCTGCTTCTGCCGCCATTTCTTCAACTACTTCCGAGTCCTTCAGAGTCGCGGTCCGGGTCTCCCTTGTTGTCCATAAAGTTCCACGCTGCTGGAGATGCCACCACCTTGGTTCGATTCGGCTATCCGACCCGATCCCCTTATCCGATCCGATCCCACTCTTTAGCTTACTACGATCCGATCCGATCCTGCTTCATGGCTCCGATCCGATCCTCTGTCCGACTCCAACTCTAAGTAAACGACCTTCCTTCTCGCCAAATCCTCCTCCAGTGACAAGTTCCAATCCAGTTCGAATTCCCTTGGTCAGTTCACAAATCCGATCCGACCCCTACTCCGATCCGATCCGGTTCAGAACCTGCACATTTCTGCAATTTTCCAGCGAGCTTTCTACGCCATTCGACTGCGTTTTCGACCAATCTAACTATTCTAATCATTCATAAAACATACCAAAGAGTCATAGCAACATGTAAGAGCAACCACAAACACCAATCAACAATTCAAATGAATTAAAATGGATCAAAAGTGGCTAAAACCTCACATTTTCCTATAATCCCTCTTAAACATGTTTAAGCACATACTTAGTAAAACTTAATCAAATCGTCTAAATTTCCTAACAGAGGCATGAAATATTATTTAAGAATTTCTAAACATTTTTCCAGAATTTATTAGTGTATAAATTCGCTAATCTTCACTAATTACCCTTAATTACCGTAATTAGTGCAAAAACTATGCAAATCACTCACCTTGGCCACAAACAAAATTCTCAGAACTAAAACTCCTCTGATTTGGGGCGAATACTGATGTCCAACAGCAGCTCTAACCTTGCTTTGGTGCTTTTTCTTCTTAATTTGATGTTGCTAAGCCTAATCTTCAATTAGAAAGTGATTTGGGGTGTTTTAGATGTAGGAGACCATTGTTAGAGTGTCTAAGGATGAAAGTGGCGGCTGGAAAATGTCTAAAGAAATGTTTTCTAATCCTAATCAGTCCTCCTATACCTCTAAACCCGAAATTCCCCTCTGGGCCTAGCTGCTAATCACCCGGTTAAGCCCAATTAAGCTGTTTTTCACCATCTGAAACTTGTTTCAGCCATATCTCCCAAATGGTGAGTCCGTTTGGCTAATGTGACCACTCTACGGAAAGAGAAACCATCATCCGGAGCCAATAGAAGTGGTTTTAGGTCAAAATTCCTTTCCAGTCAAAAGTTATGGCCAAAATTGTGCCGACTAGGGGTAAAATGGTCATTTAAAAATTGGGAAAAATCATGAACATGGGAAATGACCCCAGTGGTCGTCTCCCAAAGTTACATGACCATACGACTTCATATGTGAAAGAAATAAATATTCTACGATCCTATGATGCGTAGAATGCGGGTCGTTACACTCTCCCCCCTTAAGAAATTTCACCCCCGAAATTCCCAAATCAGAACATACACAAAGGTCCCGCATGCCTATCAATCATAAAACAAAAACCAAACATGCAAACAAGCAAAACAAGTCTACCCTAGCATGCGGAAAACTAAATTACAAAGTAAATCTTACCAGGCAAAGAGTTCTGGATATGCCTTCCTAATGCTCTCCTCTGTCTCCCAAGTACAATCACTCTCGTTCTCGCCCCACTGGACCTTGACTAGCTTCACTGCCTTCCTTCGAAGTTGTTTCGTATCGTGCCCCACAATACGAATCGGCTTGCGGTTCCCAACCGCCTCGGGTTCTACTTCGAAGTCCTCTAATTGATCAGGTGAAATAGTCATATCTGAGTTGTGAACGAACTTCCTTAGTTGGGAAACATGAAATACATTGTGAACTCCCGCCATTTTCCCTGGTAAGTGAACTCTATATGCGAAATTCCAGACTAGTTCGAGAACAGGGAATGGGCCAACGAATCTTGGTGCCAACTTGCCTCTCCTGCCAAATCGTATTACGCTCTTCAACGGAGAAATCTTGACAAACACCAAGTCGCCAACGGAGAATTTTAAGTCTCTTCTCCTCTTATCAGCATAACTCTTCTGCCTATCTTGGGCAGCCTTCATTCGTTGTTGAATGGTCTTGATTTTATCTGAAGTTTCCCTCACCACATCTGGTCCAAGCATAAACTTCTCGCCAGTCTCTATCCAACATGATGGTGAGTTGCGCGGCCTTCCGTACAAAGCTTCAAACGGAGCCATACCGATACTGGATTGGTAGCTATTATTATATGCAAACTCCACTAGATGCAAATGGTCATCCCATGATCCACCAAAATCCAATATACATGCTCTCAAGAGATCTTCCAAAATACGATTCACCCTCTCCGTCTGACCGTCGGTCTAAGGATGATATGCGGTACTGAGATGTAACTCTGAACCTAGAGCCTCTTGTAAGCTGTTCCAAAACACACTAGTGAACAACGGGTCTCAATCACTCACAATGCTTTTAGGTACTCCATGAAATCTCACTACCCACTTCATATACAATTCTGCTAACTTAGCTGCCGTTCTGGTTGATTTGACTGGTATAAATCTTGCGCTCTTAGTCAATCGATCCACAATTACCCAAATGCTATCATATCCCGATCTAGTCCTTGGTAAACCATCGATGAAATCCATCGAGACTTGCTCCTATTTCCATTCGGGAATTTCTAATGGTTGCAACAACCCACTAGGCTTCTTTTGCTCGGCTTTAACTAGCTGGAAATTCATGCACTTGGGTATAAACTTCCCAATGTCTCTTTTCATCCCTTCCCAGTAGTAGGTCTGCTTCATGTCTCGATACATCTTATTACCACCGGGGTGTATGGTCAGTTTTGAGTGATGACACCCTCTAAGCACTTCATCCCTCAATCCATTGACATTGGGTACGACTAATCTTCCATCCTTTCTAAGCCATCCATCTCGATCAAGCCCATACTTGTTCATCTCCTCATCGATACCCATCTCTAACTTGGAGATGATTTCCAATAGGTTAGGATCGTCCCTCTGACTAGAGCCGATCTGCTCAACCAAAGTGGGTCTGATCGTCAAACTTGCTAACATTTCTGGATCCAATTCGCACTTTGGTCTGAAATCATACCCAGCGATGTACTACAGTTGCTTCCATTCTAGAAACATAGCCCCTAGGCTGGCATGTCTCCTACTCAATGCATCAGCTACCGCATTGCCCTTTCCCGGTGTATATGCGATGTCAAAATCATAGGAAGCTAAGAACTCTAACCATCTCTGCTGACGGAGATTCAATTCTTTCTGAGAGAAGAGATACTTTAACGACTTATGATCTGTAAACAGCTCAAATCTTTCTCCCAAGAGATAGTGTCCCCATATCTTTAACGCGAACACGATTGCTGCCAATTCTAAATCATGGGTAGGGTATCTTTTCTCGTGCGGTTTCAATTGCCGAATTGCATAAGCAACAACCCTGCCTCCTTGCAACAATACAGCACCCAGTCCGGTACCACAGGCATCCGTGTATATCGTCATCTCTTCGTTCCCCTTAGGAATGACTAACACCGGCACGCTTATCAACCTGTCCTTTAGACTCTTGAATGCATTCTCGCACCTTCCATCCCAGACAAAAGCTTGATTCTTCTTGGTCAACTGGGTCAATGGTGCTGCTATCTTGGAGAAACCTTGGATAAACTTATGATAATATCCCGCTAAACCCAAGAAGCTTCTTACATCTGTTGCATTCTTGGGCGTAGGCCAATCCTGTACCGTGGCCACCTTTGCCGGGTCCACCGCAATACCATTCTCTGACACAACATGGCCCAAGAACCTCACTTCCCTCTTCCAGAAGTGACACTTAGAAAACTTTGCTTTCAATTGGTGTTTTCTCAACACCTCCATCACTATCCTTAAATGTTCCTTGTGTTCTTCCTCTGTCTTCAAATAGACCAAAATATCATCAACGAACACAAGGACAAACTCATTCAACTGATCCCTGAATACCCTATTCATAAGATCCACAAAATATGCTGGGGCATTGGTCAGTCCGAATGGCATGACCAACCACACATAAAATCCAGACGACGTCCGAAATGCCGTTTTAGCTATACTCTCAGCTTCCACTCTAAGCTGTTGAAAACCTGTCGCGAGATCCAACTGAGAAAATACTCTCGCGCCACTCAACTGATCGAACAAATCATCTATCCGCGGTAGAGGATACTTATTCTTCCTCGTCACTTTATTCAACTCGCGGTAGTCTACACACAAACAAAGGGAACCATCCGCCTTGGTAGCAAACACAACTGGTGCTCCCCATTCAGAAACACTCCTTCTGATAAATCCCTTCTTCAAAAGATCGCTGACTTGCACCTCGAGCTCTCGTTGCTCTCTTGGTGCCATACGACGAAGTGGCATCACTATAGGTCTGGCATCTTTTACCAAATCAATACGGAACTCAATCTCTCGGTGTGGTGGAAGTCCGGTCACTTCTTCGAAAACATCCGGATACTGGCCAACCACGGGCAAACCTGACAACTCACTATGCGGAATGTCAAGGGAGTTTAGAAAACTAGCCAATACCCCCTCACTGGGTAGACCACCAAACACTATCCTCCGCCCATCATCCGCTCTAGCTGTCACCAAAAAGCCCTCACAGTCTACCACCACCCCGTATCTTTGGAGCCAATCTACTCCCAAAATAATGCCAAGCCCAATAAAGCCCAAAACAAAGCAATCACAAACAAACATGCATCCATGACTCGATAAGACCACATTACGACAAATCATGCTAAGGCTAGTAGAACCACCAATCAGGTTCGTCACTACTAAAGGTCCATTGACAATCTCGGGCTCCAATCCCAACCTGTCTACCAGGTCACTAGATATGAAAGAACTGGAAGCTCCGGTATCAAACAAAACTCTAACAGGAACATCGTAAACAGAAAGCATACCTTGAATGACGACATTCTTTCCCTTCTCCGCCGCAGTTGGGGCATTCGACGAAGAAGGAATAGCATTAAGGGCGTATGCTTTCACCATTAGCTTTTCTTTAAGGGGTTGCAGACACTTGTCCTTGTGATGTCCCATTTGGCCACAATTGAAGCACTTCCTATCCGCTGGCTTGGCCCGACAATTACTAGCATAATGACCCTTCTTACCACAGCTGAAGCACTCAACATCTTGCTTATTCTTTTTCTTCTGGCCATCCTTAGTCTGATTCTGCTTTCTCTTATTATGGGAACCACCTTTGCCTCCACCACTTGCTTGTGGCTTTGGCTCATCTGCGGATGCAACCTCAGTCTTCGGCTTAGGGTAGAGACTTTCTGATCTTAATGCTTTCCCCACAATCGATTCAAACGTCTCATCGATGTGGTTAATAAGCCTTTCCCCTAAGTACTGATCCAAACCAGTTATGAATTTCTCATTCTTTTTCTCGGCAGTATCAATAAGAGATAACCCGTACTTTGACAGAGTGTCGAATTTAGCAATATACTCCGAGACAGCTCTGCCATTCTGCTTGAGCTCCAAGAATTTCTTAAACAGCACTGACTTCTGAGTAGCTGGAATGAACTTCTCGCTAAAGAGAACCTTAAACTGCTCCCAAGTAATCTGATCTTCGGGAGTAGCTGCCTTTATAGCATTCCACCAATTCATTGCCCGCCCTTGCAGCTGACGGGACGCTAGCTTTCTCTTCATCGCATCCTCGATACCCAAATCCTCGAAGATACGTTCGCAACTATCCAACCAATCTTGAACATCCGTGGCCGACTCCGTTCCGTGGAACGGCTTCCCACCAAGGCTAGTATAGTCCTTATTCAGCTTGGCGAAGTTGACCCTTGGCGCCTGCACTATTGGAGCACCACCATTTCCATCATTGGGAGCTGCCCTCTGTACATCTCTAAGCATTTCTCTCATGAGGTCAGTAAACATCGTCCTCATGTCAGCAGCATTCCCATTATTGGCCCCCTCTACCGGTACCTCTAACATATCGGCTCATCGTCAATCTGAAAAAGGAAATGATTAACGATCCCATAGTGGTGCTAGTGCAGCCCAACTTCATTCTTATACTACTAGTAGTATACATATATAGCTTTTTTAAAAACCAAAATAATCACAAATACGCTCTCTCGTATACGTATACTATCTCTCCCCGATAACTTCCCTAGGTTAACTACGCAGCCTAGAGCTCTGATACCAAGTGTGATGGCCCGCCCCGTACCAGCTCGCATTTCCTCCGAGAGTGCGTTGTACACATGCCCGACTAGCACGAGACGATTGTCAGAAGAAAAGAAAGAAGGGAATTAACTAACGAGAAACCTGTAAAATGTCTCACAGCGCATGGAATAAAATATAATAATAATAACATACTTGACATAAAATAGGTGAGACAGTGCATAAGCTGATAACTAAAATCAACATCAACATCAAAGCAGCGGAAATCCCAATACAGCTTATTAAAACTTTTCAAAATCTACTACCTCTAAACAAAAGAAAGCCAAAGTAGAAGATACACCACCAATGCCAAAGCAGTGATCTTCAACAACACAGGGAGAATATTATATATGTGTTACGTGGAAGCCTCCTGCTCGTCTCCGGATCATCTACCCATGCTTCACCAGCTAACCTGTCTCTAGTCTGCTCGTGTGAGCACCCTGAGTAATAAGAGGAGACATAAAACTCTGGGTCATACATAAAGCCTGGTATGAGCGATAAGCATATAAACAAAATAATAACAGGTATACTAAACCATACCTGAACCTGGACCTGCAACCAAAGAGTTAGAACCACATACCGTACAATACTCTAAGGTGCCATAATAAATAGTGTAAGATTACGGAGGTGGGGTGTGCATGTCATAATGATAGCAAACAAATCAACCATAGCATCCATCCTCACATCTCTCATTCAGTGCGGAAAGCATACGATATCTACCACTTTGGAAAACTAGACAAATTGAGGTAACGACGAACCCCGACTTGTAGAAACACTGTTATGACCAAGCTAAACCCATGGAGTCATGACCAAACATTTCAATGACCCACCACATTGTTCGTAGCCCTTGGTCCTACCCATTCCATAATGGCCCTGAATCCGCCTTCGTACCTCCTACCATAGTGGTCCAAAGCTATAGACATCGATAACCCCTTAACACGCGTCCCGCAGCAAAGCCCAATCATGAAGCGAACTCGTTGATTCCCATTTAAATCTTGAGCTCTAACTTCCTATTTGGACTTCCTTTGCATCTCGGGTTTTGATCGAGTTGGAGCTGGTCTTCAAAAGAGTCGTCACGTAATCGTAGCTCCAATCCGGTTCGGTGCTCCTTCGGTTCGGGTTCTCCACTCGGTTCTGTTCGGGTCACAGTCCTCCATCCGGTTCGGTGCTCCTTCGGTTTGGGTTCTCCACTCGGTTCGGTTCGGGTGTCCTGCTTCTGCCGCCATTTCTTCAACTACTTCCGAGTCCTTCAGAGTCGCGGTCCGGGTCTCCCTTGTTGTCCATAAAGTTCCACGCTGCTGGAGATGCCACCACCTTGGTTCGATTCGGCTATCCGACCCGATCCCCTTATCCGATCCGATCCCACTCTTTAGCTTACTCCGATCCGATCCTGCTCCATGGCTCTGATCCGATCCTCTGTCCAACTCCAACTCTATGTAAACGGCCTTCCTTCTCGCCAAATCCTCCTCCAGTGACAAGTTCCAATCCAATTCGAATTCCCTTGGTCAGTTCACAAATCTGATCCGACCCCTACTCCGATCCGAACCGGTTCGGAACCTGCACATTTTTGCAACTTTCCATCGAGCTTTCTACGCCATTCGACGGCGTTTTCGACCAATCTAACTATTCTAATCATTCATAAAACATACCAAAGAGTCATAGCAATATGTAAGAGCAACCACAAACACCAAACAATAATTCAAATGAATCAAAATGGATCAAAAGTGGCTAAAACCTCACATTTTCCTATAATCCCTCTTAAACATGTTTAAGCACATACTTAGTAAAACTTAATCAAATCGTCTAAATTTCCTAACGGAGGCATGAAATATTATTTAAGAATTTCTAAACATTTTTCCAGAATTTATTAGTGTATAAATTCGCTAATCTTCACTAATTACCCTTAATTACCGTAATTAGTGCAAAAACTATGCAAATCACTCACCTTGGCCACAAACAAAATTATCAGAACTGAAACTCCTCTGATTTGAGGCCAATACTGATGTCCAACAGCAGCTCTAACCTTGCTTTGGTGTTTTTTCTTCTTGATTTGATGTTGCTAAGCCTAATCTTCAATTAGAAAGTGATTTGGGGTGTTTTAGATGTAGGAGGCCATTGTTAGAGTGTCTAAGGATGAAAGTGGCGGCTGGAAAATGTCTAAAGAAATGTTTTCTAACCCTAATCAGTCCTCCTATACCTCTAAACCCGAAATTCCCCTCTGGGCCTAGCTGCTAATCACCCGGTTAAGCCCAATTAAGCTGTTTTTCACCATGTGAAACTTGTTTCAGCCATATCTCCCAAATGGTGATTCCGTTTGGCTAATGTGACCACTCTACGGAAAGAGAAACCATCATCCGGAGCCAATAGAAGTGGTTTTAGGTCAAAATTCATTTCCAGTCAAAAATTATGGCCAAAATAGTGCCGACTAGGGGTAAAATGGTCATTTTAAAATTGGAAAAAATCATGAACATGGGCAATGACCCCAGTTGTCGTCTCCCAAAGTTACATGACCATACGACTTCGTATGTGAAAGAAATAAATATTCTACGATCCTATGATGTGTAGAATGTGGGTCGTTACAAATATTGTTAATATTAAAGTTAATTATTATTTAAATTAATAATAATTAAAGCAACGATTTTTAATTGGAATTCAAGTAAGAAGTAATTAAGTTGCGATAAGTTCAATTAAAGTCAAATAAGGGTGTTATAAAGGGATTTTGTAAGGACCCAAAACTTTCCTAGTCTTCGAAGAGAAGAGAAAGAACGGATTACTTTGAGAATATGACGAATCAGAACACAAACAGAAGAATATTTCATTGCTTATTACAAAAATTTCATCATAATACAAGAATATAACATAGTATAAATAAATATCATACATTCGATAAATATTAGAGATTTACAATTTACAATGCAGCGGAAAAATAATACAAAACACAACTGAAAAGAATATATAGATACAGAGCTTTCCGAATATCATTCCAGTTGTATACCAGGATCCTATGAATATAAATCAGCAAAACCCAACTACTAGCTTCCCGTATGGAAAATAAGGGCACCAAGAGTTTAGGTTAAAACAATAAACTCTAGGTCAGTCATGTGACTGGTGTGAGAACTAAAACAGTTATTAATCTTTATTTTAAAGTTCGGTAAATCAAGGGACCACACCGTATAACACGGAACGGGTTTCCTCCCAAGAATACTAGTGCATAAAACAAACAGCGCAATGATAAATAAAGAATAATGAAGCTACTATAAGACCTAGGTCCCATCACACAATGCAACGCAAGCCGGAGGATAAAGTTTTTACCTTATAATAGCCAAAAATGCTTGGTACGTGAAATTTCATCTTTTATTATTACTATAAGTGTATAGTGTCAAAACAATTTCAATCATAAGTATCAATCATAGACGGCATAAGTGCCCCCATACCACTATGTCGCCATACTAGGCTCTACAATCAAAACCGCAAAATGTTGTATTGGAAGTAGGATTTCCATCTGTGAACCAAGGCAAGGGATCGTCCTTACCGCTTCGAGACGCTCTAGCCCGTGTCTCAGGAACAGCTGCAACTGCACCTTGGATCTTCAGGCCCGGTCCACTCAGTGTGGATTAAAATGCCTGAACAATGCATTTCCCTGCCCTATGGGGCGTAAATTGGTCATATCCCGACCAAACTATCGGCCCCAGAACGACCGATATAACCTAGGCGCCTCGCTATCCATCATCTACATAAGTAAAATTTCAGGGCTTGTAAAACGCTGACACCACTCCTAGCTAGAAGGAAACGCATGCCCTCCTTGCAGTCCTCACCCGTTTCTGGTTCACACCGGGCTGTGAGGCTCACGAATTAACGCTACACAAAGCTACGCTATATTAAAGTCGTGCTTTGATCATCAACCAAAAGACCCTGCTTTTCAATAGAAGCTTTGATCATTTGCATCTTAGCATGCCACATAGGCAATTCACGCTATGCAACCGATGTCTATCAATCACACAGAATGAAATCCGATGCCAGACACACATCCATTTATAAGTTCGTTCTAGGTCTGAACGAAACTGGGGGCACCTTATTCCTTCCCCATATTTCCAATACAGGAGAGAGGTCCTCGCATATCCGGTCGACCTCCAAGTACGTCTGGACGATCACCACTTATTACCTTGTCTTGGGTGTACAGCCCAATCAAGACATCAGTAATCATCCAAACGATGTGAAGACCTCCGTTCTTCAACCACCTTCTCCATCCTCGACACATCGTCAAATCAGTTATTCAGAATGGGATAAACCCGGTCTTTCTGAATAACTCGAGTATATAATAAACAAGTGCTATAAAAACACAACATACGCCTCATTCCAATCCAGAATATTTCTTTTTCCAAATATTCATATACTTTGGGAAAGGTTCCCATTAATTTTATGAAAGATAAATTCTTTAAATTTATTCTTTAATCTTCCTTTGGATATTAATTCAATCTAATTAAAGATGCATTAAAACTCCACTTGGTTTTAATCCTCCCAAAAATCAATATTAACGATTGTTTAACTTGGGAAATCATTTCCTGTCTTTAATTGGGTTAAAGAACCAATGTCATTTAAAACATGGTCCACCGTAAACCAAAATCACATTCCATTCCAGCAGCCTTTAACAGCAAATTAGCAAGTGAACAATTCCCTAAGTATTAACCCCAAAGGCAGAAACCAACATCAGATCAATACCCAGGAAACCATTCAACTAACTAATCTCCAGTTAGTTTCTGATTTTCTTAACTCCGTTGGGTCTAAGAACAGTATTATTAAAGACACCATTCACGACAACCCAAAATCACATTCCATTAACAATGGAATCTTCATGGATAACAAATCGATATAAACTTCCCTATACAACCGATAATATAAATGGAATAACGACAAGGCTTTTTGTAATGACCCAGGGATTTTTGGTCCTGAAAATCGACATAAATACCTTTACCATGACTTATGCCGATCCTCCAAACACCGAAAACACTGGAGCGTTTAGAAAGAAGTTAGAGGGTGAGATAAGAAAGAAAGAAATATTAGAATAGAAGAAGAAGAAGTATCAACATAACACAGAGTCTCACATCGCAGCGGAACAAAATATAGTACAGAAATAAATCTTTATTAAGAGCCTTTGAAAATACTTACAATATCAGAGTACAACATATCTCTGGACAGTTACAATAGGCTGTCTCATATACAACACACAGCGGGATAGTAATTATATCATAAATCTGAACAACTTCAGCTTGTCACTGGACTTCACGGTATCTGATAACCTGAACCTGTACATCCAGGGCTAACCCGAGCATTTACAAAACACCGGGTCAGTCTGGTGAACCAGAGTGAGAAAAACTCGCACAACATAAATGGTATCACACAACTTGATTTTAGAGTTAAAACCTTTCGAAAGAAAAAGGATAATCGTAAGACCAAATCGACACAAAAATACGGACGGTTTTTACCTTACGATAACCCAAAACAGTTTTCGAAATCAATATCTTTCCTGATATTATAATAGTGTCTAAATACAAGTAAATATCAATCTAGTAGAACGCTTGCATCTCACGCTCTACGTATATATATAAAATCGAAAACCGCGGGCGCTTATTGGAGATTGGATTCCAACCATGACAAGGTATGGGAACACCTGCCGCTCGTGTATCTCTAGAGGCGAATACACTGGGTTCAACAAGAACATCTTGCAACCCGGCCCTCACATGACCGACCACTCATTTCGCTTGAGTGTATCGAATGTATATCACCGACGGTTGGGCTCAAACCACCGTCTGCCGATAAGGGACAGCATCGAACATAGATTAAGAAGCAATAAGAACTTCTCTAGATAGGTGATCATACATCCTAATGGGAGCGACCCACATAGCCATGCTGCGTGCCCGATTTTTTTCATTTCCCGGTTGATGAGGCTTGAGGTCAGAACACATCTGGTCATCATATACTTTGAATGCCACATCGTCAGATCCGCCAGATCACACTTGATTGACGTCCATAAACATACTCTAGCTATCTGGCTAGAGAATAACCTTTTCTCCGCCATCAACTATAGTACGTTTGGAGAAATCAACGCGTATAAACCCTTTTGGAAATACTCTGTCAGACATCCGTCCATACAAGTTATCTAGGAACAGGATAAACCGAAGGAACTCTCCTACTACATCCAATATAGGAGTCACCCCATGGATCAGTAGCGAGAAGTCCTTACAACCTGCAGATTCCAATCACGACAGAACCACAGCTTATCTCTGACCGCGATCCAGAGATTATTGGCGGTCCTTCCGTTTATGAAAATCCACAGTCTTCACTGCTCCATCTCGATCATCTTCGATCTCTTCACGTATTTGTTGGTCGGAATGGTTTTCGAATATAATTCGATTCCGGTCTTTCCATACCAACAATCGTATTGGCCAATTTCGATAGTCGGTGATTTAACTATCGAATAACATTAGTGTGAACACAACACTTGGCACAACTCGACCACTTTTAAAATATACTTAACGATATAAAACAATTTTTCTCTGATTAACTCTGCTTGAATTACTTTGATTGGTTAACTTTACTTAACTCACTCGACTTATTTAACTCGATTAACTTGACGTGATTACTCTTATTCGATTCATCTATATTTGACTTAACTCCATTTGTTCGACTCTAGATCGCAGCGATCACAATGGTTACGCCTGATTCCCTCAGGAAACATCCGACTGCTGTAAGCTATCTACAGCCCTGCGAATTACGCTAGCAGTCGTACGCAATGGAAACTTCCCTAGATAACTTTGTTTGGCTATTTCTAACTATATTTGATCAGTTTTAATTGACTAACCGATGTTACTATAATTTGAAAACAACATGCTTATTTCCTTTGAACCCATATCGTCCTATTATTTAATTTCCAAACCCTTGCATCAGAGTTTGATATTCTAGTATAGGATAAAACCAATTTCAACACTTCACTCGATCTAAACTAATACTATTCCTTGATAATAGTGAAGGCAACCAAGTTGGGGTATTTTAGTTACCTCTTAGACCTTGATCGACAACCTTCTTACCTCAGAAAAATATTAGTTCGACCGCTAATCATCAAAATCCCATTTCCCCTTCTGATCCAAGTCTGGTTTTTATAAAACCGTTCTTATACTTGAAATCCTCATGTACAGTCTTCTTAATTTATAAACATCCATTAAAACACCACTTTAACTCCAAGTGACCTTTCCCTTATAATCCTTTGATTTATAATATAAATCCCTCGACCAATAATTTGATCTCCATCCATTTACCTTCTATAATAAACTTTTATCGCCTCTTTTCTAGACCTCCTCG
This sequence comes from Allium sativum, assembly GCA_030737875.1. Lineage (NCBI taxonomy): Eukaryota > Viridiplantae > Streptophyta > Magnoliopsida > Asparagales > Amaryllidaceae > Allium > Allium sativum. The sequence goes on from CM060910.1 coordinate 835,398,006, forward strand.
TCAATTACTCACTGGTTAATTGAATTTCATTTTTATCAAACTTATGTGAAACTTGGATTTAAAAATCCCTTTAATAAAATTATTACTTGGCATTAAATTGAACTCACTACTTTAAATCATTTTTAATTAAAGAATAATTTGCTTTAACATCTACTATAATAAAATATAGTTAACTTTGATCTTAACCCAAAAATAGCATTATTATCATATTTACATGCTTACTCGATAAGAATCAAGGTTATTAACAATAACCAATTTAATTACCCCCTTTAGATTATAGTTAATTGAAGATTAACTAATATCTAACACTATTTGTTAAACTCTAATGAATGTTTAAACCAATATTTATCTCCTCTGTCCATTCTACTCAAATGGAGGATTTTACCAACCATACACATCAGTTAACTATTAACTGAATTCCAATTTGTCGTTCCCCTTTCTTAAATTAATTAATTAACTTAATTAATTTAAGTCACTTTTTAATTGTTTGAAACAATTATTTCCTTTTTACTAACCCATGGAAAATTCTTGATTTCTGCTTCCCAACTGGGCTAAACTATTTAACTCAATTCCTTACTATCTCGATTAAAAATATTTATTTGTGAAATTTCCAATTTTAAATCCAGTACAAAATAATTTGAAACTTGAATTCAGTTATAAATGAATTTATAACTTTTAAAAAAATATGTCACTTCACATGTCGGGTCGAATGACGTTAAAACCTCACATTTGGCCATTTACTACCAATTATCAAATCAACTAACATCCAATTCAAACAAATCCAATAATTCCAAACTGAGACGACCCGAAATCCCGTTCTCACAGAAACAAGGGTTATCTTTGGAATATAACACAGAAACAGAAAATAGAAGAACAAAATTAAATAAATACACCAGATAATGAACAATAGAATATACTGGATAAAAGTAATCATCAGAGTTACACAGTATACAGGATCTTACTTAGTACAAATACAGTTCAGCTATACATAAATGTCTACAGCGGAAATAAACAAAATATGTACAATAGGAGCTGAACAGCATAAAAAAAGAAATAAATGATAGAATCCATCTTCAGCTCCAGCTATCCAGAAAGAACCAGCTAAACCTGAATACAAGGCTGCCCGTGTAGGAAAAGGGGCACCCGAGTTTGAAAGTGAAACAAACTACGAGTCAGTCATGGGACTGGTATGAGAAATCCATTCAACACATATATAATATGGCAAATCACAGGACCACGCCACTTTCGTGGAACGGGTTTACTCCATTGGATTGCCAGTGCTCTAAAACAAATCTTTCTTTTAAACATCGCTATGCTTTTATAAAAATGAAGCCGTTATAAGACTCAGTTCCCATCACACAATGCAACGCAAACCGGAGGATAGAGTTTTACCTTATAACGGCCAAAATATGATTGATACGAATAAAACAAAGGCATTTGATATTATTGCTAGTGTTTATATGTTCTGAAAACAATTTCAAATCATAACTATCAATCATAGACGGCATGGGTACCATATATCATGTCGTCATATATATATACAATCAAAACCGCACGATGTCGTATTTGGAAATTGGATTTCCGTCATGAACCAAGGCAAAAGATAGTCCTTACCGAATTCGAGACAATCTAGCCCATGTCTCAGGCAAGCGCGCAGGCAAGCCTTGGATCGTCAGTGCCGGTCCACCGATGTGGATTATTATGCCTGAACAATACGTCTCTCCGCCCTTTGGGGCGTAAGTGAGCCAACGAATGACTCCATCGGACCCGGATCGTCCGATCTAACCGAGGCGCCTCGCAACAGCAACAACCACATAGGTGAAAAGTATATAAGTGTCAGGGCTGGTAGGTCACTGACACCACCCTAGCTAGAAAGAAACGCATGCCCTCCCTGAGGTCCTTCTCCCGTTTTAGGTTCATACCGGGGTGTGAGGCTCGCGAATTCACGTTATACACAAAGCTACGCCACACAGGCGGTGCTTTGACCATCACCATAAGACTTTGCTTTTCAACAGAAGCCCTGATCACTGCATCTTAGCATGCCACATAGAATAAATCCTATGTCAGACACACAGTCCATTTACAAGTCCGTTCTGGGTCTGAACGAAACCGGAGGCACTAAATACCTTGCAAATCCATCGATCACCACGTACGTCTGGACGATCACCACTCATTATCCATATTCGGGATGCCTCCCAATCAGGACCTCGGTTACCATCCAAACGAGGTGAAGATCTCCGGTCTTCGACCACCGTCTTCATCTTCGACTTTCAATCGTCGGTCGATTATTTGAAATGAGAATTAACTCGGCCTTTTGAAATAATTCACGTATATTAAGAATTTCAAATCAATTTATTTTAATGGTTAAATTATTCGACAACATCAAATTTGGTCTCTAATGTAATTTTCACACCAAACACATTAAACCATCAAAAGCCACATAAATCGAGCAAATTCAGTTTATTTCCATTCCATATCGCTTATGATATTTTATAACTATTTATCGCTATTTTTATTTATTTTAAAATAGCTAATTTATTCAAAACGACGCTTCGGGCCATAAAGCGGTCGTGGCGTTGTTTTTCTTCAGATTTGATTTACACATATCTGAAAATCTAACCGTTGGATCATCACAAAATTTACATCATTAGAAAGGTCTTTTCAAAACGAATCCAACGGTTCCAGTTTCGGGAAAATCCGACGGTCGGATCTCCCGGTACAATCGTTTGAAGTTTCGATTTCAAAATACGAACTGCAGCGTCGTTATTCGATTAAATATGTAATTATATATATATATATAATCGCTTCTGGCGCTGTTTTTCATCAGATTTGAATTAAACATTCCATACAATCCAAACGTTGGATTTTCACAAAGTTGGTGCCGTTGGGAAGATATTTCCAAGGCGAACCCGACAGTTGAGGTTTCGGGAAAATCCAATGGTCGGATTCCCCGTACTAGTTGTTTGAAATCACGGTTTCAAAATACGAACTGCACGGCCTCGTTTCGTTTTAATTGTATTTATATTTATATATTTATATAAATATAGTTCATTCAATGATTTCAATATCGTTTTCACTTCAAATATTTCACTAACGCCTTAAATTTTTGGAAAATTTCGCCATAACCTCCCCTGCACCGGGAGCATCGGGAAATTGCAAATAGCTTTCCCGGTCCTTCTAATCTCAAAAAGAAAAAGAAAAAGCCAAGCGGCTAGCCAACAGGCTCATAAAATCATCACCCAAACAAAACAGTAAATGTGTACCTATTTGTCGGGCACAAAATTTTATTCCTCTTCTCTAGCCCCTTTGCTATAACCTGTTCAATGAATATGCATGTACATATATATACAGTTCTTATCATTTATCATTTTCTATTCAACTCCATATTTGATTTCTATTTGGTTTAAAAACACCATTCATTCTAATGTTACATAAATAGGTGCAAATCATTTCATTAGCTAATTAATGAATATTTCAACTCATATATGTTTATTTTGAACAAGTGGCTATTTTTAACACTTCACATTTCGACGATTTATGCATACAATAAAAATGTGATTTTTATTGTAAAACAATTCATTTCAAAACACTATATTTCTATATAGTTCATATAGGTGACAAAAATAGGATTTTTATCATAAAACAATTTCTTTTAAAACGAGATTATTTTACATAGTTCATATAGTCGATAAAAGGTGATTTTTATTACCAAACAATTTATTTCAAAATATGAATACCATTCAACACATGAATTTCTAATCAACGAATGAATATCAATTCAACACAAGAATGTTTTCTATAGTTTCTATATATAGATAAAAATGTGATTTTTATTATCAAACAATTTATTTCAAAATATGAATACCATTCAACACATGAATTTCTAATCCACGAAGGAATATCAATTCAACACATGAATGTTTTCTATTCAATGAATAAATATAGTTTAAGCATATGAAAATAATTCAAACACACGAATATTATTCAAAATTTCGGCAGCATAACGGCAGGGTAGTTAAAACCGGGACCGTCCCTAGTACGGCTCCTCGCTCTACTTTAAATCTCGCGGTTTTTGACAATGGGGATCATGCATCTAGTTCGCACGCAGGCGGCATGTATATATTTATTTCATTTCCACAAACTAATCCTATGTGGTTTCAACCAAATATTTTCCAATCACAAACGGGTATTTTTCAACCACAATCAAATCAATATCAACCACAAACAATCCCAAACAACCATTCGCTATCAATCAATTTTCACAACAATTTCAACCAATAAATATCGTCCATGGTTTGTGGACGAGGGGCGTAGATATATATGTATATTATATATAGCAATTCACTTTTATTTCAACATATATATATATATAGAAAAAGAAATTGAAGAGTGAGAAATTCTCACCAAAAGCTATCCAATACCACGACTCTTCCTTTATAGAAATTTTCGCTAACCTCGCCTTTTGTTGCTTCGTTGCCCGTATTCTCTACATATGTAAAAATTGAATTTTTACTATGTTATTCAATATATAAAACTTGCATTTTGACTTCGCTATTCAATATATAAAGATCATATTTTTATTATTCCTATGATGTAAAAATTATATTTTTATTACTTTAAAAATATAAAAATCATATCTTACTTCTTCTACTCAATAAAAATTCCGTCTTTTCTATTTTTAAAAATATGATCTTTTCTATTCTAAAAAAAATCTGATCTTTTTCTTTTTAAAATTCAAACCCTTTTTCTATTTAAAGTTCAAATCTTTTTCTTTTTAAAGTTCTAATCTTTTTCTATTTAAAATTCAAATCTTTTTCTATTTAAAGTTTAAACCTTTTCTATTTAAAGTTTAAACCTTTTTCTATTTAAAGTTTTAAAATAAAATCAGTTTTAAACTCTTTAAAAATCAGTTTTAAAGCCTTTTAAAATCAGTTTTAAATTTTCTTTTTAAACATCAGTTTTAAATTCTTTCAAAAAAAATCAGTTCTAAACCCTAAATCGAAATTTTCAGATTTAAACCCTAAATCGAAATATTCAGATTAAAATAAAATAAAATAAAATAAAATAAAATGCTTACATTGATCCTGCGAAGAAGGGGGGGGGGGGAAGAAGACGTCGGCGGCAGGGCGGAGCTGGCTTCGAGGGGGGCGGCGGAGGCGGGGTGCTCGTGAATTGGCGTCGCGATGCTTCAGGGAGGAGGCGGATGCGTCCCGCTCGTGCGATCTGGGGGGGGGGGGGTCTTCGGGTGTTGCGCCGCTGCGAGGAGGAGGGAAGCTGGACGGAGGGGGGCGGCGGCTGCTGCTGCTCCGTTCTTCTTCTTCTTTTCTTTTTTTTTTGTTTTCTGTTTAATGAATCGGGGCGGCCAGAAAGGGAGATAAAGGGAGGGAATTAAATTAAATTTTTTTTATTTATTATTTAATTATTTTAATTATATAAAGTTGACTTTTACCCACAACCTCTAAACGAGGCCCACCGCCTGTCGTCCATAGCGTTTTACCCCCATTCCGAACACAATGGGATATGTATCGCAAGCTGATTCGATCGTTACAATCAGTTTCGGTTGAATTTACATTTAAATCACTATATTGAATTTTAAACGTACATTTCAAATTACCGGGGTCACATACTAGCTCTAAAAATTATAGAAAATTATTTTCTAGCTTCGTATTGACGATACGGTCCTAACAAAACAAGTTTCGTCGAATTCTGAGACCTTTTGAAAAATGGCCAATTTCCAGTCGATTAAAATCAACTGAAACCGGTCAAATGCGTTTTCCTTTGCCACGCTCACATATTGATTCGAAAAATGATGAAATTTGAAACCTAGCAATAATTTGACATCACGGATCCAACAAAAGTGGTTTCGTCGAAATCCGAGGTCATTTGCAAAATGTCCATTTTTAAGGGCCTGAATTCCATAGCGACTATTCAGAATTTTCAACTGGACATATCTTTTGATTCCCGCTATCAAATTTCGATTGGTCAGATTCGTTGGAAAGATATCATCAATTAGATCCTAATGTTTTTGGTTTCACTAAAATCCGGATTGTTTTGCACCCGGTATATTCAATTGAAGTTTGAAATCGAATTATCGAACTACCGCGCCATTTTCAATTCTATATATAATTATAATTAATTATATTTGTTTTCAAATGTCGATTCAAACTCAGATTTCATCGCCATTATTTAAAATATTTATTTTAAATATTTAAAATCCATTATTTTAGCCAATTTAAAATTTTTAAATTGGTTCAGATTTTCTGGGTCGTTACAATCTCCCCCACTTAAAACTTTTCGTCCCCGAAAAGGAATAAAGTCGAAAGTGGTTTGATAAATCTACAATCTCACAACACAACAACCAATCCAATTGTTTTTAACCTTTAAAAATATACTAATCAAATTTTATACCCCTTTAAAATCCTTCAGACCATATAATTAAAAGTGCACATCTATGAAAAGAAAATAACAATAGAGTAGAGAATTGAATGGTAGTGCAAAGTAGGGTAAATGTACCTGGCACCGGAGTCAATCAGAGATATCCACTCGACATCTAGGATAAGCTTTCTGAATGCTCTCCTCAGTTTCCCAAGTACAATCTCGCGGATCTCCGCTCCATTGCACTTTGACTAAGTGAACTTTCTTATTCCTCAGCTCTTTGGTTTCTTTGCCGATAATCTTTAGCGGCTCTCGCCTCACAGCTAATTCTGGAGTAATTTCAATATCCTGCTGAGCTGCTTCTTCCACGATCAAGTCTGGATCATGAACGTGCTTACGAAGTTGAGATATATGAAATACATCATGAACTCCAGGCAACCAATTAGGCAATTTGACCCTATAAGAGAGAGTCCCAATCCGTTCCAGAATAGGAAACGAACCAATGAATTTGGGCGCTAACTTTCCTGTTTTACCGAACCGGATAACTCCTCTCATCGGCGATACTTTCAAATATACATAGTCGCCAACTTCAAAGGATATATCTCTTCTTCTTCTATCGGCATAGCTCTTTTGTCGGCTTTGAGCGGCGAGTAATCGCTTCTTAATAAAATCGACTTTGTCGGCAGCTTCTCGAATCATATCGGGACCCAACACAAGTCTATTTCCAGGCTCGACCCAACAAGCAGGAGATCGGCATGGTCTACCATACAATGCTTCGAATGGCGACATTGTCAGACTCGCCTAGTAGTTGTTGTTATAAGAGAATTCAGCCAAATGCAGATGGTCTTCCCATGATCCACCGAAATCTATAACACAAGCCCGCAATAGATTTTCTAAAATGCGATTCACCCTCTCAGTCTGATCGTCTGTCTAAGGATGATAAGCGGTGCTTAGGTTTAACTTCGTTCCTAGCTCGACTTGAAATGCTTCCCAGAATTTGCTAGTGAATATTGTATCTCTATCACTGACTATGCTGAGCGGCACTCCATGTAGTCTAACTATTTCCCTGAAGTATATCTGCGCCAGACTCTGAGCAGTTCTGTTTGATTTGACAAGTATGAAATGGGCGGTCTTCGTGAAGCGATCTACGATCACCCAAATACTGTCATTTCCCTTTCTGGTTCTGGGCAAACCATCAATGAAATCCATAGAAATATGTTCCCACTTCCAGCCAGGAACTTCTAGCGGTTGTAGTAATCCAGCCAGTTTCTGTTGGTCACTTTTGACTAGCTGGCAAGTAGGGCACCGGCTAACATATAAGGAAATGTCCCTTTTCATCGACTTCCACCAGAAAGTGCGTTTGATGTCATTATACATTTTGCTTACTCCTGGATGGATACTGAGTTTTGACTTGTGGCATTCATCCAGTACTTCTTTTCGAAGTTCAGGAATGTTGGGGACACAGATTCGACCTTTGAGCCTTAAAATCCCATCATTGTCTACTTGAAAACTCGAGGGTTCGCCTTGTTGAATTATCCCTCTGATCTTCTGAATGAAGTGATCATCCTCCTGAAGAGCAGATATCTTATCTAGCAATGAAGTCGTCATGATAAAACTAGCGATCATTACATTCTTTCGGCTTAATGCATCGGCCACGACATTGGCTTTTCCTGGAGTATATATAATTTCAAAGTCATATGCTGCAAGAAACTCCAGCCAACGCTGTTGCCTCAAATTCAGGTCTTTCTGAGTGAACAGATATTTTAGCGATTGGTGATCTGTAAACAGTTCAAATCTCTCGCCCAGAAGATAGTGTCTCCAGATTTTCAAAGCGAACACGATAGCTAATAACTCAAGATCATGAGTCACGTAGTTCTTCTCGTGCGGCTTCAGTTGACGGCTAGCATAAGCAATCACTTGACCTCTTTGCATTAACACTGCGCCAAGGCCTTCTCTAGAAGCATCAGTCCATACTTTTAAATCCTGGTTGCCATCGATGATGGTTAACACTGGAGCAGTTGTTAGTCTCAACTTCAGCTCTTCGAAAGCCTCCTCACTTTCTGGAGTCCATTTGAATTTAGAATGCTTCTTTGTAAGCTTCGTTAAGTGACCAGATATCTTCGAAAAGTCTTTAACGAACTTCCGATAATAGCTAGCCAATCCGAGAAAGCTGCGGACTTCAGTGGGGGTACTGGGCTGTTTCCAATTTTGAATGGCTGTGATTTTGCTTGGATCCACAGCGATTCCTTCTTTAGACACAACGTGGCCTAGAAATTTTACTTAATCTTGCTAGAAGATACATTTGGAAAACTTGGCTTTTAATACATTCCGCCTCAGAATTTCTAGAACCTGTTCCAGATGCTTTTCATGTTCGGCCTTTGATTTAGAGAAGATTAGAATATCGTCAATGAAAACCAGAACAAATTTATTCAATACTCCTCCGAATACTCTGTTCATCAGATCGACGAAATAAGTTGGAGCGTTACATAAGCCGAACGGCATTACTAACCACTCGTAGAATAAGTTGGGGCCTCTGAACGCTGTCATTGGAACACACTCTTCGGCAATTCGAAGTTGATGGAAGCCTGTAGCTAGGTCCATTCGTGAGAATACTTGTGCTCCATTTAATCGATCCAACAAATCATCAATCCGCGGCAATGGATATTTGTTCTTTATTGTCTGTTTGTTCAGATCACGATAATCCACACATAGACGTAGAGTACCGTCTGATTTTGGGACAAATACCACGGCTGCACCCCAATCAGAGAAACTAGGCCTGATCAGACCTTTCCATACCAGCTGTCGTGTTTGATTGTCTAATTCCTCCTTCTCTTTCAAGGACATTCTTCTAATAGCGTGAACTACCGGCCTTGCATTGGGAATTAAAGCAATTTTGAAATCTATCTCTCTCTGCGGAGGTAAGCGAACAACTTCCTCGAACACATCCGCATAATTCTTGACGACAAGAATATCTTGGATGAGGTCAGGAATATTCTCAGTAACTTCAGGGATATTTTCTATTTGAGCTGGAGAAACATTCAAAGCTGCCCAGAAGTCTTTTCTATTAGCATTCTGACCTTCACAGGGAATAGTTATATAATCACCTGATTTAATCTTCGCCTTTACGACTCTATCGGCGCATTTAACTTCAGCTTCATATTTGGTCAACCAGTCTAACCCCAAGATAAGATCAAACTCTTTAAAATTCATGACGACTGCGATGGTAGGAAACCGATAACGAGAGAAAGAAACCGGCACTCCACAAATCCAACTGAGATCAATGGAACCCCCAACTGGATTCTGGACAGTCATTGGTTCCTTGAGCTTCTTCAAATTCAAATCCAGTTTCTTAGCTGTATCTTTGGAAATGAAGCTTCGTGACGCGCCTGTGTCAAACAGTACTTTGACTGGAATGTTTTTGACAGTAAGTGTGCCTTCTAAAACATCGGGCCTTTCTTGATTAGCTGAGGGCTCAGCAGTTTCTGCTATTTCATTTACCTGAGCCTCTTTGGCCCTTTTTATCAACCAGCAATCTCGCTTTATATGACCGGACTGATGACAAAGATTGCACTCTCGAGTCATAGGAGACTTGTTCTTGGATTTAGATTCATTCCTCCTTCTCTTCCTCGAGGGTTTGCAATTCCCCTGGAAATGCCCTGGCTTATGGCAGTTGTTGCATATGGCAGTCGTGACAGGTTCTTTTTCAGATCTAGCCCTTTTCCGATTTACTTTAGGCTCTTTACTGACCTCAAACCTTGTACTGTCTTCAGGAATATCAGTTTCTGACTCTTCTTTGTCACTACAACGAACTTCTTCTTCGTCGTGCAACATTCCTTTCTTATGGAGATCTTCATACTGATAAGCCATGTATATCATTTCAGAAAAAGGAAGCTTCACATGACCCAATACTTTATTCTGGTATCTCCTTTGCAGGCCATGGATAAATCTCAGATTTTTCCTCTTTCGATCTTCAATCAGATGAGGAGCAAAGTGAGCAAGCTCGTTGAATTTCTTATGATATTCTGGGATGGTCATGTCACCTTGTATTAGATAAGAGAATTCATCACACAATCTCTCGGTTGCTTCGGGAGGAGTTAATCTTTCTAGGAAAATCACTTTGAATCTGTCCCAGGTGATATCACCTTCTGGATTATCTTTGATGATTGTTTCCCACCAGATTAAAGCTTCTTCTTTGAGCGCCCAAGATGCTACTAACCGTTTCTGGTCATCTCTCAGCTGGATACGCTCAAATATTCTTTCGACAGAACTCATCCAAGCTTGAGTTTGAATTATAGATTCATTGCCCGAGAACTGTGCTCCGTTCAGATTTCAATATTTCTTTAATAGAGCCTCTAGATCGGGTTCAGTATTCCTTCTGCTTCTGGCACTCATTTTTTCCTAGTACTTCTGCAATTAGCAGATCAAGTGTCAGGTCACAGAAAAGAAAATTTTCAAACATAGAAACATATACTTCAAGTGTAAATGTGTCTATCGAGGTGTAATTTCATTCTGCTTTACTCATACTAGGATATTGCTGATCCTGTCTGTATAGAGTTACCCGTCCTAGAACACTACTGGTTCTATTTCTAACGAGTTCGTTCAAATGTTATATTCCAGAACTAAGCTTAACCAAAGCTCTGATACCACGTTAAGACGACCCGAAATCCCGTTCTCACGGAAACAAGGGTTATCTTTGGAATATAACACAGAAACAGAAAATAGCAGAACAAAATTAAATAAATACACCAGATAATGAACAATAGAATATACTGGATAAAAGTAATCATCAGAGTTACACAGTATACAGGATCTTACTTAGTACAAATACAGTTCAGCTATACATAAATGTCTACAGCGGAAATAAACAAAATATGTACAATAGGAGCTGAACAGCATAAAAAAAGAAATAAATGATAGAATCCATCTTCAGCTCCAGCTATCCAGAAAGAACCAGCTAAACCTGAATACAAGGCTGCCCGTGTAGGAAAAGGGGCACCCGAGTTTGAAAGTGAAACAAACTACGAGTCAGTCATGGGACTGGTATGAGAAATCCATTCAACACATATATAATATGGCAAATCACAGGACCACGCCACTTTCGTGGAACGGGTTTACTCCATTGGATTGCCAGTGCTCTAAAACAAATCTTTCTTTTAAACATCGCTATGCTTTTATAAAAATGAAGCCGTTATAAGACTCAGTTCCCATCACACAATGCAACGCAAACCGGAGGATAGAGTTTTACCTTATAACGGCCAAAATATGATTGATACGAATAAAACAAAGGCATTTGATATTATTGCTAGTGTTTATATGTTCTGAAAACAATTTCAAATCATAACTATCAATCATAGATGGCATGGGTACCATATATCATGTCGTCATATATATATACAATCAAAACCGCACGATGTCGTATTTGGAAATTGGATTTCCGTCATGAACCAAGGCAAAAGATAGTCCTTACCGAATTCGAGACAATCTAGCCCATGTCTCAGGCAAGCGCGCAGGCAAGCCTTGGATCGTCAGTGCCGGTCCACCGATGTGGATTATTATGCCTGAACAATACGTCTCTCCGCCCTTTGGGGCGTAAGTGAGCCAACGAATGACTCCATCGGACCCGGATCGTCCGATCTAACCGAGGCGCCTCACAACAGCAACAACCACATAGGTGAAAAGTATATAAATGTCAGGGCTGGTAGGTCACTGACACCACCCTAGCTAGAAAGAAACGCATGCCCTCCCTGAGGTCCTTCTCCCGTTTTAGGTTCATACCGGGGTGTGAGGCTCGCGAATTCACGTTATACACAAAGCTACGCCACACAGGCGGTGCTTTGACCATCACCATAAGACTTTGCTTTTCAACAGAAGCCCTGATCACTGCATCTTAGCATGCCACACAGAATAAATCCTATGTCAGACACACAGTCCATTTACAAGTCCGTTATGGGTCTGAACGAAACCGGAGGCACTAAATACCTCGCAAACCCATCGATCACCACGTACGTCTGGACGATCACCACTCATTATCCATATTTCGGGATGCCTCCCAATCAGGACCTCGGTTACCATCCAAACGAGGTGAAGATCTCCGGTCTTCGACCACCGTCTTCATCTTCGACTTTCAATCGTCGGTCGATTATTTGAAATGAGAATTAACTCGGCCTTTTCAAATAATTCACTTATATTAAGATTTCAAATCAATTTATTTTAATGGTTAAATTATTCGACCACATCAAATTTGGTCTCTAATGTAATTTTCACACCAAACACATTAAACCATCAAAAGCCACATAAATCGAGCAAATTCAGTTTATTTCCATTCCATATCGCTTATGATATTTTATAACTATTTATCGCTATTTTTATTTATTTTAAAATAGCTAATTTATTCAAAACGACGCTTCGGGCCATAAAGCGGCCATGGCGCTATTTTTCTTCAGATTTGATTTACACATATCTGAAAATCTAACTGTTGGATCATCACAAAATTTACATCATTAGAAAGGTCTTTTCAAAACGAATCCAACGGTTCCAGTTTCGGGAAAATCCGACAGTCGGATCTCCCGGTACAATCGTTTGAAGTTTCGATTTCAAAATACGAACTGCAGTGTCGTTATTCGATTAAATATATAATTATATATATATATATATATATATATATATATATATATATATATAAATATAATCGCTTCTGGCACTGTTTTTCATCAGATTTGGATTAAACATTCCAGACAATCCAACCGTTGGATTTTTACAAAGTTGGTGCCGTTGGGAAGATATTTCCAAGGCGAACCCGACGGTTGAGGTTTCGGGAAAATCCAATGGTCGGATTCCCCGTACTAGTTGTTTGAAATCACGGTTTCAAAATACGAACTGCACGGCCTCGTTTCGTTTTAATTTTATTTATATTTATATATTTATATAAATATAGTTCATTCAATGATTTCAATATCGTTTTCACTTCAAATATTTCATTAACGCCTTAAATTTTTGGAAAATTTCGCCATAACCTCCCCTGCACCGGGAGCATCGGGAAATTGCAAATAGCTTTCCCGGTCCTTCTAATCTCAAAAAGAAAAAGAAAAAGAAAAAGCCAAGCGGCTAGCCAACAGGCTCATAAAATCATCACCCAAACAAAACAGTAAATGTGTACCTATTTGTCGGGCACAAAATTTTATTCCTCTGCTCTAGCCCCTTTGCTATAACCTGTTCAATGAATATGCATGTACATATATATACAGTTCTTATCATTTATCATTTTCTATTCAACTCCATATTTGATTTCTATTTGGTTTAAAAACACCATTCATTCTAATGTTACATAAATAGGTGCAAATCATTTCATTAGCTAATTAATGAATATTTCAACTCATATATGTTTATTTTGAACAAGTGGCTATTTTTAACACTTCACATTTCGACGATTTATGCATACAATAAAAATGTGATTTTTATTGTAAAACAATTCATTTCAAAACACTATATTTCTATATAGTTCATATAGGTGACAAAAATAGGATTTTTATCATAAAACAATTTCTTTTAAAATGAGATTATTTTACACAGTTCATATAGTCGATAAAAGGTGATTTTTATTACCAAACAATTTATTTCAAAATATGAATACCATTCAACACATGAATTTCTAATCAACGAATGAATATCAATTCAACACATGAATGTTTTCTATAGTTTCTATATATAGATAAAAATGTGATTTTTATTATCAAACAATTTATTTCAAAATATGAATACCATTCAACACATGAATTTCTAATCAACGAATGAATATCAATTCAACACATGAATGTTTTCTATTCAATGAATAAATATAGTTTAAGCATATGAAAATAATTCAAACACATGAATATTATTCAAAATTTGGGCAGCATAACGGCAGGGTAGTTAAAACCGGGACCGTCCCTAGTACGGCTCCTCGCTCTACCTTAAAACCTCGCGGTTTTTGACAATGGGGATCATGCATCTAGTTCGCACGCAGGCGGCATGTATATATTTATTTCATTTCCACAAACTAATCCTATGTGGTTTCAACCAAATATTTTCCAATCACAAACGGGTATTTTTCAACCACAATCAAATCAATATCAACCACAAACAATCCCAAACAACCATTCGCTATCAATCAATTTTCACAACAATTTCAACCAATAAATATCGTCCATGGTTTGTGGACGAGGGGCGTAGATATATATATATATATATATATATATAGCAATTCACTTTTATTTCAACACACACACACACATATATATATATATATATATATATATAGAAAAAGAAATTGAAGAGTGAGAAATTCTCACCAAAAGCTATCCAATACCACGACTCTTCCTTTATAGAAATTTTCGCCAACCTCGCCTTTTGTCGCTTCGTTGCCCGTATTCTCTACATATGTAAAAATCGAATTTTTACTATGTTATTCAATATATAAAACTTGCATTTTGACTTCGCTATTCAATATATAAAGAACATATTTTTATTATTCCTATGATGTAAAAATTATATTTTTATTACTTTAAAAATATAAAAATCATATCTTACTTCTTCTACTCAATAAAAATTCCGTCTTTTCTATTTTTAAAAATATGATCTTTTCTATTCTAAAAAAAATCTGATCTTTTTCTTTTTAAAATTCAAACCCTTTTTCTATTTAAAGTTCAAATCTTTTTCTTTTTAAAGTTCTAATCTTTTTCTATTTAAAATTCAAATCTTTTTCTATTTAAAGTTTAAACCTTTTCTATTTAAAGTTTAAACCTTTTTCTATTTAAAGTTTTAAAATAAAATCAGTTTTAAACTCTTTAAAAATCAGTTTTAAAGCCTTTAAAAATCAGTTTTAAATTTTCTTTTTAAACATCAGTTTTAAATTCTTTCAAAAAAATCAGTTCTAAACCTTAAATCGAAATTTTCAGATTTAAACCCTAAATCGAAATTTTCAGATTTAAACCCTAAATCGAAATATTCAGATTAAAATAAAAATAAAATAAAATAAAATGCTTACATTGATCCTGCGAAGAAGGGGGGGGGGGGAAGAAGACGTCGACGGCAGGGCGGAGCTGGCTTCGAGGGGGGGGGGGGGGGCGGAGGCGGGGTGCTCGCGAATTGGCGTCGCGATGCTTCAGGGAGGAGGCGGATGCGTCCCGCTCGTGTGATCTGGGGGGGGGGGGGTCTTCGGGAGTTGCGCCGCTGGGAGGAGAAGGGAAGTTGGACGGAGGGGGGCGGCGGCTGCTGCTGCTCCGTTCTTCTTCTTTTCTTTTTCTTTTTGTTTTCTGTTTAATGAATCGGGGGGGGGGGGGGGGAGAAAGGGAGATAAAGGGAGGGAATTAAATTAAATTATTATTATTATTTATTATTTAATTATTTTAATTATATAAAGTTGACTTTTACCCACGACCTCTAAACGAGGCCCACCGCCTGTCGTCCATAGCGTTTTACCCCCATTCCGAACACAATGGGATATGTATCGCAAGCTGATTCGATCGTTACAATCAGTTTCGGTTGAATTTACATTTAAATCACTATATTGAATTTTAAACGTACATTTCAAATTACCGGGGTCACATACTAACTCTAAAAGTTCTAGAAAATTATTTTCTAGCTTTGTATTGACGATACGGTCCTAACAAAACTAGTTTCGTCGAATTCTGAGACCGTTTGAAAAATGGCCAATTTCCAGTCGACTAAAATCAACTGAAACCGTTCAAACGTGTTTTCCTTTGCCACGCTCACATATTGATTCGAAAAATTATGAAATTTGAAACCTAGCAATAATTTGACATCACGGATCCAACAAAAGTGGTTTCGTCGAAATCCGAGGTCATTTGCAAAATGTCCATTTTTAAGGGCCTGAATTCCATAGCGACTATTCAGAATTTTCAACTGGACATATCTTTTGATTCCCGCTATCAAATTTCGATTGGTCAGATTCGTTGGAAAGATATCATCAATTAGATCCTAATGTTTTTGGTTTCACTAAAATCCGGATTGTTTTGCACCCGGTATATTCAATTGAAATTTGAAATCGAATTATCGAACTACCGCGCCATTTTCAATTCTATATATAATTATAATTAATTATGTTCGTTTTCAAATGTCGATTCAAACTCAGTTTTCATCGCCATTATTTAAAATATTTATTTTAAATATTTAAAATCCATTATTTTAGCCAATTTAAAAATTTTAAATTGGTTCAGATTTTCTGGGTCGTTACACAAACACGTTTATAAATGTGATCAACCCAAGGAGTTACTTTGTTATGGGTCGTCCCCAACAGTTAAATTTAAACGATTGATGATCAACAGTACGTATATACCTAACAGTCAACTACTAACAACCAAAACGCTCAAAATAAAATTCCCAGTTTATATAAAATATAAACGAGGAGGCTGAGTGAGTTTAACTCACCTGTATTTAAATCCGTTGATGAATAGTCTATTTCGGTCCAATTTGACTGATGTTCAACTAAAAATTCCAGATACTACATATCCGGACTGCGCCAGCTCCATCTCGAAGTACGCGTCTCCACGGTCCCAACGCACCTGACCGCGCTTGAATCTGATAAAGTATGAACCCAAAATCGTTCAAACAAGTTTTATAAATAATTTAAATTAATCATGGATTTTCTTTTGTAATTAAAGGTTGGGCTTTTACCTCATCAACCGTTCCAAACAAATGAAACCTGACCCGTTCCTTAATTAAAACCCTCACTCCTTCGATCCTCCTCCTCATTATTCAGCCGCCTCATAAAATTGATCCCCAAACCCGAAAATTAAAAACCCTAGCCCCTCTTTTAATTTCAACATCAAATCCGAGATTCTGTTGCGTCGCTCTCTCCTCCGCCCCTCGATCTGCCACCAAAGCCTCGCGATCAGCCCCTTGGACTTCCCCGACATACGTTCGAAGACCAACACTAACCCCCAAGACGTGCGGCGGCTCCCTTCCCCTGTTGAGCTAAGTTTCTTTTTCTCGATTTCTTAATTGGATGCATCTACTTTGGTTTGGTTTTTCTGATTCTCGAATTGGTTTGTTTTCGAATGGAATTTCTCTTCATTGGTTTATGTGGTTGTTTGCGTGGTTTGGGATGAATGAAACATCACGGCTTGAACATCTATTTATAGTAGAGTTTTGATTTAGATAGAAACCCTGTCTATCAATCGATCACGAATTGTTATGTCACTCTAGTTCGAATTTGTACTTGGATTTTGCGTTTGTATTTTGGTATAGGATTCTCTGTAGTTAAAATATATGGTACCATATCTAGCTCGCAGGTTGTAGGTTATGTACTGGATATGAATTGTTGATTCAAATCAGTATTTGAAAACTGGAATATAGATTTTTGGTTAGGATCTTCCCTTTTTTTTTATGAAACAATCCTGATATATACATTCGGCTTTGAATATATATATGTGTAAGTTGATTGATTTTTCATGTACCTGTTTGTTCCTATGTAAATACTATTTTGAACTGTCAAATAGATAGATCTTTGATCTGTATATTGCTTTAGTATTCAGACAACAGTATATATGAATTTACACGAAATCCACTACATGTATGAACATATCCAGTAGTTCATTGTACTGTATAGATTAATATATACATAAATGTTCAATTGTCTTTTTTAATTAATTGTTCGAATTGATGTATAAATATATTCATATATTTGGTTTTTTTTCTTAGTTGTCCCTTTCACTTTCATTAGCTGTTCTAGTATAGCTTCTAGCTATACATAGCTGTTCCAATTCTAAATTTGAGCTGTTTACTTTCCTTCTCTTAGCTGCTCCTACCCCCTAAATTCTTTAACTGTTCACCCATGTGATCCCACTGTTTGATAAAGATTTGGAAAAATATACTTGTCAGGCCTTCTTAGCTGTACATGAGATGTTCTCTGCATTGCTCAATCAACCCTTATGCATATATCTTGTCCATCAATTTATTTATGGATGTTCATACTACATATATAGCTGTACAGCTATATTTTCAGATTTCAGATTTTCTTAGATCTGTTTTTCCTATCTATTCCTATTTATTACATTCCACTGTTTTTTTTTTTGATTTTGTTGCCTTGTGAAGATTTTTCTTGCTTTTCTCCTGTGTTCTGTCTATGTTTGCAACTGATGTATCCCTATGTACATATCTTCACTTTAGCTATTCGTGATATGTTCCCACTGTTCATGATTTTATTTATTTCTTTTATACAGTTTATACTATTATGAGATTATCCCATTTAATCGGTTTTCTCTTTTTTTTTCTTTTTGTCGTAGATCGAAGTTGATGGGAAGGATTCGAATTCCTTATCTTGGGAAGGAACGAGCATGCAAAGATTAATTTATAGGAATTGTTCTGTCCAACTTTGCTTTGCATTGTACATTGTAAAGTATATATATATATATCAATTCGTACATACTGTTGTATTGTCATATTCAGATCATGACTTTTGCTTTTAGCTGTTCATATCTTTCTTTGTTTGGATTTTTATGATCCCATACTTTGTTGAACATACGATCTTTGTTCAAGATTTTGTATAAACTCTCTTAGCTGTATTTTATTCCCCATTGTCTAGTCTGGGTTTAAAAATGTGATTTGCATATTGATGTAGGCACTGGGCAATCGCAACAGGAAGAAGGATTGTTGAAATTTAGCTTGTCAGGGTAGTTTAACAAAGTGATATTTTACTTCAATGATCAACTAAGAATTAAATCTGTTAAATCGTATATGCTAAAACATTGATAACAATTGAATGTATGAACATATTTGGATGAAACCACCTCTGTTAGGACTACGACAACGAAATCCACATTTGCAGGTCAATTTAGATATGTAATCCGATTTCATATGTTTTCGTCAAACCAAGTGGGAACTTAAATGAATACATACGTATATATTAAATTTAAGAAACCAAATTTAATGAAAATAATTTAATAAATGTCATCATATTTTATTATATTCAACTTCAACGGGTATAGAATTCAAATTTTTAACATTGAAATTCTGACCTAAAATAATATTCCATAAAAACTCTTTAATATAAATTAACGTTCTGACGCCGTTTTAAATAACTAATATATTTATTTAAATAAATGTAAACAATATATTTAAACCCCTTTAAATCACTCGTTTAAGTTATATCGCAAATTCATCATTTTCCCAATATTCCCAAAATAAAATATTATTAATATAATTTAAGTATTCATTTTAAAATGGTCAAATCCCATTATAAAAATTCAAATCAATATTTTAAATAATTAAAATATTTCAAATAAATGGCCAGAAAAATCCGGGACATTACATTCTTCCCCCATTAAAATAATTTCGTCCTCTAAATTGCAAAGTAAGAAGAATGTTTCGAATCCTATTATTTTTAAAATGATTACTGTTTGAATTCAAACAAATTCGGAACTCTAATTTTTTTTTGATAATTTCGCCAGCGCATCTCCTACATGGCTTGTTCGGTACGAGTACCACCGCCACTCTGGGCCTCTATTTCTTTGAAAAGAAATTCAAATTTCGAATGGTAATTCACCTTATTTGAATTCCAATCTATTTATCCATTGGTTTTTTAAACCCCAATTCGATTTAATTCATTTTCAAATTAATTTTACTTAACCATGCTCAATTTCACTTCCATACCTGAATTGATTTCAAATCAGTTCATCTTTATTTAAAAATTCAAATTTGATTTCAAATCAAATTAATCAAAACAAACAAACACCAAACATCACTATAATATAGAAAATTAATCCTTTTTTCCCTATATAAAAAATATATATCTTGGGTGAAATTATTCCATTTACCCTTTTTCAAAACATACTGCGTCGGTTTATCATACTTGAGTGTTTAGAAATCCCTATCGATACAGTGGATCAAACTGATCGACCAGAACTTATAAACAACCCAACCAACAAATCTCCACAATATAAAACAAATTTCTATAAAATCTACAAATACGTTTTCTCGTATATATATACTCACACTCAATTTAGGGTATTGCTAACACCATCTCTATTGAGTCACACCACAGAGCCAAGGTTATCTCTAAACAATAGCTCTGATACCACTGTAACGACCCAGGGATTTTTGGTCCCGAAAATCGACATAAATACCTTTACCATGACTTATGCCGATCCTCCAAACACCGAAAACACTGGAGCGTTTAGAAAGAAGTTAGAGGGTGAGATAAGAAAGAAAGAAATATTAGAATAGAAGAAGAAGAAGTATCAACATAACACAAAGTCTCACATCGCAGCGGAACAAAATATAGTACAGAAATAAATCTTTATTAAGAGCCTTTGAAAATACTTACAATATCAGAGTACAACATATCTCTGGACAGTTTCAATAGCCTGTCTCATATACAACACACAGCGGGATAGTAATCATATCATAAATCTGAACACCTTCAGCTTGTCACTGGACTTCACGGTATCTGATAACCTGAACCTGTACATCCCGGGCTAACCCGAGCATTTACAAAAAACCGGGTCAGTCTGGTGAACCAGAGTGAGAAAAACTCGCACAACATAAATGGTATCACACAACTTGATTTTAGAGTTAAAAACCTTTCGAAAGAAAAAGGATAATCGTAAGACCGAATCCACACATAAATACGGACGGTTTTTACCTTACGATAACCCAAAACAGTTTTCGAAATCAATATCTTTCCTGATATTATAATAGTGTCTAAATACAAGTAAATATCAATCTAGCAGAACGCTTGCATCTCACGCTCTACGTATATATATAAAATCGAAAACCGCGGGCGCTTATTGGAGATTGGATTCCAACCATGACAAGGTATGGGACCACCTTCCGCTCGTGTATCTTTAGAGGCGAATACACTGGGTTCAATAAGAACATCGTGCAACCCGACCCTCACATGACCGACCACTCATTTCGCTTGAGTGTATCGAATGTATATCACCGACGGTTGGGCTCAAACCACTGTCTCCCAATAAGGGACAACATCGAACATAGATTAAGAAGCAATAGGAATTTCACTAGATAGGTGATCATACATCCTAATGGGAGCGACCCACATAGCCATGCTGCCTGCCCGATTTTTGTCATTTCCCGGTTGATGAGGCTTGAGGTCAGAACACATCTGGTCATCATATACTTTGAATGCCACATCGTCAGATCCGCCAAATCACACTTGATTGACATCCACAAACATACTCTAGCTATCTGGCTAGAGAATAACCTTTTCTCCGCCATCAACTATAGTACGTTTGGAGAAATCAACGCGTATAAACCCTTTTGGAAATACTCTTTCAGACATCCGTCCATACAAGTTATCCAGGATAAGGATAAACCGAAGGAACTCTCCTACTGCATCCAATATAGGAATCACCCCATGGATCAGTAGCGAGAAGTCCTTGCAAACTGCAAATTCCAATCACGACAGAACCACAACTTATCTCTGACCGCGATTCAGAGATTATTGGCGGTCCTTCCGTTTATGAAAATCCACAGTCTTCACTGCTCCATCTCATTCATCTTCGATCTCTTCACGTATTTGTTGGTCGGAATGGTTTTCGAATATAATTTGATTCCGGTCTTTCCATACCAACAATCGTATTGGCCAATTTCGATAGTTGGTGATTTAACTATCGAATAACAATAGTGTGAACACAACACTTGGCACAACTCGACTACTTTTAAAATATACTTAACGATATAAAACAATTTTTCTTTGATTAACTCTGCTTGAATTACTTTGATTGGTTAACTTTACTTAACTCACTCGACTTATTTAACTCGATTAACTTGACGTGATTACTCTTATTCGATTCATCTATATTTGACTTAACTCCATTTGCTCGACTCTAGATCGCAGCGATCACAATGGTTACGCCTGATTCCCTCAGGAAACATCCGACCGCTGTAGGCTATCTACAGCCCTGCGAATTACGCTAGCAGTCGTACGCAATGGAAACTTCCCTAGATAACTTTGTTTGGCTATTTCTAACTATATTTGATCAGTTCTAATTGACTAACCGATGTTACTATAATTTGAAAACAACATGCTTATTTCCTTTGAACCCATATCGTGCTATTATTTAATTTCCAAACCCTTGCATCAGAGTTTGATATTCTAGTATAGGATAAAACCAATTTCAACACTTCACTCGATCTAAACTAATACTATTCCTTGATAATAGTGAAGTCAACCAAGTTGGGGTATTTTAGTTACCTCTTAGACCTTGATCGACAACCTTCTTACCTCAGAAAAATATTAGTTCGACCGCTAATCATCAAAATCCCATTTCCCCTTCTGATCC
Source organism: Allium sativum (assembly GCA_030737875.1). NCBI lineage: Eukaryota > Viridiplantae > Streptophyta > Magnoliopsida > Asparagales > Amaryllidaceae > Allium > Allium sativum. The sequence continues at coordinate 835,420,679 of CM060910.1, forward strand.
AAGTCTGGTTTTTATAAAACCGTTCTTATACTTGAAATCCTCATGTACAGTCTTCTTAATTTATAAACATCCATTAAAACACCCCTTTAACTCCAAGTGACCTTTCCCTTATAATCCTTTGATTTATAATATAAATCCCTCAACCAATAATTTGATCTCCATCCATTTACCTTCTATAATAAACTTTTATCGCCTCATTTCTAGACCTCCTCGTCAGTTACTCACTGGTTAATTGAATTTCCTTTTTATCAAACTTATTTGAAACTTGGATTTAAAAATCCCTTTAATAAAATTCTTACTTGGCATTAAATTGAACTCACTACTTTAAATCATTTTTAATTAAAGAATAATTTGCTTTAACATCTACTATAATTAAATATAGTTAACTTTGATCTTAACCCAAAAATAGCATTATTATCATATTTACATGCTTACTCGATAAGAATCAAGGTTATTAACAATAACCAATTTAATTATCCACTTTATATTATAGTTAATCGAAGATTAACTAATATCTAACACTATTTGTTAAACTCTAACGAATGTTTAAACCAATATTTATCTCCTCTGTCCATTCTACTCAAATGGAGGATTTTACCAACCATACACATCAGTTAACTATTAACTGAATTCCAATTTGTCGTTCCCCTTTCTTAAATTAATTAATTAACTTAATTAATTTATGTCACTTTTTAATTGTTTGAAACAAATATTTCCTTTTTACTAACCCATGGAAAATTCTTGATTTCTGCTTCCCAACTGGGCTAAACTATTTAACTCAATTCCTTACTATCTCGATTAAAAATATTTATTTGTGAAATTTCCAATTTTAAATCCCGTACAAAACAATTTGAAACTTGAATTCAGTTATAAATGAATTTATAACTTTTAAAAAAATACGTCACTTCACCTGTCGGGTCGAATGACATTAAAACCTCACATTTGGCCATTTACTGCCAATTATCAAATCAACTAACATCCAATTCAAACAAATCCAATAATTCCAAACACGTTTATAAACGTGATCAACCCAAGGAGTTACTTTGTTATGGATCGTCCCCAATAGTTAAATTTAAACGATTGATGATCAACAGTACGTATATACCTAACAGTCAACTACTAACAACCAGAACGCTCAAAATAAAATTCCCAGTTTATATAAAATATAAACGAGGAGGCTGAGTGAGTTTAACTCACCTGTATTTAAATCCATTGATGAATAGTCTGTTTTGGTCCAATTTGACTGACGTTCAACTAAAAATTCTAGATACTCCAGATCCGGACTGCGCCTGCTCCATCTCGAAGTACGCGTCTCCACGGTCCCAACGGACCTGACCGCGCTTGAATCTGATAATGTATGAACCCGAAATCGTTCAAACAAGTTTTATAAATAATTTAAATTAATCATGGATTTTCTTTTGTAATTAAAGGTTGGGCTTTTACCTCATCAACCGGCCCAAACAAATGAAACCCGACCTGTTCCTTAATTAAAACCCTCACTCCTTCGATCCTCCTCCTCATTATTCAGCCGCCTCTTAAAATTGATCCCCAAACCCGAAAATTAAAAACCCTAGCCCCTCTTTTAATTTCAACATCAAATCCGAGATTCTGTTGCGTCGCTCTCTCCTCCGCCCCTCGATCTACCACCAAAGCCTCGCGATCAGCACCCTGGACTTCCCCGTCATACGTTCGAAGACCAACACTAACCCCCAAGACGTGCGGCGGCTCCCTTCCCCTGTTGAGCTAAGTTTCTTTTTCTCGATTTCTTTATTTGTTGCATCTACTTTGGTTTGGTTTTTCTGATTCTCGAATTGGTATGTTTTCGAATGGAATTTCTCTTCTTTGGTTTACTGTGGTTGTTTGCGTATTTTGGGATGAATGAAACATCACGGCTTGAACATCTATTTATAGTAGAGTTTTGATTTAGATAGAAACCCTGTCTATCAATCGATCACGAATTATTATGTCACTCTAGTTCGAATTTGTACTTGGATTTTGCGTTTGTATTTTGGTATAGGATTCTCTGTAGTTAAAATATATGGTTCCATATCTAGCTCGCAGGTTGTAGGTTAGGTACTGGATATGAATTGTTGATTCAAATCAGTATTTGAAAACTGGAATATAGATTTTTGGTTAGGATCTTCCCCTTTTTTTATGAAACAATCCTGATATATACATTCGGCTTTGAATATATATATATATATATATATATATATATATATATATGTGTGTGTGTGTGTGTGTGTGTGTGTAAGCTGATTGATTTTTCTTGTACCTGTTTGTTCCTATGTAAATACAATTTTGAACTGTCAAATAGATAGATCTTTGATCTGTATATTGCTTTAGTATCCAGACAACAGTATATATGAATTTACACGAAATCCACTTCATGTATGAACATATCCAGTAGTTCATTGTACTGTATAGATTAATATATACATAAATGTTCAATTGTCTTGTTTAATTAATTGTTCGAATTGATGTATAAATATATTCATATATTTGGGGTTTTTTTCTTAGTTGTCCCTTTCACTTTCATTAGCTGTTCTAGTATAGCTTCTAGCTATACATAGCTGTTCCAATTCTAAATTTGAGCTGTTTACTTTCCTTCTCTTAGCTGCTCCTACCCCCTAAATTCTTTAACTGTTCACCCATGTGATCCTACTGTTTGATAAAGATTTGGAAAAGTATACTTGTCAGGTCTTCTTAGCTGTACATGAGATGTTCTCTGTATTGCTCAATCAACCCTTATGCATATATCTTGTCCATCAATTTATTTATGGATGTTCATACTACATATATAGCTGTACAGCTATATTTTCAGATTTCAGATTTTCTTAGATCTGTTTTTCCTAGCTATTCCTATTTATTACATTCCAATGTTTTTTTTTGATTTTATTGCCTTGTGAAGATTTTTCTTGCTTTTCTCCTGTGTTCTGTCTATGTTTGCAACTGATGTATCCCTATGTACATATCTTCACTTTAGCTATTCATGATATGTTCCCACTGTTCATGATTTTATTTATTTCTTTTATACAGTTTATACTATTATGTGATTATCCCATTTAATGGGTTTTCTCTTTTTTTTCTTTTTGTCGCAGATCGAAGTTGATGGGAAGGATTCGAATTCCTTATCTTGGGAAGGAACGAGCATGCAAAGATTAATTTATAGGAATTGTTCTGTCCAACTTTGCTTTGCATTGTACACTGTAAAGTATATATATCAATTCGTACATACTGTTGTATTGTCATATTCAGATCATGACTTTTGCTTTTAGCTGTTCATATATTTCTTTGTTTGGATTTTTATGATCCCATACTTTGTTGAACATACGATCTTTGTTCAAGATTTTGTATAAACTCTCTTAGCTATATTTTATTCCCATTGTCTAGTCTGGGTTTAAAAATGTGATTTGCAGATTGATGTAGGCGCTGGGAAATCGCAACAGGAAGAAGTATTGTTGAAATTTAGCTTGTCAGGGTAGTTTAACAAAGTGATATTTTACTTCAATGATCAACTAAGAATTAAATCTGTTAAATTGTATGCTAAAACATTGATAACAATTGAATGTATGAACATATTTGGATGAAACCACCTCCGTTAGGACTACGACAACGAAATCCACATTTGCAGGTCAATTTAGATATGTAATCCGATTTCATATGTTTTCGTCAAACCAAGTGGGAACTTAAATGAATACATATGTATATATTAAATTTAAGAAACCAAATTTAACGAAAATAATTTAATAAATGTCATCATATTTTATTATATTCAACTTCAACGGGTATAGAATTCAAATTTTTAACATTGAAATTCTGACCTAAAATAATATTCCATAAAAACTCTTTAATATAAATTAACGTTCTGACGCCGTTTTAAATAACTAATATATTTATTTAAATAAATGTAAACAATATATTTAAACCCCTTTAAATCACTCGTTTAAGTTATATCGCAAATTCATCATTTTCCCAAAATTCCCAAAATAAAATATTATTAATATAATTTAAGTATTCATTTTAAAATGGTCAAATCCCATTATAAAAATTCAAATCAATATTTTAAATAATTAAAATATTTCAAATAAATGGCCAGAAAAATCCGGGACATTACACTTTTTAAATTCCAAATATATTAACCGTCTTCCTCTATAGAAGCTTACTTTGATTATTGCCAAATCGAATTCCATTCAATTCCAATTTAATATGTTAAATTGGAAAACTTTACTTTGGAAAATCTCCTTTAAATCTTAACAAAAGATTTATAAATTCCAAATCCCATTTCACTGTAAATCGGATTAAAGAACGAATGACGTTAAAACACAGTTCACAATAAACCCAATTCAAATTCCATCAGTCTCTAACCGTAAACTAGTAAGAGAACAATTCCCTAAGTATTAACCCCGAAGGACGAAACCAAAATCAGATCTATACTCATGAAACCATTCAACTTAACTAATCTCCAGTCAGTTTTAATTTTCTTAACTCCATTGAGTTTAAGAACAGTGTTATTAAAGATACCATTCATGACAAACCCAAAATCCAAATTGGTATTAAATACAAGGCTTTGAATAGAAAATATATTGGCTTATATTCAATATCAAATTCTGAAACCAACAAATATCGTATTGGAATAATGATATATATATATATATATATATATCTTCCAAATTCCTCCACAATATCTGTATAATCTCGAAATCCAATATCGAAATATTCTGAGGATAATTTCGACTCAAATCCATTCCAATTCATATATTGGAAATTCTAGTTATTTTTAAAACCATTTCAAATCCAATTTATTTATTTAAAAATATTGGATTATAATTCTAGTTCATAACTAGTTCATTTCAATAAAATATATTTTTATCTTTTCAAATATGGAATTTTTCCATCCCAATTCTTTCCAAATTATTTATTATGATTTTACACAAATTATTATATTTTTAATAATTTTATCAAGGCCCGTACAGTCGATTTCCATAAACGGCCATCAAACTGCACTTACAGTGACCTTTTCCAAATTTAATTTGGACATAACTCCAAATCCAATCATTAGATTTCAAATCTCTAATATTCGTTAGAAAGCTCTTTTAGATACGAACCCAACTGTTCTAGTTTTAGGAGAATCCAACCGTCGGATCTCCCGTAATGTACATTCGATGTCAATGGTCGAAATTCGCGAACTACCGCAGCGTGGCCCGTTCTATTCAGGCCATTATATATATAATATATTATATGTATTTCGTCGATTTCCATTTAAAACGTATTTTATAAATCGTTTTAAATTCGTTTTCAAAACGATTTCAACTTCATATTCAATTTCTAATTAATTTGAATATTCCATATCATCGATATATAAATGATAATATTTTTAAAACATTAGATTTTGAAATCAATTCTTTTTCGATATTCATTATAAAAAATGAATAAAATTGATATAAATATCGTTCATAGCAAAATGGCGTTAATCTAATCAACACGGCTTTATATATTTAAATATATTCGTGTCCATCCCAAATCGGACATCAAAATCAGTTTTTGATTCTTTTCTGAATATTCTTTTAAAATATTCGTTATTTTAAAATATTCATTCTTTCTGATCTGGAATCAGACACAGTCAATTACCATATAATTTTATTTATATGGATTTCATATACACATGTATACTACAACAATCAAACACAGTCAACCATCAACCAGAGTGCAGTCTACACTGCATAAGCATCAAATATAAATATTTAATGCTTACAACAGCCTGTCAATCAATCGATCGACATACAGCTAATTATTGGGACTAGTGTATGTCATATATCATCCCAATACCCGTGCGGGGTTTCAATCAACAATTACAGATATATTTGTGCAGTTGGGCAATGTGTAAAATTTATCGACCCAATCAATATCATTCAAATGTGTGTACATAAACAAATCGTCCGATTTTTTTATAAATATTTATTTTATTCATATACACATTAAAAATTATATTTTTAACTGTAAAATATTTTACTCCATTCCACATCAAACAATCAATTTTCATAACACAATCAAATAAACAAACAAGTCGTCCATGGTCTATGGACGACGGGTGTCGGGTGCTGCTAAGCACCGTCTGCATCCTAGTATATATTTTAACTAGAAAATAAAATAAAAGTGAGGAGTTCTCATCTTGGGTTTCCACTCCGTCAGTCCTTACGGTTTAGATTCCGTTTTGATTTCAGTCTGTACCATCACCATCTGTTTCACACAGTATATATTTTAAAAATCACATTTTTATTTCTACTTCATATATATAAAAATATTTTCTTTATCATATATAAAAATATAATCTTTTTATTTCTAAAAACCATAATTTTTTTATATAACGCTAATTATATAGAGATCGTATTTTTATGACGCTATTCATATCATACAAAAATCATATTTTTATTATCTTATTATATAAAAATCATATTTTTATTCGCTCTATTATATAAAAATCAAATTTTTATTCACTAAACTTATATGTAAAAAAATCCAATTCTTCTTCACGTGAATCCCATATAAAAGTCATATCTTTATATTGCTATCATGATAATAAAAATCTCATCTTTACTATTTTGAAATTCTTATCCTTTTATTTTTAAAATATAATCTTCCTATTATAAAAATAAAATCTTTATTATTTTAAAAATACAATCTTTCTATTATAAAAATAAAATCTTTACTCTTACAAAAATATAAACTTTACTTTTATAAAAATATAAACTTTAAGCAAATAAAAGCAAAATCTTTAAAAAAATACAAATCTTGTCTTTTTTTCTATTTATATACTTTCATGGTTAACTATTAAAAAATCCTTTATCAAAGAAGGCTAAACAACTTACAGCGAAACAAAGGAAGGGGTTAAACCGTAGTCGCTTGCGGTGATCGGCTACTAGCTCAGGGGAAGACCGGCGGCGGGGTGTAGCTGATGGTCTGGGGGGGGGGGGGTCGCACAAGGTGGCGGCGTTCAACTCGAGGTGGTGCCGGTTGCTAAAAAGGGAAGTTGTGGCTTGGGGGCGCGGTCCTTTACGTCGAGGGGATGGGGGTTTCGCGAGGCAGTGCTTGCCTGAGGGGATGCGGTGGCAGACCGCGTGGCGGCGGTGTGGGGCAATCGACTGGGCGGCGGCGCATCGAACGAGAGGCACGATTTTTTTTAATTTCTCCTTTGAATAATAATGAAGGGGGGGGGCTAAGAGGAAGAAAGGGGTAGAGGGTTTAATTTTATATTATATTTAATTCCTAAATATGTGCTTTCGCATACGAACTCAAAACCGGACCCAACGACTATCGTCTTTAATGTAATACCCCCATTCCGAACACAATGGGACATGTTTCAGAACCCAATTCGATCATTTTGATCAGTTTCCCTTTAAATTAAAATATAAATCAGTATATATTTAATTTAAACGTACATTCCAATTTACTGGGGTCACATACTGACTCTAAAAATTCTAGAAAATTTATTTCTAGGTTCGTATTGATGTTACGGTTCTAACAAAACTAATTTCATCAAATTTGGAGACCATTTGAAAAATGGCCAATTTCTAGTCGATCCAAATTGACTAAAACTGTCAAAACACGTTTTCCTTCGTCACGCTCACATATTAACCCCAAAAATTATGAATTTTGGAATCTAGCAATAACTTGACATCTCGGATCCAACAAAAGTGGTTTCGTCGAAAACGGAGGTCGTTTGCAAAATCACTATTTTTAAGGGCTATATTTCCATGCGACTATTCTGAATTTTCAATTGGGCATAACTTTTTATTCCCGCTATGAAATTTCAATTTTTCTGATTCATTGGAAAGAAATTCTCAAATAGATTATAATATTTTTGGTTTTGCTAAAATCCCATTTATTTTGAATTATGTACATTCATTTGAAATTTGAAATCGAATTTTCAAACTACTGCGCCATTTTCAATTAATTTTATAATTAAAAATAATTATTTATATTCTAATGAAGATTCAAATAAATATATACATTATAATTCTATTCAAAATAAATTTCTCGTTGTAATTATTTAAAATAATTCATTTTAAATATTCAAAATTCATTAAAATTACCAAAATAAATTTTTTAAATTGGTTTGGATTTTCCGGGTTGTTACAGATTTATAAACCAAGTGTTCAAACAAGATGGGTAAATGGAATTGGTAGGTAAATGTGTGGATTTAAATAAAGTTTTTCCTAAATTTTTAAATCAAATAAAGTAAATTCATTTGAAAGAAATTATTAGGGAAGATGGATAATATATTAGAAATAGATTGAAATATAGTGATGGTTTAAGAAGAAAAAAAATCTAAGAAGTTGTGGAAATATGGTAAAAGGATTATTGTAGGTATTTAGAAAAAAATCAAACAAGGTTTTAAAAAGCGATTTTTAAACCAAAATGATGGCTTAAAAGTTAAAGGATTGAATTAAGCAAAGTATGATAATTGGAATGAGGTTTTCAAAACGAAAAGAAAAATACATACAATTGTTTTGTGAAAAATATTAGTAAATAGATTTTTGGAAATAAAATCCAAGTTAAAAGGGTCTTATTGTAAAGAAGGTGGTAAGCGGATTTCAGTTGTAAATCCAAGATAAAGTTATTATAAGAATGCCCAATAAATGGAAGCAGATTATTCAATGTGGGATTTTTATTAAAAATCCAAAAGTTATAAGTGAAATTATGTTTAGATTAAAAGTAGTGTTTTAGTGAATGTTTACTTAATCAAACGAATTAAGAGATTTAATTGGAAAGAGGATTTCAAATATAAGAAATGGTTTATAAAACCAGATTCAAAATAAAGGTGGTAAATGAGATTGTAATATCAGCTTTTAAGTGGCAAACTATTATTTATTCTGAGATAAGAACGTTGTCGATCAAGGTCTGAGAGGTAAATAGAATACCCCAACTTGAACGGCTTCACTATTATCGAGGAATGATATTAGTTTGAAATGAGTAAAAGGTGTTGTAATTGGTTAATTATCCTATATGAAGAATATCGAACATCAATGCGAGATTTTGGAATATAAGTAATACTAAAATGATCAGTTAAAATGAATTAAAAATATTTGGTTTAAATTATATATTGACATGTGCTTTACCCATATTGGGATCGATAATTGGTTTTATAACATCAAGTATTATATATATATATATATGTGTGTGTGTGTGTGTGTGTGTGTATCGAGATGCCGAATTTAAGGGAATGGGAAAAAGGTTTTGTAGAAATATAATGATATTTCCAATAGTAAAGGGAACGGGAAGTTAGTTATATATACATACTCTAAAACATATAAAATAGTTTTGTTATAATAAAATAAGGATAAATTTAATGTTTAAATATATTGGAAGATTAGAATTTTATTAACCATTATGTTAATTATTTTTAAAATAGGCCAAATAATGCCAAGTAATGAATCAATAAACTAATTTTATTTACGCGATTGTTATTTGGTAGATAAATCACCGACTATCAAACCTGACCATACGATTGTTGGTACGGAAAGACCGGGATCGAATATATATTCGAAAACCATTTCGATTCAACAAACACACAAAGATGATGATTGAAGATGGAGCAATTGAAGACCGTGGATCTTCATAAGCGGAAGGATTACTTGTCAAATTTCTTTGTGTTGCAATGTAGAAGTATTCTGACGTGATTCGGTCGTGGTTGAGATTTTGCGGATTGCAAGGACTACTCGCTACTGATCCTTGGAGTGAATCCTATATAAGGATGCAGTAGGAGGATGCCTTTGGTTCATCCTGTTCCTAGGTGACTTGTATGGACGAATGTCCGACAGAGTATTTCCTAAAAACCACATACATTGATTTTTACAAATATATCAAGTTGGTTGCGAAGAGGGTAACTTCTTTTATACCCAGATTATATTTGTGGACGTCAATTAGTGATTTGACGGATCTGACAATGTGGCATTTAAAGCGAATAATGACCAGATGTTCTAAAGATAAATTCCAACCTCAAGCCTCGTCTACTGGGAAACGACAAAAATCGGGCAGGCAGCATGGCTATGTGGGTCGCTCCCATTAGGGTGTATAATCACCTATCTAGAGAAATTCCATTTTCTTCTTTATTCTATTTTGTTGCTGTCCCTTTTCGGGAAATGGTTGTTGATCCCAACCGTTGGTGATATACATTCGATACACTCAAGCGAAATGAGTGATCGGTCATGTGTGGGCCGGGTTGCAAGACATTCTTGTTAAACCCATTGTATTCGCCTCTAGAGATACACTATCGGAAGGTGGTTCCATACCTTGTCATAATCAGAATCCAATCTCCAATAATCGCCCGTGGTTTTGGTTGTATACCGTAAAGGCCCGCCCCGCACCAGCCGGTATTTTCTCCGAAAGTGCGCTGTACACATGCCCGACTAGCACGGAACGGTCGCCAAAGGAAGGAAAGAAGAGAATGAACTAATTGAAAACTTGTAGAATGTCTCACAGAGCATTGAACAAAATATAATAATAATATACTTGACATAAAACAGGCGAGACAGTGCATAAGCTGAAAACTAAACATCATAACAGTGGAAAATCCCAATACATCCACATCATCATTATTACAACTTTAAAACTGTCTCTTAAGTAAAAGAAAGGAAGGGTACACTACTAATGCCCAAAGTAGTGACCAGTAGTGACGCAGGGAGAAAATCTATATATATATATATATATATATATATATATATATATATATATATATATATATCATACGTGGAAGCCTCTTGCTCGTCTCCGGTACAGCTACTCGTTCATACAACCTAACCTGTCTCTTGTCTTCTCATGAGAGCACCCAGAGTAATAAGAAGAGACATAAAACTCTGGGTCAGACAAAAAGTCTGGTATGAGCGATAAGCAGCTAAATAGAACAACAACAGGTATACTAAACCATACCTGAACCTGGACCTGCAACCAAAGAGTTAGCACTACATACCGTACAATATTCTAAGGTGCCACTAAACATATCGTGTAGGGAATATGGGTGTGGGTGTGTGCATGTCATAATGATGGCAAACAAATCAAACATGGCAACCATCCTCACATCTCTCACTCAGTGCGTAAAGCATACGATATATACCGCTTCGATCACTAGACCCGTTGAAGTAGTGACGGAGTTCGACTTGTACAACTACTGCTACTACCAAGCTTACCCTACGGAGTCATGACCAAATCTTTACAAATGACCCCACTTCATTGCTCTATAGCTCTTTAGTCATACCTAGGCCACTGTGTCCCTGAATCCGTTCACGTAGCCCTACAAATAGTGATCCAAAGTTACAGACATCGACAACCCCTTAGCACGCGTCCCGTAGCAAAGCCCAACTCATGAAGTTAACTCTTTGGTTCCCAACTGGATCCTGAGTACAAACTTCCCATTTGGACTACCTTTACATCTAGGGTTTTGGTCTTCTCCTCCGGATCAGTCTTAGTTTGGTTCGCAACCTGTGCTTCACGTCCAAGCTCCTTGCTTCAGCTCGTAGTATATCCTCTGGTTCGGATCGGGTTGTTGCATACGGATCGGGTCGAGTTCCTCAAGCTCCTCCATGGTGCATCGGTTCGGGTCAGGTATCATGGTTCGGATCGGCCATGGTCATCAAACAGCCTCCCTACTGGTTCGGTTCGGAGGTGACTATACGGGTCGGGTTGGATCACTGCACCTGTTCGTGGCTCCTTCACTCGTGGCGTGCTTTCCCAGGCGGTTCGTGGAAGGGTTGAGCAACTCTTGAGTGTGAGCAACTCTTGAGTGGCATCGGTTCGGATCGGATCTCCTTCTCACCAGAGGTCGGATCGTAGATCTTCCAGGCAAGCGGGTCGGATCGTGCTTTCCTCCTTCGATCCGATCCGGTTCGGGCAATTTCCTGCACTTCTTTCCAACGACTGTTTTACGCTATACGACGACGTTTTCAACCAATCTAACTATTCTAATCAATCACAAAACATACCATATAGTCATAGCAACATGTAGAAACGACCATAAACACCAAAACATCAATTTGATAAGTTTAAACAGATCAAACATAGCCAAAACCCCATATTTTCCCTTAAGCATGTTTAAGCAAAACCAATGATAGGATTAGTAAAACTTTACCAAATTAACCAAATTTTCTAACAGAGGCCTAAAACATTATTTCAGAATTTATATATATTTTTCCAGAATTTATTAATGTATAAATTCACTAATCAGCACTAATTACCCCTAATTAACCGTAATTAGTGAGAAACTTTGCAAATCACTCACCTTTGCCACAAATAAAATACCAAATCTTAAATGATTCTCTGTTTGGTGCTGTTCCCAATGCATCACAGCAGTTCTAACCTTGCTTTGGTGATGTTCCTCCTTAATTTGATGTAGATTAGGCCAATACTTGATTAAACGGTGATTAGAAGGTGTTTTAGATGTTGGAGGCCATGGCTAGGTTAAGAGGAATGAGTAGTGACGGCTGAAAAATGAGAAAAAGGTATTCTCCAAACCCTAACAGCCGTTTTAAATTCCTAATCCAGAAATTCCCCTTTGGGCCTAGCTGTTAATCACCCAGTTAAACCCAATTAAGTTGTTTTTCAACATCTGAAACTTGTTTCAGCCACATCTCCCAAACGGTGAGTCCGTTTGGCTAATGTGACCACTCTATGAAAAGGTAAACCATCGTCCGGATCCAATGAAAGTAGTTTCAGGTCAAAATTCCTTTTCAGTCAAAAGTTGTGGTCAAAACAAGATCAGCTAGGGGCAAAACGGTCATTTAAAAATTGGCAAAAATCATGAACATGGGAAATGACCCCAATAGTTGTCTCCCAAAATTACATGACCATACGACTTCGTATGTGAAAGAAATAAATATCCTACGATCCTTCGATGCGTAGAATGTGGGTCGTTACACTCTTCCCCCCTTAAGAAATTTCATCCCCGAAATTCCTTAACCCAAAACATACAAAGGATCCTGCATGCCTACCATCCATATACAACAATCAGTCATGCAAAACAAACAAAACAAACATATCCTAGCATGCGGAAAGACTGAATTGAAACTGTAATCTTACCAGGCGAAGATTTCTGGATACATTTTCCTAATGCTCTCCTCTGTCTCCCAAGTATAGTCATTCTCATTCTCACCCCCACTGAAACTTTGACTAATTTCACCACCTTCCTTTGAAGTTGCTTCGTATTGTTCCCCACAATACGCATAGGCTTGCGGTTCCCAACCGCCTCGGGTTCAACCTCGATATCATCCAACTGATCTGGTGAAACAGTCACATCGGGTTCGTGTACGAATTTCCTTAACTGGGAAACATGAAATACATTGTGAACTCTTGCCATCTTCTCTGGTAATTCAACTTTATATGCCAAACTCCCAATTTGCTCAAGAACTGGGAATGGACCAACAAATCTTGGTGCTAACTTGCCTCTCCTGCCAAATCATATCACGCTCTTCAACGGAGAAATCTTGACAAACACCAAGTCCCCAATGGAGAACTTTGAATCTCTTCTCCTCTTATCGGCATAACTCTTTTGCCTATCCTGGGCAGCCTTCATTCGCTGTTGGGTAACCTTGATCTTGTCTGATGTTTCTCTTATTACTTTTGGTCCAAGTACAAACTTCTCACCAATTTCTAACCAACATGACGGTGAGTTACACGGTCTTCCGTACAAAGCTTCAAATGGAGCCATAGCAATACTGGATTGATAACTATTATTATATGCAAACTCTACTAGATGCAGATGGTCATCCCATGATCCACCAAAATCCAATACACAAGCTCTAAAGAGGTCTTCTAATACTCGATTCACCCTCTCTGTCTATCGTCGGTTTGAGGATAATACACGGTACTGAGATGTAATTCTGATCCTAACGCCTCTTGTAAGCTCTTCCAAAATCTACTAGTGAACAACGGATCTCAGTCACTCACAATGCCTTTGGGTATTCCATGAAATCTCACTACCCACTTTACATACAGTTCCGCTAACTTAGCTGTCATCCTGTTTGACTTGACGGGTATAAACCTTGCACTCTTAGTCAATCGGTCCACAATCACCCAAATGCTATCATGGCCCGACCTAGTCCTTAGTAACCCATTAGTAAAATCCATTGAGAGTTGTTCCCATTTCCATTCTGGAATCTCTAATGGTTACAACAAACCACTAGGCTTCTTTTGCTTAGCTTTAACTAGCTGGCAATTCATGCATTTGGATATAAACTTCCCAACATCTCTTTTCATCCCTTCCCAGTAGTAGGTCTGCTACATGTCTCGGTACATCTTGTTACCACCGGGATGTATAGTCAGTTTTGAGCGATGACATTCCCCAAGCACTTCATCTCTTAATCCATTGACATTGGGTACAACTAGTCTTCAATTCTTTCTAAGCCATCCATCTCGATCAAGCCCGTACTTGTTCATCTCATCGTCGATACCCATCTCTAACTTTGAGATGATTTCCAATAGGTTAGGATCGTCCCTCTGACTGGAACCAATTCGCTCAATCAAAGTGGGTTTGATCGTCAAACTTGCTAACATTTCTGGATCCAATTCGCACTTTGGTCTGAAATTATATCCAGCGATGTACTCCAGTTGCTTCCATTCTAGAAACATAGCCCCTAAATTGGCATGTCTTCTACTCAATGCATCAGCTATCGCATTGCCCTTTCCTGGTGTATATGCGATGTCGAAATCATAGGAAGCTAAGAATTATAACCATCTTTGTTGTCGGAGATTTAGACCCTTTTGAGAGAAAAGATACTTTAACGATTTATGATCGGTAAATAGCTCAAATCTTTCTCCCAAGAGATAATGTCTCTACATCTTCAACGTGAATATGATCGCTGCTAATTCCAAGTCATGGGTAGGGTATCTTTTCTCGTGCAGTTTCAATGGCCGACTTGCATAAGCTACAACCCTACCTTATTGCATCAACACAACAGCTAGTCCGGTACCACATGCATCCGTATATACTGTCATCTCTTCATTCCCCTTAGGAATGACTAACACTGGTGCACATGTCAACTTTTCCTTTAGACTCTTGAATGCATTCTCGCACTTTTCGTCCCAGACGAAAGCTTGATTCTTCTTGGTCAACTGAGTCAAAGGTGCTGCTATATTAGAGAAGTCTTGGATAAACTTACGATAATATCCAGCTAATCCCAAGAAACTTCTTATGTCCGTTGCATTCTTGGGCGTAGACCAATCTTGTACCTAGCCACCTTCGCAGGATCCACGGCAATACGATTCTCTAAAACAACATGGCCCAAGAATCTCACTTCCCTTCTCCAGAGGTGACACTTAGAAAACTAAGCTTTCAATTGATGTTTTCTCAACACCTCCATCACTATCCTTAAATGTTCTTGTGTTCTTCCTCTGTCCTTGAGTAGACCAAAATATCATCCACGAACACAAGGACAAACTTATTCAACTGATCTCTGAATACCCTATTCATAAGATCCACAAAATGTGCTGGGGCATTGGTTAGCCCGAATGGCATGACCAACCATTCATAAAATCCAGACGGTGTCCGAAATGTCGTTTTAGCTATACTCTCAGCTTCCACTCTAAGCTGATGAAAACTTGTCACGAGAACCAACTGAGAGAATACTCTCGCGCAACTCAACTGATCAAACAAATCATCTATCCGTGGTTGAGGATACTTGTTCTTCCTCGTCACCTTATTTAACTCGCGGTAGTCTACACACAACCGAAGGGAACCATCCTCCTTGGTAGCAAACACAACTAGTGCTCCCCATTCAGAAACACACCTTATGATAAATCCCTTCTTCAAAAGATCGCTGACTTGCACCCCGAGCTCTCGCTACTCCCTTGGTTCCATACGACGAAGTGGCATCACTATAGGTCTGTCATATTTCACTAAATCAATACGGAACTCAATCTCTCGGTGTGGTGGAAGCCCGGTCACTTCCTCGAAGACGTCCGGATACTGGCCAACCGCGGGCAAACCTGACAACTCACCATGCGGGATGTTGAGGGAATTTAGAAAACTAGCCATTACCTTATCACTAGGTAAACCACCAAACACTACCCTCTGCCCATCATCTGCTCTAGCTGTCACCAAAAAGCCCTCACAGTCTACCACCACCCTGTATCTTTGGAGCCAATCGACTCCCAAAATAATGCCAAACTCAGTAAAGCCCAAAACAAAGTAATCACAAACAAACATGCATCCATGACTCGATAAGACCACATTACAACAAATCATGCTAAGGTTAGTCGAACCACCAATCGGGTTCGTCACTACTAAAGGTCTATCGATAATCTCGGGCTCCAATCCCAACCTATCTACCAGGTCACTAGATATGAAAGAACTGGAAGCTCCGGTATCAAACAAAACTCAAACAGGAACATCATAAACAACAAGCATGCCTTGAATAACGACATTCTTTCCCTTCTCCGCCGCAGTTGGGGGATTCGACGAAGAAGGAATAGCATTAAGGGCATATGCTTTCACCATCTGCTTTTCTTTAGGGGGTTGCGGACACTTGTCCTTGTGATGTACACTTGGCCACAGTTGAAGCACTTCCTGTCTGCTGGCTTTGATCGACAATTACTAGCATAGTGGCCCTTCTTGCCATAGCTAAAGCACTCAACATCTTTCTTCTTCTTCTGGTCATCCTTCTTCTGGTTCTGCTTCCTCTTATTCTGAGAACCACTCTTGCCTCCACTGCTTACTTTGCGGTTTTGGTTCCTCTGCAGATGCGACCTCAGTCTTCGACTTAGGGTAAAGACTTTCCGATTTTAAAGCTTTCCCCACAATCGATTCAAATGTCTCATCGATGTGGTTAATAAGCCTTTCCCCCAAGTATCCATCCAAGTCAGTTATGAACTTCTCGTTCTTCTTCTTGGCAGTATCTATTAGGGATAACCCATATTTTGACAAAGTGTCGAATTCGGTAATATACTCCGAGACAGCTTTGCCGTTCTGCTTGAGTTCCAAGAATTTCTTAAACAATACTGACTTTTGAGCAACTGGAATGAACTTATCACTAAAGCGAACCCTAAACCGATCCCAAGTAATCTGATCCTCGGGAGTAGCTGGCTTTATAGCATTCCACCAATTCATTGCCCATCATTGCAGCTGACGAGATGCTAGCCTTCTCTTCATCGCATCCTCGATACCCAAGTCTTCAACGATACGCTCGCAGCTATCCAGCCAATCTTGAACATCCGTAGCCGACTCCGTTCTGTGGAACGGCTTCCCACCAAGACTAGTATAATCCTTGTTCAACTTGGCGAAATCCGCCCTAGGCGCCTGCACTATTAGACCACCTCCATTACTAGCATTGGGAGCTGCCCTCTGCACATCCCTAAGCATCTCCCTCATGAGGTCAGTAAACATTGTCCAAATCTCAGCAGCAATCCCATTATTGGCTCCTCTACCGGTACCTCTTGCGTATCAGCTCATCGTTTAATTTGCACAGAGAAAACGATTAACCATCCTCTTTGTGGTGTCAGTGCAGTGCGACTTCATCCTTAGCTATACTAATAATGTATATATATATATATATATATATAGCTTTTAGAAACCAGAATAACCACAAATACGCACTCTCATATATGTGTACTATCTCTCCCTGATAACTTCCTTAGGTTAACTATGCAACCTAGAGCTCTGATACCAAGTGTGACGGCTCGCCCCGCACCAGCCGGCATTTCCTCCGAAAGTACGCTGTACACATGCCCGACTAGCACGGAACGGTCGCCAAAGGAAGGAAAGAAGAGAATGAAATAATTGAAAACCTGTAGAATGTCTCACGGCGCATGGAACAAAATATAATAATAATATACTTGACATAAAACAGGCGAGACAGTGCATAAGCTGAAAACTAAACATCATAGCAGCGGAAAATCCAAATACAGCTTATGTTCCACATCATCATTATTACAACTTTAAAACTGTATCTAAAGTAAAAGAAAGGAAGGGTGCACTACTAATGCCAAAAGTAGTGACCAGCAGCGACACAAGGAGAATATCTATATATATATCATACGTGGAAGCCTCCTGCTCGTCTCCGGTACAGCTACTCGTGCATAACATCTAACCTGTCTCTAGTATGCTCGTGAGAGCACCCAGAGTAATAAGAAGAGACATAAAACTCTGGGTCAGACAAAAAGTCTGGTATAAGCGATAAGCAGCTAAACAGAACAATAACGGGTATACTAAACCATACCTGAACCTGGACCTGCAACCAAAGAGTTAGCGCTACATATCGTACAATACTCTAAGGTGCCACTAAACATATGGTGTAGAGAATACGGAGGTGGAGATGTGCATGTCATAATGATGGCAAACAAATCAAACATGGCAACCATCCTCACATCTCTCACTCAGTGCGTAAAGCATACGATATCTGCCGCTTCGATCACTAGACCCGTCGAAGTAGTGATGGGGTTCGACTTGTAAAACTACTGCTACTACCAAGCTTACCCCAAGGAGTCATGACCAAATCTTTAGAAATGACCCCACTTCATTGGCCTATAGCTCTTTAGTCATACCTAGGAAACTGTGGCCCTAAATCCATTCACGTACCCCCTACACATAGTGATCCAAAGTTACAGACATCTAGAACCCCTTAGCACGCGTTCAGCAGCAAAGCCCAACTCATGAAGTTAACTCTTTGGTTCCCAAATGGATCCTGAGTACAAACTTCCCATTTGGACTACCTTTGCATCTCGGGTTTTGGTCTTCTCCTCCGGATCAGTCTTCTTTTGGTTCGCAACCCGTGCTTCGCGTCCAAGCTCCTTGGTTCAGCTCGTAATATCTCCTCTAGTTCGGACCAGGTTGCTGCATACGGATCGGGTCGAGTTCCTTAAGCTTCTCCATGGTGCATCAGTTTGGGTCGGGTATCATGGTTCGGATCGGCCATGGTCATCAAACAGCCTCCCCTACTGGTTCGGTTCGGAGGTGACTATACGGGTCGGGTTGGATCACTGCACCTGTTCGTGGCTCCTTCACTCGTGGCGTGCTTTCCCAGGCGGTTCGTGGAAGGGTGGAGCAGCTCTTGAGTGGCATCGGTTCGGATCAGAGCTCCTTCTCACTGGAGGTCTGATCGTAACGCTTCTAGGAGAGCGAGTCGGATCGTGCTTTCCTCCTCCGATCCAATCCGGTTCGGGCAATTTCCTGCACTTCTTTCCAGCGACTGTTTTACGCCATAAGACGGCGTTTTCGACCAATCTAACTATTCTAATCAATCACAAAACATACCATACAGTCATAGCAACATGTAGAAACGACCATAAACACCAAAACATCAATTTGATAAGTTTAAATGGATCAAACATAGCCAAAACCCCATATTTTCCCTTATGCATGTTTAAGCAAAACTAATGATAGGATTAGTAAAACTTTACCAAATTAACCAAATTTTCTAACAGAGCCTAAAACATTATTTTAGAATTTATAAATATTTTTCTAGAATTTATTAATGTATAAATTCGCTAATCAACACTAATTACCCCTAATTAACCGTAATTAGTGAGAAACTTTGCAAATCACTTACCTTTGCCACAAATAAAATACCAAATATGAAATGATTCTGTATTTGGCGTTGTTCCCAATGCAACAGAGCAGTTCTAACCTTGCTTTGGTGCTATTCCTCCTTAATTTGTTGTAGATTAGGCCAATACTTGATTAAACGGTGATTAGAAGGTGTTTTAGATGTTGGAGGCCATGGCTAGGTTAAGAGGAATGAGTAGTGACGGTTGAAAAATGAGAAAAAGGTATTTTCCAAACCCTAACAGCCCTTTTAAACTCCTAATCCTGAAATTCCCCTTTGGGCCTAGCTGTTAATCACCCGGTTAAGCCCAATTAAGCTGTTTTTCACAATTTGAAACTTGTTTCAGCCTTATCTCCCAAACGGTGAGTCCGTTTGGCAAATGTGACCACTCTACGGAAAGGTAAACCATCATTAGGATCTAATGGAAGTGGTTTCAGGTCAAAATTCCTTTTCAGTCAAAAGTTATGGTCAAAAAAAGATCAGCTAGGGGCAAAACGGTCATTTAAAAATTGGCAAAAATCATGAACATGGGAAATGACCCCAATAGTCGTCTCCCAAAGTTACATGACCATACGACTTCGTATGTGAAAGAAATAAATATCCTACGATCCTTTGATGCGTAGAATGCGTGTCGTTACATATACTATATACGTGGAGCGTGAGATGCAAGCATTCCGCTAGATTGTATTTATTTGTATTTAGACACTATTATAATATTAGAATAAGTTATTATTTCAAAAATGTTTTAGGTTATAGTAAGGTAAAAACCATCCGTGTTTATGGATGGGCTGGTCTTACTATTATCTTTTCTTTCAAAAATGATTTTCCAGAGCTAAACAAGTTGTTTATGCTATGAATTTATCACTGAAAGTATTCCATACTGAACAGGTGAATTTTGCATTGCTTCAAATGTGCTCAGGTTAGACCGAGTATATTCCTAGGTTAGGTTTGTAACGATTCGGATTTCGCCCGGACCTAATCGATTGGAAAAATCAACTAAGACCGTTCAAAACTCGAATGCGCTAACTCTGGAAATACAACACATCAAAACAAATAATAGAAGACTTTTATAAACATCATAATACTGTTACATCAGAGTACAGAATATCAGAGTACACTGAATATAATACAGCAGAAGATAAATTTACAGTGAATTTAATACACTGCAGCGGAATCAATAATCTGATACAGCGGAAGTCTATCAATGCTCGGGACACAACTTTAAGCTTCGATCCAGAATCCTGCTCAATATATCTGCAAAATAAGTTACTCGACTGCCCATGTTGAAAAGAGGGCACCCGAGTTTGCATAGTGACACAAACTACGGGTCAGTCATAGGACTGGTATGAGAAATCTTTACTTAACTTAACTAGTAATAAAGCTAATCACAGGACCACGCCGCTAACGCGGAACGGGTCTACTCCATTGGATTGCCAGTGCATAAATAAAGTAAATAGTTAAACAACCCAATGCTTTTTAGAAAAATGAAACCATTATAAGACTCAAGTCCCATCACACAATGCAACGCAAACCGGAGGATAGAGTTTTCCCTTATAATGGTCAAAAATACTTAATACGATAAAAACGGATTTGATATTATTAGTGTATATATGTTTCAAGAACATTTCAATCATAATGTATCAATCATAGATGGCATAGCTACCATATACTATGTCGCCATACTAGTTCTACAATCAAAACCGCTTGGTGTCGTATTGGAAGTTGGATTTCCATCATGAGTCAAGGCTAGGAACGATCTCCTTACTGATTCAAGACACTCTAGCAATGTCTCAGGATCACACCTACGGGCAACCCTTGGATACTGCAGGGCCAGTCCACAAATACTTTAGTGGATTGACAATTCCTGAACACACGCTTCCCTGTCCTATTGAACCTATAAAATGGTCATAATCGACCAATAAACCCAAGGCGCCTCATTCCATCAACCATGTAAGTAAAATGTCAGGGCTTGTAAAACCCTGATACCACTTCTAGCTAGAAAGAAACGTGTGCATTCCCTATGTTCCCTTGTCCCGTTTTTGACTCATACCGGGGTGTGAGGCTCGCGAAGTAACGTTATACACGAAGCTATGCCGAAATACGCTATGCTTTGATCATCAACCACAAGGCCCTGCTTTTCAACAATAGCCTTGATCATTTGCATCTTGGCATGCCACATTGACAATTCTCGCCATGCGATTGATAACTACCAATACATAACCTCTGAGCTCGTGCGTCTCAAAGAAGGGTGTTAGGCAAGAGAATAAATTCTCCACCACCACAGATGTATATTAAATAGAAATAAATTTAATTTACATGGAATGAAATCCAATGTCAGACACACATCCATTTACAAGTCCGTTCTTGGTCTACGCGAAACCGGAGTCACCTTATTCCTCGTCCCGTATGTCCAATATGGAAGAGAGGTGCTCGCTTATCTGGACAACCAACAAGTACATCTGGACAACTACCACTGTAACCCTTTGAAGGCAGCAACTCCTATCAAAGGCATCAGTAGTCATCCATTCGATATGAAGATCGTCGATCTTCAACCACCGTCTTCATCTTTGACTTTTAATCGTTGCAATAATTATTTAGAATAAGTTAAACTAGGTCTTCCTGAATAACTCGCGTATTTTATAATAAAAAATCAAGTGTTATAAAAACACATCAAACGCTTCATTCCAATTCAGAATATTCTTTTAATAAAATATTCACATTATTCTATCAAAGATAAATTCTTTAAATTTATTCTTAAATCTTTCTTTTTAAAGATTTGTTAAAAACTCCAATTTTGTTTTAATATCAAAAATCATTATTTAATGATTATTCAAATTTTAGAAATAAATCTTATCTTTAACTTGGTTAAAGAACCAATGTCATTTAAAACACAGTTCATGATAAACCCAAAATCATCTTCCATTAAATATGGAATTTTCACAGAAATCAAAACAATATATAATCGATATAAATTTCTGTATCAGACCAATAATGTAAATGGAATAACGGCAAAGCCTTTTAAATCCCATATATAGTAACAGTCTTCTTTTACAGAAGCTCGTCTCAATTATTACCGAATCGAATTCCGTTCGATTCCAATTTAATATATTAAATTGGAAAAACTTCACTTTGGAAAATTACTGTTTCATCTTAATAAAAGATTTATAAATTCCATTTAATTCTTAATAAAAGATTTATAAATTCAAAATTATAATTTCACTGTTAATTGGGATTAAAGAACAAATGTCGTTTAAAACATAGTTCACGATAAACACTCAATCAACTTTCATCTTAATGCTTAATTAAAACATTAATTAATTAGTAAACTTCTCTAAATATAAATTAAAAGATTTATTCTTTTCACACGAGGTTTAAGAACAGTGTTATTTAAAACACCATTCACGACAAACCCAAAATCCAATCTATTTATTTATTTCCAATTAAATACTACTATACTGGAAAACTTCATTAAATCTTGATTAAAGATTTATTCTATTTCTTTAAAATAATGTTTTCAAAATATTAGATTTTGGAAATTACTACTTTTTATTCTATTCATTATAAAATGAATAAAAACGATCGATAAACCCACTCGGGATAAAATGGCATTTCAACTTATAATGGGCTAAATAGTCCAATTCATTACCATGTCCATTTATGATTTATAATGGGCTAGACCTCCCACATTAGGCCTACAACTTGTGGATGCTGGACATGCCGGTCGGGTCCGGACAGACTTATCCCACAAGTTGAGCTTAACCTCGTGTCATAGCCCGCTTCGTATTTGCGCACTTAGAGCTTTCACATTAGGTTCAACATTAGTGGCTGCTGGATATGCCGGTTGGGTCCGGGCAAACTTCCACCACAAATGCAAACTAACCTCGTGTCAAAAGTACAATTATAATTTAGAATTGTAATTATTTCACTGAAAAATATTCATTATTTTAAACTATTCTTTATTTAAAATATCTTTATTCTAAAATATTCTTAATTTAAAATATCCTTTATTCTAAAATGTCCTTTATACTAAATTGTTATTTATTTTATAATATTCTTGTTACCAAATATTCTTTATTTCTGAATCGGAATTTGACTCAACCAATTATCGTATAAGTTCATTTATATGGTTTTCATACATTGCATATGAATGATAAATAATCAGTAAACATCCAAGTAACAACCAGAGTGCATTTTACAGCTAATCACAAGGGAGATGTGTGATTAGAATATCATCCCAAGACTTTCATCCAACAAATAAATAATAAATTATTAGTGCACTTGGGCAATGTATAAAAAAAATGTCGTTCCAATCGCATGAACAAGTCGGATAACATGTAAATGGAAGTGTAATTGTAATAACATTATTTTAACATATTTAATTTCCCAAATCTCAATCATGTCACAATATAACATACATAACAAAACAACAATTCATCCATGAAATAGACATAACAAATATTTCAATCATTTTTATGAAAAATGATACTTTTTATTTCAATCTTTTTAATGAAACAACATGACAATAAAAATGTAAGCCTTTTATTGAAAACAAAATAAAAATGTCTTCTTTTTATTCTATTCTTTTTATTCTTTTTAATGGAAACAATGTATATTTTACGTAAATCATATCTTACATTACAAATGTAATTTTAATGTTTCAACATATTTTCCTAAATATGATTTTAAAGTTTCTGGTGTCAAATAAAAGAAGAATTTTATTCGCATAATCTTTTCTACATGTTTCTAATGTCAAATAAAAAGTGATTTTTTTTATTTGCATACAAATTCAAATGTTTCTAATGACAGTCTCCTTTTTTTTATAGGCATCATTCTTTCTAATCTACATAACACTTTAAGTGAAATATTTTTAAATGACAACTTCCATTCTAACATGTATAAATATCTAAAATGAAACATCTTTTTTGGTTGAAACATTAGAAAATATTTGAAAATATTTTCCTATAACATGATGAACTTGTGATTCACACATTATATTCACAATAACAGGTAAATTTTCTTGTAAATTAATTTGTAACATTTCATATATTTCCAATAAAACGAATATTTTAATTAAAAACAAATGTTGACAAATTTCATTAATGGATACAACATTAAAGGGGTGATCTTTCTAATCTAACATTTTCAATGAAAGCAATGTAACATTAAAAATGTAATTTTTCTATTTCATCTTTTCATAAAATGTAATTTTTTTCTTTTTCAACCTTTCAATGAAAACGATATTATAATAGAAATGTAGCCTCTTTATTTCAACCATTTCAATGAAAACAATATTACAATAAGGATAAGATCTTTTTATCGTAAACGTTTCATTTATACTAAATAGCAATAAAAATGTATTCTCTTTATTTTAAACAAATTGTCACTAAAAATATGTTATTTTTAGTTACAACAAAATGACACCAAATATATGTCCTTTTCGTTGAAACATGATTTTAAGCAAAAACCATATTTTATGAAATCAATAAAATAATATTTTTATGTAAACAATGAAAATAGAGTTTTCATTTCAAATTTAATTTTGATAAAAAATCATGTTCCATGTAAATCATGATAATGAGATTTTTATTATAAATCTTAATTCGATAAAAATTCATGTTCATGTAAACAATAGTAATGATATTTTAATTATTATTAATCTATCTTCAAAATTCATGTATTCAATAAAGATGATTTTTTTTATAA
Source organism: Allium sativum (assembly GCA_030737875.1). Taxonomy (NCBI): domain Eukaryota; kingdom Viridiplantae; phylum Streptophyta; class Magnoliopsida; order Asparagales; family Amaryllidaceae; genus Allium; species Allium sativum. The sequence goes on from CM060910.1 coordinate 835,445,911, forward strand.
TATAAATAAATCAAGATTCATGGGTCTAAATAAAAATGAAATCTTTATTCTAAAAACAAAACATTTTATATAGATCTAAATTAAAGAACATGAATCTCATTATAAGAGCAAAGATCTAAATAGAGGAAGAACAAATCTATGTTCATTAACCAAACTAGAAGAAGATCTTTATTATCAATATAAAAATAAAAATATGGTTTTTATTTCAGATCTATATCTAACATAAACTAGAGATTCAGATAGGAGAAAGAACTTTTAATTTTAGATCTGGATCTAACAATATGAACATCACAATCAACACAAACAACAAACAACCAATTTCAATCTCAACATCGCAGGTATGATTTCATTACATACATAAATCGATTTAAATAGTGATAAAATAATTAAATTTTAATTAATTATTAAAAATAGATATCTCACCTTGGTTTAAATCAGATCTAAATTTCTAACGGGTTCAGAATACGTTCCAACCTTCTCTATGTTCTAGAATTCGATGTCCCTGCTCCCACGTCTTTTGTTTCCACTAGATTTGTTCAACATACGAAAAAAGATACAATTTCTACAATTTAAAATAGATTAACAACGGATTAAAGTTTGCAATTCTTTTATTTTATATATACCTTATGTTTCAGCAAATTGTTCAAAACTTCTGATCCAGATTGCACGAGATTGGATGCATAAGAGGAAGAAAGATCTTCAAAATATTTTAAAGGATGGAGGTCTAGTTCTTTACGGATGAATAGAAATTAAAGGAGGAAGTTTTGAGGGGTTTAGGCCATTGAAGAAGAAAGAAAAAGAATGAGCGGCGGCTAAAGAATGAGAAGATGGATTAGGGTTTTGTTGAGTGGTATGAGAGAGTTCAGGATATTATATAGAGGAGAAAATTTCATTTTTAACCCCTTACGTTTTATTCTATTTAATTATTTACTTTTTTTTCTTCTTTCCAAAATCAACTTATTTATTAAATCAAATTTACAAATTTCCCTAAATACTACTCTAACCATTTATTTGATTAGAATATTCTTACCATAACTTAGTCAATAAACCATTTAATAACACCATATAATTCAAATCAATATCATCAACCAAAATATTAGGAATTTATTTAAATAATCAATTGTTACATAGTTACCAAATATTATCGAAGCAAAGAACATTAATATCATAGTTGACTCAAACATTAGTAATATTACGTTAATTCCATAATCACTCATTTCTATTTTATATTTCTTCTCATATGAACATACGTTTCTCTTTCTAAACCCCTTTTATTACATTTATTTCTATTATCTTTTTTTCTTTATTTGGTTATATATTTTACTTTATTCCTCACTTGTGTCTCTACATATGTAGTAGGTTACAAATGAAATAAATTCGTTGACATGACATGTCAATCTAATCAGCATTTATGTCTTATTCAAAATTCAAAAGAAAATTACTAAGGAAAGAGAATAACAGAAGCTAATGAATGCATAACTTATTGTTTAATGATGACTATAAGAAAGTTATGTGACTTTTTAAATTTCAAAACACATAATAATAGATAACATAATGACATGTTTATCTAACACTTCATATTATTTTAAATCAACCTATTCAATGCTTATGCAAGAATAAATAAAATAAATATACATACAATTTGATACTATTTTCAATTGTAGTAAATCACTATTTATCTAATTATAAATAATTGTTTATCAGAAATAAATTTGAAATCATTCATAAATAACATCATAATTTTATTTATTTATTTTTTCAATTTAATAATTTAATTTAATAATGGAAATTTTAAATTCTGGTGCATTTTCTAACAAAATTTCCTTAAAATAAAATTATAGATTGGTTCTGATTTTCTGGGTTGTTACAAGGTTTCACATGAAGTTTCAGGAGCTGGAAGCAGGAGGCTTCACCACTAGTTATATAAAGTTATTTTCCGCTGTGACAGATATATGTTGTACTCTGATGATTGTTATGTATATACAGTTCTTGTGCATAAAGAGATTTGATATTATATTTTATTCATTCCACTGTGAGATTCTGATGTGATGTTCTTCTTATTTCTTTTATTCTAATATTTCTTTCTACTTCTCATCCTCTAACTTCTTTCTATTAACAATCTGGGTTTTTGATACTTGGATTTTTTGGCATGTAATACGGAGTTATTTATTATTGTCGAAAATTCGAGCATCGAATTTTTTCCTGGGTCGTTACAGTGGTATTAGAGCCATTGGTTTAGTGATAACCTTGGCTCTGTGGTGTAACTCGATAGAGATGGTGTTAGCAATACCCTAGATTGAGTTTGAATATATATATATATATATATATATATATATATGAGAGCGCGTATTTGTAATTTGATATAAAATTATTTTGAAAATTATTTTTGCCTAATTTATTTTACAAAACAATAAAAGTGATGATTTCCACAAATATTTATCATATGGGAAATCAATTGGATTTGTTAATATTGAATTGGATTTAGATTGTGTTGTTGATCGCTTGAATATAAACCTGAACATGAGTAGACTTTATTGGAAACCAATCCAAAATTTGAAAAAAAATCGAACAAAAAAGAATTATCCAAATTTAATGAATCTGAATGGATATTTAAAGGAAATCTCAAATATGAGATGGGTAAATGGAAATATTAATATTTTATGCTTTGTTAAAGTAAACCGTATAAGATGTAACAATACTTGAAAATTTCAGAATTCGACTTGTGATTGGAAAACGGTAAGTCAATGGAATATTTAGAAATCAACGAATTGTTTGGATTGTATAGTTGGTTGCATGGATATTGATTTGAACCTGATTGAGGACCAATGAGTGAATCAACGTCTAATGAGATTAAATGGATAATTAAAGAAGTAAATGGATTGCTAAGACTTGGTTATAAATAATTATAATCTCATATGAATTGAACTATGCGTAGAATTGGTTGAAATGCATGATATGGATATTTTGAACCTAATTGACATTGTTTTGGGGACTAATGAAATTCATTTGAGTTGAGAAAAGGTGTAGAAGAGATAATTCAGCTTTAAACCAAGCCAAGGAAATTCTGGAGTTAATCGAATCTAGTTTGAATAAAGCTTCATAATAACAAAGCAAGCTCGTGTATAATATATCGCTTATCGCATAATAGCGCTCGCAAAAGGTATGCCTACGCAACATATGAAATTTGGTTTTTATTTGGATTTTGGGATTGGATTTGAATTTTTTTGACCATGTTGGTCGATGTATATATATTTGTTGAACCTGCGATACTGCAGATGTCCCTCTGTACAAGGGCAACTCTGCCAAAAATTTTCCAAAATTTAAAGTGTTTGACAATTTTTGAACATTTTTGGAAAATTCTATTATTTGAAATAAATTGGTTTTAAAACCAATTGGGTTAGTTTGAAAACAAAACTGAGTTTTAACTAGATATTTTTGTAAAGATAATGGGCCGGCAGCGTTTCTTCTACATTAGTAATTTCGGGGACGAAATTCTTTTAAGGGGGAAGGAATATAACGTCCCGTATTTTCTAGCCAATTATTTGAATTATTTTATTTTTAAAATATTTATTTGAATTTAAATAATTGATTTTAACCATTTTATTTTGAATATTTAATTATATTAATGACATAATAATAATTAATTCCAAAATATTTGGAAAATTTTGAATTTACTGTATAATGAGAATGGACAATTTTAAAATGGTTCAATGTTGTTTTACTGAAATTGTAGTAGCGATTTCATTTGTAAAATGACGGTTGAGCATTTAATTTATAATTTAATTATAAAACGAGCTGCAGCGGCGTGGTAGTTCGTAATATTGTGTTTTGAACTTTAAACAGCTGTACAAGATCCAATATGAGTTGGATTTTCTCAAAACAAGAAATGTCCGAATCTATTGGATAATATTTTTCTAATGGAAGAGAAAAATCTAGTTTCCATTGTGTAGATTTTATTTTATGTCCAAATCAAATATTAAAATTGTCGCTATGGAATTCATTTATATATTATAGCGATTTATTTATATAAAATAAAGGGTTTTAAATATTTACAATATTGATTTGGCTTATAATTCAACCCGAGATATTTTGTTTTGATAGTATGTGAAATTTTGGTAGTGTATGACCAATAACAATATTTTATTTACATTATATTGAGGTATTTTAAAATTAGTTTATTTTAATTTAAATTAGGCAGTTAAAAGGGCCATTATTCAAACTACCTTCGTTTTCGACGAAACAAATTTTGTTAACACCGTAACAGCTGAGTATTGCTAGATTTCAAATTGCACATCAATCGGAGTTATTCTGTGAGCGTGGCAAAATAAAATGCAAATAAAAACGATCATCTGGACGTGAATGAGCGCCATTTGAACTAACGGACTCGGAATTCGATGAAATAAGTTTCATTAGGACTGTAACGTCAAATTATACTATGTCGTCTCTTATTATCTCGAACAGGATTTGTATGTAACCACAATAACCAATAAATAGTGTTCAGAAATAGCGATAGACACGAAATAAAAATCGTTAGTCGTTGTTAGTAAAATTTCCTTAGTCAAATCAAAATATATTAATTATATTTTCTCTCTACATATACCCATCCAACCCAAACCAGTTTTTCTGCAACCTCCCCGCAAATTCGAATGTAAATTTGCAGAAAAACCCAGTTTCACAAAATAATTTATTTCTCTCAATCGAACGAGAGTTGGTGGAGGTGATCAACAACAATGCTGTTGAGGGTAGAGAGGTTGAGCTACAGCAAAAATTTGGGAAGCTATCATCTACTGGGGTGGTCAGAAATCGCGAAGACAACGGTAAAGTACTGTTTCGTTTTTGGTGAAATTGAGGGTGATGTAGATGTTTTCTGGTGATGGGTCCAAAGGAGAGGTTGTAAAGGAGATCGAGGGGTTAAATTTTACCTTTGGTTGGAGGGACTGATATTGGCTGTGGTGGTCTGTGTGGATAGATGATCAGAGAATGTGGTTTTAGGATGTTTTCTCGAAGTGGCTGGTGGTTTTAAGGGTTTTTCGGCATCGACGTTGGTTGGGTGGTCAGAGGTTTGAAGCAAAGTGGCAGGGCAGAGGCAACCACGTCCATCTACGGTGGTCCGGTGATCTGAAGTGTTGTGTGTGGTGGGAATTTAGGGATAACTGGAGTTCGGTTGAAGCAAGTTTCTGGTGAACTGTGGCCATGTCATGGATCGGTTATTGAGGAGGAGGAGGCATGTCAGTCAGTGGCGGTTCAGACGGTGATGAAGGCGGGCCTTTCGGCAGCACTGAGGAGGTACGATGGGAGTACGATCGTGTTTGGACGAGAGGAAGGTAAGAGAAAGTGGGGATGTCGAGTTTTAGAACCAAGCGAAGAAGAAAACGTGTTTTTCTTTGTTGGTGCTTACGTGGATTATGGAGTTCCCAATGATTGGTTTAATTAAGATAATTGTTAATTTAATTTATATTAAAACGAGTTTAAACTTTAAAAAGTCGTAATTTTATTCATACGGTAACGAAATCTAGCAAAACATGATCCGTTGGGATCGCAGGGACGAGGTCCAAATGATGGTGCTGGTCTGGAATCGATTGAACACAGTGGGAATTTCAGATAATTTTAAATATTCATTTAAAATTAAATGGAACAAATTGTCGTCCGTCAACCGAAATAAAAACTGGTGAGTTAATTCTCACACCTTCTGGAATCCTGTGATGTGTTAAATTCATAGAAAAATATAATTTACCATTAATAGTACAAATTGGTTGATTGGCGGTTATGGATGATATTGTTCATTTATTATTTGATTGATTGCCGCTATTTATATTTCATTATTTTAATGCACTATATTATTGAAATTTAATTCGTATATTATTATCAAAATGTTATCTGTGATGCAGGGAAGGACATGTTGGAGGAATCCAACCAGATTCCTCAAACAAACTGTTTGTTATTTATTGTGGATATTATCCATATATATGAATTGTTCACCATGAATGACACTAAAACTATTTGAATGTTAATGGTTGAATGGATATTCATCATTGTTGTGTTTAAACCCAATCGACAATATTAATTGAGTAGTTGGCAGTGAAGGGACTAAAATGTATTGTTTTAGACATCGTTCTACCGTCATGTAAATGGACGTAGTTTTAAAATTATAAATTATTTTATAACTAGATTGAAGTTTTTCAATTATTCTATATAAATAGTTAAATTATAAATTTACAAATAAATATTTTAAATCGAGTTTACAAAGGAAATTATTTAAGTAGTTTATAAAATCTTATGATCTAAACAAGTTCTAAAAGCAGAAAACCAAAGAATTTATATACGGATTAGTAAAATGGAATAATTTTTTTAAAACAATTAAATAGTTTTTTAATTAATTAAGCTATTCAATTAATTTAAAGGGGGAAATGACAAATGAAAATCAGTTAACTATTAACTGATATGTACGGTTGACAAAAATCAACCATTTTAAATGATACAGGAATTAATTTTGAATTTAACAAATGGTGTTAAATATTAGTTAATCTTTGATTAACTATAATCCAAAGTAATTATCAAATCGGTTAGTGTTAACAAAGTTAATTATTATTTAATAAGCTTTTAAAAATGATAATAATTCTATTATTAATTAATATCATAGTTAACCATTTTTAATATAGTTAATATTAAAGTTAATTATTATTTTAATTAATAATAATTAAAGCAATGATTTATAATCGGAATTCAAGTAATAAGTAATTAAGTGGCGATAAGTTCGATTAAAGTCAAATAAGGGTGTTATAAAGGGATTTATAACCCCAAGTGTTCAAACGAGATGGGTAAATGGAATTGGTAAGTAAATGTGGGGATTTAAATAAGGTTTTTCTTTAATTTTTAAATCAAATAAAGTAAATTCAATTGAATGAAATTATTAGGGAAGATGGATAATAGATTAGAAATAGATTGAAATATAGTGATGGTTTAAGAAGAAGAAAAAAATCTAAGAAGTTGTGGAAAGATGGTAAAAGGATTATTATAGGTATATAGAAAAAAGTTCAAACAAGGTTTAAAAAGCGATTTTTAAACCAAAATGATGACTTAAAAGTTAAAGGATTGAATTAAGCGAAGTACAATAATTGGAATGAGGTTTTCAAAACAAAAAGAAAATACGTATAATTATTTTATGTAAAATATTAGTAAATGGATTTTTGTAAATAAAATCCAAGTTAAAAAGGTCTTATTGTAAAGAAGGTGTAAATGGATTTTATTTGTAAATCCAAGATAAAGTTGTTATAAGAATGCCGAATAAATGGAAGCAGATTATTTAATCTAGGATTTTTATTAAAAATCCAAAAGTTATAAGTGAAATTATGTTTAGATTAAAAGTAGTGTTTTAGTGAATGTTTACTTAATCAAATGAATTAAGTAAAGATATTTTATTGGAAAGAGGATTTCAAATATAAGAAATGTTTTAGAAAACCAGTTTTGAAATCAAGGCGGTAAATGAGATTTTAATATCAGCTGTTAAGTGGCAAACTATTATTTATTCTAAGATAAGAATGTTGTCGATCAAGGTCTGAAAGGTAAATAGAATACCCCAACTTGAACGACTTCACTATTATCGAGGAATAATATTAGTTTGAAATGAGTAAAAGGTGTTGTAATTAGTTAATTATCCTATATGAAGAATATCGAACATGAGTGCGAGATTTTGGAATATAAATAATACTAAAATGATTAGTTAAAATGAAGTAAAAATATTTGGTTTAAGTTATATAATTTGACATGTGCTTTACCCGTATCGGGATCGATAATTAGTTTTATACCATTTAGTATTATGTATATACATGTGTATATCAAGATTTCGAATTTAAGGGAATGGGAAAAAGGTTTTGTAGAAATATAACGATATTTCCAATAGTAAAGGAAATGGGAAGTTGGATATATATACATACTCTAAGACATACAAAATAGTTTTTTTATAATAAAATAAGGATAAATATAATGTTTAAATATATTGGAAGATTAGAAGTTTATTAACCATTATGTTAATTATTTTTAAAATAGGCCAAGTAATGCCAAGTACTGAATTAAAAAACTAATTTTATTTACACGATTGTTATTTGATAGATAAATCACCGACTATCAAACCTGACCATACGATTATTGGTACGGAAAGATCAGGATTGAATTTATATTCGAAAACCATTCCGAACCAACAAATACGTGAAGATACTGATTGAAGATGGAGCAATTGCAGACCGTGGATCTTCATAAGAGGAAGGATTACTTGTCGAATATTCTCTGTTTTGCAACGTAGAGGTATTCTGATGTGATTCGGTCGTGGTTGAGAATTTGCAGATTGCAAGGACTACTCGCTAATGATCCTTGGGGTGATTCCTATATAAGGATGCAATAGGAGGGTGCCTTTGGTTCTTCCTGTTACTGGGTGACTTGTATGGACGAATGTCTGAGTGTATTTCCTAAAAACCACGTACGTTGATCTTTACAAATATACCGAGTTGGTGGCGAAGAGGGGCTTTTCTTTTATACCCATAGTATATTTGTGGACGTCAATTAGTGATTTGACAGATCTGACAATGTGGCATTCAAAGCGAATGATGACCAGATGCTCTAAAGATAAATTCTAACCTCAAGCCTCATCAACTGGGAAATGACAAAAATCGGGCAGGCAGCATGGCTATGTGGGTCGCTCCCATTATGGTATATAATCACCTATCTAGAGAAATTCCATTTTCTTCTTTAATCTATTTCGATATTGTCCCTTTTCAGAAAACGGTTGTTGATCCCATTAGGGTGATATACATTCGATACACTCAAACGAAATGAGTGGTCGGTCATGTGTGGGCCAGGTTGCAAGACGTTCTTGTTGAACCTAGTGTATTCGCCTCTAGAGATACACCATCGGAAGGTGGTTCCATACCTTGTCATAATCGAAATCCAATCTCCAATAAGCGCCTGCGATTTGGTTGTATACTATATATGTGGAGCGTGAGATGCAAGCGTTCCGCTAGTTTGTATTTATTTGTATTTAAACACTATTATAATATCAGAATAAGTTATAATTTCAAAAATGTTTTAGGTTATAGTAAGGTAAAAACTGTACGTATTAATGTATGGGCTGGTCTTACTATTATCTTTTCTTTCAAAAAGGATTTTCCAAATTTAAACAAGCTATTTGTGCTGTGAATTAATCACTGAAAGTATTTCAGATTGAACCAGTGAATTTTGCTTTGCTTCAAATGTGCTAGGGTCAGACTGTGTATATTCCCAGTGTAATGTTCCGGGTCTTAACTAAATATTTAAACCCATATCGATTAATTTCATTAAACTAATTTAATTAATGAGAATATACGCATTTACATAATTGAGAAAAATGTAATTAACTTTTGCTACACACACACACACTTCATACATTAGCATATAAGAATTTTCCCATTTTTTCTCATGTATGTATATCACTTTTTTAGCAAACACTTAGCTAAATACACTTAGAAAATCCAATGTGTTGAGAACAAATTTATTAAGTAAATTGTTAATTTTAATAATTCATGTATACGCATTCATGTATGAGCACCAACCTATGTACATGTCATTTAGTTAGCATGAAAGCACTCTTTTTAGTTCGCATGTTAAGCATTTGTCTTAGAAACTAAAGCACTTAAGAAAATTTCTTAGCATTTACTCCATACGTGAGAGGGAATGGACAAGGCAAGGCGTAGCACTTGAGTGGTAAGGCCTGAGCTGATGGGAAGAATTTATTCTTCCCTATCATGAAGACCACACACCATATTTCCATCATGCATTAAATGCCAATTTACTTCACAACTAAGATATCCATTTATGTAAACATATTAATACGTGGCAAAGCATATTCTCTGCCGCATGAAGGGAAGTGAACAGAGCTGCCTGCTTTTGATAGAAAACAGCCCATTTGTGCATCACTTTGTGTAAGAGAGCATGTGCCTTTTTATTGCCAAAGGACCACTTGTATTAAATGTTTTTGTCAAAAGTGTAAACAAGAGGGGATGGCAAGACTTTTGTGCACACTAAGTACACAAATAGGCGTAGGCTCTACATGGACAACACTAGCCGTCAACTCTTTTCGTTTTCCCATCAACAGCAAGCATTGAATGCATCCATGAATACATATTAGTTTAATATTATGGTTTGTCTATAAATAGCAACATATTTTCATACTTTTGCACCACATATTCTTGAGATAGGAACTAGAAACTGAAATTGCATTTCCATAGGAAGCTTTTAAGTGAGTAAATCCTCACTATCTTCCTTTTTATAAATTTATGCAAGTTGATAAGTGGTTATACATGGTTGTATTGTTATAATTTACTGCTGAAATATGTGTTGCTTGATCAAAAACACACCATGAACATTCCTGTTAAACGCCAATGTAAACTATGTATACACTGTAAAACATTTACTGTGTTGCTCAATTGTTGGTTCATGAATGTATGCTTAGGGTTTTAAATGACATTGAAGTTACCATGTCTACTAGACTTTTTTTTTGATTGAACAAAAGTGGAAAATGGTTCCTGTCAAATTTAAAACTGTGTATTTATTATAAGAACACAGTGCTCTGTTTAGTACCCTCCCTCTTAGCTGTTTTTCTAGTATGAAGATCAGACACTAGTACTTCATACAAATGATTCATCTAAGTGTTTAAGCAGCATTTAATAGTTTAGTAGATCATATTTATCACAAATATATACACACAGTATAGCGACAGTAAAAGGAACTGTTAAATCCAATATGATCGACTAATTCAGTTATGATAATTATGTATATGAACATGAACAGAAAAAGGAAATATGATTTTTGGAATGAACATCACAATTTTTAATAAAGGAGGTCATGAGAAAAATGAGTTTGGTCGAAATAGTGTTCATGGCTTTTGTGAATGATCCAAGTGATGATAAATTCTGAAATCGAGTATAGAAGAGCATATGATACCTAGAAGCCAGGAAAAATATAAAAGAATTTTTCTAACCTATAAAAATGGTGTTTGATTGAAATCATAGGGTTTGTAGGTGGTTTTGGCTCGCTCGAGTTCACAGTCGAACTGCACCACGTTAGTGGCAGCTGGGGGTTGCGCACCACGGGGGAAAGGTGACGGGGGACATCGCCAGTAGGTGGCCGGAGTGGGGTAGGTTCCGGTGGCCAGAGGTGGAAGCAAGAGCAGTTTTTCTTGGATCGGGTTTGGAGAAAACGAATTACACGAGGTCTGGGATTTGGCAAGTGAACGGACCAGTGATTTTGCGGTGATCAAGGGATTTGGCACGATGATTGGAGGCTTGGCGAAAAGGGAATTTGCAATGAAAGAGGAAATGATTGGGCTGATGTTTTTGCGGTGATCATGGGGTTGTGCACGCTGACTGGACTTGGTACTTTGGGAAAAATGGTAGTGCCAAGTGGTAGTGGCTGAGGGAAAGTCATCGGTTGTGGCAAGGGGTTTTTGGCACTGGAGCACGGTAGCTTAGAGTGTTGGTACTTAGGCAACCTGATAGTGGAAAGTGGTACTTTGTTGGTTGGCAAAAAGCACGGGATCTGGAGCAGTTTTCCATGTGCACAACGCTGTTTTAAAAATTGGTACTGGTACTTTGGTCAAAACATTAACAAAAGAGATTTTTGAACAAAGTTTTAAATTAAAAACAGTTTAATTTAAAAATATAAAATAAATAAAAATAAAGAAGAATTATATAATTAAATAAAAGGAGAAGTTTTATTTAAAAGTGTCGTAGACAAAGGCAGAGGAAGGAAATAGCAGAATTACAAAGAGCAGAGCTTGACTGTAGGAAGTCGACGGATTTGAATTGGTAATGTAAAAATAGTTTATATAAATTATAAATTTCATTTATTTATGATAAACTAGAAGTAAGAAAATAATTTACAAGAAGAACAGAAATATTAAACATCATATAAACATAGATGAAAAATGATGTAAAATACCGTGTGCGACGCACACGCTTTATTTGTTCAAATTTAAAGGATGTGTAAACTGAAATAAAAATCATGTTAAGTTGATAATTTAATATCAACTGTAAAAGACATTACATATATCGTTTCGAAGAGACTGGAATAAATATTCCACTTCATTTTGATTTCTACGTTGCAAGTCAAAGATTATCAAGGATAATAAAAGACGGAGTTATGCAATAATTATTTTATAAATCCTAGGTAGAAAATTGTCTAAGATGGTTTTATAAAATAATGTCTTCAGTTTTTCCAATCCCAGGGCAACTTGTATGGATGAACGTCTGACAGAGTACTCCTAAACTAATCACGTACATTGATCTTTTCAAACGTAGTTATGAGTGGCAGAGGAATTCATTTCTCTTGCTTTATACTTGTAATATGTTTTTGGAGAAGTCAATTAGTAAATTAGCGGGTTTGACGATGTGACTTTCAAAGCAAATAAAAAACGTGTGTCAGGGTAAGTTTAGCTTCAAGCTTCACAACTAGGAAATGACAAAAATCGGGCAGGCAACATGGCTATGTGGGTAGTTCCCATTAGGGTGTTTTATCACCTATATAGAGATATTCCTTTTTTTCTTATTCTATCGATGCTATCCCATTCGGGAAATGGTTGCCATACACAACCATTAGTGATATACATTCGATACACTCAAGAGAAATGAGTGGTCGGTCATGTGTGGCCGGGTTATAAGAAGTTCTTGTTGAACCTAGCGTATTCCTCTCTAGAGTTACACTATCAGAATGTGGTTTCATACCTTGTCATAGTTGGAAATCCATTATCTATAAGCGTAAGCGGTTTTGTTTGTATACTATGTAAGTAGAATGTGGGATGAAAGAATTTCTACTGGATTCTAAATTATTTGTGGAAACCCTAGACATTATCATAATATCTGGTTTAAATATACAAACTGTTTTGATTCTCATAAGGTAAAAACACGTTCCGTATTCACGGCGTGGTCTTATGAGTATGATTTTATTTCTTAAACTTGTTTTAAAATCGTTTACTCACACCAGTCCCCGACTGACCCAAAGTTTGTTTTTTTGTGTTTTCCTTAAACTCTTGGGTATTCATAACACTTGCTATGAATAGACAAGTGATCCAGGTCTTGAGTTACTTTTGGAATAGCTGGATGGGAAGGATCTAAATGTTGGCTTATCTATGTATAATTATCTGCAAGTTGTTTTATCCCTGATGTTATGTATAATTATCTGCAAGTTAGTATCACAAATGTTAAGTATGTATTTTGTGATAAAATATATCTGTATGTATGAAGTACTCTAACGTACTTGACTTATGATATGTAACATTTTGGGTTGTTATGTTATGATCAAGTTCCGCTGTGGGATTTTGATGTTTTCTGTAGTTTTATCTTCTATCTATCTTTTATTCTTATATAATGATACAACTTCCGTGGTGTTCGAAAAGTGGGTCGTTACAGTAGATATCAGAGCTTAGGTTGCTGAATACCTAGGCTTTGGGTGAGTATTGAGAGAGCGTATTTGAAATTAGATATTATCATATATAATATAGATACATACTTATAAGGGATCGACTTAAGTTATACGATTAAGTAATTTACCATCCGATCAAGTTTTGATTATCAACCTGTTATATTCAGGTCAGTAAGTATGAGTACCTATGGACGAAGAGGTCGATCTAGTGGAACCACCACTACCAATGGACATGCCACCAACCCGAATCAAGTAGAAACTATGGAAGATGTTATCCCAGTTCAACCAAGGGCAAAATTTGCAACTATCTGCAAAGAGTATAACACTCTAGGAGGGAAGGTTTTCAAAGGAACCGAATCATTCATTGTAGTTCAAGCGTGGTTGAGATCATGTGAGAGGATTTTCAAAGGACTGAATTTGAATGATGAGAATAAACCACTTTTGGGTTCGTGGCACATTCAAGGAGCTGCTGCAATTTGGTGGGACGCACAGACAACGAACGTTCCGGAAGATGACTTTACTTAGGAAACATTCAAAGTGGATTTCGAAGCATAGTTTCTTCCTGCAGCAGGTAAAACTAGAATGTATCGGGATTTCATATATCTTAAGTAAGGAAACATGTCGATAGCAGATTACGAGAATAAGTTTAATGCACTATCCTGTTTTGGGCCAGAACTGATTAATACCTTGCTTAAGAGGAACGAGATGTTCATAGCGGGTTTGAAGGATAATTTACAAGTAAAGATGATTGGACACCAGAAGAATCCATTTGTTGACTTAGTAGACATGGAAATTCGACATGACGCACCAGATGCAAAGAAACCAGTGGCAAAGGAACAGACTAGAGAAAACAGTGGAGGGAATCCCAATAAAAGGAAATTAAATCCAAATTGGAAAAACAAGGAAAATGGAAAAGAGGGAGAGGGGAAATACTAGGATCGTTACAAGGATGTAGTGTGCCACAGATGTAAACAGAAAGGGCACATTGCTAGGTTTTGTAGGAATTCGGAGGTTAAGAAGCCGGAGCAACCTCAATAGCAACCACAGGGATCAGATAACACTTTTGTCCAATAGTATTTATGCTATAAGTGTCATCACGCCGGACATTTGATCGAAGGTTGTCCGCCTATGAAAAAAGGAACGCAACCAAGGGTTTTTGCTTTAATGGATAAGCCACCAACCTCTGCGGATGTGAAAATGGAAGAAGTGATGGAAGGTATCTTATTCTTTTAAAATATAAGAAATGAAGTTAGGACTTTAAATTGAATTAAAATTTGATGTTTCCACTAAATTAAGTCAAACTTAACTGGACATGATCTCATGGAAACTGAACAAGTTGATTTTTGGAATAAAATCAGATTGGTGCTTTCAAAATAGAGATAACTAATTTAATAATTAATTAGTTAATGGAACATAACGTGGTTAAGTGTATTAACCTGATGAGTGAATATGGATTCGAGCTTAAGAAGAGAATTCAGAGTAGGTAAGCATATTTGAACGGGTAGATTCAAATTAAGGAAGTATATGAGATTTGAAATTTTTTCCAAATGAAATCAAGGATGTTTTGGAGTGATAAGGGTAATGAGGATTTAAGATTTGGGATTAAGAAATTGGAAACTAACTGGAAAATTGGTTAAGTTGAATGATTTTCTTAGTATCGATCTGATGTTGATTTCGGTCTTCGGGGTTGATACTTAGAGGATTATTCGCTTATCGATTTACGGTCAGGAACGGATAAATGTTGAGAAATAGTAATGCAGACATGGAAATGTTTTCAACCATAGTGACGGATATTTTTAGTTATAGGAATAACTGTGATAAATGAAAATTTTTGATATGTACTAATAATTTATATGTAAATCGATAACTCTAATCATAACGTAAATCTACGCGTTAATCTCAAATTTCGAGAACGAAATTTTTATAAGGAGGGTAGATTGTAATGTTACGGGTTTTAACTAAATATCTAAACCCATAAATCGATTAATTTCATTAAACTAATTTAATTAATGAGAATAAACCCATTTACATAACTGAGAAAAATGTAATTAACCTTTGCTACACACTTCATACATTTGCATATAAGAATTTTCCCATTTTTACTCATGTATGCATATCAGTTTTTTTAGCAAACACTTAGCTAAATACACTTAGAAAATCCAATGTCTTGAGAACAAATTTATTAAGTAAATTTTTAATTTTAATAATTCATGTATATGCATTCATGTATGAGCACCAACCTGCGTACATGTCATTTAGTTAGCATGAAAGCACTCTTTTTAGTTCATGTGTTAAGCATTTATATTAGAAACTAAAGCACTTAAGTAAATTTCTTAGCATTTACTCCATACGTGAGAGGGAATGGAAAAGGCAAGGCATAGCACTTGAGTGGTAAGACCTGAGTTGATGGGAAGAATTTCCTATCATGAAGACCACACACCATATTTCCATCATGCATTAAATGCCAATTTACTTCACAACTAAGATTTCCATTTATGTAAACATATTAATATGTGGCAAAGCATATTCTCTGCCGCATGAAGGGAAGTGAACAAAGCAGCCTGCTCTAGATAGAAAATAGCCCATTTGTGCATCACTTTGCGTAAGAGAGCATGTGCCTTTTAATTGCCAAAGGACCACTTGTATTAAATGTTTTTGTCAAAAGTGTAAACAAGAAGGGATGGCAAGACTTTTGTGCACACAAAGTACACAAATAGGCGCAGGCTCTACATGGACAACACTAGCCGTCAAGTCTTTTCTTTTTCCCATCAACAGTAAGCATTGAATGCGTACATGAATAAATATTAGTTTAATATTATGGTTTGTCTATAAATAGCAACATATTTTCATACTTTGCACCATATATTCTCGAGATAGGTACTGGAAACTGAAACTGCATTTCCATAGGAAGCTTTTAAGTGAGTAAACCCTCACTATCTTCCTTTTTATAAATTCATGCAAGTTGATAAGTGGTTATACATGGTTGTATCGTTGTAATTTATTGTTGAATTATGTGTTGCTTGATCAAAAACACACCATGAACATTCCTGTTAAATGCCACTGTAAACTATGTATACACTGTAAAAAATTTACTGTGTTGCTCAGTTGTTGGTTCATGAATGTATGCTCAGGGTTTTAAATGATTTGAAGTTGCCATGTTTGCTAGACATTTTTTTTATTAAACAAACAGTTGAAAATGGTTCCTGTCAAATTTAAAACTGTGTATTTACTATAAGAACACAGTGCTCTGTTTAATACACTCCCTCTTAGATGTTTTCTAGTATGAAGATCAAACACTAGTACTTCATACAAATGATTCATCCAAGTGTTTAAGCAACATTTAATAGTTCAGTAGATCAAATATATATCACAAATATATACACACAGTATAGCGATAGTAAAAGGAACCGTTAAATCCAATATGATCGACCAATTCAGTTTTGATAATTAAGTATATGTACATGATTAGAAAAAAGAAATATGATTTTTGGAATGAACATCACTACTTTTAATAAAGGGGGTCATGATAAAAATGAGTATGGCCGAAATAGTGTTCATGGCTTTTGTGAATGATCCAAGTGATGATAAATTCTGAAATCGAGTATGGAAGAGCGTAATGATACCTAGAAGCCAGGAAAAATATAAAGAATTTTTCTAACCTATAAAAATGGTGTTTGAATGCAATCATGGGGTTTTTATGTGGTTTTGGCTTGCTCGAGTTCAAATTCGAACTGCACTACGTTGGTGGCAGCTGGGGGTTGCACGCCAGGGGGGAAAGGTGACGGTAGGCATCGCCAGTAGGTGGACGGAGTGGGGTAGGTTCCGATGGCCAAAGGTGGAAGCAGGAGCGGTTTTTCTTGGATCGGGTTTGGAGAAAATGAAGTACACGAGGTCTGGGATTTGGCAAGTGAATGGACCAGCGATTTTGTCGTGATCAAAGGATTTGGCATGATGACTGGAGGCTTGGCGAAAGGGGAATTTGGCAAGGAAAGAGGAAATGATCGGGCCAATGTTTTTGCGGTGATCAAGGGGTTGCGCACGCTGACTGGACTTGGTACTTTGGGAAAACCGGTAGTGACAAGTGGTATTATGGCTGAGGGAAAGTCCTCGGTTGTGGCAAGGGGTTTTTGGCACTACAGCACGGTAGCTGAGAGGGTTGGTACTTTGGTAACCTGATAGTGGAAAGTGGTACTTTGGTTTTTGGCAAAAAGCACGGGATCTGGAGCAGTTTTCCATGCGCACAACGCTGTTTTAAAAATTGGTACTGGTACTTTGGTCAAAACATTAACAAAAGAGATTTTTGAACAAAGTTTTAAATTAAAAACAGTCTAATTTAAAAATAGAAAAAAATAAAAACAAAGAAGAATTATATAATTAAATAAAAAGAGAAGATTTATTTAAAAGTGTCGTAGACAAAGGCATAGGAAGGAAATAGCAGAATTAAAAAGAGCAGAGCGTGACTGCAGGAAGTCGACGAATTTGAATTGGTAATGTAAAAATAGTTTATATAAATTATAAATTTCATTTATTTATGATAAACTAGAAGTAGGAAAATAATTTACAAGAAGAAAAGAAATATTAAACATCGTATAAACACAGATGAAAAACGATGTAAAATACCGTGTGCGACGCACATGCTTTATTTGTTCAAATTAAAGGATGTGTAAACTGAAATAAAAATCATGTTAAGTTGATAATTTAATATCACCTATAAAAGGCATTACGTATATCATTTCAAGAGACCGGAATAAATATTCCACTTCAATTCGATTTCTATGTTGCAAGTTGAAGATTATCAAGGATAATAAATGATGGATTTATGCAAGAATTGTTTTATAAATCCTAGGTAGAAAATTTCCTAAGATGGGTTTATAAAATATTGTCTTCGGTTTGTCCAGTCCCAGGGCAACTTGTATGGACGAACGTCTGACAGAGTACTCCTAAACTAATCACGTACATTGAACTTTTCAAACGTAGTTATGAGTGGCAGAGGAATTCGTTTCTCTTGCTTTATACTTGTAATATATTTTTAGAGAAGTCAATTGGTAAATTAGCGGGTTTGACTGTAATGACCCGCATTGGCAGAGGTGTTATAATTAATTTATTAAATTATATAAATAGGATATAGTAAATAAAATAGTGGTTTAATTAAATGATGGTGAATATTTAATTTAAATAATAAATTAAATAATATATATAATTTTGAAATAATCAAAATTGGTTGAAATGGCAATATGGTTTGACCTGGATCATCTGTGATATATAATTCAGTTTAGAATTGAATTCGAATGACGAATATATTCAATCGACGACTGTTTGAACGTATAATTATAATATAATTAAAATAGAGCTTGAAATGGCGTGGCAGTTCGCTATTTGGCGATTCGAACTTCAATTGGATATATAGGGTTCGTTTTAAGCCGGATTTCTGTGAAACAAGAAACGTTAGGAGCTGGTGAAGTATATTTTTCTAGTGGAAGAGAAAAATCGGGATTTCATCGTATAGATTTTTATTTATGTCCAAATCAAATTTTAGAAAAGTCGCTGTGGAGTTCCTTTATAATTTATAACGATTTATTTATATTTACCAAAGGGATCAAAAATAAATCGAATATCGATATAACTCTAATGATGAAATATCGAGTTAGAAATCCATACAGGATTATTCTGGAGCTGTATGGTATTCCACTTTGAGTATATACGATAATATAAATTTATTTATATTTAATTTATTTATATTTAAAAATATTTATATATTTAAATGGGTCATTCAGAGCTGTAAAAATAGCCAGTTTTGCAAACGACATCGGTTTTCGACGAAACTAATTTTGTTGGATCCGCAACATCAAATTATTGTTAAATTCCAAGTTTGGTGATTTTTAGAGTCACTGTGCGGCCGTACGGATTTTTAGAGTGAAAACCAGTCAGTATTTTGATAGATAAAAATATGAAGTGTGAGCATACGAAGTCGGAATTCGACGAAACTAGTTTCGTTGGGACCGTAATGTCAAACTCTAGCAGTATGTCCAGTTTGGTGATTTTTGGGTATCATGTGTGATCGCACGCATTTTTAGAAGACAAGAAGAAGTATTAAATAAAATATAAAAATCAAATTCAAAATATCCCCTCCATTTTTCTATGGTCCAGCACAGGCCACGTGGCCTTCGTTCTCAATCACAAACTTTACCTACTACCACAGCCTGTATAAAACCCCGTCAAACATAACAGCCAAGAAAAAATCAAGAAGAAAAATCAAGAAAAATCAAAAGAAAATCCTTAAAATCCTAATTTGTATATATACGGTTTCCTGCAATGATGCTCTTCAAATTGGTATACTTTTTGGATGATGCGATGCCTGTTTGGGAATACCAAATATTCACACCGAATACTAGGGTTCGGATTTTCGTGGAAAGGGGGAAGGGATGGACCACCGCAAGTGTAGCATTGGATTTCAGGCGAGGAGGCGAACCCGGTAGGGGTAAATCGGTGGATTCCGGCATTGTTTTGGGTCGCGGGTACTGTTCATGGCTGAGGAGGACGCGGTGACCAAAGAGGGTTCGAATGAGGTGTTCAAGGTATGGATGGATGCGGTCTTGGGTGCTGATTCGGTTGAACACTTTTACTTGATCTAAGGATGGAAAAAGGAGGTTAAACGGGAGGAAGAAGGTGGCCGTGGAGTGGGTTTGGCCACGAAGTTGATTTGCGAAGGAGGGATATACTGAAGATGGCGGGCTGGGTTGGTATTAAAGGGACGGGTTGGTTTTTATGGACGTGGGCCAATGGGTTGTTAAGGTTATGCCCAAATTTACTTTGTTTGTTTTGTAATTTTTCATTTAAAGCGTTGAAGATTTGTAAACCCGATAACTTTTGCGTATCAAATCAGAATCTCACGAAATAGGATCCGATGGGATCGTAGGGACGGACACTATACGATGGGACTGACTGGAAGTCCATCCGAGCTCGTTACAATTTATGGCGAAATAAATTGTCCGTCTGAATCAAATCGAGCGATGGTTATCGTTATCAACGATGATCGTCCAATGTGAGTAAACCTCACTAAATCTGAACAGTTTCTAATTTCATGTTGTATTTTTAGAACTGTTAGATATTGGATGATTGACTATGTGTTGATTGTTTGATTGAACTGCTAGTCAGTTAGTTAAATTTCTATATTGATTCTGTTTAACAGAATGTATCATATAGAACTTAAAGTGATGTTATCTGTATTGTTTAACATCTGTGATGTAGGGAAACAGGTTGGAGGAATCCAACTGGATTCCTCAACATTTATTTTACTGTTTTCATATATTGTGATATATGATGTGTTATATAATCTTTTATGGATTATGTGTGTTGGAATGATGTTGACCATTGTTATTCGATATTGTAAATATCATAAAGACCCTGGGAGGTAAAAAGAATTTATTTCAATGTATATTGAAATAAAAAGGGATTTTACAAAATCAATAGATTTTATAAAAGGAAATATTTCGAAAGTAAATAAAAGGGAAAAATGTTTTTAAAACGAATAGAGTTTTATAAAAGGGAAATCATTTGTAAAGTGAAGAACTGTTACTAAAAATAAATCTTTATAAATGAATAGTTTATTCGAATAGAATAAAGGAGTTAATAGATGTTAGTTAATCGATTAGAGAATATAGAATAAAGGAATTAATCGATGTTAGTTAATCGATTAGATAATATAGAATAAAGGAGTTAATCGATGTTAGTTAATCGATTAGAGAATATAGAATAAAGGAGTTAATCGATGTTTGTTAATCGATTAGAGAATATAGAATAAAGGAGTTAATCGATATTAGTTAATCGATTAGAGAATATAGAATAAAGGAGTTAATCGATGTTAGTTAATCGATTAGAGAATATAGAATAAAGGAGTTAATCGATGTTAGTTAATCGATTAGAGAATATAGAATAAAGGAGTTAATCGATGTTAGTTAATCGATTAGAGAATATAGAATAAAGGAGTTAATCGATGTTAGTTAATCGATTAGAGAATATAGAATAAAGGAGTTAATCGATGTTAGTTAATCGATTAGAGAATATAGAATAAAGGAGTTAATCGATGTTAGTTAATCGATTAGAGTTAAAGTGAAAGTAGTTAATCGATGTTAGTTTAATCGATTAGAGTAAAGAAAATGAGTTAATCGAATATAGTTTATTCGAATAGAAAGTAAAAGGAGTTATCGAATATAGTTTATTCGAAAGGAGTTAAGTGACATGAGTAAATCAAATAGCGTTAGTCAAATAGAGTTAATCAAATAGTGTTAATTCAAAAGAGTTAATCGATGTTAGTTAATCGAATAGAGTTAAGTGAAAAGCGTCAATCGAATATAGCTATTCGAGGAGGGTTAACTAAGGAAGTTAGTAAAAGGAATATAAAGTGAACTTTGCCTATTTCAAAGTTAGAAATGTTGTTCAGTTAAGGTCTGAGAGGTAGTTCTACCCCAACTTGATTGGCTTCGTTTTTAACTAAGGAATAGTTAATGTTCGGCAGTAAAGGAAATGGTTTGAGTTGGCATCGCGATGGTTTGTTTAAACATCTGTCTAAGTCCAATGAAGAAGCTTTGGAAATGTTTTCCAAATAAGAAACCAGAAATGTTTTCTAATAAAGAAAACAAGAAATGGAAATGTTTTTTTCCATTCGTTAATAACGTATATTTTCCAAATCTAGAAAATAGGAAATATTGATAATAGGGAAACCGGAGATAAGTAAATTTATGAAATAAAGAGATAAACGTTGAATGATGTTTGATTGATATAATTTCCATTTGGAAATAATATCGTTGTTTGCACACTTGTTTTATTCGATAGTTAAATCACAGACTATCGAAGTTTTGACCATTTTAACGTTGTTAATATGGAGAGACCGGTTGGATTATTATCCAAAGAACCACTCTGTATTGGCATAAGCGTTGCGAATCATATATGCCAAAGGAAATTGAAGACAAAGTTATTCAAGGGCTATCCTGTTTACAGAATAGTGCCTTCGGTTCATCCTGTTCCTGGATGACTTGTATGGACGGATGTCTGACAGAGTATTTCCGGATGATCACGTATATTGATTTCTCCAACTGTACCAAGAGTGGAAGCGGAGAAGGAAACTTCTTTTAGCTAACACATAATGTATGTTTGAGGACGTCAATCGGTGACTTGATGGATTTGATGATGTGGCATTCAAAGTGAATCTGATGTGATGATAAAACGTAGCTTCTAGCCTCACATCCGGTAAATGACAGAAATCGGGCAGGCAGCGTGGCTAAGTCGGTCGCACCGAAGTAGGGTGTATAATCACCTGATCTAGAGCTTCATTTATTTCTAAAAATCTATTGTAGATACTGTCCCATTCGGGAAACGGTTGCTGATCCCAGCCGTTGGTGATATACATTCGATACGCTCAAGCGAAATGAGTGGTCGGTCATGTGTGGCCGGGTTGCAAGATGTTCTTGTTGAACCCAGTGTATTCCTCTCTATAGGTACACAAGCGAAAGGTGGTTCCATACCTTGTCATAGTTGGAAATCCATTACCCAATACGTGCTTGTGGTTTTGATTGTATACTATATATGTAGAACGTGAGATGAAAGCGTTTCTGCTAGATGATTATTATATTGTGTTGATAGACATTATTATAATATCAAAAGGTTTTTGATATAAAGATAATTTGGATTCTCATAAGGGAAAAACCCGTTCCGTTATGCGGCGTGGTCTTATGAGATATCGTTTACTTGTTCGAACTGTTTTTAAACTGTTTTACTCATACCAGTCCCATGACTGACCCAGAGTTTACTTTGTTGTTTTCCCTAAACTCTCGGGTGCCTAAATTTGTATGGGCAGTCAAGTAGTCGGGATTTACAGATACATTGAAGAGCTGGAGCAGGAGGCTTCAGGATCATATAGCTATTATTATCCCGCTGTGTTGTAAGTGTTGTACTTTGATAATGATATGTATATGCAAGTACAGATGTATATTTCAAGTTATGTTATATATGTTATATGTTATTCGTTCCGCTGTGAGGTTCGTGTTACTCTGATGTTGTGTTCTTCTTCTTCTTCTATTCTAAGTTTCTATCTTATCTTTCCTCACCTTCTAATTTCTTTCACTAATTACCAGGATTTTTCGATGTTTTGGTTATCGACATCGTGTTTATGTCGATAACCAAAGTCGCCGAAAATCCGGGTCGTTACAGTTGGTATCAAAGCAGAAGGTTAAAAGAATTACTTGGCTCTGTGGCGTGACTCGGTAGAGATAGGGTTAGTAATACCCTAGACTGAGATTGAGTGTATATATATGAGTGAGCGTATTTGTTATTGATATAAAAATAATTTTTACATTGTGGAGATTCATTGGTTGAGTTGTTTATGAGTTCTGGTCGATCAGTTTGATCCACTGTATCGGTAGGAGTTATTAAACACTCGAATACGATGAACCGTCATGGTATGTTTTGAAAAGAGGGTAAATTAAAATAAGTTTACCCATGGTATATCTTGATATAGAGAAGATATATATATCAAATTATAATATATTGGATACATTGGTTGTGATTATAATCGAGTAAGATTATAAGTAAAATGGTTATGTAAATAATCAATCAGAATTCATATAAGTGAAATGCGTGAAATCAGATGAGCTAAATCTAAAATTTTAAACCAGAAATTGAATTAAAATTCTGGAAAAATTAGATAAGTGTTTGTAAATGGATTGGATTTAAAAATAAGAAAAAATTTAAGATCCTGGGAGATTTTAAATTATTTTACAAGTAGTGTGAATTATATTTTGAAGTAAATTTCAAAGTGGAAATGTTTAGAAATGGTTTTATAGTATTGAACTCACTTCGATCGCTGGGAAATAGATTCTGATGATGACATCTGCATCATCAGTATTCATTTTCGAGTTGTAAGTGACGAATTACTACCAGAGATACTATATTGAATTTGTTTTGGGAAAGACAAGTTGTGTTGAATTTCAAAATGGGAATTATAATATAGAATTTGAATTTTGAAATAGATTTGAAATATTAACTTGTTTTAAAAGAAATAAAACAAGAAGTTCCTTTATAAACGAAGTTTATAAATAGTTCTTTTATGAACGAAGTTTATAAATGTAGTGGAAAGAATTATCATTGGATAATTCAGAAATAAAAATACAAGTGTGAAATGGAAAGGGGAACCTATTTTCCAAAGGTAGTAATATCGATTTCAAAAGGAATTGAAATCGAGACTTATGTAAAGAATGAATAAAGAAAGTTTGGAAAGGAATTTGAATAAAGGAAGTTCAAACATAGAATTTGAATAAGAGAAGTGACATAGAAATTGAATAAAGGATTTGAAAAGGGATTTGAATATTTGTAATTCAAATTGAATATAGAAATTTAAAGGAGTTTGAATATATGAAATTCAAATAGAATTTGAATTAAGAAAATTCAAATAAAGTTAAAAAGGAATTTGAATATAGGAATTCAAATAGATTGAAATGGAATTTGAATATAGCATTCAAAGGGGATTTGAGGATTTATATTCGAAATTGAATATGAAGCGTAAGTTGAAAATGGAATTCAATTAGTTGACAAACAAGTTAAAATATATTTGAACATGTATATTCAAATAAAAAGGTGAAATGAGCAAACCAGTAATTTGAAAATCACTTAACGAACTAAGTTAAAATGATTGGATTAAGTTGAAATGAATTAGAAATGTATAAATATACATGAGATATGTATGGATAAGATATGAAGGTATATAGATAGAATGCTCGACGGAAAGGTATGTATTTAATTCATATATGAGATTTTATGCGCCGTATCGGCTATCCGCTTGGCTTTTTCTTTTTCTTTGGGATTGGTGAGGGCCATGGGAGGCTATTTGAAATATCTCGATGCTCCTAGTACAAAGGAGGTTATGGCAAATTTTTCCGAGGATTTAAAGAGTTAGAATATTTTTAAGATAATTTGATAGTTAGAAATCAACGTATCAATATATATATATAGAAGTCGACAAGGAAACAAACTTAGAAATAGAATAGTAAAATCAAAAAGGAAGACTAAGAATAAAATCTAGTGAGAATAAAAAGAGAAAGTGTACACGTGTTTAAAGGTGAATAAGTAATTATATGGTATTGATTAAGCGAGTAAGTAGTCATATCTGTTTTGACGTTATAAATGTTATTCAGTCAAGGTCTGAGAGGTAGTTATACCCCAACTTGATTGATTTCATTATTAACAAATAAATAGTAAGATTTCAGGCTCGAAGATCAAAGTTGAATAAGAATTAGTTGAATATAGTATTTGGGTTGTCGTAACGATGTTTTACACAACATCCGTTTTAACCCAAATAAGTGAAAGCTTGGAAATAGAAAAAGAATATTTCCTAAGTATAGAAATAAACGAGATCGGAAAAGAGATAAGTAATTGGAATATTTTCCAATTATAAATAGCATATATTTTCTAAAGCTCAGAAAATAAAGGAAGGCGATATTCAGAAATGTTTTCCAAATAACATAAAAGTCCAATATGGTTATTGCAAATATTTGGTTAACAAATATTGATAAAGAAATAGAGAAGTGATTTAACTAATGGAATATTGATTATGGGCTCAGTTGAATTTCAAAAAGGAAAATTTGATTTTTGAAAAAGTAAACTGTTTAAAATTCCCAGGAAGAGACTGTTTGAATTAAGAACAAATTTAAATAGAAGTTTGCGAAATAAGCTGAAATTGAATTGAAACAGTTAAGTGAGAAATGAATGGAAATAGAACGATATCAGGAAAAATTTATTCTTGAATAAAATTGGATTATCGAGATAAGAATCTAAAATGAAAATTTGATTAGGAAGTTAAGAGTTTGAAATCGAGAATGGAACTCGAATTTGAAATAAAAATTCGACTTAGGATACAAGCGAATGGTTGTGTCGTGGATAAAAGAAGATGGGGATTTGATTGGGATAACCCTTGTATCTGTTGAATTGATAACAGGTGGAAAGGATATAACGATATGCCCGACAAAAAGGTACCAGTTTATTATATATATTGGGTATGAGATTTTTATGAGCCAAATTAGCAAGCCGCTTGGCTGTTTGATTTTTCTTCTGGGTTGGAGATAGCCCAGAGAGGCGAGTGGTGGTTTGACCGATTGACCAATACAAAGGAGGTGCTGGCGAAAATTTTCGATGAGTTAAGGCGTTAGAAAATTTTCAGGATTTTTGAAAATTTTCGTTGGTAAGAATTAATTAATAATTTAATTGAACTTAAATTGGTTCAGTTGAAACTGAAGTTAAGAAGTGAACAAATATGTTCTAACCAGTCGATAGGGTCGTCTTCTAGCTTTAGCAATTTCGAGGACGAAATTATTTTAAGTGGGGAAGATTGTAATGACCCGCATTGGCAGAGGTGTTATAATTAATTTATTAAATTATATAAATAGGATATAGTAAATAAAATAGTGGTTTAATTAAATGATGGTGAATATTTAATTTAAATAATAAATTAAATAATATATATAATTTTGAAATAATCAAAATTGGTTGAAATGGCAATATGGTTTGAACTGGATCATCTGTGATATATAATTCAGTTTAGAATTGAATTCGAATGAAGAATATATTCAATCGACGACAGTTTGAACGTATAATTATAATATAATTAAAATAGAGCTTGAAATGGCGTGGCAGTTCGCTATTTGGCGATTCGAACTTCAATTGGATATACAGGGTTCGTTTTAAGCCGGATTTCTGTGAAACAAGAAACGTTAGGAGCTGGTGAAGTATATTTTTCTAGTGGAAGGGAAAAATCGGGATTTCGTCGTGTAGATTTTTATTTATGTCCAAATCAAATTTTAGAAAAGTCGCTGTGGAATTCCTTTATAATTTATAACGATTTATTTATATTTACAAAAGGGATCAAAAATAAATCGAATATCGATATAACTCTAATGATGAAATATCGAGTTAGAAATCCATATAGGATTATTCTGGAGCTGTATGGTATTCCACTTTGAGTATATACGATAATATAAATTTATTTATATTTAATTTATTTATATTTAAATATATTTATATATTTAAATGGGTCATTCAGAGCTGTAAAAATAGCCAGTTTTGCAAACGACATCGGTTTTCGACGAAACTAATTTTGTTGGATCCGCAACATCAAATTATTGTTAAATTCCAAGTTTGGTGATTTTTAGAGTCACTGCGCGGCCGTACGGATTTTTAGAGTGAAAACCAGTCAGTATTTTGATAGATAAAAATACGCAGTGTGAGCATACGAAGTCGGAATTCGACGAAACTAGTTTCGTTGGGACCGTAATGTCAAACTCTAGCAGTATGTCCAGTTTGGTGATTTTTGGGTATCATGTTTGATCGCACGCATTTTTAGAAGACAAGAAGAAGTATTAAATAAAATATAAAAATCAAATTCAAAATATCCCCTCCATTTTTCTATGGTCCAGCACAGGCCACGTGGCCTTCGTTCTCAATCACAAACTTTACCTACTACCACAACCTGTATAAAACCCCGTCAAACATAACAGCCAAGAAAAAATCAAGAAGAAAAATCAAGAACAATCAAAAGAAAATCCTTAAAATCCTAATTTGTATATATACGGTTTCCTGCAATGATTCTCTTCAAATTGGTATACTTTTTGGATGATGCGATGCCTGTTTGGGAACACCGAATATTCACACCGAATACTAGGGTTAGGATTTTTGTGGAAAGGGGGAAGGGATGGACCACCGCAAGTGTAGCATTGGATTTCAGGCGAGGAGGCGAACTCGGTGGGGGTAAATCGGTGGATTCCGGCATTGTTTTGGGTCGCGGGTACTGTTCATGGCTGAGGAGGACGCGGTGACCAAAGAGGGTTCAAATGAGGTGTTCAAGGTATGGATGGATGCGGTCTTGGGTGCTGATTCGATTGAACACTTTTACTCGATCTAAGGATGGAAAAAGGAGGTTAAACGGGAGGAAGAAGGTGGCCGTGGAGTGGGTTTGGCCACGAAGTTGATTTGGGAAGGAGGGATATACTGAAGATGGCGGGCTGGGTTGGTATTAAAGGGACGGGTTGGTTTTTATGGACGTGGACCAATGGGTTGTTAAGGTTAAGCCCAAATTTACTTTGTTTGTTTTGTAATTTTTCATTTAAAGAGTTGAAGATTTGTAAACCCGATAACTTTTGTGTATCAAATCAAAATCTCACGAAACAGGATCCGATGGGATCGTAGGGACGGACATTATACGATGGGACTAACTGGAAGTCCATCCGAGCTCGTTACAATTTATGGCGAAATAAATTGTCCGTCTGAATCAAATCGAGCGATGGTTATCATTATCAACGATGATCGTCCAATGTGAGTAAACCTCACTAACTCTGAACAGTTTCTAATTTCATGTTGTATTTTTAGAACTGTTAGATATTGGATGATTGACTGTGTGTTGATTGTTTGATTGAACTGCTAGTCAGTTAGTTAAATTTCTATATTGATTCTGTTTAACAGAATGTATCATATAGAACTTAAAGTGATGTTATCTGTATTGTTTAACATCTGTGATGCAGGGAAACAGGTTGGAGGAATCCAACTGGATTCCTCAACATTTATTTTACTGTTTTCATATATTGTGATATATGATGTGTTATATAATCTTTTATGGATTATGTGTGTTGGAATGATGTTGGTCATTGTTATTCGATATTGTAAATATCATAAAGACCCTGAGAGGTAAAAAGAATTTATTTCAATGTATATTGAAATAAAAAGGGATTTTATAAAATCAACAGATTTTATAAAAGGAAATATTTCGAAAGTAAATAAAAGGGAAAAATGTTTTTAAAACGAATAGAGTTTTATAAAAGGGAAATCATTTGTAAAGTGAAGAACTGTTACTAAAAGCAAATCTTTATAAATGAATAGTTTATTCGAATAGAATAAAGGAGTTAATCGATGTTAGTTAATCGATTAGAGAATATAGAATAAAGGAGTTAATCGATGTTAGTTAATCGATTAGAGAATATAGAATAAAGGAGTTAATCGATGTTAGTTAATCGATTAGAGAATATAGAATAAAGGAGTTAATCGATGTTAGTTAATCGATTAGAGAATATAGAATAAAGGAGTTAATCGATGTTAGTTAATCGATTAGAGAATATAGAATAAAGGAGTTAATCGATGTTAGTTAATCGATTAGAGAATATAGAATAAAGGAGTTAATCGATGTTAGTTAATCGATTAGAGAATATAGAATAAAGGAGTTAATCGATGTTAGTTAATCGATTAGTGAATATAGAATAAAGGAGTTAATCGATGTTAGTTAATCGATTAGAGAATATAGAATAAAGGAGTTAATCGATGTTAGTTAATCGATTAGAGAATATAGAATAAAGGAGTTAATCGATGTTAGTTAATCGATTAGAGTTAAAGTGAAAGTAGTTAATCGATGTTAGTTTAATCGATTAGAGTAAAGAAAATGAGTTAATCGAATATAGTTTATTCGAATAGAAAGTAAAACGAGTTATCGAATATAGTTTATTCGAAAGGAGTTAAGTGACATGAGTAAATCAAATAGCGTTAGTCAAATAGTGTTAATTCAAAAGAGTTAATCGATGTTAGTTAATCGAATAGAGTTAAGTGAAAAGCGTCAATCGAATATAGCTATTCGAGGAGGGTTAACTAAGGAAGTTAGTAAAAGGAATATAAAGAGAACTTGATTGGCTTCGTTTTTAACTAAGGAATAGTGTCTATTTCAAAGTTAGAAATGTTGTTCAGTTAAGGTCTGAGAGGTAGTCCTACCCCAACTTGATTGGCTTCGTTTTTAACTAAGGAATAGTTAATGTTCGGCAGTAAAGGAAATGGTTTGAGTTGGCATCGCGATGGTTTGTTTAAACATCTGTCTAAGTCAAATGAAGAAGCTTTGGAAATGTTTTCCAAATAAGAAACCAGAAATGTTTTCTAATAAAGAAAACAAGAAATGGAAATGTTTTTTCCATTCGTTAATAACGTATATTTTCCAAATCTAGAAAATAGGAAATATTGATAATAGGGAAACCGGAGATAAGTAAATTTATGAAATAAAGAGATAAACGTTGAATGATGTTTGATTGATATAATTTCCATTTGGAAATAATATCGTTGTTTGCACACTTGTTTTTATTCGATAGTTAAATCACAGACTATCGAAGTTTTGACCATTTTAACGTTGTTAATATGGAGAGACCGGTTGGATTATTATCCAAAGAACCACTCTGTATTGGCATAAGCGTTGTGAATCATATATGCCAAAGGAAATTGAAGACGGAGTTATTCAAGGGCTATCCTGTTTATAGAATAGTGCCTTCGGTTCATCCTGTTCCTGGATGACTTGTATGGACGGATGTCTGACAGAGTATTTCCGGATGATCACGTATATTGATTTCTCCAACTGTACCAAGAGTGGAAGCGGAGAAGGAAAACTTCTTTTAGCTAACGCATAATGTATGGTTGAGGACGTCAATCGGTGACTTGATGGATTTGATGATGTGGCATACAAAGTGAATCTGATGTGATGATAAAACGTAGCTTCTAGCCTCACATCCGGTAAATGACAGAAATCGGGCAGGCAGCATGGCTAAGTCGGTTGCACCGAAGTAGGGTGTATAATCACCTGATCTAGAGTTTCATTTATTTCTAAAAATCTATTATAGATACTGTCCCATTCGGGAAACGGTTGCTGATCCCAGCCGTTGGTGATATACATTCGATACGCTCAAGCGAAATGAGTGGTCGGTCATGTGTGGCTGGGTTGCAAGATGTTCTTGTTGAACCCAGTGTATTCCTCTCTATAGGTACACAAGCGAAAGGTGGTTCCATACCTTGTCATAGTTGGAAATCCATTACCCAATACGTGCTTGTGGTTTTGATTGTATACTATATATGTAGAACGTGAGATGAAAGCGTTTCTGCTAGATGATTATTATATTGTGTTGATAGACATTATTATAATATCAAAAGGTTTTTGATATAAAGATAATTTGGATTCTCTTAAGGGAAAAACCCGTTCCGTTATGCGGTGTGGTCTTATGAGATATCGTTTACTTGTTCGAACTGTTTTTAAACTGTTTTACTCATACCAGTCCCATGACTGACCCGGAGTTTACTTTGTTGTTTTCCCTAAACTCTTGGGTGCCTAAATTTGTATGGGCAGTCAAGTAGTCGGGATTTACAGATACATTGAAGAGCTGGAGCAGGAGGCTTCAGGATCATATAGCTATTATTATCCCGCTATGTTGTAAGTGTTGTACTTTGATAATGATATGTATATGCAAGTACAGATGTATATTTCAAGTTATGTTGTATATGTTATATGTTATTCGTTCCGCTGTGAGGTTCGTGTTACTCTGATGTTGTGTTCTTCTTCTTCTTCTATTTTAAGTTTCTATCTTATCTTTCCTCACCCTCTAATTTCTTTCACTAATTACCAGGATTTTTCGATGGTTTGGTTATCGACATCGAGTTTATGTCGATAACCAAAGTCGCTAAAAATCCGGGTCGTTACATTGACGATGTGACGTTCAAAGAAAATAAAAATCGTGTGTCAGGGTAAGTTTAGCTTCAAGCTTCACAACTAGGAAATGACAAAAATCGGGCAGGCAGCATGGCTATGTGGGTAGCTCCCATTAGAGTGTATTATCACATATCTAGATATATTCCTTTTGTTCTTATTCTATCAATGTTGTCTCATTCGGGAAATGGTTGCCGTAAACAACCATTGGTGATATACATTTGATACACTCAAGAGAAATGAGTGGTCGGTCATGTGTGGCTGGTATACGAGAAGTTCTTATTGAACCCAGTGTATTCCTCTCTAGTGGTACACTATCGGAAGGTGGTTCCATACCTGGTCATAGTTGGAAATCCATTATCCATAAGCGTAAGCGGTTTTGTTTGTATACTATGTAATTAGAATGTGAGATGAAAGCATTTGTACTAGATTCTAAATTATTTATGGAAACCCTAGACATTATCATAATATCTGGTTTAAATATACAAACTGTTTTAATTCTCGTAAGGTAAAAACCTGTTCCGTATTCACGGCGTGGTCTTATGAGTATGATTTTATTTCTTAAACTTGTTTTAAAATCGTTTACTCACACCAGTCCCCGACTGACCCAAAGTTTATTTTTCTGTGTTTTCCTTAAACTCTTGGGTATTCATAACACTTGTTATAAATAGACAAGTGATCCAGGTCTTGACTTACTTTTGGAGTAGCTGGATGGGAAGGATCTGAATGTTGGCTTATCTATGTATAATTATCTGCAAGTTGTTTTATCCATGATGTTATGTATAATTATCTACAAGTTAGTATCACAAATGTAAGTATGTTATTTGTGATGAAATGTATCCGTATGTATGAAGTACTCTTCTGTAAATGACTTTTGATATGTGATATTTTGGGTTGTTATTTTATGATCAAGTTCCGCTGTGAGATTCTGATGTTTTGTGTAGTTTTATCTTCTGTCTATCTTTTATTCTTATATAATGATACAATTTCCGAGGTGTTCGAAAGTTGGGTCGTTACACCCAGGTTAGGTTTCACTTGAAGTTTCAGGAGCTAGAAGTAGGAGGCTTCACCGCTAGTTATATAAAGTTATTTTCCGCTGTGACAGATATATGTTGTACTCTAATGATTGGTATGTATATACAGTTCTTGTATATAAAGAGATTTGATATTATATTTTACTCATTCCATTGTGAGATTCTGATGTGATGTTCTTCTTCTTTCTTCTATTATAATATTTCTTTCTTTCTACTTCTCATCCTCTAACTTCTTTCTATTAACAATCTGGGTTTTCGATACTTGGATTTTTGGCAAGTAATACGGGTTTATGTATTATTGTCAAAAATTCGAGCGTCGAATTTTTTCCTGGGTCGTTATAACTTCACTGTTAATCGGTGTTAAGAACTAATGTGTAACGACCCGCATTCTACGAATCAGAGGATCATAGAATATTTATTTCTTTCTCATGCGAAGTCATGAGGTCATGTAACTTTGGGAGACGACTATTGGGGTCATTTCCCATGTTCATGATTTTTGCCGATTTTTAAATGACTGTTTTGTCCCTAGCCGATCTTGTTTCGGCCATAACTTTTGATTGGAAAGGAGTTTTGGCCTGAAACCACTTCCATCAGATCCTGGTGATTATTTACCTTTCCGTAGAGTGGTCACATTAGCCAAACGGACTTACCGTTTGGGAGATATGGCTGAAATAAGGTTTAGAAGATGAAAAATAGCTTAACCGGGGTTAATTGGGTAATTAACAACTAGGCCCAGTGGGGGATTTCGGGATTTGGAGTATTTAAGGGCTGCTAGGGTTTAGAGAACACCCTTTTCTCATTTTCCAGCCGCCACTTATCATTCCTCTCAACCTAGCAATGGCCTCCAACATCTAAAACACATCCTAATCACCATTTAATCAAGTATTGGCTTAATCTACATCAAACCAAGGCGAGTTAGCATAGGATTTGGAATAGAGCTGCTAGAACGCATAGAGATTGGATCTATATCAGATATTATTTCATATCTATAGTTTGTTTGTGGCTAAGGTGAGTGATTTGCATAGTTTCTCACTAATTATGGTTAATTAAGGGTAATAAGTGTTAATTAGCGAAGTTAAACATGATTAAATTCTGGAAAAATATTTATAAATTCAGAAATATTGTTTTAGTCCTTTGTTAGAAAATTTGGTCATTATGGTTAAGTTTTGCTAATCATATAATTAGTTATGCTTAAACCTAATTAAGCAAAATATCGGTTTTTGGGTATGTTTG
Organism: Allium sativum; assembly: GCA_030737875.1. Taxonomy (NCBI): domain Eukaryota; kingdom Viridiplantae; phylum Streptophyta; class Magnoliopsida; order Asparagales; family Amaryllidaceae; genus Allium; species Allium sativum. Next base: position 835,480,162 of record CM060910.1, read on the forward strand.
ATCCGTTTTGACATGTTAATTCATTGTTTTGGTGTTTATGCTTAGTTCTTTGTGTTGCTATGTCTGTATGGTATGCTTTATGATTGCTTGGAACAGTTAGAATGGTCGAAAACGCCGTCATATGGCATAAAACAGTCGTTTGAAAAGTTGTAGGAAAAACTGCAGGGATCGGATCGGATGGGAGGAAGGGGTTCGGATCGGATAGGATTGGTCGAAACAAACCGACACTAGAGACAAGGAATCTGAACCGAACAGGAGCCCAGGCAGAAGAAAGAGTATGGCAATAAAGGAAGGTCGCTAGCTTGGAGATAGAGTGAAGCACCGAACCAAATCGGGATCCATGAGCTCCGAACCGAACAGGAGGCATTGGACTAAAGTGAAGTGGAGTGCAGGAGACGAACAGAGACATACGAGTCGAACTGCATGGAGGAGAGAAACCCGAAACCGAATCAAGGAAAGGGAATTTAGCTGAACTAAATGGGGAGCTGAGCACCACATGCCGAGCTGAACCGAGTAGGACGAACCGAACTGGTTTTGGACCTGCACTACTACTACGCGACGACTCTTCTGAAGACCAACTCCAATTCGACCAAAACCCGAGATGCAAAGGAAGTCCAAATGGGAGGTTATTACTCAGGATTCAAATGGGAACAACGGGTTAACTTTATGAGTTGGGCTTTGCTGCGGGACGGGTGCTAAGGAGTTATCAACGTCTACAGCTTTGATTCACCACCGAGATGGATGTTAGGCAGCGTATCAGTGCAGTGAAGTTGTTATGACTTCATAGGGCAGAGTGATCGTAGCAAGGCTATGAGCCAGTGCAGTGGAACCATCATGACTCCATGGGGCCAAAGTGGACATAGCAAAATATTAGTGGCTATGGATCAGTGCAGTGGTGTCGTTATGACTCCATGGGGCAGAGTGGTCGTAGCAAGAAATTGGGTGGTCAAAGTGGTAGATATTGTATGCTTTACGCACTGAGTGAGAGATGTGACGATTGTTGCTATGCTTGATTGTTTGACATCATTATGACATGCACACCCCCACCCCCGTATTCCTTATACCATATGTTAGTGGCACCTTTGAGTATTGTACGGTATGTTGTGCTAACTCTTTGGTTGCAGGTTCAGGTATGGTTTAGTATACCTGTTATTGTTCTATTTTGCTGCTTATCGCTCATGCCAGACTTTTTTCTGACCTAGAGTTTTATGTCTCTTCTTATTACTCTGGGTGCTCTTAAACGGGCAGACTAGAGACAGGTTAGCTGGTTGTGCACGAGTAGTTGTCCGGAGACGAGCAGGAGGCTTACACGTACTATTCTATATATATTCTCCCTGTGTCACTACTGGTCACTACTTTGGGCATTAGTAGTGTACCTTTCCTGTCTTTTGCTTTAGAGACAATTTTAAAGTTGTAATAAAGATGATGTGGAACATAAGCTGTAAATTTGGATTTTCCGCTGCTATGATGGTTTAAGTTTTCATCTTATGCACTGTCTCGCCTGTTTTATGTCAAATTATGTTATTATTATATTTTATTCCATGCGCTGTGAGATATACTACAGGTTCCTGGTTAGTTCAAATTCCTTTCTTTTCCTTTCTTTGGCGACCGTCCCGTGCTAGTCAGGCATTGGTGCATCGCACTTTCATTTGAAATGTCAGCTAGTGTGTGGCGGACCGTCACATTTGGTACAGAGCTCTAGGTTGCGTAGTTAACCTAGGGAAAGACACCAGGAAGAGATAATACGTATATGAGAGCGCGTATCTGTGATTATTTTGGTTTTCAAGAGCTATATATATATATACTATTAGTGTAGCTAAGGATGAAGTCGCATTGCACTGACACGACAAAGAGGATGGTTAATCGTTTCTCTTTACAGATTGAATGATGAGCCGATATACGAGGGGTGATGGTAGAGGAGCCAATAATGGGAATGCTCCTGACATGAGGACTATGTTCACTGACTTCATGAGAGAGATGCTTAGGGACGTTCAGAGGGCGGTTCCCAATGTTGCTAATGGTGGTGATGCAGCGGTGCAGCGGTGCAGGCGCCTAAAGCCGATTTCGCCAAGCTTTGCAAGGATTACACTAGTCTTGGTGAATAACCATTCCACGGAACGGAATCGGCTACAGAAGTTCAGGATTGGTTGGATAACTGTGAGCGTATCTTCGAAGACTTGGGTATCGAGGATGCGATGAAGAGGAAGTTAGCATCCCGTCAGCTGCACGGACGGGCAATGAATTGGTGGAATGCTATTAAGGCAGCTACTCCAGAGGATCAAGTTGCATGGGATCAGTTTAAGGCCCGATTCAGTGATAAGTTCATCCCAGCTGTCCAGAAGTCAGAGTTGTTTAGGAAATTTCTGGAGCTTAAGCAGAATGGTAGGGCAGTCTCAGAGTACATTGCAGAGTTCGATACTCTATCGAAATATGGATTATCCCTTATTGATACTGCCGAGAATAAAAATGAAAAGTGCATAACAAGCTTAGATCAATACTTGAGGGAAAGGCTTATAAACCATGTCGATGAGAAGTTTGAATCGATTGTGGGGAAAGCTTTGAGATCAAAGAGTCTATACCCTAAGTCGAAGACCGAGGTTGCATCTGCGGAGGAGCCAAAGCCGCAAGCAAGCGGTGGAGGCAAGAATGATTCTCAGAATAAGAGAAAGCAGAATCAGACCAAGGATGGCTAGAGGAAAAAGAATAAGAAAGATTGAGTGCTTCAGCTGTGGTAAGAAGGGCCACTATGCCAAAGAATATCGGTCCAAGCCAACGGATAGGAAGTGCTTCAATTGTGGCCAAGTGGGACGTCACAAGGATAAGTGTCCGTAAACCCCTAAAGAAAAGCAGATTGTGAAAGCATATGCCATCAATGTTGTTCCTTCTTCGTCGAATGCCCCAACTGCGGCAGAGAAAGGAAAGAATGTCGTCTTTCAAGGTATGCTTTCTGTTTATGATGTTACTGTTCGAGTATTGTTTGATACCGGAGCTTCCCGTTCCTTCATATCTAGTGACCTGGTAGATAGGTTGGGATTGGAACCCGAGATAGTTGATAGACCTTTAGCAGTAATGAACCCGATTGGTGGTTCAACTAGCCTTAGTATGATTTGTAGAAATTTGGTTCTATCGAGTCATGGATGAGTGTTTGCTTGTGATTACTTTGTTTTGAGTTTTACTGGGTTTGGCATTATTTTGGGAGTCGATTGGCTCCAAAGATACGGGGTGGTGGTAGACCGTGAGGCCTTTTTGGTGACAGTTAGAGCGGATGATGGGCGGAGGGCAGTGTTTGGTTGTCTACTTAGTGATGGGGTAACGACCCGCATTCTACGAATCAAAGGATCATAGAATATTTATTTCTTTCTCATGCGAAGTCGTGTGGTCATGTAACTTTGGGAGACGACTAATGGGGTCATTTCCCATGTTCATGATTTTTACCGATTTTTAAATGACTGTTTTGCCCCTAGCTGATCTTGTTTCGGCCATAACTTTTGATTGGAAAGGAGTTCTGGCCTGAAACCACTTCCATTAGATTCGGATGATGGTTTACCTTTTCGTAGAGTGGTCACATTAGCCAAACGGACTTACCGTTTGGGACATATGGCTGAAACAAGGTTTAGAAGGTGAAAAGAGCTTAATCGGGCTTTATTGGGTAATTAACAGCTAGGCCCAGTGGGGGATTTCGGGATTTGGAGTATTTGAGGGCTGCTAAGGTTTAGAGAACACCCTTTTCTCATTTTCCAGCCGCCACTTATAATTCCTCTCAACCTAGCAATGGCCTCCAACATCTAAAACACCTCCTAATCACCATTTAATCAAGTATTGGCTTAATCTACATCAAACCAAGGTGAATTAGCATAGAATTTGGAATAGAGCCGCTGGAACGCATAGAGATTGGATCTATATCAGAGATTATTTGAGATCTATAATTTGTTTGTGGCTAAGGTGAGTGATTTGCATAGTTCCTCACTAATTAGGGTTAATTAAGGGTAATTAGTGTTAATTAGCGAAGTTAAACATGATTAAATTCTGGAAAAATATTTATAAATTCCGAAATATTGTTTTAGGCCTCTGTAAGAAAATTTGGTTAGTTTGGTTAAGTTTTGCTAATTATATCATTAGTTATGCTTAAACATGATTAAGGAAAATATGGGTTTTTGGGTATGTTTGATCCGTTTTGACATGTTAATTCATTGTTTTGGTACTTATGGTTAGTTCATTGTGTTGCTATGACTGTATGGTATGCTTTATGATTTCTTAGAACAGTTAGAATGGTCGAAAACACCGTCGTATGGCATGAAACAGTCGCTGGAAAAGTTGCAGGAAAAACTGCATGGATTGGGATCAGATCGGATAGGGGGAAGGCGTTCGGATCAGATAGGATTGGTCGAAACGAACCGACACCAGAGACAAGGAATCCGAACTGAACCGGAGCCTAGGCAGAAGAAAAAGTATGCCAACAAAGGAAAGCCGCTAGCTTGGAGTTGAAGTGAAGCACCGAATCGAACAAGAGGCATTGGACTAAAGTGAAGTGGAGTGCAGGAGACGAACCAAGACATACAAGCCGAACCGCATGGAGGAGAGGAACCCGAACCGAACAGAGGGAAGGGAGTTTAGCCAAACCAAATGGGGAGCTGAGCATCACATGCCAAACCGAACCGAGTAGGACGAACCGAACCGGTTTTGGACCTCCACTACTACTACACGACGACTCTTCTGAAGACCAACTCCAATTCGACCAAAACCCGAGATGCAAAGGAAGTCCAAATGGGAGGTTATTACTCAGGATTCAAATGGGATCAACGGGTTAACTTTATGAGTTGGGCTTTGTTGCGGGACGTGTGCTAAGGGGTTATCGACGTCTACAGCTTTGATTCACCATCGAGACGGATGTTAGGCTGCGTATCAGTGCAGTGAAGTTGTTATGACTTCATGGGGCAGAGTGATCGTAGCAAGGCTATGATCCAGTGCAGTGGAGCCATCATGACTCCATGGGGAAGAGTGGACATAGCAAAGTATTAGTCGCTATATATCAGTGCAGTGGTGTCATTACGACTCCATGGGGTAGAGTGATCGTAGCAAGAAATTGGATGGTCAAAGTGGTAGATATCGTATGCGTTACGCATTGAGTGAGAGATGTGAGGATGGTTTCTATGCTTGATTGTTTGACATCATTATGACATGCACACCCCCACCCGCGTATTCCTTACACCATATGTTAGTGGCACCTTAGAGTAATGTACAGTATGTTGTGCTAACTCTTTGGTTGCAGGTCCAGGTTCAGGTATGGTTTAGTATACCTGTTATTGTTCTATTTTGCTGCTTATCGCTCATACCAGTTTTTTGTCTGACCCAGAGTTTTATGTCTCTTCTTTTTACTCTGGGTGCTCTTAAACGGGCAGACTAGAGACAGGTTAGCTGGTTGCGCACGAGTAGCTGTCCGGAGATGAGCATGAGGCTTACACGTACAATTCTATATATATTCTCCCTGTGTCGCTGTTGGTCACTACTTTGGGCATTAGCAGTGTACCTTTCCTGTCTTTTGCTTTAGAGACAATTTTAAAGTTGTAATAAAGATGATGTGGAACATAAGCTGTAAATTTGGATTTTCCGCTGCTATGTTGGTTTAAGTTTTTAGCTTATGCACCGTCTCGCCTGTTTTATGTCAAGTTATGTTATTATTATATTTTATTCCATGCGCTGTGAGATATACTACAGTTTCCTGGTTAGTTCAAATTCCTTTCTTTTCCTTTCTTTGGCGACCGTCCCGTGCTAGTCAGGCATTGGCGCAGCGCACTTTCATTTGAAATGTCGGCTGGTGCTGGGCGGGCCGTCACATAATGTTCTTTAAAACATCGTTCACAATGAACCCATAATCAACTACCATTTAATTCCAATTATATTAATTAATTGGAAAACTTCATTAAATCTTGGTTAAAAGATTTGTTTTTTCCCAACTGGGTTTAAGAACATTGTTATTAAAGACACAGTTCACGACAAACCCAAAATCCAATTTATTCACAATATTAAATAATTTTATTAAGGCACTTACAGTTGGTTTCCAATATCGGCCACCAAACTGCATTCATAACAACCTTTTCCAAAACTGATTTGAACATATCTTAAAATCTAACCGTTATATTTCAAATATCTTGTTATCATTCGAAACCTCTTTTCGATACGAACCCAACGGTTCTGGTTTTAGGAGAATCCGAAGGTTGGATCTCCAGTTACATCAACATGAAGTCAATGGTCGAAACTCGTGAACGGTCGCTGCGCGATACGTTCTATTCAGGCCATTTAAATATATAAAATATATATCGTCGATTTCCATTTAAAAACGTATTTTGTTTATAAATTCATTTTAAAATTATTTCAACTTCCATTTCAATTATAAATCAAAATTGAATATTCCATATCATTATAATATTAAAATAATAATATTTTCAAAATATAAGATTTTGAAATCAAATCTTTTCGGTATTCATTATAAAAATGAATAAAATCGATATAAAAATCCGTTCGAGTTAAAATGGCGTATATGAACTTAACTCGACTTCATATTCATTTTAGTTATGAATATTTCATTATTTTTGTGTCTATCCAAATTCGGACATCAAAATCATATTTTGATTCTTTACTAAATATTATCTTAAAATATTTGTTTATATTCTGAATTGGAATCATACTAAATCAATTACTATATAATTTAATTTATATGGATTCCATATATTGCATGTATTCAAAAATAGTGATAAACAACTATTAAATAGTCAATTCACATCTAGAGTGTAATTTACCACTGCATAAGCATTAAATAATCAAATAACGCTTATCACAGTCTGTCAATCAATCGGTTGACAGACAACTAAATCCAAGGGAGATATGAATTAATTATCATCCCCAGACCCATGTGGGGTTTTCAATCCATCAAACAAATATGATTATTTGTATACTTGGGTGATGTGTAAAATTATCGTCCCAATACCCGTATGGGGTTTACATCACAGTCCATGTGAACATATCTACATATTTTCACAGTTTAATATAAATGTTTATTTTTAACAACGCATATTTCAACAATTTAACAATGATAATATTAAAATTGTAAACATCCATCAATCACCAAACAAATATTTCAATCAAAAGCAGTTAACATATATTCAGTTATAAAAATAAATAACTATACAAAATTTTGAGTGAGAGAGTTTTCACACTAGTTTACACTACGTCTGTCTTTAATTGAGAATTTTATTTTCAAAATAAACTAAACGAGCATTTAATTTAGCTAAAAAATAAACTTGCTCCGTTTCTATTTTGGTATGTTCCATGTTGTAGTGCTCGACAATACGAGTGCAATACAACTGAAATCATCGAATTCCGATCTCGTATGAAAAAGATATGATATTTAATACATTGATTACATAAATTTATAAACTAAATATAATTAATTAACTTAATTATATCATTAGGGAAATTAATCACTTTCTTCTTCCTGTAACCTGTATAACCCATCGTCGTCTTTGATCATTGCTTGCACCCTTCACCGGAGATGGTTGGAGTTCAATCAGAGGGGCCCACGTGAAGCGGTGCCGGGACACAACCCACCACTAGGAGCAGCGGAGGGCTCGACTGCCTAGAGGCGCTGGAAATCAGCCACAAGCGGCATGCATTCGAGCATAGAAATCGGAGGAATATCAAACGATTCTCGACATCATCCATATGGTTTTGAAGAGCATGAAACGATCTACAATTTTCGTTTTGAACTCAGGATGTAATTAGAATTGTTGCATGCGTGATTGAGGAAGAAAAATTCGACAATATCAGCCTTCGTTTTTGTTGGAGGCGGCGGATATGAATAATGAATTCCGGCTTAGAGATTTTATAGTATTATATATATATAATTATTATTTAATTTTCTAATCAACTTTATTTCTTTCTAACTCCAAACCAAACGCAATGACTATCGTTTCTAACCAAATACCCCTATTCTGGACACAATGGAATATGTTTTGTAAGCCGATTCGATCATTTTGATCAGTTTTTATCAAAATAAAAATATAAATTAATATAATCATTCAACATTGAATTCCAACTTACATTTTAACTTACCGGGGCCACATACTAACCCCAAAAACTATGAAATTTGAAATCTAGCTATGTTTTGACGATACGGTCCTAACAAAATTAATTTCCTCGAATTTGGAGACCGTTTGAAAAATGACCTTTTTATTAGCTTATTAAATTTAACTGAAATTGAAATGCGTTTAAATTCACCATCTCACGTACTAATCCCAAATGACTTGAAATTTTAAACATGACAATAATTTGATGTTTCGGATGCAACAAAAGTAGTTCCATCGAAAACGGAGGTCGTTTGTAAAATGGCTATTTTTAAGGGTTTTATATAATATAAAAATATTAAATAAATTCCATAACAACTATTTTGAATTTCAAACTAGACATAACTTACAATTTAAAAAGTGGAATCTCAGTTTCTTACATTCTTTAGAAAGATATAATAAAATAGATTCTAATGTTTCTTGTTTCATCAAATTCTGACTTATATTGAATTTTGTATATTCATTTAAAGTTCAAAACCAAATTTTCAAACTACCGCGCCATTTTGAGTTCGTTTTAATTAAATTTTAAATTTAAACGTTCTAACTTCGATTAAAATAATTTTTAAGTCATTTATTTATCAAAATAAATTATTTTAATATTAAAAAACTATTAAATCAATTAAAAATGAAATTTTAAATTGGTTCCAAAAATCTGGGTTGTTACAATCTCCTCCAATTAAAATCCTTTCATCCCCGAAAAGGAAGATAGAATTGAAGGTTGTTTACTTAATCAACTCAACCTTCGCTTGACTGAAGTTTATCAACTTTTCAGTTTCTAAGTACTTTTTACTTTCTCAAAATTTGGCTAACGCCTTAAATTTCCAAAAAAATTCGCCATAACCTCCTTTATACGGGTCGATCTGTAAAACCACAACTTGCCTCACAGGGCCCTCATCAATCAAAAAGAAAATAAAAAAGCCAATCGGCTCATAAAATCATCAAACCCAACAAATACAGTAAATATGTACCTATTTGTCGGGAATACAATTTTATTCCTCCTCTTAGCTTCTATGCAATTACTTGTACAACATAGATATGCTTGTATAGATATATCGAATTCGAACAAATTTTCAATTTATTTCAACATTAGATTTGATTTGACTTAATTTACCTTTCATTCGCATACTGGTTTTATTATTCCAATATTTTTATTAAATAAACTAATAATCACACATTACAACCAGCAATAAGTTAATTGATTAGCTTTTCAAACATATACAACTTTTATATACTCAAAAATTATATTTTCAATGTCAAATCACAAACAATAAATCCTAACTGAGTTTTGGTTCTCATACCAGTCAACTAGAAATATATAGATATCCCACTTTCGAAACTCGAACATAAATGTTGGTTATGTGGCCACATCATAAGAATCATCCCCGGGCGACTAGAGTGTGATTCTACATCCACCTAGTATATTTGAGACTTCGTACATACATTCACGAGACGTATATGCAAAATCTTCTTATACTCGATAGTCCAAAATCAATATTAAGTAAAATACTTAAATCTTATAATATGATATGATTTTCAAAACTAAATTTGTTTTTAATAAATAATACTCTTTAAACTCATTCTAGGATACTACTGATCCTATCTCTAATGAGTTACTCTTATAGGATATCACTAATACTATCTCTGATGAATTCTCTCATTCGGTTGTAACGTGTCTTATTCTCAAGCTTTGTAAACCAGAGCTCTGATACCAAACTGTTACACACCGATTTTGCCCGGCCTCAACGCGGATTGTAATGAGAACACAACACATCAGAACACAAAACATGAGAACACTTCATTGCTATTAAAACAATTTAAATCAGAGTACAAGATATCAGAGTTCAAAATAAATAATATACAGTAGAAAATATCAGAGATTTAGAAATTACACTTTAAATACATAAACGTAATGTGCAGCGGAAAAAAATATCAACTATCATGTAACATCCCAGAAATTTTCGACTTTGATCATCAACATAAAACCCACGTCGATTATCCAAACATCGAAAATACCGGTAGTTAATGAAAGAAAATAGAGGGTGAGAATAGATAAGATAGAAACTTAGAATAGAAGAAGAAGAAGAAGAACACAACATCAGAGTAAACACGAGTCTCACAGCAGAACGAATAAATATATTTCATAACATAACTTTGAAATAAAACAGTATTGTATACAATACCATTATTAGAGTATGACTACAACACAACGGAAATAACAATAGCTATATAATCCTGATGCCTCCTGCTCCAGCTCTTCAAGTATCTGTAAATCCTGACTACTTGACTGCCCGTACAAAATTGGGCACCCATGGGTTTAGGGAAAACAAAACAAAACAAACTCTGGGTCAGTCATGTGACTGGTGTGAGTAAACTCAAATCATTGGATTTATGTAATGTCCCATATTTTCTGACCATTTATTGGAATTATTTATTTATTTAAAAAGGAATTTTTATATGTTTTGAATACCGTTGAACTTGAAACGACGATGTTGAGTTATATTTTTATTGGTTCATACCTAAGGGGATATATTATTTTACTAGGATATTCATGAAGATCCATAAATTTGCAAGATTCGTACTAAATACTAGTTCATGGTCATAAAGTTTGGTTAAGTGTTATTATAATGAAATGTTATTTTTAAACGTTCAAGGCTTAACTAACCAACAGTATATTACTTTGGTATACTTTGGTGGCTGATCCAAGCAGTATAAGTTAAAAGTTCAAGACTTATATAACCAAATTATTAGGCAATATGGCAACAGGATCCATGTTGTTACTCGAACTGAGGAATGAATTTTAAATATGAACTACAATGACTTCTCCAAGCAGTATTAAGTAAGAGAAACTTAATGAATAAATTTAGAAGAGCATTCAATGGTGGGTGATTCCAAGAAGTACTAGGTAAAGAGCCAAACCTTAACGAGAGATTAAACGAGAGATTAAATCATGGGTATTCGTTTAAGAAGGTTGAGTTTATAAGCAACGTAGGTATATTCACAGATCTAATATATGTTCTCACCCATAATTCAATGTTTAATTTCAAAGCAAACTATTTTACATAATAAATGGAAGGATAATATCTACTTTAACTTATATACCACAGCATTCCAGATCACGTCAGTAGTAAAGAGAAGTTAATACCTATTTTTATTTGAACATGACCAACCAAGGACGCATTTCCAACTTTATTTTTTTATTTAAGTTTTTTTAGGGTGAAAGAAAACCAAAAGGGGACATAAAAGATTCAATTTTGATAGAATATGTCTTGTTCCTTCACTAAACAGTAGAGCGCAATTTACAAGAAAATCAAACAGATAAAGTATATTGATATTTTTGCATCAACTCGTACAGGCAATGGACAACCAAAGAAAAACCAATATATGTATTATTCCTTCACCAAACAGTAAGAATGAAATTTCCAATACAAAAAGAAATCAAATTTGCACATTGATACAACAAATCCAATAACAGAGAAATCTAAAACAAAATCCCCTCCCAGCGTCACTTCTTCATCACCAACAGGATTGATCTGAAAAAGAGAAATACAACTATGAGTACTAGCTAGTAATATATAGATACTTATATAGTTAAAAGATTTTGGATAAGGAAAACACCACATGGAAACAGTGAGATGCACAATTAAAATCAAACAAAAACAGCGCACAGATCATGCAAGAGAAAGAAAAAAAATTATGTATATATTCTGCATCAAACCATCAATGTAAAATAGCCAAGAAAGAGAAAATACATGATGTCTCCATTTAAAACAGTGAAGCCATAGCTACAAATCAGAAACGGCTATGATTTATACTATAAATTTTCAGAATCGAAACAGATTTTTTTTTGTATATATTCAATCTTTTGTACAAAACTATCCTACTGTTACAATTAAAAGTTGAACTCAAATGTGATAGTTGTACTCAAACATTACAATGTAAACAAGGCAGATCTGAAATCGAATTAACATAACAGAAGACAGAACCATGTGAACAAAACAGTAACCATAACTGTATAGGGTAACAGATAGGGACAGCTCGGTGGTGCAGTATTTGCACATGAGAATCTAACGCAAAATCTACATGGGGATAGTTCAATCCTAACCAAAGACAACACATAAAAATCCATCACAAAATCTGTAGCATTCACTATCAAACATCACATAAACCCAATTCCAATCAACAACAGTTTGACCTCACATCAGAAAGGTAAACGCTTAAAAATATAGATACAACTAAGTCTATACTAGGATATGACAATTTGGAAATCACAGTGATCGTCCACAACTATAAATACACGATATGTCCAAACCGCAAACCAATCAACTCAGCAAAGCAAAGAGAAACCGAATTAAATCCACAAGAAGAAAACCAAACATAAATTATAATTTAAATTGGAAAAATTACTTAGCTTTTGGAAGGAGGTTTCGGTCTAGGTTGAATCAAGTGGAAGAAGGGTGGCGGAGCGACTGAAGGGGAGGCCGATACAGTGGAGGGGGCGTCGCGGTGTCAGCAGTGGGGGTGATGGACTTCGGTTTCGGTTGTGGAAGAGGGTTCCGGTCCTGGATGATTTCTCCATTTCTTTTCTTTGTGGCGGCTACGTTTCTTGTGAATGGAAAAGGAACGATAGTTTTAGGGTTTTAAGGGGTGCGGCTTCAATCAATGTTCGGGTGGGCTGGGCTAAACATGGTAAGGCCCGAGATTTTTTCGAATTTTTAAAGGTCTGTTTAATTTAAATATTCATATGACTTAAAATATTAATTTCGAGAGCTTACGTGGTCAGATTTTGACGAAACGAGAAACACCTGAACCCTGAAGACGAGCACTGCGCGGTAGATAAGGACTGAGCAAGGCAGGCAGCAGCTGGATTTTTTAGAAAAATGAAACGTCGTTTAATTCAACAGAAAAACAAGCTGATTTATCGACAAATCAAAAACAAAGGTGAGTTAAACTCACTCAGTTATTTTCCCGCTTATATTTTATAAATTGGGTTTTTATTTCTGTGTGCTATGGTTGCTTGTGATTGACTGATTGCTAATATATATATTCAGTTATTGTTTGAACTGATGAAATTAAACGTCATTTAATTTCAGTGAAACCCAAATCGTTATTTAAACGATTAGTTCCAACTGAGGTAAGTTATCTCATTGGTCACGTTTATAAAATAAACGTGCTTTAATAGATGAATTGTTTTGATTGGTTGTTGTGATTGATATTAAATCGTCGTTATAGATGGTGATGAGGCCATTATTGAATTGTTTTGATTTGTGGTTGAATATTGACATGAAATTCACCATTTGTCTATTTTAAACCAATGGGTGCTATTGGTTGAGTGATCGACAGTACATGGGCCATGAATTAACCGTTGCATCAATATTGATCTACCGTCAGGTAGATAGAGTTATTGAATTTATTTCATAATTGAAAATAGATTTTTAAATCTATTATTTGAATTAAAGTTTGAAAAAGAAATAAATATTTATTATTTATATATTGAGTTTATAATTGGTTTTAAATGAATTTATAAAGGAAATTCCTGATATATATTCGAATTATAAGTAAATAAGCAAAGATTAATGTGATGGATTCGGGTGATCGTTTTGAGAAATAAAGGGAAAAAAAGAATTTGTTTAAATTAATTAATTTAAATAAAGGATTAATTGGAATTGTTTAATGAGATAATCGTAATTTGGATTGGCAAAGTAAATTATTCAGCTAAGTTAAATTTTAGTCCAATTGTTTGAATTAGTCTAACGAGATAGGATAACGAATAATGGTTTAGTTTTAATAAGATTTTAAAGGAAATTTTTATTTATTAGCAAATAAATAAGTTAATGGCAAAGTGAATCATTGGTTTAAAGTTAGAGATTACCACTTAAATAAGGAATGATTATGGAAGGTAATCAGAGTTGAAATGAAATATGGTTTCATTATGAAAAGTATTCATGAACAGGTTTATATAAAACCCAAGTCTTTATCACCAAAAGGGAAGAGAAAACTTAAGCAAATATTTGTTTAACGTTTAAATTAAGGAAAATGATAATTAAAGGGGTTATATTAAACCGTGATTTATAAACAAAGTTTATAAGAAGGAAAAGAGGCGTGTTTGGATTTAGAATAAATGTTGGGTTTTGAATTACAACTGATGTCTATCTGAAGATAAGACTGTTGTTGATCAAGGTCTGAGAGGTAAATAAATACCCCAACTTAAACGACCTTGGGATTATCTGAGGATAGTATTAGTGTGTAATGGGGAAGTTAAATTGGAATTTCCAATGTTAAAGGAAATTTAAAAAGTAAAGTTCTGAGGATAATTTAAGAGAATAATAGCTGGTTATTTTCAAGTGATGGAATAAAGAAGATACTGTAACATCGTGTTCACTTGAAGTAAGGTAAGTCGTTTTCCCAATATGGTTAATAAAATAGTAATTGGGTTTGAAACGATGATTGAATATGAAAGTGAAATAGTGTGAAATAAGAACCTTATGTCAAATACGTTTTATTTGAAATGTTAAGGATTTGAGGTTTCTAGCTTTAATCATTTTTAATTAAAGAGGCCATGTGATGTTGGTACTGAACTGGTAGACTCATGTCATTCACACAATTATTTATTTGATAGTTAAAACACCGACTATCAAACATGACCCATGCGATCGTTGGTACGGAAAGACCGGGATCGAATATATATTCGAAAACCATTCCGACCAGCGAATACGTGAAAGAAGATTTATTGAAAATGGAGCAATGGAAGACCGTTGATCTTCATAAGCAGAAGAAATACTGATTGGATTTATCTGGTTTAGCAACCGGGGATATTTCAACAGTGATTCTGTCGTGATTTGGAATCTATGGATTGTAAGGACTTCTCGCTACTGATCTGTAGGGTGATTCCTAGGATGCAGTAGGAAAGTGCCTTCGGTTCATCATGTTCCTGGATGACTTGTATGGACGAGTGTCTGACAGAGTATTTCCTAAGAATCATGTACATTGATTTTTACAAACATATTTATGTCAGCTGCAAAATA
The DNA here is from genome assembly GCA_030737875.1 of Allium sativum. NCBI lineage: Eukaryota > Viridiplantae > Streptophyta > Magnoliopsida > Asparagales > Amaryllidaceae > Allium > Allium sativum. Next base: position 835,495,304 of record CM060910.1, read on the forward strand.
TTTTTATGGACGTCAATTAGTGATTTGACGGATCTGACGATGTGGCATTCAAAGTGAATGATGGCCAGATGTTCGAAGAGATGAATTCTAGCCTCAAGCCTCATCAACCGGGAGATGACAAAAATCGGGCAGGCAGCATGGCTATGTGGGTCGCTCCCATTAGGGTGTATAATCACCTTTCTAGAGAAATTCCTTTTGTTTCTTAATTTATCGATTTTGTCCATTCGGGAACGGTGGTTTGAGTCCAACCGTTGTTGATATACATTCGATACACTCAAGCGAAATGAGTGGTCGGTCATGTGAAGGCCGGGTTGCAAGACGTTCTTGTTGAACCCAGGTGTATTCTCCTCTAGAGATACATCATCGGAAGGTGGTCCCATACCTTGTCAAGGTCGGAATCCAATCTCTAATAAGCGCCCGCGTTTTTGATTGTATACTATATATGTGGAGCGTGAGATGCAAGCGTTCCACTAGATTTCTATTTACTTGTATTTAGACATTATTATAATATCAGAAAAGATACTTGTTTCAAAACTGTTTTGGGGTTATCGTAAGGTAAAAACCGTCCATGTTTATGTGTGGATTCGGTCTTACGATTATCCTTTCCGTTTGGAAAGATATCAAACTTTAAAAATCTAGATTGGATGACTTACCCTTAAAACTGTACGAGTTTATCTCACTCTGGTTCACCAGACTGACCCGGTATTTTGTAAATACTCGGGTTAGACCGGGTTTGCAGGTTCAGGTTATTGAGCACGACGACAGGTGTGCTGGGGAAGTCCAGACATATTTAGTGTTATTCCGCTGTGTTGTATAAGGGCAGATTACTATAACTGTCCAGGTATATTCATGTACTCTGATGATTGTAAGTTTTATTTAAAGCTCTCAATAAAGATTTACTTCTATATTATATTTTGTTCCGCTGCGATGTGAGACTCTGTGTTGTGTTCTTCTTCTTCTTCTATTCTAATATTTCTTTCTTATCTTACCCTCTAATTTCTTTCATTTACAAGTTCTCGGTGTCTGGAAGGTTGGCATGAGATATGGTAAGATATTTATGTCGATTTTCGGGGCCGAAAACCCTGGGTCGTTACAGTGGTATCAGAGCTATTGGTTTAGTAATAACCTTGGCTCTTTTGTGTAACTCGATAGAGATGGGGTTAGTAATACCCTAGATCGAGATTGAGTGTATATGTATGAGAGTGTATTTGTAAATTTTATATACAAATGTTTTATATTATGTTGTTTGATTGGTTCAAGTGTTGAAAAGCGTTGAACTGGTGATCGATACAATATTGTTTTGAAAGGAGGATAAATGGAATAATTTTACCCGAAAATATATTCTTGTATAGAAAAGTAAGAATTTTCTCAAATTATTAGATATGGTGTGTTGACCAATTTGAATGGGATTCAGAATTTTGTTAAAATTTTGAATTTGAAACTTAACTGGGTTAAGTGAAATTGAAGTAAATCATTAATAAGGACATTGAAAATAAACTTGGAAATAAATAAAGTTTATTGGAATTTGGAAATTTAATGATTAGTAATCAATTGAATATAAATTGATGGATATTAAAATAGGTTGAATTAAATTAAATAGTAATATCGAAGGTGAATTTTGTTAATTTGATTGAATTGTTGTGCCTTGATTGATTGTTGTCTGCTTGTTAGATTGAATGTATAGAATTCAACTATGGGTTGATAAAAAGTTAAAACAAACTGAAACCCAAAAGAAAAATTGAAGTGTTATTTAAAATATATTTTTTTAAAAAAAATAATGGAATCTACCACATTTTCTTACCTTAGCAATTTCGAGGACGAAATTATTTTAAGGGGGGAAGAATGTAATCTCCCGTATTTTCTGACCATTTATTGGAATTATTTTATTTATTTAAAAAGGAATTTTTATATGTTTTGAATACCGTTGAACTCGAAACGACGATGTTGAGTTATATTTTTATTAGTTCATACCTAAGGGAATATATTATTTTACTTGGATATTCATGAAGATCCATAAATTTGTAAGATTCGTACTAAATACCAGTTCATGGTCATAAAGTTTGGTTAAGTGTTATTATAATGAAATGTTATTTTTAAACGTTCAAGGCTTAACTAACCAATAGTATATTACTTTGGTATACTTTGGTGGTTGATCCAAGCAGTATAAGTTAAAAGTTCAAGACTTATATAACCAAATTATTAGGCAATATGGCAACAGGATCCATGTTGTTACTCGAACTGAGGAATGAATTTTAAATATGAACTACAACAACTTCTCTAAGCAGTATTAAGTAAGAGATACTTAATGAATAAATTTAGAAGAGCATTCCATGGTGGGTGATTCCAAGAAGTACTAGGTAAAGAGCCAAACCTTAATGAGAGATTAAACGAGAGATTAAATCATAGGTATTCGTTTAAGAAGGTTGAGTTTATAAGCAACGTAGGTATATTCACAGATCTAATATATGTTCTCACCCATAATTCAATGTTTAATTTCAAAGCAAACTATTTTACATAATAAATGGAAGGATAATATCTACTTTAACTTATATACCACAGCATTCCAGATCACGTCAGTAGTAAAGAGAAGTTGATACCTATTTTTATTTGAACATGACCAACCAAGGATGCATTTCCAACTTTATTTTTTTATTTAAGTTTTTTTTAGGGCTAAAGAAAACCAAAAGGGGACATAAAAGATTAAATTTTGATAGAATATGTCTTGTTCCTTCACTAAACAGTAGAGCGCAATTCACAAGAAAATCAAACAGATAAAGTATATTGATATATTTTTGCATCAACTCGTACAGGCAATGGACAACCAAAGAAAAACCAATATATGTATTGTTCCTTCACCAAACAGTAAGAATGAAATTTCCAATACAAAAAGAAATCAAATTTTCACATTGATACAACAAATCCAATAACAGAGAAATCTAAAACAAAATCCCCTCCCAGCGTCACTTCTTCATCACCAACAGGATTGATCTGAAAAAGAGAAATACAGCTATGAGTACTAGCTAGTAATATATAGATACTTATATAGTTAAAAGATTTTGGATAAGGAAAACACCACATGGAAACAGTGAGATGCACAATTAAAATCAAACAAAAACAGTACACAGATCATGCAAGAGAAAGAAAAAAAATTATGTATATATTCTGCATCAAACCATCAATGCAAAATAGCCAAGAAAGAGACAATACATGATGTCTCCATTTAAAACAGTGAAGCCAAAGCTACAAATCAGAAACGGCTATGATTTATACTATAAATTTTCAGAATCGAAACAGATTTTTTTTTTTGTATATATTCAATCTTTTGTACAAAACTATCCTACTGTTACAATTAAAAGTTGAACTCAAATGTGATAGTTGTACTCAAACATTACAATGTAAACAAGGCAGATTTGAAATCGAATTAACATAACAGAAGATAGGACCATGTGAACAAAACAGTAACCATAACTGTATAGGGTAACAGATAGGGACAACTCGGTGGTGCAGTATTTTCACGTGAGAATCTAACGCAAAATCTACATGGGGATAGTTCAATCCTTACCAAAGACAACACATAAAAATCCATCACAAAATCTGTAGCATTCGCTATCAAACATCACACAAACCCAATTCCAATCAACAACAGTTTGACCTCACAGCAGAAAGGTAAACGCCTAAAAATTTAGATACAACTAAGTCTATACTAGGATATGACAATTCGGAAATCACAGTGATCGTCCACAACTATAAATACACGGTATGTCCAAACCGCAAACCAATCAACTCAGCAAAGCAAAGAGAAACCGAATTAAATCCACCAAGAAGAAAACCAAACATAAATTATAATTTAAATTGGAAAAATTACTTAGCTTTTGGAAGGAGGTTTCGGTCTAGGTTGAATCAAGTGGAAGAAGGGTGGCGGAGCGACTGAAGGGGAGGCCGATACAGTGGAAGTTGCGTCGCGGTGTCAGCAGTGGGGGTGATGGACTTCGGTTTCAATTATGGAAGAGGGTTCCGGTCCTGGATGATTTCTCCATTTCTTTTCTTTGTGGCGGCTACGTTTCTTGTGAATGGAAGAGGAACGATAGTTTTAGGGTTTTAAGGGGTGCGGCTTCAATCAAAGTTCGGGTGGGCTGGGCTAAACATGGTAAGGCCCGAGATTTTTTCGAATTTTTAAATGTTTGTTTAATTTAAAAATTCGTATGACTTAAAATATTAATTTTGAGAGCTTACGTGGTCAGATTTTGATGAAACGAAAAACACTGAACCCTGAAGACGAGCACTACGCGGTGGATAAGGACTGAGCAAGGCAGGCAGCAGCTGGATTTTTCAGAAAAATGAAACGACGTTTAATTCAACAGAAAAACAAGCTGATTTATCGACAAATCAAAAACAAAGGTGAGTTAAACTCACTCAGTTATTTTCCCGCTTATATTTTATAAGTTGGGTTTTTATTTCTATGTGCTATGGTTGCGTGTGATTGACTGATTGCTGATATATATATTCAGTTATTATTTGAACTGATGAAATTAAACGTCATTTAATTTCAGTGAAACCCAAATCGTTATTTTAACGACTAGTTCCAACTGAGGTAAGTTACCTCATTAGTCACGTTTATACAATAAACGTGTTTTAATAGATGAATTGTTTTGATTGGTTGTTGTGATTGATATTAAATCGTCGTTATAGATGGTGGTGAGACCATTATTGAATTGTTTAGATTTATGGTTGAATATTGACCTGAAATTCACCATTTGTCTATTTTAAACCAATGGGTGCTGTTGGTTGAGTGATCGACAGTACATGGGCCATGAATTAACCGTTGCATCAATATCGATCTACCGTCAGGTAGATAGAGTTATAGAATTTATTTCATAATTGAAAATAGATTTTTAAATCTATTATTTGAATTAAAGTTTGAAAAAGAAATAAATATTTATTATTTATCTATTGAGTTTTGTGAAAACCCGTAACTTCCCCGTAAAGGAAAGCGTCGGATAGTTCGAGAACAAGCCACAACAGAACACATACAGAAGAACATTTCATTGTATATTACAACAATGCACCAGATTACAAGAATATACAGAGTATAAATGAATATTACACAGAAATATCAGAGATTTAAATTACATTTAAATACATAGCAGCGAAAAAATATTACAATACACAACTAGAAGAGATATACGGATACAAAGCTTCCCGGATATCATTCCAGCTGTAAACCAGGATCCTGTGAATATAAATCTGCAAAACCAAAACTACTAGCTGCCCGTGTCAAAATAAGGGCACCCAGAGTTTAGGTTAAAACAATAAACTCCAGGTCAGTCATGTGACTGGTGTGAGAACTAAAACAGTTATTATTCTTTATTTTAAAAGTTAGGTAAATCAAGGGACCACGCCGTATAACACGGAACGGGTTTCCTCCCAAGAATACCAGTGCATAAAACAAACAGCACAATGCTAAATAAAGAAAAAGGAAGCTGTTATAAGACCCAGGTCCTATCACACAATGCAACGCAAGCCGGGGGATAGGGTTTTCCCTTATAACAGCCAAAGAATGCTTGATACGTTTAAAACAAATCATTTGATACTATTATAAGTGCATAGTGTATAAAACAACTTCAAATCATAAGTATCAATCATAGGCGGCATGGGTACCATATATCATGTCGCCATATATAGGTTTACAAATAAAACCGCAAATGTCACGTATTTGGAAATTGGATTTCCATCTATGAACCGAGGCAAAAGATAGTCCTCTACCGATTCGAGACAATCTAGCCCATGTCTCAGGATCAGAGCTCGAGTGACCCTTGGATCCTCAGGGCCAGTCCACCGATGTGGATTAAACTTAAACCCTGAACATGCGTTTCCCCGCCCTATGGGGCGTAAATGAGCCAACTAAATGACTCCATCGGTTCGAGAACAACCAATCAATCTGAGGCGCCTCGCAACAGCAACGACCACATAAGTCAAACTCGTCAGGGCGTGTAAAACCACTGACGCCACTTCTAGCTAGAAAGAAACGCATGCCCTCCCTGACGTCCTCTCCCTTTTTTGGTTCATACCGGGTGTGAAACTCGCGAAGCAAACGTTACACAAAGCTACGCCACAAAGGCCTTGCTTTGATCATCACCACAAGACTTTGCTTTTCAACAGAAGCCTCGATCAATTGCCACTTAGGCATGCCACACAGGCAATTCACTCCATGCGTTTGATATCCATCAATATATAACCCCTGAGCTCGTACGTCTCAGAGAAGGGCGTTAAGCAAGAGAATAAATTCTCCGCCGCCAAACAGATATATATTTAATAGAGATCAATCACACGGACTAAAATCCAATGTCAGACACACAGTCCATTTACAAGTCCGTTCTGGGTCTGAACGAAACCGGAGGCACCTAGTACCCCGCATATCCATCGATCTCCAAGTACGTCTGGACGATCACTAACTGTTTCCATCTTCTTGGGTGTACAGCCCAATCAAGATCATCAATAATTACCCAAACGACGTGAAGACCTCCGGTCTTCGACCATCGTCTTCATCTTCGACTAATCGTCGTATCAGTTATTCAGAATGGGATAAACCCGGTCTTCCCGAATAACTCGCGTACATTTTAAATAAGTGTTACACAAACACAACATACGCCTCATTCCAATTCATCAGTCACTAACCGTAAATTAATCAAGAGAATAATTTCCCAAATATTAACCCCGAAGGCCGAAACCAACATCAGATCAATATCCAGAAAACCATTCTGCTTGGCTAACCGACAGTTAGTTTCTAAATTTCACATTCATAGGGAAAGGTTCCCATTAATTTTATCCAAGATAAATTCCTTGAATTTATTCTTTATTCTATTTTTGAATCTCAATTCAAACTAGTCGGGATTAGCGAACCTTACCGAAGTAATCATTTATTTTAATTTCCCCATCCCAACCTATTCATCCCATGAAGTAAAACTGGTAATACTTCATATCTAACACCACAGTGTTATCGGTAAATTCAATTACCATTTCACGTTCAAATCTAATTAAAGATTTAACTATCGCCTGGAACAAAACTGGTGATACTCCATTTTCGATCATTTCAATCTAATTAAAGATTCATTAAAACTCTACTTAGTTTTAATCTTTGACTGGGTTAAAGAATCAGTGTCATTTAAAAACACGGTTCACGATAAACCCAAAACCACATTCATTAATTATCGGGTTAAAGAACGAGTGTTATTTAAAACACTGTTCACGATAAACCCAAAAATCATTCCATTAGTTATCGGGTTAAAGAACAAGTGTTATTTAAAAACACTGTTCACGATAAACCCAATATCAATATCAATTCAATTCCAATTAAATATTATTGAATTGGTACACTTCATTAAATCTAAATAAAAAGATTTAATCTTTTCTCAACTGGGTTCAAGAATATGTTAGTGAAGACACCATTCACGACAAACCACAAATCACATTTGATATTCAATACAAGGCTCTGAATAGAAAATATATCGGCTTATATTCAATATCAAATTCTACGATTAACAAATGTCGTGCTGGAAATAACGATATAGATATATATCTTTCAAATTTCCATAACAACATCTGTATAATCACGAATTCCAACATCGAAATATTCCGAAGACAATTTCGATTCAAATCCACTCCAATGCAATCATTGGAAATTCTGGTTATTTTTAAAACCCTTTTTAAATTCAATTTATTTATTTAAAAATAAATAGAATTATATTTCTAGTTCAAAACTAGTTCATTTCGATAAAAATCTATTTTTATCCTTTCAAATATGGAGTTTTTCATCCCGATTCTTTCTAAATCATTTCTTATGATTTTACACAAATTATTACTATTTTTAATAATTTTATCAAGGCCCGTACAGTCGATTTCCATCAACGGCCATCGAACTGCACTTACAACGACCTTTTCCAAATTTGATTTGTACATAATTCCAAATCCAACCGTTAGATTTCAAATTTCTAATATTCGTTAGAAAGCTCTTTTCGATACGAACCCAACGGTTCCGGTTTTAGGAGAATCCGACGGTCGGATCTCCCGTAATGTCCGTTTGAAATCAATGGTCGAAATTCACGAACTGCCGCGGCGCGGCGCGTTCTATTCAGGCCATTATATTATATATATAATATATATTTCGTCGATTTCTATTTAAAACGAATTATATAAATAGTTTTAAAATTCGTTTCAAAAGCAATTTCAACTTCCATTTCAATTCAAATCAAAATTGAATTCTTCTTTATAAATTCGTTTTAAAATTCATTTCTATTCAATTCAAATTTCAATTCAATTTGAATTCATTTCAATTTGCTTTCAATTCCATTTGAAATCGTTTTCAATTCATTTCGAAATCGTCTTCAATTCAATTCATTTCGAAATCGTTTTATATTCAATTCATTTCGAAATCGTTTTATATTCAATTCATTTCGAAATCGTTTTATATTCAATTCATTTCGAAATCGTTTTATATTCAATTCATTTCGAAATCGTTTTATATTCAATTCATTTCGAAATCGTTTACGTCAAAATGGCGTCAATCTAATCAACACGGCTTCATAAATTTCTATTTTCAAATATTCTATTTCAAATATTTCTTTTTCAAAATAGTTGTTATTATCAAAATATTTCGTTCAACACATGACCAATCTCAATGGATGAGTACTGTCAACACATGAACCTTTATTTTATATTGATAAAGATGTAAATTTTATTACTAAAATATTTCGTTCAACACATGACCAATCTCAATGGATGAGTACTGTCAACACAAGAACCTTTATTTTATATTGATAAAGATGTAAATTTTATTACTAAAATATTTCGTTCAACACATGACCAATCTCAATGGATGAGTACTGTCAACACATGAACCTTTTTTTATATTGATAAAGATGTAAATTTTATTACTAAAATATTTCGTTCAACACATGACCAATCTCAATGGATGAGTACTGTCAACACATGAACCTTTATTTTATAATATTCTTTATTTTTCAAATTGGAATGAGGCCCAATCAATTACCATATAAAGTTAATTATATGGATTTCCATACAACACATGTATAATAGCATTGAAAAATAATCAACCATCAACCAAAGTGCACTACACTGTATAAGCATCAAATATTGATATCTAACGCTTATAACAGCCTGTCAATCAATCGATTGACATATTTAATCAATCAGGATGAGTGAAATTCATATTTCATCCCAACACCTGTGTGGGGTTTTCAAACAATCAAACACAGAATTTAGTTGTGCAGTTGGGCGATGTGTAAAATTTATCGACCCAATCAATATCAGTCAAATCAGTGTATATAAACAAATCGGCCGATTTGTTCATAAATATTTATTTATTCACATTCACGTTAAAAATTATATTTCTAACGATAAAACATTTTATTTCAACATATGAAATTCTATTCAATTCATTTATTCGATAAAATGATATTTTTATTTTTCTAACTTATTTTAGAAAATATCGGCGGCATAATGGCACGATACTAGAAACGGGACGAGGCCTAGCCTTATCCCCGGTCTAGTGAAGGCCCATGCCATTCACATATCAATCAAATTTACCAAACAACCAAATTCAAATCAAATCATTTAACTAATTTATGCAACCAAACAAACAAGTCCATGGTCTGTGGACGATTGTGTCGGGTGCTACTAAGCACCGTCTGCATCCTAGTATATATATATAACTAGAAATGAAATTGAAAGGTGAGAAATTCTCACAGATAGCTATCCAATCATCTTGACTCTTCTTTGAGAGCTCGCCTTTTTGTTACCTTCGTTGTCCGCTTTCACTACCTATGTAAAAATCGAATTTTTACTTCGTTATTCAATATATAAAAATCACATTTTTATTTCGAAGTTCTTTACATAAAAATCACATTTTTAATTCGAAGTTCTTTACATAAAAATCACATTTTTATTTCGAAGTTCACTATATAAAAATCATATTTTTAATTCGAAGTTCACTATATAAAAATCATATTTTTAATTCGAAGTTCACTATATAAAAATCATATTTTTATTTCGCAAGGATTTCGCCTTTTCCCATTTCAAAATTTTTCCTATTTTAAAAATCCAATCTTTTCTATTTTAAAAATATGATATTTTCCATTTTAAAAATATGATCTTTTCCATTTTAAAAATATGATCTTTTCCATTTTAAAAATATGATCTTTTCCATTTTAAAAATATGATCTTTTACATTTTAAAAATATGATCTTCTCCATTTATAAAATCCTAACTTTTTATTTATAAAATCCTAACTTTTTATTTTAAAAATACCTAGCGTTATATTTATATATATAAAAAAATCTAAGCTTTTAAATACAGGAAATTCAAACCTTATAAATAAATAAAAATCAAATTTTTAATCACCAAATCATATATTTAAAATCTAACTTTGCTAAAATCGAATTCAACGTAAAAGCATAAAAGGAAAAAGGAATAAAATAAATTAAAAATAAAAACTCACAGATGTTTACTGGAGAGAGAGGGGGTGTTTCTGTCTCGCGTCGAACTGAAGGAGGAGGCGCGGGTGGGCTGGTGGCCTTCAGGAGGAGGTGCGACGGATTTTGGGTTCTGGGGTCTGGGTGGCTCGGTGGTGGAAAAGGAGGAAGGGAAGAGGGCGTCGGGGCTAGAGAGGGCGGTCGGAGTCTGGCGCGGTGGGTGGAGGAGCGGTGGCGGCTACGACGAGGGCGGCGGCGCGTCTAGGTTAGGGCACGTCGATTTGTATTTTTTTTCTTTCTTTCTTTTTTCTGTTCTCTTCGAAACGAAATCGGGGGGTAATATGCAAAGAAGGTTTTAATTTATTTAATTAATTTATATTTCAAAAAGTTGACTTTTACATACGACCTCGAAACGAGGCCCACCGCCTGTCGCCCATAGCGTTTTACCCCCATTCCGAACACAATGAGATATGTATCGCAAGCTGATTTGATTGTTTTGATCAGTTTCCGTTGAATTTACATTTAAATCACTATATTGAATTTTAAACGTACATTTCAAATTACCGGGGCCACATACTAACTAGAAAAATTCCAAAAAAATATTTTCTAGCTTCGTATTGACGATACGGTCCTAACAAAACTAGTTTCGTCGAATTCTGAGACCGTATGAAAAATGGCCAATTTCCAGTCGATTTAAAATCAACTGAAACTGGTCAAACGCGTTTTCCTTTGCCACGCTCACACATTGATTCAGAAAATTATGAAATTTGGAATCTAGCAATAATTTGACATCACGGACCCAACAAAACTGGTTTCGTCGTAATCCGAGGTCGTTTACAAAATGTCCATTTTTAAGGGCCTGAATTCCATAGCGACTATTCAGAATTTTCAACTGGACATATCTTTTGATTCCCGCTATGAAATCTTGATTTTTCGGATTCGTTGGAAAGATATCATCAATTAGATCCTAATGTTTTTGGTTTCACTAAAATCCGGATTGTTTTGCACCCGGTACATTCAATTGAAGTTTGAAATCGAATTATCGAACTACCGCGCCATTTACAATTCTATTTATAATTATATATGAATATTTATATTCTAACGACGGCGTATATAATATATACGTTCGAATTCTATTCAAAATAAATTTCTCGTTGATATTATTTAAAATAATTCATTTTAAATAATCAAAATTCGCTAAAATTGCCAAAATAAAATTTTTAAACTGGCCCAGATTTTCGGGTTGTTACAAGTTTATAATTGGTTTCAAATGAATTTATAAAGGAAATTCCTGATATATATTCGAATTATAAGTAAATAAGCAAAGATTAATGTGATGGATTCGGGTTATCGTTTTAAGAAATAAAGGGAAAAAAAAGATTTTGTTTAAATTAATTAATTTAAATAAAGGATTATTTGGAATTGTTTAATGAGATCATCGTAATTTGGATTGGCAAAGTAAATTATTCAGCTAAGTTAAATTTTAGTCCAATTGTTTGAATTAGTCTAATGAGATGGGATAACGAATAATGGTTTAGTTTTAATAAGATTTTAAAGGAAATTTTTATTTATTAGCAAATAAATAAGTTAATGGCAAAGTGAATCATTGGTTTAAAGTTAGAGATTACCACTTAAATAAGGAATGATTATGGAAGGTAATCAGAGTTGAAATGAAATATGGTTTCATAATGAAAAGTATTTACGAACAGGTTTATATAAAACCCAAGTCTTTATCACCAAAAGGGAAGAGAAAACTTAAGCAAATATTTGTTTAACGTTTAAATTAAGGAAAAGGAAAATGATAATTAAAGGGGTTATATTAAACCGTGATTTATAAACAAAGTTTATAAGAAGGAAAAGAGGCGTTTTTGGATTTAGAATAAATGTTGGGTTTTGAATTACAACTGATGTCTATCTGAAGATAAGACCGTTGTTGATCAAGGTCTGAGAGTTAAATAAATACCCCAACTTGAACGACCTTGGGATTATCTGAGGATATTATTAGTGTGTAATAGGGAGGTTAAATTGGAATTTCCAATGTTAAAGGAAATTTAAAAAGTAAAGTTTTGAGTATAATTTAAGAGAATAATAGCTGGTTATTTTCAAGTGATGGAATAAAGAAGATATTGTAACATCGTGTTCACTTGAAGTAAGGTAAGTCGTTTTCCCAATATGGTTAATAAAATAGTAATTGGGTTTGAAACGATGATTGAATATGAAAGTGAAATAGTGTGAAATAAGAACCTTATGTCAAATACGTTTTATTTGAAATGTTAAGGATTTGAGATTTCTAGCTTTAATCATTTTTAATTAAAGAGGCCATGTGTTGTTGGTACTGAACTGGTAGACTCATGTCATTCACACAATTATTTATTTGATAGTTAAAACACCAACTATCAAACATGACCCATGCGATCGTTGGTACGGAAAGACCGGGATCAAATATATATTCGAAAACCATTCTGACCAGCGAATACGTGAAAGAAGATTTATTGAAGATGGAGCAATGGAAGACCATTGATCTTCATAAGCGGAAGAACTACTGATTGGATTTATCTGGTTTAGCGGCCGGGGATATTTCAATAGTGATTCTGTCGTGATTTGGAATCTACGGATTGCAAGGACTTCTCGCTACTGATCTGTAGGGTGATTCCTAGGATGCAGTAGGAAAGTGCCTTCGGTTCATCATGTTCCTGGATGACTTGTATGGACGAGTGTCTGATAGAGTATTTCCTAAGAATCACGTACATTGATTTTTACAAACATATTTATGTCAGCTGCAGAATATTTTTGTGGACGTCAATTAGTGATTTGGTGGATCTGACGATGTGGCATTCAAAGTGAATGATGGCCAGATATTCGAAGATATGAATTCTAGCCTCAAGCCTCATCAACCGGGAGATGACAAAAATCGGGCAGGCAGCATGGCTATGTGGGTCGCTCCCATTAGGGTGTATAATCACCCATCTAGAGAAATTCCTTTTGTTTCTTAATTTATCGATTCTACCCATTCGGGAAAGGTGGTTTGAGTCCAACCGTTGGTGATATACATTCGATACACTCAAGCGAAATGAGTGGTCGGTCATGTGAGGGCCAGGTTGCAAGACGTTCTTGTTGAACCCAGGTGTATTCTCCTCTAGAGATACATCATCGGAAGGTGGTCCCATACCTTGTCAAGGTCGGAATCCAATCTCCAATAAGTGCCCGCGGTTTTGATTGTATACTATATATGTGGAGCATGAGATGCAAGCGTTCCACTAGATTTCTATTTACTTGTATTTAGACATTATTATAATATCAGAAAAGATACTGGTTTCAAAACTGTTTTGGTGTTATCGTAAGGTAAAAACCGTCCGTGTTTATGTGTGGATTCGGTCTTATGATTATCCTTTCCATTTGGAAAGATTTCTAACTTTAAAAATCTAGATTGGATGACTTACCCTTAAAACTGTGCGAGTTTATCTCACTCTGGTTCACCAGACTGACCCGGTATTTTGTAAATACTCGGGTTAGCCCGGGTTTGCAGGTTCAGGTTATTGAGCACGACGACAGGTGTGCTAGGGAAGTCCAGACATATTTAGTGTTATTCCGCTGTGTTGTATAAGGGCAGATTACTATAACTGTCCAGGTATATTCATGTACTCTGATGATTGTAAGTTTTATTTAAAGCTCTCAATAAAGATTTACTTCTATATTATATTTTGTTCCACTGCGATGTGAGACTCTGTGTTGTGTTCTTCTTCTTCTATTCTAATATTTCTTTCTTATCTTACCCTCTAATTTCTTTCATTTACAATCCGGTGTTCTCGGTGTCTGGAAGGTTGGCATGAGATATGGTATGATATTTATGTCGATTTTCGGGGCCGAAAACCCTGGGTCGTTACAATTTAACTTTAAAAATTTATTTTGAAACAAAGGATGATCATAAGACCGATCCACACATAAACACGCATGGCTTTTACCTTATGATAACCTAAAATATTTCTAAAATGATACTTGTCTGATATTATAATAATGTCTAGATCAAGTAAATAGAAATCTAGTAGAAACACTTGCATCTAACGTTCTACATATATAATATACAATCAAAACCGTGGGCTCTTATTTGGGGTATGGATTCCAACTATGACAAGGTATGGATCCACCTTCCGCTCAGCGTACTCTAGAAGCGATACACTGGAATTCAACAAGAACATCTTGTAACTCGGCCACATATGACCGACCATTCATTTCTCTTGAATGTATCGAATATATTTCCACCCCTCGGTTAGTATTCCAACATAACCGTTCCCGGGAGATACAAAATTGAAAGAAGTACAAATATGAATATTCTCTAGATGGTGACAATATATCCTAATTGGGTGCGGCCCACTTAGCCATGCTGCCTGCCCAATTTATGTCATTTCCCAGTTGATGAGGCTTGAGGTTATAACGTATCTCTATACAGATCACGTCTTCATTTACTTTGAATGCCACATCATCATACCCTTCAAATCACAAATTGATTTCCCTAAAAATACCACGGGTATAAGCTAAGAGAAACGAATTCCTCCGCCACCAACGTAAATACGTTTGAAACGATCAACTTACGTGACCTACCAGATATACACTATCAGACATTCGTCCATTCAAGTTGTCCTGGGACGGGACAAACCGGAGGCACTATTCAGTACATCCATCTTACGAAATCTCTACCTAAGATTTATACAATAGCCCTTGCACTTTAATCTGTCTTCAATATATTCAGCATACTTGGTTTGCAACGATTATGCCAATATGGAGTGGTTCTTCGGATAATAATCCAACCGGTCTCTCCATATTAACAACGTAAAAATGGTCAGAAACTTTGATAGTCGGTGATTAAACTATCAAAGAAAAACATGTGTGCAACCAACGATATTATTTCCAGATGGAAATTCTATAGATCAATCATCATTTAACGTTTATCTCTTTAGTTCATTAATTTATTCATTTCTTGTTTCCATATATTCAACATTCCTTATGTTCTAAATTTAAAAAATATACGTTATTAATCATTGGAAAATATTTCCATCTCTTTTTCACGTATCACTGTCATTCCAGTATTCTTTAACATCAAACATTTCATTTTCTATGATTAGAAAATATCTCTGATTATATTTGGAAAATGTTTCCAAAACTCATTCATTGGATTTAAACAGATGTTTAAATAAAACATCGCTATGCCCACTCAAACCATTACAATCATTAACTATATTCACTTAACCAACCTTCACTATCGAACCTTAACCATTCCTTAGTTAAAAACGAAGTCAATCAAGTTGGGGTATAACTACCTCTCAGACCTTAACTGAACAACAATTCTAACCTCGAAATAGACAAAGTTCACCCTTTAAATCTTTAACAAACTTCCTTACGTAACCCTCGGATTCTATTCACGAATCCACTTCTTTATTGAAAAACATTGATTATAACTATAGCGTTATAATCCCTACTTCTGAAATATCTAACTTCAAAATATAACTCAATTAACTCAAATCAATTAACACTAACTCCATTAACTTTAACCCGATTAACATTAATTCATTAATTCTTACCACTTAACTCCTTTCGAATAAACTATATTCGATTAACTCCTTTCGAATAAACTATATTCGATAACTCCTTTAACTCTATCCGAATAAATTATATTCGACTAACTACTTATTCGATTAACTAATATTCTACTATCTCTTATTCGAATAACTAATATTCGATTAACTCTCTTTCGAATAACCAATATTCGATTAACTCTCTTTCGAATAACAAATATTCGATTAACTCTCTTCGAATAACCAATATTCGATTAACTCTCTTTTGAATAACCAATATTCGATAACTCTTTTTCTCTCTATTCGAATAAACTATATTCGATAACTCCTTTCGAATAAACTGTTATTCGATTAACTCCCTAGAATAACTAATGTTCGATTTTCATTAATTCGAATAAACTATATTTGATTATCTCTCTTCGAATAACTTATATTCGATTTTCTTTAATTCGAATAAACTATATTCGATTAACTCACTTAAAATAACTTATATTCGATTTACTCCTTTCGAATAAACTATTTTCGTTTAATTCTAATCCGACTAACTCTAATTCAATTAACTTTATTCGAATAACTAATATTCGACTAATATAACAATACGGATTTATCTCAGACCTAATCGACCGCAAAATTGACCAAGACCGTTCGAATCCCGCATACGCTAACTCTGGGCATACAACACATCAGAACAAATAAGAAAAGACTTTTATAAACATCATAATAATGTTACATCAGAGTACAAAATATATCAGAGTATATCAAAATATAATACATCGGAAGATTAATTTACATCAAATGTAATACATTGCACAGCGGAAAATATAAAATAACACAGCGGAAGACAATAAATGCACTGGATACCGCTTAAAGCTTCAACCCATAATCCTTCTCAATATATCTACATAATAAAACTACTCGACTGCTCGTGTGGAAAATAGGGGCACCCGAGTTTGCAAGGGAAACACAAACTACAGGTCAGTCATGGGACTGGTGTGAGAAAATCTAAACAGTTATAAACTTATGATAAGGCAAATCATATGACCACGCCGCTAATGCAGAACGGGTTTACCCCCATGAATGCCAGTGTATAAACAACAATCAATATAGATATATGGAACTAATATGCATCAATCAACATGCAATATCCCAATCTACCCATTTAGATTAATCACCACACGTAGATTTTCTAAATCCAATTCAACTTACATAAATTATTCCTTTGGACTTTATTCCCGATTTCTATTTTCAAATCATTTGAAATACAAATATAGCTTTTATATCAAAGTAGATTTCACTTTGGGATCTCAAATCAAATCGTTTGGAAATGTGAATTCCAAAACATAACAATGCATACAAACAAGTATGCAACCAAATATCGGGCTCCCCCTAGACAAGGCAAAGGACACGCACCTAAGCAACTCGATATATATATGTGCACCTCCCACTATGGAGCAGGCTACACCGACGATGCACCTTTCACACATGGAAGCATACACCGCCCATCTCACCCATACTTTTAGTCGTCCGGGTTACCAGAATCTTTAGCCACACACTAAATCATTTTTATATCCCGAAGTAGGGAAAATCATTTCACAACATAATAATCACAAGTACTTTCAAAATATAGTACTTCACATCAGCAATTCACACATATGATCAGTCACTATTATTCACATAACCTTTGAGCTCGTACATCTCAAAGAAGGGTGTTAAGCAAGAGAATAAATTCTCCGCCACCAAATAGATACATCATTAATAGCAACTAATCAAATATGTGATGAACTACGATGTAAAACCATATTACATTTCGAAATCATCGGGTTTTAGCCCTAGAAATTCTTTCTGTTTTATAAAACATTAAAAACCCTAGAAATTATATAACATTTTTATAAAACATTCCCTGTCCAAAATCGGGAATACATTCTTTTCACTTAAGAAAAATATCATTTCACAATCATTCCTTAAATTTGAAATGAACACATCGCTAAACACCTTATCGTCAAATCGTGAAGTGTTTCACAAGGTGTTAACACACAGATATTCTTACCCAACCCAATGCTAACTGTAAAAGCATATTTTGCTCATAAACTGGTCGAGCACAATCCAAACAATCAATCAATCCAATTTGACATTAAATATAAGGTTTTGAACAGAGAAAGTATCAACTTATATTCAACATCAAATCCTAAAACCAACAGATATCATATCGAGAATAACGATATCGATATCTTCCAAATTCCCATCACAATATCTGTATAATCACAGAATCCGATATCGAAATATTGCGAAGATTACTTCCATTCCAAACCATTCCAATTTATTCGTTGGAAAATTCTGGTTATTTAAAACCATTTCTCAATCCAATTTATTTATTTAAAAATAATCGGATTATACTTCGAGTTAATAACTAGTTCATTTCGATAAAAATATATTTTTATCTTTTCAAATATGGAATTTTTCATCCTAATTCTTTCCAAATCATTTCTTATGATTTTTCACTGATTATTGATATTTTTAATAATTTTATCAAGGCCCGTACAGTTGATTTCCATAAACGGCCATCGAACTGCATTTACAACGACCTTTTCTAAATTTGATTTGGACAAAATTCCATATCCAACCGTTAGATTTCTAATTTCTTGTATTCGTTAGAAATCTCTTCTCGATACGAACTCAACGTTTCCGGTTTTAGGAGAATCCGACGGTCGGATCTCCCGTAATGTCTGTTCGAAGTCAATGGTCGAAATTCGCGAACTACCGCTGCGCGGCGCGTTCTATTCAGGCCATTATATATATAATATATATAATATATATTTCATCGATTTCCCTTTAAAACGAATTTTATAAATCGTTTTAAATTCATTTCAATTTCTATTCTGGCTCAAGTTCTTCAACTTTTCAGTTTCTAAGAACTTTCTAATTTTTTCAAAAATTTGGCTAACACCCTAAATTTTTGAATTTTTTTGCCATAACCTCCCCTACACGGGAGCACCGGGAAAATCCCGAAATTTCCATATAGGCCTCTCCAATCGAAAAAGAAAAAGCCAATTGGCTCATAAAATCATCATACCCAAACAAAACAGTAAATATGTACCTATTTGTCGGGCATACAATTTTATTCTTCTTCTCTAGCCTCCTTGCTATGACTTTTTCAATATATATGCATGTACATGTATGCAATTCTAATCAAATTTCAATTCAGTTCAATATTTGATTCGATTTGGTTCGCTTTACCATTCATTCTCTTATTAGTTTGATTATTCCAATTCTTATTTAACTTCTTAGCTTTGCCAATTCTAGTTTGGCATTCAAATCTATCTACGCTTACATGACGATCGACAATGAGGTTATTATATCGCTAATCACTTACTTGAATAATAATAATAATAAATGTTTATTATTATTCCACAACACTTATATATTTTCTTACAACGTATATATATACATGTTCATACAACGTATATGTATATTTTCATACTACGTATACATTCTCATATAACGTTTACATATTTTCACACAATGCCAATATAGTTTCTACAACACGTATATATTTTCTATATGGCCTACATACGTTAAAAATCATATTTTTAACGAACTAGTGATTTTTCTTTAGCATGACTATTTTATTCACTTCATTATCATGTTAAAAATAATATTTTTAACTAACAAATATTTATTCCAACACTTGGTTATTTTTAACACTTCATACATATGATAAGAATGATATTTTTGGCGAATAATAATATATCTCGACAGCTGTCTATTTTATTTACTTCATATACACAATAAAAATGTTATTTTTATTGTTTAAACAATTTATTCAACATATGAATATTTTATTTACTTCATATATACTTTTATCGTTTAAACAATTTATTCAACATATGAATATTTTATTTACTTCATATATACGATAAAAATGTGAATTTTATCGTTCAAACAATTTATTCAACACATGAATATTTTTAACACTTCATACATACAATAAAAATGTTATTTTTATTGTTCGAACAATTTATTCAACATATGAATATTTTATTTACTTCATTTCACATCACAAACCAAATTCGCACAAACAAATCAATCCAAACACACAACCAAAGAATCAAGTCATCCATGGTCTGTGGACGACGGGGAACGGTTCATATATGCAGTTATGAAATAAATAACTGTATAAGAAATTACAGTGAGGAGTTCTCACCTAGAAGCTAAACCAAACGTCACGACTCTTCTTATGTAGAAAATCTTTGCCGCATTTCCACAAGATCTGTTTCATGCTGTATATGTTAAAAATCACATTTTTAAAAGTCGGTCTTTATAAATAAAAATCACATTTTTATATCGCCACTTCATATATATATATATAAATCATATTTTTATACTATAGCTATTTTATTTAAAAAACATGCGCATCTATTTTTTTTAAAAACGATGTATGTATATATTATCAAGGCAATTTCCTTTTAAAAATCATATTTCTATATTCAAAACAATTCTAATTATATTTTAAAAACAACGATTTTTTATATTTTCTTTTATGTATCAAAGATTAGATTTTTATAGTTTCTACATATATGAATTTCAGATTTTAACAATGCTTTTTATATAATTTTTAAAATAATGTTATTTATATTTTTAAAACAATATACCTTTTCAAAAAACAAACGTATTTTTATATTTTTAAAACAATGAAATTTAAACAATGCGATTATATAAAGATCATATTTCAAATTTACAAAGCAATTTCATTTTTCAAAATCATATTTTGCTATTTCTATTTTTAAAATTCCATGACATTTATGTATTTAAAAACAATTACACTTATATATTTATCTAATTGCAAAAAATAAATTATAGGAAAAAAATTTAAAACCTTTCTTCTGTGTTCATTGGTACTCCTTCACCCTTATCGTCTTCTCCAACCTAGAAATCGCATAAACCCATTCTCGTCCATCTAGGGTAAGATTTTTCCACCAGCATGCTGCGCCTGAGGACTATCGGAGTTTGCCCTTCCGTCCGCCTTCACGAGAGCTCTCCAAGGTGGCTACATCAACCCACTCGCCGGCCCTATCCGCCCTCAAAACCCCTCCGAACTAGGAAGCTTCAAGACCCCAATTCATACAAAATCGAATACGAATCTCCTCACAACCGCTAAACAACTCGAGCTCCTTGTGTTGAACGGATCGGTGGTAAAAAGTTTTTTATTTTAAAGTAAGATCGCGAGAATCAAAAGGGGGAAGTCCGGAGTTTCCTGATCGTGAGACTGAGAGGCGCGATTTGGGAAGGTTGACCACGGAATGATTTTGGCCAAGTAATTAGGGTTGTGGGATGGGTTTTATATAATATATTTATAATATTCAGTTCCACTTTAACTTGTTTTACACCTCGAACTCCAACCGAATCCCAATGACTGTCCCCCTAGCCAAATACCCCTATCTCGAATGCAATGGGATATGTTACGCAAGACAGTTCGGCTGTTTCGATTAGTTTTAATCAGACTTAAAGTATAAATGCATATATATTTAATTTAAACGCACATTTTAATTTACCAGGGCCACATACAAACTCTAAAAATTCCAGAAAAATTATTTCTAGCTTCGTATTGACGATACGGTCCTAACAAAACTAATTTCATCAAATTTGAAGACCGTTTGAAAAATGGCCATTTTCTGGTCGATCGAAATTGACTGAAACTATTAAGACACGTTTAACTTCGCCACGCTCACATATTGATTCAGAAAATTACCTAAATTGGAATCTAGCAATAATTTGACATCCCGGATCCAACAAAAGTGGTTTCGTCGAAAATGAAGATCGTTTGCGAAATTTCTATTTTCAAGGGCCATATATATATATATATTCCATAGCAACTTTTCTGAATTTTGAACTAGACGTAACTCTCAACTTCTAAAGTGAAATCTCAGTTTCTTGCATCCATTAGAAAGATATAGTTAAACAGATTCGAATATTTCTTGTTTCGTTCAATTCCGACTTATATTGAATTCTGTATATTCGATTGAAATTTGAAATCGAATTTTCGAACCGCAGCGCCATTGCAGGCTTGTTATATAATTAAAATAAATTTCTTCGTTCGCCATTATTATTTAAAATAAATTATTTTAAATATTCAAAATTCATTAAAATAACCAAAATAAAAAATTTAAATTGACTCAGAATTTCCGGGTCGTTACAACTAACTCTTGCTCGATTAACTCTATTTGAATAACTCTAATTCGATTTAACTCAAATCGATTAACTCTAATCTATCAACCCTAACTGGTTAACTCTAACTGATTAACTCTAACTAGTTAACTTTAACTGATTAACTCTATTCAATTTACTCTATCGATTAATCCCATTTGATTTAACTCCTTTTGATTTTCTCCTTTTGATTAACTCCTTTTGAATAACTCCTTTCTTCGAATAACCAATATTCGATTAAACTATATTCAACTAATCTCTATTTGATTTCAAATACTTCCTTTTCTATTTGTTTTACAAATATTCCCTTTCCTATTTGTTTCACAACTATTTTATTTTCCTATTTGTTTATTTAACAAATAAATATTTCCTTTTCAATTCTATTTATTTAACAAATAAATATTTCCATTTCAATTCTATTTATTTTCTATGTATTTCCTTTTCAATTCTATTTGTAAATGTTTTACAAATATTTTTCTTTATATTTTATTTGTAAATGTTTTACAAATATTTCCTTTTCAATTTGTTTTCACAAATATTTCCTTTTATGTATAAAATCCATTGATTTTATATAAATACTTTATTTTCAAAATACACTTTGAAAATCCCCTTTTCTACATTCCAGTATTTCTTACCGTATTTAAAATACCCAAATAAAAATGATCGATATCATTCAACACACATAATCAACACAGATTATATATCAGATCATATATTACAATATATGAAAACAACAGTAAAATAAATGCTGAGGAATCCTGTTGGATTCCTCTGACCTATTTCCCTGCATCCACAGATGTTAAACAATATAATTAACATCAATTTCATTTCACTATGAAATATTCTGCTAAACAGAATTAATATATAATTAACGATTTATATATATACCGTTATCTATAATTTCAACCAATCAATCAGCAGTTCAACCAAACAGTTAACACACAGCAGTCAACAGATAATTATCAGTTCTAAAAATTCATTATAGAAATATAACTGTTCAGAGTTGATGAGTTTTACTCACATTGGACGATCATCGTTAATAACGATAACCATCGCTTGATTTAGACGGACAATTTATTATGCTATAAATTGTAATGAGCTCCAACTCACTCCCAGTCACTTCCATTCTGTAGTGTCCGCCCATACGATCCCAACGGATCTGACCGTTCGTTAGTATGACACCATATGGCCAAGATATTATAACTACAAGTTAATTCGATTTTTAAATTAAAGTAACTTAATTTATTACATTTTTGGGCCTTACCCCTTTACCCCCAATTGACCCAAATACTAACAGGCCCGTCCACTTTGAAAACTTCCTTTTTTCCCCACAGAAAATCCCAAAACGCTGCTCCAAACGTTTTCCAAGAATTACTCCATTTGTTTTCACAATCCAAACCAACATAATTCCCACTAGATTAATTATCAAAATCAACAATTTTAATCATCCCTTAACCTGGAAATTAGAAATCGATATTATCCCTTCTTATTTGACCATTCAGACCCTCCTCCGTTCAACCCGCCACCGCAGCTTCCACCCATCACCGGACACCACAAGACCGTCACCACAACATCCGCCGGCTTTTGACCCCCTTCCTCCGATGAACCGGATCTGCTCTGCCACACTGAAACCCTCTCACAAACCCGAACAACGGAACCACTTTGAAGAAAATGAACACAGCAGAAACCCCTCTGTTCAACTAAATGCCGCAGCCTCTACCCTCGACTGGATTTCACCCAACCCCTACTGCGACGATCGCCAACCTCCTGGCTTCAAACCTTGATCAACCTCGTTGATTCCGGTGGTCTGTGGCTCTCTCGCGAGTTCGAAATCTAGGGCTACCGTACAATTTCTGAACAACGCTAAAGTCCATCGTACCACAATCTGAAATTACCAGCTTGAAGCCCTACTCTATACGAGTTTAACGGATCTAAGATCATACGATTTTGCTAAGTGGTTTAATTTCTATTATTTTTCTTGGATCAATTTTGGCTGAGATTTTATGAGGGATTGAATTCTTTTTCTCGCGTTATAACCGTGAGGGTGTGGCTGAGAAAAAAAACGTGGCCTTGTTTAGGGTCACAAATAGGTTAGGATATTTTGTTAGGGCTTTTTTGTTAGATATTTTCTTTTTTTGTAATCAATTTTATTCATGTCGAGCGTTATAACCTCGTACAACCTTATACCAAACCCATTTGTTACGAAATTTTTCATTTCGCTTCACTACAGCATTTCGAACTCATTAAAGCTGGTCTCGTCGAATTCCGACTTCGTTTGCTCACACAGCGTATTTTTAACCGTCAAAATATCGACTGTTTTCACATTAAAAATCAGTACGGCCACATAGTGACTCTAAAAATCACGAAACTTGAAATCCAACAATAATTTAATATTACGGATCCAACAAAATTAGATTCGTTGAAAACGGAGATCGTTTGCAAAACTGGCTATTTTTAAAACTCTAATTAACCCATTTAAATATATAAATATATTTAAAAATAATTAAATTAAATATTTAAAAATAAATATTATCGTATATATTCACAAAGAATATCACACAGCTCCATATCAGATTTACAACTCGATATTTCATCATTCCCAGTTATATCGATATTCGATTTATATATAAAATCCTTTTATAATAGAAATATATTTTTATAAATTTCAAAAGAATTTCATAGAGACTTTTCTAAAATTTGATTTGGGCATGAATCAAAATCTACAAAATGAAATCCCGATTTTTCTCTTTTATTAGAAAAATATACTTCACCAACTCCGAAAATTTCTTGTTTCACAGAAATCCGATTTAAAACGGATTCTGTATATTCATTTAAAGTTCGAATCGAAAAATAGCAAACTGCCGCGCCATTTCGGGCATGATTATAGTTACAATATAAATAATACATTCAACTATCATTCAAATAATATATTCGTTATTCTAATTCAAATTCTAAGCTGAATTAAATATTTTGAATTGCCCAATTCACATTATATTGTCAATTAACTATTTCCGACTATTTTGAAATTAAACATATTATTCTATTATTTATTTTAATTAAATAATCCATATAATTTTATTAAACAAATCTTTAAATTACTAAACCATTATTTTAAATAATTAAATTAATTATTCGACCGTAAAATACGGGTCGTTACCCACCTTAAAATAATTTCGCCATCGAATTGCTAAGGTAGAAAACAAAACCTATTAACTCGATTAAAAATTATTTGTTTAAATTCTTAACTCCAGTTTTAACTAAACAATCCATTCCAATTAAAATATTAATTTATTTCTATTA
Source organism: Allium sativum (assembly GCA_030737875.1). Lineage (NCBI taxonomy): Eukaryota > Viridiplantae > Streptophyta > Magnoliopsida > Asparagales > Amaryllidaceae > Allium > Allium sativum. Next base: position 835,520,862 of record CM060910.1, read on the forward strand.
ACAAAAAATTTCAAAAATTCTGAAAATATTCTAACACCCGAGATTTTCGAAAAATTTCGCCAGCACCTCCTTTATAAGGGTCAATCGGTACAACTACAACTCGCCTCTCTGGGCCATCTCTAACCCAAAAGGAAATCAAACAGCCAAGCATCTTGCCAATCAGCTCATAAAAATCTCATACCATATGAAATATAAGCTTTTACCTTTTTGTCGGGCATATCAACTCTATCACTTTCACCTGTTATCAATTCAACATATACCAATGTCATCTCAACCAATTTCCAATCAATATCTGTTCCGCGGAGCTATTCGCTTATATCCCAACCTAATTTCATTGGGAACTCAAGTTCTATCCTTAATCCCAAATTCTTAACTCATCAACCCAATATCATTTCAAATTCCTATCTCACAAATCCAATTTGTTTAGATACCATTCCAAACCAATCCAATTCCAATTACCACTTAACTGGCATTATTTCAATTCCAATTTTCTTTTATAAATTCTAATTAAATTTGTTTTAATTCAAACAAATATTTCCTTGGGAATTTAAAATAACTTAGCTTTTCAAAACCAAATATTCGCTTTTGAATTCAAAACAATTTGTTTTCTCCAAACAATTCAAAACCAATCTCTTTGGTTGTAATCTGTCACTTACACACTCGAAAATGAACACCGATGATGTCATCATCATCATCAGATCTATTTCCAACGACCGAAGTGAGTTCAATACTATATCACTTTCAAAATCATATCTAAACACTTCCATTTTGAAATTCATTTTAAAATATCATTTGCAATGCTTGTGAAACAATTTAAAATCTCTCAGGATTTTAAAATTCTCATATATCCAATCCATATTCATTAACAAACACTTCTTCAAATTTCTAGGGTTCTAATTTCAATTCTGATTTAATTCATCTGATTCCATATATTACACTTATATGAATTTTGATTGATAACCATTTAATTTATAATCTTACTCGATTATAATAACAACAAATATATCCAATTATTATAATCATTTCAATATAAATCCTTTATATCAAAAAATATAATTTGGGTAAAATTATTTTCATTTACCCTCTTTTCAAAACATATCATGTCGAGCCATCACATTCGAGTGTTTAGAAACTCATACCGATACAGTGGATCAAACTGATCAAACAGAATCCATAAACAACTCAACCAATAAATCATCACAATATAAAACATTTTATATTGAATAACAAATACGCTCTCTCGTATATATACACTCAACTCAATCTAGGGTATTACTAACCCCATCTCTACTGAGTCACGCCACAGAGCCAAGGTAATTACTTAACCTTAAGCTCTGATACCAACTATAACGCCCCAAAAATTTTCGACTTTAGTCATCGACATAAAACCCACGTAGATTATCCAAACATCGAAAATACCGGTAGTTAATGGAAGAAATTAGAGGGTAAGAATAGATAAGATAGAAACTTAGAATAAAAGAAGAAGAACAACACAACATCAGAGCAGACACGAATCTCACTGTAGAACGAATAAATATATTTCATAACATAACTTTGAAATAAAACAGTATCTGTATAAAATACCATTATTAGAGTATAACACTTACAACACAGTGGAAATAACAGTAGCTATATAATCCTGAAGCCTCCTGCTCCAGCTCTTCAAGTATCTGTAAATCTCGACTACTTGATTGCCCGTACAAAATTGGGCACCCAAGAGTTTAGGGAAAACAAAACAAAATAAACTCTGGTTCAGTCATGTGACTGGTGTGAGTAAACTCAAATCATTGGATTTAACTTTCAAAATTTCTTTTGAAAAAAAGGATAATCATAAGACCGATCCACACATAAACACGAATGGCTTTTACCTTATGATAACCCAAAATATTTCTAAAACGATACTTGTTTGATATTATAATAATGTCTAGATCAAGTAAATAGAAATCTAGCAGAAACGGTTGCATCTAACGTTCTACATATATAATATACAATCAAAACCGCGGGCTCTTATTTGGGGAATGGATTACAACTATGACAAGGTATGGATCCACCTTCCGCTCAGTGTACTCTAGAAGCGATACCCTGGAGTTCAACAAGAACATCTTGTAACTCGGCCACATGTGACCGACCATTCATTTCTCTTGAATGTATCAAACATATTGCTACCCCTCGGTTAGTATTACAACATAACCATTCCTGGGAGATACAAAATTGAAAGAATTACAAACATGAATATTCTCCAGATGGTGACAATATACCCTAATTGGGTGCGGCCCACTTAGCCATGCTGCCAGCCCGATTTTTGTCATTTCCTAATTATGAGGCTTAAGGTTATAACGTATCTCTATACAGATCACTTCTTCATTTATTTTGAATGCAACATTATCGTACCCATCAAATCACAAATTGATTTCCTTAAAAATACCACGTGTATAAGCTAAGAGAAACGAATTCCTCCGCCACCAACGTAAATATGGTTGAAACGATCAACTTACACGATCTACCAAATGTACTCTGATAGACATTCATCCTTTCAAGTTGTCCTGGGACTGGACAAAACGAAGGCACTATTCAGCACATCCTCCGTAGGTAATCTCTACCTAATATTTATACAATAGTCCTTGCACTTTACTTCGTCTTCAATATATTCAACATACTTGGTTTGCAATGCTTATGCCAATACGGAGTGGTTCTTCGGATAATAATCCAACCGGTCTCTCCATATTAACAACGTAAAAATGGTCAGAAACGTTGATAGTCGGTGATTTAACTATCAAAGAAAAACATGTGTGCAACCAACGATGTTATTTCCAGATGGAAATTCTATCGATCAATCATCATTTAACGTTTATCTCTTTAGTTCATTAATTTATTTATTTCCTGTTTCCATATATTCAACATTCCTTATTTTCTAAATTGAGAAAATATACGTTATTAATCATTGGAAAACATTTCCATCTCTTTTTCACGTATCACTGTCATTCCAGTATTCTTTAACATCAAACATTTCATTTTCTATGATTAGAAAATATCTCTGATTATATTTGGAAAATATTTCCAAAAATCATTCATTGGATTTAAACAGATGTTTAAATAAAACATCGCTATGCCCACTCAAATCATTACACTCATTAACTATATTAATTTAACCAACCTTCACTATCGAACCTTAACCATTCCTTAGTTAAAAACGAAGTCAATCAAGTTGGGGTATAACTACCTCTCAGACCTTAACTGAACAACATTTCTAACCTCAAAATAGACAAAGTTCACCCTTTAAATTTTTAACAAACTTCCTTACGTAACTCTCGGATTCTATTCACGAATCCACTTCTTTATTGAAAAACATTGATTATAACTATAGCGTTATAATCCCTACTTCTGAAATATCTAACTTCAAAATATAACTTGATTAACTCAAATCAATTAACCCTAACTCCATTAACTTTAACCCGATTAACTTTAATTCACTAACTCTTATCACTTAACTCCTTTCGAATAAACTATATTCGATTAACTCCTTTCGAATAAACTATATTCGATAACTCCTTTAACTCTATTCGAATAAACTATATTCGATTAACTAATATTTGACTATCTCTTATTCGAATAACTAATAATCGATTAACTCTCTTCGAATAACTAATATTCGATTAACTCGCTTTCGAATAACCAATATTCGGTTAACTCTCTTTCGAATAACAAATATTCGATTAACTCTCTTCAAATAACCAATATTCGATTAACTCTCTTTCGAATAACCAATATTCGATAACTCTTTTTCTATCTATTCGAATAAACTATATTCGATAACTCCTTTCGAATAAACTATTATTCGATTAACTCCCTCGAATAAACAATATTCGATTTTCTTTAATTCGAATAAACTATATTCGATTATCTCTCTTCGAATAACTTATATTCGATTTTCTTTAATTCGAATAAACTATATTCGATTAACTCACTTCAAATAACTTATATTCGATTTATGTAATGACCCGTATTTTTGGCAGCCATATATTTAATTTAATTTATTTATTTTAAAATTTTATTTAGAATATTAATGGATTTAAATATTGGATTCGTATTTAAAACAAAGTTTGAACTATATATATATAGTATAAATCGAGCTTGAAAATGGCGCTGTAGTTCGTAATATGAAGTTTTGAACTTCAAATGAATATACAAGATCTGATATAAGCCGGATTTCTATGAACCGAGAAACGTCAGAATCTAGTTGATGATAATTTTCAAATGAAAGAGAAAAATCCAGATTTCATATTGTAAATTGTAAGTTATGGCCAAATTAAATTTTAAAATAGTCTCTATGGAAATCGTTATTTAAATATAGGCCTTTAAAATAGCCATTTTTCAAATGGTCTTTGTTTTCGACGAAATCAGTTTCATTGGAATCGTATCGTTAAATTATTGTAAGAAAATCAAACTGCGTGGCAAACTGATGTCGTATGTGACCACAGTAGCTATAAACGCCCGTTCAATTTCTATAGCGCGTAATTAATTCAATAAAGAGATATTTGGGTATAATTTGAACAGGCAATCGAGTCAGGCCATGAAACTAGATCCGTTGAGTTCGTATCGTCGATTAGAGTCAGGATAGGTATATAGTTTGTTATTTTAGGAGACTGGGTAATTGGGTGTCCGAAATGGCATTGTGGTGCGCATAAAAATAGCCTACCAGGAAAACAGTCTCAGAATGCGACGAAATTGGTGTCGTTGGGTTCGTATTGAAGAATTCTTATAGGATTTCAAGGTTTCAAGTTGATCAGATTTATTCAGTGATCGTGGAAAATTTAAACGCGTGTTTATTTCTGGTTTTATAAAGGAATTTTTTTTTCAAACGATGTCGGAATTCAACGAAACTTGTCCCATTGGGTCCGGAATATTTTTCTATGTTAGGATTAGCCTTTTTATCAGAAAACAGAAGTCAATTGTGGTTAATTTTATGTGTTACTTCAGCGTGAAGTTTCGTTAGGAATAAAATAATGATTTGTCCTCACTATATATATATACCATTCTAAGTCCAATACCCTAACGTTTACATCCGCGGTCAACTAATACCTCCTGCCGCCACTTCATAAAAATGAACGAGTGCAATCTTCTAATATTTCTTCAATTAAATATCTAAATCCACTCAACAACCGATCAAATTTATAAAAACAAATATCACCATCATTGTGAGATCGTGAAGTTGAATGGTTATGATGGATTGAATCAGCTCGTGGTGACCGGATCGAGGCTAAGGACCAGCGGCATGTCTTGGGGTTTTGACGGCGAACTGTGGATCCGCGACAGGGGGGACTCAGGGCGGAGGGTAAGCAGGTTATGGCGGTTCATTTGTCAGTGGTTGATGGCCCCCTGGTGAACGGAAGGGGGTCGTGGCGGTGCATTTCTCTGATCGAGCTTGGGAGTCTGCTGGGGGCTTCTAATGCAGGAGTCGTGATTATGAAGAGACGAAGGGGTATCAGCCTCTATAAATCAATTCACATAGTAATTAAACTGATTCATAATGACATTAAGGGTAATTATTTTAAAAACATATACTTTTATGAAGTATAAACCATGAGTGGATGCAGGGAACGAGGACATACTGGAACCAATGAAAGGATGAAGAGAAATGATTCTTCCATTTGTTGTATAACAATGTGATGGTATAAACTAAAAATTATATATTTATAAAAGGTAGTTAAATTTAAAACTAAATGTTAAGTTAATTAAGTATTGTTGAATACAGATGGATTCAAGCAGAGGAAGGGGTACACGAGATAATGGAAGTAGTGGTATACGGTGAAGATGATAAATTGCATCAGATTCGCTTCTAAAACAAAATGAAAATCCATAGGCCAGATTTTTATTATAATCAATGTAATTATTTATACTAATTAGTGACTAGGGTTTAACTATATTATTAAAATATGGGTAATAAGTAATTTAGTTAAAATTAAATTGTTAGTTAAAGGAGTTGATATTTCAATTTAATCATGCAGAGAAGTTTTGAACAAGAAGAAAAGAGATGGCCATCAGGAACAATGATGAGGGTAGCCGGCCGTTGTCAAAGAAAACGGACAGTAAAGGATTGGCCTATTAAAATAAAGTAAATAATTAAGAATAAAATCAAGGAATTTATTATTAATTTAAAAACGTAAACTTATATTATTCATAATTCGTACATTGTCAGAATTGGATCAAAACAGAGACACTGGAACCGTATCGAAGGACAAAATATTCTGGAACAGAACTGGTTAAAATTGGAATCAATCAGAATATTTAATTAAATTAAACGACTGTTTAATTTAATATAAAAATAGGGTGTTGAAAAAAAAATCAAATCTAGGTGAGTTAAACTCACTCAGATTTACCCATTTATATTTTATATAAATTGGGTTTTTATTTTGTGTGCTCTGCTTGCCAATGGTTGACTGTTTGCTAATTATATATTTGTTTGCTGATTTAGCTGATGAAATTAAACCGTGTTTAATTTCAGTGAAATACCAAATCGTTATTCTAATGATTGGATCCAATAAAGGTAACTTACCTTGTTGGTCACGTTTATTTATAAACGTGTTTAATTGTTTGAATTGTTGTGTTGATTGGTTGATGATAAATATTCCTTATTTATCGGTTGAATGAAATTGAATGATCTGATTTGTGATAACCATTGGAATACAGGGAAGAACCGGTTGGAGGGATCCAACGGGATTCCTCAAATATATTATTTAATTTCATATTACCATATATGAACCATCATGATTGGATGATTGATTTAATTTGTGATCATTGACTAAAAAGTCAACCTGTGTTTTGTTTTAACCAATGGGCGATATTGGTTGGGTAATCGGCAGGAAATGGCCTAAAAGTAAATTGTTTTATTTATATCGATTTACAGTCAGGTATGTTGATAGAACTGAAGTTATAAAATTTATTTTATAGCTAAAGATAGATTTGAATATATATATTTTGAATAAAGGTTTGTTAAAAGGAAATAAATAATTACTTTTAATTATTTAAGTTTGTAATTAATTACTAATTGATTTAATAAAGTAAATTCTGATATTAATCAGAATTAAAAACAAGTGATTAGAGATTAACCTAACGATTAAATTTGGATAATTGTTTTGTTAAGAAACAATTAAATGGAATTATTTTAAATTAATTATATTATTAATTAATTTAAAGGGAAAACAAACTAAAATTGGTTAACGAGGTAACCGCGTTGAGTAACTAAGTCGAATGTTTTATTTGAATTTGATATTTTAATTGATTAGTGAATATTGTTTTAATTTTAATAAGATTTTTAAAAAGAGAATTAATATTCATTTGGTAAATAAAAGAATTAACTACGGAAGTAGTTAACTATCGAGGTAAATTATTATTTTAATTGATAATAATTTAGGGAAATACTTTTTAATTGAAATCCATTTAAAAAGTACTCGAAATGGGAAATGAAATCCAAATGGAAAGGTGAAAGGAGTTTGTGAACAGGTTTTGGTTAAACCTGAGTTTTTATAACAAAGTTATAAAAGAAATTTTTAAGCAACTATTATAGCTTAAATTAAAGGTTACTTAATTAATTGAATTAAGAAAAAGGGAATTTAGATAAAAGGGTTTTATAATAAACCAACGTTATATAAAAGAGGCTTGAGGTGTTATATCGTTAATTCTAAATTAATGTTACTTAAAAATGTGGTTAAGTAAAAGTGGAGATTGGAATAAGAGTTTCAAGGTGGGAAATGGTTGAATGGATTTGAAAAGGAATTAGTGAAAGTGAAGTTGGTATAAGAAGTGGGTCATAGGATTTGATAACCAAAGCAAAATTATAAATGATCTTGGTTAAAGAGGTCGAGTTAAAAGTTATGTTTATAAAGAAGTTACTTAATTATTGAATTAAGAAAGAATGGGCATATCTGAGAAAGAGATTTTCAAAGCATAAGAAGGTTTTATGAAACCATATTTTGAGTAAAATAGAAATGGAATTTTTATTGGTATTAGAATGAAGTATTGGTTTTTGGATTACAACTTATGTTTGTCTTAAGATATGAACATTGTTGATCAAGGTCTGAGAGGTAACTAAAATACCCCAACTTGAACGAGTTCAGAATTATCTGAGGATGATATAAGTTGTAATGTAAAAGAGATTAGTAAAGTAATAATTTCATTAGAGAAATAATAACGCAACATTTGTAATGAAGATTTGGAAAATGTATAATGAGGATTTCAAAGTAAAAAGGGAAATAAGAGGAGTTGCTGAAAATATAATGATATTTTCGAATTAGAAGGAAAACATAAGGCTGAGTTTTATCCTATCAGAATAACATTTGTATTGTTTCAAGTAATGAAATAGACGATATTTCGTAACCTCGTTTTACGAGTGATAATTTAATAAATTTCCCAATATTAGAAAATAGGATTAAATGTTTAAAAGTGAAAGTAAGTTAAATCACCGACTATCAAATCTGTCCAATATGATTGTTGGTAAGGAAAGACCGGAATCGAATTTATATTCAAAAACCATTCCGACCAACAAATACGTGAAGATATCAGAAGACGGTCGAGATGGAGCGTTGAAGACCGTGGATCTTCATAAACGGAAGGATTACAAATAATCTCTGGTTTAGCGACCAGAGATAAACTGTGGTTCTGTCGTGGTTGGAATCTACGGGTTGCAAGGACTTCTCGCTACTGATCCATGGGGTGATTCCGATATTGGATGCAGTAGGAGAGTACCTTCGATTCATCCTGTTCCTGGATGACTTGTATGGACGAATGTCTAATAGAGTATTTCTTAAAACCACGTACGTTGCTTTTTACAAATGTACCGAGTGGTGGCAAAGATGGGCACTTCTTTTATACCCAGAGTATATTTATGGACGTCAATCAGTGACTTGACAGATCTGGCGATGTGGCATTCAAAGTGAATGGTGACCAAATATCCCAAAAAGAAATTTAAACCTTAAGCCTCATCAACCAGGAAATGACAGAAATCAGGCAGGCAGCATGGCTATGTGGGTCGCTCCCATCAGGGTGTATAATCACCTATCTAGAGAAATTCCTTTTTGCTTCTTTAATTTATTTCGATGCTGTCCCTTTTCGGGAAACGGTGGTTTGAGCCCAACAGTTGGTGATATACATTTGATACACTCAAGCGAAATGAGTGGTCGGTTATGTGTGGGCCGGGTTGCAAGACATTCTTGTTGAACCCAGTGTATTCGCCTCTAGAGATACACTATCGGCAGGTGGTGCCATACCTTATCATAGTTGGAATCCAATTTCCAATAAGCGCTCGCAGTTTTGATTGTATACTATATATGTGGAGAGTGAGATGCAAGCGTTCCGCTAGATTGATATCTACTTTTATTTAGACACTATTGTAATATCAGGAAAGATATTGATTTCGAAAATGTTTTGGGTTATCGTAAGGTAAAAACCGTCCATATTTATTTTTGGATTTGGTCTTACGATTATCCTTTTCTTCCGAAAAGATTTTGACTTTAAAATCAAGTTGTGTGAATCCCTTAATATTGTACAAGTTTCTCACAATCTGGTTCACTAGACTGACCCGGTGTTTGTAAAAGCCCAGGGTGTACAGATTCAGGTTATCGAATGCTGTGAAGAGACGAGCTGAAGGTGTTCGGACGTACTATACCTAGTATCTATTCCATTGTGTGTTGTATATGGGACAGATTATTATAACTGTCTAGATGTGTGATGTACTCTGATGATTGTAAGTATTTTTAAAGCTCTCAATAAAGATTCATTTCTGTATTATATTTTGTTCCGCTACAATGTGAGACTCTGTGTTGTGTTGTTTCTTCTTTTTATTCTTCTATTCTAATATTTCTTTCTTTCTTATCTCACCCTCTAATTTATTTCTATAAACGTTCCAGTGTTTTCGGTGTTTGGAAGATCGGCATGAGTTACGGTAAAGGTATTTATGTCGATTTTCGGGGCCGGAAATCTTTGGGTCGTTACAATTTACTCCTTTCAAATAAACTATATTCGATTAATTCTAATCCGACTAACTCTAATTAAATTAACTTTATTCAAATAACTAATATTCGACTAACTCTTGCTCAATTAACTCTATTTGAATAACTCTAATTCGATTTAACTCAAATCGATTAACTCTAATCTATCAACCCGAACTGGTTAACTCTAACTGATTGACTCTAACTGATTAACTCTATCTGATTAACTCTAACTGATTAACTCTATTCAATTTACTCTACCGATTAATCCCTTTTGATTTAACTCCTTTTGATTTTCTCCTTTTGATTAACTCCTTTCTTCGAATAACCAATATTCGGTTCTATATTCGACTAATCTCTATTTGATTTCAAATACTTCCTTTTCTATTTGTTTTACAAATATTCCTTTTCCTGTTTGTTTCACAACTATTTTCTTTTCCTATTTTTTTATTTAACAAGTAAATATTTCCTTTTCAATTTTATTTATTTAACAAATAAATATTTCCTTTTCACTTTTATTTACTTTCTATATATTTCCTTTTCAATTCTATTTGTAAATGTTTAACAAATATTTCTCTTTCTATTTTATTTGTAAATGTTTGACAAATATTTCCTTTTCAATTTTTTTTCACGAATATTTCCTTTTATATATAAAATCCATTGATTTTATATAAATACTTTATTTTCAAAATACACTTTGAAAATCCCCTTTTCTACATTCTCGTATTTCTTACAGTATTTAAAATACCCAAATAACAATGATCAATATCATTCAACACACATAATCAACACAAATTGTATATCACATCATATATTATAATATATGAAAACAACAGTAAAATAAATGCTGAGGAATCTTGTTGGATTCCTCCGACCTGCTTCCCTGCATCCACAGATGTTAAACAATATAATTAACATCAATTTCATTTCACTATGAAATATTCTGCTAAACAGAATCAATATATAATTAACGATTTATATATATATATCGTTATCTATAATTTTAACCAATCAATCAGTAGTTCAACCAAATAGTTAACACACAGCAATCAACAGATAATTATCAGTTCTAGAAAAATATGTTATAGAAATATATCTGTTCAGAGTTGGTGAGTTTTACTCACATTGGACGATCATCATTAATAACGATAACCATCGCTTGATTCGGACGGACAATTTATTTTGCCATAAATTGTAATGAGCTCCAACTCACTCCTAATCACTTCCATTTTGTAGTGTCCGCCCATACGATCCCAATGGATCTGACCGTTCGTTAATCTGACACCGTATGGCCAAGATATTATAAATACAAGTTAATTCGATATTTAAATTAAAGCAACTTAATTTATTAGATTTTTGGGCCTTACCCCTTTACCCCCAATCGACCCAAATACTAGTAGGCCCGTCCACTTTGAAAACTTCTTTTCTTCCCCACGGCAAATCCCAAAACGCTGCTCCAAACATTTTCCAAGAATTACTCCATTTGTTTTCACAATCCACACCAACATAATTCCCACTAGATTAATTAACAAAATTAACAATTTTAATCATCCCTTAACCTGGAAATTAGATATCGATATTCTTCCTTCTTATATGACCGTTCAGACCCTCCTCCATTCAACCCGCCACCGCAGCTTTCACCCATCTCCGGACCCCACAAGACCGTCATCACCACATCCGCCGGCGTCTGACCCCCTTCCTCCGATGAACCGGATCTGCTCCGCCACCCTGAAACCCGCTGACGAACCCAAACAACGAAACCAATTTGAAGAAAATGAACACAGTAGAATCCCCACTGTTCAACTAAACGCCGCGGCCTCTACCCTTGACCAGAGTTCACCCCACCCCTATTGCGATGATCGCCAACCTCCTGGCTTCAAACCCTGACCAACCTCGTCGATTCTGGTGGTCTGTGGTTCTCTCGCGAGTTCGAAATTCAGGACTACCGTAAAATTTCTGAACAATGCTAAAGTCCATCGTACAACAATCTGAAACTACCAGCTTGAAGTCCTACTCTATACGAGTTTAACGGATCTAAGATCATATGATTTTGCTGAGTGATTTAATTTCTATTATTTTTCTTGGATCGATTTTGGCTGATAATTTGTGAGGGATGGAATTCTTTTTCTTGCGTTATAGCTGTGAGGGTGTGGCTGAGAAAAAAAAATGTGGCCTTGTTCAGGTTCACTAATAGGTTAGGATATTTTGTTAGGGGATTTTTTGTCTGATATTTTCTTTTTTTATAATCAATTTTATTCATGTTGCGCGTTATAACCTCGTACGACCTTATACCAAACCCATTTGTTACGAAATTTGATATTACGCTTCACTACAACATTTCGAACTCGACAAAGCTAGTCTCGTCGAATTCCAACTTCGTTTGCTCACAATCGTATTTTTAACCGTTAAAATATCAACTGTTTTTCACATTAAAAATTGGTATGGCCACACAGTGACTCTAAAAATCACGAAACTTGAAATCTAACAATAATTTAATATTACGGATCCAACAAAATTAGTTTCTTCGAAAACAGAGGTTGTTTGCAATACTGGCTATTTTTAAAGCTCTAATTAACCCATTTAAATATATAAATATATTTAAATATAATTAAATTAAATATTTAAAAATAAATATTATCGTATATATTCACAAAGAATATCACATAGCTCCATATTGGATTTACAACTCGATATTTCATCATTCCCAGTTATATCGATATTCGATTTATATATAAAATCCTTTTATAATAGAAATATATATTTATAAATTTCAAAGGAATTCCATAGCGAATTTTCTAAAATTTGATTTGGACATAAATCAGAATCTATACAATGAAATCCCAATTTTTCTCTTTCATTAGAAAAATATACTTCACCAGCTCCGAACGTTTCTTGTTTCACAGAAATCCAATTTAAACGGATTCTGTACATTCATTTAAAGTTCGAATCGCCAAATAGCGAACTACCGCTCCATTTCGAGCTCGATTATAATTATGATATAAATTATACGCTCAACTGTCGTTCAAATAATATACTTGTTATTCTAATTCAAATTCTAAGCTGAATTAAGTATTTTCAATTGCCCAATTCACATTATATTGTCAATTCACTATTTCCGTATGTTTCGAAATTAAATATATTATTCTATTATTTATTTTAAATAAATAATCCATATAATTTTATTAAACAAATCTTTAAATTACTAAACCATAATTTTAAATAATTAAATTAATTAATTATTCGACCGTAATATACGGGTCATTACATATCACAACTGAAAGAAATACACTGATACAAAGCTTTCCAAATATAGCTCCAGCTGTAAACCAGGATCCTGTTAAATAGAAATCTGCAAAACCAAAACTACTAGCTGCCCATATAGAAAATATGGGCACCAGATTTTAGGTAGAAACGATAAACTCCAAGTTAGTCATAGGACTGGTCTTAGAACTAGAACAGTTATTAACTTTACTTTAAAATAAGGTAAATCACGGGACCACGCTGTATGTCACGAAACGGGTTTACTCCCATGAATACTGTAAAATAAAACAATTTGTTAACAACGCAATGCTTTTTGAAAAATGAAGTTAGTATAAGACTCAGATCCCATTACACAATGCAATGCAAGCCGCAGGATAGAGCTTTACCTTATAATAGCCAAATATTCTTGACATGTGAAATTTATCTTTTATTACTATAAGTTCATAGTGTAGAAATCAATTTCGAAAGTAAATGTATCAATCCTAGGAGGCATAATACCCCATCCTATTATGCCGCCATATATATAGGTATACAACAAAAACCGCAAAGCTCGTATTGGAAAGTTGGATTTCCATCATGATGGCTACTAATTCGAAAGATCGATCACATAGTGCAATACTCCACGGCTGACGTCCAGGGATTCTGTAAAACACCGTAATGCATGTCCGCACTATATCCAGGAAACAAGTATCACCGCGGCTTACATCCAAGGCTTTGGAAAACACCGCTTACTCTATCCTTCTAGGAATCAAGTATAAGCCCTATCCTTACTAGGGTGGAGCAACCACATCTAGCACATCTCGGTCGACCAAATCCATGACAACCCAAAAAGTTGTCGTCTATCGTCATCTCGAAAGTATACTAATCTAGCCATCAGTTTACGATCATACCAGTGTGTGAGGCTCGCGAACTAACGCTACACAAAGCTACACTAATTAAAGCTTTGCTTTGACCATCATCTACAAGGCTCTGCTTTTCAACAAAAGCCTTGATCCAAGCATCTCAGCATGTCACATTGTCAGTCCATACCATATCATTGATTTCTGCCAATATATAACCTCTAAACTCGTAAGTCTCAGAGAAGGGTGTCAAGCAAGAGAATAAATTCTCCACCACTAAATAGATATATATTTACCAGAGATCAACGAATACGGCATAAAGGAATACAATGTCAGACAGAACATCCGTTTGCAACTCCGCTCTGGGTTTGAACGAAATCGGAGGCACCTTTTTCCTTGTCCCATATGTCCAATATAGGAGAGAGGCTCTCGCATATCCATTCGATCTCCAAGTACATCTGGATGATCACGACTTATTATCTCGTCTTGGGGGTACATCCCAATCAAGACATCAGTAATCATCCAAACGATGTAAAGATCTCTGGTCTTCAAACATGGACTTCATATCTTCGATTTTTTGTCGTCGTATCAGTTATTCTGAATTGGTTAAATCCGGTTTTTTCGAATAACTAACGTATCTTTATAATAATGTGATCAAAATACAATGATAACTCATATCTCATTCCAATCCAGAATATTCTTTTATTCAAATATTCACATCTTTAGGGAAAGGCTCCCATTAATGTTATCAAAGATAAGTTCTTTTAAACTTATTCTTTATTTTTCATTTGGATATCATTCTCAAAAGATTTTATTTTATCTTTCCACAACTTAAACCAAATTAAGGTTCAAGAACTAGTCGGGATTATCGAGCCTTACCGAAGTAACCATTCATTTTATTAATCCCAACCTATTCATCCCATGGAGCAAAAACTAGTAGTACTCCGTATCTAACACCCATAGTGTTATCGGTAATTTAATTACCATTTAACGTTTTAAATCTAATTAAAGATTTAATATCGCATAGTGTAAAACCGGTGGTACTCCATCCTCGACATTTCTTGAATTCGGTAAATTTACTTACCTCATTCCCATTTCAATCTAATTAAAGATTCATTAAAACTCTAGTTCAGTTTTAATCTCAAAAATCAACACTTAATGATTATTCAACTTTAGGAAAATTAATTTTGTCTTTAACTGGGTTAAAGAACTAGTGTCGTTTAAAACACAGTTCATGAAAACATATTAACCAACGATTATGAAAAGTATCTTAAAGATAATCCAGATGTATTTCCATGTTTAGGAATACAAATGAAATTCACTAAAGATAAAATTGCCTATTACTGTATGCAACAATCTCTAATGGGAAGCGCTAGACAATATACTAAACAAAAAGGTTTGTCCTGTGAAACCTCAGAAGTACCAACACAATGGGGATGTAATCCAATTAGGAAAAAATATAAAAAGAAATTTAAAAAATATTTCAGACCAGCTAAGAGAAAGAAAAATAAATCGTTTAATTTTAGAAAGAAAAGATATTTTAAAATAAAGAATTCTAAAAATAAGAAAGATATGGGTAAAAAGACATGTAGATGTTGGTCATGTAATAAAGAAGGACATTATGCTAATGAATGTCCAGAAAAAGGAAAATATAAGAAAACGGCTATAAAAGCATTCCGCTTATTCTCTGAACAAATAGAACCTATGGAATCAGAAAATGAATATAACTCTGATGAAGAAATATATGAATTAATCTCAGACTTTGAATCAGATATGCATACAGAATCTGAAGAAGAACATAATCATAAACCACACAGAATGAGCGTGGTGAATATTAAAATGTTAAGAACAAGTTCACAAAATTTTGTGCAACAATATAATGAAAAATTTGAAAAACTGGTAAAGAAGCCAGTACCATATGATATTTTAGAATTCAAAGAGCCTTTAGAAAAGAAAAATACAAAACAGAGACCTAAACATAAAAAGGTCATTTCATGTGAACATATTTTTGATCATAAAGCATATAGTGTCATGAAGACTAGACAAAACCTAATTGTAAGTAAAAAGAATAATGGAAAAATACATATTTTTGATAGAGAGAAATATAGTGTCCAATCATATATGGATGCATTAAAAAAGATAACAGTAGTAAAAGAAAGAGAACCAAAAGAAGTTATTTCTGAAACCTCATCTACAGAAAGTAGTAGTACTTTGTCGGATAACACAGAAGATCTTGAAGAAGAATTTCAAGAGCTAATGAATGAAGAAAATAATATTGAACAACAACCTTTTATGGAAACAAATCTAATTTCAACATCTGAAACATCAGAAATTTCTGAGACTAAAGATGATGGAACTGATTATGAACAAACTATACAAATGTCAGAAGAAAAATATAAACAAATAGAAAAAAATAAAACATACACTTTCAAGAGAAGAATGTTATGAAATGCCCTTAATAAGATATATGTCTAAAGAAAAATATGTTATAAAAACCTTTGAACAACCAATAGATGTTTTTACTATGGAAGGAGAAATTCCTCTGAAATTATTAACACAAAAGGCAATAAAAGAAGATAGAAAACACTTTACGAAGGAATTTAATAAACAAGTAAAACGGTTACATTTAGGAGGAATAGAACTTATTATAAAATGTGCATGTAGAAGGGGAATGAATATTCCTTGTACATTTTGGATATTAGATGATAGAATACTTCATGATGCAAAGGACGCTTTATTAGGAGTAATTAGAGGAAATTTTGCATATCAAACGATAAAAATGAGAATATTTCCAAATTTTGCAATAGCTTTGTCTGATCAAAATATAGAACTTGGACTTACAATGTATCATAAGATTGAAAGACTCAAAATGCCACCAGGAAGTAAAGTATGTAGTATAACAGCATGTATGGTATACGCGTATTCTACTAGACATCATATTACTACAAAGAAATTTAAAGAGGAAAATATAAATATTGCTAAACCATTTACTGACATATGTGAAGTTATACCACCTAGAGAATTAAAGCATGAAGAATTAGACTTTCCACAAGAATTAATTCTTCAAAGAAAAGATAGATATAAAACACAACCAACTGTAAAGCCACATAGCAGAAATTCTTTTAGAATATGTTATGATAATAAGGCATCTACCTCTGATATATCAAGAGACATAAATATAACCTCTCAAGGAAAAGACTTAGATTTAATAACATTGGATAAATTAAACTTACTAGAATCAAATAGACAATTGTACATACAAGGTTTTTTGGATAACAAAGAGGTAAATGTGCTTTTGGATACAGCAGCGGCATCCTCTCATATCAATGCCTTTTTAATACAAACATATCCATATAATACTATACAAAATCCTTATAAATACATAGATTATTTCGGACATGTACTTGTGCTAGAAAAGAGTGTGGTAGCTAGATTATCCCTCATTGATAGGAATGGAAAAGTCCTGCAAATACAAATGGAAATGTTAGTAGATGATAAGTTAGCAAAAAATGTAATACTGCTAGGAATGAATTTTATTACAAAATATACTTTTATCTTAAAAGACTCATATATACAATTAGATCAATATGAATTTCCAAGAATTGATAAACAACATATTAAAAAGGCTATTGTTACCTCACCATTTTCCACATATATAGAAGGAACTATAGAAATACCTTATTACCAGCCAATACAACTAAATGCATACATAGATACTGGCTCAGGAATATCGTTATGTAAAAAAAATATTTTACCACAGAAATGGTGGATCTAAGATGGATCCTCTATAATAGCTTTAGATATTCAAGAAAAAGAGATTTGTTATAAAGATTATGCAGTTAATGTTCCTTTTACCATAGGAAATATTAAAATTAAAATACCAAAATTATGGGCTAGTAATGTCCAAGGCCCAAATATATTATTAGGCAACGATTTTTGTCTCGCATACCAACCTATGACCCAGTTAACAGAACATATTATATTCACTACACCATGTGGAACACCTATTTTAGCACCAAGACTTAAACAAGCATATGCCATTGATCCAAATTATCAACCTACGCCAGCACAGCGTGGTGATATTCCTAAATTTGGAAAAATTCCAATACTAAAACAAGAAAGTATTGATCCTTTGGGAAAAATTAAAGAAAGGTTTAGAGAAACATATAATGAAAATCCTTTAGCAGCTTGGGATAAAGATAAAACACTAGCAGAAATAAAATTAAAAGATCCCAATAAAATAATAAGGGTAAGACCCATGAAATATTCCTTAGAGGATCTGGAAGAATTTAAGGTCCAAATTAAGGAACTTTTAGATTTAAAAGTAATCAGAACATCTAAAAGTCCACATTGTTCTCCTGCATTTATAGTTAGAAAACACAGTGAAATTGCTAGAGGTAAAGCTAGATTACTTTTTAATTATAAAGCCCTAAATGATGCTACAATCTTTGATGGATATTATTTACCAAATAAAGAAGTATTGTTAAACAAAATACAGAATAAAAAATGGTTTACAAAAATGGACTGTAAAAGTGGATTTTGGAAGATAAAGTTAACTGAAGAATCTATACCATATACGGCATTTAGTTGTCCACAAAGACAGTATGAATGGCTAGTTATGCCTTTTGGATTAAAAAATGCACCACAAATATTTCAAAGGAGAATGGATGAAGTATTAAAACAACATGATAACTACTGTATTGTGTACGTAGATGATATTTTAATATTCTCAGACAATTTAGAAGATCATATTAAACACTGCAATTTTGTTATTGATACATGTATAAAAAGAGGAATAACTCTTTCAGCTAAAAAAGCAGTTATTGGAGTACAAAAAATAGATTTTTTTTGGGTATAACCATAGATAATGGAGACATAAAATTACAACCACATATTCTTACAAAAATTAAGGAATTTCCTGATCAATTAGAAGATATGAAACAGTTACAAAGGTTTTTAGGATGTCTAAATTATGCTGATATATTTATCAACAAATTAGCAAAATTAAGAGCTCCTTTACAACAAAAACTTAAAAAGAATTATAAATGGCAATGGATAGAAAATGATACAAAATATATTCAGCATATTAAAAGGATTTGTGAAAATATTCCTAAATTATCTTTACCATTAGAAACAGATGAATTAATTATATATACAGATGCTTCAGATTCGTACTGGGGAGCAGCTTTGGTAGCTATTAGAAATAACCAAGAAAAATTATGTAGATATAAATCTGGAACATTTAAACAAAGTGAACTGAATTATCACTCTAATGATAAAGAACTCTTAGCTATTAAAAATAGTATTAAAGCCTTTTATCTATACTTAAATAAACCTTTTAAAATTTGCACAGATTCTATTACTGCAAAATCCAGAATAAAAAATAAAATTCCCGATATAGGACCCAATAAAAGATTAATAAGATGGCAATCATGGTTCTCTGAATTTAATTTTGACATTGAACATATTTCTGGGAAAACTAACTTTCTTGCAGATACTTTGAGCAGAGAATTGCATGATGATGGGAAGGAATGATGATACAATTAATTATCTTAGTGTCTTTGATGAGATATATAATGAAGTACTTAAAGCACAAGAAGCCTTTGAGCAATATTTAATCACTGCAGATGACGAGAAAAAGGAAGAACTAAGGTACTTCTTCCATCATATGATATCCTACTCAGAAATTATGTTCAGAGAAGTGCAAAAGGATATGATTAATGAAGTTACTCAAAAGTCTGAGAAATCAGTCAATAAGCCCTCAGAGGTAAAAAAAGCATAATAAGGAATTTATTACATGGTTTAGTAATTGGGTAAAACCAATATTACTGGAACCAAATCCTTGTAAAGGAATATATTCAGGTTATGGTTATGATCTGAATAAAGTATATATTCATCCTGAAGCTGATCCATCAGTGGTTAGAGACTTATATAGAGCAGGTTTGATTTATTGCATCTATACAGACAGTACCCTTAACAATCTCAAGGGATTACCCAAAATAAGAAATGCAGTTTACACTTTTTCAAAAGCAATTAAGCATAGCAATATTTACTTAGCATGTAATCAAGTTATTCCTGAAGAAGGAAAGGAATGTATATCTATGGTAGAAATGAAGATGGGATCGAAAAGGTTGATGCCAAAATTCTTTCAGAACATGTTCCTGGTTGAAGAGGATGTGATATCAGCAACAAGAGCAAAGCAACTAGCAAGTCTAATACAAAGAACTATTGAAGCCTTATCAAGCAATATTTGGACTTATGAGTCTGATCCTAATAAATTGATTCTGACAATTAGTAAAGTTCCAAAAGCAGGGGCAAAAGAAGATATAATCCAGTTTGTGGAAAAAATTCTACGATGGGAAGCACATAAGACAGCATATAAACACTTTCTCAAAAGAAATATGACAGTGGATCTACAGAAGAAATTAATTTTACATGGAATAAAGTGGGAAACATTACAATTTGAAGTGGGACCCTCAAAAAGAAAAGATTCGCATGACAAACCTGTAGATAACTCTGGAAAAGAAAAGGACTCTCTGGATGAATAAACATCTGTCCAGCTGTCCCGACAAGATAATATGGCAACTTTAAAAAAAATAACACCTGTCCAGGCAGATGGAAAGGTATCTAACAAGAGAATTCTTTAATAAAAGAATGGTAAAAGCATCGAGTAACGTGGCCTTATCTGAAAATGACTAAGGTGGTTTGGAGTAGCTATAAGAAGACTTAAAGACATTTGTAAAAGGCATTCGAAGATAAGCAGAGCAAATATTTTCATAGTTTTGTAAATTAGTGTGAGCTTGAGTGTGTTTGTACTAAGCTTGTAATATCCTCAACAATCAATAAAAGTTTGTTCTGAGTGCAATCTTCTGTTAAAAATTTCTGAGTTTTTGATAATCATAAACAAAAGCTTCTAAGTCTGTTTACCACTTGGAAACCCGAAGCTATTTCCTGGAGTCCTGATTAGTATCCAGTGTTCATTGGCGTTTGGCGAGAGTGAGCCGTGAAGCCGTAGGAGAACAAGGAGAAGCGTAGGGATTGGAAGCGTGCTGGGCCCAAACAGGTAACAACTAGAGATTGCCGGTTTCTGATTATTCTTAACTTAGAAACTTTTCCAGTAGTTAGCTTTGAACATACGTTTTAATTTGATCTTGTATTAATTGGTATCCCCAAAATCATCTTACATCAAAATGGAATCTTCACGGAAATCATTACAGTATATAATCGATATAAATTTATGTATCGTACTAATACTATAAACGGAATAACGGCAAAGCCTTTTTAAATTCCATAAATAGTAATGTCTTCCTCCACAGAATCTCATTTCGATTATCACTAAATCAAATTCCAATCAATTCCAATTTCTTTTACTAAATTAGAAAAAATCTCTTTGGAAAAATTCCATTAAATCTTAATTAAAAGATTTATAAATTCCAAATCATGATTTCACTATTAATCGGGTTTAAGAACTAATGTCCTCTAAAATATCGTTCATATTGAACCCATAATCAACTGCCATTTAATTCCAGTTATATTAATTAATTGGAAAACTTCATTAAATCTTGGTTAAAAGATTTATTCTTTTCCCAACTGTGTTTAAGAATAGTTTTATTAAAGACACCGTTCACGATAAACCCAAAATCCAATTTATTCACAATTTCAAATAATTTTACTAAGGCCCTTATAGTCAGTTTCCAATATCGGCCACCGAACTGCATTCACAACGACCTTTTCCAAAACAGATTTGGAGATATCTTAAAATATAACCGTTATATTTCAAATCTCTTATTATCATTCGAAAGCTATTTTCGATATGAACCCAGTGGTTCTGATTCTAGGAGAATCCGACGGTCGTGTCTCCCGTTACATCAACTTGAAGTCAATGGTCAAAATTCGCGAACGGTCGCTGCGCGATACGTTCTATACAGGCTATTTAAATATATAAAATATATATCCTCGATTTCCATTTAAAAACCTATTTTATAAATTATTTATATATTCATTTTAAAATGATTTCAACTTCCATTTCAATTTTAAATCAAAATTGAATATTCCATATCATTATAATATTAAAATGATAATATTTTCAAAATATCAGATTTTGAAATCAAATCTTTTCGATATTCATTATAAAAATGAATAAAATCGATATAAAAATACGTTGGAGTCAAAATGGCGTATATATGCTTAACTCGACTTCATGTTCATTTCAGTTATGAATATTTCAATATTTTTGTGTCCATCCAAAATCGGACATCAAAATCATATTTTGATTCTTTACCGAATATTATCTTAAAATATTCGTTTATATTCTGAATTGGAATCAGACTCAATTAATTATCATATAATTTTATTTATGTGGATTCCATACATCGCAAGTATTCAAAAATAGCGAAAAACAACTGTTAAACAGTCAATTCACGTTCGGAGTGTAAGTTACCACTATATAAGCATTAAATAATTAAATAATGCTTATCACAATCTGTCAATCAATCGGTTGACATACAACTAAATCCAAGGTAGATGAGAATTAATTATCATCCCATGACCCTTGTAGGGTTTTCAATCCATCAAACAAATATGATTATTTGTATACATGCGTGATGTGTAAAATTATCGTCCCAATACCCACTTGGGGTTTACATCACAGTCCATGTGAACATATCTACATATTTTCACAGTTTATTATAAACATTTATTTTTAACAACGCATATTTTCACAGTTTAATAATGATAATATTAAAACTGTAAACATCCATCAATCACCAAAAAAATATTGCAATCACAAGCAGTCAACATATATTCAGTTATAAAAATAAATAACTGTAAAAAAATTTGAGTGAGAGAGTTCTCACATTGGTTTCCACTCCGTCTATCTTTAATTGAGGATTTTTATTTTTAAACTAAATTAAGCAAGCGTTTAATTTAGCTAAAAGTTCAACTTGCTCTGTTTCCGTTTTGGTCAGTTCCATGTTGCAGTACTCGACAATACAAGTGCAACGCAACGCAAATCATCAAATTCCGGTCTCGTATGAAAAGGATATGATATTTAATACATTGATTACATAAATTTATAAATTAAATATAATTAATTAACTTAATTACATCATTAGGAAAATTAATTGCTTTCTTCTTCCTGTAACCCGTATAACCCATCGTCGTCTTCGATCATTGCTTGCGCCCTTCACCAGAGTTGGTCAGAGTTCAATCAGAGGGGTCTACGTGAAGCGGTGCCATGACACACCCACTACCATGGGCAGCGGTGGGCTTAACCGCCTGGAGGCGCCGGAAATCGGCCATAAGCGGCACGCCTTCGAGCACAGAAATCAGAGGAAATATCAAACGATTCTCGATCTCATCCATATGGTTTTGAAGAGCATGAAACGATCTAGAAACAATTTTTGTTTTAAACTCAGGATCCAATTCGGATTGTTGTGTATGTGATTGAGAAAGAAAAATCGAGAAATCAGCCTTCGGTTGTTGGAGGCGACGGATCTGAATATTGAATTAGGGCTTAGAGATTTTATAGGATTATATATAATTATTATTTAATTTTCTAATCAACTTTATTTCTCTCGAACTTCAAATCAAACCCAACGACAATCATTCCTAACCAAATACCCACATTCCGTATACAATGGAATATGCTTCATAAGACGATTTGATTGTTTTGATCAGTTTTTATCAAAATAAAAATATAAATTAATATAATCGTTCAATATTGAATTCCAACGTATATTTTAATTTACTGGTGCCACATATTGACCCCAAAAATTATGAAATTTGAAATCTAGCTATGTTTTGACATACGATCCTAACAGAATTAATTTCATCGAATTCGGAGATCGTTTGAAAAATGGACTTTTTATTAGCTTATTAAATTTAAACTAAAATTGAAAATGCGTTTAAATTCACCACGCTCACGTACTAACCTAAATGACTTGAAATTTTAGGACTGACAATAATTTGATGTTTTGGATCCATCAAAAATGGTTTCATCGAAAATGGAGGTCGTTTGCAAAATGGCTATTTTTAAGGGCTTTGTATAATATTAAAATATTAAATAAATTCCATAGCTACTATTCTGAATTTTAAAATGCACATAACTTACAATTTATAAAGTGAAATCTCAATTTCTTACATTCTTAAAAATATATAATTAAATAGATTCTAACATTTCTTATTTCATCAAATTCTGACTTGCATTGAATTCTGTATATTCATTCAAAGTTCAAAACCAAATTTTCAAACTACCATGCCATTTCGAGTTTGTTTTAATTAAATTTTAAATTTAGTCATTTTAACTTTGATTAAAATAAATTTTAAGTTGTTTATTTATCAAAATAAATTATTTAACGTTAAAAGTCCATTAAATCAATTAAAAATAAAATTTTCAACTGGTTCCAAAAATCTAGGTTGTTACATTTCCACAATACATATATTAGTTTAAATACTTTAAAAAATGATTTAAATTTAAATATATATAGCATATGTCAACATACACATATATACATGTCAACATATAATAGTAACATTTTATTTAAATTTAAAAGTTGTGTCTTTTCATTTTTATACGTTTCAGAAATGGTTTCACCCTTTGGAGCACTATATAAAGGCCTCAAAATCGAATTTTTTAATAATTAATCATCATCTTCTTCCTCCCTTAACACACCACCATTATTATTCTCAAAATTCCAAGTTTATACAGTTATACTCTACAAATTTCAAGAAAATTTATATCATTCTTCTTCTATTTTCATTCTCTATTAAATACTCTCCGTTTGGAAGTGCTACTCAAGAGTTATAAGGCAATTATAATTAGAAAGAGTGTGGAAAGGTGTGGACGTGTATCTTATAGCCCTGAAATCAAGGAAAGGGAAGAGTGTATTCCTTCTAGCCTGTAAATCAAGGAAAGGGACGGATATCAACCTTGTATCCCACGAAATCAAGTGTAATGACCCGTATTCTACACATCATAGGATCGTAGGATATTTATTTCTTTCCCATGTGAAGTCGTATGGTCATGTAACTTTAGGAAACATCTATTAGAGTCATTTCCCATGCTTATGATTTTTGTCGATTTTTAAATGACCATTTTGCCCCTAGTTGGTACTGTTTTGGCCATAACTTTTGATTGAAAAGGAATTTTGACCTGAAACCACTTCCATTTGATTCGTTTGATGGTTTCTCTTTCCGTAGAGTGGTCACATTAGCCAAACGGACTTGCCGTTTGGGAGATATGGCTGAAACAAGGTTTGGAGTGTGAAAAACTGCTTAACCGGGCCAAATCGGGTGATTAGTGAGTAGGCCCATAACCCATTTCGGGATTAGGGTTATGGGAGGGCTGAAATGAGATGGAGAGTCATTCCATTTCAGTTTTCTAGTCTCCATTTATCACCAAGGATCCCTAAACATGGCCTCCAACCTCTAAATCACCTCCAAATCATCTTTTGGTTAAGGATTTGGCTTAGCAACCCCTAATCAAGGAAGATCTTCACCAAACCAACAAAGAAGCTGCTGTTTGGCATTGAGATTCACATCAAATCAGAGAATTATTTCGGATCTTAGTTTATTTTGTGGCTAAGGTGAGTGATTTGCATAGTTTTGCACTAATTATGGCTAATTAGGGTTGATTAGTGTTAATTAGCTAATTTAAACATGATAAAATTCTGGAAAAATGTTTATAAAATTCGGAATGATATTTTAAACCTCTGTTAGAAATTTGGTTCCGTTTGGTTAAGTTTTGCTAATCATATCATTGGTTTCACCTAAACATGCTTAGGGGGAAAATATGGGATTTTGGGTATGTTTGATTCATTTTGACCTACTATGTTGATGTTTTGATGTTTGTGGTTGATTATGCATGTTGCTATGACCGTATGAAATGTTATGTGACTGTTTAGAATAGTTGGAATGGTCGAAAACGCCGTCGAGGGGCGTAAACAGCTCGTTGGACAAGGTGCAGGGGTTCGGATCGCATAGGGGGTTGAGGGACGATCGGATCGCCCTATGGGATCGTGGGACATCACCACGAGTCGAGTCATCTCCTTCGAACCGAACCATCTACGCAAGGCCCACGAGACGAATCGATGCAGCGCCGTGCCCAAATTGAAGTACTCCGACCCGGATCGCCAATGAGCATTACGACCCGATCCGATCCACTCGTGCTTCATATCACCATCCGACTAGAGGAAGGCAGCATCCACGATCCGATGCACAACGAGACGATGGAGGAGCACGATCCGATCTGTATGGGGTATTCACGATCCTACCAGAAGTGGAGACCCGATTCGATGGAGACTGGATTCACGAGACGATGGGGAGTGCGACCTGATCATCTGGAGGACCACGACCTGATCCGACGTAGGAGGCGCGACCCGATCCAATGAAGAATGCTGAAGGCGACCCGATCCGATCCAATCTGGTGACGACCAATAACCTGAGATGCAAAGGTAGTCCAAATGGAAGTTAGAGCTCAGGATCCCGGAACCAGTTGGGAACCAATGAGTTCACTTCATGGTTGGACTTTGCTGCGGGACGTGTGCTAAGGAGTTGTCGACGTTCATAACTTCGATTCACCACTAAGAATGAATGATGGGCTACTTATTAGTGCAGTAGGGTCATTATGACCTGAGGGGCAAAGTGATGGTAGCAAGGCTACGTTATCAGTGCAGTAGGGTCATTATGACCTGAGGGGCAAGGTGATGCGTAGTAAGACTATGAGCCAGCGCAGATGGAGTGAATAACTCCATGGGGCAAGTGGACATAGTAAGGATTAGTAAGGCTATGAGCCAGTACAGTGGGGTTCTTGTGACTCCATGGGGCAAAGTGGACATAGCGAAGGATTTGTGGCTACGTTATCAGTGCAGTGAAGCCATTTTATGACTTCATGGGGCAAAGTGATCGTAGCAAGGTATGTTGGGTGATCAAAGTGGTGAATATCGTGTTCTTTACGCACTGAGTGAGACATGTGAGGATGGATGCTATGTTTGATTGTTTGCCATCATTATGACATGCACACCTCCCCCACCTCCGTATCCTTATATTGATTGATATGATACCTTAGAGTGTTGTACGGTATGTAGTGCTATCTCTTTGGTTGCAGGTCCAGGTTCAGGTATGTTTTAGTCTACCTGTTATTGTTCACTTTAGATGCTTATCGCTCATACCAGGCTTTATGTCTGACCCAGAGTTTTATGTCTCCTCTTATTACTCTGGGTGCTCACACGAGCAGACTAGAGACAGGTTAGCTGGTGGTGCGCGAGTAGCTGATTCAGAGGCGGGCAGGAGGCTTCCACGTATGATATATATATACACATTCTCCCTGTGTCGTTGGTGGTCACTACTTGGGCATTAGTAGTGTACCTCATTTACCTCACTTTTGCTATGAGACAGTTTGAAAGTTGTAATAAGCTGTACTTTTGGATTTCCGCTGCTATGATGTTTAGTTCTGATTTTCAGCTTATGCACTGTCTCTTCTGTTTTATGTCAAGTATGTTATTATTATATTTTGTCCTATGCGCTGTGAGACATTCTACAGGTTCCTTGTATGTTCATTTCCTTCTTCCTTTTCCTTCTGGCGACCCGTTCCGTGCTAACTGGATATGTGTACAGCGCACCTTTGGAGTAAATGTCAGTTGGTGCGGGGCGGGCTGTCACACTTGGTATCAGAGCTCTAGGTTGAGTAGTTAACCTAGGGAAAGACACTAGGGAGAGTTAGTACGTATATGAGAGCGCGTATTTGTGATTACTTTGGTTTTCAAAAGCTATGTATATATATACTATTAGTAGTATAAGAATGAAGTTGCACTGCACTAGTACCACTATGGGGTCGTTGATCGTTTTCCTTTTTCAGATTGACGATGAGCCGACATGTTAGAGGTACCGGTAGAGGGGCCAATAATGGGAATGCCGCTGACATGAGGGCGATGTTTACCAACCTCATGAGAGACATGCTTAGAGAAGTGCAAGGGGCAGTTCCCAATCCCGGAGCTGGTGTTGGCCCAGTAGTGCAGGCGCCTAGGGTCGATTTTGCCAAGTTGTGCAAAGATTACACTAATCTTGGTGGGAAGCCATTCCACGGAACGGAGTCGGCCACAGATGTTCAAGATTGGATGGATAGCTGTGATCGTATCTTTGATGACTAGGGTCTTGAGGATGCGATGAAGAGAAGGCTAGCGTCTCGCCAGCTGCAAGGGCGAGCGATGAATTGGTGGAATGCCATTAGAACAGCTACTCCAGAGGACCAGGTTACTTGGGTTCAGTTCAAGGCTCGCTTTAGCGAGAAGTTTATTCCAGCTGCCCAGAAGTCGGTGTTGTTCAAGAGGTTCTTGGAACTCAAGCAGGGTGGCAGGGCAGTTTCTGATTATATTGCTGAGTTCGACACTTTGTCGAAGTATGGACTGTCTCTTATCGATACTCCTGAGAAGAAGAATGAGAAGTTCATTACTGGTTTGGATGGGTACTTGGGGGAAAGGCTTATCAACCACATCGATGAGACTTTTGAATCGATCATGGGGAAAGCTTTGAGATCAGAGAGCCTTTACCCTAAGTCAAAGACTGAGGCTGCATCTGCAGAAGGGCCAAAGTCGCAAGCGGGCGGTGGAGGCAAGAATAGCTCTCAGAATAAGAGGAAGCAGGACCAATCAAAAGGTGGCCAGAAAAAGAGCAAGAAGGATGTTGAGTGCTTCAGCTGTGGAAAGAAGGGCCATTATGCTAAAGAATGTTGGGCCAAGCCAGCGGAAAGGAAGTGCTACAACTGTGGTCAAGTGGGACATCAGAAGGACAAGTGTCCGCAACCTCTTAAGGAGAAGCAGATTGTGAAAGCATATGCTCTTGATGCTATTCCTTCTTCGTTGAATGCCCCAACTGCGGCGGAGAAAGGAAAGAATGTTGTTATTCAATGTATGCTTTCTATTTATGATATACCAGTTCGAGTTTTGTTTGATACTGGGGCTTCCCGTTCCTTCATATCTAGTGACCTGGTAGATAGTTTGGGACTGGAACCCGAGATAGTCGATAGACCATTAGTTGTGACGAACCCGATTGGTGGTTCGACTAGCCTTAGTATGATTTGCAGGAATTTGGTCTTATCGAGTCATGGATGTATGTTTGTATGTGATTGCTTTGTTTTGGGCTTTACTGGGTATGGCATTATATTGGGAGTCGATTGGCTCCAAAGATACGGGGTTGTGGTAGACTGTGAGGGCTTTTTGGTGACAGTGAGGGCGGATGATGGGCGGAGGGTAGTGTTTGGTAGTCTACCTAGTGATGGGGTTATGGCTAGTTTTGTAAATTCCCTCGACATCCCGCAGGATGAGTTGTCAGATGTGCCCGTGGTTGGCCAGTATCCGGACGTCTTCGAGGAGGTGACCGGGCTTCCACCACACCGAGAGATTGAGTTCCGTATTGATTTAGTGAAAGATGCCAGACCTATAGTGATGCCACTTCGTCGTATGGCACCAAGGGAGCAGCGAGAGCTCGGGGTGCAAGTTAGCAATCTTTTGAAGAAGGGATTGATTAGAAGGAGTGTCTCCGAGTGGGGAGCACCAGTTGTATTTGCCACTAAGGCAGATGGTTCCCTTCGTTTGTGTGTGGACTATCGCGAGTTGAATAAGGTGACGAGGAAGAATAATTATCCTCTACCGCGGATAGATGATTTGTTTGATCAGCTGGAAGGAGCAAAAGTGTTCTCCCAGTTGGACCTCGCGACAGGATTTCATCAGCTTCGAGTAGCGGATGAGAGTGCTCCGAAAACGGCATTTAGGACGCCGTCTGGATTTTATGAGTGGTTGGTCATGCCGTTTGGGTTGACCAATGCACCAGCCTACTTTGTGGATCTTATGAATCGAGTATTCAGAGATCAGTTGAATAAGTTTGTTCTTGTGTTCGTGGATGATATCCTTGTTTATTTAAGGACAGAGGAGGAACACAAGGGACACTTGAGGATAGTGATGGAGGTGTTGAGGAAACACCAATTGAAAGCGAAATTCTCTAAGTGTCATTTTTGGATAAGGGAAGTAAGATTCTTGGGTCATGTTGTTTCAGAGTGTGGTATTGCCGTTGACCCTGCGAAGGTGGCTACGGTACAGGATTGGCCTACGCCCAAGAATGCTACAGATGTAAGAAGTTTCTTGGGATTAGCCGGATATTATCGTAAGTTTATCCAGGACTTCTCCAAGATAGCAGCACCGTTGACTCAGTTGACTAAGAAGAATCAGTCCTTCGTCTGGGACGGAGTGTGTGAGGATGCCTTCAAGAGTCTAAAAGAGAAGTTGACGCATGCGCCAGTGTTAGTCATTCCAAAAGGGAATGAAGAGATGACGGTATACACAGATGCTTGTGGTACCGGACTGGGTGCAGTTTTGATGCAAGGAGGTAGGGTTGTAGCTTATGCTAGTCGACAGCTAAAGCCGCATGAGAAGAAGTACCCTACCCACGATTTGGAATTAGCAGCGATTGTGTTTGCGCTGAAGATGTGGAGACATTATCTCTTGGGAGAAAGATTTGAATTGTTTACCGATCATAAATCGTTAAAGTATCTCTTCTCTCAGAAAGATCTGAATCTTCGTCAGCAGAGATGGTTAGAGTTCTTGGCTTCGTTTGATTTTGATATCGCATACACACCTGGGAAAGGTAATGCAGTAGCCGATGCCTTGAGTAGGAGACATGCCAGCTTAGGGGCAATGTTTCTTGAATGGAAGCAACTAGAGTTAATCGCGGGTTTTGATTTCAGACCAAAGTGCGAGTTGGATCCAGTTATGCTAGCTAGTTTGACGATCAGACCCACTTTGATAGAGCGGATTGGTTCTAGCCAGAGGGACGATCCTAATTTATTAGAAATCATCTCCGAGTTAGAGATGGGTATCGATGAGGAGATGAATGTGTATGGGCTTGATCGAGATGGATGGCTTCGGAAGAATGGAAGACTAGTTGTGCCCAACGTAAATGGTTTGAGGGATGAAGTGCTTAGGGAATGTCATCACTCAAAACTGACTATACATCCCGGTGGTAATAAGATGTATCGAGACATGAGACAGACTTACTACTGGGAAGGGACGAAAAGAGACGTTGGGAAGCTTATATCCAAATGCATGAATTGTCAGCTAGTTAAAGCCGAGCAAAGGAAGCCTAGTGGGTTGTTGCAACCATTAGAAATTCCCGAATGGAAATGGGAGCAAGTCTCGATGGATTTCATCGATGGTTTACCAAGGACTAGATCGGGATATGATAGCATTTGGGTAATTGTGGATCGATTGACTAAGAGCGCAAGATTTATACCAGTCAAATCGACCAGAACGACAGCCAAGTTGGCAGAATTGTATATGAAGTGGGTAGTGAGATTTCATGGAGTACCCAAAAGCATTGTGAGTGACCGAGACCCGTTGTTCACTAACGGGTTTTGGAAGAGCTTACAAGAGGCTCTAGGGTCAAGATTACATCTCAGTACCGCATATCATCCTCAGACCGACGGCCAGATGGAGAGGGTGAATCGCATATTGGAAGATCTCTTGAGAGCTTGTATATTGGATTTTGGTGGATCATGGGATGACCATTTGCATCTAGTAGAGTTTGCATATAATAATAGTTACCAATCCAGTATCGGTATGGCTCCATATGAAGCTTTGTATGGAAGACCGTGCAACTCACCATCAAGTTGGATAGAGACTGGCGAGAAGTTTGAGCTTGGACCAGATGTGGTGAGAGAAACATCGGATAAGATTAAGATCATTCAGCAACGAATGAAAGCTGCTCAAGATAGGCAGAAGAGCTATGCTGATAAGAGGAGAAGAGACTTGAAATTCTCTGTCGGTGACTTGGTGTTCGTCAAGATTTCTCCGTTGAAAAGCGTAATTCGATTTGGCAGGAGAGGCAAGTTGGCACCAAGATTTGTTGGCCCATTCCCTGTTCTTGAACTAGTCGGGAATTTGGCTTATAGAGTTGGCTTACCAGAGAAAATGGCGGGAGTTCATAATGTATTTCATGTTTCCCAGCTGAGAAAGTTCATTCACGACTCAGATGTGACTATTTCACCTGATCAGTTAGAGGACTTCGAAGTAGAACCCGAGGCGGTTGGGAACCGCAAGCCGATTCATATTGTGGGGCATGATACGAAGCAACTTCGAAGGAAGGCGGTGAAGCTAGTCAAGGTTCAGTGGGGCGAGAACGAGAATGATTGTACTTAGGAGACAGAGGAGAGCATTAGGAAGGCTTATCCAGAACTCTTTGCCTGGTAAGATTTACTTTGCAATTTAGTTTTCCGCATGCTAGGATAGACTTGCTTTGCTTGTTTGCATGTTTGATTGTTGTTTTATGATTGATAGGCATGCGGGAACCTTTGTGTACGTTTGGATTAGGGAATTTCGGGGACGAAATTTCTTAAGGGGGAGAGAGTGTAATGACCCGTATTCTACACATCATAGGATCGTAGGATATTTATTTCTTTCCCATGTGAAGTCGTATGGTCATGTAACTTTAGGAAACATTTATTAGAGTCATTTCCCATGCTTATGATTTTTGTCGATTTTTAAATGACCATTTTGCCCCTAGTTGGTACTGTTTTGGCCATAACTTTTGATTGAAAAGGAATTTTGACCTGAAACCACTTCCATTTGATTCGTTTGATGGTTTCTCTTTCCGTAGAGTGGTCACATTAGCCAAACGGACTTACCGTTTGGGAGATATGGCTGAAACAAGGTTTGGAGTGTGAAAAACTGCTTAACCGGGCCAAACCGGGTGATTAGTGAGTAGGCCCATAACCCATTTCGGGATTAGGGTTATGGGAGGGCTGAAATGAGATGGAGAGTCATTCCATTTCAGTTTTCTAGTCTCCATTTATCACCAAGGATCCCTAAAAATGGCCTCCAACCTCTAAATCACCTCCAAATCATCTTTTGGTTAAGGATTTGGCTTAGCAACCCCTAATCAAGGAAGATCTTCACCAAAGCAACAAAGAAGCTGCTGTTTGGCATTGAGATTCACATCAAATCATAGAATTATTTCGGATCTTAGTTTATTTTGTGGCTAAGGTGAGTGATTTGCATAGTTTTGCACTAATTATGGCTAATTAGGGTTGATTAGTGTTAATTAGCTAATTTAAACATGATAAAATTCTGGTAAAATGTTTATAAAATTCGGAATGATATTTTAAACCTTTGTTAGAAATTTGGTTCCGTTTGGTTAAGTTTTGCTAATCATATCATTGGTTTCACCTAAACATGCTTAGGGGGAAAATATGGGATTTTGGGTATGTTTGATTCATTTTGACCTACTATGTTGATGTTTTGATGTTTGTGGTTGATTATGCATGTTGCTATGACCGTATGAAATGCTATGTGACTGTTTAGAATAGTTGGAATGGTCGAAAACGCCGTCGAGGGGCGTAAACAGCTCGTTGGACAAGGTGCAGGGGTTCGGATCGCATAGGGGGTTGAGGGACGATCGGATCGCCCTATGGGATCGTGGGACATCACCACGAGTCGAGTCATCTCCTTCGAACCGAACCATCTGCGCAAGGCCCACGAGACGAATCGATGCAGCGCCGTGCCCAAATTGAAGTACTCCGACCCGGATCGCCAATGAGCATTACGACCCAATCCGATCCACTCGTGCTTCATATCACGATCCGACTAGAGGAAGGCAGCATCCACGATCCGATGCACAACGAGACGATGGAGGAGCGCGATCCGATCTGTATGGGGTATTCACGATCTGACCAGAAGTGGAGACCCGATTCGATGGAGACTGGATTCACGAGACGATGGGGAGTGCGACCTGATCATCTGGAGGACCACGACCCGATCCGACGTAGGATGCGCGACCCGATCCAATGAAGAATGCTGAAGGCGACCCGATCCGATCCAATCTGGTGACGACCAATAACCCGAGATGCAAAGGTAGTCCAAATGGAAGTTAGAGCTCAGGATCCCGGAACCAGTTGGGAACCAATGAGTTCACTTCATGGTTGGACTTTGCTGCGGGACGTGTGCTAAGGAGTTGTCGACGTTCATAACTTCGATTCACCACTAAGAATGAATGATGGGCTACTTATCAGTGCAGTAGGGTCATTATGACCTGAGGGGCAAAGTGATGGTAGCAAGGCTACGTTATCAGTGCAGTAGGGTCATTATGACCTGAGGGGCAAGGTGATGCGTAGTAAGACTATGAGCCAGCGCAGATGGAGTGAATAACTCCATGGGGCAAGTGGACATAGTAAGGATTAGTAAGGCTATGAGCCAGTGCAGTGGGGTTCTTGTGACTCCATGGGGTAAAGTGGACATAGCAAAGGATTTGTGGCTACGTTATCAGTGCAGTGAAGCCATTTTATGACTTCATGGGGCAAAGTGATCGTAGCAAGGTATGTTGGGTGATCGAAGTGGTGAATATCGTATGCTTTACGCACCGAGTGAGAGATGTGAGGATGGATGCTATGTTTGATTGTTTGCCATCATTATGACATGCACACCTCCCCCACCTCTGTATCCTTATATTGATTGATAAGATACCTTAGAGTGTTGTACGGTATGTAGTGCTAACTCTTTGGTTGCAGGTCCAGGTTCAGGTATGTTTTAGTCTACCTGTTATTGTTCACTTTAGATGCTTATCACTCATACCAGGCTTTATGTCTGACCCAGAGTTTTATGTCTCCTCTTATTACTTTGGGTGCTCACACGAGCAGACTAGAGACAGGTTAGCTGGTGGTGCGCGAGTAGCTGATTCGGAGGCGGGCAGGAGGCTTCCACGTATGATATATATATACACATTCTCCCTGTGTCGTTGGTGGTCACTACTTGGGCATTAGTAGTGTAACTCATTTACCTCACTTTTGCTATGAGACAGTTTGAAAGTTGTAATAAGCTGTACTTTTGGATTTCCGCTGCTATGATGTTTAGTTCTGATTTTCAGCTTATGCACTGTCTCTCCTGTTTTATGTCAAGTATGTTATTATTATATTTTGTCCTATGCGCTGTGAGACATTCTACAGGTTCCTTGTATGTTCATTTCCTTCTTCCTTTTCCTTCTGGCGACCCGTTCCGTGCTAACTGGATATGTGTACAGCGCACCTTTGGAGTAAATGTCAGTTGGTGCGGGGCGGGCTGTCACATCAAGGGTGTTGTAATTGGATATTGATATTAATAAAACTCTGCACAATTTAGTGTTGTACGAGACTGGACATAGGAGCAATTCAAACCAGTTTAAAATCAAGTGTGTTCTTTCCTTTTCTGCATTTTACTTTTGTTTATATTTACGTCTTTGATCATTTCTGTTATAATATTCATTCCGTTATTCATATAATAGTTTGCATAATTGATAATTGGTTAATATTTCCATAAATTCTTTAAAATACTATTCACCCTCTCTAGTGTTTGTTTTGTCGTAACATCCTTGATTCTCATTCCTAACCATTGGTATCAGAGCATGGGTTTTCAAAATTTCATCATCTGAATTTTGGAAATATTAAATGGAAAATTTTGAAATGGTTTATAACACTAGTTAAATTCATGCATTGCATCAGTATTGGATGAGTCTGCATTTTATTCTATTGAAAAATCAAGTTATCTACTGAATTATTGTTCTATACAATAAAATGTGTGTTACATGGTTGTTGAAAATTTAAATCATGAAGCCAAATGGTGGAAATCAAAAAGGATAAATGGATATTGGATAGTGGTTGTTCAACACAAATGACTGGAAATCCAGAACTGCTAAACAATCCAGTATATAAAGAAAGAGAAATGGTTAATTTCGGTGATAATTCTAAAGGATATGTGATTGGCATCGGTAATGTCGGTAATTTTGAAACTCCTACTATTTTTGATGTTTTATTAGTCAGGAATTTAAGACATAACTTACTAAGTATAAGTCAATTATGTGATAAAGGCTATAAAATCAAATTTGAAACAGATAAATGTTTTGTTGAAAATAAAAACTCAAAAATAATATTCGAAGGAGATAGAAAGAAAAATATCTATATATTAAGTACGAAAATTTCTAACGATAATTTATGTCTTATGTCCAGTACAAGTGACCCTTGGATTTGGCATAAGAGATTCGATCATACAAATTTTAAATATATTTCTAGAATTTCGAAATTAGAATCAATTTAAGGTCTACCTAAAATTAAATTTAAAGTTAATAATTTATGTGATGCTTGTCAATTTGGAAAACTGAAAAGAAGTTCATTTAAGTCAAAAGAAGAAATTACAACCTCAAAATCGTTAGAATTAATTCACATGGATCTATTTAGTCCATCCCAAACACAATCAATAAATCATAATAGATAAGTTTATGTAATAATTGACGATTTCTTTATATTCACTTGGACACTATTTTTTAAAATAAAGGTGATGCATTAATTTTGATTAATTTAAAACATTTACTAAGATAATCCAAAATTTATTGTCTTTACACATTAAAACAATACGTAGTAATCGTGGTGGAGGGTTCAAAAATGAAAACTTTGAAAAATTGAGTAATAAAAAGGGGATAACACATAATTTTTCTTTCCCCGGAACCCCTCAACAAAACGGAGTAGTTAAACGTAAAAATATATCAATTCGAGAATGTGCAAGAACCATGTTATCAGATAGTAACTTACCAAGTAATTTTTGGGCTGAGGCAGTTGCAGTAGCTTGTTATATATCAAATAGAATTTCAATATGACCATTAACTCATAAAACATCATACGAACATTTATATAATAAAAACCAAAAGTATAGTATTTTAAAATATTTGGAAGTAAATGTTTTATTTTTAACACTAAAGAAAATTTAGACAAATCTGACTCTAAGTCTGATAAAGGAATATTCATTGGATATTCAGAAAGAAGTAAAGCATATAAAGTTTTTTAATTTAAGAACTAATAATATAGAAGATACATTAAATGTGTCTTTTGAAGAAAATTATAAGAATATAACACAACATAACGAAGATGAATTTGAAATGAAATCGATGAAATAAATAATGAAATTAATCAACCAAATAAAACAATTAGACTTCTAAGAGACTATCCTACAGATAATATCTTAGGGGATATTGAATCTGGCGTTAGGACTAGGAACCATTTAAATAATATGAGTAATTTAGCTTTTATTTCAACTATTGAACCTAAGAATCAAAAGGAAGCGTCATTCGATGATTTATGGATCCTTGCTATGCAACAAGAATTGAATCAATTTACCAAAATGATGTATGGGAACTTGTTCCTAGACTAAAGGATAAGACTATAACTAGAACTAAATGGGTTTATAAAAATAAAATGAATGAAATCGGTGAGATCATAAAAAATAAAGCTAGATTAGTTGCACAAGGGTATAGTCAAGAAGAAGGAATAGATTATGATGAAACCTTTTCTCCCATAGCAAGATTAGAATCAATTAGAATTTTACTAGCCTTCGCTAATCATAATAATTTCAAACTATTTCATATGGATGTTAAAAGTTCCTTTTCAAATGGATATGTTAAAGAAGACGTTTATGTAGAACAATCTCCTCTTTTTGAAGACAAATTTTTTTCAAACCACGTATATAAATAAAAGAAATCATTATATAGATTAAAACAAACTCCTAGAGCCTAGTATGATAGGTTAAGAACTTACTCATCTAACTTTGAAACTGGTAAAGCGGATAATACACTTTTCATTAAAAGAAATAAATACGATATACAATTAGTACAATTTTACGTTGACGACATAATTTTCGGATCAACAAGTAATAATATGAATAAATAATTCTCAGATATTATGATACGAGAATTTGAAATGAGTCATATGGGTGAAATTACATTCTTCTTGGGCTTACAAATAAGACAACTAAAGAATGGAATATTTATTAATCAAGAAAAACACGCTAGAGATTTAATTAATAAATATAATTTAACTTTAACTAATGGAAGACTAACACTTACGGCAACTAATATAGCCCTAAGTAAAGACGATACATCAAAAGATGACGATCAAAATTTATATAGAGGAATGATAGGATCGTTATTGTATATAACCACTAGTAGACCAGATATAATACATAGTGTATGTCTCTGTGCAAGATATCAATCACAACCTAAAGAAGCTCACTTAAAGGCCGTAAAACGTATTCTAAGATATGTAAAACATACATTACATTTTGGATTATTTTACCCCAAAAATGAATCATTTTATTTAATTTTCGATTGTGAGGCTGACTATGCGGGATGTAAATCGGACTGTAAAAGCACAAATGGAACGTGCCACTTCTCAAGTCATTCCCTAGTCTTCTGGTTCAGTAAAAAGCAAAATATAGTATCTTTATCAACAACTGAAGCAGAATATATATCTGCTGCTTTGGCCTTATAACAACCCGAACTTCCCCATGAAGGAAAGCCCGGATTGAATTGAGAACACAACAAATCAGAACGCAAACAGAAGAACATTTCATTGCTTATTACAACAATTTCATCAGAATACAAGAATATACAGAGTATGAACAAATAATATACATTTGACAAATATCAGAGATTTACAAATTACAATGCAGTGGAAAAATAATACAAAACACAACTTAAAGAAATACATGGATACAGAGCTTTTTGAGTATAGTTCCAGCTGTAAATCAGGATCCTGTGAATATATATATATATATATATATATCTGCAAAAACCCAACAACTAGGTGCCCGTGTGGAAAATAGGGGCACCTAGAGTTTAGGTTAAAACAATAAACTCCAGGTTAGTCATGTGACTGGTGTGAGAACTAAAACAGTTATTAAAAACTCTACTTTAAATCAGATATATCAAAGGACCACGCCGTATAACACGAAACGGGTTTCCACCCAAGAATACCAGTGCATATAACAAAACAACGCAGTTCTTTTATAAGACCCAGGTCCTATTACACAATGCAACGCATGCTGGGGGATAGGATTTTACCTTACAATAGCCAAACATGCTTGGTACGTTTAAAAACAAATCATTTGATAAAGTGCATAGTGTATAAAACAACTTCAAATATAAATGTATCAATCCTAGACGGCATGGGTACCATATATCATGTTGCCAATACTAGGCTCTACAATCAAAACTGCAATTGTCACTTATTGGAAGTTGGATTTCCGTCTGTGAACCAAGGCAAGGGATCGTCCTTACCGCTTCGAGACTCTCTAGCCCGAGCATCAGGACCTAGACTTAGGTGGTCCCTTGGATCATCAGGGCCGGTCCACACGGAGTGGATTAAAATGCCTGAACATTGCGTTTCCCCGCCTTATGGGGCGTAAACTGGTCACATCCCGACCAAACTATCAGCCCCGGAACGACCGATATAAACGAGGCGCTTCGCTATCCATCATCCACATAAGTAAAACTCAAGGTTTGCGAAATGCTGACACCACTCCAAGCTAGAAGGAAATGCATGCCCTGTCTGATGTGCTCTCCCGTTTCTAGTTCACACCGGGGTGTAAGGCTCGCGAATTAATGCTACGCAAAGTTATGCTATATTAAAGTCATGCATTGATTATCAACCACAAGACTCTGCTTTTCAATAGAAGCCTTGATCATTTGCATCTCAGCAAGCCACACAGGCAATTCACACTATGCAACCGAAGTCTATCAATCACATAGAATGAAATCCAATGTCAGACATACATCCATTTACAATTTCGTTTTGGGTCTGAACGAAACCGGAGGCACCTTATTAGTCGTCCCATATGTCCAACACAGGACAGAGGCCCTCGCATATCCGGTCGATCTCCAGTACGTCTGGACGATCACCACTTATTACCTTGTCTTGGGTGTACAGCCCAATCAAGACATCAGTAATCATCCAAACAATGTGAAGACCTCCGGTCTTCAACCACCATCTTCATTCTCGACATATCGTCGAATCAGTTATTCAGAATGGGAGAAACCCAGTCTTTCTGAATAACTCGCGTATATAATAAACAAGTGCTATAAAAACACC
Organism: Allium sativum; assembly: GCA_030737875.1. Taxonomy (NCBI): domain Eukaryota; kingdom Viridiplantae; phylum Streptophyta; class Magnoliopsida; order Asparagales; family Amaryllidaceae; genus Allium; species Allium sativum. The sequence continues at coordinate 835,560,872 of CM060910.1, forward strand.
ACATATGCCTCATTCCAATCCGGAATATTCCTTTATACAAATATTCTTAAACTTTGGGAAAAGTTCCCATTAATTTTATCAAAGATAAATCCTTTAAATTTGTTCTTTAATTTTCCTTTGGATATCAGTTCAAACCATTTTATGGTTTATCCAAACTAATCGGGATCAGCGCTCCTTACCGAAGTAATCATTGTTTAATTTCCCAACCCCAACCTATTCATCCCATGAAGCAAAACTGGTAATACTTCATATCTTACACCACGGTGTTATCGGTAAATTAAATTACCATTTCACGTTCAAACCTAATTAAAGATTTAACTATCGTCTGGAATAAAACTGGTGGTACTCCACTCTCGATCATTTCTCGAATTTGATAATTTTAGTTATCAAATTCACCTTTCAATCTATTTAAAGATTCATTAAAACTCTAATTCAGTTTTAATTTCCAGAAATGATTAGTTAATGATTTTCTTCAAAGTTAAGAAATTAATCATATCTTTAACTGGGTTAAAGAACTAATGTCATTTAAAACACAACTCATGATAAACCCAAAATCACATTCCATTAACAATGGAATCTTTACGGAAAAACAGATCAATATATGTAATCGATATGAACTTTCATATCCAACCGATAATATAAATGTAATAACGGCAAAGCCTTTATAAATTCCATATATATTAACAGTTTTCCTCTACTGAAGCTCACTTCGATTATTACAAAATCGAATTTCATTCAATTCCAATTTAATATGTTAAATTGGAGAACTTTTCTTTGGAAAATCTCCTTTAATCTTAACAAAAGATTTATAAATTCCAAATCACATTTCACTGTAAATTTGATTAAAGAACGAATGTCGAAAAAATACAGTTCACGATAAACCCAATTCACATTCCCTTTTACCCCGATTTTTAAATATAATTGGAAACTCTAATGAACTTAATTAGAAGATTTATTCTCTTCACATGGGGTTCAAGAACAGTATTACTAAAGACACCGTTCATGACAAACTCAAAATCCCATTTGATATTAAATACAAGACTCTGAGTAGAAAATATATCGGCTTATATTCAATATCAAATTCTACAACCAACAAATATCGTATTGGAAATAACGATATAAATATATCTTTCAAATTTCTATAACAATATCTGTATAATCACAAAATCTGACATCGAAATATTTCGAGGACAATTTCGATTCAAATCCAATTTACATATTGGAAATCCTGGTTATTTTTGAAACCATTTCAAACCCAATTTATTTATTTAGAAATAATTGGATTATAATTTTATTTTGTAACTAGTTCATTTTGATAAAAATTTATTTTTTATCTTTACAAATATGGAATTTTTCATCCCAATTCTTTCCAAATCATTTCTTATGATTTTACACTAATTATTGATATTTTTAATAATTTTATCAAGGCTTAAACAGTCGATTTCCATAAATGGCCATCGAACTGCACTTACAACGACCTTTTCCAAATTTGATTTGGACATAATTCTAAATCCAACCGTTAGATTTCAAATGTCTAATACTCATTTGAAAGCTCTTTTCGATACAAACCAAACGGTTCCGGTTTTAGGAGAGTCCGACGGTCGGATCTCCCGTAATGTCCATTCGAAGTCAATGGTCGAAATTCACGAACTACCGCAGCGCGGCGCGTTCTATTCAGGCCATTATATAATATATATATATATATATATATATTATATATTTCATCGATTTCCATTTAAAACATATTTAATAAATCATTTTAAATTCATTTTCAAAAACGATTTCAACTTCATATTCAATTTCAAATCAAAATTGAATATTCCATATCGTTAATATATAAATGATAATATTTTCAAAACATTAGATTTTGAAATCAATTCCCTTCCGATATTCATTATAGAAATGAATAAAATCGATATGAATATCGTTCACGTCAAAATTGCGTTAATCTAATAAACATGGCTTTAAATAATTATATATATTCGTGTCCATCCCAAATCGGACATCAAAATCATATTTTGATCTTTGGCTGAATATTATTTTAAAATATTCGTTATTTGAAAAATATTTGTTCGTTCTGAATTGGAATCAGATACAGTCAATTACCAAATAATGTTATTTGTAAGGATTTCATACAAAACACGTATATAACAACCATAATCAACAATCATCCATCATCCAGAGTGCATTCTACACTGCATAAGCATTAAATATAAATATTTAACGCTTACAACTGCTTGTCGACCAATCGATCGACATACCACTAAACAGTTGGGATTAGTGTACGTCAAATATCATCCCAACACCCGTGTGGGGTTTCAATCCACAAACACTGAATACTATTTGTGCAGTTGGGCAATGTGTAAAATATATCGTCCCAATCCATATCAGTAAAACGGGTGTTCATAAACAAATCATCTGATTTGTAAATGAATATTTATTTTATTCATATCAACGTTAAAAATTATATTTTTAACGATAAAATATTTTATTCAACATATGAATATTCTATTCAGTTCACTTATACAATATAAATGATATTTTTACCGTTCTAACATATTTTAGAAAATTTTGGCGGTATAACGGCGCAATATCAAAATCGGGTAATGTCTAGCATTACCCCTCTCCTGATATTGGCTCGCGCCATACACACATAACAATTCTAATCAATTCATTTTAACCAAACAACCAAATTCAACCAAATAATCTAATCAACCAAACCAAACAATCAAACAAGTCGTCCATGGTCCGTGGACGACGGGGAACAGTTCATATAAGCAGTTATAAAAATAAATAACAATATAAAGAAAATTATAGTGAGGAGTTCTCACCTTTGGGATCCACTCCTCCATTCTCTATTTCTGAACGGTTCAGATTTGCCTAAAATACCAATATGATCTTTTCCCGCTGTTCATAATAAAAATCGCATTTTTAATATGATGTTTATTTTAAAAATCACATTTTTATAACGGGACTTCATATATAAAAATCATATAATTTTACAACGCTTCTTTCTATATAAAAATTATATTTTTATATCTCTACTTCTTATATAAAGATCGAATTTTTTTATTTCTCTTCATATATAATAAAATCAAATTTTTATTTTGCTACAACATATATAAAAATCGCATTTTTATATTGTTGTCCCTATAATAAAAACCATAATTTTATAATGCTAAAAATCATATCTTTTCAGTGTTTTTAAAAATCTAATCTTTTTAGTTTAAAAATCCCGTCTTTTCTAATTTAAAAATATAATCTTTTCAGTTTTAAAAATCTCATCTTTTCTAATTTAAAAATACAATCTTTTGAGTGTTTTTTTTAAATCTAATCTTTTCAGTTTAAAAATCCCACCTTTTCTTTATGAAAAATCCGACCTTTATATAAATAAAGATCATATTTTTCAAATCAAAGAATTCATATTTTTCTAAACAAAGAAGTCATATATTTTTACATGTTATTTCTATAAAAAAACTATATTTTTACAATGCTTTTATATTTGTAAATTACCTTTTTAAACTATAATATGTATAAGAATTTCAGATTTAAAAACTAGACTAATTTATTTAAAAATCAACAATTTAAACAATGAAGATTTATTTACCCCTTTCCGTCGTTTAAAACTCAGCACCTTCGATTTTAATATGCTCAAGCCGCCATCGCCAGAGTTGATCGGCAGATGATCGGTGGCCATCACCAGCGGTGGCTTCGGCTCACCACCCAACTCCCTTGACGGCGCGCAGCTCGAGGTTCATCTGAACCCTAGAAATGGCTGCGATGCGGGTAGGTTTGGGCGTCGATTTGGCCTGAAATACCACTCCAGATTTGATCAGCCCCGTTGGATGCGTAGTACACTCGAAGCTCTTTGAACTTGCCTTTGGTAGCTCGTGGAAACGTTGGGTGGATGAAGAGAAAAAGGAGGAAGAAGGTAGCGATTTTTCTGCCGTAGGTTTTGGAAGGGGAGGCGGGGTTGAACGTTGACCGGGGGGAGAATTAATGAGGGTTTGACAAGTTTGACCCCCCCTATATATATTTTTATTTTTATTTTATTAAATTCTAATAATACCCGTTTAACACCACAAACTCCGAATCAAACCCAACGACTGTTCCCCCTAGCTAATTACCCCCATTCCGAACACAATGGGCTATGTTTCATAAGCCCGTTTGTGGCGACCTGAACTTCCCCGTGAAGGAAAGAATGAATTTCTTTGAGAACAGGACGAATCAGAACACAAGCAGAAGAACATTTCATTGCTTATTACAACAATTCCATCTGAATACAAGAATATACAGAGTATGTACAAATAATATACATCAAAAAGTATATTAGAAATTAAAATACATTACATAGTAGTGGAAAATAATACAAACACAACTGAAGGAGATACACGGATACAGAGCTTTCCGAATATCGTTCCAGCTGTAAACCAAGATCCTGTGAATATAAATCTGCAAAATCAAAACTACTAACTGCCCGTATGGAAAATATAGGCACCCAGAGTTTAGGTTAAAACAATAAACTCCAGGTCAGTCATGTGACTGGTGTGAGAACTGAAACAGTTATTTAAAACTGTTACTTTAAAAATAGGGTAAATCAAGGGACCATGCTGTCACGGAACGGGTTTCCTCCCAAGAATACCAATGCATAAACAGTTATAAACAGTGCAATGCTTTTTGAAAAAATGAAGCTATTATTAGACTCAGGTTCCATCGCACAATGCAACGCAAGCCGGAGGATAGAGTTTTACCTTAAAATAGTCAAACATGCTTGGTACATTTAAAACAAATCATTTTGATACTATTATATTATAAAGTGTATGAAAATAACTTCAAATATAAATGTATCAATCATAGACGAAAAAGTGCCCCATACCACTATGTCGCCATACTAGGCTCTACAATCAAAACTAAAATGTCTCGTATTGGAAATTGGATTTCCGTCATGAGTCTAGGCAAGGGTTGTACTCCTAACCGCTTCGAGACACACTAGCAAATGCCTCGGGACTACACACTCTGGTAACCCCTGGATCCTGCAGTGCCGATCCTCCATTACATTTGAGGATTGGCAATTCCTGAACACACGTTTTCCGGTCCTATCAGACCAATCCATCGGCTCCGAAGAGACCGATATAACCGAGGTGCCTCGCAATCCAAAAACCACATAGGTAAAAATAATATAAATGTCAGGGCTTGTAAAACGCTGACTCCACCCATAGCTAGAAAGAAACGTCATGCACTCACTGCATTCCCTTATCCCGTTTTTTACTCATACCGAGGTGTGAGGCTCGTGAATTAACACCATACACAAAGCTACACTGTATTAAAGCCGTGCTTTAATCATCAACCACAAGACTCTATTTTTAAACAAAAGCCTTGATCACTGCATCTCAGCATGCCACACAGGCAATTCGTGGCATGCGACTGATATCTATGGATATATAACCTCTGAGATCATACGTCTTAGAGAAGGGCATTAAGCAAGAGAATAAATTCTCCGCCAAACAGATATATATTTAATAGAAATCAATCAACATAGAATAAAATCAAAAGTCAGACACACAATCCATTTATAAGTCCATTATGGGTCTGAACAAAACCGGAGGCACCTTATTCCTCTCCCGTTTGTCCAATACAGGAGAGAGGTCCTCTCATATCCGTCGATCTCCAAGTACGTCTGGACGATCACCACTTGTTACCTCGTCTTGGGTGTACAGCGCAATAAATACTCTCCATTTGGAAGTGCTACTTAAGAGTTCTAGGGAAATTGTAATTATAAAGAGTGTGAAATGGTGTGGGTGTGCTCCTTATAGTCCTGAACTCAAGGAAAGGGACAGGTGTGTTCCTTGTATCCTGTAAATCAAGGAAAGGGAAGGGCGTTAACCTTGCAGCCCCTGAAATCAAGGTTGTTTTAATTGGATATTGATATTAATAAAACTCTGCACAATCCAGCGTTGTGCGGGGTTGGACATAGAAGCAATCCGAACCAGTGTAAAATCCGGTGTGTTCTTTCCTTTTTTGCATTTTTACTTTTGTTTATATTTGCATCTGTGATCGTTTCTGTTATAATATTCATTCTGTGAGTCATATAGTAGTTTGTGTAATTGATAATTGGTTAAGATTTCTATAAATTCTTTAAAATACTATTCAACCCCGCTCTAGTGTTTGTTTTGCTGCAAGATTCTTAATTCTCATCTCTAACAGAAAATGTTGTTTAAATGTGGCCTAGGTCGATCGATACTATGTCCAGGTCGACACATGGGTCGACCCAACCATATGTCGGTCAACATATGGGTCGACCCAGACCATATGTAGGTCGATCCAAATGGGTTTACGCATTTGGCCCTCTGCGTTTCCTTTTTTGGCAGTACCATGTTTAATTTGCCTTGATTTCATGAACATTGTACTTATTTCCTGTTATATTCCCTACGCATTAACTTTTTTTCATTTTTAACATGCGTTTAATTTTAATTTCAAATGCATACCTTTTTCTAGAATTAACACGCGCATACTCATTTTAAATTAAAATGTTATTTAACTAACATCATTAAATTCTCCTTTATTACATGATTTAATCCCTTTTGTGACACGATTTTATTTTCAAATTCAAACATGCATTACTTCTGAAATTTATGTATATATATATACACACATATATATATATATATAATATAAAGTAAATATATATGTGTTTTTTGCATGCGAGTTACCTTCTAGAATTAATTCTCTACTTTTAACTTTGACGTTATTTCCATTTATTTCTCTTTTATGACATTAATGACGTGCATTGTGAATTAAAGGAACATTGCAATTTAATGTTAATAACTTTCCCTTTCTTGGTTTAATTATTTTTATCACACGTATTTGTCTTTGAGTTTCAATTGCACAATACTCCTATAATTATTTTGATAATTTTATTATTTAAAAATATGGGGTGTTACATTTATCGCTCATACCATACTGTTGTTTGACTCAAGGTTTTATTTCTCCTCTTATTAGGTTAGGTTGCTCATTAACGATGTTGACGGGCAGACTAAGTAACAAGTGATAAGTTTGGTGACAATGTTGTTGTGCGACGACGAGTAGGAGGATGACGTATTATTGTTCTTACTATATAGCCATTTGGATGATTTCTGTTGTTTTGCTTGTATACTCTTATGAGGGTGTAGTGAGGCATGATGTATTCAAATATTCTACTACTAAGATGTTATGTACTTGATATTCTGAGATTTTTATAGAGACGGGATTTTCTGCTTTGTTATGCTTCACTATTATATCTTATTGTATACTTCATTATTATATATTATCCATGCATTGTGGGTTATATGATAAATTATATTTCAATTTACTTCCATAGTGATTGTCCCATATTGATTTGGCACACCATTTAGCGCACTTTTCCTTAGTTTAATGCAGGAGGTATGGTGCGGTCGTCGTAAACTCAGAGCCTTTGAAAGACTTGCCTCCAAGATGAGTAAAGTCACTACACATAAGCGTAAATGTGGATTTGTGCAAAGGATATGAACGTGATGCAGCTGGAGCCTGAGTGCTCCAAATAAGCTCTAGAATCTAATTGGTCAATATATAAACGCCATTTGGGCGTGGGCCTTTGGTTGCCCAGCTCTAGAGACATCGGTACTGTCTTTTTAAGCTATTAGCCAAAAGATTAAAAGAAGGAAAGGATTATTCATATGGGTGAGATATTATTAATTTGTACTCAATATGTAATACTATGGAATTTCTAAATTACATTCCTAGACGTATTTCCTCTTGTATAAACCCCCCTAAAGAACTCAGAAAGTATAAAGATACGATTAAGGACAACTTTGATTAGGAACGATGTTATACTCACATTATTTTTTTGTGTTGATCACATTTTGTCCTGAATTCATCTCTGATAGCTAGGTGTGACATCCCACCCGAGACCCATATTAACAAAGAGAATTAATGAGCATTGGCATTTGTTAATACAGAGAGTAGGGCTAGTTAGGAGAGACCATCTACAAATCTTGTATTGAAAAAGTATGAAATATTTCGGTACAATGATCGTATTTTTTTCTAGTGGATCGACATACTTAATTCTTGCCTAATACAACCCAATCGCAGTTACATGATCAATTCAGATAAAAAACAACAATAATAAGTATTATAGATCATAAAGAAACAAACACAATCACATATACATGTATATCAAATAAAATACAAAGTGACTTACATAATGATTAAACAAACCATAATTATGCACAACATCGGTTCCCAAATGAATATGCACATATATCTGAGTACAGTATCGTTATAGAGTGAACTACACAAAAACTATGTCATAGAGTGCAAAAGGTCAACACTGATGTCCAGAATGATATAGCTAAGCAAGGACTAGAGATAATGTTAACCTACAACTCAGTCTGACCCGAGTACATAAAATACACGGGTCAGTTTGACTTGAACAAGGTGATTAGTAAGTGATAAGTAAGGTATAATGGCACACAAGGGATACTTACTTAATAAATAAAGGACTCATATAAACTCTTATTTCCACATAATATATGTGAAACGATCACTAAATCATCTTATTAACATCTCATGAAGGTTAAATACACCAACTCAGATGTTTCCATTAATTTAGTTTTCTTTGATTAAAAGACTTATGATTTATATAGAAACAATATAAACCACGGGATGGAAACCACAGATATAGCGGAAACAGAGAATTCAATTAAGAGTTTAAAACACAGAATTTAAATCACTATACATAAATTTATCCTTAATTATCTCTAGGCTATATATATAATGATGATCAACACCAAATAGTGAAATCATAAAAAAATCTCAGCATCTAGAAATCATAAATAGTAAAATATATACATAACTCAAAATGGATCCGTGACTCAGATGGAAAGCCAAAGAAATGCCATATGGGAATTTCTTAAATGATCGAAGCCTACTAGTAATAATTGATATATATATATATATATAATGATCTTAATGTTAAGGAAGGTACTGTACTTATTATGTAACACCCCAAAATTTTAACAACATTAAAGAAGGAAAATTAAATAATGATTAATTTAATATTCAGAATTAAGGGAAACTGACTACGCCATTGCTTCCATCTCGAAATTTTTGTTAAGATAGACAATTAGTTTGCATAAAACAGACATCGTATGAGGAAGTTATGAAGGTTTGAAGTTTGTATACGCATAGAAGAATTATATATATATATATATATATATATATATATATAACCCAAGAATTCAAAAGTTTCAGTTCAAAATTCGAAATCATAGAAAGTGGGGGAAGCAGGAAAAATCCCGCCTAGGGGAGTCGACCCCATAGGAAGGGTGTCGACCCCTCAAATAGGTGTCGACCCATGTGTTGACCCCCCTAGGGTTGAGGTGGCAGTCGGTTTCTAGAGGCTGGCAGCTATATATGGAGGTCCATTTCTCTTGTTTTCTTCATTGGAATTCCATGAAGGCCAAACGTTGCCAGTATCTGAACTAAATTGGATCCTTTGTCTTCTACAACAATCAAATAAGGCTAATCAGTTAAAGATTCAAGTGTAGATCCATATCTCAACAAGCTTCTTTTCTAGTTCTATTTTCTAATCCAAACACTGTGAGTTCTTAGTTGCTTTTAGATTTAAATATTAAAAAGTAAACCTGATATGACTGTAGTTTGGATTAGTTTCTGTGACTAAATTATACTAGATCCATTGTAAATTGTGAACATATGACATTCTGAATTGGTTATAACTTAGATCTAAATCTCTATCTAGTTGGATCTATTGTAACTTCTGTGACATTCTATGATTTGGACCTCAAACCTTATTCGTGTCAGATCTACTTTTAACTATTGGATCTGAATTATGTGGACATCTAAATTATTAATCAGAACTAGATTATTATTTAGATCTCCTTGTGCTTATCATATTACATCTGAACCTGTTGGACATCTAAATTAATATTTAGACCTTGCCATGCTAATCTTAACATCTTTGCTATGATAAAAATAGTTAGCTATCACCATTTCAATGGATCTATGCGTATATGTTCACCTTATCACCATGTTAGTCTATGATTATGCCTTTTATGCTAGAACAATCACCTTTGTCATATTCCCATTACCTTTCCCTTTTATTTTTTATGACTAGGATATTATCTAGCCTATGTATGCCGTGAATTATATGTGAATGCGCTAGTTAGGGACGGGGAAGAACATTAGAATTGGCATAACTTGAATGACGAACATGAGTTTGGACATATTATCCATTATGAATATAATTGAGTAAATGGGCATGAACACCTATAAAGACATAGGTATAATTAATTGAATAATAATTAAAATGCCTAGGATTACAATAATTAGAAAACTGTAACACCACTTACGACACGAGGTTAGATTGCATTTGTGGTGGAAGTCTTCCTGGAGCCAACCGGCATATCCAGTAACCACAAATATTGAATCTAATGTGAGGGTTCTAAGTGCACAAATACGAAACGGGCTAAGACACGAGATTAGGCCTAACTTGTGGAAGAAGTGTGCCCGGACCCGACTAGCATATCCAGCATCCACAAGTTGTAGGCCTTATGTGGGCGGTCTAGCCCATTATAACCATAAATGGACATGGTAATGAATTGGAATACTTAACCTAGTAAATTCATAGGGGTTGTATGAATATGAACTGAAATTGGGGTTAAGTAAATTTGGTTAAACAGTGGGTGGGTTAAGTAAATCCGAAGGAGTGGGTAATATTTACATATAGGCTCACAAACTTAACCTGATAAAGTTATGTAATTAAACACACCTAGTGGTATACATAACCAGAGGAAATAATAAAGTTATGTAATTAAAGACACCTTTTAGGGTAAGCATAACTTATAGAAATAATAGGATTATTTAATTAAAGACACCTAGTGGTATACATAGCCAATGAAAACCTAGTGAGGGATACAACACAAAAGGGGAGAGCTTTTATCATACTATGTGGGACCCATTTCAACCAGTAACTCAGAGTTGGTATCAAACATATACTACGAACTAGGTCGAAGAAGGGGCACGCTTACTGGACTAATTATAAGAGATCCAATTGTGAAGAACGGTGTGGGCGGCGCAAACCGACTGGGCCATGTGCGTGCATAAGCCGGGAAGAAGGGGATAAGATGACCATGACACCTGTAGATATGGTTGTGCACATTATAAAGACGAAGGGCTGCCACTTTAGGGAGTGATACCTCCTACTGTGGAGCCGGCACAAGGTATCTACGCGAATTAGGGAGTCGATCGATTAGGGTAGTAGTTAGGGTACACTCGGACGTATGCCTAAGTCTACCAGCTTATAGTGGAAGGGATCATTTCATTCTGCTTATACTAGTAATGGTGTAGAGTAATCATTAGAAGTGTGCACCCCTATCCTTTTTACCATGTCATATCTGCCTTTAAGTATTTATCTCTCTCTTATCCGCTTTTATATGCCTGTCATGCTACTTTTATTTATTTACTTGCTAAAAGTAACTGGACTCGCCATACTTTGTGTCTGACCTTTTTTGTTTCCTCTTCTTTCTTTCGTTTCCCCTTCCCCCCCCCCCTCCCTGGTTCGTAGGGAGGGAATTCTCAGGCATAGTCAAGACTCGGTTATCATCTTCTAGGAGCTTCTTTTGAAGTATAGCTCAAGTTCTTCTCTCTACTATGCCTTAGCTCTTTTGTTTGGGGAATCACGTTTTTTTACTTATGTACTCTGATGGTGCAAGGCAGAAGTTATATTATTGTAATGGTTTTTGTGACTTATGGTATTTTGGACCACGATGTTATGGTTTATGTTTGAAATATTTTTTTTTGGAATTTCCGCTGCTATCTTATTATATCTGTCTTGTAATATTCTATGTCTATTTACCTAAAATGCTTCACGAAACTTAATGCATTCCCTTAGTGAGTGACATTAACGGATGTAGGGTGTCACACTTGGTATTAGAGCTGAAGGTTACCAGATTAGATAAAAGTTTTTGAAAACTATTTTCAAGAAGGTTTTAAAAGAAAGCATTTTCAAAAAGAAAAGTTTGTTTTGAACAACATTTCCCATAAGCCATAAGTAATATCTTTCGATCCCTTGTCTGAATCTCTTTCCTTTTCTTTTTTTCAGCATGTCAGGGGAACCCAAAATCCCGGAGGGTGTTACGATAGCAGGATAGTTCCGTAGGTATCTGGAGGCCACGACGCCTGCCGAAGGCCAAGGAAACATTCCTCCCCCAGCTGCACCCGTTGTTCCTCCTCCTCCGCGTGTAGACAACTTCTCTGAGATCTGCAAAGATTTCTGTGCTATGTGAGGGAAGCCATTCCATGGAACCGAAACATTTGTGGAGGCAAGGAACTGGTTCAAGGAGACCGAGGACTTGTTTGTAATCTTTCAAGTAGAGGATTGAAGGAAGATTCTGTTAGCTGCTTGGCTACTGAAGGATGAAGCTTCATTTTGTTGGGAGGTAACCCAAGCGGGCCGTCCGGTGGAAACTTGGGATGACTTTAGACAGAGGTTTGAGATGAAATTTCTTTCCCAAGCTGAGAAAAGCATGCAGATGGAGAGGTTTTAGCAGTCAAACAAGAGAAATTGACTGTTAGGGAATATGTGAACAAATTCAATCAACTGGTTAGATTCGGACTAGAGCTGGTAGACACTCCGCATAAGAAGGCTTTACGGTTTGTTAAAGGGCTAAACGAACCCCTTCATGGGTTAGCCATGTCCCATACTCCAATGGGAGCCACCTTTGAAATACTTGTTGATATGGCAATGATGTATGAGGAAGAGAAGGGGAAAAGAAGGAGGTTAAAGCTGAGGAAACAACGCAAAACAAGAAGATATGGCCCAAGAAAGGACAACAACAGCAATAGAAGAAAAGTGAAAAGAATGACAAGGTTATTGATAAAAGGAAATGTCACAGTTGTGGGCATGAGGGTCACTTGGCGAAAGACTGTAAAAGAAGGAAGAATTCTTGCTTCAATTGTGGAGAGGTCGGACGCTTTGCTAGGGAGTGCCCGAAGAAATAGGGACACGGTTAAGGGGCAGGAACTTCTAGAGGGAAGGTGCATGCTCTCGCGATCAGTGCTCCTGATAGAGGTAGAAGAATTTCTGTAGAAGGTTTAATTTCTCTTTCAAATCATCCTACTAGAACACTTTTTGATTCTGGCGCTTCACATCCATTTATATCTAGTTCCGTGGTTGAATCAATCTCTGCACTTAAATACTAGTATGGTAGTGGATCCCGTAGTTGTCTCAAACCCCATTGGTGGTTCGGCTCATTTATCTATGATTTGTCGTGGTTTGAGAATATCTATGTTAGACGTCTAATTTGAATGTGACGCATATGTGCTCGGCTTCATGTGCTATGGGTTGGTTCTAGGGCTGGATTGGCTAACCACGTATAGTGCCATTCTAGATTGTGAAAGAAGGGTCGTTAGACTTCTGACTTGCCATGGGAGGACCGTTGAGATTTCTTGCGACCCCAAGGGTCTGTTATGCTTAGCTTCCTAGAGTCTCTTGATGCATCCATGGATGATTTTCAATTTGTTCTAGTAGTCCAAGATTATTCTGATGTTTTCATGAGGTACGGGGTTTACCTCCGAGGCACGAGATCGATTTACGTATATATCTGGTGAACAATGCAAATCAAATTGCATTACCAGTGCGTCATATGGCTCCGAGGGAAAGGAGAGAGTTGTGTAAGCAAGTAGGGGAGCTACTTGAGAAAGGATTTATCAGATGAAGCATATCTGAATGGGGTGCTCCAATTGTATTCGCAACTAAGGCAGATGGTTCACTTCGTTTGTGTGTGGACTACAGAGAGTTGGACAAACTCACAAAGAAAGATAGGCACCCACTTCCGAGGATAGACGACTTGTTTGACCAGCTTGTTGGTGCCTCAGTATTCTCTCAGTTAGACTTGGCCATGGGATTTCATCAGTTGAAGGTGGCTAAGGACAATATAGACAAGACTGCTTTTAGGACTCAGCATGGTTTCTTTGAATGGCTAGTTATACCATATGGGCTGGCAAATGCACCCGCCTATTTTGTCAAACTGATAAGTAGGGTGTTTAGGGAGTTCCTAAATAAATTTGTCGTAGTCTTTGTGGATGATATTTTGATCTTCTCCAAAAGCGAAGAAGAGCATGCCCAACATTTGAGAGAAGTTTTGAAAACTCTCTGTGAGCATCAGTTTGAGGCAAAGTTCTCCAAATGCCATTTTTGGAGAAAAGAGGTGAGATTTTTAGGGCATGAGTCTCCAAAGAAGGGATAGATGAGGATTCCGCAAAGGTAGTTGCAGTGCAAGATTGGCATATTCCTAAAAATGCAACAAAGGTGAGAAGCTTTCTTGGATTAGCAGGTTATTATCGGATGTTCATTAAGGACTTCGCAAAGATATCAGCCCCTCTCACCGGGATAACAAAGAAGAACATGGAATTTTCATGGGATATAGATTGCGATGTTGTTTTCCAACGTTTAAAGAGGGCTCTGAAAATAGCCCCAGTCTTGACTTTTCCCGATGGGTACAAAGTGTTTACGGTTTACACCGATGCATGTGGTACCGAGCTTGGTGCGGTTCTGATGCAAGAAGGAAAAGTAGTGTGTTATAGGGGTAGACAGTTGAGAGTTCATGAGAAGAACTACCCCACCCATGATTTAGAGCTAGCTGCCATAGTATTCGCGCTAAAGACGTGGCGTCATTACTTACTTGGAGAGAAGTTCGAATTATACACCGATCATAAATCTTTCAAGTACATGTTCTCGCAAAAGGATCTTAATTTAAGGTAACAAAGGTGGATGGAGTTCCTTGACTCTTATGATTCTGAAATTGCTTATACCCCTGGCAAGGGTAATGTGGTGGCTGACGCACTAAGTAGGCAGAGGATGGCCTTAAGTCCCCTGTTCGTGGAAAGGAAGAGCTTGGAGTTCATATCAACTTTTGACTTTAGACCCTCCATCGAGATTTTGCCTAATTTGTTTGCATCGCTAAAGATACGACCATCTCTTATGGATCAGATAGGAGCTTTGCACCACGTATTTTAGACATCATGGATAAACTCAAAAAAGGGGTGACTTCTAGTCACCTCAGCAGATATTCCATAGATGAAAAGGGGTGGTTGCGACGAGATGGAAGCTTTGCGTTCCTCAAACTGGAAGCTTGATAAAGGCAGTCCTAGAAGAAGCCCACCATTCTAAGATGACTATTCATTCAGGCGGTGATAAGATGTACAGAGACATGAAGAGGGTTTTCTTTTGGGTCGGGATAAAGAAAGATGTGGCAGAATTTGTTTCTCAATGTTTAGTTTACCAGCAAGTTAAAGCTGAGCAAAAGAAGCCCGGTGGTTTACTTCATCCTTTAGAGGTTCCACAGCAGAAATGGGAGAGCATCTCCATGGACTTCATAGATGGGTTGCCTAGGTAAGAGAAAGGCAACACCAATATTTGGGTAGTAGTGGACAAATTGACTAAGAGAGCTCATTTCATTCCAATCATGAGTAAGAGGATGGCATCATGGTTGGCAGCAATTTATGTTCGTGAGACAGTTCGTCTTCATGGAGTACCTTCCAACATCTTAAGCGGTCGTGACCAATCTTTACTAGTGAATTTTGGAGGATCTTGCAAGAAGCATTAGGTACACAGTTGTATTTGAGCACCGCAGATCATCCTCAGGCCGATGGACAGATGGAGAGGGTGAACATAATTCTAGAGGATCTTTTAAGGTTGTGTATCGTAGACTTCGGAGGGACTTGGGAAGAGCACCTTCCTTTAGTAGAGTTTGCCTACAACAACAGTTATCAAGCTAGCATCGGCATGGCACCCTTCGAAGCATTGTACGGACGACCCTTTAGATCACCAACTTGCTAGTGGGAATCTACAGAAAAATTGTTACTTGGACCTGATATGGTTAGAGAAATATCCGAGAAAATTGACCTTATTTGACGGCGGATGAAGATAGCTCAAGATAGGCAGAAATCCATGCATATAAGAGGAGGTCTAACACCGAATTTGAAGTGGGAGACTAATTAGTTTTTATTAAAGTATCAGCTCTGATGAATGTGGTTCGCTTTGGATCTGTAAGGAAGTCGACAGCCAGATTTGTGGGACCATTTCCTATAACCGAAAGGATCAGCCGAATGGCCTATAGATTAAAGCTCCCAGAAAATCTATCCGGTGTTCATAATTTCTTCCACATTTCTCATCTGCGGAAGTGCTTGCATGACACCACGGAAATTGTTGAGCCGAGTATATTAGAGGAGGTAGAAGTGGAACGGGAGGCGACAGTCAGACGAGTACCTACCCGTATTCTCGGATCAGAAATTAAGAAGCTCCGCAATAAAGAAATCAAGTTGATAAAGGTTCAGTGGGAGATAATCTAGAGGATGCGACTTGGGAGAGCGAAAACAAGATTCGTGCTTCTTACCCTTTCCTTTTCGAGGGTATGTTCTTAACTCCTTTTTCAAAGTTTTATCTATGCTTGCTTCTATCACTTGAGTATGTCTTATCAATAGTATTTTCGACCTTTAGATAGGAACCATACAGATGTAAACATGTGTTTGAGACATGTTATGTTTGATGGATGCAAGTGGTTCCTAATGGTTGCTTGTGGATGCATATACACACACATTAGGCACTAGATCGGCTCAATCACCCTCATACTGCATATGGAGTGTGTGCATTTTCTTTTCTTTTAATGGATGAAAATGGGTGTATTATCAAATGGATGTTGCATTTGGACGAATGTGTGTGCACACATATAGAACTTACAAATTATAATAGGATTATTTGCATGCATATTGGATTCATAGCACTAACATACATTGCATTAAGGAGGTCGACTGAATCAGTAGACCGCATAATCTTTGCATTAGTATTGGGACATATACACACACCTTTGCATATGTTCATATAAGCATTAGAAGTCATTAACGACAATGGATGCCTGTGGTTGATGGATTAGTAGATGGGTGATCGATGGTAGGATATACATTCTTCTTAACATGAAGATTTCAAGGACGAAATCCTTTAAGTAGGGGAGAATGTAACACCCCAAAATTTTAACAACATTAGAGAAGGAAAATTAAATAATAATTAATTTAATATTCAGAATTAAGGTAAATGGATTACGCCATTGCATCCGTCTTGAAATTCAGGTTAGGATAGACATTTGGTTTGCGTAAAACGAACACCGTATGAGGAAGTTAAGAAACTTTGAAGTTTTGTATACGTGCAGAAGAATTATATATATATAGGACCCTACAATTCAAAATTTTCAGTTCAAAATTCGAAATCACAGAAAGTGGGGGAAGCGGGAAAAATTCCGCCTAGGGGAGTCGACCCCATAGGAGGGGTGTTGACCCCGATGTCGACCCCTCAAGAGGGGTGTCGACCCATGGGTCGACCCCCTAAGGGGGGTCGACCCCCTTAGGGCTATGCTGGCAGTCGGTTTTTGGAGGCTGACAGCTATATATAGAGGTCCATTTCTCTTGTTTTATTCACTGGAATTCCATGGAGGCCAAACACTACCGTTGTCTGAACTGAATTGGATCCTTTATCTTCTACAACAATCAAATAAGGCTAATCAGTTAAAGATTCAAGTGTAGATCCACATCTCAACAAGCTTCTTTTCTAGATCTATTTTCTAATCCAAACATAATTCTCAGTTGCTTTTAGATTTAAATATTTAAAAGTAAACCTGATACGACTATTGTAACACCCCGTAATTTTCAATATTAATGTCCACAAATTAAAGAATAACCAATCTCAGATGTGAGAATTAAGGGAAACGGGTTGCGCCATTGTGTTCGTCTCGGAATTCTGGTTGAGATAGAGTTAGAGTTTGCGAGAATTGGACTTCGTATGAAGAAGTTATGGCCATCGGAAGTTCCATAAAATTCAAAACAGATTTCAAAATTCAAAATTTCAGAGTCA
Organism: Allium sativum; assembly: GCA_030737875.1. Classification (NCBI taxonomy): domain Eukaryota; kingdom Viridiplantae; phylum Streptophyta; class Magnoliopsida; order Asparagales; family Amaryllidaceae; genus Allium; species Allium sativum. The sequence continues at coordinate 835,578,810 of CM060910.1, forward strand.
AATGGGATAGGCGGGAAAATTCCCGCTAGGGCCAGGTCGACCAAAGGGTCGACCTGGGGGTCGTCCTACCCTAACCAGGTCGACCATAGGGTCGACCTGCCCCCCCCCCTGGCCAGATTTAATTAGTAAGATGTTAATGACTGTGTGCTGACTCATTAGGGTTTCTGACCTACTCTGATTGGCTGGGATTAATTCTGGGTTGATCGGACGGCTTAAACTAATCCTAAACTCTATAAAAACACCTATAGACTCAAACCTTAAAATCAAATTAAAATTAGATTCATGGCCTCCATGCCGTCACTTAGCAACCTAGAATAGCCGCCACCAATTAGAGAGGAAGAAAGCAAATCAAATTCAACTCTATTCAACTCTAACAACGAATCTACTTCAAAGGAAAGCTAATTCAACTTCGGAACTCAGAATTCAGAACTCAAGACCTTCTTTGAGTTGTTAGTTTGATTTCTTCAATAAAATAATTAGCAATTTAATTGGATTGAGTTATGATGCGGATCATATGGCTATGTTGTGAATTATTGACTGCATGTTATTATTTATGTTGTAAAATTGTGATGTTATCATTTATATTGTAAATTCTACGACATTATCATGTATGTTGTAAAGTTGCGATGTTATAATCTATGTTGTAATTTTATGATTTGCTTATATATAATGATGTTCATATGCTAGTTTGGTAATGATGATTCATATGATAAATCATATGTAAGTATGCAAGTTTAGGTTTTGATTCATATACAAATCATATGCAAGTTAGTGATAATTTTATGCATAACCATACATGTTTCATGACATCTATTTTAGATCTAAGGTTAGGTTGTGACATGTGTGAGTTATATGCTAAATTTGACATGCTAGTTTATATGTTTAGATGCAAGTTTACACCATCGTTATGTTGCATAAATCACATATGCAAGTTTATATAAATATACGTGTATCATGTTATGTAAGTTTGTGGTTATTGCCTATGCAAGTTTACACCTTTAGATGTAGATCTATGACCTACATGATTTATGCAAGTTATGACCATTAACTAAACAAGTTTATACCTTTAGATGCAGATCTATGACATGCATGATCTATGCAAGTTTGTGACTATTACCTAAACAAGTTCACACCTTTAGATTTGGATTATGACATATGTAGTTTTATGCAAGTTGTGACTTTGGCCTATGCAAGTTTTAGTTGTAGAACATCATTCACACATGCATGTTCACCCCTTATGTTTAGATCTAGTTTTAATTATATGTATGTTGTGATGTTTTCTCTTTATTCCATGAGTTAGACTATTCGAGTCTAACGTATATTTTACGTTCAACGAACAAACGTACAACATGGGGTAAGGGGATAATATTAAAAGATTCAATATTGAGAATTGGCATAAATGCCTTAAATGGCATAAAATAAATTTGTGATGATAATTGGTATGATTTTACATACCATAAACAGATGGACATAATTGAGTCAATTATGGCCATAGTTAAATTTGGAATTGATTGATAATTTGAATAGGGAAACTAATTCAAATTGGGGGAATGATTAATTAGGTATGATTAATCGTCTAAGACACGATGTTAGGCTATTTTGTGGTGTAAGACTGTCCGGACCCGCCCGGCAAATCCAGCTGCAACAAATACCAGTCTAATGTGGGAGGTCTTAGGCATAAATTAAATGTGTAACAATTGTAAAGACACGATGTTAGGCTCGTTTGTGGTGTAAGACTGCCCGGACCCGCCCGGCAAATCCAGCTGCCACAAATGCCAATCTAATGTGAGAGGTCTTTATAAGGTCACGGTCTTAATGAATTAAGAAACACTTAACTAGATAAACATGTAGTGGGACATGAGGGGGTTAAGTGGGTGCCTTGGGTGGCATGTGGAATTTAGTGGGTGCCTTGGGTGGCATTTGAAATTCAATTAGAAACACTTAACCAAAATTTGAAACATGTAAGTGAACATGAATAAGAAGAGGGTTAAGTGGAATGTACTAGAGGGGACCAAGCTTAGGTGGATAGCTTGTGTAAAGTAATGGGGGTCCGTATCAACCAGTAACCCAAACGTACCTTTGTGGGCTCGACTCAAGTCGAGGACGGGACACGCATACTGGGCTTGACTGTCAGAGGCCAAAACGGGTTAGTGGTGGCGACGCAAGTCCAACGGGTTCATATGCATGTGTGGGCCCGGGCTGGTAGGTAAGATGTTGTTGCATCATGTAGGTATAAGCCGTGCATCATTGCTGGTATCAGGTTGCCACTTTGGGGAGTGATACACCCCACTGTGGGGCCAGCACGGGTATCTACGAGTTAGGGAGCCGATCGCTTGGGGGTAGTGGGTACACTTAGTGGAGATAGGGGCAGGCGACACCTATGAAAGCAACTAGGGGTGCATGAAACTACCATTATCATATTTAAGTTCTGTAGGCAGGATCAACCTTAGGGTGACTAGTCGTGGTGCAGTATAGTAGTGGTGGTGTTGTATAGTAATTATCTTATAGTGGTTTAGGCGCGCTTTAACGTTATCTTTGTTCATCTTGTTTCCTTGTTTACTCTGTCTTACTCAATTGTTCACAGTCATTTCCTATTTTCCAACTAATGCCTTAGCCTAGTTATTTTGGCAATTATATTGTTAAAGTTATCGCACTCGCCAGACTTTATGTCTGACCCCCTTTGTTTCCACCTCTTTTCTCCCTACCCCCCCCCCCCCCCCGCAAGGTGCTCAGGTTGGAGCTAGCATCGGTGGAGCTTGATTTCAGATAGCTGTATCTCTTGCTTTTAGAAGTTGCTTGGATCGCTGAAGTAAAGTTCAGCCTCTCTTATTTATGGCTATTTTGTACTGGGGTTATGTCTTTCAATTTATGTACTTTGGTTTAGTCAAGATGGATATTATGTACTTTGACTCTGGTTTTTGATGATGTAATCAAACTTATGTGTTTACCGCTGTAATGAATAAAGTTTTAAAGTTTTAAGTACTGTTTATATATGTCTTGTTGTTAAGTTTCTGTTCTATACACACTTAAAATGCTCCATGGAAGTTAATGCATTCCCTTTGTGAGTGACATTAATGGACGTGGGGTGTTACACGTGGTATCAGAACTGAAGGTTACCAGAACAGATATGAATTTTGAAAAAGCTATTTTTCAAAACCACTTCTATAAAGAAGTACCTTCAAAATTATGTTTTAAGGAAAGTATTTTCAAGAGAAAAGCTTATTTTAGAAAGCATAACCCCAAGAGCCATATGTCTTTCCTTCGGTTCTTTTGTATTGAATCTTTCCTTTTTCATTTCAGCATGTCTGGAATTCCCGAGATACCCGAGGGGATACCAATACCAGGATGGTTTAGGAGGTATTTGGAGACTAGGGCCGCCACCACAGATCTAGTAAATCCTCCTCCTACCCCTCCTCCCTCTCCTCCTCCTCCTCGCTTCGATACTTTTGCTAAGATAAGTAAGGACTTTCGAGCAATGGGGGAAAACCTTTTCACGGGACGGAGACATTTGTTGAAGCTCGAGACTGGCTAAAGGAGGTGGAAGATGGAAGAAAGGTCCAGTTAGCTGCCCGGCTAATGAAGGATGAGGCCTCGTTTTGGTGGGAGGTCACTAATGGAGAACGTCCAGTTGATACATGGCCAGATTTTAGGTGAAGTTTCTCTCACGGGCTGAAGAAAATTTATATATGGAAAGATTTTTTGGCATTGAAGCAAGGGAATCTATCGATGAAAGAATACGTCAACAAGTTCAACCAGTTGGCGAGATTTGGTTTGGACTTGGTGAATACACCAGAAAAGAATGCCCTGAGATTTGTTCAGGGTTTGAACGAGCCGCTTCATGGGTTAGCTATGACCCACATCCCCATGGGGGCTACCTTTGGGAGACTAGTTGACATGGCACTTATGCATGAAGAGGAGAAGGGCGCCAATGCTAATAAGGCACCCGAGAAGAAAGGGGATCAAAAGAAGCCGCAACAGCAACAACAGAACAAAAAAGGTGGTAAAGGCAACAATGGTAAGGGAAAGAGAAGATGCTTTAGCTGTGGGACACCAGGCCATCTAAGCAAATATTGTAGGAAGAAAAAGAAGACTGGCTGTTTCCACTATGGCGAAGCGGGACATCTGATTAAGGACTGCCCGAAGAAAGGGCAGAGGGTAGGGTCTACCTCAGGAGGACAGGTGCAGGCTCTTATGGCACCAGGGCTGGCAAGGGGGAAAGTTCAGGCTCTTGTGGTCCCACTGCTGCAAGAACGAGGTAGAGCAATTTCCGTTGAAAGTTTAGTTTTTCTGTTTGATCATCTTGTCCATGCTTTATTCAATTCTGACGCATCACATTCATTTATCTCTACATCATTAGTTGAAACACTGCACCTAGATACTAGTCTTGTTACAGATCCCTTAGTAGTCTCAAATCCTATTGGTGGTTCGGCTCATCTTTCTATGTTTTTTCGGGATTCGAGAGTGTTTATCTTGGGCGTTGAGTTTGAATGCAACGCCTTTGTTCTTGGTTTCATGGGCTACGGCTTGATTCTACGTATGGATTGGCTAACTAGATATGGGGTCATCCTAGATTGTGAAAGAAGGGTAGTTAGATTGTTGACTCATTGTGGAAGGACCCTTGATATTTCTTGTGACCCTAGAGGTCCAGTAATGCTTAGCTACCTAGAATCCCTTGACGCATCCATTGGTGATTTACATTCTGTTCGTATAGTCCGTGAATATGTTGATATCTTCGATGAGGTGAGGGGTTTACCCCCAAAATGTGAGATAGACTTTCGAATATATCTAGTAGATAATGCAAAGCTAGTTGCATTGCCAGTGCACCACATGGCTCCAAGAGAGAGAAGAGAACTCAGTAAGCAAGTGAAATAATTGCTTGAGAAGGGGTTCATCAGACGTAGTATATCGGAGTGGGGTGCTCCAGTAGTATTTGCCACGAAGGCGGATGGGTCCCTTAGACTTTGTGTGGACTATAGGGAGCTTAATAAACTTACTAAGAAGAATAGGCACCCACTGCCGAGGATTGACGATCTCTTCGATCAGTTAGTTGGCGCCTCAGTGTTGTCACAGTTGGACTTAGACACGAGTTTCCATCAGTTGAGAGTGGCTGAGGATAGCATAGACAAGAATGCCTTTAGGACTCCAGACGGTTTCTTCGAGTGGCTTGTGATGCCCTTCGGTTTGACAAATGCCCCCGCAAATTTTTTTGACTTGATGAGTAGGGTGTTTAGGGAGTACCTTAATAAATTCGTGGTAGTCTTTGTGGATGACATCTTGATCTTTTCTAAAATTGAGGAAGAGCATGCCTTACATCTTAGGGAAGTGTTGGAGACCTTTCGAGCGCATAGGCTTAAAGCTAAATTTTCTAATTGTCACTTTTAGAGGAAGGAAGTGCGATTCTTAGGGCACGTGGTTTCCAAAGTAGGGATAGATGTGGATCCCGCGAAGGTAGTGGCCATCCAAGATTGGAAGGTTCCTAAAAATGCTACCGAGGTAAGGAGTTTCTTAGGGTTGGCTGGCTACTATAGGAAGTTTATCAAAGACTTCGCAAAGATATCGGTCTCATTAACACGCTTGACGAAGAAGAACCTAGTTTTCATATGGGACGTAGATTGTGATGATGCGTTCCAACGTTTAAAGAGAGCTTTGATCACAGCCCCAGTCTTGGTGTTGCCAGATGGGAGTAAGCCATTTACCATTTATACCGATGCTTATGGGACAGGACTAGACACTGTCTTAATGCAAGAGGGAAGGGTAATAGCCTATGGTGGAAGGCAGTTGAGAGTGAATGAGAGAAATTACCAACACATGACCTAGAGTTGGCCGCTATTGTTTTCGCGCTTAAGTCTTGGCGCCATTATCTTCTTGGCAAGAAATTCGAATTGTTCACTGACCACAAATCGCTAAAATATTTGTTCTCTCAGAAGGACGTGAACTTGAGGCAGCAAAGGTGGATGGAATTCCTTGCGTCCTACGATTTCGAGATAGCATATACCCCTGGCAAGGGTAACGTGGTGGCAGACGCCTTAAGTAGAAAAAGGTTATCCTTGAGTCCGTTGTTTGTTGAGCGGCGAAGCTTAGAGTTCATCTCTACGTTTGACTTTAGACCTTCCATTGACTTTGTACCCGGTTTACTAGCATCCTTGGAGGTCAGACCTACGCTTTTGGGACGGATTAGTGAGGCACATCGAGATGACCCACAGTTGGTTGAGTTAGTAGAGAAGCTCAAAAGGGGGGAATCATCGAGCCATCTCAGTAGGTATACCCTAGACGATAAGGGTTGGTTACGTAGGGACGGTAGACTTTGTGTACCACGGGACGAGAACTTGAGGAAGACCATTCTTGATGATGCACATCGTTCGAAGATGACCATTCATCCCGGCGGGGACAAGATGTACATGGACATGAGACGAGTTTACTTTTGGGCCGGTATGAAGAGGGATGTGGCAGAGTTTGTCGCTAGATGCTTGGTGTGCCAACAAGTAAAAGCAGAGCAAAAGAAGCCCGGTGGATTGCTTCACCCATTGGAGGTCCTACAATGGAAGTGGGAAAGTGTCTCAATGGACTTCATTGATGGGTAACCGAGATCGAGGAAGGGTAATACGGGGATTTGGGTCATGGTAGACAGACTTACTAAGAGCACTCATTTCATTCCCATGAAGAGTAAGAGGACCGCTCCATGGTTAGCCTCCGTATACATTCGAGAGATAGTTCGTTTGCACGTTGTTCCTTCTAGCATAGTGAGTGACCACGATCCTATCTTTACTAGCGAATTTTGGAAAAGCTTGCAAGAGGCGGTAGGGACTCAGTTATGTTTGAGCACTGCACATCATCCTCAGACGGACGGCCAGACCAAGAGGGTGAATCGTATTCTGGAGGACCTATTGAGGTTGTGTGTCTTAGACTTCGGAGGAACATCTTCCATTGGTGGAGTTCGCATATAATAATAGCTTTCAGTCTAGCATTGGCATGGCACGGTTCGAGGCTCTTTATGGACGGTCGTGTCGTTCGCCTACATGTTGGTGGTAATCTAAAGATAAGATCTTGCTTGGACCCGATATGATTAGAGAGACTTCGGAAACGATCGATTTGATTCGAAGGAGGATGAAGATGGCGCAAGATAGGTAGAAATCTTATGCTGATAAGAGGAGGACAGACCTTGAGTTTGATATTGGGGACATGGTCTTTGTCAAGGTGTCTCCATTACGGAACGTCGTTCGCTTTGGGTCCGTTGGGAAGTTAACACCAAGGTTCGTAGGGCCGTTTCCTATTAAGGAGAAGATTGGACAGATGGCGTATAGAGCGGAGTTGCCTGAGAGACTTAGTGGTGTACACGATGTATTCCATGCATCACATTTGAAGAAGTGCTTGCATGAGACCACAGAAGTGGTAGAGCCTAGCTTGCTTAGAGAGGTGGAGGTAGAGCGCGATGCGATGATTCGACGAGCTCCTACGTGCATTCTTGGGTCGGAGATTAAGAAGTTGAGGAATCGAGAGGTCAAGCTAGCCAAATGCAATGGGGAGATGATGAGAGAGATGCTACTTGGGAGACGGAAGAGAAGATGCGTTCATTGTACCCTTTTCTTTTCGAGGGTATGTCTTTTAATTTCTCCTTTATCGCTTAGCTTGTACTTATCTTATCTTTTGTATGTCCTCTCGCTAGTATCTTTGACCTTTAGATAGGGTACTCCTATGGTTGAAACATGTGTTTGAGACATGTTATGTATGATGGATGCATGTGGATGCAAGTGTTTGGTAGTGGTTGCTCGTGGATGCATATACACACACTTTAGGCACTAGATCGGCTCAGTCACTTCATATTGCATATTGCATATAAATGTGTGTGCATATTTAAGTTCATGGATGTATAATGGTTGTGCTATCATATGGATGCTGCATTTTGGTGAATGGTTGTGCACACATGTAGAAATAATATGTATCGATAAGGTTCTTTCGCATACATAATGGACGCATGGCACTATCATGGTTTGCATTAAGGAGGTCAACTGAATCAGTAGACCGCCTGATTTTGCATTACATAAGGAACATATACACACACTTCTTGCGTATGTTCATACAACATCAGGAATTTTATAAGGACAATGGATGCCTGTGTTTGATGGTTGAGTAGATGGTTGTTTGGATGTTAGGATATGCATTCTCCTTAACTCGGAGATTTCGGGGGCAAAATCCTTTAAGGAGGAGAGAATGGAACACCCCGTAATTTTTAATACTAATGTTCACAAATTAAATAATAACTAATCTCAGATGTGAGAATTAAGGGAAACGGGTTACGCCATTGTGTTCGACTCGGAATTCTGGTTGAGATAGAGTCCGAGTTTGCGTGAATTGGACTTTGTATGAAGAAGTTATGGCCATCGGAAGCTTCAAAAAATTCAAAACAGATTTCAAAATTCAAATTTTCAGAGTCAGATGGGCTAGGCTGGAAAATTCCCGCCAGGGCCAGGTCGACCATAGGGTCGACCTACCCCCCTCCCCCCCCCCTCCCGGGTAGATTTAATTAGTGACCTGTTAATGACTGTGTGCTGACTCATTAGGGTTTCGGATCTGCTCTGATTGGCTGGGATTAATTCTGGGTTGATCAGACGGCTTAAACTAATCTTAAACTCTATAAAAACACCTATAGACTCAAACCCTAAAATGAAATTAAAATTAGATTCATGGGTTCCATGCCGTCACCTAGCAACCTAGAATAGCCGCCACCAACTAGAGAGGAAGAAAGCAAATAAAATTCAATTTTATTCAACTCTAACAACAAATCTTCTTCAAAGGAAAGCTCATTCAACTTCAGAATTCAGAATTCAAGACCTTCTTTGAGTTGTGAGTTTGATTTCTTTAATAAAATAATTAGCAATTTAATTGGATTGAGTTATGATGCGGATCATATGGCTATGTTGTGAATTATTGACTGCATGTTATTATTTATGTTGTAAAATTGTGATGTTATCATTTATGTTTTAAATTCTATGACATTATCATGTATGTTGTAAAGTTGCGATGTTATCATCTATGTTGTAATTTTATGATTTGCTTATATATAATGATGTTCGTTTGCTAGTTTGGTTATGATGATTCATATGATAAATCATATGTAAGTATGCAAGTTTAGGTGTTGATTCAGATATAAATCATATGCAAGTTAGTGAAAATTTTATGCATAACCTTACATCATGACATCTATTTTAGATCTAAAGTTAGGCTATGACATGTGTGAGTTATATGCTAAATTTGACATGCTAGTTTATATGTTTAGATGCAAGTTTACACCATCATTACGTTGCATAAATCACATATGCAAGTTTATATAAATATATGTGTATCATGTTATGTAAGTTTGTGGTTAATGCCTACGCAAGTTTACACCTATAGATGTAGATCTATGACCTACATGATTTATGCAAGTTGTGACCATTACCTAAACAAGTTTAAACCTTTAGATGTAGATCTATGACATACATGATCTATGCAAGTTTGTGACTATTACCTAAACATGTTCACACCTTTAGATTTGGATTATGACATATGTAGTTTTATGCAAGTTGTGACTTTGGCCTATGCAAGTTTTAGATGTAGAACATCATTCACACATGCAAGTTCACCCCTTATGTTTAGATCTAGTTTTAATTATATGTATGTTGTGATTTTTTCTCTTTATTCAATGAGTTAGTCTATTCGAGTCTAACGTATATTTTACGTTAAACGAACAAACGTACAACGTGGGGAAAGGGGATAATATTAAAAGATTCAATATTGAGAATTGGCATAAATGCCTTAAATGGCATAAAATAAATTTGTGATGATAATTGGTATGATTTTACATACCATAAACAGATGGACATAATTGAGTCACTTATGGCCATAGTTAAATTTGGAATTGATTGATAATATGAATAGGGAAATTAATTCAAATTGGGGGAATGGTTAATTAGGTGTAATTAATCGTCTAAGACACAAGGTTAGGCTCTTTTTTGGTGTAAGACTGCCCGGACCCACCCGGCATATCCAGCTGCCACAAATGCCAGTCTAATGTGGGAGGTCTTAGGCATAAATTAAATGTATAACAATTGTAAAGACACGAGGTTAGGCTTGTTTGTGGTGTAAGACTGCCCGGACCCGCCCGGCAAATCCAGTTGCCACAAATGCCAGTCTAATGTGAGAGGTCTTTATAAGGTTACGGTCTTAATGAATTAAGAAACACTTAACCAGATAAACATGTAGTGGGACATGAGGGGGTTAAGTGGGTGCCTTGGGTGGCATGTGGAATTTAGTGGGTGCCTTGGGTGGCAATTGAAATACGATTAGAAACACTTAACCAAAATTTGAAACATGTAAGTGAACATGAATAAGAAGAGGGTTAAATGGGATGTACTAGAGGGGACCAAGCTTAGGTGGATAGCTTGTGTCAAGTAATGGGGGCCCGTTTCAACCAGCAACGCATACGTATCTTTGTGGGCTCGACCCAAGTCGAGGACGGGACACGCATACCGGGCTTGACTTTAAGAGGCCAAAACGGGTTAGCGGTGGCAACGCAAGTCCAAGGGGTTCATATGCGTGTGTGGGCCCGGGCTGGTAGGTAAGACGTTGTTGCATCGTGTAGGTATAAGCCATTCATCATTGGTGGTATCAGGTTGCCACTTTGGGGAGTGATACACCCCACTGTGGGGCCAGCACGGGTATCTACGAGTTAGGGAGCCGATCGGTTGGGGGTAGTGGGTACACCTAGTGGAGATAGGGGCAATCAGCACATATGAAAGCAACTAGGGGTGCACGAAACTACCATTATCATATTTAAGTTCTGTAGGCGGGATCAACCTTAAGGTGACTAGTGGTGGTGCAGTATAGTAGTGGTGGTGCAGTATAGTAATTATCTTATAGTGGTTTAGGTGCGCTTTAACCTTATCTTTGTTCATCTTGTTTCCTTGTTTACTCTGTCTTACTCAATTATTCACAGTCATTTCCTTATTTTCCAACTTATGCCTTAGCCTAGTTATTTTGGTAATTATATTGTTAAAGTTATCGCACTCGCCAGACTTTATGTTTGACCCCCTTTGTTTCCACCTCTTTTCTCCCTCCCCTCCCCCCCCCCCCCCCCAGGTGCTCAGGTTGGAGCTAGCACCAGTGGAGCTTGATATTGGATAGCTGTATCTCTTGCTTTTAGAAGTTGCTTGGATCGCTGAAGTAAAGTTCAGCCTCTCTTATTTATGGCTATTTTGTACTGGGGTTATGTCTTTCAATTTATGTACTTTGGTTTAGTCAAGATGGATATTATGTACTTTGACTCTGGTTTTTGATGATGTAATCAAACTTATGTGTTTACCGCTGTAATGAATAAAGTTTTAAAGTTTTAAGTACTGTTTATATCTGTCTTGTTGTTAAGTTTCTGTTCTACACACACTTAAAATGCTCCATGGAAGTTAATGCATTCCCTTTGTGAGTGACATTAATGGACGTGGGGTGTTACAACTATAGTTTGGATTAGTTCCTGTGACTAAATTATACTAGATCCATTGTAATTTGTGAACATATGACATTCTGAATTGGTTATAGCTTGGATCTAAATCTCTATCTAGTTGGATCTATTGTAACTTCTGTGACATTCTTTGATGTGGATCGTAAACCTTATTTGTGTCAGATCTACTTTTAACTATTGGATTTGAATTATGTGGACATCTAAATTATTAATCAGATCTAGATTAGTATGTAGATCTCCTTGTGCTTATCATATTAGATATGAACTTGTTGGACATCTAAATTAATATTTAGACCTTGTCATGCTTATCTTAACATCTTTGATATGATAAAACTAGTTAGTTGTCACCATTTCATTAGATCTATGGTTAAATGTTCACCTTATCACCATGGTAGTCTATGATTATGCTAGAACAATCGCCTTTGTCATATTCCCATCACCTTTCCCTTTAATTGTTTATGACTAGGCTATTATCTAGCTTAGGCATGTCATGAATTATATGTGAATGCGCTAGTTAGGGAACAGGGAAGAACATTAGAATTGGCATAACTTGAATTACGAACATGAATTTGGACATATTATCCATTATGAATATAATTGGGTAAATGGGCATGAACACCTATAAAGACATAGGTATAATTAATTAGATAATATTTAAAATGGCTAGGATTATAGTAATTAGAAAACTGTAATAGCACTTATGACACTAGGTTAGATTGCATTTTTTGTGGAAGTCTGCCTGGACCCGACCGGCATATCCAGCAACCGCAAATGTTGAATCTAATGTGAGGGGTCTAAGTGCACAAATATGAAATGGGCTAAGATATGAGGTTAGGCCCAACTGGTAGAAGAAGTCTGCCTGGACCCGACCAGCATATCCAACATCCACAAGTTGTATGCCTATTGTGGGATGTCTAGCCCATTATAACCATAAATGGACATGGTAACGAATTGGAATACTTAACCTAGTAAATCCATAGGGATTGTATGAATATGAACTAATATTGGGGTTAATTAAATTTGGTTGAACAGTGGGAGGGTTAAGTAAATCCGAGGGAGTGGGTAGTATTCACATATAGGCCCACAAAATTAACCTGATAAGGTTATGTAATAAAAGACACCTAGTGGTATACATAACCATAGGAAATAATAAAGTTATGTAATTAAAGACACCTTTTAAGGTAAGCATAACTTATAGAAATAATAGGATTATGTAATTAAAGACACCTAGTGGTATACATAGCCAATGAAAACCTAGTGGGGGATACAAGACAAAAGGGGAGAGATTGTATCATATTGTGTGGGACCCGTTTCAGCTAGTAACCCGGAGTTGGTATCAAACATATACTCCGAACGAGGTCGGAGAAGGGGCATGCTTACTGGACTGATTGTAATAGATCCAAACGTGAAGGGCAGTGTGTATAGCGCAAATCGACCGAGACATGTGCGTGCATGAGTTGGGAAGAATGGGATAAGATGACCGTGACACCTGTAGATATGGTTGTGCACATTATAAAGACGAAGGGTTGCCACTTTAGGATGTGACGCCTCCTACTGTGGGGCCGGCACAAGGTATCTGCACAGATTAGGGAGTCGATCGATTAGGGTAGTAGTTAGGGTACACTTGGATGTATGCCTAAGTCTACCAGCTTATAGTAGAAGGGATCATTTCATTCTGGTTATACTAGTAATGGTGCAGAGTAATCATTAGAAGCATACATGCCTATCCTGTTTACTTTATCATATCTACCTTTATGTAGTTGTCTCTCTCTTATCCACTTTTGTATGCTTGTAATGCTACTTTTATTTATTTGCTTGCTAAAAGTAACAGGACTCGCCAAACTTTGGGTCTGACCCTTTTTGTTTCCTCTTCTTTCTTCCGTCACCCCCCCTCCCCCCCTCCCAAAGGTTCGCAGGGTGGGAATTCTCAGGCTTAGTCAAGACTCGGTTATCATGTTGTAGGAGCTGCTTTTGAAGTATAGCTCAAGTTCTTCTCTCTACTATGGCTTAGCTCTTTTGTTTGGGGAATCATGTTTTTTTTACTTATGCACTCTGGTGGTACAAGACAGAAGTTATATTATTGTAATGGTTTTTGTGACTTATGGTATTTTGGACCCCGATGTTATGGTTTATGTTTGAAATAAAAAAATTTGAATTTCCACTGCTATCTTATGATATCTGTCTTGTAATATTCTGTGTCTGTTTCGTATAACACTTCACGAAACTTAATGCATTCCCTTAGTGAGTGACATTAACAGATGTGGGGTGTCACATGTTAAATATTTGGGTGCCCCTCTTTCCTCGAATAAGATTACTGATAGAGAATATGTTGTTCTTATTTCTAACATTAGAGATAAACTATACAGTTGGGGTTCGAAGTCGTTGTCTTTGCTGGGAGATTAGAACTGGTGCATACTGTTATTCAATCAACAGTTTATTTTTGGTTACAAACTTTTCAATTGCCTGAAGCGTCTATTGATAAAATTGAAAGGGTTTGCACTGACGTTATTTGGAGAGGGTGTTTGCATAAAATTATCTAGCATAAACTTTGTGAGCCTAAGAAAGGAAGAGTAGGCTTAAAGAATCTCAAAGATATGAAGGAGGTTTATACTCTTAAATTGTCCTGGAAGATTGTATAGTCTAATGGTTTAGGGTCTAGATGGATGCATAACCACTATATTAAAGAGAATTTTTGGACCATGGTTATTGATAGCAATGCTTCATTAACATGGAAAGCAATACTCATAGTTCGAGACACTCTTTCATATAATTGCACTAGGGAAATTGCTGATGGAAGAGACACTAACTTATGGCGTGACCCACGAATCAATGGTCATTCTATCATTAACTATGTTGGTTGGGAAACATACTCTGATTATGATTGTCCAAATTCTTAAGTTTCACATATTATTGTAAATGACTCTTGGTATTTACATGATCTACCTCTTAATGATAAGCAAAAAAGATGTATTGAGTTTTCCCCTAAATATCATGGCAGAGATGGGAATATTTGGACATGGAAACACGATAGTGACTTTACTCTTAGATCAGCATACAATTGTGTTAGAGCTCATGGATCTCTTTGTGATTGGTCAAATATGATATGGAATTATTGTAATATTCCCAAAATGGAGTTCATTGCTTACAAAGCAATCAAAGGAAGACTTCCCACAAAAAAATGACTTAATAATTTGGGAATTATTAACTCAACTGCATGTGTTCTTTGTGATATCTATATCAAATCCCACAAGCATCTATTTTTTGAGTACACTACTCATTTCATGTTGCTCAACACTGTTTTCAGAAAGCAAATCACATATTAACCAGCAAAGACAATCATCAATTTGTCGCTTACCTAGCGTGTAAGTGGAATGCCAAAAATATGGAATCCAAGGTTGATTGCACCACTCTCACATCTACTATTTGGTGGATTTGGAAGGAGAGGAATCGCCGTACGTTTCAGGAAAAGTCAAGATCAACATAAGAAATTTGTCATCTTATTTTGAACGATGTGGGAATAAAACTGAAATTAATTAGAAATCGAAATGTTACCTTCATCCTGGTAGACAAGCGTTGGTCCTGAGGAGATGATTTCTCAAACCCAATCTATCGCAACTGATCCTCTGCCGCTGCCATGATTAAGATAGTATGTTTTTACTTAGGGAAAGTTTTAGTTAATGTAAATGTTGTACTACGTGTCAATATATGAACTAGCTTCATCGCACCAGTTATTGTATTTAATTTTAGTTTGGGCTTATTGCCTAATAAAGCCTCATACCCACTTTCATATATATATATATATATATATATATATATATATGGTACCCTTCTCTAATGATCTGAAGGTCCTAAATATCCTAGATGACCCGAAGGCCATAAATGTATCGGATGGCCCAAAGGTCTAAATTCTTGACTGGTAATATCTCAGAATGTGTAGCAATCTCCTAAATAGTAAACCAATCAGTAGTAATAGTACGTCCTATACCGCACATTCTCACTTATTGGTTTACTATCCGTTAGCTAATTCCATATTAAAGTGGCTAAATCAAGGAATAATAGCTTCAATCGATTAAGTTTGGAATTAATCAATATAACGCGCCAATGTAACCAATACCATATGATTTACTACATCGTTTAAATCACAACCTCTCCTTTTCGAAGGTGCAAAAACGTGTGGTTCAATATAAGAAAATATTATCAGAAAAATTGAGTTTTTAAAATAATTTTAGAAGCTATTTGGAAATCATTGATTTTGAAAAATTCTTTCTATTATAAGAAAAATGGGTAAATTCATGTTTAGAAATATTTATGATTTTATAAACAATACAGAAAGATATTTCTTTAAAATGATACTTATAAATACATAAAACTCCTTTTTAAAACGGTTCTAAAATATGTGCGTTATATGCACATAGTCATGGAAGAACTCATGAAATCAACACCCAAAAATTCTTGTGTAAAAGCTCCAAATCTCATAGAAATAAGCCGATTGGAAACACAATAATCATGGCTATGGAATCAATCAGATGTTGTATGAAATTAACTTATAAATTTATCCAAAAACGTGCACCTAAACACACAAATATCCACATAAATACAAGCGAAAGGGCTTGACATGGGATACAAAACTTGCGTGGCCTGGATCAACCCTTAATAGCCTCAAGAGAACCATGGGCCGACCCTAATAACCATGGGCCGACCTATAGGTCAACTTTCCTAGGGTCCAGGTCGGCCCTTAGATGAAGCAATTTTTCTGCCTCTCGTGTGTAACTTCTACTGATTTTCTGATCAAATTCTGGTGATATACAAGCTTAAGTTTGAGCATATACATAAACAAACACTCAGAAAATAGATCAAAAGAAATTTGGCATGATTTCGAGATAGCATGAAGGAGCTATAAGCTCTCAGATATGGATCTAAACACTATTTACTATAAATAAGAAATTTAACATAGACCTATTTACAATAAAATTCAAAACCCATAGATAATTCACTGATTCAAACAAAATAATGGTTTGTACAAGTTAGAAAGAATGAGATAACTCACCTTTTGATTTTTGCAAGCGGATTACAAATTCACAGCAAAGGATTTGGCTCAAAACTTAATCTTTTATGCCTCATGAGAAGTCTCTGCACCCGAAAACACAATTATAGAGACATGCAAGACACAACAAGCAAGAATTCACAAGTTGGAGAAAATCCCTGAAGTAAATTGGAGATAAACCCTTGAAATAGTTTGATTACCTATAAAATATCTTTTTAACATGTTGTTTTTCAGGTTGTAATTTGAGTTTTAAAGTGGGATTCGAATTTGAGGAGGAGGAAGCTTTTACTTTATGATTTCTTTCTCTGGGAAAAAGAAGTTTTCTTTTCCTTCAAAATTGTACGTACTAGAAAATCAGTTTCTAGACATTTCTCTTGGTTAACAAGAATTTGTGCTTAATGATAGTTTAATTCGGCCTTAACGTTAATTAGCAAAGCCATATTGAGTTATGTAGGCTATTAGTCATCCATGTTACTTAAATTACATCATATTTCACTATTTCTATACTTATACTTAACAGTGCTTTAGCCATGTTAAAGATTATACAACATGTTTTACATCTTTTCACAAACTTTTAACATGTGTTAACACAATTTACATTTTCAATTAAATTGTACATTTTATACTTTTATGTATAAGGCACACATTTTTAGATCTATAATTGTACAAACTCCATTAATACAAATAATTTGTACAATCATAGTAAAAATTATTCTGATACATAAATGTTGATTTTTCATCAACATTTATATATTTTTTATTTTATTTTTGGCTTAATATATTTAAAACACATGATATTATACTAAAATCATGGTACATATTTGTATAATGCAATTTTTTATAATATACACAATATAAATCTTATAGACCCTCATTTGATCAAAATTTATACATTGTAAAGTTTTCTCAACTTTATTTTTACATATTAAAGTTTATTTACTTTAATTTAATCACAATCCCAATTCATTTCTCCTTTATCACCTAATTTCTTTAATTTAATCCTAAATTGAATAAACTACCCCAAAGCTTGCTATTTAATCACTTTAACAATTAAATAGATCATTTCCACCAAATTTACACAGGTTAGCACAAACTGAAATCAAATTTAACCGAGATGAATATTTAAATTATCTCCCAACAATATTCAGCTCTTAATTAACAAGTTAAAATCCTCATTATAATTCATTAATTGTTATTATAGATAATCACAAATATAGGGTTATTGCGTCACTAGAACAACTAAGAAGATATTTCAAAGCCTAGAAGAGAACATGGGCCTCAAACTTAATGCAAACAAAACTAAATGTTATTTCAACAAATTTTGTAGAAATAAGAATGATGTTAAGGATCTTATCAATGTTGTTAAAGGTGAATTATTAGTTGAGTACCTTATTGTACCGCTTTCATCAAATAAAATCACATATAAGGAATGTGAGGAGCTAATGACATAAAATTAGAGAAAAACTACAAGGATGGAGTTTTATACTTGCATCTACGACTAGGAGAACTGAATACGATAATTTAAGCGAAGGTTGCTTTATGGCTTCAAACTTTCCAACTTCCTAATGCCTTGTTGAATAGGAATGAAAAGGTATGTGGTGTTGCATAAGGTTAAATTTGATGGTTATGTAAACCAAAAGCTGAAGGGGATGTTGGATTGAGAAAACTAAAAGACATGAGAGAAGTATACACCCAGAGGCAAGGTTGGAAAATGCAGAAAGATAAAAATGCTTTGACCACCTGGAAAGTAGTAATGAGAATCATAAGAAAACTAGCTTCTTGTTTCGGTAGGGAGATAGCCAGAGGGGATAACACTGATTAATGAAGTGACCCTGGATCGAGGGAGACTTACTCACAGGTTTGGTTGGCTAACACATGTAACAACCCAAATTTTAAATACACAATGGTTAATTGACAAATTAATAAACTAAATAATAAGCTGTAAAATTATGGGAATTTGGCATTGGAGATTACGCCATTGAGTTCATTATGATTTTCTGGTTCAGATGCATACTTGGTTTGCGTAAAATGAAGGAGTTATGGCAATTCGAAGTTCAAAACTAAAAATTAGATTTTAAATAGAAAAAAAAGACCGTTGCATGGAACGACCCAGCATCAACCGCGTTTATCCCTTAAATACTATGCATGTGTTGGTCTATTGAATTTGTGCAGAAACTACAGGTCGAGTATTATTAGGCCGGTCGTGCATAGTTCAATCCAATACACCTAGACGGTCTGTGGAAGGTAAAGGACGATCACACACAACAAAGGTAGAGCACCAGCAAAAGGTTAAGCATGGAATGAAGGGTCGAGTATGACAGGGAAGGTCGCACACATCAGAACAGGTGGGTCGCCCACTCAACACAGCTAGGATCGGTCTTATAGCATAGCATGATCGTACAAAGAGGACATGCACACAAACCGAACTCAAGTACGGCACGAAACAAGGACAGTAAGGCTTATACATCCTATAAAGGTCACCCATATTAAGAGTCTCCCATTCTTTTTCCCCTTAGTCGCTCAATCCAGTACAAGGTGGTCGGTCATTCAAGCACTGGGAAACATTGGTACAGAACAACTTCCACATCCTTGGAAACCGCTCGGTTATAAAGATAGATCGCTCCACCCATTGGGTAGGTGGGGTCGTCTGTTCATCATAACTAGGTTGAGAATAGCAGTTTGGCTCGATCATATAGAGAGATCGTTTTGAGCGAAGAAGGGATAAACCTTATAGGTTGCACATAGAAAGAAGCCCAAAGATACTGGAAGTCGCACACACATCCTATGCCTGATCATAGATTGCAACCCCAGCCACTCGCTCATTCCAAAAACGGTCACTAATGCTTCAATACTTACTAACCAGTCAAGTACCAGCTCCTGAACATTCGCATTTACATTTAGATCTCCAAACCTTGTCCACTCACCTACAAACTGCAATGTCGGTCGCCTGTCCATCTGCAGTTAGATATAGCTACATCAACATCTGTCAGTCAAAAGGCCTAACATAGCACCCAGTCGGTCGCCCATACATCAATCCAAAAGCCATGACCAGTCGCCTATGTGTTCATTGCATAATAGTCCATCTAACCTGCTTAGATCTATGCAATTGCCCGCTCCTTTGAAGTTTCTCGCGCAGGAGAGCTGGAAACAGCTATCGACAGTTGGCTATAGCTAGGCGGTGGCATTTTAGTAATTAATGGGACGAGCGACCCATAGCCTGCATATATGAATTTCAGCTCATTTCTTCATGAGGGCTCAACTAAGAATAGGCCATGTCTTCCACCAAAAAGGGGATCGGCCTCTGGTGACCACGAAGTGCTATCAAATTCTCTCCTCCATCATTCCTTAAGCATTTTAATCATCATCATCATTTCCATATGGAGATCCTTCATCCATTTGGCTATGGCGTCTATTGAAATCACCTAAAGGGAAAAGAGATAAAATATTTTCCTTCATCCTCCTCTAGAACAAGGATATTCTCCTTCTCCCCCGTTGATCTAACCTTCTTCTTCACGGATTTTACCATTTCTCCATTGAATTCCATGAATCTAAGTGTGTTATATATGTGAGAGAGAGAATATGTTGTAAAAGAGAGGTGATCCATGTACAAAGAGAGTTTCAATGTCTTGTAACCATTGTCATGATAATGCAAGCTACATCCATAGTTGACGTAGGCCTAGATAAGGGCTGAACCACTCTAAAAACCTTGTCTCCACTTTACTTTCCTCACATTTTTTACTTTTAACCTTTGATGATTGTGGCTTCATTTACTTTCTAACCAAAGTGGTGAAGTACGGTTCACGTACCATTGGTGTTTGAGCCATTTTTGGTGAAAACATTTTGGTGCCTACCGTGGGGCCGTGTTCGCATTTCCTTCCTTCACACGTCCCTCCAATTCTGATAGCCTACCATTAAATTTCTAATCTGCCTCCTTCCACGAAGTCATGGACGGTTCGAAGAAAAACTAAAAGTCCATTAGAGCCACTACAAGTATTGAAAATGCTCCCAATTAGGAGGTCATGGCGCATACCCCAAACCGAGAAGTTAGAAATTCTTCCGAACCATTCATAACGTGAGATGAGTTAAATGTGGCTATAACCGACTTGAATGACAAAATGAATGCTACAAATAAAATGATGATGGACAAGCTTGATGCCTTACTTAATGTTCAAGTCAATCCTCTGCCACCAAATGCGGTGGACAATGTTGATGAAAAATTGGACTCTTGCACCTCAGACCCTAGTCGATCCCACTTCTTAGTGGAAGACAAAGGGGAGGCCACCATTGAGGACTCTAAGGTCAAAGATCCATATAATGATGAAAACGTGCAACTCGAAGCACCGCGAGTCCCACTAAAGGGGCACCTCCCAAAAGAAGTGCAAGACATCAGAACTTGAACCGCGATCAGATTGGTAAAAGGACTGATGCATGTCCCGTGGAACGAGCGGGTGACGAGAAGCGCATTACAGTTATGATTCATTGAATAATGAGAGAAAATACAGCCCCTGAAGACGATGAGAAAGAATGGGAGTTTTCACCCAGTAAGAATCCATTTACGGAAAGGATCCATCAAGCGAAGTTTCCCAAGAAATTCATACCTCCGACAATAGCACCTTATGGTGGAACGGGAGATCCGAACATCTTCATATTCAAATACGATCAACTAATGAATGGAGCTAGGGCCACTGATGAGATAAAATGCTTATACTTCCCCGTATGCTTAGAAGGTGTGGCTTCACTATGGTTCACTAGACTCCCACCCAAATGCGTTGATCAGTTTACCAACTTGGCAAGAAGATTCCAAGACCAGTTTCGTCTTCAAACTACCAAAGCAAGAGATGTGATGTCGCTTAGGGAGATGGAACAAGTGTCTGGACAAACCATCAACGCTTTTCTTACACGATTCTAAGCTACGGCAATCGAAGTCATAGAACCAGAACCTTGGTACTTATTGGCAACTTTGAAGGGTGCTATTGATAAGAAATCGGAATTTGGGAAGTGGCTCAAGATGAAGAAACCCAAGACTCTAAAGAAATTCTACAAGAAAGCCGAAGAGTATATGAGCATGGAAGAGGATCCACTAAATATCCGGAAGATTATAGAAATTAATGTTACCAGAGAGAGTAAAGGCAACGAGGTCCAAACTGAGCAAAAGAATGACTCTGGAAAAAAGAGGGGAAATGAAGAGAAGGATAACCAAACCCATAAGGAAACACGGCTCTACAAGCATTCAGAATTGACTCTCCTAAATGAAACCGTAGAGAGGATTTACTCTGCTACAAAAGATTCGGGCATCTTTCCTCAGGTTAAGCTGGTGAAAATTACAGAGCAGTAGGTTAATTCTAGCAAATTTTACCAGTTTCATTACCAATCGGGGCATAGCACCAACGAATGTCGATGTTTACACCAAAAATGGTCTAAACACCCAAGGTACTAATATTTTACTTCACAAATTTGGTAAGAAATAAATGGAACCATGTTTAATCAGCAATTGGAAACGAAAAATGCGAGAAAAGGTAAAGTAGAGACGAGATTTATAGTGGTTCAACCGTTAATTTGGCCTACGTCCACTGTGAAGGTGTTTCTCAATCTTTTAATGAGGATTACAAAATACATCAATTCTCTTTTTCCATACATCTCTATATTCACTCAATATACCCTCATTTATATATTTCAATCTTGGAATTATACAAGAGAATGGTAGAATTTGAGGAGAAGAAGGATGGATGAATGATTGAAAAGGAGGATGTCTTCGTTTTCCTTGATCACAAGATTATTCTTGACGCCATGGTCGAATCAGTGGTTGAGGATAGAATTTAGCAGCACTTTGTGGTTTCAAAGATTTGATCTCCTTTATGTTGGAAGCCATGGTGTATTTATAGGCGAGCTTCCCTTAGGAAATGATTTGAAATCCGTTTATGCGGGCTACGGGTCGCTCATTCTATTAATTACAATCATGCCATCAACTAGTTGTACCCAACTGTCCAGAGCTGTATTTGGTTGTCATGCATGAGTGACTCAATGGAGTGAGAGTCTTAAGTAGTTGAGCGGGCATCCCTGTGAGAATGAATGCTTTGGGAAATTTTATAAGAGAAGAACGTGGGACTTGAATCGACTCTCCTTTGTTCCTTGCGCGACCGACTATGTCTTTTTGCTGCCTTTGTATGGTGCTGTTTGTCCCTACGACTACTGTAACATCCCGTATTTTTGGTGGTATGATATTTAATATATTTGAATTTTGAAATAGATTTATAATATAGAATACGTCTATTTAAAACGAAGATTGAATATATTTATATTTAAATTATAAACGAGCTCGTATTGATGCGATAGTTCGTAATATTGAGTTCTGAACTTCAATTGTTTATATAGAATCCATTCTAAATCGAATTTCCGTGAAATAAGAAACGTTAGGATCGATTTGATTATAATTTTCTAATGGAAAAGAAAAATCAATATTTCATCGTATATATTGTAAGTTATGTCCAATTTAAATTTTCAAATAGTTGTTGTGAAATCGATTATAAACCATAACGATAATTTAATATAATTAAATATCGATTTTGAATTTTGACAGGATCTTCGAGACATAGTTATAATTTAATTTTTAGAATTTTACTATAATTTTTAATTTGGGAAAAATATGAGACTTTTTATTTATAGTATTTTGCACCCTATATCAGCATTTTGGGGTTTCACAATATAAATTAATCTACCGATATTATTATATTTTTGGGATCGTAGGGCATTGCTCGACACAACGGTGTATTTATTTTTGTTGGATTTTAAATCAATGTGTGACGGTGCATATATTAAACTGTAGTGTAAATCGCGGTACGTATTCATTAACCGTGCACCAAACAAATAATATATATAACTTAATCCTTAAGTAACGAAATAACAGCCTGGCCTATGTATAAATTCTTTCAGCCTACCTAACTTCCTCGAGAGATTTGATAATACAATGTGTGGTGCCATCTTTTCAAAACTGTCAACTGACCATATTCTTTCAAATTAATAAAGCAAAGAATACATACCGTAAGCTCCCATCATCGAATTGAGTATTCACTGACACTCTATTCACTGACCATGTCGTGCTTTTTCCTCAACCTACCTCATATAGAATTTCTTATGGCTACCTTGTTTGTTTAATTTTCCTTTTCCTATGTCGTCAAACCATCGTACAAACATCTCCGATCTGCACATACTTAAGTCACCGTCACGAAGCTTAAACACAGCTAGCTTGTGTTCTCAAATCACCACACATCCATCAATCAAGACCATGCGGCCTACCTACGTGAAGAGCTACCAACTCAACCCTATACCGTAGAAGGCAAAACCTAGGACTTATGCAAACTAACGAAATGAAATATGCATGCCACAAGATCTAAACCCATGTGTGCCGTATATACATAGGATACAGGGTAACCTGTATTTGATAAAAAAACACCACGGCTAACATACTTCTTTTCTGCATATTGAACATGGCACATGCTATTTCACTTCACCCAGTGTATTTCCACCATCAGCAATGATCTATCCTAGCCTGTGCTACCTAGTACCTTCATAAATTGACTTTGTCCTTATCTATTCTCCCTTCTGCTATAAATATGCCATTGTTTAGCATCTCAGCAGCAATAACTCAAACGCAAGTCCTCCTTTTTATTACATCAAAAACTCCACTCATGAAAATCAAAACAATAGCTGAAAACCCAGCTGTGGGTTGGAGTGGCGTCGGACTCGAGATCTAGTTACTGGAGTTGAGGCGAGTGCTCAGGCGAGGCAGGCGTGGTGCTAAGGGCTCACTATCAAAAAGGGAAATACTATACTGGAGCGGTCTGAAGAAGTGAAGCGGTTTCGAGTTATGGGTTTTAATGCAACAAATGGAAGCAAAGAACTGTAGGGAGATGGACAACACGTTATTACTAGAGAAATATGGAGCAATGTGACGTGTTTTAGTTGAAGGGAGAGTGCAGTTTCATGTTGGCAGCAGGCGGACATTGCTCATGAGTTCGGATCGGGAAGGTTAGCCACGTGTGAAAGACAACAGGAGGGGAGAGACAGTCATGGAAGGACAGGGCGGAGTTGCGTGAGGCAAAAACGTAGGGGAAGGAGGAAATAATGGGAGTAGGTGATGTATGCATGCGGTTGTTTCGGGGTGGCAGGTAGAACATGGAGAAGAAAGGAGTTAGGTGCTGTTTGGCGGAGATGGGATGAGCCGAGAGGGAAAGAAAGATGAACAGTTATACATATATACATTCCTAATTACGGTTAACAATTGCCTAATCAGAGTTAAATTAGCCTAAGTAAGGTTTAGTAGTAAGTTATAGATACGGGTATATTTAACCTGGCTTTAATACATTGAGATCAAGATGGCCTTGCTTTAAAATTAGAAAGGACACGTGCAGTGCAAATAAACCCAATCATTTCATTTTTAATGTATAACATGATATTCGTCCATGTCTAACTAAGTTAATACATGACCCAGATTTTTCTGAAACAAGGAAAGGGTCCGATTATTAAAATTAAAAATGTTTAACATATGCATCATATTCAATTAAATTATTAAAATAAGAGTGGGATTTGTAAATTGGTATAATACGACCGTAAGTTAACAGAATCTGACATACAAGGAAGTGCTGGGACCATATCTACTATATCGACAAGCGTAACTTTATAAGCTGGACTAGACGGAGTTGGAAGCAACAGAAATGAATCGTTTTAACAACGAATGGGAAATCAAGGTGAGTTCAACTCACTCAGTTTTTATCCCACTTATATTTTATAAGTCGGGTATAATTATTTGTGTGCTATGGTTGCTAGTGGTCTGATGGTTGCTGAATACAGTTGACTAAACTGATTAAATTAAACATTTGTTTAATTTATTTTAATCCTAATCGTTATTTTAACGATTATTCCAAAGGAGGTAGCTTACCTCGTTGGTTACGTTTATATAAATATAAACGTATTTAACTAAAACAAGGACGTTTAGATTGCTGTTATTGTTGACTTTTGAGAATTATATATGACGTTATTTTGTTCTAACATATTTGGATGCAGGGAGAAACAGGTTGGAGGGATCTAACTGGATTCCTCAAATTTATTGTTTATTTCACATCACAATTTTATGAACTGTTTAACCAGTCTGATTAGATGGTTGCTTTAATCTTTGATTGTTGAAGCTAGGTTCAACATTTGTTTGTTGTTAACCAGTATGTGATATGAGTTGAGAAACAATAGCAGATGGCCAAATAAGACATTATTTATAAAGTTATTTAACGCCAGGTGATTCAAATAAAAAAATGAAGTTATAAAATTTATTTTTATAACTGAAGATCGATATTAAAAATCTATTATTTTTAAATGGAAGTTTAGAAAAAGGAAATAACCTAACCGCATATATATTGCTTGCTGTAACCACAAATCACTATTTATGTACCAAATACTCCATGCGCGAAGCACGTGCCACATCTTAACCATTATAAAAGCTAATTATTATGATAAGCAAACGAGTAGGGAATAACGTAGCGATTAATAACCAAGGTTAATTGTTTTTAAGAACAATTAAAATTGAATTATTTATTTAATAATGGGATTTTTGGAAAGATAAGGCTTTTATAAAATAAAATGATATTTTAAAAGCAAATTATATTAATGATAATAGAAGCTAAGGTTAAATTATGTTTTAAAGTGAATTCTTATTTTACTTAATTGGATTTATGAAATCCAAGATTTCGACCAAGTTATAAACCCAAGCTTGAATTAAAATGGTATGGAAAGTTAAGTTATTAAGATGCGATCTACATTCGGGATATTGAAGAAGGAATGAGGTATAGTCGAGATATAACCAAATTGGTTCGAAATAAACTTATTTGAAGTTTAGTAAGGAATTCTATTTATAATAGAATTAAGATGTGTATATAATGTTTTCAAAGATTGAGAAGTTAATAGAAACAATTAAATAAGGGTTACTTAATACTTAAATTAAGTTAAAAGGGGAAGTTGGAAATAAGATTTCCAAGAGAGGATATGATATTGAAACCATATTTTGAAATGAGTAGTGAATGGGATATGTGGAATAAATTAGTGAAATGGGATTTCGTTTGTAAACTTCTATCTTTCTGAAGATAAGAATGTTGTTAATTCAAGGTCTGAGAGGTAAATAAAATACCCCAACTTGAACGACTTCATGATTATCCAAGGAAGATATTAGTTTAAAACGAGAGTGGTCGAGAGAAATAAAGTTAAAAGTTCGATGAATGGTATTATAAAATAAAGTTGAAATGTTTAAGTTAAATAAGATGATTTCAAGTATAATAATATTTTGAAAAGAGGTATAAAAATCTTTGTTCCAAGTGGTGCTTAGTACTGAACTAGTGAACTCATTTTATTTTTATGGTTGAATGTTTTGTTTATTTGATAGTTAAATCACCGACTATCAAATCTGGCCAATTATCGATTGTTGGTTCGGAAAGACCGAGATCGAATTTATATTCGAAAACCATTCCGACCAGCAAGTATGTAATCGTGATCGAGATGAGACGATGATCGAGATTGAGCATTTGAAGACCATAGATCTTCATAAAGCGGAAGTATTGCTTATAATCTTTGGTTAGCTCCCAAGGATAAACTGTGATTCTGTCGTGATTGGAGTCTATGGGTTGCAAGGACTACTCACTCCTGATCCTTGGGGTGATTCTTATAAGGATGCGGTAGGAGGGTGCCTTCGGTTGTCCAGTCCTAGGATAACGTGTATGGACGATGTGGCATGATGGCCAGATGTTCTGGAAAAGATACGTTATAACCTCAAGCCTCACAACCGGGAAATGACAAAAATCGGGCAGGAAGCATGGCTATGTGGGTCGTGCCCATTAGGGTGTATTGTCATCATCTAGAGAATATTCATATTTGTTACTTCTTTCGCTACTGTATCTCCCGGGAATGGTTATGTTGGTACCAACCGTAGGTGACAATATATTCGATACACTCAAGAGAAATGAGTGGTCAGTCATGTGTGGGCCGGGTTGCAAGACGTTCTTGTTGAACCCAGCGTATTCGTCTCTAGAGATACAATATCGGCAGGTGGTCCCATACCTTGTCATGATCAGGAATCCAATCTCCAATAAGCGCCCGCGGTTTTGATTGTATACTATATATGTGGAGCGTGAGATACAAGCATTCCGCTAGATTTTATTTACTTGTATTTAGACACTATTATAATATTAGAAGATATATGTTGTTTCAAAATGTTTTAGGCGTAAGGTAAAACCGTCCGTGTTTATGTGTGGACTTGGTCTTACGATTATCCTTTTCTTTTGAAAAGATTTTGAACTTTAAAATCAAGTTGGATGATCCCCTTAAAACTTAATGTGTTGTTCTCACTCTGGTTCACCAGACTGACCCGGTGTTTGTAATGCTCGGGTTAGCCCGGGTTGTATAGGTTCAGGTTATTGGACACTACGAAGTTCAGAAGATGTGCTGGAGGAGTTCAGACGTATCAGTATTTATTCCACTGTGTATTGTATATGAGGGCAGATTATTATAATTGTCCAGATGTGTGATGTACTCTGATGATTGTAAGTATTATTTCAAGTTCTTTATAAAGATTATTACTATATTATACTTATTTCGCTGCGATGTGAGACTCTGATTCAGATGTGTTTCTTCTTCTTATTTCTTCTATTCTATTATTTCTTTCTTATCTCACCCTCTAATTTCTTTCTAATAATGTTCCGGTGTTTTCGATGCTGAAATGTTCGATATGGTGTTTGTGTCGATTTTCGGGGTCGGAAACCACTGGTTGTCACAGCTATGCTATGAGGTCGCTTCCGCCTATGTTGAATGGACGACTTGCTTTGTTTCGATGTTTGAGCATCTTTGTCCCGATATGAATGACCGACCTTGGCTTCCGCACCTGAATCACGATTCGTGTCTAACTTTGGTTAGAGACATAGTCACATAAGATGTCGCAAGCGCTTGTATTGCAGCCCCATCTCAGGCTTGGTCTTTTGACAGGAAATCAGTGAGCGACTTTAGAGGATATATGATCTCTATCCTTTTTGGGCCGCACTTCCCGTTACATATCGTGCCATCATCCTTGGTCGTACTGGTTGACTTGACTTGTCTTGGGCTTGATATCATGCACGACCGACCTGATGATATCCATTCTGCGTCCTTTGTTCAATGTGCATATGGATTTTTTAGGGATTAACACTTTCCCCTCGAAGTCCGTGATTTCCTTTAGTAAGGAATTACTGGCTTCGACATGTTTGATCGCACATTGTTTGGTAGATTTGTTAAGGGGTCGGTCGCACTAAAATTTGGGATTGTTTTGTTGTAGCGGACTGGTATTGTCTCTCTCTATGAGCGAGAGGCTTGATGTATCTTTTATTATTGTGCGAATAGTTCAATTTCGGGATGCTAGCTGGAGCTTGATGTGACACTTATTTGTGTATTCGAGTACTAAGCTGATGTGGTGAGAATACTCTAGATATATACCTTTTAATCTCTCTTTCTGTTTTCTTAACTTTGCACATTTAATTGGTTTTTCCCGTATACCTATGTGTGCTTGTTTTGAGTGATTTCCCCAATTGCCCGAATGCTAAACCCACTAATCTGGACATAGGGTTGTCTTTCGTACGAGCAACCGGATGAAAATACTATTTCGGTTAGCCAATCCTTTCATCTGTTTCTTTTATATACTATTTTTCTATATTCCTTTTTTCCAGAAGAAAGCTTTAACGGCGGCGCTAGTCTGAGCAGTCCTCTTTACTGCTTGGATAGTCTGAGCAGTCCTCTTTACTGCTTGGATCTCTTTCATAACTCCTGATTACTCTAGTTCTTTCATCGTTTTGATTTGCATTCGTGCACGACACCATTGTCGAAGCCTTCGCAATCTCGAGATCGATTTGGCTGGACTGTTCGCCTAGATTCGAGACTGTTCGCTCGCCTATAGGTAAATTTCTCCTTTGATTTTATCTTGACCCAATTTTGAAGCATGAATTTTGACCATGCGGCTTTGGGGTTTAAAAGTAGGGTTTCCCCTTTTTCTACAATCCCATAATTTCAGGAAGCAATCTATGTTGGACCAGGTCGAAAGGTCTGATCGAGCAGAAAGTTCTTGTCAAGTTGTGTCTACGCCAAATGTTGTCTCTTCGGTAGGCGCTGCCCAAGATTTCCCACAACCTCATGTACTTTCCAAAGTACCTAGTGAGAGGCACCCGATGGAGCTTTCTCCTAGCTCGTTCCATCAACTGTGCAAACAATTCGGTATTTCAAAGAAAGAAGAGGCCAAGCTGCCTAGGGAAAAAGAGTTCGTGGATATCCCTCCCAAAGGATATGTTGTCGTTACTCGTGGCATGTTGATAAGCGGAGCGGTTCCTCCCTTTAACCCTTATATAGAAATGATTCTCTGGAGCTTGGCTATTTCCCCGTACCAGTTACATCCTAATGGTTATGCGATTTTGATAAGCCTTTATATCCTTTTTATGAGGGAAAAACATCGGGCTCCTTCATTTAAGGATATATGCTCATTATATGCTTTCATGACTAGAAGCCAGCGTCCCTCGTTTATCTTTATGGAAAGCCAAAGTTCAAAAATAATTACTGGCTTAGTGGACAGTGCGCGAGGATTTCCCAATCAGTACTTCTTTGTCCGATGTCCCGATAATTTCTGCGGCTTTTGGATGGAAGGCAGTAAGTATTTTTATTCTTTAAATTTCATCTTGCCCCTCTTCCTTCTTCTTAAAATCTTTTGGATATACTGCAGTGCTTCCCGATCAAAGCATATCCTTCGACCCAGATTTATGCAACTCATTACTAGTTGTTGATGAGGGCGAGAGAACTAGGAAATTCCTGATCACTGAAGGGTTCCTAAGGTAATATAATTTGCTTTTCTCTCTGTGCACCTTCGCAGTGCATACTTCTGATAAAAAAGAAGCTACCGGCAAATCCCTTGTCAAGAAATCTTCAAAAAATGAATGTTCTAGCACTGCGGGGAGCAGCGAGGCATCTTTCAAAAGAAAAGCGACTTCTAGTAGTATCCAAGCGTCCAAAGCACCAAGGTCCTAAGACTTCAGTGGTCTTGGGCGGAAAAGATGGGCCTCGACTTTGATTTGTCTCCTCATGATGACCGGAGTACCGCTGGGGAGTTGAGCGCCATAAAAAATTACGTGACCTCCCAGCTTGACTGTCATGGGTCAGCTTGAAATTCAGTTAGATGAGGCCAAAAATACTTCCAGAGAGCGATTCGAGTCTCGGAACAGGTTTTGCTTCGAATTTCAGAAGCTGAATACTCAACATCTTAAGCGTATCAAACTTCTGGAGAGCGATAAGACTGAATTGATCCGTGTGATCGAAAGTCAAGCAGCCAAAATTACATTCTTTAAGGACGGGAACACTAGGATGAGCAGCTTGGAGGCCGACAATAGAAAACTTCAGGAGGAGATTGAAGCCGCCAAAAAACAACTTGATGAGGCTCAAGCTGAACATGAATTTGCTGAATCTCAATTAACTTCTGTACAACAGGCTGTAGTTTCTTGTCGGCAGGAGAAGGCAATGCTCGAAGGAAAACTCGCTTCCCAAAGTAAGGTTCTTGAAACCTTAGAAAAAGATAAAGCAAGGTTAACCAGCAATCTTGAGCAAGCCATAATTAGAATTGAAGAGATCCTGTTTCGATTTTACACCCTTAGTGTTATGACCCGCAGAAGCTTGAGCTATCTAAACAAGGAATTCCCCTGTACAGTAGCTCTTGTCTGGGAGCAAGTGCTTAGCTACTCCAAAGATAAGGAAGATAGTGTTTTGCAAGAGGCCCTCTTTAAGGCAAGCGATTGCGATGCTTTAGAAAAAGGAAGGAGAATGTTGGCTGATGATCGAGCTCGATCCCTTGGAAAAGAAGTCCAGAATGTTGTTCCTATTCATGCCCCCTGTCCGGCAGAAGATGGAGCTTCGGGATCCCAAGTTTTCCTGACGGAACCTTCCGTTTCTAATGAAGGTACTTCTAAGGTTCATTTGGTTGATGACCACGCTGTACCTGAAAACATTTCTAAGTGATGTACTGTTGTTTTACATTTTGCAGTACCAACTTTGCAACCGTGTATCTTTGTGATGAACTTGTGTTTTGTTATTACTCGTTAGCGTTGATACACCGTAACTTATCACAATTTTTATTTATTTGCATCATGTTACGCTTTTTGGGTTGTGCAATGGTTACGTTTTACGCCGTTCATCGTCAATATCGCTGGTTTTCTTTGATTTTAGGACATTATATTTCCTATTTTGTCGATTCTTTGAGGGGTTTAGTTCTTATTATGCATATATTCGCATTCTTTAATGGTCTGGTAATTCAAACCTTTAGAGTTTACTTTTTGGATGTGCACTTTTATAAGGCGCAGGTATCTTGTTATACATTTATTCCTGTTCCTCATTGATTTGGCATCCCATAACTTTCGGAAACTCGATTAAATGCATTTTCGTATGTACAATTTTTTTTTTATATGTACCCAATCCCATATTCCACTAACTTAGTGACCCGAGCCCTTCGGAGACTTGTTTTGAGTATGTGGCCCTATGGGAGGACTTGGGTTACAAGTTCTTGACCCAATTTCGATCTTATTTGACCCGGCTATTATGATAAAATAGATACCTAAATTGGATACCCCCTTTCGGCTAGGATTTCTGATACCCCCTTTCGGCTAGGATTTATGATACCCCCTTTCGGCTAGGATTTCAGATACCCCCTTTCGGCTAGGATTTCTGTTTCTGCGTTGGTCTTTCTAGCATGTTTATGGGACCTTCCGATCCTAGGACTGGTGTTATCCAGCCTAGTTTTAAAAAAAAAAAAAAAAAACAAAGAGTGCAGCCTCCGGATTTTGGTTTGCTCTCCATGAATTGCTTTGGAATGATTCTTTCCCTTTGAGTTTTGCAAGATGGTGGGCTTGGCTATCCTGCCTGGTTTGACCAATGCTCTCAATGCGTGATGCATGACTTTGGCCTATATCAGAGACCAACTTTTAGCATTAGTTTGCAAATAATTTTTGTCTTTCATGAGATTATAATCTGTGAGTGAACATCTTTTATCATGTAGAGTTTGTACTTAACACAATAAAGGTGGATATAAATCATTTCATGGAAATACAGATGGAAAAGACAGATTATAGAAACAGTAAAATAAAGAGGATGGAGGTCGCGCATTTCCAGTTCTGGATATTGGATTGCGCCCAGTGGTCATTAGTCAATGATTGGTCGTCAGTCTTCGGGTGCTTGGGTTATCTCGTGCGACCCGGCCTGATTGGCAATCTTACCTTGCCTCTGACTTTCTGATGTGTTTTGAGGACTCTTAACATACTGCTGCAATTGATTTTTTCGGATGAGCTCCTCAATCAAATATCTCAAGTGTCGACATTCATTCGTGTTGTGCCCAGGTTGATTATGAAACCGGCAGAACTTTCCGGAATGTGCCTGCTTTTCTGTGATTCTTTGTGGTTTTACCTGAAGAAACATGCCTGAGTCCTTCGTGGCAGAGTAGATTTTGTCTGGGGTTTCATTCAAGGGAGTCGATTTTATTTTCTTAAAGAATTTTGACCTCTTATGTTTTTTACTGTCTCTTCCATCAAACCCTCTCTTATGCCCAGAGTCATCATTCTGAATTATCTGATAAGATTTGTTGCTCTTACCTTCCTTAATAGTGCTATTTTTCGTGTCCTTCTGGATATCTAGGGTATCGGCTTCCACGTTCATGTATTCATCAGCTTTCTTGTAGAACTTCTTTAGAGTCTTTGGTTTTTTCATCTTGAGCCACTTCCCAAATTCTGATTTCTTATCGATAGCCCCTTTCAAGGCTGCCAATAAGTACCAAGGCTCCGGTTCTATAACCTCTGCTGTTGCAGCATGGAAGCGTGTAAGGAAAGCTTTGACGGTTTCTCCGGGCATTTGTTCCCTCTCGCTGAGTGACATCACGTCCCTTGCCTTGGTGGTTTGTAATCGGAATTGATCTTGAAATCTCCTCGTCAAATCAGTGAACTGATCAATACATTTAGGTGGAAGTCTGGTAAACCATAGCGAGGCCACACCTTCTGGGCACACGGGAAAGTACAAGCACTTGATTTCATCAGTGGCCCTGGCTCCATTCGTGTGTTGGTCGTACTTGAATAGAAAAATAGTTGGATCTCCAACTCCGCTATAAGGTGCTATTGTTGGGGGTATGAATTTCTTTGGGAATTTCGCTAGAAGGATTTCCTCTGTGAACGGATTTTTGCTGGTGGAAAACTCCCATTCTTTCTCCTCATCTTCTCGGGTCACCTTCTCCTTCATTATTCGCCGGATCATGTCCGTGATGCACCTCTCATCACTAATTCGTTCATCGGGATCGACACTGAAGTCCTCATCATCACGACCATGGTTTGAGCTACGGCGCCTTGCATCCTTGTTGAGGGATGTAACGTTGGTGGGACCTGCGACAGCCCGAGCCGTACGTTCTTCTTTGGGATGTGGAGATCTAGCCTTCGGATCCTCAACGTCGGCCTCTCCCCTGTCTCCCACTAGGTTTTGAGGTCATCCAGGGTCTGAGGCTGATGAGTCCTCTTTTTCGCCAGGATTAACCACAGTATTTGGTGGTAACAAGTTGGCTTGAACATTAGTCAGGACATCAAATCTTTCCATTATCATCTTCGTTGTATTATCCATTTTTTCGTTTAGGCTGGTTACAACCACATTCAATTCATCTCGCATTATAGATGGCCAAGGGGTTTCCCCTTCCCCTTGTTTCAAGATCTAAGGTGCAGCTTCATTAGCATTATCATCCTCACTAATCGTAGCAACTTTAGCAGATTTTCCGCTTTTTTTATCCAACCATGGTTTCAAAGGAGAAATCATTTTTGGATATATTTATTTTCTTTACTGAACTATGAAAGGGAATTATACACAACCCCACGGCGGGCGCCAAAATGTTTACACCAAAAATGGTCTAAACACCCAAGGTACTAAAACTGTACTCTACCAGTTTGGTAAGAAATAAATCGAACTGTGTTTAATCAGCAATTAAAAACGAAAAATGTAAGAAAAGGTAAAGTAGAGACGATATTTATAGTGGTTCAGCCGTTAATTAGGCCTACGTCCACTGTGAAGGTGTTTCTCAATCTTATAATGAGGATTACAAAATACATCAATTCTCTCTTTCCATACATCTCTATATTCACTCAATATACCCTCATTTATATATTTCAATCTTGGAATTATACAAGAGAATGGTAGAATTTGAGGAGAAGAAGGATGGATGAATGATTGAGAAGGAGGATGTCTTCGTTTTCCTTGATCACAAGATTATTCTTGACGCCATGGCCGAATCAGTGGTTGAGGATAGAATTTAGTAGCACTTTGTGGTTTCAAAGATTGGATCCCCTCTATGTTGGCAGCCATGGTGTATTTATAGTTGAGTTTCCCCTAGCAAATGATCTGAATTCTGTTTATGCAGGCTACGGGCCGCTCATTCTATTAATTACAATCATGCCATCGGCTAGCTGCAGCCAGCTATCCAGAGCCGTATTTGGTTGTCATGCGCGAGTGACTCAATGGAGCGAGCGTCTTAAGTAGTTGAGCAGGTCCATAGGAGTAGGCGTCCCTGTGAGAATGAATGCTTTGGCAAAATTTTATAAGAGCAGAATGTGGGATTGGAATCGACACTCCTTTGTTCCTTACGCGACCGACCATGTCTTTTTGTTGCCTTTGTACGGTGATGTTAGTCCCTAAGGCTATGTTATGAGGTCGCTTCCGCCTATGTTGAATGGACGACTTGCTTTGTTTCGGTGTTTGAGCGGCTTTGTCCCAATATAAACGATCGACCTTGGCTTCCACACCTGAATCACGATTCGTGTCTAACTTTGGTTGGAGACTTAGTCACATAAGATGTTGCAAGCGCTTGTACTATAGCTCCATCTCAGGCTTGGTCTTTTGACGGGAAATCAGTGAGCGACTTTACAGGATATATGATCTCTATCCTTTTTGGGCCGCACTTCCCATTACATATCGTGCCATCATCCTCAGTCGTACTAGTTGACTTGACTTGTCTTGGGCTTGATATCATGCACGACCGACCCTGATGATATCCATTCTGCATCCTTTGTTCAATGTGCATATGGATTTTTTAGGGATTAACAGTCGACATCTGAAGAGTTTGATTGAAGAACTCATTAGAAAGATCCAGCTTCAACAGTATGTGAAGAATCCTCAAAACACCCCAACTTCCCAGGGATAAAATAATACCACCAATCAATCCGGTTCTAGTGAAAAAGCCTAAACACCCATTAACTCAAGAGCGATAATCAACGATTTTTGGAGGGCCCCACCCAGCCGAGAGAAGCTGGGCAGACCTGGAGAGATATGCTAACGAGTTGAAGGGTGCCTCAAAGGAAGAAAGATGTATGATCCTAAGCAACGAGCTTCCAATGAAGATGCCTAAAACTTTGGCCGATGATGTGGTATTCAGAGATAGTGATTCTGACGGTCTACTTACACCAACAGTCGATGCCATGGTGATCACAATTGGTCCCAGCCCTGCAGTTATGAAAAGAGTACTGGTTGACACGGAGGCATCCGTTAATGTGATCTTTATAAATACGTTTCAGAAAATGAATCTCCCTATGGTGGAAGTATGAGCCTACCCAAATAAAATCCATGGATTTACTGGACAACCCACACAATCCATTGGTATAATTAACTTGCTCGTGGAACTGGCAGACGGAGAATGCAAGGTCTCTATGATGCATACTTTCGTCTTGGTGGATGAGCTCTCCGCCTACAATGCGTTCCTCGGGCGATCGACTCTCACAAGCTTTAAGATTGCGTTAGCTCCATGGTGCTCAACCATGAAGTTTCCAACTGAGAATGGAGTTGGCATAATTAAGGGCGATCAGGCCACTATGAGGGATTGCTACGTAACAGAGCTGTGCGAGGCTAAGAAGAAAGACTTGGGAAAGAATGCGGAGGCTATGCTCCACATTCGGGGACTCCCCTTATAGAAATTAAGGAGTGGTCCCTGCGCTGGTGAACACAGCGGGGCGCAAAAAGAAATTGATCCTAGAAAAACCAGTGCATAGGACGAGAGAGCGGCTCATGCTGAGATCACAATTCCAATAGCTGTTAATCCAAAAGATATGAACCGCGTGTTGAATATAGGGTTTTAGTTAAGCCCCAAATTGAAGAATCAATTGATTGTCCTTTTTAATGTTAATTTAGATGGATTCGCATGGAGCCACTCTGACATGTGCGGCATATCACTAGATATTGCAGTTCATAAGCTTAACATTGATCCATATATTCCATCTGTTAAACAGAAAAGGAGGACCCAGGGGCCGGAAAGATCAAGGGCCTTAAAAGAACAAGTCGATAAGTTAATGGAAAATGGCTTCATCAGGGAATCTACCTATCCAAATTGGGTCTCCAACCCTGTGCTTGTGAAAAAATAAAACGAAAAATGGAAAGTCTATGTAGTCTATTCGGATCTTAATAAAGCATGTCCAAAGGACAGCTTTCGTCTTCCCAGAATAGATCAGTTGGTGGATTCTAAGGCTGGGCATGAGTTGTTATCTTTTATGGATGCGTATTCTAGCTACAATCAAATCATGATGTATGGACCGGATCAAGAGGACACGAGTTTTATCACCGATCTTGGCTTATATTGCTACAAAGTGATGCCATTTGGCTTAAAGAATGCAGGGGTAACTTACCAACGATTGGTAAACGCTATGTTTATAAAGCAAATCGGCAGGACAATGGAGGTCTATGTCGATGATATGCTGGTAAAGTCAAAAAGGGCAATTGACCATTTGGAAAATTTAGCCCAGATGTTCGATATTCTATGCCGATATGGCGTGAAGCTGAATCCTCTAATGTTCTCCTTCGGAGTCGGTTCAGGCAAGTTCTTAGGGTTTATAGTCAACGCTAAGGGAATAGAAGCCAATTCAGTGAAAATATCAGCCTTGAGAGAAATGCGCGCTCTAGAAACCAAGAAAGAACTACAGTGTTTAAATGGGAAAATTGCAGCTTCGAATCGCTTCATTACCAGGGCAACTGACAAGTATCTTCCCTTCTTCGATGCCCTTAGGAAAGGAAAGAAAGAGATACCCTGGACTTATGAATGCTAGAAGGCTTTCGAGGAACTGATCCAACACATGGCAGCACCTCCAATGCTGTCAAAGCCCAATGATGGAGAAGATTTGTTCTAATAACTGGCAGTGTCTGCTTATGCTCTGAGTGCAGCGTCGGTAAGGGAAGATTCAACGGTTCAAAGGCCAGTTTATTACATTAGTAAGAGATTAATTGGGGAAGAACTGAACTACCCGAAACTGGAAAAGCTCGCTTATTGTTTGCTTATCGCCTCAATGAAGCCTTGTCCCTACTTTCAGGCTCATCCTATCGAAGTCCTCACGGATCAACCTCTGAGGCAGGTTTTGTATCTACCAAAGACTTCCGAGAGGTTGTTAAAATGGAGTATTGAGCTTAGTCAATATGACATTACATACCAACCTCAAAAAGCAATCAACGGGCAAGCACTTGCAGATTTTATCGCAGAATTTACCGACCAAGGAGAGAAAAAAGAGGAGCCTGATACCGAACCCAACATTTAATGGAAGGTATATGTTAACGGAGTGTCAAACGGTTACTGCTCTAGAGCAGGAGTAATCCTGGAAACCCCTGAAGGAAGATCTATATGCCATGCACTGAGATTAGAGTTTCCATCAACAAATAACGAGGCTGAATATGAAGCCCTTATTGCGGGAATAAGGCTAGTAAGAGAGCTACAATTAAAAACCATACAAATCTTCAGTGACTCCCAACTGTGGTGTGTCAGGTCCGGGGAGAGTTCCAAGCCAAAATGGGTAACTTACCAACTTATCTATCTAAGGCCTTGGAACTACTAGAGAGCTTCGAGCATTATACCATATCTCACATTCCGAGAGAAGAAAACACCAAGGCGGATTCACTGGTGAAATATGCGAGCATAGGAGATGCACAACTTATAGGATTAGTCCCAGGGAGGTCCTTTCCAGCCCCAGCATGGAACAGATTGAGATGGATTAGGTCTTGGAGGTAGCTGATGAGCCAGACTCATGGATGACACCAATCAAAGAATATCTCATGACCGTTGCACTCTCGACGGAAATTAAAAAGCGAAGAAAGATCTTACGAAAAGCTCGTATGTATCTCATTCAGGATGGACGACTATACAGGCGAGGGTTTTCTACGCCCTTGCTTCGTTGTGTTATGAAGAAGAAATCAAAGGCAATCATGATAGAATTACATAAGGGTGAATGCGGAGGTCATACTGGTGGTCAGACATTGGCCAAATAAATTATGCGATATGGTTACTTCTGGCCAGACATAAATAAGGACTCCGTAGCATATACCAAAAATGCGATAAATGTCAAAGATCTGCAAAATTTCCAAGGATGTCATCAACAGCTATAACCCAGATGGTCAGCCCATGGCCATTTGCCATCTGGGGCATTGATCTTATTGGAGCACTTCCCACCGCAAAATCCGGTTTTAAATTTTCCGTTGTCGTTGTTGATTATTTTACAAAATGGGATGAAGCGGAACCATTTGCGACTATAACCTCAAAGAAAGTTATTAACTTTGTCTTGAAAAATATAATTTGCAGGTTCGAGGTGCCACAAAAAATAATCACAGACAACGGAACCCAATTTAAGAGCGAACAATTCCAAAATTTCTGTACAAAATATAAAATCCAAAAAAGCTTTTCAGCAGTAACTCATCCTCACGCAAATGGGAAAGTGGAAGCTGTAAACAAAATCATAAAATCAACCATTAAAATACGATTAGAGAAATCCAAAGGTGGTTGGGTGGATGAGCTTCCACCAGCACTATGGGCATACCGCACCACTCACAAAACTGCGACTAGGCACACTCCCTTTTATTTAGCTTTTGGCTCTGAAGCTATGATTCTTGTGGCACTAGAAGTTCCTACCCATAGAAGAATCCACTTCGACCAAGAGAAAAATGAGAGGTTGCAACTTGAGGCCCTCGACCAACTTGAAGAAAAAAGAAAGGAGGCAGAACTCAAGGTGGCTCCCCATCAGAGATGGGTGGCTAGACATTTTAATTCAAAAGCCAGACACAAGACTTTCGAGATTGGAGACCTTATGCTGAAAAAAGTAATGACCGGAACTGGGATTTTTGGACCAAATTGGGAAGGGCCATATATTATAAATCAAAAACTTCGAGATGGCACTTTCAAATTGACTACCGCGGATGGAGTCCAGATTCCTCGAGCTTGGAATAGCGAGCACATCCACCGTTACTTTCTATAACACATTATTCAAATCTATTGTAAAAAGTTGTAAATATTCACAAACTTTGCATTTGAGCTATGTACATATAAAAAGCCATGAGTGAGAAACTGTACTTGCATGCATGAATCATGTATTTGCATACTTTTGCAAAATATTAACTTCTTTATGTAGGCAAATGAGTACAATAACTCTTTCAAAATCCAACCATAGCCAGAAACTTCCTAAGCATATCCCGGTTGGAACACCTCAAGCATTAAGTGCCAAAAGTATTATGCAATCTAAGCAAGCAAGTAGGCATTGAGTCGGAAAGTTGCACCTTTCATTGCAAAAACCCAAATCCTTAGCAAGCGTCCAACAAAAGGATTGGTATCAAGCTGTGAAAATAATGCAAAGGTGGAAACAACCCAATTTATCCCACGGATAAAAGATTGTTAGTCCCAAAAAGGGGCACCTTGTTAGGTGCAGGACACGAATTCTTTAAATTGAAATAAAACTCGATAAGAGGAACTAGTGTCCACTTCATGGGA
This sequence comes from Allium sativum, assembly GCA_030737875.1. Taxonomy (NCBI): domain Eukaryota; kingdom Viridiplantae; phylum Streptophyta; class Magnoliopsida; order Asparagales; family Amaryllidaceae; genus Allium; species Allium sativum. The sequence continues at coordinate 835,619,178 of CM060910.1, forward strand.
TGAAGGATCAAATCGAAAGGACCGATATTCCCCATAATTAAAAGATTGCCAGTCCTAAAAAGAGGAATTTTGTTAGGTCCAGGACACGAATTCTTTAAATCGAAATAAAACTCGATAAGAGGAACTAGTGTCCACCTCCCAGGATAAAGCATAAAGTCGGAAGGACCGACAAAACCTAGGCTATAAGTACCAGTCCTAGTGCCGGAAGGACCGGCAAAAAGTAGGAAGGAACAACAGTCGGAAGGACTGACAAACCAAGGCTGGAAGCACAAGTCCTAATGTCGGAAGGACCGACAAACCTAGGCTGGCAGCACCAGTCCTAGTGTCGGAAGGACCGACAAACATGTTGGAAGGATCAACACGAACAAAAATCCTAGCCGAAAGGGGGTAATAGAAATCCTAGTCGAAAGAAGGTGTCCAATAAGGTCTTCTTTGATTCTGGAATAACTAGGATAGACAAGACCAATATTGGACCGAAACTTAAAATCCAAAACATCACCTGGGGGCACGGATTCAAAACCAATCTCCGAAGGAGTTGGGTCACAGGTTAGCAAGAAATGGGCTTCAATATATGTTAATAAAAAACAATAACAACCACACGTGTTTAAAACCCAAATTTCGAAGGGCTTGAGCCATCAAGTTAGCGAAAAATAGGGTTAAAATGCAATAAATACGAAGAACAATAATATATGTACGTGTATTTAACCAAACCTCTGAAGGGATGGGGTCATCAGGTTAGTAAGAAACATGGTTAAATACATCAAAAACAAAAGCATGTGCTTAAATCGAATCTCCGAAGGGCTTGGGTCACCAGGTTAGTGAGAACTATGATTGAACACATGATAAAACAAATAATCCTCTTTGGGAGGCATGCATTCATATTAAAACTCCAAAGGACATGGACTAACAGGTTAGTGAGAATGCATATGAATGCATGACCTCCAAAGGGAGGACTGAAAAGTGACACGAAACCAATCAACTAAATTGAGTTCTAAGTATGGCTAAAGGAACTAGGAAAAACTGATCACTTCCAGCCTGATAAGACTACAATAAGCTACTGTAGCATCGAAAGAAAATCGACAACGTTAAAACTACATATCATAGGCTCGCTACGATCATGTGATCAACAAAGTGAATTGTGAAGCAAGTGCAACATGCAAGGTGCAAGTAAAAGTATGACAAAACAGGATAAAAGGCTGCAGAATGACAAACAAAAGCACCGTCCCATACTAATAAAGCAAAGCACAGCGACATCACAAAGTCACAAACTAGTCATGAGGCCACCACAACACCAATATAAGCATAAGTCGCAACACATACCAGCATAAAGTTAAATGTGAGGATCGGCACTAGCTTATACAACCGATCTAAAGCATAGTTCACAAAAGAGAAGCGACCAGAGGCAAAACAAAAAAACTACAGATCCTTGTTCTTCCTAGGCCTACCAACCTTCCTTTTAACCTGAGTAGAGCAGGATGGAGGTTCATCAGCCAAGAGCTTTTTGCACTCTGGAACTGACAACTCAACGTCTCTTGGAGCAAAAGAGGCAACAACAATGTTCCTAGTTCTAAGAGCCTGGATTAACTTCACATTGTCATTCTCTAGGGTGGAGATGCGCTTAAGATTATTCATGTGAAGCCTTTGGAGATCGCAAGCTAGCGTGTGCCAACCACTCATTTGTTTCGCAGTATGATCCTTGAGCATATCCATTTGCTTCCCAAACTGGTACAAGGCGGTCTCAAATCGGGCAAGCATCTGCGTCTTCACAACGATCATATCACTAGGAATTGTTTGATGGTCAAATGGAGATATATCCATATTAAAAGACACTCCATGCAGACTCCAGGCTTTGAGTCATTTAGCAAGCTTAGGATTGCATGGCCTGGGGTCATAACCTGGCCTGCTAATAATTGTTTGAAGCTCTGCATGAGTTGGACTGAGGGGAGAATTCACCGACGGCTGAACAGTCGATTGAACTTCAGTCGTCTGAACATCCAAATCAAAAACCTTTTCCAGCTTACGTCGCTCTTAAGTTGTATCCATCTTGTGAAAGTGAATTAATGAATAGTTATACAATTCAGGGATTTAAAGGGTCGGTCAAGATAAAACAAGTGGCGCGACCAAAAGCAGAACCATGAACGACCAATCCCTCTAGCACTGGCTGCGTGTGACAAGTTCATGTCGTTCTAACATGCTTGACTCAAAACGGTCGCTCATACTTAACCGAGACAGGACTATTCAGGATTGACTTAAGGGCCGAACAGGAATGACCCTCCGTCAAATGCACTTGAGCAACCATAAGAGTCAAACCAGAAGTATAAATCATAGCAACAACATCAAGGCTGCACGGCTTAAACATTTCATCGAGCATCATATGTGTAAAATAGATAACTGGGATCAAATTGTTGGCACATGGTCATAAGATTAGAAATTGTGCCAAATATGAACTTGTTTAAAGCATTTCAACAAGCATACCATGTGCACGAAGTTTAAAACCAAAGAAAAAGGGTATATTGGAGTTTAGTATTCTCAGACAAGTGCATGCACAAAACAAATCGGATCCACTCCAAAATACTTACTATTATCATCATAAAGGGTTCAACAACACAAATTGTATCTAATGATCATAAGGACTTCAGAGAGCAGTCCAAGAAAGCATAAAGAATGGCTTATTCCTATTAAGACATGTACTATCAATTCAGAAAAGAAGCAAGCATAAAAAAGGATTTACAAACCTGTGCTCCACAGATTGAAGATATAAAAGAGTACGGAACTTTCTGACTGGAAAATCTAATCGAAAGGAAGTCGAAGTTGGGATGATTGGAATTAGGGTTTTTCAATAAATGAAGTGGCCTCCACCAATGTGTTTCCTCTGAAAGATGGAAAGCAAACTAAAGTGAGGAGCAGGAAAACAAGGGGGAAGACTAAGAGACTCACATCCAGATTATTCTTGCCACGTCAACTAAATTAAGTTTGAATACTTAATTGTGCAGATAGAAGTGGCCCACTAGATCCAGCTGGCTTTTCCGAGTCTCCATGGTTTGCTCGACCGTGATGACACTTCGAATCAAAAGAAAGGGCGCCAGTGACCCAGGCTTTTCGCTCACGGGAAAGGAAGATCTCAATCCTATTCAACCTCACTCAATCATCTTTACCTAAGCGATCCTAAGTTATGTGTGATCATTCCTTGGAAATCCGGATTTAATATACCAAACTATGTTGTGATCAATTATTTCAAAGACAGTAATTATTCACAAAATAAAAATTACAAACTTCAAGGGGAAAATGTTTATCCCTTAAAAACTATACATATGTTGGTCTATTAAATTTGTGTAGAAACTACAGGTCGAATGTTATTAGGCACAGTCGTGCATAGTTTAATCCAATACGCCAAGACGGTCTGTGGAAGGTAAGGTACGATCACACACAACAAAGGTAGAGCACCAGCTAAAGGTTAAGCATGGCATGAAGGTCGAGTATGATAGGGAACGTCGCACATATCAGAACAGGTGGGTCGTCCACTCAACATAGCTAGGATTGGTCTTATAGCATGGCACGATTGTACAAAGAGGACATGCACACAAAGAGAACTCAAGTACGGCATGGCACAAGGACAGTAAGGCTTATACATCCTACAAAGGTCACCCATATTAAGAGTCGCACATTCTTTTTCCCCCTAGTCGCACAATCCAATATCAAAGTGGTTGGTCGTTCAAGCACAGGGAAACATGGGTACAGAACAACTCCCACATCCTTGGAAACTGCTCGCCCATAAAGATAGCTCGCTCCACCCATTGGGAAGGTGAGGTCGTCCATTCATCAAAACTGGGTCGAGCATAGCATTTTAGCTCGACCATACAGAGAGATCGTTTTGACCGAAGAAGGGATAAACCTTATAGGTTGCACATAGCAAGAAGCCCAAAGATACTGGAAGTCGCACATGCATCCTATGCCTGATCATAGATTGCAACCCCAACCGCTCGCTCATTCCTCAAACGGTCACTAATGCTTCAACACTTACTGGTCAGTAAAGTACCAACTCCTAAAGAGTCGCATTTACATTTAGATCTCCAAACCTTGTCCACTCACCTATAGACTATAATGTCGGTCTCCCATCCATCTACAGTCAGATATAGCTGCATCAAAATCTGTCGGTCAAATGGCCTAACATGACGCCCAGTCGGTCGCCCATACATCAATCCAAAAGCCATGACCAGTAGCCTATGTGTTTGTCGCATGACCGCCCGTCTAATCTGCTCAGATCTATGCAATCGCTCGCTCCTTTGAAGTGACTCGCACAGGAGAGCTGGATACAGCTATCAACGGTTGGCTATAGCTAGGTAGTGGCATTTTAGTAATTAATGGGACGAGCGACCCGTAGCCTGCGTATATGAATTTCAACTCATTTCTTCATGAGGGCTTACCTATAAATATGCTATGTCTTCCACTAAAAAGGGATCGGCCTCTGGTGACCACGAAGTGCTATCAAATTCTCTCCTCAATTATTCCTTAAGCATTTCAATCATCATCATCATTTCCATTTGGAGATCCTTCATCCAATTGGCTATGACGTCTATAAAAATCACCTAAAGGGCAAAGAAAAAGAAGATTTTCCTTCATCCTCATCTCGAACAAGGATATTCTTCTTCTCCTCCATTGATCTAACCTTCTTCTTTACGGATTTTACCATTTCTCCATTAAATTCCATGAATCTAAGTGTGACTTATATGTGAGAGAGAGAATATGTTGTAAAATAGAGAAGATGCATGTACAAAGAGAGTTCGAATGTCTTGTAACCATTGTTTTGATAATAGAAGCCATATCCATAGTGGACGTAGGCCTAGATTAGGGCCGAACCACTCTAAAAACCTTGTCTCCACTTTAGTTTCCTCACATTTTTTACTTTTAACCTTTGATGTTTGCAGCTCCATTTACTTTCTAACCACAGTGGTGAATTACGGTTCACGTACCATTGGTGTTTGAGCCATTTTTGGTGGAAACAAACCGCATCAACCAAGGTTGCGTTTGGTTTGACCCATGTGTCGACCCAACTGGGGTCTGGGTTGAGCATACGTGCCTAACACGTATACTTGCCAGGGATGAAATTGTTTGAACAAACGAGATTTTTTTTAGGCTGATTTAGACCATTGTGGTTTGTTTTGATTCGCTGATGTGATCACTTTAAATTGATCCAAAGATATGTTCGGTTCAAATTTAAAACCTAAATCTAAGGGTTAAGGGTCTTTTGCTCCACCTATAAATAAACCTCCAACCCTTCTCCATTTCTTTACAACACATCTCCCCCTCCCCCTGGCTAGTCTCCTTTTTAAGAGATAGGGCCAACCAAAAAATAAATTTTAGGGGATTGAGATTAAATAATTTCTTTTCTTCTCGAGGTTCTACCATGGCCACAAGGAAACCATTTCAGGTGAGTTTTTTTACTATTAAGATTTTTGATTAATTTTAGGTAAATAGGAAAATAGCGGTTGTAGTTTTGTTTACAGTTCCTTTACTTACAGTTTCAATTTGTTCTTATTTTTCTGTAATTCCTTTCTATAAGTAGTTTCTATAACTTGTATGTTCTTACAGTTTTTCGTAATTAATATTCAAAATACTGTAAGTTATTATTCTCAGTTTCTTTTCGCTCTTCTTCGTCCGAGTTTAAAGATTTTTTGTTTTTTTGGCAAGGCAAGCCGTTTTTATAGTGGGTGTACCACTTTTTATTAGAACAAAGAAAAGAAGGTAAGAAGAGTTTTGCACAGGCACAAAACTCCAATTTTGGTTTGAAGCGCCAGAACACTAAAACAATAAAGAATGGGAGCTAGATAAAAGCATCTTGTCTACAATATATGGCATCCCTAGCCCCCCTCCGAGGAGGAGGATCTACAAATTGTGTTAGGTGGGCCAACAACATGGGTGAAACTGGAAAAAGCCAAGGCTAGATTAGGCACATAACATAGGTAAAGAGCACTGAAGATGAAGTTCTTATCCCAAGAGTGATCATATAACTCAAGCTTATTAGGCTCGCCTACTTAACCAGTTTGAATAAGAACAATGTCATCACCAATAATTTGGTACATTAATTTCCTCTTATCACTTACTTCATCGCTAATAAATTTGTGGAAGGTATCACTAACAGGACAATACCATGCGTTGATGTCTGAAACCTTCTCCATGCCAGAATCATTGGAAACCAGTGCCGAAGCAATCACAATTTAAATAGGTGGAGATAGAGGTTTAACAACTGGAGGAACAGTCTTACGCACCCATATAATAGTTCGGGGTTTTGGAAGGGGATTTCGAATAGCTAACGGTAATGGAGATAATGATGGACAACCAGCATTAACAGGACAAGAAGTAACCGAGTGACCAAACGTCTGACTAAAGGAACAAATTTCTGGCATCTACCCATATTTGACTACCACTTCAACAACAAAACCATCCACAATCCTTACTTTGATCTTATCTGGCAGTGGCTTATCACACTACAAGAAAAACCGAGATTAGGGACAGATTTTTAGCAGCGGAAAATTCTTTCGCTAATTAGCGGCGGATTTCCATGTGATCTACAAGGGATAGGTTTTTTAATTTTCAACTTTTTTTTCTTTTATTTATTACCGTCGTTTTCTGCCATCCCTTACTAAGCCGTTGCAAACTGCGTCAAATTACCAATAGAAAATTTCGGCCGCTATTTTCCTCTGCAAATTCAGGCAGAATACCGACGAATATTTGTCGAAGCTATTTTGCAGCAGAATTCCAACAGATTTGCAAGAGATGTTTATATTATTTTTCTAAGATATACTTTAGTGTTATTTTTTAATAATTATTAACATGTTCAATAATTAATAATTAATTTGTTCTAATTAATGATTTATAAGTAATAATAAATATTAATTTACGCTCTATAATAAATAACTTATAATCATTGCTTATTTAAAATTAACAAAATAATCTTTGCTCATAACCAATGTAATTACTAAATTCTTAATTAAGTCCTCTGCTTTCATCACAAATCTCAATCAGTATGTCAGTATATTTTTTGCTAAATCCCAAAATTTTAAATTGTTCTTTTATAATAATTCCCCTAAATAATGAAAATATCAGTTTATTATAATAATTATTTAATAATTAATATTATAATTTAATACTTATGAAATGATATTTAGTATTCAATAATTAATTTTAAATAATTTCATTTAATAATTACAGTTGATAATTATAGCTGATACTTATATTTTACTATTATAGTTGATAATTATTTTTTATATTTCGAAATTTGAAATAATCTTGAATTTATTTGAAATAAATCATAAAGTTTATAAAACCAATTATTGTTTGACACGAAGTAACAAAATTTCTAAACTTTAAAATATTGAAAAAATTCATTTAATAGTTTAATTTAAATTGTATAATACTTCATATTCAAATTTTAAAATTTTCTATAAATTCCGACTAGGATAAACTACAATTTTTTTAAACATTGCCTCCACAGGTGAAATTTTGGCTCCAACATGTGCAACTTTTGGCTCCATCGTTCGAGTTTCATTCAGGTCTCATAACCCGTTGTTGATTTATATTTATTTATTTCCATTTATATAAACAGTTCTGTAACACCCCGGATTTTTCCGTTAACAGTAAATTAACAAATTAAAGTATAATTAAATTGTAACAGAAAAATTAAGGGAAACGGACATCACCATTGCGTTCGTCTCGGAATTCTGCTTGAGATAGAGTCCGAGTTTGCGCAAAACGGATAACGTATGAAGAAGATATCTTTAATTTAAATATTACAGCAAAACATTAAAAAAGAGAAGTAAGGAGAGGACAATAATTATTATTATTCTAAGACTTATTAACAAAAGCCTCTGTAGCTCAGTTGGTTAAGGCATTGGATTTGTAGCATGGAGGTCGGGGGTTCGAACCCCGGCGGCGGCATAATTTTTATCTCTGTTTTAGAGAGGGCCAACTGAGCATGCAAATACATGTACGTATACAAATTCAAATTTTGAAAGGATAAGAACGTACATATAAGGAAATAAAGAAAATATATGTATATATATGAGAATATATATATATATATATGCAAAAATATATGTATACAATAGATAAAATTCAAATAGACTAAAACAGCTCAATTTAAAGTTTAATTTTTGAAAATCGAACCCAGTCCCTCCTGGCTGGCCTAGTCTGTGTTTGGTCGAATTTCTGTGGGTTGCTTTGTCATTAGGGCTAGGTGGCAAGTTTTTATTGCTCTCTCTTCCTAATGAATGGCTATGATCTAACCTAGCAACATCAAGGGTCCTAATCAATTCCTAACCTCTATATAAACAACCCTAGACTAAACCCTAATCTATTCATTCAAATTAAGAACATAGCCGCCATGTTGCTGAGGAACGACAAAGAGTAGCCGCCAACTAGAGAGAGAATTAGGAAGAAAGTTCTAAAGCCTAAAGCAATTCAAGCAACCTAAAGCTAATCAATTCAACAAAGGAATCATATCTCTTAATTAGAGAATTTGCCGCAACCATTGTAAGTAGAGTATTACTTTGGTATGAACAAATGATTGTGTAGATATGTATGCTTGAATTGTGGCAATGAAATTCGTATTTGTGCGATTTATATACTTTTGGATATTCTGAATTATGTCATTCAATTATAAAGAACTACATGCGGTAGTTCTATGCAAATATACGTTTGGAATATTGCGCAAATTATGTAGTCTATGTTGAAGCTACATGTATGTAGTTGATTGAAATTCATGCAAGTTTGGGGCTTTGTTATTATGCCATCATGATGTCTATTTTGTGCATAAATCATTTTGCAAGTAATTGAGACAAGTTTGGTTGTTATAGTTCATATGAAACTATGTTGGAATTTTGACACCATAATCCATGTATTAAGTCATGCTTTTGCAAAACTTATGAATATGGCTAGGCTATGAATGATATTGGGCATAATTGAAATTCATGATTAAGTCTATCTTGTTTAAAAGAATTATATGATGACATATGTGAGACATGGCTAAGTTAGACACAAAAATCCTTTTTTTGCAAGTTAAAAGCAAACACCATGATTAGAAGTATTTATGCCATGCTTATGTTTGACATTATGCCATGTTTATGCTAGAAGTATTTATGCCATGCTTATGTTTGACATTATGCCATGTTTATGCTAGAAGTATTTATGCCATGCTTATGTTTGACATTATGCCATGTTTATGCTAGAAGTATTTATGCCATGCTTATGTTTGACATTATGCCATGTTTATGCTAGAAGTATTTATGCCATGCTTATGTTTGACATTATGCCATGTTTATGCTAGAAGTATTTATGCCATGCTTATGTTTGACATTATGCCATGTTTATGCTAGAAGTATTTTATGCCATGCTTATGTTTGACAATATGCCATGCCTATGCAAGAAGTATTTTATGCCATGCTTATGTTTGACATTATGCCATGCCTATGCTAGAAGTATTTATGCCATGCTTATGTTTGACATTATGCCATGTTTATGCTAGAAGTATTTATGCCATGCTTATGTTTGACATTATGCCATGTTTATGCTAGAAGTATTTATGCCATGCTTATGTTTGACATTATGCCATGTTTATGCTAGAAGTATTTATGCCATGCTTATGTTTGACATTATGCCTAAATAAAAATATAGGTTCATGTGTCAATAATGATATCTCAATTACAAGTTCACATGCTTTGATTCATGTCACCTATGTTTTATGACCAAAGTATATGTCACTACTATGCAAGTACACCAATTTCTATTATGTACTTTCCAACGTCATATGCAAGTTCATGCGCTCACCTTCCCCTCTTTGTGTATACGCCATAAGCCTCCCCTTTCGCATGGCTAAATTGGGCTTTAAAAGGCTAAGCCCAATATATATAAACGAACGTGTAAAACGGGGGAAAATAACGTTGGGTTAAAATTAATTAATGAATGAAAATATGAAATAGAAGGGCCCAAATTCAAGTATGGGTTGGGCCCATGGTTGGTGTAACCTTTACACTATTAACATAATAATGGGCCGCAAATATTTACATATAAGAAATAAAGAAGAATGACAAAATATGTAAATGTAGAAAAGACGATGTGTTTAACCCGAGGTTGGATTGAGTTGTGATGTAAACCTGCCCGGAACCGCCCGGCTGTCCAGTAGTCACAACAATACCTATCCAATGTGGGAGGTTAAACATGGAGCCCAGCAAGGACCCGAGGTTAGACTGAGTTGTGGCGTAAGACTGCCCGGAACCAACCGGCAACAGGCAGCCACAACAATACCTGTCTAATGTGAGAGGTCAGGGCCTTAATAAGACAATTAAGGCTGAGTCAGGATTGTTAGGATTAAGTGAACTAAAGACTTAATCAAAATGGAACATGCTAAACTAAACGGACTGGTGGGGTTAGGTTAGGAAACACTTAACCAACTTAGCATGTTGGCTAGAGATAGAAAACCTAGTAACGGGGGACCCTTTTCAGCAGTAACCCTAGAAGGTGTATCAGGATACCCTGAAACTAGGCAGGGTGGGGCACGATTACTGGGCTGATTGTAAGAGGTCAAATCGACGGCGGTGGTGTAGCAGTGTAGGTTCTAATGGTGTGCGGGCGTGCACGCACTCCGGCGCAGAAAAATAAAGCACTGGACACCAGTAGCATACCTTTGCACTCTAAGGTTGTGTCGGGTTGCCACTATGGGACTTGATACACCCCATGGTGGGACCAGCATAGGTAACTACAGATATCGGGGGCCGTAAGACACATGTAACTACGCGAGTAGGAGCCGATCATCATAGAATGGATCACATCACCCTGACTATGGGGTGCCAGTTGGAAACTAGTTTATATGGGTTCAGAGATTAACATGGGGTACGATAGTATATTCGACCCTAGGCAACTTAACCAAGTTATAGTGTTTGCCCACTTCTTGTTATTACTTATCATACCCAGTTCTTTATTCATAGACAAAGTAGTACTAGACTTACTCAGGCTTATGTCTGACTCTACTTTTCTTTCGTCTTCTTTCTTCCGTTTCCCCCCCCCCCCAGGTCCTCAGGGAGGGAACACAGCAGCTTGATCAGCTTTGACATCCAGCTTGAAGAAGAGAAATGTATTGCTTGGACTTTCCTGTTTTGAACTATGGCTTTGGACACACTCTATGGGGCTTTTGCAGTTTATCTACGTTTTATTTATGCTTCTTTAAATAATGTACTCAAGACAGATTATGAAAGTGTTATGTTATGTTTTTGGAAAGGATGTTGTTGTAACACATATTTGACTTTATGAAATAAAAATTTGTTGTTCTTCCGCTCTTTGCAAAATATGTGTTCTTATATCTGTCTTGTATATCTGTGACTTGTACTTATAAACCTCCACCAAAATTAGGGCATTCCCTTTGAGAGTGACCCTAACGGAGGTGGGGTGTTTCACTTGGTATCAGAGCATAGGTTTACCAGATAAGATAAAAAGTTTTGGAAATTTATTTTCAAAAAGGAAATTTAAAGAAGCATTTTTAAAAGATAAAAATATTATTTTATTTTAAAAAAGGCAAAGTCCACTCCCCAAAGCCATAGGTACTATCTCTTATCCTTCGTTTTGAATCTATCCCTTTTGTTTCAGCATGTCCGAAGATCTTAACTTGCCGGAAGGAGTACCAATACCTGGTTGGTTTAGACGATTCTTAGAAGCTAGGGCCACTCAACCAGGTCCTACCGTTCCTCCTCCCCCAGCAGAAGGAAATCATCCAGCTGCAGCAGCACCTTTTCCTCCACCTCCTCCACGAGGAAACGCGTTTGCTAAGATATGTAAGGATTTTAAAGCTATGGGAGGAAGGGATTTCCATGGAACTGAGTCCTTCGTAGCAGCTAGAAATTGGCTGAAGGAAACTGAGGATCTATTCATCATCTTTGAGGTAGAGGACAGACAAAAAGTACAATTGGCGGTGTGGCTATTGAAGGGCGAGGCTTCCTACTGGTGGGAAGTCACTAATGCTGAAAGACCAGTAGAAACATGGGAGGACTTTAGGGCAAGGTTTGAGACCAAATTTCTCTCAGATGCGGAAAGAAGTTTGCAGTTGGAAAAATTCTTATTTCTTAAGCAAGGAGACAAGACTGTCAGAGAGTATGTGAATCAGTTCGATGAGCTGGCTAGGTTTGGACTTGACCTAGTCAACACCCCGCACAAGAAGGCTCTCCGTTTCGTCAAAGGGTTAAATGAGCCATTACACAGTTTGGCCATGACCCATATACCCATGGGGGCCACGTATGAAAGATTGGTGCAAATGGCATTGCTGAATGAGGAGGATAAGGGCAAGAAGGAGGCAAAGGCAGAAAGCTCTCAAGGGAAGAAAGAGGGTTTGCAGCCTAAGAAGACAGACTTTAAGAAAGGCGGGGAAGGCAACAAAGAGAAGAGGACGTGTAATTTCTGTGGCAAAGTGGGGCACTTAGTAAAGGACTGCCGGAAAAAGAAGGCCAAGGAGAATGGTGGGTGCTTTTCTTGCGGTCAGACAGGCCACAGAGCTAAGGACTGCCCAAAGAAACGAGGGCAGGGGTCTGGATCCACTCCAGGGGCACAGGTTCATGTGCTGGAAGCGCCACCTTTGCAACAGCGAGGTACAAACACTTCTGTAAAAAGTGTAGTTTATCTTTATGATCACCCCGTTCGCACTTTATTTGATTCTGGCGCATCACACTCCTTTATCTCGTCTGCTTTAGTAGAATCTCTGCACCTAAAAACTAGTATGGTAGAGGACCCCTTAATTGTTTCAAACCCAATTGGGGGCCCAGCTCATTTGTCTATGATCTGTTTGGATTTGAAAATTTCTATTCTAAGTGTAGAATTTGAATGTAGTGCCTTTGTTTTGGGCTTTGCGGGGTATGGTTTGATTTTGGGTATGGATTGGCTATCCAGTAATGGGGCCATCCTTGATTGTGAGAAAAGGGTTGTTAGGCTCCTAACCCAGCTCAGTAATACTTTGGAAATTTCTTGTAATCCCTCGTATGCGGTTATGCTTAGTTATCTTGAGTCGCTAGATGCCTCTGTTGAAAATTTGCAATCAGTTAGAGTGGTCCGGGAATATCCGGATGTCTTCGAAGAGGTGAAGGGCTTGCCTCCGAAGCGGGAAATAGACTTCCGCATATATCTTGTAGATAATGCAAAGCCCGTTGCGTTGCCCGTTAGACACATGGCTCCACGAGAAAGAAAAGAGCTCAGTAAACAGATTAAAGAGCTTCTAGAGAAGGGGTTCATTAGGTGGAGCATTTCAGAATAGGGCACTCCAGGAGTGTTCGCCACTAAGGCTGAAGGTTCATTTCACTTATGCATGAGTTGTAAAGAATCACCTTAGTAAGTACATTTGGCAACATAGTTGGACTTAGGAAGGGACTCCCTTGTGACCTAAAAGGAGTCCATCATGCTTAGTTTCCTAGAATCATATGTGGTGGTTGGGTTGATTAATTCTTTGGGTGTCAGTCTGATGTTGATTTCGGTCTTCGGGGCTGATGCTTAGAGAGTTCTTCTCCTAATCAATATATATGTGGCATAGATTTCCAGTTTTGACATTGCCTAATGGGCACAAAATTTTTACTTGCTTCTATCATTCGACTATACCTTTAGGTAGGACCATTTCCTATCATTGAGAAAATTTGGAAAATGACCTATAGATTAGAGCTACCCGAGAAGTTGGCTGGAGTCCACAACGTTTTTCACGTTTCACACCTCCGAAAATGTCTGCATGAGTCAGCTGAAGTGGTAGAGCCGAATATCCTCGAAGAGGCCGAAGTGGAACGCGAAGCGACCATAAGAAAAGTTCCAACCCGCATCTTAGGAACGGAAGTGAAGAAGCTACGCAACCGTGAAGTCAAGCTCGTCAAAGTTCAATGGAGCGACGCCGAGGGAGACGCGACTTGGGAAACTGAAGCTAAAATGCGCACAGCCTACCCTTTTCTGTTCGAGGGTACATCCTTGATCTTTCATTTTCCTTAAGTTGCGCTTTTATCTATCTTTTTTTTTAGGTATATTTCCTCGACCGTATCTTTTAGATAGAATCTTTTTGGATGGAAACATGTAGTTGAAACATGTTATGGATGATGGTTGCAAGTGGTTGCAAGTGATTGCTAGTGGTTGCTCGTGGTTGCATATACACACACAATCTAGGTTTTAGATCGGCTCAGTCACTTCATATTGCATATGCATATATGTTTTCTTTCATATGTGGTTGAACTCTAATGTGTTGTCATATGGATGCTGCATTTGTATTGAATGATTGAGCACTCATGTAGAATCATGAATAGGAAAAATTTGCATACATAATGGGTTCATGGCACTTACATAATTCGCATTAAGGAGGTCAACTGAATCAGTAGACCGCCTGATTTTGCATTAGATAAGTTCATGAACACACACACTTCGCATATGATCATGAAGCATTAGAAGTCTTTTAAGGACAATGGATGCTCGTGTTTGATGGATGAGTAGATGGATGATTGAATGTTAGGATTTACATTCTTCCTAAACTTGAAGATTTCGGGGACGAAATCCTTTTAAGTGGGGGAGAATGTAACACCCCGGATTTTTCCGTTAACAGTAAATTAACAAATTAAAGTATAATTAAATTGTAACAGAAAAATTAAGGGAAACGGACATCACCATTGCGTTCGTCTCGGAATTCTACTTGAGATAGAGTCCGAGTTTGCGCAAAACGGATAACGTATGAAGAAGATATCTTTAATTTAAATATTACAGCAAAACATTAAAAAAGAGAAGTAAGGAGAGGACAATAATTATTATTATTCTAAGACTTATTAACAAAAGCCTCTGTAGCTCAGTTGGTTAAGGCATTGGATTTGTAGCATGGAGGTCGGGGGTTCGTACCCCGGCGGCGGCATAATTTTTATCTCTGTTTTAGAGAGGGCCAACTGAGCATGCAAATACATGTACGTATACAAATTCAAATTTTGAAAGGATAAGAACGTACATATAAGGAAATAAAGAAAATATATGTATATATATGAGAATATATATATATATATATGCAAAAATATATGTATACAATAGATAAAATTCAAATAGACTAAAACTGCTCAATTTAAAGTTTAATTTTTGAAAATCGAACCCAGTCCCTCCTGGCTGGCCTAGTCTGTGTTTGGTCGAATTTCTGTGGGTTGCTTTGTCATTAGGGCTAGGTGGCAAGTTTTTATTGCTCTCTCTTCCTAATGAATGGCTATGATCTAACCTAGCAACATCAAGGGTCCTAATCAATTCCTAACCTCTATATAAACAACCCTAGACTAAACCCTAATCTATTCATTCAAATTAAGAACATAGCCGCCATGTTGCTGAGGAACGACAAAGAGTAGCCGCCAACTAGAGAGAGAATTAGGAAGAAAGTTCTAAAGCCTAAAGCAATTCAAGCAACCTAAAGCTAATCAATTCAACAAAGGAATCATATCTCTTAATTAGAGAATTTGCCGCAACCATTGTAAGTAGAGTATTACTTTGGTATGAACAAATGATTGTGTAGATATGTATGCTTGAATTGTGGCAATGAAATTCGTATTTGTGCGATTTATATACTTTTGGATATTCTGAATTATGTCATTCAATTATAAAGAACTACATGCGGTAGTTCTATGCAAATATACGTTTGGAATATTGCGCAAATTATGTAGTCTATGTTGAAGCTACATGTATGTAGTTGATTGAAATTCATGCAAGTTTAGGGCTTTGTTATTATGCCATCATGATGTCTATTTTGTGCATAAATCATTTTGCAAGTAATTGAGACAAGTTTGGTTGTTATAGTTCATATGAAACTATGTTGGAATTTTGACACCATAATCCATGTATTAAGTCATGCTTTTGCAAAACTTATGAATATGGCTAGGCTATGAATGATATTGGGCATAATTGAAATTCATGATTAAGTCTATCTTGTTTAAAAGAATTATATGATGACATATGTGAGACATGGCTAAGTTAGACACAAAAATCCTTTTTTTGCAAGTTAAAAGCAAACACCATGATTAGAAGTATTTATGCCATGCTTATGTTTGACATTATGCCATGTTTATGCTAGAAGTATTTATGCCATGCTTATGTTTGACATTATGCCATGTTTATGCTAGAAGTATTTATGCCATGCTTATGTTTGACATTATGCCATGTTTATGCTAGAAGTATTTATGCCATGCTTATGTTTGACATTATGCCATGTTTATGCTAGAAGTATTTATGCCATGCTTATGTTTGACATTATGCCATGTTTATGCTAGAAGTATTTATGCCATGCTTATGTTTGACATTATGCCATGTTTATGCTAGAAGTATTTATGCCATGCTTATGTTTGACATTATGCCATGTTTATGCTAGAAGTATTTTATGCCATGCTTATGTTTGACAATATGCCATGCCTATGCAAGAAGTATTTTATGCCATGCTTATGTTTGACATTATGCCATGTCTATGCTAGAAGTATTTATGCCATGCTTATGTTTGACATTATGCCATGTTTATGCTAGAAGTATTTATGCCATGCTTATGTTTGACATTATGCCATGTTTATGCTAGAAGTATTTATGCCATGCTTATGTTTGACATTATGCCATGTTTATGCTAGAAGTATTTATGCCATGCTTATGTTTGACATTATGCCTAAATAAAAATATAGGTTCATGTGTCAATAATGATATCTCAATTACAAGTTCACATGCTTTGATTCATGTCACCTATGTTTTATGACCAAAGTATATGTCACTACTATGCAAGTACACCAATTTCTATTATGTATTTTCCAACGTCATATGCAAGTTCATGCGCTCACCTTCCCCTCTTTGTGTATACGCCATAAGCCTCCCCTTTCGCATGGCTAAATTGGGCTTTAAAAGGCTAAGCCCAATATATATAAACGAACGTGTAAAACGGGGGAAAATAACGTTGGGTTAAAATTAATTAATGAATGAAAATATGAAATAGAAGGGCCCAAATTCAAGTATGGGTTGGGCCCATGGTTGGTGTAACCTTTACACTATTAACATAATAATGGGCCGCAAATATTTACATATAAGAAATAAAGAAGAATGACAAAATATGTAAATGTAGAAAAGACGATGTGTTTAACCCGAGGTTGGATTGAGTTGTGATGTAAACCTGCCCGGAACCGCCCGGCTGTCCAGTAGTCACAACAATACCTATCCAATGTGGGAGGTTAAACATGGAGCCCAGCAAGGACCCGAGGTTAGACTGAGTTGTGGCGTAAGACTGCCCGGAACCAACCGGCAACAGGCAGCCACAACAATACCTGTCTAATGTGAGAGGTCAGGGCCTTAATAAGACAATTAAGGCTGAGTCAGGATTGTTAGGATTAAGTGAACTAAAGACTTAATCAAAATGGAACATGCTAAACTAAACGGACTGGTGGGGTTAGGTTAGGAAACACTTAACCAACTTAGCATGTTGGCTAGAGATAGAAAACCTAGTAACGGGGGACCCTTTTCAGTAGTAACCCTAGAAGGTGTATCAGGATACCCTGAAACTAGGCAGGGTGGGGCACGATTACTGGGCTGATTGTAAGAGGTCAAATCGACGGCGGTGGTGTAGCAGTGTAGGTTCTAACGGTGTGCGGGCGTGCACGCACTCCGGCGCAGAAAAATAAAGCACTGGACACCAGTAGCATACCTTTGCACTCTAAGGTTGTGTCGGGTTGCCACTATGGGACTTGATACACCCCATGGTGGGACCAGCATAGGTAACTACAGACATCGGGGGCCGTAAGACACATGTAACTACGCGAGTAGGAGCCGATCATCATAGAATGGATCACATCACCCTGACTATGGGGTGCCAGTTGGAAACTAGTTTATATGGGTTCAGAGATTAACATGGGGTACGATAGTATATTCGACCCTAGGCAACTTAACCAAGTTATAGTGTTTGCCCACTTCTTGTTATTACTTATCATAGCCAGTTCTTTATTCATAGACAAAGTAGTACTAGACTTACTCAGGCTTATGTCTGACTCTACTTTTCTTTCGTCTTCTTTCTTCCGTTCCCCCCCCCCCTCCCCAGGTCCTCAGGGAGGGAACACAGCAGCTTGATCAGCTTTGACATCCAGCTTGAAGAAGAGAAATGTATTGCTTGGACTTTCCTGTTTTGAACTATGGCTTTGGACACACTCTATGGGGCTTTTGCAGTTTATCTACGTTTTATTTATGCTTCTTTAAATAATGTACTCAAGACAGATTATGAAAGTGTTATGTTATGTTTTTGGAAAGGATGTTGTTGTAACACATATTTGACTTTATGAAATAAAAATTTGTTGTTCTTCCGCTGTTTGCAAAATATGTGTTCTTATATCTGTCTTGTATATCTGTGACTTGTACTTATAAACCTCCACCAAAATTAGGGCATTCCCTTTGAGAGTGACCCTAACGGAGGTGGGGTGTTTCAAGTTCAATCTACCGATTGTGACTGACATATATTTAACAACTACTAAAATTAAAATCTAAATTACCATAGTATTAATAATTAGAAAGTAATAACAAAATAAGGAAGGATACTTTTCAATACTTATTGATTACAGCTAAATTACTAATATCAATTAATTAATGATTAGTTTTAAATAATTACTTATAATATTTGAAAATTATTATCAGATAAGTGAAAAGTAACAATAATTAATGATTAATAATTAAGACTTAAGGACTAGTAAGTAATATTTATTAATGAAGAGGAAATATTTAGTACTTAATATCTAATTGACACAATTAATTATTATATTTAATAATTAATATTTCAAAAAAAGTCAAGTTCAAAATTTTTTTAAAATTGAATTTTCGAAAACACAAAAATAAAGGATTATAATTCTTTTAATAAACTTAAAATTTGTATATTCGTATTTTCGAAAAAATTCAAAATTATTAAAAAAAGAGAGAAAATCAACAATGTTAAATAGTTTTATAAATTTTGATATTCAATAAATAATATTAGATATATAAAATTAATAATTACCATGAATAGTTAATAACTAATACCATGTATATAATAATAACGACATTTTATTTTTAATGTTTAGTTATGGTCAGGAAGTAATAACCAATCATTATCAAATTTTCTACGTTCCCACCAGTTTAAATTTTGGCTCCAACGCACAAATTTTTGGCTCCAACGCACTTATCAAACCCTAACACATTTCACAGGTAAAGTTCAGCCTAATCAGGAGTAGCCCTAAAATAACCCTCTTTTATCACTAACTTCATTTATATGAAGAATAAATAGATTATAATTCTTTGTATATGGATAAAATTGATGTATAAAAATTTATATGAACATATAAATGTTTTTTTGTATATTGGGTAACTTGAAGTTGGTTCAAGTGTTAATAAAAATGGGCCAAAGTATTGAATAAAGCCCACATAAAAACCCTAAGGGCAGAAAGGGAATTAGCATTAGAAACCCTAGTCGTACCCTGGTATAATGTAGTAAAAAGAAAACTAAGTCGTCGGTCTCATTCATTTTTCTCTCGTTCACAAAATAGAACTAAGAATGGCCGAACTCTAGGAAAACGAATTGGGGGAAAATCAAGATACGGCGTCTCGATTCAAAGATAAAGCTGGGATTCGAGATGGAGACGGAATCGAGAGAGAGCAACGAGTTAGGAGAAACCCGAACCCTGAAATCGAGATCTGAGAAATAGAAATCGAGATTAAACCCTATGTGAGTGTACTGTTCTTATTTGGCAATAAGCCCTTTTACAGGCAACTGATTTACTTATATGTTTATTGTAGGATTGTTATAAACAAGTATACATGTTTGTTGAGTGATTTTGTATGTTTGTTTGGCTGTTTGTTTGGCTGTTTGTTTGGAATACAGTTTAGAATTAAAGTGTTAAACAGATTTAGGCACTGTTTGCTGTGTAAATAGGGTTGGAAGAGTGAGTATAGGCAGTGTGGGAAAGTAGATACATGCTTATGTATATACTTATCTCTAATCATACTTACGCAGTGGTAAAATACTTAAATACTATTGTTAAAAAAAACAGTAAAGTATTTCTGTGTAATATACACATAAATATGAATAGCATGCTAGTTTAAATGAATAGATGCTTGACCTAGTCATCCATTATACATTTGTCTAGACACATATTTTCAGTGCTAAGAAATTGAAGGGTGAGTTTGCTACCTTTAATGTATGTTGAGTGTAATGGATGCACCAAATTAATGGGTGAACAATGTTTGAATGCTTGACTTGCTCCTGGATGATTTGTTGCGAAGTTTTGATTGACTTTAGGTTTATATGTGGGATGTTTTGTTACTTGTTAGCTAAACTGAAGCACAAAATTTGACATATGACATTTAATAAGTTGTTTAGAGAAAATTGGTTAATCATAATGGATACTAGTTTAGTAAACCCTGGTTAATATGGAATATATAAATATATATAAAAAATATATTTGTATATATTTTAATGGGTTGTTCATAGGTGCAATTGAATAGTCTACTCTCAAAGAAAAAAATTAGAATTTGTGTATGTGGTGTGTTCCTATTTGGATGTAAGGATGTAGACTCAATTTTAGATGTATTTATAAATTCTAAAATTGAGGGGATATATGTATACAAACTGGAAGGTGGGTGTGTGTGTGTATATATATATATGTGTGTGTGTGTGTGTGTGTACATTATAAATGGTCAATATGATATGGATGGTTGTGTATACATACATGGAAAATTGTGAGTATACATGTTTTAGAAATAAGTTCTGAAAATTAAGAAAGTATATCTGCATACATGCATACCAATGTGTGTATATAAATATATTTCAGAATTAACTGTTAGAGGATTCTGAGATTAAAAGGATATATATACAGATACATATATTTGCATGTGGGTGTAAATTTGACTGTGCATATTGTTGGTGCTTAGGGAATGACCTGATTTGATAAGTCAAAACTGAGAAATTCAATGGAAATTCATATACTGAAGTGTTTAATTGCTAATGTTGTGCAAATTAAATCACCTGGTAAAGAGTGAAGTTGATTATAATGTTGTGTTCATAGATGAATGGTTTTAATATATATATATATATATATATATATATATATATATATATACATGCCATAGCTAAAATGATTAATATGAGTGAAAGCTAACTGCACATTATAATTAGCCGAATTCTCAGGTGATAAATGAATCCCATCCGTAATAAATGAATCCCATCCGTAAAGCAGTTTAACTAATTCCCCTTCTTCTGTATTGCACTGAAAAGATTTACGACTTTCAGGTCAATTTCATCATATAGTTGTATGCATGCTTCAGAGTATTTCTGGCCAATTTGATTTGATCGTTCCACTTCACTTAAGTAGGGGCTTTGTGTTTCGCGCAGTAGTTCTTTGTTAACTGTAGGGCAAGTAAGGACTATAATCCGCGTATTTTCAGATAGACTCTTCAAATAATCTAATATCTGCCTCATGTTATCGATATATTCAGGCAGAGGAACATGAGGACCAAGGCCAGAAGGGTGTGGTTCCATCGAATCATTTCGACCAAAATATACAACTATTAGTGAAGGCTGAACATGTGCATCCTTGGGAAATATCTGATCAACTAATTTTAAGCCACGCCTTGAGTTCCAACCAGCATACCCTCGGACCAAAATGTCAGCCTTGCGAGCATAAATATTAGATAAAATACCAGCCCAACCTTCATGGCTGAAACTGTATTAAACAATGGACGATCCAAACAAAACAAAAAGCGGCCGAGCAGGCCCCACCATTTCTCAGATCCAACAATAATCTGACCCTGTAAGTCTATCAAACTTGACCAAAAATGGAACTGGTAATATGAAGTTAGATATAGTTGGAACAGCCTCAAAGCACTTCGATCATGAGTGATTGCATATTTATTTTCATATGCAGTAATAAATATACAAACTAATATGTGCAAATTTTCATATGCAGTGAGAATGGAAAATGTGCTGCTGCCAAATGATGTGCACTGCAAGGAACAAAAGGGCAGAAGAAGCATACATAAACATCTTTGTAAAGGAATAGTACTATATTTTACTAGACCAGTATGTGTATTTTGACTTTATCATTTTGTATCGTACTACATTTTGAAATTATTACTTGGATATGTGTTGTATGTTGTAATATGTTAGAAGTTTGAATGTAATTTTAGCGATCATTCATAAATATGTTAGAAATTTGTATGTAATTTTATTTTGCTTAGATTTTAAGAATGTGATTTTAGTTATTACATTGTGATATTCGTTTTTAGTAATGGATTATTGCATAATGCATATTAATAATGGTGATATATATATAAATATATATAATATTGGAAGATCAGAAAGGGAATAGCGGCGGCTTACCAACAAAAAAAATGAGGTTAAGTTAACCTCAATTTAATTTCCGTCGCTAATCCTTTGGCAATTAGTAAGGGTTTACCAACGTTTTTTATAAATAATAATTTATTATAAATTACTTATCCATCGATAATTAGTCGGTATATAAATTAAAATAAAATTAATAAATAAAATTTTACTTTTGTTATATAACAAGGAAAATGATGGAAATCTGTCGGAAAACTCTTGCTAATTTCCACCGCAAAATCTGACACTATTACCGTCATGGTTTTTACCGACCATCATGTTATGCAGGAAATCCGTCGCTAATGCCAATATAGTGACGGATTAGCAGCGGATATTGCCGCTGCTAAATGCGGTTTTTCTTGTAGTGTCAGGAGTGATTTCGATAAGCGCCTTACATAGAAGAGCTTCTCTATTGCAACAGTGGTATTGTCAAAGCATTTCAATTTCCCAATATTATTAGCTAACTAATTTAACCCTGTCAAAGATTGCAAAACTGAAGGAATCTGAGGAAAAAAAGTCCATTGCGGAATCGATAGTACATGATATCTGGCACTATCAACTGATGGACTCCAAGGTGTAATAATAAATGGCTTCCCATGAATAAATATGCCTAAAAAGTATCATTTAAAGTTTATTTTGGTTATGCTAAAATATGCCTAAAGGGCATATGTATATGACCGATTTAGGCATAGATTTGTATGACTAACTGCCTACAAATGATTATTATTCTTTTATTCTGCGCATATCTGGGAAATCTTATTAAATTGGAATAATTGAATTTTGGGATAATTTGACATTTATTTAAATTGTAACAAAAAGGGAATAATTGGACTAAATAAAAAGCAAACTTAATAAGATTTGTTAAAAAGGCTATGGTGCAGGTTATGATAGAAAATGAACTAAAACCTATAAATGCATAAATATGATGGACTGGGGAATCATAATAAAAAACATAGTTTATTTGCGAATATGAATATGGCATGGACCGTAAATGAGATAATTAGGCTTAACATGAAAAGTAACTTAAAATGGTATCAAGTTACAAGCCTAAAACTATATTATTCTATGGTGGCCTTGTGATTAGGCGATATTTTATGGTAGCCTTGTGATTAGGCGATATTTTATGGTAGCCTTGCGATTAGGCAATATTCTATGGTGGCCTTGTGATTAGGTGATTTTTATGGGGTCCTGTGATTAGGCGTTAATTCTATGATAAATGAATGAACTATTAGGCTTAATAAATATTGAACTTAAAGTTTCATTAAGTTAAAAGCCTAATTCTATAGTTAATCTATGGTTTCTATGGGGGCCTATATCAATAGGAATTTTGTCCGAGTATTATTTGTTTGTTGGGCATCCATACTAGATAGCATACCCTTTTCTTTATCACATACAGTCTCACTAGGAGGCAAAGGCACACACCATGCTATGCTAGGTAGTAAGTTGGTCCAAACTTGAGGTGGGTACAGGTGCGTTCCGGCGGGTCAATGTGCATGCATTGAGTTGACGAGCGAAAATAAAACACTGTAACACCTGTGATTAATGCTATGTCTTTCCCTAATGGGTCAGGCCTGATAAGCCCAAGCCCCGTAGTTGCATAGGTTATCACTTTATGTTATTAATAGTTGAGGTAGTACAAGGAAAATTTTCCTAACTATATTATGTTCTGAAATCGGCAGGAGTGCAAGTCAAAAGTGAATGAGAATAGTCAACCCTATCTGTAACCTTTTATGTCATCTTATATGTCCACTTTCGGTGTACATAGACACTTACCCTATCTAATACTTGAACTATTGTTTTATCAATTTCCCCTTGTTTATCAATCGTGCTAGTAATCATAACAGCTCACTAGACATAAAAATGTCTGACCCATTTTTTCTTTTTTTTTTCCCTTAAGCTCGTAGGGTGTAAGTGCTTAGTTCAAATTATTCAGTTGCTTCGGTCTTGGAGGATTTTCTCTGCAGTAGATGTATCGCTTTTTTTTATTTTCTCTTTTCCATGATTTGGTTATATCTATTGACTATTTGAGGGATATTATTTATGTACGCTGATATTATTCATGACTGAGATTTTATCTTCATGAGACACGGTAATTTGTGACAATGAGTTTTCCTCAAATAAATGGTTATGTCACTATCTTTAAATTGGCCTCTTCTTCAGCTATGTTTTATTTTATATATGTCTTGTGAATCCTAGTCTTTATGACCATAACAATGAGGTTGGGTTCATGGGAAACGCCTGTTAATAGCAATAAGGCAAAGCGATATTTTCTCTCTTCCTTTCTTCACCTTCACTGTCATTCCACAATTCTTCCCCCTCACTCATGATGACCCGCCGATCTTCTACAAATCTTCTCCTCTGCCGTGCTTTCGCCTGCATAAGCAAATCCTTAACCCTAATTTCAGATTTGATTTACAGATATGAACCTCGTAACTCCTTAACCCTTTGTTCCTATTATCCATACCCTTCTTGTTTCAACCAAGCTTCATATACTTCACATGCCTTCCCTCCTCTGCTCAGTGCGGCGTCCAGCTTAGTTTTCTATTAAAATCATGATGTTGATAGTATGGTCTAGTCTCGCATCTTCCCTGCTTGATATTTTTCTGGTAATATGCACCACTAGGTACCCAGGCGAGTTTGTTCCCAGTCATTTGCTGGTGAATTATTGTCCAGTGCTGTCTGACTTTGTTAAGAGGTTTTGGTTTGGGTTGGTGTTTGATGTGCTGTACTGTGTTCTTTTCGGCATTGGTGTTCTTAGCCTACTATGGTCCAAGAAATGGCTTGCCACCCATAGCAAAAAAAATCCTTACAGAGCTTAGAAAAAATAACAGCTGGATTTGTTGGGACTACCGCGGCTGCAGCTGGAGGTTGGGCATTTACTTGCCCTTTGGTATGAGCTGTAGCCTCAACATACCTACGGAAACATGCTGGGATGGGAACACCCTCCGGAAAGTTGGGAGCCCCACACATTCCAAAAAGAAAAGAGACAAGAATTCAAAAAGGAATCAAGGGAATATTGTAGTTGACTTGAGGGGATATTTTTCAAAATCAAGTTTTACTTGGAAATATCTTATGTTTGAAAACACTTTTTGAAAAAATAAATCTCTGATCTTGTAACCTTAAGCTTTGATACCAAATGAAACACTCCACACCTCTTAACGTCACCCATATAAGGATGTGATCGGGTTTCTGAAGCACTTAGGTATAAAGTAACAACACAAGGACTAAAATTCACAAGAATAAATATAAATCACATTGGGAATTTTAAAACAACATTTAGTAAAGCAAGCCAAATCACAGTGCTTATTACATTTCCAAAGTACCAAATAGTCATCAACATAAAACCAAATGCTTTGTCTCATGGAAAAACCATAATATCAGAGTACATAAGCAAAACCATCCCTCTCAATGTCAACATAACAATCAGAAAATGAGAAGTGAACCAATACATGAGTCTAAAATGAGTCTGAATCCAAGCTGAACTGAAAAATCAAGAATCACTGCTGAGAACCTTTACCCTGCAAACCGTGGGGGGAGGGGGAGGAAGAGAGAAGGAGGAAAAAAATAGGTCAGACATACTTCGGTGATTTCTAGTAATTTCTAGCACGACCAAAAATTAAGGAAGCATTAGACAGATGAGCAGTTCTAAGGACATAAGACATAAAGATATAAAAGCAGTAAACAAAGTTAAGCACGAACAAGGATTGGCTTCTCATTCATATCCATGATTTCTACTCCATTTTACCAAAGATAAAATAATTAGGCTTTACCTAATTTCTACCCATCGATCGACTCCTAAAACCACAATGTGATAACCTATGCCAACTATGGAGCTTAGGGTTATCAATTTGTACCCCATCAACTGAAAGGACATAGACGTTAATCACAGACGTTATAGCAGCTTATTTTCTCTAATCGGCGTAATACACGCAGATCATCCCACCGGAATGCGCCCGTACCTACCTCGTTTGGACCCCTTATTGTCCAATGCAGTAAAGCATGCCCTTGCCTTTACCTAGTGTGAGATCTCCATAGATGATAATAATGATACTACCTGATATGGGTCCCTAACCAAATATGTAATTGACACAAGTCACTATAGACTTGGTCCCCATTTAATTTTCTAGTAGGCCGCTTATTTTCCCTAATCAACCGCATGCTACCGGAAAATACCTAAATTACGAGCCACTTACTTTCCCTAGTTAGCACCATGAACTCAGAACGAACTCCCACTATAATCTTATTATTCTATTATGCCTCTTATTTTCATTAATCAGCCCCACGCTGCCAGAATGGACCTAACCTACGAGCCATTTATTTTTCCCAATCAGCCCCACGTTGCCAGAACGGATTCCACTATCTTAGCTTATTAATTTTATCTTTAATTTAACTCAAAACAATTTAAGTTTATTAATAAGACCAATATAATCTCATGTTACATCCCTAGGTTGTATTAAACATTTTTAATTAATGTTTAACTTTTTATACAACCCAAACCCATGATAGTTAGCGTCCAACTGGGTTTAACTATTCCGGTTTATATGTTTGCATGTTCTCCAATTACATATTAAGTTTTTTCCCCAGTCTACAGTCCAATACAGATTATAATATTTGATCATTTCTAACATGCCCTACAATCCCTTTTCATTCAATTTCAATATTATTTCAATTTTAACACAAAATTAACGATAAAGGCCTAGGCTCTCTTTAGGCCTAGACTCAACTCTAAAACAAAAAGGGAAATGGTCTAGGCTACTCGCAAGGCCTAGAATCAAAAATGAACAAAACAGATAAAATAGGGCATAGCCTGAGCCGTAAATAAAACCACAATAGAGAAGGGGATAAGAGAAGGAGAATTGCTTATAAACAGTAAATACCTAGAAAGAAATAGGCATAGACAGTAAATAAATTACAGAAAAAGTAAATGCATAGATATTGTAAATAACTTTAAACTTTAAACTTGCAAATTAAAACTATTTAACTATCTTAGTTTTCCTACATAAATTACCAATCTAGAAATCACATAAAAACTCACAAATCTGATGAAGAGAGATTAACTCGAGGCCTTTTCTTATTCCAGCAGAATCTTCACCTCCGAAAGTATTTATAAAAATATATAAAAGTATAGAACTTCTTTATCCCCGTAAAAAAATAATTATTTGTCCCTTCCTAATTTTGAGGATAGGCCAGGGGAAGAAGAAGAAGACAAAGAGAATGGATGTGTAGAAATGAGAGAAACTTATCGGTCTATTTATAGGGTTTACTGGGCGTCCTCAACCATCCAAATTTAGGATTAAATTTGGACCATCCACGTCACTGGACCAATCAAAAAGTGCCACATCAGCCTTAGGTTCAAAATTGAATCGGTAAAACTAAGCCAGCTCAGAAAATAACATTGGAATAATAATAAACATTTGTTGTCGATACGAGTGTGCAAGGCACGCTGTATTAGCTCCCGGGGTCGACCATACTCGCCTTATGTCGACCCAGGATCGACACAAGGCGGCTTAGGTTGACACAATGTCGACCCAAGTGGGAGTGGTCATCCCAGGTGCTACATCATATATTTACTATTATATATATTATTCTGATTTCTTATTTGATTCATAACTTCTTCATTTTAACTCCGTTTTCAGCAAACAAAGTCTCTATTTTCATCAAAAATTACAACGGACCCAATGATGCTAGTCTCATTGTCCAATTCTAAATATTATTCTGATTAATAATTAGCTTATTACCCTTTTCTATTTAATTATTGTTTATTGAAATTGGAGGTATTATATTCTCCCCTCTTTAAAGGATTTCGTCCCTAAAATCTCCAAGGATAGAAGAACGATGTAAATATTATCAACTATTGTCTACACCCATCTACTAAACCATCAACCATCAGCATCCATTATCCTAAGATTTTCTATTGCTTTTGATGAACATATGCAAAGGTGTAGTGCATATGTCCCTAACCTAATGCAAAAATCAGACGTTCCACTAATTCAGCTAACCTCCTTAATGAAATTTCATGTCTGTGTCATGCATCCAATATGTATGCAAAGGAATCATAATAATACATGTAATTGTATATGCATGCAACTACCATTCATCGAAATGCAACATCCGTGTGATGATTCATCCGTTTTTCATTCACATTCAAATGCACACACATCCAAATGCAATTATGTAAGTGTCCTAGTTTGTCGATTGCTAACTAGTGCCTAGTGTGTGTGTGTGTGTGTGTGTGTGTGTATGCATCCACTAGCAAACACTTGCATCTACGTGAATCCATTTAACCATAACATGTTCTATTAACATGTTTCAAACCATTTTCTACTGTCCATAAGGTTCTAACTAAGACTTATAACTCAAAAGATAGGAAAAATAAATTCAACTTTAAAGCGTAGGAAAGGATTAAGAGCGTACTATCAAAGAGAAATTGAAAAGAAGTGTGAACCCTATCCTCTGGCTCACAACTCGCGTCGCCATTGTTCTCTCCCACTGAATGTTAACAAGCTTGATCTCTTTATTCCACAACTACTTCATCTTAAATCCTAGTATGCATGTAGGAACTCACCTAATCGATGCCTCCCTCTCTACCTCAACCTCCTATAGTGTTCTTGGCTCCACCCACTACCTCGGATTCATGTAAGAACTTTCACAAGTATGGAGAATGGAATACATCATGAACTCCTACCAATCTCTCCGATGGTCTAAACTTATAGGTCATCTGACCTATCCTATCTTTTGTTGGAACCTCGGCACCAACTTCCCCCTTGAGCCAAACCGAACAACACTCTTCAAGGGTGACATCTTGATGAAAACTATGTCCCCTAGCTCGAACTCTAGGTTTGTCCTCGACTGATCTACATACGACTTCTATCTGTCATGAGCTTCCTTCTTCCGCCTTCGAATCAAATCTATCTTATGTGAGGTATCCCTAACCATCTCAGGCCTAAGTATAAATCTGTCCATGGACTCCTACCAACAAGTAGGTAATCTGCAAGGCTGCCCATACAATGCCTTAAATGAAGCCATACATGTTCTCGTCTGGTAGCTGTTATTATACCGAACTCTACCAACTAAAGATGCTCCTCCCAAGTGCCTCTGAAGTGTAAGACACACACAGCTGTAATAAATCCTCAAGAATTCTATTAACCCTCTCCGTCTTTCTATCAGTTTGAGGATGATAGGTAGTGCTAAGTTGTAGTTATGTCCCTAATGCTTCCTGCAGGCTCCTTCAAAACTCGCAGGTAAAGATGGGATCTATATTACTAACAGTACTGGAGGGAACACCATGTAGTCGGACGATCTCTCTGGGTTACACTGGTGCCAACCAAGCTGTTGTTCTCTTACTCTTAACCAGGATGAAATGAGCGCTCTTAGTCAACCTATCGACTATAGCCCAAATATCAGTGTTGCCTTTCCCTGATCAGGGAAACCCATCTATGAAGTCCAACGAGATGCTCTCCTATTTCCAATGCGGCACATCCAGAGGCTGAAGCAATCCACTAGGCTTCCTTTGCTCGGTCTTCACTCTCTAACAAGTCATACATCTGTACATGTACTCTGCCATGTCCTTCTTCATCCCTATCTAATAAAAGACACTCCTTATGTCTCTATACATCTTATCATCTCCCGGATGGATGTTCATCCGAGAGTGATGAGCCTCCT
The DNA here is from genome assembly GCA_030737875.1 of Allium sativum. NCBI lineage: Eukaryota > Viridiplantae > Streptophyta > Magnoliopsida > Asparagales > Amaryllidaceae > Allium > Allium sativum. The sequence continues at coordinate 835,649,218 of CM060910.1, forward strand.
CTAAAACCGATCTCAACAAATCATCAACTCAAGGAACACATAATTTCCCATCATGACGTAGTCACCATCTCTCATCTACAGAATACCCAACAAAGTGACTAGAGGTCTCTCCTCTACTGAGTCATCCTATGATATCCACTAACTTTTGACCCTCGCGCTGACTCGATCCAAAGCGCTCTAAGAGAGTAGGTCGCACTTACAATGATGCCAATAATCATGGTTCATAATCCATAGATGGTCGAAAATCGAATGACGAGATAAACTACAAACTCCGTCACTCTATGAACAATGGACATAAAGTCATCCTCTAACTACTCAATGCATATGCTACTATGTTCCCTTTCCCTAGTGTATATGATATCTCAAAATCATAGGATGCAAGAAACTCCATCCAGCACTGCTATTGCAAATTAAGATCCTTTTGCGGAAACAAATACTTGAGAGGCTTATGGTCGGTGTATAGCTCAAACCTCTCACCTAATAAGTAATGTCTCTAAGACTTAAGCGCAAACACTATCGCTGCCAGCTCCAAATCATGGGTAGGGTAGTTCTTCTCATGTACCTCAGTTGTCTACTCCCATAACTGAAAACCTTATCCTCCTGCATAAGCACCGCACATAAACACATGCCGCAAGCATTCATATATACATTGAACATCTTCGCACCATCTAGAAGAGTCAATACTAGAGCAGATGTGAGAGCCTTCTTTAACCTTAAGAATGCATCCTCACAGTCCGTATCCCAAGCAAATACTATGTTTTTCTTCGTAAGGCGGATAAGCAATGCCGAGATCCACGCAAAATCCTTAATGAACTTTTGATAATATCTTTCTAAACCTAGAAAGCTCCTCACCTTTGTCACATTTTTGGGGACTTTCTAATCTTATACCGCGACAACCTTAGCGGGATCCACCGCTATACCATCTCTAGAGACAACATTCCCTAAGAACCTCACCTCCTTCAGCCAAAAATGGCACTTAGAGAACTTCGCCTTCAACTGATGTGCACAAAGAATACGTAGGACCTCTCCCAAGTGCAATGCATGCTCATCCTTACTCCTCGAGAACATCAAGATATCGTCAACAAACACTACCACGAACTTATTTAGGAACTCCCTAGATACCCGACTCATCGAATCAAAAAAAATACGTTGATGCATTGGTTAGCCCAAAAGTCATAACCGTCCAAAAGGCATAACCAACTACTCAAAGAATTCATCGAGAGTCCTAAAGGCAGTCTTATCTACGCTATCATCCACCACCCTAAGCTGATGAAAACCTATAGCCAAATCCAACTGCGAGAAAACTGAAGCGCCTACCAACTGATCAAACTAGTCATCTATCTGAGGGAGTGAGTGTCTATTCTTCTTCATGAACATGTTCAATTCTTTGTAATCCACACGTAGACAAAGAGAGCCATCTTCCTTAGTTACGAAGAAGACTGGTGCTCGCCACTCAAAAATACTCCGTCTATATACCATTTCTTAAATAACTCACCCCACCTATGTGCTAAGCTCCCTCATTTCCCTGGAATCCATGTGGCGCACCGACAATGCAACATGCTTAGCATTCCCCACTAAATATATCTGGAAATCAATCTCACGTATAGGATGAAGCCCTCTCACCTCCTTGAATACGTTTGGAAAGTCTCTAACTACGTACACCAAACTGATATCGTCTACAAAAGCATCTAAAGAATCCAAGAAACTGAGCATGACTAACCCTTGCATTACAAGAAATCTCGAGAGTCCTACCGTGGCACGTCAAAAGCCTCACAACCCTCCTCTCGCGGTCAAGGATGACACTATACATGGCATGTCAATCCATCCCTATAATAAGCCCGCAACCCATGAAACCCAGTACATATGCATCACAATCAAACTCGATGCCAAGAATAGAATTCCTCAAATCCCTACATATCATAGATAGGTAAGATGTACCTCCTATGGTGTTTGAAGCAACTACTAGATCATAAACTATATAAGTATTTAGGTACAGACTATCAATAGTAGAACTGGATACGGAAGAATGAGAAGCATCTGAATCGAACAAGGTCCAAATAGGGAAAGTTGAAAAGAGAAATCAAACCTTTTATGGTGAACTTCCTACTTCTGTCCTGACTTTTACCACCGATCTGAGCCGCCTCAGGTGCATGAACTTTTGCTCTAGATGAACTTGCTCCCTGTCCTTGCTTCTGAGGGCGCTGCTCGATATAATGTCTCATTTGTCCGCATTGAAAGCAAGCCCCCTTATTAGTTGTCTTCTTGCAATATTTGATGAAGTGCCCCATCATGCCACACCCATGGCATTTCACTTCCTTCTTGATTTGTGTTTAATCCAGCTTCTCTCCCTATTTATTTCCTCCTTTCTTGGGCCACCACCTTTTCTTTTCGAAACCCGTTTTGGCCACCTCGGTCTTAGCCTCATGTGTACTCTCCTTTCCATTCCCTTGAATAAGAGCCATCTTCAATAGAGCCTCAAAAGTTGCACGCATAGGAATGTGTGTCAGTGCTAGTCCTTGGAGGGGTTGGTTCAACCCCCTCATAAACCATAATGCCTTCTTATGTGCAATATTTAGTAAATCTAAGCCAAATGTCGCCAACTCGTTAAAGTTATTCACATGCTCCTTAATTGACATATCACCCAGTTTCAGACTCAAGAATCTATCCAATTGAATCCCTTCTTCATCTTCTGATAAAAACTTTTTCCCAAACTTACCCTTGAACTAATCATGTGTCCTCATGGCCTGTTCCGTCTTAGCCACTTCCCACCAATACGAAGCCTCTCCTTTCAGTTGTCAAGCAGCCAACTGAATCCTCCTACTGTCGTCAAGCTCTAATAATCCAAATACATGATAGGTCACTCTAAGCCAATTATGAGTATCAACAAAACTCTCCGATCCAAGAAATGGCTTGCCTCCCATAGCAGAAAAATTCTTATAGAGCTAAGAAAAATTAGTTGTTGGATTCAGTAGGACAACCACGGTTGCAGCTGAAGGTTGGGCATTTTCTTGCCTATTGGCAGGCGTCGTAGCCTCAACATACCTACAGAACCATGTTGGGATGGGAAATCCCTCCAGAAAGTTTGAAGTCCCAGACATTTTGAAAAACAAAAGAGACAAGGATTCAAAAAGAAATCAAGGGAATATTGTAGTTGACTTAAGGGGATATTTTTCAAAAACAAATTTTACTCGAAAATATCTTACGTTTGAAAGCACTTTTTCAAAAAAATTCCTTGACCTTGTAACCTTAGGATTTGATACAAAATCAAACACCCCACACCCCTTAATATCACCTATATAAGGATACATTAAGGATTATGAAGGGCTTAGGTATAACGTACGTAACAACCCGGAAATTTGGGACCAATTAAAAAATTTTATTTTAGAAATTTTAATGGATTTTGAGTATTTAAAATGGTTTATTTTAAATAATAACGATTAAAAATTATTTCAATCGAAGTTAAAATGAATAAATATAATTTAATTTTAAAAGGAGTTTTAAACGGCGTAGCAAGTTAAAAATTTGATTTCTAATTTCAGTTTAATATACAGAATTCATTATAAATCAGAATTAAGCGAAACAAGAAATATTTAAATCTGTTTGATAATATCTTTCTAACGAATCTGAAAATTTGAAATTTCACTTTATAAATTATAAGTAATATCCAGTTTAAAATTTAGAAAAGTCGCTGTAGAATTTATATATATTTTAATATAATATATTGGCCTTAAAAATAGCCATTTTGCAAACGACCTCTGTTTCCGATGAAACCACTTTTGTTGGAACCAGAATGTTAAATTATTGTTAAGTTTAATTGTCCAGAATTTTTCGAGTTAATATGTGAGCGTGGTAAAAGAAAATGTGTTTTGGCAGTTTCGGTCAAATTTAATCGACTTAAAAATGGTCATTTTTCAAACAGTCTCAGAATTCGACGAAATTAGTTTTGTTAGGACCATATCGTCATAACAAAGCCAAATATAATTTTTCTAGAATTTTTAGAATCCGTATGTGGCCCCGGTGAATTTAAATGTACGATTAAAATAAATAAATGATTTAAATATTAAACTAAATAAAATAGGGTGAAAACAATTGTTTGGGCAGACGGGACCTAGCCCATCGCGTCTAGAACGTGGGTATTTGCCTAGTAACACCTTTTCTTGGGCTGAGATTGGAGCTGGTATGGATTTATGGGCTAAAGTATAGAATTAAGGGAACTTAATATTTTAATATTATAAATATTCATCAAATAAAACCCCTAACCCTAATTCATCTGTAGCCGCCACCTTCTCTTACCCAATGGTCAATTTCTTCCAGTCTTCTTCCTCAGTTTTCTTCTAATCTAAACAATGGTATTCGAATCTCCCTACACAAATTAAAGAGCTCTTTGAGCTCTACAGTTTCAATGGTCGTGATCGGGTCTCGTGACCTCTGGCGCTTGGATTGGGTGAAGGAAGTCGGTGCTTTTGAGGCGGATTCTCTGGCAGCGGGGAGGTGCGAGCGAGGTGGCGCTCAGGGCGGTGGTGCATGGCTGGTAGGACTTCGTCGTGGTAGGTCCCGATCAGTTGCAGGTGGTCGGAAATGGGGTGCGACGGTGGTTTCAACCTGGAGCAGTTTTTGGGTTTTAACAAATGTAGAAGATGATGAGTACCCAAGAAGAGCGGCCTCAATTTCCCAAGAGATGTAATTAAAGTTTTAATTTTAATTAATTATGTAATTAAATTTTAAAAGCTTGTATCTCGGTCATACGAATGCAGAATCAGACGAAACGACTTGCGTTGGAATCGCAGAGGCGAGATCTTCACAATGAAACCAACCAGATCTGAAATGGGGCAAATCAGAAATTATGGAAATTTCAACTATGAACTGTATAGAATTAAAACCTTCGGTGAGATTTCTTTTTAAAAATTAATTAAATTAATTCTCGCTATTTGAAATCCATATAGATATGTAAATAAAATCAGATCTGTTGTGATGCTTGAAATTTGTTGATTGTTGATTGTAATGTTGTTTGTTGATCTGTTTGATTTGATAGACTATTGCGATGAAATTAAAATAGTCAAAACAAATTATAACATTATTTTTGTTGAAATTAAATAGTTAAAAATAAAGAGTCATTTTATTCATTTTGTTGAATAAAAATTTTCCAACAAAACTAAGTAATCATTTTTATGGAATGATAGCGATGCTAGAATTATCATTGTTATGAAATTCGCATTAGAATCAAAATAACACTCTTGTTATGAAATTCGCATTAGAATCAAAATAACATTCTTGTTATGAAATTCGCATTAGAATTAAAAACGACATTTTTGTTAAATATATGTTTAGGTGAAAAATCCCATTTATTTAGAAAGGCCATTAGAATAAAAGTGTCATTTGAATGAAAAAAACGTCATTTTATTAGAAATGTTTTAACATAAGAATTACTCCTTTTATGTTAAACGAATTATTATAAATTGTAACAAATAAGATTACCATTATTTATTTGTTATGTTGAGTACAAATTGTATAACAAATAACTTATTCCTTTATATGTGATTAGAACACCTAGGAAAATGTAAACATAAAAAAAAATTCTTTTATATGCCATTAGAGTTTATAGAAAAATGTTAACATATAACTTATTCTTTTATACGATATTAGAATTTACAGGAAAATGTTAACATAGAAAATATTCATTTATATGAAATTAGAATTCATTGGAAAATGTTAACATACAAAATAATCTTTTATATGATATTAGAAACCATCACTTTCATTAGAGACTTGCATGTTAATTAAAAACACCAATTTTGTTAAGAAATTTTTTGTAAAAGAAAAATAACATTTTAGTTATAAAATGTTAAAATTGAAGAAAAAATAACATTTTAGTTATAAAATGTTGAGTTGATTAAAATATCACTTTTTATTTGTTTTGTCGAATTAGAGTGGTCGACAAAACAAATATATCGCTTTTATATGTTTTTGTAGAAATAGAATTGTCAACAAAAACAGATTTATCCTTTTTATTTGTTTTGTTGAAATGTTAAAATTGATTTAACATAAAAATAAAAGGTTAGGAATGTTAACATAAAATATTCTTTTATATGATATTAGAGAGACATGAATTTATAAAGAATATTTCATTCACATTCTAGATGTGAATAAAAGACATGAAATTTAAAAGTACGATTTTATTTGCAAATTAGTTGCGAATAAAAAACATGAGAAAAAGAAGTACATTTTTATTTTCCTTTTTATATGCAAATAAAGACCATAGAATAGAAGTATATTTTTATTTGCAAGTTAGTTGCAAATAAAAAACATGAAGATATAAAGTACATTTTTTATTTATATTTTAGATGTAAATAAAAACATGATTATAAAAAGGTTGACATTTTATTTATAATTTAGATATAAATAAAAATATGAATTGAAAAGGATATTTTTATTTATATTTTAGATATAAATAGAAACGTGAAAATAAAAAGTACATTTTTATTCACCATTTAGATGTGAATAAAAATTTGAATTAAAAAGTGTATTTTTATTTACATTTTAGATGTAAATAAAAACGTGAATATGAAAAGTACATTTTTATCTACATTGTAGATGTAAGTAAAAATAAAGGAATAAAAGTGACATTTTAATTTACATTTTAGATGTAATCACAAAGATAGAATTTAATGTTATATTTTTATTGTCAGAATAGAGATAATAAAAAGGATTAGAATTAAAAAGTTATATGTTTTATTTACCTTTTGATGCAAATGAAAAGAATGAATGTAAAGTGATATCTTTATTTACATTTTAAGTGTAAACAAAAAGAATAAATGTAAAGCGACATTTTTATAGATACTTTATTCAATAAAAAGATTAGAATTAAAAGAAGTATTTTTATTGTCGTTCTAGGGACAATAAAAAGAGTAGAAATAAAGGTGGCATTTTTATCGTCATTTTAGATGCAAAAAAAAGAATAGATTTTAAAGTTGCATTATAGGTATGATTATATAAATATAATTATAAATTAAACGAAACACGCGCGGGAGTTCGCGTTTCGAAGTCGTAACTTCAAACGATTATACCGAAAGATCCGACCGTCGGGATTTCCCTAAACCGGAACCGTTAAGACCGCTTTGGGAAGATCTTTCCAATGATATAAATTTTGTTAAAATCCAACGGTTAGATTTCGAGATATGTGTAAATCAAATTTCGATAAAAACAGCCCAAGGGCCGCCGATCGACCCGAAGTGTCGTTAGATTAATTGAGCTATTTTTATATCTAAAAATATCGATAGATCATTCTTAAATACTAATAACGATATGAAATGGTTTTAAAATATATATATATACGACAATCATTTGAAAAGTCCGAGTTCAACCTCATTTCAAATGATTATACGACGATCTAAGTTGAAGAGTTGAAGACGGTGATTAAAGACCGACGATCTTCACATCAAATGGATGTGTTGCTACCGAGGCCCATGATTGGAGTAGCTACCTTGAAGGGGAGTCAGGGGTAGCCGTCCGGACGTATTGTTGATTGTTCGGATATGCGAGGTATAAGGTGCCTCCGGTTTCATTCAGACCCAAAACGGACTTGAAAATGGATCGTATGTCTTACATTGTATTTCTTTATACTGTATTCGTTGATCCCTGCTAAATATATATCTGTTTGGTGGTTAACACCCTTCTCCGAGACATACGAGCTTAGAGGTTATATATTGGTAGAAATCAATGGTATGTTATGGATTGACAAGGTGGCATGCCAAGAGGCATGGATCAAGGCTTTTGTTGAAAAGCAGGGCCTTGTGGGATGATCAAATCATAGTCTGTTTAGACGTAGTTTTGTGCATAGCGTGACTTCGCGAGCCTCACAACTCGGTATGAGTCAAAAACGGGATTAGGACTGCAGGGAGTGCACACTTTTCTTTCTAGCTAGGAGTAGTGTCAGTGCTTAAACTGGCTGACATTTTACTTATGTGGATGATGGATTGAGGTACCTCGGATTTATAGGTTGTTAGTGGCCATATGGAGGTTCAAAGGAATCGGGAAACGTGTGTTCAGGCATAACTAATCCACTACCGTAAGGTGGGGACCGACCCTGAAGATCCAAGGGTTGCCCATAGGTGTGATCCTGAGGTATTTGCTAGAGTGTCTCGAATCAGAGAGGATGATCCCTAGCCTCGATATCATGATGGAAACCCAACTTCTAATACGACACCATGCGGTTTTGATTGTAGAACTAGTATGGCGACATGATATATGGTACCCATGCCGTCTATGATTAATACATTATGATTGAAAATGTTTTTGAAACATATATATACACTAATAATAATATCAAATCCGTTTTTATCGTATCAAGCATCTTTTGACCATTATAAGGTAAAACTCTGTCCTCCGGCTTGCGTTGCATTGTGTGATGGGACTTGAGTCTTATAATGGTTTCATTTTTCTAAAAAGCATTGTGTTGTTTTAATGATTTACTTTATTTTATGCACTGGCAATCCGATGGAGTAAACCCGTTCCGCGTTAGCGGCGTGGTCCTGTGATTAACCTTATTATTAGATTAGTTAAGTTAGATTTATCATACCAGTCCCATGACTGACCTGTAGTTTGTTTCACTGGCAAACTCGGGTGCCCATATTTTCCACACGGGCAGTCGAGTAGTTTGTTTTGCAGATATTTATCTCTTGAGCAGGAGTCTGGATCGAAGCTTAAAGTTGTGTCCAGAGCATAGAAATTCTTCCACTGTGTATTGTGTTAAATTTATTGTAATAAGTCTTCCGTTGTATTTTATTTATCAATGTACTCTAATATTCTGTACACTGATGTAACATTATTACAATGTTTATAAAAGTCTGCTGTTATTGTTCTAATGTGTTGTATTCCCAAAGTTAACGTATGCGGATTTTGAACGATTTTAGTCGATCTATCGATCGATTAAGGTCGGGCAAAATGCGTGTCATTACAGTTGGTATCAGAGCCCGGTTAGCTCAAAATCTTTGGGGTACAACTCGTTAGAACTGAGCAAAAGACCCATCAAAGTTTGGGTTAGTAATATCCAATAAGAATACTCATTAGAGATAGGATCAGCAATATCCTAGAAAGAAAACTCATTAGAGATGGGGTTAGTAATGCCCTAGAATGAGTTGAGAGTGACATGTCTTTAATTAACATATTTGTATAACTCGATCTTAGAGAATATGAATTTTTGAATATTTAAAAGTATATATATTTGATAAGTTAATCAACTAATAAAATTATTGAAACGAATAAAGTTTAAAAGCTGAGACAAGTTAATTGAACAACTTTTAGCTTCGTTCCTTTTCGAGGACGAAAAGATTTTAAGTGGGGGAGATTGTAACAACCCGGAAATTTGGGACCAATTTAATTTTTTTTATTTTAGAAATTTTATTGGATTTTGAGTATTTAAAATGGTTTATTTTAAATAATAGCGATTAAAAATTTATTTTAATCGAAGTTAAAACGAATAAATATAATTTAATTATAAAAGGAGTTTGAAACGGCGTGGCAGTTCGAAAATTTGATTTCTAATTTCAATTTAATATACAGAATTCATTATAAATCAGAATTGAGCGAAACAAGAAATATTTAAATCTGTTTGATAATATCTTTCTAACGAATCTGAAAATTTGAAATTTCACTTTATAAATTATAAGTTATGTCCAGTTTAAAATTTAGAAAAGTCGTAGAATTTATATATATTTTAATATAGTATATTGGCCTTAAAAATTGCCATTTTGCAAACAACCTCTATTTCCGACGAAACCACTTTTGTTGGAACCGGAATGTCAAATTATTGTTAATTTTAATTTTCCAGAAGTTTTCGAGTTAATATGTGAGTGTGGCAAAAGAAAATGTGTTTTGGCAGTTTTGGTCAAATTTAATCGACTTAAAAATGGCCATTTTTCAAACAGTCTCAGAATTTGACGAAATTAGTTTTGTTAGGACCATATCGTCATAACAAAGCCAAATATAATTTTTCTGTAATTTTTAGAATCTGTATGTGGCCCCGGTGAATTTAAATGTTTGATTAAAATAAATAAATGATTTAAATATTAAATTAAATAAAATAGGGTAAAAACAATTGTTTGGGCTGACGGGACCTTGCCCATCGCGTCCGAAACGTGGGTATTTGCCTAGGAACACCTTTTGTTGGGCTAAGATTGGAGCTGGTATGGATTTATGGGCTAAAACATTGAATTAAGGGAATTTAATATTTTAATATTATAAATATTCATCAAAATAAAACCCCTAACCCTAATTCATCTGTAGCCGCCACCTTCTCTTACCCAATGGCTGATTTCTTCTAGTATTCTTCCTCAGTTTTCTTCTAATCTAAACAATGATATTTGAATCTCCCTATACAAAATTAAAGAGCTCTTTGAGCTCTACAGTTTCAATGGTCGTGATCGGGTCTCGTGACCTCTGGCGCTCGGATTGGGTGAAGGAAGTCGGCGCTTTGAGGCAAATTCTCTGGTAGCGGGGAGGTGCGAGCGAGGGGGCGCTCAGGGCGGTGTTGCGTGGCTGGTAGGACTTCTACGTGGTGGGTCCCGATCGGTTGCAGGTGGTCGGAAATGGGGTGCAACGGTGGTTTCCACCTAGAGCAGTTTTTGGGTTTTAACAAATGTAGAAGACGATGAGTACCCAAGAAGAGCGGCCTTAATTTCCCAAGAGATGTAATTAAAGTTTTAATTTTAATTAATTAAATTAATTATGTAATTAAATTTTAAAAGCTTGTATCTCGGTCATACGAATGCAGAATCAGACGAAACGACTTGCGTTGGAATCGCAGAGGCGAGATCTTCGTGATGAAACCAACCAGATCTGAAACGGTGAAAATCAAAATTTTGAAAATTTTAACTCTGAACTGTATAGAATTAAAACCTTCGGTGAGATTTCTTTTTACAAATTAATTAAATTACTTCTTGTTATTTGAAATCCATATAGATATGTAAATAAAATCAGATCTATTGTGGTGCTTGAAATTTGTTGATTGTTGATTGTAATGTTGTTTGTTAATCTGTTTGATTTGATGGACTATTGCGATGAAATTAAAATAGTCAAAACAAATTATAACATATTTTTTTTTGAAATTAAATAGTTAAAAATAAAGAGTCATTTTATTCACTTTGTTGAATAAAATTTTTCCAACAAAACTAAGTAATCATTTTTATGGAATGATAGCGATGCTAGAACTATCATTGTTCGCATTAGAATCAAAATAACATTCTTGTTATGAAATTCGCATTAGAATTAAAAACGACATTTTTGTTAAATATATGTTTAGGTGAAAAATCCCATTTATTTAGAAATGCCATTAGAATAAAAGTGTCATTTGAATGAAAAAAAACGTCATTTTATTAGAAATGTTTTAACATAAGAATTACTCCTTTTATGTTAACACGAATTATTAGAAATTGTAACAAATAAGATTACCATTATTTATTGGTTATTTCTGTACAAATGTAAAACAAATAACTTATTCCTTTATATGTGATTAGAACACCTAGGAAAATGTAAACATATAAAAAACTTCTTCTATATGCCATTAGAGTTTATAGAAAAATGTTAACATATAACTTATTCTTTTATATGATATTAGAATTTATAGAAAAATGTTAACATAGAAAATATTCATTTATATGCATTATAATTCATTGGGAAATGTTAACATATAAAATATTCTTTTATATGATATTAGATACCATCATTTTCATTAGAGACTGGCATGTTAATTAAAAACATCAATTTTGTTAAGAAATGTTTTGTAAAACAAAAATAACATTTTAGTTATAAAATGTTAAGATTGAATAAAGTTAACATTTTAGTTATAAAATGTTAAGATATAACAAAAATAACATTTTAGTTATAAAATGTTTAGATCGAAGAAAATAACATTTTTGTTATAAAATATTAAGACTGGAGAAAATAACATTTTAGTTATAAAATTTTAAGATTGAATAAAAAATAACATTTTAGTTATAAAATGTTGAGTTGGTTAAAATATCACTTTTTATTTGTTTTCTCGAATTAGAGTGGTCGGCAAAACAAATATATCGCTTTTATATGTTTTTGTTGAAATAGAATTGTCAACAAAAACAGATTTATCCTTTTTATTAGTTTTGTTGAAATGTTAAAATTGACTTAACATAAAAATATCCTTTTATGTTAATATGAAATGTTAACATAAAATATTCTTTTATATGATATTAGAGAGATACGAATTTATAAAGAATATTTCATTCACATTCTAGATGTGAATAAAAGACATGAAATTTAAAAGTACAATTTTATTTGCAAATTAGTTGCAAATAAAAAACATGAGAAAAAGAAGTACATTTTTATTTGCATTTTTATATGCAAATAAAAACCATAGAATAGAAGTACATTTTTATTTGCAAGTTAGTTGCAAATAAAAACTTGAAGATATAAAGTACATTTTTTATTTACATTTTAGATGTAAATAAAAACATGATTATAAAAAGGTTGACATTTTATTTATAATTTAGATATAAATAAAAATATGATTTGAAAAGGATATTTTTATTTATATTTTAGATATAAATAGAAACATGAAAATAAAAAGTACATTTTTATTCACCATTTAGATGTGAATAAAAACTTGAATTAAAAAGTGTATTTTTATTTACATTTTAGATGTAAATAAAAACATGAATATGAATAGTACATTTTTATCTACATTGTATATGTGAGTAAAAACATAGGAATAAAAGTGACATTCTAATTTACATTTTAGATGTAATCACAAAGATAGAATTTAATGTTATATTTTTATTGTCAGAATAAAGAATATAAAAAGTATTAGAATTAAAAAGTTATATTTTTATTTACCTTTTGATGCAAATGAAAAGAATGAATGTAAAGTGATATCTTTATTTACATTTTAAGTGTAAACAAAAAGAATAAATGTAAAGCGACATTTTTATTGATACTTTATTCAATAAAAAGTTTAGAATTAAAAGAAGTATTTTTATTGTCGTTCTAGGGAAAATAAAAAGAGTAGAAATAAAGGTGGCATTTTTATCGTCATTTTAGATGCGATAAAAAGAATAGATTTTAAAGTTGCATTATAGGTTTGATTATACAAATATAATTATAAATTAAACGAAACACACGCGGTAGTTCGCTTTTCGAAGTCGTAACGTCAAACGGTTATACAGAAAGATTCGACCATCGGATTTTCCCAAAAACTGGAACCGTTAGGACCGCTTTGGGAAGATCTTTCCAACGATATAATTTTTTTTAAAATCCAACGGTTAGATTTTGATATATGTGTAAAACAAATTTCGATAAAAACAGCGCCAGGGCCGCCAATTGACCTGAAGCGTCGTTAGATTAATTGAGCTATTTTTATATCTAAAAATATCGATAGATCGTTCTTAAATACTAATAACGATATGAAATGGTTTTAAATATATATATATATAAGAATCATTTGAAAAGTTCGAGTTCAATCTCATTTCAAATGATTATACGACAATCTAAGTCGAAGAGTTGAAGACGGTGATTGAAGACCGACGATCTTCACATCGAATGGATGTGTTGCAACTGAGGCCCATGATTGGAGTAGCTACCTTGAAGGGGAGTCTGGGGTAGCCGTCTGAACGTATTGTTAATTGTTCGGATATGCGAGGTATAAGGTGCCTCCGGTTTCGTTCAGACCCAAAACGGACTTGAAAATGGATCGTATGTCTGACATTGTATTCCTTTATATTGTATTCGTTGATCCCTGCTAAATATATATATCTGTTTGGTGGTTAACACCCTTCTCTGAGACATACGTGCTTAGAGGTTATATATTGGTAGAAATCAATGGTATGGTATGGATTGACAAGGTGGCATGCCAAGATGCATTGATCAAGGCTTTTGTTGAATAGCAGGGCCTTGTGGGATGATAAAAGCATAGTCTGTTTAGACGTAGTTTTGTGTATAGCGTGACTTCGCGAGCCACACACCCCGGTATGAGTCAAAAACGGGATTAGGACTGCAGGGAGTGCACATGTTTTTTTCTAGTTAGGAGTAGTGTCAGTGCTTAAACTAGCTGACATTTTACTTATGTGGATGATGGATTGAGGTACCACGGATTTATAGGTTGTTAGTGGCCATATGGAGGTTCAAAGGAACTGGGAAACGTGTGTTCAGGCATAACTAATCCACTACCGTAAGGTGGGGACCGGCCCTGAAGATCCAAGGGTTGCCCATAGGTGTGATCCTGAGGCATTTGCTAGAGTGTCTCGAATCGAAGAGGATGATCCCTAGCCTCGATCTCAAGATGGAAACCCAACTTCCAATACGACACCATGCGGTTTTGATTGTAGATCTAGTATGGCGACATGATATATGGTACCCATGCCGTCTATGATTGATACATTATGATTGAAAATGTTTTTGAAACATATATATACACTAATAATAATATCAAATCCGTTTTTATCGTATCAAGGATCTTTTGACCATTATAAGGTAAAACCCTATCCTCCGGTTTGCGTTGCATTGTGTGATGGGACTTGAGTCTTATAATGGTTTCATTTTTTTCTAAAAAGCATTGCATTGTCTTAACGATTTACATTATTTTATGCACTGGTAATCCAATGGAGTAATCCCATTCCGCGTTAGCGGCGTGGTCCTGTAATTAGCCTTATTATTAGATGAGTTAAGTTAGATTTCTCATACCAGTCCCATGACTAACCTGTAGTTTGTTTCACTGGCAAACTCGGGTGCCCATATTTACCACATGGGCAGTCAAGTAGTTTGTTTTGCATATATTTATCCCTTGATCGGGATTCTGAATCGAAGCTTAAAGCTGTGTCCAGAGCATAGAAAGTCTTCTGCTGTGTATTGTATTAAATTTGTTGTAATAAGTCTTCCGCTGTATTTTATTTATCGATGTACTCTGATATTCTGTACTCTGATGTAACATTATTACAATGTTTATAAAAGTCTGTTGTAATTGTTCTAATGTGTTGTATTCCCAAAGTTAACATATGCGGATTTTGAACGATTTTAGTCGATCTATCGATCGATTAAGGTTGGGCAAAATGCGTGTCGTTACAAAGTAATAGTACAAAGACTAAAATTCACATGACAGAAATATAAAAACACAACAGAAATTTTAAAACAACATTTAATAAAGCAAGCCAAATCATAGTGCTTATTACATTTCCGAAGTACCAAATAATCATCATCATAAAACCAAGTACACTGTCTCATGGAAAAACCATAATATCAGAGTATAAAAGTAAAACCATCCCTCTCAATGTCAACACAACAATCAGAAAATGACAAGTGAACCAATACATGAGTATAAAATGTGTCTGAATCAAACTAAATTGAAAAATCAAGAATCACTGATGAGACCCTCCAACTGGCGAACTTGGGGAGGGGAAAGGAAGAGAGAAGGAGAAAACAAACTTAGTCAGACATACATCTGGTGAGGTCTAGTAATTTCTAGCATGAGCAAAAATTAAGGAAGGATTGGACAGATGAATTGTTCTAAGGAATAAGAAATAAAGATACAAAAGCAGTAAACAAAGTTAAGCACGAATAAAGATTGGCTTCTCATTCATATCCAGGTTTTCTACACCAACTTACCGAAGATAAAATAATTAGGATTTACCTAATTTCTACCTATTGATCGGCTCCTATAACCACAATGTGATAGCCTATGCCAACTATGGAACTAGGGGATATCAATCCCGAGCCCATCAGCTAAAAGGACATAGTTGTTAATCACATGCATTACAATAGCTTATTTTCCCCAATCGACACGATGCACGCTCATCGCCCCGATGGAACGCGCTCATACTCACCTCGTTTGGACCTCTTACTATCCAGTGCAGCAATATGTGCCTTCGCCTCCACTAATGCGAGACCTACATAAATGATAATAGGGATACTGACGAATACAGGTCCCTTACCCAATATGCAATTGACAAATGTCACCTATAGACTTAGTCCCCATTTATTTTTCTATTAGGCCGCTTATTTTCCCTAGTCATTCCTATGTTGTCAGAATGGACCTAAACTACATTTGTTTACATGTTTTCCGATTACATATTAAGTTTTATCCCCAATTTACAGTCCAATACTGATTATAATATTTAATCGGTTCTAACATGCCCAACAATCCGTTTTCATTAAATTTAAATATTTTTCCAATTTTAGCACAAAATTAATGATAAAGGCCTAGGCTCAGCGCTAAAAAAGGGAATTGGTCTAGGCTACTCACAGGGCCTATAATCAAAAATCAACAAAACAAATAC
This sequence comes from Allium sativum, assembly GCA_030737875.1. Taxonomy (NCBI): domain Eukaryota; kingdom Viridiplantae; phylum Streptophyta; class Magnoliopsida; order Asparagales; family Amaryllidaceae; genus Allium; species Allium sativum. Next base: position 835,665,510 of record CM060910.1, read on the forward strand.
TATAGGGCATAACCTGAACGATAAATAAAACCTATAGAGAAGGGGATTGGAGAAGGAGAATTTCTTATAAATAGTAAAGAATTGGAAAGAAATTTGCATAGATACCAAAAAAAATTACAGTAACTTTTATAGAAAAACTAAACACATAAATATTGTAAATAATTGTAAGCTTTAAAGTTGCAAATTAAAACTATTTTACTCTCTAAATTTTCCTATATAAATTACTTATCAAGAAATCACATAAAAACTCACAAATTTGATGAAGAGAGCTTCCCTCGTGGCCTTTTCTTATTCCAGCAAAACCTCTGCCACCAGAAGTATTTATAAAAATAAATATTAAAAGTATAGAAATTCTTTATTCTTGTAAAAAATTAATTGACCCTTCCTAATTTTGAGGATAGGACTGGGGAAGAATAAGACGATGAAGAGAATGGATGTGCAGAAATGAGATAGACTCTACCGGTCTATTTATCGGGTTTATTGGGCATCCTCAACCATCCAAATTTAAGATTAATCTGGACTAGCCATGTCACTAGATCAATCAAAAAGTGCTAGTCAGCCTTAGGTTCAAAATTGAACTAATAAAACTAAGCCAGCTCAGAAAATAACTTGGAATAATAATAAATGTTTTTTACCAATATTTGCATGCTAAGGCAGCTGTAATAGTGCCCGGGGTCGATCCATACTCACCATGTGTCCACTCAGGGTCAACCCAAGTTGGCTTGTGTCGACACAGTGTCGATCCAAATGGGAGTGGGTCGTCCTAGGTGCCACGTTGTATATTTATTATTGTATTTTTTTATTTTATTTCTTCTTTAATTCATAACTTCTTCATTTTAACTTCGTTTTCAGCAAACCAAATGTCTATTTTCATCAAAAAGTTACAATGGATCCAATGGTACTAGTCCCATTGTCCAATTCTGAATATTATTATGATTAATATTTAGCTTATTACCCTTTTTATTTAATTATTGTTTATTAAAATTCAGGGTGTTACATTGCACCTCCAGCCGAAGGACAAGAACATGCGCGGGCTCCAACACCTGCTACGGTGATTCCTTGCCGCTGATTTTTCTAAGCTTTGTAAGGATTTCTCAAATTTGGACGGCAAGTCTTTCATGGGATCAGAGACGTTTATGGAGGCCCGTACTTGGCTCAGAGATACATAACATATTTTCGAATTACTGGAGCTTGAGGACAGACAAAGAGTTCGACTAGCTACTTGGCATCTTAAGGAGGAAGCCTCATTTTGGTAGGAGATTGTGGAGTATGAAGGGAGGCATATAGATTGGGTTGGATTTCAAGGTATATTCGAGAGAAAGTTTCTATCACATGGTGAAGAGGGCATGAAGTTAGAGCGGTTTCTCAATTTGAACCAAGGAGATATTTCAGTCAAAGAATACACCGATCTGTTTAATGAGTCATCGAGGCTTAGGATGGGCTTGGTTAACACAACTTGCAAGAAAGCTGTTAGATTTGCCAGAGGGTTAAATCAACCTCTCCAAGGCTTAGAGATGACTCATATTCCAATAGGGGCTACTTTTGAGGCTTTGGTGCATAAAGATTAAAAGTAAGAGGTTAAGGATGTTAAGAGTGAAGCTTCTAAGTTGTCTAATTCTAAGAAGAAATGGTGGGGAAAAAAGGCAAGAAGAAGCAAGCTGGTAGTTCTCAGAAAAGGCAGATAAAGATAGAGATCAAGTGTCTTGGTTGGGGATGATAGGGCATGTTGTGTGGGATTACAGAAATTTGACGGTGAAAGGCATGTGCTTTGATTGTTGGCAGCATGGGCATTTCAGTAGGGCATGTCCACTAAAGGCAGGATAAGGGGCTAGTACAATAGCATCACCAGTTCAGGTGTTGGAGGAATCTCTAACTAGCAATGGTCCAGATAGAGGTAGGAAAGTAACTATAGAAGGTTCGATCTCTATTTACGATTTCCTGCATGCACGCTTTTTTACTTTGGAGTTTCTCATTCATTTATTTCTAGAACTTTGGTTGATTGTTTGCACTTAGAAACCTCACTTGTTATTGATCTACTAATAGTTTCAAACCCATAAGTGGTTCGGCGCACTTATATATGGTTTTGTAAGGGTTTGAAAATTTCTATTTTTGGCTTTAAATTTGATCGTGATGCCTACATTTTGGGATTCCTTGGGTATAGTATGATCTTAGGGATGGATTGGTTAGGCATGTATGGGGCTATACTTGACTGCAAAAGGAGGGTCATTCATTTGATGACTTGCAGCGGTAGGAACTTTGAAAATCCTTGCAACCCACAGGGGTCAGTCATGTTGAGTTGACCTAGTTAGCTGAATATCTGAGATCAAATGGTAATTACCTATCACATGATCTGTAGCTCCAGAATCTATAATCCATTTTAATGATTGCTTCCCTGAATTAGCAATAGTTGAAATTGAAGAAGATGACACATGATCTGGTGTTTTCTTGTTCAAGGATTCCTGATATTTTGTAAATTTATCAAATTCCTCATATGACAAACGAACAATTTTAGTAGCATTTGGAGCACTTTTAGACATTGAATTCTTGTATTGCCGTTTTCTACACTCAAATTTAGGGTAGCCTAGTTTCTTGCAATAAGTACAAAATTTATTCTGGTTCAATGGTCTGAATGCCTTATTATTCTAGGATTGCATGCTTGATCGTTGCGTATTATTCTGTGATGGCGTGTTTTCAAATTGAGAACCTTGTTTCCATGGAGTATAGTTTTTTTATTACTAATCAAAGCACTAACACTCACTGTATTTGAAACTTAAGCAATTTCTTTATGTAAAATTCTACTAAAAACTTCTTGCAATGATGAAATATCAGATCCAAACAATATCTGCGATTTTGCTGACTGAAATTCAGATGTCAATCCGGCTAAGAAACTCATTATAGCCATTTGCTCTTTCTATTGCTGTTGAACCTTTACATTTGAGCTTATCGGAAATAATAGGCTAAACACTTCATAAGTCTTCTTGTAATTCATGAAATAATTCATCAATGTTTTCTCTCATTTTTTTGCTCGATAAAATGATCTACAAACATCATACATCCTCGTAAGATTCCCTTTTTCTAGAATACAAAATTTCCAAATTTCCATAAGCTATTTGACAAATTCACAATGATTCGCTAGACCAATAACTTAGCTATCAATCGAGTTTCTAATCTGAAGAAATAGACGAGCATCATCTCTCCTCCACACCAGATCTTTATCCTCCTTCAATTCTACTTCTGATGGACTCTCAACTAGATGATTATCTTTATTTATACTTTGAAGATAAAGATTGAATTGAAAAATAACTTGGCGCTCTGATACCATGTTGAGAGAGAAGAATGAACTGATGAAGCAAAATGTTCTTACTTTCATTCCAGCATAGCACACTTCATTTATACAGTATTTAACCAACCTAGGCTGAACACACACCTACACCATGCTGGGCTCATAGGCCAAACACAAAAATACAACAAACTGAATTGAAACATACTATATAACACACATATATATACCTATCTACATATTTACACACTTCTCACAACATCCCCCCTCAAATTGGAGCATATATATTTGCTATGCCCAACTTGTTAGATTGGCACTTTACTCGGCCAGCACCTAGTGATTTAGTGAACAAGTCTGCAAGATGTTCCTCTGACTTCATATAACATGTAATCACCATCCCCTGTTGTATTATCTCATTAACAAAATGAAAATCAACCTCTATATGTTTTGTTCTCACATGAAACATTGGATTCGATGCTATATGGTTAGCTTCTTGATTATCACACTAAATTTTCATTGGCAACTCTGGTTTCATTCCTACTTCGGTCAGAATATGATCAATCCACATCAGTTTCCATACTATATTTGCCAATCCCTATATTCAGATTCCACACTCGATCTTGACACCACATGTTGCTTTTTACTCTTCCAGGAAACCAAATTTCCTTCAACAAAGATATGTAACCCTAAAGTTGATCATCTGTTTCTCTTGAACTGGCCCAATCAGCATCTGAGAAGCTTTCTACTTTATTGTGTCCATGATTCGTATAAGCAATACCCAGCCCTACAGTTACCTTTAAGTAACAAAAAATTTGTTTCAAAGCAACCCAGTGTTGAGTTGTTGGTGAGCTCATAAACTAGCTAATAACACTAACTAAATATGTGATATCTGGCCTTGTCACTGTCAAACAGTTCAACTTCCCAACTAATCTTCTATATCTTTCAGGATCTTCCAATAAATCCCCATCTTTTGTAATAAAACTATTGGTCATCATGGGTGTATTACACGGTCTAACTCCAGTTTTCTTGTTTTTGCTAAAAGATCAAGGATATATTTCCTTTGAGAAAGAAATATTCTTTCACTGCTCCTTAATAACTCAACTCCTAAGAAGTATTTCAACTCACCCAAGTCTTTTGTGCAAAACTGTGTATATATAAAGTGTTTAAGCTTTAAGATCCCTTCCTTATTGTCTCCAGTAATTACAATATCATTAATATACACAACCAAAAGAATTAAAGTACCTTTTGATCTCTTATAGAACTCTTAATGATCAAACTTACTCTGTGATAGACTAAACTTTTCTACTAGTTTGGTAAACTTACCAAACAACGCTCTTGAACTTTTCTTTAATCCATACAAGCGCTTCTTCATTCTACACACTATTCCATGCCACCACTGAGCTACAAAACTAGGTGGTTGCTCCATATATATCTCCTTGACAAGATTTCAATAAAGAAATGCATTTTTAATATCAAGTTGATGCAACTTTCAACTATGTCTTGCTATAAAAGAAATAATCAATCCAATTGATGTCATCTTTGCAACTAGGGAGAAATTCTCTGAATAGTCTGTCCCATATATCTATGAATATCCCTTGGCAACCAGACTAGCTTTAAACTTGGAAATTGATCCATCTGGATTCACCTTTACCGAGAATACCCATTTACATCCTACCACTTTCCTATTTTCTGATAAATGAACCAAGTTTTAAGTATTGTTCTAATCTAAAGCATTAATCTCTTCTATCATTACTTCTTTCCTATCTAGTTTTGATAAGGCTTCCTCGACAGTTCTAGGTATAGACACAGAGTCAAGTGCTGAGATACATGCGTGAATCTACTGATAGATTGTTGTATGAAACAAACGATGAAATAGGATAAGTATACTTTCCTTTTCCTCTATGAAGTGCAATGGATAAATCCAAATCTGAATTAATACTAGAATTTCTTCATGATCAAGCATTGATGGATTCATTTTTGTCTCGTGAACTAGTTCAGTATCCATATTATGATTAATTGCTTGTGTAGATATAGTGGGATATATCAAAAAAAAAATTATTCTCTATATTTAAGATTCCATCATCCTCTGTAGAATCTTGAGACTTAATAGTTGATGAAAAAATGCTTCATCTTCCACAAAAGCCACATCAATAGATACCAGGTACTTATGAAAACTAGGACAATAACATTTATACCCTTTTTTGAAGTCTCAAATAACCAACAAATACGCATTTTGACGACTTTGGATCCAATTTAGTAAGTTGTTGATTAGCATCTCTAACATAATAGGTGCAACCAAAATTTTTAGACTTAATTAGATATAAATGTTTGCTGGGAAATAGAACTTGAAAGGGTACCTTATAGTCCAATGCAGTGGAAGGAACCTTGTTGATTAAGAAACCTGTTGTAGCCACAACATCTGCCTAAATGATTTAGGTACATTCATTTGAAACAATAGAGCCCAAGTAGTTTAAATCAAATGCCTATTTTTCCTCTCTGCTACCCCATTCTGTGTTGTAGTATCCACACATGAAGTCTCATGTAAAATACCATTTTGTGCCATATAGGAATTAAATTGATAGGGTGTGTATTCTTTTGCATTATCACTTCTAAACGTTCAAATGGATGCATTAAATTGATTCTTCACCTCAACACAGAAATTGCAAAATATAAAAAATAACTTTGATCTATTTTTCATTAGAAACAACCAAGTTGCACGTGAGTAGTCATTAACAAAATATCTATACCCTTGTTTAGATACAATTATAGAAGGTCCCCATATATCAGATGCACAAGTTCAAATGCAGAACTAGCTCTTCTATTTGATCTAGGATACAAACTAACATGGTGATGTTTAGAAAGCTGGCATGACTCACATTTTACTATAGATATCGAACTATATCGTAGAGACAATTTTTTGAGTAATGAAAGCGATGGATGGCCTAGCTGATAACGATATTTGACGATAGAAGTTACACTTAAGCAAGTCGCATGTTTAGGAAGATCAGTAGTTAAAGTATATTGACCTCCAACTTCTTTACCTCTACCAAAATCTTTTACGTCGTAAGGACCTGAAACACACAGTGATCGAGAAATAAGATATGTAACAATTAAGACTGCAAGTAATTTGACTCAATGATATCAAATTAAAGGATAAGTTTTGCAAATACAAGATTGAACATAATGGAAGTGAAATGTGTGAATTAGCATTTCCAGTCCCTTAAACATAGGTTTGTAAACCATCAGCTAAGATTACAGCATGAGTTGACTTAGTTAACTTAATATCCGAGATCAAATGATAATTACCTATCATATGATATATAGCTCCAGAATCTATGATCCATTTTGATGATTGCTTCCCTAAATTAGCAATAGTTGAAATGGAATAAGATGACACCTGATCTGACAATGTCTTGTTCAAGGATTCCTGATATTTTGTAAATTTATCGAACTCTTCAACTGAAATAAGAACAACTTTAGTAGCACTCGGAGAATTGTTAGACATTGAATTCTTGTATTGTAATTTTCTACACTCAAATTTATTATGGCCTGGTTTCTTGCAATAAATACATAATTTATACTGGTTTAATGGTCTGAATACCTGATTATTCTGGGATTGCACGCTTGAACGTTGTGTATCATTCCATGATGTCCTATTTTCAGATTGAGAACCTTGTTTCAGGAGATATAGTTTTGATTATTACAATCAAAGCACTACCAATCACTGTAATTGAAACTTAAGCAATATCTATATGTAAAATTCTACTAAAAACATCTTGCAACGATCAAATATCAGATCCAGACAATATCTGCGAGTTTGCTGATTGAAATTCAAATGTCAATTCGGCTAAGAAACTCATTATATCCATTTTCTCTCTCTACTGCTGTTGAACCTTTACATCTGAGCTTATTGGAAGTGTTAAACTCTTCGCATATCTTCTTGAAATTCATGAAATAATTCATCAATGTTTTCTCTTGCTTTTTTGCTCGATAAAATGATCTACAAACATCATACATTCTCGTAAGATTCCCTTTTCTAGAATAAAAACTTCCAAATATTCCATAAGCTCATTCACAATGATTCACCAAACTAATAACTTAGCTATCAATCGAGTTTCTAATCTGAAGAAATAAACGAGCATCATCGCTCAGCCACATTAGATCTTTATCCTCCTTCGCTTCTGGTTCTGGTGGACTCTCAACTAGATGATTATCTTTATCTATACTCCGAAGATAAAGATTGAATTATCTTACTCCAATTCAAGTAATTTAGATTATTTATAATTAGTAATTTTTCATATCAATTGCATCAAATCCATTATGACTTTGTTTTCACTCATTGTACTAAGGATCTAAGCTCAGAATTGAACAGAGATTATAGATCTAAAAATTTTGTTAATGAGAATCCCGACGAATTCAGATTTTGAAAACTTGGGCCCTGATACCATGTTGAAAGAGAAGATTGAATTGATGAAGAAAAGTGTTCTTACTTTCATTCCAACACAACACAATTCATTCGTACAGTATTCAACCCAATTGGGTCGAACATGCACACCGCATGCTGGGCTCATTAGCCAAATGCCAAAATACAACAAACTGGATTGAAACATACTTCACAACACACATATATACATATCTATATATTTACACACTTCTCACAAACAAGGAAAAATAGTAGTTGAAGTTGTAGGTTTGATTACATTTCCCTTTACTTAAAGTTAATCTATGGTTTCTATTAGGGGCCAAATCAATGGAAAATTGGGTCGAGTATTATTTGTTTGTTGAGGATCCATACTAGACAACATACCCTATTTGTATCACATACAGTCTCACCAGGAGGAAAAGGCATGCACCATGTTGTGCTAGGTAGTAAGTTGGTCCAAACTCGAGGTGGGTACGGGTGCGCTGTGGTAGGTCAATGTGTGTGCATTGAACCGACGTGGGAAAATAAGACACTGTAACACTGTGATTAATGTTATGTCTTTTGTTGAGGGGTCGGGCATGATAATCCAAGGCCCATAATTGGCATAGGCTATCACTATATGGTATTAACAGCCGATTGATGGGTAGTATAAGGAAAATCTTCCTAACTATATTATGTTCTGAAATCGGTAGGAGTGAAAACAATCAAAAGTGAATGAGAACAGTCAACTCTATCTGTAACCTTTAATTTCATCCTACATGTCCACTTTAGGTGTACACAGACACTTACCCTATGACACTAAAAGTTCCATTTTATCTATTTTCCTTGCTTATCAATCGTGCTATTAATCATAACAACTCACTAGACTTTATTTATGACCCATTTTTACTTCCTCCTTTTTCTGTTCCTCCCCCAGCTCGTAGGGAGGAAGTGCGTAATTCGGATTATTCAATTGATTTTGTAATGGAGGATTTTCTTTGCAGCAGATGTATCGCTTTTTGTTATTTTCTCTTTTCTTTTGTTTGGTTGTATCTGTTGACTAGGATATTATTTATGTACTCTAATATTATTTATGAGTGAGATTTTATCTTTATGAGATATGATATTTTACGACAGTGAGTTTTTCTAAAATAAATGGTTATGTCATAATTTTTAAATTGTCTCCTTCTTCCTTCGGGTTTTATTTTATTTATGTCTTGTGAATCTGAGTCTTCATGATGTATTTCTGTCTTTATAACTATAATGCTTCATATTCCTTAGAGAGATCCAACTTTGGGTAACGCTAACGAGTGTGGAGTGTTTTAGAACACAGTTTTTTACTATGGTTTCCCTAACAAATTTGTGAAAGACATTATGAGAATAACTGGGATCTATCGTCCATTCTTCCAAATCAAATTAAAAGGATAAAATTGCCACTATCCCCTTTTTTGGTTAAAGGAAAATTGACATTTGGACTAGTAAACCGATTGTGCATGATTTTTCAACTAATTTAGCTTGCAATGAAATTCAGTAGAGGATCAAAACTAGAGGTGGAGAAAAATCACTTAGAACAGAATCAACAATCCCAGAATGACATTAATTGCTTACAAAGCAATGATGTAAAGGTCACCAACACGAGATAGACTTCATAAGCGGGGTTACAAATGATACCATGTGTGTTTAATGCAATCAAGGCAACCAAACTCATTCACATCTGTTCTTTAAATGCTCGTTTCTACAGTAATGTGGAAAATATGTATTTTTCTCTTAAAACTACAATGTAGTCAAACAAATCGAAAGAGACAGTGGATACCTCATGGGCGTCCATGTTCGGTAGATCCGGAAGCCAAGTTGCACTTGATTGCCTTCATAGTAGCTATTTAGCCCATTTGAAAGAAAAGGAACAAACGAGTTTTTCAGAAAAAAGAAACAAACATATCAGAGTTTGACTGAATTCTAATAAATGAATAAAAGTTGATTAATAAGGAATTCCATGAAAACTTACTGCGACTGGAAGGATTCTAGTTCATGAAGCAGAAGAGGCTTGGAGCTCGCCATCAGAAGGAAACCTATAAATAAGTTATCAACTGCCATGAATGGTGAAGAAGATGAATTGTATTTTTTCTGGTTAAGATATGTTGAATTCGTATCTATTTAGATCTTAAATTTTCTTACTAATCAGTTTTTTTAGGTGTGTATGATTTGTGGTTTGATCAACGCTTTTGGTGTAATCATTGACTTGGGCTGAAGTAGCCAAATAAAGTTTTACCTAATTTCAAGAAAAGGCATGTATGTATATATCCAGAATTCTCATACTTTTATGATTTATTTGGTGAACTAATGGTATTAGTTAATAAAAATTTTATTTAAATAGTTTAAATTTATCATTCCTCGTTTAGTTAAATATATGGACATGAACATAAGTTATTAGGAAATAATTGAGATGACTTTAAAATAAATGTAGAAAATTCAAAATGCAAGTATTTGAAGCTAATCATTAACATATATATTGTATGTTGTAAATACACACACACACATACCACATACACATAGGGTTCAGTAGCACTCAAACAGTTTATGTAATGACCCGTATTCTACGTATTAGAAGATCGTAGGATATTTATTTTAGTTTCATATGAAGTCATATAATTATATGCCTTTGGGAAATGTTTATTGGGGCCGTTTCCTTCTTTCACCATTTCTGTTGGATTTTAATGTGACGATTTTACCCTTAATTAATCTTGTTTCGTTAATAACTTTTGATTGGTAAGAGATATTGACTTGAAACCACTTCCATTGGTCTTGGATGATGATTTCCCATTTTGTATAGTGGCCAAATTAGTCAAACAGACTAGTCGATTGAGAGGAGTGACTAAATTAAGATCTAGATTAGTTTAGGCAACTTAATTGAGCTGGGTAAGGTCATTAGTGGGAGGGCCTAAATTCCATTTCGGGATAAGGGTTATGTGGAGGATGAATGGGGTAGGAGAATCATTCCGTCTCACTTTCACAACTCCCAAGAAAGGTTCCATCAACCTATAATGGCTTCCATCCTCCAAAACATATTCTAATCCTTCTTTAATTAGCCTAAACCTAAGATTAGTGAAGATTTAATCACCTCAACGTCAAATCAAGTTTGGGACTGTTGTATAACGTTGGGATCAAGGTCAAATCATCATCAATTTCAAATCTAACTATTTAGGGAAATTAAGATGAGTAATTAGTATCATTACTCACTAATTAGGGTTAATTAGAAGACAATCATCTCTGAAAATTATAGGAAAATGCTTATAAATTATGATTTAATTTGTTATGGCATATATATGAATTTGGAATGATTTGGTTAAGTTTTGTGAATCTCGAAAATTAGGGAAGCTAATATAACAATGCTTCCCTAACCTTGTTGTGACAATTTTCATTACTTTATTGGCCTAGATATTGCTTGTATGTGTTTGGCATGTTTGTATAGCAGTAGAAAGTTCTTTGGAATGGTTCCAGGTCTCAGGTTGACCATGTGGGTTCGACAAAACCGAGTCAGGACAAATTTCACTAGAATTACATGAAAATTCATAAGGACGACAAGGAAGGTCCCAGGAGGCTGTAGGCCAAATTTCAAGTCGTTTGGAGTTCTGGAGATCAATTTATGGGGCTTTGAAGTTCGGGTCAACTAGGTCGGTTGGGCTCGGGTCGGCCAGAGCAACAAGGAAGCAGAAGTGGGGATCTCGGTTCGATATTTGAGCCAAGGGTTCAACTCACAGGAGACCCAGGTTCCAGATTGACATTTTCAATCCAGTTCAGGTCGTAATAGTTTGGGTCAACATTTTTGACCTGGAAACAATTCTAGATTGGCATAGTCGATCCAGATATAATGTTCAATCCCGGATCGGCATAGCCGACCTAAGTATTGAACTATGTGTCCGGCTCGACCATGCCGAGCCGGGGTAGACCGGTCCAAGAATGGGCAAGGGGAATGGGTTCTTAACCATACTGCGTGGCATGATATTACCTCCTAATGATAATTAGACTCCTTTGAAGACACACTCTAGTACGACTAACTAATCCAAGATTCGAAGAAATTCTAAGTGGGAAGTTACTTCAAAGGATCCAGATGGGAACCGTTAGGGTGACTCCCTAGATGGACTTCGCCACGAATACGTAATGCGAAGGGGCCATCGGTGTGTAAGGATTATGTGGTACTCTACTTTGACAATATTAAGTGTATGGGCCACTTGGACCAGGATCAGGTCCTTATCTCCAAATTCCGTAGAAATTGAACAAATTTATCATGGGCGAGGCATTCATTTTCACCATAAAATTACTTTAATAAACAAACATGTTCGAGTAGGGATGGCAATGTGGCGGAGCGGGAGTGGGTAGTACCACCCCATCACCCGTCCCGTTGGGTGATTTTGTGCCCTGTGCCCGCCCCATATCCACATAGGTACCCAGTAAACGGGTTTTAAACAAGTTACGGGTAATGGCGGGTATTCGTAGGTATCCGTTATATTTATTCAAGTTGTTTTTTTTGGCCGTTTATTGAAATTATTCAAAAGTACATTTAATAAAAAAACAAATTAGATCAATACTCAATTGCTAACCTCAAAATACCAATAAATATTTAAACCAAAATCTAGAAAAGAAGAGACAACGATAAAAGTATCCATAAAATATCAACAACTAGTTATAAATTGTTGAGTAAAAGCATGCACACAAATGCTGAACTACCAACAACAATGTTTTTTGTATTGACTATTTATAACAAATCACATTCAATACGGGCACGGGTACCCTCGAACATGAATATCTTACTATCCGTACCTGCCCCATTAATTAATGGATATTAAAAATACCCGTTTATTTTACTCACGGATACCCGTTTAATTATCCGTTTCATGTCCATGACTGATTTTACCCACGGATAACCGCAGGTACGGATTTTTTTTTCCATCCCTATGTTCGACAGGTTTTCCAGTTTAAGACCAACATGTCTTCCATCTTTATTACCACCTCCTTATCTGCTATATGATCGCATCAAGTACATCACCTTTCTAAATCCTTCCATTTCTATTTCTCTAAAATATGAAGTTCATTATGCCCAAAACCAATAATATAGATACTAATATCGGTGCGACAGTAGATTGGATGCTACTATTTTGTATGCTTCTCCAAAACCAATAATATAGATACTAATATCAGTATGACAGTAGATAGGATGCTACTATTTTGTATGCTTCTATAATCTGGACATTGGTGTATTGTAGCATAGGCATAGTCCGTAAAATAGATGGACACAAATTACTACACTGTTAGCTTCAATTAGGCATCACGGGTTTGCATGTATTTTGAAATTATAATTCCAATTTTGATCTTTAGAAAAAATAATGTTTAGTGCCAGGTAGATATGAAGAAAAAATTCAGCTTCCTGAGAATTAATTTATGGATATGCACTGAATAAGAAATGGGGAAAGAGATACGTAATTTCGTCATTAAGAGAGGATCTGAAAGACATAATATGGATAATGTAAACTAAGTAGATCTCACTGTTTTACAATTTTCATACTAGAATGTGATGGAAGACAGCAATGTATTATTTTAAAAGGATACAAAAATGAAGGTTTAAATAAATATTGAACAGTGATATACCTACCTATTATTATCAAGGTCAAACTTTTGAAAGCCACATTGAAGCTGGATTCAGGAATATTTAGCAACATAACAAAGAATATGTACTTGAAAAATATTATTTAAAAGTCAGGAAATGCACACTTCGGTTTACATTCGGTAATGTGGCTATTCTAGAGTAGATTACACAATTAAATGTGCTAACTATTCGGGTGCAGGTCAGGTCAGGTATGATTTGTCGTACCTATTGCATTATCCTATATAGTGATTGAGATTACTATCGCTCACACCATACTTTGTCTGACTTGGGGTTTTTTATACTTTGGGTGCACTTAAATGAGCAGACTAGAGATAGGTTGGTGTGTGAGTAGCTGACCGAAGACGAGCAGGAGGGTCCCACGTATTATGTATACTATTATCCCGGTTTATCTTTGTTGATCACTCCTTTGGGAATTAGTAGTGTATTTTGTTTTAGAGACAATATTTTGGAGATGTACTTTATTTGTATACTTTAGTACTTATGCGGTGAGATGAATCTGTTAATCTGTTATGGTTCGTTTAGTTTATACTGTGTCATCTGTTTTATATCATGTCTTATGTTATTATTATATTTTATTCCATGCATTGTGAGATATACGACAGATTACTTCGGTTTTCTTATTTTAACTATGATGATCGTCTTGTATCAGTCGAGCACCACCATAAGGGGCTAATACTCCTGATATGCAAACGATGATTACCACTTTTATGACAGAAATGCTTCGAAACACTCAAGGGACTGCTCCGAATGTTGATGAGGGTGGTAGTGCACTTATGCAGGTGCTTAGGGTCGACTTTGCCAAACTGAATAAGGATTCTACCAATTTGAGTGGTAAACCGTTCCAAGGAACGGAGTCAGCTATGGAGGTTCAAGACTGGCTTGAAACTTATGAACGTACCTTTGAGGACATTAGGCATGATGAGGCTATAAAAAGGAGGTTGGCTTCATGTCACCTTCGGGGTAGGGCCATAAATTGGTGGAATGCTACCAAAGTCGCTTCTCTTGAAGATTAATTTAATTGGGATCAATTCAAGGCCCAATTCTATCGAAAATTTATTCCGACTACTCAGAAGTCAGAACTGTTTCAGAAGTTTGCTAAGCTAAAGCAGAATGTAGGACTTTTTCTGAGTATATAGTTGAGTTCGATGCTTTTTCAAAATAATGTGGAATGTTCTTTATGATATCGCTGAGAAGAAGAAGTTCATCACATCACATCGATGAGACTTTCGAGTCCATCATCAGCAAAGATTTGGGGCCGGAAAATTTTATCCCAAATCCAAGACTGAAGTTTCTTATATTACCCCTAAGGTGTAGCTAAAGCCGCAAGAAAGCGGTGGTGGCAAAAAGAAGAAGTTCCCTACTAACAGAAAGCCATTTCAAGCTAAGGATGATCAGAAAAAGAAGCCCAAGAATGAGGTAGCGTGTTACCTATATGGAGAAAATGGTCTTTATATTAGAGAATGTAAGGCCGAAAGCCATAAGTGCTATAATTGCAACAAACCAGGACATCCCAAGAAGGACTACCATGAACCACCTAAGCAGAAGCAGATTGTGAACGCATATGTTATCACCATTGTTCCTTCTTCGTCGAATGCCCCAATAGCAGCGAAGAAAGAAAACAGTATTATCATACAAGGTATGCTTTTAATTTATGGTATTTTTGTTCGCGTTCTGTTTGATACTGGGGCTTCCCATTCCTTCATACCTACTAACCTAGTTGATAAGTTGGGATTGGAACTCGAGACTGTTGACTGACCTTTATTTGTGATGAACCCAATTGGTTGTTCTTCTAGCCTTTGCATGGTTTGTCGTGGGTTGGTCTTATCGAGTCATAGATGCATGTTTGTTTGTGATTGCTTTGTTTCGGGGTTTACTAGGTTTGGTATTATCCTTGGAGTCGATTGGTTCCATAAAAATGGGAGTGGTGGTGGACTGTGAGAGGTTCTCAATGACCACTGGGCGGAGGATGGAAAGAAGGTAGTGTTGGGTTGCCTACCCGATGATGTGGTGATGGCTAGTTTTCTAGTATTCCTCGACATCCTGCACGATGAGTTATTGGGTGTGCCTATTGCTGGAGAGTATCTGTACATCTTCGAGGAAGTGACTGCCACGCCGAGAGATTGAGTTTCATATTGATTTAATGAAGGATACCAGACTTATAGTTATGCCTCTTCCATAGATGGCACCAAGAGAGCAATGGGAGCTCGAGGTTCAAGTGAGTGACCTCTGAGGAAAGGGTTTATTCAAAGAAGTATTTCCGAGTAGGGAGCACATGTTGTATTCGCCACAAAGGTGGATGGCTCCCTTCGATTGTGTGTAGACTATCGTGAGCTGAAAAAGGTGACGAGAAAGAACAAGTATCCTCTTCCAAAAATATATGATTTGGTTGATCAGTTTAATGGTACATGGATATTCTCTCAGTTAGACCTTGCGACAGGATTCCATCAGCTATGGGTAAAAAATGAGAGCATGCCTAAGACCACATTTCGAACACCGTCCGGTTTTTATAAGTGGCTGGTCATGCCATTTGGGTTAACCAACGCATCATCATATTTCGTGGATCTAACGAATCGTATTTCCAGGGATCAATTGAATCAGTTTGTATTTATTTTTATTGATGATATCCTGGTTTATTCATGAACCAAAGAAGAACACAAGGAGCATTTAAGAATTATGATGGAGGTGTTAAGAAAACATCGACTTAATGCTAAGTTTTCTAAATGTCACTTCTGGAGGAGGGAAGTGAAGTTCTTGGGCCATGTTGTTTCAGAAAATAGTATTAGTGTAGACCCTGTGAAAGTTGGAACAGTACAAGATTGGTCTACATCCAAGAATGCAACCGACATAAGAAGTTTCTTAGGATTAGCTAGATGTTATCGTAAGTTTATTCAGGACTTCTCCAAGATAGCAACACTGTTAACTTAATTAACTAAAAATAATCAGACTTTTGTCTGGGGTTAAAGGTGTGAGCATGCATTTGAGAGTCTAAAGGAAAGGTTGACGTGTGCCACATTGTTGGTTATTCCAAAGGAAATAAAGAGATAACGATGTACACTGATGCTTATGGTACCGGGTTAGGTGCAATATTAATGAAAAGGGATAAAGTTGTTGTTTATGCTAGTCGACAACTAAAACCCCATGAGAAGAGGTGTAATGACCTGAAAATCCCTTTCCTTTGAATCGACCATAAACCACACAGGTCTGATCCAAAAGTCGGAAGTCCTCGAATGCACTATCTTTGGGCATACAACACATCATAACAAATAACAAAAGACTTTTATAAACATTATAATAATGTTACATCAGAGTACAGAATATCAGAGTACATCTATATAATAATTCAACAGCGGAAGATTAGATTACAATAGATTTAATACAGTGCAGCGGAAACAATAAACTGATACAGCGGAATTCTATCAATGCTCTGGACACAGCTTTGAGCTTCGATCCAGAATCCTACTCAATATATCTGCAAAATAAGCTACTCGACTACCCGTGTGGAAAAGAGGGCACCCGAGTTTGCAAAGTGAAACAAACTACGGGTCATTCATGGGACTGGTATGAGAAATCTTTCCTAACTTATCTAACAATATGGCAAATCACAGGACCACGCCGCTAACGCGGAACGGGTTTACTCCATTGGATTTCCAGTGCATAAATTAATTAAATTTTCATTCAAAACAATGTAGTGCTATTTAGAAAAATGAAATCATTATAAGACACAAGTCCCATCACACAATGCAACGCAAACCGGAGGATAGAGTTTTATCTTATAATGATCAAACATGCTTGATACATAGAAAATAATATTTTAATATTATTATTGTCTAATTGGTTTTAAAATACTTCAAAGTAAATGTATCAATCCTAGATGGCATACTACCTTATCCTACTACGTCGCCATATATAGGTTTACAATCAAAACCAAAATGTCGTATTGGAAATTGGGTTTCCATCATGAGTCAAGGCTAGGGACGATCTCCTTACTGATTCGAGACACTCTAGCAATTGTCTCAAAATCACACACCAACGGGCAACCCTTGGATCCTGCAGGGCCGGTCTACGAATACTTTAGTGGATTAGTTACGCCTGAACACACGCTTCCCAGTCCTATTGAACCTATAAATTGGTCACTATCGAACAAATAACAGAGGCCTTGTAATCCATCATCCACATAAGTAAAATGTCAGGGCTTGCAAAACCCTGATACCACTTCTACTAGAAAGAAACGTGTGCACTCCCTGCATTCCCTTGTCCCGTTTTTGAATCATATCGGGGCATGAGGCTCGTGAAGTAACGCTATACACAAAGCTATGCCTAAACTGGTTGTGCTTTGATCATCAACCACAAGGCCCTGCTTTTTAACAAAAGCCTCTATCATTTGCATCATGGCATGCCACATTGATAATTCACGTCATGCGATCAATAACTATCAATGTACAACCTCTGAGCTTGTGCATCTCAGAGAAGGGTGCTAAGCAAGAGAATAAATTCTCCGCCACCAAACCGATATATATTAAATAGAAATCAATTTACATGGAATGAAATCCAATGTCAGACACACATCCATTTACAAGTCCGTTCTAGGTCTGAACGAAATTGGAGACACCTTATTCCTCGTCTTATATGTCCAATACGGAAGAGAGGTTCTCGCATATCCGGACAATCAACAAGTACGTCCCGGACAACTACCACTTTAATACTTTCCTAAGAGCGACCCAGTTCAGGGCATTAGTAGTCGCCCATTCGATGTGAAAATCGTCGGTCTTCAATCATTGTCTTCAATGTCCTTACTTTAATCATCGTAATAATTATTCAGAATAGGTTAGACCCGGTCTTTCCGAATAACTCGCGTATTATATAATAAAAAATCAAGTGCTATAAATACGCATCATACGCCTCATTCCAATTCAGAATATTCTTTTAATAAAATATTCATATTATTAGGGAAAGGTTCTCATTAATTTTATCAAAGATAAATTATTTTAAAATTATTCTTTAATCTTTTTTTTTTAAGATTCATCAAAACTCAAATTTGATTTTAATATCAAAAATCATTGCTATATGATTATTCAACTTTTAAGAAATTAATCTTGTCTTTAACTGGGTTAAAGAACAAATGTCATTTAAAACACAGCTCACGATAAACCCAAAATCATCTTCCGTTAAATATGGAATTTTCACAGAAATCAAATCAATATACAATCGATATAAATTTTCTATATCAAAACAATAATATAAATGGAATAACGGCAAACCTTTTAAATTCCAGATACAGTAACGGTCTTCTTTTACGGAAGCCTATCTCGATTATTATCAAATCGACTTTCCACTTAATTCCAATTTAATATATTAAATTGGAAACCTTGGCTTTGGAAATTTTCTTTTTAAATCTTAATAAAAAGATTTATAAATTCTAAATCATATTTTTGCTGTTAATTGGGCTAAAGAACAAATGTCGTTTAAAACCCAGTTCACAATAAGCCTAATTCACATATCATTTTATCCCAATCACTAAATATAATTGGAAACTCTAATAATCTTAATTAAAAGATTTATTCTCTTCATACGGGGTTTAAGAACAATGTTATTTAAGACACCATCCACGACAACCCAAAATCTAATTCTTTTATTTAATTCTAATAAAATATTAATTAATTGAAAGGCGTCATTAAATCTTAATTTAAATATTCATTCTAGTTAATAACTAGTTCATTTTGATAAAAATATTTTTTTATCTTTTGTGTCCGTCCAAAAACGGATATAGAAATCATTATTTTATTCTTCGTTGAATATTATTTTAAAATATTCGTTATTTAAAAAAATTCTTTATATAAAAAAATTCTTTATGTAAAAATATTCTTAATATTACAATATTCTTTATTTTAAAATATTCTTTAAATTACAATGTTCTTTATTTTAAAATATTCTTTATTTAAAAGATATTCTGAATCGGAATGCAACTCAATCAGTTACCATATAATTTTGGTTATATGGATTTCAAACATCGCATGTACATGGCAACAATGATAAATAATCATTAAACAATCCGTTCACATCCAAAGTGGAATTTATAACTGTGTAACACCCCATAAATTTAAATATTAAAGTTAACAAATTAAAGAACACTTAATTTTAAGTGTAAGAATCAAGGGAAACGGGTTACTCCATTGTGTTCGTCTCGGAATTCTAGTTGAGATAGAGTCTGAGTTTGCGTAAATTGGACTTCATATGAAGAAGTTATGGCTGTCGGAAGTTTCTAGAAAATTCAAATAAGTTCAAACAGCTCGAAACAGATTCAATCAGAAGTCAGAATCGGGCTGGGCGGGAAAATTCCCGCCCAGGACCGAGGTCGACCTGGGGGTCGACCCTAGTGTCGACCTCCCCCCTACAGGTCGACCTGCCCCTCCGGGCAGATTTGAGAGATGACGATTTTGTGACTCAGTGCTGAGTCATTAGGGCTGAGGTGTCACCTTATCTTGGCTGGATGGTCTTGATTGATTCAAGGTTGATCGGATGGCCTAAATTAATCCTAAATTCTATATAAACACATGTAGACTCAAACCCTAAAACCAAATAAAAATTAGAACCATGGTCGTCATGCTATCACCTTGCAACCTAGAGTACCCGCCACCAACTAGAGGGAAAATAAAGCTAATCAACTCAATTCAACTCAAATTTATAACAACAACAACGAATTTGTCTACTTCAAAGGCGAGTTAAATCAATTTCAGAACTCAGATTCCAGAACTTAAGACCTTCTTTGAGTTGTCAGTTCAATATCTTTAATAAGATAATTAATAAGTTAATTGGGTTGTGTTATAAATTTAGTTATACGGCTATGTTTGTGAGACACTGGAAAAATGTGATATTTTGTGAATATATGCTAGTTGTTCATAATGATAGTTTTATTGTGGATCCCTTTTCATATGCCAAATCACCTATGTTCAACTTGATTCACGTTTGATATCATTTTATATGCAAGTTTGGGTGTAGATTATATGCTAGTTTCTATATGAATTGTACATAAGTTTACATGTGAATCAAATAAAGTGACTATATGCAAGTTTAGGTAGAAATTGGATTCACATATATGCAAGTTTACACCATTGGATTTAGATCTATGATGTACATAGTTTTACGAAAATTTGTGACTATGGCCTATGCAAGTTTTGGATGAAAACTAGTATATATATATATATATATATATATATATATGCAAGTTTACACCTTTAGGCCTATGTTTAGATTCATGACAATAACAAGTTTATGCAAGTTATGTTGTAATCCTTATTTGCAAGATTAGATCCATTTTGTGTGTTATGCAAATTTACGATGTTTCTTCCTTTTTATGTGCTAGAATAATTGCTAGTCTAATATAAATATATGTGTCATGATAAACGAACGAATAACGTGGGGACGATGGAGGTAATATTGAATATACACATATTGAGAATTGGCAAAATGGCCTTAAAAAGGCATATAATTAAATTAAGACATTAATTGGAAAAATTGGCATTTATGGACATAACTGAGACAATTATGGACATAAGTATATTTGGAATTTATTTACAAATTTTGAATAGGGATAATAATCCACTTTAGGGTTAAATAAATATGTGTAATAATAAGCCGCCTAAGACACGAGGTTAGGCTCGTTTGTGGTGTAAGACTGCCCAGACCCGCCCGGCAAATCCAGCAGCCACAAATGCCAGTCTAATGTGAGAGGTCAAAGGCATGAATGAAATGTGTAACAGTTGTAAAGACACGAGGTTAGGCTTGTTTGTGGTGTAAGACTGCCCGAACCCGCCCGACAAATCCAACTGCCACAAATGTCAATCTAATGTGGGAGGTCTTTACAAGGTTACGGTGTTAATGAATTAAGAAAAACTTAACCAGATAAACATGTGGCGGGACATGGGGGTTAAGTGGGTGCCTTGGGTGGCATGTTAAATACAATTAGATGCACTTAATCAAGATTGAAACATGTAAGAAGACATGTATAAGAATGGGGTTAAGTGGGGAAAAACCTTAGAGGGGACCAAGCATAGGTGGAAAGCTTGTGTCATGCATGGGGGCCCTTTTCAAACCAGTAACCCATTTAGTATCTTTGTGAGCTCGACCCAAGTTGAGGATGGGACACGCGTACTAGGTTTGATTGTAAGAGGTCAAAACGGGTTAGCGGTGGTAACGCAAGTCCAACGGGGTCATATGCGTGTGTGGGCCCGGGCTGGTAGGTAAGACGTTATTGCATCGTGTAGATATAAGCCATGCATTTTGGTGGTATCAGGTTGCCACTTTGGGGAGTGATACACCCCACTGTGGGGCCAGCACGGGTATCTACGAGTTAGGGAGCCAATCGAATGGGGGTAGTGGGTAAACCTAGTGGAGATAGGGGCAGACGACACCTATGAAGGCAGCTAGGGGTACATGAAACTTCCATTATCATTATTAAATTCTGTAGGCGGGATCAACTTTTAGGGTGTTTGTTGTGGTGCAGTGTAGTAATTATCCTATAGTGATTAGGTACGCCTTTAACGTTATCTTTGTTCATCTTATTTCCTCTGTCATACCCATTGGTTCACACTCATTTCCTTATTTTCTAGCTTATGCCTTGTCCTAGTTACTTAATGATTATATTGTTAAAGTTACTGCACTCACCAGACTTTATGTTTGACTCCTTTGTTTCTACCTCTTTTCTTCCTTCACCCCTCCCCCCAGGTGCTCAGGGTGGGACTAGTACTAGTGGAGCTTGATTTGGACAACTTTATCTCCTTCTTTGGAAGTTGCTTGGATCGCTGAAGTAAATGTTCAGCCTATCCTACTTATGGCTATTTTATGTTGGGGTTATGTCTTTCATTTTATGTACTCTGATTTAGTCAAGATGGATATTATGTATTTGACTCTAGTCTTTGGTTTTTGATGATGTAATCAAACTTATTTGTTTACCGCTGCAATGAATGAAGTTATAAATTTTTAAGTACTGTTTTATATCTGTCTTGTTGTTAAGTTTCTGTTCTATACACACTTAAAACGCTCCATATAAGTTAATGCATTCCTTTTGTGAGTGACATTAATGGACGTGGGGTGTCACAAACTGTGTCAGCTATAAAATGATTAAATAACGCTCATCGTAGCCTGTCAATCCTCGATTAACATACAACTAAATATTGGGACTAGTGTATGTCAAATATCATCCCAGTCCCGTGTGGGGTTTTCAGCCAACAACAGTTCATTTAAATAAATCATTGGTTAATGAATTTAACCAATTTTAATTCCGCTAACATATCGACGATAAATAACAAACAAGTTATTATATTCCTAATGCCGAATAAAAATGTATTTTACTCTCATAATTTTCATGCATGTTTCTAATGTCTAGTAAAAGGTAATTTATTCACATGACCTTATTGCTGATGACAAATAAAAAGATAATACCTATTTTTTTTATTTGTATGCAAATTTCCATTCTAAACTTAAAAAGAAATATTTTATTTGTATATGGTATTAATGTATAATCTAACACATAAAAATGTTTATTTTAAATTGCATACAAATTCTAAGGTATACATTAACACATAAAAATGTCACTTTAACTTACGTACAAATTCTAATGTGTGTTGTGACAATACACATGATTCTTAATTTAACATACAAATTCTAATGTATGTTTTGCAAATAAAGATGATTCTTATATTTGAATACAAATTATATTTCAACAAAATGTATAAAAAGTGATACATCCATTTTGTTGATGTTGGCTAGCTTTTTGACCAAGCCATCCAGGTTCATTCATAAGAAGAAAGTATGAAACTGCGTTCCCTAAGAGCATGAAGGATCGGATCGCCCCTCCTCGAATCGCACCATATCGGATCGCACCATATCGGATTCACCATTTCATCAGCGAAACGATACCTCTATGCGACTCGATCCATGCATGTGTTATTGCCCAGTATTGACCGATCTGATCCCCCTGATGCATGGCGGAGCCTCTGACCTGTTCAAACACGAGCTAGTCGTCAGCGATCCGAGACGCACGGATCTAGCGACACGTGTCCCTAACCGTCATTTTGACCAATTCTCCCCATCTGCACGATCCGGTTTTCCAGGGGATCGCGACACCTGTTTGCAACGGCTAATTTGACTATTTCTTCAACGGCAGCGATGTGATCCGATGTTCTCGGGATTCGTGCCACGTGTTTCCACGACCCACCTGACAAAATCAGCTATAAATAGCCCAGAGCTTAGCACTTTTTGGGATCTTTTTTGGCAATATTGAGTACTGAATTCGCCAATATTGTCAGACTATCATTGATTGTATTAGCTTTCAAAGTATAATCAATAATATATAAAGTGGACGTAGGCTCGTTAACGCCGAACCACTATAAATTCTGTGTGTTATTTTCTTTTTCCTCATTCTTCAGTTGAAACTCGATAAGATTCAGAACAATTTGGGTGTTAGGTCCAAATTTTGATCTAACATTTTGGAGCTTTCACTGAGAAAACAGTCCTAAAGTTTCATTATTCAGTTCTTTGAAGATTCCAGCGATTCGGATATCATGGCTGGAAAAAGATCTAAGGAAGCACGAGCTTCACAAACCAATGAAACAATCGAAGAGAGTGTGCACGAGCTGGGCAATGAAGAAACTCTGGATCGCGGAACGCAGGGGGCGAACCGATCCGATGAAGACGCCACGCTCCGAGTCGACGAGAACGAGGCGATCCGGACTGCTGAAGGGGTTGTTACTCGATCGCGAGGAAACGCCTCGAATCCTCCGCGCACCTCGACCGCGAATCGATCTCAGGAGGGCGTTACGAACCGTCATCCTCGAACGGCAGCGATTCGAATTGATGATCAGACTACAACTCGACCTGGAAAGGAGCCTATGGCTCGCTCCTACCGTCCTGGCCCCTCCGCTCGACCCGGCTCAAGCTCTTTGCGCATAAGAGAAAGTGATGATGACCAATATGATCCTGCTGCTCCCGTCACTGAGGGGGATCTCTCTCGCTTCACCGAAATGTGGGAGAGATTGTTTGATGAATTGGCTGCCCAAAGGCAGGAAAGCTCCGTCCTGCGACAAAATTTGACTGCTATGGATAGAAGGCTTGATGAACTCGCAAGGCAAAGGACCCCGCTGGTCCGTCCACTCACTCCAGGATATTCTTCTTCGTCAGAAGAATCGCCGAGGCCTCCGCGGCGACCATATGAGAGAGCCGAAAATATAGAGCAGCTTCGGTTCGAAACCCTGCCATCACGGGAAGAAGAAGCACTAGAGGCGGGGCCCTCAAACCGTAATGTGAACGATCAAGCCGCAACTCCCAGGGATCGAGATGTGAACAGTCCCGTACATAACAGACTACCTCAGCCCCGTCGCCGCGCACATGCTCATGGTAACAGGGGGCAACGAAGCCCTATCCGAGCCCCGGATTTCGTAACTGCTCCCGGAAGAGAGATTAGAGAACCCCGCCGAGCCAGAGGTACTGACCCTGAACCTCCGCTGACCAGTGCAAATGTTGCAGCCATGATCCATCCCGTGGACAACGGAACGAAGATTGGGGAATCGACCGCAGTCACACCCCTTTCACTGATGATATTTTGGATGCGACTTTCCCAAGGCGTTTCAACATGCCACAGATGAACCGATACGCGGGCAGGTCTTATCCCGTCCAGCATCTGATGAGATACTCTTGGTCAATGACCGCTGCCGCAGCTTCTGACGCTGTCAAGTGCAAAGCATTTCCCATATTCCTGGAGGATGTAGCATTGTTATGGTTTACTCGCTTGCCAGCAAGATCGATTTCTAGCTTCAGGGAGTTGAGTGAGAAGTTCGTAGAACAATTACGTATCTATGCACAAAAAACAAAAAGTGTGATTGACTTGTTCCTTGTCATGCAGCGACCAGGCGAGAGTTTGAGGGTGTACCTAGACCGTTTCAATTTGGCCGCTACTGAAGTTAAAGATCCCCATGAACCAACCGTTGTTGCAGCACTGATTGACG
This sequence comes from Allium sativum, assembly GCA_030737875.1. Classification (NCBI taxonomy): domain Eukaryota; kingdom Viridiplantae; phylum Streptophyta; class Magnoliopsida; order Asparagales; family Amaryllidaceae; genus Allium; species Allium sativum. The sequence continues at coordinate 835,690,853 of CM060910.1, forward strand.
GAGTAGATAAAGACACTGAATTCGGGAGATGCCTGGCAGGCAAGCCACCCCATACTCGAGAATTATTCTACGAAAAAGCCAACGTACACTTGCACCGGGAAGAAGTATATGCTAACCGAAAGGCAAAAACGGCCGATAAGGAGGAAATCCAGAGCAATGTTGCCATTAAGCAGACAGGAGACAACTCGGGGAAAGTCGAGGTTAACGTCGGAAATCGGAATCAGGGTGGTCGTCAGTCAGGTAACAACAATAATAATGGTAACGGCAACAACCGGAAGAGGAACCGAGGAAACGACTCCCAGAGAAGGACTCGTCCTAGGGCCTTTGAAAGTTATACACCAATAAATGATACTCTGGAAAATATCTTCATGGATGCCTATGAAGTCCTCCAGAATAAGAGGCCACCTCCCAGAGAGTCGACAGAAAAAGAACGTGAAACGGGGAAGTTTTGTCTCTTTCATCAGATTCATAGTCATTCGACAAATGAATGCCGTCACCTAAGAGATGTAGTCGAGAGGCTTCTTCGAGAAAGAAAATTAGATGAATACAGAGTGACGCCCAGAGATAGGGGGCAAGCAGTGCAGGCCCCAAATCAGAACCAGAATCAACTTGCTGCCAGGCCAACTGCCCAGCAAAAAGGAATGAATATCGTTATCAATACCGTAATCGGAGGACTTTATCTCGCTGGGCATAGTTCCAAGGCATTGGATCAATACGTCAATGCAGCCAAACAACACCTCGAGGTAGGGAAGTGTAGCAACCCCGAGGACAATATCTCGATGAAGAAACAAAAGATGATGACCGACGATGTCATTTTCCGAGAACGAGAAAGCATTGGAGTCCATGCTCCGACTGAAGATCCATTTGTAATTACAGTACCTATTGGTCCAGCCACTGTTCATAAGGTTTTAGTGGACAACGGGAGTTCCGTCAATATTCTTTTCAAAAGGACATTTGACCAGATGAACCTCGAAATAAAAGACTTGAAGCCTTGTCAAGGATGGATCCGTGGATTTAACGGAGCATCCACCGCTCCAATGGGTTATGTAGAGTTACCGGTTACGCTTGGGGAAGGAGAACGCCAGAGAGTGAGAATCCTTCCCTTCGTGGTTTTGGACGTTGAATCGCGCTACAATGCCTTCTTGGGCCGACCGGCCGTCGCAAAATTTAGAGCCTGTATAGCCCCCTGGTGCTTGTTATTGAAATTCCCCACAGATGCTAGCATTGGTATCGTCAGAGGAGATCAGGTTGCTGTGCGAGCATGTTATGTTGTCGAGCTAAAGTTACTTCGCAATGGAGGGGACATTGAAACTAAAGGCGCTTCTCCTCCTACGGGGGCGGAGAACTTATAGCAACTAAAGAGGATAGTCGTTGGAGAGTCGCCCAGAGAGTTGCTCGAGGATATAGATCCCAGAGAGGATCAAGAACCCGGGGGCAGAATGGCGACTCCCAACGAGACAACTGTGGATGTACCGATCGATGACAGTGACCCGGAGAAGGTCCTTAAGATTGGATCCCAGTTAAATCCGAATCTCGCTAAAGAATTGACTGATTTCTTAAAAAACAACTTGGATGTATTTGCTTGGACCCACGCGGACATGTGTGGGATATCCCCATCAATCATGAGCCATTCGTTAAGCATTAACCCTAAACATCCTCCAGTAAAGCAAAAAAGGCGAATGTTGGGCCCAGAGAGGTCCGCTGCCTTGAAAGAAGAGGTTGGAAAGCTGAAGAGTAATGGATTTATCAGAGACTCGACCTACCCAGACTGGATTTCAAATCCAGTCCTGGTAAAGAAGGCCAACGGGAAATGGCGAACGTGTATCGACTTCTCGGATTTGAACAAAGCCTGCCCAAAAGATAGTTTCCCGTTGCCCCGGATTGACCAGTTGGTAGACTCGACGGCGGGTCATGAACTTCTCTCATTCATGGACGCTTACTCAGGATATAACCAGATTCCAATGCATGTTCCAGATCAAGAACACACTAGTTTTATCACGGATCTGGGGTTATATTGTTATGTAGTGATGCCCTTTGGCTTGAAGAATGCGGGCGCTACATATCAACGTTTAGTTAACAGAATGTTTTATAACCAGATCGGGAAACAATGGAAGTATACGTCGACGATATGTTGGTTAAGTCCAAGCAATCCTCCCATCACACTACGGACTTGGCGGAGATGTTCAGCATCCTTCGAAAGTACGGAATGAAACTCAACCCAACCAAATGTTCATTCGGTGTTGCCTCCGGAAAATTCTTGGGGTTCATCGTCAGTTCCCGTGGGATTGAGATTAATCCAGATCAGATCGCGGCAATCAGAGACATTCAGGAACCCAGGCAAATTAAGGACGTGCAAAGCCTTGCAGAAAAAGTAGCCGCACTAAACAGATTTATCTACAGGGCTACTGATAAATGCATACCATTCTTCGAATTAATAAAGCGGGGAAAACGCCACTTCAAATGGACACCCGACTGCGTAGAAGCGTTTCAGAACTTACTAAGGCACTTGGAGAAACCTCCGATATTATCTAAGCCAATAGATCACGAGGACTTATTCGTGTATCTGGCAGTGTCATCCCATGCGATCAGCTCAGCCTTGGTAAGAGAAGAAGATAAGGTCCAAAGACCTGTGTATTACGTGAGCAAAAAATTGACGACAGCAGAGCGTAATTATCCAAGGATAGAAAAGTTGGCGTATAGTTTATTGATCGCCTCTAGAAAGCTTCGACATTATTTTCAGGCGCATCCTATTACTGTATACACCGATCATCCACTCAAGCAAGTCCTACAGAGACCAGAGGCATCTGGAAGATTACTCAAATGGAATATCGAGTTAAGTCAATTTGATTTGAACTTTCAGCCCAGACGGTCAATTCGGGGGCAAGTGATAGCCGACTTCATAGCAGAGTTCACTGTCCCTGAGGAAGATATAGCAAATGAAGAAGTTGATCCTTCAAAGTTACTTCTCGATCCCAATGCCTGGGGATTGTATACTGATGGCGCTAGGAATGACGAAAGATCCGGCGCTGGAATAGTGCTTGAAACTCCAGAGAAACGATTGATATCCTATGCTATCCGGATGGAGTTTCACGCCACTAACAACGATTCCGAATACGAAGCCCTGATAGCCGGATTAAGGATTGCAAAGGAATTAGGGGTCACAAAGCTGAACATCTTCTGCGACTCCAAGTTAGTTGTGAACCAAGTTACTGGAAAATTCCAAGCTAAAAGTGCAAGATTGATTTTATACTTAAAGAAAGTGAAAGAGTTGCTGAACGATTTTGATCACTACAGCATATCTCATATTCCGCGTTCAGAGAATCAGCAGGCAGACAAGTTGGCAAAGATGGCTAGTTCCGACGATCCTGAAGTGACGGGGCTAGCTTCGTTGAAGTAATTCGGTCCCCTAGCATAGATTGAATGGAAATCGACCTAATACTAGAGACGGAACCAGAAAGGGAGTCCTGGATGACCGCTCTAAAGAATTTTCTGATGAATGGGGCGCTTCCGACCAAGAAAAGCGAGAGGCGCAAAGTAATTCGTAAAGCCGCCCGATACGTTCTGCAAGGCGGAGTTCTTTACAGACAAGGGTTTTCAATGCCCCTCCTCCGGTGTATATCCCACGATGACATCAAGCGTGTGCTACAAGAGGTTCACGAAGGCGAATGTGGCGACCACACTGGAGGGCAAACTTTGGCAAAAAAGGTGTTGCGGCATGGTTATTTCTGGCCTACCATAAACAAGGATGCGGCAAGATACGCACGACGCTGTGATGCGTGCCAGAGATTTTCGAAAATACCTAGAGCACCTCCTAATCAGTTAAAAACAATGATGAGCCCATGGCCTTTCGCTATGTTGGGAATTGATATCATTGGGAGTCTCCCCATAGCAAGGGGCGGAGCAAAATTCGCTATTGTGGCCGTAGATTATTTCACTAAGTGGGTCGAGGCTGAACCACTAACTACAATCACAACCAAACGAGTGATCAACTTTATCGTTAGAAACATCATCTATCGATTTGGGATTCCAAAGATTGTGATAACGGAAAACGGAACTCAGTTCGACAGCGCTGAATTCAGGAATTTCTGCCAAAAATACCGCATTGAGAATCGATATACCTCTGTGGCGCACCCACAATCGAACGGACAAGTCGAAGCGGCGAATAAAGTGATTAAGTCCATTCTGAAAAGAAGACTAAAGCGGGCTAGAGCCATGTGGGCTGATGAATTGCCCTTGGCACTATGGGCCTACAGGACAACATATAAGTCGGCAACAGGACATACCCCGTTCTCCCTTGCTTTTGGAACGGAAGCGGTCATCCCGGTTGAGATAAAGGTACCTTCTCACCGGGTGACTTATTATGATCCAATGACCAATAATAAATTGCTCCTTGAGTCCCTGGATATGATCGAAGAAAAAAGGGATGAAGCGGACCTGCGCGCCTTAAGATGCAAGCAACAGATCGCTCGATATTACAACAAAAAGGTTCGAGCCCGAACCTGGGAACCCGGAGACTTGGTTCTGAAACGTGTCTTTCCACCCCCAACTCATATGGGAGCGAAGTGGGAAGGACCGTACTCCATTCTGAGCAAGCTTGATAATGGAACCTTCAAGCTGGCAACCGTAGATGGAAGGGAAATCCCCAGAGTGTGGAATGCCCAACATTTACGGCCATACTTAGCATAAAAGTTTCAAATCTGTTCTTTTGCTTTGTTGAAAACCATGTATAAGGCACAACTAGCCTAGAATAGTTTGATTCTTTGAAGAAAAAAATTATAAAGTGGACGTAGGTCATGATTCGACCGAACCACTATAAAAATATTGTGTGTCATTTACCTTTATTGCATCCTTATTTGTCTGCCTGATTATTTTTATGGAAATCGGCGTGAATAATGCAGGTACCCGAAGTCTGTTGTTAACTGTTCCTCCCATAGACTGTTCGGAGGAACTCAAAGCCTTGGCAAATGCTCCAACTGCTTGTCCGACTGGTTTTAATCCTCGGAGCTTGGATTAAAATGTAAACCTAGGACGAGTTTGATGAGCGTGCATGATTGCAGACTGCTTGATCCGTGACTCTAACTCTCCAGAGAGAGAGAGAGAGAGAGTATAAAAGCGTCTCAGATTGAGCGCTGAGAAAGAGCTCCTTCCCCGCTGAAGGATCGGGGAGCGAATGAATCGCTGAGCTCGAACTCTAACTCTCCAGAGAGAGAGAGTATAAAAGCGTCTCCGATTGAGCGCTGAGAAAGAGCTCCTTCCCCGCTGAAGGATCGGGGAGCGAATGAATTGCTGAGCTCGAACTCTAACTCTCCGGAGAGAGAGAGTATAAAAGCATCTCCGATTGAGCACTGAGAAAGAGCTCCTTCCCCGCTGAAGGATCGGGGAGCGAATGAATCGCTGAGCTCGAACTCTAACTCTTCAGAGAGAGAGAGAGAGAGAGTATAAAAGCGTCTCCGATTGAGCGCTGAGAAAGAGCTCCTTCCCCGCTGAAGGATCGGGGAGCGAATGAATTGCTGAGCTCGAACTCTAACTCTCCGGAGAGAGAGAGTGTATAAAAGCGTCTCCGATTGAGCGCTGAGAAAGAACTTCTTCCCTGCTAAAGGAACAGGGGTCGACTGAACTACTGAATTCAAATTCTAATCTCGGCGACCATCAGGAGAGTGTAAGAAAATCTATGATTAAGCACTGAGAAAGGTGCCGGAGATTCGGTACCACAAGAACAGTTATCCCATGAAATCCTCTAAGTCCCCCACATTCAGAAATAGGGGGCAACCTGCCGACAGTACTAACCAATCCTTAGTAAACCCCAGTCAGGCGCTATGATAACAACTGATTGGGGGCACATATACTCGTATACATATACTGAACTTTGATACAGCAATGCAGCACAAAAATTTTCTTTCTGTTGTTTGATTGATTTGTAGATATAATTAGATCGTCTGTTACTAAACATTGAAAGTTTATTTGAATACAGGTACACAATGAAGCAAAAAGAGATAAACTTTCATTTATGTACCGCAAACCTATTAAGTGAAAAACAACCTAGAAAGGAAAGTGAGGGCCAGTCTCACAATTACACTTCCTGGCCAGTGGAAAACCTAAAGACAAAATAGCAACAAGCAACAATATCCTATTTACGTTTTGGCCTCTTCTCCTGCTTCTGTTTCTCCAGCTTCGCCTTGTCGACATCGGACTGATCACCCTTCTTCCTCTTCCTTTTGTCTATAAGGGGAACATCCGATTCTTCAGAAGATTCTTTTTCCGCCTCCCTTCTCTTTCTTTTATCAGAAAGGGAAGCCGGGAAATCGTCAGAATTCGCAAAATGAAGCTGTCTGCTGATAGATTTGGGCCGGACTTTCAAAATCATCCCAGTTTTAGGATCAAATTCTGCAATAGGGACCACGTCCAAAGGCTCTTCTCCCATCTTAGTCAAGGCTATCTCTTTTTCCTGCTTAGCTTTTCTGCTGGCCAAAGTTTCATCCTCATCGTCGTCAGTCTCTTTGGCGCCAATAATGTCTTCCTCTTCCTCTACATGGCGCCCATCCATGTCTTTTAGGGCCTCAATGGTTTCCGCATCCTTGGGAACGTCAGTACTGGGTGCCGGGATGCTTTTCTCTGCTGTTGTGACCTCAGCCTGCTTTGATACATCAATACCGGCACCTGGCGAGACAGCCTCCTTCTCCACTTCTTTTTCTTTTTCAGCACCCTTGTCGATGGGCTCGCCACCTGTATTTTGAAGAACACATGTTACTAATTCAATTGGTTGTTCTACCAGACGACGACAATTCACAATTGCTTTGACGAATTGTGGAGAAAAAAAGGGAGATACCTTCCGCAGATCCTCCTTCTTGAATAGTTGCAGGAGCTCCAGCAACTACGAGAGTTAGACCCAAACGGATTAGTGGATCATCAGGATGGTACTCCTCAACTCCGGAGATTTTGGGCCCCACGGCAGAACTTGAACCTTCATCAGCTTTGCTTTTACCCTTAGCCAAGGCCCTCTCCTTTTCCATCTCCACTAGAATTAGACGACGACCTTCAGCCAGGTCCTCGGGCTCATTATCCCTCAAGATGCTCTTCATCAACTCATCCTCATCAATTTCTTCGACACCCAACCTCTGCTTTTCACCATCAACAATCGCATCCCATAAATTGGCTAAAGTAACATGGTAATCCAGGTTCCACAAAATGTTGCGGATCTTGAGAACTTGGCCAAGGAAGTCGAAAATCATCTCTTCAAACCCCTCGATGTCTTTTTCTCTCTCGAGGAGCTTGTTGTTTGAGGCAGTAGCCATCTAGATGGCACTATCAACATTTTGTTCGGCAAGAGCTGCCCGTCTCTCCGTATCTGCGACCTGATCATTTAAAGTCGCCTTTTCTGCTTTAGCCAAAGCCAAACTTTCTTTTAAGCTTGCTTTTTCTGCCTCCCAAGCAGCTCTCTCAGCTTCAAAATGGCGTTGTGCTGTTTTCAACTCGATATTGGCCATTTTGAGATCTTCAACCTCCTTCTTTAAGGCCATTTTCTCTTGGCTATTGGAGTCAAGTTCCGAATGAAAGCAATTTTTAGCATTCTCCAATTCGGTTTTATAATTCTCGACGTCCCTTCGCGCTAGAGAAAGCTGGGATTGAGCATCTTCCAGGTCCTTCTCTATCTTTGTCCTGGCCCTTTCGTTGTTTTCAAGTTTCGCTTTTGATCTGTGTGCTTCTATTTCAAGCAATCGGATGACTTCTGAAAGGTTAACTGCATGCTTTTTCATCATCTCATATTGCCTGGCAACGTGACGGATGTGCCCGACGACTTCATAATCCCAGTTCTTAGGGACCGGTTCCAAGGCTGGAACAAAGGTCATCCTGTCAAAGAATATGTCTGGGAATTGTTCCCTCAGCTTTTCCAGTCTACCTTGAATCTCGGGACCATGAATGTAGTCCCGTGACCCGGGGGCAGCCAACTCTGGCTGGCTGGAAGGGACGACGTCACTCTTCTCCTTTTCAGACTCTTTGATCGGATCTTTGCTTCTATCTTTAGATTCATGTTGCCTTTTTGACGACCGGCTATGGGAAGGTGCACTCTTTGGAGGAGTTAACTCTTTAGGAAGTTTCTTCCCCCCTGCAGGAACTACTGGATAACTGGAAGGCTTGGCAGAGGTCGATTTTGGTGGAGACCTGGGTTGCGAGGAAGTCGGCCTGTGAGAAGGGCCGCGAGAACGCTCAGTACCCGGATGAAGACTGGGTGTGCCCTCACGCAGGGAACGATAAGAATAGGATCGCCTGTGGGACATCTTTCCTGCAAAAAAGAAAAGAGCATATTAAAACCTTGAATACTGACGCTATAAGAGTGCAGGGTCAGATAGTGTGTGTGATTTGTGCATCCCATATAATTCCCCCTAACAGACCCGGGCCTGAAGACAGGCTCATCTGACTAGTTTCTTGTTCTCTCGTTGGAGCGATGGCCTCCTCAGAACCAGGGAAGAATGGCTCCCCTTCAAAGTCCCTCTCTGTATATACATCATCGGGCAGAGGAATCTTGCTCAGCTCTTTGAATAGCTGCTCGTCTGTCAAGTCATCGGGAGCAGTGGATTCGATTGGAGTAGAAACTAGAATTTCCTGGAACTTGTCTCCACGGGCTTCATCCCCTTTGTATATATTCAGGTCCTCATCGTCTTGGATGACTATAGGGGAAGGACTCTTGCGGAACTTAGTTGTTTTTATTGCTTGTGATGTTCCCTCTCCCTCCGTTGGGGGCACGTACTTATAGGGTTTGCCGCCAGCGCCAAGTCCAAATCTTACATCCAGAAGATGATTCTTATGAAGGTTCTCATCAGTAATGCATTTTTTGATCCTTAGAAAGTCAGACCTACTTTGAAGAAGAATGGACAATCGATTTTGATATACCGGACCCTCCGTTTTCGGGAAGACGTTATCTGTTTAAGACAAAGAAAAAGGGGGGAGAATGTTAATACTTTGACTTCTTGAACAAGATATTCAGTTAAAAGCTTGAAGTTTACTTGATTTAAGCCATCTTCTTGAGCATCCGGCCTGTTTCTTTATATAGAACCAATCAGACTTAGGATCCCCTATATTGCTATATCCATCATACAGAACTTTCCTATTCGCCACCGATTCAAAGAAAGAGAAGTTTGGGGTTGCTGAGGAACGATGTTTGAAAAGAAAGAAGAATGTTAAATCTTTGAATGTGAGTTCGGTGCGTAGGATCTCTGCATATGCAATATACAAGGTGTATAGAGATGCGTAGGCATTGGGATGAAGCTGCATCGGAGCGATACCCAGTTGTTTTAGAGTCTCGATAGCGATTAAAGGAGACGGGGGAATCGCTCCAACTAAGCACATGGTTCGACTGATTGCCATATACCCTTCCGGAGCTAAGTGGGGTCTATCTTCACTATCGGGTGTCAGGACATCATCCCAAGGAATCTCATGTCTCAAGCAGATTCTTTTAAGCTTTATATCATCGAGCTTAGATGCTAAAAAATCAGAAAATTTATCTATTCCAAGCGCGCCAGGAATCTCGTCGGGAGCTCGCCTGTCTATCTCAGATTCTTCACCAGATGAAGTACTTCCAGACGGATCTGATTCCATTGCCTCGTATTCAGAGCCAGAATCTTCACCTCCTGGGTTAATTGGAGGGTCCTTAGGGTTGTATTGCTCAGGAATCTCGGATTCTGTTTCCGTAGCAGATCTCGAAGAAGATTGATTATCCGATAATGCTGTAAGGCGAGAAAACATGACAAATGAGATTAAAACTACCCGTCCCCCGTGTGTGCAAGTGCCGGTGTGTGTGCTTGTGCATACATTAAAGATAAAGCATAAAAGATGTCAAGATCATCAAAATATTAGTCGTCATATGGAGTCAAATTATGTGGTCATTTAGTCCAGAAAGTCCGATATCAAGGCCCTAGCCTAACTGTTCAGAATTTTATGGTGACAAGGCGTCGTTTAAAGTTCGAAATTCGTTCGGATCGTGAACTACGAGTCGGATCGCAAGGTAGAGGGATCGCCCTCCTTCGGATCGCAAGGTAGAGGGATCGCCCTCCTTCGGATCATAGGGCCGGGGGATCGCCCCCTCGCGGATCGTGAAATTAAGTGATTGGGGTCTTTGTCGAATCGTTGCAGCCCCCCACGGTACGTGCCTCTGCCGTCACCACGACCTTCCGTCTCGCCACTCGCCTTCATCTTCTTCCTCTCCTCTCCTTGCCCCCGATCCGAACTGGACTTCTCTCTTCTTCTTCCCTCTCCGTTTTTCTCCTCTCCTTCTCGTCTCCGAACTCCAACCTTTGAACCCATCAGCCATGGTGCCTCGAGGGTTCCCCCAAAAATCACGATATTCCATCGTTTCTTCCCTCAAGCTAGTCGAAAAATTTCATAAACAACAGCGATTACGAATAAGGGTGTTTTCGGTGGGGTTACCTTTCTAAAAATTGGGAAAGTACTCGGATTTTTGAAGGTTTGAAAAACTAGGGTTCTTTCCTCAACGATGCAGGCGAAACGATACGGAAGACAGAAGAAGGAAGAAAGTGAAGAGGAGGGATGGCTTATATAGGCAAAAGGGCGACCGTTTGTCTTCCCTTTTTTGTTTTATTCGATCCGCGAAAATAGGCGGGCCGCGAACCAAAAGCCCACCACGTCTCAGAGAGAAGCCCATTTCGTTTCGTTTCGTAAAGAAGCTCAAGCGCTCACCAAAGAACGAGACGAATGGCTCGAATGGCTTGATAAAGGACCGCGACTCGAGTATGCGATACGAATCGATAAATCACCAACAGATTCAGTGATGAAGACTCTAAAAAGTCCCAGAAAAGGAATCATTCACTGATTGGCGACTCGTTGTGAAAAGACGATCCTAAAGTATTCGAAGCATGTTCCATCATCAATAAAACATACTTCGAGGGGGCAAAATGTTGGCTAGCTTTTTGACCAAGCCATCCAGGTTCATTCATAAGAAGAAAGTATGAAACTGCGTTCCCTAAGAGCATGAAGGATCGGATCGCCCCTCCTCAAATCGCACCATATCGGATCGCACCATATCGGATTCCCCATTTCATCAACGAAACGACACCTCTATGCGACTCGATCCATGCATGTGTTATTGCCCAGTATTGACCGATCCGATCCCCCTGATGCATGGCGGAGCCTCTGACCTGTTCAAACACGAGCTAGTCGTCAGCGATCCGAGACGCACGGATCTAGCGACACGTGTCCCTAACCGTCATTTTGACCAATTCTCCCCATCTGCACGATCCGATTTTCCAGGGGATCGCGACACCTGTCTGCAATGGCTAATTTGACTATTTCTTCAACGGCAGCGATGCGATCCGATGTTCTCGGGATTCGTGCCACGTGTTTCCACGACCCACCTGACAAAATCAGCTATAAATAGCCCAGAGCTTGGCACTTTTTGGGATCTTTTTTGGCAATATTGAGTACTGAATTCGCCATTATTGTCAGACTATCATTGATTGTATTAGCTTTCAAAGTATAATCAATAATATATAAAGTGGACGTAGGCTCGTTAACGCCGAACCACTATAAATTCTGAGTGTTATTTTCTTTTTCCTCATTCTTCAGTTGAAACTCAATAAGATTCAGAACAATTTGGGTGTTAGGTCCAAATTTTGATCTAACAGTTGACAATTCTATTTTAACATAATGAATATTTTTGTTGTAACACAAACTTATTTAACAAAAATGCTACTTGTGTTTAACTCTTTTATTTAACCAAAAATGTAATTTTTGTTTTCAACCATCTTATTTTGACAAAATGTACAATTTTGTTTCAACTAATATAATTTGACAAAAATGAGTATTTTATTTCATCTAAACTATTTCGGCAAAAATGAGTATTTTATTTCAACTAAACTATTTTGACAAAAATGAGAATTTTATTTCAACTAAACTATTTTGACAAAAATGATTTTTTTTGTTTCTCTCTTTTTAATTGACAATTTGTTTCACTCTTTTTAATTGACAAAAACATTCATCCTTTTTAATGAACAAAAAATGTTTCATTTTTGTTTTAAACCTTTTTAATGAACAAAGATGTTTCATTCTTTCTTAATGAACAAAAATGTATATTTTTGTTTAATCCTTTTTAATGAACAAAGATGTTTCAATTTTCTAAATGAACAAAAATGTATATTTTTGTTTAATCCTTTTTAATGAACAAAGATGTTTCATTTTTCTTAATGAACAAAAACATATATTTTTACAAAAATGTGTATTTTGTTCAACAACTCTAATTTGATAAAATGAACATTTTTCTGTTCTCTTACATTACATTAAAAATGAGAATTTTAATATAGACATGTTTTTATTTTAAAACATGAACATTCATCTATTTTCTAACATTACATTAAAGATGTGAAATTTTAATGTAAACATGTTTTTGTTTAAAACATGAACCTTTTTCTATTTTTATTTTGTTGACAATTCTATTTCAATAAAACAAATAAAATGATAACTTTGTTTTGCTGACATTTCTATTTCGATAAAACACTAAAAATGATAATCTTGTTTTGTCGACAATTCTATTTCGACAAAACACTAAAAATAATAATCTTAGTATGTCAATTCTAAAACAACAAAAATGACATGATTATTTTATCAATTCTAATTTCAATAAAAATACCGTCATTAGTTTGTCAATTTTTAATACAACATAAATTAACATATCTATTTTGTCAATTTTTATTACAACATAAATTGACATATCTATTTTGTCTATTTTTTAATACAACATAAATTGACATATCTATTTTGTCAATTTTTAATTAAACACAAATGACAATTATAATCTAATAAAACATTTTATAACAAAATGTTATTTTATTTCTAATGCAACATTTTATAACAAAAAATGTTATTTTATTCTAATGTACATTTTAAAACAAAAATGTTATTTTATTCTAATGTACATTTTATAACAAAAATGATATTTTTATTCTAATGAACATTTTATAAAAAATGATATTTTATTCTAATGTACATTTTATAACAAAATTGTTATTTTATTATAATATACATTTTATAACAAAAATGTTATTTTATTCTAATGTACATTTTATAGCAAAAATGTTATTTTATTCTAATGTACATTTTATAACAAAAATATTATTTTTATGTTAATAAAACTGATCTAACAAAAATGATATTTCTATGTTAATATAACTGATCTAACAAAATGATATTTCTATGTTAATATAACTGATCTAATAAAATGATATTTCTATGTTAACATGTAAAGATTATATTTCTATCAAACAACAATATAATTCAGCAAATCATCATCACCAACAATCAATATAAATATATATATATATATTAATTTAAAATTTTAAATCGAGGAATCTCACATTGGGTTTTGAATTCTTCAAAATTTTAGATCGCTCCATTTCAGATCTGGTCTATTCCATGTTGTAGATCTCATCGTTACGAATCCAACGCTTCTCAAATCGTTTGATTCTGATATAAAATGAACGAGATACAATCATTTTTACATTCCAATGCATTTAAACATTATTAGTTTAACAATATTATAATTAAAAACAGTTAGTTACATTACGCTCTCATTAATCCTTCTCTACCGATCAAGAAAGCTTCAGGAAAGCTTGCTACCCATTTCTGGAAGCGCGCGCCACCACGGATCCACGGACCACGATCCCCGTACACCACCTCGAAGCCCGTGTCATCGCCATCAGGCGCCACCCCCCAAGTAAATCGCGACGACCCCTATGCCCCAGAAATTGGCCATGAACTCGAGCACTTTGAACTCCAAATTTTCTCATGTCGTAGCACCAGTGATGATCAACTCCGTATAGAATTATAGAGCTTGGAAAACTCTACTGTTTTGGATTTGGATTCATATATTATTTCGGTCTAGATTGCGAGAATTTGAGGAATGAAAATCGCTTAATAACGACCATCGATCTGGACATGGTGGCTGCATTGTATTTGAGGAGGGTTAGGGTTTGTCTTAGCTAGGGGTTTTTATAATATTTTAATAATTTAACTCTTTGAATTTCAAGAAAAAGCTCGTAACTCCTATTAGCTCCAAACCCAGCCCAACAAATGTTGACCCTAGCCAAATACCCCTGTTCTGGACATAATGGACTAGGTCCCGTCAGCCTGTGTAATCGTCTCAGCCCACTTTTCTTTAAATAAAAATATAAAACATTTAATTATTTAATTTTTTCGCACATTTTAATTTACCGGGCTACATACTGACTCTAAAAATTACAAAAAAAAAATATTTCTAGTTATGTTTTGACGATGCGGTCCTAATAAAACTAATTTTGTTGAATTTGGAGACCGTTTGAAAAATGGCCATTTTCTGGTCGATCCAATTTGACTAAAATTAACAAAACACCTTTTCTTTTTCCACGCTCATATATTGATTCCAAAAATGATGAAAAATTGGAATCCTACAATAATTTGACATTCCGGATCCAACCGAAGTGGTTTCGTCGAAAACGGAGGTCATTTGCAAAATGGCTATGTTTAATATTAAAATATATATATGAATTCTATAGCGACTATTCTGAATTTTTAACTGGGCATAACTTTTGATTCCCGCTATGAAATTTCAATTTTTCGGATTTGTTGGAAAGATATTTTTAAATAGATTCTAATATTTTTGGTTTCACTAAAATCCGATTTATTTTGCATCTTATACATTCAGTCAAAGTTCAAATTCAAATTTTCAAACTACCGCGCTATTTCAAACTCCTTTTATAATTAAATTAAAAAAATTCGTTCTAACTTCGATTTAAATAAATTTTTAGTCGTTATTATTTAAAATAAATTATTTTCAATATTTAAATCCATTAAAATTTCTGAAGTAAAATTTTTAAATTGGTTCCGAAATTCTGGGTTGTTACAATCTCCCCCACTTAAAATCTTTTCGCGCTCGAAAAGGAACAAAGCTAGAATATGTTTAATTAGCCTTCTCAATTTTCATTCTTTATCGGTTTCAGTAATTTTATTAGTTGATTAACTTTTCAAATATATATGACTTTTATATATTCAAAAATCATATTCTTTAAGATTGGATTATATATATAATCACAAATACGTTAATTATAAGCTTGCCACTCCCAACTCATTCTAGGGCATTACTAACCCCATCTCTAACGAGTTTTCTCATTCTAGGATACTACTGATCCTATATCTAATGAGTATTCTTTTAAATCCTACCTCTGATGAGTCTTTTGTTCAGTTCTAACGAGTTGTACCCCCAAAGATTTGAGCTAACCTTGCCCTAATACCAACTGTAATGACCTTAGGCTTTGCAACCATCAGGTAATGGGATAACATCCCACCGTGACATACGGTTATACCTCAAAACTGATTTTTCGGCCAGCCTCTCGACTGCAACAACCAACCCAATCTTCCCATTGGGACGTGTAAGGGTAAGAGTCTCCTGCTCGCCACCAAACAGCCAAGCGAGAACCCCTTATCACGTTCTCTAACCAGCTCTGATACCAACTGTAATGACCCAAAAATCCCCTCCCTTTGAATCGACCATAAACCACACAGGTCTGATCCAAAACTTGGAAATCCTCGAATGCACTAACTTTGGGCATACAACACATCAAAACAAATAACATAAGACTTTTATAAACATTATAATAATGTTACATCAGAGTACAGAATATTAGAGTACATCGATATAATAATACAATAGCGGAAGATTAAATTACAATATATTTAATACAGTGCAGCGGAAACAATGAACTGATAAAGCAGAAGTCTATCAATGCTCCGGACACAGCTTTGAGCTTTGATCCAGAATCCTGCTCAATATATCTGCAAAATAATCTACTCGACTGTCCGTGTGGAAAAGAGGGCACCCAAGTTTGCAAAGTGAAACAAACTACGGGTCAGTCATGGGACTGGTATGAGAAATCTTTCCTAACTTATCTAACAATATGGCAAATCACAGGACCACGCCGCTAACGCGGAACGGGTTTACTCCATTGGATTTCCAGTGCATAAATTAATTAAATTTTCATTCAAAACAACGCAACGCCTTTTAGAAAATGAAATCATTATAAGACTTAAGTCCCATCACACAATGCAACGCAAACCGAAGGATAGAGTTTTACCTTATAATGATCAAACATGCTAGATACATAGAAAATAATATTTTAATATTATTATTGTCTAATCAGTTTTAAAATACTTCAAAGTAAATATATCAATCCTAGACGGCATTGTACCCCATCCAACTATGTCGCCATATATAAGTTTATAATCAAAACCGTAATGTCGCATTGGAAATTGGGTTTCCATCATGAGCCAAGGCTAGGGACGATCTCCTTACCGATTCGAGACACTCTAGCAATTGTCCCAGGATCACACCTACGGGCAACCCTTGAATCCTGCAGGGCCAATCCACAAATAATTTAGTGGATTAGTTATGCCTGAACACACGCTTCCCGATCCTATTGAACCTATAAATTGGTCACTATCAACCAAATAACCGAGGCCTCGTAATCCATCATTCACATAAGTAAAATGTCAGGGCTTGCAAAACCCTGATACCACTACTAGCTAGAAAGAAACGTGTGTGCTCCCTGCGTTCCCTTGTCCCGTTTTTGACTCATACCGGGGTGTGAGGCTCGCGAAGTAACGCTATACACAAAGCTACGCCTAAACTGGTCGTGCTTTGATCATCAACCACAAGTCCCTGCTTTTCAACAAAAGCCTCGATCATTTGCATCTTGGCATACCACATTGATAGTTCACGCCATGCAATCAATAACTACCAATATATAACCTCTGAGCTCGTGCATCTCAGTGAAGGGTGTTATGCAAGAGAATAAATTCTCCACCACCAAACCGATATATATTAAATAGAAATCAATTTACATGGAATGAAATCTAATGTCAGACACACATCCATTTACAAGTCCGTTCTGGGTCTGAACGAAACTGTAGACACCTTATTCCTCAACCTGTATGTTCAATATGGAAGAGAGGTTCTAGAATATCTGGACAATCAACAAGTACATCTGGACAACTACCACTTTAACCCTTTCCTACGAGCGACCCAGTTCAGGGCATCAGTAGTCGCCCATTCGATGTGGAAATCGCCGGTCTTCAATCACCATCTTTAATGTCTTTGACTTTAATCGTCGTAGTAATTATTCAGAATGGGTTAAACCCGGCCTTTCCGAATAACTCGCGTATTTTACAATCAAAAATCAAGTGCTATAAATACACGTCATACGCCTCATTCCAATTCAGAATATTCTTTTAATAAAATATTCATATTATTAGGGAAAGGTTCTCATTAACTTTATCAAAGATAAATTCTTTTAAAATTATTCTTTAATCTTTTTTTTTTTAAGATTCATCAAAACTCAAATTTGACTTTAATATCAAAAATCATTGCTTTATGATTATTCACCTTTTAAGAAATTAGTCTTGTCTTTAACTGGGTTAAAGAACCAATGTCATTTAAAACACAGTTCACGATAAACCCAAAATCAACTTCCATTAAATATGGAATTTTCACAGAAATTAAATCAATATACAATCGATATAAATTTTTCGTATCAGACTAATAATATAAATGGAATGATGGCATAGCCTTTTAATTCCAGATATAGTAACGGTCTTCTTTTACGGAAGCCTATCTCGATTATTATCAAATCGAATTTCCACTCAATTCCAATTTAATATATTAAATTGGAAATCTTGGCTTTGGAAAATTTCTTTTTAAATCCTAATAAAAAGATTTATAAATTCCAAATCATATTTTTGCTGTTAATTGGGCTAAAGAACAAATGTCGTTTAAAATCCAGTTCACAATAAGCATAATTCACATATCATTTTATCCCAATCACTAAATATAATTGGAAACTCTAATAATCTTAATTAAAAGATTTATTCTCTTCATACGGGGTTTAAGAACAGTGTTATTTAAGACACCATCCACGACAACCCAAAATCTAATTCTTTTATTTAATTCTAATTAAATATTAATTAATTGGAAGACTTCATTAAATCTTAATTTAAAGATTTATTCTAGTTAATAACTAGTTCATTTTGATAAAAATATATTTTTATCTTTTGTGTCCGTCCAAAAACGAACATAGAAATAATCATTGTATTCTTCGTTGAATATTATTTTAAAATATTTGTTATTTAAAAATATTCTTTATATAAAAAGATTCTTTATGTAAAAATATTCTTAGTATAACAATATTCTTTATTTTAAAATATTCTTTAAATTACAACGTTCTTTATTTTAAAATATTCTTTATTTAAAAGATATTCTGAATCGGAATGCGACTCAATCAGTTACCATATAATTTTGGTTATATGGCTTTCATACATTGCATGTGCATGGCAACAATGATAAATAATCATTATACAATCCATTCACATCCAGAGTGGAATTTATAACTGTGTGAGCATTAAAATGAATAAATAACGCTCATCGCAGCCTGTCAATCCATCGATTAACATACAACTAAATATTGGGACTAGTGTATGTCAAATATCATCCTAATACCCGTGTGGGGTTTTCAGCCAACAACAATTCATCTAAATAAATCATTGGTTAATGAATTTAACCAATTTTAATTCAGCTAACATGTTGACGATAAATAACAAACATGTTATTATATTCCTAATGCCGAATAAAAATGTATTTTACTCGCATAACTTTCCTACATGTTTCTAATGTCTAATAAAAGATAATTTATTCACATGACCTTATTGCTGATGACAAATAAAATGATAATTCCTATTTTCATTTATTTGTATGCAAATTTCCATTCTAAACTTTAACAAATAAAAAGAAATATTTTATTTGTATATGGTTTTTGTGACACCCCACGTCCGTTAATGTCACTCACTAAGGGAATGCATTAAGTTTCGTGAAGCACTATAGGTAAACAGACACAGAATAATTACAATACAGATATAAATAAGGCAGCATCGGAATTAAAAACTTTTATTAATCATAAAGCATGGTTACATCATATGTCTGAAAATACATAAACTCTATTCTTCATTAAAACTTCTGTCTTGTGCTGTAAATATCAGAGTACAATAATAAAGAAAGCATAATCCCCAAATCATAAGCCATAGTAGCGAAGATAGAAGCTTAAGCAATACACTAGAAGCTCCAAGCAAGACGATAGCAAAATCCTGACTAAGCCTGAGAATTCCCTCCCTTGAGAACTTAGGGGGGAAACGGAAGAAAGAAGGAGAAACAAAAGGGTCAAACATAAAGTCTGGCGTGTCTAGTTACTTTTAGTCAGTAGATAAATAAGAGCAACATGATAGGCATATAAAGTGGACAAGAAAGATCACTACATAAAATGGCAAGTGTGACAAGGCAACAAGATAAGGTGTGAATGCTCCACTAATGATTACTCTGCAATATTACTAGCATAACTACACTGAGATGATCCCTTCCACAATAAGTTGTAGACTTAGGGTATACGTCCGAGTGTACCCTAACCACTACCCTAATCGATCTGCTCCCTATCCCATAGATATCCCATGCTGGCCGCATAGTAGGAGGTATCACTTCCTAAAGTGGCAACCCAAGGAGTGCACAACCATATCTACTGGTGTCACAGTCGTCTCAGCCCCCTCTACCCGGCCCATGCACGCACATGTCCCCGGTCGATTTGCGTTGCCCACACCGTCCGTCTCGTTTGGATCTCTTACAATCAATCAGTAAGCATGCCCTTTTCTCCGCCTAGTACGGAGGTCCTTACTTGATACCAACTCCGGTTACTGATTGAAACGGGTCCCACACATAATGATAAAGCTCTCCCCCTTGTCTTGTATCCCCCACTAGATTTTCCACTAACTATGTATACCTTAGGTGTCTTTAATTACATAGCCTCTACCAGTTATGCTTACCCAAAAAGGGTGTCTTTAATTACATAATTTATTATATTTTTCCACTGGTTATGTATACCACTAGGTGTTTTAAATTACATAAACTTATTTATTTATACCAATTATGCTTACCTAAAAGGTTGACTTTAATTACATAATTCCAATCGTTCTACTGGTTATGCTTACCTACAGGTGTCTTTAATACATAACCTCCAATCTTCCAACCAGTTATGCTTACCTATAGGTGTCTTTAATACATAACCGCGTCATTTCTACAAGTTATGTTTACCCTAAAAGGTGTCTTTAATTACATAACTTTATTATTTCCGCCAATTATGTATACCACTAGGTGTCCTTAATTACATAATTTTATCGGGTTAAGTTTGTGGGCCTATATATACTAATATTACCCACCTACCCAAGATTTACTTAACCCTCTCGCTGATTCAAGCATGTTTATTTAACGGTTAAGTTGTGGACCTATATATACTAATATTACCCGCCTACCCAAGATTTACTTAATCCAGCACTACCCATCCAGTTTTACTTAACCCTAACTTAAGTCCATAGTCATATTAAATTAGGTTAAGTAGTACATTTCATTACCATGTCCAATTATGGTTATAATGGGTTGGACCTCCCACATTAGGCCTACAACGTGTGGATGCTGGATATGCCGGTCGGGTACAAGCAGTCTTATTCCATAGTTGGGCCTAACCTCGTGTCTTAGCCCGATTCGTATTTGCGTACTTAGACCTCCCATATTAGGTTCAACATTAGTGGCTGCTGGATATGCCGATCGGGTATGGGAAGACTTCCACCACTAATGCAACCTAACCTCGTGTCATAAGTACAATTACAATTCCTAATTGTAATTACTAGATATTCCATTTTTAATTAATTAATCAATTAATTAATCCTTTTCTTTTATAGGTGTCAATACCTGTTTTGTCCAATAATTTGAATTACATGTTCATATTCAAATTATGCCATTTTTAGTTAATTTACCAATTAATTAATCCTTTCCTTTTATGGGTGACAATACCTATTTTTCCCAATAATTTGAATTACATGTCCATAAATGTTCATATTCAAATTATGCCATTTTTAACCCTTTTTCCCCCGTTCCTTAACTAGCGTACACGCACGTATTTTGACGACTCCTAGGCTATACAGTAGCCTAGGCATAGTAAAAGGAAATATGACAAAAGTGACAATTTCAACATAACTTGGCATAAGCATAACTAGCATGATAACATAAGCATAACTAATATGATAACAAGGTGATTGGACAAGTGATTAACATCAGAATAAGGTGTACATAAGACTGATGACTGGTGGCAGTTACTACGATGTCATAGCGACATAATGAGATCTAATTTAACCCTTTTAGGTGTCCAATTATTTAGATCTGATATAATTAGGATAAAATGGCACATGTTTAGATCTATAAATGGTTTCACATGTCAAGCCTACAACATATTTAGATTGATCACAGTATAACAGGTGAAAGGTGACTTTCATAAGAAACTAGATATAGCAAATGTTACAATTGTCCAATTTAATAAATATATATTCACTATAACATGGTTACAAGTCAAGATCTACATAGGCAACATAATAGAATAACCACATTCGTACTAGATCTAGGAAAATAGATCTGCCTTGACATAGAATAGGATTTAATACTTGCATAAAATCATACTTTACAACATACCCAAATCATAGTCTTTCACAATTAACTTTTAATTATCTAAATCTAAAAATAACTAGAAACTCACAGCGTTAGGTTTAGAGAGTTGAGAAGGAATGGATTTGAATTCTGAATTTGATTAGCTAAACCGTTGTAAAATTTGATTCTGTTTTAGTTTGCAACCCGACAGCATATGGCCTCCATGATCTCCAATGAAGAAAATAGGAGAATAGGGGACCATATTTATAGCCTAGAACCAATGAACCAGACCCAGAATCAAGTCCAGGTTCATAAAACGAATTTTGCCCAGATCTTTCCAGGGGGGTCAACACCCCTATAGGGGGTCGACATCCATGTCGACACCCCCAATAGGGGGGTCGACACCCCTACAGGGGGTTGACATCCATGTCGACACCCCTATAGGGGGGTCGACACCCATAAGCGGGAATTTTCCCACTCAGCTTGCTTTGGCCCGATTTTGATTTTTGAACTGTTTTTGAAGGTTCTGGAATTTATTTTATATATACATATATATATATATATATCTTGTGCGTAAACAAACTTCGAACCCTCATAACTTTTTCATACGGTGTCCGTTTTACGTAAACCAAATGTCCATTCTGACCAGAATTTCGAGACGGACACAATGGCATAGTCTGTTACCTCTAATTCCGAATGTTAAATTAATTATTATTTAATTTATCCTCTTTTAATTTCGTTATAATTTGGGGTGTTACATTCTCCCCTACTCAAAGGATTTCGTCTTCGAAATCTCTAAGTTGGGAAGAATGCATATCCTACCATCCATCATCCATCTACTCATCCAACATCCATTGGCATCCATTATCCTTAAGAGCCTCTAATGCTTATATGAATATATGCATAAGTGTGTGTATATGTACCAACACTAATGCGAAAATCAAGCGGTCTACTGATTCAGTTGACCTCCTTAATGCAATGTATGTCAGTGCCATGGATCCAGTATGTATGCAAATAAATCGATTACGTCATATAAGTTCTATATATGTGCACACGCATTTGCCCAAATGCAACATCCATATGCTAACTCACCATTACCATCCATAAAACAAAAGAAAATGCACACACATCCATATATAGTATGAGAGACTGATTGAGCCGATCTAGTGCCTAATGTGTGTGTATATGCGTCTACATGCAAACACTAGCAAACACTTGCATCCATCAAATATAGCATGTTTCAAACACATGTTTTCATCCATAGGACTCCTATCTAAAGGTCTAAAATACTATGAATAAGATATACTCAAATGGTAGAAACAAGCTTTTGGAAAAGGAGTTAAGAACATACCCTCGAAGAGAAAAGGGTACGAAGCACGAATCTTATCTTTGGTTTCCTAAGTTGCATCCTCTGGGTTATTCTCCATTGAACCTTTAGCAACTTGATCTCTTTATTGCGTAGCTTCTTAACCTCTGATCCCATAATACGGGAAGGAAATCGCCTGATTGTTGCCTCCCGTTCCACCTCTACCTCTTCCAATATACTCGGCCCAACAACTTCCGCGGTGTCGTGCAAGCACTTCCGCAGATGAGAAACATGGAAAACATCATGAACGCCAGATAGATTTTCAGGAAGCTTTACTCTATAGACCATTTGGTCAATCCTTTGGGTTATGGGAAATGGTCCCACAAACCTAAGTGCCAACTTCCCTACTGCTCCGAAGCGGACCACATTCCTCAGAGGTGATACTTTGATAAAAACCAAGTCTCCCCCTTCGAATTTGATATCAGTCCTTCTCATGTCTACATATGATTTTTGCTTGTCTTCAGCTGTCTTCATCCGTCGTCAAATAAGGTCAATCTTTTCGGATGTTTCCCTAACCATTTCTGGTCCAAGTAACAATCTTTCTGTAGATTCCCACCAACAAGTTGCTGATCTACAGGGTCTCCCGTACAATGCTTCGAAGGGTGCCATGTCGATGCTAGCTTGATAACTGTTATTATAGGCAAATTCTAATAAAGGAAGATGCTCTTCCCAAGTCCCTCCGAAGTCTAGGATACACAGTCTCAAAAGATCTTCTAGAACTCTATTTACCCTCTTTGTCTGTCCGTCGGTCTGAGGATGATAAGCGGTGCTCAAACACGACTGTGTACCTAATGCTTCTTGCAAGCTCCTCCAAAATTCGCAGGTAAAGATGGGGTCACAATCGCTTATGATGCTGGAGGGTACTCCATGAAGATGAACTATCTCACGAACATAAATTGCTGCCAACCATGATGTCGTCCTTTTATACTTAACTGGAATAAAGTGAGCGCTCTTAGTGAGTCTATCCACTTACACCCAAATACTGATGTTACCTTTCTTTGATCTAGGAAACCCATATATGAAATCCATAGAGACGCTCTCCCACTTCCACTACGGGACCTCTTAAGGATGAAGTAAACCACCGAGCCCCCTTTACTCAGCTTTGACTTGCTGGCAAATCAGATATTGAGAAACAATGTTGCTACACCTTTCTCCGTCCCATCCCAAAAGAAAACCCTTTCTCAAGTAGCTCCCCTACTTGCTTACTCAGCTCCCTACTTTTCCTTGGAGCCATATGGCACATTGCTAATGCAACTGGCTTTGCATTGTCCACCAGATATTTTCGAAAATCGATCTCTCCCTCGGAAGTAAGTCCCGTACCTCTTCAAAAACGTTAGAATAATCTTGAACCACTGGAACAAATTGCAAACCACTGACAGATGCATCAAGAGACTCTAGGAAAATAAGCATAACCGACCCTTGGGGGTCACAAGAAAATTCGAGGGTCCTCCTATGACAAGTTAGGAGCCTAATAACCCTCATTTCACAATCAAGAATGGCCATATATGTGGTAAGTCAATCCATTCCTAGAATCAACCCATAGCCCATAAATCCGAGCACATACGCGTTGCATTCAAACTCGACGCCTAACACAGATAATTTCGAACCCCTACAAATCATCAATAAATGAGTCGAACCACCAATGGGGTTTGAAACAGATACGGGATTTACTACAGTACTAGTAACTAAATGCAGAGATTCAACCACAGAACTAGATATAAACGAGTGTGAAGCACCAGAAAAAAGTGTTCTCATAGGATGATCAAAAAGGAAAATAAACTTTCAGCAGAAACTTTTCAACCTTTATCAGGTATGCTTGCCGTGAGACCACACATATGCCCTCCGGAAAATCTTGTACTTTGTCCTTGCCCTTGCCTCTTTGGATAATCCCTCATAATATGTCCTATCTCTCCGCAATGATAACAACCAGTCTTCTTCTTCTTCCTATGGTCTTTGGCTATATATGGCCCACCATACCTCGGTAATGACACTTCCTCTTTTCTTGGGGACTATACTTCTTTCCACCCTTCTTAGGTTCCACTTCCTTATTCTGTGATTCTTCAACCTTGACCTCCTTCTTTTCTCCTTTATATTCTTTGTGCATCAAGGCTATATCCATGAGTTTCTCATCCTTGGGTTGTACTCCTTATCCCAAACCCCCTCATTTTCGTTCTCATCCTTGTGAAATATGTTAACAAGTCTCTCTCTAAAGCTGCGTCCATCGCACGGAAAACCCTACAAAGCTTGAAAGAAAGTTAGTCGCAGGTGAAACTACTGCAGCTATAGATTGAAGTAAGGCACTTCTTTGCCCTTCGACAGGCGACGTAGTCTCATCATGCCTACGGAACCATGCCGCGATGAGGTCACCTCCCAGAAAGCTTGGGGCCCCGGAGACTCAGAAAAGAAGGAAACAAGGATTCAAATAGAAAAATCAAAAGATAGTGCATATGGCTTTGGGGAATATGTCTTTCAAAACAAACTTTTCTTTTGAAAATGTTTCCTTTTAAAACCTTTTTGAAAATAATTTTTCAAAATCTTTTATCTAATCTAGTAACCTTCATCTCTGATACCAAGTGTGACAACCCACGTCCGTTAATGTCACTCACTAAGGGAATGCATTAAGTTCTGTAACATCCCGAGTTTTTCGGTTAAAAGTAATTTGATAAATTAAAATATACTTAATTCAAAACATAATAATTAAGGGAAACGGGTTACGCCATTGCGTTCGTCTCGAAATTCTGCTTGAGATAGAGTCTGAGTTTGCATAAATCGGACTCCGTACGAAGGAGATATGACCACCGGAAGTTTAAGAATTTATTTAAAATTCAAACAGCTCGAAAATCAGATTCAAAATTCAAAAATAGGACCAGACCCGGGCTGGGCAGGAAAATTCCTGCCCAGGGCCCAGGTCGACCATAGGGTCGACCTGGTTGACCCAGGTCGACCTCCCCTGTCGACCTGGTTAGGTCTGGCCGGCCTGGTCTGTGTTTTGGTCGAAATTCTGAAGCCCAGTGTGTCACTAGGTCTGACGTGTCAGCATTTGATTGGTTACTCTTGACATGTATGGCTTGGATTCCATCTGGCTTCATCGAACGGCTCAAATCAACTTGAAACTCTATAAAAAAAGGACCTAAGACTCAACCTAATTCAGATTTAAAAAAAACTAGAGCCGTCATGATGCCGGGAGGGGATTGAGAAATAGCCGTCAAGAGGAAAAGCTTGAGGGGCGAGCCAATTCAAGAAGAAACAAAAGTATAATCTAACTTCTATGCAACGTTTTCTACTCCAAGGGAAAGCTTTGCAAATTCAGAATAGCAGAAACCAGAAAACAAGTTTCAGCGCCCGTTGTAAGTATAGTGGTTTTCTGAATATGAATAGAAATTGCGATGTGATTCGATGTAAATGAAATTGGGGTTTTACTATTGTAAAATATTGATGTAAATTCTGTGTATTGCATTGATTATGTCATATTTTGTATTGGGTGTTTGTGGCATAAATTGGTTGATGCGAGCCTATTGACATTTGTATATGAAAATAAATATCACTTGCAAGTTTGTAATAAAAAAAAGAATTGACATCTTTATGTTA
Source organism: Allium sativum (assembly GCA_030737875.1). Classification (NCBI taxonomy): domain Eukaryota; kingdom Viridiplantae; phylum Streptophyta; class Magnoliopsida; order Asparagales; family Amaryllidaceae; genus Allium; species Allium sativum. The sequence continues at coordinate 835,717,354 of CM060910.1, forward strand.
TGTCGTTAACATGGTTAGCATACATTCTTTTTAGGCCTAAGTTGAGACTCATGTAAACATGTTCCAAGTTGAAACCTTTTATGCCTACACGACTCAAAACCTTTGTATATATTATTATGTTTATTTGCAAGTGATAATTGGGTTTATGCAAGTACCTTTTGGTTACACAAATTATACTAGTTTCATGTTGAAATAGGCTACTTGATGTAAAGTTAGTTTACACCTTTGGGTTATGTCAAAAAGTGGACATTTTTATGCTAGTTTGGTGTTTGACATTATGCCTAGTTATATGTGTATAAAACCATGTTTAAACAAGTCTAAAAGTACGCCATTTCATGTGACACCAATTTAGTTATATCCTTATTGAATGCAAGTTCACATGACCCACAATCTATGTTAGTGAAAACGCTATGTTGCAAGTTCATGCGCCACACACTTTTATGTATTCGAGAAAAATTCATGATTCTGTGCTTCCCGTTCTTATGTTTATGAGTTTGGATGAAATGTTAAGCCCAACATATGTTATAATGCTGCGTATGTACAAACGGGGGAAATATATGTTGGGTTTAAAATAAAATACATGTATTGGCATGTTGGACACATGCCAATGACTAGTGACATTTAAAGTGGTATAAATTGTTATACCCAAAATTAGTGAATTTGGATAATTGGGCCATAAACATTTACATATAAAAATGATAAGTGACAAATATGTAAATATAGAAAATACGAGCATGCTTAACCCGAGGTTGGATTGAGTTGTGATGTAAACCTGCCCGGACCCGCCCGGCTGTCCAGTAATCACAAAAATACCTATCCAATGTGGGTGGTTAAGGCATTGAGCCCAATAAAGACCCAAGGTTAGACTGAGTTGTGGCGTAAGACTGCCCGGAACCGACCAGCATACAGGCAACCACAACAATACCTGTCTAATGTGAGTGGTTAGTGCTTTAATAAGACAATTAAAGCTAAGTTAGGATTGGTAGGGTTAAGTTAATCTGAACACTTAACCAACTTAACATGTTAACAAGACAAGACTTGTAGGGGCTAAGTAACTAAGAAAACACTTAGCCAATTTAACATGTTAACTAGACTAGAAGGTGAGGTTAAGTAAAGTTAATACACTTAACCAATTTAACATATTAACTAGACTAGAGGGTGAGGTTAAGTAAACTCAGAACACTTAACCATCATAGTGTGATAAATTGAACAGGGTTAAGTTGAAACATGAAGGGACAATACTTAACCATTAGAACATGTTAATTAAACAGATGTTAGGGTTAAGTTAACTAAGGGAACACTTAACCGTTATAACATGTTAGTTAAAACAGATGGGCAAGGTTAGGTTAAAAGGGACACTTAACCAATACAAGGTGAATGGGTAGGGTTAAGTAATAAGAAATATTTAACCAATATAACTTGGTTTGTTATAAGGTTAAGTCAACGTGAATTACTGATAACACTTAACCAGTTTAACATGACAAATGAATGGGTTAAGTTAACTTGTATCGACTAATGACACTTAACCAATCCAACTTGACGAGAAAGAGAACTAAGTAGTAAACCTTAGTTGAAAGGGGCTAAGTAGTAAACCTTAGTTAAGAAAATGAGGATTCAGGATACTAAGTGGTAAACCTTAGTTAGGAAAACTAAGTAGTAATCCTTAGTATAACACGAGGAGGAGCGAACGTCCATCTGATCTTAAAGAAGGCTCCAACGAATTGGGTTACGAAGCCCGAGGCTTCGAGAGGACGTGAGGGTACTCTTGGTATCCCTCTATGAGAATGCATATGATCCGCCTGGGTTCACAGAGGTTAAGGTCAGCATTAGAAGAACCAAGGGTATGACTTGGTTGCAATATAAGGCAACCTAAAGACTAGGATGGACCAGCGTGATTCGGCGGGACAAATGGCCATGTGATAGCGACCCGTCGTCTGCCTACTATCTTGAGTCAGTCGAGATACGTATGCGGAAAGGCAGAGAACTCCCAACAGACCATATGCTTGCTATATAGTTATGGGTGAGGCTGGCCAATAGGAAAGTGGGGCATAGGTGGCAGGATTATAGTTCTCGTGCTTGATTTTCTTGGATTGCCTTTCATTAGTTGAGGGAGGGGTCAGGTGGGACCATAGCCACTGAAAAACAGACCTTTGCATCTGCATCGGCAGATATCTGAAAGCTCCCAACCAAGTTCCGTGTTTCTAGAATAGCCCTGCCACGGGACTCGGGTCGCACATTTCAGGACATGTGCATCTAGACAGCGATATACGATTCGCGACACATACATGGGGAAAGTCTAGGAACATACATCACTCTAGGTAGTGTGTCCTATACTAGGGCATCGTTCGATAAGTAGCATAATCCCTAGTTGGACCTAGGTGGCTTAAATCCTGAATCTGAGAAGTATTAGATAAGTCGCATAAACCCTAGTTGAATCTAGGAACCGCTCGATAAGAAAACCCTAGGTTAGATCTAGGTAATAAATAATAGATGTACACCTAAAGGCAACTGCAATTACAGGGATTGGGATCACGTTATCATCTTTATACAGATTACTAGTTGGGATACTAGTTAGGTGGTGCAGAGATATAGAATGGGGTGTGATAGTATATTCGGTTTAAACTATCTTGCTTTGGTTTATATTAGTCTGTTATTCTGGTACTGTCCCATTTTTCAGTTTATGCCTGTCATCTCCTTTTCCTTATTCATATACCAAAGCACCACTAGACTTACCAGGCTTTATGTCTGACTCTATGTTTTCTTTCGTCTTCTTTTCTTCCGTTCCCCCCCCCCCCCCAGGTAGTCAGGGAGGGAATAGCTCAGATTTGTATGGACCTGTTACTCTTTCCAAGCTTGAAGACTCTTTGATGTGCTGCTTTGGACTCTCTTTTCCACTGCTATGGCTGGCTAATGTTTTATTGGGGAATATCATTGTATATTTATGCTTCTTTATTTTGTTAAACAAGATAGATACTTTGTTGTTGGAAAACAATCTTTGTACAAGCTGTTTATAAATGAAATAAAGTTTTATTCACTTTTCCGCTGCTTTATTTATCTGTCTTGTAATTTATCTGCATCTTTTACCATACTTCACATAACTTAGTGCATTCCCTTTGTGAGTGACACTAACGGATGTGGGTTGTTACACGTGGTATCAGAGCTGAAGGTTACCGGATCAGATAAAAGATTTGAAAAATTACTTTCAAACGGTTTTAAAAGAAGCATTTTCAAAAGAAAAGTTTTGTTTTAAATGGCATGTTCCCCAAAGCCATATGCGCTATCTTTTGATCCTCTATTTGAATCCTTGCTTCATTCTTTCCAGAGTCTCTGGGGCTCCTGGCTTTCTAGGAGGTAACCTCATCACGGCACGGTTCCGTAGGCTTGATAAGACTACGATACCTATCGAAGGGCAAAGTAGTGCCCGACTTCCATCTATAACCATAGTTTCACCTGTGACTAGTTTTCTTTCAAACTTTGAATGGTTTTCCATGCGATGGAGGCAGCTTTTGAGAAATTTGTCAACATGAGTTCACAGGGATAGTAAAGATGAGGATAAGGGAGTTTGGCTAGGGAGCTCAATGCAAGGATGAGAAATTCATGGACATAAAACTCGACTCACGAAGAAAGGATTATAAAACCTAAGAGGAGGGGAGGTACCTTTTCCATGGTATAATTAAGGACAAGGGCAAGGACGAGGGACAGGATTTGCAGAAGGGCGAATGCATGCTTTCACCTCCAGGATGCCTGAGGGAGAGGGATAGTAAAAGTCTCTATTGGAAAAGTTTAACTTTTCGTTTCGATTAGTACTCTTTTGATCTTAGCGCTTTTCATTTGTTCATATCAACTTCCATAGTTGAGTCTCTGCACCGTTGTACTTGTATAGTAGAAAGATCTCACTAGTGTCTCAAATCCAATTGGTAGTTCGACCAATTTATCTTTGGTTTGTAGGAATTTGAGAGTAGCTATAGTTAAGTAATGGATTTAAGTGTAATGCTTATGTTTTTGGGTTTCATGGGTTATGGGTTGATTCTAGGCATGGGTTAGCTAGTAATGGTGAAGGGAGGGTAATTAGACTTTTGATTCGCCTCGGGAATACCCTCGAGATTCCGTACGACCTTAAAGGATCAGTTAGGCCTAGCTACCTAGAATCACTTGATACATCTATCAACGGTTTGCGATCTGTCAGGATAGTCCATGAGCACGTAGATGTTTTGGTTAGGTTAGGGATTTGTCCCCTAAAAATGCGAGATAGACTTCCGCATATATTTAGTTAGCAATGCAAAGCGAATTATACGATCAATGATAGTTTAGGAGCAAGATTGGCAAGGATAGCTAGAGTCAGTTAAGTGCTCAATTGTTTGGTTGTTTTTGCTTATATCATCTCACGTAGATCGTCCAAATTCGGAGGAGATATTCCTTGGGTGCTTGTCTGATATTGGTTTAGGCCTCTGGGGCTTGTACTTGAGGTATGTCGAGTTCGACTAGGATAGTTTGCGTGGGAGATGAATAATTGTGGCAGGTGCCCTAGGTAGGAAGAAAGACTGACCTTAAGTGTAACACCCCGAATTTCGGTTAATGTTAAAGTTCACAAATTAAAGAATAACTAATCCCAGATGTGAGAATTAGGGGAAACGGGCTGCGTCATTGCGTTCGTCTCGGAAAAATACGCGAAATAGAGTCCGAGTTTGCGTAAAACGGGTACCGTATGAAAGAGATATGGACGAACGAAGTTAGGCAGAAAAACCAGAAACAGGCCAGAAATGCACTGGCGCACTTGTGAAGTGCGCCAGTACAAAAATGCACTGGCGCACTTATGAAGTGCGCCAGTACAAAAATACACTGGCGCACTTGGGAAGTGCGCCCGTGCCGAGCCAAGAAACCTGCACAGTTTCTAGAGAGTTCTGTGGTTGGGTGCACCAGTTTGGGGTTTGGGCTTGGTCTTAGGGCTGGTTTCTGGAAGGTGCCGAAATCTAAGGGTCCTAATCTAATTTAGGGTTAATCTAATGGCCTAAAAACACTACCTAATCCTATAAATAAGACCCCAACCCTACCCTAATCTATTCATAATTAGATCTTGTAACTAAACTATGGCAAAATGAAACTTGATCATGGCCTCCACAAATCAATGAAGAGAGTTGCAAGCTAATCAACCTCTAATCCGTTCTAAGCATCTTAATCTTCTTCATTTGGAGTGCAAATTTGCTAGTAGTGAGTTTCTATCACTTTGATGATCAATTGCTAAATTAAGTAGATGAGATATGATGAGATCTATGGTTTTGCATGAGGATTAATGGGTTTTCAAGTCATATGATATGATGTGAATATGTTAATCTATGTTTAATATTAATCCTAAGTTTATGCAAGTTGAATATGTGAGTTTATGCAAGTTAAGTATGTGGGTTTATGCAAGTTAAGTGGTGGGTTTATGCATAATAAGTAATTGATTCTATGCATGCTAAGTATGTGGTTTTATGCATGCTAAGTGTTTGGTATTATGCATAAATCATGACATGCAAGTTTACCCTTTTAAATGTGATGCATACATATGCAAGATGACACCTTTATATGCTATGTATATATATATATATATATATGCATGTTTACCCTCCTTTAAGATGCAAGTCATATATGCAAGTTCAACATGTTAAGCAAGTTATGTATATGCTTAAATGCAAGTTTAACATGATATGCAAGTTATGCAGATATGAGAATGCTTATGCAAGTTATGTGTATGCTTATATGCAAGTTCAACATGTTATGCAAGTTATGTGCATGTTGTTGTGCAAGTTCATATGCAAGTTATGTGTATGATGTTATGCAAGTTATGTGCACGATGTTATGCAAGTTATGTTTATGATATTATGCAAGTTATGTGTATGATGTTATGCAAGATAACATGTAACATGTTGTGCAAGTTCACACCTTTAAGACACATGCAAGTTCACCTTTGTATAACCTATGAACACTTATGCAAGTTGCCTTTATACATGACATATGTATGTTCATGCAAGTTGGGTTATTTAGTAATGCTAGTTGGGTTGGTATCATGATGTAAGTGGACACCTTTTAACCCATGTTAATGCTAATGTATGCTAAGTGAAACCCATGTTAATTGTGAAAGAATCTTCTCTTGGAAATATGTCGTGTTAGCATAAGTACGTGGGAAACGATGGGGTTAATAGACATGTTAATGAAATGGTGTGAAATGGATATGATTAAGCATACCATAAAAATAAATTAACATAAGTGGGAATTTACCTATTGAGTTAGGTCTACCCCATGGGAATTTACCTATTGAGTTAGGTCTACCCATGTTATGAAAAACTTGATATTAATTAGGGATAATTAATATGGGGGTGATTAATTAGGTGTAATTAATCGACTAAGACACGAGGTTGGACTCATTTGTAGTGTAAAACTGCACGGACCCTACCGGCTTAACCAGTTGCTACAAATGTCAGCCCAATGTGAGAGGTCTTAGCCATAAATTAAATACGTGATTAAAGTAAAGACACGAGGTTAGACTCTGTTATGACGTAAGACTGCCCGGACCCTACCGGCTTAACCAGGCGGTCATAACAGCCAGTCTAATGTGGGAGGTCTTTATGGGAGATCACGGTCTTAATTAATTAAGAAACACTTAACCATATTAGCATGTAGTGGGACATGAGGGGTTAAGTGGGTGCCTTGGGTGGCATGTGGAAATTTAGTGGTTGCCTTGGGTGGCAATAGAAAATACGATTAGAATACTTAACCAAAGTGGAACATGTAACTAAAACATGATTAAAGGGTTAAGTGGGTGCCTTGGGTGGCATGTGGAAATTTAGTGGTTGCCTTGGGTGGCAATAGAAAATACGATTAGAATACTTAACCAAAGTGGAACATGTAACTAAAACATGATTAAAGGGTTAAGTGGGTGCCTTGGGTGGCATGTGGAAATTTAGTGGTTGCCTTGGGTGGCAATAGAAAATACGATTAGAATACTTAACCAAAGTGGAACATGTAACTAAAACATGATTAAAGGGTTAAGTGGGTGCCTTGGGTGGCATGAGGAAACCTAATGGGTGCCTTGGGTGGTATGTGGAAATCTAGTGGGTGCCTTGGGTGGCAATTGAAATATAATTAAATGACTTAACCAAACTTTAAACATGTAAGTGAACATGATTATTAAAAAGGGTTAAGTGGGTTACACTAGATGAATGACAAGCTTAGGTGGGTAGCTTGTGGGGGACCCATTATACGGTTACATTTGATGAATGACAAGCTTAGGTGGGTAGCTTGTGGGGACCCATTATTGGGTTATACTAAATGAATGACAAGCTTAGGTGGGTAGCTTGTGGGGGCCCATTACAACCGGTATCCCATACGTATCTTTGTGAGCTCGGCCCAAGCCGAGGACGGGACACGCATACTGGGTTTGTCTATAAGTGGCCAAAACGGGGTAGCGGTGGCAACGCAAGTCCAACGGGCTTCATATGCGTGTGTGGCCCCGGGCTGGTAGATAAGCCGTTGTTGCATCGTGTAGGTATAAGCCGTGTACCATTGATTATCGGGTTGCCACTTTGGGGAGTGATACACCCCACTGTGGGGCCAGCACGGGTATCTACGGTAGGGAGCCGATCGCTTGGGGGTAGTGGGTACACCTAGTGGAGATAGGGGCAGACGGCACCTATGTAGTCAGCTAGGGGTACAAGAAACTACTGGGTAAAATTACTAAGTACACTTAGTGGGATCAACCTTTAAGTAGGAATTACCCTTGGGTAGGTAGAACTGGTGTGGTGCAGTGTAGGAATTACCCTTGGGTGGGTAGATCTGGGGTGGCGTAATCCAGTAATTATCCTTGGGTGGATAAATGCGTCTTTACGGTTATCTTAGTTTGTCCTAAGTCTACCAAGCTGCTTAGTGTAGCCATTCATCCCCAGTCGTTACTGTATGTCAACTTATGTCTTCTCTGGTTACTTTAATGATTGTATTGTTAAAGTTATAGAGCTCGCTCAGACTTATGTCTGACCCCGTTGTTTTTATCTTTTTCCCCAACCCCCAGGTTCTCAGAGTGGGCCTAGTGCCAGTGGGCTTTGATTGGATTGCTGTATCTATCTTTTTGGAGCTTGGACCGTTGGAGTAAAGCCCAGTTTATCTTTTCTTTTATGGCTATTAGTTGTAGTGGGATTATGTACTTTTATTTTATCAAGATGGATATTATGTACTTGACTCTTGTTATGGTTTTGTGATGTAACCAAACATGTATTACTTTCCGCTGCAATGAAATGAAATGATGTTTAAAAATCTTCAAGTATTACTTATATCTATCTTGTTGTAATTTTTCTGTCCTATATTCACTTAAAATACTCCACCGATGTTATGGCATTCCCTTAGCGAGTGACCATAGCGGGTGTGGGGTGTTACATTAAGAGAGGTAAAAAGTACATAGCAACCTTTAGCTTTAGACCCTCAGATTTGTAACAAGATGGATAAGCTAAGTAGAGGAGAGATCTCTAATCATCTTAGTACATACACTAGTATCAAGGTTAACATCTGTTTATCTTGGAAATGGAGGTGAAGAAGCTTCGCAATCATGAAGTTAAATTAAATAAGGTGCCGTATAGTGAAGCTCAAGATGGTGCGACATATAAGACTGGAGACTAGACACGAGCATCATACCCTTTTTCTTAAGGGTATATCCCTGATCTCTTTTTCTAGGAATTTTATGCATACTTTCTAGCTTTTAAGGTATATCCTCTAGGACGTATCATCGATCCTTAGGTAGAAGCCAATGGATGTAAACATGTATTTGAAACATGTTATGATTGATGGTTGCAAGTGGTTGCTCGTGAATGCATATACACACCATAGGCGCTAGAACAACTCAGTCACTTTCATATTGCATTCGCATATATGTATTTGTTTACAAACTGAACTCAATGTGTTATCATATGGACGTTGCATTTGAGTGAATGGTTGTACACTTATATAGAAATGATATGTATCATTAGGATTGAATACATGATTGGACACATGGCACTGACATAATTCGCATTAAGGAGGTCGACTGAATCAGTAGACCGCCTGATTTTACATTAGATAAAGATATATACACACACTATGCATATAAATATGAAAGCATTTAGAAATTTTTTTAAGGACAATGAATGCCTATGATTGAATGGTTGAGTAGATGGATGATTGGATGGTAGGACATATTCTTCCTAACTTGAAGATTTCGGGGACGAAATCCTTTAAGGAGGGGAGAATGTAACACCCCGAGTTTTTCGGTTAACAGTAAATTGATAAATTAAAATATACTTAATTCAAAACTTAAGAATTAAGGGAAACGGGTTACGCCATTGCGTTCGTCTTGAAATTCTGCTTGGGATAGAGTCCGAGTTTGCGTAAATCGAACTCCGTACGAAGGAGATATGACCTCCGAAAGTTTAAGAATTTATTTAAAATTCAAACAGCTCGAAAATTTGATTCAAAATTCAAAAATAGGACCAGACCCGGGCTGGGCAGGAAAATTCCTGCCCAGGGCCCAGGTCGACCATAGGGTCGACCTCCCCTGTCGACCTGGTCAGGTCTGGCTGGCCTGGTCTGTGTTCTGGTCGAAATTCTGAAGCCCAGTGTGTCACTAGGGCTGACGTGTTAGCATTTAATTGGTTACTCTTGACATGTATGGCCTAGATTCCTTCTGGCTTCATCGAACGGCTCAAATCAACTTGAAACTCTATAAAAAAGGACCTAAGACTCAACCTAATTCAGATAAAAAAAAATAAACCTAGAGCCGTCATGCTACCGGGAGGGGATTGAGAAATAGCCGTCAAGAGGAAAAGCTTGAGGGGCGAGCCAATTCAAGAAGAAACAAAAGTCTAATCTAATTTCTATGCAACGTTTTCTACTCCAAGGGAAAGCTTTGCAAATTCATAATAACAGAAACCAGGAAACAAGTTTCAGCACCCGTTGTAAGTATAGTGGTTTTCTGAATATGAATAGAAATTGCGATGTGATTCGATGTAAATGAAATGAGGTTTTACTATTGTAAAATATTGATGTAAATTCTGTGTATTGCATTGATTTTGTCATATTTTGTATTGGGTGTTTGTGGCATAAATTGGTTGATGCGAGCCTATTGACATTTGTATATGAAAATAAGTATCACTTGCAAGTTTGTAATAAAAACTAGAATTGACATCTTTATGTTATGTCGTTAACATGGTTAGCATACATCCTTTTTAGGCCTAAGTTTAAGCTCATGTAAACATGTTCTAAGTTGAAACCTTTTATGCCTACACGACTCAAAACCTTTGTATACATTATTATGTTTATTTGCAAGTGATAATTGGGTTTATGCAAGTACCTTTTGGTTACACAAATTATACTAGTTTCATGTTGAAATAGGCTACTTGATGTAAAGTTAGTTTACACCTTTGGGTTATGTCAAAAAGTGGACATTTTTATGCTTGTTTGGTGTTTGACATTATGCCTAGTTATATTTGTATAAAACCATGTTTAAACAAGTCTAAAAGTACGCCATTTCATGTGACACCAATTTAGTTATATCCTTATTGAATGCAAGTTCACATGACCCACAATCTATGTTAGTGAAAACGCTATGTTGCAAGTTCATGCGCCACACAATTTTATGTATTCGAGAACAATTCATGATTTTGTGCTTCCCCTTCTTATGTTTATGAGTTGGGCTGAAATGTTAAGCCCAACATATGTTATAATGTTGCGTACGTACAAACGGGGGAAACAAATGTTGGGTTTAAAATAAAATACATGTATTGGCATGTTTGACACATGCCGGTGACATTTAAAGCGGTATAAATTGTTATACCCAAAATTAGTGAATTCGAATAATTGGGCCATAAACATTTACATATAAAAATGAAAAGTAACAAATATGTAAATCTAAAAAATACGAGCATGCTTAACCCGAGGTTGGATTGAGTTGTGATGTAAACCTGCCCAGACCCGCCCGGCTGTCCAGTAATCACAACAATACCTATCCAATGTGGGTGGTTAAGGCGTTGAGCCCAATAAAGACCCGAGGTTAGACTAAGTTGTGGCGTAAGACTGCCCGGAACCGACCGGCATACAGGCAGCCACAACAATACCTGTCTAATGTGAGTGGTTGGTGCTTTAATAAAACAATTAAAGCTAAGTTAGGATTGGTAGGGTTAAGTTAATCTAAACACTTAACCAACTTAACATGTTAACAAGACAAGACTTGTAGGGGCTAAGTAACTAAGAAAACACTTAGCCAATTTAACATGTTAACTAGACTAGAAGGTGAGGTTAAGTAAAGTTAATACACTTAACCAATTTAACATATTAACTAGACTAGAGGGTGAGGTTAAGTAAACTTAGAACACTTAACCATTATAGTGTGATAAATTGAATAGGGTTAAGTTGAAACATAAAGGGACAATACTTAACCATTAAAACATGTTAATTAAACAGATGTTAGGGTTAAGTTAACTAAGGGAACACTTAAACGTTATAACATGTTAGTTAAAACAGATGGGCAATGTTAGGTTAAAAGGGACACTTAACCAATACAAGGTGAATGGGTAGGGTTAAGTAATAAGAAATACTTAACCAATATAACTTGGTTTATGATAAGGTTAAGTCAACATGAATTACTGATAACACTTAACCAGTTTAACATGACAAATGAATGGGTTAAGTTAACTTGTATCGACTAATGACACTTAACCAATCCAACTTGACGAGAAAGAGAACTAAGTAATAAACCTTAGTTGAAAGGGGCTAAGTAGTAAACCTTAGTTAAGAAAACGACGATTCAGGAAACTAAGTGGTAAACCTTAGTTAGGAAAACTAAGTAGTAATCCTTAGTATAACACGAGGATGAGCGAACGTCCATCTGATCTTAAAGAAGGCTCCAACGAATTGGGTTATGAAGCCCGAGGCTTCGAGGGGACGTGAGGGTACTCTTGGTATCCCTCTGTGAGAATGCAGATGATCCGCCTAGGTTCACAGAGGTTAAGGTCTGCGTTAGAAGAACCAAGGGTACGCCTTGGTTGCAATATAAGGCAACCTAAAGACTAGGATGGACCAGCGTGATTCGGCGGGACAAATGGCCCTGTGATAGCGACCCGTCGTCTACCTACCATCTTGAGTCAGTCGAGATACGCATGCGGAAAGGCAGAGAACTCCCAACAGACCATATACTTGCTATCTAGTTATGGGTGAGGCAGGCCAATAGGAAAGTGGGGCATAGGTGGCAGGAGTATAGTTCTCGTGCTTGATTTTCTTGGATTGCCTTTCATTAGTTGAGGGAGGGGTCAGGTGGGACCATAGCCACTGGAAAAACAGACCTTAGAATCTGCATCGGCAGATATCTGAAAGCTCCCGACCGAGTTCCGTGTTTTTAGAATTGCCCTGCCACAGGACTCGGGTCGCACATTTCAGGATATGTGCATCTAGACAGCGATAAACGATTCGCGACACATACGTGGGGAAAGTCTAGGAACATACATCACTCTAGGTAGTGTGTCCTAGACTAGGGGCATCGTTCGACAGGTATCATAATCCCTAGTTGGACCTAGGTGGCATAAATCCTGAATCCGAGAAGTATTAGATAAGTCGCATAAACCCTAGTTGAATCTAGGAAGCACTCGATAAGAAAACCCTAGGTTAGATCTAGGTAATAAATAATGGATGTACACCTAAAGGCAACCGCAATTACAGGGATTGGGATCATGTTATCATCTTTATACATATTACTAGTTGGGATACTAGTTAGGTGGTGCAGAGATATAGAATGGGGTGTGATAGTATATTCGGTTTAAACTGTCTTGCTTTGGTTTATATTAGTCTGTTATTCTGGTACTGTCCCATTTTTCAGTTTATGCCTGTCATCTCCTTTTCCTTATTCATATACCGAAGCACCACTAGACTTACCAGGCTTTATGTCTGACTCTATGTTTTCTTTCGTCTCCCCCCCCCCCCCCGGTAGTCAGGGAGGGAATAGCTCAGATTTGTATGGACCTGTTACTCTTTCCAAGCTTGAAGACTCTTTGATGTGCTGCTTTGGACTCTCTTTTCCACTGCTATGGCTGGCTAATGTTTTATTGGGGAATATCATAGTATATTTATGCTTCTTTATTTTGTTAAACGAGATAGATACTTTGTTGTTGGAAAAGAATCTTTGTACAAGCTGTTTATAAATGAAATAAAGTTTTATTCACTTTTCCACTGCTTTATTTATCTGTCTTGTAATTTATCTGCATCTTTTACATATAATACTTCACAGAACTTAGTGCATTCCCTTTGTGAGTGACGCTAACGGATGTGTGTTGTTACACGTTCAGTGAAGCGCTATAGGTAAACAGACATAGAATAATTACAAGACAGATATAAATAAGTCAGCAGCGGAATTAAAAACTTTTATTAATCATAAAGCATGGTTACACCATATGTCTGAAAATACATAAACTATGTTCTTCATTAAAACTTCTGTCTTGTACTTTAAATATCACAGTACAATAATAAAGAAAGCATAATCCCCAAACCATAAGCCATAGTAGCGAAGATAGAAGCTTAAGCAATACATCTAGAAGCTTCAAGCAAGACGATAGTAGAATCCTGACTAAGCTTGAGAATTCCCTCCCTTGAGAACCTGAGGGGAAACGGAAGAAAGAAGGAAAAACAAAAGGGTCAGACATAAAGTCCGGCGAGTCTAGTTACTTTTAGTCAGTAGATAAATAAAAGCAACATGATAGGCATATAAAGTGGACAGGAAAGATCACTACATAAATGGAAAGTGTGACAAGGCAACAAGATAAGGTGTGAATGCTCCACTAATGATTACTCTGCAATATTACTAGCATAACTAAACTGAGATGATCCCTTCCACAATAAGTTGGTAGACTTAGGGTATACATCCGAGTGTACCCTAACCACTACCCTAATCGATCGGCTCCCTATCCCGTGCTGGCCCCACGGTAGAAGGTATCACTTCCTAAAGTGGCAACCCAAGGAGTGCACAACCATATCTACTGGTGTCACGGTCGTCTTAGCCCCCTCTGCCCAGCCAATGCACGCACATGTCCCCAGTCGGTTTGCACCGCCCACACCGTCTGCCTCGTTTGGATCTCTTACAATCAATCAATAAGCGTGCCCCTTTCTCTGCCTAGTACGGAGGTCCTTACTTGATACCAACTCCGGGTTAAAAACTGAAATGGGTCCCACACAATATGATACAAGCTTTCCCCCTTGTTTTGTATCCCCTACTAGGTTTTCCACTGACTATGTATACCCTTAGGTGTCTTTAATTACATAGCCCTCTACTAGTTATGCTTACCCAAAAAGGGTGTCTTTAATTACATAATTTATTATATTTTCCACTGGTTATGTATACCACTAGGTGTCTTTAATTACATGACCATATTTATTTCTACCAGTTATGCTTACCCTAAAGGGTGTCTTTAATTACATAATTCCAATCTTTATACCGGTTATGCTTACCTACGAGTGTCTTTAATACATAACCCCCAATCTTCCAACCGGTTATGCTTACCTATAGGTGTCTTTAATACATAACCGTGTCATTTCTACAAGTTATGTTTACCTTAAAAGGTGTCTTTAATTACATAACTTTATTATTTCCGCCAGTTATGTATACCAAGGTGTCCTTAATTACATAATTTTATCAGGTTAAGCTTGTGGGCCTATATATACTAATATTACCCACCTACCCAAGATTTACTTAACCCTCCCGCTGATTCAAGTATGTTTATTTAACGGTTAAGTTGTGGGCCTATATATACTAATATTACCCACCTACCCAAGATTTACTTAACCCAGCACTACCCATCCCGTTTTACATAACCCTAACTTAAGTCCATAGTCATATTAAATTAGGTTAAGTAATTCATTTCATTAACATGTCCAATTATGGTTATAATGGGCTGGACCTCCCACATTAGGCCTACAACGTGTGGATGCTAGATATGCCGGTATGGTCCGGGCAGTCTTATTCCACAGTTGGGCCTAACCTCGTGTCTTAGCCCGATTCGTATTTGCGTACTTAGACCTCCCACATTAGATTCAACATTAGTGACTGCTGGATATGCCGGTTGGGTCCGGGCAGACTTCCACCACTAATGCAACCTAACCTCGTGTCATAAGTACAATTACAATTCTTAATTGTAAATACTAGACATACCATTTTTAATTAATTAATCAATAAATTAATCCTTTTCTTTTATAGTGTCAATACCTATTTTGCCCAATAATTTGAATTACATGTCCATAAATGTTCAAATTCAAATTATGCCATTTTAAATTAATTTACCAATTAATTAATCCTTTCCTTTTATAGGTGACAATACCTATTTTTCACAATAATTTGAATTACATGTCCATAAATGTTCATATTCAGATTATACCATTTTTAACCCTTTTTCCCCCGTTCCTTAACTAACGTATTCGCACGTATTTGGACGACACCTAGCTAGGCTATACAGTAGCTGTAATGACCCGCATTGGCAGGGGTATTATGATTAGTTTATTTAATTATATCAATGGTGATATAGTGAATTAAAAGGTCGTTGAATAAAATAATAGTGAATATTTAATTAAAATAATAATTAAATAATATATTTAATTCTGAATGGTTGAAATGACGATATGGTGTGAACCAGATCATCTGTGATATTTAATTCAGCTTGGAATCGAATTTGAATAACGAATATATTCAATCGTCGACAGTCGAACGTATAGTTTATAATTTTAATTATAATAGAGCTCGAAATGGCATTGCAGTTCGTAAAGTGGCAATTCGAACTTCAACTGAATATACATGATTCGTTTTAAGCCAGATTTCTGTGAAACAAGAAACGTGTGGAGCTGGTAGAGTATATCTTTCTAGTGGAAGAGAAAAATCGGGATTTCATCGTGTAGATTTTGATGTATGTCCAAATCAAATTTTAGAAAAGTCGCTGTGGAATTCCTTTATAATTTATAAAGGAATTATTTATATTTTTAAAAGGGATTTCAATATAAATCAAATATCGGGTTGACCCAGAAGTGAATATCAAGTTGTAAATACATACAGGAATATTCTAGAGCTGTGTGGTATGCCACTGTGAATATAGACGATAATATTTAATTTATTAATATTTTATTTAATTATATTTAAATATATTTATATATTTAAATGGGTCATCCAGAGCTTTAAAAATAGCCACTTGTGCAAACGAAGTCGGAATTCGACGAAACTAATTTTGTTGGATCCGCAATGTCAAATAGTTGTTAGATTTCCAGTTCCGTGATTTTTAGAGTCACTGTTTGGCCGTACGGATTTTTAGAGTGAAAAATAGTCAGTATTCTAACGGTTAAAAATACGTTGTGTGAGCAAACAGAGTCGGAATTTGACGAAACCAGTTTCGTTGGGACCGTAATGTCGAACTGTAGCTGCATGTCCAGTTTCGTGACTTTTGGGTATTATATGTGACCATACGAATTTTTAAAGACAATTACAAACAGCGTTGAGATATAAATTAATATTTTAATTGAATATAAAATATTAAAACTTACTCTATAAATAATCTCTAACTTTCCTAAACCTAAGTTTTTCATTCGTCGGTCAATTTCTTTTCCGCCGCAACCCTTTTTCTCCAAACGTGAGAAAACATGAGCTTTGGAAATCAAAGTAAAATCTTAGAAAAATCTTCATATTGAAAATCATATACATCTGGGTTCCTGCAAGGTCTCACTTCAAATTTGTATGGGTTTCGGTGAGTTCGATGTCCCTTTTGGGAGTACTGGGTTTTAACAGTGCATTTAGGGTTCGGATTCATTTTGGTTGTGGTGATTTTTGGTGGATTTCGGGTATACATTTGAATTCGAGGTTAGAAGAGGAGTGGGGCGACAAATTTTGGGCGTGATTGGTAACCAAAAGGTTCGATGCTTTCGGTGGGTGCTGAGGAGTTCGCCAGTCATCGCGGTTTCCAAATCCAGTTCGAGTTTGCTGTTTTAGGCATGTATGGATAGAGATTCGGATGGAGAGGAGAACGGTGGTGGTTGTAAGTGTTTTCGCTGAGGAACGAAGTCATATGGTGCTGTTGAAACCAACGAAATGGTGATAAAGGAGCTGTCGGGTTCGTTACTGCATTTGGAGAAGATGAGGAGAGCGGGCCGTTCAATTGAAATGGGTTTTGGGCCTTAGGTATATGGTGAGCCCAATAATTAAAAGGATATTCAATTTTTTTGTTTTATTTAAATTTGTTCAAAATTGTAAATGTGATAACTATCACATACATTACCAGAATTCAGTGAAACAAGATCCTTTAGGATCATATGGACGACGACTACAACATGGAACCGATGGAAAGCGAATCAAAGCTTGTTTGAATTTACGGCGAGATAAATTGTTTGATTCAAATCAAACAACAGTTTATCGTTCTTTAGCGATGAACTGCAAATGTGAGTAAATCTCACTAATTCAGAACAGTTTATAATTTCATGTTATATTTTTAGAACTGTTAGATATTGGTTGATACTGTATGTTGACTGTTTGATTGAACTGCTAGTCAGTTAGTTGAATTTCTATATTGATTCTGTTTAACAGAATATATCATATAGAACTGAAAAGTGATGTTATCTATATTGTTTAACATCTGTGATGCAGGGAAACAGGTTAGAGGAATCCAACTGGATTCCTCAACATTTATTTTACTGTTTTTCATATATTGTGATATATGATGTGTTATATAATCTGTTATGGATTATGTGTGTTGGAATGATGTTGATCATTGTTATTCGATATTGTAAATATCATAAAAGACCCTGGGATGTAAAAAGAAGTATTTCAATGTATATTGAAATAAAGGAATTTTATAAAATCACAGGATTTTATAAAAGGAATTATTTATAAAACGAACACGGTTTTATAAAAGGAATATTTATTTAGAAAATAAATAGAAATAGAAAAGGAATATTTATTTAGAAAATAAATAGAAGTTATAAATAGGAAATATTTGTAACGGTAAATAGAAGTTATAAATAGGAAATATTTGTAACGGTAAATAGAAGTTATAAATAGGAAATATTTGTAACGGTAAATAGAAGTTATAAATAGGATATATTTGTAACGGTAAGTAAACGTTATAAAAAGGAAATAGTTGTAACAGAAAACGTAGTTTAGTAAAAGAAGTTAATCGATGTTAGTTAATCGATTAGAGAATAAAGTAAAAAGAAGTTAATCGATGTTAGTTAATCGATTAGAGAATAAAGTTAAAAAGAAGTTAATCGATGTTAGTTAATCGATTAGAGAATAAAGTTAAAAAGAAGTTAATCGATGTTAGTTAATCGATTAGAGAATAAAGTTGAAAGGAGATAATCGATGTTAGTTTAATCGATTAGAATAGAAGCAAATGAGTTAAATCGAATATAGTTATTCGAATAGAAGCAAATGAGTAAATCGAATATAGTTACTCGAATAGAAAGTAAAAGGAATTATCGAATATAGTTTATTCGAAAAGAGTAAGTGAAATGAGTAAATAAATAGCGTTAGTCAAATAGTGTTAGTCCAATAGAGTTAATTGATAGGGGTTAGTCCAATAGAGTTAATTGATAAGAGTCAATCGAATATAGTTATTCGAAGGAGGGTTAAGTAAGGAAGTTTGTTAAAGAAATATAAAGTGAACTTTGTCTATTTCAAAGTTAGAAATGTTGTTCAGTTAAGGTCTGAGAGGTAGTTCTACCCCAACTTGATTGACTTCATTTTTAACTAAGGAATAGTTAAGGCTCGGCAGTAAAGGAAATGGTTTGAGTTGGCATCGCGATGGTTTGTTTAAACATATGTCTAAGTCCAATGAAGAAGCTTTGGAAATGTTTTCCAAATAAGAAACCTGAAATGTTTTCTAATAAAGAAAACAAGAAATGGAAATGTTTTCCATTGTTAATAACGTATATTTTCCAAATTTAGAAAATAAGAAATATTGAATATAGGGAAACAGGAGATTAGTAAAATTATGAACTAAGGAGATGAATGTTGAATGATGTTTGATTGATATAATTTCCATCTGGAAATAATATCATTGGTTGCACACCTGTTTTTATTCGATAGTTAAATCATAGACTATCGAAGTTTTGACCATTTTAACGTTGTTAATATGGAGAGACCGGTTGGATTATTATCCAAAGAACCACTCTGTATTGGCATAAGCGTTGCGAATCATATATGCCAAAGGAAATTGAAGACGGAGTTATGCAAGGGCTATCCTGTTTACAGAATAGTGCCTTCGGTTCATCCTGTTCCTGGATGACTTGTATGGACGGATGTCTGACAGAGTATTTCCAGACGATCACATATATTGATTTCTCCAACCGTACCAAGAGTGGAAGCGGAGGAGGAAACTTCTTTTAGCTAACACATAATGTATTATTGAGGACGTCAATCGGTGATCTAATGGATTTGATGATGTGGCATTCAAAGTGAATCTGGTGTGATGATAAAGCGTAGCTTCTAGCCTCATCATTCGGTAAATGACAGAAATCGGGCAGGCAGCATGGCTAAGTCGGTCGCACCGAAGTAGGGTGTATAATCACCTGATCTAGAGTTTCATTCATTTCTAAAAAATCTATTGTTGATGCTGTCCCATTCGGGAAACGGTTGCTGATCCCAACTGTTGGTGATATACATTCGATACACTCAAGCGAAATGAGTGGTCGGTCATGTGTGGCCGGGTTGCAAGATGTTCTTGTTGAACCCCGTGTATTCCTCTCTAGAGGTACACAAGCGGAAGGTGATTCCATACCTTGTCATAGTTGGAAACCCATTACCCAATACGTGCTTGCGGTTTTGATTGTATGCTATATATGTAGAACGTGAGATGAAAGCGTTTCTGCTAGATGATTATATATACTGTGATTGATAGGCATTATTATAATATCAAAAGATTTTTGATATAAAGTTATTTTGGATTCTCATAAGGGAAAAACCCGTTCCGTTATGTGGCGTGGTCTTATGAGATATCGTTTACTTGTTCGAACTGTGTTTAAACTGTTTTACTCATACCAGTCCCATGACTGACCCGGAGTTTACTTTGTTGTTTTCCCTAAACTCTTGGGTGCCTAAATTTGTATGGGCAGTCAAGTAGTCGGGATTTTACAGATATACTGGAAGAGCTTGGAGCAGGAGGCTTCAGGATCATATAGCTATAGTTATTTCCGCTGTGTTGTAAGTGCTGTACTTTGATAATGATATGTATATTCAAGTACCAAGTTTGTATTTCAAAGTTATGTTATGAAATATATTTAATCGTTCCGCTGTGAGATTCGTGTTACTCTGATGTTGTGTTCTTCTTCTTCTTCTATTCTAATTTTCTATCTATCTTTCCTCACCCTCTATTTCTTTCACTAATTACCAGGATTTTTCGACGTTTTGGTTATCGACATCGTGCTTATGTCGATAACCAAAGTCGCTCGAAATCCGGGTCATTACAGTTGGTATCAGAGCTTAAGTTAAGAATTACTTGGCTCTGTGGCGTGACTCGGTAGAGATAGGGTTAGTAATACCCTAGACTGAGATTGAGTGTATATATACGAGTGGACGTATTTGGTATTGATATAAAAAAATTGTTTTATATTGTGGAGATTCATTGGTTGAATCGTTTATGAGTTCTGGTCGATCAGTTTGATCCACTGTATCGGTAGGAGTTACTAAACACTCGAATACGATGGGTCGACACGATATGTTTTGAAAAAAAAGGGTAAATTAAAATAAGTTTACCCAAGGTATATCTTGATATAGAGAAGATATATATACCAAAATTTTACATATTGGATATATTGGTTGTTATTATAATCGAGTAAGATTATAAATTAAAGGGTTATGTAAATAACCAATTAGAATTCATATAAGTGAAATGCGTGAATCAGATGAGTTAAATCTGAAATTTAAACCAGAAATTGAATTAGAATTCTGGAGAATTGGATAAGTGTTTGTAAATAGATTTGGATAAAAAAATAAGGAAAATTTAAGATCCTGGGAGATTTTAAATTGTTTTACAAATAGTGTGAATTATATTTTGAAATGAATTTCAAAGTGGAAATGTTTAGAAATGGTTTTATAGTATTGAACTCACTTCGATCGCTGGAAAATAGATTCTGATGATGACAGCTGCATCATCAGTATTCATTTTCGAGTTGTAAGTGACGAATTACTACCAAAGATACTGTTTTGAATTTGTTTTGAGAAAGACAAGTGGTGTTGAATTTCAAAATAGAATTTGAATATATAGAATTTGAATTTTGAAATAGATTTGAAATATTAACTTGTTTGAAAGGAAATAAAACAAGAAGTTCCTTTATAAACGAAGTTTATAAATAGTTCTTTTATAAACGAAGTTTATAAATGAAGTGAAAAGAATTATCATTGGATAATTCAGAAATAAAATACAAGTGTGAAATTGAAAGGGAAATCTATCTTCCAAAGGAAGAAATATCGATTTCAAATGGAATTGAAATCAAGACTTATTTGAAGAATGAATAAGGAAAGTTTGAAATAGGAATTCGAATATAGATTTCAAATAGAGTTGAAATGGGAATTGGAATATATAATTCAATAGAGTTTGAAAATATAGGATTTGAATACCGAAAGTGAAATAGAAATTGAACATAGAAATTCAAAGGGAGTTTGAATATGTGAAATTCAATGGAAGTGATATAGAATTTGAATATAGAAATTCAAATGGCGTTTGGATATAGGAAATATAAAAGATTTCAAGCATAGGATTTGAATATCGAAAGTGAAAATGAGATTTGAATATAGAAGATTCAAAGGGAATTGAAATGAAATAAAGTGAATTCAAATGGATTTGAAATGGAATTCAAGTATGGAATTTGAATAAGAGATTTGAAATGAAATTCAAATATAGAATTTGAATAAGAGAATTGAAATGAAATTCAATTAGTTGATAAACAAGTTAAAATATATTTGAATATGTTATACTCAAATATGAAGGTGAAATGGGCAAACCAGTAATTTGAAAATCACTTAACGAAATAAGTTAAAACGATTGGATTAAGTTGGAATGAATTTGAAATGTATGGATATGCATGAGACAGGTTTGGAATATAGTATAGAAGTGTAATAGATAGAATGCTCGACAAAAGGTACGTATTTAATTCATATATGAGATTTTATGCGCCGTATCGGCAAGCCGCTTGGCTTTTCCTTTTTCTTTTTAATTAGAGAGGCCTGTGTGGCAGTTTGGGGATTTTCCCGATGCTCCCGGTACAAAGGAGGTTATGGCGAATTTTTCCGGTAATTTAAGGAGTTAGAATATTTTTAAGATAATTTGATAGTTAGAAATCAACGTACCGATATATATATAGAAGTCGATAAGGAACGAACTTAGAAATAGAATAGTATAATCAAAAAGGAAGTATAAGAATAAAATCTGGTAAGATTAGAAAGAGAAAGTGTATATGTGTTTAAAAGTGAATAAGTAGTGTATGGTATTGATTATTCGAGTAAGTAGTCATATCTGTTTTGACGTTATAAATGTTATTCAGTCAAGGTCTGAGAGGTAGTTATACCCCAACTTGATTGATTTCGTTATTAACAAATAAATAGTAAGATTTCAAGATCGAAGATCAATGTTGAATAAGAGTTAGTTGAATATAGTATTTGGATTGTCGTAACGATGTTTTACACAACATCCGTTTTAACCCAAATAAGTGTAAGCTTGGAAATATAATAAAGAATATTTCCTAAGTATAGAAATAAACAAGATCGGAAAAGAGATAAGTAATTGGAATATCTTCCAATTATAAATAGCAAATATTTTCTAAAGTTTAGAAAATAAAGGAAGGCGATATTCGGAAATGTTTTCCAAATAACATAAAAGGCCAATATGGTTATTGAAAATATTTGGTTAACAAATATTGATAAAGAAATAGAGAAGTGATTTAACTAATGGAATATTAATTAAGGGCTCAATGACATGTTCGAAAGGAAAAATTGATTTTTTTTTAAAGGAGTAAACTGTTTAAAAACTCTCAGGGAAAGACTGTTTGAATTAAAAACAAATTTAACGGAAATGTGTGAAAGAAAAATTGAATTAAAGTAAAGCCAGTAAAGTGGTAACTGAGATTGAATTAGAATGATACCAAGACAAATCGGGTTGTGAGATTCAAATTTGAAGTGTAATGTGATAATCAAGTTAAGAGCTGGGAATCGAGAAGAAACTCGAGTTGAAATGATATTTGGCTTGGTGAAAAGCGAATGGTTGTGTTGGAGATGAATGTGATTTCATAATTTGATTGGGATAACATTGGTATATGCTGAGTTGATAGCATATGGAAGTGACAGAGTAGATATGCCAGACAAAAAGGTACCCGTTTATATTATATATGAGTTTGGTGATTTTGATGAGCCGAATAGGCAAGCCGCTTGGCTATTTGATTTTCTTTTGGGTTGGAGATGGCCCAGATAGGCGAGTGATGGTTTGACCGATTGACTGGTACAAAGGAGGTGCTGGCGAAATTTTTCGAAGAGTTAAGGCGTTAGAAAATTTTCAGGATTTTTGAAAATTTTCGATAATAGGAATTAATTAAAAATTTAATTGAAATTAAATTGGTTCAGTTGAAACTGAAGTTAAGAAGTGAACAAATATGTTCTAACCAGTCGACAGGGTCGTCCCCTACTTTTTAGCAATTTCGAGGACGAAATTATTTTAAGTGGGGAAGAATGTAATGACCCGCATTGGCAGGGGTATTATGATTAGTTTATTTAATTATATCAATGGTGATATATTGAATTAAAAGGTCGTTGAATAAAATAATAGTGAATATTTAATTAAAATAATAATTAAATAATATATTTAATTCTGAATGGTTGAAATGACGATATGGTGTGAACCAGATCATCTGTGATATTTAATTCAGCTTGGAATTGAATTTGAATAACGAATATATTCAATCGTCGACAGTCGAACGTATAGTTTATAATTTTAATTATAATAGAGCTCGAAATGGCGTTGCAGTTCGTAAAGTGGCAATTCGAACTTCAACTGAATATACATGATTCGTTTTAAGCCAGATTTCTGTGAAACAAGAAACGTGTGGAGCTGGTAGAGTATATCTTTCTAGTGGAAGAGAAAAATCGGGATTTCATCGTGTAGATTTTGATGTATGTCCAAATCAAATTTTAGAAAAGTCGCTGTGGAATTCCTTTATAATTTATAAAGGAATTATTTATATTTTTAAAAGGGATTTCAATATAAATCAAATATCGGGTTGACCCAGAAGTGAATATCAAGTTGTAAATACATACAGGAATATTCTAGAGCTGTGTGGTATGCCACTGTGAATATAGACGATAATATTTAATTTATTAATATTTTATTTAATTATATTTAAATATATTTATATATTTAAATGGGTCATCCAGAGCTTTAAAAATAGCCACTTGTGCAAACGAAGTCGGAATTCGACGAAACTAATTTTGTTGGATCCGCAATGTCAAATAGTTGTTAGATTTCCAGTTCCGTGATTTTTAGAGTCACTGTTTGGCCGTACGGATTTTTAGAGTGAAAAATAGTCAGTATTCTAACGGTTAAAAATACGTTGTGTGAGCAAACAGAGTCGGAATTTGACGAAACCAGTTTCGTTGGGACCGTAATGTCGAACTGTAGCTGCATGTCCAGTTTCGTGACTTTTGGGTATTATATGTGACCATACGAATTTTTAAAGACAATTACAAACAGCGTTGAGATATAAATTAATATTTTAATTGAATATAAAATATTAAAACTTACTCTATAAATAATCTCTAACTTTCCTAAACCTAAGTTTTTCATTCGTCGGTCAATTTCTTTTCCGCCGCAACCCTTTTTCTCCAAACGTGAGAAAACATGAGCTTTGGAAATCAAAGTAAAATCTTAGAAAAATCTTCATATTTAAAATCATATACATCTGGGTTCCTGCAAGGTCTCACTTCAAATTTGTATGGGTTTCGGTGAGTTCGATGTCCCTTTTGGGAGTACTGGGTTTTAACAGTGCATTTAGGGTTCGGATTCATTTTGGTTGTGGTGATTTTTGGTGGATTTCGGGTATACATTTGAATTCGAGGTTAGAAGAGGAGTGGGGCGACAAATTTTGGGCGTGATTGGTAACCAAAAGGTTCGATGCTTTCGGTGGGTGCTGAGGAGTTCACCAGTCATCGCGGTTTCCAAATCCAGTTCGAGTTTGCTGTTTTAGGCATGTATGGATAGAGATTCGGATGGAGAGGAGAACGGTGGTGGTTGTAAGTGTTTTCGCTGAGGAACGAAGTCATATGGTGCTGTTGAAACCAACGAAATGGTGATAAAGGAGCTGTCGGGTTCGTTACTGCATTTGGAGAAGATGAGGAGAGCGGGCCGTTCAATTGAAATGGGTTTTGGGCCTTAGGTATATGGTGAGCCCAATAATTAAAAGGATATTCAATTTTTTTTGTTTTATTTAAATTTGTTCAAAATTGTATGTGATAACTATCACATACGTTATCAGAATTCAGTGAAACAAGATCCTTTAGGATCGTATGGACGACGACTACAACATGGAACCGATGGAAAGCGAATCAAAGCTTGTTTGAATTTACGGCGAGATAAATTGTTTGATTCAAATCAAACAACAGTTTATCGTTCTTTAGCGATGAACTGCAAATGTGAGTAAATCTCACTAATTCAGAACAGTTTATAATTTCATGTTATATTTTTAGAACTGTTAGATATTGGCTGATACTGTATGTTGACTGTTTGATTGAACTGCTAGTCAGTTAGTTGAATTTCTATATTGATTCTGTTTAACAGAATATATCATATAGAACTGAAAAGTGATGTTATCTATATTGTTTAACATCTGTGATGCAGGGAAACAGGTTAGAGGAATCCAACTGGATTCCTCAACATTTATTTTACTGTTTTTCATATATTGTGATATATGATGAGTTCTATAATCTGTTATGGATTATGTGTGTTGGAATGATGTTGATCATTGTTATTCGATATTGTAAATATCATAAAAGACCCTGGGATGTAAAAAGAAGTATTTCAATGTATATTGAAATAAAGGAATTTTATAAAATCACAGGATTTTATAAAAGGAATTATTTATAAAACGAACACGGTTTTATAAAAGGAATATTTATTTAGAAAATAAATAGAAATAGAAAAGGAATATTTATTTAGAAAATAAATAGAAGTTATAAATAGGAAATATTTGTAACGGTAAATAGAAGTTATAAATAGGAAATATTTGTAACGGTAAATAGAAGTTATAAATAGGAAATATTTGTAACGGTAAATAGAAGTTATAAATAGGATATATTTGTAACGGTAAGTAAACGTTATAAAAAGGAAATAGTTGTAACAGAAAACGTAGTTTAGTAAAAGAAGTTAATCGATGTTAGTTAATCGATTAGAGAATAAAGTAAAAAGAAGTTAATCGATGTTAGTTAATCGATTAGAGAATAAAGTTAAAAAGAAGTTAATCGATGTTAGTTAATCGATTAGAGAATAAAGTTAAAAAGAAGTTAATCGATGTTAGTTAATCGATTAGAGAATAAAGTTGAAAGGAGATAATCGATGTTAGTTTAATCGATTAGAATAGAAGCAAATGAGTTAAATCGAATATAGTTATTCGAATAGAAGCAAATGAGTAAATCGAATATAGTTACTCGAATAGAAAGTAAAAGGAATTATCGAATATAGTTTATTCGAAAAGAGTAAGTGAAATGAGTAAATAAATAGCGTTAGTCAAATAGTGTTAGTCCAATAGAGTTAATTGATAGGGGTTAGTCCAATAGAGTTAATTGATAAGAGTCAATCGAATATAGTTATTCGAAGGAGGGTTAAGTAAGGAAGTTTGTTAAAGAAATATAAAGTGAACTTTGTCTATTTCAAAGTTAGAAATGTTGTTCAGTTAAGGTCTGAGAGGTAGTTCTACCCCAACTTGATTGACTTCATTTTTAACTAGGGAATAGTTAAGGCTCGGCAGTAAAGGAAATGGTTTGAGTTGGCATCGCGATGGTTTGTTTAAACATATGTCTAAGTCCAATGAAGAAGCTTTGGAAATGTTTTCCAAATAAGAAACCTGAAATGTTTTCTAATAAAGAAAACAAGAAATGGAAATGTTTTCCATTGTTAATAACGTATATTTTCCAAATTTAGAAAATAAGAAATATTGAATATAGGGAAACAGGAGATTAGTAAAATTATGAACTAAGGAGATGAATGTTGAATGATGTTTGATTGATATAATTTCCATCTGGAAATAATATCATTGGTTGCACACCTGTTTTTATTCGATAGTTAAATCACAGACTATCGAAGTTTTGACCATTTTAACGTTGTTAATATGGAGAGACCGGTTGGATTATTATCCAAAGAACCACTCTGTATTGGCATAAGCGTTGCGAATCATATATGCCAAAGGAAATTGACGACGGAGTTATGCAAGGGCTATCCTGCTTACAGAATAGTGCCTTCGGTTCATCCTGTTCCTGGATGACTTGTATGGACGGATGTCTGACAGAGTATTTCCAGACGATCACATATATTGATTTCTCCAACCGTACCAAGAGTGGAAGCGGAGGAGGAAACTTCTTTTAGCTAACACATAATGTATTGTTGAGGACGTCAATCGGTGATCTAATGAATTTGATGATGTGGCATTCAAAGTGAATCTGGTGTGATGATAAAGCGTAGCTTCTAGCCTCATCATTCGGTAAATGACAGAAATCGGGCAGGCAGCATGGCTAAGTCGGTCGCACCGAAGTAGGGTGTATAATCACCTGATCTAGAGTTTCATTCATTTCTAAAAATCTATTGTTGATGCTGTCCCATTCGGGAAACGGTTGCTGATCCCAACTGTTGGTGATATACATTCGATACACTCAAGCGAAATGAGTGGTCGGTCATGTGTGGCCGGGTTGCAAGATGTTCTTGTTGAACCCAGTGTATTCCTCTCTAGAGGTACACGAGCGGAAGGTGATTCCATACCTTGTCATAGTTGGAAACCCATTACCCAATACGTGCTTGCGGTTTTGATTGTATACTATATATGTAGAACGTGAGATGAAAGCGTTTCTGCTAGATGATTATATATACTGTGATTGATAGGCATTATTATAATATCAAAAGATTTTTGATATAAAGTTATTTTGGATTCTCATAAGGGAAAAACCCGTTCCGTTATGCGGCGTGGTCTTATGAGATATCGTTTACTTGTTCGAACTGTTTTTAAACTGTTTTACTCATACCAGTCCCATGACTGACCCGGAGTTTACTTTGTTGTTTTCCCTAAACTCTTGGGTGCCTAAATTTGTATGGGCAGTCAAGTAGTCGGGATTTTACAGATATACTGGAAGAGCTTGGAGCAGGAGGTTTCAGGATCATATAGCTATAGTTATTTCCGCTGTGTTGTAAGTGTTGTACTTTGATAATGATATGTATATTCAAGTACCAAGTTTGTATTTCAAAGTTATGTTATGAAATATATTTATTCGTTCCGCTGTGAGATTCGTGTTACTCTGATGTTGTGTTCTTCTTCTTCTTCTACTATTCTAATTTTCTATCTATCTTTCCTCACCCTCTAATTTCTTTCACTAATTACCAGGATTTTTCGACGTTTTGGTTATCGACATCGTGCTTATGTCGATAACCAAAGTCGCTCGAAATCCGGGTCATTACAGTAGCCTAGGCATAGTAAAAGGGAATATGACAAAAGTGACAATTTCAACATAACTTGGCATAAGCATTACTAACATGATAACATAAGCATAACTAATATGATAACAAGGTGATTGGACATGTGATTAACATCAAAATAAGGTGTACATAAGACTGATGACTGGTGGCAGTTACTACGATGTCATAGCAACATAATGAGATCAAATTTAACCCTTTTAGGTGTCCAATTATTTAGATCTGACATAATTAGGATAACATGGCACATGTTTAGATCTATAAATGGTTTCACATGTCAAGCCTACAACATATTTAGACTGATCACAGTATAACAAGTGACTTTCATAAGAAACTAGATCTAGCAAATGTAACAATTGTCCAATTTAATAAATATATATTCACCATAACATGGTTACAAATCATGATCTACATAGGCAACATAATAGAATAACCACAATCGTATTAGATCTAGGAAAATATATCTGCCATGACATAGAATAGGATTTAATACTTGCATAAAATCATACTTTACAACATACCCAAGTCATAGTCTTTCACAATTAACTTTTAATTATCTAAACCTAAAAATAACTAGAAACTCATAGCGTTAGGTTTAGAGAATTGAGAAGGAATGGATTTGAATTCTGAATTCTGAATTTGATTAGCTAAACCGTTCTTGTAGAATTTGATTCTGTTTCAGTTTGCAACCCGATAGCATATGCCCTCCATGATCTCCATTGAAGAAAATAGGAGAATAAAGGACCATATTTATAGCCTAGAACCAATGAACCAGACTCAGAATCAAGTCCAGGTTCATAAAACGAATTTTGCCCAGATCTGTCCGGGGGGGTCGACACCCATGTCGACACCCCTATATGGGGGTCGACACCCATGAGCGGGAATTTTCCCACTCAGCTCGCTTTGGCCCGATTTTGATTTTTGAATTGCTTTTTAAGGTTCTGGAATTTATTATATATATATATATATATATATATATATATATATATGTATGTATGTATGTATGTATGTATCTTGTAGGTAAACAAACTTCGAACCCTCGTAACTTTTTCATACAGTGTCCTTTTTACGCAAACCATAGGTCCATTCTGACCAGAATTTCAAGACGGACGCAATGGCATAGTCTGTTCCTTTTAATTCCGAATGTTAAATTAATTGCTATTTAATTTATCCTCTTTTAATGTCGTTAAAATTTGGGATGTTACAGTGTTAATGTATAACCTAACACATAAAAATGTTTATTTTAAATTGCATACAAATTCTAATGTATACATTAACACATAAAAATGTCACTTTAACTTACGTACAAATTCTAATGTGTGTTGTGACAATACACATGATTCTTAATTTAACATACAAATTCTAATGTATGTTTTGCAAATAAAGATGATTCTTATATTTGCATACAAATTATATTTCAACAAAATGTATAAAAAGTGATACATCCATTTTGTTGACAATTCTATTTTAACATAATGAATATTTTTGTTGTAACACAAACCTATTTAACAAAAATGCTATTTGTGTTTAACTCTTTTATTTAACCAAAAATGTAATTTTTGTTTTCAACCATCTTATTTTGACAAAATGTACATTTTTGTTTCAACTAATATAATTTGACAAAAATGAGTATTTTATTTCATCTAATCTATTTTGACAAAAATGAGTATTTTATTTCAATTAAACTATTTTGGCAAAAATGAGTATTTTATTTCAACTAAACTATTTTGACAAAAATGAGTATTTTATTTCAACTAAACTATTCTGACAAAAATAAGTATTTTTGTTTCTCTCTTTTTAATTGACAAAAACGTTCATTTTTGTTTCACTCTTTTTAATTGACAAAAACATTCATTCTTTTTAATGAACAAAAAATGTTTCATTTTTATTTTAAACCTTTTTAATGAACAAAGATGTTTCATTCTTTCTTAATGAACAAAAATGTATATTTTTGTTTAATCCTTCTTAATGAACAAAGATGTTTCATTTTTCTTAATGAACAAAAATGTATATTTTTGTTTAATCCTTTTTAATGAACAAAGATGTTTCATTTTTCTTAATGAACAAAAATGTATATTTTTACAAAAATGTGTATTTTGTTCAACAACTCTAATTTGACAAAATGAACATTTTTCTATTCTCTTACATTACATTAAAAATGTGAATTTTTAATGTAGACATGTTTTTATTTTAAAACATGAACATTCATCTATTTTCTAACATTACATTAAAGATGTGAAATTTTAATGTAAACATGTTTTTATTTAAAACATGAACCTTTTTCTATTTTTATTTTGTTGACAATTCTATTTCAACAAGACAAATAAAAGGATAACTTTGTTTTGTCGACAATTCTATTTCGACAAAACACTAAAAATGATAATCTTGTTTTGTCGACAATTCTATTTCGACAAAACACTAAAAATGATAATCTTGATATGTCAATCCTAAAACAACAAAAATGACATGATTATTTTGTCAATCCTAATTTCAATAAAAATGACGTGATTAATTTGTCAATTTTTAATACAACATAAATTGACATATCTATTTTGTCAATTTTTAATAGAACATAAATTGACATATCTATTTTGTCAGTTTTTTAATACAACATAAATTGACATATCTATTTTGTCAATTTTTAATTAAACACAAATGACAATTATAATCTAATAAAACATTTTATAACAAAATGTTATTTTATTTCTAATGCAACATTTTATAACAAAAATGTTATTTTATTCTAATGTACATTTTATAACAAAAATATTATTTTATTCTAATGTACAGTTTATAATAAAAATGATATTTTTATTCTAATGTACATTTTATAACAAAAATGATATTTTATTCTAATGTACATTTTATAACAAATATGTTATTTTATTCTAGTGTACATTTTATAACAAAAATGTTATTTTATTCTAATGTACATTTTATAACAAAAATGTTATTTTATTCTAATGTACATTTTATAACAAAAATGTTATTTTTATGTTAATAAAACTTATCTAACAAAAATGATATTTCTATGTTAATATAATTGATCTAACAAAATGATATTTCTATGTTAACATAGCTGATCTAACAAAATGACATTTCTATGTTAACATGTAAAGATTATATTTCTATCAAACAACAATATAATTCAGCAAATCATCATCACCAACAATCAATATAAATATATATATATATACACATTTCTCTATATATATATAATTTTAAATTTTAAATCGAGGAATCTCACATTGGGTTTTGAATTCTTCAAAATTTTAGATCACTCCATTTCAGATCTGGTCTGTTCCATGTTGTATATCTCATCATTACGAATCCAACGCTTCTCAAATCGTTCGATTCTAATATAAAATGAACGAGATACGGTCATTTTTACATTCGAATACATTTAAACATTATTAGTTTAATAATATTATAATTAAAAACAGTTAGTTGCATTACCCTCTCGTTAATCCTTCTCTACCGATCAAGAAAGCTCCAAGAAAGCTCGCTGCCCATTTCTAGAAATGCGCACCACCACGGATCCTTGGACCACGATCCCCATATACTACCTTGAAGCCCGTGTCGTCGCCATCAGGCGCCACCCCCTAAGTAAATCGTGATAGCCCCTATGCCCCAGAAATCGGCCACGAAATCGAGCACTTTGAACTCCAAATTCTCTCACGTCGGAGCACCAGGGATGATCAACTCCGTATGGAATTAAAGATCTTGGAAAACTCTACTGTTTTGGCTTTGGATTCATATATTATTTCGGTCTAGATTGTGAGAATTTGATGAATAAAAATCGCTTAATAACGGCCATCTATATGGACATGGAGGCTGCGTTCTATTTGAGGAGGGTTAGGTTTTGTCTTAGCTAGGGTTTTTTTTTATAAAATTATAATAATTTAACTCTTTAATTTTCTAGAAAAAGCCCGTAACTCCTATTAGCTCCAAACCCAGCACAACAAATGTTGCCCCAAGCCAAATACCCCCATTCCGGACACAATGGACTAGATCCCGTCAGCCTGTTTGATCGTCTCAGCTCACTTTTCTTAAATTTAAAATATAAAACTTTTAATTATTTAATTTGTTCGTACATTTTAAGTTACCAAGGCCACATACTGACTCTAAAAATTACAAAGAAAATTATTTCTAGTTATGTTTTGATGATACGGTCCTAACAAAACTAATTTTATCGAATTTGGAGACCATTTGAAAAATGGCAAATTTTTGGTTGATCCAATTTGACTAAAATTAACAAAACACATTTTCTTTTGCCACACTCACATATTGATTCCAAAAATTATGAAAATTGGAATCTTGCAATAATTTGACATTGCGGATCCAACCAAAGTGGTTTTGTCGAAAACGGAGGCCGTTTGCAAAATGACTATTTTTAATATTAAAATATATTTATAAATTCTATAGCGACTATTCTGAATTTTAAACTGGGCATAACTTTTGATTCCTGCTATGAAATTTCAATTTTTCAGATTCGTTGGAAAGATATTTTTAAATAGATTCTAATATTTTTGGTTTCACTAAAATCTGAATTATTTCGCATCCTATACATTCAGTCAAAGTTCAAATTCAAATTTTCAAACTACCGCGCTATTTCTAACTCCTTTTATAATGAAAATATAATTTTTCGCTCTAACTTCGATTTAAATAAATTTTTGTTCGTTATTATTTATCCATTAAAATTTCTAAAATAAAAATTTTAAATTGGTTCCAAAATTCTAGGTTGTTACAAGAGGTACCCCACGCATGATTTGGAACTAGCTGCGATTGTGTTTGCCTTGAAGTTGTAGAGACATTATCTTTCGGGGGAAAGATTTGAATTATTTGCTAACCACAATTCATTTAAGTATCCTTTCTCTCAAAAAAAAAAAAATCTTCGTCAACAGCGATGGTTGGAGTTTTTGGATTCCTATGATTTTAAAATCGCATACTCCCTAGGGAAGAGTAATACGATCGCAAATGTATTGAGTAGGAGACATGCCAGGTTGCGGGCTATGTTCCTAGCATGGAAGCAACTAGAATATATCGATGGTTATGACTTTAGACCTAAATGTGAGTTGGAGCCAGAGATGTTGGCAAGATTAAAAACTAAACCATCTTTGGTAAAAAGGATTGGTTCCAATCAGAGGAGCGATGTAGGTTATTAGGGACCATCACCAGAGTGGAAGCTGGTGGAGATGATGAAGTGAAAGACATGTACGAACTCGGCCGCGAAGGCTGGCTTCGGAAAGATGGAAGATTTTGTACCCGACATTGATGGATTAAGAGAGGAAGTACTTAAAAATTATCATCACTCAAAGTTGACCAAACATCCCGGTGGTAGCAAGATGTATAAAGACATGAGGCAAATGTACTACTGGGTAGGTATGAAGAAGGATGTTGGGAGATTTATCTCCAAGTGCATCAATTGCCAATTGGTTAAGGCGGAGTAGAAGAGGCCTAGTGGCTTGTTGCAACTTTTAAAGGTTCCGAAGTGGAAATGGGAGCAAGTTTTGATAGACTTTATAGATGATTTCCCAAGGACTCGAGCGAGGCATGATAGTATTTAGGACAGGTTGAGCAAGAGTGCCAGGTTTATACCCGTTAAGTCAAGTAGAATGGCAGCCAAACTAGCAGAATTATATGTGAAATAGGTTTTGTGATTCCATGGAGTACCAAAAGGCATTGTGAGTGATTGGGTCCATATTTACTATATGATTCTGGAAGAGCTCACAAGAAGCTTTATGGTATGAGTTGCATCTCATTACTGCTTATCATCCTCAAACAAATGGTCAGACTAAAAGGGTAAATTGCATATTGGAACATCTCTTAAGAGCGTGTATCCTAGATTTTGGAGGATCATGGGATGATCATTTGCATTTGGTTAAGTTTGCGTACAATAATAGCTACAAATCAAGCATTGGCAAAGCTCCATACGAAGCGTAATATGGGAGGTCATGCAACGCACCCTCATGTTGGTGGTAGGCAGGTGAGAAACTGATACTTAGGCCAGACGTGATTAGGGAAACTTCAGAAAAGATTGTAATCATTCAACAACGAATGAAAGCCGCTCAAGATAGGTAGAAGAGTTATGCTGATAAGGGACGCAGAGACTTGGAGTTCTCCGTTCGTGATTTAGTGTTTGTAAAAATTTCTCCTTTGAGGAATGTGATTCGGTTTGGTAGTAGGTGAAAACTAGCACCGAGTTTTTCAATCCATTTCCAGTTTTAGAGCGGGTGGGGAATTTGGCATATAGGGTTGAGTTTCCTCAGAAGATGGCAGGGGTACAAAGTGTGTTCCATCTATCACTTAAGGATGTTCATACATGATTCCAGTACAACTATCACACCGAATCAATTAGATGATATCGAAGTGGAGCCGGAAGCCACTGAATCTCGTAGGCCAATTCGTATTGTTGGACATGACACGAAACAGCTTAGGAGAAGAACTATGAGACTTATCAAGGTTTGGGGGGTGAAAACGAGAGTGACTGTACTTTGGAGACCGAGGAAAGCATAAGGACGTCTTATCCATAGCTATTCACTTAGTAAGTTTTAAAACATCACTCTTATATTTCCATTCGTAATAGCATCAGTTTTATTGTATTAGTATCCTGCATGCTAGGATAGACTTAAATTGTTTTTTCTATGTTGTTTGATTTCTTGTAGTGGTTGTTAGGCGTGTAGGACAATCCATTTTGTTGCTTAAGGAATTTCAAGGCGAAATTTCTTAAGGGGGAGAATGTAACGACCCGTATTTTACGTATCGGAGGATCGTAGGATATTTATTTTAGTTTTATATGAAGTCATATAATCGTATATCTTTTGGAAATGTCTATTGGGGCCATTTCCTACACTTACATTTTTACCGGATTTTAATGTGACCATTTTACCCCTAGTGAATGTTGTTATGCCCATAAATTTTGATTGGTAAGAGATAGTAACTTGAAAACACTTCCATTGATTTCGGATGATGGTTTACCATTTCGCAGATTTCTCACATTAGTCAAATGGATTAGCCATTTGAGAGGAGTGGCTGAATTAAGATCTGGACTGGTTTAGGCAGCTTATTTGAGCTGGGTAAGGTCATTAATGGGAGGTCCCAAAGTCCATTTCGTGATTAGGGTTATGTGAGGGGTAAATGAGGTAGGAGAATCATTCCTTCTCACTTTCACGACTCGCAAGAAAGGTTCTATCAACCGCTAATGACTTCCATCCTCCAAAACATCTTCTAATCCCTTATTTAATTAGCCTAAACCTAAGATTAGTGATGATTTAATCACCTCAACTTCAAATCAAGTTTGGGGTTGTTGTATAGTATTGGAACTCCGGCCAAATCATCATCAATTTAAGATCTAACTATTAGGAGCAATTAAGGTGAGTGACTAGTATCATTACTCACTAGTTAGGGTTGATCAGAAGATAATCATCTCTTGAAATTATAGAAAAATGCTTATAAATCATGATTTAATATGTTATGGAACATTTATGACTATGGATTTATTTGGTTAAGTTTTTTACTCCCGAAAATTAGGGAAGCCAAAATAACAATACTTCCCTAGCATTATTGTGACGATTTTCCTTACTTTATTGGCCTAGATATTGCTTGTATGTGTTTGGAATGTTTGTATAATATCTAGGAACCTTAAATTGGATGAAAACGCCATCAAATGGCGAAATATAGCAGTAGAAAATTCTCTGGAATGATTCCAGGTCTCGGTCGACCAAGTGCGTTTGACAAAACCGAGTCGAGACAAATTTCACTCAAATTACATGAAAATTTATATGGACGACAAGGAAGGTCCAGGAGGCTATAGACCAAATTTCAAGTCGTTTGGAGTTATAAAGCTCAAGTTATGAGGATTCGAAGTTCGGGTTGGCTAGGTCGAT
Source organism: Allium sativum (assembly GCA_030737875.1). Classification (NCBI taxonomy): domain Eukaryota; kingdom Viridiplantae; phylum Streptophyta; class Magnoliopsida; order Asparagales; family Amaryllidaceae; genus Allium; species Allium sativum. The sequence continues at coordinate 835,753,961 of CM060910.1, forward strand.
TCGGTTAGGCTCGGTTGACCAGAAGCAAAAGGGAAGGGGAGCAACAAGGAAGCAGAAGTGGGGACATCTGTTCGATTGTTCGAGCTGAGGGTTCAACTCACAGTAAGCCCAGGTTCTGGGTCGACAATTTCGATTCGGGTCGGATCGTAATATTCTGGTTCGACATTTTCGACCCGAAAACCAGAAAAAATTCCTAATCCGAATATAGTGTTCAAGCCCATGTAGGCTTAGCCGACCCGGGTATTCCACTATGTGTCCGGCTCGGCCATGTCGAGCCGTGGTGGAACGATCCGAGAATGGGAAAGGGGAATGGGTTCTTTACCATACTGTTGGCGTGATATTACCTCTTGATGACGATCAAACTCCTTTAAAGGAACACTCCAATATGACTAACTAACCCGAGGCACGAAGAAAGTCTAAGTGGGAAGTCACTTCAAAGGCTCTAGATGGGAACCGTCGGGGCGACTCCCGAGATGGACTTCGTCGTGGATACGTAATGCGAAGGGTCATCGATGCGTAAGGTTTATATGGTACTCTGTGTTGATAATATTAAGTGTACGGGTCACTTGGACCATGATCAGGCCCTTTTCTCCAGATTTGGGAGATTTATTCCAAGTTCGGGATGAAAAGATGAGTGATGTACAGGACAGATTCGGGTCCTTACCCATGGGATACCCTACAGACCAACATGATCGTACACCCCAGGCATTGAGTGAGAGAACATGAGGATGTTTGCCTTGTTTGAATGCTTGTTATCACTATTACATGCACACTTCACATTCGGTATTGTGGCTATGGTGGAGTAGAGTACATGATTATATGCGTTAACTCTTTAATTGTATGGCCAGGTCAGGTATGATTTATCGTACCTATTGTGTTATCCTATATAGGGATTGAGATTACTATCGCTCATATCTGACTTTGTCTAACTTGAAGTTTTATGATTTGCTTCTTATTACTCTGGATGCTCTCTAGAGACAGGTTGTTGTGGCGAGTAGCTGACCGAAGACGAGCAGGAGGCTCCCACGTATTATATATACTATTATCCCTATTTATATTTGTTGACTACTACTTTGGGCATTAGTAGTGTATTTTGTTTTAGAGACAATATTTTGGAGATGTACCTTATTTGTCTACTTTGGTACTTATGCTGTGAGATGAATATGTTACTCTTTTGTTGTGGTTCATTTAGCTTATACTGTCTCGTCTGTTTTATATCATGTCTTATGTTATTATTATATTTTATTCCATGCGTTGTGAGATATATGACATATTATTTGGGTTTTCTTGTTTTAACTTTGATGATCGTCTTGTACCAGTCGAGCACCACTACAGCGCAACTCGTTGGGTGTCGGCTGGTATGCGGCGACCGTCACAGTTTCTATTTAAATAATCATTCTTTCTCTTCCTTTCCACCCACTCTATTATTCAAATATGATCTTATGGTGGAAAAATGAGGTGCATTTGGAATGCTGCAAAACAAAATGTCATATGGCATGCATATTAAAACTGATATCCTATAGCATTTATTTCATGTATTAACATGGTTCATTAATAACAAGTGTAGATCTCGAAAATCAAAATGTAGATATATAATCTCGTAGTCTAAACCACCAACTAATTAGGTCAACTCTATTAGTTCAATTGGTTTAAGTAAAATATTAATTGAAAGAGTTTATCGATTAATTTAATTTTTAAATTATGTAACTAATAAAAATGTATGGACTTTATTGTAAAATATTAGAAGAGAATAGATTAAAAAAATTGATAAACGATTTTTTTTTTTTTTTTAAATATGTAATTGAGTCTATAAAATAGTGTCACGAGTTAAGTAGAGTAATTGCAAAATCATAACTTGTAAGATCCTAAAAATAAAATATTTGAAATTGAAGATAATTAATTAAGTAGAGTGATGATAATGATTTGAATTTTCTTATTTACTCTCTTCTAATTAAAAGATAAAAGGTACAATATGGTAATGAATATGTACAACCATCACATGTGAAGGTGAATAATGCATATACAATTTTATAATGTTGAGAGTAGTAACCATGTTCAGGGACGAAGCCAGGAAATCGGCCAAGGAGGGGCGGATTCGAAAGGGGACCAAATTTTTTTTTATAGCAGTTTACCCTTAATTTCAACTTATAATGTCTTATATTATCAATAAAAATGCCTTAAACATGGACACTTTTGCTTAAATCTTTTTTTTTTTTTTTTTACTATTTTTTAAAATCTAGAGGGGGGCACATCCCCCCCCCCCCCCCCCCCTCCCCCTTCCAAAGCTACGTCCTTGACCATGTTGATGTGAAAAACAGATAATTCGAAATAGAAAGTAACCTATATTTTCTAATGCAAAAGGCTGTGTTTTCCCCTGGTTTCTTTAAAAATATAAATTTACTCCACTTTTTATGACACATCCCTGGATAGAACTTTTGTTTCATAAATTTGGGAATCCCTTGAAGTATTTCATTTGTTTTACAAATCTCAAATGCTCACAACCATATGAGGGGACACATGCATTTAATTTCAGATAGGTAAAAGCATGTATACAAACAAGTGATATCAATACATAGCAAAAATCGTGAAGCCTCTATAAAAGTTGGGGTAAAGACTAGAAGAGGGAATACAAAGATCAACCTACAAAGAAAACGATTTAAGCAAGGAAAATAAAACACGAGAATCAATATATCATCGCTCTTCCACACATTCGTCAAAATCAAGGCTGCATATGAGATGAACTTGAACTAACGTGCTGCTCTCCACCCTGCCATGCCCAAACAATGTCCTTAAGCGATGGCTTCAACTCTTTATTGCAAAAATGTTGATATTCCAAGGTATCTCCCGACGTTTTCTTCATTTCAACCACATGAAACGAAGGAGTGACTTCAAATATCTCAGCATCAATCCCCAGCTGACCTTTCCGCCCTTCCTTGCTTCCTTGAAGCTTCACCATCCCATCCTTCTTCCTCACTTTGAACTTCTCACTCTGAGCAACCTGCTCCAGTTTTGACACTATATCCGATGCAGGCTTCTGCGATGTAAACCTTGCTTCCGCCTTCTTTCCACCCTTCTCAAATAGACCCGATAAATCGAACCCTTGCGACAGCGATATTATATCGAATGCATTGTAGTTTGTAGGTTTCATCGTCGAACTTGATTCCTGATCTTCCTCTTCACGGCCACGGCTGCTTCCACCTTCCGGAAATGCCCTTCTGACATCCGACAAACTATCCACTGCGTGCAATGGTGGAGGCTCCGCGGGTTTGAATCCCTTCTTAAACCAAGAGCTTTCCACTATTTTATCTATCGTCATCCTCGTGTTGGGGTTTGGATCAAGCACTCTAGTTATGAGCTTGCGGACTTCGGGTTGTAGCCATTGTGGGCACTTGAACTCTCCCTTGCTGATCTTTTTGTACATCTCCATCAAATTTGAGTCTTGGAACGGCAGAAATCCGGTCATTAGAACGAACAAGACAACTCCACATGACCATATGTCAGCTTTTGCTCCATCGTATCCTTTCTTGTTGATGATCTCTGGAGCGACGTAGGCGGGCGTCCCACACGTGGTATGCAACAGTCCGTCCTGACGTCGTGATTCTCCTAACGAACTCAACCCGAAATCGGTTACTTTAAGGTTTCCGTTTTCGTCCAAAAGGAGGTTCTCGGGCTTGAGGTCGCGGTGGTAGACCCCACGGCTATGGCAAAAGTCGACCGCTCCGATCAGTTGTTGGAAATATTTTCGTGCTACGTCTTCCTTGAGGCGACCACGGGCGACTTTGTTGAAAAGCTCGCCACCACGGACGTACTCCATGGCGAAGTATATTTTGGTTTTGCTGGCCATGACTTCGTAGAGTTGGACGACATTAGGGTGGCGTACTAGGCGCATCACGGATATCTCACGTTTGATTTGGTCAATCATTCCAACTTTTAGCACTTTTTCCTTGTCGATCACTTTTATGGCTACGCTTAGGTTGTCCGATAGTTTGCGTGCATGGTAGACCTTTGCAAAGGTGCCTTGCCCTAGAAGCCTGCCAAGCTCATACCTTTGCATGAGGATTGCACCTTTTTTCTCCATTGTGAATTTTAAGTGAGTTCGTGTTGCATTAGTTCTTTGAGGATGGATTGTTTGATGGGAACCTCTCAATTCCCCATAGTGGAAAAAGCAAGAAGAAGGAGAAAGGGAGGTTGAAATGTTTGTTTTCTATGTTTGGAATTTAAGGTTGGAAAGATTTTAGCTTCCATGAGTAATTGATGGACTTTTATAACCAAATTTAGCATATTTTGATATAAAATGTAGGGATATCTTTCGTTTTGTCTATTATCAATAGTTCCTGCTATGCAGCTGTGCTTTCTATTAGAACAATTTTTAATTTTAATCATCTAAAATAAACTATTTCAAATTTAAGTCTTATCTAAACTTATTACAGAAACAGACATTGTTTGAAATTTGAATATATTACAATGTTTTCCCCCATGTGCACTCTAATAATACGCATGTACAGTGCACTTTTAAAGTTTTACGCCTACAAAACTATATTTTGTTTCTTTGCATTTCCAAGATGCTTAACTATAAAAGCCATAAAAGGTATTTAAAAATTTAGGGCACATAAATTTAAACTAAGTTTTTTTTTTTTTTTTTTTTTTTTTCAAGTGTCTAAAGCGATGATTTGTCCAAAATATTGGTAAACTGCATTCCAGTTCATTGCCATATTAATGCTTTCAATTTCTGAGTTAAGTTGGTGTGATGAGATTCTCTTGCGTGGTTATTTTTTGTCCAATGCTTGTTATTCCATTAATTAAATGGTTAGCAAACCTGAACGTCATTCTGTTTTTTGTTTCAATAATGCATTTATTTGTTAGGTAAATGTATTACAATTAAATCCAAATGCATGTTGAATAACTATAAGAACATATGGTTATTCCAACGGCTATTTGCCGATGGCGGCCATTGGTAACCGTTGGAAAAACCGTTGGAATAGAGTTCACGTCTTCCAACGGCTTCCATCGGATCCGACGGATTATTTCCAACGGCTGTTCCAACGGGTTCCAACAGAATAAATCGTTGGAAACCGTTAGTATATAATGTTCATATTGCCATTGAAAACCGTTGATAGCCGTTGGAAAAACTGGGTACTTTTTTATATAACAGCAAGCCAGCTTCCTTCCAGTCTCCTCACCTCATTTCATTTCCATTCCAGTTCAATTTTCAAACTATTTCCAACCAATTCCACAACTATGCATCACATATATACCACTAACACAACAAACAATCAAAATATAACGCATAAACATATATATGTGCAACAAAAACTAATTACACATCCAAAAAATCATTTAAGTATGTCCACAAAGCGTAATAACATATACAACCATTCAAAACAACCATCCGACCGTATCACCAAACCGTACCAATATATACAAACCGTCAAAACACATCCAAACTTGTCTCATTATAAATCAAAACAAAAACATCCCCAACCCAGCATCAAAACACATACCTCAAGATCCATCGTCGCTATGATCACCAGAAGCAGACGATGAATGAACATCACCATGATTATGCACGTACTCTGCAACCTTTTGATTCAGCTGCTCAATCTGCATACCCTGCACGCGATTCTGGTCCTGCAGCCGATCAATCAACGCTCGCAACTCCTTAATTTCTTCCTTGTCATATGCCTTCTTTTCTTGTCGAACCTGCAAATACAAGTAATTTGTTATACAACGATTTTTATAACATACAAAAATGAATTCATAACAAAATCATATTAGTGAACATGTATGTTTTCTCTTATACTATATACACACATTGTAACACCCCACTCCCGCTATGATCACTCACTAAGGGAATGCCATAGCATCGGTGGAGTATTTTAGTGAATATAGAACAGAAAAATTACAACAAGACAGATATAAATAGTACTTGAAATTTTAAAACATCATCTCATAACAGCGGAAGTAAAACATGTCTGGTTACATCATAAAACCACAATAAAGGTCAAGTACAATATCCATCAAAATAAAGAAGTACATAATCCCACTCTCATACAATAGCCAAACAAAAGAAAAGATAACTGGATAACTGGAGCTTTACATCTATCCAAGCTCCTAAAGACTGGAACAGCAATCCGATCAAGCTCCACTACTGCTAGGATCCACCGTAGGACCTGAGGGTTGGGAAAAAGATAAAAACAACAGGGTCAGACATAAGTCTGAGCGAGTCCTATAACTTTAACAATACAATCGTTAAAGTAACCAGAGAAGACATAAACTGATATACGGTAACATATAGGGATGAATGGCTACCCTAAGCAGTCAACTAAACGAAGATAAAGGATAAAGACGCATCTACCCTCCCTAAGGTAAATTACTAAACTGCACCACACCAGTCGTTCCTAACTTAAAGGTTGATCCCACCCAAGGACTTATAAAATTTACTAATTAGTACCTGCGTACCCCTAGGTGACCAAGTAGGCGCCACGGGGCCCTACAATCCACTAGGTGTACACACTACTTCCCATTCGATCGGCTCCCTAACGTAGATACCCGTGCTGGCCCCACCGTGGGATGTATCATTCCCCAATGTGGCAACCTGATGAAACTAAAGGTGCACGGCTTATATCTACTCGATGCAACAACGGCTTACCTACCAGCCCGGGCCCACTCACGCATATGAAGCCCGTTGGACTTGCGTTGCCACCGCTAACCCGTTTGCCTCTTACAGTCAAGCCCAGTATGCGTGTCCCGTCCTCGACATGGGTCGAGCCCACAAAGATACGTATGGGTTACTGGTTGAAATGGGCCTCCACAAGCTACCCACCTAAGCTTGTCCCTTTTTCTAGTATATCCCACTTAACCCTTTAATCATGTTTTAATTACATGTTCTATTTTGGTTAAGTATTCTAATCGTATTTTCTATTGCCACCCAAGGCAACCACTAGATTTTCTCATGCCACCCGAGGCACCCACTTAACCCCTCATGTCCCTCTACAAGCTAATGTGGTTAAGTGTTTCTTAATTAATTAATTAAGAACGTAACCTTTGTAAAGACCTCTCACATTAGACTGTCTTTTATGACCGCTGGTTAAGCCGGTTGGGTCCGGGCAGCCTTATGTCATAACAGAGTCTAACCTCGTGTCTTTACATTAATTACGTATTTAGTTTGTGCCTAAGACCTTTCACATTGGGCTAACATTTGTAGCAACTGGTTAAGCCGGTTGGGTCCGGGCAGTTTTACGCTACAACTGAGTCCAACCTCGTGTCTTAGTCAATTAATTACACCTAATTAATCACCCTCATAATTTTATATTAATTATCCCTAATTAATCAAGTTTTCTTAACATGGGTAGACCTAACTTAATAGGTAAATTCCCATGGGGTAGACCTAACTCAATAGGTAAATTCCCAACACATAGTATGGGTACACCTAACCAAATAGGCAAATTCCCATACTATGTTTATTTATTTTGTGTTATGCATAATTATATTAATTTCACACAATCTTATTAACTTATGCATTTAATTACCCCATCGTTCCCACGTAATTTCGTTCATGATATAACACATAAAAAAGGTGTCAACTTGCATATGAATGAACATGTTTCAAAGGTGCCATCTTGCATATTAACAAACACATAACTTGCATATGAACTTGCATAACATGTCACATAACTTGCATATAATATGTCACATAACTTACATATTCATTTTGCATAACAAACTTGCATATTAGCTTATAGACTTGCATAATGTGTCATCATGAACTTGCATATTAATAAACATGTAACTTGCATATTTACATACATGTAACTCGCATATTAACAAACATGTAACTTGCATATAAAGAAACATGTAACTTGCATATTTACATACATGTAACTTGCATATTAACAAACATGTAACTTGCATATTAACAAACATGTAACTTGCATATTTACATACATGTAACTTGCATATTAACAAACATGTAACTTGCATATTAACAAACATGTAACTTGCATAGCATATTACCATGAACTTGCATAACATGCATATGATTACATAGCCCACAACTTGCATATTTAGCATCATGCAAACATAACATACATCATATTAAACTTGCATAAGCTTACATACTCAACATGCATAAACATAAGATTAATGCTAACATCATATCATATGATTCAAAGCTCATTAACCCACATACAAAACCATAAATCTCATCACATCTCATCTAATTAGTTTACCAAAAGATCATCAAAGTGATAGAAACTCACAACTAGCAACTTTGAACACCAAATGAAGAAGATTAAGATGCTAAGAAGGGATTAGAAGTTGATTAGAGAGTGATTAGTATGCAACCCTCTTCATAAAATTAGTGGAGGCCATGAGAGCTAGCATTTTGCCATAGTTTAGTCACTAGGTTTAATTATGAATGAATTAGGGTAGGTTAGGGTCTTATTTATAGATTAGGCAAGTGTTTTAGGCCATAGGATTAACCCTAGATTCAATCCAAGCCATCAAAGCATGTCTTGGGGAAGAAGTCAAGTGTAGGAACCATCTAGGGCCTTTAGATTAAAGATGGACCATGAGAACCATTCAAATGCAAAATCTGCACTTGAGCGAATCGGCCCACGGGTTGACAGCCAAACACCCTGGATTAACCCCTAGTCGACCCAGCAGGCTCGGGTCGACTTCAAAAATCGGCCGGTTCGGTTATTCCCCTCTCCCAATTCGCTGTTTTGAGCATTTTTGCATATTTATTTATTAAATTTTCAATTATATATATATATATATATCAATATATATATATATATATATATATATCTACACAACCCATTTCACTTAATTAAGTATACTTTAATTTGGGAATTTTCGTGAAACTTCGCGAGGCCATATCTTGGTCATACGGACTCCGATTTTCGAAAACTCGGACTCTATTTCGCGTATTTTTCCGAGACGAACACAATGGCATAGCCCGTTTCCCTTGATTCCCATTTTAGAATTAAATTCTGCCTCGATTTATGTTATTACAGGTTATTGAAAATACGGGTTGTTACATTCTCCCCTCCTTAAAGGATTTCGTCCCCGAAATCTTCAAGTTAGGAAGAACGTATCCTACCATCCAATCATCCATCTACTCAAAGCATCATCCACGAGCAATCATTGTCCTTACAAGATTCTAAATGCTGGATGGATATATGCAAAAGTGTGTGTATATGTACTTACCTAATGCGAAAATCAGGCGGTTACTGATACAGTAAACCTCCTTAATGCAAACCATGATAGTGCCATGCATCCAATATGTATGCGAAACCCTATTGACACATACAAATTTCTACATGCGTGCACAACCATACACAAAAATGCATCATCCATATGATAACACAGCCATGATACATCCATCAATCTAACTACCACATCCATTTATGCAATATGCAACATGAAGTGACTGAGCCGATCTAGTGCCTAATGTGTGTGTATATGCATCCACGAGCAACCACTAGCAAACAATTGCATCCATATGCATCCATCAACCATAACATGTTTCAAACACATGTTTCAACCATAGGTTTTACCCTATCTAAAGGTCATAGGTATTAGCGAGAGGATATACTAAAGATAAGATAAGTACTAGACAAGCAATAAAGGAGAAGTTAAAAGACATACTCTCAAAAAGAAATGGATACAAAGAACGCATCTTTGCTTCCGTCTCCCAAGTAGCATTGCTTTCGTCATCTCCCCATTGCACTTTAACTAGCTGAACTTCTCTGTTCCTCAACTTCCTAGTTTCTGACCCAAGGATGCGAGTAGGAGCTCGTCGAATCGTCGCATCACGCTCTACCTCTACATCTCTAAGCAAGCTCGGCTCTACCACCTCCGCGGTCTCATGTAAGCACTTCCTCAAATGTGATACATGGAATACATCATGAACACCACTAAGTCTGTCGGGCAACTCCACCCTATATGCCATCCGTCCAATCCTTTCCTTAATAGGAAACGGCCCAACAAATCTCGGTGCTAACTTCCCTACGGACCCAAAGCGAACAACATTTCTCAATGGAGATACTTTGACAAAAACCATGTCCCCAACCTCAAACTCAAGATCCGTCCTTCTCCGATCCGCATAAGATTTCTGTCTATCTTGCGCTGCTTTCATCCTTTTTCGAATTAAATCAATCTTCTCTGAAGTCTCTCTAACCATATCCGGCCCAAGCAAGATCTTATCCGTAGATTCCCACCAACATGTAGGAGATCGACAAGGCCTTCCATAAAGAGCTTCGAAAGGAGCCATACCAATACTGGACTGAAAGCTGTTATTATATGCGAACTCCACCAAAGGAAGATGTTCTTCCCATGTACCTCCAAAATCCAAGATACAAAGCCTCAAAAGATCTTCTAAGATACGGTTCACCCTCTCGGTCTGACCGTCCGTCTGAGGATGATATGCGGTGCTCAAACACAACTGAGTCCCTACCGCCTCTTGCAAACTTCTCCAAAACTCACTAGTGAAAATAGGATCTCGATCACTCACAATGCTGGATGGTACGCCATGCAATCTAACAATCTCTCTAACATAGACTGAAGCAAGCCATGGAGCGGTCCTCTTACTCTTTACGGGTATAAAATGGGCACTCTTGGTAAGTCTGTCTACCACAACCCAAATTCCCGTATTGCCCTTCCTCGATCTCGGTAACCCGTCGATGAAATCCATCGAGACACTATCCCACTTCCACTGTGGAACTTCCAATGAGTGTAGCAACCCACCGGGTTTCCTTTGCTCCACTTTAACTTGTTGGCACACTAAGCATCTAGCCACATACTCGGCCACATCTTTCTTCATACCGGCCCAGAAGAAAACTCTCTTCATGTCTTGGTACATTTTGTCTCCACCGGGATGAATAGTCATTCTTGAACGATGTGCATCATCCAAAATAGCCTTCTTCAAACCCTCATCTTGCGGTACACAAAGTCTACCGTCTCTATGCAACCATCCCTTATCATCTATGGTGTATCTACCCAAATGGCTGGACGACTCCCCTCTTATAAGCTTCTCTACCAACACAACCAACTGTGGGTCGTCTCGCTGAGCCTCGCCAATCCGTCTCAAAAGAGTAGGTCTAACCTCCAAGGATGCCAACAAACCAGGTACAAAATCAACAGAAGGTCTGAAGTCAAACAAAGAAAGAAACTCCAAGCTTCGTCGTTCCACGAACAATGGACTCAAAGATAGCCTTTTTCTACTTAAGGCGTCTGCCACCACGTTACCCTTACCAGGGGTATACGCTATCTCGAAATCATAGGATGCTAAGAACTCCATCCACCTTTGCTGTCTTAAGTTTAAATCCTTCTGAGAGAATAAGTACTTCAATGATTTATGGTCGGTGAACAACTCGAATCTCTCACCAAGAAGATAATGGCGCCAAGACTTAAGTGCGAAAACAATCGCGGCCAACTCTAGATCATGGGTAGGGTAATTCTTCTCATGCACTCTCAATTGTCTCCCTCCATAGGCTATTACCCTTCCCTCCTGCATCAAGACTGCGCCAAATCCTGTTCCACAAGCATCGGTATAAACAACAAACGGCTTACTCCCATCTGGAAGCACTAAAACTGGAGCGGTGGTCAAAGCTCTCTTTAACCGTCGGAAAGCATCATCACAATCTACATCCCATGAGAAAACCAGATTCTTCTTCGTCAAGCGGGTTAATGGGGCTGATATCTTCGCGAAGTCTTTGATGAACTTCCTATAATATCCTGCCAACCCCAAGAAACTTCTTACCTCGGTAGCATTTCTAGGAACTTTCCAATCCTGGATAGATACTATCTTTGCGGGATCCACAGCTATCCCTTCCTTAGAGACCACATGCCCTAAGAATCGCACTTCTCTTCTCCAAAAATGGCATTTAGAGAATTTAGCTTTAAGACTATGCGCTCGAAGAGTCTCCAACACTTCCTTGAGATGTAAGGCATGCTCTTCTTCATTCTTGGAAAAGACCAAGATGTCATCCACAAAAACTACTACAAACTTATTCAGATACTCTCTGAACACTCTACTCATGAGATCAACAAAGTATGCGGGGGCGTTTGTCAACCCAAATGGCATCACTAGCCACTCATAAAAACCATCCGGAGTCCGGAAAGCAGTCTTCTCTATACTGTCCTCCGCCACTCTTAACTGATGAAACCCTGTAGCTAAGTCCATCTGCGAAAATACTGACGCGCCAACCAACTGATCAAAGAGATCATCTATCCTCGGTAATGGGTGTCTATTCTTCTTCGTGAGCTTATTAAGTTCCCTATAATCCACACAAAGTCTGAGGGACCCATCCGCCTTCGTGGCAAACACTACTGGAGCTCCCCACTCCGATATACTTCGCCTTATGAACCCCTTCTCAAGCAACTCCCCTACTTGCTTATGAAGTTCTCTTCTCTCACGAGGAGCCATGTGGCGTACTGGCAAAGACACTGGTTTGGCATTATCCACCAAATAAATTCGGAAATCTATCTCCCGCTTCGGAGGCAAACCCTTTACTTCTTCAAACACATCCGGATATTCCCGGACTACTCTGACAGAACACAAACTTTCGACCGAAGCATCGAGCGATTCAAGATAACTTAGCAAAACAGATTCCATGGGATTGCAAGAGATCTCGAGAGTGTTACCCAAGCGGGTCATGAGCCTGACAACTCTCCTTTCGCAATCAAGAACGGCACCATTACTGGATAACCAGTCCATGCCCAAGATCAACCCATAGCCCGTGAAGCCCAATACAAAAGCATCACATCTAAACTCAACGCTAAGTATAGAAATCTTCAAACCCAAACATATCATAGACAGATATATGGAGCCCCCAATTGGGTTTGAGACAACCAAGGGATCATCAACTAGACTGGTGTCTAAGTGCAGTGACTCAACTAACGATGATGAGATAAAAGAATGCGATGCGCCAGAGTCAAACAAAGTACGAACTGGATGATCAAACAGAAAAACCAGACTTTCAACGGAAATAGTTCTACCTCTCTGCTGAATCGGTGGAACTGAGAGAACCTGAACTTGCCCCCCTGACTGAGGTGGTGCTATAAGAGCTTGCACCTGGCCTCCTGAGGTAGACCCCGTCTTCTGCCCCTTCTTTGGGCAGTTTTTCACAAGATGCCCTGCTTCACCACAATGAAAGCAACCGGTCTTCTTCTTTTTGCGACAATCCTTACTGAGGTGTCCTGGTGTTCCACAATTGAAGCACTTCTTCTTCGTCTTCTTTTTGTCACCATTGCCTTTTCCGCCCTTGCCTTGTTGTTGCTGTTGCGGTTTCTTCTGATCCCCCTTTTTCTCTGGTGCCTTAGAATTCTTATCATCCTCATGCATAAGTGCCATGTAGACAAGCTTCTCAAAAGTGGCCCCCATAGGAATGTGAGTCATAGCTATTCCTTGCAATGGTTCGTTCAAGCCTCTAACGAACCTCAAAGCCTTCTTCTCCGGTGTATTCACCAACTCTATGCCAAACCTTGCTAATTGATTGAATTTGTTGACATATTCTTTCACCGTGAGATTCCCTTGCTTCAAATTCAAGAACTTCTCCATAAACAGATTCTCTTCCGCCCTTGAGAGAAACTTAGCCCCAAACCTTTGCTTAAAATCTGCCCAAGAGTCAACAGGGCGTTCTCCATTAGTGACCTCCCACCAGAATGAGGCCTCTCCCTTCATTAACCAAGCCGCCAACTTGACTTTCTTTCCCTCTTCCACTTCAAAGATATCTAGCAACTCTTCCACTTCCTTAAGCCAATCTCTAGCCTCTACGAAAGTCTCTGAACCAAGAAAAGGTTTTCCTCCTATAGCCTTGAACTCCTTGCAAACCTTAGCAAAATTATCCACTCTAGGCTGAGGAGGAGGAGCGGTTGTCTCTGGTGTAGTAGCATTGGCCGGACCCGCAGCCGCGGCCCTAGCCTCTTGCAACCTCCTATACCATAGTGGTATAACTAAACCCTCAGGGATGTTAAGATCTTCAGCCATGCTGAAACGAAAGAGGAAAGATTCAAAAAGGAGATTCCGAAAGATAAAGATATGGCTATTGGGGATTATGCTTTTCTTTTTCAAAAACTTTTTCTCTTAGAAGACATGCTTTTAAAAATACTTTCTTCGAAAATACTCTTAGAAAGTAGTTTTTCTCAAAAATTTTATCTGTTCTGGTAACCTTAAGCTCTGATACCACGTGTAACACCCCACTCCCGCTATGATCACTCACTAAGGGAATGCCATAGCATCGGTGGAGTATTTTAGTGAATATAGAACAGAAAAATTACAACAAGACAGATATAAATAGTACTTGAAATTTTAAAACATCATCTCATAACAGCGGAAGTAAAACATGTCTGGTTACATCATAAAACCACAATAAAGGTCAAGTACAATATCCATCAAAATAAAGAAGTACATAATCCCACTCTCATACAATAGCCAAACAAAAGAAAAGATAACTGGATAACTGGAGCTTTACATCTATCCAAGCTCCTAAAGACTGGAACAGCAATCCGATCAAGCTCCACTACTGCTAGGATCCACCGTAGGACCTGAGGGTTGGGAAAAAGATAAAAACAACAGGGTCAGACATAAGTCTGAGCGAGTCCTATAACTTTAACAATACAATCGTTAAAGTAACCAGAGAAGACATAAACTGATATACGGTAACATATAGGGATGAATGGCTACCCTAAGCAGTCAACTAAACGAAGATAAAGGATAAAGACGCATCTACCCTCCCTAAGGTAAATTACTAAACTGCACCACACCAGTCGTTCCTAACTTAAAGGTTGATCCCACCCAAGGACTTATAAAATTTACTAATTAGTACCTGCGTACCCCTAGGTGACCAAGTAGGCGCCACGGGGCCCTACAATCCACTAGGTGTACACACTACTTCCCATTCGATCGGCTCCCTAACGTAGATACCCGTGCTGGCCCCACCGTGGGATGTATCATTCCCCAATGTGGCAACCTGATGAAACTAAAGGTGCACGGCTTATATCTACTCGATGCAACAACGGCTTACCTACCAGCCCGGGCCCACTCACGCATATGAAGCCCGTTGGACTTGCGTTGCCACCGCTAACCCGTTTGCCTCTTACAGTCAAGCCCAGTATGCGTGTCCCGTCCTCGACATGGGTCGAGCCCACAAAGATACGTATGGGTTACTGGTTGAAATGGGCCTCCACAAGCTACCCACCTAAGCTTGTCCCTTTTTCTAGTATATCCCACTTAACCCTTTAATCATGTTTTAATTACATGTTCTATTTTGGTTAAGTATTCTAATCGTATTTTCTATTGCCACCCAAGGCAACCACTAGATTTTCTCATGCCACCCGAGGCACCCACTTAACCCCTCATGTCCCTCTACAAGCTAATGTGGTTAAGTGTTTCTTAATTAATTAATTAAGAACGTAACCTTTGTAAAGACCTCTCACATTAGACTGTCTTTTATGACCGCTGGTTAAGCCGGTTGGGTCCGGGCAGCCTTATGTCATAACAGAGTCTAACCTCGTGTCTTTACATTAATTACGTATTTAGTTTGTGCCTAAGACCTTTCACATTGGGCTAACATTTGTAGCAACTGGTTAAGCCGGTTGGGTCCGGGCAGTTTTACGCTACAACTGAGTCCAACCTCGTGTCTTAGTCAATTAATTACACCTAATTAATCACCCTCATAATTTTATATTAATTATCCCTAATTAATCAAGTTTTCTTAACATGGGTAGACCTAACTTAATAGGTAAATTCCCATGGGGTAGACCTAACTCAATAGGTAAATTCCCAACACATAGTATGGGTACACCTAACCAAATAGGCAAATTCCCATACTATGTTTATTTATTTTGTGTTATGCATAATTATATTAATTTCACACAATCTTATTAACTTATGCATTTAATTACCCCATCGTTCCCACGTAATTTCGTTCATGATATAACACATAAAAAAGGTGTCAACTTGCATATGAATGAACATGTTTCAAAGGTGCCATCTTGCATATTAACAAACACATAACTTGCATATGAACTTGCATAACATGTCACATAACTTGCATATAATATGTCACATAACTTACATATTCATTTTGCATAACAAACTTGCATATTAGCTTATAGACTTGCATAATGTGTCATCATGAACTTGCATATTAATAAACATGTAACTTGCATATTTACATACATGTAACTCGCATATTAACAAACATGTAACTTGCATATAAAGAAACATGTAACTTGCATATTTACATACATGTAACTTGCATATTAACAAACATGTAACTTGCATATTAACAAACATGTAACTTGCATATTTACATACATGTAACTTGCATATTAACAAACATGTAACTTGCATATTAACAAACATGTAACTTGCATAGCATATTACCATGAACTTGCATAACATGCATATGATTACATAGCCCACAACTTGCATATTTAGCATCATGCAAACATAACATACATCATATTAAACTTGCATAAGCTTACATACTCAACATGCATAAACATAAGATTAATGCTAACATCATATCATATGATTCAAAGCTCATTAACCCACATACAAAACCATAAATCTCATCACATCTCATCTAATTAGTTTACCAAAAGATCATCAAAGTGATAGAAACTCACAACTAGCAACTTTGAACACCAAATGAAGAAGATTAAGATGCTAAGAAGGGATTAGAAGTTGATTAGAGAGTGATTAGTATGCAACCCTCTTCATAAAATTAGTGGAGGCCATGAGAGCTAGCATTTTGCCATAGTTTAGTCACTAGGTTTAATTATGAATGAATTAGGGTAGGTTAGGGTCTTATTTATAGATTAGGCAAGTGTTTTAGGCCATAGGATTAACCCTAGATTCAATCCAAGCCATCAAAGCATGTCTTGGGGAAGAAGTCAAGTGTAGGAACCATCTAGGGCCTTTAGATTAAAGATGGACCATGAGAACCATTCAAATGCAAAATCTGCACTTGAGCGAATCGGCCCACGGGTTGACAGCCAAACACCCTGGATTAACCCCTAGTCGACCCAGCAGGCTCGGGTCGACTTCAAAAATCGGCCGGTTCGGTTATTCCCCTCTCCCAATTCGCTGTTTTGAGCATTTTTGCATATTTATTTATTAAATTTTCAATTATATATATATATATATATATCAATATATATATATATATATATATATATATATCTAAACAACCCATTTCACTTAATTAAGTATACTTTAATTTGGGAATTTTCGTGAAACTTCGCGAGGCCATATCTTGGTCATACGGACTCCGATTTTCGAAAACTCGGACTCTATTTCGCGTATTTTTCCGAGACGAACACAATGGCATAGCCCGTTTCCCTTGATTCCCATTTTAGAATTAAATTCTGCCTCGATTTATGTTATTACAGGTTATTGAAAATACGGGTTGTTACACACATGTATGTGTTTGTATGTGTATACACACATGTATGTGTAACGACCCGCATTCTACGCATCGTAGGATATTTATTTCATTCACATACGAAGTCGTATGGTCATGTAACTTTGGAAGACGACTATTAGGGTCATTTCCCATGTTCATGATTTTTGCCGATTTTTAAATGACCATTTTGCCCCTAGCTAATCTTGTTTTGACCATAACTTCTGACTGGAAAGGAATTTTGACTTGAAACCATTTCCATTGGCTACGGATGATGGTTTACAATTCCGTAGAGTGGTCACATAAGCCAAACGGACTCACCGTTTGGGAGATATGGCTGAAACAAGTTTCAGATGGTGAAAAACAGCTTAATTGGGCTTAACCGGGTAATTAGCAGCTAGACCCAAAGGGGATTTCGGGATTAGAGATGTATAGGGGCTGATTAGGGTTAGAAAACATTTATTTCAGCCGCCACTTTCATTCTTGGAACCCTAACAATGGCCTCCAACACCCAAATCAACTTCTAATCACTTTCTAATCAAATTTTGGCTTAAACTACGTCAAATTAAGGAGAAATAGCACAAAGCAAGGCTAGAGCTGCTGTGTTGCATTGGGAACAGCGCCAAACAGAGAATCATTTTAGTTTTGGGGTTTTATTTGTGGCTAAGGTGAGTGATTTGCATAGTTTTGCACTAATTACGGTTAATTAAGGGTAATTAGTGAAGATTAACGAATTTAAACATGATAAAATTATGGAAAAATATTTATAAAATTCGAAATAATGTTTTAGACCTTTGTTAGAAATTTGGTTTGATTTGGTTAAGTTGTACTAATCATATCATTAGTTTTTCTTAAACATGCTTAAGGGGAAAACATGGGTTTTTGGGTATGTTTGATCCTTATAAACATGTCATATTGTTGTTTTAGTGTTTGTGGATGATTATACATGTTGTTATGACTATATGGTATGTTTTGTGATTGCATAGAAAAGTTAGAACGGTCGAAAACGCCGTCGTTTGGCGAAAATAACTTGCTGGAAAAACTTGCAGCAAACCGGATAGGAGCATTCGGATAGGAGCATCCGGATAGGAGCATTCAGATAGGAGCATCCGGATATGAGCATTCGGATAGGAGCATCCGGATAGGAGCAACCGGATAGGGGCATCCGATCCGAACCGAATAGGGGCATCCGAACCGAACCAAATAAGAGCATCTGAGCACCCGAACTGAACTAGAAAGGAGCATTCGAGCCGAACCAAGCAGGAGGGGGTGAACCGAACCGGAGGATTGAACACCAAGTAGACCTAAACCCGAGATGCAAAGGAAGTCCAAATGAGGAGTTGTACCTCAGGATCTAGATGGGAACCAAGGAGGGAACTTCATGAGTTGGGCTTTGCTGCGGGACGTGTGCTAAGGGGTTGTCGATGTCTGTAACTTTAGATCACTATGTGTAGGGGTACGTGAACGGATTTAAGGCCACAGTGGCCTAGGTACGACTAAAGAGCTATAGACCAATGAAGTGGGGTCATTTGTAAAGATTTGGTCATGACACTACAACAAAATGGGGCTTTAATAGCGTTTGAAAAACGCTATTATAACCTAACATAGCGTTTCAGAGAACGCCATGTAACGACATGCTATGTTAGGCCTTTTAATTTTAATAGCAGAAACAAAAACGCTATATAAAATTAATTTTGTATAGCGTTCTTACTTGCTATTAAACAAAAAACGCTATAGAATATACGATCTAATAGGACTTCTTATAGCGTTTTATTTAGATGTTTCATAGCGTTTATCATGATATTTCTTTAGCGTTTATTTTGTTATACTATAGCATTTTGAATGACCGTTTCAATAGCGTTTTTATGTTATAGCGTTTCTGAAACGCTATTGGCTATATAATTTATTTGTTGCCATCCCTGCTTTTTTCACATATATACACACATATTTAAACATTTTTTATCTGTATATATATAGATAACAAATTTTTGCAAACAAATATATGAATTACTGCATAATATTTCTTACGTATCGTTCAAACAACTTATTATTTCATACAAAGTGTATCACTTTTTCCATGTCCGCACATAATATGTCATACATCTTTGCATCAACAAGTTACTTACAAAACAGACAAACTATAGATTTAATCTTGCTTTACTTCTGATGTTTTCTCCGTAACGTCAACAATAGTTGTCCTGTTAATGTCAAATAAATAAATAGGGTGTTATAATCATTATACCATATATTGACAAAGTAAAAGAGACCATAAGAAAAAGGGGAAAAAAATGTAACTAGAACAAAAAAATATAATACACGTACGCAAAGGATTAATGCTATTGTGCATTAGAACATGCATCAACTTTCTAAATAAAAGCTAACCTATTAGTTTATGCACATTCTGCTGCTAAGATACAATTGAATTAATAAGATCTATTGATGTTTGTCTGCCTACCTATTTATCACGACTGAGGAAGTTTTCAACTGCATTTTCAAAATAGATCTGGTGCAACAAGATTTCCTTCCAATCTAAATGCAGAAACCCCACGATGACCTCACATATGTTCGCATATTATTTGGTCCTTTTCACAAAACGAAACATTACAACCATTAATTTCATTTTTACATTGCCTAAACACTTCCCAGATCATTACTAGTCTTAAAATTAATACCAACTACCTGGGTAATAACTAAAGTATCATATATTCTCCTAAAGTATCATATATTCTCCTAAAGTATCATACATTGCCTTAACACTTTCTAAGTACTCATGTAAGTTTCTCTTATGTTTTATTTGTTACACATATATTATGATTGAATGCTACAGGTCAACTGTCACAAAAAGAATTATCTATGACGATTTACTTGTTAAGGTTAAGTAATGAATTCTTACCAGAATTCACGTAGGAATATGGACAGAAATAAGAACCACTAGACGCTGTATTGTGAACAGTATCATTTGATCCACGACGTCTGCTTCCAATAAACAGATGATCATCACACCTATGAAATATAACGTCACCGACATCCAATCTTTTTCCTTCACATATCAACTCCATCCTTTTATAAGAACATAACTTGTCTTTTTGCTTGCCTACATCACTTGGGGTCAATGGTTTTTCAAACATTTGTAGCATGGTAGATTTAAACAATATTAAAATAAATTATCCAGTAATCATGTAGGGATTATCTAAACAAGCTCAGTATTATACAAAAAATAATGCAAAAACAAAAGAATCAAATAACAACAATAGGCTTCAAGACCAAAAGGTTTGTATCAAGTATTGTTACTTGTAATGACAAGAAGGACTATCGTTACAAACCTGCAATTGTTTGGTTGCCTTTCTAGAAATATAGGATGCAGGCTTCCCCATCATACCAGAGTTTTTCTTATCTTCTTGAAATTTAAAACGTGAACTGGCTCCCCTCATTTCTGTGACAACAGTTAACAAAATAATATATATTTTTCCAAAAACAGATTAAATACTTGTTGGCAATACACCACAGAAACAAACATAAAGTAACAGGTTAACAAAATAATATTTTTTATTTTTTGGAAAACAGATTCAAGGGAGTGCTATTTTACCCTTTCATAGTACCTAGGTACATACTGTCATCTCCATATCTAAACTGAAGTACACTTTCAATGGAATTGCTCACAGTCTGGTCATAACAAATCGAAAGATATTCCAACCTTTTCTCCCCTAGAAGCATCCAGCGTCTTGCTTAAGATAGCTGAAGGTGTTGCAGAAAGTGAACGTTATATTAAAAAAAGTAATATTCCACTAGTGTATACATGCTTTAATATAGAGTAGTATGTGTTGCAGAAAGTCAACATTATATTGAAAAAAGTAATATTCCACTAGTGTATACATGCTTTAATATAGAGTAGTATTATAGAAGGTGCATAAATATATTCTTGAAAGCAATCACAAACATTTAATGTAGAGGTGGTGGACAATGATTGGAACAAACAAAAATAATGTTCAAAATATGTACCAATTTAAAAGAGTGGAATTAAAATTGTCAAAAAAGGTATAATGGGATATGGAAAAAAATGACTTGTAAAAAATCCTAAACTAAAAAAAAATATTGGCTAAAAGTTTAGTATTACCAAATGAGGAGTTTGAAGCGATTATTGTTGATCGCTTACTTGGAGGTCCAAATGTCACCACATGTTAATCTCGAAGAGTCTAATACTATAGTGGACGCTTTGAATTGAGTCAAGGAATACTTACTTTCGATGATTGTTCTTTTGAAGTTGATGACAGATATAATCAAACTCTGGCTGGGATAGAAATCTGCAAATCAGACACACAGGATCAGTTATATACCCAGTCGTTAGCTAAGGAGAACAATTTTAACTTGGAAGCAGACATAACAAGGGAAGAGACAACTCCAGAGAAGCCATCATCCAAGGCATAACAACCACCATGAAATAGATAGGAAAGAGGTAACAATTTACTTATAAAAAATAAAAGGTAACAGAAATATAGACGTAAACTTATAAACTAATTATGCGATCTTTTGGAAAATAATTATAGTAAAGGATAGATATGGTGACTAATTGATCATCTAATCCGATGCAATGTTAATATGGCGCATACGTAAGATACAGTCATTTTAATGAACTATTATTGTTTCAAATGGGAAAGATTGAACATGCACTAAATAACATACAAACTGACAAAAAGGCAAGTAGGACAAGAATGCGGTGAGAATGAGGGATCCATAAGGCATTACTCTCATGCAGGCACATTCATTTAGATCATAAAATATGCATATATGTCTTAGTTGCGGCAGCCAGGACTAACCTATTTCATGTTTTTAACCGTCATCTCCCAGATGTGTTACCAATCAAAAAAAAGAAAATACAAACTGGCGGTCAAATGCGAACTAGAATCGGAAAACTGCAACTTTCAGAATTAGCTAAGTGCACTAGCTAGCGTTTAAGCTTTCAAGCCAGTGGTGATAAACAAAAGGTTAAAAGTAAAATTGAAAGAAACTGAAAGAAAATCGCTCTACATTTTCATGTCTCATGTAAGATAAGCATGATGAAAATAAAAGGTTAAAAGTAAAACTGAAAGAAATTCGCTCAAGCAGTCATAATTGTAAAGGCTAATACAGTGTGATGATAAACAAAGTTGGGTGTATATTCGATGCATCATACAACATCATAAATTTCCCAGGAAGGTGCTTTATGATTTCATCGGAAAAAAAGTAAAGTGATAATGTTATATATTATCATTGCCAATTCTAGAGTTTGACTATAATCATGGTTTTAGAGACCTGAGTTTAAAGAGAAGACTACGGAAAAGTGATCAGGAAATTGGTCTAGAGCGTATCATGAAGTCGCAAGATCACCATATTTTTTACAGATCCTCACAAACCAAATTAAAGTTTTATGTAAAAACACTAAGTAGCCATAGTAGTTAAGGCGCACGGCTTGAGCCCGGGGCTTTTTTGAGCGACTTTTTAAAAAAAGTTGCACCACATATATTAAAAGAAAATGAAAAACCTGCAGTAGATCAAAAGGTGATTTCGATTGATATTTTGAAATCGAAGTAGAAAAAACCCTAAAATCACAAAAAAAAAAAAAAAAAAAAAAAAAAAAAAAAAAAACAAATTTTGAGATTGAATCACCAAAAAACCGTAAAATCAAACTTTGATTTCGACTTGGCTCAAATGGGTTGAAAACCATAAATGTTGTCGAGGCGCGCTTTTCTGCACCTGGAGCCTCGCAAAAAGGCTCCAAAAGCGCGCCTTTCGTGCGCCCCCGTTAGAGGAGGCGCCTCGACCAGCTGGAAGGCGCAGGCCTTGCGCCTGCGCCTTAGGCGCGCCTAGGCGCGTGCCTTAACTACTATGTAAGTAGCACAATGACTTTTAAAATACATCAAACAATGATGCAATAATATATTTGTTCCTTATGGAAGAGAAAGAAAAATGTAGAGTGATTAAGACAACTACATGAATACTCAAAGTAGCAACTTGAAAATGAGAACAGGAAGTTCTTTACCATTTTTGCAAAAGTTGCATGTGGACATTAAAGTGAAGCAGCTCTCTGTATTCTAGTCAACAGCAGTCCACGTGGATCTCTATCGATGGTTTCCTATGGACGAGGGAAGAAGATGGCTAGGATGAGTATTTTTCAATCTCCAAAGTTTTGATATGAACATGTATGAATTAACAGAGGTTGAAACAAAACCATTAAATCTGAGCTAACTAACAGAAGTTGCTAGTAAGTGTATTGGTGGTTTATTCATTCTGTTGTTATCTTCTCATGTTGAATCAACATTTGTGTACTATGCTCAGCTTAATCTAGCCTTATCCGAATAAATCTACGATTTTGTATTAAAGCAAAAACATCTTCCTAAGATGTTGTCTTTACTTATCTCTTAATTATTATTTTTCCCTTATGGATTCAAATCTACAAAATTGTATTACTTACATTTTTTTCATCAATACTTTGACTTAAGTTTTTCCGTATCTTTACAGTTTTCATCTATTTGCTTTGTTACAGTCCTTAACATATGTACTTAAATTTTGCACATCAATTTTGAACTCGTTTATACCAAAACATATATTATATAACAAACTAAAAAATTACTACATATTCATCTCATTGAAAATTGAAAATTGAAAATTTAGATCCATGCTAATCTAGTGCGTGTATTTAACTGATACCAGTTCACTCACATAACAAATGCTAAATGAAGGGGGTAAATCAATCTATGTTGTTTGTGTAAAGGAAATTAATAAAATTTAATTTGATTATACACCTGAAAATGCACATATGATGTTAAAAAACAAACTTGTGATTACAAGTGATACTTAGAATAACAAACCAGTTTAAATCGTCACATGCTCCCAAATAAACTTTCATTGTCAGCAATAAAAATGTCATACTATGATTTAGCAAGCATTATCATGACTGAGGTGAAAATGCAAAGAAATTTTGTCAATTTCTAATGATGTGAAATGGAGAACGCGTCAGCAATCATGATAAATACTGAGGTTCTAGAAATATATGGCTTACACAATAAATGCTTGATTAAAAAACTAAAAAAGAATTTGATGGGTAACCTGATTATTTAATTCTATATATTGCAACAAGAGCCCAGATATACGTCGCACTAAAAGTTTTCATCATCAATAGTTGCATAACGCAGCAGCCTTCAATCTCAAATGAACCATCAATCCAGCACTGTACCACATACTCTCACTGCAAACGCATCCAGTACACCTCTACGCCCTTCCTTAATCTCAGACCAACCAAAAATAATCACCCAAATAAACCATACACAAATACTAACCAAGCTCGATATGTTTTGGATCATCAGTGATGGATGTACTGTAACGACCCGCATTCTACGCATCATAGGATCGTAGAATATTTATTTCTGTCACATACGAAGTCGTATGGTCATGTAACTTTGGGAGACGACTATTAGGGTCATTTCCCATGTCCATGATTTTTCCCGATTTTTAAATGACCATTTTACCCCTAGTTGGTACTGTTTTGGCCATAACTCTTGACTGGAAATGAATTTTGACTTGAAACCACTTCCATTGGCTCCGGATGATGGTTTCTCTTTCCGTAGAGTGGTCACATTAGCCAAACGGACTCACCGTTTGGGAGATATGGCTGAAACAAGTTTCAGATGGTGAAAAACAACTTAATTGGGCTTAAGCGGGTGATTAGCAGCTAGGCCCAGAGGGGAATTTCGGGTTTAGGGGTATATAGGGGCTGATTAGGGTTAGAAAACATTTCTTTAGACATTTTCCAGCCGCCACTTTCATCCTTAGACACTCTAACAATGGCCTCCTACATCTAAAACACCCCAAATCACTTTCTAATTGAAGATTAGGCTTAGCAACACCAAATTAGGAAGAAAAAGCACCAAAGCAAGGTTAGAGCTGCTGTTGGACATCAGTATTCGCCCCAAATCAGAGGAGTTTCAGTTCTGAGAATTTTATTTGTGGCCAAGGTGAGTGATAGCATCATTTTGACACTAATTACAGTTAATTAAGGGTAATTAGTGAAGATTAGCGAATTTATACACTAATAAATTCTGGAAAAATGTTTAGAAATTCTTAAAAAATATTTTATGCCACTGTTAGAAATTTGGTTCGATTTAGTTAAGTTTTATTAATTCTATGATTAGTCTTATTTAATCATGCTTAAGGGAAAAATAGGATTTTGGGCATCTTTGATCCATTTTGACATGTAAATTCATGGTTTTGGTGTTTGTGGTTGCTCTTACTTGTTGCTATGACTCTATGGTGTGTTTTATGATTGATTGGGAGTGTTAAATTTGTCAAAAACGCCGTCGAATGGCGTAGAAAGCTCGCTGGAAAGTTGCAGAAGTGTGCAGGTTCCGAACCGGATCGGATCGGGTGAGGGCTCGGATCGGATATGTGAACTGGGCAAGAAACCCGACCCGAACTGGAGTTTGGCACATAGGAGACTCGGCGAGAAGGAAGGCCTTTTGCTTAGAGTTGGAGTGGACAAGGGGATCGGATCGGAAGAAATACGGAGACCAGATCGGATCGACTCAAGAGTGGAAGGCTACGACTGGAGCAGGGCGAAGGGAGCGGATCGGATCGGAGTAGATGGAGAATGGGAGCGGATCGGATCGGAGTAGATGGAAAACGAGGGAGCTGATCAAAGAAAACTGGAAGGAAGGCACCGACCCGACCCGGAGGAGGACACCGATCCGACCCGAAGTGAAGTACCCGACCCGAACCGAGCTAGACAAGGACCACCGAACCGAACCGATCAGAAAGATTACACCGAACCGAACCGAGCTAGACAAGGAGCACCGAACCGAACCGTACGTGGGCTATTACTATTACACGATGACTCTTCTGAAGACCCACTCCAATTCGATCAAAACCCGAGATGCAAAGGAAGTCCAAATGAGAAGTTAGAGCTCAAGATTTAGATGGGAATCAACGAGTTCGCTTCATGGTTGGGCTTTGCTGCGGGACGCGTGCTAAGGGGTTATCGATGTCTATAGCTTTGGACCACTATGGTAGGAGATACGAAGGCGGATTCAGGGCCATTATGGCATCGGTAGAACCAAGGGCTACGACCAATGAAGTGGGTCATTGAAATGTTTGGTCATGACTCCAAGTGTTTGGCTTGGTCATAGCAGGGTTTCTACAAGTCGGGATTCGTCGTTACCTCAATTTGTCTAGTGTTCCAAAGTGGTAGATATCGTATGCTTTACGCACTGAGTGAGAGATGTGAGGATGGTTGCTATGGTTGATTTGTTTGCTATCATTATGACATGCACATCCCACCTCCGTATTCTTTACACTATTCATTATGGCACCTTGGAGTACTGTACGGTATGTGGTACTAACTCTTTGGTTGCAGGTCCAGGTTCAGGTATGGTTTAGTATACCTGTTATTGTTATGTTTAGATGCTTATCGCTCATACCAGGCTTTATGTCTGACCCAGAGTTTTATGTCTCCTCTTATTACTCTGGGTGCTCACACGAGCAGACTAGAGACAGGTTAGCTGGAGATGCACGAGTAGATGATCCGGAGACGAGCAGGAGGCTTCAACGTAATACATATATATAGTATTCGCCCTGTGTTGTTGAAGATCACTGCTTGGGCATTGGTGGTGTATCTTCTACTTTGGCTTTCTTTTGTTTAGAGACAGTAGATTTTGAAAAGTTGTAATAAGCTGTATTTGGATTTCCGCTGCTCTGATGTTGACATTGATTATTAGTTATCATCTTATGCACTGTCTCACATGTTTTATGTCAAGTATGTTATTATTATATTTTATTCCATGCACTGTGAGACATTCTACAGGTTCCTTGATTAGTTCATTCCCTTCTTTCCTTTCTTTGGCGACCGTTCCGTGCTAGTCGGGCATGTGTACAGCGTACTTTTGGAGGAAATGCAGGATGGTGCGGGGCGGGCCGTCACACTTGGTATCAGAGCTCTAGGTTGCGTAGTTAACCTAGGGAAGCTATCAGGGAGAGATAATATACGTATACGAGAGAGCGTATTTGTGATTATTTTGATTTTTAAAAGCTATATATATATACTATTAGTAGTATAAGGATGAAGTCGTACTGCACTAGCACCACTATGGAGTCGTTAATCATTTCCTTTTTCAGATTGACGATGAGCCGATATGTTAGAGGTACCGGTAGAGGGGCCAATAATGGGAATGCTGCTGACATGAGGACGATGTTTACTGACCTCATGAGAGAGATGCTTAGGGATGTGCAGAGGGCAGCTCCCAATGGTGGAAATGGTGGTGGTCCAATAGTGCAGGCGCCAAGAGTCGACTTCGCCAAGCTGAATAAGGATTATACTAGCCTTGGTGGAAAGCCGTTCCACGGAACGGAGTCGGCCACGGATGTTCAAGATTGGTTGGATAGTTGCGAACGTATCTTCGAGGATTTGGGTATCGAGGATGCGATGAAGAGAAAGTTAGCGTCCCGTCAGCTGCAGGGGCGGGCAATGAATTGGTGGAATGCTATAAAGGCAGCTACTCCCGAAGATCAGATTACTTGGGAGCAGTTTAAGGCTCGCTTTAGCGAGAAGTTCATTCCAGCTACTCAGAAGTCAGTGCTGTTTAAGAAATTCTTGGAGCTCAAGCAGAATGGCAGAGCTTTCTCGGAGTACATTGCTGAATTTGACACTTTGTCAAAATATGGGTTATCTCTTATTGATACTGCCGAGAAAAAGAATGAGAAATTCATAACTGGTTTGGATCAGTACTTGGGGGAAAAACTTATTAACCACATCGATGAGACGTTTGAATCGATTGTGGGGAAAGCATTAAGGTCAGAAAGTCTCTACCCTAAGCCCAAGACTGAGGTTGCATCTGCGGAAGAGCCAAAACCACAAGCAAGTGGTGGAGGCAAGGGTGGTTCCCAGAATAAGAGAAAGCAGAATCAGACTAAGGATGGCCAGAAGAAAAAGAATAAGCAAGATGTTGAGTGCTTCAGCTGTGGTAAGAAGGGCCATTATGCTAGTAATTGTCGGGCCAAGCCAGCGGATAGGAAGTGCTTCAACTATGGCCAAATGGGACATCACAAGGACAAGTGTCCACAGCCCCCTAAAGAAAAGCAAATGGTGAAAGCCTACGCTCTTAATGCTATTCCTTCTTCGTCGAATGCCCCAACTGCGGCGGAGAAGGGAAAGAATGTCGTCATTCAAGGTATGCTTTCTGTTTATGATGTTCCTGTTAGAGTTTTGTTTGATACTGGAGCTTCCAGTTCTTTCATATCTAGTGACCTGGTAGATAGGTTGGGATTGGAGCCCAAGATAGTCGATAGACCTTTAGTAGTGACGAACCCGATTGGTGGTTCGACTAGCCTTAGCATGATCTGTCGTAATGTGGTCTTATCGAGTCATGGATGCATGTTTGTTTGTGATTGCTTTGTTTTGGGCTTTACTGGGTTTGGCATTATTTTGGGAGTAGATTGGCTCCAAAGATACGGGGTGGTGGTAGACTGTGAGGGCTTGTTGGTGACAGCTAGAGCGGATGATGGGCGGAGGATAGTGTTTGGTGGTCTACCCAGTAAGGGGTTATTGGCTAGTTTTCTAAACTCCCTCGACATTCCGCATAGTGAGTTGTCAGGTTTGCCCGTGGTTGGCCAGTATCCGGATGTTTTCGAAGACGTGACCGGGCTTCCACCACACCGAGAGATTGAGTTTCGTATTGATTTGGTAAAAGATGCCAGACCTATAGTGATGCCACTTCGTCGTATGGCACCAAGGGAGCAGCGAGAGCTCGAGGTGCAAGTCAGCGATCTTTTGAAGAAGGGATTTATCAGATGGAGTGTCTCTGAATGGGGAGCACCAGTTGTGTTTGCTACCAAGGTGGATGGTTCCCTTCGTTTGTGTGTAGACTACCGCGAGTTGAATAAAGTGACGAGGAAGAACAAGTATCCTCTACCGTGGATAGATGATTTGTTCGATCAGTTGAGTGGCGCGAGAGTATTTTCTCAGTTGGATCTCGCGACAGGTTTTCATCAGCTTAGAGTGGAAGCTGAGAGTATAGCTAAAACGACATTTCGGACGTCGTCTGGATTTTATGAATGGTTGGTTATGCCATTTGGGCTGACTAATGCCCCGGCATATTTTGTGAATCTTATGAATAGGGTATTCAGAGATCAGTTGAATAAGTCTGTCCTTGTGTTCGTTGATGATATTTTGGTCTATTCGAAGACAGAGGAAGAACACAAGGAACATTTAAGAGTAGCGATGGAGGTGTTGAGAAAACACCAATTGAAAGCAAAGTTTTCTAAGTGTCACTTCTGGAAGAGGGAAGTGAGGTTCTTGGGCCATGTTGTATCAGAGAATGGTATTGCCGTGGACCCGGCAAAGGTGGCTACGGTACAAGATTGGCCTACGCCCAAGAACGCAACAGATGTAAGAAGTTTCTTGGGATTAGCCGGATATTATCGTAAGTTTATCCAAGGTTTCTCCGAGATAGCAGCACCATTGACCCAGTTGACCAAGAAGAATCAAGCTTTTGTCTGGGATGAAAGGTGCGAGAATGCATTCAAAAGTCTAAAGGACAAGTTGACAAGCGCACCAGTGTTAGTCATTCCTAAGGGGGATGAAGAGATGACGGTATACACGGATGCCTGTGGTACCGGACTGGGTGCTGTATTGATGCAAGGCGGTAGGGTTGTAGCTTACGCAAGTCGGCAATTGAAACCGCACGAGAGAAGATACCCTACTCATGATTTAGAATTGGCAGCGATCGTGTTCGCGTTAAAGATGTGGAGACACTATCTCTTGGGAGAAAGATTTGAGCTGTTTACAGATCATAAGTCGTTGAAGTATCTATTCTCCCAGAAGGATTTAAATCTCCGTTAGCAGAGATGGTTAGAGTTCTTGGCTTCCTATGATTTTGACATCGCATACACACCGGGAAAGGGCAATGCGGTGGCCGATGCATTGAGTAGAAGACATGCCAGCTTAGGGGCTATGTTCCTTGAATGGAAGCAACTGGAGTTTATCGCGGGGTTTGATTTCAGACCAAAGTGCGAATTGGATCCAGAAATGTTAGCAAGTTTGACGATCAGACCCACTTTGATAGAGCGGATTGGTTCTAATCAGAGAGACGATCCTAACCTATTGGAAATCATCTCCAAGTTAGAGATGGGTATCGATGAGGAGATGAATGTGTATGGGCTTGATCGAGATGGATGGCTTAGAAAGAATGGAAAGCTTGTTGTACCCAATGTCAATGGATTGAGAGATGAAGTGCTTAGAGAATGTCATCACTCAAAACTGACTATACACCCCGGTGGTAACAAGATGTATCGGGATATGAAGCGGACTTACTACTGGGAAGGGATGAAAAGAGACGTTGGGAAGTTTATATCCAAGTGCATGAATTGCCAGCTAGTTAAAGCCGAGCAAAAGAAGCCTAGTGGGTTGTTACAGCCATTAGAAATTCCCGAATGGAAATGGGAGCAAGTCTCGATGGATTTCATCGATGGTTTACCAAGGACTAGATCGGGACATGATAGCATTTAGGTGATTGTGGACCGATTGACTAAAAGTGCTAGATTTATACCAGTCAGATCGACCAGAACGGCAGCTAAGTTAGCAGAATTGTATATGAAGTGGGTAGTGAGATTCCATGGAGTACCTAAAGGCATTGTGAGCGACCGAGACCCGTTGTTCACTAGTGGGTTTTGGAAGACCTTACAAGAGGCTCTAGGGTCAGAGTTACATCTCAGTACCGCATATCATCCTCAGACCGACGGTCAGACGGAGAAGGTGAATCGTATTTTGGAGGATCTCTTGAGAGCATGTATATTGGATTTTGGTGGATCATGGGATGACCATTTGCATCTAGTAGAGTTTGCATATAATAATAGCTACCAATCCAGTATCGGTATGGCTCCGTTTGAAGCTTCGTACGGAAGATCGTGTAACTCACCATCATGTTGGATAGAGACTGGCGAGAAGTTTATGCTTGGACCAGATGTGGTGAGGGAAACTTCAGGTAAGATCAAGATCATTCAACAACGAATGAAGGCAGCCCAAGATAGGCAGAAGAGTTATGCTGATAAGAGAAGAAGAGACCTAAAATTCTCCGTTGGCGACTTGGTGTTTGTCAAGATTTCTCCATTGAAGAGCGTAATACGATTTGGCAGGAGAGGCAAGTTGGCACCAAGATTTGTTGGCCCATTCCCTGTTCTTGAACTAGTCGGGAATTTGGCATACAGAATTGACTTACCGGAGAAGATGGCGGGAGTTCACGACGTATTTCATGTTTCCCAACTAAGGAAGTTCGTTCACGACTCAGATATGACTATTTCACCTGATCAGTTGGAGGACTTCGAAGTAGAACCCGAGGCGGTTGGGAACCGCAAGCCGGCCCGTATTGTCGAGCACGACATGAAGCAACTTCGAAGGAAGGCGGTGAAGTTGGTCAAAGTTCAGTGGAGCGAGGACGAAAATGATTGTACTTGGGAGACAGAGGAGAACATTAGGAAGACATACCCAGAACTCTTTGTCTGGTAAGATTTTGACTTCGATTTAGTTTTCCGCATGCTAGGATAGGCTTGTTTGCTTGTTTTGCATGTTTGGTTGTTGTATGTGGTTGTTAGGCATGCGGGATCCTTTGTATGTTTTAGTTAAGGAATTTCGGGGACGAAATTTCTTAAGGGGGGGAGAGTGTAACGATCCGCATTCTACGCATCATAGGATCATAGAATATTTATTTCTGTCACATACGAAGTCGTATGGTCATGTAACTTTGGGAGATGACTATTAGGGTCATTTCCCATGTCCATGATTTTTCCGATTTTTAAATGACCATTTTACCCCTAGTTGGTACTGTTTTGGCCATAACTTTTGACTGGAAATGAATTTTGATTTGAAACCACTTCCATTGGCTCTGGATGATGGTTTCTCTTTCCGTAGAGTGGTCACATTAGCCAAACGGACTCACCGTTTGGGAGATATGCCTGAAACAAGTTTCAAATGGTGAAAAACAGCTTAATTGGGCTTAAGCGGGTGATTAGCGGCTAGGCCCAGAGGGGAATTTCGGATTTAGGGGTATATAGGGGCTGATTAGGGTTAGAAAACATTTCTTTAGACATTTTCCAGCCGCCACTTTCATCCTTAGACACTCTAACAATGGCCTCCTACATCTAAAACACCCCAAATCACTTTCTAATTGAAGATTAGGCTTAGCAACACCAAATTAGGAAGAAAAAGCACCAAAGCAAGGTTAGAGCTGCTGTTGGACATCAGTATTCGCCCCAAATCAGAGGAGTTTCAGTTCTGAGAATTTTATTTGTGGCCAAGGTGAGTGATAGCATCATTTTGACACTAATTACAGTTAATTAAGGGTAATTAGTGAAGATTAGCGAATTTATACACTAATAAATTCTGGAAAAATGTTTAAAAATTCTTAAATAATATTTTATGCCACTATTAGAAATTTGGTTCGATTTAGTTAAGTTTTATTAATTCTATGATTAGTCTTATTTAATCATGCTTAAGGGAAAAATATGATTTTGGGCATCTTTGATCCATTTTGACATGTAAATTCATGGTTTTGGTGTTTGTGGTTGCTCTTACTTGTTGCTATGACTCTATGGTGTGTTTTATGATTGATTGGGAGTGTTAAATTTGTCAAAAACGCCGTCGAATGGCGTAGAAAGCTCGCTGGAAAGTTGCAGAAGTGTGCAGGTTCCGAACCGGATCGGATCGGGTGAGGGCTCGGATCGGATATGTGAACTGGGCAAGAAACCCGACCCGAACTGGAGTTTGGCACATAGGAGACTCGGCGAGAAGGAAGGCATTTTGCTTATAGTTGGAGTGGACAAGGGGATCGGATCGGAAGAAATATGGAGACCAGATCGGATCGACTCAAGAGTGGAAGGCTACGACTGGAGCAGGGCGAAGGGTGCGGATCGGATCGGAGTAGATGGAGAACGGGAGCGGATCGGATTGGAGTAGATGGAAAACGAGGGAGCTGATCGAAGAAAACTGGAAGGAAGGCACCGACCCGACCCGGAAGAGGACACCGACCCGACCCGAAGTGAAGTACCCGACCCGAACCGAGCTAGACAAGGACCACCGAACCGAACCGATCAGAAAGATTACACCGAACCGAACCGAGCTAGACAAGGAGAACCGAACCGTACGTGGGCTATTACTACTACACGATGACTCTTCTGAAGACCCACTCCAATTCGATCAAAACCCGAGATGCAAAGGAAGTCCAAATGGGAAGTTAGAGCTCAAGATTTAGATGGGAATCAACGAGTTCGCTTCATGGTTGGGCTTTGCTGCGGGACGCGTGCTAAGGGGTTATCGATGTCTATAGCTTTGGACCACTATGGTAGGAGATACGAAGGCGGATTCAGGGCCATTATGGCATCGGTAGAACCAAGGGCTACGACCAATGAAGTGGGTCATTGAAATGTTTGGTCATGGCTCCAAGTGTTTGGCTTGGTCATAGCAGGGTTTCTAGAAGTCTGGATTCGTCGTTACCTCAATTTGTCTAGTGTTCCAAAGTGGTAGATATCGTATGCTTTACGCACTGAGTGAGAGATGTGAGGATGGTTGCTATGGTTGATTTGTTTGCTATCATTATGACATGCACATCCCACCTCCGTATTCTTTACACTATTCATTATGGCACCTTGGAGTACTGTACGGTATGTGGTACTAACTCTTTGGTTGCAGGTCCAGGTTCAGGTATGGTTTAGTATACCTGTTATTGTTATGTTTAGATGCTTATCGCTCATACCAGGCTTTATGTCCGACCCAGAGTTTTATGTCTCCTCTTATTACTCTGGGTGCTCACACGAGCAGACTAGAGACAGGTTAGCTGGAGATGCACGAGTAGATGATCCGGAGACGAGCAGGAGGCTTCCACGTAATACATATATATAGTATTATCCCTGTGTTGTTGAAGATCACTGCTTGGGCATTGGTGGTGTATCTTCTACTTTGGCTTTCTTTTGTTTAGAGACAGTAGATTTTGAAAAGTTGTAATAAGCTGTATTTGGATTTCCGCTGCTCTGATGTTGACATTGATTATTAGTTATCATCTTATGCACTGTCTCACCTGTTTTATGTCAAGTATGTTATTATTATATTTTATTCCATGCGCTGTGAGACATTCTACAGGTTCCTTGATTAGTTCATTCCCTTCTTTCCTTTCTTTGGCGACCGTTCCGTGCTAGTCGGGCATGTGTACAGCGTACTTTTGGAGGAAATGCAGGATGGTGCGGGGCGGGCCGTCACATGTACGCACTTAGACAATCGATGGAATATCAACAATGGCTGCATCCACTACAGGTGATTAACCCAACTTCAGACCACACTGCCAGACACAACTCTTTGCGGGACAAACTTGTGTAGTCGCATCCCCCAATTTCCAGCAGTAAGGTTTGCTGACGAGATTATACTTTCCTAACATATCAAATAGAGTAAATAAGGTTTTTACATGATTGAAATGCATTCAAAAAATGCCACATATCAAATAGAGTAAATAAGGTTTATATGCACACCTAAACTAGAAGTCAAAGGGTACTTCTGACTGTTGTGCAAAACCTAGACAACTTCATCTTTACACACTGCATAGTTTATGGGTAAGACTCGTTCCACCAGTCTACTACATATTTCTTTCTGTGGAGTTTTTAATGAACTCGGGTCAACTATTTTATTTATTTTTCCTAACATTTGTGGTTTCTTCATTTTTTGTCTTATCACGATTGTTGAGATGTTTTATATCTGGTCCATTGGTATTTTAAGTCTGTATCATTCAACAATTATGCTTGGTCGTAATCATATCCAATAGCATTCACCTATGTTTACTGCTAATAAAGCAATTTTGTTTGAATTATTACAAAAAGTACTATGTTCTTTCCATATATTCTTTCACACATAGCTAACCAAAAAAGTAGTTGTTTATCTCATCTCAATTTATTTCATTCAATTTTCTGCCCCTCATTGGTGGACAAAACCAAATAGCAAACAGAGCATTTTAATGGGACCTAAAGCAGATCTAAACTTGAATCAACTCCACAGATAAAGCAAACATTTATTTCTACCAAAAATGCTAGAACTTGTCCTAACATCGGAAGTGTTATAATACCTAACGTCTGTAAAGTCCGTAGCAAACCATTATGCATTACAATATATTTTTGTTAATCCATTTTCTCGTTTGACTCTTCAAAATTTCATTCTTCCTCACTGGCTAATAATGCTCTAAGAGTTCCATTGTCACCTGAACATAAAAAAATTCCCAGTTTCTAAAATTGTTTTTTCCTTAAAAGATACAAATAAAAAAAACAAATTAGTTAAAACAGTTATGTCAAAGTCAGAAAAGTTTAGGAAGATACCCAAGTCACATCTACTTGTTGTGAAGGAAAGAACTTAAAATTGAAAAATAGCTGTTTAAACCTGAATTTTAAAAAATTTGCCCACAAAATGAAAAATAAAGAAAGAATGAGCGAAAATTCCATGCACCTTTACCTTACCTGCATCCAAGCTAAAAATTTCTCAATAGGCAAAATCAAATGTTTAACAATTTGTGCTAACAAATAAAAATAAGTAGCAAGATGTAATTGAAACCAAGACTAAACCTCATTCAGTATGCAGAAACGATTTCATGTACTAGAATCTTGTACATGTGCAGAAACAGAAATTAATAATGAACATACAGCTAAAATGTGAATTCACTCAATGATTTTGCAAGCTCTCATTTTGATATTATATTGAAATGCAACATTTCAACACCGATATAATGAAGAAGAACGGTCTATTCTAAACAAAAATTAAATATAAGATACAAGGCAAATATAAGATACATAACACAAGTTCAGAAGATAATAAATAGTAAGCTCATCAAATTAGTCTCTAATATCAAAAAGCTACTGATAGCTTTTGTAAGGGAAAGGCCATATAGAGATCTAACTCTAAGAAAAGCTTACAAATAAGGGAACTCAGCTACAAAGGAGGAACAAGTGCAACTCTATTATTCTTCAGCAACTTTTACAGACTCGAACTCAATTAAAGACAAATTGTTGTCTTCTTTAATAGTAAAATCGGCAGCATCTGTAGGCACGACACTGCCAACTCTAGCCTCATTGATCCTTTGAACATGTCAACTTTTGCATTCCGTAATGTAGCGGTTGCCTCGGTCTTCATGATATGCACTGGAATATGAAATTAGTAGTCATGCTAAAACAAATTAATTCAGAATGGAGAGAAGTTATCATGACATTAGTTTTTTTTGGTTTAACAACTACATTAATTCAGATAAAGTAATTAATAAATTCAAAAACATGATAATTTCATGCCAATTTCAATTAAACAATTTAAATAATAAACAAACTAAGAATCATAAGCATAAGCAGTGAAAAATATATGATAAAATTGGTAGTACCTTTTGTTCCTGTTCGAATTGGAGAGATGTAGGGTCGGCTTTTGATAACACTGGCGATTTGGCGATTCACAAAATTTTGGTTTAGGGATTTTGTGAATTAATGTTAAAATTAAGGATCGGGTAGTCTTCGAGAGGTTATGGAGTGAAAAAAAGAAGGGTTGTTTCCAGAAGCAAATGGAAAAAGCGTTTACCTTTATTTCCCGCACATTTTTCGTCTCTCGCCTTTCTCAACGTATAACGTTGACTACACGGGAATTGTTTCTCATTGTATAGCGTTGACTACACGGGAGCTGTTCGCAAAATAGCGTTGGAAACTATGCATGGTAGATTGCTCAACGAGGATAGGCGGGAACGCTGTTTTAAATTGCTATCAATGTCTTGTTTTGTTGTAGTGTGACTCCATGGGATAAGCTTGGCAGTAGCAGTAGTTGTACAAGTCGAACTCCGTCACTACTTTGATGGGTCTAGTGGTTGACAGCGGTGGACATCGTATGCTTTACGCATTGAGTGAGAGATGTGAGAATGGTTGCTATGTTTAATTGTTTGCCTTCATTATAACATACACACCCCCACCCCCGTATTCTTTACACCATATGATAGTGGCACCTTAGAGTATTGTACGGTATGTAGTGCTAACTCTTTGGTTGCAGGTCCAGGTTCAGGTATGGATTAGTATACTTATTATTGTTCTGTTTAGCTGCTTATCGCTCATACCAGACTTTTTGTCTGACCTAGAGTTTTATGTCTCTTCTTATTACTCTGGGTGCTCTCACAAGCAGACTAGAGACAGGTTAGCTGGGTATGCACAAGTAGCTGATCGGAGACGAGCAGGAGGCTTCCTCGTATGATACATATAGATATTCTCCCTGTGTTGTTGAAGATCATTGCTTTGGCATTAGTAGTGCATCTTCTACTTTAACTTTCTTTTTCTTTAGAGACAGTTTAAAGTTGTAATAATGATGTTGGATCATAAGCTGTATTTGGAATTCCGCTGCTATGTTGGTTTAGTTTTCAGCTTATGCACTGTCTCGCCTGTTTTATGTCAAGATTATGTTATTATTATATTTTGTTCCATGCGCTGTGAGACATTCTACAGGTTCCTTGTTAGTTCATTCTCTTCTTTCCTTTCTCCTGACGACCGTTCTGTGCTAGCTGGGCATGTGTACAGCGCACTTACGGGGGAAATGCCGGCTGGTGCGGGGCGGGCCGTCACACTTGGTATCAGAGCTCTAGGTTGCGTAGTTAACCTAGGGAAAGAAACCAGTGAGAGATAATACGTATATGAGAGCACGTATTTGTGATTATTTTGGTTTTCAAAAGCTATATATATTATTAGTATAGCTAAGGATGAAGTCGCACTGCACTGACACCACTATGGAGATGGTTAATCGTTTTCTGTGTGCAGATTGAACGATGAGCCGATACGTAAGGGGTACCGGTAGAGGAGCCAATAATGGGAATGCTGCTGAGATGAGGACGATGTTTACTGACCTCATGAGAGAGATGCTTAGGGATGTGCAGAGGGTAGCTCCCAATGCTGGAAATGGTGGTGGTCCAGTAGTGCAGGCGCCTAGGGCCGATTTCGCCAAGCTGGATAAGGATTATACTAGTCTTGGTGGGAAGCCGTTCCACGGGAACGGAGTCGGCTACAGACGTTCAGGATTGGCTGGATAGTTGTGAGCGTATCTTCGAAGACTTGGGTATCGAGGATGCGATCAAGAGAAGGCTAGCATCCTGTCAGTTGCAAGGACGGGCAATGAATTGGTGGAATGCTATAAAGGCAGCTACCCCAGAGGATCAGATCACTTAAGATCAGTTTAAGGTTCTCTTTAGCGATAAGTTCATTCCAGCTGCTCAGAAGTCAGTGTTGTTTAAGAGATTCTTGGAACTCAAGCAGAATGGCAGAGCTGTCTCGGAGTATATTGCTGAATTCGACACTTTATCGAAATATGGGTTATCCCTAATAGATACTGCCGAGAAGAAGAACGAGAAGTTCATAACTGGCTTGGATGGTTGGGGGAAAGGCTTATTAACCACATCGATGAGACGTTTGAGTCGATTGTAGGGAAAGCTTTGAGATCAGAGAGTCTTTACCCTAAGCCGAAGACCGAGGCTGCATCTGCAGAAGAACCGAAACCGCAAGCAAGCGGTGGAGGCAAGAACGGTTCTCAGAATAAGAGAAAGCAGAATCAGACCAAGGATGGCCAGAAGAAAAAGAATAAGCAAGATATTGAGTGCTTCAGCTGTGGTAAGAAGGGCCATTATGCTAGTAATTGTCGGGCCAAGCCAGCGGATAGGAAGTGCTTCAACTGTGGTCAAGTGGGACATCACAAGGACAAGTGTCTGCAACCCCCTAAAGAAAAGCAAATGGTGAAAGCATATGCCCTTAATGATATTCCTTCTTCGTCGAATGCCCCAAGTGCGGCAGAGAAGGGAAAGAATGTCGTCATCCAAGGTATGCTTTCTGTTTATGATGTTCCTGTTAGAGTTTTGTTTGATACCGGAGCTTCCAGTTCTTTCATGTCTAGTGACCTGGTAGATAGGTTGGGATTGGAGCCCGAGATTGTCGATAGACCTTTAGTAGTGACGAACCCGATTGGTGGTTCGACTAACCTTAGCATGATTTGTCGTAATGTGGTCTTATCGAGTCATCGATGCATGTTTGTTTGTGATTGCTTTGTTTTGGGCTTTACTGGGTTTGGCATTATTTTGGGAGTCGATTGGCTCCAAAGATACGGGGTGGTGGTAGACTGTGAGGGCTTTTTGGTGACAGCTAGAGCGGATGATGGGCGGAGGGTAGTGTTTGGTGGTCTACCCGGTAATGGGGTAATGACTAGTTTTCTAAATTCCCTCGACATCCCACATAGTGAGTTGTCAGGTTTGCCCGTGGTTGGCCAGTATCCGGACGTTTTCGAAGAAGTGATCGGGCTTCCACCACACCGAGAGATTGAGTTTCGTATTGATTTAGTGAAAGATGCCAGACCTGTAGTGTTGTCATTTCATCGTATGGCACCAAGGGAGCAGCGAGAGCTCGAGGTGCAAGTCAGCGATCTTTTGAAGAAGGGATTTATCAGAAGGAGTGTTTCTGAATGGGGAGCACCAGTTGTGTTTGCTACCAAGGCGGATGGTTCCCTTCGTTTGTGTGTAGACTACCGCGAGTTGAATAAAGTGACAAGGAAGAACAAGTATCCTCTACCGCAGATAGATGATTTGTTTGATCAGCCGAGTGGCGCGAGAGTATTCCCTCAGTTGGATCTCGTGACAGCTTTTCATCAGCTTAGAGTGGAAGCTGAGAGTATAGCTAAAACGGCATTTCGGACGCCGTTTGGATTTTATGAGTGGTTGGTCATGCCATTCGGGCTGACCAATGCCCTGGCATATTTTGTGGATCTTATGAATAGGATATTCAGAGATCAGTTGAATAAGTTTGTCCTTGTGTTCGTGGATGATATTTTGGTCTATTCGAGGACAGAGGAAGAACACAAGGAACATTTAAGAATAGTGATGGAGGTGTTGAGAAAACACCAATTGAAAGCAAAGTTTTCTAAGTGTCACTTCTGGAGAAGGGAAGTGAGATTCTTGGGCCATGTTGTTTCAGAGAATGGTATTGCCGTGGATCCTGCGAAGGTGGCTACGGTACAAGATTGGTCTACGCCCAAGAATGCAACAGACATAAGAAGTTTCTTGGGATTAGCTGGATATTATCGTAAGTTTATCAAAGATTTATCCAAGATAGCAGCACCGTTGACTCAGTTGACCAAGAAGAATCAAGCTTTCGTCTGGGACGAAAAGTGCGAGAATTCATTCAAGAGTCTAAAGGAAAAGTTGATGCGTGCACCAGTGTTAGTCATTCCTAAGGGGAATGAAGAGATGACGGTATACACGGATGCCTGTGGTACCGGACTAGGTGCTGTATTGATGCAAGGCGGTAGGGTTGTAGCTTATGCAAGTCGGAAATTGAAACCGCACGAGAGAAGATACCCTATCCATGATTTGGAATTGGCAGCGATCGTGTTCGCGTTGAAGATGTGGAGACATTATCTCTTGGGAGAAAGATTCGAGTTGTTTACCGATCATAAATCGTTAAAGTATCTCTTCTCTCAAAAGGATCTAAATCTCCGACAGCAAAGATGGTTAGAATTCTTAGCTTCCTATAATTTCGACATCGCATATACACCAGGAAAGGGCAATGCGATGGCAGGTGCATTGAGTAGAAGACATGCCAGTTTAGGGGTTATGTTTTTGGAATGGAAGCAACTGGAGTACATCGCGGGGTATGATTTCAGACCAAAGTGCGAATTGGATCCAGAAATGTTAGCAATTTTGACGATCAGACCCACTTTGATTGAGCAGATTGGTTCCAGTCAGAGGGACGATCCTAATCTATTGGGAATCATCTCAAAGTTAGAGATGGGAATCGACGGAGAGATGAATAAGTATGGGCTTGATCGAGATGGATGGCTTAGAAAGAATGGAAGACTTGTTGTGCCCAATACCAATGGATTGAGAGATGAAGTGCTTAGAGAATGTCATCACTCAAAACTGACTATACATCCCGGTGGTAACAAGATGTACCGAGACATGAAGCAGACCTACTACTGGGAAGGGATGAAAAGAGACGTTGGGATGTTTATATCCAAGTGCATGAATTGCCAGCTAGTTAAAGCCGAGCAAAAGAAGCCTAGTGGTTTGTTACAACCATTAGAAATTCCAGAATGGAAATGGGAACAAGTGTCAATGGATTTCATTGATGGGTTACCAAGAACTAGATCGGGCCATGATAACATTTGGGTGATTGTGGACCGATTAACCAAGAGTGCAAGATTTATACCCGTCAAGTCGAATAGAACGGCGGCTAAGTTAGCTGAGCTATATGTGAAGTGGGTAGTGAGATTTCATGGAATACCCAAGGGCATTGTGAGTGACCGAGATCCGTTGTTCACTAGTGGATTTTGGAAGAGCTTACAAGAGGCGTTAGGATCAGAATTACATCTCAGTACCACGTATCATCCTCAAACCGACGGTCAAACAGAGAGGGTGAATCGTATATTAGAAGACCTCTTGAGAGCATGTGTATTGGATTTTGGTGGATCATGGGATGACCATTTGCATCTAGTAGAGTTTGCATATAATAATAGTTATCAGTCCAGTATTGGTATGGTTCCATTTGAAGCTTTGTACGGAAGACCGTGCAACTCACCGTCATGTTGGTTAGAGACCGGTGAGAAATATGTGCTTGGACCAGAGGTAATAAGAGAAACATCAGACAAGATTAAAGTTATTCAACAGCGAATGAAGGCTGCCCAAGATAGGCAGAAAAGTTATGCTGATAAGAGGAGAAGTGAATTAAAGTTCTCCGTTGGCGACTTGGTGTTTGTCAAGATTTCTCCGTTGAAGAGCGTGATATGATTTGGCAGGAGAGGCAAGTTAGCACCAAGATTTGTTGGTCCATTCCCAGTTCTTGAGCAAATTGGGAATTTGGCATATAGAGTTGAATTACCAGAGAAGATGGCAGGAGTTCACAACGTATTTCATGTTTCCCAGTTAAGGAAATTTGTACACAACCCAGATGTGACTATTTCACCTGATCAGTTGGATGATGTCGAAGTTGAACTCGAGGCGGTTGGGAACCGCAGGCCTATGCGTATTGTTGGGAACGATACGAAGCAGCTTCGAAGGAAGGCAGTGAAATTAGTCAAAGTTCAATGGCATGAGAATGAGAATGGTTGTACTTGGGAGACAGAGGAGAACATTAGGAAGACGTATCCAGAACTCTTCGTCTGGTAAGATTTCAGTTTCGGTTTAGTCTTTCCGCATGCTAGGATAGGTTGTTTTGTTTGTTTTGCATGTTTGATTATTATATATGATTGGTAGGCATGCGGGATCCTTTGTATGTTTTGGGGTTAAGGAATTTCGGGGACAAAATTTCTTAAGGGGGGGAGAGTGTAACGACCCGCATTATACGCATCGCAGGATCGTAGGATATTTATTTCATTCACATACGAAGTCGTATGGTCATGTAACTTTGGGAGACGACTATTGGGGTCATTTCCCATGTTCATGATTTTTGCCGATTTTTAAATGACCATTTTGCCCCTAGCTAATCTTGTTTTGACCTTAACTTTTGACTGGAAAGGAATTTTGACCTAAAACCACTTAAATTGGCTCTGGATGATGGTTTACAATTCCGTAGAGTGGTCACATTAGCCAAACGGACTCACCGTTTGGGAGATATGGCTGAAACAAGTTTCAGATGGTGAAAACAGCTTAATTGGGCTTAACCGGGTAATTAGCAGCTAGGTCCAAAGGAGATTTCGGGATTAGAGATGTATAGGAGCTGATTAGGGTTAGAAAACATTTCTTTCAGCCGCCACTTTCATTCTTGGAACCCTAACAATGACCTCCAACACCCAAATCAACTTCTAATCACTTTCTAATCAAATTTTGGCTTAAACTACATCAAATTAAGGAGAAATAGCACCAAAGCAAGGCTAGAGCTGCTGTGTTGCAATGAGAACAGCGCCAAACAGAGAATCATTTTAGTTTTGGGGTTTTATTTGTGGCTAAGGTGAGTGATTTGCATAGTTTTGCACTAATTACGGTTAATTAAGGGTAATTAGTGAATATTAGCGAATTTAAACATGATAAAATTATGGAAAAATATTTATAAAATTCGAAATAATGTTTTAGACCTTTGTTAGAAATTTGGTTTGATTTGGTTAAGTTTTACTAATCATATCATTAGTTTTGCCTAAACATGCTTAAGGGGAAAACATGAGTTTTTTGGTATGTTTGATCCTTATAAACATGTCATATTGTTGTTTTAGTGTTTGTGGATGATTATACATGTTGCTATGACTGTATGGTATATTTTGTGATTGCATAGAAAAGTTAGA
The DNA here is from genome assembly GCA_030737875.1 of Allium sativum. Taxonomy (NCBI): domain Eukaryota; kingdom Viridiplantae; phylum Streptophyta; class Magnoliopsida; order Asparagales; family Amaryllidaceae; genus Allium; species Allium sativum. Next base: position 835,797,683 of record CM060910.1, read on the forward strand.
ATGGTTGAAAACGCCGTCGTTTGGCGAAAATAGCTTGCTGGAAAAACTTGCAGCAAACCGGATAGGAGCATCCGGATAGGAGCATTCGGATAGGAGCATCCGGATAGGAGCATTCGGATAGGAGCATCCGGATAGGAGCATTCGGATAGGAGCAACCGGATAGGAGCATCCGATCCGAACCGGATAGGGGCATCCGATCCGAACCGAATAGGGGCATCCGAACCGAACCAAATAAGAGCATCTGAGCACCCGAACTGAACTAGAAAGGAGCATTCGAGCCGAACCAAGCAGGAGTGGGCGAACCGAACCGAACCGGAGGATCGAACACCAAGTAGACCTAAACCCGAGATGCAAAGGAAGTCCAAATGAGGAGTTGTACCTCAGGATCTAGATGGGAACCAAGGAGGGAACTTCATGAGTTGGGCTTTGCTGCGGGACATGTGCTAAGGGGTTGTCGATGTCTGTAACTTTAGATCACTATGTGTAGGGGGTACGTGAACGGATTCAGGGCCACAGTGGCCTAGGTACGACTAAAGAGCTATAGACCAATGAAGTGGGGTCATTTGTAAAGATTTGGTCATGACTCCATAGGATAAGCTTGGCAGTAGCAGTAGTTGTACAAGTCGAACTCTGTCACTACTTCGATGGGTCTAGTAATTGACAGTGGTGGACATCGTATGCTTTACGCACTGAGTGAGAGATGTGAGAATGGTTGCTATGTTTAATTGTTTGCCTTCATTATGACATACACACCCCCACCCCCGTATTCTTTACACCATATGATAGTGGCACCTTAGAGTATTGTACGGTATATAGTTCTAACTCTTTGGTTGCAGGTCCAGGTTCAGGTATGGTTTAGTATACCTATTATTGTTCTGTTTAGCTGCTTATCGCTCATACCAGATTTTTTGTCTGACCCAGAGTTTTATGTCTCTTCTTATTACTCTGGGTGCTCTCACGAGCAGACTAGAGACAGGTTAGCTGGGTATGCACGAGTAGCTGATCGGAGACGAGCAGGAGGCTTCCACGTATGATACATATAGATATTCTCCCTGTGTTGTTGAAGATCACTGCTTGGGCATTAGTAGTGCATCTTCTACTTTAACTTTCTTTTGCTTTAGAGACAGTTTAAAGTTGTAATAATGATGTTGGATCATAAGCTGTATTTGGATTTCCGCTGCTATGTTAGTTTAGTTTTCAGCTTATGCACTGTCTCGCCTGTTTTATGTCAAGATTATGTTATTATTATATTTTGTTCCATGCGCTGTGAGACATTCTACAGGTTCCTTGTTAGTTCATTCTCTTCTTTCCTTTCTCCTGACGACCGTTCCGTGCTAGCTGGACATGTGTACAGCGCACTTACGGGGAAAATGCCGGCTGGTGCGGGCGGGCCATCACAGTATGTTTCCTCTTATACTATATACACACATGTATGTGTTTGTGTGTGTATACACACATGTATGTTTTCTCTTATACTATATACACACATGTATGTGTTTGTGTGTGTATACACACATGTATGTTTTCTCTTATACTACATATACACACATGTATGTTTTCTTTTATACTATATACACACATGTATGTTTTTCTCTTATATTATGTAACATGCAATTTTTATAACATGCAATATTATCGTCAGGTTGCCGAATCCGAAGCGCCTGCTCTGCTGTGTTTTTTCCATAACAGCATCGAATAAGAGGTCTTCCTCCTCATGCGTCAACTCATCACGGCCCGACTCCTCAAGAACACGAGCCTGTGCGTCCTGGAACTTTGCCTGTAATAAAAAAACAATTTCATTTGACAAATAATAAAACTATGATTTTATTTTATAATAAACTAATCAATTCATGCTTGTAATATTTAAAATACACATACGTATGACTGTGTCGCCTTGTCCTGCTCATCCCACTCATATGTGACGTTGTCTGCCTCATCTACCTTCCTGGTTGCATGAATGTGAGTAAAGACATCCATGTATGACACGGGACGTTGATAAAATCGTTCCTGCAGTTGGTAATTTGAATAATTAATTTCACATTGTAAATCACGAACAAATCAATTTATAAATGTAATAATTAACAAATTTATCAAGTCCTCACAGTGATGCTGGAAAGACTAAGATCCCCCGCGATGAGTTACAGGATTCTTATTCCTGTTTGCGGAGTTCTTTTCTGACTCGGCCTGAAAATGTACATTGATAAATTACTTAAAATCGGCAAAAAAAATAATTAGATTCATTATAAATTTACCTTGAACTCAGGCGTGTCCCACCACGCAACCATCTTCTCAAACACTTCATCGCCCATCCACTTTGGTTGCTTTCCCTGTTTCTTAAGCTCATTCATCTTCTCTCTATAATTCTTGGCGACCTTCGAGTTCCAGTGTCGCTGAACTAGCTTCATGTCATTCTCCTGCACATCTAATGTTCCCTATATAATTAGTTAATTAGTCTTAAATAATTAGTCTGGCTTATACAGCATGGACAATGAAAATACATGCAAGTGTTAAAGCCTGAAGTTTCTAGGCAAATAGATCACTTATTGTAACATCATGTTCAAAATGGTGAGAACTAAATGGATGGTGAGAACTAAAAGTTTATTTTTTGGCAAGTGTGCATTCACATTGACAAAGAACAGTGTCAAGGCCTATGTACACATTCAACTCAACACAATTTTTTTAAAGTGAACAAGTTGCATGAACATGGAGCAACTTCAACGCATGTGAATACTGTTTTGCATGTGGTGCAACACATGAGTATGGACAACAATGGTGAAGATGAGTGCACAAAAGACAAGGCAGACACAAAGTAATAACAGGAAATCCTGCCAAGCGGTATAAAAGGTATAAACGTACCAGGAAATCCTCCCAGATAGTCTCTTTGACGTCTGTTGGGATCTTGCTCCACTTAGGCCAGAAATCGCTCATTCTGGCCATATACGCTTCCTTAGAGATATCTAAAACAGTCTGAGATGATTCTAACTCAAATCTCCTGCGTTAAATATAAATTAGAACTTTATGTAGTTAATTATAGTATGTAAAAAAACATTAAATTGTTATTCTACTAATTTTTATACTTACGCCCTGTCAGCCTTAGGTTGCAAATAAACAACCGGACGAGCTAGCTGTCTGCTACTACCCTCAGCATGAGGGGTGATGCTACGTCGTCTAGAGGCAGATCCCGAGCCAGAAGCAGGGTCAGACGACATAATTAGTATACCTGCAACATATATGAATATGTAATCAGCATACTATATCAAAATAATTTTCATGACATATTTGACTTGGTATAATTTTCATGACATACTATATCAAAACTTCAAAGTTATTTAAAAAATAAATCCGTACAAACATACTATATCAAAACTTCAAAATTATTTTACTTCAAAGTTATTTAAAAAATAAATTTGTACAAAAACTATACAAGCTCATTCATAAATTTCAGGGCATATTTGACTAAAGTAGGCTTATTTGTTTTAAAAGAACTATGTATGCATAAATCATTGTTCACCATTCAATCACAAAATTCAATATGTTTATATATTATACACATATTACATATGTTGATTTGGTACAAACTTACTATACAAGCTCATCACAAACATACTATACACATATGACATGTTTTCATAAGTATATGTACATATGACATATATTTACACCATTCATTTTAAAGAATTTGACAATTAGGGTGATAACATTAGCAATTCAAGAATAATATGATGTAATATACCCCGACACTCCTAACTCAGTTGGTTAGAGGTGGGAGAATTGGGATGAGACATAGGTCTCAGGTTCGAGGGCCACCTCTACCAATTTCTAGGGGTGACTATCCAGGTAGTGTGAAGGCGTTGAAAAATCGGAAGCAATGGCTTGAGTGAAGTCTTAGGTTCCACACGTAAATCAAAAAAATATGATGTAATATACGTATTCAAACAACTAGAAATCAAATCAAAGACATATTAAGCACAAATGAGTGGTAACCCTATAAAATAGGTTTAGGAATTTTACCTAAATTAAAGAGCAATAACGTAGTAGGAGGGCTGGAGGAGCTCGCGGTGGACGTCGGAGGCGTTGGCGGTGCTGATTGGGTGGAGGAGTTGAAATTGGAGGTGGTGAAGGGGTGATAAGGGTTGGGAAATCGAATTTGGAGAAGAAAGGGGTGAAATGAAGAAGCGGTCGGGCTCTCTGGAACATATGCAGGAAAATTTCCAACGGCCGCCAACGGTCTTTATTTCATCGGTTTCCAACGGCTACAACGAATTCTAACTCGTCGTTGGAACCACAGCGTCGGAATACACTGTTTCTCTAGTAGTGAATCCATATACAAATTCAACAAAAAGTGGTATTGTTGGAGTTGCTTCTCACGTTGAAAATCTATATTATTTCTAGGTTACCATCATCTTCCAACAAGGCGACCCAAAACAATTGTGAAGCTTCAACAGACAAGCTAAGATTATATCTTTCATTTGTGATATAGTCCTCACTTCGAAGAGCAAATCACCTGTACCTAAATCCCTTATCCCCTCTGTATCCAACCAATCAGGATTCCTGATTTTCACTTTTTCGTCATTAAGTCCGAGGGCTTAATTACAAAAAGGTAGAATTCAAGTGGTCCAGATTGGTTGGATGCAAGGGACAGGAGATTTCATTCCCTCGCTCCATGTGTGCCCATTTTAATCTCATTCAGTCAGCGTAATGATTTTGTAATTATGTGGAACCCCCACATTATATATAAGATGGATGATTCGTTAATCGTTGCTGCAAGTAGGCATATTGGAATATGTAATACAAATGACTTAGGTTGTATATACCGTGTGGTGTGTACAAGATGAAAAACAAACAATGACAAATTTTGGCTTTTTCCAACCTTATAGTATCGCACCACCATCATCTTCCTACAATAACAAATTTAGAGAAAAACACAAATGTAGTATCACATCACCGTATAAAACTAAAAACACATCGGTTTATGCTGTCTAACAAAATGATGTGGTAGCCAAAAACACAAATGTGTAGCATCACATCACTGTGTGAAACTAAAAACATCTCATTTTATATCATATAATGATGTTAGAAAACACAAACTATGACATTTATTTTTGTGGTACACTGTAAATTGTACACATGCACTCCTAGAATGTACGAAAATGTTGTATACTAGAAAATAGATATATTTTTGTAATAAGTTTAGAAAATGACATAAACATCGAAATAGGAAATAATGTTAAGAACAAAATTATGGGTTTTTTCAACCATAATGACGGCCTATCGAAATTTTATTTTAAAGGACAAAACATCAGATTTTAATTATCAGTTTTACAGTGTGTATGGTATCAGAATTTAGCTATCAGTTTTACAGTGTGTATGATATCAGTTTTACAATTGGTATTATCTTTATAGATAAATTTTTGATGAGTTGTCCTTGTACTTAAAAAAGTTACGAAGTTTGTCTTCCACGGTAAAATCCCCAACATGAAATAATGTTTGTTGAAAGGGCAAAAATAAAATTTTACCCTTAATTATTGCCTTAATTAATCATGCACTCCTACAATTGTGAAATTTGTTTCCAGCAGACAAGGAATACCATCCAGAAAAAAATCCTTAGTATATTGGTTGTAATGTTTTGTTCTTATGCTTTATGAAGTTATAAGCCAATGCGCACAAAGATACTGGCCGTGCAGATGACTATGTGATCACAAACTTTACGTCTGGAGATCAAACAGAATAAACTAAGTGACAGTAGACCACCACACAGTTCATAAATTTGTATGGACTGTGACAGTGTAATTGCATCAACGTCTATTACAAAAGATGACACATACAATCTCAACCAATATGTACACACAAAAAACAAACCACAATAGTTACATTTCAGCTGGGAGAGAGAAATCGTCATAATGAATGCATTACAAACTATATAAATGAAATGAAAACAACAATATAGCACTCTTTTTTTTCTTTTCTTTTTTTCAGTTTTCTTTGCTTCAGCTCACTGAAAGAATCTCAAGCTCTGCCCACCAAAGAGGAGAAAGCCTTGGTTCTGCTGCTTCAGGTGTAATACCTAAACCGCTGCCTAATTTTGCGGCTATGTCCTTCATTTTTGGCCTGTCTTTGGGATCCCCGTGGATGCACTCTTGTATTATTTCGCAAACCAGTTCCAGTTCTTCATTTTTGAACGAATTCAACGTAGGATCGACCAAATTTTTGAAGTTACGTTTGTCGTTTAGGTATTCGGTAGCCTGCAATTGTACAGATGATAATGATTTATTTATCAATACATGTAAGAGTAATAGTCCTTGGTTTGTAGATATACCAAAATTCTTTCTAGAAAAAATGTTACCGTTCTCACCCAGTCTACTAAAAGTAGCCAAAAATTGTGATAGGGACATGATATTAAACAATAATATTTGGGAAGCTTTATCAAGCATTCTTTAAAAGTTTCAAAATAGATCAAGTTTCCTTCCTCCAAACGTTTGCATGAAATAACTTTAGAATTATTTCCCAGCTCTTTCTTTGTTTCATTCTTTCGTAAAAACAGCAAATTTGCGAAAGGGAAAAAAAGATTTTTTACTTTGATGTTTGTTCATTCAGGAATCGCTTGTTCATGGCAATTCAAACAAATGATAGTGTGGAAGTTTAATATAAAATCACATAACAATAAGAAGATAGTGCCTTGATCAGAAACAACAATGAGTCAAAAACACTTACCCAATTTAGTATGGAGCCTTGATCCTCTGAATGCGGAAGCTTTCCAGAAATTGTTTCCAACATTATTATCCCGAAACTATAAACATTGCTTCCAGGATCAACTGGTGCAGAATCAGAAGGGTCACTATCCTCAGTCATACCTTTTCTTTCTTCGATTTCATGCCACATATTACGATCAATGATCTGCAGAAATTTTATTAATTCTAATAGTCACATTTTCTTTTTTCATGTAGTATTTGTTACTTAAATAAATACGTAACTAGCTACTAGGAGCAATACTGATGTACAAAAGCATCATCAATAAATTTGTCCTATCAACTCACCAATCTCATGTGGCCGGGAAAGTTGACATTGCTGAACTTTTCAGTTTCTCACGCCTACGTTCAATAGAACGTGCTATTGTGGCTTTAGTACATTTACAATTAATGGTCTAATATTAAGTAAAGATGATTTTTTATTGGTTAACAGTTAATTAAAAGGATAGAAAAGTAAATTCCAATTAATTGCAAGGATAGAAAGGTAAATTCCAAATATTCTAATGATGGATATATATAAAGAAAACCCTAGGAATTGGCCCTCTCTCTATCTAAAAACGAAAAGTCCTTTCCACTATCACAAAAGCTTTCTCAAAACCTAAGAAGGCTAAGAGAGAGAAACTTAATTCTAGTCATTTACGGTTACCGCCACGCTCTTGTCAAGAATCAAGGTATATTCTTTTTGTTTTGATTCTATAAAATGTAAAAATTGTGTTGTTCTAATATTTGATCTATCATGCCCTATTATTCTAAGATTTGATCTATCATTATGCCCCAATCAATATTATGATTATTGATCTGCATGAATAAGATCCATTAAGATAAAATTCTTACATGTGGTATCAAAGCATGATTGTTGAGCTTGTGATTTTTCAATTATGATTTGTAAATTTCATCCACTGCTTATGTTTTAGTCTAGATCTACAATTGATATTATGATGTATGTAGATCAATGACAATTTTTTGTTATCTGCCCATGGCTTATAGATATATATATTGAGAACTACTATTAACATCCCAGTTTACACTTCCGGCCACCTTTCTAAATTTAATACAAATGATTATTTTTTATATTCTTCTAGTCACCATATATTATTCTTTCACTCAGTTATTCACCACCGTACTTCTCTTAAGAAAAATACGTATTTCTCTACAATTTTAAACCCTAAACCCTAACAAAAGTAGATATTCTTTTATGTCTAATAGAGATGGAAGACGAAGATAAAAATATGTTAGAATTGCTTGATTTTTATTGTTTTCTATTATGTTATAAAACATGTTGTTAGGGTTTCTTTTTTTTTATGGTTAGGGATTTCCGTTGCGTTTTAGCATATTTTTTCCACTCCATTGAAAATTTCAAGCTTAAAGGACATTGTAATAGAAAATGACAATGTAAGTTTTGACTTTATTCGTATAACTTACGTATCTTCTTTTACAAATTGATATATTAACTTTTTTGACGTTTGATAGATGGAGCATTTGAATGATGATAAGTCGGATGATAAATATGATGGTTGTTATAATATGATGCAAGATGTTTGATCAAATGACTCAAAAGACATAAATGCATGATGCGAGGAAGGAATCGTTCGTGTAGAGGAAGGCAGCGACGAAACTATGTACATGCTTGGGTGGGCCACTGCCCTACCCACGAATTGTCAAACCCGGAAAGAAAAAAATAACGTAAGAAAGACAACGCCTATCTTCCACTCACACACTCAATTTCTCAATTTCTTATTTCCGTGACTCCGTCGATAGCAAACAAAGAACCCTAGCTTCCAACAGGCGATACTAAAACTGCAAAAGGGAAAAATCCTCTTCTAGCCAAGCCAGCGACAGCATCGCTTCCAGTCTCGAATCACATGTCTCGGCCACCTCTTTTCCTGTCTCGAATTTCAATCGACAGGCTGAAGCTTGAAGCGATTAGGTATTTTATATTTTTCTTAAGTAATTTTTGGAGTTCTATTGAGCGATTTTTGAATTTTTTTGATGTTTGATGTTGTCCACTTGGAACTAGATTTACTGTCCAATCCATCCAATTTGAATTTAGTCTGAAATAGGTTGATAAAATGGTCACTTGAAGTTTGAATGCTTGAATTTATCGAAATAGGTTGATAAAAGGGGTTTGATGCTTGAATAATTCACCGTCCAATTTGAACATCGTGATTTTTTTGAAGCAATGTGACTTTTTTTAAAGCTATGTGATTTTTCTGAAAATTAAACTGAGAGCATGTGATTTATTTTTTTGAAGCTATATCCAAGAAGCCAACAAAAAATCTGTTTTCTTTTTATGCAAAAAAAACCTGATGCTATTGAAACTTCATTCCTAACCCGTTGAATTTGGGGACAAATAGCCCTGATCCTATTGAAACTTCATCTCCTAGTCCTTTGAATTTGAAGACAAATATCTTTGATCCTATAGATCGTCCTACGAAAATTCAAAAAAGTGAAGATAGTATCAAACATGATCCAGGATTACGTAACCAATATGGATGTATCAGTATAAAGATCAAGATGCAATTCGTCGTCGTTATATCGAAATGGGATCGTGTCAGCCTGATTTGAAAGAAAAATTTGAAAAATATGAAGATGGACGTCGTATGCGATTTGAGTGGTTTAAAAATCATAAATGGTTGGAGTATTCGGAGACAAATCAAAAAGCTTATTGCTTTCCATGCTTTCTTTTCGACAAGAATACTTCTCAACAACATAAACAAAGTACATGGATTTCTAGTGGGTTTAATAATTGGAAAATATTTGGCGGAAAAGATTGCAGTCTCCAAAAACATGAAGGAGTGGCAAACTCATTGCATTCAAATAATGTCATGTTATTAGAATGTTTGAGTAACCCGTCTCGAAGTATTGAGAAACAATTGACTTAACAATCAGAGTCAAAAAAAAAAAAAAAAACAAACAAACAAACAAACAGGCTATGAGTCATTACTTCTGTAAAAGCTATTTTATGGCTAGCATGCCAAGGTTGTGCTCTTAGAGGAAATGATGAATCCATTGATTCATCAAATCGTGGAAACTTTCTTGAATTGCTTAAGTATACCGCTTCCCTCTCTCCTGAAATTGAAGAAGTGATATTAGAAAATGCCCCTCAAAATGCCTCATATATTTCATCAAAAATTCAAAAAGACATTTTAGAAATTATGGGCGACTTAGTGAGGAGAAAAATTTGTGAAGAGATAGGTGATTCCGAATTTTGCATTCTTGTTGATGAAGCACAAGATGAATCAAATGTCGAGCAAATGACCATATTTATTAGATATCTGGACGATGAAGGTTATGTAAAAGAATGTTTCTTCGATGTTGTTGGAGTTAAAGATACGACAGCGCTAACTTTAAAAAAAGCTTGCTCTAGTGTCCTTGATCAAAATGGCTTGCTTGTTCAAAATATGCGAGGTCAAGGTTATGATGGTGCTAGTAACATGCGAGATGTTTGGGGCATATTATGTGCATTGTTTTGCTTATCGATTGCAACTTGCACTAGTTGGGGCTTCTGGTGAACTATGTGATATTGAATTATTTTTTCAAATGCTTAATTGCATTGTGAATTTGGTGAGTTCATCTCCTAAACAAAATCAACAACTAAAGACCGCTATTAGAAATGAAGTTGAAAGTTTGATGTTGAGTGGTACGTTACAAACAAGTACTGGAGCAAATCAGAAGACCACTTCACGACGGCCAAGTTCTACTCGTTGGAGCTCACATTACTCATCTGCATGTAGCTTGCTTAGCTTGTATAAGCCTGTTGTTAGAGTACTTGAAATTATCAAAAAAGAAGGGTTAAACAGAAAAATGCGTGCTGAAGCAAGTGGTGCTTTACTTGGAATGAATACGTTTAAATTTGTCTTTATTTTGCATTTAATGGTCGAAGCAATGGGAATCACCGAAGTTCTTTGTCATGTACTTCAAAAAAAATCTCAAGACATCTTGAATGGGATTAATTCAATCTCAATCACAGAACGAGCATTTATCGACTGATTTGTCTTGTATTGACCCTTCCTGTATCAACCGCAACCACAGAACGAGCATTTTTAGCTATGAAGTTAATCAAAACACCACTCAATAAAATGGGCGATGATTTGCTTGGGAATCATATGATCTTATATATTGAAAGAGAAATTGCTAAATATCTCGATCCTGAAGCAATTGTGGATGAATTTGATTTTCGTGAAGCTCGTAGAACACGTCTTAAATAAGTTATTTAGTAAACTATGTTTTTTTGTATGCAAACTAGCTAGGGTTTACCTAGTTTTTTGTAAGCTTTATTACTTTTGTGCATGTACAATTTTTGTATGCTGCTTATTCTAATGCAATTTGTTAAACTTGTTTGTTTTCACAAAATTATTGAATGTTTATCTAGTTTCGCACACCCCAAGCTAAAATCCTGGTTTCGTCGCTGGAGGAAGGTGTCAGTGGCCTCTCCATTTTTAAGTTATTAATTTAGATGGCGACCAACAGAGAAAATTTGAAATATTTGGGATGCTTTTAGTTTTGGTGGTCATAAATGTAAATCGGGGTGTGAATAGTAGCATCCTATATATTTATTGTCTGATGTTTTCGATCAAATGGATCATGACTATGCCGCAGATACTATAAATTTTAGTCGATATCTCAAAATCTGCAGTATGAATTATGTGTTATGGCATATATTTGTTACAACGATGACTGATTCCACTAAATTAATTTTTGAAGTCTACAGTATATCCTCATCAATCATGTCATATAATATGAAGTGAAATCTCGTGTTTGCATCTTGTTATGTTGGTATCTTTATAATGTTAATTGGTTAGCCACCAAAGTGGTCAAATTAGCAAGTACTAAGATATCAAATTTGCATAAATCCAATTACTCGTGTTTACGTGATGCTTCTGAATTAAATGATATTTGAAAATTTTAACATGACCGTATTGAGGTTCTTGATTATAAAATGTTTATGGATAGCCAAAAGGCTAATTATTAAATTTAAAATACATGAACATTATTATGGTATACTGATGTGCTTAGGTGGAACATTTAGTACATACAAAGATTGCAAACATGATTTATTTAAGCATGTTAATTGCTAATTACGTGATATTTCTAATTAAACATCAATTATATTTATTGTATGTTGGTGCTTTATCCAAAGGTTCCAATATATACAGTCATGTGAAATTTCTAGTTAAGCATCAAATTATGTTTATTGTATGTTAACGTTTTGCCCAAAGGTGCTCCAATATATATCGTTACGTACGAACATCAATTATGTTTATTGTATGTTTGCCTAAAGGTAGCTTCAATACATATTATGTTGATTTCATGATTGAATTTATATTATCGTTTAAGTTTATTACTCAAAACATTGTTATGTAAGCATATATTAATGTAATTGCATCGTATGTTTATGTTGTTCTGCTTCTCTTCATTCGCAAGTCATGGTTGTTACTAAGTTTAATGGGCTTAACCTAACTGAATGGTCTGGAAAAAAATTAGTTTCACCACAGTGTTCTAGATCTTGATTTGGCGCTCTTAAGTGGCAAGCCTGATGATCTCACTGATGCTAGCACTACCGAGCACAGATCTTTCCATAAAACTTGGGAAAGATCTAACAGACTAAGCTTAATGTTTATGCAAATTGATGTAGAAAACAACATCAAGTCCACATTTAAGAAAAATGAAAGTGTTAAGGAATTTATAAGTATGTGGAAGAAAGCTCTCAATCCGACTCAGCTGATTAATGGCTACGTCAACCAATATGCAATTCAGTGGTTCTCAAAATGACAAACATTATAGCAAAATTGAAGACATGGAGATGGAAGTGAATGAAAATTTCCTAGTAACGTTTATCCTTATTTCCTTACCTTTGGAGTATGACGCATTTTATGTGAATTATATCAGTTTAAAGGATAAATGTAAATGTGCATTAATTACAAAGCATGCTCATTCAAGAGGAAGCAAGGCTTAAGAAATCAAGAGATCATTCAGCAAACCTAGTTGGTCACAAATGAGCTAGAAAGAAAACATTGAAGAAGAATGAAAAAGTCAAGCAAGAACTTGTCGAAAATGAATGAGCAAGAAAAAGAGGAATTTGGAAAAGAGAAAATATAGCAAACCAAAGTCCCACATCATCAAAATATGAACACACACCCTTCTTATATATTACAAGCCAATGGGATTTTATAAAATAAAAAGAAGAGAACTTGTAAAGGAATGTGGGCTAGGCCTTGACACAACAATATATTAATGTATCAAGGAATGAGCCTTGGACCTTGGGCTCTCTTGATTGAATGGGCCGACGGTTGCCGTTTGGGCCAGTGTGTCGAAACGAGAATTTTTTTTCGGAATTGAATCGGCATGTCCGTCCAGCTGAATGGGTGCAACCATTTGAATTCTGATGCGCACACACATTAATACACCGTGTGGTTAAAGGGTTGCAACATTTTCAATTTCAATGGTTATTAATGCTCAGATAGGCACCTCCTCCAGTCTATAAATACATAGCCCAAAACGAGACAGACTTCACTTTTTATCTTCTCATATTGTTGCTTCGACTCCAAAGTAAACCTCTGATCTAGTTTCTATAACTTACTTTAGTTCGTCAGAACACCGTTTGCTAACACTACGCTATGAGGCTAGTCCGTTTTTCCTGGGAAACAAATTGTCGTTACGTCAATCGGTGCATACGACGACAAAATTGTTTCAAGAATACAAAATATTTCTGGACTCGGACATTACTGAAACAAAATATTTTCTGTACCGCTTCAATCTAGTACACAATCGGTCACACTTTCTGTCATTGCTGTAAATACAGTTTGATGTGACAATTATGGCATAACTGAGTAACATTAATTGTTGTTACTGTATGTTTGTAATACAATTGTGTATTGACAAAAATTCTAACAATCTTGAAACAATATTTGTTGCAGATGACGCAAAACAACAACAGTGATTCTGCACCAATTCAGACGGTGATAAACGCTCAGCCATCGTCTGTGCTTCCAACAATGACTCTGTTCCATGGAGAAAGGCCAGAGAAGTTCAACGTAATTAATTTTAAGCGTTGGCAATAGAAAATGTTGTTCTATTTAACAACATTGAGCCTCAACAAGTTTCTGACTGAAGATGTTCCTGTGGTAGCCAAGCTCGAACTTGATGCTACCAAAGTAGAGACTCTTACTATCTGGAAAAACTCGGATTTCATGTGTAAAAACTATATAGTGAATGGTCGGGATGATAGCCTCTACAATGTTTATTGTACTATTGTAACATCCAAACAACTCTAGTTAGCTCTGGAAAAGGAGTACAGAACTGAAGATGCAGGGATGAAAAAAATCATTATTGGAAAATTTCTTGATTTCAAAATGGTTGACTCAAAAACGGTGATCAGTCAAAACTCAAAAACTGCAACTTATCATCCGTCAACTAGAAGATGAAAAAATGACTCTTAGCGAGACTTTTTAAGCTGCCGCAACTATTGAGAAACCGCCGCCTTCTTGAAAGGACTTCAAGAATTACGTTAAATACAAGCGTAATAAATTAAAATTAAAGAGCTCATAGTTCGGCTGCGCATTGAGGAAAATAACAGAAATTCTAAGAAAAAGATTTCTTAGAATATCGCTGCCAAAACAAATGTAGTTGAGTCAGATAAGACAAACAAAAGAAAACGGGAGAATGCTCCTAAGAAATCAAAGAAATTTCTGGATTCTTGCCACAACTGTGGAAAGAAGGGGCACAAAGCAGCCGAATGTCGCACACCTAAAAAGAACAGAAGCAAATACGACTGACATTTCGAAAGGCATTGCTGATCTTGACTTGTGTGCAGTAATATCAGAATGCAACCTTATTGGTAACTCAAAGAAATGGTCTATAAACACTAGACCCACTCGACACACATGTGTCAATAAGTAGATGTTTACAACCTATAAAACTGCATCTGCTGATGAGCAACTTTTTATGAGCAATTCACCTACTTCAAAGGTCGAAGGCAAAGGAAAAGTTGTGTTGAAACTAACTTCCGAAAATGAACTAACTTCAAATGATGTTCTCCATGTTCCAGAAATTAGCAAGAACCTGATTTCAGGATCATTACCGAGCAAGCATGGTTTCAAATTGACCTTTGAAGCTGATAAATTTATATTATCCAAATCGAGTGTATGCGGGAAGAGAATGTGTGTGTGATGGTTTATTTAAAAAAAATGTAATCACTATTGTACCACATTGATATGAATAAAAGTGACTTTTCTGCTTATATTGTTGACTCTTCTAACTTATGGCACTCTAGATTATGGCATGTAAATTTTAATACACTACGAAAATTAATTAATCTAGAATTTATACCTACGTATAACATAGACTCCAAGTATAAATGTCAAATTTGTGCAGAAGCAAAATTGACTAGAACATTGTTTCATCATGCTGAAAATGTGTCAAACTAGAGGTGGAAAAAAGTATTTCATTACCTTTATTGATAATTATACTAGGTATTGTTATGTTTACCTTCTTAGAGGTAAGGATGAAGCATTCGATGTGTATAAACAATACAAAGCGGAAGTTGAGAATCAACTCAATAAGAAAATCAAAGCTTTACGAAGTGATAGAGGATGAGAATATGAATCCCCTTTTGAAGAATTCTGCGCTGAACATGGTATTATTATATACCAAACTACAACAACATATTCACCTCAATCCAAAGGTATAGCCGAACGAAAAATAAAACTCTTAAAGAAATGAAAATGCTTTATTGTTAGGTTCTGACTTGCCATATAACTTTTGGGGAGAAGTTATTTTTTCGACAAATCATATTTTGAATAAAATACCCCGAAAGAAAACATTTAAATCTCCTCATGAAGTTTGGAAAAACAGACCACCATCCTCCAAATACCTAAAAGTGTGGCGGTGCCTTGCCAAAGTAAAGGTACTAAAACAAAAAAAAGGTCAAAATTGAACCAAAAATGATTGTGTATTTGTTGGCTATGCACAAAATAATGTCGCATATCGATTATTGGTACACAAATCTGAAATTGATGATATCCATGAAAATAACATCATTGAGTCGAGAAATGCTAGATTTTTTGAATATATATTCCCCTTGAAACTGGACACTAAAAATCCTACACCTAAGAGATCAAGGGAAGAAGAAGTTTCATATTCTCTTAAGGATGTTGAACAAAATAACACTTAGCAAAGTAGTACTGAGCAGCAAGTGGAGGAACCAAGAAAAATAAAAGGTCAAGGACTTTAAAAACCTTTGGACTGGATTTCTATACCTTTATGTTAGAACATTATCCATTGACATACAAACAAGCTATGTCTTTCAGCGATGCCCCTTATTAGAAAGAGACAACTAGCAATGAGACTGAATCCATTATGTCCAATCATACATGAGAATTAGTTCATTTACCTCAAGGATATAAGACCTTAGGTAATAAATGGAAATTTGAAAAGAAATTGAAACCTGATAGTTCAATAGACAAGCACAAAGCTCATCTGATAGTCCAAGAATTTAGACAAAAGGAAAACCTGCACTATTTTGATACATATTCACCAGTAACGAGGATAACGTCAATTAGAATGTTTATTGCAATTGCATCCATACATGACTTAGAAATTCATCAAATGAATGTTAAAACTGCATTCTTAAATGGTGAACTAGAGGAAAAAAATCTATATGAAACAATCAGAATGATTTCTGAGCTCAGAAATCCAGAGTAAAGTTTGCAAACTGGTAAAATCACTTTACGGCCTTAAGCAAGCTCCAAAACAGTGGCATGAGAAGTTTGATAACACTATATTATCAAATGGATTCACGATAAATGAATCAGATAAATGTGTGTACATAAAACACACACATATTGGATATGTCATTGTTTGTCTCTGTGTTGATGACCTATTGATCCTAGGCATTAACAAGGTTATAATAATATCTACAAAAGATATGTTATCATCTAGATTCGATATGAAAGACCTAGAACTGGCTGATGTGATATTGGATGTAAA
Organism: Allium sativum; assembly: GCA_030737875.1. Taxonomy (NCBI): domain Eukaryota; kingdom Viridiplantae; phylum Streptophyta; class Magnoliopsida; order Asparagales; family Amaryllidaceae; genus Allium; species Allium sativum. Next base: position 835,814,416 of record CM060910.1, read on the forward strand.
AGTTCTAAAAACACCACAGTGATATGCATTACCCCAATCGCATTACATCACCAAAATACTTGAAAAATTCAAACCATATAATGTAATTATTGCAAAATAACCACTAGATATGAACCAAAATTGGGTAAAGAACACTGGTGATGGCATCTACTAGTTAGAATACCCTCGTATAATAGGAAGTATCATGTATGTTATGAATCGTACTAGACCTGATATCGCATATGTTGTAAGCAAACTAAGTAGATTTACCAGCAATTCTGGTAAACATCATTGGAAGCGATAATCAGAGTTCTAGGATATCTAAAGTATACACAGAACTACGGTCTATACTATACAAACTATCCTTCAACAGTGGAAGAATACAGTGATGTAAATTGGATCACATGATACAAAGTCTACAAGTGGATATGTGTACATTAAAAAATGGAGTAATTTCATGGAAATAATCCAAACAGACTTGTATCGCTAAATCTAAGATGGAATTAGAGTTTATTGCACTAGATAAGACTACAAAAGAAGCAGAATGGACTCGAAGCTTCTTGGAAGACATTCCTAATTAGAGCAAACATATGCCTCCAATATGTATACATTGTGATAGTCAATCAGCTATTGGAAGAGTTAATAATACACTATACAATGGTAAATCTAGGCATATTCGTCGTAGACATAAAACAATAAGAGAACTCTCTAACGGGGTTATCACAATAGATTACATTCGATCTAAAGATAACATAAAGGTCCACTTACAAAAGGCATGCCAAGAGAGAGAGTTCAAACTTCATCGATGGAAATGGGACTAAGGCCTATAGACTAAAAGTTTTTCTAAAACGGAAACCTCACATAGTTGACTGGAGATCCCAAGATCTAGGTTCAAAGGGACAACGAAGTTTAAGAGAAACTTGATGACACCGTTATACACAAACCATTCTTATGATAAGTCAGTGCATTATACGTTGAATAAGGATAAGTATTAATACTTTTAATGACGTCTGTATTTGAGGAATTATATAATACCCTTTACATAATCACCTACGTAAGTACGGAGACGCCGCTTCAAAAAGAATCATGAGGCTAAATTCTCTAAGCACTTATGAGACCGGGTAGGTGTTCAAGGCAAAAACGAATACACAGAGAGAACGAAGGGTTATAAGAAACATTTATTGTGTGTTATCTACTTTAGAATTACACAAAAGGTTTACAATTCAAGGACAGTCTATATCCACTGATTCGTCTGTGATTCAAATAGGTAATAAATAGGAAAGTTCAATACCTATATGCTACTTTAACTGATGCGATAAACGGTCGTGAAACTAAGAACGACTGCTCATTCATGTGGGGGATTGTTGGAAATGAATAAGCAAGAGAAAGAGGAATTTGAGAAGGAGAAGATATAGCAAACCAAAGTCCCACATCATTAAATATGAATACACACCCTTCTTATATATTACAAGTCCATAGGTTTATATAAAATAAAAATAAGTGGCTTGTAGAGAAAAGTGGGTTAGGCCTTGACATAATAATATATTAAAATGTCAAAGATTGGGCCTTGGTTCTTGGGGTCTCTTGATTGAATGATCTGACGGTTGTTGCTTGGGCCAATGCGCTGAAACGAAATTTTTTCTTGGAATTTGATCAACATGCCCGTTCAGCTAAATGGGTGCAACCATTTGAATTCCGATGCGCACGCACATTAATACACTGCGTGGTTAAAGGGTCGCAACCTTTCCAATTCCAACGATTATTAATGCCCAGATAGACACCTTCTTCAGTCTATAAATACATAGCCCAAAACAAGACAGACTTCACTTTTTATTTTCTCCTATTGTTGCTTCTTCTCCAAAGTAAACATATGATCTAGTTTCTATAACTTACTTCAGTTCGTCGGAGCTCCGTGCTGGCAATGCGCTACGGGGCTGGCCCGTTTTATCTTGAGAAACAAATTGTTGTTACGTCAATCAGTACATACGACGACAATATTGTTTCAAGAAAACAGGATATTTCTGGACTCGGACATCACTGAAACAAAATATTTTTTGAGCCGCTTCAATCTAGTTCACAATCGGTCACGCTTTCTATCATTGCTGTAAACACAGTTTGACGTGACAATTGTGACATAATTGAGTAACATTAATTGTTGTTACTGTCTATTTGTAATACAATTGTGTATTGATAAAAGTTCTAACGGGACTGTCTAAGACTAATCAATCATTGACCAAATCCACAAGAAGGAACCAAGCAAGGATAAGTGGCGGTTGTGTAAAATGACTGGACACTATCAAAAGGATTGCCTAAAGTGTAAGGCATGATTCAAAAAAGGGGTTAAGCTTGCTTTAGTATGTTCCGAATCTAATTTGGTCGAAGTTCCTCATAATACTTGGTGGGTTGATTTTGGTTATACCGCTCATATTACAAATATGATGCAGGGATTTCTTACGATCCAAACTATAGGCCAAAATGAGAAGTCCATATTTATGACAAATAGAGTGAAGGCTTCAGTTGAAGCTATTGTGACTTACCGTTTGATTTTAGACACTGGGTATCATTTAGATCTCTTTCAAACATTTTATGTTCCCTCAATTTCTCACAATTTAATTTCATTGTCCAAAATTGATAAGGTTTGTTATTTTTTTAGTTTTGGTAATGAATGCTTCGTTTTGTTTAAACAAAACGTTTTGATTGGATCTGGTATCATGTGAGATGGTTTATACAAATTAAAATTTGATAATCTTTTTTCGAAACCTTATTTATTGTGCATCATAATGTTGATACTAGACGTCATGTATCTAATGAGTTATCTACTTACTCATGACATACATGTTTAAGTGATATATCCAAGGAAAGAATTGAAAGGTTAGTAAAGAATGAAATCCTTCTAAATCTAAATTACTGATCTTCGGATTTGTGTTACGTGCATTACACATTTATTACGGCGACAAGTTGAGTCGAGCCAATAGAGGTCCAACTAGTTGACTAGTCGTAGACTAGTCAATACACACACACACACACACACACACATATATATATATATATGTATATATATATATATAACTAATACATGTGGATAAAATTCAAATATGTACAAACATACCTCATTGTTTTTTGCAGGACAACAATAAAAAGTTATAACAACCATAGATAGGTAGCAATATTAGCGACAAGCCAACAATATAAAGTGATCCTTGGAGGGCAGCATGTTTTATAAAATGATGTATCAAATATACAGTGATGTAAATTGTTGTGTTTGTAAAACCGCACTCTCCAGATTGAAAACTAGCGTTCAACATCTAAAGCGTTTTCACATTTTAAAGCTACATATCTTAGATGTTAAATGCCCAGTTTGCTGGTTGCTTTATATCTTGCACAGGAGAGACGACGGTTAGGGTTCAAATTTTTGGCCCAACGAATATTAGTTGGTAAGTCGTTCCGCCTAGTCGACTTATTTCGTTCCGTCCACCCGAAATACTTACAAATCGCAAGTTGATGCCTCAACCTTGACTAGTCGTCGACTAGTCACTCGCTGTGACAACAATGGTGTGATTAGGAAAAGCACGCACTTAAGAAAGAAGCTACAAAAAACTCACATCTCCTTGAAATTATACACATAAATATTTGAGGGTCTTTTGATGTTCTATCACTTGAGAAAAGCATTTTATCACCTTTATTGATGATTTTTCATGTTATGGATATACCTATTCACTGCACGAAAAGTCTCAATCGGTACATATCCTAGAGGTACTTATCAATGAAGTTGAAAATCAATTAGATAGAAATGTGAAAATTGTTAGATCCGACAAAGGTGATGAGTAGTATGGTAGATATAATGAAAGTGAACAGTGCCCTGGTCCATTTTCTAAGTTCCTAGAAAATCGTGGCATTCGTGCTCAATAATTATGTCAGGAACACCGCAACAAAATGATGTTGCAGAAAGCCGTAATCTACTTTGATGGATATGGTTAGAAGTATGTAAAACAATTCGTCTTTACCCAAATCATTGTAAATGAATGCTTTAAAGACCGTTGTATATTTGCTAAACAGGGTACCTAGTAAAGCAGTTTTTAAGACTCCTTTTGAATTGTGGATGTGAAGAAAACCTAATTTAAGGCACCTTCATGTTTGGGTGGTTTAGCAGAAGTAAGAATTTATCATTCACATGAAAAGAAACTAGACCTGAAAACAATCGATGGTTTATTCGTTAGTTATCCGAAAAAGTTTAAAGGATATCGATTTTATTGTCCTAACCACAGCACGGAGATTACTGAAACTGGAAATGCTAGGTTCATTGAAAATGATGAAGTTGATGGGAGTTTGGAACCACGTAAAATGGAGATACATGTAAGGGTGCAAGTACCTCTACTCTTGACTTCCTCTCAAGTTGTTCTTGTACATGTTGACCATGATAATGACTTACAAGAACAACACATTAACGAACAAACACCACTTAATGATACTTTAACTAATGAGACCATCATAGTTGAACCTACCACAAATGAACCACAGGAAGTTGCATTAAGAAGATCCGTAAGACAACGAAGATCTGCTATTTCTAATGATTGTGTGGTTTATTAACAAGAGTCAAATTTTGACTTAGGAATTGATAATGATCCAGTTTCGTTCTCATAAGCCATAGAAAGTGGTAGTTGTATAAGTGATTAGACACTATGAAGGAAGAACTGAAATCAATGGAATACAATCGAGTCTGGGACCTTGTTGTATTGCCTAAGGATAAAAAAGAGTTGGGTGTAAGTGGGTCTTTAAAACCAAGCACGAGTCGAATGACAATATTGAAAGACACAAGATTAGACTCGTTGCCAAAGGTTTTACTCAAAAGAATAGTGTTGACTACAAAGAAACACTTCCTTATGTCTCTAGAAAGGATTTCTTAAGAATTATTTGACAATGACAGCTCATTATGATTCATAGCTCGATCAAATGGATGTAAAAACGCCTGTCTGAATAGGAATTTAGATGAAGAAATCTTTGTGGATAACTAGAAGGTTTTGTGGTTGATGAGAAATAACATATGGTGTGTAAACTTAAGAAGTCAATATACGGACCTAAACAAGCTTCTCGACAATAGTATCCTAAGTTCAATAATACCATCGCATCCTTCGGATTTAAAGAAAACATTGTTGATCGATGCATATATATGAAGATCAGTGGGAGTGAGCTAATAATTTTAGTCTTATACGTTGATGATATCTTGCTACATGCTAATGATCTTGGTGTATTACATCAAACCAAAGAGTATCTCTCTAAGAACTTTGAAGAAAGATATGGTTGATGCATATTATGCGATTGGAATAGAAATATTTTGTGATAGATCACAAAGATGGTTGGAAATGTCTCAGAAAATATACATTAATAAAGTTGTTAATAATATGTAACTAGCTACTAGGAGCAATACTGATGTACAAAAGCATCATCAATGAATTCGTCTTATCAACTCACTAATCTCATGTAGGAGGGAAATTTGACATATAATACAGTAACAAAATCTTTTAAAAAAGAGATCCATCAATGCATTCTTATAGCAACCGTGCAACGTCCATTTACATATGCACAAATACCTAGCTTTTACTTTGTTATATCCATTTTTCCACTACTCAGATGCTAACTTATCCATCTTCAGTACTGTGATCCTTCTTCTATATATAAATGTTAGGAATTTTCTAGGATCTCTACATAACTAGATCTTAGAAGAGATAAAAAGTGAAGAAAAATAATGACAAAATAATTCCACCAAAACAAATTATTTTATTAAACCACCAAATGATTACAAGAAAAAAGAAACTAAAATTGAGAAGAAATCTCGATCCCAAACAAAAGAAATAACAATTTCCCTTTTACAATACAAATAATCCAAACCAATAAGCTGCTTATATAGGCAAATAGAAGACCTAATCAAATATTCTAATTGGGCCTTAAAAATCTCCAAAATATACCTTCTATTTCTTTCCATTATAAAATCAATCAATTAAAAATTGATATCTTTTGTCTTTTGTACCTCACTGATTGATTGATTGACAATATAATTAGTATCTTTCCTTCCATACAAATCAAATTAATTGATTGATTAAATCAATTAATTGATTATTTTTCTCTTCAAACAATATTTGAATCTACAATTTCAACACTCCACCTTGATTCAAATATCACATATCTCCAACGATCATCAATCTCAAAACAAAACCACATTACAAACCCAACTGCCACCTGCAAAAGTGCATCTTCCTCATTAGATGTACCACAAAAAAATGATCTAGAAAATGTTTGTAATACACAATGGTCTCCATGCAGGCTTTGTGGTTTTACGTTGTCGGCTTCACCTTAATTCAGACAAATTTCTCCCTTTATCTATAAAATGAGAACTTTCTTCATTTTCCACCGTCTTTCCAAGTATTTTATAAATATTGTTGCTATCTCTCTTAGGGCGCAACACCTCCATATTATCTTTCCAAACCCTTCTGATGCCACTTCGAGCTGAAAAAATTGCAGCCTTTTGCTTTCAATTGTCTTGCAGAAATAAGATTCTTTGTAGTTTCTACAATATACCTAACTTCCGTGAGTTTCATCACCCTTTCATCATGTATATTCAATCTAACATAACATATCCCTTTAACACATAATTTTCACCACTAACAGATTCAACATTAGCATCTTGCTTTTTACATTCAATAAATGCATTTTTTTGATTGCATATATGGAAGCATGCACCTGAATCAAAGACCCAATTTTTGCTCTCGCCTTCATTAACACATAACATTGCCTTCAAGTTCCTCACCGAAGTTCACCTCATCATCGTTATTATTATCATTTTGTTCATCCGGCTCTTCTTCCAATGCCTTTATCTTCTCCTTCTCCCTTTTAAGCTTATGATAAACTCTTCTTCCAATGCCTTTATCTTCTCCTTCTCCCTTTTAAGCTTATGATAAAATCTCAGCTGATGACCAGGTTTGTCGCAGTAAAAGCAAATGTATTCTCTTTTCATGTCTGGTCTATTTGATTGTCTTTCCATATTTCGTTGAGTAACTCTCCTTGCAATATACGCCTTTTTAATTGGAGTATCAATTTCCGTTGCCTCCTCATCTTTACCTTTCATAAGGTTCGTCATCCGCATCTCCTCATTAATTAAGCTACTAACCACCGAACCTATTGAAACGACTCCATCTAAATTTGAGTTGTTCAATGCAACAATAAGTGTTTTCCAACTCTCCGGTAATGAACTCATCAACATTAAAGCTTATGTTTCATCATCCACTTTGAAATTCACGGCAGCCAATTTATTTACAATTTCGTGAAAAACATTAAGATGTTCTTCAGTTGATTCACCTCTTTAAGCTTCAGATTCACCAATCTTCTCATAAGAAAAGCCTTATTTGTTGTGATTTTTTTTGCATAAACTCATTTTAGTTTCTTTCATATTGCATAAGCAGATGTTTCATTAGCAACAATATGAAAAGCTGAATTATCCAAAAAAACACCGAATAGAAGCAGCAGCCTTCTTATCCAAAGTTTTTTATTTCGCTTCAGATAAGTTGCTAGGTTTCTCCTTATTATTCTCTAATGGTTGGTGAAGATCGTTAAGATAAAGAAAATCTTCCACCTTCGCCTTCCATAATTCCTCAATTTCTACCATTAAGCTTTTCAACAATTATTTTTTCCATGTCCAAGCCCTCTTCAAAAAATTTGTGTAGAAGACTCTGATACCAACTATTAGGAATTTTCCTAAGATCTCTACACAACTAGATCTTAGAAGAGATAAGAAGTGGAAAAAAAATGACAAAATAATTCCACCAAATCAAAAACTTCTATTAAACCACCAAATGGTTACAAGAAAAAAAAAACTAAAATTGAATAGATATCTCAATCCCAAACAAAAGAAATAACATTTTCCCTCTTACAATACAAATAATCCAAACCTATAAGCTGCTTATATAGGCAAATAGAAGACCTAATCAAATATTCTAATTGGGCCTTAAAAATCTCCAAAATATACCTTTTATTTCTTTCCATTGTAAAATCAATCAATTAAAAATTGATATCTTTCCTCTTTGTACCTCACTGATTAATTAATTGACTGACAATATAATTAGTATCTTTCCTTCCATACACATTAAATTAATTGCTTGATGAAATCAATTAATTGATTACTTTTCTCTTCAAACAATATTTGAATCTACAATTTCAACAATAAACATGCACGGAGACAAAGAGGAAGGGAGGAAGGAGATTTTTTTTTGGGGTACGGGGAGAGGGGGTGTTGTTTGGGAATTCATAACCTTTCTATTTTTAGCCACTCCATATTGTCCATTGGATTGTAGTGGAATAATTAAATTATGATGTAAGACTCGGAAAATTTATAAAGTATGAGAAAGAGAATGTTCATATCATCCACTGATTTATGAAATCCAATGAGCAATATAAATGGACTGGAAAAGGTATATGTATTTGTATGGCTAAAGGGATGCTACAAGGAGGGGTGCAATGATTATTTCGTATGTATATCTGATGTTATTCATACCCACCTCTAAGAAATGCTTAATTTTAGTGGACTTTGCGTCGCGATAACGGCAGCAACGGGTCAAAACCTAAAAAGACACGCTAAGAGCTTATCATGTGTATGCGCTAAGATCAACCACTTTTACGGTGCTCGCGGATCAGGGCTAAGTGCACAAAGGAGTTTTACGACCCCGGTTGGTTTCCCCCGAACAAATTCAATACAAATGGTATAATTCAATATAACACAGCATATGTACAAATATGCATTTCAAACCCATACAAAACACTGGTTCCACATTGTCGTGTGTGCTATAAAAAAGCTTAGTAATATATGTAATTATGTTTTACGCAAGATGGTCAATTTTGTTTATCCAATGTTTGTTCAATGTATGACCAAGATGAGATTTCCTTCTATTGTCTATCACAGAAGCGTAACATATATTAATCTTCTTCTTTTTTTCTTTGGAATCTTGCATATATTCAACACATGACACATTCAGCTAACCTACTTCAACATTCCAGTCTCTAACATGCATTTGTATTCATATTTATGTGCAATCCATACTTGTTTTTTTGTAATGGCAGTTAATGAACATTCTCAATCAAAAAAAGATGAGTAAAATATACCTTGCAGCTTAATCATCAGTCAAATAAATTGACTTCAATTGGAAATCACCAAGACATACAGAGATAAGTAAAATATACCTTGGCAGCATAGTCGTCTGTCAAATAAATTGACTTGGATTGGAAATCACCAAGATAGACAGGAGGATTAATTTCATGGTGCAAGTATTCAAGACAATAAGCAGTTCCCATCAAAATTCTCATTCGAGAATTCCAATCGAGATGTTCAAATTCTTTGACTGCAATATAATCATTTCTATTAATAATTCCACCCAAATAATAATTACAACAACAACAACAATAATTATATTCATGTATAATTACCCAGATAATCTTACCATGGAGATGCTCATAAAGAGATCCATTAGGGACATACTCAATCACGACCATCCTCGTAAAAGGCAAAGGATCATTCTCCACACAGTAGCCAAGAATATTTGTAAAATTTTTGTGATTTATTCTTGATAGCACATCCACCTTCAGGATTCAATGAAAGCATATGGTTAGGAACATTAACAAAATTAGGGAGACTAAAAATACATATAAATATCTGAACCTGGTGCTGCATTCTTTTTTTTATATTATTTAATTAAATATTATAAGCACAAACCTTCTTTCTGAAGTATGCCTCAGCACGCTTTGACCAATCTTCAGGAGAAATTGAAGGGGATACAACTGATATCTCGACCCCACTTGACAGTGTACCCTTATATATGGTGCAAAGTGGATAGGTGGCGATTATGTTACTGAAATCCTCACAGGCAGCTTCCAGTTCGCAGCGATTTAGTTTTGGTATGCCTGAATTATGCAAATTAGGCTCAAATCCAGAGACATTGTTATTGGTGAGTAACTATCAGTTCATAGGACTTTCTCAAAATAGAAATTTACAAGATGGACATAAAATGTGAGTTGATTGAGAAGATAGGACTGAAACCATGACTACTCAATTTATCAACCGACGGAGTATCAGAAACCCTCCTACGCAAATGGCTGTAGGGTACAAGAATCTTCAATTTCCATGATAAAAGCATACAAGCATTGATCACATATACCGTCACGTATTAGAGATCTACTTGCACTAAACAATCACACTAAATGGTCAATGTTAAACACAAAGGCTGAAACTATAGACCCACATAAAACTAAAAAGGAAGAAAGAACAGAAAAATATCCTAGAATTATTTGCGATATATGTCATTGAGCACATAGTTCTAGTTAGTGTAAATTTTGTTCGGAACAGGTTCATGGAAACTTCTTCAGAGTATTATAGAAATAAAAAAGACCTGCTACAAATGTTTTTTGTATTGGACCGCTTAACCCAGTCTTCCAAGGACCAATTATAGCAGGGCCATTATGGCGATGCCACACTATGATTCCTGCTAGAAAGCTTGCAATAAGTAAAGATACCGGAACAGCAATAGCTAGTATATTAAAATCCCCACGAGATTTGTCATGACTGCCAGATTCTGTCGGATCTGAAGAATTTGAGTCTGAAACTGAAACTGAAACTGGTGCAGAACTTTTTGGTTGAACAAATGGTGATTGACCATCTTTTGGAAATGCAGAAAATGCACCACTTCCAATTGATGATACAGGCACAAATTCTAGTGGTGCTGTTTGAGACTGCCTTACAGGGATAGCAGCAAGATTAGACGATTCTTGTAGCTTTCTACGTGCATGAATTGTGTCTTGAAAACCTGCAGTAAATCAGGATAAAAATAAGGTAATTTATTTTTGTGCTGACTGCTTAAGATACATAAGACATACCGTTCTAACATCAAATGTATCCCAGAGTCAAAAACTTTTTGTTATACAGTGTATCAGATCCTATTTTGGGTGTAAATGTGATAAAATTGTAGAGTTGTCGCTTTCTAATAATTTACAGTTCAAAAGCAACAGTTTTTGCACTTACCTGAAATACTGAAATCATTTTTCGGTCCAAGTTGAAGAGAGAACTTTCTGAACTTCAACCTAGCCGGGAAGCAAGGTAATGTGAATTAGTCTTCTGAAAGAGCACATTGTATAAACATCAAGATAGGTTCGAATATAAAATCTCACACTGACAATTTGTTACCGAAACTTAGACCATCCTCTTTGATTGGAATGGCATTGGAATTAGATTCCTTCACCTGTCGCAAAGGAACCTGCCTGGAAATACACAATATTAATAAACTAAAAATCAATAAACTTTGAAACTGCAAAAGCATCCTCTGGGTTATGTTTGCAGGGTATGATACATCAGCCTTATCGTTTACAATTATAAAGCAAGTGTACTTTGACATGTGTGATGTATGTATGTGAAAGCTTATTGTTTTTTCATTAAGATAAAAAACATGTTAAAAAAAAATCAAATAATCAGTTCCTAATTTTCCATAAAGCATTGACAGTTTTTTATTTGACAAAAAAAAAAAAAAAAAATTATATACACAATTTGAATATTCCTTAACTAAAAACAAGTTAAAAAAAATCAAGCAATTAATTCCTAATTTTAAGAAATCAAACCAATTTACAATTTAAGCAACTTTTTAGAGAATTCATTATAGAAAAGTAAACGTTCAAAAGAAAACTAAAATTATATGAACTTGGCATAAAAAGTTCATCAACTAAAAATATACATTAACATATAGTAAATACACATTGAGTCAAAATGATCAAAATCGTTTTTCAATTAGTTAATAAGAATATTTTTTATCTTTAAAATAATGAAATAAGAAATATATAATTTGTATAACTTGGAAATTGTTTAATTTCAGTACCCTAGAGGTAAAACGAATATATATATATATATATATATATATATATAGTTGACGTCAAAAGTTGGTCTAATGACGATCAACCCCAAACACGTGTTAACCACACACGGTAATATTCACAAAAAGCGAGGAAAAGTAAATAACTACAAAGGACACAATATTTTTATAGTGGTTTGGCTTAATCCAAGCCTACGTCCATTTATAATCTTTGTTTATTCTGTCGATTACAGCTTACAGTGGTTTTCCAGTGGAAAAAGTGAAGAAAGAAGAGATCTTTACACAAAATCATTGTGTTCTACTTAGAATATATGACATGCTATTTTTAGATGCAGAATAAAAGACTTTGAGTAGTCAATTCAACATGTTTTTCTATTTCAGGGAAGGGCAGTATTTATAGGGGAGTTGGTACGCTAAGGTGGTATGCAGCGCGACATATATCTTTTTCAGGTTGGACACGTCCAGTTCGATGCAGTAAAGTAGTTGTAGACGGAGGGACCCGGTCTACTGCTGAAGAATAGTTCTTCTCGGAAATAATGGCTTACGTGGAGCTTGAAGCTTGGTGTATAAAAAGCTGTGTTTGATTAAAGCTGACCGGTTCTGTAGCCTTAGGAGTAGGATTCCATCTTGTAGTAAATAATTTCGAATCTAGATATTTCTGATCCGGTTTTCTAGATTTGACATGATTCTTCAGGAACTGCTCGATCGATCGATTGATGAACCGATCGATCGGTTGGGCTTTGACTTCCGAAGAACACTGTTTCTTGAAGGCAGGCCTTTATTAGCTGCGAAGCCGCCTTGGGTCGACTTATGATCGGTCGACTCATGATGAAAGCCGACCTTAGAAGCATAAACTGGGCTGGTCTCTGGTTAATAAGCTTCAATCTTTGAGTTGTGATGACTTTTGCCTAAAAGCTGGTCAACATTTTGACCCTCATAACATATTTTTTTGGTAAAGAAAGGTGTGTTCTGGATCTTTCAGAGAATATTGAATAGGAATCTGAGAAGCCATGATTACGCCGAATCATTTTATGAGAAAGGCCAGAGAACCGACGATCGCTGATGATTGTATTAAAGCCAGAAAACTGACGACCATTGGGGATCGTATTAAGATCGGGAAACCGACAATCACCATCGATCGTATTAAGGCCGGGTCTTCAAGAGCGCCAGAAAATTAATCGATCGTGACGAGTCGACTCCAGAGAAGTGCATTAGAACCGGGACCTGAGTTAAATAGTGCCTGTAAATTGTTTGACATGCCAAATCCTGACAGTATCATCAGAGGCGTTCGAGTATAAGCCATGCTGTGATGAGTGTTAGGAGTATAAACCATACTCTGTTTACAATTGAGTGGGGTATAGTCCATACCCAGTAGGTTGAGCATAAACCATGCTCGGTTACCAATATTGTGGTATTAATTACACCCGGAGTTTCTAAGAGAGGCGAGCATAAACCATGCTCGGCTTTAGTAAATGAGAGTATAAACTATACTCGGTAAATTTTGAGACTTGAGCATCAGCCATGCTCGGGGAGTAAATTTTCCTGAGAGGTCAAGTGAAAACCTTACTCGTGATTTATTATTGTAAGGACAAGTATAAGCTATACTCGGTTTCGTGAAGATGGCAAGTACTAACCATACTTGACTTAAGGAGGTTGACGAGCATTAACCATACTCGGCTTAAAGAGGTTGACGAGCATTAACCATACTCGGCTTAAAGAGGTTGACGAGCATTAACCATACTCGGCCTAAATAAGTTGACGAGCATTAACCATACTCGGCTTAAATAAGTTGGCGAACATTAACCATACTCGGCTTTGAGGCACTTGTCGGACCCTGACAAGATGCTTGAATCGATCAAACATAATCCATGTTTGAGAAAGAAAGTTTATTGCTGCTAAAGAGCTATTATAGAAATTAAAACAAATCCTAGTAAATTTATAGTTGAATCCAGAGCACGCCTAGGGAGTCCTAACTCCGTACGTGTGTACTTCAACATAACCATATTGTTAAAAATAAAAGATGAAAGTACATTTCTTATATCCTAAGAAATGAAGTGTATTCATAATGATCTAAACCAGATCAGCTAATGATGATACCGCGATTGCTAGACTCGGGACCCTTTCCGTTTCGAGGAGCTCGGGGACCGACTTGAGGAGCTTGGGTAGAAGGTTGTGTCGGCGTGGTCGGTGCAGATTTCTTAACATACTCGGGTAGCTCCCCACGTCTAACCCTATCATCGATGAGGTCGCGCAAATGTCTGCATTTATTAGTGTCGTGACCTGCCATGTTATGATACATGCAGTGCTTTCCTTATTCAAGTTCTTTTTGAGTCGGCTCTCTTCTAGGAGGCTTTGGGAAATGTAGAGATCCCCATACGTCGAGGTAGATGTCTAGCAAGGATGAGTTGAGCTCGGTGTATTGATCGTACTTGTTTTTTCTTCGAAATCGTATGTTCTGATCATTCTTATCTGAGGCTTTTCCTTTTCCTTTGTTCTGGCCAGCGGTGTTGGATGGACCTCCGTCCTTGGTAGCAAGTACTTCGAGATTTTCCATCTCGATGCTAGCATCTATTTGCCCGATGAATCTATCTACTTCGGCATAGAAATCTTCAATATCCTTGGGGGTCTCTGGTTGAGGAGATCCTGAAATCAGATCGGCTCTGAGCACCAGCTATGACGGCCATAAGCACCATCGATGGCTCGGGCCGATCGGCTGATGCTACGGCCGCGTTGAATCTTTCCAAGAAAGAGCGTAGAGTCTAGCTGGACCACTACTTGATAGATGTAAGGAACATGACACTCTTCGGTCGAGAGATATGAACTCTGAACTGCTCGATGAAGAAGGTGACCAACATAGTCCAGTTGTTGATTGATCCAGTTGTTAGCTCTCGAAACCACATACCAGCTATGTCGGTGAGAAAGAGAGGGAAGCACTTAGCCATGACGTTGGTTGATGCAGAAAGTATTTCCATGTGACGCATGTACCGCATGAGATGTATGGTCGGGTCGGTCCTTCCGTTGTAGGGTTCCAAGACCGAAAGCTTGAAATCTGGTGGATTTGGGGAATTTTCGATCTTCCGTGTGAATGGACTGCGATGGATGTTATCCACATCCTGTTGAGAAGACGTGCATCTGGTGAAGCATTTGATGGTGCTTGCAATTTGATTCTCATTCCCAAAAAGTTATTGCCACGAATCCAATTATGCACTGGGAACGTTGGTGAGAACCCCAGTACTAGTACTAGGTGGAACCATGCCCTGAGATCTTGGGGTTGGTTGCGTCCGGCCCACGAGAGTTGAGTGAAGGTGGTTCCCAGCCACCGGTGCTGGTTCAGGGTTGGCTAAAGTCATTTGGTTAGTATAGGTATGAACCATACCCATGGCGGTAGGACCAGATCGTTCCAGGTGAGTAGTATCCATCAAGGGCTCGGTATTGCCACAGCCCGGGGCGACATTAGAGTGGTTTATCATAGAATTACCCTCTGTCACATTGGGGACCGACATGGTAGAGTGGTGTTGGTGACACGGAGAGTTGTTGTCTCCAGTCCTTGGATCAGCAAGCTGGGAAGGCTGTAAGGGAGGTTGTAAAAGACGGGTTAGCAGTAAGACATTGGGTCGAACCGATGGTTGTATCGATCCATGTTCTGCTCGACCCAAATGTTGCACTAGTTCAGGAGCTGTTTGCCCAGAGAGTTGAGCCGAACCCTGGACCGGAGGCAAAATGATCGACTGGTCGGGAACTTGGCCACAGTCGACCTGAGAATCTGCAGCTACCTCAACTCCAATAATTGCCGGAAGTGACGACATTAAATCTAGCTGATCGGGTTGTGAAGTGGAACCAGGAGGAAGCAAAGGTCCTGTATGGGGGTTGGGTCTCAGCAGACCGAAGATCAGTTGTTGCCCCAGCATTTCCCGGTGCAGGAAATGATATTGGAATGTGAGGCCCTTTTCCAAGAATAGAATAGAGATGCAAACATTTCTATGAATGTGATGTCAAAATCCTTTTTTTATAAATGAAATATTTGATTAAAAATAATACAACAGTGATACAATGTGAATATATAGTTTGGACTTACTTCTAAATTTTCTCTTGCATTAGTAAAATAAAGTATGCATAGTATAAAAATTCACCGTTTTGTATAAGATCGAATAATCATAAATAGCTTTTAATATGAGAATTATTGTTCATAAAGATAGATAGCTAAATAAGCAGAATATTTAATGTATATCAACATGTGAAAAATAAAACCGTGAATAATAAATATTTCAAAACAGGTATATGATAATATATAAAAACGTAAAAAATGATATCTATATTTCTTATTAATTACAGCTAGAATCAAACTTCAAACCATATTTGTATACAGCGGATCTCCTAATGATAATAAAATTAACATATTTGTCGAGATCAGGATTCAAACCCATGATCCCATATGTCATCACTAACTTTTAATTAAAAGTAAGTGTATTTTGAGAAAAGTTTGCATATGCATCAAACGGGAAAAAAACGTAGATAGGCTGATTACTAGGAGTTTTACATAAGAGTGGAAATATAACAAATAGTTCACTGTAAATTCAAGAGTTGGACTATTCCTTACCGATGTAATAATAAGTATGCCTGCCTCGTCTGTTGAATGTTTAGGAAATTCAAATTTCTCATGATAAAAAAAGCCAACATACATTGTACCCTCCATATAAATTATATCCACAGATGGATGTCTATTACATTGATTATCCACAAACTAATTCGATGATTTGTACGTGTGCAAGTAGGAAAACTAGCCTTAAGAAATTACAGGTAACTCAAGTTTCTTGGATTCCCAAGCTCCGTTGGCTGGTTTTATCCCAAAGGCAACTCTTTTCAGTTTCCACATAAAATATTGATTCCAGTCCAAATCAACTAATAATGAATGTACTGTTTACGAAGAAGAGTGAAAAAGTTGAAGCAACTGATTCATTAGTACATATAAGATCGTTCTTTAACATACAACAGTATTTTAGTTAAGTGTTCTGTGGTATAATATATTATCATGGATGTGTATAATTTCCATATGCACTGTTTGGATAAACTCTGCGTGCACTTGTGGATAGTGTAATGATACACAATTCATAAAATAAAAATGAAATCTATTTTATTTCTTCAAACGTAAAAAATAAAGTTTCTCGGTCAAATAGGACTTGTATGTTCTAATAATGGACTAAAATGCGTGCAGACAAAAAAGATAAGGACTTACAAAGTAGCTACTTTACCATCAATGCAGTGAACTCCAGACCAACTGCATGGGTTATTTTCCATGTAATTCCAGTTCCGGAAGGCATTAAGAGGACCAGTTTTCACCTTTGCATGGAACTCCAGCAAAGCGGATCCTTCATTCATTAACAATGAACTAATAACACTACTCATTAATAAAAACAAAAGACTATGATAAATTGTTATTCAATATCCCTTCAATTATTTAATAATACGGCACTTGCTTCAATCCAAACATATCATTTAAAGAATTTAATAACACGACACTTGCTTCAACCTGGCGATTCCCTGAAATACTATAATTAAAGTGGAAATTAGGGAGGCATCCCTATTTTCAAAGATCATTCAAAGCGGCTCTATGTGTAACTTTACATTAAAATCGGGTCTCTGTTTTACTGTAGCATCATACTTTCGTATTTTTTTGCGCTGTTATATAAAAAAATAAAAAATAAAAAATATTCACGTAAGGATTAATGCAAAACAATACTGAAATATAAGCATTTTTGTGAATAGTTGCAGATATTTCTGCAATTATTCACACAGTACACTGCGTATGTTGAAAGATGTAAGAATAGTTGCACCAATGTCTGCAATTACTATAAATAATTGCAGACATATCTGCAATTGTTTTACAGTGCAGTGTAAATTATGTTATTATATGAAAAAATTGCAAAAAATGACAGCAAATAATTGCATGAGCTGCAGCAATTTTACTGGAGATGAAATATTTTTCATTTGAATGCAATTTTTATCATTTTTCTGCTGGTTTTTCTGCAATATATGAATGTTTGAATAAGTGTAGTCTTTGAGTTTGAATTTTTCCACGCAAATCAACAAAAGTTGCATGAAATTCTACGATTTTTTTATATGATTGCTGCGATGTCCGCAAGTTTTCGGAAAATTGCTGGAACGTGCATATTTTTTATTTTGTTTTTGAATAATTTTTTATTGTAGTTTTCTTACATGAATATGATGATGATTATGTGCTGAATTAAATTTAGAAGTTTGATAAATTTTTAAGTTGTTTTTTTTTTTTGATGATTTTCGAAAAACGGTTTAATTTATAAAGTTTTAAGACAGAGAGCTTTTTTGTATTTTGAAACTTAAACTGGACCTGATTCAAACTGTCCCTTAATTAAATCTGTCCCAACACCAAACCCTAACAAGAGCAAGACCAAAAACTACAACGGTCCTAAGCCAACCAATTAAATGCCAATATTATTCATCAAATATTAGCAAACTGAAGATAAAATTAAAGTAAGTTCAAGATTAATATAAGCATTTCCTAAGCAAAAACATGCCCTACTTTCTGATTTGTAATCAACCAAATGCGTATTCGTACTTACAATTATCTTTTCATGGACTAGAGAATAAGAATTCTTTAGATGGCATAATTTATTAATTTTATAAGAATCAGAAAGTCATAAAAATCTTTGAAGCAAAGTGTGTGGAAGTAGGGCTGTCAACGAATACCCGAAAAAACTGAAATCCGTCCGCATCCGCATCCGAAAAGCGGATAAATATCCGATATCCGGGAATGCGGATGCGGATAGAGGCATATCTGCATCCGAAAATTATCCGTTCGTTTTTTTTCACGATTACAGCTTAAATTATGTGTATTTTAGCATAATTAAATATATTAATTTATTGTTTTACAAAATTATAAGTCTCCTAATTGCATGTTAATTGCCCAAAATTATATATTATCATCATATTTATTTATTTTTAGCACTTTAGTAATTAATTATGTTGAAAAAGTTTAATATTAAGCTAAAAAAATTCATTAATGTTCATTGATTTATCAATCGTTGGCAGAGCAATAATTATCCGATATCCGTCCGTATCCGCGGATGCGGATATCCGATATCCGAAAATGGTTTCGGATGCGGATACGGATATGACACTATCCGCATCCGAAAGTATCCATTGACAGCCCTATGTGGAAGCATCTGGAATGCTAGGTCAACATTTACTATTATGTTGCATTAACTGAAAGGGACAGCTCTTTATAATATTATACATGTCATTTACTTCAACATTGTATATCTCATGCAAATCTTTTCTCTGTGAAAGTTTTGACATTATGTTACTCCAAGCTATCATTTAAATTCAAAATTATCTATTTGACTGCTTCTAATCAAAGAAAATAATTCAGAAAGCAACATTAATAATTTGATGCAAACAATTTGTACGAGCGGAAAGGGCAAGAAACATAACCAGAAGACACATGTTCCATTAAGCATGAAATACAATGAAACGGCAATACACCCAAAATAAATAATTAAATAAATTAATAAAGGGAAAAGATAAACGTGCAGAAAAAAGAACAAAGAAAAATTAATCTGCTTGTATATAACACCATTCTATTGAAGTTGTCTTCAGCCTCACCTACTTTACAGTAATACCTTCCTATAATAGTCCTACATTGCCATATTGACAGTAGACTTAGTTCGTAAACAATAATCTCCCTTCAAATGCTACAGGTGACTTTTACATAACAAAAAACAACTATAGGAGATGTAAAAGCCGTATCTGTTAAAATTGATATGGATGCATGCTCCTAAAAAAATTTGATTGGAACACTTCATGGAAGTTCAAGTGTGATCGTATGTGAAGTTCAAGCCAGATAATAAGCTGCTACACTGAAAAACTTTGCATGGTCACAAATGCAATACTATGGCAAAATAATAACTTTCATGCCTAATAAGGAAGAGAATAGTTGAATATTTGTTTTCGACGCTAGAACAGAGTTAAAAATCAAGATCTTCTCTATGCATTTTGTGCACACCCATATGCCCATCCTCCATTAATTAGCGATTTAGTAACAGTAATAAAAATAGTGTGGTGCTAAGGACACCATGGTTGGCCGCCAATTTTGTTTCCCCTTTTACACTGAGGCCACAGGCCAACGGATCAAATAGTGTTCGACTCCTAGCACCCACAACACTGCACTAAAAATAAAAGCAAAGAATGCAGAAATGATAGTATGGGGGCATAAAGGAATTGATGAAGCCAAAATCATGTTCGTATGGCTTGATCAACAAAGATATACCAAATAGAACGCTACACGTTTAGGAGTAGAAGCCTAAATTTGCCTTGTGTCAGAACTGATTCAGTTGAATTTGGATGCTACAAATGTTGTGCACGGTGCTCATTATATTCCTCAACCAATGTCGGATGAAAACATTTTTTGGCAATAAATTCATTCTTCCATGTCCAATAATTTGAACCATACCCTTGCACAATCAAGTCGGGCAGCTTCTACCCATACATTTGTATGCAGGACATGCATTGCAATATCAACGACAAACATTTGATTGACAATTTGACATAAAACGCCAAGACTTAAAAGTTGGATAAAAAGTTTAATACCTTCATCAACCCCAAGAAGCAAAATTGCGCAAATCAACAAAACGACGGTCCTTGTACGCATCATTTTCCCTCGTAAAGAACAGCAAAACATCATAATAGTTTTCCAGATTTTGACCGCGAAACCTAAAGCAGGGAAATTCCCTAGCACATTCCGACCAAATTTTCTAAATTATGAAACAAGAAGCTGATCAAGACCCCAAATATATGGATTCGTAATTCCTAACACAATACGTTCGATAAAATGCTAAAGAGAAAAGGTAGAGGAATCAGGCGGCGTCGTCCGCCGGATTACGCAACCTCTCTCTTTGCCTTTTTCTTTGTTCTGGGTTTCTCTCTCAACCTTTTTCCCTTACTTTCTTCCCCAAGTTGTTCTCTCTTCCTCTGTTTTTAATTTTAATTTTAATTTTTCAATTTTGGCGTTTTTCAAGGGTCCACGTGATTTTTACTATTTTTACTATTTTATTTAAAATAATGGAGTGGCCTGTTTATTGTTTTTCTTAAAGAAAAAAAAAAAAGAAAAAAGAATGCAAATCGTGCTTCCACTTCTTTCGTTTACAAAAAAACAATTCTTTCAGCATTGCTGCCGACAGGAAGGAACACGCAAGTTTTGCATTGGGCCCATATCGATTATACGTGTCAAAATCTACATAGTTCAAAATTGATAGTTTTTGTAAAGTGGAATTAGGATGAGGTGCAATATATGTAGAGGTAAAAGGACAAAATTTTAAAATAATTATCGAAAAAGATAGATCGGTAAAAAAAACCCCGTGAAGGACAAAAGCCCAATCCACGAACTGGTTCACTCAAAAAACACATTTTCGTCTCTTCCATTTTCTTTTCGCTCGATTTCTCATACTCTTTAAAACAGCAAAAAACGTCAGTTGAAAACTCTATTGTATCGTCTGAAAATCGACTTTCAAAACAAGCACAAATTGAATAGGCAGAAAATCAACCTCAAATATCATTTGATCAACTTCAGAGGCATGTCGAAACCCTTGAAATCGAAAAAAATCAAGTTGATTCACATGCTGAAACTCTAGAAATCAATGAGCAATAAGAACAAGCCAATGTGGAAACACATGTGCAAACAACCCTGATTGAAACACCTAGAGAAACGGTAGAAAATTCAACCATATAACAGCCAGAACCTGAAGAAACCCTAGAAGGGATGAAAGAAAAAATAGTTTAATAAAGAGAAAGAAGGTCCAAAAAAAGAAAAGATGGAAAAAGTAATATGACAGATCAGAACAATACTGGAAAGAAGAGTGAACGGGCAAAAAATGCAAAAGAAAATTCGGTAACAACGTTTTATCTATCATTTTCATTTACATGATGCTTAGTGAAAAATGATTAACATGTTGCAATTCATTTTGAAATATTCTATAAAAACTGATAGTTAAGAATGCTAAACACATATACCATGTTGTAATTTGTATAGAAATGAGCTTTGAAAACCGATAGTTAGAAATGCAAAAAACAGATACTACTTGAATTCATATTGAAATATTCTTTGAAAACCGATAGTTAGAAATGTTAAAAATAGATACAATATTGTGATTTATATAAAAACTTTCTTTGAAACCGATAGTTAGAAATGGAAAGAACAAATACTATGTTTAATTCATATTGAAATATTCTTTGAAAACAGATAGTTATGAATGCTAAAAACGTATACTATGTTGTGATTTGTCTAGAAACTTTATTTGAAACGGATAGTTAGAAATGCTAAAAACAGATATCATGCTGAATTCATATTGAAACACGCTTTGAAAACTGATAGTTAGAAATGCTAAATACAGATATCATGTTGTGACTTGTGTAGAAACTTTATTTGAAACTGACAGTTAGAAATGCTAAAAACAAATACCATGTTGAATTTATGTTGAAATATGCTTTGAAAATTGATCGTTAGGAATACTAAAAACAGATACCATATTGTGATTGTGTAGAAACTTTATTTGAAACTGGTAGCTAGAAATCCGAAAAAACAGATACCATGTTGAATTCATAATGAAATATGCTTTAAAAACTGATGGTTAAGAATGCTAAAAACGGATGCTCTGTTGTTGCAATTCATATTGAAACACTCTTTAAAAAATGCTTAACACTTACACACACACATACATTAGGATGATGGTTTTGTTAATCCACGACTACGAGGTGCAAAAGATAAAACAACAACAAAAGTCAAAAGAGAAACTGCATATAGATGTAAGTTGCAACCAGTGTATAAAGTGATACAACTTGTAAAGAAGAAGAAAGCGTTAAGCAAGAAACAACTAGAATTATTGAATAGATCTCTGTTCTTCAACTTCTTCAACGTTTTCTATGAAAGGAAAATAGTTTTGAAGGAGTGCAAGAAACACACAGAAAATTCGGATCCAGTCTACAAGTGTTATTCTGTGGATGAATAAGCTTTTATCTTTGGCAAAGAAAAAATGATATTGATGACCAAAGATATTAGCTTACTTTTTAGGATGCCGATATGGAAACAACATACAGCCTACCAAAATAATGACTAACAAAACGAAACCATCGGATTGTAAAAAATTTGCATTATGAAATTTTGGTTCATCAGCCATATGACCAGAATTTTGACAGAAAGAAAAATAAAGGAAAAACCAAAATGATGAAGACTTGTCTATTCGTTTCATTATGGATATTCTACTTACATTTTTCTTCCTCAACAACCAACAAAAATTGAGATGGGGACTTCTGCAGTTCTTATGTGATTTTGAAAAAAATGAAGACAGTTTCTTGGCTTTTGACAATTGAAAAGCATTATAACAAATTCATTAAAAAGTTCATTCATAATCCATATCTGCATGTGTAATGCTTCCGCTGGTAATTTATTTGTTTTTATTCAAAAAAATTTAACATTTGTGGACTTGTCACAGTTTTTACCCATTTTTTTGACTTAGCATTGCATATGTGAAAAGATGAAGCTAATGCAGCCAAGATGTCGTGTTAGCGACACATAACCAAGATTTGCAGGGTAGGATTTACGAGGTTTAAAGTCAAATGTTGTCAAAGAATTTCTGGATGGCATCATAGAAGGGTAGGTATCTGATTTATTTAGTTTTTGTTTTTTCAGTTTCTAGATATCTATTTTAGGCTTATGCCAGTAACTGTTTTAGTTAATTTTTTCTTTTCTGTAACAATTTTAGTCTATAGGTATCCGTTTTAGAAAAAATGTGCTATCTGTTTTAGACAAACTGTAGTGTATCTGTTTTGTTTGATTTTTGTTTTCAATTATTTTTACATTTTCTAAGTATCAGTTTTAGGTTTTTGTTTCTGTCTGTTTTAGTTTCAAAAAAATCTGTTACTATTCCAGTTTGTAGGTATCTGTTTTAGGCAAACAGTGATATCTGTTTTCTTTAATTGTTGTTTTCATTTGTTTTTTTAGTTTCTAGGCATCTGTTTTAGGCTTATGCTAGTATCTGTTTTAGTTAATTTTTGTTTTCTCTTATTATTCCAGCTTGTAGGTATCTGTTTTAGGCAAACAATGATATCTGTTTGTTTAGTTTTTGTTTTCAGTTACTTTTGCATTTTCTAGGTATCAGTTTTAGGCTACTGTCAGTATCTGTTTTAATTAATATTTGTTTTCAGTTTTATGGATATATAAAAAAAAAATACCAACTTATACCATCTTGATATCAAAACTAGTATTCTATTTTTAAACAACAATTTTGACTGAAAACAATTTTGTTTTTGAAGGTGCAAGAAATTGCGGATATACGTCCGCATGAATCAAAATTATTGAAAACAGTAGTCGAAATCTCTTCAAGATCAAAGAAAGGAAAAAAACTTCAAAAAAAAGGTGGAGAATAACAAATAACAATGCGATCTTTGGAGCAAGAAGTCAGTATGAGAATTTTGAGCATTCATATTCAAGAAATTAAAGCACAAAAGAAAATTGAAAAATGAAAGATTTTTGGAAAAAGAAGGAGAGAGAGATTTACAATTTAAGACAACTGTTGAAAGGTAAGAAAAAGAAATTGAAGAGATAGAACTTCCAAAATCTGATTCAGAAGAAATTAAATTTGATTCACCTCCTCGACATAATGAAGAAGAAGAAGAAGAAAGAAATGACAACGAGCATGCAGAAAATGAAAATCAAGACAGTATCCATGTTGAGGAAGGTGAACGTGAAGAAAAGGAAAATAATGAAAGTGTGGAAAAAAATTACACCTGCAGATGAACCAAAAGTTAGCAAAAACGTACCACCTGACATCGATGCAACCACCTTTGACTTGAACATCACACAAATCATTGACGAGCTACATACAAAAGCAACTCAGCAAGAAAAATGGAAAGAGCCAACAAAAGATGAACCGCCTTCATATGTACAAGGATTAAAAGAGAGACAAAGGAAAAAGAAAGAAAGAATAATTTCGTTTGATTATCCAACTATTTCGAAAAAAAGGAAAAAAAACAAATGCTGAAGCAGGAAAAACATAGCAGAGAGCAGCCTAAAAAGAAACAGAAAATGAAACAAAACAAGAGCAACAAGAAGAACAACAAAGTGCAAAATCAAAAGAAAACCAAGAGCAAGAACCATTTTAGTTGAAAAGCCAATAGCTATTTTGGAACCATCATGGCCAGATTTGAAACTTTCGCATTGCGAAAGTGTAAAATATCTTAATCGAGAACAACACAATGTGATTAAAAAATTCTTCTTTTTTGCAAAAGTGAATAATTTGTTAGTACACAATTTATTATAGATATCAGTAGAGATTTGTTCAGAAATTAATTCTAATTTTCATCTGTACAAAACAGTGATGTTGCAAAAAAAGATGACACAATTTTAGGTGATTGTGCCATAACGAAAGAAAAGCTTGTTCATGTTCTGGAAGGAAACTTCACTGATGGACAAATACCGTAATTTATGTTAGATATCTCATCTTAGTTGTTGTCTATATTGAATTAGATAACAAACTGATACATAAATAAGCTGAAAATTGATATCATTTTCATGTGCAAATTAAATTAACTTAAAAACTGATATATATATATATATATATATATATATATAAGCTTAAAACTGATATCATGTTGTTGTGTATATTTACAAATCATAAACTGATATGTAACACTACTCAAAATTAATACCATGTATACCATATTAGATTACATTTATCGTTACATTTTGCAATATAATTTGCCTTCTTATTAACATGTATATGGTTAAATACAGATTATTGATTAGTTCACAAAATATTATGCTTTAACTGAAAACAATTATGCAATGCCAATGTTGAGAACGGTAATTATGATTTTAGTTCACATGTGCATGGTATTTTTTTAAAAATATTAAATAACAATATTATCTGTGACTAGAAAACACTAATTGAGAAATTGGAATCAGTTGTAGAGACAATAGTCCTTCCTGTTTTAGAGAAAGAGGTGAAAAATGAGTATGCAGAGATCATTTACTTTCCACTGCATTGTCAAAGCCACTGGACGCTAGTGAATTTAACATATGCAAATATGTAGTTGTCGCATTTTGACTCCAATCGGCTTAGAAGATCAAACGCAAACAACAATGACAGTTTGAAAGATGCAACGACATTGGTATGAAATAGTTCCAAAAAAAGAAACTATAAAATTTCTATAACTGCTATATTTATAAAAACGAAGTCAATACTCGTATATCTTTTTTTTACATAGAGCTGAAGTCGAGCAAATAATGCAACAATTTTGGAAAAAAAATGTTAAAAAAATGCAGCTCAGTATATGTGAAATGCATCAACAAGAGTGTGCATAACAAGGCCGTGACACGTAATTCTTTATCATATATTAATTTTGATATGCAGCATGCACGAGTATTGATACCACTAACAACATAATGTCCTTCGTATAGCCTCGAGTGCGGGATATATGTTATGATATTTGTAATATCATTAAACAGGAAAGAGACACCCCTGAAGGTTGCCAAAAATAACAAAATGTAGAGCGCGTTTAGTCTATGAAATTTTGGAAAACAAAGGGTATTGTTGGGACTTAGGAGATTATATGTCAAATCTTCATCTGGAGGAAAACTGATTAGATTCGGTAGTTGAACTTGCTGGGCTGTTGCAAATGTAAATATGATGATATTAGTTTGAAAACTACTTATTGTTAACTGTTGTATATGACGTTAAATGTTGCAAATGTTCAACATTTCTATGTGGTGTAAACTGTTTTTTGTATTATGTTACATGTGTTTTATGTTGTCATAACGTATAGTAATGTGTTGTGAACTGTTTTGTGGTTGTGCCTATCAAACCGATATATCATTTTTTTTTTCCAAAATAGATTCATGTATCTATGAATACAAACTACTTTTTAATAACTGATAACGCAAAACTGATACTAAAAACCACCACTAAATAAAAATAAAATCTAACACACATCCATCACCAAATCCGACATCAATCACCAGATCAGACCACCACTTGCATCACCATGAGAGAGCAGTCCGATGTAGGCAGAATAGGTTGCGGAGGCAGCACTTGCTTTGTGTATAAAACCTTTATGAACAAAAATGATATCAATTTTAGTTCAAAACTTATACCTTATTACATGGTGATGGGCTTGGTTGTATGCCTAGTTATAGGCTCCATTATGTACTTGGTTAGGGTTAGATTACATGACATGTTATGTGCATGATTATGGATTCGTTTATGGGCTCGGTTATATGTTCGGTTATGGGCTCGGTTATGTGCTCGGTTATGGTCTCGGTTATAGGATCAGCTTTGTAACCAGCTATGAGTTCGATTGTAGTCTCAGTTATGTGCCCGGTTATGGGCTTGGTTATATGCTTGGTTATGTGCTCGGTTATACGCTCGGTTATAGGCTGTGTTATGGGCTCGGTTATAGTCTCGATAATCTTTCCGGTTACATGCTTGGTTATATGCTCGATTATGTACTCGGTTATGTGCTCGGCTATAT
Source organism: Allium sativum (assembly GCA_030737875.1). Classification (NCBI taxonomy): domain Eukaryota; kingdom Viridiplantae; phylum Streptophyta; class Magnoliopsida; order Asparagales; family Amaryllidaceae; genus Allium; species Allium sativum. Next base: position 835,841,844 of record CM060910.1, read on the forward strand.
GCTCGGTTATGGACTCGTTAAGGGCTATGTTATGTAAACATAATCTCAGTAAGAAAACTAATAATAAAATGCTTGAAAGACTGAAATCATATTCATTTAAATAGAATTTCGAAAAGAAAACTGATACCATTTCGTTTGCAAAACTGGTACCCTATTCACAAAAACATAGTCTCAGCATCAAAATTGATACATGTGTGTTTCCAAGACTAATACCTTGACATTATTATTACAAAATTGATACTATAATGCTTGTAAAACCGATACCATACTCATGTAAACAGAATTTAAGAAAGACAATTGATATCATTTCATTTGCAAAACTGATACGGCCTATTCATAAAAACATTATCTTAGTATCAAAATTGATACCCATGTGCTTCCAAGACTTATACCTTGACATTTTTATTACAAAACTGATACTATAATTCTTGTAAAACTGATACCACACACATGTAAACAAAATTTTGTAAAGAAAATTGATACCATTTCGTTAACTGATACCTCATTCACAAAAACATGATTTCAATATCAAAATTGGTACTAGTGGACACGTAAAAGACATCTAGACGCAAAGCGTAATCGGATACTTCGGCAACAAATCCGTACCCAGTAGGGATTGCTTAACCGAGCGGGTACTTATGGCACGAAAAGACATCCGCACGCTAAACGTAATCGGGTACTTCAGCAATGAATCTGCATCCAGTAGTGATTGTTTTAGCGAGCGGGTACCTATGGCATGTAAAACACATCCCGACGCAAAGCCTAATCGGGTACTTATGGCACACAAAAGACACCTGACGCAAAGCCTAATCTGGTATTTATGACACGTAAAAGACATCTGCACGCTAAGCCTAATCGGGTACTTCCGCAACGAATCTGCACCTAGTAGGGATTGTTTAACCAAGCAAGTACATATGCACGTAAAAGACATTCAGATGCAAAACCTAATTGGGTACTTATGGAAAAATCATCCGCACACAAAGCATAATCAGGAACTTGCAGCAACGAATATTCATCCAGTAAGGATTATTTAACCGAGTGGGTACCTATGGCACGTAAAAGTCATTCAGATGCAAAATCTAATCTGGTACCTACGACACGTAAAAGAAATTCACACGCAAAGCCTAATCGAGTACTTTAGCAATAAATCTACACCCAATAAGAATTTTTTAACCGAATGGGTACCTATGGCATGTAAAAGACATCCGGACGCGAAGCCTAATCGGGTATCTATGACACATAAAGGACATCCGCACGTTAAGCCTAATCGGTTACTTCAGCAACGAATCTACACCCAGTAGGGATTGTTTAACCGAACGGGTACCTATGACACATGAAAGACATTCTGATGCGAAAACCTAATCGGCTACTCCTGACACATAAAAGACATCCGCACGCTAAGCGTAATCGGGTACTTCAGCAATGAATATGCACCGAGTAGGAATTATTTAACTGAGGTGGTACCTATGGCACGTAAAAGACATCTGGATATAAAGCCTAATCGGGTACCTATGACACGTAAAAGACATCTATACACTAAGCTTAATTGAGTATTTTAGCAACGAATCTGCACCCAGTAGGGATTGTTTAACCAAACGAGTACCTATGGCACGTAAAAAACATCCTGATGCGAAACTTAATCGGCTACTCATGACACATAAAAGACACCTGCACACTAAGCCTAATCGGGTACTTCAGCAATGAATCTGCACTCAGTAGGGATTGTTTAACCTAATCGGGTACTTATGACATGTAAAAGACACCCGCACGTTAAGCCTGATCGGGTACTATAGCATCGAATCTGCACCCAATAGGAATTGTTTAACCGAGCGGGTACCTATGGCACGTAAAAGACATTGAATGCAAAACCTAATAGGATGCTTATTACATGTAAAAGACATATGCACGCAAAGCCTAATGGAGTACTTTGCAACGAAACTACATCCAATAGAGATTGTTTAACCGAGCGGGTACCTATAGCATGTAAAACACATCCGGACGCGTATCCTACTTGGGTACTTATGACACGTAAAAGACATCCGTACGCAAAGCCTAATCGGGTACTTCGGCAACGAATATGTACCCAGTAAGGATTATTTAACCAAGCTGGTACCTATGGCATGTAAAAGACATCCAAACACAAAGCCTAATCAGGTACTTATGACATGTAAAAGACATTCGGACGCAAAATCTAATCGGGTACTTCAGCAACGAATCTGTACCGAATATGGATTGTTTAACCGAGCGGGTACCAATGGCATGTAAAAGACATCCGGACGCAAAGCCTAATCAGGTACTTATGACATGTAAAAGACACCTGGATGCAAAGCCTAATCGGGGACTGCGGCAACGAATCTATATCAAGTAAGGATTGTATAACCAAGCGGGAACCTATGGCACGTAAAAAACATCCGGACCCAAAGCCTAATCAGGTACTTATGACATGTAAAGGACATCCGAACATAAAGCCTAATTGGGTACTTCGGCAATGAATCTATGTCCAATGGGATGTTTAACCGAGCGGGTACCTATGGCATGTAAAAGACATCCGGATGCAATACCTAATCGGGTACTCACGGGACGTAAAAGATATCTATACGCAAAGCCTAGTTAGGTATTCATGTACTTGATTAAGGGTTAGATTACGTGACCAGTTATATGCCCGGTAAAGTGTCCGGTTATGAACTCGGTTATGTTCTTGATTACATGCATGGTTATGGGCTCAGTTATATGCTCGGTTATGGGCGCAATTATGGGTTCAGTTATGTGCTTGGCTATAGGATCGGTTATTGGTTCGGTTACAATCTCAGTTATGTGCCCGGTTATGGACTTGGCTTTGTGCATGGTCAAATGCTCGATTATGGGCTCACTTATACGCCCCATTATAGGCTCTGTTATGGGCTCAGTTATAGTGTCGGTTATGTTCCTGGTTATGAGCTCATCTATGTGCTTAGTTATATGCTTGGTAATGTGCTCGGTTATGTACCCAGTTATGTGTTTGGTTATGGTCTTGGTTATATGTTCGGTTATGGGCTCGGTTATAGGCTCGGTTATGAGCTCAGTTATGGACTTGTTAAGGGCTCTGTTGTATAAACATAATCTCAGTAAGAAAACTGATACTAGAATGCTTGTAAAATGGATACCTTATTCATGTAGACATAATTTCAGAAAGAAAACTAATACCATTACGTTTGCAAAACGGATACCCTATTTATAAAAACATAATCTCAGTATCAAAATTGATACCAGTGTGCTTTCAGGACTGATACCTTGACATTGTTATTACAAAATATAATTTTGCACGTTTCGGAACCAATTTGTGCCTATTATGGATTGTTCAACCGAGCAGATACATATGACACGTAAAAGACATCCGAATGCAAAGCTAATCGGGTGCTTATGGCACGTAAAAGACATCTGCATGCATAGCCTAATCAGGTACCAATGGCTTTCAAATCATTATTGAAAACAGATACCTACCTATTTATATACCGAAATGGCACCATATCCATGTAAATAGAATCTCATTAAAAAAAATCTGATACCACAATGCTTCCAAAACTGATACCAGAATGCTTTCAAAACTGGTACCATGAATCTCAATACCAAAACCAATACCAGTTAACTTGCGAAACTGATACCATATTCATATAAATAGAATCTCAGTATCAAAAATGATACCAATATGCTTCCAAAACTGATAGCATGACACTGTATGTTAAAACATTTAAGCTACAAATGATACCAATACAATCAATAACTGATATCTACAAATCAAGCAACATAACACACACACACACACACACACACACACACACACACACATATATATATATATATATATATATATATATAACAAAAAGCATCAACTAAAACATGACACTAAAAAAAATTCAAAGAACATTCACAACTAATGTCAAATTTATCACATTTCCAAACGTAAATGTATAAAGCAAAAAAACGTAAAATCTGTAATACAAATGTAAGAAAATGTTAATTCTTTGAAGCTTGACAGATGCGCTTGTTGTGGCCATATTGCTTACACACACTACAACGATTTTGTTTATTTTGGAAAAATGCAAATCCGCCTTTTCGTTCGGTAGAAGGTCTACCAGCACCACGTTTGTCTTTAGAAGGCTTAATGACATCTTCCATGCAAGGATCAACAATGAACTTTATCATAGTTCAGAATTAGATTCACAACATTAGAATAAGAAAATCGATAAGCGTCTATGGTGAAATAATGTTCAACAAAATCATGTACACAAAGTTTTGACTTAGTAACACACTTGATAGCATAAGCACAAGGAAATCCGGTAACTTTCCATTGACTGCAAGTATAACTCTGATTTTGAAGATCAACGCGATGAGAAAATGGTGACTTGACTTCAAAAATGAATTCACAAGATTTGTAAACAACCTAACCAAAACATTTGTCAATCAACCCTTTTAACCTACGCTCCATGGATGGACAAAGAATGGTAGTCCACAAATGACACTCCTCTCTCCTTTTAGCCGTTTGTTCCATAACTTTAATCCTAATTCTATCTAAGCATGATGTAATTAGCAATGCTCTTTTCTCTATAATCAAACTATTGAAATTTTCATCCATATCAGAACTATACTGTCTATATCATTTACCCTTAAAAAACAAATTAGCCCACTAATCAAACGATTTGTCCTTCAAAAATTTCAGCTATAATACCCCCTATGTCCAAAAATTTAGAACATACAGTTTCAAATTAATGTAAATTTGAAGCTACACAACTTAAACAACTCAATAACTGAAATATTTGTATTCTTTGACTTAACAACTGAAAGCAGGTTTTGTTCCATATGAAACAAAAACTATTAAATGCCTTAGGGAAAACTTTGTGAATACCCAAAACTAACCCTTAATGACGATCTGATATAAAACCAAATCATGTGTTTCTTCAAGCATCTTCAAATGACATAAAAACATCTCTAATTATCCACATTTTCAACGGAGATTATACCTATAGCTAAGGGGAAAAACCTACAAATAAAAAAAGTAAATAGACAATCAAATTAGAACACCGATATCTATAAACAATAACTGATACCAGTAGGTACCTAAAATTTATATCAGAAAACTGGAAATAATTAATGAAAACCAAAAATCAGAAAGAAAAACTGATATACTAGGTACATAAAATCGATACATAAAAACTAGAAAAATAATTTTTAACAAGAAATCATTAAAACTGATACTAATAGGCACCTAAAACTAATATATAAAAACCATAAATAAACAGGACATAACTTAAGCTAATACAACAAGTCACCTAACACCAATATTTGAGAACTAGAAAAGTACCTGAATACAAAAACAATAATACTATATCTTGATTACCATTCTTTGCAGTATCTCCCATCAAAACATCGGTCGTCCCTTTAAGTGAGTAGCGTCTAAAAAAATCATGGTTTGGCAATACTCAAACCCACGTACAAAAGCTGCAAGGGCAATAAACACTCTCTCAAACTGGCTAGTACTGTCATTAAGATCTAAGGCAACGTAACTACATGTTATGATTTTGTAGTACCTCTAAATACCATCACAAGTCATCATAAGACATAGCATGATTACCGTACAATTCAGTTAAAGTAAGTTTTTTTGTAGAATAAGCAAACATATAATTCAATTCAATATTATATTCTCTACAAAAATCGGCTATGATCTCCTTAGGCTTCTTACTTGGATGATCACGAATTTCATTTGTAATCAATGATTTAATAAACGAGCTAGAAAGATAGGAATTGCTCAAATTTCTAAGTCCACCACCACAAGAATGCTCACTAACCGAATTTCGAATGAAAAACATATGAAGTTGTTTAGAATCACAAGTAGCATGAACTTTAAACTAATATCCAGTAGAAGAGGAAGAAGAGCAAACAACTATTATTCTAGAAGAACTATTCTTTGAAAAAAGCAATTCATATCCTGTCTTAATTTGACATGCCATTAATAATTCCCTAAACTCAGTAGCAACCCCAAAACATAACCCAATAAAATTTGAAATGGAAAGAGTAGACCTTCTCTTCATCATGTTTTTAAGTAAATTTTTCCATGTACAACAATACTAGAACACAAAGATGTTGTAGATGAAAAAACGGATGCGGTTGAAAGAGAACAACATTAATATTTTGTAGTTGAAAATCCTTCCACTTAATAGTGAAAGAAAAGAAAGCACTTTTTTATGTAGTTGAAAGCAGACTATACTTTGAAGATCGGAATCGGTATCAACATATATTATTTTGTTCATAAGAAAATAACTAATATCAATTGAAAGATGAGTTAGTTGAGACCAAAGATGGCAGAATTCATTCTTTAAATCATACAATGAACATTCTGTGGCCAACCTAGTACTGGAGGTAGTATCGTTGAACACAAATAAAATCAAAAGACTATTATCCCCACTACAAAAGATATTATATAAATAAAATGCAATCAACAATTGATTACTTTTAAAAAAAATACCTACATTACATAACTCATACACGCAGATATTGTTAGAAGATCTTTTTGTCAATACACAATTGTATTACAAAGTTAGATCCTTTTGTCAATACACAATTGTATTGCAAATAAATAGTAACAATATCAATGTTACTCAATAATGCCACAATTGTCAAGTCAAACTGTGATTGCAGAAAAGACAGTAAGCAAGACCGATTGTGTACTAGATTGGAGCGGTACAGAACCGTCACCAACCGTAATGTCCGAGTCCAGAAATAATTCTGTTTCCTTAAAACAATATTGCCGTCATATGCACTGATTGACGTGATCGCAATTTGTTTCCCAGGATAAAATGGACCAACCCCGTAGTGCAGTGCCAGCAAACGGAGCTCCGACGAACTGAAGTAGATTATAGAAACTTGAACAGAGGAATGCTTTGAAGTGGGAGTAACAATTGAGAAGAATAATTAATATTTATTCTCTCCTTTTGGGCTATGTATTTATAGGCTGGAGGAAATGCCTATACGAACATTAATGACCTTTGGAAAGGTTGCGACCCTTTAACCAAGCGGTGCTTAAATGTGCGTGCGCATTTATGATGAAACGGTTGTATCCCTTCAATAGAAGGGACATACCAGATCATAAAATGATCAAAATAACTCGTTTCAGCACAATAGGCCCAAACTGAAATCAACGGCCTATTTAACCATGAGACCTCAAGAGTCCCAAGGTCCAACGCCCAATTATTGACACTCATGTCATGGACTCCAAGAGTCCCTAAATCACTAAGCCCACATTTGACATCAATATAATATTGTGTCATGGACTCCAAGAGTCCCATAGCACTAAGCCCACATTTGACATCAATATAATATTGTGTCATGGACTCCAAGAGTCCCAAGGCACTAAGCCCGATTTGACATCAATATAATATTGTGTCATGGACTCCAAGAGTCCCAAGGCATTAGGCCCAAGTTGACATCAATGTAATATTGTGTCTTGGCTTAGCCACACCTGATATGAGCTCTCTTCTCCTTTATTTATATAAGATTGTAGAAGAGTTGGTACTCATATTTCATGATGTGGGACTAAAAGTTGTTTTCCTTTCCCTTCTTCCAAAATCCCTCTTTCTCTTTCTCATTCATTTCCAACAATCCCCCACATGAATGAGAAGTCGTTCTTAGTTTCACGAATCATTTATCGCATCGGTTAAAGTAGCACATGGGCCTTGAACTTTCCTAGTGATTACCTATTTGAATCACAGGCGAATCAGTAGACATTGACTGTCCTTGAACTGTAAGCCTTTTGTGTAATTCCAAAGTAGATAACACACGATAAATGTTTCTTATAACCCTTCGTTCTCTGTATGTGTTGGTTTTTGCCTTGAACACCTGCCTGGTCTCATAAGTGCTTAGAGAATTTGGCCTCATAATTCTCTTTGAAGCGGCGCCTTCGCACTTACGTAGGTGATTCTGTAAAGGGTATTCTCTTAATTCCTCAAATACAGACATCATTAAAAGTACTAATACTTATCCTTATTCAACATATAATGCACTGACTTATCATAGGAATGGTTTGTGTATAACAGTGCCATCAAGTTTCTCTTAAACTTCGTTGTCCCTTTGAACCTAGATCTTGGGATCTCCAGTCAACTAGGTGGGGTTTCCATTTTAGAAAAACCTTTAGTCTATAGGCCTTAGCCCCATTCCCTTCGATAAGATTTGAACTTTCTCTCTTGGCAAGCCTTTGGTACGTGGATCCGTTAAGTTATCTTTAGATCGAATGTAATCTATTGTGATAACCCCATTAGAGAGAAGTTGTCTTATCGTTTTATGTCTACGACGAATATGCCTAGATTTACCATTGTATAGTGTACTATTAGCTCTTCCAATAGCCGATTGACTATCACAATGTATACATATTGGAGGCACAGGTTTGCTCCAATTAGGAATGTCTTCCAAGAAGCTTCGAATCCATTCTGCTTCTTCTGCAGTCTTATCTAGTGCAATAAACTCTGATTCCATCGTAGATCGAGCGATACAAGTCAGTTAGGATGATTTCCATGAAATCGCTCCATTTCCTAATGTGAACACGTATCCACTTGTAGACTTTGTATCATTTGATCCAGTGATCCAATTTGCATCACTATATCCTTCCACTATTGAAGGATAGTTTGTATAGTATAAACCATAGCTCTGTGTATACTTTAGATATCCTAGAACTCTGATTATCGCTTTCCAATGATGCTTACCAGGATTACTGGTAAATCTACTTAGTTTGCTTACAGCATATGCGACATCAGGCCTAGTACAGTTCATACATGATACTTCCTAGTATATGAGAGTATTCCAATTGGTAAATACCATCACCAGTGTTCTTTACCTAATTTTGGTTCATATCTGCTGGTGATTTTGCAATAGTTACATTATATTGCTTGAATTTCTCAAGTATCTTGGTGATGTAATGTGATTGGGATAATGCATATCCATGTGGTGTTCTCAGAATTTTTACAACCAATATCACATCAGCCAGTCCTAGGTCTTTCATATCGAATCTAGAGGATAACATATCCTTTGTAGATGTTATTATGGCCTTGTTATTGCCTAGGATTAATAGGTCATCAACATAAAGACAAACAATGACATATCCAATATGTGTATGTTTTATGTACACACATTTATCTGATTCATTTATTGTGAATCCATTTGATAACATAGTATTATCAAACTTCTCATGCCACTGTTTTTGGAGTTTTCTTAAGGCCATAAAGTGATTTCACCTATTTGCACACTTTATTCTCATTTTCTGAGCTTAGAAATCCTTCAGGTTGTAACATATAGATTTCCTCCTCTAATTCATCATTCAAGAATACAGTTTTATCATCCATTTGATGTATTTCTAAGTCATGTATGGATGCAATTGCAATGAGCATTCTAATTGATGTTTGTCGAAATAGTCCAGGTCTTCCTTTTGTTTAAATCCTTGGACTACCAGACGAGCTTTGTACTTGTCTATTGAACCATCAGGTTTCAATTTCTTTTTAAATATACATTTATTACCTAAGGTCTTACATCCTTGAGGTAAATCAACTAATTTCCATGTATGATTGTACATAATGGATTCAATCTCATTGTTAATTGCCTCTTTCTAATAATGGGCATCGCTGGAGGACATAGCTTGTTTGTATTTCAATGGATCATCTTCTAACATAAATGTATAGAAGTCCAGTCCAAAGGTTTAACGTCCTTACCTTTTACTTTTTCTTGGCTCCTCCACTTGCTGTTCAGCACTACTTAGCTGAGTGTTATTTTGTTCAGCATCCTCAATAGAGTAATGAAATTCTTTTTTACCTTGATCTCTTAGGTGTATGATTTTCAATACCACATTTCAAGGGAAATATATGTTCGAAAAATTTAGCATTTCTCGACTCAATGATGGTATTTTCATGAATATCATCAATTTCAGATTTGTGTACCAAACATCGATATGCGGCACTGCTTTGTGCACATCCAATAATTACACAATCAATTGTTTTTAGTCCAATTTTGACCTTCTTTGGTTTTGGTACCTCTACTTTGGCAAGACACCCCCACACATTTAGGTATTTGTAGGATGATGGTCTGTTTTTCCAAAGTTCATGAGAAGATAGAGATGTTTTCTTTCGGGATATTTTATTTAAAATATGATTTGCCGAAAGAATAGCTTCTTCCCAAAAAATTATCTGGCAAGCCAGGATAAGGCATTCATCATTTCTTTAAGAGTTTTATCTTCCGATCGGCTATACCGTTGGATTGAGGTGAATATGGTGTTGTAATTAGGTGTAAAACACCATGTTCAGCGCAAGATTCTTCAAAAGAGAATACATATTCTCCTCCTATATCACTTCTTAAAGCTTTGATTTTCTTGTTGAGTTGATCCTTAACTTCCGCTTTGTATTGTTTAAACACATCAAATCACATACATTTGTATGTATTATATCTAGCGGTTCTGTTTCTCGTTCAACATAATGAAACGAGATTCTTGTCAATTTTGCTTCTGCACAAATTTGACATTTAAAAATGGTGTCTAGATTTAATCAATTTGTGCAATGTATCAAAGTTTACATCCCCTAATCTAGAATATCACACGTTGGAAGAGTCAACAATATAAACAAAAGATTCACTTTTATTCATATCAGTGTGTGGTACAATAGTGATTACATTTTCTTTAAACGAACCATCACACACATGTCCTCTTCCTACATACACTCCATTCTCAGCTTCAAGGATTAACTTAAATCCATGTTTGCTGAGCAATGATCCTGAAATCAGGTTTTTATGAATTTCTGGAACATAGAGAACGTCATTTAAAGTTAGTTACTTTCCAGGTTGCATTCTGATATTACTGTATATAAATTCATATCAGCAATGCCCTTTTGGGGATTTCAGCCTTTTTTTTTTTTTTTTTTTTTTTTTTTTTTTTTTTTTTAGAGTCAGAAATTTGGCAAGTCCCAATGTTGTTAGACAAAGCAACATTTTTCTATTGTCAGCACTTAATATTGATGACGTTGAACTTCTCTGACCTTTCTCCATGAGGCAGAGTCATTATTGGAACCATTTGGCGCAATCAGAGCGTTGGTCACCGTCTGTGTCGGTGTAAAATTATTGTTGCTATTTTGCGACACAGCTTATTGTCGTCTGCAACAATCAATATTGTTTTAAGAATGTTAGAAGATCTTTTTGTCAATACACAATTGTATTACAAAGTTAGATCCTTTTGTCAATACACAATTGTATTGCAAATAAATAGTAACAATATCAATGTTACTCAATAATGCCACAATTGTCAAGTCAAACTGTGATTGCAGAAAAGACAGTAAGCAAGACCGATTGTGTACTAGATTGGAGCGGTACAGAACCGTCACCAACCGTAATGTCCGAGTCCAGAAATAATTCTGTTTCCTTAAAACAATATTGCCGTCATATGCACTGATTGACGTGATCGCAATTTGTTTCCCAGGATAAAACGGACCAACCCCGTAGTGCAGTGCCAGCAAACGGAGCTCCGACGAACTGAAGTAGATTATAGAAACTTGAACAGAGGAATGCTTTGAAGTGGGAGTAACAATTGAGAAGAATAATTAATATTTATTCTCTCCTTTTGGGCTATGTATTTATAGGCTGGAGGAAATGCCTATACGAACATTAATGACCTTTGGAAAGGTTGCGACCCTTTAACCAAGCAGTGCTTAAATGTGCGTGCGCATTTATGATGAAACGGTTGTATCCCTTCAATAGAAGGGACATACCAGATCATAAAATGATCAAAATAACTCGTTTCAGCACAATAGGCCCAAACTGAAATCAACGGCCTATTTAACCATGAGACCTCAAGAGTCCCAAGGTCCAACGCCCAATTATTGACACTCATGTCATGGACTCCAAGAGTCCCTAAATCACTAAGCCCACATTTGACATCAATATAATATTGTGTCATGGACTCCAAGAGTCCCATAGCACTAAGCCCACATTTGACATCAATATAATATTGTGTCATGGACTCCAAGAGTCCCAAGGCACTAAGCCCGATTTGACATCAATATAATATTGTGTCATGGACTCCAAGAGTCCCAAGGCATTAGGCCCAAGTTGACATCAATGTAATATTGTGTCTTGGCTTAGCCACACCTGATATGAGCTCTCTTCTCCTTTATTTATATAAGATTGTAGAAGAGTTGGTACTCATATTTCATGATGTGGGACTAAAAGTTGTTTTCCTTTCCCTTCTTCCAAAATCCCTCTTTCTCTTTCTCATTCATTTCCAACAGATATAATTCTGATATCTTAAAAAATACAAAATAGATACCCAGAAAAAGGTAATATAGTAATTCATTAAAACAGTTATTGTAAAACATATAAAACTAATACCACATATTTATTCTTAATTTTTTTAACATAAAGCTATACTAGAAAACATATAAAATTGATACTACATTGTAACAACCCGGATTTTTCGAGTGCCCGGCGAGTACGGATTTGTGTATTTTGTGATTCTTAGGCAAAAGTATTAGTTAATGCGAGTTGTGAGACCAATTTGTATAACCTTTTAAAATAAGAAAGTTAGATTTATGAATTTTGAATTTGGGTATTTTGGAATAAATCATATAACTTTGTTATATAAATGGGTTTATTTCAATCTATAGTCATAAGTTTATAAATAAGTGATTGTGTGGATATTGAAAATATAATTGATTGGTAAACAATATTTAAAGGGAAAATATATTTTCAACATCAATAGTAATTTATTGGTTGAAATAATTATTAAATTATTTATTTGGATTTTAAAATGAAAAATGTATTCTTGTCAGCAATCATATATAAGGGATGATGTTAAAATTATGTTAGAGAATTCAATGTAATAATAAGGTGTTGGATGTGTTAGTTGTTGTTAATGAATGAATTGGTGGCTTTATAATATTAATTACATTGACAATAAAGTTGTTGTTTAATTGGTTTGTTAAATAATATAAAATACAAATATTAATTATGAATCAATATTTGTAGATATAAAATATTTAGGGTAGTGAATTGGGTCAACTTAATGATTTATGAAGGATGCAAACTTGTTGTTGAAACATAAAAATATTTTTTATGTAAATAATTATTGTGTTAAACATGTTTATATTATTTTGTTGTATTTAAATTAGTGTCTGAAATATTTTTACGATGTTTTAGAGATCATTGTAGTGTGTATTTGTGTTTTTCAAATCAAACACAATTTTGTGTTTAGTGTTTAATACTTAAAGTAATGTCAATATGTTTAATTAGCATAATAAAAGTTGATTTTGGGCTTACTTGTGTGTTTTAGCCTATTCACTCATCTTTAATTTGTTTCTGATGTTGGATGAGAGGGGTACGTTCATTTTTCCATTCTTTTGTAGCCTCCATCTTTATTTTATGAGTTGAAATTTCATAGCTTCCACTACCTCAAAAATCAATTCTCTTACTCAAAATACTGTGAGAAAGGAATAAAACTTCTCTTCAAATTAGCTATTATCCCTCTCAAGTCTTAGGAAGGAAGTTACGATAAGTTTCAACAGAGAGAGAGAGAGAGCCACTGCATGTTCCTTCTTTGATGTTGCATGCTCTTTATTAACCATCTACAACTCCAAATTGATGGAAATCTTGCTATTATCCAATCAAGGTGAGTCGATTGACTCACGCTTTCTAGTTTACATTTATTTTGATTTATGAGTATAAGTTTGTGTTGTGTTGGGTGAAAAATACGATGTTTTTCTGAAGCTTTTTCATCCTACTTGAATTGCTGAAACCGCAACAAAATACTAACTTTGAACCCTACTAACTTTCTGATCCTTAAGTGTTTTTGCTTGATTCGTTTTACATGTTGTTTTCAAGAGTCTTGTGAGTATATCAGCAATTTTGGTGTCGATCTAGGTTGTTTTGGGTAGGTAAACGGATTATGAAAGTTGAGAGTTCATCAGGAAATCAACTGGTAGCAGATCTCGACAAGTGGGTCGACCCACTTTGCACCTGGGTCGAGGTCGACCCACCTTGGTCTTGGGTTGACCCACCTTATGAAAGTGATTTTTGTGCCTTCATGCGACCTTGTTCTTGCTTTTGGGTGAAAACAACGCCCAAGTCCAACTTCCGAGTGTTGTATCTCCCTCAATATTGATCCGATTTGGGTGATTCGTTTTGCTTGCAAAGCTTGAAGTTTTTTCTAGAGGCCTGCAAATATTTAGGCTAATTCGATGTCGTTTTTCCATTCAAACCTAGTCCCAAAGTTGGACCTGAAAGTGATTTCAGCTTAGGCTGGAATTCAATCCTATGTCCATGTTTAGAGTCCCAGAACTTTTTCATGCAAGGTCAGAATTTAGTGAATCCTTTTTCTTTTGAAAGTCTGGTCTTTCTAGTTAGTGCATATCGAATTTTAGACCAATCGGAGATCATTTGGTCATTTGAAACTATCCTAAAAGTTGCAATACGGATTAATTTCTGGGCATATTTTCATGCCTTAATGTAAATTGGGCATCCTTCCTCATGTGTTTTCGTGCTTCTCTTGATATAGTTTTAAGCCAAGATTTTTTTGATTTATTTAGACTTACTTTTATAATCGAGAAGGCTAAATTATCACTTATAATAGTTCGAGTTTAACGAATTTAGTAATGATTTTTAATGAGTTTTGAGCACATATTGCACAGTTTGAAATTATTTTTCGATATTAATAAATATCGATATCTCTACATAGTTTTGGGGCTAAAATGAGTTTATGTTTTTGGGTTTTGAAATATAAATTGCTTTGAAAAATAATACAAAATTATATTTTTCGTAATATAAGGGTTTTATCAAGGAAAGATACCGCTCTAGGAAAATTGGTTTATAAAAGCGCTTCCATCCAACCAAGTATTTTCTTATATATATAAACACCTTTCTGCACTCCTTTTGCTAGAGAGGCAAGATAATCCCAGTATCGGTTGTTATTGAGATATCATGTTCATTTGGTGATTTATGAGATTCTATATTGAGTTCAATTTGATCTAATTGATCCTACATTATATTGATTCCTGAGTTTTACAGTGCGATGTTGACGAGTGACTAGTAAACCAAATAGTGAGAACGTGTGGTATGCGAGGCACTGTTACCGTTGTTTGGGTTACTCACTGAGAGTCAATGATGCATCCGTTGTTGCGTTAAGCCAGTACTCGTTTTGGGATGAAGCCCAGAATTGGGAGGGGTCTCATATACGTATTCAATTGATGGAGATGGTCGAGCTACACTCGACTAGGGGTTCGCAATGAGAGGTGCCTAATTTTGAATGCACATAGGAACTTGGCTATTGCTCAGGATGAGCAATACTATAGCTTGGGATGGGCTATATTACTATGGCACATGCACATTTCTTATGATTTCGGTTTGATGATTTTAACTCGATCGGGATGATCATACATTTGCAAAGAGCATTTGGATTTCTAATCCATCATATTTTGAGATTTAGATGTTATGGAGTGGACTCCCTTTATTGATAATTTAACTCGCTTGAGATGTATATGATGATTTTGATGAGTTTGGTGTTATGTTTCCATTGTGGCTTAGTATGGTGATATACTTAGCCTAGTTCTAGTCCGCGAGACTTGTATATTTATCCCTTGTGTTATGACATGTGAACTTAAACCAATTAACCCCTTTATTCATCACATTCACCACTCTCAGGGTAAAGAGTTGTATATCTTGTGCTTATTTATTCTTATACTGATTCGTAAACTAAACTGGCCTGTGTGTATTCCTCTGGTCAGACCGAGTTGTTTAAGGTGTAATTGATGTGCTTCGGGTTAGCGGGTACTCTTTGGGCTATCTTCGCTGTAGCTTCATTTACTCGAGTTTATGTAGTCGAGTTCGAGTATTCGAGCTTTCTATTATTTCATTGTCGTATCATACATTAAGTGAGTGAGGTGTATCTATTCTTTTTGTAGTACATGTATTTGTTGTACTCTATGATTGTAATATTGTGTAACTATTTTGCAGACTGTGACTGTGTTTGTATATGTACTGTATTCTGAGCTGATCTTGTAGCCACCGTGGAATTGTATTACGTAAAGCGATAAGTATGTCAATCCTCTAGAAAAAATAGTCAGCACTTCTTCGATGTACTTAAGACTTGCTAATGAAAATCTATGAGTGGTTTCCCCTAACCTGCCCTATTCTCTGCTCTAATAGACAGTATTACCTAATAATGCTCTTTATTAGGGTGGGTCTCAGTGTGGCGCGTTACATTTTGGTATCAAAACAGAAATTCAGAACAAAGTACATCAGACAAAGAACAAAACTAGAATAATACATGTGTTACAAAGTGGAAGGATAACAATCGTGTCCACTTTGTCATTTCCTTTGTTGTCCTATTTTAAGTTCCTTATCTGGGAGTTATGGGGATCTTGTCGTTAAGGAATACATCTAGGAATAAGGGGTTTATTCCATAAGAATTCCATTGTTAATATCTCTTTTCATAATGTGATTTTATAAGAGAATCTTTCCATCCTCTTTATCTTTCGAAGTTTGAACCCTTGGGTAAAAATTTTGGGAAAAATTTTCGTCGTGTCCTTGATATTTGAGTTGGTTGCTGGGTTTGGTAAAAGGGAATTTGAGACCTAAAATTTAAAAGTGATTTTTACCTTAAGCATGGAATATTAGAGTTGAAATAGAGTAAATCAAAGTGCGCAGCGGAAGCAGCCAAATCATTTCGACTGTGCTAAAATTTTGAAGTAATTAAGCATGGGATAAGGGACGGGAATAATGAGGAATTACAACATCGATGAGCTAATTACTTTGTAACATGATAATTTAATTTAATTTCGGGACTATGGGTTGTTTAATTGGGTAAAAATGAGAATTTTGATGACGAGTAGTAATAAATACTACCCTTGAGTGAAATTAGATTGGTGATCTTCCCGTGTGTTGAATGGCCCGATGAGTGTCTTAAGGGTTTTGGTAAATACGTTTGATCAGAGATATCGATAGAAGTTTCTTAAACCCTTACACAAGACTATCTAACATCGAACATGAGTAGAATGAAGTTTGATAAGAAATAAAATACTAGGTTATCACACTGGGATAGTATTAAACTACTATGTGAAATGTAGAGTATAGTGACTTTGGCGAGGTGATGGTGATGATACGTCGACATGGCAACCAAGTGTTAAGAAGATTTGATGGAAAATAGTAGTTTAATGCTAGTCCAATATAGTTGCAAATGGGAATTTAAAGTGTGTTGATTATAAATGTTTTTAAACATACGACCTTCTGAAACAAGTGCGTCGCTTTTGGGATACACATTCATAATTACATTCAGTTGACGAATTACTGCCATTGAATTGGGTATAAACCTCGGGTAGTGGCAAGGCTATTTGATGATTGAAAAATTCAAGTAGCAGCCATAGTTGAGAAAATTTGGATAATTTTGATAGTAAGGTAGCGTCAAGTAATGATGTGGGAGCGAAAATCTTGAGTGTGTACTTACGCCTTGTGTAAGGTAAGTTGTGTTGTTTAAAGCTTTATCTAATGAGTTAATGAACATAGTTAAAACTTTGACTAAGATTTGGGTATATTCAAATGGGGGATTGCGATAATAAAAATTTAATACGTTGAAAAATTCTAAATTCCATGTGTTAGCTTCCTAATTCGATAAGTTTTTAAGACGAAAATTGAGATAAATAACTTGTAGAATCTAAATTAATGAAGTTCTAATCTTAACAAATTGTGAGGATGTAATTTATATAAGGGGGAGTCAGTAACAACCTGGATTTTTTGGGTACCTAGGGAGTACAAATTTGTGTATTTTGTGATTCTTAAAGCAAAGTATTGGTAAATGCAACTTGTGAGACCAACTCATATAACCTTTTAAAATAAGAAAGTTAAATTTGTGAATTTCTGAATTTGGGTATGTTGGAATAAATCATATAACTTTGCTATATTAAGGGGTTTATTCTAGTCTATAATCATAAGTTTATAAATATGTGTGGATATTGAAAATATAATATTGATTGGTAATTAATATTTAAAAGGAAAATATATTTTCAATATCAAGGGTAATTTATTGGTTGAAATAATTATTAATTTGGATTTTAAAATGCAAAATGTATTCTTGTCAACGGTCATAATTAAGGGACGGTGTTTAAATTATGTTAGAGAATTCAATGTAAATAAGGTGTTGGATGCGTTAATTGTTGTTAATGAATGAATTGATAGCTTTTATAATATTAATTATATTAATAACAAAGTTGTTTAATTGGTTTGTTAAATAATATAAAATACAAATATTCATTGTAAATCAATATTTGTAGATGTGAAATATTTAGTGTAGTGAATAGGGTTAAATTAATGATTTACGGAGGATGCAAACTTGTTGTTGAAACATAAAAATATTTCTTATGTAAATAATTACTGTGTTGATATTTATATTAATTTGTTGTATTTACATTAGCGTCTAAAATATTTTTATGATGTTTTAGAGATCATTGTAGTGTATGTTTGTGTTTTGCAAATCAAACACATAGTGTTTAATACTTAAAGTGGTGCCATTATTTTTAATTAGCATAACAAAAGTTGGCTTTGGGTTTATCTGTTGATTTATCCCATTCTTTCATCTTTAATTTGTTTCTGATGTTGGCTGGAAGGGGTACGTTCATTTTTCTAGTCTTCTGTAGCCTCCTTCTTCTTTATTTTGTGAGCTGAAATTCCAAGGCGTCCACTACCTCAGAAATCAATTCTCTAACTCAAAATAATGTGAGAAAGGAATTAAACTTCTCTTAAAATTAGAAAAAGCCCTCAGTCAATATTTCAAGCTATTATCTCTCTCATGTCTCAGTAAAGAAGTTATAGTAAGTTTCAACAGAGAGAGAGAGAGAAAATTGCTGTATGTTCCTTCTTTGATGTTGCATGCTCTTTATTAACCATATACAACTCCACATTGATGGAAATCTTGTTATAACCCTGTCAAGTGAGTCAATTGACTCACGCATTCTGGTCTACATTTATTTTGATTTATCAGTATAAGTTTGTGCTATTTGGGTGAAAAATACATAGTTTTCCTGAATATTTTCCATCTTGTCTTGAATTACTGAAATCACAACAAAACCCTGACTTTGAACCCTAATAACTTTCTGATCCTTAAGTGTTTTTGCTTGAATCTTTTTTCATATTGTTGTTAAGAGTCTTGTGAGTATATTAGCAAATTTTGGTGTCGATCTGGGTTGTTTAAGGTAGGTAAACGGGTTACCAAAGTTAAGAGTTCATTAGGAAATCAACCGGTAGCTAATCTCGACAAGTGGGTCGGCCCACTTTGCACTTGGTTCGATCTATGGGTCGACCCACTTTGCACTTTGTTTGACCTATGGGTCGACCCACCTTAATAATTTGACTTTTGTGCCTTCCTGTGACCTTGTTCTTGCTTTCGGGTGAAAACAACGCCCAAGTCCAACTTCTGGGTGTTGTATCTCCCTCAAATTGATCCGATTTGGGTGATTCTTTTTGCATTGCAAAGCTTGGAGTCTTGTCTAGATGCTTGCAAATTTTTAGGCCAATCTGAGGTTTTTTGGCCATTCAAACCTGTTGAATGTGATTTCATCTCAGGCTAAAATTCAGTCCTATGTCCACGTTTAGAGATTCATAACTTTTTCGTGCGATGTCGGAATTTAGTGAATCCTTTTTCAATTGAAATTTAGGTCTTTCTAGTAGGTGCATATGAAACTTTATACCAGTCGGAGATCGCTTGGTCATTTTAAACTATCCTGAAAGTTGCAACCTGGACTGATTTCTAAGCATATTTTCATGCCTTAGTGTAAATTTGGGCATCCTTCCTCATGTGTTTTCATGCTTCTTTTGAACTAGTTTTAAGCCATGATTTTTGTGTTTTATTTTAGCTTACTTTTATAATGTAGAAGCCTAAATTATCACTTATAATAGTTTGATGAATCTGTTGATGAGTTTTAAGCACATATTACAAGTTTGAAATTGTTTTCCGATGTTAGAAATATTGATTTCTCTATATAGTTTTGGAGCTAAAATGAGTTTATGCTTTTGGTTTTTGAAATATAAATAGCCTCAAAACAATAGTACAAAAATCTATTTTCCGTAATATAAGGGTTTTATCAAGGAAAGATACCATTTTTGGAAAATTGGTTTATAAACTTGCTTACATCCAACTAAGTATTTTCTTATATATAAACAACACCTTTATGCACTCCTTTTGTTGGCGAGGCTGGATAATCCCAGTATCGGTTGTTACTGAGATATCCCGTTGATTTGAGGATTTGGTGATTTATGAGATTCTGTATTGAGTTTATTGGACCTAATAGTACCTACATTATATTGACATTTCTAAGTTTTCCAGTGCAGAGTTCACGAGTGACTAGTAAACCAAGTAGTGAGAACATGTGGTATGGTATGCACTGTTATCGCTCGTTAGGTTACGGACTGAGAGTCAATGATGCTTCCGGTGTTGCGTTAAGCCAGTACCAGCTTCGTGATGAAGCAGAGACTCGGGAGGGATCTCATATATGTATTCACTTGATCAGGATGGTCTGGATACACTCGGTCAGACGGTCACAGTGAGAGGCGCCTAATTTAAAATGCATATAAGTACTTGGTTATTGCTAGGGATGAGCAATATTATAGCTCAGAATGGGCTATATTATTATGACACGAGCACATTTTTTATGATTTGAGTTTGATGATTTTAACTCGATCGAGATGATCGTATATTTGCAAAGAGCATTTGGATTTCTAATCCATCGTATTTTGAAATTTAGAAGTTTGGAGCGGGGTACTCTCTTTATTGATAATTTTACTCGCTTGAGATGCATATGATGATTTTGATGATTTTGGTGTTATGTTTCCATTGTGGTTCTAGTATGGTGATATACTTAGCCTAGTTCTAGTCCACGAGACTTGTATATTTATTCCTTGTGTTATGACATGTGAACTAAAACCAATTAACCCCTTTATGTCATCATATTCACAATTCTAAGGGTAAAGAGTTGTGTATCTTGTGCTTATTTATTCTTATAATGATTTGTAACTAGACTGACCCGTGTGTGTTTTTTCTCGGGTTAGTCCGAGATATTTTAGGTGTAATTGACTTGCTTTTAGTGAGCGGGTACCCTTTGGGCTATCTTCGCCATAGCTTCATTTATTTGATTCTATGTATTCGAGTTCAAGTAGTCGAGCTTTCTATCTTTTCATTGTGTATCACACATTAAGTGAGTGAGGTGTATCTATTATTTTTGTAGCACATGTATTACTTGTACTCTATGATTGTAATATTGTGTAACTATTCTATAGACTGTGGTTGTGTTTATATATGTATAGTGTTCTGAGCTGATCTTGTAGTCACCGTGGAATTGCATTACATAAAGTGTTAAGTATGTCGAGCCTCTAGAAAAAAATAACGAGCACTTCTTCGACACACTTAAGACTTGCAAATGCAAATCTACGAGTGGTCTCCCTTAACTAGCTCTATTCTCTGCTCAAATAGACAGTATTACCTAGTAATGCTCTTTATTAGTGTGAGTATCGACGTGGGGTCTCGAGGTGGGGCATTACACACATTCCTGAACTGAATAAAGTGTAGTATTACTCCAATAAAACACATACTACTGTACAGTAAAAAATGATACCATATACATAAACATATTTCAATGCTTTACTAGATCATTAAATTTTGCGGCATAATAAAAAAAAACTGATACGATATAGAATTACATATTACAATGATTTAGTATACAGGATCTAAAAGTATGAATTACGTACTAAAGACAGTTCCAAAAATGAATCAAAAATTAAGATAACAATTACTCAGAAAAGGAATAAAACATATAACCTGCTGCTACTGTCCAATGAATCCTTTAGACATCCAGCATGAATCAAAAGGAAAAAACCTGATTACAATTAATCACATAAAATTAAAATGATTTTCACAACAAAGCAAAAAAATAAAGAAAGAAAGGAAATTGAACTTGAGAATATTAAGATCATACAATGAACACACGATTCCATGCACGATGAAGATCAAATCGAAGAAGATGAAGATCGAAAGAAAAAGGAGTGGAAGAGAACTCGATTCCGTGCACAATAAACTTGATCCATGCACAATTCAATTTTCTGCCAAATATTAAGGCATGATGAAGGACGATGAATGCACGAGAATGAAAGAAGTTTAAATATTGTTCTTAAGAGAAAATTTTCGATGTGCGGGCCTTCATGTTAAAAAGCCCGGTATTATTGTCCTTCTAAAAATTTTCTTATTGAGATAATAAGTTTTAAGGACAACACTTCTAAATAATTAGTTTTAAGGACAATTTGTTGGATAAAGATAAACTCATTTATCTTTTTAAGTTATACAGGAAAAAGAAAAATTCTTTTATCTTTATTTGTACACAACTGAAAATGATAAATTCTTTTATCCTTTTTCTGTAAATTGTCTTCAAAACTAAATTTTCAAAAGCGTTATCCTTAAAAATTATTACTCTAAATAAATAAGCCCTTTAAATGAAAACTCAGTTTTTTAAATATGTTATATGATTCTTGCTGAAACACTAAATAACGATAAGAAAACACAAAATCTACGTTAACATGGTTTTTGGTTCAAAAAGAAGATATATATATATATCAGAAATTCGAGGCGAAATCATACCCACCACAAGCTCATCAAATAGGTTTAAAAAAGACAAGGGGGAACACCGACAAATTTGATCTAAAATAGGCTACATATAGGAATCGGTATCGATCCATATACGTATATAACACTACAACAAAAAGATTATTTGAAATTTTATTATTTTGTCTTTAAATAAATTATTATGTCTCTAACTTATACTTGAGACCAACTTAAGACAAATAATATTATCTTTAAAGTCAGGTCTCTAAATATATATTAACCAACGATACATTCCTAAAAAATGTTAAAGATCTCATTTATGACCTCAAGTGTGTCCGTAGAGTAGAAACTAATTAGAGACAATTTTATGGGTTTTGTATACAACACCTGACAAACGGTGTTTGAAATCTGTCACTTACATATGTATCATTAAGACATTGAAATTGAAAATGCAACATATATGTAACAACCCGGCTTTTTGCCCGGTTTTCACTGGTAATTAAACCAAGTTAAACTGTTCATAAAGACAGATTGTTAGTGGCACTTACACATTTGCACAAAATAAAAATAACTTTTCCATTATCATTAAAATAATATTACGTCAGAGTTACAAGAGGAACATCATAGTACATCAGTTACACAGCGGAAAAGATACTAAACTCAGCGGAAGAATGCGAATGCTCCTAGACATAATAGCTCCAGTTAAAACCAGAATCCTGCTCCAACTAACTCTAAGGCTAAATCTGCGAACCAAACTACTAGGCCGCCTGTGTAAAAATTATGGGCACGCGGAGTTCAGGTTTGGGAACAATAAACTCCAGGTCAGTCATGAGACTGGTGTGAGAACTCAAAACAGTTGTTTCTAGGGTTTATTTTAAAGTTAGGTAATTCATCGGACCACGCCGCTAATGCAGAACGGGTTTACTCCATGTGAATACCAGTGCATAGAAAGTCAAAATGATTTTTTGAAAAATGAAACTAACATAAGGTCTCGTGGCATACACACAATGCAAACGCACACATGGGCGAGGTTTCTCCTTATGCAGTCAAAAATGCTTGATACGTGAAAATCCTCTTTCAATACTATAATATAGTGCGAAAACAATTTCGAAAGTAAATGTACAATCCTAGCCAACATAAGTACCATATACTATACTGACGTATGGTATACAATCAAAATTGTACGGGCTTGTAGCAGAGATTGGGTTTCCAACAATTACAGGCAAAGGAACTTCCTTCTGAATCGAAGTTTGAACACCTCTAGATGGATGTCCGAGGATCAACAGTGATGCACCTCATGCCAACACAAGGCCGGGTTACCCCTTAACTGGGTAAGTTAGAGTATGCCTGAGTATGTCATCTCCCGGTCGTTACCGACCTTTCCGAGCGCACGCCAACAACAACCACAAAAGTAGATGCTTTTACCACATAGGTCAATACCTGGGCTCCATACCATAGTACACCTTTTATATAGAAGGAGACAACACCCCATAACCCTGTTGCATTTCTTCCTGTTTTGGCCACTTACCGGGGTGTGAGGCTTACTGAGGTCCCGATATACACAAAGCTACACTTAAATAGCCATGCTTTGATCATCCAAAGCTCACCACATTACTTAAGTATGCCACATTGTCCATTCACAACGCATCACTGATTTCTATCGATATATAACCTTTAAGCTCATACATCTTAGAGAAGGGTATTAAGCAAGAGAATAAATTCTCCGCTACCAAACAAATATATATTTAACAAAGATCAGTGCTATGTCAATTACAATGTCAGACACACAATCCATAAATGTCCGTTCTGGGTCTAAACGAAACAACAATCCGAAATTGCTTCACATACGTTTGGGCTTCTTGCCACTTAGCTGATATAGAATCCATCTGCAAATGAGATCTACCCATTTGAGACATTCAGCAAGTCGTCCTTACGATATGAAGAGCCCTGGTCTTCAATGTTGTCTTTGATGTCTTCAATTGCTCCACAACGTCGTATTATTACTTGGAATGATTTTCGGACATACATCTGATCCCGGTCTTCCCAAATAATAAGCGTAATTTTTAAAACATAATTACGGAACACACGGGCTTTCAACCAAATCTCCTTCCATCTTAGGTTTTGTTAAATTAAATTTCTTTAAACCCATTCTCAAATTATCTTTAACAAAATCCATATTTAACCCTTCTTCTTTAAAACACATCCCTTAAATCAAAGATAATCTAGCCCTGACGCCTAAATTAATTTTCCATTTGATAACTCGTTATCAAAACCCAGTCTCCTTTGAAAATCCTTTAATCCCTATTTCAACTATAGTTTCCGATTAAATCGATTTTCCAACATTCAATTCTTTAATCTTAACTAAAAGATTATACTTGGTTCCCAATTTCTTATTTTTAATTTTCTCAAATCAAAGATTTGATTAAACCCCAATATGAATTTCCACAACTCAATCTCATTGGGTTTCAAGAATGATACTGTTGAAGATATGATTCATGACAAAACCCAAATCAACCGATATTGAACATAAGTTACATAGAGATTGTATCTACTTATATTCGATATCAATTCTCATAATCAATGAATACTATAAGTGGAATAACGATATAATAATAATAATATCTTCCAAATTCCTCAAATAGTATACGTTTACACCAAAGAATTTCATATCAAGTATCCGAAGATTATTTCTATCCAACTTATACCAATCAAATTGGGAAACTCATATCTTACTTAAAAGATTTATCTAACTCTTTGACATTAGATCTGAATAGAAATACCATAAACTTATACTTAATATTAATCTCGGTATCCAATTCACACTATAAACAGAATAATGATGAACTACCTTTTAAATTCCTCAAATAATAAGAGTTGTCATCTACCGAACTAATATCAAACATCCGAAGATTTATCTCCAACCATATCCAATTATTTAAAATAAACCGGTATTAATATCAATTTAAATTCCATATAAAATATTTATAATACTTTTAAAACTTTGAAAACATTCCAAAAATCGTTGCTTATAGTTCGGAAAATAGTTTACGGTTTAAAACTTCAAAATAGATTGTTTTCGAAGGAAGCGTTACAATAGCATTTCAAAAGTGTCACAAAAGCGTTACAAAACAGTTATCTTAACTATTTTGATCAAAATATCATTTATCTCAGCCAAAACTTAAACTTTACAATTCAAAACACCTTTTCATAATTTGTATCGATTTTACAATTTTTTTCCATATTTTTAAAATATTTAAAAATAGTTATAGTTATGGTCAACAATTGTTCTTATGTCGACCTTTTCTAAAACGGTTTCAAACATAACTTGAAAATTATAACTCGAATTTAAAATCTGCTTTCACTCATTTGAAAGTTCTTGTTAATGAAAATCAAACGATTTTCATTTTATGGAAATCCGATTTAGATTGCAAAAGTTATAAGCGTTTAAAGTTTGCATCTAAAATACGTAAATTGTCGTTATTCGACAAGCTCCATTTCGACCATAATAACCATTATTCTACGATACTTCAAAATATCTTAGAAAACTATTATATCCTTCTATAACCCTTTTAAAATCATTTAAATTTACTTTCCAAATTATTTTGGATCTAATATTCAACTTTTATTTTTTTACTAAATAAATCAAATTCCAATTCTTTTCTAAATTCAAATAACTTCAAATTAACCATCTCATTCGTCGGATCAGTTAGAGAGAGCAGGAAACTTTACTTCCAAACTCAAGCCTAGACACTATCCTCTCTCTCATCCTAGAATGTTCTGGTATTTATTTATTCATTTCAAGAAATTTTATCAATGTATATGAATTTATATATATTTGTCTTTTCTAATTATTAACATTCAAATTCAATAATGATATTGCTTCTAATTACGAAGGAGATTTGTCGATCATCAATGTGATACCATAATTATTGTGTCGTAATGTGTGCAAAACAACATCAACAACCATAGCAACCATCATCAAAATAAATTATAATTGTTCACAAGCGTTATAACACTAACGCTTAATACTGTGTGTGGTCTAAACTGTGCATCCATCACAACAAACATTAATCATCATTAACCACTAATAGTTCATCACTATATTTAAATCAGTCTAACTACTAATTAAATATATAAACCTTGGTTAAAAGTTCTCCCAAACAGCTTTCCAAATTTCCTGGTAGGCGATCCTAGTTGAGCGAACCGTCAGACAGTATTTCGGCGCAACTTCTTCTTCACCATAATATAAATACTAATCTCTCTCTCTCTCTCTATCACAAGAGGAGGAGGAAGAGGATGACGAACTTTGGCAAGGTGGTGGTGAAAAAGAGGAAGACTTATGCCATGGAAACCATGGCCATAAGCTTTAAGAAGAAGAGATGAAAAGAAGAAAATGGAGTGGAATGGTTTAAAAATGGAGGAAATGCCTCCTTGTATAGGAATGGAGGGTTAAGGAGGTAATGATACATAAGGGAGCAAGTGTAAAACATGCATGAAAGGAGACATGCAAAAATACAAATGTCCTTACACTTGTCTTAAGGAGGGAAAGTGATCTTTTGATAGCATTTCCTTTAAAATGCTATGAAAACACTTAGTTCTAACGCTACTAATTCATGTTATGGTTTGACAAATCCGATCAAACGACAAATGGTATCAATAAATCCAAACTTATCTCATTTATAATTCAAGTAAAATCTATCATATAACTTATCGAACTTATTAAATATTCTAAACCATATATATTTATGTCAAATTCAAATTTAAATTCAAATTAAGTAATAAAAATTCCAATTTTAAATTGGTTAAAAATTCTTGATCGTTACAATATACTACCAACATACAGTGTTTCATGTAATTCAATAGCAGCGTTTCAATAAGTAATAAGGTGTTATTAATAAACGACTGAAGTAGGAAATACAACATACAGTCACTAGTATAGTTTTTCAAGATTGACACAAATTAACAGAAAAATAAGATATAATACCAAACTTAACATGTAGATGGATAATAGACAAATTTTCAGGTAGAAACAGAAATATCCCATTGTCATTGCTAGAATAACAAAATACAAAGTATCCATTACATAATAAAAAAACATGCTTGATTACATCCACTAAATTTAACACACAAGTTATTTTGAATAAAAGGTTAAAATCAAGGTATATGACAAGCTTTTTAACATAACATGCTTGAATATATATATATATATATATATATATATATATATATATATATATATATATATATTGAGCAACTATTGGAATACAAAATTAGACACAAATTTATGTACATGAATTGTGAAGCACAAGATTTGTTTGTCCTCATGTGGAAGGTGGAATTCAGGGAGATATCGAATGGTTCAGATTTTTTGTGTTCAATTTTTATCATAATTTTGTGCTCATGTAGACTTTCTCATATGTGTGTGTGTGTGTGTGTGTGTGTGTGTGTGTATATATATATGTGTGTGTGTGTGTGTGTGTGTGTAATTTTCAAAAAAATAAAAATAAAAAATGTGTGTATGTGTGTATATATATATAGAGAGAGAGACAGGAAGGTTATATGGCACCCCATTTTGTTGGCACCCCCTTTGCACCTCTATAATAACCTCTCATTTATTATTTATTAAGTTAGTGGAGGGAGAGAGAATTAATGGAAACAGAGAGAAATAAGATTGTGTGGTGGAAATCAGGGGGGCTAAAGGAGTGCTGGACTATTTGGGGTGCTCTTGATTGCAGATTCAATGACACTCTAAAAATGGAGCACCCCAATAGTCTCCGTGCTTCCCACCAAGTATTTCTCCTTCCACTGTCTCTTTCCACTCACTTTCTGACCTCCCACTAACTTAAATTAATATAAACGAAAGGTGGAAAACATGAGATTATTATGGTGCTTCATTTTCAGGAGTCCTCTGAGTTTTAGCCCTTCATTTGCACTCAAACTATAGCCACTCATTTATATTAAAAAATGTGAGTGGGAAGTGAGAGAATGAGTGGAATGAGAGAGAGTGTGGAATACTTGGTTGTGCTTGAAAGGCTTTGGGGGTGCTGCACTGTTTGGAGTGCACTCGAACCTGCCATGTCTCAATAGTTTGCATGAAAGATTCAACTTATTGCATGAAGTTTCAAAAATCTGACTGAGCACAAGTTGCCAACAACTAGTAATTTTACAATTGCCTCATTTATAAGCCTATCTTACAGGAATTAATTCTTAATTACAATTTCGATGGCAATGAACCATTACGAGAAAGCTCAAATTGTCCTATTCATCTTTTAAAAGAAATGTACTGTTTTAAACGTTATCTCAGTGTTAATTCTACAAGAATAAAAGTGTGAAACCTACACAAGCAGCAAACCATTATCTTACACATTTTCATTACAACTTGTTAGTCTACCAAACCAACATGGGCAAAATGATTGTTCCTTACATCCACCATAAAATCAGAGTATGATAATATTGAATGCTTACTTCCATGAGACCAACTAGCATCCCTTCACCATCCTTAACTTCGTATGTGGATACATATCACACCAACGAGGTTGAGCTTATGCACACCACATTATATGGTGTGACCGTCACCTCGGGCTGTGATTGGAGGAAATCAAGAGAGCTCATATGGGCTCCACTAATCTGCTTCAATCACTGAAGAGGGTTATGTTCACACCACATGCTGTGATGTGAACAAACTAGCAGTGCCCACCAACATGACCAACTAGCTTCTTTCAAATCAAAATGTTTCCTATTCAAAACAGTAAACTGTAAAACCAATCAAATCAGTAACACTAAATGGCTTTAGCAAATATTTGATTAAGTAAAGGTGCGTTTGATTTTCGGAAGAGGCAAAAAAAGTTCGCATCCGACGCGTCGGAAGCGTCCAACGCGAACACTAGAGACCCGTCACTTTGCCCCTTCCAGCTGAACGCGAGATTTTGGCCCTTTCGTTTCTCCGTTCGATGTTTAACTCTTCCTTACCCTATTTTACACCCCTTTTTCCCCTTTCGTGTGCCCCTTCCTGTTCAAAATCAAACACATACCCCTTTCCCTAATTTTCCCCTTCCCCAACCCCTTCCCTAATGCACTTCCAAATGCCCCTTCCCGTTTAAAATCAAACGGACCCTAAATTCATTACATACGAATTTAAAATAAGAAAACATATTTTTGGGAGTGCCAAACAGCTGCTCATAACCATCAAGGTCAACCCCTATAAGGTGCTCCATCAGTTGCACATAAGTACAGCTTCTGAGTGTATTCTTATGCAATATTCTAATAGACAACAATTAATCTATCCGAAAAAACACATTTATATTTGCCATCTTTTTCGCGTTCAACTCAAAAATATTGCTTAGAGCTATTTCTTGGGTTTGGTTTTGCTTACTTCATTGCTTAAATATCTTTTATTTATTTATTTATTTTTTTTTCCAGACATTTCTGATGTAGTGTTAATATCACAAATGTCTTTTATGGCTTAAAGTCCCATTTAAGTACAAATACTTGTATTTGCGTACTTTCAATGCCAGTTCCCCAAACTAAACAACGGTATATATTATTGCCTACAAGATGACAGCTCCTATTCAAGTAACAACTTATGCACATGTGGAGCGATCCATTCATGGGCATTTTTACAGTTACCAATAGAATACTTTTTATTACTCTTATACACTAGGAGAGATTCTCAATCCTTAACCACAAATGTTACTGAAATACTAAACAAAAAATATCTACCCTTTTCCACTTTTGCTTATAAAGATTTAATAATAATCTATTTGACCTCCTGCTATGTTGAAAGGCAAGTACTTCCCAGAGTGAAGGGCAAACCTTCAAATGATTCAGTTGTACATACATTATATAATTTAGTATTAGAGGGTAGGCCAAGCTAAGACCTAATGCTAACCAACCAAAAGGATAGGTTTTAATTTGTTTAAACTTCAGTTGGTGTGTTGTAAGACAACTTGTATTTGTCCACATTTTTAGCATATTATTAACTTTTAAATATTGAAACATGTGCTACAAAGATACATGCATGTCCATGTATATGCACTCTTCTATGCAGGAATACGAACATAAGATAACATGGGTGTGGAAAACAGCATTCTTCGGCAAGTCACATGTTAACTAGGAA
This sequence comes from Allium sativum, assembly GCA_030737875.1. Taxonomy (NCBI): domain Eukaryota; kingdom Viridiplantae; phylum Streptophyta; class Magnoliopsida; order Asparagales; family Amaryllidaceae; genus Allium; species Allium sativum. The sequence goes on from CM060910.1 coordinate 835,872,584, forward strand.
ATAGATAAGCAACATGTTCTGGTAAAAATAACTCATGTAATGCAAATCCAACATTATGGTAGAAGACTACTTATCAAATGCTCAGTGGCTATATAAAGCAAGCTCAGGGTTCTGTCCATCTTCATACAATTTTTCAGTTTCAAAATACTTGCTAGTTAGCTTCTGCAAGTAAAGATCATGATAATAGTGAAAGAAGTGCAAGAAGCACTGATTGAATTTCTGCAGTTAACAAAGCACATAGACCAAATATATGGCTATATATTTACATCAAAACCCTTACCATGTTAAGAAGGATAAAATCATAAACAGTGAAAAACAAGTTAATATGCTAATTTGCAATAATATTATTGGCTCTAAAGGTAAAGAATATATGTTAAAACTCAAATACTAGTATGCGTTAACATGTGTCCGCCGCTTGCTTTATAGTAATTATAATAGTCTAATCCAATCAGAGAATACATACTGATACCTAATCAGGAATATGCATAACCGAGACCATGATGAGCCACTATCAGCTGCCAAAGAGAACAGTTTAGAGCCATAACTAAATTGTGAGCTCCTGTGATGACAAACACCTCAAAATAAGTTGACACGGGGTCATGCCGCAACACTCGGTAATGCCACAGAACAGTGTAAGTCGACTTTAGATTGATATCGCAATCTCCATCTGCCTCTACTCCGAACCTACCTATGTAGATCGTGTTGAATTAATTGCCAATTGCTACCAAAGATAATCATCTATAGCCATAACTATATTGCCGAGTCCTCTGCTAATCAACACCTAAAAAGAAGTTGATTCGTAGGTCCACTCGCAATACCTAGTAGTACTACAGAATAGTCTAAGACTTACTCCACATTGATATCACAATCTCTCTCCTCCCCGTTTTGGATCCATGTCTAGTCACAACTAGATGAACAGTCTATTCCAAAGTCCCATTTCCAACGGCCACCAACGACAATTAAGAGACCGTTGGAATCCGTTGGAAATCGATAGAATAAAGACCGTTGGCGGTTGTTGGAAATTTTCGGACATATTCCACAACAGCAAGCGAGAGTCTCATTTATTTTCCAATTCACCAAAACTCTCCTCCTTCCGCCATTTTCCCACCTTCCAACGAGTTGTCCGTTCAACCACTATTACAAATGAGATAAAAACACAAACCGATAGCATATGAAGAGTTATGTTACATTACACGGATTGCATACATGGCACCCCTATCAACCATTCATCTCAGTTATCATCAGCCGCTCCTTTTACTCATCCAGAGCATTATTTTGTAACCAATTACCTCTCAGCCCAAAGCCCAACTATTTGTATATATATTCTGGGCTTGTGCAACTTGTAACTATGTGTAAAATCATTTTCCGTGCAATAAGAATTTCATTTTTCAGTTTCAAAACATTTCTGTAAAACTTTGATTTGGTATCAGAGTCATCTCTAAGCCTAACGACATCAAATCTTTGAAAGTTTTCAGTAAAAGTTTACCCATCAGCTTGGTTTCATCATCTGGGTATAAATTCTCTCATCAGACAAGTTTTCATCATTTGAGAGAACAAAGTATAATATGATCATCGGTGCCACGCCTGAAATTACTGTAAATTCGGCTGCATCACGATAAATCATACTATACTTGTTGAAATTCTGTATCAATCATCAAGAATCCAATACAAGATAGTAAAAGAAACTCACCAAAACTCAGTTGAAGCCTCGCCAGAGAGTTCTCATCAGATTCTGTAATTACTCTTACTGATTTCATCATCAAACTCTCGGCTGCTCCTCTCTGAGCATCAGCTATTTCTCATTTTCGATCAGAAACGACATTTGATTCAGAATTTCTTGAACTTCTTGAAGTTCTTGATATATTTTCATCATGGTAGACCCAGTTACATCCTCTACATCAGGCACAGGAACAGATACTGGATCAAATCCACCAAATCCACCAATCCCACCATCTGGACCTGTACATCAATTAGTTAAAACAGGTATTAGTCCTCAAAGTCAGTTAATTACTGTACAACTTCAAGAAGAAAACTATTTGCTATGAAAACTACAAGTCCGAACTGTCATTCAAGGCTACGGCCTGGAGGGATTCATGCTTGGCACCACCCCTGTCCCTGCCAAATTCATCACTGATCAAGACAACAGAACTGTTGCCAATGAGGCATATGTTCAGTATCATAGACAAGATCGATTAATTAGTTTTTGGTTCTTATCCTCAATAAGTGAAGATCTATTACCAACTGTCATTGGATGCACATCTGCTAATGACATATGGACCACAATAGAAAAAGAATTCAATAATCAGTCATCCGCAAAGGTTTTACATTTCAAAAGACAGCTTTAAAATATAAAAATGGAAAATCTGAACATGAGAGAGTACATAGCTAAGGTCAAAAAGCTATGTGATCTACTAGGTGCTACAGGCAATAAAGTGCCTAATGGAGATCATGTCCTCTATCTACTAAATGGATTAAATGAAGAATACGAGGCAGTTGTTGCAGTCATCACTACTCAAAGAATTGTTCCTCCTATTGATGAAGCTCATGCTATCCTACTATCTTATGAATCAAGAATAAGTAGCAAAAGGATTCAAGAAATTGACCTTAATGCAAATCTAGCCACAGGAAGCAAGAACAAAAATCAAAACCCAAATAACAGGACTGAATCAACTTACCAAAGAGGTGGCAGTGCTAACAGAGGAAGAGGCAGATGGAACAACAATAACAGACCCAAGTGTCAGATCTGCGAGAAAGTCGGTCATACTGCCCTAAAATGTTATTTCAGGTATTCCAACAATAATCAGATCCAGAAAAACAGCAACAATCCTAATGTAAATGTTGCACAAATGGATCAAGAACCAAACAGTCAAAACAAAGGTAATGAAACTGCCAGAGCAGAACACTTGCAAGATGACAGCTGGTACCCTGATTCAGGAGCAACCAATCATCTCACAAGCAATCTAGACAATCTGAATATTGGATGCAAGGACTATCGAGGTAATAAAACTGTTTCTACTGCTAATGGTAAACACATGCAGATCACACACATTGGAGATACTTACATTAGTGGCAGTAAACAATTACTCTTAAGTAATCTTTTAAGAGTACCAAGAATTACTAAAAATCTGATTAGTGTGTCACAATGTGCTAAGGATAACAATGTTTATTTTGAATTTTTCCCAAAATATTGCCTAGTCAGAGATATTCTAACTAGAAAAATCATTTTACAGGGTGATCTAGCAAATGGCCTATACAAGTTTAAATCTGTTAAGTACAAGAATGATGTTAACCAAGAAAAATGCAATGCCACATGTAATTTGAGTGTTAAGGCTGATATCAGCATGAATGTATTTGATTTCTGGCATTGCAAGCTTGGGCACCCTAATGTTAAAATTGTTCAAACAATATTGAATGACAATCATATCAAGTTTGATCCTGTATCCTTACCTTATATTTGTGAATTTTGTCAAATGGGAAAAAAATCATAAACTGCCATTTACTGATTCCAATACTATATACACTAATCCATTACAATTTATTGCCATAGACCTATGGGGTCCATCGCCAGTTTGATCTGACTATGGTTATAAGTATTATGTGTCACTTGTTGATGCTTATACTAGATTCACATGGATATATTTCCTAAAAACCAAGTTAGAAACTCATAATGCTATCACCAATTTCATTACCATGGCTGAAAAACAATATGATCATAAGGTTAAGATTATTCAAACTAATGGTGGTAGTGAGTTTAAAACCCTACATAAATTCTTTCAGGAAAGAGGCATTATCCACAGAACTACTTGTCCATACACTTCACAACAAAATGGAATAGTAGAAAGAAAACACAGACACTTGGTTGAATCAGGCTTGACATTGCTTGCACAAGCAAATATGCCATTAAAATTCTGGCCAGATGCCTTTAATACACCTGTTTATCTAATTAATAGACAACCAACTTCTGTATTAAAGGACATATCTCCATATGAAAAATTATACAATGTCAAACCTGATTACAAACAATTTAAAATGTTTGGATGTCTGTGTTTTCCATACTTAAGGCCCTATAACACAAATAAACTGAATTTCAGATCAAAATAGTGCACTTTTATAGGATATGCCACTAACCAAAAGGGATACAAGTGCACTGACAATACTGGTAGAATATATGTAAGTAGGCATGTGGTGTTTAATGAAAAGGTGTTTCCATATAGTACAACAGACATAAGCACTACAGGTAAGGCTAGAAATCCAAAAATTTCCATACCTCCTGTACCCCATATCAATGAAAATTGGCAACAAATAGAGGATCTTCAACAACCTGATGCTCAAAGCTCACCAATCAGCAATGACTATGAGAGCTTTGAACCACCCAGTGTGACGTCCCATTCACCTGCACAAAGTCAAAATCAAGTAAGCGATGAGTCAAATAGTCATCAATCAACTTCAGAAAGGTCAGAAAGCAACAATGACTCACCACCAACTAGACAACCAACTCCTACTGGCCATCCTATGATTACTAGATCTAAAAGTGGTATTTTTAAACCCAAAGCATTTGTTGTTACATCCAGTACTGATGAACCTAAAACTTTTGATTAGGCAATCAAAAATCAGCACTGGAAAACAGCAATGGATGAAGAGTATAATGCTCTAATGAAGAACAATACTTGGGACATTGTATGTCCACCTGCTAACAAAAACATAGTTGGGTGCAGGTGGACATATAAATTAAAAAGGAATCCTGACGGATCCATAAATAAATACAAAGCCAGACTTGTAGCTAAGGGTTTTACACAGGAGTATGGGTTTGACTTCAATCAAACTTTTTCTCCAGTAGTGATACCCACAACTATAAGACTTGTTTTGACTATTGCTATAAGTAAGAACTGGCATATCAGACATTTAGATGTCAATAATGCCTTCCTAAATGGGGTACTCAAGAAGGAAATTTACATGTGTCAACCACCAGGGTATAATGTCAATCCTAACTATGTCTGTAAACTAAACAAGGCCATATATGGTCTAAAACAATCTCCTCGTGTATGGTTTGATAGGCTGAAAAACACCTTATGTAAATTGGGGTTTCAGTCAACCAAATCAGACAATTCCCTGTTCACAAAAGTTAATCAGTCATCCACAACATACATTTTGATATATGTAGATGACTTGATAATAACAGGTGACAACATTAAAGACATAGATGAATTGATATTATACTTAGACAGGCAATTCTCCATTAAAAACTTGGGTAACATCAAGTATTTCTTGGGCATAGAAATAACCAGATCTAATAATCAATTATTTTTATGTCAAAGAAAATACATAACTGAGCTACTCAGCAAAACAAATATGTTGAATGCCAACCCCCAACCAACCCCTATGATAAGCAGTCAGCAATATTCTAAGTTCAGGGGAGAGGCTATTTTCAACATTACAGAATATAGGATGGTTGTGGGGGCATTACAATATGCTACTATGACCAGGCCTGACATTGCTTATAGTGTCAATAAAGTATCTCAGTTTATGCAGAAACCATTGGACACACACTGAAAAGCAGTCAAGAGAATATTAAGATATCTCAAGGGAACCATCAACTACGGCCTTACTCTAAGGAATAGCCAACATCTAAACATAGTGGGATATGCAGATGCTGATTGGGCCTCAGATCCAAATGATAGAAGATCCACAAGTGGATACTGTGTTTATATTGGCCAAAGCCTAATCTCATGGAGTTCAAAGAAACAAATTACTATTTCAAGGTCAAGTACCGAATATGAATACAGAAGCATAGCGAATGCACCAGCTGAAATAAAGTGGGTTCAATCTATGCTAAAGGAACTTAAAGTTACAACTACAGAAAAGCCAATCCTATGGTGTGACAATAAAAGTGTTTTATATAAGACAGAAAACCCAATCCAACACGCTAGAACAAAACATATTGAAATAGATCTACACTTTGTCAGAGAAATGGTGCAGAGGGGAGAAATTGAAGTCAACCACATACCTGGCACATACCGGAAGGAAGACGTACTGACAAAAGCAACGAGTATGAAGAACTTTACCAGATTTAGCTTGGAATTCAACGTCGATGAACTCAAGGACGAAACCAAACCAAGCTCCAACAATAACACCAGATTGAACAAGCATAGCAACGGTGAACATACTTCCATACTCAAATCTAAAGTCAACAAAGCCAGAGAACCCTCGATGGAGCAAGCGCCGCCATCCATACTCAAATCGGAAGTCAATAAAGCCAGGGAACCCTCGATGAGCAAGCGCCGCCATGATTAGTGTGAAAACTAGGGTTTGGGAAACCCTAGTTGTGACAGCCCCAAATCCCGTACAGACGGAGACAAGGGTTATCTTTGGAATATAACACAGAAACAGATAATAGCAGAACAAAATTAAATAAATACACCAGATAATGAACAATAGAATATACTGGATAAATGTAATCATCAGAGTTACACAGTATACAGGATCATACTTAGTACAAATACAGTTCAGCTATACATAAATGTCTACAGCGGAAACAAACAAAATATGTACAATAGGAGCTGAACAGCATAAAAAGAGATAAATAACAGAATTCATCTTCAGCTCCAGCTATCCAGAAAGAACCAGCTAAACCTGAATACAAGACTGCCCGTGTAGAAAAAGGGGCACCCAAGTTTGAAAGTGAAACAAACTACGAGTCAGTCATGGGACTGGTATGAGAAATCTACTCAACAAAATTATAATATGGCTAATCACAGGACCATGCCACTTTCGTGGAATGGGTTTACTCCATTGGATTGCCAGTGCTTTAAAACAAATCTTTCTTTTAAACATCGCAATGCTTTTTATAAAAATGAAGTCATTATAAGACTCATTTCCCATCACACAATGCAACGCAAACCGGAGGATAGAGTTTTACCTTATAATGGCCAAAATATGGTTGATACGAATAAAACAAAAGCAATTGATATTACTACTAGTGTTTATATGTTTCAAAAACAATTTCGAATCATAACTATCAATCGTAGACGGCATGGGTACCATATATCATGTTGCCACATATATCTACAATCAAAACCGCACGGTGTTGTATTTGGAAATTGGATTTCCGTCATGAACCGAGGCAAGGGATCGTCCTCACCGAATTCGAGACGCTCTAGCCCGCCCCTCAGGAACAGCCGCAACTGCCCCTTGGATCGTTAGGGTCGGTCCACTGATGTGGATTATTATGCATGATAACTGCGTTTCCCCGCCCTATGGGGCGTAAACGAGCCAACGAATGGCTCCTTCGGCTTCGCATAGTCACCGGTATATCCGAGGCGCCTCGCAACAGCAACAACCACATAAGTAAAATGTCAGGCCGAGTAAAAACACCGACACAACTCCTAGCTAGAAAGAAACGCAGGCCCTCCCTGATGTCCTCTCCCGTTTCTGGTCCATACCGGGGTGTGAGGCTCGCGAATTCACTTTATACACAAAGCTACGCCACACCGGCGGTGCTTTGATCATCAATCATAAGACTTTGCTTTTCAACAGAAGCCCTGTTCACTGCATCTTAGCATGTCACAAAGGCAATTCACACCACGCAACTGATGGTTATCAATCGAACAGAATGAATTCCAATGTCAGACACACAGTCCATTTGCAAGTCCGTTCTGGGTCTGAACGAAACCGGAGGCACTAAATACCTCGCATATTCATCGATTCCCATGTACGTCTGGACGATCACCACTAATTATCCATATTTCGGGATGCCTCCCAATCAGGACCTCAGTGACCATCCAAACGAGGTGAAGATCGGTCTTCAACCCCCATCTTCATCTTCGACTTCTTATCGTCGATTCAGTTGTTCAGAATGGGATAAACCCGGTCTTTCTGAGCAACTCGCGTATATAATAAACAAGTGCAACACTAACATACATACGCATCATTTCGATTCATTAGTCACTAACCGTCAATCAGTAAGAGAAAGATTTCCCAAATTTTAACCCCGAAGGCCGAAACCAACATCAGATCAATACCCAGGAAACCATTCGACTTAGCTAACCTTCAGTTAATTTCTAAATCACACATCCATATCATTTATAATATTTTATAATGATTTATCGCTATTTTTATTTATTTTAATATAGCCACTTTATTCAAAACGACGCTTCGGGCCATAACGCGGTCGTGGCGCTGTTTTTCTTCAGATTTGATTTACACATATATGAAAATCTAACCGTTGGATCTTCACAAAATTTACATCATTAGAAAGATCTTTTCAAAACGAATCCAACGGTTCTAGTTTCGGGAAATTCCGACGGTCGGATCTCCCGGTATAATCGTTTGAAGTTTCGATTTCAAAATACGAACTACAGCGTCGTTATTCGATTATATATAATTATATATATATAAAATCGATTCTGGTGCTGTTTTTCTTCAGATTTGATTTAAACATTCCAGACAATCCAACCGTTGGATTTTTACAAAGTTGGTGCCGTTGGAAAGATATTTCCAAAGCGAACCCAACGGTTGCGATTTCAGGAAAATCCGATGGTCGGATCTCCCGGTATAATCGTTTGAAATCACGGTTTCAAAATACGAATTGCGGCGTCGTTATTCGATATATTTTAATTCTATTTATATATAGAGTCGATTCTTCGATTTCAAAGCTATATTCTTTTCATACATTTGATAAAAATGATATTTTTTATCTAACTGTCTTCTATTTCAACACTTCACTATATTTAGCAATTCATGTATATAATAAAAATGTGATTTTTATTGTAAAACAATTCATTTCAAAACACTATTATTTTATATAGTTCATATATGTAAAAATGTGATTATTATGATAAAACAATTTATTTCAAAATATGAATACCATTCAACACATGAATTTCAATTCAACCAATGAATATCGATTCAACACATGAAGGTTTTCTATACAACGAATAAATATAGTTTCAACAAATGAAAATAATTCAAAAACATGAATATTATTCAAAATTTTGGAAGCATAACGGCAGGGTAGTTAAAACCGGGACCGTCCCTAGTACGGCTCCTCGCCCTAACTTAAAACCTCGCGGTTTTTGACAATGGGGAATCATGCATCTAGTTCGCACGCAGGCGGCATGTATATTCATTTCATTTCCACAAACTAATCCTATGTGGTTTCAACCAAAAAATTTTCAACCATAAATGGGTATTTTTCAACCACAATCAATCAATATCAACCACAAACAATCCCAATCAACCATTCGCTATCAATCAATTTTCACACCAATCACAACCAATAAATATCGTCCATGGTTTGTGGACAAGGGGCGTATATATATATATATAGCAATTCACTTCCATTTCAACACATATATAATTTTTACAACGCATGTACAACTTATACATCGAACGTACAACTTATACAACGCTTATACAAGAGGTGTACAATGCTTATATAACTCATATATCGACTATATAATTTATACATCGTCATTTTCCATATCGTTTATAAATTAGAAATCTCACATTGGGTTCCACTCCACCAAAAATAGCAGAAGCTTCAGAAAAATACGCGGTCTCTTCTAGAATGTAGAAGACGTCCACACGGTCACGATGTTTCCTGTATCATCGAATTTCGTCAAGAAACGAAAAAGATATGATTTTTCAAAGTTTGCAACGGTTTAAAGGTGTTAAAACAGTTGACATTAAACAAAGCCGTACCTTCAATAAAACGTTCAAAACTAGGTTTGAATTTTTCGATCAATCCGTGCAATGGTTCCACGATCGGGTTTTGGCACGTCGAAGGTCTTCGAATGGCGCGCCAGGTGGTGGGGACTGCGTTAGGTGCGACGGCGACAGGTGGTGGCGGCGGGGCTTTGAACGGCGCAACTTTGGGGCTTCGATTCTCGACGGATACAACTCGATGGAGGGGCGCCACCTATATGGATTTGAAGCTGGAAGAGAGCTCTTCAAAATCCCCAACAGGAGCAAGGTCCAATTCTTCGTTTGGAGGGAGTAATCAGAGGAGGAATCAATGAAGAGGGAGCCGCCGTCGATCTGTAGGGTTACGGGTTTTTCGATTTTTTTTATTTTATTTAATTTATGAAAGAAATAATTCTATTGGCCGATGGTTTTAAAAAGGGGGTTTCTGACACGACCACCAATCCAAACCCAACGACTGTCATCCCTAGCGTTTTACCCCCATTCCGAACATAATGGGATATGCTTCGTAGGCCCATTCGACTGTTTCAGTCAGTTTTCCTTCAAATTAAAATATATAACATTCAATGTTTGATTTGAACGTACATTTCAATTTGCCAGGGCCCCAAACTGACTCGAAAAATTCCAGAAAATTAAATCTGGCTATGTTTTGACGATACGGTCCCAACAAAACTAGTTTCGTCGAATTCTGAGACCGTTTGCAAAAAGGCCCATTTCTGGTCGATCCAATTTAACTGTAATTGATCAAAACACGTTTTCCTTTGCCACGCTCACATACTAGCTTCAAAAATTATGAAATTTGAAAACTAGCAAAAACTTCACATCCCGGATCCAACAAAAGTGGTTTCGTCGAATTCCGAGGTCGTATGCAAAATGGCCAATTTCACGGGCTATATAAATTCCATAGCGACCTTTCTGAAAATTCATTTGGCCATAACTTTTGCTTTCCGCTATGAAACTTCGATTTTTCAGATTCGTTAGAAAGGTATTCACTAACAGATTTAAATATTTTTGGTTTCACTCAAATCCGTTTTGTTTTGCACTATGTACAGTCCGACAAAGTTTGAATTCAATTTTTGAAACTGCAGCGCCATTTCAGGCCTTGTTTATAATTAAAATTAATTATATTCGTTTTCAAACGTCGATTCAAACTCCCTTTTCATTGCTAATATTTAAAATATTTATTTTAAATATTTAAAATCCACTATTTTAGCCAATTTAATTTTTTTAAATAGGTTCAGATTTTCCGGGTCGTTACAATCTCCCCCACTTAAAACTTTTCGTCTCCGAAAAGGAACAAAGTCGAATGTGGTTTGATTAATCAACTCCACGTTCGATCTGGCTTCCATTCTCCAACTTTTCAGTTTTTGAGAATTTTCAAATTCTTCAAAAATTTGGCTAACACCCGGAATTTTTGAAAAATTTCGCCATAACCTCCTTTGTACGGGGAGAGGTTTGGAATTTTATTCGGCCGTATTAGGTACCCAATAAATCCTAATAAGCATACACATATTTATAGTGATATATTCTGGTGTTTACAGGGGAGCATGTATAGATAATAACTCCAGAGAATAAATTCTCGTCACCCTGTCAAAGCCTGAGGGAGTGTGTATTTTAAATGCTCTAGAAAATAAATCCTCGCCACCTCGTCCCGTATGGGAAATAAATAGTCCATGTGTCGTATCTAATAACTAGAGAGACGTGATTATTGTCAACTCCAAACCCGTGTGGGTTTTTTTTATTAATCTGGCAATTTTATCGTTACAATTTAAATAGTCCATATCAATCATCAGTTCAACCTGTAAAATATAGTCATCGCCATACAAGCCTCTCGCTCGTATGGTAAATCTTCCACCTCGTCACACAAGCTCCAAATGCTTATGTGGTATATGATGAAGTATGCCTATCTTCAGAAGTATGTCATGTCATGTAATGTAGTTCAAAATTAATTGTTACTATCCTATGGCGATATTTATTATTTCACACAGAACAACCAGCACTCCGCATCCAATGGCATTCACAGGAGTTGATATAATAATATTTCGCATCCAACTCATTAAGGTTTACCTATTTGTCGGGCACGCAAATAAAATCTTTACTCAACAGCCATCCAATTACCTGTTCAACCATATATAATGCACATTTATATATTTCTATCTATTTTCTAACCAGTTCAATGTGTGATTTAATCGAATAAATTCTACCATTTATTCTATTATTGATTAAATCAACTATCGGTCTAATAATTTAATTAATCAAATCTACTATCACACAACACAAACAACAATCAATTTGTTTTTAACTTTTCAAAAATATACTAATCAATTTCTATACTCTTTTAAAATCATTCAGACTATAGAATTAAAAGTGCACATCCATGGAAAGAAAATAACAACAGAGTAGAGAACTAATTGGTAATGCAAAGTATGGTAAATGTACCTTGCACCGGAGTCAATCAGAGATATCCACTCGGCATCTAGGATAGGCTTTCTGAATGCTCTCCTCAGTTTCCCAAGTACAATCTCGCGGATCACCACTCCATTGCACTTTGACTAAGTGAACCTTCTTGTTCCTCATCTCTTTGGTTTCTTTGCCGATAATCTTGAGCGGCTCTCTTCTCACAGATAGTTCTGGAGTAATTTCAATATCCTGTTGAGCTGCTTCTTCCACGATCAAGTCTGGATCATGAACGTGCTTTCGAAGTTGAGATATGTGAAATACATCAAGCACTCCAGGCAACCAATCTGGCTATTTAACCCTATAAGCGAGAGTTCCGATCCGTTCCAGAATAGGAAACGGACCAATGAATTTGGGCGCCAACTTCCCAGTTTTACCGAACCGGATAACTCCTCTCATCGGCGATACTTTCAGATATACATAGTCGCCAACAGCAAATGATATATCTCTTCTTCTCCTATCGACGTAGCTCTTCTGTCGGCTTTGAGCGGCCAGTAATCGCTTCTTAATGAAATCGACTTTGTCGGCAGCTTCTCTGATCATATCTGGCCCCAATACAAGTCTATTACCGGGTTCGACCCAACAAGAAGGAGATCGACACGGTCTACCATACAACGCTTCGAATGGTGAAATTGTCAGGCTTGGCTGGTAGCTGTTGTTATAAGAGAATTCAGCCAAATGCAGATGGTCTTCCCATGATCCGCCGAAATCTAGAACACAAGCCCGCAATAGATCTTCTAGTATACGATTCACCCTCTCAGTCTGACCGTCTGTCTGAGGATGATAAGCGGTGCTTAAGTTCAGCTTCGTTCCCAGCTCTACTTGAAATGCCTCCCAGAATTTGCTAGTAAATATTGTATCTCTATCACTGACTATACTGAGCGGCACTCCATGTAGTCTAACTATTTCCTTGAAATATATCTGCGCCAGACTCTGAGCAGTTCTGTTTGATCTGACAGGTATGAAATGGGCGGTCTTCGTGAAGCGATCTACGATCACCCAAATACTGTCATTTCCTTTTCTGGCTCTGGGAAAACCATCAATGAATTCCATGGAAATATGTTCCCACTTCCAACCAGGAACGTCCAACGGTTGTAACAATCCAGCCAGTTTCTGTTGGTCGCTTTTGACTAGCTGGCAAGTAGGGCATCGACTAACATATAAAGAAATGTCCCTCTTCATCGACTTACACCAGAAAGTGCGTTTGATGTCATTATACATTTTGCTTACTCCCGGATGGATACTAAGTTTTGACTTGTGGCATTCATCCAGAACTTCCTTGCGGAGCTCAGCAATGTTAGGGACACAGATTCGACCTTTGAGCCTTAGAATTCCATCATTATCAACTTGAAAACTCGAGGGTTCGCCTTGTTGAATTATCTCTCTGATCTTCTGAATGAAGTAATCATCCTTTTGAAGAGCAGATATTTTATCTATTAATGAAGTCGTGATAATAAAACTGGCGATCATTTCATTCTTTCGGCTTAACGCATCGGCCACGACATTGGCTTTCCCTGGAGTGTATATAATTTCAAAGTCATATGCTGCAAGAAACTCCAGCCAACGTTGCTGCCTCAGATTCAGGTCTTTCTGAGTGAACAGATACTTTAACGACTGGTGATCTGTAAACAGTTCAAATCTCTCACCCAGAAGATAGTGTCTCCAGATTTTCAAAGCGAACACAATAGCCAATAACTCAAGATCATGAGTTACGTAGTTCTTCTCGTGCGACTTCAGTTGACGGCTAGCATAGGCGATCACTTGACCTCTTTGCATTAACACTGCACCAAGGCCTTCTCTAGAAGCATCAGTCCAGACTTTTAAATCCTGATTGCCATCGATGATGTTTAACACTGGAGCTGTCGTTTATCTTAACTTTAGCTCTTCAAAATCCTCTTCACTTTCTGGAGTCCATTTGAATTTTGAGTGCTTCTTTGTAAGCTTCGTTAAGTGACCGGATATCTTCGAAAAGTTTTTAACAAACTTCCGGTAATAACTAGCCAATTTGAGAAAACTGCGGACTTCAGTGGGGGTACTGGGCTGTTTCCAGTTTTGAATAGCTGTGATTTTACTTGGATCCACAGCAATTCCTTCTTTCGATACGACGTGGCCCAGAAATTTCACTTCATCTTGCCAGAATATACATTTGGATAGTTTGGCTTTTAATACATTCCTTCTGAGGATTTCCAGAACCTGTTCCAAATGCTTTTCATGCTCGGCCTTTGATTTAGAGAAGATTAGAATATCGTCAATGAAAACTAGAACAAATTTATTCAAAACCACTCTGAACACTCTATTCATCAGATCAACGAAGTAAGCTGGAGCGTTACATAAGCCGAACGGCATTACTAACCACTCATAAAATAAGTCGGGACCTCTGAATGCTGTCATTGGAACACACTCTTCGGCAATTCGAAGCTGATGGAAGCCTGTAGCTAGGTCCATCTTTGAAAACACTTGTACTCCATTCAGACGATCCAATAAATCATCGATTCGCAGCAATGGATATTTGTTCTTTATTGTCTGCTTGTTCAAATCATGATAATCCACACATAGCCGTAGAGTACCGTCAGATTTTGGGACAAACACCACTGCTGCACCCCAATCAGAGAAACTAGGCCTAATTAGACCCTTCCATACTAGCTGTCGTGTTTGATTGTTTAATTCCTCTTTCTCTTTTAAGGACATTCTTTGAATAGCGTGAACTACCGGCCTTGCATTCGGAATCAAAGCAATCTTGAAATCTATTTCTCTCTGCGGAGGTAAGAGAACAACTTCTTCAAACACATCCGCATAATTTTTGATGACAGGAATGTCTTTGATGAGGTCAGGAATATTCTCTGTGACTTTAGAGATATTTTCTATTTGGGCTGGAGAGACATCGAGAGCTGCCCAGAAGTCTTTTCTATTAGATTTCTGACCTTCACACGGTATGGTTATATAATTCCCTGATTTAATCTTAGCCCTAACAACTCTCTCGGTGCATCTAACCTCTGCTTCATATTTGGTTAGCCAATCCAATCCCAGAATAAGATCGAATTCATTAAAATTCATGACGATGGAGATAGTAGGGAATTTATAGCAGGAAAAGGAGACAGGTACTGCACAAACCCAACTGAGATCGATGGAACCCCCAACCGGATTTTGGACAGTCATTGGTTCTTTGAGCTTCTTCACATTCAAATTCAACTTCTTAACTGCATTCTTGGCAATGAAGCTTCGTGATGCGCCTGTATCAAACAGCACTTTAACTGGAATGTTTTTGACATTAAACGTGCCTTCTAGAACATCAGCTATTTCCTGGCTTGCTGAGGGTGCTGAAGTTTCTGCCACTTCATTTACTTGAACCGCATTGGTCTTTTTTAACATCCAGCAGTCTTGCTTTATGTGACCAGCCCGATGACAAAGATTACATTCTCGGGTTGAATGAAACTTGTTCTTGGATTTAGATTCATCCTTTCTTCGTTTATTCGAAGACTTGCAACTTGTCGCCAAATGTCCCTGTCTATTGCAGCTTGAGCATATGGCAGTCATTATCGGTTCTTTCTCAGATCTAGTCCTCTTCCTCATGGCTCTGGGCTTCTTACTGACCTTTGACATTGTACTGGCTTCAGGACGATCAGTTTCAGACTCAATTTTATTACTAGAGCTGACTTTCTCTTCGTACTGTAACATACCTTTCTTGTCTAGATCTTCGTACTGATAAGCCATATAAATCATGTCTGAAAAAGGAAGCTTCACATTCCTCATTACACTGTTCTGATATTTTCTTTGAAGCCCGTTGATAAATCTCAAATTTTTCCTCTTCGGAGTTTGAATTAGGTGAGGGGCAAAGTGAGAAATTTCGTTGAATTTCTTATGATATTTTGGAATGGTCATATCTCCTTGTATCAAATAAGAAAATTCATCACATAGTCGCTCAATTGCTTTTGGAGGAGTAAATCTTTCCAGGAAAATCACTTTGAATCTATCCCAGGTGATATCACCTTCTGGATTATCCTTGAAAACCGAATCCCACAAGAACAGAGCTTCGTCTTTGAGTGCCCAGGAGGCCAGTAATCTTTTCTGGTCATCCCTTAGCTTTAATCCTTCAAAGATTTTCTCAGCCGATCGAATCCAGGCTTGTGTTTTCATAATTGATTCTTCACCCGAGAAGGGTTTTCCTCCCAGATTTCTATATTTCATAAATAGAGCTTCTATATCCGGGTCAGTATTACTTCTTCTGTTTCTGGCACTCATTTTCTAGTACTTCTGCAAATAGCAGATCAAGTGTCAGATCACAGAAAATATATTTCAAAATATAGAGACAAATACTTGAATGTAAATGTGTCTATCTAGGTGTTATTTCATTCTGCTACTCATACTAGGATATTACTGATCCTATCTGTAATGAGTTACCCGTCCTAGAACACTACCGGTTCTATTTCTGACGAGTTCGTTAATATGTTATATTCCAAAACTAAGCTTAACCAAAGCTCTGATACCACGTTGTGACGGCCCCAAATCCCGTACAGACGGAGACAAGGTCATCTTTGGAATATAACACAGAACCAGATAATAGCAGAACAGAATTAAATAAATACACCAGATAATGAATAATAGAATATACTGGATAAACGTAATCATCAGAGTTACACAGTATACAGGATCATACTTAGTACAAATACAGTTCAGCTATACATAAATGTCTACAGTGGAAACAAACAAAATATGTACAATAGGAGCTAAACAGCATAAAAAGAGACAAATAAAAAAATCCATCTTCAGTTCCAGCTATCCAGAAAGAACCAGCTAACCTAAATACAAGGCTGCCCATGTAGAAAAAGGGGCACCCGAGTTTGAAAGTGAAACAAACTACGAGTCAGTCATGGGACTGGTATGAGAAATCTACTCAACACATTTATAATATGGCTAATCAAAGGACCACGCCACTTTCGTGGAACGGGTTTACTCCATTGGATTGCCAGTGCTTTAAAACAAATCTTTCTTTTAAACATCGCAATGCTTTTTTATAAAAATGAAGCCATTATAAGACTCAGTTCCCATCACATAATGCAACGCAAACCGGAGGATAGAGTTTTACCTTATAATGGCCAAAATATGGTTGATACGAATAAAACAAAAGCAATTGATATTATTACTAGTGTTTATATGTTTCAAAAACAATTTCGAATCATAACTATCAATCGTAGACGGCATTGGTACCATATATCATGTCGCCATATATATCTACAATCAAAACCGCACGGTGTCGTATTTGGAAATTGGATTTCCGTCATGAACCGAGGCAAGGGATCGTCCTCACCGAATTCGAGACGCTCTAGCCCGCCCCTCAAGAACAGTCGCAACTGCCCCTTGGATCGTCAGGGCCGGTCCACCGATGTGGACTATTATGCCTGAACACTGCGTTTCCCTGCCCTATGGGGCGTAAACGAGCCAACGAATGGCTCCTTCGGCTTCGCATAGTCACCGGTATATCCGAGGCGCCTCGCAACAACAATAACCACATAAGTAAAATGTCAGGCCGTGTAAAAACACCGACACAACTCCTAGCTAGAAAGAAACGCAGACCCTCCCTGATGTCCACTCCTGTTTCTGGTCCATACCAGGGTGTGAGGCTCGCGAATTCACGTTATACACAAAGCTACGCCACACCGGCGGTGCTTTGATCATCAATCACAAGACTTTGCTTTTTAACAGAAGCCCTGTTCACTGCATCTTAGCATGCCACAAAGGCAATTCACACCACGCAACTGATGGTTATCAATCGAACAGAATGAATTCCAATGTCAGACACACAGTCCATTTGCAAGTCCGTTCTGGGTCTGAACGAAACCGGAGGCACTAAATACCTCGCATATTCATCGATTCCCACGTACGTCTGGACGATCACCACTAATTATCCATATTTCGGGATGCCTCCCAATCAGGACCTCAGTGACCATCCAAATGAGGTGAAAATCGGTCTTCAACCCCCGTCTTCATCTTCGACTTCTTATCGTCGATTCAATTATTTAGAATGGGATAAACCTGGTCTTTCTGAGCAACTCGCGTATATAATAAAAAGTGCAACACTAACATACATACGCATCATATTGATTCATTAGTCACTAACCGTCAATCAGTAAGAGAACGATTTCCCAAATTTTAACCTCGAAGGCCGAAACCAACATCAGATTTATACCCAGGAAACCATTCGACTTAGCTAACCTTCAGTTAATTTCTAAATCACACATCCATATCGTTAATAATATTTTATAACGATTTATCGCTATTTTATTTATTTTAATATAGCCACTTTATTCAAAACGACGCTTCGGGCCATAACGCGGCCGTGACGCTGTTTTTCTTCAGATTTGATTTACACATATCTGAAAATCTAACCGTTGGATCTTCACAAAATTTACATCATTAGAAAGATCTTTTCAAAACGAATCCAACGATTCCAGTTTTGGGAAATTCCGATGGTCGGATCTCCTGGTATAATCGTTTGAAGTTTCGATTTCAAAATACGAACTACAGCGTCGTTATTCGATTATATATATATATTTATATTTATATTTATATTTATATATATAAATAATCGATTCTGGCGCTGTTTTTCTTCAGATTTGATTTAAACATTCCAGACAATCCAACCGTTGGATTTTTACAAAGTTGGTGCCGTTGGAAAGATATTTCCAAAGCGAACCCAACGGTTGCGATTTCAGGAAAATCCGATGGTCGGATCTCCCAGTATAATCGTTTGAAATCACGGTTTCAAAATACGAACTACAGCGTCGTTATTCGATATATTTTTAATTCTATTTATATATAACATCGATTCTTCGATTTCAAAGCTATATTCTTTTCATACATTTGATAAAAATGATATTTTTATCTAATTGTCTTCTATTTCAACACTTCACTATATTTAACTATTCATGTATATAATAAAAATGTGATTTTTATTGTAAAACAATTCATTTCAAAACACTATTATTTTATATAGTTCATATACGTAAAAATGTGATTTTTTTGATAAAACAATTTATTTCAAAATATGAATACCATTCAACACATGAATTTCAATTCAACGAATGAATATCGATTCAACACATGAAGGTTTTCTATACAACGAATAAATATAGTTTCAACAAATGAAAATAATTCAAACACATGAATATTATTCAAAATTTCGGCACCATAACGGCAGAGTAGTTAAAACCGGGACCGTCCCTAGTACGGCTCCTCGCTCTACCTTAAAACCTCGCGGTTTTTGACAATGGAGAATCATGCATCTAGTTCGCACGCAGGCGGCATGTATATTCATTTCATTTCAACAAACTAATCCTATCTGGTTTCAAACAAATATTTTTCAACCATAAATGGGTATTTTTCAACCACAATCTATCAATATCAACCACAAACAATCCCAATCAACCATTCGCTATCAATCAATTTTCACACCAATCACAACCAATAAATATCGTCCATGGTTTGTGGACGAGGGGCGTATATATATATATATATATATATATATATATATATATATGTATATATGTATGTATAGCAATTCACTTCCATTTCAACACATTTATAATTTTTACAACGCATATACAACTTATACATCGAACGTATAACTTATACAACGCTTATATAAGAGGTGTACAACGCTTATATAACTCATACATCGACTATATAATTTATACATCGTCGTTTTCCATATCGTTTATAAATTAGAAATCTCACATTGGGTTCCACTCCACCAAAAATAGCAGAAGGTTCAGAAAAATACGCGGTCTCTTCTAGAATGTAGAAGACGTCCAAACGGTCACGATGTTTCTTGTTTCATCGAATTTCGTCAAGAAACGAAAAAGATATGATTTTTCAAAGTTTGCAACGGTTTAAAGGTGTTAAAACAGTTGAAATTAAACAAAGCCGTACCTTCAATAAAACGTTCAAAACTAGGTTTGAATTTTTCGATCAATCCGTGCAATGGTTCCACGATCGGATTTTGGCACGTCGAAGGTCTTCGAATGGCGCGCCAGGTGGTGGGGACCGCGTCAGGTGCGACGGCGACAGGTGGTGGCGGTGGGGCTTCGAACGACGCAACTTTGGGGCTTCGATTCTCGACGGATACAACTCGATGGAGGGTGTCACCTATATGGATTTGAAGCTGGAAGAGAGCTCTTCAAAATCCCCAACAGGAGCAGGGTCTAATTCTTCGTGTGGAGGGAGTAATCAGAGGAGGAAGCAATGAAGAGGGAGCAGCCGTCGATCTGTAGGGTTACGGGTTTTTCGACTTTTTTATTTTATTTAATTTATGAAAGAAATAATTCTATTGGCCGATGGTTTTAAAAAGGGGGTTTCTGACACGACCACCAATCCAAACCCAACGACTGTCGTCCCTAGCGTTTTACCCCCATTTCGAACACAATGGGATATGTTTCATAGGCCTGTTCGACTGTTTCAGTCAGTTTTCCTTCAAATTAAAATATATAACATTCAATATTTGATTTGAACGTACATTTCAATTTGCCAGGGCCATAAACTGATTCGAAAAAGTCCATAAAAATAAATCTGGCTATGTTTTGACATACGGTCCCAACAAAACTAGTTTCGTCGAATTCTGAGACCGTTTGCAAAAAGGCCCATTTCTGGTCGATCCAATTTAACTGTAATTGATCAAAACACGTTTTCCTTTGCCACGCTCACATACTAGCTTCAAAAATTATGAAATTTGAAACCTAGCAATAACTTCACATCCCGGATCCAACAAAAGTGGTTTCGTCGAATTCCGAGGTTGTATGCAAAATGGCCAATTTCACGGGCTATATAAATTCCATAGCGACCTTTCTGAAAATTCATTTGGCCATAACTTTTTCTTTCCGCTATGAAACTTCAATTTTTCAGATTCGTTAGAAAGGTATTCACTAACAGATTTAAATATTTTTGGTTTCACTCAAATCAGTTTTGTTTTGCACTCGGGACAGTCCGACAAAGTTTGAATTCAATTTTTGAAACTGCAGCGCCATTTCAGGCCTTGTTTATAATTAGAATTAATTATATTCGTTTTCAAATGTCGATTCAAACTCTCTTTTCATTGCTATTATTTAAAATATTTATTTTAAATATTTAAAATCCACTATTTTGGCCAATTTAAAAAATTTAAATTGGTTCAGATTTTCCGGGTCGTTACACTAGTTTCCAGAGGGGTGTAGATAAAAACACAAACCAATAGCATATGAAGAGTTATGTTACATTACATGGATTGCATACATGGCACCCCTATCAACCGTTCATCTCAGTTATCATCAGCCGCTCCTTTTACTCATCCAGAGCATTATTTTGTAACCAATTACCTCTCAGCCCAAAGCCCAACTATTTGTATATATATTCTGGGCTTGTGCAACTTGTAACTGTGTGTAAAATCATTTTCTGTGCAATAAGAATTTCATTTTTCAGTTTCAAAACATTTCTGTAAAACTTTGATTACCACCAAGGCTACCACCTCCGACGCCATTTTGCTCAATCTCCAACCCATCTCCACCCTCCTTGCTCTCCAAAATGAGTAATTTCTGTAAACATAGTTTTTAATTGATTTAGGGTTTAATCCGAAGTTTGATTGATTCCTAGTTGTTAGCATATGTATATTACATCGTGATACCCCTAATTGCACTATTGTCACTGAAAATAATGTAATTGTTAGCAATTAAAATGTCATTATAGTTAATTAATCC
Source organism: Allium sativum (assembly GCA_030737875.1). Classification (NCBI taxonomy): domain Eukaryota; kingdom Viridiplantae; phylum Streptophyta; class Magnoliopsida; order Asparagales; family Amaryllidaceae; genus Allium; species Allium sativum. The sequence continues at coordinate 835,894,462 of CM060910.1, forward strand.
ACATGTTTGGTATATTATATCACCACAATATTGATTCCTAGTTGTTAATATATTTTATTTTGTAACAATAGTTAATTAATTAGCGATTATTAGTTTGTACATCATAATACTGATTCCTAGTTTTTAACCTTAGTTTATGAAATTGTTAGCAATTAACATATGTTTGGTATATTATCACCATTATAAATCGATTTAACAATGTCTTAACTACAAATAAAAATAAACAAATAAATATATGTAATTATACATCTAAAAATATTTAATTATGTTTCACAAACTAAGGTTATAATAAGAAACGAAATCTTAATTCATCTTACTTTAGATGTACAGTATACACACACACACACACACATATATATATATATATATATATATATATATATATATATATGTACGTATATGTATGTATGTATTATTTATATGAAATCGTTTTTGGATATAATATGACATGGATATATTTATCATGTTTTAGTTTATTTTTATACTATATGCATGTTTTACTTTAAAATGGCTAGAAACTCTTTGTTACATATGCTTAGCAAAAAAAATTGAATTTTTTAAATATGCATTTAATTTTTTCATAGCAAATGAGTGCGCCAAAGTTATATATGAGCTTTGCCACTTTTTGCGCTATGCGCAAATTTCTAGCATACAATTTTACATATACTATTTTAAAAAGCTTAATGATTTTATTTTGTTGCATTGCAAAGTATTCTGTTTCCTACAGGATGATCAAGGTCAATATTTTGGACATGTCTAGTACAATCTATCTAGTCGTGATACTCGTTTTGTTAAAGTGTAAAAATAAGTTAAATTAACATGATAATAATAATATGCCATAGTATTTGATTTGTAAAATTTGGCAGGTATATTATGTCTGTCTCTGGTTCAAGACCTGTCTCTGGCTCTGGAAGAAGTAGCATTACCCGGCATGCCGGTGAGAGTAGTGGCGATCAGTTAGCTTGTCCAGTTGTTTATCTGAAGCCTAAAGCTGACCATACGTAGGTATCCAAATTAGCAGAATAACAATTTAATGTTTTTAACATAACATAATTATATACAATTTTAATTTATATCTAATGCAGAGGGTTTGAGTTAGAGCCATCTCAGATGGTTCTAGATGTCTCAAGGATGCATACATGGCTAGAACGAGCGATTTCTGGCCTAAGTGGAGCAGGGTCCCAGCAGACATCAAAGAGACTGTTTGGTAAGATTTTTTGGTAAGTTTATACTGCTTTACAAATTGGTTAAATGAAATTAGTAATATTTTCTGAATATACAGGGCGCAGTAGATGTGTAGGAGTCTGACATGAGCCTAGTTAAGCGACATTGGAACTCAAAGATCGGCAGGAATTACAGGGAGAAGATGAAGGAGATTAAGAAAAAGGTGAAGAAACCAAGGTGGATGGACGATGAAGTGTTTAATAAGATGGTTGCGTGGTGGGACACATATGAGTTCAAGGTAAATAAATAACAAATCTAACTTATTTTTTTGCCGATTTTAAATAATTAGTTAATGTACATTTGCAGGCTGAGTCAGCAAGGAACACCACAAACAACAATAAGAATTCGGTAACTCATCGTAAAGGACCCAAGTCTTTCTAGCTCCAACGCGAGGACTTGGTAAATTTGTGTATTGATCAGCTCAGCAATTAACTTTGTGGAATTGAATTATTTAAATTATCAATTGCAGGAAAGAGCTCGTGGACATCCCATGTCCTACATGGACGTATATACTCACACTCATGCATCCAAGCATGTAGACGAGGCCGGCAATGCCACTTATCAGTGGGATGATCAGGATAAGGCGACAGCTGCATATGTATGTGTATTTTAAATTTTACTACTCACATTCTATTATTTTTCAGCTGAATTTTTTTTTTGCATTATAGGCAAAGTTTTAGGAGGCACGAGCTCATGCGCTTGAGGAGTCTGGTCGTGATAAGTTGATGTCGAAGGAGGAAGACAACCTATTCGATGTTGTTATGGATCCGTCGCAGCGGAGCAGGCGTTATGGATTCGGTAACCTGACGGTAATATTCATATGATTTAACCAATATTTGTACTTTCTAGGTTTTAAGTGATGCAAAATAAAATACTTGTATATGCATAAACACAATGCATTTTTATACATATGCATATATAAAAATACTTATATATGCATAAACACAATGCATGTTATTAATTTTCAAAAACAAAACAAAACAAAAAAATATAAGTATTTAAACAAAATGCATTTTTATACATATACTTATATATGCATATGTATAAAATAAAATACTACAAATAAAATACTTGTATATGCATAAACACAATGCATTTTTGTACACATGCATATATAAAAATACTTATATATGATCAGATCAACATATATAAAAGCAATGGTACTATGTCATACCTTGGGCTCCATCTATCTGTCGCAAAGATAACTACTTCTCAATGCTTGCCACTTTATTCCAGAATTACTGCAAGAATGATTCATTGGACAAGCAGATTACTCAGTCAAACTGGAAGGCTCATGTTAATTAAATCAACCGTATTCTCCATGCAGGTGTATTATGCGAGAACTTTTCTCCTTCCAGCCAAACTTATTAATATGATCAGATCAACATTAGTGAATTTTCTTTGGAAAGGTAAGATGGATGGTAAGCATCTTGCACCTACTGCTTTTAGTGTTGTTGAAAAACCAATGTGTAATGGTGGCTTAGGTATAGTGAAAATGGTTGTTTGGAATAAAGCAACATCTGTTAAAACACATTGATAGTTTTATGAATAGTTATGAGAATATATGGGTCAAATGGTCCTACAAATATGTACTAAAGAACATGCATTTCTGGTTAATGGAGCCTCCACAAAAATTGAGTTGGACTTGGAGGAGCATTTTTAAGCTTAGAGCTTTATTCCGTCGTCTTTCAAGTACGCAGTAACAAATAATTCAGCCATTGGTTAATGGCATGATCCTTGGCTGTAGTATGGAGTGATACTTAGTGATGTGCTCAATGATTCTGAAATGAATGTAACTGGTTTGAGTAACAATGCAAATGTTGGCCAGTTCATACACAACAATACGATTTGCTTACCTTTTGTTGTTCTTCCTAAAGTCAACTTACTTTAGAGAGATGCACATAAATTGAAAATTATCAATGATAATGCTGGAGTTACTCAGTGGGGAAAAGAGAATGAACCTTATCAAATCAAAGGTATGTATCGCAACCTGATCGGATTTGAAAGCATGTCGAAGTGTAATTGGAACAAGAGGATATGGGTGAAAGATAATAGTGGTAAAGAGAATTTAATGCTTTGGAAAATTATTAACAAAGTTGTTCTTACAAGAGACGTGCTTTCTGCTAGAGGTATGGATATTGATAAGAAGTGTGATTTTTGTAATACACAAGATGAAAACCTTGAACACCTCTTCTTTGATTGCAATGTTGTATTTTCTGCATGGGATGAAATGAAATATAAAATTGGGGAGAATGGAGCAATTAGAACTAGCCAAAATGAATGGAAAAACTTTGATAGACGGGTCAGTAGGAAGTCGACCAGAGGTAGATTGCTTAATTACACTCTGAAGGGAATCATCAGTAACATATGGAAAGAAAGAAATTGCAGGTTCTTTAGTCCTAGTCAAGCAAAAAGTAACACTATGCTCAAGGTGGCAATCAGAAGGGATATTAGGAATCATTTGAAGATGTTGAAATTTACTTTTGATCCTGGAATCTTGCAAAGGCTACATTGACATCAAAATGTTTATATGTGTCTTGTGTAGTTCTTGTGTTAGTGTACCGTGTTTCTACGTTTTATTGTGTGCATTGTAACTTTCTTTTTTTTATCTTCGATACATTAATAAAGTGGTAGGAGTCCACTCAACCCTGTCGGTCTTGCCAAAAAAAGAAAAAGAAATTATATATGCATAAACACAATGCATTTTATTAGTTTTCAAAAACAAAACAAATAAATACTATAAATATTTAAACAAAATGCAAAACAAATAAATACTATAAATATTTAAACAAAATGCATTTTCATACATATGCTTATATATATGCATATGTATAAAATAAAATACTACAAATAAAATACTTATATATGCATAAACACAATGCATTTTTATACATTGCATATATAAAAATATTTATTTATGCATAAACACAATGCATGTTATTAATTTTAAAAAACAAAACAAACAAACAAACAAATAAAAATTATAAATACTTAAACAAAATGCATTTTTATACATATGGTATATATGCATATGTATAAAATAAAATACTACAAATAAAATACTTGTATATGCATAAACATAATGCATTTTTATACATATGCATATATAAAAATACTTATATATGCATAAACACAATGCATGTTATTGAGTTTCAAAAACAAAACAAACAAACAAATAAAAACTATAAATATTTAAACAAAATGCATTTTTATACATATGCTTATATATGCATATGTGTAAAATAAAATACTTATATATGCATAAACACAATGCAATTTTCTACATTGCATATATACATTTTTATACAGTGCATGAGAGAATGTCATATTTTATATGCTGACATAACCTTTTTGCTATTAATTCTATTTGCAGGTTCGACAAGCTCAAAAGGCCCAAGAAAAAGCAAAAATTAAGGAGATACGAGCCTTGATTGAGCACCTGCAGAACAAGAATCATGTGCAGGCTATGCAGATTGAGCAGCTGAATCAAAAGGTTGCGGAGTATGTGCACAATCATGATAGTTTTCCTTCATCGTCTGCTTCCGAAGGCGGCAAACATGATGAAGCTTGAGGTATGTTTTTTGTGTTTGGCTTGGAGATGGTAATTTGATTTGATGTTGTATATATGCATACGGAGCGGGTGAGATTGATACTTTGGATTTATTTTGATGGTTTGTATATACTGGTATGGTTTGTAGACATGTTTGGATATTTTGATGGTACGGAGTTGGTGATGGTTTGTATATTTTGATGGTACGGAGTGGGTGATGGTTTGTATATTTTGATGGTATTCTGGATGTTTGTATAGTTTGTTTGGTATATATTAATATTTTTTTGATTTATTTTGGTTGTCTATATTGTTATTGGTATATATGTGTTGTATATATGTGGAATTGATTGGGATTGAATGGATATGGATTGGAAATGGATTGATTGGAATGGGGTGGTTGGAAGTTTATTTGCTTGCTGTTATTTAAAAAAAAACAGTTTTACGTACGGTCACCAACGACTGTTTGGTCACTATTTTTTAACGGTTTCCAATGGTGGAAACCATTTGTATCCATTGGTATAGCCGTTGGAAAAAGTCCATTGGAACTCGTGAACGCTATTCCAGTGGCGCCAACGACTTTGAGCCATTGGAATAGCCCTGTTTTCAAGTAGTGAATGGTCGTGCTAAATTTTGATTTGCTACCAAGGAGACCTACCAAGAGCCACAACTATATTATGTGCTTCCCTGAAAACCAACACCTCAAAATAGGCTGGCCTATAGGTCTTGTCGCAGCACCTGCAAGTGCAATGCAATAGTATGTGACTTATCATAGACTTGCATCCAAGTCTCTATCAATGCCTTCTCTGGAATCGTGTATGCAGGTCGTATGCCTTAAGGTACATCAGACTTATTATAAAAATCAAAATCTTTCCATTATCTAAGGATAAACAATCCGGATTCAAGAAATTCTCTGTTGTTAAACCTTAGTAGAGTTCAAGATAATAAATCAAATATCTGCCTGAGTCTCAAACTGACTCCATCTGATCTCATGCTCCACCTAATTGTATATGCTCACAGTGCATGATTGTGGAACCGACCACTGTACTTATCAAGTATTTGATTGGTTCTTATTATTGTACTTCTATATTCAATTGGTGATGAGTCATATAATATATTTTTATACTATTTACACTAAATTAGAGCTTAGTTAATTTATTGTAATTTATAAATTAATATCAACTCTGGCTAACTTTATTCAACACAAATAGGATCTCATATGTGCATATACAAGATTACTAGTAATCAATTCAAATACTGATTATATATATTTAAATATATAGGGAAACTATTTAAGCACAAAAATATACACAAAATGAGAAACACATAACTCGAGTTATTGGATTAATTTGTCTTTTATGTGAGGGGTGAAAATCAGGGGGAAATCTAATGATGGAGATTATATGTCCTCCAATTTATGTCTATTTTTTGTGTTTAAATAGACTTTCCCATAATGGTATATTAGATAATATTTCCATCACCTACCCATTGTAACCATTGTGATTAATTCAATTCAAGACCACTCAAATTGAATATCTAAACCACAAGTGCCTTGCGAAGATGGGATCCCTGTTAGATTTGCAAAAACAACCAATCCAGTAACTCTAGTCACCAAACAATGATCAACCTATCTCGAACAATCCCAATCTCAATAACAAGCAATAAAATAATGACAATAGCAGCAAAATTAAATCACACGCTGATTTATAGTGGTTCCATTAATAACTTGTTAGTGTACATCCACTTTGGAGAGAGTATTTTATTACTACGATGGAAGGAACACAAGAGATTGATACAATGATCACTATATTTCATTATAGAAAAGAGTTTGAGGAGAATAAAATTGAAGAATTGCAATTAGGTTATAAAACCTAATTTAACCCTTGAGAATTAAACCCTTGAATTGATCAAATTTCCAAGATCACTTTTTGAATACCAAAAAATAGATTATATGGGGAGAGAAAAATATTAGGAAATTCCCAAAACTGCCCCTGGTATCTTCACAAATCAGCCTATTAAACCTTTATCCCGAAGTAGTCGAATACGCCATCAGACGTCTGTCGTATGGAGTGACAAACGTCTGTCCCTGGTCTGAAATTATTCTTGCTTCATCTCGAACGTCTGTCAAAGTGATAGACGTCTGTTGCAAGTCTCGGGATTATTTCCCTGACAACACAAATGTATGTCACTTCCCATGACAAACGTCTGTCGCACCACCCTGCTGAAACCAAGCACCTTTCTACTCATAACTCCTACATATAAGCTTCGATTTGTGAACCGTCTTCTCCGATGCGAAGCTACTTTCATCCTCTTCAATTAACATATAGTATCACAAACTTTAACACTCTACCTTGGTACTATATCCATCTCCATACACCAAACTCCAATGCACCCAAGCATTTCCTTCTACCTTCAACCATAACATGAATACTTTCCCAATGAGCTCCGACAAAGCCGCCGCCCATTGCAAACCGTTAACAAGCTTCGGTAAAGCCATCCCCGGACAACGAAGGGTTGAATGTATTTAAACCAAAACCATCTCACCAAAAGACAATGTACTCAGAAGTGAAAACGAATACTTACCATGAAGACAAATATCCAATCCCTCACTGATATTCCTTTCCATCTAAACAAACAAATCACTCTCTCCAACCGTGCCACCCCATGGCACCTAGCAACTCAACAAATGAAATAAGTTCGAGCAGTGCTCGAACTTCCCAAATGGAAATGCTTTAGTAAACATATCCGCCGCATTATCCTTTGTGTGCACCTTCCGAAGATATACTAGCTTATCCTCATCCATGGCTACTAGAAATGACTCTCTCACCTCAATGTGCTTAGTCCGTGAGCTAAACACCAAATTCTCCGCCAAATGTATAACACTTTAGCGATCACATCGAACATTGAAACTCTCATGTTCGAAACCCAAGTCACACAATAATCGCTTCAAATAGAGTGTCTCCTTTGCCGCCTCCATCGCGGCAATCAACTTCGCCTCCATAGCGGATAAAGCAACTACGATTTGCAATCCCAATCTCCAATTAATGGTCGTACCGCTAAGTGTGAAGACATACCCGAAAATTGATTTTCTCCGATCCCTATCAGCGGCATAGTCCGAGTCACAATAACCAACTAACTTGCAACTCATCTCATCACTACCACCAAAAATAAGACCATGATATGTTATGCCTTTCAAGTATCTCAATATAGCCTTCATGGCTTCCCAATGCGATTTTTCCGAATTAGCCATATACCGACTAACCACCTCAACAGCATTTGCAATATCGAGCCTTGTACACACCATGACATACATCAAACTACCAACCGCACTTGCATATGGAACCTTTGCTATATAAGCCATGTCTTTATCCCTGATAGGTGATCCCTTATCTAAAACCTTCATACGCAAAGGTAAAGGTGTATTCAACGCCTTTGCATTCTCCACGCTAAACTGGCAAAGCACTTTCTTAATGTACTCTTTTGAGTCTATCTTAACTCAAAACTGTAAAGACCCGGAAATTCCCGCTCTTTGAATCGACCATAAACCACACAGGTCTGACCCAAAGGTTGGAAATCTTCGAATACTTTAACTTGGGAATACAATACATCAGAACAATAACAACAGACTTTTATTACATAACAATAATGTTACATCAGAGTACAGAATATATCAGAGTACATTGAAATAATACAGCGGAAGAAACATTTAAATTAAATTAAATACATTGCAGCGGAACTAATCTCAGCGGAAGGCCATCAATATTCTGGACCCGGCTTCGGACTTCAATCCAGGATCCTGCTTAACTATATCTGCAAAAGGCTACTCGACTGCCCGTGTGGAAAGAGGGCACCCGAGTTTGCAAAGTGAAACAAACTACAGGTCAGTCGTGGGACTGGTGTGAGAATTCTTAACTAGTTTAACTAATAGTAATAAGGCAAATCCAAGGACCACGCCGCTAACGTGGAACGGGTTTACTCCAATGGATTGCCGTGCATAATAATAAAGGAAATCGTCAAATAGCGCAATGCTTTTTGGAAAAATGAAACCATTATAAGACCCAGGTCCATCACACAATGCAACGCACACCAGAGGATAGGTTTTACCTTATAATAGTCAAAAGATGCTTGATACGTGAAAACGATATTATTATTATTAGTGTGTATATATATGGGTATATATATAATAAACATTTAAATCATAATGTATCAATCATAGACGGCATAGTACCCCATCCTACTATGTCGCCATACTAGTTCTACAATCAAAACCGCAAGGTCGTATTGGAAATTGGATTTCCATCATGAGTCGAGGCTAGGGGGCAAGCTCCTCTCCGATTCGAGACACTCTAGCAAATGCCTCAGGATCCCCCGCAGTGAACCCCTTGGATGCGGTAGGGCCGATCCCCGCCTATGGGGAAGTGGATTAGTTATGCCTGAACACACGTTTCCCGGTCCATTTGGACCTATAGTATGACCACCAACGGCCTATAAAAAAAACGAGGCGCCTCAAAATCCATCATCCACATAAGTAAAATGTCAGGGGCTGGTAGGTCACTGACACCACTCTAGCTAGAAAGAAACGTGTGCACTCCTACGGTCCGTATCCCGTTTTTGACTCATGCCGGGGTGTGAGGCTCGCGAAGTCACGATATACACAAAGCTATGCCGTAATAGGCTATGCTTTGATCATCACCACAAGGCCTGCTTTTCAACAAAAGCCTTGATCAATGCATCTTAGTATGCCACATTGTCAGTCCATACCATAACATTAATTTCTACCAATATATAACCTCTAAGCTCGTACGTCTCAGAGAAGGGTGTTAACCACCAAACAGATATATATTAGAGAGATCAACGAATGTAGTATAAAGGACTACAACGTCAGACATACATTCCATTTATAAACTTATGCTCTGGGTCTGAGCGAAAGTCAAATCCGTACAAATCAACACTTCGTCCGAATGGCCACCACTAAGCCCTTTCAAGGTAGCTACTCCTCTCATGGGTCTCAGTAGCAACACATCCATTCGATGTGAAGATCGCCGGTCTTCAATTACCGTCTTTAAATCTTCGACTTAGAACATCGTATAATCATTTGAAATGAGATTGAACTCGGTCTTTTCAAATGATTCTTGCGTTTATATATAATTTAAAATCACTTCATATCGTTATTTATATTTAATAACGACCTATCGCTACCTTTATTTATATAAAATAGCTCGAATAAATTTAACGACGCTTCGGGTCAATGGGCGACCCTGGCGCTGTTTTCAACCAATTTGATTCACACTTATCTCGAAAACTAACCGTTGTATTTTGATGAAGTTTATATCGTTGGAAAGATTTTCCCAAAGCGGTCCTAACGGTTCCTGTTTTAGGTAAATCCGACGGTCGGATCTCTCTGTATAACCGTTTAAAGTTACGATTGTCGATACGCGAACTGCCCGCGCTTGTTTCGTTTAAATTTAATTTTATATATATATAAATATAAATCGTTTTACTATTTCAATTATTAAAGTCTATTCTTTTTATCGCATCTATAATGACGATAAAATATTTCTTGTTTTATTTTACTACCTTTCTTATTTTATTTACTCTAATTGTAAATAAATTATGCTTTATATATCCTTTTAATTTATTTTCTATTTATTTACCTAAATGTAAATAAATGTTTTTCTATTCTTTTCCTTATTTATTTATCTAAATGTAAATAAATATTTCTCTACTTCTTTTATCTTATTTATTTACATTATTTATAAATAAATGTTTCTAATTCCTTTTCTTATTTATTTACACTATTTGTAAATAAATGTACTTAATTTCTTTTTCTTATTTATTTACACTATTTGTAAATAAATGTTTTTAATTTCTTATTTCTATTTATTTACACTATTTGTAAATATATGTTTACCTTTACTTTTACTATATTTATTTACACTAATTATAAATAAATGTACCTTTTCCTTTTATCTTATTTATTTACATAAGAAAATGTAAATAAATATTATTCACATAATTATTCTTTTAATCCTTTTTATTTACATAAGAAAATGTAAATAATCCTTATTCACATATTTGTTCTTATAATCTATTTATTCTTAATTACATAAAATGTAATTTTCTTCCTTATAATCTTAATTACATAAAAATGTAATTTTATTTCTTATAATCTTAATTACATATAAATGTAATTTTCTTTACAGTGTAAAACATATTCTTTAAATACATATAAAAATGTAATTTATTTAATTTCTTATTTTATTTAATGTAAATATATGTTTTCCCTTTTCTATGTTGTATTTATTTACACTAAATATTTTGAAGTAATTTACGTATATAAAATGTAAATTTAGAAAATTAGAAATATGCGTTAACCTCCCACATTGGATAGGTATTGTTGTGATTACTGGACAGCCGGGCGGGTCCGGGCAGATTTTACATCACAACTCAATCCAACCTCGGGTTAAGCATATTAATTCTTATTTATTGGAAAATAATGTCATTTATTCCTTTCTCTTTACATGAAGAAATATAAATGGTTTCTTTTTATTTTACTTTACATTAGAAAAATAATATTTTCTATTCTATTTTTCTTTTCCTAGAAAATGATGTAGCTCTTTTATTTTTCTTTACATTAGAAAAATGTAACTTTTTCTTTTACTTTTCTTTACATTAGAAAAATGTAACTTTTTATTTTACTTTGGTTTATTTTATTTAACATTAGAAAAATGTAACTTTTTATTTTGTTCTTCTTTACATTAGAAAAATGTAACTTTATATTTTAAATTCTTATACATTGAAATAGATGTAAATGTCCTTTATTTCCTATACATTTAAATAAATGTTTCCTATAGCTTATGTAAATATTTTTCCTAGTGTCAGCATTTCTAAATAACTATATTTCTAATGCCATTATTTGACCCATTTCAATTATATAATGTGACGGTAAATATGTGTCACAATACTCAAATTATCACATCGGTGGTTTTTGGTGTCATAATATTCAAACCAACGCAACTATGAAATATGTGATACAATACTCAATTAACACCGCGGTGGTTTTGGTGTCATAAAACTCAATTTAACACAACGATGTTTTTGGTGTCATTATATTCAAATTTACACAACGGTGTAAATTGTGTCATCACACTATTTTAACACAAAATAAGATTTGGTGTATTTTTGATGAATCACAATAAAGGTCTCATCTTTATTTTATTTGTAGATCAAATAAAATATCTAGTCTTTATTTTATTCGTAAATCAAAATAAAATATTTATTCTTTCTTTATTTCATAAATCAGCATAAAGATTTAAACTTCCTTTTTATTTTGACAATTAAAATAAAAATCAAACTTTCTTTTTATTTGTGAATCAAAATATTAATCTCTTCCTTATACTTTTATTTGGTAAATCAAAGATGTGAACCTTTCTTTTATTCATCAAAGATGTAAACCTTTCTTTTATTTTGTTTAACAAGGATGTAAACTTTTCTTTTAATTTTTAAAACAAAAATATAAACCTTTCTTTTAATCTCGTAAACAAAAACTTGTCTCTTATTATGTAAACAAAAATTACATAAACATTTGTTTTTTTATTTTTTTGTAAACAAAAAGTTGTTTTTAATTATGTTAACAAAATAAAATAAGAATTGTCTTTTTAATTATGTAACAAAAAAAAAATTGTCCTTTTATTATGTAACAAAAAAAAAATCGTCTTTTATTTTACTACAAAATTACATGTTAAAATTGCCTTTTATTTTATTTGCAAACAAAATAAACAAAACCAAAATAATTTTTTCAATTTTATTTTAAAAAAAATAAAAAGAGGATAAAAATCAAAGTAAGAACTTTGTCATTTACTTTGTAAGCAAAATTTATGTTAACAATTCCCTTTATTTGGTAAACAAAATATATGTTAAACTTTTGTCCTTGATTTTGTGAACAAAATTTATGTTAAGAAAATGTCTTTTATTTTGTTAACAAAAATTCATGTTAAAAATTGGTGTTTTATTTTATAAACAAAATTCATGAAACAAGAATTAAATATCTAATAATTTAAGAAATAAAAATAAAAATAAACAATAAAGATGAGACTTTATCTTGAATACATCAAGAAATGGAGATCCAGAATAATATGGTTGTTTCAACACAACACATAACATATTCATCACAAACAACAACAGAGAAACACAGATCTATACAGTGCAAATCAACAGAACAGCAATCATAATTCCTCACAGCACAAATATGATTAATTAACATACAAGCAATTATTTAACGACGAGGAAACAAATAATTAAATTGATTTAATTATCTAAAATTAGAAATCTCACCAATATTGTATGGTTCAGATCTGAATTTTCTCAAAATTCTGATGTGCTCCGGTTTGACTCTAGTTAGTTTCCTTGCGAAGAGTTCTCCAATACGAGGCCAACGGTTCGAAAATCGTTTGATTCTGATAAGTTCTGAATAAGATATGATAATTTTTATACATCGATCATTAAATAATTAATTAAATAACTAAACTAATTACATTAGTTAATAGCGTTTAACCCTCGTAGCCGTTCCTTCTTCTTCGCGTCGCACCACCTTATAGTTCGTCGGCGCCACATCTGAACACCTCACGTCGAAGCCTAGGTCATGCGCCACCTCCGCCCGTCGTAGCTTTGAGTTCGCCGCCCCCGACGGTTCTGAAAAACCCCTCAAACTTCAGGCCTTTGCGTCACAATTTCTCACACATCACGGCTCAAAACTTGATCATAGCCATTGGGATTATAGAGCTCATGGAGCTCTTTGATTTTGTCTTTGGAAGTGTTGGCATTTGTTGTGTGGATTTGAAGAAAAGAGGAGAAGAAGTGTAGAGCACGTCGGCCATTCACGAAGATAGATGGTGGCTGTCTTCATTTGAGAATTAGGGTTATAATATTTTATGTTTAGGATGAGAAAGTGGAGACATAGAATAAATTTTATATATGAAATAAAGAATCCTTAGGTTACAAAACTTAAAGAATATTTATTCATTTGATTTCTAATATCTTTCCATGTTCATCTCACTAATTATACTTTACCTAAAATATATCCTTTTCATTAGCACCGAAATCAATAAATTTGCTAATTAATACTTACTATGATTTCCTCAACCATAAATATCATATGGATTAGCATTTTCTTTTTCAAACATGTATAAAGCATTCATTTGAATTTCTATATATTCAACAAATCTGTAATTAAAGAATATTGTTGATATTTTTGTTAATATCGTATTACATTGGTAACTTCCATTTATCGTTTAATGTATAACAACAAAATACTTAATTATAATTAATTGCAATCAATTTATTTTTAACCAACTAATGAATATTTCATTTCATGAAATAATTCTTTATTAAACCATATTGATTGACTTATGTGTCAATCAATGCCCAATTAATTTCTTAACGTGTATAATTAACTCTCCAAGGTATGTGAATGTAAAGACTTCTATGTATATACACATTTTTAAGGCAATTCAAATTCACATTGATTAATTGCAAGAATAAGTCTTACTATATATATATATATATCCAATGTTTAAAGCATGTATTTAATTTTTTCCTCTTAACTTTTAAAGAAAATAAATTATTTCATATTATCAAGATTTGAAATAAATAATAAATTTTAAATGAAAACATGAATGTAGTTTTACTATATATATGTATGTATGAGTTAAATTCAATCAAAGCTCCCTAATAATACAAATCGCATAATTACAACAATCAGTTTTAAAGTATTTGTGTGTTGACAAAATCCCTTTTATAAAATCCAAATATCTAATTGAAAATATTATGCATATATATAAACTTACAAGTCTAATTTTACACTTAGTTATGAAAGATAAAACATGGACAAACAATCTAACATTTTATTAGTTGAGTATAAAATTAAATGAACCTTTAAGATATAATTTAATCCATTAACATGGACATAAATGAGCAAATGAATGCATGCATTGAAAACAAGGTAAGAGACTTGCATGCATGTATAGAAAAATAACGAAAATGAAATGAATTAAGTTGAAACGAATGAATGCGATATAAACTATAGTGAAACGTTAGAATTCAATGCAAAAAAAAAAAAAAAAATATTATCCTTGTAGGTTGCATGCACAAGGTTTAAAATGTGAGTGAAATAAACATATATATATATATATATATATATATATATATATATATATAAAGGAATGAAATGAATGCATAATTAACATATTACTAATAAATCAACTTATCAACATATATTTATAAATCTCATTAACAACGTCTAAATCTTATTTAAAAACTTTATATTATTATTATTATTAAATACAAATCTTCTCCTTTCTCTTTTTCTGACGTATTTTCTAATAAAATTTTCTGAAATAAAAATTTTAAAATGGCCCCAAAATTCCGGGTTGTTACAATCTCCCCCACTTAAAATCTTTTCGTCCTCGAAAAGGAACTAAGGTAAAAGTTGTTTAATTATCTAACCAAATTTTAATTTTCTTTTATTAATTTTATTTGTTGACTAACTTATCAAATATATATATACTTTTATATATTTAAAATCATATTTTCAAAAATAGATTATATAAAATTAAAATACGTTAATTATAAGCTTATCACTCTGAACTCATCCTAGGGCATTACTAACCCCATCTCTAATGAGTTTTCTCATTCTAGGATACTGCTGATCCTATCTCTAATGAGTATTCTTATTGGACATTACTAATCCAATCTCTGATGAGTCTTTTGTTCAGTTCAAACGAGTTGTACCCCAAAGATTTGAGCTAACCAGAGCTCTGATACCACCTGTAAAGACCCGGAAATTCCCGCTCTTTGAATCGACCATAAACCACACAGGTCTGACCCAAAGGTTGGAAATCTTCGAATACTTTAACTTTGGGAATACAATACATCAGAACAATAACAGCAGACTTTTATTACATTACAATAATGTTACATCAGAGTACATAATATATCAGAGTACATTGAAATAATACAGCGGAAGAAACATTTAAATTAAATTAAATACATTGCAGCGGAACTAATCTCAGCGGAAGACCATCAATATTCTGGACCCGGCTTCGGACTTCAATCCAGGATCCTGCTTAACTATATCTGCAAAAGGCTACTCGACTTCCCGTGTGGAAAGAGGGCACCCGAGTTTGCAAAGTGAAACAAACTATAGGTCAGTCGTGGGACTGGTGTGAGAATTCTTAACTAGTTTAACTAATAGTAATAAGGCAAATCCAAGGACCACGCCGCTAACGTGGAACGGGTTTACTCCAATGGATTGTCGTGCATAATAATAAAGGAAATCGTCAAACAGCGCAATGCTTTTTGGAAAAATGAAACCATTATAAGACCCAGGTCCCATCACACAATGCAACGCACACCAGAGGATAGGGTTTTACCTTATAATAGTCAAAAGATGCTTGATACGTGAAAACGATATTATTATTATTAGTGTGTATATATATGGGTATATATATAATAAACATTTAAATCATAATGTATCAATCATAGACGGCATAGTACCCCATCCTACTATGTCGCCATACTAGTTCTACAATCAAAACCGCAAGGTCGTATTGGAAATTGGATTTCCATCATGAGTCGAGGCTAGAGGCAGCTCCTCTCCGATTCGAGACACTCTAGAAAATGCCTCAGTATCCCCCGCAGTGAACCCTTGGATGCGGTAGGGCCGGTCCCCGCATATGGGCAGTGGATTAGTTATGCCTGAACACACGTTTCCCGGTCCCTTTGGACCTATAGTATGACCACCAACGACCTATAAAAAAAACGAGGCGCCTCAAAATCCATCATCCACATAAGTAAAATGTCAGGGCTGGTAGGTCACTGACACCACTCTAGCTAGAAAGAAACGTGTGCACTCCCTACGGTCCATATCCCGTTTTTGACTCATGCCGGGGTGTGAGGCTCGCGAAGTCACGATATACACAAAGCTATGCCGTAATAGGCTATGCTTTGATCATCACCACAAGGCCTGCTTTTCAACAAAAGCCTTGATCAATGCATCTTAGTATGCCACATTGTCAGTCCATACCATAACATTAATTTCTACCAATATATAACCTCTAAGCTCGTACGTCTCAGAGAAGGGTGTTAACCACCAAACAGATATATATTAAGAGAGATCAACGAATGTAGTATAAAGGACTACAACGTCAGACATACATTCCATTTATAAACTTATGCTCTGGGTCTGAGCGAAAGTCAAATCCGTACAAATCAACACTTCGTCCGAATGGCCACCACTAAGCCCTTTCAAGGTAGCTACTCCTCTCATGGGTCTCAGTAGAAACACATCCATTCGATGTGAAGATCGCTGGTCTTCAATTACCGTCTTTAAATCTTCGACTTAGAACATCGTATAATCATTTGAAATGAGATTGAACTCGGTCTTTTCAAATGATTCTTGCGTATATATATATAATTTAAAATCACTTCATATCATTATTTATATTTAATAACGACCTATCGCTACCTTTATTTATATAAAAATAGCTCGAATAAATTTAACGACGCTTCGGGTCAATGGGCGACCTTGGCGCTGTTTTCAACCAATTTGATTTACACTTATCTCGAAAACTAACCGTTGGATTTTGAAGAAGTTTATATCGTTGGAAAGATTTTCCCAAAGCGGTCCTAACGGTTCCTGTTTTGGGAAAATCCGACGGTCGGATCTCTCTGTATAACCGTTTAAAGTTACGATTGTCGATACGCGAACTGCCGCGCGTGTTTCGTTTAAATTTAATTTATATATATATATAAATATAAATCGTTTTACTATTTCAATTATAAAAGTCTATTCTTTTTATCGCATCTATAATGACGATAAAATATTTCTTGTTTTATTTTACTACCTTTCTTATTTAATTTACTCTAATTGTAAATAAATTATGCTTTATATATCCTTTTAATTTATTTTCTATTTATTTACCTAAATGTAAATAAATGTTTTTCTATTCTTTTCCTTATTTATTTATCTAAATGTAAATAAATATTTCTCTACTTCTTTTATCTTATTTATTTACATTATTTATAAATAAATGTTTCTAATTCCTTTTCTTATTTATTTACACTATTTGTAAATAAATGTACTTAATTTCTTTTTCTTATTTATTTACACTATTTGTAAATAAATGTTTTTAATTTCTTATTTCTATTTATTTACACTATTTGTAAATAAATGTTTACCTTTACTTTTACTATATTTATTTACACTAATTATAAATAAATGTACCTTTTCCTTTTATCTTATTTATTTACATAAGAAAATGTAAATAAATATTATTCACATAATTATTCTTTTAATCCTTTTTATTTACATAAGAAAATGTAAATAATCCTTATTCACATATTTGTTCTTATAATCTATTTATTCTTAATTACATAAAATGTAATTTTCTTCCTTATAATCTTAATTACATAAAAATGTAATTTTATTTCTTATAATCTTAATTACATATAAATGTAATTTTCTTTACAGTGTAAAACATATTCTTTAATTACATATAAAAATGTAATTTATTTAATTTCTTATTTTATTTAATGTAAATATATGTTTTTCCCTTTTCTATGTTGTATTTATTTACACTAAATATTTTGAAGTAATTTACGTATATAAAATGTAAATTTAAAAAATTAGAATATGCTTTAACCTCCCACATTGGATAGGTATTGTTGTGATTACTGGACAGCCGGGCGGGTCCGGGCAGATTTACATCACAACTCAATCCAACCTCGGGTTAAGCATATTAATTCTTATTTATTGGAAAATAATGTCATTTATTCCTTTCTCTTTACATGAAGAAATATAAATGGTTTCTTTTTATTTTACTTTACATTAGAAAATTAATATTTTCTATTCTATTTTTCTTTTCCTAGAAAATGATGTAGCTCTTTTATTTTTCTTTACATTAGAAAAATGTAACTTTTTCTTTTACTTTTCTTTACATTAGAAAATTGTAACTTTTTATTTTACTTTGTTTTATTTTATTTAACATTAAAAAAATGTAACTTTTTATTTTGTTCTTCTTTACATTAGAAAAATGTAACTTTATATTTTAAATTCTTATACATTGAAATAGATGTAAATGTCCTTTATTTCCTATACATTTAAATAAATGTTTCCTATAGCTTATGTAAATATTTTTCCTAGTGTCAGCATTTCTAAATAACTATATTTCTAATGCCATTATTTGACCCATTTCAATTATATAATGTGACGATAAAATATGTGCCACAATACTCAAATTATCACATCGGTGGTTTTGGTGTCATAATATTCAAACCAACGCAACTATGAAATATGTGATACAATACTCAATTTAACACCGCGGTGGTTTTGGTGTCATAAAACTCAATTTAACACAACGATGTTTTTGGTGTCATTATATTCAAATTTACACAACGGTGTAAATTGTGTCATCACACTATTTTAACACAAATAAGATTTGGTGTATTTTTGATGAATCACAGTAAAGGTCTCATCTTTATTTTATTTGTAAATCAAATAAAATATCTAGTCTTTATTTTATTCGTAAATCAAAATAAAATATTTATTCTTTCTTTATTTCATAAATCAGCATAAAGATTTAAACTTCCTTTTTATTTTGACAATTAAAATAAAAATCAAACTTTCTTTTTATTTGTGAATCAAAATATTCATCTCTTCCCTTATACTTTTATTTGGTAAATCAAAGATGTGAACCTTTCTTTTATTCATCAAAGATGTAAACCTTTCTTTTATTTTGTTTAACAAAGATGTAAACTTTTCTTTTAATTTTTAAAACAAAAATATAAACCTTTCTTTTAATCTCGTAAACAAAAACTTGTCTCTTTATTATGTAAACAAAAATTACATAAACATTTGTTTTTTTATTTTTTGTAAACAAAAAGTTGTCTTTTTAATTATGTTAACAAAATAACATAAGAATTGTCTTTTTAATTATGTAACAAAAAAAAAATTTGTCCTTTTATTATGTAACAAAAAAAAAAAAATTGTCTTTTATTTTACTACAAAATTACATGTTAAAATTGCCTTTTATTTTATTTGCAAACAAAATAAACAAAACCAAAATAAATTTTTCAATTTTATTTTAAAAAAAATAAAAAGAGGATAAAAATCAAAGTAAGAACTTTGTCATTTACTTTGTAAGCAAAATTTATGTTAACAATTCCCTTTATTTGGTAAACAAAATATATGTTAAACTTTTGTCCTTGATTTTGTGAACAAAATTTATGTTAAGAAAATGTCTTTTATTTTGTGAACAAAAATTCATGTTAAAAATTGGTGTTTTATTTTATAAACAAAATTCATGAAACAAGAATTAAATATCTAATAATTTAAGAAATAAAAATAAAAATAAAAATAAACAATAAACAATAAAGATGAGACTTTATCTTGAATACATCAAGAAATGGAGATCCAGAATAACATGGTTGTTTCAACACAACACAGAACATATTCATCACAAACAACAACAGAGAAACACAGATCTATACAGTGCAAATCAACAGAATAGCAATCATAATTCCTCACAGCACAAATATGATTAATTAACATACACGCAATTATTTAACGGCGAGGAAACAAGTAATTAAATTGATTTAATTATCTAAAATTAGAAATCTCACCAATATTGTATGGTTCAGATCTGAATTTTCTCAAAATTCTGATGTGCTC
The DNA here is from genome assembly GCA_030737875.1 of Allium sativum. Taxonomy (NCBI): domain Eukaryota; kingdom Viridiplantae; phylum Streptophyta; class Magnoliopsida; order Asparagales; family Amaryllidaceae; genus Allium; species Allium sativum. The sequence continues at coordinate 835,914,960 of CM060910.1, forward strand.
CGTTTTGACTCTAGTTAGTTTCCTTGCGAAGAGTTCTCCAATACGAGGCCAACGGTTCGAAAATCGTTTGATTCTGATAAGTTCTGAATAAGATATGATAATTTTTATACATGGATCATTAAATAATTAATTAAATAACTAAACTAATTACATTAGTTAATAGCGTTTAACCCTCGTAGCCATTCCTTCTTCTTCGCGTCGCACCACCTTATAGTTCGTCGGTGCCACATCTGAACACCTCACGTCGAAGCCTAGGTCATGCGCCACCTCCGCCCGTCGTAGCTTTGAGTTCGCCGCCCCCGACGGTTCTGAAAAACCCCTCAAACTTCAGGCCTTTGCGTCATAATTTCTCACACATCACGGCTCAAAACTTGATCATAGCCATTGGGATTATAGAGCTCATGGAGCTCTTTGATTTTGTCTTTGGAAGTGTTGGCATTTGTTGTGTGGATTTGAAGAAAAGAGGAGAAGAAGTTTAGAGCACGTCGGCCATTCACGAAGATAGATGGTGGCTGTCTTCATTTGAGAATTAGGGTTATAATATTTTATGTTTAGGATGAGAAAGTGGAGACATAGAATAAATTTTATATATGAAATAAAGAATCCTTAGGTTACAAAACTTAAAGAATATTTATTCATTTGATTTCTAATATCTTTCCATGTTCATCTCACTAATTATACTTTACCTAAAATATATCCTTTTCATTAGCACCGAAATCAATAAATTTGCTAATTAATACTTACTATGATTTCCTCAACCATAAATATCATATGGATTAGCATTTTCTTTTTCAAACATGTATAAAGCATTCATTTGAATTTCTATATATTCAACAAATCTGTAATTAAAGAATATTGTTGATATTTTTGTTAATATCGTATTACATTGGTAACTTCCATTTATCGTTTAATGTATAACAACAAAATACTTAATTATAATTAATTGCAATCAATTTATTTTTAACCAACTAATGAATATTTCATTTCATGAAATAATTCTTTATTAAACCATATTGATTGACTTATGTGTCAATCAATGCCCAATTAATTTCTTAACGTGTATAATTAACTCTCCAAGGTATGTGAATGTAAAGACTTCTATGTATATACACATTTTTAAGGCAATTCAAATTCACATTGATTAATTGCAAGAATAAGTCTTACTATATATATATATCCAATGTTTAAAGCATGTATTTAATTTTTTCCTCTTAACTTTTAAAGAAAATAAATTATTTCATATTATCAAGATTTGAAATAAATAATAAATTTTAAATGAAAACATGAATGTAGTTTTACTATATATATGTATGTATGAGTTAAATTCAATCAAAGCTCCCTAATAATACAAATCGCATAATTACAACAATCAGTTTTAAAGTATTTGTGTGTTGACAAAATCCCTTTTATAAAATCCAAATATCTAATTGAAAATATTATGCATATATATAAACTTACAAGTCTAATGTTACACTTAGTTATGAAAGATAAAACATGGACAAACAATCTAACATTTTATTAGTTGAGTATAAAATTAAATAAACCTTTAAGATATAATTTAATCCATTAACATGGACATAAATGAGCAAATGAATGCATGCATTGAAAACAAGGTAAGAGACTTGCATGCATGTATAGAAAAATAACGAAAATGAAATGAATTAAGTTGAAACGAATGAATGCGATATAAACTATAGTGAAACGTTAAAATTCAATGCAAAAAAAAAAAAAAAAAGATCCTTGTAGGTTGCATGCACAAGGTTTAAAATGGGAGTGAAATAAACATATATATATATATATATATATATAAAGGAATGAAATGAATGCATAATTAACATATTACTAATAAATCAACTTATCAACATATATTTATAAATCTCATTAACAACGTTTAAATCTTATTTAAAAACTTTATATTATTATTATTATTAAATACAAATTTTCTTCTTTCTCTTTTTCTGACGTATTTTCTAATAAAATTTTCTGAAATAAAAATTTTAAATTGGCCCCAAAATTCCGGGTTGTTACAAAAACACTTTCGGTCCCTTTCAATTTCCATGCCTATGATTTTCCTTGCTTCTTCAAGATCTTTTATTTCAAATCCTGATTTCAAAAGCATCTTCAACTTGTTGATTTCATTTTTGTCTTTGGAATCCACGAGCATATCATCCACATACAAGAGAAAATACACCCAACAATCATTTCCCTACCTCTTGAAATATACACAAGCATCTTTGATGCTTCGATGGAAGCTACATTCAAGCATGAAATGATCGAATCTCTTGTATCATTGTCTAGGTGATTGCTTCAAACCATATAGTGATTTTTTTCAACTTGCACACCAATTTTAACTTACCATTTACAACACACCTTCGGGCTGCTCATGTAGATGTCTCCATCCAAGAAGGCGGTTTTTCACATCAAGTTGCTCCAACTCCAAGTCATGGATAGCAACTATAGCTAGTAAAACCCGGATATAAGTATGGCGTATAATCGATGCAAAAATTTCATTATACTCCTTTCCTTTTCTTTGTGCAAAACCCTTTGCCACTAACCTTGCTTTGAATCTTCCATCATCCTTCACCTCGTATATCCGCTTGCACCCTATAGCACGGTTTCCATTAGAAAGTGAAACCAACTCCCAAGTTTGATTCTTCATCAACGATTGTTGTAGTGACCCAAAATTCCGGTTCAATTTGAGCTGACCAAATAACGCAAGTCCAACCCCAATTACACTGGAAAATCAGAAAACTAATAGAAAGAAAACAGAGGGTGATGATAGATAAGATAAAAAACTTAGAATAGAAGAAGAAGAAGAAGAACACAACATCAGAGTAACACGAACCTCACAGCGGAACGAATAACATATAATAGATAACATATCTTTGAAATAAAATCAGTATATGTATACAATAACATTTACAGAGTACAATACTTACAACACATCGGAAATAACTATAGTCATATAATTCTGAAGCCTCCTGCTTCAAGCTCTTCCAGTATATCTGTAAATCCCGACTACTTGACTGCCCGTACAAATTGGGCACCCAAGAGTTTAAGGAAAACAAAACAAAATAAACTCCGGGTCAGTCATGGGACTGGTATGAGTAAAACAGTTTAAACAGTTCGAACAAGTAAACGATATCTCATAAGACCACGCCGTATAACGGAACGGGTTTTTCCCTTATGAGAATCCAAAATATCCTTATATCAAAACCTTTTGATGTTATAATAATGTCTATCAACATAATGTAATAATCATCTAGCAGAAACGCTTCCATCTCACGTTCTACATATATAGTATATAATCAAAACCGCAAGCAAGTATTGGGTAATGGATTTCCAACTATGACAAGGTATGGAACCACCTTTCGCTAGTGTACCTCTGGAGAGGAATACACTGGGTTCAACAAGAACATCTTGCAACCCGACCATACATGACCGACCACTCATTTCGCTTGAGTGTATCGAATGTATATCACCAACGGTTGGGATCAGCAACCGTTTCCCGAATGGGACAGCATCAACAGTAGATTTTTTTGAAGTAAATGAAACTCTAGATCAGGTGATTATACACCCTAATAGGTGCGACCTACATAGCCATGCTACCTGTCCGATTTCTGTCATTTACCAGATGATAAGGCTTGAGGTTACGCCTTATCATCACATCAGGTTCACTTCGAATGCCACAATGTCAGATCCATCGAAAATCACTAATTGACGTCTACAACAGTACAATACGTGTTAGCTAAAGAAGTTTCCTTCTCCGCTTCCGCTCTTGGTACGGTTGAAGGAATCAATGTACGTGACCTTTCTGAAAATACTCTGTCAGACATTCATCCATACAAGTCATCTAGGAAAAGGATGAACCGAAGGCACTATTCAGCACATCCATCTTAGGGACTGTTATCTAAGACTTATACAATAGCCCTTGCACTTTGCTCCGTCTTCAATTATCCTTGGCATATATGATTCGCAACGCTTATGCTAATACAGAGTGGTTCTTTGGATAATAATCCAACCGGTCTCTCCATATTAACAACGTTAAAATGGTCAAAACTTCGATAGTCTGTGATTTAACCATCAAAGAAAAACAGGTGTGCAAACAACGATATTATTTCCAGATGGAAATTCTATCAATCAATCATCAATCATATATATATATATATTCATATTTTCCTTATTTTCTATGTTTAGAAAATATACATTAATGCTGGAAAACATTTCCATAACTTATTTACGTATCACTATTCTTCTACAACTATCAGTCTCTGATTGTAAACTAGTATAAGAACAATTCCCTAAGTACCAATCCCGAAGGTGGAAACCAACATCAGATAGACCCTTAGGAAACCATTCAACTTAACAAGTCTCCAGTCAATTTCTGATTTAGCTTAACTCCATTTCTTAACTCCTTATACATGAACATTTCCTTTTCTAATTCATATTTCCAATTTCAATATTTGATTACGTTTCTGATTCTATTTGGAAAACATTTCCAAATCTTCTTTACTTGGATTTAAACAGATGATTAAATCAACATCGCGACGACAACTCAAACCATTATACTTATTTACTAAAATCACTTAACCACTTTCAATCTCTAACCGTAACCATTTCTTAAATAAAAATGCAGTCAATCAAGTTGGGGTATAGCTACCTCTCAGACCTTAACTGAACCACCCTTCAAATCTCGAAATAGATAAGATTCACCTTTTTAACTCTTTAGCACTTCCTTATGAACCCCGGATTCTATTTACGAATCCCCTTCTTTTACAAGTTTACATGATTATAGCAATGGTGTTATAATCTCCTCCATCTGAAATATATTATCTTTAATATGACTTTTATTTCCTAACTCGAATAATATAACGACAACTAATTTATTTACTCCTATCCGGTTAACTCTATTCTATAACTCTAACTGATTAACTCTTTGTCCTTATTCAGTTTCAAACATCGATGTTGAAATCGATTTTTACTTCTTTATATAAGTCATGACTTATATATTCTATGTTTCCAAATGGTAAATATTTAACTTAATTTATAAATATCATTTATAAATCAATATGCTCCTTTTATCTGTTTTCTCCATATATAAGTCCTGACTTATATATATATATATCTATTTATCCAAGATAAATATTTCCTTTATAATCTATTTATTTCTAAATGCCTTTACCAATATTTCCTTTATAATCTATTTGTAAATGGTTTACAAATATTTCCTTTTTCAAATTCTATTTGGAAATATTCCCTTTATTAACCTTATTTGTTTATCCTAAGTATTTCCTTTATTAATATCTTATTTATTTAACAAATAAATATCTCCTTTTCTTATTCTATTTATTTCTAAATAAATAACCCTTTTAATAACTTATTCTGTTTCCTAAGTCAATATCTCTTTTATAACTTATTTACTTAACAAATAAGTATCTCGTTTAACATCTTCTATTTATTCAATCAATAAATATCTCATTTATAAAATCTTATGATTTTATAAATATTCCCTTTTCGTTATAAATATTTCATTTATAAATATTTCCCTTTCTATATAATTTCACCTATAAAGATTTCTATTTATAAATATTTCATTTATAAACATTTCATTTATAAAAACCCTTTTGATTTTATAAACATTTTATTTTCAAATACCATTTGAAAATTCCCCTTTTTCACATTCCGGTATGTTATGGTGTTTAACATATCAAGTCATGATGTCAAATATCGTCCATACACATATAATCAACAACAGATTATAAACCACGTCATATATCACAATATATGAAAATAATAAAATAGATGTTGAGGAATCCAATCGGATTCCTCCAACCTGTTACCCTACATCCACAGATGTTACACAATAAAATCAACATCACTTTTAGTTCCATATGATATATTCTGTTAAACAGAATCAATATAGAAATTCAACTAACTGACTAGCAGTTCAATCAAACAGTCAACACACAGTCAATCAGCCAATATTTAACAGTTCTAAAAATACAACATGAAATTATAAGCTGTTCAGAGTTAGTAAGATTTACTCACATTGGACAATCATCGTTAATAACGATAACCATCGCTTGATTCAGACGGACAATTTATTTCGCTATAAATTGTAATGGACTCCAACTCATTCCCGGTCAGTCCCATTGTGTAGTCGTCATTCATACGATCCTAGCAGATCCGTATTCTTTTCTTCCCAACTTCAATTATTGAAACCTATCTGCTAATTTGCGTTTCCCACTTCTTCTCTTTTTTCTTCTTTATAAAAGGAATTGGGCTCTCTAATTTCATCGGCCCAAAGCTATTGCTCCTACCCATCCATTTTCAACAGTAAGCTTCCTTCCCAAATTAAAACCTGTAGCCTGCTCTTTCAACAAACCAGATTCCATACAAACATTAAAGCTCAAACCCTAAACCCAGTATCGAACAAACCATTCACTACCTTCAACATCCCTTTCTTCTCCATAAAACTAGGACAATATTGCCTTCAATCCTTCACACAGCACTTGCGAACACAACCTCTTTCTACTGCGTCTTCTCCTTCTCCATTACTCCTCAAAGTATCCCACTTCTCCAAGTACCATTTCGCGCTCCAGAATACTAATTAGACATTCGCCGCATGAACTAACCGAATCCATCTTCTCCTCTCAAAACACAGTTTGAACTCATCTCATATCCACGGAGAAAACCCAGCTTTCAGTGAATCTCCATTTTTATATAACAGGGGTCATCCCATCGTTCCTCAAACTCGCAGTACAGAGATTGACACTACACCTCCTCGTTCTCCTTCTACTTCGAACATGTACACAGCTACCTCACCGCCATTTACCCAGCTTTCCACGACTCGGCTACAGGAGAACACCGATCGATTTACATGCTAAATCCCACAAAATTTGCATACAAGGTGCAGATCTAACCCACAATCCCGAAAATAACAGTTAGAACTAGAATCCATGCTTAAACTACTCGAATCCATGAACCCTATCTCGCGTTGACCCTATTCGAACAGCAGAAGAAACCGTCGAACTCGGTAAAAGCCATACCAGCTTGAAGAGAATCAGCATCCGAATCCATACATATATAGATTTTGATTTATGAATTTTTATTCCTTTTTCTATGAATTATTGAAGGTGGCGAATTTTGTTTTGATGTTTTTGTTCTAACCGGCGGCTTGTTTGTTGGAGATTTTAAAGTGATTAGGTCAACAAATTAAGTTATTTTGTAGTGTGACGGTGTGGATTTTTGGAGGACCACGTTGTTGCTTTGAGTCCATATATAATACCTGACTTATATATATATATATATATATTTATCCAATATAAATATTTCCTTTATAATCTATTTATTTCTAAATGCCTTAACCAATATTTCCTTTATAATCTATTTGTAAATGGTTTACAAATATTTCCTTTTTCAAATTCTATTTGCAAATATTCCCTTTATTAACCTTATTTGTTTATCCTAAGTATTTCCTTTATTAATATCTTATTTATTTAAAAAATAAATATCTCCTTTTCTTATTCTATTTATTTCTAAATAAATAACCCTTTTAATAACTTATTCTGTTTCCTAAGTCAATATCTCTTTTATAACTTATTTACTTAACAAATAAGTGTCTCGTTTAACATCTCCTATTTATTTAACTAATAAATATCTCATTTATAAAATCTTATGATTTTATAAATATTCCCTTTTCTTTATAAATATTCCATTTATAAATATTTCCCTTTCTATGTAATTTCACCTATAAAGATTTCTATTTATAAATATTTCATTTATAAACATTTAATTTATAAAAGCCCTTTTGATTTTATAAATATTTTATTTTCAAATACAATTTGAAAATTCCCCTTTTTCACATTCCGGTATGTTATGGTGTTTTACATACCAAGTCATGGTGTCAAATATCGTCCATACACATATAATCAACAACAGATTATAAACCACATCATATATCACAATATATGAAAATAATAAAATAGCTATTGAGGAATCCAGTCGGATTCCTCCAACCTGTTTCCCTGCATCCACAGATGTTACACAATAAAATCAACATCACTTTCAGTTCCATATGATATATTCTGTTAAACAGAATCAATATAGAAATTCAACTAACTGACTTGCAATTCAATCAAACCGTCAACACACAGTCAATCATCCAATATTTAACAGTTCTAAAAATACAACATGAAATTATATGTTGTTCAGAGTTAGTGAATTTTACTCACATTGGACGACCATCGTTAATAACGATAACCATCGCTTGATTCAGACGGACAATTTATTTCGCTATAAATTGTAATGGACTCCAACTCATTCCCGGTCAGTCTCATTGTGTAGTCGTCATTCATACAATCCTAACGGATCCGTATTTTATTCTTCCCAACTTCAATTATTGAAACATGTCTGCTAATTTGCATTTCCCACTTCGTCTCTTTTTTCTTCTTTATAAAAGGAATTGGGCTCTCTAATTTCATCGGCCCAAAGCTATTGCTCCTACCCATCCATTTTCAACAGTAAGTTTCCTTCTCGAATTAAAACCTGTAGCCTGCCCTTCCAACAAACCAGATTCCACGCATACATTAAAGCTCAACCCCTAAACCCAGTATCGAACAAGCCATTCACTACCTTCAACATCCCTTTCTTCTCCATAAAACTAGGAAAACATTGCCTTCAATCCTTCACACAACACTTGCGAACACAACCTCTTTCTACTGCGTCTTCTCCTTCTCAATAACTCCTTAAAGTATCCCACTTCTCCAAGTACCATTTCGCACTCCAGAATACTAATTAGACATTCGCCGCATGAACTAACATAATCCATCTTCTCCTCTCAAAACACAGTTCGAACTCATCTCATATCCACGGAAAAAACCCAGCTTTCAGTGAATCTCCATTTTTATTTAACAGGGGTTATCCCATCGTTCCTCAAGCTCGAAGTACAGAGATCGACACTACACCTCCTCGTTCTCCTTCTACTTCGAACATGTACACAGCTACCTCACCGCCATTTACCCAGCTTTCCACGACTCGGCTACAGGAGAACACCGATCGATTTACACGCCAAATCCCACAAAATTTGCAAATAAGGTGAGGATCTAACCCATGATCCCGAAAATAACAGTTAGAACTTGAATCCATGCTTAAACTACTCGAATCCATGAACCCTAGCTCGCGTTGACCCTATTCGAACAGCAGAAGACACCGTCGAACTCGGTAAAAGCCATACCAGCTTGAAGAGAATCAGCATCCGAACCCATACATATATAGATTTTGATTTATGAATTTTTATTCCTTTTTCTATGAATTATTGAAGGTGGCGAATTTTGTTTTGATGTTTTGTTCTGAGCGGCGGCTTGTTTGTTGGAGAATTTAAAGTCATTAGGTCAACATATTAAGTTATTTTGTAGCGTGACGGTGTGGATTTTTGGAGGACCACGTTGTTGCTTTGAGTCCACATAAACTTGTGGATGAGAAGAGACGAGGCGTGGTCTCTTTTTGATCAAAAGAGAAATTTGAGTAGGAATGTCCACGTTATATACTGACATATAAATATTCTGAAGAAGATGTCATCATCATTCTATTTGTCTCTTAATGGAAGAGTCATTCTCAACAGCATAATACATTTCCTATAGTGCGTGCTTCAAGAGACTCAAATATCGTTCCATTTAATTTCACCAATTTTTAACAGCATGCATATTTCTAGATACCATTTTGATCACTAACTCAAGCTTTGCTAATAATAGTCCCTCTACACTTGTCCATTCAATATTTCTTGGGTTTCATACCTTGCTGTTTGGCTATTTCCTTATCCGCTTTTCTATAAAATCTTGATATACTATTAGAGTTACTTATACCATTCAAGTGATAAGCGGCTACCCTATAAGATAAAACTCTGTTCAGTTACAAGCCGTTATGGACCAAAAATAAACTATAATCGTGTCGAGCAATGTGTCGCAATCCTATAAATAAAATAATATAGAATAGATATATTATTCTGTTAATTATATTGATTAAATATTTAATATTATTTAATTAAACAACCATTTAATCCTCTGAATCACTATTTATATAATTAAATAAATTAATTATTATATCTCTAAAAATGCGGGTCATTACAATTGCATCTCTTTCTCCATGGCGCGAATCCACTTCGAGTTATCACTCGAATCCATGGTATCATCAAGGTCCATAATTTCATCTTGGACTACATGAAGAGCATAGTCCAAATTATCACAAAAGCTAAGGTAGTTCCAATCGACATATCTTTCGGGTAGCCTTATTACACGTAGAATAACCGGAGTAGAAATGTTATCACCCAAACCCCTTTCGGCTCCACCTTGAGTCGAATCCTATCTAGTATCATGTACATCACCAACATCACTAGAGGAGCCATGTGGACTATGTGATGTTTCATCAACCGCTTCAAACCCACGAGCTTCTTCTTCAACTCTACTACCATTTGGACGAAATGTTGGAATGACTTCTTTCTCCTTTGATTTACCATCAACCAAATCCAGAACATCCAATGAGCTCTCATTCTCCTTGGATAAAGATGACTCATCAAAAGTGACATGACGAGAATTAACAACCTTCTTCGTTTCCGGATTCCAAATCCGATAGTCTTTCTTGTCATTCGTTTAACCAAGCAGATCCCCTTGAAAGCTCTAGCCTCAAGCTTATCACTTCCTGGATCATTCACATAAATCGAACTTCCAAACACACGAAGATACATCAAGTCAACACTCTTCCCTTTCCACACTTCCTTTGGAATTTTGTTATCAATAGCCGAGCACGGAATTCAATTCACAAGATGCACCGCGGTTGATAAAGCTTCGACCTAAAATCCCTCAGACAAACCCGATATCAATCTCAAGCATCGAGCTTTCTCAAGTAGAGTTCAGTTCATTCTCTCCGCTAATCCATTAGATTGTGGATATCCCGGTGTAGTAAAATGACTCCGGATTCCATGATGCTTGCAATACTCCAAGAATTCCCCAGAAACATACTCTCCTCCATTGTCGGTCCTTAGAATCTTCAAAGTCTTGCCACTCTCAATCTCAACAAGAGTCTTCCACACTTTGAACTTAGCAAATGCCTCCAACTTGTCCTTCGTTGCAAACACCCATACCTTTCATGACAAATCATCAATGAAATAAAATAACGTGCTCCACCTAAAAAAGCAACCAGTGCCGGTCCCCAAACATCCGAATGAACATACTTAAGAACCTCCTTTGAATCATGCTTCCCTTCATCGAATGATACCTTTTTTTGCTTCCCCATGACACATTCCTTGTAAAACTCTAGTTTGTTGAAACTCTCACTGTTGATCATCTCCCGCTTTTGTAGAATATCCAAACTCCTCTTTGAGATAAGACCCAATCTCAAATGCCGCAATCGTGTCTCATCCAAGTCACGAGAACTATCAACACCCACACAAGTTCACCTCCTACAGTCATACCTTGAAGCAAATATATACCATGAGTCCTAGCACCTTTCATAACCACAAGCGCCCCTTTTGAAACCCTCAAGCAATCCTTCTCGATAGTGATCTTGCATCCTAGAGAATCCAATTCCCCCAAAGATATAAACGACTTCCTAAGTCCCGTAACATGGCGAACATTGGTGAATGTGCAAACAACTCCATGAAACATCCTTATTTGCACGGAGCCAATACCCATCGACTTGCCAATAGCACCATTTCCCATAACAATTGTATTTCCCTCTTTGACTTCATAAGACGAAAAACAATTCCTACTTGGCGTCATATGATGCGACACATCTGAATCGAGTACCCATTCGCTACCCGGAACACCCAATGCTAACGTCGTCAACACATTTTCATCTGCCTCACAATCCCCACTCTCCACCGCTATAGATGAAGATGTTTCTTCCTTCTTATCTTTGTCCGGACGTTCATTCTTCTAATGTCCCGGTTTCTTACAAATAAATCACTTGTCATTTCTCTCTTTCAATTTACCTCTCCCACCAGGCTTCCTTGATTTAGAACACCCCCGGTTTCCTTTTTTTGCATTCTTTTCTTTCTTTATAAACAACCCTTGACCACTTCTAGCTTCACTATTACCCTCACTCATCCCGTTCATTTGATCTCTCAAATCCTCCCAAAGAAGACCCGTCTTAACATCATTAGGTATCTCTTCCATGAATCAAACTATCTGAGAAACCCGTATAACAGTCCGGTAATGAACACAATAATATCATTGCCTTTTTCTCTTCCTCAATCTTCAAATAAACGACCTTGATCTTCATAAGAAAGTCATAAAAGGCATTCAAGTATGCCTTAAGAGAATTACCCTCCTTCATCTTAAAGGTGAAAAACATCTGTAACAAGATCAAATGGTTAGTGAGCGATTTCTTCATATATAATTCCTTCAAGTTGTCCCAAATACCTTTAGCGGTTGTCTCACCACAAATTTTAGAGATCACATTCTCCCCTATAGCAAGTTGAAGAGCAGTGTAAGCCATTCTTCCATCTCCTCTCTCCCAACATCTGGGATATCACTTGGCAATAACTGAGTATCAAATACTACTCGGTGCACGCTATTCTGCCTAAGAACCGCTTTCATTTTCCATTGCCACTTCTGAATGTCATTATCACCATTCCACTTGTCAATTACCAATTGAGAACCCCACGCCGTATACGAACAACGTACATAAGGCATCACACTATTTGGACTTCTGGTTGAAGGACTTACCAAGCTATTATCTTATTCTGGCATTTTCACAAATACCTAACAAGCACAAATTGCTCTGATACCAAATATTGTAACCGTTGTGATTAATTCAATTCAAGACCACTTAAATCGAATATCTAAACCACAAGCACCTTGCGAAGACGGGATCGATGTTAGATTTGCAAAAGTAACCAATCCAATAACTCTAGTCACCAAACAATGATCAACCTATCTCGAACAATCCAAATCTCAATCACAATCGATAAAATAACAACAATAGCAGTAAAATTAAATCACATGTAGATTTATAGTGGTTCAACTAACAACTTGTTAGTGTACATTCACTTTGGAGAGAGTATTTTATTACCACAATGAAAAAAATACATGAGATTGCTACAATGATCACTATATCTTCAATATAGAAAAGAGCTTGAGGAGAAAAGAATTAAAGAGTTGCTATTAGATTATAAACCCTAATTTAACCCTTGAGAATTAAACCCTTGAATTGATCAAGTTTCCAAGATCAACTTTTGAAAACCAGAAAATAGCTTAAATAGGGAGAGAAAAATATTAGGAAATTCCCAAAACAGCCTCTGGTATCTTCAACAATCAGCCTGTTAAATCTTCAGCCCGAAATAGCCGAATACGCCTTCAGACGTTTGTCGTATGGGGTGACAAACATCTGTCCCTGGCCTATTCTTGCTTCAGCTTAAACGTCTGTCAAAGTGATAGATGTCAGTTGCAAGTCTCGAGATAATTTCCCTGACAACACAAACGTCTGTCACTTCCCATGACAAACATCTGTCGCACCACCCTACTGAAACCAAGCACCTTTCTCCTCGTAACTCCAACATACAAGCTTCAATTTATGAACTGTCTTCTCCGATGCGAAGCTACTTTCATCCTCTTCAATATAACATATAGTTCACAAACTTTAACACTCCACCTTGATACTATATCCATCTCCATACACCAAACTCCAATGCACCCAAGCATTTCCTTCTACCTTCAACCAATAACATGAATACTTTCCCAATGAGCTCCGGCAAAGCCACCGCATATTGCACTCCGTTAACAAGCTCCGGCAAAGCCACCATGGAAGATGTTTGTATGCGAGCTATTGGTCGTCCAGCAAGCTAAGGCAGTCGTTCAGTGACCTAGAACGAAAAGGAAGGAAGAGTCGATCGTCCGTAAGGCTATAGCTGGAAGAAGTGGAGAACCACTCACTCAACGACATAACAAGGTCGCTCAGTGAGGCGATGAATCAGGGAGAGAAGCCCAACGGTCCAACAAGGTCGTTCTCCAGTTTGAATAAAAGGGATAGGTTTGATAAAGCATTGGTAGATCGTGCGAGGAATGGGTCGTTCGCCATTGAGTCACTCACTCCAGAGTTGATCACTCCTGGATCATTCGCTAATGGCTCACTCGCTTCTATATTGTCTTCACCTAAGTCGTTCATTTTAGAATTGTTTGCTATCGAGTCGATCACCCTTGGGCCGCTACGGGCTGAAGATAATAAGAGCTTTTAAAAGGTTGGCAGCTTTTATTGGGTCGGGTCATCTGTTTGGACAAGGCATGTTGTAAATCTTATAAATAGGGGTGTGCGTGAGTTGTAAAGTTTGTTGATTTTTGATTAAAACTTGTATGTGAGCTTTGTGCCACCATTAAAAATTGGAAGTTGAATTTATCTCCGTTCTCCATTTTCGGATATTCAAGTGCGCTTGAATCAACGAATTTGAAACCGATTCACGGTATCGCTTGCAAGTGATCAACGTTCAAAGAATCGTAGATCGACAACATAGTATCTTGCAAGATCAACGTGTTGAAGATAGCGAGATTCGGCATCGAAAGATCAATAAAATTGAGCATTTACCTCGTCCTTGATCTTGTTTCCACGAATCCACAATTCATGTGGAGTTTGATCCTGGAGCTGTGCCAGTTTGGTATCAGAGCGAGATTTTCATTTTTTGGTTGGATCGCCGGAGCCTTGATCGCCATCTTGGTTGGATTGCCAAAGCGAGATTTCCATCATTTGGTCGGATCGCCGGAAACCATTCAGGTTTATCACCATCACTACCGGCATCGTCCATTCCATTTCCGCCACCACCAAATCATTAAACCGCCGCCGTCCACCAGATCTCCATTATGTCCTGACCACCACTGATTTTGATAGCCGAATCTGTACAGATCATCAGATCTCGTTCAGTTGCATCTATTAATCAGTCGCCGACAACTATCTGTGGTCGCCGGAACTAGTTAGATCATCAGATCTAATTCAATCGTGATTGTCATTTCATAGATCGCCAGATTAACACCTTTTCATTTAGTCATCGTCAACTATGTAAGTGTTTGAAGCTTGGGCCAGATCTGAAGTTCATTCCATTTTGTTTGAGAATTGATTATGCCGCCAAGACGTGTAAATCGTCATCAAAATTTGGAAGAAATGTATCGGAGAGACGAACCCGAACAAATAGAGAAAAGAATCAATGATAAGATTGATGAAGGAATTGGAAGATTAGAAAAGCTAATGATAGATATGAATCAAAATAAAAGAAGAGTATCACCAGATTCAAATCATGGTGGACACTGGATTTCGCCATCGAATTCGGAAAGACATAGAAGATCACCACGATTGGATCGAGAAAGAAGGAATCATGATGATTATTTTCAAGAACCGTCCCGTAAAAGTGAAAGGCATGAAGATATTCATGATCGATATCGTCATCATTCATTTTGTGAAGATGAAAGAAGTAACATTCGTTATCATTCTCTAGGACGAGATCCGTTTCGTCAACCAGAAGGTCATCATAATTGGGAATCAAGGATGAAGACCGAAATTCCAAAACTCAAGAGAGGAATGTCTACTGAAGAATTCCTAGATTGGTTGTCGAATGTAGAGGAAATTATGGAATTCAAGAATGTATCAGATAATAGAAGAGTGAAAATAGTAGCTTCTCGTTTGAGAGGAAGAGCTATTGGCTGGTGGTAACAAACAAAACTAACTCGTGAAATAATGGGAAAGCCGAAGGTTGTCACATGGGAAAAGATGAAAAGGATGATGAGAGATACCTTCTTACCTTACAATTATCAATCCCTTATGTATCAACATTTGCAGAACTTGAGAAAAGGAACAAAATCCGTGAGTGATTATATTGATGAGTTCTATCAATTGATCGCTCGTAATGACATCATGGAAACAGAGGAACAATTGACTGCTAGATACGTTGGGTGATTGAGAAATCAGATTCAGGATATAGCGAATATATTCTACCCAATGACTATTGCAGAAGCACATCAGAAAGCTCTAGCTTAGGGGAAACAAGGGAGATGAAGAGGAGTGTTCACAAATGCTAACAGTCAAAGCAAAGGAATTAGTAACAATGCTAATGTTACAAGACGATTTCAAAGCCTGTTGTCAATGAAGCTGCTAAGCCAAAGGTCACTTCGACTGTTAAGTGCTTTAATTGTCAAGAAGTTGGACATAAAAGCAATGAATGTCCAAAATTGAAGAAAAGAACAATGATCGCTGAAGATGTAGAAACTGATGTAGACCATTCTCTACCACCGAAATTTGACGATGATGTTGAAAATGATGTAGGGGAAGTAGAGTCAGGAAACGAGGGAAATAGTTTAATGATGAGAAGATCATGTATAACTCCAAAGCACGTGGATGATTCTAGTTGGTTGAGAAGCAATATTTTTTAGTCTACTTGCACTATTCTGGGAAAGATTTGTCATTTTGTTATTGATGCTGGGAGTTGTGACAACATGATTTCTGAAGAAACTATTAAGAAGTTGGGGTTGAAGACTGAGAAACATCCTAGACCTTACAAGCTTTCTTCGTTAAAGAAAGGAGGAGAAGTTACAGTTGTAAAAAGAGCCTTTGTATCGTTTTCCATTTGGTTGAAATACAAAGATGATATTCGGTGCGACATAGTTCATATGGACGTATGCCATTTGCTCTTGGGAAGACCATGGCAGTATGATCGATCAGTTCATCACGATGGTCGACCCAACAGCTATAGCTTCATGTTTGAAGGTACTAAAATTACTTTAGTTCCTAAGAAGCATGAGCAAAGTGATGTCCAAGCAGAGAAGAAGTTGAACTCGACTAGCCTTTTATCTTTGAAGAAATTTATTGAAGAAGTAGAAGAGAGTCGAAAAATGTTCATGCTGATTAGGTTTGAATCACAGGGAGAGTCTGAAATTCCTGCCGAAGCTAGGTCTGTGTCGAAAGAGTTTGAAGACGTATTTCCTGACGAACTGCCAAAGAAACTACCGCCGCTCTGAGGCATACAACATCAGATTGAATTGGTGCCAGGTGTAGCATTACCACATTGGCCACATTATCGAATGAGTCCAAAGGAGCATGAAGAGCTAAGGAGACAGGTTGAAGAGCTACTTGAACAAGGGAGAATACGAGAAAGTCTTAGCCCTTGTGTCGTACCTGCTTTGTTAGTCCCAAAGAAAGATGGTTCATGGAGGATGCGTACGGATAGTAGAGCTCTCAACAAGATCACTGTCAGATACAGATTTCCTATGCCTAGACTTGATGACATATTAGATCAAATTAGTGGACCTGTTATCTTTTCGAAGATTGATTTGAAAAGTGGTTATCATCAGATTCGAATTAAACCAGGAGATGAATGGAAAACCGCATTTAAGACTCGTGAAAGGTTGTACGAATGGTTGGTTATGCCATTTGGTCTATCAAATGCACCAAGTACTTTCATAAGAGTGATGAATCAGGTTTCCAGACCATACATTGGAAAGTTCGTTGTGGTATATTTTGATGATATCCTAATTTATAGTGCCAGCATGGAAGAGCATATACAACACTTGAAAGCTGTATTAGTGATTCTTCGTCAAGAACAATTATGTGCTACAACAAAGAAGTGCACGTTCATGACAAAGAGAGTTTTATTCTAGGGATACATTGTTTCTGATGAAGGAATCCAGGTAGATTAGAATAAAGTCGCTGCAATCAGAGAATGGCCTCGACCAAGGACCATAACCGAAGTCAGAAGCTTTCATTGTTTGGCGTCATTCTATCGAAGGTTTATTCCACACTTTAGTAGTGTAATGGCTCCTGTTACTGATTGCATGAAAGGGAAACAATTCGTGTGGACAAACAAAGCACAACTGTCATTTGAAAAAATCAAGGAACTTTTGATGAAAACACCAGTTCTCGTGTTACCAGATTTTCAGCTGTTATTTGAGTTACATACAGATGCATCGAAGGTTGGAATTGGGGGAGTGTTGAGTCAGAAAGGTCGTCCTATTGTATATTTCAGCGAGAAATTATCTGGAGCTAAGATGACATACAACACGTATGACGTGGAGTTCTATGCTATTGTACAAGCCGTATAGCATTGGAGACACTACTTGTTTGACAAAGAATTTGTCCTATATATTGACCACGAAGCATTGAAACATTTGCAAGGTCAAGAAAAAATTGCTACAAGACATGCATCGTGGATCGCTTATCTACAACAGTTTACCTTTGTCGTAAAGCACAAATCAGGAGTAACTAATCGCGTAGCTGACGCTTTGAGTCGAAGGAATCATTTGCTTACAACTATGCGAGTCAAAGTAGCTGGTTTTGATGTACTTCTAGAATTGCTAACGAAGGATTCATATTTCTTGCAGGTCCTAGACCAAGTCAAGGAAGGGAATATAAAAGAGTATATGCTAATTAATGGTCTTCTGTTTAAAGGAAACCAATTGTGTATTCCAGATTGCAGTTTGAGAATAAAGATTATCAAAGAATTGCATGAGGAAGGACACGTAGGCGATGACCATACTTTAAGACTGATTGTTGATTCCTACTTTTGGCCATCTATGAGGAAAGAGGTTGAGAAATTCGTGCAAAGATGCCACGTATGCCAAGTATCTAAGGGAACTGCAACTAATGCTGGATTATACATGTCGTTGCCTGTACCTAATAAGCAATGGATAGACATTAGTATGGATTTTGTCTTGGGATTGCCGAGGACGCAACGAGACAATGATTCTATTTACGTAGTAGTAGATCGTTTTTCGAAAATTGTTCATTTTATTGCTTGCAAAAAGACGACAGACGCTGTGAATGTTGCTTAGTTATTCTTCAAAGAGATATATCAACTTCGTGGATTACCTGAATCTATTGTCTTAGACAGAGATACCCGCTTTCTAAGTCATATCTGGATCAATTTGTGGAAAATGATTGGAACGAAGCTGAAATTTAGAAATGCTTATCATTCACAAATAGATGGACAGACAGAAGTAGTGAACAGATATTTGGAAACTTGTTGAGATGCCTTGTGAAAGATAATCGGAAGAGTTGGGATGCGAAATTGTGTCAAGATGAATTTGCACTCAATCATGCTATTAACCGAGGTACAGGGTTTAGTCCATTTCAAATTGTCTATTCAATTGTACCAAGAGGACTGTTAGACTTGTCTATGGTTCCACTGCATAAAGGAATTATTAAACGAGCCAGTGATTTTGTTAATGAATTGCAGGAATGTCACAAAGTTGTGCAGGAGAGATTGCTTAAGTGAAATATGAAATATTAGCAATTTGCAAATTTGAAGCGAAGAAATGTTAATTTTGAAGAGGGAGAATTCGTTTACGCAGTATTGACAAAAGATCGCTTTCCTGTTGGAACTTACAACAAATTGAAGGCTCAAAAGATTAGTCCTATAAAATTTGTGAAGAAAATCAATAATAATGCTTATCAGTTGAAGCTGCCGGAAGGTGTGTATAATTCAGATGTTTTTAATGTCAAATATATAATTCCATACTATGAAGATGAGCTTATCAGCAAAAAAGAATGTGTGAATTCGAGGTCGAATTCTTGTCAACCAGGGGAGGATGATGTAGCGCACCATGGAAGATGCTTATATGCGAGCTATCGGTCGTCCCGCAACCTAAGGCAGTCGTTCAATGACCTAGAATGAAAAGGAAGGAATAGTCGATCGTCCGTAAGGCTAAAGCTAGAGGAAGTGGAGAACCAGTCGTTCAATGACATAATAAGGTCGCTCAATGAGGCGATGCATCAGGGAGAGAAGCCCAATGAACCAACAAGGTCGTTCTCCAGTTTGAATAAAAGGAACAGGTTTGAGAAAGCATTGGTAGATCATGCGAGGAATGGGTCGTTCGCCATTGAGTCACTCACTCCAGAGTCGGTCACTCCTGGATTGTGCGCTAATGGCTCGCTTGCTTCTATATTTTCCGCACCTAAGTCGTTCATTTTAGAATCATTTGCTATCGAGTCGATCACCCTTGGGCCCCTACGGGCTGAAGATAATAAGAGCTGTTAAAAGGTTGGCAGCTTTTATTGGGTCGGGTCATCTGTTTGGACAAGGCGTCTTGTAAATCTTATAAATAGGGGTGTGGCATGAGTTGTAAAGTTTGTTGATTTTTGATTAAAACTTGTATGTGAGCTTTGTGCCACCATTAAAATTGGAAGTTGAATTTATCTCCTTTCTCCATTTTCGGATATACAAGTGCGCTTGAATCAACAAATTTGAAGCCGATTCATAGTATCGCTTGCGAGTGATAAACGTTCAAAGAATCGTAGATCGACAACACGGTATCTTGCGAGATCAATGTGTTAAAGATAGCGAGATTCCGGCATCGAACGATCAACGAATTGAGCATTTACCTCGTCCTTGATCTTGTTTCCACGAATCCATCAATTTGTGTGGAGTTTGATCCTGGAGCTGCGCCAATATCCATCTCCATACACCAAACTCCAATGCACCTAAGCATTTCCTTTTACCTTCAACCAATAACATGAATACTTTCCCAATGAGCTCCATCAATGCCACCGCCTATTGCACTCCGTTAACAAGCTACGACAAAGCCACCTCCCGCCAACGAAGGGTTGAAAGTATTCAAACCAAAACCATCTTACCAAAAGACAATGTACTCGGGTGTGAAAATGAGTACTTACCAAAAGATAATGTACTCGGGATCGCTATTAAATTTGCAAAAGCAACCAATCCAATAACTCTAATCACCAAACAATGATCCACCTATCTCAAACAATCCAAATCTCAATCACAAGTAATAAAATAACGATAATAGCAGTAAAATTAAATCACACGTAGATTTATAGTGGTTCCACTAATAACCTGTCAGTGTACATTCACTTTGGAGAGAGTATTTTATTACCACAATGAAAGAAATACAAGAGATTGCTACAATGATCACTATATTTCAATATAGAAAAGAGTTTGAGGAGAATAGAATTGAAAAATTGCAATTAGGTTATAAACCCTAATTTAAACCTTGAGAATTAAACCCTTGATTTGATCAAGTTTCCAAGCTCACCTTTTGAAAACCAGAAAATAGCTTATATAGGAGAGAAAAATATTAGGCAATTCCCCAAACCGCCCCTAGTATCTTCACAAATTATCCTATTAAACCTTTAGCCCGAAATATGCCTTTAGACATCTGTTGTGTAGGGTGATAGACGTCTATCCCTGGCCTGGATTGATTCTTGCTTCAACTCAGAAGTTTGTCAAAGTGACAGACATTTGCTGCAAGTCTCGTTATAATTTCCCTGACAATACAGACGTCTATCACTTCCTATGAAAGACGTCTATTGCACCACTGTGTTGAAACCAAGACCTTTCTACTCATAACTCCTGCATACAAGCTCCGATTTGCGAACCGTCTTCTCCGATGCGAAGTTACTTTTATCCTCTTTAATCTAACATATAGTATCACAAACTTCAACACTACCCAACTCCTATATTGTACGTAAATTATTTTATAGTTACATTATAAATTAATATAAAGCACATCCAAATGTCATAATGGCATATTAGACAAACAAATAAATCAAACGATCCACTTATCTATCCATTAGTTCCGATCTAAAACCAATTTAGCCAACTCAACCAATTAAACAAAGACATAAGTACATCTGATTTTACTAGATTTTGGGTCATATAATTCAATTCTATAAATATTGTAATTTATACACCAATATAACAAAAAAGAATCAATTATGCTCACCTTTTTCCTTATTCTCCAGTTACTTAAATTGTTACCATACCTGTTGTATAACGAAGACGACAACTCCATGAGTACAGTGCAAGATATCATATTCGAATTCGACCTCATACGAGAGAGTTATAAATTTAAGAATGTTCGGCACATTAATTGATTGATTGATCACCCTTAATCATGTTTAACTAAATCATAATTAACGTATTAACTACCTCGATTATCGTCCCCACATCACCACCATAGGCTCCCTTCGGCTATTGCTCCCTTGCCACGGCCTCACCTAACCAAGACGTACCCAACAATGCCAATGTTCTTGCCTACCGTGAGCTAAGCTCGTTATTCATCCAACTCTAGTTTGAAGATTCAAGCTCAAATCCCCATCGCCATAGTCAACTTCAGGTGCACGCTTCTCCTTCAAGCGACGATGTCACCATTCCCGAGATCGGCTGCAAACTAATACCACCCATCGGTTTTGGCAATTATGACATGGATTCAGAAGAGGGAATTCTTTTTCTAATCAAAATAAAATAAACAAAATGATATATATTAAATTTTCCCAACACTTTTTTGACTCGTACAAGTTATAAAAAACTCTAATTACGACGGCTCCCGAATTGAGCGACTATAGATTTTCCTATCTCAATGGAATAAAATATGATGCAATCTCAGGTTGTTTTTCAGAGAGGTTAATTTCGCACATATCTATTACAAATACCTATCAAGAAAACTGAATCTCTAAACGAAGCATTCTTAATGTCGATTATAACAAAATACCTATATTCTGGGATTTCGGGACCTGATACCATCATATGCTAAAGCTATCAGCTTGGATCGACCTACTATCGAATGCAAATCCTAACTCAAAATCCATTTGATGAAAAGTATCGATGCTTATACTCATTCTTTAACTTTTGGACATCCCAGACTGAATGGAAGTGGTTTCTAATCCTAATTCGCTCAATTACGAAAGTAGGTATTTTAGCTCATCAATCGAACTAGCTATTTAATATTTAGATAAATTGATCATCTAAATATTCTACTTTATAAATAATGCAGGTTATTACACTCTTCCCTTTAAAAGATTTTTTTCCTCGAAATCTTATAGAGGAAAATGTAACTCTATCTTAGCACCTTACCGTATGTGACATTACACTTCAAATTGCCAATCCATATGCTATAACAATCGAAGCCAACATACTCAAGATGATCATTTGCTAATAAATATACCCATGCAATTTGTAGTAACTCATAACAAGCATGTCATATACCATCACATCTCGGCACTAGCCTACACCTGAACACAATATGGAAGCAGGAGCATAACATGTATGATTCTCTGAACCCTCCATGTCATATACTAATATGACAATACGTCAACCAATATGATGCTTCTTCTAATCAAGCATCTACAAATACTCGTAATCTAAACAATGAACCACTTACTTGAAATGGCCATAACCAACGAAAAATACTTGGACTAGTCTTTAGGCCTACATCCCAATTTCCTTTCCCTGAGTACAATCACAAATAGCCTAAAAATTTTCGACTAGACCAAATGCCTAATTTACATATGCATTTCAAAGAAATGTAACTGAAAAATTAAACATGAATTAGCAATTCAGCAAAGAAGTTAACTAGCTATGTCGTGGTACTAATTCCCTCGACTATCGACTAGTCAAGCAATCTTCTCATTAATTTTATTTCAAAATAACTTAGGTTATTGCGGTTTTATCTGAAGCCCCAACCGCTCACAATCATGTTAAATGTACATACCATTTTTTGGGAGCTAATATCTAGGATATGTACATGCAATACATACATATGGTATACCTTATAAATTGTGCATACTACCATACCACACAGCCATGCAATAAGCATCTTCAATATACATGTATATGTGGCGACAAAGCCAAGCTCGCTCGTAAAATACAAGCAACCACAAGTGATCTATATACTATGTTCTCTTATTTTTTGTCATAACAAAACGGAAAACAAAAATTTCCTTCTATAATTGAAGACATATCAATCAAAGCTGCAACCAAAACAGATAAACGTACCTCATCAGTCCGAAGCTATAGTCCTATTCGTAAAAGTGAATACGCCTTTGAGCTTCAGGCCATGTCTAGTTAACCGCCACTTTGTATAGTCAACTCACCATGACGTTTTGTATCTGTAATTACACAATTATACCAAAAGTCAATCAATAAACACGCCGTACAAACAAAACAAAAAAACAAGAATAAAACAGATAAACCAACAAATCCAGTAATAATCGTGCAACATCAGTCAATTAAAAATATGTGATCCGTTAATCAAACACCAGTTACAAATACAAGCAATATCAAGTTACAATAAAACAATAGCAACCAACAAGCAACATTTAATCACTACAAGAAAAATACCCTACTACAACTAGTTATTTGCGACAGGCAACACATGACAGTTGCAGTAAATGATATTCAGCAACAGACCTATTGTAGCATTTGCAATAGATGAGATTTAGCAACATGCAATGATATTCAGCAACAGACCTATTGTAGCAATTGCAATAGATGAGATTTAGCAACATGCAATTTTTTCCTGTTGCGAAAAGTATATTTTTAGCAACTGCGCTTCCCTTCCTGTTGCAAAACATACTTTTAGCAATTGTGCTTTCAGAACAGTTGCAACAAACATATTATTTGCAACTGCGCTTTCTAGTCAGTTGCAAATATCTTTAGCAACTGTTTTCGCCACTTGCAATTACTGTATTTTTTTACAACTGGAAAAGTCAGTTGCGAAAATCATAATAACTAAAAATTAATTTGAAATATGAATATGTTTAAATATTTAATAATTAAAAAATAATATATTCATAATAAATAAATAAATGATATTTGATTAATATTACTATTAAGGAGTAATTAGTAATTAATAATATAATAATTTTTTATATGGATTAATTTATAATTTGAGTTTGATAGAGGTATTTTTATGAATTAATTAAGAGCTTCTAGTTATCATTAATATTTCTAATATTATATTTAATTGTTATTGATCAATAAAAGTCAACCTTTTTCCTTGCAAAAGTTCAAAAGTATACAATATTTAGGACACGAGTCTGTTGCAACAGTGATCAATAAATGGTTTGTTGCAAAAGTTTAAAAGTGATCAATAAATGGTTGGCCTTTGTTGTTGCACTAGGAAATATATGTAAGGCAGGATCAAAATAGAAAAGGCGGGCTGTGGAAAATGTTAGGCGGTGTAAGGCGGGATAAAAATAAAAAAGGCGGGCTCTCGAAAATGTAAGGCGGGATACAAAATAATAATTTAATGCCTGCTTCGCTTGCTCTTTTCCCATTTACCTTCTCTTCGTATCTCCTCGTTCAAAATTACTTCATAGCCCTCAAGTCTCATCCCCTCAAAATTTAGGATTAGGGTTACCAACATGAAACCTCAGGTCTCGAGTCTCATCCCCTGAAGTCTCTTCCCAACTTGTTCGCAAAACAACCTGTTAGCGCAGCATTATAGTTCCACCTCTCCTCTCTTCTACAAGCATGATCGAATAAAAAAATCAAAAGAGTAAAAAGAAATAAAAATGGGAGAAGGAGATTGCAGACCGCTTGGATTCTTGATCGGCCTTCCATTCGCCATTCTCGCTTTGGCATTATCCCTCGTCGGAGCTGTTATCTGGATTCTTGGGTAATTATCTATACTATTATTTAATTAATTCCACTTAATTATGCCTAATTAGTAATTAGTCATTAATAATTATGGATTTGTTGTGCAGAACGATACTAAGCTGTTTGTGTCCGTGTTGTATTTACTTTGCTGGGCTGGCTAATTTGGTCGTGGCTCTGATTAAGTTGCCTGTTAAGGTCATCAGATGCTTCACTGAACAAATTCCTTTTTGACTGCTATTGTTTGTTTGTTTTTTTCATTTTTTTTAGTTAGGATCATGGGAGACTAGTTCGATTTTGCCTTTGATCAGAATGTGTTTACCTATTTGTTTTGGGATCATGGCTCTTTTCCCATTTACATGCTTCAACGGCCAGTCAATTTCTCTTCTTACTGTATTCCGTGATGTCAGTCCACAAATCCCAAACTCGTCAACTAGTACATCAAAAGGATTTAGTCATTTGTTCTATTCTTTTTCACTCTTTCCTTTGTTCGTTCTAATTCAGTTGATGTCGAGTCGACCCCAACAGCATTCAGTCATTTTCCGTTGAACTCAATCAACCCTGGAATTTTCAAAACAACCTATCAAATTCATGCCTCCGCATTCAAAGACCGATCCATTGTTGAAAAGTGCGGTAAGAGTAATTCTGAATCCTATATCTAGTGATCTTTTCTGGATTTATTAAGTCTGATAATTTAAATGTTGATAAGGATGTTAAAATGAATGGAAGTAGCAATGATAGCGAACTAGAACCGCTGCACTCGGCTGTTCCAGATCTTTCAGAAGCAAATTGGAATCTTCTGCAGTTCTTATGACTACGTTGTTTTAATCTTTTGTAAATCTTTGACATTAGCTGTGTCAATAACATGTTAATAATTTATATTCGTTTAAATTATATGTTACTTTTGTTGAGGTCTAATATATTCTTACGATTTTATTTCTGTAGGAACAAATGGATTATTTTAGAAAAAGAATGGTGAAAGAGATAATGAATCTGAGAGCTGAACGAAATCTTATTTATTCATCTGTATTATCTCTACCAGTAGCAAAAGATGACTGACAACGAGTAATTTGTGTTGATGCCAAAGTTTTAAGCCATTCTCTCTCTCTCTCTCTCTCTCTCTTTTTTTTTTTGACATATATAATGAGTTATTTGTGGTGATGCTAGAGTTCTGAGGCATCCACTTCTGAAAGAAATTATTGTACGGTGATTTACTTTAACTTTGATATTTGTAGAGGACGATGAATACTTTTAGGTGTTCCTTTTTTTTTTCCAACGATGTCATTAACCAATTGAAATTGCAAATACCGTTGAGGGCCGAGGTCTTGGGCGAGCAGGGGATGAACGGGTAGCATGGTTATGGAGGAGATGATTAGATGCAGTATAAAGATGTTTGCAGAATATCCTGTTACAGTGTAGGTTGATGTTGTTTAATAGTAAATGTATTGTGTGTGTTAGCCCACTTTGTGAACTGGGCAACACAAAGTCGAGATGTGAAACATTGAAGAACTTGGAAAGCATTATAGCGGATCGGATCGGAGGAATGTAGCAGATCAGATCGGAGATACATTGCTGATCGGATCGGAGTGCCGCTACTGTTTGGTCCAAGGAGACACTGCTATCCGGATCGGAGAGTTGCTTACTGTCAATCGGAGCGGAGGGCCACCCACTTACTACAGAGATAGATCGGAACGGAGCGGAGCAAAGTAAATAAAGATTTAGTTCTAAGTTAATCCGGGTCGGATCGGGTACTCCGATCCGAACCCCCTGTGCAGGCTCTCCCGAACCGAACCAGTGATCCACACCACTTTCCCCCATGACCGCCTGAAGATGCGGAGCGGTTGTGACCAGTTCCTCCCCACAACGTCCACTTCTCTGATGCGTTGTCAACACAGAAATCCATCCGAACCCGAGGCTGATGGGATGGATGACACGTGGCTCCGATCCGGATCGGGTTTTGAACAAATTTTCACCTATAAATACCCTATCTGGAGACAATGAAAGGGATCTTCTTTTTGATACTTTGAGAGTTCAACCACTTTCATAACCCGAATTCCAGCACTCCCGGATAATCCAAATCATCTTTTAACATTTGTTTTTAGATAATTGAGTGAATGTACGTGAGTTGTGAGAGAAATTGAGTGAATATCTCATTGTAACTGCAACAATATCATTGAGAATAGTGATTGACAAGTGGACGTAGGCTTTTCTTTGCCGAACCACTACAAATTCTGTGCTTCTATTTTACTTTTGATCTTATTTCATTCTGCTTTTATTCAAATTGGGAGTTAGAACCACTTTTTGGTCTAACAGTGTGAGAGAAGAAATTGTTATACATGAATCGTGTATAAAAATCGTAGAAATTTTTATTGTAATTGTCTATACTATTAAAACTTTGTTAAAATAAAAATTTGTTTATTTCATTCTGTGATATACACTATTACTAAAACAAATACATTTAATATGTAATATCTATAAGCTATATTTTTTTTTATAGATTTATGAATCTATTGCAACGGGCATATACTGTTGCAAAATGGTATGTTGCAACAATAATGGCCAGTTGCAAAAAAGTATACCGCAACGTTTTATTGCAACAAGCAGAAAATATTGCAGACTTTTTGCAACTTCGACTATACCAACAGGCGCGCGTCTGTTGCAATTGGTCTACTGCAACAGATATTGCCTGTTGCGAAGTGTTTTTTGTTGTAGTGAATGAAATTTAACAAATACTAATCTATAATAACGTGCACAATGGCAATTAATAATTAAAACGTGCATGTTAAACAGAAAATCCCAATGAATATGTTGGACATCCGAGATGGTATATATGCTAGAGCGATGCAAGTCATTTTATGATACAATACATGAAAAACTATCACACCACCTACTCGGGAAAAAAAAAGATGATATACTGAACTTGATTTCCTAAAGCTCCTGAATATATCCCACAAACCGAGCCTCAACTACGAATAAAAATGGGGCGGGTTGCGGCAGGTTTCTCATGCCCCAAACCCGACCCGGACTTTTTAAATCTCGCCCCGGACCCGCCCTATAGACCCGGTGCGGGTCTGGAATTTCTACCTGTACCCGAAACTCGTATGGGTCAGAGTAGACCCAACCTGCCCTGCGACCCGATGATATTGTGTTCTAATGTACACAAATTTTATACTTATGTTTTTATCACTAAATGATAAATAGTATACATATTATAATGTGTTCACAATGATAAGAGAAAATAATAAAATGAGTTATAAGATAATATTTCAAAGTGTATCCATTTGTTATTGTATGAAATCATTGATGCAACCTAAGACTATGAAAATTTTATAGTTTGTTGATTGAAAGAATATAATATTCAAGTTATAACCATGTATGCCTAAGAAAATTAACAAGTAATAAATATAGTTATAAATTGTTTTAATGATGTTTTAATCATACGGGTCGGGTTGGGGCGGGTTAGCCGTGCCCCAGACCTGACCCTAGACCCGGACCTCCAAAAGCGGGTCGCAGGTCTACCCGGCCCAAAGATTCTATGAAGCGGGTCTAAATGAGTCAAAACAGGGCGGGTCAAACGGGTTTGGATCCTAAACTCACCCCATTGCCATCCCATTCTTTCCTTCAAAATAGAACTCATGTCCAGAGAAGAAACTTCTTAATTAAGCATAATTAAATGACCAAGTACAAACGCCAAGGCTCTCTCGGGTTAAAACTTCAAATTCACCTCAATTGTACAATGTTGATAAGGATAATATACTAAGTGTATACGACGCTCACCTAGAAAAGCATATAATTTCATCATTTAGAAGATTATCTGATCGCCAAAAAACTTGTTGATAGGTTCTTCCTCGAGCCATCACAAGCATTCCTAACTATGTTATACTGTATCTTATTTAAGTTGAATAAAGATCATCTGAAATAATAGATGATACCCAAGCTAATCGTTTGTTTATCCACATGAACTTTTTGTTAAACAATGGCCAGTCACCGACTTTTCTCATGTGAGCTTTGATCTGATTCCTTGGTCCTACCATATAACTTCTTTGCACGACTAGAGTTGAGCATCGAAAATTCTATGGTAACTTTAAGAATATGACTCAAGTCCTCGTCTTTAAGAATAGAGTGAATAACCATCGCTTAACCAATGTAAATAACTTAAACAGATGTAGTCGAATGTGGGTTCAGGAACTGCAAGTCAGTGGACCTATTACTAGAAAATACCTTATCAGCACTTGGGACTACTCCCATCGCCTAAGGTTTACCAATGCCAGTAAAACATATCTTATATATGCGAATAACTCAGCATGAATGTTGAAGTTTTTCATTCAATCCCTACTCAATCATCCTAGGTAACAACCATATCCAAAAGGATATTAAAATCCTAGTTACACATTGTTAGAACAACTCTATTCTACTTGAAATTTCGTGCATCGAGTTTGAACAGCAGTCATGATAATTAAAATATGATTAACTTAAGATTAGCACGGACTAATTTGGAATATGACCGAGCATTATATCCCAAATCCAAACACTAATTAGACCCTAGGAAAGTTACCTTGCTGACAGAATGGAATGACTATCCACTTCACCTCACTTTTAGCCGAAATAAATTAAATTGGCTAACATACCTAATACTGCATATACCAGTTTTTGTCTAGACTAAATTTATTTAGATTTGTGGTTGCTAGGGTATCATTTTCTTACTTGTAGCATCAGTAGATGAAGTACAAGTAGTTAGACTTGGAGGCCTGATCTGCTCAATGATTATTTCGCCACAACACAGGATGTTCCATTGCCTAGGAACATTAATAGTACAACAATACACGTATGCTCTCTCAGTGTATCTTCAGCACCGTTTTGACAACAGGATCAGCGGTCGAACAGAAAAAACCGGAAACCATGGACCAATCCGGCCCAAGGTTCAATCAAGCTGTGTTCTCCATTAAACCAAAAATAGCATGGTTCAGCCGATAATACACGGTTCAACCACGAAAAACGGTTTGAATATATAAATAAACCAAAGCCTGGCACTGATATTACTGCAGAAGCAGCCAGACAAAAGCTGATACGCCCGTTAAGCAGTACCACCAACCAGCTGGATATATTCATAGAATGGATATGCAAGTGCTCTCTTCAATTTCAGAATGCTGAAGTTCATTAGTTTCTTTCGAACTATTTAGATTAGCAGCCCGTTTTATATACGTTTGCTTCTTGAAACATTTATTTTCTTATCAAATTTATTTTTTCTTATATTTATATACTAGTTTTAATTAAATTCATATGTGCACGGTTCTCACGGTTCGACCGATCGAACCTTTAAAACCTCAGATCTTGAATTATCACTGTTCGACGTGCGGTACGTGTTAGGATTTCAGTATATTTTAACAATATTCAATCGTAAAACCCTAGATTCAAATATGTAACCCATATTGATTTAATTGAGAACAAACCAGAAATAGATCAGTGGAAGCGTACCTGAATCGGTAGTTAATCATGACAATACCTGAATCCATATTTGGTTGCTAAGAAGAAGATATAATTTGGTTTGGTCTTCCAAATTGACACAAACCCTAGATTAGATTCAACTCTCCGTAGAAGAGGTTAGAGAGTTGGTAAGGCTTGTGTAATTCGGGGACCATAACCCTTTATTTACAGGAAAAAATTGTAAAGGACAAAAAAACCAAAAAAATTGCCCAAAAGGACAAGGGGCAAAAAACTTGTCAAAATGACAAGTTTTAGTGCAAAGTGGAAAAACATGGGATCCCCCTGAAATTCACCATTTGCACTAAAACTTGTCCTTTTGGGCAAGTTTTTTGATGGTTGTCCTTTTGGGCAAATAATTTGATGAGTTTGTCCTTGTGGGAAAAATCCCCAACCCTTTATTTATAAAGTTGGCATTTTGTAATTCGGTCCTTCAACAAATTATAAAATGTCCCGGTATCTACACATTAGGCCCATGATAACTTAAACTTTAAGCCTATTAATTCTAATCTAAAATTAGATCACTTTAATTAGGCTTTACACCAAAATAGCACAACACATTTTATTTTACATATGTGACCCAATTGTCGAAATGTTCCAACAATCTTCCCCGGGTCACATATGAAATAACCTTAAAATGTATTTAACTTTATGAGCTCCAAAATTTGCTATTTATAAAATATGGTGTATCTGAAACAATCTCGTCCATTAATTGGGTTGACAAAGGATTAAAGCGTCATTTGTTACATTTATCGTAACTAAACTCATCAATGGTCACATATATCAATACAATCAAACGACATAGATCAATAATGGATGCATAACATGGAAATTACATGAAATGTGATCTATACATGTCTATTTCCAACTGGTCCTTCTTTAGTGAGATCAAATGTTTAATATTTAGACAACCTGAGTGCAAAGAAAAATTCATTACTTTATTTCTGATCAGAAAAGAACTTGACATGCATATATCTGTAACTAAAGTATTGAGCAATGAGTCATATGACAATACTGAATACAAACTCCCCCTGAACCAAAATATTCTTACATAAAAGTTACATCAATTGAGCTACATTCTCATGAAAGACCTTAGGTGATAACCTTTTGGTAAGCGGATCCGCCATAATGGAGTTTGTCTAAGTGTGCTTTATGAATTACAATATATTTTGCACTCTTCCCTTATTGGAAAATAATATATTCTTTACTGTCACAATATTACTTGGTCTTTCAATTCTTTATCTATAACTGGAGTCTTGTGACAAAATTTCATTATTATTTTCCATATTTGGATGTCTTATAATTAACCAAAGACGATATTTTCAAAATGGAGAAAACTATAAGTGTCTACACTTTTCCCTTATATAGTTTCACCCATAAAATATATTATCATTGCTAGAAGTGGATATTTTACAGTAATGACATCCAAAATATCCGGATCGTAATTCTTTATGATCTCCACCCGATCCGATCTTTTACCTATGAGCATATAATCTTTTATTTTGTCTTCCAAAGATATATCATATATATCACAACCATTTTGGCTACTAAATCATTGATCCACTTTTAATATCAGTAAGGTATCTGCCAAATAATACACGCATATCCATATGTGTATATACATTAGTATGCATTAGAATTCACACTGCAAATGCATGAGAAATCTTTTGCATTTCTTTAATTTCAAGGATGGTAGCATTTATCTGTTTGGTAAAAGAAAAACAACTGAATCGCAGTTTACATACCAAATCTTTTAAGCATTTATCTTCCTAATTTTTTTGTAATAATCCAAATATCACCTCATGAACAATAATGGTGTATTTGAATCCCAAATACAAAAGACTAATACATAAATGAGTTTCTTAAGTAGTTTCACCCAATGTCTCCATTGAGAAACATAACTTTAATCTCCATCAGATAATGCTCAAAAGTACAAAATGTAGTAAGCTCCAAAGCGACCGATTCTAAAGAATCGTTTACTAAGTCCAAAACGAAACATTCTTTAATGAAAATAAAATTTCCTTTTAATAATGGCGATTTCAATAGAAGTGCCTTATAAAATTCAATATTACCCACTTGATCCCTTTTGGCTTTGAATGGTTATTCATAACCAATGATCTTATTACTTAAGTTAGAGGGAGATTTCAAACTTTATTATCCATATAGATTTATGCTATATGTTCATTTCTTAAATCCACATTTTAAATTAGTACCTTACATGGATTGATGTAAGTCCATAGCATCATCTTTATCAATCCATTATTTATCTTTATGAAGAAATACTACATAATAATCTGAAATAGCATTTCTTCCCATTTAGGTGGATTTCCATAGTGATCTTTGCATTTTGAGGTTGTTGAGTTTGTTTTCTTGAAACAGTAACCTTAGCTTATAGAAAAAATTATCTTCAACATCGTCTTATTATGGTTCTTAATTTACTTCTTCCTAATGAAAGAAAACAAATCTTAAACTTTAAGTGAAGAAGCAACCGCAGTTGAATCAAAGATAATGATTCTCTTTAAAGACAATGATATTACTTTATTTCTCCCCCAAACTCAACATCCTCAAAATAACTATTGCAATTCCCGCTTTAAAACTTTTCCTTAGTGTGGGTTCATAAAAAATTATAAACTTTAAATCCCTTAGAATATCAATAAAGCATTTTCTTTCTTTATGATATCTCAATCTATATTTCCTCAGTAAACTAAAACAAAAATTATATTAGTCACCAAAACAAAATTTGAGATATCATTACATAAGTTATTTAGCATAAGTAGCCATAACTTATATGAGCTTCAATTACATAAGATTTTGAATTTATTCATAAATTAATATTACTATTTCTTGATGAACAATAATAACCTAATATGTTCACGTTAGAAATATAAAACCGAAATCTGTCTAAATGACAGCATAAAAAAATCAAATAAATCCAAAAAAAATTGACTTAAATCTCAATAATAACTATAAAATATCAAGTGTATTGTTAGCCTGCTTTGTGACCAGGCTACCCAAAGCAAAGATCATGTTAACACACCTCTCGGTAAATGCTGTCTGATCTGGAATCTCTGGATAACATCGCTCTCTGGCATTGGAAGCATCGTCAGAAGACACAAGGCAGTTTGGTCAAAATCACAACATCAGTATAAGCTGGCCCGAAACCCCTATCAAATGACCTCATTTGGATCTATTTACCTCAAATAATCGTAGCCCTTTGAATTAGCTTCAGTTTGAGCTTTGGTTTGGCTCAATCGGCCTTACGATTTGAAAGTTATGCCCGTTTCCGTGAATGGGTGTAATCTAGCATCGAAGACTCAGGCCATCGCATCGGATCGCTCCCATCAGCTCGCCCTCGATCGGATCGCCCCCCTCGGATCGCCCCTCACGCGTCACGATCCGACCCGTCACCACCCTGCTCGCTCCCTCCGACCACGACCCGTTCGTGGTGCGTACCGTGACCACGATCCAATCCCATTACCACGATCCGACCACCGAACCTCCAGATAAGCGCACTGTTTTGACTTATTCTTAAGGCTATTCATGCTCCTACTTTCATGGATCGCCTGCTACGTGTCCTACCACGACCCAGTCCTCCCAGGAGCTTTCCTACAGCTATAAATACACCTTCAGAGGGCATTTTCAGGGGACTTTTGGCATCTCCTCATCCATGGCTGCCATGGCCAACACTTCTCCATGAACAACCACTATCTTCCTCAATAAATTCAATGGATTCGGAGAGAATTATTCATTGAATTCAAGTGATTGAAAGACAATATTCATTGTAATTGTAATCTATGAGTGAAATGAGAAAATATGAAGTGGACGTAGGCTCATTAACGCCGAACCACTATAAAAATTTCGTTGTCTTACTTTTTTCTCTATTTTTCAGTTATTTCTCCATATCCTATGCTCAAAATACGACGATTTGGGCGTTAGGACCATTTTTTGGTCTAACATTTTGGTGCTTTCACTGAGAACCGAATTCTCAACCTATCGGATTGCTATTCTATTATTTGGATTTGAAATTTCGAAGAAAACAATCCGCGTTTCTACCATTTTTGAATATTTCGTTGATTTCAGAAAATCAGAGCTTCATACCTTCGAAAAAAAGCTAAGGGTTCACAAGCTTCACGACCAAATGAGGATAATAAAGAAAATGTGCTGGAGCAGGTCGAGGGGATCGCGGATCGCGGGTCGCGGATCGCGGATCGCGGGTCGCGGATCGCGGATCGCGAGAAGACCACGATCCGATCTCAAGATGAACCCACGACCCGACCGAGCAAGGAAGTCGCGATCCGACCCGGTGACACTTCCACGACCCGACCTGGAGCAATTGTTGTGAACATATCCACGAACCGATCCGAAGCTGGAAGGTTGGAGTGTCCCGATCGCCAAGCTGGACCACGACCCGAAGAAGTTCAGCGAACCGCGACCCGAAGGAGCTCAACCACGAACCGAACCGAGTCTAGAGAACTGTCACGAACCGCGAACCGGAGGACAGTAGCGAACCGCGACCCGGAAAAATGACGACGAACAAGGGTCACGACCCGAGTCTAGAGAACTGTCACGGACTGCGGGGCCCCGGACCCCCGCCGGCACTGCGCCCGGACCCGCTGACGGCCTCGCCTTCGGCTCGGAGCATGGCTCGCCTTCGGCTCGGAGCACGGCTCGCCTTCGGCTCGTAATACGTTTTGGCGTACAATTATCACAAACGCTTAACAACCAAGATTAAGTAGATAGCCTGAGGAAATCGACAGCAAATTGGCAACGACGGGAGTTCTTCCTAGAGCCATAACACCTATTTACTGATGTTATTAAATGTGAGGAGATATAGAAAAGATTCAGCATGCTAGCTATGATGATATACGAGGTAAAGATTATCTCCTGGCAACCTCCTCTTCCAGAGCTCCGATGGTGTATAGATTTCACCAATGCAACCGATGGTGTTCCTGAACGAGTGGTGATCACCTAGTTACGTGGCTTAAACATGTCCAACAGGCGGAGTCCCAGATGCCATTGACATAAAACGATCCAGACACTACTCTAAAGGTGACTCAGAAGATCCCAATGGCCATGATTCTCAATGATGGGATATCCAATAGCAAGAAAGGATCCTAGCACTACAAAGTTACCCTTCGCTTGAATGGCGTGGTGAAAAATATATGTCCCACAGTTCACTCCTTGAAGAGCTTAGCTAACATTTGCAATGCCTATTTCTCGTCAACCGCATCGAGATAGATTGATTTCCACGTGTCCAAGGGTTAGATCGATGTACTTTGGTCCCCAGAGTTAGGAACCAATTGAACCTCTTCAGGCCGTGATTGGATATATGGATCATTGCTGGGATGAGAACTTGAGATCAACGCAAATATGAATCAACCATTAGCTCTCCACTTCATACAACAGTTGTGATAGGATATACGAACCTTACTTGAAGCCTTGCAAGCCATGCTATTGCATTCAAGCTTATCTGATCGTGGTCTCAACCAACCAGGTCTAGCGGAATTCAGAGCTTACATAGCATATGGGTGTTAACCATTAAATATCCCTACCAAAGACGGAGTGAGACTGGTCTATGGTGACCAAGTTATTGGAGAAGCCGACTGATTAGGAAGGATGGAATATGCTACGCAACAGAGATTGCGTGAAACCCAAAGACGCTTCCCCTCCAGATGAAATGGAGTGTGAAGGAGGTGTCAATATTGCGAATGATGGGAGCATCGCAAAAGGAATTGCCAAACGACCTGCCCGAAGACATAGATTCCAGAGAGGATGGTGATTCGGGATGAAGAAGGGTGACATCTAATAACGCAACTGCACGTGTTCCGACTGGTGACGCCGACCTGACTAAGGTCTTCACATCGGATCTCCTTTAGACCTCTTCCGAACGAGGGAACTTATATGCTTTCTGTAGGCGAGCCTGGATGTGTTCGTTTGAACCAGTGCTGATATTTGCGGGATTTAATCACAAATTATGAGTCATTTCTTGAGTATAAACCTGAAGTGTTCTCCTGTCAAGCAAATAAGACGTATGCAGTAAGTTCACTATCGCGGGATTTTATATGGAGTTGCCATTCGAAATGAAATATGAAATCAAGCACTTGGAAGTTGTATACAGACGGTGCAAGAAATGATCGGCAACCCAACGCCGAAGTTTTGCAGATAACCCCCGAAGGACGACTCGAAAGGAATTCCAGTCGGAGAAACCACAACTTGCAGCTTACCTAGAATGGGCAGAAGAGTTATTGGATGGATTGGAACGTTACAACATAACTCATATTTCATACACAAAAGATCTAAAGTCGAATCATCTGGTCGAATAAGAAAGTTCCGATAATCCAGAAAAGATAGAGATGATCCCCATCAAGACACTATGAAATACAACCATTGATAAAATGGAAGTTGATCCAACGTTGGAGACCAAACCCGGAAGAGAGTCATGGTTAACTCCATGATAAACTTCCTACAGCACAAAATGCATCTAACAAGGTGAAGTGAAAGGCGTGCAATCGTTCTTTATGCCTCGAGGTATGACATGCAATTCGACATTGCTTATTTCTCTTGGAAGGTTGTCCCAAAACAAACACCAACGAATGCAATTGCCAAATTCACCGCCCTAAATGATTCGACCAAATCACCAGTCAGCCACCCATTAGATGGGAGATGTACATGAATGAAACTTCTGGCCAACGGCGTTCTGAAGTTAGAAAGTGAAGACTCATACTTCCACTCTTTTCATCGATTATCTGCCAAGTGACTCACTCCCCTAAGGCTGGGGGCAACTACAGATTTGAGCATAAATTGCTCGAGATTACATCATCTAATTCGGAGCTGATACATCAAGAATTTGCCTGGCCAATTGACTTAGTCTTGCCTGAAAGTTAGCGAGTCGAAGATCTAGTATGCTTACGCATGAATGCTAGTTGATTGTCGGCGCACCAACCCTTGTCCCCGATATGGGATCGAGGGTATATCAGCAAATTTATGTGATATGATTATCCCACCAGCAGTAATATCCTATTTCCTAGCATGGAAAGTGCAAAAATTTCTATAAGCATGAATCCATTGTCCACATGCTAATTTACAACCTAACACCAATGCAAAGATGTGCTACCATTAGCAATCCAGTCATGACTTCCTGACACTCTATCCTTACCCTCAGCACGGGGGCAAAAAGGCGATTTGAAGGAGATGCGACCTCATCACTCGCTTATAGTACCTACCTAGCCGCCTTTGCCATGTCAAGACCCCGATCAAGCCCTTTATTGATAGAGATAGGGCGAAGCAAAATGGACCTGCAATGAATATGCAACGCCATTTTTCACTCAGAATGATACTCATTCCTTTAACAGGATTATTCTATAACCATGACTCTTATATTTGCATGATTTATGAGTTATTTATGTAATTAACTCAGATGAATTAATATGTGGATGGTGTAGGTATCCAGGATTTGCTACCGATCAAACTTGTAACACCCGCATATAGAGCCATAGAGCAATACTATAACGAGCTCGACTGAACTGCTCATTTACAAAGCCACGCTCTTCGTCTAAAGAATGCTGTATAGCTCAAGGTGGATCCGGGATGACCATCCAATCCTTGGCTCACACGTGGCAGACCACAAGACAATTGAACATAAATCATTGAGTTACAAAGTCATAGTCTGACTCCAGATGGACGCGGTGTGACCGCCTACATGGCTCGATCCTATGCTCGACGCCACCAAATTACATGAATTCAAATAAAGGAGGCAACACTACCTCTTAATTTGCTTACTTTTCAATCATAAAATTTGCTTTTACATGCTTTCCGAGTTACTGACGTGACTAATTCGTGCGGTATGAATAATGCAGGTACCCGAAGTCTGGTGCCAACCATTCCTCCCGTAGACTGTTCGGAGGAACTCAAAGCCTTGGCAAATGCTCCAACTGCTTGTCCGACTGGTTTTAATCCTCGGAGCTTGGATTAAAATGTAAACCTAGGACGAGTTTGATGAGCATGCATGATTGCAGACCGCTTGATCCATGACTCTAACTCTCCAGAGCTGAGAGAAAGTATAAAGGACGCAAAGATGACGTCCACAAGGCATGGCAGTGTACCATGATCGGAGCCGCCTGAGCAAAAGTCTAACCTTGGCGACCTCCAGGAGAATATAAAAGCGTCCATGATTTGGCGCTGAGAAAGGACTCTTACCCCGCTAAAGGATCGGGGAGCAATGGAACAGCTGAGTCCCAACTCTAACTCTCCAGAGTCGAGAGAGAGTATAAAAGCGTCCATGATTTGGCGCTGAGAAAGGACTCTTACCCCGCTGAAGGATCGGGGAGCGATGGAACAGCTGAGTCCCAACTCTGACTCTCCAGAGTCGAGAGAGAGTATAAAAGCGTCTATGATTTAGCGCTGAGAACTTCTGCTCCGCTGAAGGATCGTTGAGCAAATCATGAACCGAGCTCGAACTCTAACCCGCTGAAGGATCGGGAGAGTATAAAAGCTCTAGAGACTTAGCGCCTCGGGAAAATTCCTCCCCCGTTAAAGGATCGGGGGGCAGGATGGAAGCTGACCCCAAATCCTCCATGTCCCGACATGGGGGCAACACAGTTATGGTCCTAATCAATCCTCAACAAGACCTGGCCAGGCACTAAGTTAATGATTGATTGGGGGCATGCCTATACATACATACTACTTTACTGCACTTTCACTTATAAGTTGCACTGATAACTTATAATGTTTCATGACTTGTTTGCTTATTTGCGTTTCAAATGTTTAAATGCATAACTAATTATGGAATGCTCGCAGGTACATGATAATGCGAAAGGACTCTCACCCCGCTGAAGGATCGGGGAGCGACTGAACAGCTGAGTCTGAACTCTAACCTTGGCGAACGCCAGGAGAGTATAAAAGCGTCTCCGATTGAGCGCTGAGAAAGAACTCTTACCCCGCTGAAGGATCGGGGAGCGACAGAACAACTGAGTTCGAACTCTAACCTTGGCGACCGCCAGGAGAGTATAAAAGCGTCTATGATTAAGCGCTGAGAAAGGTGTTGGAGACTCAGCACCCCCCATAATTTCTGCTCCGCTGAAGGATCAGGAGAGTATAAATGCATGACGACATATGCCACTCAAGGGATCCTATCCCGTCACACGACTGGGACCAAGAATGAAAATGGAGCTCGAACCACTTGTTTCCGGGAATGGGGGGCAGCACACGAACACAGCAGTACAAAAAGAAATGGAATTTCATTCACTAAGTACAGGCTCACGAAACAAAGCTAGACAAAATGCGAGATCCGAACTCGTACAACAACAGCAGACCAGTAGGAAATAACTAAAGGGCCGCGTCCAGAAGGATGACGTAGGCGTATAATTCTAAGCTGCCTGTGCGACTCACGGCGACGACAGAAAAAGAAGCCTGGATAGTGAATTGTTCAGCGACATGTTATACAACTTCATACTCGCAACTGGAAGGACCTGGCGAGGCCCTGAGATTTTTTTTTTTGATGTCTACCCTACCTTAGTACGATCTTGAGCGATCATTGATTCCTTGGCCTTAATACGATTCGACGTAATCGTGGAATTCTGGACATTTATGAATTACAGGCTTCTTGTACCGTCCCAAACACGTCCTACTCCATGCTTGGATAGTATGATCGCTTGAATTCTGAAAGTGACTTCCTCTTCTCATGTATACATGTCTGAATTCGAAAGGGAAGTGATCCGACCGCATGTCTTTCGCACTTACCCTATAACTGGGGCCATGGCTATTGAAAATATCTACAAACGGCATAACTTAAGTGCCTGTGTTTAACTTGTGTTGTGATCCTAACAGGCCCCCTTGAGGACCAAGAAACAAATGCAAAGAGAATGTCCATCTGCTGATCCCAACCGACTTCTAGAATGGGAAGCTCATGTAAGGCTGGATATATCCCATACAGCAATTGGACAAGATGCAGCTATTTCGCCTCCAACCTCTCCCTTCATGCAGAAAGCAAGTGGGAACACACGAGATGAACACAAACCAATCAGCAGTCACACAACGTGCAGCTTCGATTCAGAACGTCGTAGATGGAAACATGGGCGATGGAACGGCTGCCTGCAACTTCCTAGATGAGAATGCAAGAATCACAATGAACTTAGGTCATGCAAGACCAACTTCAGCTCCAGCTCGAATGGGTACTCTAGCGCTAGAGTACGCTCAAGTCCAAGATGGAACGCAACAATTCGAAGAACAGAAGCCCGGTCGAGTCGAATGACTCGACCCGTGACTTGGGAGTAACATCGATGCAGAAATAAGAAATCCGCAAAGACCCCCTTGTAATTTCAGATTCAATGCTGGGGGCACCAGCTATGATCTTGAAAATGTGCAGCAATTCTTTGACGGTGACCTGCTCGCCAGTTTAATTCGGCACCTTTCAAGGAGCGGTTCTCCTCTAGTTGATGTGGATAACAACAATTACAGCCCTCACACGTGGGACGTCAGGATCCCCTGTTATTCCCCCGGACTTTAAATTTTCTCTCTAACGAGAGTTGTTTAGAAGCTTTGATGAATTCAACCCTGGGGTGGACATACTTCTATCATAAGAAGGTGTTAATGTCGAGATAGAAAATCTCAATGCTTTTATGATAAAGGATGGAGCATCATTCGACTCCCGAACTGATAAGGACAAAGGAAAAGCCCTGAAAAACAATGACAAGAATGTGCAATTCCAAGGTGAATCTATACCACTTATTGAGCCCATGATCTTATTTGTCAAGAACAATTGAACCGAGCATGAGAAAGAGACTCAATAAGACTGTGATAACCATTTCGGACTAGGCTAAAGCATAAACGGTGGGGCCCAATTAACTTCATAACGACATTTATTCACTCGCATTCAACAACCTTACTTGACTCCGCAACCGATCTGATGAGAGTAACCGAAGTCGTTGATGCCCGATAAGGCAATCCTCACTATATGACTAAAGAGAAGAGATGATATCAAAGCAAATGTGGTTCAACCATTCGCATATACAATTCCGTTTTTTGCTAAATTAAGAAACAGCACAGAATGATCTGGGTCGACTAAGATTGCTGAACTTGCAACTCTTACCAGATGCAATGACAGGAAGTATAAAATCTTCAAGATTAAATGCCTTATTGACTCAACTCAACCCCCATCGATACTGGGGGCATAAGTACTGACCTCGCTTGTCCTCCGATGGCACTGAGAGCACAAGTGTCGGTTCATAGACTAACTTTGAAGACAATCCTGGCATGAAATGGGATTCAAAACATGTATGTCATGCCTCCGAAGTACAATCTTACTCATCTTTGCCAACCAAGCGAGCTAGCTTGTGGATCGAATGTGAACTTAAAGACTCAAACTAAACAAAATGGAAGGTGTGACAAACCTATCTACTGCCTCGCGATGGCGACGATCCTATGGCACTGGTCCACATAATTTTAATAACGTCCCTTACTGACTACTTCATATGTGAATATTGGATTAAGAAATGATCCGTAACAATTGTGGATTCTCTCGACTACGATCCAGAGTGATCATGGCTTTTGAATTCCTTATTATTACGATTCAATGCGATTTTAAGATCCTGAATCAATATCAAGATATCAGGCTAGTCCGATCTTGAGTACAAATGATAAACTTCTACGTTGATTCTGATGTGCTTGATCTCAATAGTCCAGTTGTTAGCTCAGAGCCCAAGGATTCTTACATTGCCCCATGATTTGGTTGGCTACTTCATACATTGGCTCATATGAAAAAGAAAGTCCAACCCTACCACGCGCTTGGCTTGCATAGAATGATAATGTTGTTTGGTGACGATCTATGCGTGTAGGATCACGCTCGGGAGCCGACAATTTAGCATGACTTCTGACGGATGAATTAGATCTTTTGATTTGACAAGGTTTAAACAATTTCTTGATCGTCTCGAATACTCCTTCCGTGGAACTTGGCCTGACTATCTCCCAGGGAAGCAATGCAGTAGTTGGATGAAGCCTTCTCAACGATAAATGACGTTCCAGAAAGATTTAGCTCAACATATTCAAAGCACATCTCATCTTCGATAAGATGTACTTTGGGGGGCAAAATGTTAGCCTGCTTTGTGACCAGGCTACCCAAAGCAAAGATCATGTTGACACACCTCTCGGTAAATGCTGTCTGATCTGGAATCTCTGGATAACATCGCTCTCTGGCATTGGAAGCATCGTCAGAAGACACAAGGCAGTTTGGTCAAAATCACAACATCAGTATAAGCTGGCCCGAAACCCCTATCAAATGACCTCATTTGGATCTATTTACCTCAAATAATCGTAGCCCTTTGAATTAGCTTCAGTTTGAGCTTTGGTTTGGCTCAATCGGCCTTACGATTTGAAAGTTATGCCCGTTTCCGTGAATGGGTGTAATCTAGCATCGAAGACTCAGGCCATCGCATCGGATCGCTCCCATCAGCTCGCCCTCGATTGGATCGCCCCCCTCGGATCGCCCCTCACGCGTCACGATCCGACCCGTCACCACCCTGCTCGCTCCCTCCGACCACGACCCGTTCGTGGTGCGTACCGTGACCACGATCCAATCCCATTACCACGATCCGACCACCGAACCTCCAGATAAGCGCACTGTTTTGACCTATTCTTAAGGCTATTCATGCTCCTACTTTCATGGATCGCCTGCCACGTGTCCTACCACGACCCAGTCCTCCCAGGAGCTTTCCTACAGCTATAAATACACCTTCAGAGGGCATTTTCAGGGGACTTTTGGCATCTCCTCATCCATGGCTGCCATGGCCAACACTTCTCCATGAACAACCACTATCTTCCTCAATAAATTCAATGGATTCGGAGAGAATTATTCATTGAATTCAAGTGATTGAAAGACAATATTCATTGTAATTGTAATCTATGAGTGAAATGAGAAAATATGAAGTGGACGTAGGCTCATTAACGCCGAACCACTATAAAAATTTCGTTGTCTTGCTTTTTTCTCTATTTTTCAGTTATTTCTCCATATCCTATGCTCAAAATACGACGATTTGGGCGTTAGGACCATTTTTTGGTCTAACATGTATTTTACTTCATATGTCTGTATATCTCATTAAAGAAACAACTATAAAAATTATATCTGTATGTATTTTCTTTTCTTTGAGATCCTTAGCGACTTCTTAATCCTTATTCATACATTTATTTACAATGTATATCAAAAGAGTACTTTTCAATCATAAAAACTTCAATCTCTATTTTAATTACCAAAGCGATAAATTAGCCCAATAAGATAACATATTATTCTTAAAATAATGAATATATTGAAGATAGC
Source organism: Allium sativum (assembly GCA_030737875.1). Taxonomy (NCBI): domain Eukaryota; kingdom Viridiplantae; phylum Streptophyta; class Magnoliopsida; order Asparagales; family Amaryllidaceae; genus Allium; species Allium sativum. The sequence goes on from CM060910.1 coordinate 835,959,110, forward strand.
CCCAAAAATAACAATAACTTGAGCGTCTTTAGCTTTTGAAGCAATATCTTTTTTTCGTATAGTACTTATTTATATTTCTTTTACTCTGACTTTATGTAATCAAGCACTACAAAGAGTGCTTGATTTCTCTTATTGTTTTCACAAAAACCGTTTCCATTCTCAGTAGATAACTTATACAAAATTAATTATCGTTACCTATAGCACATCCTTGAAAACTTCTGAAGTATTTACTTAATGATCCTTTAACTCTTACCTTTTGAATTATATCACCTTTCAATATTCTTCATAACATAAAAAGAATACTTAACCAAAGTAGGGCAAACTGAAACCCTCATAATTGCAAGAGTTAAATTTACAAAGTCAAGAACAAACAATATGCTCTCTTACAAATTCTTATATTTATCCAAAAACAAGATGGGAATATTCTTTAAATTGGCAGATAATTCAAAATTAGCCGAAAATGAACAAAAAATAAAATGAAGATTGACCGTATGTGCTCATAGCCAAATATCAACCATAGTAAATTCAAATAATTGGTAAGTCTCTTCTCAAGACACCTAGTACACATTAATATCAAGTTTTTGGACAGTAATATTAACTGTAAGTGGTACTCTTGTTGTAATGATCGAACACTGACAATAAATTCAAGTCAAATAACAACCTTCCTTTGTGCCGATTAATTATTCACTCGAAAAACCTTATAATTGTCACGTATTTATCATCACGCATGTGTAAGCGATTCGGCCAAATATTAGTCTTCCTTTGGGCCGGCTAATACTCGCATGAACAACTACACACAAATATCAAACATTTTCATGAACCACCAAAATATAGAAGTCACTTTGGTGACATATTATTTCAGTCAATTCACTATGTATGTAGGATATTTACGGTTATAAAGAGATGCCAAAATTATATTTGAATTTATCCTTAATATATGTACAATATATTTTGAGTGTTATAAAACACTCTCAATGCTTTAGGTCTATATGACATCTGAAAAATTCAAAATTATAATAACGAGTTTTAGTCATAGTTGTCATAATCTTGTTGCTTTAGGTATGTAGTTACATTCATGACATTTACTTAATAAATAGGTACAAGACATCATAAATAAATCATGATATCATAGATGAATGTCATGATCAATTACCACATAAAATTATGTGTAAACGACATAATAAATATCATACCGAATAGCCTGAATGACTGAAGTAACCATGATGTATATCCGAAGCATAATATAACATGTGTTTTTTTTATGCTGTCAACCGAACCAAACCAAAAAAAAACACTTTTTTTAACCGTAGAAGTTACTGTAGTTTGACCATAATAAAGTAACCTACTGGTCATCATCCTAAAACGTAGGTGAAATGGTCAAAGATTCAAACATGATAGCTAATTAGATTAAGCAACACAAATGCAAAATATTATATACCAAACCCAAAAGGCATAAAATAAAAGCACCATGATAGGTTACCGAAACATCATACACATGCCATGAAACATTATTTGCATATGATAAATAAGTTAATGTGGCATGTCCTAAATCCATACAATAAGCAATAATTGTTCCAAACAGTACACATGGTATATAAAAAAAACTTTTTTTTTTAAAGCCTGTAACACCCCGCCTCCGCTAGGGTCACTCGCAAAGGAATGCACTAGCTTTAGAGGGGCATTATTGGTAACATGCACAGAAATATCACAAGACAGAACATATAAAATAGCGGAAGTAAAATCAAACTTTCATAACATGAATAAATAAGGTCTAAAGCCTTTTACATCAGAGTACATCAAAACCTGTCTTGCAATAGTAAAGAAGCATAAAGACATTTTCATAAATTATTCCCCAAGTAAAAACAGTAAAGTAGCCATAGCCAAGAGAAGTCCAAGCCATCCATGATGACCTCCAAGCAGAAGAAGTCCGAACTAAACAGCATTGTTTCCTCCCTGAAACCTGGGGGGGGGAAACAGAAGAAAAGAGGCGAAACAAAACGGGTCAGTCAAAAAGACTGAGTAAGTCCTATCTACTTCCAGTATAAAAACAGGTAAAGGTAACATGACATGCATAAACTGAAAGTAAACATAAGGATAACTACAAGATAGATAAACCAGGGTAGCCGGTTGAACTACTGTGGCAAGGTAAACTAAGGTATCATGATAAACTACGGTGTTATGATAAGTCAAGGCATCACATTGTCAGATTTCTATCGAGTACATTATCCCGAGGTATCTACCCCGTCCAACATCCCACGGTATCTATTATGTATATTCTTCCTAGTTCTATTATGTATAGTTGCTCTGCACCTCTCGTACTAGTATCCCTACCCGCGTCATGTGTTAACCATGAATGTCCCTTGCCCAAAGTCGTGTAATGGTCCATGTCAACCTAATATACCGCATATATAGGTTACTCAAAATCATATGTTTCTTTCCATGTATATAAGTTCAGTCCTTTGCCGTACCGCGCCCTTTTTCCCACGCATTCATCGTGAATCGTTTTTCTGTAACTGTATGCACATGTATCACATCGTGCCATCCGAGTCCTGTCACAGGGCAAAACAAGAAATACAGGACTCGGTCGGGAGCTTTAGATTTATCTGCCGATGCAGATACTAAGGTCTGCTTTTCTACACGTGGCTATGGTCCCACGAGACCCCTCCCTCAACTAGTGAAAGGCAACAAAAGAGAAAATCTTGCATGAGAACTACACTCCGGCCAGCCCACATCCTACGGCCTACCTCACCCATAATTAGATAGCAAATCATGGTCTGTTGGGTGTTCCCTGCCTTTCCGTACGTACACGCTTGACTCAAGATGGTAGATGATCGACGAACTTGCTATCTCGGGCACCTTATGTATTCGTCGACTCACTGCTATCCACCCCAGTCTTTAGGTCGCTCGCATAGCAACCAAGGCATATTCTTGGTTCTTCTACCGCAGACCTCAACCTCTCGTGAGCCTAGTATAATGACCTGGCAGCTCGCAGAGGGATCCCAAGAATATCCTCACGTTCCCCGAAGCCGCTGCTTCGTTACCCAGTTCGTTGGAGCCTTTATCTAAATCAGATAGCCTGCTCCTACTCGCATTCTTAAACGTTGACCTAACGTATCGGGTTACTAATTTATCTAAGAAATGGTCCAAATTTCCTTGACTAAGAATTATTACTTAGTTTCCCTTAACTAAGGTTTACCACTTAGCCTTATTTCCATAATCCTTGTTAACTATGGTTATTTACCTAATCCTCCGAATTAGGGTTTATGTAATGGGTTAAGTGTCACTTAAGTTCATAACTTAGCCCGTCTACAAACCATGTCAAAATTGGCTAAGTATACAAGTCCAAGACTTAACCCTACAAACCATGTGTCAAGTTGGTTAAGTATATCAAGGAATCCATGACTTAACCTCGTCTAATTATCATTTTAGATTGGTTAATTATATAATTTAACTTGACCTTGTCATCAAATCGGTCAAGCGTATTCAAGTGATTCGTGACTTAGCCTTATCATGTTTTCACGTTAGATTGGTTAAGTATGGATTAACTTAACCTCATCAAATTAACGAGTTAGATTGGTTAAGTATAGGTCACTTAACCTCATCAAATCATCGTGTTAAATTAGTTAAGTGTTTAACTTAACCCCATTAAATTACCAAGTTGGATTAATTAAGTCTAGGCTAACTTAACCCCATCCGATTACCATGTTTAGATTAGTTAAGCCTAATCTTAACCCCATCCATTAACTGTATTATACGGTTAAGTGTCATTAAGAAAATTTACTTAACCTTATCGCGTTATCGTGTTGGATTGATTAAGTGTTGGTTAACTTAATCCCGTCCACTGGTCGTATAAAAATGGTCAAGTGTCATTAGGCAAATCAAGTTACTTAACCTACCCAAGCTTATCATGTTTTGTTAAGTATCATTAGCCTAATCAAATTACTTAACCCATTTGTCCATATCATATTTGGTTAAGCCTCATTAATCAAATTAACTTAACCCTATTATGTGGCATTAACTAAATTAATGCACCCTCAACCTCTCACATTAGACCTTGTTGTGCTTACTAGTTAAGCCGGGCGGGTCCGGGTAGATTTACACCACAACCTAGTCTAACCTCGGGTCTTAAGCGCGACATGACCAACTTCTCACATTGGGTCCTATTGTTTGCAACTACTAGTTAGGCCGGTCGGTTCCGGGTAGTTTTACGTTGCAAACTCAACCCAACCTCGAGTTGGCCATACTTATATTATCTAAGTTCATCATGTTTCCAAAACATGTTACAAGTTTTCAAGCATTTGGGTAGACCTAACTTAATAGGTAAATTCCCAAAGGGTAGACCTAACTTAATAGGTAAATTCCCAAGCTCATGTTTTTATGCATACTTACATGTCATCTTCCATGTTATCTTTCAAGTCATATTTTCAAGTATAAACACATGTCATATTCAAGTTAAGATTTTGCGACATGTTCATGTTTATCTAACTACCCAAAATCGTGTTTTCCCAACGCAAGCAAAGCGAGTCAACATAGTAAGGATACTATGTCACATATTGGTCTCAAAACATGCATGATGCCAAAAAGGGCTTGGCTTCCACATGCATAACATCATAAAGGGATTGGCCATAAACATGCATAGTGTCATAAGGTAATTTGGCCACAAACATGCATATTATCAAAAAGGATTTGGCCATAAACATGCACAACTTAAAAGAGGGGATTGGCCACGAGCATGCATAATCTCATAAAGGATTTGGCCACAAACTTGCATGTTACCATAAGGGGTTTGGGTTCATAAACATGCATAAGCCCCAAAATCTTATCTTAGCCAATGTTACACACATAAAGTGGTTCGTAAAGGTTCATGCTAGCATTTCATGCATAAAGATCCAAACTTGCAAGTTAAACTAGGTTATGCATAGCATGAGAGGCATGATTAAGTCACTCACATGGCCTAAAATCATAAACATGAACGCAAGAGGCAAGGTAAGGTTCATATAGGTTCGCATAATCATGTTTAGCCTCATTTTATCCCATGTCAACATTAAAAATACCGTTTTGATCCAAAAGTAGCTAGAACTTACATAGTATGGCAAGAGGACTAGGAGCATGAATTGTTTTGGCGAAGAAAGGTGGCTCCTTTGATGAAGATCCGTCATGAAACTCGCATAGGAATGTTGATTTTGCCTTGATAAGCTTGTACCTTTTGATTTGAACTTGATTTGAATGCATAGGCTCTAAGGATTTGAGATGGAGGCCATGATCAAAATTAATTTTGGCAGCACTTAGTTGCTAGGTTTGATATTTAGGGATTTAGGTTAGGTTTAGGGTCTTTTTATAGAGATTAGGATAGTTTTAGGCCCTTAGATTAACCCTAGGATAGATTATGACCATCAGATCTCGGAAGCTTCCAGACCCAGCCCAAGAACAAGACCAGGTGAGACAAACAGGTGCGCCAGGCTATTTGCCCCGGCCACCCCCTGTCGACAGGCAAGTCGACAGGGCTGTCGACTTGGTCTGGGCCCAAGTCGACAGGCCTGTCGACAGCCCTGTCGACATGGCCTAGGCGGGGAAACTTCCCGCCTAGCCCCAGATCTGATTTCCAAAACTGTTTTTCCGAAATTCAAATTCCCAGAAATCTTCTTTGGGCCTTTAACGGGTCATACGGACTCCGATTCTCGAAAACTCGGACTCTATTTCGCGTATTTTTCCGAGACGAACGCAATGGCATAGCCCGTTTCACTTGATTCAGAATATAAAATTAAATTCTGCCTTGATTCTCGTTTTAACATGTTATTAAAATACGGGTTGTTACATTCTCCCCACCTTTTAGGATTTCGTCCCCGAAATCTCCAAGTTAGGAAGAACATATCCTACCATCCATCATCCATCTACTCAAAACATCATCCACAAGCAACCATTGTCCTTAGATGATTTCTAATGCTGTATGAATATATGCAAAACGTGTGTGTACATGTTCCTTAGCTAATGCTAATGATCAGGCCTGGATAATCTTCCTAATGCACAAATATGTATAGTGCCATGAATCCAACATGTATGCAAATAGTCCTAGTCATATATATATACACTATATGCGTGCACAAACATTCATCCATATGCAACGTCCACATGGTAACACATTCAATTTCATCCATAAACAAGTATAAATACTCGTGTATATGCAACATGAAATGTGATCGCGCCAATCTAGTATCTAACGTGTATTCGCGCATCCACGAGCAACCACTTGCAATCATTTGCAACCATATCAACCATAACATGTTTCAAATACATGTTTACATCCATAGGGTTCTACCTAAGATTCCCTAAAATAAGATCGAGAAGATAAACAAAACAAACTCCTTACGGGGTTTGTAACAGAAACAGGACCGAGAGGATATCCATGAAAGATAGCCTACAAGCAAGCTCAACAGAAAACAGGGGTCGAGGATATATTCCCAAAAGAGATATCATGCACGTATTTAGTCTTCAGTCTCCTGCGTCGCATTACCTTGAGCTTAGTTCCATCGTGCCTTGACCGCCCCTTTTTCTTCACGATTTCGCAGCTTCTTACTTCCTGTTTCCATAACATGAGTTGGAACTCATTTCCTCGTCGCCTCTCGTTCCACTTGCACTTATTCTCCTTCTAGAATACTTGGCGCAAACAGGACTGCGTACACAGTATTCCATGCGAGCCCTCAAAATTCACTAGTGAATCCTGGACCTCGTACCATAAGGTATTCCACGTAGAAAAACTTTCCCTTGCAAGTAAACAGGTTACCATGCGCACTTACTAGGGTAATTCCCATAACCCATACATAAGCGAAGTAAACCATCCGTTTTATTAGCGAACACCACTCGATCGGGTTTCTAATTCCCAACAAAGGCATCTAGGGATTCTAAGTAACTAATCATGACAGAACCCAAAAGGTCATGCGATACTTCAAGGGTATTACCAAAACAAGACAAGAGTCTAACTACCCTCCTTCTAAAACCGAGAGTGGCACCCCTTACTGGATAACCACTTCATCCCTAGAATCCATCCATAACTTATAAACATAAGCATTATTTCCAAGCTCAACACTTGATATAGACATTCTCAAATCCAAACAAGCCATGAGTAAATGGGCCGATCTTCCAATAGGACTTGAGACAAAAACGGGATCCTCTACTATGCTAGTACTTTGGTGCAGAGACTCAACTATCGAAGCGGACTTAAAAGATGCGGTGATCAAAACAAAGTCCTGACGGGATGATAGAGAAGAAAAGCTAAACCTTTAACAAGATCGTTACCCTCCTTCTAAGGTACCCTAGAAATGAGAGCATATTATTGCCCTCCGAATGATCTTGTCCCTGTTCCATGATATTTAACTATCCGTCCCGTTTCACCATGCCAAAGGTACTCTCTCGTCATGGATTTCATTGTCCATCTTTTTCCCTCCTTCTAGGACTCAGCCATACCAACATGTTGCTTATCCCTGAGCTCGTATCCTTTATCCTTGTTCTTACTATCCTTTCATGCATAACTCTGCAACGGTCTCTCGAGAACCACCTCCATCGTACGGGAAACACTTACGCAGCTAGAAAGATTAGTCGCAGTCAAAACCGCTGTGACTACAGATGGAGGAAAGAAAGGAAAAGAGATTCAATCAAGGAAACAAGGATAATGCTAATGGCCTTTGGGGAATAGCCTTTTTCTTTTTAAAAGAAAGTTTTCTTGAAAAATGCTTCTTTGTAAACGGTTTTTCAAATAATTTTCAGAAGGTCTTTTTAAAAACTTTTGCCCAGTCTAGTAACCTTCTGCTCTGATACCAAATGTAACACCCCGCCTCCGCTAGGGTCACTCGCAAAGGAATGCACTAGCTTTAGAGGGGCATTATTGGTAACATGCACAGAAATATCACAAGACAGAACATATAAAATAGCGGAAGTAAAATCAAACTTTCATAACATGAATAAATAAGGTCTAAAGCCTTTTACATCAGAGTACATCAAAACCTGTCTTGCAATAGTAAAGAAGCATAAAGACATTTTCATAAATTATTCCCCAAGTAAAAACAGTAAAGTAGCCATAGCCAAGAGAAGTCCAAGCCATCCATGATGACCTCCAAGCAGAAGAAGTCCGAACTAAACAGCATTGTTTCCTCCCTGAAACCTGGGGGGGGGGGAGACGGAAGAAAAGAGGCGAAACAAAACGGGTCAGTCAAAAAGACTGAGTAAGTCCTATCTACTTCCAGTATAAAAACAGGTAAAGGTAACATGACATGCATAAACTGAAAGTAAACATAAGGATAACTACAAGATAGATAAACCAGGGTAGCCGGTTGAACTACTGTGGCAAGGTAAACTAAGGTATCATGATAAACTACGGTGTTATGATAAGTCAAGGCATCACATTGTCAGATTTCTATCGAGTACATTATCCCGAGGTATCTACCCCGTCCAACATCCCACGGTATCTATTATGTATATTCTTCCTAGTTCTAATATGTATACTTGCTTTGCACCTCTCGTACTAGTATCCCTACCCGCGTCATGTGTTAACCATGAATGTCCCTTGCCCAAAGTCGTGTAATGGTCCATGTCAACCTAATATACCGCATATATAGGTTACTCAAAATCATATGTTTCTTTCCATGTATATAAGTTCAGTCCTTTGTCGTACCTCGTATGGGCTTCCTCATGTCGTATTTTCCTTGAAATCGTTTGGACTGTCACCCTTGTTCTAGCTAGGCTCTTCCATATGAATCATCGTTTGAACTACTAGGACTTACGCCACCTAGCACCACTAGGGATTACGCTTACCTATTGCACGCTTTCGTGTTTCGGGTTGGGTTAAACCACCTAGGCCACTAGGGATTACACTAACCCTCAACCGCGCCCTTTTTCCCACGCATTCATCGTGAATCGTTTTTCCGTAACTGTATGCACATGTATCACATCGTGCCATCCGAGTCCTGTCACAGGGCAAAACAAGAAATACAGGACTCGGTCGGGAGCTTTAGATTTATCTGCCGATGCAGATACTAAGGTCTGCTTTTCTACACGTGGCTATGGTCCCACGAGACCCCTCCCTCAACTAGTGAAAGGCAACACAAGAGAAAATCTTGCATGAGAACTACACTCCGGCCAGCCCACATCCTACGGCCTACCTCACCCATAATTAGATAGCAAATCATGGTCTGTTGGGTGTTCCCTGCCTTTCCGTACGTACACGCTTGACTCAAGATGGTAGATGATCGACGAACTTGCTATCTCGGGCACCTTATGTATTCGTCGACTCACTACTATCCACCCCAGTCTTTAGGTCGCTCGCATAGCAACCAAGGCATATTCTTGGTTCTTCTACCGCAGACCTCAACCTCTCGTGAGCCTAGTATAATGACCTGGCAGCTCGCAGAGGGATCCCAAGAATATCCTCACGTTCCCCGAAGCCGCTGCTTCGTTACCCAGTTCGTTGGAGCCTTTATCTAAATCAGATAGCCTGCTCCTACTCGCATTCTTAAACGTTGACCTAACGTATCGGGTTACTAATTTATCTAAGAAATGGTCCAAATTTCCTTGACTAAGAATTATTACTTAGTTTCCCTTAACTAAGGTTTACCACTTAGCCTTATTTCCATAATCCTTGTTAACTATGGTTATTTACCTAATCCTCCGAATTAGGGTTTATGTAATGGGTTAAGTGTCACTTAAGTTCATAACTTAGCCCGTCTACAAACCATGTCAAAATTGGCTAAGTATACAAGTCCAAGACTTAACCCTACAAACCATGTGTCAAGTTGGTTAAGTATATCAAGGAATCCATGACTTAACCTCGTCTAATTATCATTTTAGATTGGTTAATTATATAATTTAACTTGACCTTGTCATCAAATCGGTCAAGCGTATTCAAGTGATTCGTGACTTAGCCTTATCATGTTTTCACGTTAGATTGGTTAAGTATGGATTAACTTAACCTCATCAAATTAACGAGTTAGATTGGTTAAGTATAGGTCACTTAACCTCATCAAATCATCGTGTTAAATTAGTTAAGTGTTTAACTTAACCCCATTAAATTACCAAGTTGGATTAATTAAGTCTAGGCTAACTTAACCCCATCCGATTACCATGTTTAGATTAGTTAAGCCTAATCTTAACCCCATCCATTAACTGTATTATACGGTTAAGTGTCATTAAGAAAATTTACTTAACCTTATCGCGTTATCGTGTTGGATTGATTAAGTGTTGGTTAACTTAATCCCGTCCACTGGTCGTATAAAAATGGTCAAGTGTCATTAGGCAAATCAAGTTACTTAACCTACCCAAGCTTATCATGTTTTGTTAAGTATCATTAGCCTAATCAAATTACTTAACCCATTTGTCCATATCATATTTGGTTAAGCCTCATTAATCAAATTAACTTAACCCTATTATGTGGCATTAACTAAATTAATGCACCCTCAACCTCTCACATTAGACCTTGTTGTGCTTACTAGTTAAGCCGGGCGGGTCCGGGTAGATTTACACCACAACCTAGTCTAACCTCGGGTCTTAAGCGCGACATGACCAACTTCTCACATTGGGTCCTATTGTTTGCAACTACTAGTTAGGCCGGTCGGTTCCGGGTAGTTTTACGTTGCAAACTCAACCCAACCTCGAGTTGGCCATACTTATATTATCTAAGTTCATCATGTTTCCAAAACATGTTACAAGTTTTCAAGCATTTGGGTAGACCTAACTTAATAGGTAAATTCCCAAAGGGTAGACCTAACTTAATAGGTAAATTCCCAAGCTCATGTTTTTATGCATACTTACATGTCATCTTCCATGTTATCTTTCAAGTCATATTTTCAAGTATAAACACATGTCATATTCAAGTTAAGATTTTGCGACATGTTCATGTTTATCTAACTACCCAAAATCGTGTTTTCCCAACGCAAGCAAAGCGAGTCAACATAGTAAGGATACTATGTCACATATTGGTCTCAAAACATGCATGATGCCAAAAAGGGCTTGGCTTCCACATGCATAACATCATAAAGGGATTGGCCATAAACATGCATAGTGTCATAAGGTAATTTGGCCACAAACATGCATATTATCAAAAAGGATTTGGCCATAAACATGCACAACTTAAAAGAGGGGATTGGCCACGAGCATGCATAATCTCATAAAGGATTTGGCCACAAACTTGCATGTTACCATAAGGGGTTTGGGTTCATAAACATGCATAAGCCCCAAAATCTTATCTTAGCCAATGTTACACACATAAAGTGGTTCCTAAAGGTTCATGCTAGCATTTCATGCATAAAGATCCAAACTTGCAAGTTAAACTAGGTTATGCATAGCATGAGAGGCATGATTAAGTCACTCACATGGCCTAAAATCATAAACATGAACGCAAGAGGCAAGGTAAGGTTCATATAGGTTCGCATAATCATGTTTAGCCTCATTTTATCTCATGTCAACATTAAAAATACCGTTTTGATCCAAAAGTAGCTAGAACTTACATAGTATGGCAAGAGGACTAGGAGCATGAATTGTTTTGGCGAAGAAAGGTGGCTCCTTTGATGAAGATCCGTCATGAAACTCGCATAGGAATGTTGATTTGGCCTTGATAAGCTTGCACCTTTTGATTTGAACTTGATTTGAATGCATAGGCTCTAGGGATTTGAGATGGAGGCCATGATCAAAATTAATTTTGGCAGCACTTAGTTGCTAGGTTTGATTTTTAGGGATTTAGGTTAGGTTTAGGGTCTTTTTATAGAGATTAGGATAGTTTTAGGCCCTTAGATTAACCCTAGGATAGATTATGACCATCAGATCTCGGAAGCTTCAGACCCAGCCCAAGAACAAGACCAGGTGAGACAAACAGGTGCGCCAGGCTATTTGCCCCGGCCACCCCCTGTCGACAGGCAAGTCGACAGGGCTGTCGACTTGGTCTGGGCCCAAGTCGACAGCCCTGTCGACATGGCCTAGGCGGGGAAACTTCCCGCCTAGCCCCAGATCTGATTTCCAAAACTGTTTTTCCGAAATTCAAATTCCCAGAAATCTTCTTTGGGCCTTTAACGGGTCATACGGACTCCGATTCTCGAAAACTCGGACTCTATTTCGCGTATTTTTCCGAGACGAACGCAATGGCATAGGCCGTTTCACTTGATTCAGAATTTAAAATTAAATTCTGCCTTGATTCTCGTTTTAACATGTTATTAAAATACGGGTTGTTACAAAGCCCATAAGGATAGCATGAGATTCACTCAGTAGAGCTTCCGAAACTTTATACATAAAACGGGTTTAAGACTTGGTCAAAAAAAAATATAGTATAATATATGACATCAGAAGTAATAATAGACCGGCGGCTGCAGAATGCAACTTACAACTAAACGTAATAAACATATATTTTTGATATATTATTAAACGAAAAAACCAGAACCCGTTGAATTAACATATTGATAAACTATATTATATTAACATTATTCATGTTGGATCCATAGAACCAATGAAAGAACGTAAAGGAGAAAATAGATCTTAATCCATATAGATCTGAGACTTAACCCAAATAAAAAAAACTTTTTTTTTAATTATTAGCCGTAGTTAATAAACTCAACCCGTTGTGAAATGAGAACATAACATATAAACCGTATGAATTGAAAACACAATTCAGCCTTTGTTCTGAAATGGCAAAACAACATGTATAAAAGAAAAAAAATAATTTTTTCCTAATAGAATCAATAATGGTTGGCTCTGATACCACTTGTTAGGATTTCAGTATATTTTAACAATATTCAATCGTAAAACCCTAGATTCAAATATGTAACCCATATTGATTTAATTGAGAACAAATCAGAAATAGATTAGTGGAAGCGTACCTGAATCGATACTTAATCATGGCAATACCTGAATCCATATTTGGTTGCTAAGAAGAAGATATAATTTGGTTTGGTCTTCCAAATTGACACAAACCCTAGATTAGATTCAGCTCTCCGTAGAAGAGGTTAGAGAGTTGCTAAGGCTTGTGTAATTCGGGGACCATAACCCTTTATTTATAGAACAGGCATTTTGTAATTCGGCCCTTCAACAAATTATAAAATGCCCCGGTATCTACACATTAGGCCCATGATAACTCAAAATTTAAGCCTATTAATTCTAATCTAAAATTAGATCACTTTAATTAGGCTTTACACCAAAATAGCACAACACATTTTATTTTACATATGTGACCCAATTGTCGAAATATTCCAACAGTACGGTCATGAAACTATGATCTTCAATACTAAATTACTTAACTAAAACTAGTCTACTTGGTCCTAATTGTTGAGTCTAAGCTTTAATATCAAATGTAACGTCCCATCGTTTACAATATCCAGAATCAGCATCAAATGACAACATCGAACTTAAAATACAACAAAAGGCAGATCGTTTAGGTGGAATAAAAAATAGACCTTACTAGGTGGAATCAGCATTAGCATAGCGGTTAAGGACTTGCGTCATGGTAACAGTGGTGTGGGTTCAAAATCCAGAATGACATGCTAAGAGCTTATCATGTGCATACGCTAAGATCAGCGACTTATGTAGTTCTCGCGGATCAGGCTAGGTGCACTAGGGAGGGTTTTAGGACTCCGGCCAGTTTCCCTCCTGAACAAATTAAAAAAAAGTTATAATGACTACAACGGTGCTAGAGGGCCCGAAAGAAATGCGGATCTACAATTGGAGAGTTAAAATTAAAGGGAAATCCTGAAATAAGGGAGGCATGCAAATCATGCGGTGAATTTTTTTTGTCACTTTCCCTGGTCAATTTCCTGGCCTCTAAGAATTTAAATCTCACAACTGAAAGACAAAAGTATAATATTGTATAGAATATACATGAATAGAACAAGATAAACAATTTAAATAAGGGGATACATTATCAAAAGAATCTAATAAATCATCAGTATTAATACAACCAGCGTGAATATACCAACTCCATTCATAAGGAGTTCTAAATACAGTATCTGATATCCCAAGTGTTGTAGTAAAAGTTCTAAAATGTCATGTACTACATCAAAGCATATATATATATATATATATATATATATATATATATAGAGAGAGAGAGAGAGAGAGAGAGGGGGGGGTTCTATGGCACCCCAAATTTATAGCACCCCAAATGCTCCTCATCCTAGACCACTCATATATATATAAATAAGTTGGTGGGGGGAGAGAGAGAGAGAGAGTTAGTAGGAAGAGAGAAAAATAAGAATGTGTGGTGGAAATTAGGAGGCTAAAGAGGTACTGCACTATTTGGGGTGCTCTTGATCTTATCTCATATATATATATACACATACATACAAATATATATATATGCACACACACATATGTGCATACATATACTGTAATGTATTCATGCATCTAGAATGTTCCAGCTATTTTGCAAGACTATTCCGAATGAACCCGACTCTCAAATCACCTAATCAAGTACTCGAGAGTTGTCATGACATAAACTAACAATGAAAAAAATGTGGGTCAGACATGATGTTCACTGTGAGGAGAGCCTAACTCAAAATATTTTATATCATAAATTATACATAAAAAACAAACCATTAGGCATAGCCAGTAATCACCACAAAACCGACTGAGGAGTAACTCGAAGTATCGATAACCAATAAAGTAATCATATCCTAAAGGATAGTAAACCATACCATTATAAGACCTTGCGAAATACATCCTAAATAAACATAGAAAACTAAAAATATAACTAGATAATAATATTAGGTCAGAAATATGGATATTTAATACTTATGGAATTGGGCCATGGAAGATTGCATTCTATTATGGTGAGATTTTGATCAGTTTTCATATCTAATTTGCTAAAAATGGAGTACATATGAAAAAGATATGAATAAAACAAGTTTTGAATTTAGAATAAATAAGGTTGCGAACTTTAATTTAAATTTAAACTGACTAAGAAATAAAATTGGAAAAAATGGATAAGCATAAAATAATATATATTAGATTTAGGATTTGAATTTGTGTATATATGTGCATAGATAAGTAGGGGTTACATTAGAACATATTAAGTTGGAATTAATTACAACTAACTATTCATAAACAAAAGTTGTGTGAATTAAGTTCATGCCAAAGATACGAAGGGTCGTCGACCTCCCTATAGAGGGGAGGTTGACCTCTTCATGTGTGCAAGAATGCAAGTGCTAGGGGTTTTTCTAGGTTATTATTTAGATTATGATGCAATAAATGGTTCAGATTTTATTATTTAAATCTGAGCGGTTCCTACACGCTTTGGCATATATAAATAAAACCGTATTCCCACTCTTGCAACTTACATTCTTCTATGGCTATCTTCCTCTATTCTTATTCATTTGTGTCTTTGCTTAGATTTAGATTTTAGAAAAGGTTGGTTTCTCTTTCTTCTCCTCTCATTTTATTTAGTTTTAGTTACTTTGGATCTATCCTTTTTCGTATGTATACATTTCCTTCATCATTTTATATATGTGTGAATATAAAAAGAGAAGATTTGGAATTGTTTCGCATGGCAAGAGGACTCTAGCTAGGGTTAAACACAGATCTCTTCTCCTTAAGCTATGAGTGCGATCTTTATTTCTTTTTTAGTTAAAATTCTTGGATTGTGTATACCTAAGAGATTTGGAGGAAGCGAAAACCAAACATTAAACCCCGTCAAATATCTAAATAAATGAAAGTGTGAATCTATGTGAATAAACAGGGATTTTATTCTTACTTGTTAATCTAAATCAAAAATAGCATGTTTATTTTCTTTCTTCTTTTGATTCAAAAACCTAGATTTATTTGTAAATGATGGATTAAGGTATAGTAAATCATATATAGTTATATCCATGTTTTATCCACAAAGTAGTGGATCTGAGTGCTATAAATTACATGGAACCTAGATACTTATTTTTGCATAAAGTTTACATGAAAATAGAAATGGGTGAAATTGGACTGAAATGAAAATATAAAAAAAAAGCCCTTTGTTTACTGAAGTAATATGAGACCTAAGATTGGAATTCTGTATTTGGGATATGAAGTATCAACATACCTTGTAAATCATATATTTACTTGAATCTTTTATGCCATGATATGGATTGTAGGGAATATGACATGCAAATCTATAATCCTCTGTGAAGGTTGACAATTCATACGACTAGTGCATTTTTTCATATGTGCTCATTTTAGTGCACATATTAATATTTATTATAGCATAATATATGTATCTTAAATACATATTTATCGTATTAAGTTAGGATTTTTGAATTAAATATCCCCACAAGGAATCTGTATGTTTTTATGTATGTTAATGGTCTTTACTTAGTATTAAATGACATGAGAACACAAGGTTATCCCATCATTGTAGTCTGCTCAAACAACCCGACTACCAGTAGCTACAAGAAGACGGGTTAATGTGAGATATCTAGAGCCATAGTCCATACAGATTTTGGACAGGCCTGCCTCGATAAAGGTATAAACTAGCTAATCCTCCTTTTAATTGTATTAAGTGGTTGTACTTGCTCCTTTCCTGATAGATTTACCCTTAGGAGTACGGATGTAGTAATAAGTCCCGTCCTTATTAGGTATTAAGTGATCAATGGGTCCGCCTTTCTTTAACTGTTTTCGATTGAGGTATTAAATGGTTTTGAATTGAGTTACCCTTAGAAGTTGTCTACTTCATCTAGGTGACTATAGTAAGGGTCTACCTATGGGATGGACCATCTGACATGTAAGGGGAATTGTCTATCTGAGGAAAGTATTAATTGGTTAGGAGATCCCCTTTGGTGACAGCTAGACAGTAACGAATGGGTCTGCCAAGGGAGTGTTAAAAGCGAGTAGTCATCTACTTAAACTCAATATTAAGTGGCTTCTTACTATCCCTCGCATTGTCTTGAGAGTATTTATGCAATTATGATGTCTACAAGGAATGAGGACTTAAGTGACTGGGTTCACCATCGGGTGTTAAGTGATAGATGGAACCCACCCTTGTTTTATTTGGTTAAGTAACTGAAGGGTTCACCTCTTTCCATTACACACACACACAAAATATATGTGTGTATTGTTTCCTAAACACACCCTTGATAGTTTTTATACTACCTAGTTTAGGTAAAACGATTTCTAAACTTAAATATTTCATTCACTCGAACTGTTGTTATGACCTTCCTCTTAACAATGCATGTTAGGTAGGATGTTCTCAAGGTGAAAGTTTAGTGATGATGGACTTTGCATTATTGGCAGCTATTTATTTTATTATTATCTTATTATATCTTATTTATTATTATGACGTACTTTAATTCAATATTTATGACACTTTGACTATAATGTTTTCATACATTACAGTTTTATGATATTGTACATCTTAAATATTATTATATTTTATCCATTCTAATGTGAGTTTTGATCTTGTTATAGTTTGGCTCTATTAAGTTTATTTCTTATAGAAACCAATGACCTATTTAGAGAAGTTTATGTTCCGATGGACATTTTTGGGTCGAGATTTCGGCCTATTTTACATGGGTTGTTACACCTGGTATCAGAGCATAGGTTATCCGATTATGGGAAAAAAACTTGCGTATGAGAGACGTATTTGTTATTTGAAAAGGATTTTCAGAATATATCTATCTATATATACCCTTAAAATATAAGCATTTATACCAGACAATATTTCTTTCCTTTTCCTTTGCCCTAAATACTATCTTGGAAATTCTCACTAAAGATTTACACTTACAAATAGTAGACATGGCTAATAATCAAGCAAATCAAGGGACCCCATATCTAAGGACACTTCGGGGAGTACCCAAGTAGTTCCGGTAGTATCTTAGGATTGGAAAAGGTTCATATTTCTCCAACTACTCCGATGGAATGCACATCCCCACCCACTAAAGTAGCTCTCAATTGCCTCACTTGTGAAAAAACTTCATAAATATCGATGGGAAATATTATTATGGAATAGAAGGATATCTTGGAGCCAAGTCATGTCTACTTAAGTGTGATCGTATATTTGAGGCTATTGGATGGGAGGACTAATTAAAAAGGAGGACAACGACATGGCATCTTAAGGGAGAAGCTTTGGAGTGATGGAACATGATATGGAGGAAAATATGGGGAGAATATTCACATGAAATGAGTTCAAAGCAAAATTTGAGATTAAGGTTATGTCGAATGCCAAGGTTAGTCTATAGGAAAAAAGTTTAAACAACTCAAGCAAGGAGACACTACCGTGAGGGAGTGTATTTTTAAGTATATTGAGTTAGCAAAGTTTGGAAGAATATTCAAGGATACATCTATGAAGAAGGCACTAAGATTTGCGAAAGTGATCAATTCCCCTCTGAGAGAGACACGGTTAGCACAAGTACCCTTTGAAGCGACGTTCGATGTTTTAATGGAGACTATTCTTTATATTGTATAAGAAGAAAGAAAATAGGTTAAAGAAGAGAAGGGTGAGAATACGGCGAAGCAAGGCAAAAAATAAGAAAAGAAATTTATGGTTAAAAAGGAAGAAGATGAAAGGAAATTTGAAGAGAGAGGTTAGATTTTGTGAGAGATGTAGAAAGAAAGGCTATAACACCTAATAGTATAGAGTTAGCCTGATAAAGGAAGGACTTAAGGTAAGTTTTACAATTTCTAACAGGAAGGATACCTTATCAAGCATTACCCAAAACCTGCTAGGGGTGGGTCGGGTTGTCAAAATTATGCTTTGAAAGCGGTACCTTTTCAGTGTCAGTTGAAACAACCCAGATTTTAATACAAAAAGGTTAATTAATAAATTAAAATATAAGTTGTAATACCATAGGGAATTTATCTACTAGGGTTATGTCACTCTGTCTCGTACGATTTTCTGGTTCGGATAGATATTGGTTTGCATAAAACAGACTTAAAACGAAGAAGTTATGGCAAATTGAAGTTTGAAATTCAAATTTAAAACATATGTATATATATATATAATAACGCTTCAATTATGTTTTAACTGGGACAATCCAGGCCATACATGGGTCGACCCTTGTGTCGACCCACCTGGGTGATGGGTCGACCTAGTAACGCAAGCCAGGCACGATTTTGTGTTTATCACAAAAAGAGGAATGAACATATTTTAATTTCTGGTATTTAGGGCAATGTTTACTATTGAGAATTGCTGATATGACCAATCCAGATTGACCCAAGGAAAGAGCAGTTCAGATTGAAAACCTAATATCTGATGGTTGAAGGTCGTCTACTCCAACTATAAATAAGCCTCCACCCCTCCTCTATTCCTCACAACTCTTCTCTTCTCTCTTATGCTATGAAAAAATTCTTTCTAAAATAATGGAGTTTTGAAATAAAACACTTTTTTAAAATTTATACATATAATTCTAGAGGGTTGTTTACATATATTTTGGAGTATTGTTTACATATATTTTGGAGTTCTACCGAGGCTATATAAGCAAATGTTGATGAGTTTTCTTTGATTATTTAGATTTCTGATAAGTTAAAGTAAAATTTGAACAATAGTAGTTGTAGATTTTTCAGATCTGAATTATTTACAGTTTATTTTCAAATTTGAATTATTTATAGTTTATTTTTAGATTAAAATTATTTATAGTTTATTTAAGGATTCAGTTTGTTCCTATTCCTTTTATGTAATCTTTCTGTCTATTTTATATTTACTATTCAGATTTCAGTAGATTGTTATGTTCATATTTCTATTCTGTTTTCTATTTTCTAGTTTTGCAGTTTGTTTGGGTTATGCCTAAATATGCCTAAATGCCATATGAACATGATGGAATTAAGCATAGATTTGTATGCCTAATAACCTGATTATTATTCTTTTATTATGCGCTTGGATTGGGGGTAAATCTAATTGAAATGAAATAATAAAATTGGGGATAAATTGGATATATTGAAACCGTAAGTAAAAACGAAATAATTGGATTAAATCTGACTTGGATTATATGAATGCCTATGGAATAAATTATGACAAAAATTGGACTGTAATCAGTATTGCATAAATATAACAATTAGAAAATCAAAGTTAACCTATATGGTTTATATGCTAATTACAATAAGATGCGGAATGAATGAAAGGACAGTTTGGCTTTAATGTGAACATGTTTACGTAAAAGAGTTCAGTTACGAGCATAAGGCTTTAATATGAACACATTGACTTAAATTGGTTAAGTTACGAGCCTAAGGCTTTAGTACGGACAAACTAAGTTAAGTTACAAGAATGTATGAATTGTTGTCACAAATGTTGAATTGCATGATTTTGGTTGATTTGGTCATTTTGAATTGTATGCCATAGGCTTGGAATCAATAAACAAAGTGAATCGGAGGTTCAGATGATCAGATTAAAATGAAACTTGGCGGAGGAGCTCTAGAAGACGAAAGAGGGTTACATGAAAAATTTCATGCCAAAACTCAGTAAGTACATGTTCTGGTACCAGTCCATGCTCGATGGATCGATACTGATCCATGATAATAGCTTGGATGGTGGTGAATTTTGTGATGTGGCATCATAGGGATAAATCAATGTTGCGTGCAAAATTTGAGACGATTTGGATGGGTTAAAGTATTAACATTTGAGTGCTAGTCGATGGACTGACATGAGGTGTTTCGAAAAAGGGTCCAGCTACGAAATTGGACCGAAGAGAAGTACTCGAGGAGGGGAGTGCAACGTTCAACACTTAGCCAAAAATTAGCTAAGTGGATGGACCGATACTGATTCATATTTGATGGATTGGTACCAATCTATCAGGATAGGGGCAGGAAAGTCGAAATTTTAGAGGTGAAGAGTATTGGCTTTCTGGAACTCATCGGTGGAGTTAGGTTGTGAAAGCTTCTACCAAATGGAAGTAGTTATCAACGAGGCGATATTTATTTGATCGCAAACTCATGGCGGAAGTGGTCAAGGTTAAAGATGTACAATTGACCATAGGACGATGTATTAAGGCTATGAATCTACTCAAGTGGGACTTGAACTCGTAAGATGATGGATTGACTCGAGTGGGACTCAAGTATGAGAGATAATGGATTATTTCAAGTGAGATTCGAACTAAGGATGAAGTCATTGGGGATGGCTTGGAGATTTAAAAGTGCAAAGTAATCATTGATAGTTGAAGTATCTAGCGACCCAAAGTAGGGGTATCGTGGGTACGTGATCAATCATGATATGAGAGATCGAGTACCTTGAATTGCTCGGGGAGTGATCTAGTTGTCTCGAGGAGACAAATGTACATGGGACGTACGGTAGTCTAACTAGAACCAAGGTTTCCATTAGCCCTTAAAGGATGGAAATGACCAGTCATCTGATATCGATGCATTCGAGATTGTAGTCGGTGGTAGCTAGGTTATTGCTTATTAAGGATGCTATGGTTGATTTTCATGTTTTCTTCTGTTTTTCTATGGGTAGGCTATCACTGTAAAACGTTAAAGAGAAGTAGGATTAGGAATCCTATTCTGACTCATGTCTATTTTGTCTGTTTATAGCATATTACAATGAGATTACTATGTGATAATTTTGTGGTTGCGGGGACATCTCAGGTGAGACCTGAACTGTCTATTGGTATGTTATCCTATGTAGTTGTTGATAGTTATTTTATCGCTCGCTAAGACTGTTGTCTGACTCAAGATTTAATTTCTTCTCTTATTACCTTGGGCTACTTATTGATGTTTCCAATGAGTAGACAGAGTAGTAGGTTATAGGACTAGTGGCGTTGATGCTGTACGGTGATGAGCAGGAGGCTGGCGTACTATTTTCTTTATTTCACTATTTGTTGAGAGAATGTGAAGGATGCAGTGAGACATATTGTATTCAACTATTCATATACTTGTATGTATTATATTTTAGATTTTTGTGGTTTCATGGAGATGATACCTTCTCTTTTGTTATGCTTCACTACTATATTATGTTGTATATTTACTATTATATGCTATCCTTACATTGTGAGTTATACAAAAGGTTCCATTTTGAGTTATTTTCCTTGATGATATATCGTCTTAGCGTATTAGATTAGATTAGGAGGTACAGAGAGGTCATCACATTTGGTATCAGAGCTTTGGTTAATCGATTTTACCCAAAGTTTATGAATGTAAAAGAGTATAAGAGGCATACTTGTAATTTCAAATGGAAGATTACCATATATTATAAAATATAGTACAGTAGGTTATAAAGCACATGAGCACCATTGTGGCTTTTCTCAGACGTTGACTAATCAATCTTGTTTTTAAGTAAGAACCATCGAACTTCGAGACATGCTGGTAGGGATGATCCTGCTGTTGGAGGGGTAGGAGAGGGAAGCTAGTTGAGAGCTGCAGCTCCCGATTATCCTGCTATGTACGAGGCCATGATGGAAGCGATAATGAGGATGATGTCCACTCCAGAATCGACATTAATGGGGTGGTTCTCCTGTGTGAGCACCTAGGGTTGTTGATTTTTCTAAGATCTACAATGATTATATTTTGTTGGGTGCCAAATGATTGTTTGTACGGAGCCTACTATTGACATTCAGAACTGTTTAGATACTCGTGTTCGCATCTTCGAGGATTTGGGGATTGACGATACGACGAAGAGAAAGCTTGCATCGAGGCAACTTCAAGGGAGAGCGATGGATTGGTGGTGCTTCATAACTCCCGAGACTCCAGAGGACCATATCATTTGGGATCAGTTGATGACTAAGTTTAAGAAGAAGTTCATTTCTATGATCCGGAAGTCAATGCTATTTAAGAGGTTTGTGGAGCTGAAGCAAGGAGAAAGGCCTATCGCTGAGTATTTAACGGAGTTCAAAGCTTTGTTAAAGTATGCACATTTGTATATTGAGACTTTTTATCAAATTAATGAGAAGTTTATCATGGGATTGAACGAATGTCAAGGAAAGCAGTTGGTGGATCATATTGAGGATCGTATGAGAAAATAGTCGAGAAGGCTTTGAGGAATAAGAGTTTGTTTCTAGGTAAGGAAGATGTTGTTGTTAATGGTAAAGAGGAGTCGAAGCCACAACCTATGTAGTTTGAACCTCGCTAAAGCCCTGCAATATCCCCACTATAGCCTATAGCGCTCTTCAACCGCTACGTTATTTCAGTTTAACACTGATGTATAGTAGCTCCTCTTTTAGCCCCGCTATTTTCCACTGCATCCACTAAATCAAGGCTTTTTAGCATCCGCTTTAGCAGCATTAATATATAGATCTTGATTTGACTAGTTCTCTTTTTAAAAAATCAGTAAATTTAGCGTAAAAAGCTAAATTTAAGGCATAAGTGCCTAATATATGGTAATAATTAATTACACTCATCAAATTTAGCGTGCATAATAATGATATTCCTTGATTTTGTTATACAAGATTAATTAATGTTAGTTTCTTGCGCACATATAATATGGAAAGGATGATTAATTAAGTTTCAAATATTTGGTTTTACATATAATGAAGTTATTTGTGCCTCGATATATCACCGCTATTTCCCCGCTTAATCCGCGCTACACCTTATTGCACTTCCGCAGCTATAGAACCGCTAAGCATTTTAATTGCACAAACCACAAAAGGGTAGCGAAAATAAGAAAAAGTGGAATGGAAATTGGAAACAACAACAGCAAGGGAAAATGATCAAATAAACCTAAGGGTGAAGTTACATGCTTTAACTGCCATGAGAAGAACTACTGTTCCAAGGACTGTAAAGTTTTGAAGGTGGAGAGGAAGTTCCTTGACTGTGATAAACCAGGGCATTTGAGGAAGAACTGTCCATAACCACTGAGGGATAAGCAGGTTGTGAAAGCATATGTGTTGGATGTCGTGTTGTTTACCTCGAGAGATCTGATTATAGCGGAGAAAGGGGAAAATGTTGTTGTGCAAGGTACGCTTTCTGGCCGAGGTGTTTCAGTTCAAATTTTGTTTGCTACTGAAGCATCCACTCTTCTATCTGTAATAAGCTTGTTTGCAAGTTAGGTTTAGAACCTAAGATTGTAGACAGACCATTGGTTGTTACTAACCCAGTAGGGGGTTCGTCTAGTCTTTGTGTGTTGTGTTGTGGTCTAGCTTTATCGAGTCATGGTTGCTCTTTTGCGTGTGATTGTTTTGTTTTGAACTTTGCTGGGTTTGAGATTACTCTGGGTATGGACTAGCTCAAAAGATATCCGGATATAGTAGATTTCGAGAGGCTCGAGGCGACAAAAGAGAACATGCAAGAGCAATTGGTTGCGATACACAGTATACGAAAGGACGGGGTCCTAGTCAGATTTTTATTATCGCTTGCGATTCCAGATGACGGATTGTCATTGGTGCCGATTTTTCATGAGTTCTCAGATGTCTTTGACGAGGTCAAAGGACTGCCGCCGCAACTGAAAATCGAGTTTCGAATTGATTTAGTAGATGGAGTCAAACCTATAGTTATGCCTTTTAGGCGGATGGCGCCGAAGGAACAACGAGAGTTAGAGGTGCAGATAAATGACCTTTTGGGAAAAGGATTCATTTAGAGAAGCTTATCTGAGTTGGGTCCAGTGGTTGTATTTTATCAGCTTCACAAAGCCAAGGTGTTTTCCCAAATGGATTTGCAATGGGATTTCACCAACTGAGAGTGACTTGGGATAGTGCGTTGAAGACTGCTTTTAGGACACCATCCAGATTTTATGTGACGACCACCACATAACTCTTGCACCAGACTAAGAAAAATGTGCGCTGTATGATGTGATATGCCGATATGGAATGATCATCAAGGAAGAATCACTCGAATAAACTTGTCGTATAACTCACAGTGCATGCATGATATATAATAGAAAATATACAACATGATATAGTAGTGAAGCATAATAGAATAGAAACTCAAATCTCGTAATGTCTATGAGTCACCAGTACAAAACAACTGTGAAAATGAGTAAATCAAGCCTCACTACATATCTCTTATAGTATCAAAAGTCATCAAAGTACAAAGGAAATAAAAGAATATCTAAATAGCATAGTAAGTGTACGTGTAACAATAAAGAATTTCGATAATAAATAAATTACTTATTTAATTAGATTTCCAAAAATAGGAATTACTGCAAACGATGGAATTTGACCATAAAACTTACACCATTGCATTCGTCATGAAATTCTGCTCAACTTTCATGTTTGGAGTTTCATGAATGGAGCCTGTATGATAATGTTAAGGACAAAATACGAAAAATGAACGAAAATAATCAAAACATAATATTAAATATATAGTAACTCTTAGTTGGCCTACCACCTTACTGCCAGGTCGACCTCTGGCTGCGACCGCTTGGTGGAGCCAAGAAGTGGCGGCTAAGGTTATGTTGTATAAAATATAGTGGAAATTAGGTTGCGCTCCCTATTATAGTTTTAAATATAAGCCGCGTCCCTCCCAACTTTTCCATGCAAACCCAGTCCCTATTTTTCCTACTTCCGTGTTTTACGTTTTTTTGCCCAAAAAAAATGCACTACTCAATAAAAAAAATATAATCTAAATTCCGGAAATGTTCTCAAAAGTCCACAGAAATTAAAAAAAAGTTGCATACATGTATACAACTAGCTGCAATCATGTATGCAACTTTTGCATAAGCTGTTTCCACTGAAAATCTGGATCGAAACTTGCATACATGTGTGCAACTATTTGAAATACTTGCACACATATATGCAAGTATTGCACGAAGAAAACTTAAGTGATATTTTGTCTGCTGATTGTTGCATGCATGTATGCAGCTTTTTTGTTTTGATACATGCCTGAATGCAAATAAATGTGAACCGATTTGCATGCAAGTGAATTTTTGCACACTGTATACAAGAATTATGCAATACTTGCACAGATGTATGCAAGTTAATTAACACAGATGCATGGATGAAAAACATGCACAGATGTATGCAAGAAAATACAAATAAGTGCATACTATTATGCATTTTACTGCATTTTCGTTGTTTTTTTTGTTTTTGACGTGCTTTTTGATGGTTTTTTATCCAATATTTTTTTAACATTTACGTGTTTTATTTAAATATGAATTTACATGATTTTTTTATATTTTATTTATTTACTGAATTTTCAAAAAATAGGGACTAAATTTACAGTAAGTTTTGGACTGGATGTGAGCCTAATTTTGAAACTTAATGGGGACCCGTGCCAAACGGAACATAATATATATATATATATATATATATATATATATATATTATCAAACATAATTTTTCTGAAATTAAATCTAACGGTTCAGGGCCACTTCAACTCCTATAAATAACAGGTTAGGCCCCCATTCTTTTCTACATATTTCTGAGAGTCGCAGCGAAACTCTTCCATTTCCTTTTCTCCTCAAACAAATTCTAAAACAAAATATATGCATATACAAATATGATCAAACATAAACAATATAGATCTAAGGAGATTAATCAGATTCATGTGAAAAAGGGTATGGATTGATGTTTAGGTTCTTCTTCATCAAATTTCTTTCCTCTTTTCTTATTTTCGTGAAAATCTACAAATATGAAAGTATCACCTTTTTTGAATAACTGTAATCTGTACGAACTTAGGAATTTTAGACCTAAAAGACTATTCAAATTCATATTTGGATACGTTCAGATGAGTGGAAATTCTATATACATATATTACAATAACCTGATTACTTCGTTTGTACTATATCTGAAATGTATGCCTAAATATTTATCAGACTTGTTTATAGTTTTGTCAAATCTGAAATAATGCCTATCAGATCTGTTGATGAGTTTTATAAAATCTAAAATAGTTCCTATCAAATCTGTTTATAAGTATTGTCAAACGTGAGAGAATAAAATTGTGATTGAATATTATTATCTTGTGGGCTTATTGGAATTGTTCATATTATTGCCTATAATTGTGTTTAAAATATTATGGTTATTATAAGCATCATAGATGTGGAAATCAATCACATAAATCATTGTTAAAAGTGTAGTTTATTCAAGATCTGTAGTATTGCTATTGATTGTGATTCATGTAAATTTTGTTAAAACAATAATAAGGCTTTTTGTGTTCAGTTTTGCTCGGGTTTTAACTTGATTATTGTAAATATGCCTTTTTGTTCCTTTTCAATAAAAAATACATTATTTGAAATTAATAAGAAATATGTACAAAAAACCTAAGGGTTATGTAAATTCATGGGCAAACATAGATTTATGTATGCTTGTACATAGTTTGCATCAACCATTCCAAAAACATATATTACACATTTCTTATGATTTGAAATATGATGTTCTGCTTCAAAATATTTTATGGCATAATTTACGATAATTTCAGTTTTAACCTTTTTATGAGATTTGGAATCTTAATGCAAGATTGAACATAAATGGATTGTTTGGGTCTTTAGCTTAGACCAAAGCATATCAATTTAATAATAATAATAATAAGATTAAAACATATTAACTACATTAACCGCACTAGTATATATGTATGTATGTATATATATATATATATATATATATGTGTGTGTGTGTGTGTGTGTGTGTGTTATCCACGCAAATCTACGTAAACAACGAAATATATAATATAATTAATGTTTGTTGTATATGCGTGTTTAAATGGTTTCCATTTAATGGAATTATATAAGGAAGTATAATCCATATTAAACGAAAATATATATTATGATCGATGTAGTATTAAATGTGATTGATTTGCTATAAATAAGGTCATAAAGGAATAATAACTATTGTAACCATCGTTGATTTGGGAAAAATAAATTAAATTAGGTAGTCATTCCTAAATGGTTACAATTTAAAAACAATGACTAGGAGTAGGAATTGTAACTCCAATTAGGTAAATAAATCATTCTTGTAAACATATGAAAATATATGTACAACAAGAATGAATCAAGTTAAAATGAAATAGAATGGTTTAAGGAGTTACAATAATTATATTAGAACAATAAGGGACTGATATAATGAGGTCATTTAATTGTTAATTAATGTCTTAGGAAATTATGATCGTTATGTTCATAAATGACATTAATTGTAATTAATGGTAATAAATGACATTTAAAGGGTTAATTAGTACCTTAGCAAAAATATGAATGTTATGGTCATAAATGGCAATAACCATAATGAATAATAATAAATGGAATTAAAAGGGGATTTATGGGTATTAGTTGTCATCTAAATACTAAGTCCAATAAGGAAACAATTAATTAAACATCCTAAAACTGGAAATATATAGGTTTTCCTTATTCTATTCTAGTAAGTCTAGAATTAATATACTTATAAATTACAATTGGACTTAATAAGTTAATGATGCGTAGTCAGTTGTCTTATTTGGCAAAAGTCTGCACCTTCCAACAGTCGAATATATGTCCAATTGATGTGAAACAACATTGACCATAGGAACCCGTGACGATAGTTAGTTTGCATACGTGGATTATTTCCAAGTTTAAGGTTTGCTTCATGAGTGCGGTCCTAAGTGGTTGTTTGACCCACCTCCCATTCGAAAGAAGAAGACAAAAAGGAAATAATTTAATAATGTTGCATGCTTCAGGATTAAGGTATTAAGTGGTTAGATCCACTTTTAAAAAGGAATTAAGTGGTCGAGTAGCCCACTTCCCATAAATGAAGCATTAATGACAGGTTAGGTACGAGTTCGATAATCTCCACGAATAATCCACTTTCTCGGGTCTTAAGTGACTTGGGTTGAGGGGTCCACCTGGGAATGGGTTTTAAAATGACAGATATGGTATTGCCATAGGTCTACCTGTCCTACGGGAAGTATTAAGTGGTTATGAGATTATCCAATAAGGTCAGCTGGAAAGTAACCAGGGCGTACACCATAGGGAGGTCATAAGTGGCATGCGACGTCTACCCAACCGATTGGTCTTAGTGACTGCTTACTATCTCTCGCCTTATGCGGGGTATGGGTATATGCTTGAATTACGGAAGCCTTAAATTAGTAGGGCTTGTTGCTAGCATCCTCTAATTTATATTTGTGTAAAATAAACCATCAAAAAAGGCCTCAATTGGTCGAAGGATCTTCCCTTATACCATAGTGGTAGGGAGGCTATTAAGTGGCTATATAAATATATATCATAATATAACTTCTTATATGGTGTTCGTAGTTGGACAGCCCGCCTCTTAATTTTAGTTGTAGTTGAGTGGTGGCTTAGAAGGCTCCGTAATTATCCGTAAATGTTCTCTCACAGTATCGTTATCGTTAGGAATGCTAACATTGGTATGGTAGTCAGTTGTCGGGCATAAGAGTTTACAAGTTTAGATTAGAATTATTAGCCTTGTTAGACATATGTCTCTAGTTAAACCAAACAAGATGCATCTGTGTATTGTAGATTGTGTTATACTCTTTATGCTCACCAAAATGTACTATTATTAACCCTTCCTTATTACAACTCCTAGGTTATCTTGAGAAGGTTAGGTTTCCACAGGTGTTCAAGTTTGGTTTTCGGTTCTCATTCGCGTTCTCTCTCATGCTCGGTATTGACGTCGTGTTTTACTCTTATAAGGTAGTTATTTGAGTTGATACTTGTCTATCCTATTTCGTTTCCACTATAAGTTATTTTATCGTACTCTGATTATGCTCATGCTCATTTATTTGCAGGTAACGGATTTACACGCTCCATGCTTGGATGAGTTTGAGTTTCGATTTTCTTGAAATTTAAGCTCATAAAAGTGTGGGGTGTTGCATTTGGTATTAAAGCTTATGTTATAAGATCAGAGAAATTAGTTAAATAAGGACTCGTGAGAGAACATATTCGATTTTCTTTTCTATTTTCTTCGTCTTTCTTACTCCAATTTGAATTATTTCGACAATGAAATAGTCATATGCCTATTTATTTCAGGCAGGCCTTAAGTAACTAAGAGTTTAAAATATGATGAGTTTGAGTTTCTAGCCAATTCTGTCTTTACTACACAGTCCATTGGTGATTTCGTTGTGAAGAGAATGAGGATGGCATATGGTGAATCCCACGGATTTGAGTTTGGAGAGTGGACGAAAATCTAGCTACAACTGAGATAGTCGCAATTTCTGTTTTTTGTTTTCATTGGAAGTTACACTCAATGACCTTTCCTTGGTCTCAAAACAAGAAATTCATGTTAATATGTCATGTCCATATGAAAATATAATTACGAGGTATATCTATTTAATGCTTCATTGAAATTTCAGATATTCTTTTGTTGGAAGTATTCATTTTAGTCCTTGGTCTTATATTCGAAGGAATTTCCATTTTCAAAAACTGTTTGAAAATATAAAATGGATTTCAAAAGGTGAAAAACTATGGTTTTGGAAATTGATTTTATTAAGAATGTAATTTTAAGAATCTAAATCTATTCACGTTTCACAATTGTTCGGGTTTTGTGTGATTTTAATAAATAATCCAGTTGGTAAAAAGAAGGGAATTGGAAATGACAAGGAAGATGCCTCAAAACTTAAAAATAATTAACACCCATTTTATGTGTTTTTTAGTGTTCCTCTTTTTATATATTTTGGATGATTTATCAAAATTATCACAACTGATCTTTCGAGATTTTAAAGTCCTGATGCTCTGGAACGAGAAAATGTTTTCCAGTTAGTAATATAAATTGGAACATAAATATAAGTAATAATAAAACGGATTCATAATATGAAAAACCCTTATTTTATAATAAAAATCAATTTTGAAAATTTTTATTAAAATTTTCTTTTATAGAGGCTAAGGAAAATCTTTCATTCAGATTGGGGTATTTGGTTTCACAAATTGTCTTTTTTTGGTCAGCTAGGTAAGGGGAAAATCCATTTTAATTTAATTACGGATTTCTAGCAGAATTATTTTGGAAATTCGTTCGTTATGTTCGCAACATTTTATTGATACTACTTTGAATATTTGGAGATGGTTCGGAGTTTGGTTGCGGTCTTTGATACCGCCATGATAGGGATAATTATTTTATGGATTGCGTCAAATCTTAAAAGATGACGCAGGACGATTGATATTTTAATCCGGCCTAATAAGGTCAAGGTTTATCCTTTTTCGAAAGCCTATTTGACTTTTGACCGTTTAGCGTTATACCTTGATTGGTCAACTAGCTGATGAGTTTTAGTAAAACTTGAACCTAGGACTCAAGTGTAAAAGTGATGTTCCAAATTCCCTCCTTAACTTCTTTCTTTCGTCCTTCCTTCCTGATCTAGTCGAACCATACCATTATGCTCCTTCTCTTTCTTTGTCATTACCTCATCTCCTCCTTTTTCGCGCTAGTTTATGCATTAGATCTCGCCCATTATTACTCCAATCTAAATCCAATTTCTTCTCTTCGATAATTTCTTAGTCCATAATACCTATTTGCTTTATCCGATCTTACTTTTTCCATTTACGTCTCATCCTCAGGGAGAAAGATCATTTGGTTGGATCGGAATGAGCATAGGGTCTCACTGCCTTAGAGATTAAAAAGTTAGTCATAGCAGTTAGACTTGCACCGTTCCATTACTTCGAGATCTTTATATAATATTGATGGTTGTGCTACATCCACCGTTTCTATATCTTGCTGGAATGGATTTTGATGAAGGCGGCCGTCATTTCGGAGATGAAGACTAAGCTATCTTTGAATGGTTTTTCTGAGGAGAATCTCGATGAGAATTTAGAGGCATTCATGTTGTACACGGACTTGAATTTTTTTTGGTTTGACCGTCTTTGGAGATTTTGGAGAAGATCCCTTTTCCTAGATGTTGGTTTTTGCATGTGGGAATCTATGTTCAAACTGTCCATGTAGATGTGTGACCAATTCATCGCATTATTCCATAGATGGGAAGTTATGACTAAATTTGTCTCATGATGCAGAAATTAATCTTTTGCTTGATCGATAGTGTAAACATCATTTAGTACCACATCATACTTAATTTAGCTTGTTTTCCTTTTACGTTATTTCACGGAGTTTTTTTTGTATCTTCACCTATCCATATTATCTTATATAATGTTAGGTGAATCGCTATGAAGAGCAACTTTGTGGTAGGTTTCTTTTGTCATCTCTAATTCTCTTTTGTAAGGGATGGTGGTGTGGAAACCTCCAACAACACCAGCAGTGTTTGTAACACAAGATTTAGCATTTTGCTATCATGATATGATTAATCAAAGGTCATAAAAATGGTTTGAGCTTTAGTCGTGGAGCAAGACATCTCATTGTTTATAGACATTGTTTTGGGAGTTTCAGTATTGCTGTTTTGTTGTCGTCTTTGTTGTTTTCCTTTTCCAGCATTTGGCTCTAGGCTTTGTGGTAATTTGTGCTTGTAACTGTTAATGTTTGTTGTCTTTTAAATTACACTACTTTTTGATGAGATTCCAATGTTTAGAAATATTTATGTCATTCGCGCATGTCTATTTGAATGGAATCTCTTTTTTTTTGCAAGGCAGACCGGTTTTTTAAGTGATTCGTAACACTTTATTATAAAAAACCAAATAGATACAAATAACGCAGGAGTTAGACCATGCATATACCTACTCAAAAAATAGGTTCCCACGTAGGGGAAGATAATTACTACATAGTTACAGTACATAAAAAATACATTCTAAATTCCATTTTAAGTTTCATGTGCCATTGGAAGCACAAAAGAAGAGGATGCTTTTAACCATTGTCAAATAGTGTATGCACCCTTAGTCTTGTCTTACTGCGGGTTATGGGGGATTTTCCGGCACTATTGCACGTGCCAGTAGAAGACGGAGTCGAAGAATTAGCCACTTTGATGTCGGATGGCCTGGGTTTATAACCCGGTGGTGGCGGAATATTAGCATATGGATTAGTAAATTGTTTCTTCCCAGCAGCATTGTCAGCTTTCCTTTTTTGAAGTTCATAATAATTCTTCGACATAAGTTCCATGAGCTTCCTCTATTCATTACAAATGAATGGGTCTAATTCACCACTGTCAATCTCAACACCCAAACTCGCGATAGTATCAAGCACAGTTTTCTCAATATTTATCTTCTTTTTCTCTATCGTCTTTGGTTGCTTTTTTTCTCGTTACTTATATCTGTTATGTCGAAGTTCTCTTGAAGGAAGCTATCAAGAGAACTGGTTGTTTTTTGCGCAGTTAAATCCATAGCATGCTGCTGACCATTTGACACTTCAGCATGCGGTTGCATAGAAGAAGAAAAAAGTTCCGTTGATTCATTCGGATTGTTGATGTGAGGAGAGGAACCTTTCACAAAACCATTATTGAAGCCATTTTCATTGGTTATCCTGGAATCAATAGCAGATAATGGGACCTGAAAATTAATGTCGCCATGCTTCAATGTTTGTTCAAAAGATGATATGTCCATGAGTATAGTTTGCATAGCGTCGCTGCTCTCATTTCCTTGGTGTTGTACACAGACAGAGTTATTAGGAGGCTCAGAAATGCTAAGTGTGGACTTCATTGTTGCTTGTAATTCGACAGAACCATCAAGCTGTTGCTCATATCCATCAGAACCAATAATACCAACATCAATTTCCTTCCCAGCATCGACATTCATACTGACTACATTCTCTTCAATAGCTTCAACTAACTGATCTTCTTCAGGGATGTGCGAATTGATAGTATACTTATTGGCATCATAAAGGCGATCATCAACATTAACATTAGCATTTAAAGCATTCAATGCAATAAACCTATTGATGATTTGGAGAGCAACACCATTACCTTGTCTAGAAGAGTTAGTAGCAACTCTTTTCCATCTTTGATGGCTCCCCACTGCAGTAAATCTCTCATTGACGTTGCTTCTCGCCGGTATTATTTATGTTTGTGTCTTCGTAGGAGCTTTATTCCTAGCAAAACTCCAAACTTTCTATGTCGTTTCCACAGGTCTATGCTCTCCAACATGTGTATCATCCCTCCTTACATTACCATTCTTTTCTTGCTCTTCATTACACTTGCGTAAGGAGCACTTAACAAACAAATGACC
This sequence comes from Allium sativum, assembly GCA_030737875.1. Taxonomy (NCBI): domain Eukaryota; kingdom Viridiplantae; phylum Streptophyta; class Magnoliopsida; order Asparagales; family Amaryllidaceae; genus Allium; species Allium sativum. Next base: position 835,992,906 of record CM060910.1, read on the forward strand.
GAATACTTTACATGAGCTGCAAATTGCAGGCTTCCATACATATTCAACATTAATCTCATGTTCCGTACCATCAGGTGGAAGAACAAGAATCTTATTTGGCGTGTCACTCTCAAGTGTTATCTTTACAAGGCACTTAGCAAACCCTAACTGGTTGAGGCTCTCAGTCGCCTGGTCCATATAGAGGAACCTTCCTACATGTGATGCAAGCCAACAAATGCCTTTCCTCGACCATGCAACCATCAGGTGGTTGGTCATTTTAACCCAAACAGGCATACTTCTCACTCCCTTACCCGATAGCCCCATGTTGACATTCCTTTTTTGATAGCAAACATTTTATTTCTAATGACAATGGGGTCAGCCTCCAAAATACGTTTCCTATCTTCCTCATCAGACACTAGAAAGAAAAATATACTTCCATTCGACTTTACCTTGATGTTGCCACTCGGTTTTCAATGCTTGAAGAGATAAGTCACGACTGCGATGTAAGAAAGTGGCGAGTCCAAGAAGAACCCCGCCAAGTATTCTTGCCATTCTATGATGCTTGCTTTGACAATATTAGCCGTAGGGATTAAACGAGATCCATCATACTTGAACGTTATTGGAGGTGGAGTAAACACTCCAGCGATGCGTGGTTTCGTCGCGAAGAGCGATGACCATCGGACCTTGGGAAGAGGTGGATCTGGAGGTAAAGAAAGAGGTGGCGGCTGAGGATCGACGAGGGGTGGAGGATCCAGCAGTGGAGGGTTCAGGTTTGGATGTAGATCTAACAAGGGGAGGTTTTGAGGAGATGAGAGAGATAAAGGGTTAGCGGGAAAAGGGGAAATAATTAGGGTCGCCATTTTTAGAGGATGGTCAGGCAAAAATTGTTGTTTTTTTCTATGTTGTGAAAAGCAACTATGAAATCTCATTTTTCTTATCTAATTAGCGGTTATCCTAAAGCTGGAAAGAATAGAATTCCGTGTTGAATAAATTTTAGCGAATGATAGGTTTGGCGTTGTTTTCTCCACGGGTATGTTTATCACCTGTTCCTTGTTAAGTTAAATTTTTTTTATTCCTTTTGTGTGTGGTTTTGGTTTTCGCATGACTGACTTCCTCTTTCGCCAACATGTGACTTGAATCATTTAAGTTTCCATATAATATATTTTTGAAACATTTTGCAAACGTTGTCTAAAGAAATATCCTTTTCAAATTTTATATTTTACTAATTCACTTTCTAGTATTTCGGTTTGCGCGAAAATGTGGATTTGGATACAGTAGTTTGCGCATGTTTAAACATCTGTTTTGTACAAAAATATATGGCTTAGATAACACGGAAGTGCACGTTACCAAAATTTTAGTTTTTTTAAATCCCATGTGGAAAATGAAACAATATTGAAAGGAAATTTTCAAAATTTACAAGAGAAGTCTTAAAAAGGAAATTTACTTTTGTGAAAAAAATCGATTTTTGGTCACATGAACTGCGTGAAAAAGATTTTTAGTTGGTTTGTGTTCCCGTTTTAGCAATGCAATAGGGCTGATGATGCGATAAAAACGTTAACGACACTAAGTAAATGGTTGTTTTAGCCTTAGAAATGTTGTTTCCATACCGAGCCAATGACATGCGCGAGTTGTTAATTAACACATTTTACTCTTTAGAGCTTGATTTAAGCATCCTTTGCAGTCTATAGATGAGAATATTTGAAGTATTTTAGGAACTGATGGAACGACCTGCCATTTTGACTGTGTCGTATTGACAAAACATGTCAAACTCGAACCGTCCATAACGATAGATTTTTATTAGCTTATGAGGTAAATAGAATAAATCACAGAATCAAGAACAGACATAGACACAAAGCAATATAATATCTCGCAGTAGGAAATAAATAATACAGTAGTAGTTCATAAAGCTACTAAATAAAATTTTACAACAAATTTTACATAAGTAATATAGCGGAAGTCTAATACAACATATCTAGTACATAAATGAGTGATAACAGTTTGAAACAGAAATGACAAGAATAACTTAAAACTAAAACAACTGAATAGGTAGATGCAGGTGGGTAGAATCCAATGTCAGCTCCAAACTCTAGGAGTGAAGCTGTGATACTCGATCTGACCGAGCATTAATGGAAACAAAACAAATCGGACTAGGACTAACATTCTCATGGGAGTAAATCAACTCAAATGAAACGTTCAATGAAATGCAACCAGTAACTCAAAGGATGTTTGGGATCACCATCCTCTAAGGATCCATCAAACTATATATTATTTACTGTAATACACTATATACAATAGTGTCTATCAGTAAAGTAAATATCAAAATAGCATAAACGGGATTACCATTATTTCCCTTACACCGTTTATATATTCCTGTAGTTTACACAATACTGCAAGCCCCTCCAAACCGTTGGGATACTCAGGGAGCACTCCATAGGTACGATACAAACCAAACTAGTAGATAACTCGTATATGACATGTGACAAGGAACAAAAGGAATATCAGGGTGGATACACTGTTTATAGAGCTGGACTGGTCGTAACGCATAGTAGCAACTACCGCTCACCTCGAAACACACTTCCATAATGAAGTCGAAGGGTGGCCACCAAACACATCACAAAAGTAATCGAATGGTATCGAAGAAGTGCGCTTGATAGGAGAAATGACCTCACCTGGTCTTAGCGTAACTCCTTTTTTAGTCACATCAAGCTGGCTCATGGGAGTCAGGGTCACGTAATTAATATGAAATAGAAATCATTCGCTAAACCATCATAATTCATTCTGGATCTCCACCACGTGCACGGTTGTTAAACTGGTTTTCGGTAGTGGCAGAGAGTATGACAATAGTCGATCATGGTCTTTTTAACAACTTATCGTTTACGTTTTTCACACTATGGTCATTATTTTATAAATCACTTTATAAATTGTTTATATCATATTCGAATTTGAAATCAAAATTTAATGTTTAACTTCGACTATATTTAATTTTGAAAACAACTTACTTAAATCGCTTTAAATCAGATTGAGTTAGAAAAATCATGTCATAAAGATCTCAAAATATAGTATAAACCAATACTATAATATATAACTTCGATTTTATTTAATTTTCGAAAATATTCACATAACGATTCTCAATCCAAAATCAACTTATATAAAATCATATCTTAAAGGTCCTGAATACCATTTAAATCAATACTATAATATTTAACTTCGACAGTATTTTAGTTGATTTGTTTTCGTCAAAATTCAAATTTCAACCAAATTCATATAATATAATTCCATCTTTTATAAGAATTCATTTAAGTCAATTTATACAATCCAATATTTGGTTAAAATTAAATTATATTATTCTAATCAAATCATATATTTCAATTCAACATATCATATTTTATAACCCTAACCATACAATTCAAAACAGACAATTTAAAACCATTCTTATAAATTTGATTTGACAAATTTCTTAATTCAAACTAAACGATTGATAAAAACAATTCCATATATAAAATTTAAATATTCCAATTCACGTTCAGTCACTTTAAAAATAGAATTCATTTCATATCAGTTATAAATTCAAATTCGTTTCCTTGCATTCGGAAATTCAAATTAAAATCAATTTCACAATTCAAATTCAACTCTTATAAGTTTATCTCAATTCGAATTCATATCTTAATATGAGTTCATTCATTAATCAAATATTATTATTTAAAATTTAAATGTTAAAACCTCGAATTTAAAACACGAAATCTTGACTTATCCATCTTGAGTTTATTATTAAAACTTAATATATATATATATATATATATATTTATAATTAAACTTTGGAAAAATATATAAGTTTATCGAATATAAAATTTAATTAGAAGATAGCTTTATAAACATATATGGGTTTTAAATAATTTAGGAATAGGTTTAAAAGAACTATCTATTATAATATGTTAAATATCAAGTTTAAAATACTTATATGATTATTTTTATTAAATTATAGGGTTTAAAATAAATGAAATTACATATAAAATCTTAAATAAGTACTTTAATCCGTACTTACTCATAAAATCATTTTAAAACATATAATTTAAGATTTACAATTCATAGGTTTTTAAAAATCTTTAAATATACATATATACAAAAACATAAATCTTAAGTTATTATTAAAAATCATAATTTCCAAATCACTTTACTTCGAAAATATGACCAACTGTGTCCGTATATAAATTTCTATCCTACGGTCAAATGATATGGATATTTATCGTTTCAATCGACAATTTAAAATTTTACGGATATATATCATTTCAACCCGCAATCCCAAATAAAAATCGTTTAGGTCTATCATTTCAACACAAAACGATTTTTCCCTATTCTAATGTCTATTCAAGTATGTATCATTTCAACCCATAGTGATTTTCCTAAACTATGGAAATCAACAACATAAACAAATCATTGCATAACATCAATCATATCACAAGTCACATAACATCAGTGCACCTACGTGTCATATAAATATATCGTGTCATATATGAAAGGTGTACATATCAAATAATATAATTTCTAATAGCAATCCTACACATTTCACAATAGTTCATTTGTGCTGAATATAACATCCCGTGAAACAATGTAAGTTAAGTGTGAGATAAACTCACCTTTCGTGGTACATAATGGAAATAGGAGACAGACTGACACAGAATGAAATGACGACTTTCAGGCACGACTCATAATGGATTCAATCACGGTAACCATTCAATATACATATATTATTTTATAAGAGGAGGATAGGGAATTTCTCAATGGATCGGTAGGGCTATTGGATTCTTGGAATAGTTTTCGAACTCAACACCACACTCGACTCAAAATAAACACAACACTAACTCAATTCAAACAAAAATAAAACACAATAATTTTTTTTACACAAATATTATATATTTATATATACATATACACACAAAAATATTATAACATATATATATTTAAAATTCAACTCACACCAAATTATATATATAATATAAATTACAGAAATATAAACATACAATGCAATCGCACACATCAAAACCGTATATATAGTATAAATTATATAAATATACCCAAAACCATTATATATATATATACATATGTAAACAAATATATATAACTCAAATTTGATAACTAAGAAATTCATCGACCAAATTTTTAGACAAAAGTTAGATTACTAGAAATTGAAATTACCCGCGTTAATGGCGTCATCTTCCTTCGTGACTCCCTCCTCTTCTTCGTCTCTCTTTTCAGATTTGTCGCCCTCTCCTCCCCTTCCTATTCGTCCTCCTCCTCCTCCTGTGATTTCCAATAATGTCATTCTCTCATCATCATCTCTCGTCAATGGGGATGTATCTTTAAATCATTCTTTTTCTGATCGTCTTTTGGATCCATCCTTGTCTTCTCAATCTGCTGATGGCATTAAGGATAATCTTGATATTTCTAATCCAGGTAATTCGTCAAACAACTTGCAACTCAATTCTTCTCTTGCTAAAGGGAAATCTGTGGTTCTTGATACTTTTGTTTCTGATCCAAATACTCAAGTTGTTTCACCAATTTTCAATTGCTCTGGTAACTCTTCTAATCTCGGTATTAACAATTTGCCGAACACCTCCAAAGCTACTTCCCATTCTATTAAATCAGACTATTTGTCTCTTTTTAACTCATTGCCTAAGAACGCTGGGTCGTATAAACCAATTCACTTTGATATAAAAAGGGATGGGAAGCCTAATCATTTTCCTGATCTGGTCAAATTAGAAGGGATGAAGTATTGGAAAAAATACCTAGTTGGATTCTTTCTTGATGGTACCCTTTCTTATCTTACAGTTGTGATTTTTTTGCTTAAAGTGTGGAAATTAAAAGTGGAGGTTAGTATAAAATCCGATGGAATGTTTTTCTATTTTAAATTTGCTAATGATCTGGAAGGAAAAGAATCTTGAGATCTGATCCAATATTCATTAAGGGCAGAATGTTTATCATTAATGAATGGGATCCATCCATCGTTAATTCACAATCTCAAATAAAAAAGGTACCCATCTAGATACATTTACATAGAATTCCCCTTCTTCTGTGAACACTGGAAGGTATAAATTGGTTAACATGTCATGTTGGGCGTCTTATTTGCTTCGATTCAAGTACTAAAAAGCTCCAAAGGATTAAATATGCTAAGGCCTTAGTAGAAATTACTCCAGATTTTGAATTGCCAGATTGTATTGAGGTTCCTGATCTAGCTAAAAGTTTCCATTCTATTCAAGTGTCATATGATTGGAGGCCAATGATATGTACCCATTGCAGAATATTTGGTCATGAAACTAGTAAATGTGAGTTGTTTGCTAAGAGACATGTTGATCTTGAAAATCAGAACGAGGTTAATGGAGCTAAGTTCAGCAATAATGTTGATCCACCTGTTATACAAAGGAAAGAGGATAGAAGATACATGAAAATAGCAGTGCCAATTCATGATAATTAAGGGTGGAATAAAGTCATAAATAAAAGAAGGTGTGGATAATAAAGGAGAAAGGTTATAATACTGATGTTGCTAGTGATGTAAATAAGGCAATGGAGGATGTAGTTGAAATAGTTAGTGGTGGAAATTCCGACATGAATATGGAAGTAAATAATGAAGCGGAAATGAATATTAACATGGTGCTTCATAAAAATGACAATCAAAACGTCATAATTGCTGATGAGCAGGGGAATTGTAGCATCCAAAATAATGAAGGTGAAAATGTTGATTTTGATGGTATATTAAAAGAAGCAGTAGCCAAGGAATTTCATGTCAATAATCCCATTTCTATTCTAAATGAGCAATCTAATGATCCATCTTTGTATTTTTTAGGTTCACACCCTTTCATCTCTTCAAACGTTTCAAATCCAGCTTCTATTCCAAATGTTCAAGCTGCATCATGTTCTAATTTTTCTTTTTCAAACTGTTCTTCGACCTCTTCAACAGTCTCAAATAATTGCTCCGTGACATATGGCTCTTCCTTTAGTTCTCAGTCCCCTTCCAGCTCTTCCTTCAGTTTCAATGTCCATACGTCTTCCCCTTATTCACATTTATCTCTTCCTCCTCATATCATTTTACCACCTCCTGCTAATGTTTCGTCTGCACAGAATTCCTCTTCACCTTTAGCAGAAGTCTCTTCATTTGGGAGTAAAAAGAAAACAAAAAGGAAAAAGATAGTTGTTTTGAAGGAGAATATACCTCCAGATGAGGATCCCAATGATGGAAAAGAATATAACCTAGAAGATGTTTTACCATCCAACAATTCAAAATTCACTTCATCAAGGCATACCAGAAGTAATTCCAGTGTAATGGTAGACCCACTCCTGTTTAATGACATGTCCTCTTTGTTTTTGGAATATTCGAGGGGCTAATCTACCCTCTAAGCAGTGTGAAATTAAGTCTTTGATAAAGGAAAATAAAATCCAGTTAATGTGCATCTCTGAGATAAAGCTGGATCTTTTGTCAAATGAAAATGCAACAAAATTCATAGCTCTTCCTAGCTTTTGACCATAATTTGGCTGTAGCATCTTTTGGAAGACTTTTAACTATTTGGAATCCTTGTTTCTTTCATCTTTCTAAATTATCTGAATCCGATCAGTTCATCCACTATAAATGCATTTACCTTCCCACAAATTCTACCTTTTTTCTCACATCAATCTATGCTCAAAACTCTCTTACTTCTCGTACATCTTTTCTTGACTTTGTCCATATTTTGAATCCTTCTAATGACCCCTGGATTTTAGGAGGTGATTTTAATTGTATGTGCAGTAGCAACCAGAAATTTGGCGGTTGTCCTCTTGCCTTAAAAGACATAGCTCCACTTAATCAAATGATCATGAAATCTTCTTTGTTCCCTATGCAAAGTTTTGGTTTATCTTACATATGGTCCAATTGTTCAAGATCTGGTCCTCCCACATTATGTAAACTTGATCATCTCTTTGCTAATATTTCCTTTTTTGATCTTTGGCCAAAATATTACTACATTATCCCTTGTCCAATCTTAACTGACCATAGCCCATTAGTGTTTCATTGGGGGAATGAAGTAACCGCTGACTTGGGTAAAAAATCTTTTAATTTTTTTTTTTAATTTTTAGTGTAGTCGTCCAGATTTCTCTGATCTTCTTTTGCAAGTTTGGAGTGTTCATACTAACATGAATCCTATGATCTACCTTCTTTATAAGATGAAGTTACTTAAATATCATACTAGAAGTTGGTCAGCTTTGAATTTTGGTAAAGGGTCTCAGAAATCTTATTCAATCAGATTAGAATTGGCACACATCCAACAGGAAATTCAGCAGAAGCCATTCGATTTCTTTTTGAAACAGCATGAAATTTGTAAAAGAAAGCAGCTGGAATCGATGTTAAATATGGAAATACAAGCTTTTATCAAACGAGAGCTTGAAGGTGATAGAAATACAAAGTTTTATCCTAATTCTATTAAGGTTCAAAAGGCCAGGAATTCTATTTTCATAATGAAAGATATGAACGGTCTTGTTCATAATTCCGAAGAAAATATTAATGAAGCTTTTGTCCATTATTTCTCCTCAATATTAGCCAATCCAAACACCCATATTGCAAATATTAATCCTCTTTTTCACACCAATTTATCAACCATTTCCTTTCATCAGTCTGCGAAACTTATAGAATTAGTGACTAGGGAAGAAGTTAAAGAGACTGTTTTCAAACTTGATGCAAGTAGTTGTGGGCTCCTGATGGGTTTAATTCATTATTTATGCAAAAAAAACTGGGGTATTGTTGTTGTAGACATTACAAAAGCTACTCTGCAATTCTTTGAGACAAATCACCTCCCTGCTAGTTGAGCACCAATTTCAATAGCTCTTGTACCTAAAGTAGAATACCTTGTCTTTGTTTCTGATTATCGTCCAATTTCCTACTGTAATATTTTCTATAAAATCATCTCAAAAATTCTTGCAAACGGACTTCAAAAAGTTTTACCAACCATCATTTCATCCAACCAATCTGCCTTCATTCAAGACAGATCCTTCTCTGATAATATTCTATTAACTCAAGATCTCTTGTATGGCTATAACAGAAAAGGAATTTCTCCTAGATGCATGTTAAAGTTTGATATTAAAAAAACATTTGATTCAGTGGCATGACATTCTATTTTAGCTATTTTAGCCAGAATGAATTTTCCAATTCCTCATTTAGCATGGATATACACCTGTGTTTCTTCTCCAAGTTATTCGATTGCTAAGAATGGATGTCTTCATGGTTATTTCAGAGGAACCAGGGAGTGAGACAAGGAGATCCCTTATCAGCATATATTTTTAACATCGTGATGGATTTACTTAATTCGCTGTTGGTTGATCAAGTAATGAGGAAAAATTTGGAACTTCATCCAAAATGTAATTCTCCTATGATCATTCACTTACTTTTTGCAGATGATTTAGTATTATTTACTAAGCCTTCTGAAAGTAATATTCAATGCATAATGGACACGTTGCACTCTTTTTATTTGATAACTGGATTACAAATTAATCTCAATAAGTCCCATATTCTTATTGCTGGGATGTCAAGTGCTAGGAAGACAGTTTTAATAGCAAAATCTAGTTTAAAAAAAATGCCAATGAATTCCTCTTATTTGGGGTTACCGCTAATAAGCTCACGCATATCTAAGGATAAATGTCTTCCCATATTTGAGAAGATTATTGCAAAATTACAACAGTGGCCTTCATGTACACTATCTCAAGCCGGTAGATAAACGATAGTGCAATTAGTTGTTTTGGCTTTTACTACCTATTGGACAAGACATTATGTTTTACTAACAAACTTATTAACATGATAGTTAGAGCACTTAAAAAGTTTCTATGGAACGGAGACCCTTTTTCAAAGAAAATGATACCAATTTCTTTTCACAAATTGTTTGACGATAAAATGAATGGGGTCTGGGAATAACAAACTTGCTTCGTTGGAATAAGGCAGCTATCTCAACCTACATTGAGAAATTATATTCTTCTGATAGTTGCTTATGGTCAAGATGGGTCAAGGCTAGCATGAGCTAGAGAATTATTCTTAAGTTAAGGAGTACTTTTCTGCCATTAGTTTAGTGTAATTACAAGCATAATAAAAAGCTATCTTTTTGGCATGATCCTTGGGAAAAATCAGGTTCACTTTTAAGTTCTATGGTTGAATATAGTTTGAGGAGATTATAAGGTATTACTGAGAATGCATATGTTGAAGACTATATACATGATGGGATGGTGGTTCTACCTTATTCCGGTTCAACGACATTGAGGTCCATATGGTCAGATCTATCGAAAATTTTACGGTACATGGTGATAGTAGGTTGTTATGGAGGAACAAATCCCATTCTATTCAGCATGTATATTCTATTTTACAAGGTGACAGGAAGTTTTTCCCTTGGGCTAAGAGAATTTGGATGACGAATAATTCAGCTAAGGAAAACTTCCTTTTATGGAAAGTCACAGCGAATGCTATCAACATTGAAGGTAAGTTGCTTAAAATTGGAGTTGTAGCTGATGAAGTATGCTTTTATGCAAGGCTGCTGTGGAAACAAAGCTTCATTTGTTCTTTGATGTTATTTTTCATTTCAAATTTGGATGAGAATGTTGGCTATTGGTTGCTTTCATAAGCCTTCGTCTGATAGAAAAATTGAATTGTTTAATCTATATAAAGCAACGAGATGGAAAAAATACAAGGTTGAAGATGCTTTTAAATATCTTGAAGAAATTTGTATATGAAATATGGGCTGAGAGAAATCGTAGAGCTTTTGGGTATGGGAATATGAATGCAAATCAAATTTTCAGCTGTATTCATGTAAGATTATAAAGAGTATTAGCTGTTTCTAGTACTCTTTGGTCATGTTTTTGGACTGGTGGTTGTGGCATGATACTCATAGGAGGTTATTGCTTTCTCAGCTTGGAGACTTGCAACGTTGGAACTGTAATGAAGATGGTTTCAGTCTTTTGCTGTTATATTATGGCAAGTCATTGTTTTCATTTTTGTGTAATCAACCTGTACTGTATTGAGTTTTTTTCTGGTTCGCAAATGTAACAGTATTTTTTTTTTCATCAATACTGTATATTGGAGTGATATGTTGTAATTAGTTGTACATTGTATTTGACATTAGTGTAAATAAAGTTACTTTGCCTTTCAAAAAATATATATAACTCACACACACAAACAAACATGCATATAAAATATAAACCTATACTACATGCACACTAAAATCTCTTCCACTCAATAACTCACACTCTTATACCCGTAACACACTCATGCATGCCTAAAAAAATAAAATCACACATGCAAAAACCAACCTATATCCACACACGCACAAACACTCTACACAAAACACATAAACTCACACCACCACGCATACATACACTGCACACACCGCACACACAACACATATACACGTTTCACGCAAAGGTTCAGAACACACACGCACAAAACAATCCATATAAAACATTAAACTCACACGCAAATACACATACACAATACATACAAACCCAAACATACAAGAGGACACAGGGGTCGGTTCAACGATGGAGGAAGGCGTGGCATAGGATGACGTGGGCCGGGAAAAAGGGTTTGCAGAGATAGCAAGGAGAGCAGCTGTTAGGGAGGATCTCGGCAAGGTATGCTGGTCGGAACAGTTGGAAGGCGGCTTGGGTAGACGTGGTGGAGGTAATGGGAAGAAAAAGGGTAATGTGCTCTTATTTGATTCACACAAACAAAAGATGGGAGGAGTAGCAGTTTTTTTTGCAAGAACAAATATGGGATGGAAATGCTACCGAAAAGGACAGATTGCGAAGGGAAGGAAATGGGAATTTTGTACAGGGAGCTAGGTATTTATTTTTGAAACCACGCATTTTGGGAAGAACAAAATCTTGATGATAGTTTGGGAATAGAAAATGTGTAGGCTTTAAAGGTGGCTTTGGAAACGTTGTTTGGAAAATTTGAAGAGGTGGCATTTGGGAATGAACGGAGCCTTTAGGAAACACACTAACTTTAACCTGAACTTGGCCACCCCATCTAAAAGAGAACGTTTGATTTAAATTTCAAAAAACAAAGGCTGCGGTTAAAAATGGAAATGAAAAGAAACGGTTTGCAAATTCAACATTTACCGGTTTGAAACATTTTTTAGACAAAAGGGGGCGAACGAGTTTTAAAATAAAAAGTAAATGAACGATTTTGGCACATATATAACAAATGATTTTACAAATCAAAAAGTGGATGATGTCAAACTAGATTTGATTTTGATATGAAAATGATGAACAAATAAAATGAGAGTAATGAATTGAAAAGAACGGGTTTGAAATACCAAAAGGAAATGAATCTGAAAAATGATAATTGAACGATGTTTGTAACAACGAAGATCAATACAAATAGCAAATCAAACAAGAGAAATATTTTGAGATTAAATCGAAGATATGATTTTACTAGTATTGAAAACAAATTACATAAAAATACGAGTGTAACAACCCGTATTTTCAATAACCTATTATAACATAAATCGAGGCAGAATTTAATTTATAAATCTGAATCAAGGGAAACGGGCTATGCCATTGCGTTCGTCTCGGAAAAATACGCAAAATAGAGTCCGAGTTTCCGAAAATCGGAGTCCGTATGACCCGATTAAGGCCCAATGAAGTATTCAGAAAATAAAAAAGAAGGAGGAGAAGTCTAAAGATAAGAAGGAAAAGAGGTGCTTTACTTGTGGAAGCTCGACTCATCTAAACAAGGATTGCAGAAAAAGGAAGGGCACTTGCTTTAACTGTGGAGAAATGGGACACTTCACTAGGATTTGCCTGAAGAAGCAAGGGAAAGGCCAGGGTCAGACTCAGCGTGCTGGACCTTCGGGAGGGAAAGTTCATGCTCTCAATGCCGCTCCAGTTCCCGATCGAGGTAGTATTTCTGTTGAAAGTCTTGTTTACATTTCTGATTTTCCTGTTCGTACTTTGTTTGATTCTGGCGCATCTCATAGTTTATTTCATCTGGTTTAGTTGAAGGTTTGCACCTAAGTACTAGTCTAGTTAATGATCCCGTGTGTGTTTCAAATCTAATTGGGGGTTCCGCCCATTTGTCTATTATCTACGTGGATTTGAAAATCTCTATCTTGAGTATAGAATTCTCGCGTGATGCTTATATTCTCGGTTCCATGGGGTATGGGTTGATTTTGGGCATGGATTGGTTGTCCAGTTTTGGAGCCATTCTTGGTTTTTGAGCATAGGGTTGAGAGGCTCATGACTCGCCTCGATAATACCCTAAAAATTTCTAGTAACCCTATGAGTCCCGTCATGTTGTGTTATCTTGAATCCCTCAACTCGTCTATCGATAGTTTGCAATCGGTGAGGGTGGTCCGAGAATATCCTGATATCTTGGGTGAAGTGAAGGGGGTTACCCCTAAACGAGAGATAGATTTCCGCATTTATCTGGTTGATAATGCCAAGATAGTTTCGTGGCCGGTTAGGCACATGGCCCCGCAAGATGAGAGTTAAGAAAGCAAGTCAAGGAGTTGCTTGAGAAGAACTTCATTAGACGAAGTATATCTGAATGGGGAGCGCCTGTAGTATTTACTACCAAGGCAGATGGTTCTCTTCGACTTTGTGTTGATTATCGTGAGTTAAACAAAGAGAATAGACAACCATTGCCAAGGATCGATGATTTGTTTGATCAGCTTGTAGGAACATCTGTTTTCTCTTGATCTTGCTACTGGATTCCATCAGCTCAGAGTAGCTGAGGATAGTATAGGCAAAACTGCGTTCAGAACTCCAGATGGATTCTTAGAATGGCTGGTCATGCCATTCGGTTTGACTAATGCACCCGCCTACTTCGTGGACTTGATGAGTAGGGTGTTCAGGGAGTTCTTGAACAAGTTTGTCGTGGTCTTCGTAGATGATATTCTGATCTTCTCTAAGGATGAGGAAGAGCATGTAAGGCATCTCGCGGAGGTGATGGATACGATTATAGCGCATCAGTTGAAGGCCAAGTTCTCCAAGTGTCACTTTTGGAGAAAGGAAGTTAGATTCCTTGGGCATATAGTATCTAAGCAAGGCTTAGCGGTGGATCCCGCTAAGGTAGTTGCAGTTCTGGATTGGAAGACTCCAAGGAATGCAACCGAAGTAAGAAGTTCTCTCAGTTTAGTTAGTTATTTAGCGTCCCTTGAGCTTAGACCTACCCTTCTGGATCAAGTAGGGACTTCACAGAAAGAAGACCCGCAGTTAGTCGAGATCATGGACAAGTTGATTCGAGGCGAGATGGTAAGTCACCTCGCTATAGATGACAAGGGATGGCTAAGACGCGATGAGAGAAAGAAGGTTCTTGAAGATGCACATCACCCGAGGAGGTAGCCGAGTTTGTCCCAAGGTGCATGTTATGCCAACAGGTTAAAGGCCGAGTCATAGAAGCCCGGTGGGCTATTATATCCATTGGAGGTCCCCGTAATGGAAGAGGGAAAAGCGTCACGAAGGATTTCGTGGATGGACTGCCTAGATCAAGAAAGGGAATAAGAGCATGTGGGTCATAGTAGGTAGACTCACGAAGAGTGCTCATTTCACTCCGGTAAAGAGCGAAAGGACTGCATCATAGCTAGCAACGGATTACTTTCAAGAAATAAGGAGGTTGCACGGGGTTCCCTCAAGTATAGTTAGTAACCGTGACTCAATCTTCACTAGCCAGTTTTGGGATAGTCTACGGGAAGTCATGGGCAAGCAACTGAATCTAAGTACGGCCTATCATTCGCAGGCGGATGGTTCATTTCGTTCAATCATGAGTTATAGAAAATCACGTTAGTAAGAGCAATTGGCAACGTGGATTGGTATTTTCAAGAAAAGTTCTGCTGCGTGGAATACTTTATAGTAAGTAAACGAGATCCAGGATTCACTGGTGAATTTTGGAGAGCTTGCATGAAACCATGAGGTCATAGTTATGTTTAAGCCAAGAATGATAGAAGAGTAAGTGAAAGAGGAAGACGAGAGGCGACAATGAAATGGGTTCCAACTCATATTTGGAAATAAGAGTTAAGAAGCTAAGAAATCATGAGGCAAAAGACGGTCAAAGCACAATGGAGTTAAGCTCAAGGAAACGTGACTTAGAAGACTGAAGGCTAGATACGCGCATCATATCTCTTTCTAAGAGTATATCCTTGATCCTTGTTTTCCGGTGAAACTTACTTGCATGTTATCTTTTACATATATCCTCTCGGTCCCGTTCTCGATCCCATTTCTGCTGTAAACTCCATAAGGGGGGTATGACTCATCGGTTAGTAATGCATGTCAGGGTTTGAAGGGGTCCGTTAGGTTAACTAAACCTTTTGGGCTTTTATAGGATTGGGGTTGGGTTAGGAAGGGATTTCTTGTAATCCGAAAGGAGTATATCCTGCTTATCTTCCCGATCTCTTTGTAGCATATCTTTTGCTATCCATGTTTGTCTTGATTATCTAGTTTATCATGTTAATCTTGTCATGAGAACCTTAGGTAGAAACCCTTTGGATGAAACATGTGTTTGAAACATGTTATGCTTGATCGTTGCAAGTGGTTGCAAGTGTTTGCAAGTGGTTACTCATGGATGCATTATACACGTTAGGCACTAGATCGGCTCACACACTCCTCATATTGCATATGCATGAGTGTTTATGCTTATTCATGGATGAAAATTTTTGTGTTATCACATGGATGTTGCATATGGATGTATGTTATGTGCACACATGTAGATGTTATATATTATGTTAGGAATTGCATACATATGGATTCATTTCACTAACATAATTTGCATTGATGATATTTGCATTAGATAAGTACATATACACACACCTTTGCATATGTTCATGCAACATTTAGAATCTTGTAAGGACAATTATTGCTCGTGGATGATGTTTTGAGTAGATGGATGTTGGATGGTAGGATACGTTCTTCCTAACTTGAAGATTTCGGGGACGAAATCCTTTAAGGAGGGGAGAATGTAACAACCCGTATTTTCAATAACCTGTTATAACATAAATCGAGGCAGAATTTAATTTATAAATCTGAATCAAGGGAAACGGGCTATGCCATTGCGTTCATCTCGCAAAAATACGCGAAATAGAGTCCGAGTTTTCGAAAATCGGAGTCCGTATGACCCGATTAAGGCCCAACGAAGTATTCAGAAAATTTCAAAGTAAAAACAGATTTCAAATTCAAGTTTGAATTTGGAAATTAGGGTCAGATTGGGCCAGGCGGGAAAACTCCCGCCAGAGCACCCAAGTCGACAGCCCTGTCGACTTGGGAGTCGACTTGGTTGGACCCAAGTCGACAGCCCTGTCGACTTGGCTGTCGACTTGGTTCAGCCGGGCAGTTTTGCCTGGTGCACCATTTTGGAGTTGTGTTGAGTTTGGGGGCCAGATTCGGTTTTGAGGGCTGAGATTGGAACTAGGGTTTAATCCTAAGGCTAGAACTAATCCTAATCTCTATAAATAAGACCCTAACCTAAGCCTAAATCAACATTATTCACTCATACAACTAAACTATGGCAAAATCATTCCTCTCATGGCCTCCACTCTCTTCATAAAATTCCTAAGTTATTTCTATGAGATATTTTCCATGCATACAAGTGTTTTCAAGCTTGTATGAGTGTCATTAGCTTGCATTCAAGTCAAGTTTCCATATTTACATCATAAAGCAAGGGTTTTGATCATTTTTGCTCAAGGGTTTTTCTATTGGAGCTTGCATTTTCGGTTTATTTGATTGCATAAGGGCTTTGTCTCAATCTATATATATTTTTGTGTCTTCATAAGCATTGTAAGCCCTTTTCTACC
This sequence comes from Allium sativum, assembly GCA_030737875.1. Lineage (NCBI taxonomy): Eukaryota > Viridiplantae > Streptophyta > Magnoliopsida > Asparagales > Amaryllidaceae > Allium > Allium sativum. Next base: position 836,009,669 of record CM060910.1, read on the forward strand.
TTCATATTTAAACTCTACAGTTAATGAATGATGCAAGTTGTGTTTGATCATTATGATATGCAAGTTTTCTATGATGTGTTATGCAAGTCTATCATGTTATGTATGCAAGTTTGATATGTTATGCTATGCAAGTTTGCCATGTTATGATATGCAAGTTTATCATGTTATGTTATGCAAGTTTGCCAAGTTATGATATGCAAGTTTATCATGTTATGTTATGCAAGTTTGCTATGTTATGATATGCAAGTTTGCCATATGATATGCAAGTTATGTTATGCAAGTTTGGGTTGATCATTTTGCTCATGTTATCATGTTATGCAAGCTTATCTTGGGTTTATGAACATAAAGCTTCAAGCTTTATGCTAAAGGTTGCATTTTGGCAACATGTAAGTTATCATATCCCTTATGATAACTTGCATGTGAGGCCAAATGCGAACTTATGGCAACTTCTACATGTCATTTATCACCATGTATCACTTATATGCTAAGTTTGGTTTTATGCATACTTTTGAGGCCTAATGATGCAATATGCAAGTATATGAACATATGTACATTTCATATGCCACCATGTTAAACTTGTGGCTTCAACACCATTTGTCATCTTTATGCCAAGTTCCCTCTTTCTATCCTTTATGCGCTATTGCGATATGTTAGCGATGGGATTGCGTTTGGGGTTGGGTAAACTTAAAAGACATAAAAACATAAGATTGGGAATTTACCTATTAAGTTAGGTCTACCCATTGGGAATTTACCTATTAAGTTAGGTCTACCCAAATGCTTGAAAACTTGTAATATGTTTTGGAAACATAATGGACATGACACTTAGAAAATATAAGTGTGACCAACTCGAGGTTGGGTTGAGTTTGTAGCGTAAACCTACCCGGAACCGACCGGCTTAACTAGTTGCTACAAACAATAGGACCCAATGTGAGAAGTTGGTCATGTTGTACCTTGAACCCGAGGTTAGACCAAGTTGTGGTGTAAAGCTACCCGGACCCGCCCGGCTTAACTAGTAACCGTAACAAAGTCTAATGTGAGAGGTTAAGGCACATTAATTAATTAATGCCTCATGATTAGGGTTTAAGTCATGGTCCACTTAATACTTAATCAATGTGGGCTTGGTAGATTAATCAGGGTTAAGTCGTGAACTCATCGTTACACTTAACCAAGTTAATCCATGATTAGCAAGAGGGTTAAACCGTACTTAACCCACTAGAAAATCCTAGCAGTGGGGGTCCACTCCAGCAGTAATCCCAAGTTTGTATCATTAAGACTCTAGGGACTAGGCTAGGGAGGGGGCACGATTACTGGACTTGAGGTAAGTGACCAAAAACGACGGCAGAGTGGTACGCCGATGTAGTTCCGGATGGACTATGGTCGTGCACGTAGTCCGTATTTGGAGAAGTCAAGCATGGGTACCAGTAGATCTAGACTGTGCACTTATGTTTATGGTGTCCATGGGTTGACACCCTAGGGCTTTATACACCCGACGGGAGACCCGGCACAGTCTGACTACAATTATGTTTGGGCCGTATTGACACCAACACGTGACGAGTTAGGCTTATAGGGAGCCGATCGACTAGTCCGTTTGGTTGGACCTCGTATTAGGGTCATTTCATGTTATTGGACCTCGTATTAGGGTCACTTCATGTTATTGGACCTCGTATTAGGGTCACTTCATGTTATTGGGCCAAAGCTTGGGCCAAGGGATCAATACTTGTTTATTCAAGTCATGTTAGTTTGCTAGTACACATGTGGTGCAAAACCTTAAACCCGATTATGCGATGACACCTTTATCTACCTTGTTAGTTAATCATCATGCTAGTATGTTGTTATCCTTATGTTCATCCCTGCTTCTCATGTCAGTTAACTTTATCAGTTTACATTGATTGTAGTAGGGCTTACTCAGTTTTTTTGACTGACCTGTTTTTCTTTCGCCTCTTTTCTTCCGTTTCCCCCCCCCCCCCCCCAGGTTCTCAGGGTGGGAATATTGGAGCTTAGCTAGGATTTCTGATCGCTTGCTTGTGGGATTTTAGCTCATGTACGGTCTTGACATGAAGCTAGCTATGGTTATCACTTATTTTGGGGATAGTACTTATGTATTTCAGTTTTTCAGTTGATGTTGTTTTTATCTAGACTTGTTTATTTGGAAAGTTATGTTGTACCAGACTTGTTTTGAAATAGTTTGAAATCTTCCGCTGTTTTACTTATCTTATTTACTCTGTTTACATATATACATATGTTCTTGTTCTGCCTTGATATATCATTATGCATGTTTACCTGATTCAAACGCCCCTCCAAAGTCAGAGTGCTTGCAAGAGCCACCCTGGCGGAGGTGGGGTGTTACATTTGGTATCAGAGCATATGGTTTACGAGAAGGAACAAAAAGGTTTTTAAAACTTTTGGAAAACTATTTTCAAAACCAAGTATAAAGTATTTTCCAAAGAAAAGTCTAGTTTATTTTAAAGGCTATTCCCCAAAAAGCCATTAGCAAAATTCCTTCGTTTTTCTCCATTCTGAATCTGTCTTTTTCTTCGTTTTCAGTATGGCCGATAACTTTGCTATTCCGGAGGAAGTACACGTACCTGTTTGGTATAGGAGACTTTTTGAGGCTAGGGCGACCGAAGCCGGCCCCGCAGATGTCCCTCCTCCTCCTCCTCCAGTAGTTAATGTTCCTCCTCCTCCTCCGGTAGTTAATGTTCCTCCTCCTCCTGTCGCTGAGGTTCCTTTTCCTCCTCCCCCTCAGCATCCACAAGAGGATTTCGCGGAGATTTGCAAAGACTTTAACGCGATGGGTTGCAAGAATTTCATTGGAACCGAGACTTATGTAGAGGCAAGGAATTGGTTGAAAGAAACTGAAGATCTTTTTGCCTTCTTTGATATAGATGACCGTAGGAAGGTTTTATTGGTAGTGTGGTTGCTAAAGGAAGAAGCTGCACGTTGGTGGGTGGTCACCACCGCTACTAGGCCAATTGAGACTTGGGATGACTTTCGGGGAAAGTTTGGACTAAGGTTCCTATCACTGAAGCAAGGGGACATGACTATTAGGGAATACATAGATAAGTTTAATCAACTGGCTCGGGTCGGTTCAGACTTGGTTAACACAGCTCAGAAGAAGGCCCTATACTTTGCTCTAGGATTAAACGAGCCATTACATGGTTTAGCCATGACTCATATACCCTTGGGGGCAACTTTCGAGAGTTTGGTGAATATGGCCCTACTCAATGAAGAAAATAGGAGTGACAAGAAGGAGGTCAAGGTGAATGAGTCTCAAAACAAGAAAACGGGGCCCAAAAAGGAAATAAAAAAGAAGGAGGAGAAGTCTAAAGATAAGAAGGAAAAGAGGTGCTTTACTTGTGGAAGCTCGACTCATCTAAACAAGGATTGCAGAAAAAGGAAGGGCACTTGCTTTAACTGTGGAGAAATGGGACACTTCACTAGGATTTGCCCGAAGAAGCAAGGGAAAGGCCAGGGTCAGACTCAGCGTGTTGGACCTTCGGGAGGGAAAGTTCATGCTCTCAATGCCGCTCCAGTTCCCGATCGAGGTAGTATTTCTGTTGAAAGTCTTGTTTACATTTCTGATTTTCCTGTTCGTACTTTGTTTGATTCTGGCGCATCTCATAGTTTATTTCATCTGGTTTAGTTGAAGGTTTGCACCTAAGTACTAGTCTAGTTAATGATCCCGTGTGTGTTTCAAATCCAATTGGGGGTTCCGCCCATTTGTCTATTATCTACGTGGATTTGAAAATCTCTATCTTGAGTATAGAATTCTCGCGTGATGCTTATATTCTCGGTTTCATGGGGTATGGGTTGATTTTGGGCATGGATTGGTTGTCCAGTTTTGGAGCCATTCTTGGTTTTTGAGCATAGGGTTGAGAGGCTCATGACTCGCCTCGATAATACCCTAAAAATTTCTAGTAACCCTATGAGTCCCGTCATGTTGTGTTATCTTGAATCCCTCAACTCGTCTATCGATAGTTTGCAATCGGTGAGGGTGGTCCGAGAATATCCTGATATCTTGGGTGAAGTGAAGGGGGTTACCCCTAAACGAGAGATAGATTTCCGCATTTATCTGGTTGATAATGCCAAGATAGTTTCGTGGCCGGTTAGGCACATGGCCCCGCAAGATGAGAGTTAAGAAAGCAAGTCAAGGAGTTGCTTGAGAAGAACTTCATTAGACGAAGTATATCTGAATGGGGAGCGCCTGTAGTATTTACTACCAAGGCAGATGGTTCTCTTCGACTTTGTGTTGATTATCGTGAGTTAAACAAAGAGAATAGACAACCATTGCCAAGGATCGATGATTTGTTTGATCAGCTTGTAGGAACATCTGTTTTCTCTTGATCTTGCTACTGGATTCCATCAGCTCAGAGTAGTTGAGGATAGTATAGGCAAAACTGCGTTCAGAACTCCAGATGGATTCTTAGAATGGCTGGTCATGCCATTCGGTTTGACTAATGCACCCGCCTACTTCGTGGACTTGATGAGTAGGGTGTTCAGGGAGTTCTTGAACAAGTTTGTCGTGGTCTTCGTAGATGATATTCTGATCTTCTCTAAGGATGAGGAAGAGCATGTAAGGCATCTCGTGGAGGTGATGGATACAATTAGAGCGCATCAGTTGAAGGCCAAGTTCTTCAAGTGTCACTTTTGGAGAAAGGAAGTTAGATTCCTTGGGCATATAGTATCTAAGCAAGGCTTAGCGGTGGATCCCGCTAAGGTAGTTGCAGTTCAGGATTGGAAGACTCCAAGGAATGCAACCGAAGTAAGAAGTTCTCTCAGTTTAGTTAGTTAGTTAGCGTCCCTTGAGCTTAGACCTACCCTTCTGGATCAAGTAGGGACTTCACAGAAAGAAGACCCGCAGTTAGTCGAGATCATGGACAAGTTGATTCGAGGCGAGATGGTAAGTCACCTCGCTATAGATGACAAGGGATGGCTAAGACGCGATGAGAGAAAGAAGGTTCTTGAAGATGCACATCACCCGAGGAGGTAGCCGAGTTTGTCCCAAGGTGCATGTTATGCCAACAGGTTAAAGGCCGAGTCATAGAAGCCCGGTGGGCTATTATATCCATTGGAGGTCCCCGCAATGGAAGAGGGAAAAGCGTCACGAAGGATTTCGTGGATGGACTGCCTAGATCAAGAAAGGGAATAAGAGCATGTGGGTCATAGTAGGTAGACTCACGAAGAGTGCTCATTTCACTCTGGTAAAGAGCGAAAGGACTGCATCATAGCTAGCAACGGATTACTTTCAAGAAATAAGGAGGTTGCACGGGGTTCCCTCAAGTATAGTTAGTAACCGTGACTCAATCTTCACTAGCCAGTTTTGGGATAGTCTACGGGAAGTCATGGGCAAGCAACTGAATCTAAGTACGGCCTATCATTCACAGGCGGATGGTTCATTTCGTTCAATCATGAGTTATAGAAAATCACGTTAGTAAGAGCAATTGGCAACGTGGATTGGTATTTTCAAGAAAAGTTCTGCTGCGTGGAATACTTTATAGTAAGTAAACGAGATCCAGGATTCACTGGTGAATTTTGGAGAGCTTGCATGAAACCATGAGGTCATAGTTATGTTTAAGCCAAGAATGATAGAAGAGTAAGTGAAAGAGGAAGACGAGAGGCGACAATGAAATGGGTTCCAACTCATATTTGGAAATAAGAGTTAAGAAGCTAAGAAATCATAAGGCAAAAGACGGTCAAAGCACAATGGAGTTAAGCTCAAGGAAACGTGACTTAGAAGACTGAAGGCTAGATACGCGCATCATATCTCTTTCTAAGAGTATATCCTTGATCCTTGTTTTCCGGTGAAACTTACTTGCATGTTATCTTTTACATATATCCTCTCGGTCCCGTTCTCGATCCCATTTCTGCTGTAAACTCCATAAGGGGGGTATGACTCATCGGTTAGTAATGCATGTCAGGGTTTGAAGGGGTCCGTTAGGTTAACTAAACCTTTTGGGCTTTTATAGGATTGGGGTTGGGTTAGGAAGGGATTTCTTGTAATCCGAAAGGAGTATATCCTGCTTATCTTCCCGATCTCTTTGTAGCATATCTTTTGCTATCCATGTTTGTCTTGATTATCTAGTTTATCATGTTAATCTTGTCATGAGAACCTTAGGTAGAAACCCTTTGGATGAAACATGTGTTTGAAACATGTTATGCTTGATGGTTGCAAGTGGTTGCAAGTGTTTGCAAGTGGTTACTCGTGGATGCATTATACACGCTAGGCACTAGATCGGCTCACACACTCCTCATATTGCATATGCATGAGTGTTTATGCTTATTCATGGATGAAAATTTTTATGTTATCACATGGATGTTGCATATGGATGTATGTTATGTGCACACATGTAGATGTTATATATTATGTTAGGAATTGCATACATATGGATTCATTTCACTAACATAATTTGCATTGATGATATTTGCATTAGATAAGTACATATACACACACCTTTGCATATGTTCATGCAACATTTAGAATCTTGTAAGGACAATGATTGCTCGTGGATGATGTTTTGAGTAGATGGATGTTGGATGGTAGGATACGTTCTTCCTAACTTGAAGATTTCGGGGACGAAATCCTTTAAGGAGGGGAGAATGTAACAACCCGTATTTTCAATAACCTGTTATAACATAAATCGAGGCAGAATTTAATTTATAATTCTGAATCAAGGGAAACGGGCTATGCCATTGCGTTCATCTCGCAAAAATACGCGAAATAGAGTCCGAGTTTTCGAAAATCGGAGTCCGTATGACCCGATTAAGGCCCAATGAAGTATTCAGAAAATTTCAAAGTAAAAACAGATTTCAAATTCAAGTTTGAATTTGGAAATTAGGGTCAGATTGGGCCAGGCGGGAAAACTCCCGCCAGAGCACCCAAGTCGACAGCCCTGTCGACTTGGGAGTCGACTTGGTTGGACCCAAGTCGACAGCCCTGTCGACTTGGCTGTCGACTTGGTTCAGCCGGGCAGTTTTGCCTGGTGCACCATTTTGGAGTTGTGTTGAGTTTGGGGGCCAGATTCGGTTTTGAGGGCTGAGATTGGAACTAGGGTTTAATCCTAAGGCTAGAACTAATCCTAATCTCTATAAATAAGACCCTAACCTAAGCCTAAATCAACATTATTCACTCATACAACTAAACTATGGCAAAATCATTCCTCTCATGGCCTCCACTCTCTTCATAAAATTCCTAAGTTATTTCTATGAGATATTTTCCAAGCATACAAGTGTTTTCAAGCTTGTATGAGTGTCATTAGCTTGCATTCAAGTCAAGTTTCCATATTTACATCATAAAGCAAGGGTTTTGATCATTTTTGCTCAAGGGTTTTTCTATTGGAGCTTGCATTTTGGGTTTATTTGATTGCATAAGGGCTTTGTCTCAATCTATATATATTTTTGTGTCTTCATAAGCATTGTAAGCCCTTTTCTACCTTCATATTTAAACTCTACAGTTAATGAATGATGCAAGTTGTGTTTGATCATTATGATATGCAAGTTTTCTATGATGTGTTATGCAAGTCTATCATGTTATGTATGCAAGTTTGATATGTTATGCTATGCAAGTTTGCCATGTTATGATATGCAAGTTTATCATGTTATGTTATGCAAGTTTGCCATGTTATGATATGCAAGTTTATCATGTTATGTTATGCAAGTTTGCTATGTTATGATATGCAAGTTTGCCATATGATATGCAAGTTATGTTATGCAAGTTTGGGTTGATCATTTTGCTCATGTTATCATGTTATGCAAGCTTATCTTGGGTTTATGAACATAAAGCTTCAAGCTTTATGCTAAAGGTTGCATTTTGGCAACATGTAAGTTATCATATCCCTTATGATAACTTGCATGTGAGGCCAAATGCGAACTTATGGCAACTTCTACATGTCATTTATCACAATGTATCACTTATATGCTAAGTTTGGTTTTATGCATACTTTTGAGGCCTAATGATGCAATATGCAAGTATATGAACATATGTACATTTCATATGCCACCATGTTAAACTTGTGGCTTCAACACCATTTGTCATCTTTATGCCAAGTTCCCTCTTTCTATCCTTTATGCGCTATTGCGATATGTTAGCGATGGGATTGCGTTTGGGGTTGGGTAAACTTAAAAGACATAAAAACATAAGATTGGGAATTTACCTATTAAGTTAGGTCTACCCATTGGGAATTTACCTATTAAGTTAGGTCTACCCAAATGCTTGAAAACTTGTAATATGTTTTGGAAACATAATGGACATGACACTTAGAAAATATAAGTGTGACCAACTCGAGGTTGGGTTGAGTTTGTAGCGTAAACCTACCCGGAACCGACCGGCTTAACTAGTTGCTACAAACAATAGGACCCAATGTGAGAAGTTGGTCATGTTGTACCTTGAACCCGAGGTTAGACCAAGTTGTGGTGTAAAGCTACCCGGACCCGCCCGGCTTAACTAGTAACCGCAACAAAGTCTAATGTGAGAGGTTAAGGCACATTAATTAATTAATGCCTCATGATTAGGGTTTAAGTCATGGTCCACTTAATACTTAATCAATGTGGGCTTGGTAGATTAATCAGGGTTAAGTCGTGAACTCATAGTTACACTTAACCAAGTTAATCCATGATTAGCAAGAGGGTTAAACCGTACTTAACCCACTAGAAAATCCTAGCAGTGGGGGTCCACTCCAGCAGTAATCCCAAGTTTGTATCATTAAGACCCTAGGGACTAGGCTAGGGAGGGGGCACGATTACTGGACTTGAGGTAAGTGACCAAAAACGACGGCAGAGTGGTACGCCGATGTAGTTCCGGATGGACTATGGTCGTGCACGTAGTCCTTATTTGGAGAAGTCAAGCATGGGTACCAGTAGATCTAGACTGTGCACTTATGTTTATGGTGTCCAGGGGTTGACACCCTAGGGCTTGATACACCCGACGGGAGACCCGGCACAGTCTGACTACAATTATGTTTGGGCCGTATTGACACCAACACGTGACGAGTTAGGCTTATAGGGAGCCGATCGACTAGACCGTTTGGTTGGACCTCGTATTAGGGTCATTTCATGTTATTGGACCTCGTATTAGGGTCACTTCATGTTATTGGACCTCGTATTAGGGTCACTTCATGTTATTGGGCCAAAGCTTGGGCCAAGGGATCAATACTTGTTTATTCAAGTCATGTTAGTTTGCTAGTACACATGTGGTGCAAAACCTTAAACCCGATTATGCGATGACACCTTTATCTACCTTGTTAGTTAATCATCATGCTAGTATGTTGTTATCCTTATGTTCATCCCTGCTTCTCATGTCAGTTAACTTTATCAGTTTACATTGATTGTAGTAGGGCTTACTCAGTCTTTTTGACTGACCTGTTTTTCTTTCGCCTCTTTTCTTCCGTTCCCCCCCCCCCCCCCAGGTTCTCAGGGTGGGAATATTGGAGCTTAGCTTGGATTTCTGATCGCTTGCTTGTGGGATTTTAGCTCATGTACGGTCTTGACATGAAGCTAGCTATGGTTATCACTTATTTTGGGGATAGTACTTATGTATTTGAGTTTTTCAGTTGATGTTGTTTTTATCTAGACTTGTTTATTTGGAAAGTTATGTTGTACCAGACTTGTTTTGAAATAGTTTGAAATCTTCCGCTGTTTTACTTATATTATTTACTCTGTTTACATATATACATATGTTCTTGTTCTGCCTTGATATATCATTATGCATGTTTACCTGATTCAAACGCCCCTCCAAAGTCAGAGTGCTTGCAAGAGCCACCCTGGCGGAGGTGGGGTGTTACATTTGGTATCAGAGCATATGGTTTACGAGAAGGAACAAAAAGGTTTTTAAAACTTTTGGAAAACTATTTTCAAAACCAAGTATAAAGTATTTTCCAAAGAAAAGTCTAGTTTATTTTAAAGGCTATTCCCCAAAAAGCCATTAGCAAAATTCCTTCGTTTTTCTCCATTCTGAATCTGTCTTTTTCTTCGTTTTCAGAATGGCCGATAACTTTGCTATTCCAGAGGAAGTACACGTACCTGTTTGGTATATGAGACTTTTTGAGGCTAGGGCGACCGAAGCCGGCCCCGCAGATGTCCCTCCTCCTCCTCCTCCAGTAGTTAATGTTCCTCCTCCTCCTCCGGTAGTTAATGTTCCTCCTCCTCCTGTCGCTGAGGTTCCTTTTCCTCCTCCCCCTCAGCATCCACAAGAGGATTTCGCGGAGATTTGCAAAGACTTTAACGCGATGGGTTGCAAGAATTTCATTGGAACCGAGACTTATGTAGAGGCAAGGAATTGGTTGAAAGAAACCGAAGATCTTTTTGCCTTCTTTGATATAGATGACCGTAGGAAGGTTTTATTGGCAGTGTGGTTGCTAAAGGAAGAAGCTGCACGTTGGTGGGTGGTCACCACCGCTACTAGGCCAATTGAGACTTGGGATGACTTTCGGGGAAAGTTTGGACTAAGGTTCCTATCACTGAAGCAAGGGGACATGACTATTAGGGAATACATAGATAAGTTTAATCAACTGGCTCGGGTCGGTTCAGACTTGGTTAACACAGCTCAGAAGAAGGCCCTATACTTTGCTCTAGGATTAAACGAGCCATTACATGGTTTAGCCATGACTCATATACCCTTGGGGGCAACTTTCGAGAGTTTGGTGAATATGGCCCTACTCAATGAAGAAAATAGGAGTGACAAGAAGGAGGTCAAGGTGAATGAGTCTCAAAACAAGAAAACGGGGCCCAAAAAGGAAATAAAAAAGAAGGAGGAGAAGTCTAAAGATAAGAAGGAAAAGAGGTGATTTACTTGTGGAAGCTCGACTCATCTAAACAAGGATTGCAGAAAAAGGAAAGGCACTTGCTTTAACTGTGGAGAAATGGGACACTTCACTAGGATTTGCCCGAAGAAGCAAGGGAAAGGCCAGGGTCAGACTCAGCGTGCTGGACCTTCGGGAGGGAAAGTTCATGCTCTCAATGCCGCTCCAGTTCCAGATCGAGGTAGTATTTCTGTTGAAAGTCTTGTTTACATTTCTGATTTTCCTGTTCGTACTTTGTTTGATTCTGGCGCATCTCATAGTTTATTTCATCTGGTTTAGTTGAAGGTTTGCACCTAAGTACTAGTCTAGTTAATGATCCCGTGTGTGTTTCAAATCCAATTGGGGGTTCCGCCCATTTGTCTATTATCTACGTGGATTTGAAAATCTCTATCTTGAGTATAGAATTCTCGCGTGATGCTTATATTCTCGGTTTCATAGGGTATGGGTTGATTTTGGGCATGGATTGGTTGTCCAGTTTTGGAGCCATTCTTGGTTTTTGAGCATAGGGTTGAGAGGCTCATGACTCGCCTCGATAATACCCTAAAAATTTCTAGTAACCCTTTGAGTCCCGTCATGTTGTGTTATCTTGAATCCCTCAACTCGTCTATCGATAGTTTGCAATCGGTGAGGGTGGTCCGAGAATATCCTGATATCTTGGGTGAAGTGAAGGGGGTTACCCCTAAACGAGAGATAGATTTCCGCATTTATCTGGTTGATAATGCCAAGATAGTTTCGTGGCCGGTTAGGCACATGGCCCCGCAAGATGAGAGTTAAGAAAGCAAGTCAAGGAGTTGCTTGAGAAGAACTTCATTAGACGAAGTATATCTGAATGGGGAGCGCCTGTAGTATTTACTACCAAGGCAGATGGTTCTCTTCGACTTTGTGTTGATTATCGTGAGTTAAACAAAGAGAATAGACAACCATTGCCAAGGATCGATGATTTGTTTGATCAGCTTGTAGGAACATCTGTTTTCTCTTGATCTTGCTACTGGATTCCATCAGCTCAGAGTAGCTGAGGATAGTATAGGCAAAACTGCGTTCAGAACTCCAGATGGATTCTTAGAATGGCTGGTCATGCCATTCGGTTTGACTAATGCACCCGCCTACTTCGTGGACTTGATGAGTAGGGTGTTCAGGGAGTTCTTGAACAAGTTTGTCGTGGTCTTCGTAGATGATATTCTGATCTTCTCTAAGGATGAGGAAGAGCATGTAAGGCATCTCGTGGAGGTGATGGATACAATTAGAGCGCATCAGTTGAAGGCCAAGTTCTTCAAGTGTCACTTTTGGAGAAAGGAAGTTAGATTCCTTGGGCATATAGTATCTAAGCAAGGCTTAGCGGTGGATCCCGCTAAGGTAGTTGCAGTTCAGGATTGGAAGACTCCAAGGAATGCAACCGAAGTAAGAAGTTCTCTCAGTTTAGTTAGTTAGTTAGCATCCCTTGAGCTTAGACCTACCCTTATGGATCAAGTAGGGACTTCACAGAAAGAAGACCCGCAGTTAGTCGAGATCATGGACAAGTTGATTCGAGGCGAGATGGTAAGTCACCTCGCTATAGATGACAAGGGATGGCTAAGACGCGATGAGAGAAAGAAGGTTCTTGAAGATGCACATCACCCGAGGAGGTAGCCGAGTTTGTCCCAAGGTGCATGTTATGCCAACAGGTTAAAGGCCGAGTAATAGAAGCCCGGTGGGCTATTATATCCATTGGAGGTCCCCGCAATGGAAGAGGGAAAAGCGTCACGAAGGATTTCGTGGATGGACTGCCTAGATCAAGAAAGGGAATAAGAGCATGTGGGTCATAGTAGGTAGACTCACGAAGAGTGCTCATTTCACTCCGGTAAAGAGCGAAAGGACTGCATCATAGCTAGCAACGGATTATTTTCAAGAAATAAGGAGGTTGCACGGGGTTCCCTCAAGTATAGTTAGTAACCGTGACTCAATCTTCACTAGCAAGTTTTGGGATAGTCTACGGGAAGTCATGGGCAAGCAACTGAATCTAAGTACGGCCTATCATTCGCAGGCGGATGGTTCATTTCGTTCAATCATGAGTTATAGAAAATCACGTTAGTAAGAGCAATTGGCAACGTGGATTGGTATTTTCAAGAAAAGTTCTGCTGCGTGGAATACTTTATAGTAAGTAAACGAGATCCAGGATTCACTGGTGAATTTTGGAGAGCTTGCATGAAACCATGAGGTCATAGTTATGTTTAAGCCAAGAATGATAGAAGAGTAAGTGAAAGAGGAAGACGAGAGGCGACAATGAAATGGGTTCCAACTCATATTTGGAAATAAGAGTTAAGAAGCTAAGAAATCATGAGGCAAAAGACGGTCAAAGCACAATGGAGTTAAGCTCAAGGAAACGTGACTTAGAAGACTGAAGGCTAGATACGCGCATCATATCTCTTTCTAAGAGTATATCCTTGATCCTTGTTTTCCGGTGAAACTTACTTGCATGTTATCTTTTACATATATCCTCTCGGTCCCGTTCTCGATCCCATTTCTGCTGTAAACTCCATAAGGGGGGTATGACTCATCGGTTAGTAATGCATGTCAGGGTTTGAAGGGGTCCGTTAGGTTAACTAAACCTTTTGGGCTTTTATAGGATTGGGGTTGGGTTAGGAAGGGATTTCTTGTAATCCGAAAGGAGTATATCCTGCTTATCTTCCCGATCTCTTTGTAGCATATCTTTTGCTATCCATGTTTGTCTTGATTATCTAGTTTATCATGTTAATCTTGTCATGAGAACCTTAGGTAGAAACCCTTTGGATGAAACATGTGTTTGAAACATGTTATGCTTGATGGTTGCAAGTGGTTGCAAGTGGTTACTCGTGGATGCATTATACACGTTAGGCACTAGATCGGCTCACACACTCCTCATATTGCATATGCATGAGTGTTTATGCTTATTCATGGATGAAAATTTTTGTGTTATCACATGGATGTTGCATATGGATGTATGTTATGTGCACACATGTAGATGTTATATATTATGTTAGGAATTGCATACATATGGATTCATTTCACTAACATAATTTGCATTGATGATATTTGCATTAGATAAGTACATATACACACACCTTTGCATATGTTCATGCAACATTTAGAATCTTGTAAGGACAATGATTGCTCGTGGATGATGTTTTGAGTAGATGGATGTTGGATGGTAGGATACGTTCTTCCTAACTTGAAGATTTCGGGGACGAAATCCTTTAAGGAGGGGAGAATGTAACAACCCGTATTTTCAATAACCTGTTATAACATAAATCGAGGCAGAATTCAATTTATAAATCTAAATCAAGGGAAACGGGCTATGCCATTGCGTTCATCTCGCAAAAATACGCGAAATAGAGTCCGAGTTTTCGAAAATCGGAGTTCGTATGACCCGATTAAGGCCCAACGAAGTATTCAGAAAATTTCAAAGTAAAAACAGATTTCAAATTCAAGTTTGAATTTGGAAATTAGGGTCAGATTGGGCCAGGCGGGAAAACTCCCGCCAGAGCACCCAAGTCGACAGCCCTGTCGACTTGGCTGTCGACTTGGTTCAGCCGGGCAGTTTTGCCTAGTGCACCATTTTGGAGTTGTGTTGAGTTTGGGGGCCAGATTCGGTTTTGAGGGCTGATATTGGAACTAGGGTTTAATCCTAAGGCTAGAACTAATCCTAATCTCTATAAATAAGACCCTAACCTAAGCCTAAATCAACATTATTCACTCATACAACTAAACTATGGCAAAATCATTCCTCTCATGGCCTCCACTCTCTTCATAAAATTCCTAAGTTATTTCTATGAGATATTTTCCATGCATACAAGTGTTTTCAAGCTTGTATGAGTGTCATTAGCTTGCATTCAAGTCAAGTTTCCATATTTACATCATAAAGCAAGGGTTTTGATCATTTTTGCTCAAGGGTTTTTCTATTGGAGCTTGCATTTTGGGTTTATTTGATTGCATAAGGGCTTTGTCTCAATCTATATATATTTTTGTGTCTTCATAAGCATTGTAAGCCCTTTTCTACCTTCATATTTAAACTCTACAGTTAATGAATGATGCAAGTTGTGTTTGATCATTATGATATGCAAGTTTTCTATGATGTGTTATGCAAGTCTATCATGTTATGTATGCAAGTTTGATATGTTATGCTATGCAAGTTTGCCATGTTATGATATGCAAGTTTATCATGTTATGTTATGCAAGTTTGCCATGTTATGATATGCAAGTTTATCATGTTATGTTATGCAAGTTTGCTATGTTATGATATGCAAGTTTGCCATATGATATGCAAGTTATGTTATGCAAGTTTGGGTTGATCATTTTGCTCATGTTATCATGTTATGCAAGCTTATCTTGGGTTTATGAACATAAAGCTTCAAGCTTTATGCTAAAGGTTGCATTTTGGCAACATGTAAGTTATCATATCCCTTATGATAACTTGCATGTGAGGCCAAATGCGAACTTATGGCAACTTCTACATGTCATTTATCACCATGTATCACTTATATGCTAAGTTTGGTTTTATGCATACTTTTGAGGCCTAATGATGCAATATGCAAGTATATGAACATATGTACATTTCATATGCCACCATGTTAAACTTGTGGCTTCAACACCATTTGTCATCTTTATGCCAAGTTCCCTCTTTCTATCCTTTATGCGCTATTGCGATATGTTAGCGATGGGATTGCGTTTGGGGTTGGGTAAACTTAAAAGACATAAAAACATAAGATTGGGAATTTACCTATTAAGTTAGGTCTACCCATTGGGAATTTACCTATTAAGTTAGGTCTACCCAAATGCTTGAAAACTTGTAATATGTTTTGGAAACATCATGGACATGACACTTAGAAAATATAAGTGTGACCAACTCGAGGTTGGGTTGAGTTTGTAGCGTAAACCTACCCGGAACCGACCGGCTTAACTAGTTGCTACAAATAATAGGACCCATTGTGAGAAGTTGGTCATGTTGTACCTTGAACCCGAGGTTAGACCAAGTTGTGGTGTAAAGCTACCCGGACCCGCCCGACTTAACTAGTAACCGCAACAAAGTCTAATGTGAGAGGTTAAGGCACATTAATTAATTAATGCCTCATGATTAGGGTTTAAGTCATGGTCCACTTAATACTTAATCAATGTGGGCTTGGTAGATTAATCAGGGTTAAGTCGTGAACTCATCGTTACACTTAACCAAGTTAATCCATGAGTAGCAAGAGGGTTAAACAGTACTTAACCCACTAGAAAATCCTAGCAGTGGGGGTCCACTCCAGCAGTAATCCCAAGTTTGTATCATTAAGACCCTAGGGACTAGGCTAGGGAGGGGGCACGATTACTGGACTTGAGGTAAGTGACCAAAAACGACGGCAGAGTGGTACGCCGATGTAGTTCCGGACGGACTATGGTCGTGCACGTAGTCCGTATTTGGAGAAGTCAAGCATGGGTACCAGTAGATCTAGACTGTGCACTTATGTTTATGGTGTCCAGGGGTTGACACCCTAGGGCTTGATACACCCGACGGGAGACCCGACATAGTCTGACTACAATTATGTTTGGGCCGTATTGACACCAACACGTGACGAGTTAGGCTTATAGGGAGCCGATCGACTAGACCGTTTGGTTGGACCTCGTATTAGGGTCATTTCATGTTATTGGACCTCGTATTAGGGTCACTTCATGTTATTGGACCTCGTATTAGGGTCACTTCATGTTATTGGGCCAAAGCTTGGGCCAAGGGATCAATACTTGTTTATTCAAGTCATGTTAGTTTGCTAGTACACCTGTGGTGCAAAACCTTAAACCCGATTATGCGATGACACCTTTATCTACCTTGTTAGTTAATCATCATGCTAGTATGTTGTTATCCTTATGTTCATCCCTGCTTCTCATGTCAGTTAACTTTATCAGTTTACATTGATTGTAGTAGGGCTTACTCAGTCTTTTTGACTGACCTGTTTTTCTTTCGCCTCTTTTCTTCCGTTCCCCCCCCCCCCCCCAGGTTCTCAGGGTGGGAATATTGGAGCTTAGCTTGGATTTCTGATCGCTTGCTTGTGGGATTTTAGCTCATGTACGGTCTTGACATGAAGCTAGCTATGGTTATCACTTATTTTGGGGATAGTACTTATGTATTTCAGTTTTTCAGTTGATGTTGTTTTTATCTAGACTTGTTTATTTGGAAAGTTATGTTGTACCAGACTTGTTTTGAAATAGTTTGAAATCTTCCGCTGTTTTACTTATCTTATTTACTCTGTTTACATATATACATATGTTCTTGTTCTGCCTTGATATATCATTATGCATGTTTACCTGATTCAAACGCCCCTCCAAAGTCAGAGTGCTTGCAAGAGCCACCCTGGCGGAGGTGGGGTGTTACAACGAGTTTAAATATTTAAATTAAAATTCAAGAATGATTTCAAATTCAAATAACTAAACTCGATTAAATTTATCTAGTGAACAAGAATTTCAAAGCATACATTGTTTCTGTTATTAAATTATGTTCATAACAAAATCAAATTCATTCTTATATAAAATCCAAGGTAAAATTTAGTTTCATATCAAAAATCAAAATATTTATTCCATAAAATCCAAACAAATTGATTTTTAAATAAATAAAACCGAAATTTAAATTTAATCATTAAATAAAACTACACTTATAATTCATGTTATTACTACTGAGGTAAAAATTCCACTATTGGAGGAGAATTGAAATATTTAAAAGTGAAAGGAAAGTTAATAATTCTTCGCTTGGTTTTCCATTTTCCGACTTAGGAGAAATTAAATATAAAACAATTAGATGCGTTGACGTGTTGGATGGTAGGGTCATGATACGAAATTGGTTGCTTCACACTTCTATTCATAGTCGTGTGAGTGTTATGGATGAAAAAGTGTTTTCAAACTTTGCATTCATATAGAACTACCAGTATATTTATGATGTTTTGCATCATGTTTTCAAAAGTGTTTTAAAAACTTAATTCATATATATAGGAGGATCCGATTTAGAATCATTGTGCATACATGTTTTATGGTTGTGATGCAGTATATACACTGTGCACTTAGCTGCAAAATGGATGTACACAAATTGGTTGTGTAAGACAGGGAAGATAGATGTCAGAATTTCCCAACGAAATTCCTTTTAAGGGGGGAAGAATGTAAAAACCCAGAATTTTGACAATAAATAAATTAGTTATTTATTTAGATTTCCAAAAATAGGAATTTTTGCAAAAGATGAAATTTGACCATGAAACTTGCGACTGTGTCTCTTCAGCCTTTCTTCTTTGCTCCCTCCTTTCTTTTTCAGCCATTCTTTTGTGCTCCCTTCTTGGGCCACCATTTCATTTTTTTCTTCCCTCCTTCCTTTTGTGCTCCCTTCTTGGGCCACCATTTCATTTTTGCTTCCCTCCTTCCTTTTGTGCTCCCTTCTTGGGCCACCATTTCTTTTTCTCGCCCTTAGCCTGTGTCTCTTCAGCCTTACTGTCTTTCTTCTCATCCTTGCCATCTTCGTGCATTAAATCCATGTCAACCAGCCTCTCAAACTTCTCCCCTATCGGTATATTAGATAATGCAAGTCCTTTGAGAGGTTAATTCAACTAATCGTTATCTATCTAAAAGGGTCATTTTTCAATATCAACCAATTGGTATGGCGTCTCTTGACCCGCTTACCCAAAACCCGCTCTCTCTTTCCATCGCTCCTCTTCCAACCAATCAACCATCAGATCCGCCGCCCAAACCAATTCCTCCCTCGTCAGTCCCTCCTCCGTCGTTGGTCCCATCCAATCCTCCAGACCCGCCGCCCATAACAATTCCACCTGCGTCAGTCCCTCCCCCGCCCACTGCTTACCTTCCCGACTCATCAGTCCCTCCTCCTCACTTCAATCCCTCCTACCCAGATCTGCTACCAAAGTTGAAATGGTCCTCCCTTTTTGCTGCTAAGCCTCAGAATGCGGGAAGCTTCGAGGTAAATGACATCGAATTGAAATTCGACAGGGATAATCTTGTACCAACAGATGACATAATTCAAGCGAGCGTTGATCAATGGGATGGATTTCTCGTCGGTTTTTTCCTCGACGCGCCGTTGCCTTACTACACTGTGGTCAACTTCTTACAGAATCATTGGGGGCAACAAGGTACAATAGACTTTAAATCGTATGACACTGTTTTTTCTTCCAGTTCTCATCTCTTGCAGATCGTATCAGGGTCCTTGAGGCTGATCCTGTAGTAATACACAATAAACTGTTCATTGTTAAGCCATGGAATCCCAGTTTAAGTAATCTTGCAAATTCTGTTAAGGTAGTTCTGGTGTGGATTAAAATGTTTAACCTTCCGCTTGTTGCGTAGTCAAAGCATGGTATAAGTTGGATGGCAACCAGAGTTGGGAATTTTTTGTGTATGGACTCAAACACTGAAAGTATTAAACGTCTCAAATTCTTCAAATGCATGGTTGAGGTAAGTGCTAACTCTCCCTTGCCTGATACCTTTTCTGTTCATAACTTGGACGGAACCATAAAATTGTGAAGGTTTTTTATCTTTGGAAACCTGAACAATGTCTGCATTGCAAAGTGTTTGGGCACATGTCGGATAAGTGCCAAATTCATAGGGGAAAGGAAAGTGATAAATCAAACAATGAGTTGTCAGACTTGTTAATTTACAGCAGCAAAAAGTGGATTTATGTGATGCAAAAGAGAAGAGAGCTAATGTCGACAAATCTTGAAAAGTGCACCAATGCTCTCGTAATGAAGCTACTAATAGAGACAACATCTGGTCCACAGTTGTAAAGAAAAAGAAAACAGTAAGGATCGCTGTAAATGGTAAGGACGAAGGGAAGCAAGTTATAATCGATATGTCTCTGGTTATTAATCCCATTGGGACCTCTAACTGCTTCTCGCTATTGTCAGGATGTGATGATGTTAGTGAAAGATATAAAATAAATTATGAGATTACGGAAGGAGAAATTCAGAATGAAGTAATGAATGGAACTAGCGAATTTGGCAGCCCTGATGGTAAAGAGATTAATGATAATGTACCAGGTAATTCACTACAGAGTCAAGGAGGGAATCATCAAGTAAAAGACAAGGTTGATGATAACCTAGCAAAGGATAAACATGATGTACATATAGCATTAGTTGATGAAATTCTGACAGCTACTTTCGGGAGTCCTAAGGGTAAGGGATGTGCTACTGGGTGCAATGCTGATTGTACTTCAATAGTTCCCAATGTAATATTAGATGATAAGCAACAGGAAACCAAATCTGTTGGTGAGTCTTCTACTGCAATCACATTAGATACCTCCGTTATGCAGAGGACTCATGAGGGAGACTGGACTACAACAAATGAGAAGTTAGTCCAAATAGAAAAATCAGAGAAGAGTGCGATAGAAACTAAAAGATCTGCTTATATTAGAACTATCAACGCCGATGTTTTGACAATCTCAAATGCTCTTCATGCTGAGCTAGACAACCGGGAATCTAACTCTCCTGAATACCTTGCTATATTGAAAAAACAAGAGGATTTTAACATTTTCTGTTCAAAATTGGTTTTTGATCAATTACATACAGCGCAGCTTGACACAATTTCAGCTGTGCTTCAGAGAACTATTGCTAGTGGGAAGAAGAAGATGCGGAAATCTCCTACAGTCAAAGTAGAAAATCCTTATGCGCACATCGCCCCCTGCAGCTTACAAGGAAAGGCCGCCTGACATAGTCACTGATCCAGTGACTTCAATCTCCTTAGATAAAGCAGGTCCCATAAATCATGTCACTCGGAGCGTGAAGAAGGAGATGCTTAGAAATCTTCAGGAGAAAGGCTAGCTCTCTGAAAATTGATGTTAGTAGAAGGTCACTAAAGAAGTGATTTCTTAAGGAAAATGTAACTGAAATCTACTTTGTGATAGTTGTATCTGTCTTCCGAGTGTGGAAGCTTTTGCTGAAATGTACTTCACATATCACCAGTCCTTCTTTGTATTTTTTTTTTTTTAATAAAACAGTGTTACGGATCACTTTAAAAACCGGTCAGCCTTGCCAAAAAAAAGGTCCTTTAAGAGGTTGATTCAACCCTCTTGCAAACCTAAGAGCCTTCTTATGGGGTGTATTCACCAAGTCCAGACCAAATCTCGCCAGCTGATTAAATTTATTAACATAATCCTTAACAGATATGTCCACTTGTTTCAAAGCCAAGAATCTCTCCATCTGTAATCCGTCTTTCGCCTGAGATAAAAATTTCATCTCAAATCTCTACCTGAATCATCCCAACTAGCTACTGGATGTCCTACCCATGTTACCACCCAACAGTATGAAGCTTTGTCCTTCAGTTTCCATGAGACCAACTGTATCTTTCTCCTGTCGGTTAGCTCAAAAAGACCAAACACGTTCTCTATTTATCTAAGCCAACTTTGCATCTCAACAAAGCTCTCAGTACCACGGAACAGTTTTCTTTCCAAAGCGTAAAAGTCCTTACAAAACTTAGAAAAGTTATATACTCATGGAGGTTGAGCTACTACATCTAGAGCTAGGGGTGGGAATCTCCTTGAACCCCAACAGGTGTCGTAGCCTCTAGATACCTATGGAACCATGTCGGTAGTGGAATGCCCTCAGGAAGATTGGGTGCCCCAAACATGATGAAAAGAGAAGAAACACGAGATTCAACAAGAGATCGAGAAAATATTGAATATGGCTTGAGGGGATATGTTTTTTAAATACAGGTTTTTATTTGAAATTACTTTATTTTGAAAATTATTTTTCATAACTTTTTCTCCGATCTTGTAACCTTCAGCTCTGATACCAAATGTGACACCCCACATTCCTTAATGTCGCTCATAAGAAAATGCATTAAGTTTCTCGAAGCGCAACAGATAAACAGTACAGAAATTCACAAGATAGATATAAAGTAAGCAGCAGAAAATTCAACTTTATTATTGAAAATAAAACATTGTTTCAAAATAGGTTACATCATCAAACCAGTTACATCAAAAACCATAAACCTTAGATTTGTCTCATAATGCAAAATAACATAGTGCAGTAATATAAAACCATATCCCTCATAGCAAGCCATAACAGAGTAGAAAGTAAGTCAAAGCGGTACATCTTAGAAAGTCCAGATCCAAGATGAAAGAGAAAGTCTTAAACGCTGAGGAGTGCTACCACTCTGAGGACCTCGGGGAGGGGGGAAGGAAGAGAAAGAAGCATAAACAAAAGGCCAGACATAAAGTTTGGCAAGTTCCAATGATTTTCAAATATACATAAAATAGAGATATCAAGACAGATAAACAAGACTGGATGAGAAAGTACAGTATCATATAAAACAATAGGCAAACAAGATAAACAGAATAGCATGATAAACAGTGATTGAGTAATGCTTCTCATTTATATCCCTAAAAAAGGTTGTGTCTGCACCAATACTAGTATAACCAGATTAGGCGTACACCAATATAGCAGAATTTAAACAGCATGATTAAACAGCAGTGTCAGGTGTACCCTAATTACTATCCATGCGATCGACTCCCTAGTACATAAATACCCTTTGTTAGCACCGACGGTAGGGTGTATCACTTCCTAACCCGACAACTTATATAACACAGACATATTTAATGGTGTTACAGCAGCTTAGTTTCCCTAATCGAACTCATCCACGCTCATGACTCTGCCGGAATGCACCTGTACCCACCTTCCTCATTTGAACCTCTTACTATCCAGTTCATTAAAGTGGGCCCTAGCCCGTACCTAGTGTAAGGCTCTCTAACAAAATACTAACAGGGGTACTGACTGGTACGGGTTCCACATAGCATGATTGACACAAGGCAAACCCCCTAAGCTTGTGCCCCCAAGTAACTAGGATTTAAGAGTCCCTAAAACCTGATACATCAGTAGAACGAGGGACCTCTTAGCTTATTAATAATCATGTTTAACCTAGCAGGTTTAGGTTCATTAATAAGCATGGTTGTAATACTACATGTTATTATGTATTTACTACCCTTTCCCAAAACACGTAACCATATATATGTATATTTACTATAGTAATTCAGTTTACCTCACCTACATCTGGTACTTAGATTATTTTAACATGCCCTTTAATTAATGTCTGTATTAAGTCAAATCTAACATGTTTATACATATGCATACTATTCCGTTAATTTTATCCCTAAATTACAGCATGTAGAAGTTTATGCATATTATGCCTTTTTATTATATTCTCAAATTTCAGCAAGTATAAGCACATGAATGTTATCCCTTTTTGTTATATTCTCAAGTTTCAGCAAGTACAAGTATATGCATATTATCCCTTTTATTATTTTCCCAATTTGTAGCAAGTACAGGTATATGCATACTATCCCTTTCTCAAACTATAGTCAAATAGTCGTCAATTTATCAATATGCCCAAATTCCCCTTTTTCATGTCATTTCTTATTATCCTAAATTTCAACTATATGCAATCTTAAATCGGACATGGCCTAGGCTTAGCATAAATACAAGGGAAAAATAAAGGAATGTAACAACCCGTAAAATGCGGGCCAGTTTGAAATTTTTATTTTGGCAATTTTAGCGAATTTTGATTATTTAAAATGAATTATTTTAAATAATATCGACGAGAAATTTATTTTGAATAGAATCGAACGTATATATTATACGCGTCGTCGTAAGAATATAAATATTTATATATAATTATAAATAGAATTGAAAATGGCGCGGTAGTTCGATAATTCGATTTCAAACTTCAATTGAATGTACCGGGTGCAAAACAATCCGGATTTTAGTGAAACCAAAAATAATGGGATCTAATTGTGAATATCTTTCCAACGAATCCGAAAAATCAAAAGTTCGTAGCGGGAATCAAAAGATATGTCCAGTTGAAAATTCTGAATAGTCGCTATGGAATTCAGGCCCTTAAAAATGGACATTTTGCAAATGACCTCGGATTTCGACGAAACCAGTTTTGTTGGGTCCGTGATGTTGAATTATTACTAGATTTCAAATTTCATAATTTTTCGAATCAATATGTGAGCGTGGCAAAGGAAAACGTGTTTTGACCATTTCAGTTGATTTTAATCGACTGGAAATTGGCCATTTTTCCAACGGTCTCAGAATTCGACGAAACTAGTTTTGTTAGGACCGTATCGTCAATACGAAGCTAGAAAATATTTTTCGGGAATTTTTCTAGTTAGTATGTGGCCCCGGTAATTTGAAATGTACGTTTAAAATTCAATATAATGATTTAAATGTAAATTAAACGGAAACTGATTCAAACAGTCGAATCAGCCCACGTGGCATATCCCATTGAGTTCGGAATGGGGGTAAAACGCTATGGACGACAGGCGGTGGGCTTCGTTTCGAGGTCGTATGTGAAAGTCAACTTTAGGTTGAATTAAATAATAAAATAAATAAATAAAAAAAACCCTTTCTCCCCCTTATTTCCCGCTGCCCCCCCCCCCTCGTTCGAATTCATTTCTACAGTTAAAAAAAAAAAAAAATCAAAAGGGGTCGACGGAATCTCATCACCATCGCTTCTCCCCCCCCCCTTTTTCCACATCTCCTCCGCCCAACCGCCCTCCGACCAAGCTGCCGGAGCTGACCTCGAACCCCCTGCCCTCCTCGACGACGACGAGACCCTCCCCCCAGATTCGAGACCACCGCGCCTGAGCCCTCCCCCCCCCCGAAAACCCTAGCTCCGCCCCGTTCAGCACCCCCGCGCCCTCCTGCCACCAGCTCCGACGAGCTCCGCCGCCTCAGCCCACATCCCGACGCCTGACAGCCCCCCCCCCCCCCCCCCCGTAAGTTTTTTTTCTTTTTTAACTTATTTATTTTATTTTTATTTTATATTAGTAAAAAGAAAACTGATTTTTTATTTAGGGATTTTAAAACTGAATTTTCTAAAATGTGAAAACTGATTTTTATTTAATGTGAAAACTGATTTTTATTTAATGTGAAAACTGATTTTTATTAAATGTGAAAACTGATTTTTATTTAATGTGAAAACTGATTTTTATTTAAGGTGAAAACTGAATTTTTATTTTGAAAAGAGTAAAAACTGAATTTTTATTCTGAAAAGATTAAAAACTGAATTTGTAAAAGAAGAAGATTTGAGATTTTAAAAAGGGAAAAGACGAGATTTTTAAATAATAAAAATGTGATTTTTATATATTGAACTTCGAAATAAAAATATGATTTTTATCTATTGAACTTCGAAATAAAAATGTGATTTTTATATATTGAACTTTGAAGTAAAAATTCGATTTTTATATATTGAACTTTGAAGTAAAAATAGAAATTCATATGTTAAAAAGATTAGATTTTGAAAATGAAATAGATTAGATTTTTATATTAGAAAAGGCGAAATCTACGAATTAAAAATGTGATTTTTATATGTTAGACTTCGAATTAAAAATGTGATTTTTATCTATTGAATTTCGAAATAAAAATATGATTTTTATATATTGAGTAGCGAAGTCAAAATTCGATTTTTATATATTGTATAACATAGTAAAAATTCGATTTTTACATATGTAGAGAATACGGGCGAAGGTGACAAAAAGGCGAAACGACGAAGACTTCTGCAAAAGAAGAGTCGAGATGTTTGGATAGCTATAGGTGAGAACTTCTCACCTTTCAATTTAATTTTTCTAGTTATATATATATACTAGGATGTAGACGGTGTTTAGTAGCACCCGACACCCGTCCACAGACCATGGACTTGTTTAATTGGTTGTGTAGTTGGTTAGATTATTTGATTTGGATTGGATTGTTTTGGTGAAACTGAAATTGATATGATTGATGTGTGAATGGCGTGGGCCTTCACTAGACCGGGGATAAGGCTAGGCCTTGTCCCGTTTCTAGTATCGTGCCGTTATGCCGCCGAAATTTTCTAAAATATGTTAGAAAAATAAAAATATCATTTTTATTGAATAAATGAATTGAATAGAAATTCATATGTTGGAATAAAATGTTTTATCGTTAAAAATATAATTTTTAACGTGAATATGAAAATAGTGAAGTGAATAAATAAATAAATATTCATTTACAAACCAGATGGTTTGTTTATGTACACTTATTTGAATGACATTGATTGGGACGATAAATTTTACACATCGCCCAACTGCACAACTAAAATATGCATTTGATTGTTTGAAACCCCACACGGGTGTTGGGATGAAATTTGAAGTTCACTCATCCTAACTGATTAAATATGTCGATCGATTGATTGACAGGCTGTTATAAGCGTTAGATATCTTTATTTGATGCTTATACAGTGTAGTGCACTTTGGTTGATGGTTGATCATTTTTCAATGTTATTATATACATGTGTTGTGTGAAAATCCATATAATTAATTTTATATGGTAATTGATTGGGCCTCATTCCAGTTTAGAAATGGAAATATTTGAAATAGAAATATTTGAAATAGAATATTTGAAAATAGAAATTTATGAAGTCGTGTTGATTAGTTTGACGCCATTTTGACGTGAACGATATTTATATCGATTTTAAAACGATTTCGAAATGAATTGAATTGAAAACGAATTCAAAGTGAATTGAAAACGATTTCAAAGTGAATTGAAAACGATTTCGAAATGAAGTGAATTGAAAACGATTTCGAAATGAAGTGAATTGAAAACGATTTCGAAATGAAGTGAATTGAAAACGATTTCGAAATGAAGTGAATTGAAAACGATTTCGAAATGAATTGAATTGAAAACGATTTCGAAATGAATTGAATTGAAAACGAATTCAAATTGAATTGAAATTTGAATTGAATAGAAATGAATTTTAAAACGAATCTATAAAGAAGAATTCAATTGTGATTTGAATTGAAAAGGAAGTTGAAAATGTTTTTGAAACGAATTCAAAACTATTTATATAATTCGTTTCAAATAGAAATCGACGAAGTATATATTATATATATTATATATATAATATAATGGCTTGAATAGAACGCGCCGCGCCGCGGCAGTTCGTGAATTTCGACCATTTATTTCAAACGGACATTACGGGAGATCCGACCGTCGAATTCTCCTAAAACCGGAACCGTTGGGTTCGTATCGAAAAGATCTTTCTAACGAATATTAGAAATTAGAAATCTAACGGTTGGATTTGGAATTATGTCCAAATCAAATTTGAAAAATGTCGCTGTAAGTGCAGTTCGATGGCCGTTGTTGGAAATCGACTGTACGGGCCTTGATAAAATTATTAAAAATAGTAATAATTTGTGTAAAATCATAAGAAATGATTTGTGAAGATTTGGGATGAAAAACTCCATATTTGAAAAGATAAAAATAGATTTTTATCGAAATGAACTAGTTTTGAACTAGAATTATAATTCTATTTATTTTTAAATAAATAAATTGAATTTGAAAAGGGTTTTGAAAATAACCAAAATTTCCAATGATTGCATTGGAGTGGATTTGAATCGAAATTGTCTTCGGAATATTTCGATGTTGGAATTCATGATTATACAGATGTTGTTATGGAAATTTGAAAGATATATATTTATATCGTTATTTCCAATACGACATTTGTTAGTCGTAGAATTTGATATTGAATATAAGCCGATATATTTTCTATTCAGAGCCTTGTATTGAATATCAAATGTGATTTGGGTTTGTCGCGAATGGTGTCTTCACTAACACTGTTCTTGAACCTAGTTGTGAAAAGATTAAATCTTTTTATTTAGATTTAATGAAGTGTACCAATTAAACGATATTTAATTGGAATTGAATTGGTATTGATTTTTGGGTTTATCGTGAACAGTGTTTTAAATAACACTTGTTCTTTAACCCGATAATTAATGGAATGTGATTTTGGGTTTATCGTGAACCGTGTTTTAAATGACACTGATTCTTTAACCCAGTTAAAGATTAAAACTAAGTGGAGTTTTAATGAATCTTTAATTAGATTGAGATGATCGAAAATGGAGTATCACCAGTTTTTCTCCAGGCGATGGTTAAATCTTTAATTAGATTTGAACGTGAAATGGTAATTGAATTTACCGATAACACTGTGGTGTTAGATATGAAGTATTACCAGTTTTACTTCATGGGATGAATAGGTTGGGATTGGGAAATAAAACAAATGATTACTTCGGTGTGGTTCGCTAATCCCGACTAGTTTGAATTGATATACAAAAGGAGATTAAAGAATAAATTTAAAGAATTTATCTTGGATAAAATTAATGGGAACTTTTCCCAAAGTATAGGAATATTTGAATAAAAGAATATTCTGAATTGGAATGAGGCGTATGTTGTGTTTGTGTAACACTTTTATAATATATACGCGAGTTATTCAGAAAGACCGGGTTTATCCCATTCTGAATAACTGATTCGACGTGGTGTCGAAGATGAAGACGGTGGTCGAAGACCAGAAGTCTTCACGTCGTTTGGGTGCTTACTGATGATCTTGATTGGGCTGTACACCCAAGAAGATGGAAACAGTTAGTGATCGTCCAGACGTACATGGAGATCGATGGATATGCGAGGTACTAGGTGCCTCCGGTTTCGTTCAGACCCAGAACGGACTTGTAAATGGACTGTGTGTCTGACATTGGATTTTAGTCCGTGTGATTGATCTCTATTAAATATATATCTGTTTGGCGGCGGAGAATTTATTCTTTTGCTTAACGCCCTTCTCTGAGACGTACGAGCTCAGGGGTTATATATTGATGGATATCAAACGCATGGAGTGAATTGCCTGTGTGGCATGCCTAAGTGGCAATTGATCGAGGCTTCTGTTGAAAAGCAAAGTCTTGTGGTGATGATCAAAGCACAGCCTGTGTGGCACAGCTTTGTGTAACGTGAATTCGCGAGCCTCGCACCCCGGTTGTGAACCAAAAACGGGAGACGGACCTCAGGGAGGGCATGCGTTTCTTTCTAGTTAGAAGTGGCGTCAGTGGTTTTACACGCCCTGACGAGTTTGACTTATGTGGTTGTTGCTGTTGCGAGGCGCCTCGGATTGATCGGTCGTTCTCGAACCGATGGAGTCATTTGGTTGGCTCATTTACGCCCCAAAGGGCGGGGAAACGTAGTGTTCAGGGTTTAAGTTTAATCCACATCGGTGGACCGGCCCTGTCGCTCCAAGGTCACTCGAGCTCTGACCTGTGGCTCGGGCTAGAGAG
Organism: Allium sativum; assembly: GCA_030737875.1. NCBI lineage: Eukaryota > Viridiplantae > Streptophyta > Magnoliopsida > Asparagales > Amaryllidaceae > Allium > Allium sativum. The sequence continues at coordinate 836,038,535 of CM060910.1, forward strand.
TCACGAATCGGTTGAGGACTATCTTTTGCCTCGGTTCATAGATGGAAATCCAATTTCCAAATACGTGACATTTGCGGTTTTATTTGTAAACCTATATATGGCGACATGATATATGGTACCCATGCCGCCTATGATTGATACTTATGATTTGAAGTTGTTTTATACACTATGCACTTATTATAGTATCAAATGATTTGTTTTAAACGTATCAAGCATTCTTTGGCTGTTATAAGGGAAAACCCTATCCCCCGGCTTGCGTTGCATTGTGTGATAGGACCTGGGTCTTATAACAGCTTCATTTTTCTTTATTTAGCATTGCGCTGTTTGTTTTATGCACTGGTATTCTTGGGAGGAAACCCGTTCCGTGTTATACGGCGTGGTCCCTTGATTTACCTAATTTTGAAAATAAAGATTAATAACTGTTTTAGTTCTCACACCAGTCACATGACTGACCTGGAGTTTATTGTTTTAACCTAAACTCTGGGTGCCCTTATTTTGACACGGGCAGCTAGTAGTTTTGGTTTTGCAGATTTATATTCACAGGATCCTGGTTTACAGCTGGAACGATATCCGGAAAGCTTTGTATCCGTATATCCCTTCTATTTGTGTATTGTATTATTTTCCGCTGCTATGTATTTAAATGTAATTTAAATCTCTGATATTTCTGTGTAATATTCATTTATACTCTGTATATTCTTGTAATCTGGTGCATTGTTGTAATATACAGTGAAACGTTCTTCTGTATGCGTTCTGTTTTGTCCTGTTCTCAACGATAGGGCGTTTCGAGCGGTCTGGGTCGGTTTAGCGACCGGTGCGGACCGAGAGAAATTCCTTCTCGTCACAGTTGGTATCAGAGCTTTGGTTTACAAAGCAGAGAACAAGGCACATTAGAACCATACGAAAGAATTCATCAGATATTGGATTAGTAATATCCAATTAGAATGACTCGATAGAGATGGGATCTGTAGTATCCTAGAACGAGTGTGAAGGGTAAATTTTTAAAATGAAAACAAATTTTTGTTTTGAAAATTTAAATCAATTATTCGTGTTTGGTTATTTATTTATATTGGTGTGGACAATCCAGTATATATAGATTTTGCGTATACGTCTGATCCGCGTGTATTCGAAGTTTTAATATATTGGATAGATATAGAATCACACTCTAGTCGCCCGAAGATGATGTTGATGATGGTGCATCATCATCAGCATTTATATTCGAGGGTCGAAGGTGTGATATCTATATATTTCCTATTGACTGGTGTGAGAACCAAAAACTATATAGGATCTATTGTTGTGATTTGGCACCAAAAATCTGATTTTTGTATATGTATCAAAATTATGAATTTGAAACTCGAATTCACTAATTGATTGATGTTTGTGTTGCTTGTTTAGTTGTTTGATAAATTTTGAACCATTTAGCCTATTTGAAACAAATATTGAACTGTATTGAAAATTGGTCGCATTTGCTTGCATATGCATATATATCATTGAACAGGTCATAGCAAGGAGGCTAGAGCAGAGAATAAAATTTGTTTGCCCGACAAATAGGTACATGTTTACTACATAATTTCCTGTTTTGTTTGGGTGATGATGATTTTATGAGCCTATTGGCTAGCCGCTTGGCTTTTTCTTTTTCTTTTTGAGATCTGAAGGACCGGGGAAGCTATTTGAAATTCCCCGATGCTCCCGGTGCAGGGGAGGTTATGGCGAAATTTTTCAAAAATTTAGGGTGTTAGCCAAATTTTTGAGATTTTAGAAAATTCTCAGAAACTGAAAAGTTGGAGAATGGAAGCCAGATCGAACGTAGAGTTGGTTAATCAAACCACTTTCGACTTTGTTCCTTTTCGGGAACGAAAAGTTTTAAGTGGGGGAGATTGTAACAACCCGTAAAATGCGGGCCAGTTTGAAATTTTTATTTTGGCAATTTTAGCGAATTTTGATTATTTAAAATGAATTATTTTAAATAATATCGACGAGAAATTTATTTTGAATAGAATCGAACGTATATATTATACGCGTCGTCGTTAGAATATAAATATTTATATATAATTATAAATAGAATTGAAAATGGCGCGGTAGTTCGATAATTCGATTTCAAACTTCAATTGAATGTACCAGGTGCAAAACAATCCGGATTTTAGTGAAACCAAAAATAATGGGATCTAATTGTGAATATCTTTCCAACGAATCCGAAAAATCAAAAGTTCGTAGCGGGAATCAAAAGATATGTCCAGTTGAAAATTCTGAATAGTCGCTATGGAATTCAGGCCCTTAAAAATGGACATTTTGCAAATGACCTCGGATTTCGACGAAACCAGTTTTGTTGGGTCCGTGATGTTGAATTATTACTAGATTTCAAATTTCATAATTTTTCGAATCAATATGTGAGCGTGGCAAAGGAAAACGTGTTTTGACCATTTCAGTTGATTTTAATCGACTGGAAATTGGCCATTTTTCCAACGGTCTCAGAATTCGACGAAACTAGTTTTGTTAGGACCGTATCGTCAATACGAAGCTAGAAAATATTTTTCGGGAATTTTTCTAGTTAGTATGTGGCCCCGGTAATTTGAAATGTACGTTTAAAATTCAATATAATGATTTAAATGTAAATTAAACGGAAACTGATTCAAACAGTCGAATCAGCCCACGTGGCATATCCCATTGAGTTCGGAATGGGGGTAAAACGCTATGGACGACAGGCGGTGGGCTTCGTTTTGAGGTCGTATGTGAAAGTCAACTTTAGGTTGAATTAAATAATTAAATAATAAAATAAATAAATAAAAAAACCCTTTCTCCCCCTTATTTCCCGCTGGCCCCCCCTCGTTCGAATTCATTTCTACAGTTAAAAAAAAAAATCAAAAGGGGATCGACGGAATCTCATCGCCATCGCTTCCCCCCCCCCCCTTTTTCCACATCTCCTCCGCCCAACCGCCCTCCGACCAAGCTGCCGGAGCTGACCTCGAACCCCCTGCCCTCCTCGACGACGACGAGACCCTCCCCCCAGATTCGAGACCACCGCGCCTGAGCCCTCCCCCCCCCCCCCCGAAAACCCTAGCTCCGCCCCGTTCAGCACCCCCGCGCCCTCCTGCCACCAGCTCCGACGAGCTCCGCCGCCTCAGCCCACATCCCGACGCCTGACAGCCCCCCCTGTAAGTTTTTTTTCTTTTTTAACTTATTTATTTTATTTTTATTTTATATTAGTAAAAAGAAAACTGATTTTTTATTTAGGGATTTTAAAACTGAATTTTCTAAAATGTGAAAACTGATTTTTATTTAATGTGAAAACTGATTTTTATTTAATGTGAAAACTGATTTTTATTTAATGTGAAAACTGATTTTTATTTAATGTGAAAACTGATTTTTATTTAATGTGAAAACTGACTTTTATTTAAGGTGAAAACTGAATTTTTATTTTGAGAAGAGTAAAAACTGAATTTTTATTCTGAAAAGATTAAAAACTGAATTTGTAAAAGAAAAAGATTTGAGATTTTAAAAAGGGAAAAGACGAGATTTTTAAATAATAAAAATGTGATTTTTATATATTGAACTTCGAAATAAAAATATGATTTTTATCTATTGAACTTCGAAATAAAAATGTGATTTTTATATATTGAACTTTGAAGTAAAAATTCGATTTTTATATATTGAACTTTGAAGTAAAAATAGAAATTCATATGTTAAAAAGATTAGATTTTGAAAATGAAATAGATTAGATTTTTATATTAGAAAAGGCGAAATCTACGAATTAAAAATGTGATTTTTATATGTTAGACTTCGAATTAAAAATGTGATTTTTATCTATTGAATTTCGAAATAAAAATATGATTTTTATATATTGAGTAGCGAAGTCAAAATTCGATTTTTATATATTGAATAACATAGTAAAAATTCGATTTTTACATATGTAGAGAATACGGGCGAAGGTGACAAAAAGGCGAAACGACGAAGACTTCTGCAAAAGAAGAGTCGAGATGTTTGGATAGCTATAGGTGAGAACTTCTCACCTTTCAATTTAATTTTTCTAGTTATATATATATACTAGGATGTAGACGGTGTTTAGTAACACCCGTCCACAGACCATGGACTTGTTTGATTGGTTGTGTAGTTGGTTAGATTATTTGATTTGGATTGGATTGTTTTGGTGAAATTGAAATTGATATGATTGATGTGTGAATGGCGTGGGCCTTCACTAGACCGGGGATAAGGCTAGGCCTTGTCCCGTTTCTAGTATCGTGCCGTTATGCCGCCGAAATTTTCTAAAATATGTTAGAAAAATAAAAATATCATTTTTATTGAATAAATGAATTGAATAGAAATTCATATGTTGGAATAAAATGTTTTATCATTAAAAATATAATTTTTAACGTGAATATGAAAATAGTGAAGTGAATAAATAAATATTCATTTACAAACCAGATGGTTTGTTTATGTACACTTATTTGAATGACATTGGTTGGGACGATAAATTTTACACATCGCCCAACTGCACAACTAAAATATGCATTTGATTGTTTGAAACCCCACACAGGTGTTGGGATGAAATTTGAAGTTCACTCATCCTGACTGATTAAATATGTCGATCGATTGATTGACAGGCTGTTATAAGCGTTAGATATCTTTATTTGATGCTTATACAGTGTAGTGCACTTTGGTTGATGGTTGATCATTTTTCAATGTTATTATATACATGTGTTGTGTGAAAATCCATATAATTAATTTTATATGGTAATTGATTGGGCCTCATTCCAGTTTAGAAATGGAAATATTTGAAATAGAAATATTTGAAATAGAATATTTGAAAATAGAAATTTATGAAGTCGTGTTGATTAGTTTGACGCCATTTTGACGTGAACGATATTTATATCGATTTTAAAACGATTTCGAAATGAATTGAATTGAAAACGAATTCAAAGTGAATTGAAAACGATTTCAAAGTGAATTGAAAACGATTTCGAAATGAAGTGAATTGAAAACGATTTCGAAATGAAGTGAATTGAAAACGATTTCGAAATGAAGTGAATTCAAAACGATTTCGAAATGAATTGAATTGAAAACGATTTCGAAATGAATTGAATTGAAAACGAATTCAAATTGAATTGAAATTTGAATTGAATAGAATGAATTTTAAAACGAATCTATAAAGAAGAATTCAATTGTGATTTGAATTGAAAAGGAAGTTGAAAATGTTTTTGAAACGAATTCAAAACTATTTATATAATTCGTTTCAAATAGAAATCGACGAAGTATATATTATATATATTATATATATAATATAATGGCTTGAATAGAACGCGGCGCGCCGCGGCAGTTCGTGAATTTCGACCATTTATTTCAAACGGACATTACGGGAGATCCGACCGTCGGATTCTCCTAAAACCGGAACCGTTGGGTTCGTATCGAAAAGAGCTTTCTAACGAATATTAGAAATTAGAAATCTAACGGTTGGATTTGGAATTATGTCCAAATCAAATTTGAAAAAGGTCGCTGTAAGTGCAGTTCGATGGCCGTTGTTGGAAATCGACTGTACGGGCCTTGATAAAATTATTAAAAATAGTAATAATTTGTGTAAAATCATAAGAAATGATTTGTGAAGATTTGGGATGAAAAACTCCATATTTGAAAAGATAAAAATAGATTTTTATCGAAATGAACTAGTTTTGAACTAGAATTATAATTCTATTTATTTTTAAATAAATAAATTGAATTTGAAAAGGGTTTTGAAAATAACCAAAATTTCCAATGATTGCATTGGAGTGGATTTGAATCGAAATTGTCTTCGGAATATTTCGATGTTGGAATTCATGATTATACAGATGTTGTTATGGAAATTTGAAAGATATATATTTATATCGTTATTTCCAATACGACATTTGTTAGTCGTAGAATTTGATATTGAATATAAGCCGATATATTTTCTATTCAGAGCCTTGTATTGAATATCAAATGTGATTTGGGTTTGTCGCGAATGGTGTCTTCACTAACACTGTTCTTGAACCTAGTTGTGAAAAGATTAAATCTTTTTATTTAGATTTAATGAAGTGTACCAATTAAACGATATTTAATTGGAATTGAATTGGTATTGATTTTTGGGTTTATCGTGAACAGTGTTTTAAATAACACTTGTTCTTTAACCCGATAATTAATGGAATGTGATTTTGGGTTTATCGTGAACCGTGTTTTAAATGACACTGATTCTTTAACCCAGTTAAAGATTAAAACTAAGTGGAGTTTTAATGAATCTTTAATTAGATTGAGATGACCGAAAATGGAGTATCACCAGTTTTGCTCCAGGCGATGGTTAAATCTTTAATTAGATTTGAACGTGAAATGGTAATTGAATTTACCGATAACACTGTGGTGTTAGATATGAAGTATTACCAGTTTTACTTCATGGGATGAATAGGTTGGGATTGGGAAATAAAATAAATGATTACTTCGGTGTGGTTCGCTAATCCCGACTAGTTTGAATTGATATTCAAAAGGAGATTAAAGAATAAATTTAAAGAATTTATCTTGGATAAAATTAATGGGAACTTTTCCCAAAGTATAGGAATATTTGAATAAAAGAATATTCTGAATTGGAATGAGGCGTATGTTGTGTTTGTGTAACACTTTTATAATATATACGCGAGTTATTCGGAAAGACCGGGTTTATCCCATTCTGAATAACTGATTCGACGTGGTGTCGAAGATGAAGACGGTGGTCGAAGACCAGAAGTCTTCACGTCGTTTGGGTGCTTACTGATGATCTTGATTGGGCTGTACACCCAAGAAGATGGAAACAGTTAGTGATCGTCCAGACGTACCTGGAGATCGATGGATATGCGAGGTACTAGGTGCCTCCGGTTTCGTTCAGACCCAGAACGGACTTGTAAATGGACTGTGTGTCTGACATTGGATTTTAGTCCGTGTGATTGATCTCTATTAAATATATATCTGTTTGGCGGCGGAGAATTTATTCTTTTGCTTAACGCCCTTCTCTGAGACGTACGAGCTCAGGGGTTATATATTGATGGATATCAAACGCATGGAGTGAATTGCCTGTGTGGCATGCCTAAGTGGCAATTGATCGAGGCTTCTGTTGAAAAGCAAAGTCTTGTGGTGATGATCAAAGCATAGCCTGTGTGGCACAGCTTTGTGTAACGTGAATTCGCGAGCCTCGCACCCCGGTTGTGAACCAAAAACGGGAGACGGACCTCAGGGAGGGCATGCGTTTCTTTCTAGTTAGAAGTGGCGTCAGTGGTTTTACACGCTCTGACGAGTTTGACTTATGTGGTTGTTGCTGTTGCGAGGCGCCTCGGATTGATCGGTCGTTCTCGAACCGATGGAGTCATTTGGTTGGCTCATTTACGCCCCAAAGGGCGGGGAAACGTAGTGTTCAGGGTTTAAGTTTAATCCACATCGGTGGACCGGCCCTGTCGCTCCAAGGTCACTCGAGCTCTGACCTGTGGCTCGGGCTAGAGAGTCACGAATCGGTTGAGGACTATCTTTTGCCTCGGTTCATAGATGGAAATCCAATTTCCAAATACGTGACATTTGCGGTTTTATTTGTAAACCTATATATGGCGACATGATATATGGTACCCATGCCGCCTATGATTGATACTTATGATTTGAAGTTGTTTTATACACTATGCACTTATTATAGTATCAAATGATTTGTTTTAAACGTATCAAGCATTCTTTGGCTGTTATAAGGGAAAACCCTATCCCCCGGCTTGCGTTGCATTGTGTGATAGGACCTGGGTCTTATAACAGCTTCATTTTTCTTTATTTAGCATTGCGCTGTTTGTTTTATGCACTGGTATTCTTGGGAGGAAACCCGTTCCGTGTTATACGGCGTGGTCCCTTGATTTACCTAACTTTGAAAATAAAGATTAATAACTGTTTTAGTTCTCACACCAGTCACATGACTGACCTGGAGTTTATTGTTTTAACCTAAACTCTGGGTGCCCTTATTTTGACACGGGCAGCTAGTAGTTTTGGTTTTGCAGATTTATATTCACAGGATCCTGGTTTACAGCTGGAACGATATCCGGAAAGCTTTGTATCCGTATATCCCTTCTAGTTGTGTATTGTATTATTTTCCGCTGCTATGTATTTAAATGTAATTTAAATCTCTGATATTTCTGTGTAATATTCATTTATACTCTGTATATTCTTGTAATCTGGTGCATTGTTGTAATATACAGTGAAACGTTCTTCTGTATGCGTTCTGTTTTGTCCTGTTCTCAACGATAGGGCGTTTCGAGCGGTCTGGGTCGGTTTAGCGACCGGTGCGGACCGAGAGAAATTCCTTCTCGTCACAAGGAAGGAGGATAGTATCAAATCAACTATATAGGGATACAGGCAAGACTGGAAATAAACTAAAACAGTAGAAATAGGGAAAAGGAAGATAGATATGAATAACTAATTAATCAATTGATAGTAAAAGCACATATATAACATATAACAATGGCATAGATGAATAACAGTGAAAGAATCGGTATGGAAAATATCTTATAGGCACTGTATGTTCTAGATCCAATTTTCATTTTATTGCCATGATATAGTTCTAGGTATCAGATCTGAAAACACAGGGAATTCACAGCATGTCTTGGTAAAGAAGAGATTATATCTCTTTTTATACATATATTTATATGTCGTTTGTAGAAAAAGGGTTGTATGCAGATGTTGAATCTTGAATTATCTCTGTAGAGGCTCGACCCACCGACCTACTGGGTCGACCCTACTTAACTTGGGTCGACCAATAGGTCGACCGAAGCCCGTTGTGGGTCGTCCTAGGTACGTTGATTTATGCGTTAATCTCTGTTTGAATTATTATGAATTTATATATATAACCCCCTTATATGTATACAAATTTCTTATGCTCATAACTTCTTCATAAATCATACTATTTACGCAAACTTTGGTTCCATCTGAACAAGAATTCCAAGACGAACACAACGGTAAATCCAATTTTACTTAATTCCGAATATTTAATTAAGCAATTCCCATTTTATTGTCTTTACGGTATAGTTATAGTGTATTAAATTTTGTGGTGTTACATTCTCCCCTACTTAAAGGATTTCATCCCCGAAATCTCCATGTTAAGAAGAATGTTATTATTCTAACAACCACCTACAACCATCTACTCATCCATCATCCATCAGCACCCATTGTCCTTAAGAATTTCTAATGATTGTATGAACATATGCAAAGGTATTGTGTGTATATGGCCTTGCATTAATGCGAAAATCAGGTGGTCGACTGATTCAGTTGACCTCCTTATTGCAATATATGTTTGTGCCATGTATCCAATATGTATGCAAAGAGTGCCCAAGTATATCATATAAATTCTATATATATGCACAACCATTCACCAAAATGCAACACCCATATGATGATTCACCCAATTCCATCCATAGAAAAATTAAAATTCACACACATCCATATGCAATATGTAAGTGCTTGAGCCAATCTAGTGCCTAGTGTGTGTGTGTGTGCGCGTGCGCGCGTCCATGAACAACCTCTGGCAAACACTTACATCCACTTGCAATCATCAATCATAACATGTTTCAAACACATGTTTTCAACCATTGGTTTTCTACCTAAGGATCGAAGGTTAGAACGATAGGATAAACATACTTGGATGATAAAAGAAAATGCGAATTTAAATGTTTAGAAAAGAAATTAAGAACGTACTCTCAAAGAGAAAAGGATAAGAAGCATGAATCTTGTCTTCAGGTTTCCACGTCGCATCTTCGCGTCTTCTCAGTTATGTACCTTTACCAATCTGGTTTCCTTATTGCGTAGTTTCTTAACCTTTGATCCAATAAGATGAGTAAGAACACTTCTTACCTATGATCCCTTCTCAACTTCCATATCTTCAAGTGCGCTTGGCTCCACTATCTCTATCACGTCATGTAGACATTTCCTCAAATGGGAAACGTGAAATACATCGTGTGCGCCTGTCAGTCTGTCCAATAGCTTAATCCTATAGGCCATCTAAGCTATCCTCTCCACTATAGGGAATGGCCCTATGAATCTTGGTTCCAACTTCCCTACTGAGCCAACGCAAACTACATTCCTTAACGGTGATACTTTTGTGAAGACCATATCTCCTACTTTGAATTCCAAATCGGTCCTCCTTTTATTGGCATATGACTTTCGTCTATTCTGAGCTGCTTTCATTCTTCGATGGATAAGATCAATCTTCTTGAAAGTCTTTTGAATCTTCTCAGGTCTAAGTAGAAGTCTGTCCGTAGACTCCCACCAACAAGTCGGCGATCTACAAGGTCATCCATATGACGCTTCGAAGGGTGTCATGCCTATGCTCGATTGCTAACTGTTTTTTATAGGAAAACTCAACTAATGGGAGATGCTCCTCCCAAGTCCCTCCAAAATATAGGATACTCAGTCTTAGAAGATCTTCAAGAACTCTATTCACCATCTTAGTCTGTCCGTCGGTCTGAGGGTGATATGCCATGCTCAAACGTAGTTGTGTACCAAACGCCTCTTGTATGCTCTTCCAGAACTCACTAGTGAAGATGGGGTCACGGTCGCTTACTATACTAGAGGGTACCCCATGAAATTGGACTATCTCTCGAATATATGTCTGTGCTAGCCAAGTTGTCGTCCTTTTACTCTTGACAGCAATGAAGTGAGCTCCCTTCATAAGTCTATCCACTATCACTCAAATGCTCATATTTCCCTTCCTCAATCAGGGCAATCCATCGATGAAATTCATAGAGATGTTCTCCCACTTCCATTGTGGGACATCCAAGGACTGAAGCAATCCGCCAGGTTTCCTTTGTTCAACCTTTACCCGTTGGCAAGTCAAACATCGAGCTACGAATTCTGCCACGTCCTTCTTCATGCCCATCCAAAAGAAAACTCTCTTCTTGTATCAGTACATCTTGTCACCGCCCGGATGGATAGTCATCCGAGAATGATGAGCTTCCTCAAGCACTGCCTTTAGTAATTCCCCAATCCTAGGGACACATAGCCTTCCATCTCGTCTTAGACACCCTTACACGTCCATGGTATATCTACCTAGGTGACTAAAATTCTCTCCTTTACCAAGCCTGTCCAAGATGTCTACTATCTGCGGGTCCTCTCGCTGCATAGATCCAATACATTCTATGAGAGTAGGTCACACCTCCAATGATGCTAACAATCCCAATGTGGAATCCATAGATGGCTAAAATTGAAGGTCGATACAAACTCCAAGCTCCGCCTTTCTTCGAATAGCGGACTCAAAATCATCCGCTGCTAACTCAATGCGCCCGCCACTACATTACCCTTGCCCGGAGTATAAGCTATCCCAAAGTCGTAGGACACTAGCAACTCCATCCGCCGTTGCTGCCTTAGGTTGAGATCCTTCTGTGATATAAAGTATTTGAGTGACTTATGATTCGTGTATAGCTCAAATCTCTCTCCAAGTAGATAACGTCCTCAAGACTTCAATGCGAACACTATACCAACCAACTCTAGATCATGGGTAGGGTAGTTCTTCTCGTAAAATCTGAGCTGTATGCTACCATAGCATACTACCCTTTCCTCTTGCATCAGAACGACACCTATCCCTGTGCCACAAGCAACTATATAGACCATGAAGATCTTGCTTCCATTAGGGAGAGTCATAACTGGGGCTATCCCTGTGCTCCACAAAAAAGCCAAGTTCTTTTTCATCAGTCTGGTAAGGGAGGCTGATATCCTTGCAAAGTCCTTGATAAACTTTATATAATAACCCACCAAGCCTAGAAAATTTCTCACCTCTGTTGCATTCTTTGGTGTCCTCCAATCTTAAACTGTGACGACTTCAGGTGGGTCTACTGATATCATGTCCTTGGAGACTACATGCCCTAAGAACCTTACTTACTTTCTCCAAAAATGACACTTAGAAATTTTTTCCATAAGCTGATGTGATCTAAGAGTGCGTAGGACCTCTCCTAAGTGTTGGGCATGCTCCTCCTCGTTCTTTTAGAAGATCAGAATGTCATCCAAAAAGACCACCACAAACTTGTTTAGAAACTCTCCAAACACCCTACTCATCAAGTCCACAAAATATGCAGATGCATTGGTTAGCCTAAAAGGAATAACCAACCCCTCAAAGAAACTGTCTGGAGTTCTGAATGCAGTCTTATCAATACTGTCCTCTGTCACCCTCAGGTGATGAAATGCCGTGGCCAAATCCATCTACGAGAAAACTGATGTACCTACTAGTTGATCAAACAAGTCATCAATCCTTGGAAGTGGGCGCTTATTCTTCTTGGTGAGCTTATTCAGATATCTATAATCCACGCATAGATGAAGTAATCTGTCTATCTTTGTTGCAAAGACAACTGGAGCTCCCCACTTTGATATGCTTCGCATAATAAATCCTTTCTCGAATAACTCCCTTACTTGCTTGCTGAGACCCCTCCTCTCTCTAGGAGCCATGGGGTGCACTGGTAGAGCAACTAGCTTCACATTATCTGCCAAGTAAACATGGAAGTCTATCTCATGCCTTAGAGGTAGTCCCTTAACCTCATCAAACACGTCCGGATAATCTCTGACTATGCGTACTGATAGCAAATCATCAACAAAAATATCAAGCGAATCTAGGAAACTGAGCATCACCGACCCTCGTGGGTCACAGGAAATTTCAAGAGTTCTACCATGACAAGTAAGAAGTCTAACTACTCTCTTTTCATAATCAAGATTGGCACCGTACATGGCTAGCCAATCCATTCCTAGAATCAAATCACAACCTAAAAAGCCTAGCATGTATGCTTCGCATTCAAACTTGACGCCCGAGATAGAAATTCTCAAACCCCTACATATCATAGATAAATGAGCCGTACCTCCTATGGGGTTTGAGGCTACTACAGGATCAAAGACTATACTAGTATTAAGGTGCAGACTATCTACAAAGAACTGGATTTAAATGAATGAGAGGCGCCAGAACCACTTGTTGGATCTAGAATAACCCTAGAGGGGGGGTGAATAGGGTTTTTCACAGTTTTTAACTGAATTAAAAACTTAACGAGATATATAATAATAAACTGATCGCAGAAAATAGCAGAAACTGAAATGCAAAAAATAAATCACACACAGATATACCCAGCTTCGGCAAAACCCTGCCTACTGCTGCATTTCTAAGGTTTCTACTAGGTGATAGAACAGTTCCCGCATACAAGACCATGTACACTTGCGACTCTCGCTCCTATTCTAACCCTATGCTCAAAACCGTAGACTGATCGATATCCCCTCGATCAGATTTCCCTGTTTACGACGCTGTAACCAGTAACCCAGAATTTTATAGACTCTGAAACTGACAGTCAACACCCTGACTGTTTTACCTAGACTTTACAGATCTAGTCAACTGCTCGTTTGATTTTTACAACACGAATTAAAAAAAAACAAAAGCAAAACAAAAAAAATTAAACCCTTAAGGAATTAAAAACAAAGGGGTCATCCCTTAAAAAAAATATGGCCGGCCCATTTCTTTTCTTGCTTCATTCTTCTGCCCGATCCTCTTTTTTCTGTGGAAAAAGAAATGGCGGCTAGGGTTTTGCAATTCTCCCCAAATCAATCGGTTTCTAAGCGAGATGATGATTGTTATTGCTTCAATTCTCTTGCGCCTTGTTTCTTCAATCTATTGCTCTCTGATTTGAGGGTTGTTCTCTGGTCTGATCGAAACTGTGAGTAATTTTGATTTTGAGTATCTGCTTGAAATTTTTTGCGAGTTGTTGTGTGGTTTCGATACTTAAAACTGCCTGTGATGATGTGGTGTCATATAGGATTTCATATCCTTAACTTGCGCTCTGATTTCTTGAATGATTCGATCTGATTTTGTGGGATTCGATCTTCTATATTTGCCGATGATGAAATGGTGTGATAAGATAGGATTTGAAATCCTCAATCAACTCTGATTTCGCTGTATGACTTGGATCTAAGATTGCGGTTTTCCTTTTTGAAATTGATATTCTTGGCATTCGAACTGAGATGATTATGCTTGATTTTCTGGCAATAAAAATACTGAAAACTGATTTGCCCCTTGCCATGTATGAAATATGCGATTTCAGATTTGAAAGAAAGATTTCTTGGAAACAAAATTTGTGATTTCATTTTCTATGCCATGAATAAAACCTTTTCAGGAATATGTTCCTTGCCAAAAAAAAAATGTCCACACTTTGAATTTAAAAATCTTTGCTTGATTGCCGTACTGCCTTAAAATGATTTATTGATTGAAGCGTTATTGATTTGGATTCATGGAAAGATTAGTTGCCTTTGATTTTCCTGTTGTGCGTTTGGCAAATAAATCTCACTGTTTAAGAATGAATTAATGCTGCCATAAAAAAAATCTTGATTTCTTGCCATTTAAGCTGATTATAAAACTTCCCAAAAGCCATTTTTTATTTGACTTGCATCCACTTTTAAACTTGCCGAGTCATCAATTCATGCAGCTTCATCTACCATGCTTAGTGTTGCCCTACCTTTTGCTGCTGTACTTGACTTTGTTTGCACCTGAAACTTAGCATGTCCATTGCTACTTCTTGAACTTGTTTATGCAATACCAGTTGATGACTGTGTTTCCTGAGTAGCATATGTGCTTGTTCTCGAGTTCTGGTTTGTGTACTTGTATATGACTTGTGCCATGAGCTTGAAACTGGCTTGTGCTTGAAAAATTATTTTCTGATCTTCTTTGTTTTCTTGAATGATCACCACACTGTTGAACTGCTTATGTTGTTGTTTCCATCTTCAACCTGTAGCTTCACCACTGTTCTGAAAAGATCTTGTACAATAATACACTAAATCTGCTGTGTACTTTCCATGTATGCTCCAGTCTTGATTTAATGCTTGTATTTCCTTGATGATATGCATATGACACCTTGAAGCATCTTTCTGCCTTATTGCATTTTGCTGTGAACTTAACCATTTCATCACTCTCTGCTGTTTTTGCTGGCTCGACCATGCTTTGACACTTGAGCATTTTCATGTTGGCTCGACTGCTTGTGTACACTATGTCTTGGCTGCACCATATTGAACCTGCCTTGGTGTTGAGCTTGTGTCACATTGTATTGCGCCATGCATTGCTCATTTCTGAACTGATTTTGAACCTGCCATGTTCCATCTTGTTTCACCATTCATAACTGCTCCATAGTTTGGTCATATTGCATATATGTATATGTGCTACTTGTCTCACCACTGCTACACTGTTGAAACCTGAATACTTGTATGCTGATTCACCCATGCTGCTTATATACATTGTAACCATTGAGCTGCTTTTACACATATACTTTGCTGTGTCATATCACCACTTTGTGCCCATCATTGATGTCTTGTACATACTTTGCTCGGCCATGCTCGACGTGGCATGCACCACTGTTTTGAATTTGCTGTTTTGATTATTGAGTTTCCTCGACCACTTTGTCTTGAGTTGACTATGTTGACTTTGTGTATTGCACTGAGTCGAGTTGTCGGTCCATGTGGCTACTCCTCAGTTGCAATCTGATTGGCGTGGCAGTGCACACGTGTACACGTGTGTACATGCAGCCATCAGACGAGTTGTCCCTGTCCCTGCATTGAGATATATATGTTGTCTGCCTTGTGGTATTTACAGTGTATCACTGTGAATATCACAAGCTGTCTAGACACAGATTGATGGTTTTATAATTCAGATCAAGTCATGAAAAATGATGAGAAACACACCAGAAAACTGAGGCAAATAAAATTTTAAAAACAAAATTAATATTTGCATATATTCTGTTTTATTTCTATCGCAGTGTACTGTGTGTGTGTGTTTCACATGTGACAGGTAAGCAGGAATGACTGGACTGACTGTGATGACTGGACTAAACTAACAGAAGACTGGACAGACAGTGAGCAGTGAAGACTGAAGATGAAGACAGAAGACTAACAGATAGTGTTAGTGTATCAGTATATCAATGTGTTTGTAAATTGAAATGTAAATTGTATAGACAGAGTGTTACAGTGAGGAGTTGTGTAACAACAAAATTGTACTGATGTTTGTATTAAACAAGTTTGCATAAAATAAAATATTATTTTATTGTGTTCAACCAAACTTGTCTATTATATACAGTTTATTTTCAAGTACAATATTCATTGAATGTTTAAATAGTGGAGTCATAAAATTTGTACTGTTAGAATGTTGAAATATTATATTTATATTTAAATAAAATACTGTGTTAATATTTGAATGTCTGTACAGTAGTATTTCACTTAAATATAAATATTATATTCTTGTTTGAGGTGAATATAAAACAGTACAGTGACAAACACATTTAAGATAATATATACTTGTTTGTTATCATCAAACAAAAATCATATAATTGTGTATACAACACCGTTATATACAACAATCTCCCCCTTTTGATGATGACAAACAAATAAAAGATTTTGAATATAATAAATGTGTTTGTTTGTGGATATTTGAACTCCCCCTATTTAAATGCTCCCCCTACAACAGAAACTCCCCCTATAACTATGCATGAGTGAAATGTATGAATAATTAAATTTTCAAAATTAAAAATATTTATAAAATATTCACTCATAAATCAAAATCTAATCCATTCTCCCCCTTTTTGTTATCATCAAAAGGATACAGATTTTTAAAATATAGATGAAAAATGACTAACAAATACTATATTAGCTTAAGAGGAAGAACAGTCATCATAAATCTCAATCAGTCAAACAAAAATCATAATATTCTAAGAACAGGTGGCATATTTCACATTGTAGAAAATGACGGATATACGATGAATTTTATAAAAATGAGGAGAGTTATAAAAAATATGAATATTTCCCAATTATTTTCAAAAGAAAAAAAAATTAAAGCACCAAAAATGGTGATGGATTTGGATTATAATTAAAAATTCAATTTAAGTGAGAAAATCGAATAATCTCAAATCTCAATATCTATCAATCAACAAATCATAATACGTCATAATATTTCAACACATTTCACAGATTAGAATATGGATTGATAGGCTAGTTTTTATATACACAAAGGAGAATTTCAAATTAATTTCAATTTATAGCACAATTTTCCTTTTTCCCTTTTTTTTATTTAAGAGCACACTGACCACGCATAACCAGAGCTTGGATTTTTAAATGAAGTCAGTCGCAGCTTAAATTATAAGTCGTCTCTTAACCATGCATGACCAGAGCTTGGATTTTTAAATAAGGTTAGAGACACACTTATATATTTGTTATATATATATTTATCATTTCATCTTTTAAAAAGAAACACTCCTTGGAATAAAACCAATATATGGATGATAGAAAATGTGGTAGGTACAGAAATGGACTGTGAAATAAATTTCTAAATTAATTATATTATGAAATATGACCAACTGTACCGGGATTATTGAAAATTTTCAATTATCACTAATTCTGAATAATAATATAATCATAATTCCATCACAAATATTTTCACTGTTTATTTAAAATGATTTTAAGAAAAAAAATTAAACTCTCCACATTTATATAAAATCATAACGGATGGCAGAAGGGTGATAAGTAATGAAGATGCCAGTGAAATAATTGCCAGTTCAAAGATATTATAATAAATATTCAACCATCATGAAAATCTAAATAAAATTCTCCTCTTGTTGTGAAATATACTGCAGTCACAATTCATCACAATTTCTAAATCTGGTTATAATTTTGATGAATTATAAATACAGTTTAATTTGAATATTGATTTCAATTTCTGAAAGAATAATCAATAAATAATTTTAAAATTGAAAATCAATTACAAGAGGAATATGCTGATCTATGCATGACAAGAGGGAAAAAAAATACATACATACAGCAAAAAATATGCAGCACTTTTAACCTGATACCACATGGTGTCTCTACAAAGTGAAAAATCAGAACAGATGGATGTGACAAATATAAGGCGCTTCTGATACCAAATGTTCTCACTTTCTCAAGGATTTTAATGACACCTCGGTGACAAACAATGGTACCTCAGTCAACAGAAAAGACTTAATTACAAAGCAAGCAACTCAATCACACAAATTTCATTTATCAGAGCACGATAAACCTCTGATACCAAATCTAGCAGTCCTCAAAGAAATTTACAATCCAGTTTCTTATAATCAGTGCAGCATGATTCCAAAAACAAACATTTTTCAAAAACAGTATCAGAGCAGCACATAGAAATCAGTATCACAACAGACTTGTCAAGATGTTGGTCACATAAGGTGGTTCATGATCCAAGATTTGCAAATATACTCTATTTTAAATCATTTGAAGAAATGTGAAAGTATTTGGATTTAATGAATCAATCACACCAGGTCATATTTCAGATTCAAGATATGTGTGAGATCCAATAAATCAATAATTTCAAATGATTTTAAACAAACATATATTCAAATCAAATAATCATGAAATAACAATGATTTTCAAAGATCATTTCAAAAAAAATTCAAGAATTTCTCAAAACTATTTCCGACAAGCCCAAGAGAAATTTCAGGTCATTTACATCAAATTTGAAAATATTCATGATCGGGAATAATTTATTTGAAATCACATGAATCAATGTAAAGTTTTGGGATATAATGAATCAGTCACACGAGATTGACAATTTCAACAATAAGAGGTGTGTGATATTCAAAATATCTAGAATTTCAGATGATTTCAAACAAACATATTTCAATATAATGATCATGAATAAAGATGAATTCCAAGATGTATCACTGATACAAGCCAATCTGAAAATCAATGAAATTATCACAACTGATAAATAACAGAGTGTTGTAATGAGTATAATATTTTGAGCTTTTCTAAAATGAATTAGAAGGGACTCAAAACAGTATAAGTGTGTGAAATTTCATTAATTATTCAGATCTTCAAAAATTTAGAATTCTAATTAACAGTGTTCAAGATATGACATGAATACAACAACACCATTATGAATTCAGAATTAGGAAAATAAACTTCAAAACAATTGCAGATAATTATAAAATTAAATTTAGAATCTGGAAATGATTATAAACAAGGGAATTTTATTCAAATAAAGTGAATTTCCATAAAATTATGAGAACTGCAATTGGGAGTTTAAGAAGCACAGAATAATCAAAGAGATATGGCAGTGAAAAATTAAAAAAAATTGAAGAAAATAAATAAACAATAAAAGAAGGGATAGCAGGAGAAATAAACAGAGAAAAACAAAGAATATTTACAAAGGTGAGTTTAGAGATCATACCAGAATCCTATGAAAAACAGAATCTCTAACTCAACAGATGTGGCTAAGGAACTGTGAATGATTCTGTGATATGAAGCAGTTTGAATCCGTTTCTCTTTTCAGCACAGTTGTTCCTCAGCCTCCTTTAGTACCTAATGATTGAGATGATCAAGTGGTCGAACAAAATTAGTAAAACCACTCACAGTTGTATTCATTTGTTTTGGTACCCAGACTTGCTTATACAACAAACCATTAGAATTAACTTTTGTACCCTTAGGAACCCAAATCGATTTAAATTTAACAAAACCCGTTTTATTTTCATTTGAGATCCAAGAAGGTTTAAATGGTTTGTTATAAAACAAATCCTCATTTCGATTGTGATTTACAAATCCTTTGAAGTTTTCAGAGTTAAAATTTTCAAAACAAACATTTCTAAAGTGATTTGAGGGATTTTTAAAGTCACAAGAATTTTGATTTCTAAAAACATCATTTTTCCCGAATCCAAGTCCAGATTTATTTCCACGATAAACTTGGTTTTGTAACAGCATATTCAACGATTTTTCCCCATTAGAAAATTTATCCAATGTTGAATCTAATCGTTGAATTTTGGATTTCAGATCGCTATTTTCTTTTAATAAATTTGAGCAATAATTTATAGCGATCATCTGTTCAGCATTGGTCTGTTTCAAAACCAAATTCTCATTTTCTAACGATCTAATTTTGGCTTGGGATTCGGAAATTTCGAGTTCAAATTGTTTTTGCTTTTCCGACTCAAACTTCTTGGATTTTTCAATCTCATTTTCAAGTTCTTTCAAAATCAAACCACTTTTCTCCAAATTTTCATTTTCAGCAATTTCAAATTTGGAATATATATCAGTCTTAAAAATTTCAAATTCCTTTTGTAGAAGATTGTTCAAATTTGATAACTCAATCTTGTTTTCTTTTAAGATCAGAATTTCCTTTTCAAACTTTTGAATATTTTTATTGAGATGAACAAGATTGGTTTTCAATTTTAAACAATTTTTGCAATTAGAATTTGAAGAATTCTTAATGTTTTTGAGTTTTGATTCCAAAACATTATTTTTGCAAATCAACTCAAGCTTCTCAGATTTCAGAAGTTTATTTTTAGATTTTAACTTCTCAACAAATTCAGTTAAACCATTTAAACGGTGAATCAAAGAAATATTTCCTGTTGAGTCTCCATCTGGATTTCCATCTGTACAACCTGTCAGGCACAACTCTGAAGCCAAGTTATCTTTCTGGGATTTTGAGCATTTGTCAATTTTTCCATATATCGCGTTGAGAGTCTGCCAGATTTCCTGCGCAGTCAAACAATGAGAAATAAGGCTATATTGAATATCATCAATATACGAATATAAAATATGAGTAGCATGTAAATTAAATTCAATATCAACCCTACTTACAATATCATACCCATTTTTAATACTATTCCAACATTTCATATCAACAGATTTTAAATAAGATTTCATTTCTGATTTCCAATTTAAAAAATCTGTACCATTGAAAATAGATGGAATATGACTGGACTGACTCTCTATGGACTGACAACTAGGATTCACCATTTCTCTAGAGTTAAAGAAAACCTTGCTCTGATACCACTTGTTGGATCTAGAATAACCCTAGAGGGGGGGTGAATAGGGTTTTTCACAGTTTTTAACTGAATTAAAAACTTAACGAGATATATAATAATAAACTGATCGCAGAAAATAGCAGAAACTGAAATGCAAAAAATAAATCACACACAGATATACCCAGCTTCGGCAAAACCCTGCCTACTGCTGCATTTCTAAGGTTTCTACTAGGTGATAGAACAGTTCCCGCATACAAGACCATGTACACTTGCGACTCTCGCTCCTATTCTAACCCTATGCTCAAAACCGTAGACTGATCGATATCCCCTCGATCAGATTTCCCTGTTTACGACGCTGTAACCAGTAACCCAGAATTTTACAGACTCTGAAACTGACAGTCAACACCCTGACTGTTTTACCTAGACTTTACAGATCTAGTCAACTGCTCGTTTGATTTTTACAACACGAATTAAAAAAAAACAAAAGCAAAACAAAAAAAAATTAAACCCTTAAGGAATTAAAAACAAAGGGGTCATCCCTTAAAAAAAATATGGCCGGCCCATTTCTTTTCTTGCTTCATTCTTCTGCCCGATCCTCTTTTTTCTGTGGAAAAAGAAATGGCGGCTAGGGTTTTGCAATTCTCCCCAAATCAATCGGTTTCTGAGCGAGATGATGATTGTTATTGCTTCAATTCTCTTGCGCCTTGTTTCTTCAATCTATTGCTCTCTGACTTGAGGGTTGTTCTCTGGTCTGATCGAAACTGTGAGTAATTTTGATTTTGAGTATCTGCTTGAAATTTTTTGCGAGTTGTTGTGTGGTTTCGATACTTAAAACTGCCTGTGATGATGTGGTGTCATATAGGATTTCATATCCTTAACTTGCGCTCTGATTTCTTGAATGATTCGATCTGATTTTGTGGGATTCGATCTTCTATATTTGCCGATGATGAAATGGTGTGATAAGATAGGATTTGAAATCCTCAATCAACTCTGATTTCGCTGTATGACTTGGATCTGAGATTGCGGTTTTCCTTTTTGAAATTGATATTCTTGGCATTCGAACTGAGATGATTATGCTTGATTTTCTGGCAATAAAAATACTGAAAACTGATTTGCCCCTTGCCATGTATGAAATATGCGATTTCAGATTTGAAAGAAAGATTTCTTGGAAACAAAATTTGTGATTTCATTTTCTATGCCATGAATAAAACCTTTTCAGGAATATGTTCCTTGCCAAAAAAAAAATGTCCACACTTTGAATTTAAAAATCTTTGCTTGATTGCCGTACTGCCTTAAAATGATTTATTGATTGAAGCGTTATTGATTTGGATTCTTGGAAAGATTAGTTGCCTTTGATTTTCCTGTTGTGCGTTTGGCAAATAAATCTCACTGTTTAAGAATGAATTAATGCTGCCATAAAAAAAATCTTGATTTCTTGCCATTTAAGCTGATTATAAAACTTCCCAAAAGCCATTTTTTATTTGACTTGCATCCACTTTTAAACTTGCCGAGTCATCAATTCATGCAGCTTCATCTACCATGCTTAGTGTTGCCCTACCTTTTGCTGCTGTACTTGACTTTGTTTGCACCTGAAACTTAGCATGTCCATTGCTACTTCTTGAACTTGTTTATGCAATACCAGTTGATGACTGTGTTTCCTGAGTAGCATATGTGCTTGTTCTCGAGTTCTAGTTTGTGTACTTGTATATGACTTGTGCCATGAGCTTGAAACTGGCTTGTGCTTGAAAAATTATTTTTTGATCTTCTTTGTTTTCTTGAATGATCACCACACTGTTGAACTGCTTATGTTGTTGTTTCCATCTTCAACCTGTAGCTTCACCACTGTTCTGAAAAGATCTTGTACAATAATACACTAAATCTGCTGTGTACTTTCCATGTATGCTCCAGTCTTGATTTAATGCTTGTATTTCCTTGATGATATGCATATGACACCTTGAAGCATCTTTCTGCCTTATTGCATTTTGCTGTGAACTTAACCATTTCATCACTCTCTGCTGTTTTTGCTGGCTCGACCATGCTTTGACACTTGAGCATTTTCATGTTGGCTCGACTGCTTGTGTACACTATGTCTTGGCTGCACCATATTGAACCTGCCTTGGTGTTGAGCTTGTGTCACATTGTATTGCGCCATGCATTGCTCATTTCTGAACTGATTTTGAACCTGCCATGTTCCATCTTGTTTCACCATTCATAACTGCTCCATAGTTTGGTCATATTGCATATATGTATATGTGCTACTTGTCTCACCACTGCTACACTGTTGAAACCTGAATACTTGTATGCTGATTCACCCATGCTGCTTATATACATTGTAACCATTGAGCTGCTTTTACACATATACTTTGCTGTGTCATATCACCACTTTGTGCCCATCATTGATGTCTTGTACATACTTTGCTCGGCCATGCTCGACGTGGCATGCACCACTGTTTTGAATTTGCTGTTTTGATTATTGAGTTTCCTCGACCACTTTGTCTTGAGTTGACTATGTTGACTTTGTGTATTGCACTGAGTCGAGTTGTCGGTCCATGTGGCTACTCCTCAGTTGCAATCTGATTGGCGTGGCAGTGCACACGTGTACACGTGTGTACATGCAGCCATCAGACGAGTTGTCCCTGTCCCTGCATTGAGATATATATGTTGTCTGCCTTGTGGTATTTACAGTGTATCACTGTGAATATCACAAGCTGTCTAGACACAGATTGATGGTTTTATAATTCAGATCAAGTCATGAAAAATGATGAGAAACACACCAGAAAACTGAGGCAAATAAAATTTTAAAAACAAAATTAATATTTGCATATATTCTGTTTTATTTCTATCGCAGTGTACTGTGTGTGTGTTTCACATGTGACAGGTAAGCAGGAATGACTGGACTGACTGTGATGACTGGACTAAACTAACAGAAGACTGGACAGACAGTGAGCAGTGAAGACTGAAGATGAAGACAGAAGACTAACAGATAGTGTTAGTGTATCAGTGTATCAATGTGTTTGTAAATTGAAATGTAAATTGTATAGACAGAGTGTTACAGTGAGGAGCTGTGTAACAACAAAATTGTACTGATGTTTGTATTAAACAAGTTTGCATAAAATAAAATATTATTTTATTGTGTTCAACCAAACTTGTCTATTATATACAGTTTATTTTCAAGTACAATATTCATTGAATGTTTAAATAGTGGAGTCATAAAATTTGTACTGTTAGAATGTTGAAATATTATATTTATATTTAAATAAAATACTGTGTTAATATTTGAATGTCTGTACAGTAGTATTTCACTTAAATATAAATATTATATTCTTGTTTGAGGTGAATATAAAACAGTACAGTGACAAACACATTTAAGATAATATATACTTGTTTGTTATCATCAAACAAAAATCATATAATTGTGTATACAACACCGTTATATACAACAATAGGGTTCTAATAGGATAGACAAAAAGGGGGATCAAACCTTCAACCGTGACTTTCCTACTTCGATCAGGTCCACTAGCCTTAAGAGCATGTGCTTTCCTAGAATGTCTTGTCCCTTGCCCTTGCTTGGGCATTGCTTAGTGAAGTGTCCTACTTGACCACAATAAAAGCAGGCTTTCTTTGTCATTTTGCAGTCTTTCAAAAAATGACCAATAGCTTCACAATCATGACACTTGATATCTTTCTTGATCTGAGCCTTGTCAGGCTTTCCTCCTTTCTTTTGTCCTTCCTTCTTGGGCCACTATTTCTATTTCTCGTCCTTAGTCTGTGCCTCTTCAGCCTTACTGTCTTTCTTCTCATCCTTTCCGTCTTTATCCATTAAAGCCATGTCAACTAGCCTCTCAAACGTCGCCCCCATCGGTATACAAGATAACGCAAGTCCTTGAAGAGGTTGATTCAACCCTCTCGCAAACCTACAAGCCTTCTTATGGGGTGTATTCACTAAGCCCAAATCAAATCTCGCCAGCTGATGAAACTTATTAACGTAATCCTTAGCAAACATGTCCCTTTGTTTCAAAGCCAAGAATCTCTCCACTTGTAATCCCTTCTCCGCCTAAGATAAAAATTTCGTCTCAAATCTATGCCTGAAATCATCCTAAATAGCTACCGATTATCCTGCTTGCGTCACCTCCCATCAGTATGAAACTTCGCCCTTCAGTTGCCATATGGGCAACTGTATCTTCTATCTATCGTCGAGGTCAAAAAGACCAAACACGTTCTCAGTTTCTTAAGCCAACTTTGCGCCTCAACAAAGCTCTTGGTACCACGCAATGGTTTTCCTCTCATAGCGCAAAAGTCCTTACTAACCTTAGAAAAGTTATCTACTCGTGAAGATGGAGCTACTGCGGCTGCAGCTGGGGGTGGGGAATCTCCTTGAACTCCAGTATGTGTCGTAGCCTCTAGATACCTACAGAACCATGTCGGTAGTGAAGTGCCCTAAAGAAGATTGGGTTCCCTAGACATGCTGAAAAGAGAAGAAGCATAAGATTCAACAAGAGATCGAGAGAATACTGAATATGGCTTGAGGGATATGTTTTTCAAAAACAGGTTTTTATTTGAAAATGCTTTGCTTTTGAAAACGATTTTTCAAAACTTTTCTCCGATCTTGTAACCTTCAGCTCTGATACCAAATGTGACACCCTATGTCTGTTAATGTCACTCATAAGAGAATCATTAAGTTTTGCGAAGTGCAACGGGTAAACACTACAGAAATTTACAAGGTAGATATAAAGTAAGCAGCGGAAAATTCAACTTTATTATTGAAATAAAACATTGTTTCAAAATAGGTTACATCAAAAACCATAATCCCTAAATTTGTCCCATAATGCAAAATAACAGAGTGTAGTAATATAAAACCATATCCCTCGTGGCAAGCCATAACATAGTAGAAAGTAAGTCAAAGCGGTACATCTCAGAAAGTCTAGATCCAAGCTGAAAGAGAAATTCCTAATCACTGAGGAATGCTACCACTTTGAGGACATGAAGGGGGAAGGAAGAGAAAGAAGAGAAAACAAAAAGGTCAGACATAAAGTCTGGCGAGTTCCAATGATTATCAAATATGCATAAATTAGATATATCAATACAAATAAATAAGACTGGATGTGAAAATACAATATCATATAAGTAGGGGTGCAAACAGGTCGGACCAAATCGGACGGAGGTGTGTCCAAGCTCTGCCTATAAGAGATTCAGACGGACACAGACCAGATAAGCATTAAGTTCGAACAATATTCGTACGAGCCGGACAACGGACGGACAACGTTCGGACAATAGAAAAACATTGAATATTTTGGATCGGACTAGACCTTGGTGTGTCCAAGCTCTATCCTATAACAGAATTGGACGGATACGGACCGAACACCTTATTGGTTCGGACCGAGCAGGACAACGGACTGTCCCATCCGATATACAGCCATACATATAAGGCATCAAGTAAACAAGATAAGCAAAACAGCAGGATTAACAATGATCGAATAATGCTTCTCATTTATATCCCTAATAAAATAGGTTGTGTCTGCACCAGTACTAGCATAACAAGATTAGGCGTTAACCTAATTATTTAACAGGAACAATAAGATTTAAACAGCAGGATTAGGTGTACCCTAATTACTATCCATGCAATCGGCTCCCTAATACGTAAATACCCTATGTTAGCTCCGGCGGTAGGGTGTATCAATCCCTAACCCGACTACTTATATAACACAGACCTATTTACTGGTGTTACAGCGATTTAGTTTCCCTAATCGGACTCATGAACGCTCATGACTCCACCGTAACGCGTTCGAATCCACCTTCCTTATTTGAACCTCTTACTATACAGTTTAGTAAAGCATTCCTTGGCCTCTACCTAGTGCGAGGCCTTCTACCAAAATACCAATAGGGATATTAACTAACATGGGTTCCACACAACAAGATTGACCCAAGCCAAACCCCCTAAGCTTGTGCCCCCAAGTAACTACGATTTAAGAGTCCCTAAAATCCGATACATCAACAGAACGAGGGACCTCTTAACTTATTAATAATCACGTTTAACCTAGCAAGTTTAGGTTCATTAATAAGTGTGGTTGTAATATTACAAGTTATTATGTGTGTATAACCCTTTCCTAAAACACCTGCCTAGATGTATGTATAATTACTATAGTAATTCATTTTACCTATCCTACATCTGGTACTTAGATTATTTTAACATGTCATTTACTTAATGTCTGTATTAAGTCAAATCTAAAATGTTTATACATATGCATGCTATTCCATTAATTATATACCTAAATTACAGCATGCACAAGTTTATGCATATTATCCCTTTTTATTATATTCTTAAATTTCAGCAGGTACAAGTATATGCATATTATCCCTTTTTATTATACTCTCAAATTTCAGCAAGGACAAGTATATGCATATTATCCTTTTTTTATTATATTCCCAATTTACAGCAAGTACAAGTACATGCATATTATCCCTTTCCCAAACTATAGTCAAACAACCCTCAATTTATCAATATGCCCAAATTCCCCTTTTTTCATGTCATTTCTTATTATCCTAAATTTTTACTATACGCAATCTTCAATCGGACATGGCCTAGGCTTTCAATGGCCTAGGCTTAGCAAAGAGAAAAATAAAAGGAGGATAGAATCAAACCAATTGTACAAGCACATAGGCAAGAATGGAAATAAACTAAAACAACAGAAAGGGAAAAAGGAAGATAGTTATGCATAATTAATTAGTCAATTGATAGTAAAAGCACATATATTACTTATAACAATGAAATAGATGAATAATAGTTAAAGAACAAGTATAGAAATTATCTTATAGACGTTGTATGTTCTAGATCCAATTTTTGTTTTACTGTCATGATAGAGCTCTAGGTATCAGATGTGAAAAAACAGGGAACTCATAGTGGGTCTTGGTGAATAAGAGATTATGTCTCTTATATATATATACACACACACACACACACACACACACACACATATATATATATATATATATATATATATATATATATATATATATGCGCCGTTTGCAGAAAAAGTTGTATGCAGATCTTGAATCTTGAATTATCTCTGTAGATCTAGGCTTCAGTAGCATATCCTCATTATACATATTCAAATGGGAGAGAGCCATCCTATTTATAGATTTACAAGGCCAGTTCTTAACCTTTAGATATTAGGTTTTCAATCTAAGTCATACATGTAACAATGAGTTAGCAAACAAACCTAGCAAACAAAACATTCCAAGTTCATAGTCAGGAACTCGCCCTGCATGTGGGTGGGTCGACCCACCGACCTACTGGGTCGAACCATATGTCAACCCCACTTGACTTGGGTCAACTCATACGTCGACTCGGGCCCATTGTGGGTCGTCCTAGGTATGCTGATTTTTGTGTTAATGTCAGTTTGAATTATTTTGAATTTATATATATAACCCCCTTACATGTATACAAACTTCTTATGCTCATAACTTCTTCATACGTTATCTGATTTACGCAAATTTGTGGTTCCTCTAAACCAAAATTTCGGGACAAACGCAAAGGTAAAGTCGGTTTCACTTAATTTAGCCAATCTCTTTTGGGTATATTGGACTGGAAACGTAATTTGGAAGGAGAAAAGTTTTTGCTTATTTTTTAAAAATTGACCAGGTGATTGCTTTTGAATTATGATAACCTGTTTTCTTCCATGGATCCAATAATCAAAATCACTTGTGTTATGCAACTCCAATGTTGTCTCCCAGGTCTAGGCAAAGTTGATACTGAATAGGTTTTTAATTGGAGATGGAACTTAAAAGTAGTATTCAATTACTCACTTCCAAGCAGGGTGCATAACAATACATCATACTCTTGCGTTTTTTGTTTTCATCTCGTAGAAACTGCTTATTTTAATAATGGGAAAGTCTATAGGGACACAAAATGTTGACACAAAATTAAACATACAAAATCTGGACCACTAGATCTCTCCATGATTTGCACCTCTCATGTAAAGACAAAAGAATCCAACGGTCAGGATTTTGTGTTTAAAGTTGTGTGTTTTATTTTGTGTCCCAATAGCGGCTCCCTTTAATAATAATAACAATAATAATAATAATAATAATAATAATAATATGTTCGAGTGGTTTAGATATTTTTGACAATGTGAAATTTGATGGGTTCGAGTCCCGTTTTATGGTATTTAATTGACTTATTATATAGTATGTTATATATTAATATAAAGTACATGGCGGAAACGGTTACTGAGAATGGGAAGGAAACTGCAAGAGAAGATGATCCTCCTCCCAAACCTCCAAATTTATGCAGTCGAAAGAAGAATCCTGGGTACAAACGCACGTGGGCTGACACAGTTCGAAGTATCAGTATCTCCTCCCATTTGACAGCCACGGATCTGAAGTTTTCAGCCTATACACGTTGCAGACCAACTCGAAATCTACATGCCAGTAGCAGTTATGTTAGAGGGAAAACACGTTAGCAGTTTATCTAATGGGAAAACGGCCATTATATGCACAATTTGTAAATTTTGTTGAGAAAGTGCTTAAGCCAAATTCTGGGTTTGAAGTGCTCTACATGCCAAATGGTTTCATACTAATTCGTTTGTCATCCTCTGTTGACGTATATGACATACTTAAGAGAGGATCATACACTTATAATTCTAGAATTTTAATTATTAAAAAATGGAGTTTAACGATGAACTTTACTAGAGATTACTTCTCTACTATTCCTATCTGGATCAGGCTAATGGATTTAAATCTAGTATATTGGAGTGTTAAAGGGATCAGTCGTATTGCCAGTGGACTAAGAAAACCAATAAAGTTGGATGAAACTACCAAAAATGAGTTGCATTTAAATTAAGCGCATGTTCTGGTGGAGGTGATGCGAATTTCAATTACCCGGAGACTGTTAAAGTGGTTCAGCCAGACAATCTAACTGAATTTATTTCATTGCAATATGAACATTAACCAAATGTATGTAAGAGATGTAAACTGTATGGACACATAACTTAACGATGTTCTTTTAATACACATCAGGAGTGGATTCCTAAAAGTGCTCTGGATGTATCAGACATTATAGAGACGCAAGATACAATAGAGTTTGGAAGAACAGATGTTAGTATGGCACACAACAATGAAAGCGCTGAAAGTACATCTTGCGCATTACAGCATAGCGTACATCAAGATAGGGAAAAGTCGGCACATCCATACAATTCATTTGACTTAAATATACATAAAGCAAATATACGCAAGGGTAAGCAAATTTTAATTTCTGAGGAAGTCTCCACCACCAACTTTTTTGCCTATTCATCAGAAGACCCTACAAGTAAGGTTGACAAAGCAGTTAGCAATTATGATGAAGTAATTATAGAGGACTGCAAATCTGACGACTCCAACTTTATTGATGATTTTGACTACACAACTGAGTTTGTCGAACATGTGGCCTCCCAAGTGCAAGAGCAGCCGGAGAAACCTAGTAATGTAAATGTTTCACACACGGTCAAAGCCAACCCAAAATATGACGCTAAACATAAGAAAGGTACCCCTGTCAGACCCGCTCCGCCTAAAGGAAGCACATGGAGCACTAATGTGATTAAATGAATATTATGTCTTGGAATGTTAGGGTTGAATAGTGATGCGAAAAAATTTCACGTATTCAACCTTCTGCACAAACACAGCTTTCCATTTTAAGCCTCATTGAGAATAAATTAAATACTTGTAGCATAAACCGGTTTCAACTCCAACTACCGAATCAGTGGTATATTCTACATAACAATGATGAGGCTTGCAAAGGTCGTATATTAATGCTTATTGATTCTGCAGTTTGGTGCTACTAGATTCTAGACAAAAGTGATCAACATATGACTGTTTAAATGACAAACTGTGGTGGTTTTGTGTGTACTATTACTTTAGTGTATGGTAGCAACTCATTTAAACATAGAGAGTGTCTCTGGGAGCACCTCATCAGAAATGCATTGGATATTGAGTCGCCCTGGATTGTAGTGGGAGATTTTAATAACGCCTCTAGTCGGAAAGATAAAAAAAAGGAGGTCTTCCTATTCCTATGTCCTATATTACGAACTTCAGGAACTGTATGATGAGATGTGGACTTGTTGAGACTGTGCTACAAGGTTGCAAGTATACTTGGCAAAGAAGGGGGTTAGCTAATAATATTGATAAAGTGTTGGTAAACTATGTTATGCCGTCAACCTTGCCTAATTTAGTAACTATCTCTATTCCCAATATGAATAGTGATCATACGCCTATTTTAGTGCTATTACCATCAAAATGACTATATACTAAAGGCAAGCCTTTCAGGTATGTAAACACTTGGCGTTTACAAGAGGGCTACAGCCAATGCGTTTATGATGGTTTAACAGCTTCGACGTAGGGTTCTAGCATGCATGGTTTTATTCATAAGCTACAAGCTATTAAGCAGAAACTTAAACAGTGAAACAAGATGCGGGCAATTTCAGGCCAAGTTCAGGTTTTAGAGCAGGAGTACAAGTCTATTTTTATGCAGGTAGACACTGAGCCCGAACAATCAGAGTTGTATGATAAGTTATTGCATCTTCAGATCAGAGTTGGTGAGCTCATAAAGGTTCAACATGAAGAGAATAAGCAGAAAAGTAAGGTGGCATGGTTACAGTGCGCAAATACTAACTCAAATTTTTTTTTACGCTAAAATGGCAATGAGGAAGCACAGGAATAATATACAAGCAGTCATGAATTCATCAGGGAAATATATTTACAACCAAGATCAGATTACTGCACAAGCCATTTCGTATTATACAGAGTTGTTCAACGGGGTAGTAACTCATGATTTCATTGCAGTGGAGCCTAGAAAATTAATTACAGACGAAGGAAAATGTACTTATCTGCTGTTGTGACAGAGGAAGAAGTGCGGGACGCAGTTTTTTCCATAGACGATTCCAAAATCTCCGGGCCAGATGGTTTCTTCGCTAAATTTTATAAGTTGCATTGGGATTAGCTGAAAGATTTCCTTTTCGAAGCTATCAGTCATGCTTTTCAAACTGGATGACTTGTGCGTGGGCTAAATCATAACTTCATCACTCTTGTACCTAAAGTAGAAAAGCCACAACACATATCAGATTATCACCCAATATCTTGTGTAAATGTTCTTTATAAAGTTATATCTAAAATTATATGCTCTAGAATAAAACATTTTCTTCCATTTTTTATTGCAGAAAATCAATCAGCGTTTGTGCCTGACAGAAATATTGGAGATCACTCATGAACCGTCAGGGATTTCAAGAAGAAATGCAGTCCTAAAATGTGCATTAAAATCGATTTAAAAAAGGCTTACGATATGGTGAACAGGGAGTTCGTATGCTACATGCTTCTTACGATGGGTTTCCCAACTTCACTGATAAATTTGATATATGAGTGTATAAGTACACCTACATTCTGTATACTCATAGATGGTGTGCCCCAGGGATTTATTAGCTCTACTCAAGGTTTACGACAAGGAGATCCCCAGTCTCCTTACATATTTTGCATAGCCATGGAGTTCTTCTCCTTGCAAATGGAAGATGCTACTCTCCTACAACAGATTTATCCTGTTTCCTGCATTCATCATATTGTATTTATTATATGCAGATGATGTCATGATTTTCGTGGGTGCTACTATATCAAATTCTATGGCTATGACAACTATCTTCCAACGGCTACAGCGTAGTGTAGGGCTTCAATTAATCAACTGAAGTCAAAGGTTTATTTCAATAACCATATTTCTAATAAACAAGAAATTTTACGAATTCTTGGTATGAATGAAGATTTCCTTCCAGTCAAATATTTAGGCGTCCCTTTATCATCAGATTATGTGCATGCTAGAGATTGTGTACCATTGATTAATAAAGTATGTAGAAAAGTTGAGGGATAGGATAGTGCTTTATTGTCTACAGTTGGACGTGCGGAATTGATACAAAGTACTATAACCCCTACTGTTTTATATTGGTTGCTGATTTTCCAAATACCGAGTTCGGTCATTCATAAATTTGAAAGATTATGCGTAGATTTCTTTTGGGGAGGGAAATTTCATAAAATTGCATGGGACTCTATTTGTAGGCCTAAAGGGGGGGGGGGGGGGGGGACAGAACTCCGTCTGCTACGAGATTTAAAGAAGACGGCAGCAGTTAAACTTATCTTGTAGCGCCCCGCCTCTATACCCACTATCGTCCAGTTCATTTCAGAGAAATGTCGTAGACCATAACGGAGAATGAGGTTTGTGAAGAGCGACCGATTGTATGATTACTCCGTGTGAGGAATGCACCTCGAATTCTGATACCGATTAAAATTTCGACATGACCATTCGGCATACAGAGCAACTACACAATGGCTATAAACAATCCGGAAAGCAGTATAAAATAGACAACAACAATAATATAAGTATGGTATATCTCAAAGCCAGACACAGAATAATCATATCACAAAGGAGGAATAGATATGAATAAACCAAGAATGTGTACAACAAGATAGTGGTCAACAAAGATCTACTAATCCCAAAAGAATAGATACATGCACCATGATCTAAATAAAAGAATATGTACACAACAAGATAATGTCATAGGTACAAAGTACATAAAACTGCGGAGACAGAGTAGTAAGCTGAAAGCGGAAGATCAATCCTGCGATGTGTCCCATAGAAGTACCTAAAATGACTTGGTCTGACCCGAGTATTATTTATAGGAATAAACAATAAACGAGTCAGTCTAGCTGTACTTATCAAATAAACTGAGATAACAAGAGACGTAACACAGGGTGACATGATTCTACTAATAACCTCTAATCATAAATAAATATGAAACATGGCATGTCAACAAAATCAGGGAATGACAATGAAATGTCAGTACACAAATATCTCTAAATAATCTCATAGCTAATATAGAATGCAACATTCAAATAAAAGCACACAACAGGAAATGACAACGGAACGCCAAATAAACTGAACACATGAATGACAACGGAATGCCAAATAAACTGAACACATGAATAACAACGGAATGCTAAATAAACTGAAAACATGAATGACAACGGAATGCCAAATAAACTGAACAAATAAACTGAAAACATGAATGACAACGGAATGACAAATAAACTGAACACATGAATGACAACGGAATGCCAAATAAACTAAACACATGAATGACAATGGAATGACAAATTAAATCAAATTGACGCGCATCGCATCAAAGTGGTCATAGAAAATCATAAAGGGGGAGAAAACGCATAAATCATAGAAAATCATTGAAACATCAAAAAGGGGGCCTGTAGGTTCATAGAAGATGAGATATGATCTCTAGGTAGCTAACCCATTTGTTTGAGCCGGAGCTCCCCAGAAAACCCGGGTCGTGACCCCGGTAGAGGAAAACATAGTTCATAGAAAATCATAGAAGGTTGGACCGAAGTCCCGTAGGTGAAATCCAAGAATCGTAAATCACACTCAGGCGATCGAGGACCACAAAAACATAAGTCACAAAGTAAAAAGGTGGTATCGACAGATAGTGCGGAAACTATCTGACTGGAGTTCCCCTGATAGTGCGGAAACTATTACAGTGAACCACAGTGCCCCGGAGACATAGCCAGGAAGCTAAGTCCAAATCATACAACGGATCACATCGATCCAGGTGAATAGAAATTACTCCAAGCTAGTTAATATAAGAAAATAACAACATGTCCCATAACCACATGCTATTCTCGAATATTTACACACTCGTAATTGGATCCTATTCAAAATAGAGAAAATCATAGAAGGAGCATTGCCACAATTTTCGATCGAACGAGTTCAAGAATTAACCATCGAAGCAAAAACAAGGGTTCATAGTCCTTGATTTTACTAAGACGTTTAATCAGATTTCTCATACGAACGAGAAAAGGTTTATAGGATATATACTAGTAGATTTGGAGAAGGTTCATAAAACGATTTTGTAAATTAGCTTCGTATAATGAAGTAAGATTGGAAATCATTTTAGTACAAGAATTTGATATCTACTAATGACATAAAATCTCTTTGTATAACTTCAAAGTGGGAATAACCAATAGTACAATTGCCGAGGCAAATCGATCAAGGGGGTTAACGTCACAATGACGTGAATTCAAATCATAAATCATAAACTCACATCACAACAACATACATGAAATCAAGGGATAACTGTTGTAATTGCGACCAACGAAAGAATCAGAATCCCAAACTAGCACCCGAAGGTTTTAAACTACATCGGAATAGACTCAAAGGATATCGAGTCAATAATTCACGTTTTAATGGCGCGAGTTTGTATTAACAAGAGTATCGAATAAATTCGATATACAAAATAGAGCGTACGGGCTCTAGAATGATCACTTATTCAATTCACGTCATAACAATGTGAATAGACCAAAAGAATCAACATCGGGAGAATCACTTGAGAATCAAAGACGACGAACCGAGTTGCTGGAATCTGTGAATTCGTGAAGCTGAAGTTCACAAACAAAGTCCGAATGGCCCGAGCTCCGGTCGGGAAAGAGCCTGGATGGGGGTAAACTGTGGACCAAGGTCCCCTTCGGTCCATAGCAGAAAAACAGATTCAGACGTCTGAATCATTTAGGTCAGATGTCTGAACTAGGATTTTCAGAAACCAGAAAGGAATTAGTTCATTTTGGCCCCAATTCAGACGTCTGAATTATTTCGGCCAGCGTCTGAATTACAATTCAGACGTCTGAGCAATAATTTTCAGACTTCTGAATTATGTTACTTGAAACTATAATTATTTGGAGCAGGTCAGGCATCTACTCAAAAATATTCAGACGTCTGAATCATGTTCTAGAGCACAATTTGCCTTGAAAACATGTTAAAAACTACCGACGAATGCCCGAAGGCCTATGACGTTATGCACATGTATATGAGGCTTCAAGGACTTGCCGAAACAACTTATAACACCCAAATACGCATGCACATACGTTCATACAAGAGATTAGCAATGGTTCGACTTATAAATTAAAATGTGAACTAAATTCCAAATCAAAGCATTCAAAAGAGATTCAAGCGACTTGTGAAGACTTAGAACTTTGCCGGGGCGGCAACGGAGCTTCACAATATCACCAAATCGACTCATAACATATGGATTAGATTGTGTAGACAATTCTAATCCAACTTTTCAATTCAATGAAAACATGAACACATAAAATCAACTAAGCTACACTAGATGCATGCACAACATACACAAGGTATAAATGCACTAAATTACACTTTACAAGCACAAAGGCTTGAGGCATAGATGTGAGTTCACCAAAGAACTCACCTTTGGCTCTTGAATGTCAAGAACAAGCTCCAACAAGGAAGAACAAGCACATAAACGAGCAAAGCTCCTCTCTTTCATCAATTGCTCCTCCGAAATCACCTCATACATTCACATGAAGATACATGAGTGTTAGGGCACACTAAAAATCCGAAATTGAGTGGAGTATAAGGTAGAGAGGGAGAGTAGAGAGCTTACCCATATCATAGAATTGGATTTGCACAAGAATTGAGCTCTAGATTGAAAGCCCTAGCTTAGGGAATTTCTATTTCCCATTCCCTTCCCCATTTTCTATTTTCTTTGAGTGTTTGGAATGAACGACAGGAAGAGAGCTAGGTGGAGCTCTTAAGTGAATGAGCTAGGTTGGCTAACCAAGCCCTAGCCCAAAGTCCCGAATTTCCGAAACTCGAAACATATCAAATCTTATAGTTTTCGAACACCTAAACGACGTTTTGAACTCGATGGAAGTGGTTTTGAGTCCAAATTCATTCATATGTGAAAAGTGATATTTTGGTCATACACCAAACGAAAAAGACCAAAATCGCCCCAACTCAAAAGGTATCGATGTTTACAGTCAAAAAGATCATAAACAATGATCCGGGCTCAATAGAAGTGGTCCCGAATCCTAATTCTATCGTTTGTGAAAAACGACATTTTGAGTGACAGATGAGATACGACGATATATTTAGATAAAATACCTAAATCTGAAATCGTCGAATGAGCGGGTTGTTACAGACTTCCCCCCTTAAAAGAATTGCGTCCCCGCAATTCCTTAAGAATGAAGTAGTAAGTAACAACCAAAAACAATACCATGGAGTGGTACCACAAGAACCGACATGAAATGAAAAGATCATACCAGCGACTAGGTGAGATCCCGATTTCGTGTCACAAGATCATAAAAGCTAGAGTTCAAACTCAAACTTCATTACCCATGAAGGTGGTCATCCTAAACGGGTAAAATAATTCCAAAAAAATTCATATGCGCTATGGATTCAAATAGACTCGCCTTTCTTCATATGATTCTCAAGGAAATGAGAATCAATAGAATGCACAAAAACCAAGCGAATCTAATTTGGAATTCAAGGAGCAACAGGACTGCGTCCTACAGACGCGAGATATCGATAGTAGATATTCCTCTTAGGATATGAGATGGGGAATTATGGTGGTTGACTACTCCATTCCCAAAACTCA
The DNA here is from genome assembly GCA_030737875.1 of Allium sativum. NCBI lineage: Eukaryota > Viridiplantae > Streptophyta > Magnoliopsida > Asparagales > Amaryllidaceae > Allium > Allium sativum. The sequence goes on from CM060910.1 coordinate 836,075,769, forward strand.
ATCACGACGACGTAGCGAACACCGATCTTCAGCACTTTAGTCCTACGACAAGGTGGCTGACACCAACAAAAGCACAACATAGAGATTCCGACGAATTTAGCTAAGGAAAGCAATTTTCGAAGGAATAATCAATTTTAACATCAATAACTCAAGGTTGGTAACGGAATACCAACGAGCTAGAAACCGATAAACAAATATTGGTAACGGAATACCAATAAACTACAATTCAATAATCAAACATGAATGACAACGGAATGACAAATAAACTGAACACATGAATGACAACGGAATGCCAAATAAACTAAACACATGAATGACAATGGAATGACAAATTAAATCAAATTGACGCGCATCGCATCAAAGTGGTCATAGAAAATCATAAAGGGGGAGAAAACGCATAAATCATAGAAAATCATTGAAACATCAAAAAGGGGGCCTGTAGGTTCATAGAAGATGAGATATGATCTCTAGGTAGCTAACCCATTTGTTTGAGCCGGAGCTCCCCAGAAAACCCGGGTCGTGACCCCGGTAGAGGAAAACATAGTTCATAGAAAATCATAGAAGGTTGGACCGAAGTCCCGTAGGTGAAATCCAAGAATCGTAAATCACACTCAGGCGATCGAGGACCACAAAAACATAAGTCACAAAGTAAAAAGGTGGTATCGACAGATAGTGCGGAAACTATCTGACTGGAGTTCCCCTGATAGTGCGGAAACTATTACAGTGAACCACAGTGCCCCGGAGACATAGCCAGGAAGCTAAGTCCAAATCATACAACGGATCACATCGATCCAGGTGAATAGAAATTACTCCAAGCTAGTTAATATAAGAAAATAACAACATGTCCCATAACCACATGCTATTCTCGAATATTTACACACTCGTAATTGGATCCTATTCAAAATAGAGAAAATCATAGAAGGAGCATTGCCACAATTTTCGATCGAACGAGTTCAAGAATTAACCATCGAAGCAAAAACAAGGGTTCATAGTCCTTGATTTTACTAAGACGTTTAATCAGATTTCTCATACGAACGAGAAAAGGTTTATAGGATATATACTAGTAGATTTGGAGAAGGTTCATAAAACGATTTTGTAAATTAGCTTCGTATAATGAAGTAAGATTGGAAATCATTTTAGTACAAGAATTTGATATCTACTAATGACATAAAATCTCTTTGTATAACTTCAAAGTGGGAATAACCAATAGTACAATTGCCGAGGCAAATCGATCAAGGGGGTTAACGTCACAATGACGTGAATTCAAATCATAAATCATAAACTCACATCACAACAACATACATGAAATCAAGGGATAACTGTTGTAATTGCGACCAACGAAAGAATCAGAATCCCAAACTAGCACCCGAAGGTTTTAAACTACATCGGAATAGACTCAAAGGATATCGAGTCAATAATTCACGTTTTAATGGCGCGAGTTTGTATTAACAAGAGTATCGAATAAATTCGATATACAAAATAGAGCGTACGGGCTCTAGAATGATCACTTATTCAATTCACGTCATAACAATGTGAATAGACCAAAAGAATCAACATCGGGAGAATCACTTGAGAATCAAAGACGACGAACCGAGTTGCTGGAATCTGTGAATTCGTGAAGCTGAAGTTCACAAACAAAGTCCGAATGGCCCGAGCTCCGGTCGGGAAAGAGCCTGGATGGGGGTAAACTGTGGACCAAGGTCCCCTTCGGTCCATAGCAGAAAAACAGATTCAGACGTCTGAATCATTTAGGTCAGATGTCTGAACTAGGATTTTCAGAAACCAGAAAGGAATTAGTTCATTTTGGCCCCAATTCAGACGTCTGAATTATTTCGGCCAGCGTCTGAATTACAATTCAGACGTCTGAGCAATAATTTTCAGACTTCTGAATTATGTTACTTGAAACTATAATTATTTGGAGCAGGTCAGGCATCTACTCAAAAATATTCAGACGTCTGAATCATGTTCTAGAGCACAATTTGCCTTGAAAACATGTTAAAAACTACCGACGAATGCCCGAAGGCCTATGACGTTATGCACATGTATATGAGGCTTCAAGGACTTGCCGAAACAACTTATAACACCCAAATACGCATGCACATACGTTCATACAAGAGATTAGCAATGGTTCGACTTATAAATTAAAATGTGAACTAAATTCCAAATCAAAGCATTCAAAAGAGATTCAAGCGACTTGTGAAGACTTAGAACTTTGCCGGGGCGGCAACGGAGCTTCACAATATCACCAAATCGACTCATAACATATGGATTAGATTGTGTAGACAATTCTAATCCAACTTTTCAATTCAATGAAAACATGAACACATAAAATCAACTAAGCTACACTAGATGCATGCACAACATACACAAGGTATAAATGCACTAAATTACACTTTACAAGCACAAAGGCTTGAGGCATAGATGTGAGTTCACCAAAGAACTCACCTTTGGCTCTTGAATGTCAAGAACAAGCTCCAACAAGGAAGAACAAGCACATAAACGAGCAAAGCTCCTCTCTTTCATCAATTGCTCCTCCGAAATCACCTCATACATTCACATGAAGATACATGAGTGTTAGGGCACACTAAAAATCCGAAATTGAGTGGAGTATAAGGTAGAGAGGGAGAGTAGAGAGCTTACCCATATCATAGAATTGGATTTGCACAAGAATTGAGCTCTAGATTGAAAGCCCTAGCTTAGGGAATTTCTATTTCCCATTCCCTTCCCCATTTTCTATTTTCTTTGAGTGTTTGGAATGAACGACAGGAAGAGAGCTAGGTGGAGCTCTTAAGTGAATGAGCTAGGTTGGCTAACCAAGCCCTAGCCCAAAGTCCCGAATTTCCGAAACTCGAAACATATCAAATCTTATAGTTTTCGAACACCTAAACGACGTTTTGAACTCGATGGAAGTGGTTTTGAGTCCAAATTCATTCATATGTGAAAAGTGATATTTTGGTCATACACCAAACGAAAAAGACCAAAATCGCCCCAACTCAAAAGGTATCGATGTTTACAGTCAAAAAGATCATAAACAATGATCCGGGCTCAATAGAAGTGGTCCCGAATCCTAATTCTATCGTTTGTGAAAAACGACATTTTGAGTGACAGATGAGATACGACGATATATTTAGATAAAATACCTAAATCTGAAATCGTCGAATGAGCGGGTTGTTACAGACTTCCCCCCTTAAAAGAATTGCGTCCCCGCAATTCCTTAAGAATGAAGTAGTAAGTAACAACCAAAAACAATACCATGGAGTGGTACCACAAGAACCGACATGAAATGAAAAGATCATACCAGCGACTAGGTGAGATCCCGATTTCGTGTCACAAGATCATAAAAGCTAGAGTTCAAACTCAAACTTCATTACCCATGAAGGTGGTCATCCTAAACGGGTAAAATAATTCCAAAAAAATTCATATGCGCTATGGATTCAAATAGACTCGCCTTTCTTCATATGATTCTCAAGGAAATGAGAATCAATAGAATGCACAAAAACCAAGCGAATCTAATTTGGAATTCAAGGAGCAACAGGACTGCGTCCTACAGACGCGAGATATCGATAGTAGATATTCCTCTTAGGATATGAGATGGGGAATTATGGTGGTTGACTACTCCATTCCCAAAACTCAATCACGACGACGTAGCGAACACCGATCTTCAGCACTTTAGTCCTACGACAAGGTGGCTGACACCAACAAAAGCACAACATAGAGATTCCGACGAATTTAGCTAAGGAAAGCAATTTTCGAAGGAATAATCAATTTTAACATCAATAACTCAAGGTTGGTAACGGAATACCAACGAGCTAGAAACCGATAAACAAATATTGGTAACGGAATACCAATAAACTACAATTCAATAATCAAATATTGGTAACGGAATACCAACGAGCTAGAAACCGATCAACAAATATTGTAACGGAATACCAATAAACTACAATTCAATAATCAAATATTGGTAATGGAATACCAATGAACTAGAGATCGATAACAAATATTGGTAATGGAATACCAATGAACTATTCGGGAAAATCGATTTCTAACTAGGTACTAAATCTCATTTAGTAATCCATAAAGACGAATCATTAGGAATTATACGAAATTCCCAATATTCAGAAACTCGAGTATCAGTTCTAGAAAAATCAAAAACATCGAGAAGACGATGGATAAGTAGTGCACAACTTACCAATTCGGAACAACAGGATTTAAGATAATTTTCCGCCAAAAATCTCAAATCGCAAAAACATCAGCAATTAATCAAGGAAGCAACAGAACAAGATGAGATTAAACCAAACAGGTCGTAATCCCCAAAAAAATTGATTGACAAGGGTTAACAAACGTGCGGAGACAATTGTCAATCCAAATGATTCAAACAACCAAAGGAGGAATATCAAAAGAGCACATCCTTTCGACATTCATTTTTAAGAACAATGCAAGGCTAAGTCCACAAGTGAATTGACTATAGCACTTTCGGATGATCAACTAGATCATAGATTCGAAGAAAGGAATTATTGAGTTTGCCGTGGATCGCAAAACCCAAATCTTCCCTCACCAGCGGGAACTCCCATTCTCTCAAGTGATCGTTCACTAGATAAAATAAGAAGACCCATGGAATCACAAGAGCTCTAAATTCTCTTTAGCAAACAGAAACAAGGATTAAGAATTAGGCGAGATTCTCAATCACTAAGAACTCTCGAAAATCAAAGATCTGAAATCCAGAAACAAGAGACATAAATAAATAACTTTTTGGGTTGTTCCTGGAGTTATTTAATTTACTCAAAGAAAAGATTCAAGATAATTTCTAATTGAAATTCTTGAACCACTCAAATTCTTGGAATTGCTCCAAGGATGTCTAGAAATAAATTATCTAGAAAAATAACAAATGATTACGAAAATCGCAAAAACCCCAAAATATTTTTATTTTGATTAACTTATTAGAAGTGAATTTTAATTTTAGGAATCATTTCAAATGTCGGATTGTCACATAATGGTGTTTAGGAATTCCGATCTACCACATGGCGTCCCATATCTTGTTCGAGATCCTTAACGCACTCGATGGACAAGTAAACACAAGAAAATCCTCACAATTTCTAACGTTCACGCAAATCTAGCGAAAATATAAAAATTCAATAAATCATTCGGGATGGCATAATGGAAATAAAATTCCTTTATCAACTTACGAATAAAACACAAATGATATCTTTTGATAATGAAGAACACGATTGACGTATATCAAAAGAACATAAATAAAATAATCTCTGAACAAGGTAAATGACATTAAGGAATTAATGACACGTACCTAGACTCAAGAAGAGGGATCACAAGAAGCGGGATGCTTTCCCTCATTCTTGATCTTGAGTTAATTTAGCACAAATGCTTGGTGACTCACACCGGCACAACGAGATAACAAATGAGTTGTTTTAGCCCGAAGGCTTGGTGATCTCACACCGAACTAGAACTATATAGCTGACAACAAGGGAGTAGGTTTAGTCATAAAGACAGGGTATCTCTATACCGAACGACAAGTGATCAATAGACCATGTTAGGTACGTAACGACGTACGAAACAATCTTAGCTAGAAATCAAGAAACGTCAGGATCAAAGGCGCTTATGACGTGCGTAACGACGCACAGGCAAGATATCCAATGATCAATCAACTACAAGGATCATAAATGATCAACAAGATAAGTGTGATACACAAAAGGCCAGTTAATAAATAAATTTAGCCGAACGTCCCATACCGCCAGCTTAACTCAAGAATTAACGAACGAATTGTTGAATCCCACTCGAACATTCAAAATGGTTATTATCATAGTTTTCAAACGCACAAGTCCAGGAATTATCCGTCAAAGCAAACACAAGGGTCCATAGTCCTCACGTTTACTAAGGCGTTTAATTAAATTTCTCGTACGATTGAAGTAGTCAGGACAATGTCAAAATACGATCACCGAGCGATCGAAAACTTGAAATTTACGTTTTAATAACGTAATTTATATAAAGACAGATATCGACTAGCAACTCGAGTCAAAGAATGAAACAGAAGCACCACTAGAGCACACGGGCCCTAGATGGACTATAGAAATCAACCCGAAGGAGAACGAATCGATAACTATTCTAAAGGACCAAAAATAGGTCACTAGAGACATAATCACCCCTCCCGTAGGAGGTACACTGGGTGAACCGGCACTCGCACGACCAACTATTTTGCTTCTTTAAGGAGAAAGAAGGAGGAAAAAGTTAGTTTCAAGTTGAATTCAAACGATGCGAATTCAATCAAAATGGAATCGTATTGGAAGATAAGCTATGACGGGTCTTAAGACTCTAACTAAAACCCTAAGCATGATTCCCGAGAGAGGATCAAGACAATACTATCGTCATGTTATCTTACACTGTTCCGAAAAGTTGGCTCTGATACCAACTGTAGCGCCCCGCCTCTATACCCACTGTCGTCTAGTTCATTTCAGAGAAATGTCGTAGACCATAACGGAGAATGAGGTTTGTGAAGAGAGACCGATTGTATGATTACTCCATGTGAGGAATGCACATCGAATTCTGATATCGATTAAAATTTCGACATGACCATTCGGCACACAGGGCAACTACACAACGGCTATAAGTAATCCGGAAAGCAGTATAAAATAGACAACAACAATAATATAAGTATGGTATATCTCAAAGCCAGACGTAGAATAATCATATCACAAAGGAGGAATAGATATGAATAAGCCAAGAATGTGTACAACAAGATAGTGGTCAACAAAGATCCACTAATCCCAAAATAATAGATACATGCAACATGATCTAAATAAAAGAATATGTACACAACAAGATAATGTCATAGGTACAAAGTACATAAAACTGCGGAGACAGAGTAGCAAGCTGAAAGCGGAAGATCAATCCTGCGATGTGTCCCAGAGGAGTACCTAAAATGACTCGGTCTGACCCGAGTATTATTTATAGGAATAAACAATAAACGAGTCAGTCTAGCTGTACTTATCAAATAAACTGAGATAACGAGAGACGTAACATAGGATGACATGATTCTACTAATAACCTCTATTCATAAATAAATATGAAACATGGCATGTGAACAAAATCAGGGAATGACAATGAAATGTCAGTACACAAATATCTCTAAATAATCTCATAGCTAATATAGAATGCAACATTCAAATAAAAGCACACAACAGGAAATGACAACGGAATGCCAAATAAACTGAACACATGAATGACAACGGAATGCCAAATAAAATGAACACATGAATGACAACGGAATGCCAAATAAACTGAACACATGAATGACAATGGAATGCCAAATTAAATCAAATTGACGCACATCGCATCAAAGTGGTCATAGAAAATCATAAAGGGGAGAAAACGCATAAATCATAGAAAATCATTGAAACATCAAAAAGGGGGCCTGCAGGTTCATAGAAGATAAGATACGATCTCTAGGTAGCTAACCCATTTGTTTGAGCCGAAGCTCCCCAGAAAACCCGGGTCGTGACCCCGGTAAAGGAAAACATAGTTCATAGAAAATCATAGAAGGTTGGACCGAAGTCCCATTGGTGAAATCCAAGAATCGTAAATCACACTCGGGCAATCGAGGACCACAAAAACATAAGTCACAAAGTAAAAAGGTGGTATCGACTGATAGTGCGGAAACTATCTGACTGGAGTTCCCCTGATAGTGCGGAAACTATTACAGTGAACCACAGTCCCCCGGAGACATAGCCAGGAAGCTAAGTCCAAATCATACAACAGATCACATCGATCCAGGTGAACAGAAATTACTCCAAGCTAGTTAATATAAGAAAATAGCAACATGTCCCATAACCACATGCTATTCTCGAATATTTACACACTCGTAATTGGATCCTATTTCAAAACAGAGAAAATCATAGAAGGAGCATTGCCACGGTTTTCGATCAGACGAGTCCAAGAATTAACCATCGAAGCAAAAGCAAGGGTTCATAGTCCTTGATTTTACTAAGACGTTTAATTAGATTTCTCATACAAACGAGAAAATGTTTATAGGATATATACTAGTAGATTTGGAGAAGGTTCATAAAACGATTTTGTAAATTAGCTTCGTATAATGAAGTAAGATTGGAAACCATTTTAGTACAAGAACTTGATATCTACTAATGACATAAAATCTCTTTGTCTAACTTCAAAGTGGCAATAACCAATAGTACAATTGCCGAGGCAAATCGATCAAGGGGTACACGTCACAATGAAGTGAATTGAAATCATAAATCATAAACTCACATCACAACGACATACATGAAATCAAGGGATAACTGTTGTAATTGCAACCAACGAAAGAATCAGAATCCCAAACTAGCACCTGAAGGTTTTAAACTACATCGGAATAGACTCGAAGGATATCGAGTCAATAATTCACGTTTTAATGGCGCGAGTTGTATTAACAAGAGGATCGAATAAATTCGATAAACAAAATAGAGCGCACGGGCTCTAGAATGATCACTTATTCAATTCACATCATAACAATGTGAATAGACCAAAAGAATCAACATCGGGAGAACCACTTGAAAATCAAAGACGACGAACCGAGCTGCTGGAATCTGTGAATTCGTGAAGCTGAAGTTCGCAAACAAAGTCCGAACGGCCCGAGCTCCGGTCGGGAAAGAGCCTGGATGGGGGTAGACTGTGGACCGAGGTTCCCTCTAGTCCACAGCAGAAAAACAGATTCAGACGTCTGAATCATTTAGGTCAGACGTCCGAACTGGGATTTTCAGAAACCAGAAAGGAATTAGTTCATTTTGGCCCCCATTCAGACGTCTGAATTATTTCGGCCAGACATCTGAATTACAATTCAGACGTCTGAGCAATAATTTTCAGACTTCTGAATTATGTTACTTGAAACTATAATTATTTGGAGCAGGTCAGGCGTCTGCTCAAAAATATTCAGACGTCTGAATCCTGTTCCAGAGCACAATTTGCCTTGAAAACATGTTCAAAACGATATCGACGAATGCCCGAAGGCCTATGACGTTATGCACATGTATATGAGGCTTCAAGGACTTGCTGAAACAACTTATAACACCCAAATATGCATGCACATACGTTCATATAAGATATTAGCAATGGTTTGACTTATAAATTCAAATGTGAACTAAATTCCAAATCAAAGCATCCAAAAGAGATTCAAGCGACTTGTGAAGACTTAGAACTTTGCCGGGGCGGCAACGGAGCTTCACAATATCACCAAATCGACTCATAACATATGGATTGGATTGTGTAGACAATTCTAATCCAACTTTTCAATTCAATGAAAACATGAACACATAAAATCAACTAAGCTACACTAGATGCATACACAACATACATAAGGTATAAATGCACTAAATTACACTTTGCAAGCACAAAGGCTTGAGGCATAGATGTGAGTTCACCAAAGAACTCACCTTTGTCTCTTGAATGTCAAGAACTAGCTCCAACAAGGAAGAACAAGCACATAAACAAGCAAAGCTCCTCTCTTTCATCAATTGCTCCTCCAAAATCACCTCATACATTCACATGAAGACACATGAGTGTTAGGGCACACTAAAAATCCGAAATTGAGAGTAGTATAAGGTAGAGAGGGAGAGTAAAGAGCTTACCCATGTCAAAGAATTGGATTTGCACAAGAATTGAGCTCTAGATTGAAATCCCTAGCTTAGGGAATTTCTATTTCCCATTCCCTTCCCCATTTTCTATTTTCTTTGAGTGTTTGGAATGAATGACAGGAAGAGAGCTAGGTGAGCTCTTAAGTGAATGAGCTAGGTTGGCTAACCAAGCCCTAGCCCAAAGTCCCAAATTTCTGAAACTCGAAACATATCGAACCTTATAGTTTTCGAACACCTAAACGACGTTTTGAACTCAATGGAAGTGGTTTCGAGTCCAATTTCATTCGTATGTGAAAAGTGATATTTTGGTCATACACCAAACGAAAAAGACCAAAATCGCCCAACTCAAAAGGTATCGATGTTTACAGTCAAAAAGATCGTAAACAATGATCCAGGCTCAATGGAAGTGGTCCTGAATCCTAATTCTATCGTTTGTGAAAAATGACATTTTGAGTGACACATGAGATACGACGATATATTTAGATAAAATACCTAAATCTGAAATCGTCGAATGAGCGGGTTGTTACATATCTGGATGCTACTCACAAAAGATTGTTTACGAAGCAAGTGGATGTCGAATAAATATATTAAAAATAAGCAGTTCTGTCATACTGCTATAAATAATAATGACTCTTGCACTTTTAAAAGTCTGCTTCGACATAGAGATGTTTCTCGGGGTATTATGGAACGTGTGATAAAGGATGGTAAAACTACATCCCTATGGTATAACCCTTGGATAAATCATAAGTCATTAGTCGACATACTAGGGTGGCATAGGGTTAGTTTACAGGCAGAATACTATCGAAAGGTGGATTGTATCATGCGAGGAGGATATTTGCAACCAAATTTACTTTCCTCCACGAGGGAGGTACAAACTGACTTAATGGGGGTTTACTTAGATCCGAGTGCCAGTACAGATTATTGGAAGATTGCAAGATCTACCCGATTCAAGTTCAAAAAGGTTTGGCAGCAGGTTCGACATGTTCAACAACAACAACAATGGACTGTTCCTATTTGGCATCACATTTCTGCTAGGAAATTTTGTTTCACAGCATATAAAGCATGTACGCATAGGCTACCAACTAAGGATCGACTTTTACAGTGGTGAATAATTAGTAATTCAACATGTATGCTATGCAATGAGGAAAAGGAAAGTCATGACCACCTGTTTTTCTCCTGCATCTACAGTAATTTATTGCTTAACCGTTTCAGGAGCAGTATAGGACTTCCCCTGCGTCCATCTATCTCTCTGGAGCCGGAATTGGAGGAGTTGGTTAGTCAATTTGGGCGAATAGGGTTACGTCAAAGTGTTGCATTCATGGGAATCACTATGCTGGTTCATCATGTTTGGTGCGAAAGAATTCGAAGGGTGTTTGAAGGGAAGGCACTAGAAGTAGAAGCGAGGTGGAAGCTGGTATGGAATGATTTTCTTTTTCAATTCTATGGAAGACGATATGAGGAAGAGGAAGAAGCTGATTTATGGTGGCTTTTCATGGTTGACCCGGGTTAAATTATTTCGGTTTTGGGCTCTGTTGTTGTCTTGTTAATATTGCGTTCTTTGGGCTGGGCTGGTTGGATATTTTGAGTTTGTACATGGGGGTGTTTTTTGTCTCCTTTTTGCTTCTCATGGGGGTGGTTCCTGGTTTGTAGTGGAAATGTATAAGAAATGCTACACTCTTTTTCCTTACTACTCTGGTATGGTTTTTTTAAGGAGGTGGATGTCTTAGTTTTCTTTTTCGTTATTAATAAAAAAAACCATTTTCAAAAAAAATTAACTAATATAAAGTACTCAATTTTAATAATAATAAATAATAATCTTTGTATCTTGCCGTGAAGGATTTAGATCTACAGAAACTAATAAATATCATTTTGGAAATCTTATATTTATTCATGGAGTACTAGGAAGATCAATGTGGGTAGGATCAGTCTCTATTCAAGGAGTTTGGGTTAAGTGCGGTGTACCATAAGGTCTAGTAGGCAAAGGTAAGTTTAGTAGTAGGGCCAGATGGATGAGAAGAGGCTTTAATGAGACATTAATATGCATAAGTTAACGGATGTGCACTGACATTTCAGACTTTATTTTAGTTTCAATTGTTTAATTATGTTTTAAAGGAGAGAGATGATATTGGTTTGTTTAGTGGGCTTTAGGTCTTAGACGAGAGAAAAAGGATCTTTACTTTTAAAGTGTAGTGATGTTTTGGAAACTTGGAAATGAAATTCTTTCATTTTGTATGTTTCTGGAGTAATGCATGCGGGATCTATAGGAGAGAAAGGTAAGTATTGGGTGAAACAGGGTATGGGGTTTGGCTCACATATTTATATACATAAAGGGATTTTAAGTTTAAAATTTTAATGAATTCATAAACCTTTCATATGAGGTCCGATTAAAGCACGATTTACAGCTTCAGATTCATATTGATATGTAGAACACATTTATGTAATCATGGACCCATATGTTATAGTATAATTTAATGGTAAATTATAATAAGTTGTGTGTAATTATAGTGTTTATCAATTATAATCAATATCTAATAGTTAACAGAATGAAATAGTGTTCTGCTATAATTAGTTGAATTGATTATTTTGGGACATCTACTTAATAGAGTAAATGACATTCTACAGGTATATTAATTTAGACTTACATTGTCTGCCAGTTAATCTATATTATTTTTATATATGAATTAGCACTATGCATTATTTACATATCTATGTTTATGTAAATACTTTTGTTACGACTTGAATATCATCGTCGAATTAATGGTATCTTGTTTAAGTACCATTAGGATCTGCTGAGACTGTTTCCAAAATGTGAAAAGTGGTTATTTGGAATAAATCTAATAGTTGATTTCTAATCAAACAAATTACGTAATTGTGCTAGTGTAAAAGTAGAAGATTTCTACAGAAATTAGTAACCAAAAAAGCATCAGTGTGGAAGTAGAAGAAGAAAGTCCTTTTTATGTAACTAACAATGACGATAAAATATCAGCGTTTGCTAAAAGTGGTACAAATTCATGGAGTGATGCGGCTCTTCAACGTAATGATTAAGATGCGTTCATTATACCCATTTTAGTTTTGGTTTTGCATGCATATATAAGTGCAAATGGTCTGTATAATCATAAAAAACAATCGTTTTTTAGAACAAAGTTAACACATAAAATAGACAAAAATTAGTATGTGTATCTTAGGAAATACAGAAGGATGAGAACAATTCATCCTTCCATTTTCCCTGCAACCTCTATGTTGTCCCATCTGTCTCCACCTTCCATCGTCCCTCTAATCTTCTATGTTTTCTACTTAGATTTCATGAGTGACATCCAAAATTGTACGCTTCTTTCTCTAATTGCTTGGTCGAAGAAAAATAATTAACAGGCCGTTACATTTTATATATCAAATTGGTATGTCTTCTAGTGTGGACAAACAGTGGATGAAATAATCCGATCGTAAAACTGCGTGATATTTGGAATGATTGCAGAAGTTTATTAATTTCATTGAAGAAAATGGTGGTAATAAGGAAACCTATTCTTGTCCTTGCGCTCAATGTCTGAATATGAAGAAGAAGATTAAATTAGATGACACTCATTTTCATTTTCTTAGATGGGGAATTGATTAATCATATACCATTTGGCATTTTCATGGAGAAGAAACGATAAAAAAGGAAAAATAACACATATGCCGATGATGGCGAATATGCCAGAATAAAAGATCCGATCAATGATTGCGATAAATTTCATCATTTTCAACCAATTCCATGGTAATATTGACAAATCGCCTTTCATTGATGTTGACAGGCAGACCGATCAAAGTAAGAAGTATAAATCACTTTTTGATAGTGCAAAAGAGTCATTATATCCTTCATGTCCAAAAAATCATACGCCATTATGAAGCTGAATAGTCTGAAACCACAATACGGTTTTTCCAACAATGGTGTGACCGCACTCCTCAAATTTTAAACGAGTTCTTGGAGGCAACATGCTACCAGCAAGATATTCTGACATGAAGAAGATAAATAAACTAGTTTGAATGGATTATAAATCTTATGATGCATGCATTAATGATTGCATTTTATACCGGAAAAATGATGCAAACAGAACTTCTTATAGAATTTGCAATGAACTAAGATATAAGACAACATTAAACGAAGGAAAAAGAGCCACTAAGGTACCACAAAAGATGTTGAAACATTTACCTTTAATTTCTAAATCGAGAAGACTTTTACAATACCATGGATAGCAGAAGCTATGAGTTAGCATAATCGTGCAGTCAAATACAACTGTAATGTGTCATCCATGCAACACTTCGCAGGTGAACTAAATTATTTTGATAAAATATTTGTTGTTGAACCATGAAATGTTACGCTTGGAATCACAACGGATGGTTTCAATCCACATGCATATTTAGGTAACCGTTACAGTTGTTGGCCAATAATTGTAGTACAATATAATCTTCCTCCATTAATGTGCATGAAAAGTGAGTTTTTAATGCTGACACTGTTGATTGCTGGACCAAAACAAATAAGGAATGATATTGACATTTATTTGCAACCATTGATAGACGCATTAAAGCAGTTATGGGAAGGAGTCACAGCTTTTGATTCGTTTAATAAAAATGAGTTCACAATGAGAGCCATGGTGTTGTAGGAAATTCACAATCATCATGCATTTGGGACATTATCGGGTTATACAACTCATGGCTACTTTGTGTGTTCTACAAGTGGAGAAGAAACTTGTTCTTATTATCTTCCTGCTAGTAAGAAGATGTGTTACGCGGATCATCGAAGGTTCCTTCCTTCAAAACACAAGTTTCGAGATGAAAGATCAAATTTTAATAATAAACAAGAATATTGTCGTCCTCCAAGGTCATTGAATGGTTATAAATATGAGGAGAATGTAGCGAATATCAAGATGAAAGTTGGTAAAGACAAACCTGAAATTGGTTGAAAACGAAAAAAAAAGTCAAAGAAGAAGAATATGAAAATATTCCCGCATGGTATCAGAGGTCCATCCTTTTTGATCTGCCATATTGGAAAGAAAATTTGATCCAACATAATATTGATGTTATGCATACAGAAAAGAATGTGAATGAACATCTCATTAGCACAATTTTAGGTCATAAATACAAATCAAAAATGATTTCAATGCACCTAAGGATTTGAAAAACATGGGTATAAAAGAGAAATTGTAGGTAATGGAAGATCCCCAAACAATTAGAATAGCTATACTAGAAGCAACATTCACCTAGGAAGAAAAGTTATGATTTTGCCCTATTTTGAGAAATTTGAAAGTACCAAGCAAATTCTCTCTGAACTTCCATAATATTGTGAGCATCAATTCTGAATTGATAAATACGAAATCGCATAATGCAACTATTACTTCTTGTACTGCTTCAACATTGTTATCTATAGCATAAGGATCTACGTAATGTTATATATCGCATGAGTCTATTCTTTAACATTTTATGCTTAAAGGTGGTTAATAGGGGACATATTTTAAAAGAAAAGGCTAGTATGGTAGAAGCCATGTGTGTATTTGAGAAACATTTTCCACCGGCATTTTGTAAGATCAGCATCCATCTTATTGTTTATATAGTCGATAAAGCATAGGCTTGCGTTCCTGTTAGATATAAGTGGATGTATCCTTTTGAACGGTAAATTACTAATTTCAATTTTATTCACCATCTTTCGATTTAAACAACTGCTGATCATTTATAATTTATATCTTTCATAGATGATGAAAACATATAAAGTATATGTACGCAACAAAGGATATATTGAAGGGTGTATTGCGTAAGAATATATTGAACAAGAATCTAGTCTTTATTGCATAGAATATATGTAAAAAGGAGGTGAGGACACTCATAAACGTACCCGTGAGGTGTTTTTAGATGAGGATGATGAGTTTGCTAGTGATATGCCTATAAATAAGAGTAAATATATTACCTGAACTCAAGTGCAGTATGAACAAGTTCGTAGATGGGTCCTTAATACATATGATGGGTTGGAAGAATGAGAAAAGTAAGTTTAAGAATTTTATCTCTAATATAAAAAAAATCATCGAATGAGAATCAGCAGTGTTCTCTCTTCCTGATTGGTTCTTCGATGGTGCAAGATGTGAGGGACTTTCAGTCACCACCATCACATTTTCTTTTGCACATCTTATCTAAATGTGTAAATGAAATGGGCGTGCATGTGAAGTGTAACACCCCGTAAATTTAAATATTAAAATTAACAAATTTAAGAACACTTGATTTTTAGGAGAAGAATTAAGGGAAATGGGTTACGCCATTGCGTTCGTCTCGAAATTCTGCTTGGAACAGAGTCCAAGTTTTCGTAAATCGGACTTCGTATGGCCTTTAGAAGTTTCAGAAATTTATATAAATTAAATCAGTTCAAAAAAGAAATTCAAAATCCAAACGAGGAAGTAGGCTGGGCGGGATTTTTCCCGCCCAAGGCCAGGTCGACCAGGGGGTCGACCTCCCCTACATAGGTCGACGAGGGGGTCGACCTACCCCTCGGGGTAGATCTAAAATCAGACGATTCTGACTTGTTGTTGAGTCTTACCTGACCTGTTGCTGCGTCACTAGGGCAGAGGTGGCAATTCTAGATAACTCTATCTAGTCTGGACGGTTGGGATTGCTCCTATGATAATCTAATAGCTTAGGTTGATTTAAACTTCTATAAAAACACGCTTAGACTCAAACCCTAAACCTAAACAAAATTAGTTTCTTGGCCACCATGCTGCTGCTAGAGTAGTTCTTCTTCCTAAAGCTTAGGGATTGGCAAATCAGAATTCTAATACAAAACGATGAACGAATTACTCTCTTCTCTAACCTGTCTTTGTGAGTACAATTTCTTTCACAAAATAATTTATAAATTAATTGTGATGAGTTATAATTTGGATTATGAGAATATGTTTGTTGAATCATGTGATGTTATTTAACTTTCTTATCATCTGTTGGTGAACATATGACAGTTTTGTTATCTTATGTTCGTAGATCTATTTTATATATCCAATCACATATGTTTAACTTGATTTTTATAACATCAGTTTATAAGCAAGTTTGGGATGTTAAATCATATGCTAGTTCGTATGTGAATCTTATGCAAGTTTGGGATGTTAATTATATGCTAGTTTGTACGTGAATCTTATGCAAGTATGTTTTACATATGCTAGTTCGTAAATCTTATGCAAGTTTGGGATGTTAAATCGTATGCTAGTTTGAATGTGAATCTTATGCAAGTCTGTGTGCGAATTATACACAAGTTTATATGTGAATCAAGTATATACATATGCTACTTTATATGCAAAAACATGTGATAAATTCATATGAAAGTTGTAGGAATCCATATGCAAGTTTAGGTGAAAACTATATTCACATTTTTAGGCGAAAATTATATTCACATATCCAAGTTTAGATGAAAACCCATATTCACATATGCAAGTTCACAATTTCATGTTTAGATCTATATTTAGATCCATGGCAGTACCTAGTTTATGCAAATTTATGTTATATATGTTCATTGCCTATGCAAGTTATTGGCTATGCAAACTTATGTTATAATTCTTATTTGCAAGTTAGATCTATTTTGTGTGTTATGCAAGTTGTGATGTTTCTTTTCTTTTTATGAGTTAGACAATTTGCGAGTCTAACATATTTCATATAAAAACGTACGAATAGCGCGGGGAAGTGGGAAAATATTAATTATGCAAATTGTGAATTGGCATAAAATGGCTTAAAAACATATAATAAATTTGAGACATTAGTTGGCTTAATTTATATGCATAAAAATTATGGACATAATTTAGGTGACAACTATGGACGTAGATTGATTTGGAAGTTATTGACAATTTGAAATAGGGATATTAATTCAAACTGGGGATTGAACAATAATATGTATTCATAAATGTCTGAGACACGAGGTTAGACTCATTTGTGGTATAAGACTGCCCGGAACCGCCCGGCACATCCAGCAACCACAAACGGTAGTCTAATGTGAGAGGTCAAAGGCATAAATTAAATGAGTAATAAACGCCTAATACACGAGGTTAGACTCGTTTGTGGTATAAGACTGCCCAGACCCGCCCGACACATCCAGCAACCACAAATGTCAGTCTAATGTGAGAGGTCATAGGCATAATTAAAAGATGTTTAGACACGAGGTTAAGTCTGGCTTGTAGTGGAAGTCTGCCCAGAACCGCCCGGCATATCCAGCGGCCACAAGCAATCGACTTAATGTGAGAGGTCTGTGCATCAATAATTAATTAATGCTGATCGGAGACGAATATGAATGACAAACAGAATTTTGGTTGAGTTGAGTAATTCTCTGAGTACCAATCTGATGTTGATTTCGGTCTTCGGGGTTGATACTTAGGGAGTTATACTCTTAGCCAATGTATATGTGAACTAAGATGTACTTAATCATAAATTAAGTAAAAACATGTTATACGATATATATATATATATATATATATATGATACATAAAACATGATAAGTGGGTAGAGTTAAGACCAGCTTAACCAATAATATAATAATCTGATAAGTGAACCGGGTTAAGACAAACTTAACCAACATTGATTTGATAAGTGAATAGGGTTAAGACAAACTTAACCAATATTGATTTGATAAGTGGATAAGGTTAAGACCAGCTTAACCAATAATATATATTAATTTGATAAGTGGGCAAGGTTAAGACCAGCTTAACAGAAAATATATAAGTGAGTAGGGTTAAGACCAGCTTAACCAATAATATATTAATCTGATAAGTGGATAGGGTTAAGACAAACTTAACCAATATTGATCTAATAAGTGGATAGGGTTAAGACCTGCTTAACCAATAATATATATAAATTTGATAAGTGGGTAAGGTTAAGACCAGCTTAACCAATAATATATATGTGTGTAGGGTTAAGACCAGCTTAACTAATAATATATATTAATTTGATATGTGGGTAAGGCTAAGACCAACTTAGCCAACAATATATTAGTGGATAGGGTTAAGACCAGCTTAACCAATAATATATATATTGATCTGATAAGCGGATAGGGTTAAGACAAGCTTAACCAATAACACATGTTGATTTGATAAGTGGGTAACATGGGTGACATGTGGGATATAATTATAAACACTTAACCAAGTTGAAACATGTAAGAAGACATGAATAAGAGGGGGTTAAGTGGAAAATCCTAGTGGGGATCAAGCATAGGTGGAAAGCTTGTGTCAAGCGTGGGGACCCTTTTCAACCAGTAACCCATTTAGTATCTAATTGAGCTCGATCAAGATCGAAGACGAGACAAGCTTACTGGGTTTGATTGTAAGAGGTCAAAAAGGGTTAGCGGTGGCAACACAAGTCCAACGGGGTCATGTGCGTGCATGGGCCCGGGCTGGTAGGTAAGACGTTGTTGCATCATGTAGGTATAAGCCGTGCATCTTCAGTGGTATTGGGTTGCCACTTTGGTGAGTGATACACCCCACTGTGGGACCAGCACGAGTATCTATGAGTTAGGGAGACGATCAAATGAGGAAGGTAGTGGGTACGACTAGCGGAGATAGGAGCAGGCGGCACCTATGAAGGAAGCTAGGAGTACAACTACCATATTATGAATAAATGTTGTAATTAGAATGGGGAGGGTAGTGGGTACAACTAGTGGAGATAGGAGCAGGCGGCACCTATGAAGACAGCTTGGGGTACACGAAACTACCATTATGATTATTATGTTCAGTAGAAAGGATCAACTTTTAGGGTGACTAGTAGTGGTGCAGTATAGTAATTATCCTATAGTGATTAGGAGCGAGATTAATTCCAGAATATTCCTCTTGTTTGTTTTGTCATGCCCACTTGTTTCACAATCATTCCTTGTTTTACCAGTTTATACCTTATCCTAATTACTTTAATAATTATATTGTTAAAGTTATTGGACATGTCGGACTTTATGTCTGACCCCCTTTGTTTTCGCCTCTTTTCTTCCTTTCCCTCCTCCCCCCCAGGTTCTCAGGGTGGGACCAGTGGTAGTGGAGCTTGATTTGGATCTTTCTCTCTCTTTTGGGAGTGCTTGGATTGCTGAAAGTAAAGTTCAGCTCATCTCTTTTATGGCTACTTATGTCGGGGTTATGATTTTTACTTTATGTACTCAGAAAATAATTTGTCAAGATGGATACTAAGTTTACTTGGTATTACTGTTGGTTTATGATGTTGTTGTAATCAAACTATTTCCCTGCTGCAATAAAAGTTGTTTTAAAATTGTCAAGTATCAATATATGTATCTGTCTTGTTATATTCTGTTTTATACATCGATAATACTCCACGAAAGTTAATGCATTCCCTTTGAGAGTGACATTAATGGACGTGGGGTGTTACACGCGGTATCAAAGCTAAAGTTACAAGAATAGAAAAGAGATTTTGAAAAACTATTTTTCAAAAAGCATTTTATAGAGAAATACTTTCAAAAATATGTTTTAAGGAGAGTATTTTCAAGCGAAAAGTTTGTTTTAAAAACATAACCCCCAAGAGACATATATCTTTCCTTCGATTCTCCGTTTTGAATCTCTTCCTCTTTCCTTTTTGAATTTCTTGGTCCACATATAGACACATTTTCTAAGATATGTAAGAACTTCCGTACGATGAGCGGAAAACCGCTTCATGGGACTGGGACATTTGTCAAAGCTAGAAGGAAGCGGAGGACTTGTTGGTACCTTTTAAGATAGACGATGGGAGGAAGGTTCAATTAGCTGCTTAGTTAATGAAGGACAAAGCCTCATTTTGGTAGGTGGTCACGAATGGAGAATGTGCAGGAGAGACATGGATATGACACACGATAAGAAAGTAGATCCAAAGAAAGGCGGTAAGGATAACAAGGGGCCAAGAGAAAAGGAAGGGCCACACTTGTGAAATACTTGACTACTTAAATAAAGACGTTAGAAAGAAGAAGACTAGTTGTTATCGTTACGGAGAAACATGACATCTTACTAGGATCGTCCAAAGAAGCAAAAGGCAAAAGTAAGGACATGGTACAGGATCTTCTGGAGGGCAGACGCGTTCCCTCACGGCTGGCATACCTGGTAGAGGATGAAATATCTTGGTTGGAAGTTTGTTTTTTCTTTTTGATCATCTTGTTCGAACCTTATTTAAACTCTGGCGCTACACACACGTTTGTAACTGCTTCATTAGTTGAAACAATGCACCAAAATACTAGTCTAGTTACAGATCCCATAGTAGTCTCAAATCCTATTGGTGGTTCGTCTCATCTTTCGATGATTTGTTGGGATTTGAGAGTGTCTATCTTGGGCGTTGGGTTTGAATGCAATGCCTTCGTTCTTGGCTTTATGGGCTACGGCTTGATTCTGGGCATGGATTGGCTAGCCAGATACGGTGCCATCCTAGACTGTGAAAGAAGGGTAATCTTTGTGGATGATATCTTGATTTTCTCTAGAAGCGAGGAAGAGCATGCCCTACATCTTAGGGAAGTCTTAGAGACCCTACGAGCGCATCAACTCAAAGCTAAGTTCTCCAAATGCCAATTTTGGAGAAAAGAAGTGAGGTTCTTAGGACACGTGGTCTCTAAGGAAGGGATAGCTGTGGATCCCGCAAAGGTGGTGGCAATCCAAGATTGGAAGATTCCTAAGAACGCAACAGAAGTAAGAAGATTTTTAGGGCTGGCTGGTTATTATAGGAAGTGCATTATGGACTTCACGAAAATATCAGCCCCACTTACTCGATTAACAAAGAAGAATTTGACTTTTGCTTGGGATGTTGACTGTGACGATGCTTTCCAGCGTTTGAAGAGGGCTTTAACGACCGCTCCAGTTTTAGTTTTTCCAAATGAAAGTAAGCCATTCACAGTATATACCGATGCTTGCGGGACAAGGCTTGGAGCAGTTTTCGATGCAAGCGGAAAAGGTTATATGCAAAAGGCGGCAAGTACGAGCATCCCTTGTCATCCAGAGACGGATGGACGGACAGAAAGGGGTGAATAGAATCCTTGAAGATCTTTTGAGGTTATGTATCCTAGATTTTGGAGGGACATGAGAAGAGGCAACGAGCTTGTGGTGTTCACGACGTATCGCATTTGCGGAAGTGTTACAAGATACAGTAGAAGTAGTGGAGCTGAACATGCTTAGAGAAGTGGAAGTAGAGTGAGATGCCATGAAAAGACGAGCTCCTACATGCATCCTTGGATCGGAGGTTATAAAGCTACGCAACCATTAAGTCAAGCATGTTAAAGTTCGATGGAGTGACGCTGAGGAAGACGCGACTTGGGAAACTGAGAGAAAAATACGCGCAACCTACCCTTTTCTTTTTGAGGGTACCTCCTTGATCTCTTTTTCCATAAGTTTATTCATGCTTATATCTATCTTTTAAGTATATCTCCTCGGTCCTATTATTTATCCTTAGGTAGAAACCAATGGATGTAAACATGTATTTGAAACATGTTATGATTGATGGTTGTGAGTAGTTTCAAGTGGTTGCTAGTGGTTGCTCATGGATGCATGTACACACACATTAGGCACTAGATCGACTCAATCACTCTCATATTGCATATAAATATGTATGCATATTTAAATTAATGGATGTATAATGGTTATGTTATCATATGGATGTTGCATTTTGATGAATGGTTGTGCACACACGTAGAAGTAATATGTATCGTTAGGATTCTTTTGTATGCATAATGGACGCATGGTACTATCATGATTTGCATTAAGGAGGTCAACTGAATAAGTGGACCGCCTGATTTTGCATTAGATAAGGAACATATACACACACCTTTTGCATATGTTCATATGGCATTATAAGTCTTTTAAGGATAATGGATGCCTGTGTTTAATGATTGAGTAGATGAATGATTGGATGGTAGGATATACGTTCTCCTTAACTTGGAGATTTCGGGGGCGAAATCCTTTAAGGAGGGGAGAATGTAACACCCCGTAATTTTAAATATTAAAATTAACAAATTTAAGAACACTTAATTTTTAGGAGAAGAATTAAGGGAAGTGGGTTACGCCATTGCGTTTGTCTCGAAATTCTGCTTGGAATAGAGTCCAAGTTTTCGTAAATCGGACTTTGTATGAGGAAGTTATGGCCCTTAGAAGTTTTAGAAATTCATATAAATTAAATCAGTTCAGAAAAGAAATTCAAAATTCAAAATTCAAACAAGGAAGCGGGTTAGGCGGCATTTCTCCCGCCCAAGGCTAGGTCGACCAGGGGGTCGACCTCCCCTACACAGGTCGACCAGGGGGTCGACCCGTGGATCGACATGGGGGTCGACCTACCCCCCGGGGTAGATCTGAAATCAGACGATTTTGACTTGTTGTTGAGTCTTACCTGACCTGTTGCTGAGTCACTAAGGCAAAGGTGGCAATTCTAGATAACTCTATCTAGTCTTGACGGTGGGATTGCTCCTATGATAATCTAACGGCTTAGGTTGATTTAAACTTTTATAAAAGCACGCTTAGACTCAAACCCTAAACATAAACTAAATTAGTCTCTTGGCCACCATGCTGCTGTTAGAGTAGTTCTTCTTCCTAAAGCTTAGGGATTAGCAAATCAGAATTCTAATACAAAACGACGAACGAATTACTCTCTTCTCTAACCTGTCTTTGTGAGTACAATTTCTTTCACTGAATAATTAATAAATTAATTATGGTGAGTTATAATTTGGATTATGAGAACATGTATGTTGAATCATGTGATGTTTTTTAACTTTGTTATCGTCTGTTGGTGAACATATGGCAATTTTGTTATCTTATGTTGGTAGATCTATTTCATATGTCCAATCACATATGTTTAACTTGATTTAATTTTTGACATCAGTTTATAAGCAAGTTTGGGATGTTAAATCATATGCTAGTTCATATGTGAATCTTATGCAAGTTTGGGACGTTAAATCATATGCTAGTTTGTATGTGAATCTTATGCAAGTCTTTTTTTACATATGCTAGTTCATATGTGAATCTTATGCAAGTTTGGGATGTTAAATCATATGCTAGTTTGAATGTGAATCTTATGCAAGTCTGTATGCGAATTATACACAAATTTATATGTGAATCAAGTATATACATGTACTAGTTTATATGCAAAACATGTGATAAATTCATATGCAAGTTGTAGGAATTCATATGCAAGTTTAGGTGAAAACTATATTCACATTTTTAGGTGAAAATTGTATTCACATATGCAAGTTTAGGTGAAAAGCCATATTCACATATGCAAGTTCACAATTTCATGTTTAGATCTATAGTTAGATCCATGGTAGTACATGGTTTATGCAAATTTATGTTATATATGTTCATTGCCTATGCAAGTTATTGGCTATGCAAACTTATGTTATAATTCTTATTAGCAAGTTAGATCTATTTTGTGTGTTATGCAAGTTGTGATGTTTCTTTTCTTTTTATGAGTTGGACTATTTGCGAGTCTAACATCATATAAAAACGTACGAACAGCGCGGGGACAATGGGAAAATATTAATTATGCAAATTGTGAATTGGCATAAAATGGCTTTAAAACATATAATAAATTTGAGACATTAATTGGACTAATTTATATGCATAGAAATTATGGACATAGTTTAGGTGACAATTATGGACATAAGTTGATTTGGAAGTGACTGACAATTTGAAATAGGGATATTAATTCAAATTGGAGATTGAACAATAATGTGTAATAATAAATGCCTGAGACATGGGGTTAGACTCGTTTGTGGTATAAGATTGCTCGGAACCGCCAGGCACATCTAGCAACCACAAACGGTAGTCTAATGTGAGAGGTCAAAGGCATAAATTAAATGAGTAATAAATGCCTAAGACACGAGGTTAGACTCGTTTGTGGTATAAGACTGCCCAGGCCCGCTCGGCACATCCAACAACCACAAACGTCGTCTAATGTGGGAGGTCGTAGGCATAATTAAAAGATGCTTAGACACGAGGTTAAGTCTGACATGTGGTGGAAGTCTGCCCGGAACCGCCCGGCATATCCAACGACCACAAGCAATCGAATTAATGTGAGAGATCTGCGCATTAATAATTAATTAATGTTGATCAAAGACGAATATGAATGACAAAAAGAAGTTTGGTTGAGTTGAGTGATTCTTTGAGTACCAATCTGATGTTGATTTCGGTCTTCGGGGTTGATACTTAGGGAGTTATTCTCTTAACCAATGTATCTGTGAACTAAGATGTACTTAATCATAAATTAAGTAAAAACATATTATACAATATATATATATATGATACATAAAACATGATAAGTGGGTAGGGTTAAGACCAGCTTAACCAATAATATATTAGTCTGATAAGTGAATTGGGTTAAGTCAAACTTAACCAACATTGATATGATAAGTGAATAAGGTTAAGACAAACTTAACCAATATTAATTTGCTAAGTGGATAGGGTTAAGAATCTTAACCAATAATATATATTAATTTGATAAGTGGGTAAGGTTAAGACCAGCTTAACCAAAAATATATAA
Source organism: Allium sativum (assembly GCA_030737875.1). Classification (NCBI taxonomy): domain Eukaryota; kingdom Viridiplantae; phylum Streptophyta; class Magnoliopsida; order Asparagales; family Amaryllidaceae; genus Allium; species Allium sativum. The sequence goes on from CM060910.1 coordinate 836,100,866, forward strand.
GTGGGTAGGGTTAAGACCAGCTTAACCAATAATATAATAATCTGATAATTAGATAAGGTTAAGACAAATTTAACTAATATTGATCTGATAAGTGGATAGGGTTAAGCCCTGCTTAACCAATAATATATATAAACTTGATAAGTGGGTAAGGTTAAGACCAGCTTAACCAATAATATATATGTGGGTATGGTTAAGACCAGCTTAACCAATAATATATATATATATATATATATATATTAATTTGATAAGTGTGTAAGGCTAAGACCAACTTAGCCAACAATATATAAGTGGATAGGGTTAAGACCAACTTAAGCAATAATATATAAGTGGATAGGGTTAAGACCAGCTTAACCAATAATATATATATTGATCTGATAAGCGGATAGGGTTAAGACAAGCTTAACCAATAACACATGTTGATTTGATAAGTTGGTAACATGGGTGACATGTGGGATATAATTATAAACACTTAAACAAGTTGAAACATGGAAGAAGACATGAATAAGAGGGGGTTAAGTGGAAAATCCTAGTAGGGACCAAGCATAGGTGGAAAACTTGTGTCAAGCATGGGGACCCTTTTCAACTAGTAACCCATTTAGTATCTAAGTGAGCTCGATCTAGATCGAGGACGGGACACGCTTACTGGGTTTGATTGTAAGAGGTCAAAACGGGTTAGCGGTGGCAACGCAACCCCAACGGGGTCATGTGCGTGCGTGGGCCCGGGCTGGTAGGTAAGACGTTGTTGCATCGAGTAGGTATAAGCCGTGCATCTTCAGTGGTATCAGGATGCCACTTTGGGGAGCGATACACCCCACTGTGGGGCCATCATGGGTATCTACGAGTTAGGGAGCCGATCGAATGGGGAAGGTAGTGGGTACGACTAGCGGAGATAGGAACAGGCGACACCTATGAAGACAACTAGGAGTACAACTACCATATTATGAATAAATGTTGTAATTAGAATGGGGAGGGTAGTGGGTACAACTAGTGGAGATAGGAGCAGGCGGCACCTATGAAGACAGCTAGGGGTCACGAAACTACCATTACGGTTATTATGTTCAGTAGACGGGATCATCTTTTAGGGTGACTAGTAATGGTGCAGTATAATAATTATCCTATAGTGATTAGGAGCGAAATTAACACCAAAATATTCCTCTTGTTTGTTTTGTCTTGCCCACTTGTTTCACAGTCATTCCTTGTTTTACCAGTTTATACCTTATCCTAATTACTTTAATAATTATATTGTTAAAGTTATTGGACTCGCCAGACTTTATGTCTGACCCCCTTTGTTTTCGCCTCTTTTCTTCCTCCTCCCCCCCCCCCCCCCCCCCGGTTTCTCAGGGCGGGACTAGTGCTAGTGGAGCTTGATTAGGATCTTTCTCTCTCGTTTGGAAGTGCTTAGATTGCTGAAAGTAAAGTTCAGCTCATCTCTTTTATGGTTACTTATGTTGGGGTTATGCTTTTTTACTTTATGTACTCAGAAAACAATTTGTCAAGATGGATACTAAGTGTACTTGGTTTTACTGTTGGTTTATGATGATGTTGTAATCAAACTATTTCTCCGCTGCAATAAAAGTTTTTTAAAATTTTTCAAGTATCAATATATGTATCTGTCTTGTTATATTCTGTTCTATACATCAATAATACTCCATGAAAGTTAATGTATTCCCTTTGAGAGTGACATTAATGGATGTGGGGTGTTACATGAAGTGTGGATATACACTTATGTATGTAGTTGTTATTAACAGTCAGTGGAGCGTATGATATTTTCCGCTTTAATAATTTTCAAGTTTTACATGACATCGTTTAAATTATCTCTCTATTTTTGTTTATAGTAATAATAAATTACATTTTCACATATTTTCAAAAATAAAATCTAAAACTATGTTATATTGTTCCATGATAAACAATAATTTCATATCTGTTTTTAAAAAAACTAAAAATATTTGTCGTTCAATTACAAAAGGCAAAAGTTTCTATTTATTTCAGTAAATATTATCCGTTTCTGTGGGTGTTGGTGCAAATATGATCTTCCCTTGTCAATTATTTTGTTTCTCATAATAGTAGTATATCGTTATTGAAGTGTTTTAAATTTTGTTTCATGGAACATAAGAGGCCTCATGGCCATTTCACTAATTTCTTGTTATGTCAGTATATGGATGTTAATCACAAAAACCACACACATGCTTGTCAGCTGTTATTCTGGTATCCTCTTGCTAAAATAAATATCATAGCAAACATCTATCTGATCACTTTTTTGTAGCAACTGAACAAAGGAAAGTCTGAAATTCCTTCTATAATATAAGGACCATACATTTTTGCTAACTTGTGGGTATCTCATTATTGCACCTAAGTGGGTGGTATGTACACATATATGTATGTTTTTTTTTGATATTTGATATTATACAACTTAAGAAACTTTTATGCACTCAACTGTAACGTGATTTAATGAATATTAAAATGGAGAAATATCCAGCAATTGCTTAGTCTATCAGAGGCCGACACTTTAATTAAGTGTTGAACTAGGACTGGACTTTTGTTCGGTTCTTAATTATAAGTTGGATCCGTAGCCACGATGTGGTTCTTTACATATGCAACATGCTTTACCATCAAAACTCACAATTATTAAAGAAGAAATATGCATAAGATTAAGAGTAAAATTATTTGACTTGCTTTGCTTATTTTCATAGAATACGGCAACACATATTCAACTTGCACTAAGATGTTGCCTTAATTATATAATTCTGATTGCAAAAATCAGTGCAACTCATGCAATATCTTGAACATAAAATGCCACAACATTAGCATTAGCAATTTTGTGCATTATATGGTACATATACTATTCTCATTATCTGCATGTATTAAGTATTAATTATTGTTGATGTAGTTGCCTATGCTCTATTGATTTATATCGTAATTACTTTATAACTAAACCATTGCTTAAATCATGATCATACTTCTTATAATTCTCTGGTGACATGTTTACTATTTGGTCATAAATCAGATCATAATTGACAAGGGCAGATCATGAGGCATATGACCTACATTTGTCTCCTCCGGATTAGGAATGAAAGTGATTGTGACACGGTGTAGTGCTAGTGAATGTTCTTTTGTTTGCCCACTCTACATTTGTGATCATTTGATTCAAAATATAGTGCTAGTTTATGTTCAATTAAATGACATAGCTATAAATAGTTGGTTGATTTGATACTAGTTCCTCTTGTATTTTTTTATGTTCTATAATTACCAGACAGATAAACGTATTGATGGAACATAGATAAATTGCTTTAAAAAACATGATTCAAAACAATTGTACATAAAAAAAAACAGATTTTTGTGTTTGTTTTAATTCATTCATGTTTTTGTATTAAGAATTTGTTGCCAATTGGAAACATATAGTCCCTATGTTTGATTGTAAATGATTAATTCGTGGCAGCAAATGATTTAAACAAATACCAGAATAGCAAGTCAAAACATTTATGATTTCTTGATACCTTTTTCACAAGTTTTACATGTGATTTAACTTTTTCCATATATTCTGGAAATGATATCAGTCGCAAAGGAAGAAAAAAAGAAATTTTGGAGCCATAATTACAATACTACTCTATGCATCTATTATTTTCTTTGCTTTTCTCCTCTTTTGCCAATATAACAATCAAGTCATGAATTATTTATAGATACACATGACGCAAACATATTATTGTGCAACATATATGTGTAGATTACCAGTTTTTCAAATAAAGAATGTCAGAAGCCTGAGAAGCTCTAACCCATTCTACGCAATCATCAGCAACACAAATGAAGAAGTTTGAAATAATTGCATGTGGAGTTCCTATTTCAAAAAGTGTGGGAAAAATAGGCAGTCACATTGGTAAACTTATGTGGATTCATGTGTCTATCTCCTACGAAAGCTGGGATAAAGTACATCCAAAAATTAAAAATGACGTGTGGGTTGCGTTGTTGGTAAGTATATTTATCATAGTGTAAGTATATTTTTTTATCACAATGCCCTTTTAAGTAAGTAATTTGTACATTTTGCAGAAACGTTTCGAACTTGATCCAAATACAAAAGAATTATATTTCTAAAAAATGTGTGATTCTTTTAGGAGACATAAGAGTGGTTAAGGACAAAATACTACGACAAATTCAACAATTACGATGAAAGATTGAAATTTTGTCCACCTGCTATTAGTCAACAAGACTGGGAGGGATTTTTGAAGAATGAAGAGAACTAGTTTGAGCGAGCGAAGAGAGCTAGAAAAAAAAGATCAGGATATAATTAATTCCACCACACCGGTTGAACAAGTCATGTTGTCGTAGAACATGATATGGTATGTCTTTACTTTTAATTTTCATTATCTCTAGTTTAAATCTTTATGAAAAGCATGCAACACTTTTTATAACCGTGCATTTCTTTATAAGGTTACAGAAGTCTTTACAATATTGCTTCACTAGTGTAACGCCCCACCTCTATAGTCACGTTAACCAAGGCCATTGCAAGTAACAATGTCAACTTACCCGAAGAATAAGGCTGTTGAGGAGCGACCATCTATATATTAGCTTTGAACGAGTGTTAAATATGTCGAATAATATGGTCAAACTTTTTCAACCTGGTGAGGGAATCTGACACACCTAAATCAAGTCCAAATCTACTACACAGTGGCTATATGTAATTCGGAAAGCAATACAAAATACATAGCAATAAAAATCAGAGTCAAACACAGATATTCATATCACTAACGTGGAAATAGATATGAACAAGACACATAAGAGTATAAATACCTGACTAGTGGTCATAGTCGATCCACTACACGACATAGGAATAGATACAAGTGCAAGCCCACTATCTCAAATACATAAAAGGTAAAACTACTAATAAGACTAGATAGCCAAAAGGAGAAGCTATCCCATGCTATAGTCAAGGAGATGCACCTGTAATACCTCAGTCAGATCTGAGTATTATTTATAAGAATAAACAACAAACGGATCAGTCTAGTTGTACTTATCACAGTAAACTGAGATAGAAATAGAGATTTAAACAAATAATGACATTGGAGAAGTAACAACAAATGATCACAATAAGCGTGAAGTCTTTGAAACGTCCATAAAATATGTCAAAGAAAACTCGGCACTATATAAGGAGTATCTAAATAACAAAGAAACTAAGTTTGATAGCTTAATATCAATACGAGAATTGAGAGCACATATGTCAATTAAATCTAAGATTTAAGAAAGCAATAAAATAAAAATCTATAATATCCCAAGGAAGGGGAACAACAATGAATATTCATGAGAAATGATGTCACCCATCAAGTCAAATGAAATAGAATACAGGATAACAACAAGAGGATATTCATGAGAAATGATGTCACTCATCAAGTATACATGAAATAGAAAATATTATATCGCGTATCTCACCGATATGAAATGATCCGAAGATCAACAATATAAACGAATGAACCGAAGTTCCTCAGGATGATCCGAAGATCATCGGGAATTCGAAGATCGCATGAGCCGAAGCTCCTCAGGACGATGCGAAGGTCGTCGATGTAATCTGACGGTCAGATTGATCTGAAGATCCTCAATGATCAAATTGATCATTTATAGTGTAAACTATACCAAGCTAGTAAATATAAGAGTCAAACTACATGTCCCATAACCACTTGCTCAACTCGAGTATTTATGAACAAGTTGTAAATTTCACTAGAGATACGAAACGATCATTGCCACGGTGTTTAATTAAACGAGTCCAAGAATTAACCATCAAAGCAAACACAAGGGGTCATATACCTTGTTTTTACTAAAGCGTTTAATCAGATTTCTCATACGAATGAGAAATAGGTTTATCAAATATATACTAGTATATTTGTAAATCAATTTATAAAATAACTTCATATAATGAAGTCGGATTGGAAACAAATTTGGAAACTAGCTTCATATAATGAAGTAGAGTTAAAAACCGTTTAGTAAAAAATATGATAGCTACTAATAATTAAAACCCTTTTTATATCATTTCGAAGTGGCAAATATCGTGTGATATCGATCGAATTAACGATCAAATGAAGAATTCACATTTTAATAACGTAGACGAAACCCCACGACTATCGATTATAATATTCGTTCACCACGAATTAATCGAAAGTTCATGAAATCGAGATGCAGAAATCTGCGAACCAGAGAAACTGCAAAGTCAGAAATGAAGGCAAAATGGGCCGAAACTCAGCCGGGAATGAGCTCAAACGGACCTAAACTATTGACCGTGGTCTCCCCTGGTCAACAGTCCAAAAAAAGGATTCATACATCTGAATTAAAAATCCAGACGTCTAAATTTACATTTTCCTGAACCAGCAAGGATTTAGTTCATTTTTGAGTTGTTTCATATGTCTGGATTATTTTGACCAGAAATCTGAATTAAAATTCAGACATCTGAGTTAAAAAATTTAGACATCTGAGTTTTGTTCCTCTTGTTTTTATAATAATTTGAAGTAGGTTAGACGTCTGACCTAAAAGGTTCAAACGTCTGACCTAAAAGGTTCAGACGTCTGAACTTGTTTCTGAGCAAAATATTGCCTAGAAAACTTGTTTAAAATCATACTGGCAATTGGCTGAAGATCTATGATGTCATATACATGAAAATGAGGCTTCTAAGACTTGCCGAGGCAACTCACAACACCATATTCACATACATAAACATATATACATAAGATTGCAATGATTTTGATTATATATTCCAAAACAAATAAACTCTCTAACCAAAGTAATCAAATGCAACTCAAACTATGACACAATGGTTTGACAATGCTAAAGGGAGATTTTAAGGACTTGTGTGCACACAATAACTTCACCTATAGCATACACAATTAGAATATGGATTATACTAAGATTTCAAATACTAGAAAAGCAAGGAAATCGATAACCCTAGCAATTAACCCAATGCTTACAACACAATTCAAACGTGCCATAGACACACTATACAAGCTTAGAGTTTGAGGCATAGATGTGAGTTCTCAAAGAACTCACGTTTGATCTTGGTAAGGAAGGAGAGGTTCCAAAAAAAGCAATATCAACCTCTCTTCAACAAGAACTCAAGAATCTTCAACCTAAACACATGTTCACGTATTTCCTAAGATTTAGGTTTAGGAAAATTTCATAAATTGAAGAGAGAATAGGTTGAAGAAGTCGGTCAAGCTCACCTAGGTTACCTCCTCAATTTTCCTCTTGATTTGAGCTCCTAATGGCAAGACCTAGCTTAGGAATTTTAAATTCCCATCTTTTCCCCCATTTTTACTTAAGTTTGAAAGAGAGGGAGAGAATGAGGGAGAATGGGCTGATTTGGGAGGGTTATATGGTGGGCCAGACTAAACTAAGACCCAACTAATGTGCTAAATCTCTGAAACTCAGAACATATTGAAGCTTAAACTTTTTGAGGTCGCAAATGGCATTTTGGACTCATTGGAAGTGGTTTCGAGTTCAAATTCGTTCATATGCAAAAAGTGATATTTTGGTCATACATCCAAATGAAAAAGACCAAATTCGCCCAACTCAAAAGGTATAGATGTTTACTGTTTTAAAAGTCACAAACAATATTTTGAACTCGATGGAAGTGGTTTCGACTCCAAATTCATCCGAATGCAAAATGAGACTTTTTAGACACACACTCGATTAACGATTATCGACGTTATATTTAAATAAATTCCTTACATATATTATTATTAAATATGCAGGTTGTTACAGACTTCCCCCCTAAAGAAATTACGTCCTCGCAATTACTTAAGGAAAAACTCAATATAAATAACAAGCACGCATCAACACGATCTATTTTAAAGATAGATTAACTCAAAATTCATTTTCAAATAAATTTTTAACTTTGAGTTATAAATCACTGTATAACTTAAATTTATACACGTATAATGTTCAAATAAAAGTCATGAACATATACGAGCAACTAACTTATTTTTCCCATAAGTGTTTTTATGAAATTGGAATTTTCTTACTCAAACTCTATATATTCTAAACCTCAATTTCAATAGTTATTTAAATTTTAATCGAGAACTACCTTACCGCAATTTTTTTGGAAACTTAGTTTAGTCAAATTTCAAAATATACAAGATTAAATTCAAATATTTTCTTCTATTAGAAAATAATAATCCAATAGGTCTGGATAATTCTTGTTTCAAATAATTCCGACTTATATTGGATTTTATATACTCATTTGAAGTTCATTTCTCAAAATTACGAACTACCGCTTTGCGGAAACCCCGTTCTAATTAAATTTAATTAACTCGTTAAACATTCAATAAGTTTATAAACTATAAATCTATACACTTACATTTTCAACACAACTAATTAAACAACCAAATTTATGTTGGAAAGATCGACTATCCAAAATCATCGGACATTCGTATCACATTTTTAGCTAGAAAATTTACCTCTTAACAATTCCTCAAAAGTATCCTAGCTTACAAAATTTCCTTATATAGAAAAGGACGTGCGATCTTGTCGGGGAGACAAGATCAACAAATAAAATCCGGGTTATACAACTTAAATAGGAAATATTAGCATGTTCTCTAATATTTCAAAAACAAATAAATTGGAATTGGTGAGTTTGCAATTTACCATAAAAATCTCAAATTTGAAATATTAGCACGTTATTTCACGAACAACTTCTAAATCATGTAAACGTGACAAATGGTAGAAGTTGGAAGAATTTCATAAAACTTGAAAACGTTGGTTTTCAAGTTCACGAGCATATCATCAACAAGAATGAGGTCAAACCAAATCAGGTAATGATCTCGAAAACATTGGTTCATTAAGGTTAACAAAACAAACTGGAATATTTGTTAATCCTAATGACGAAAAGTGCACGATTAAAAGCAGTTGGAGAGAGTCGATTGCTAAGTCAAATTGTGGAATGACTTAAGTACAACAAGATTGAGCTATGGAATTGATAATCAATTTTGAACTCAATTATCCATTAAGGTGGCCATCCGAGAATGGGTGCAAAGATTTTCGAAAATTTACGTGTAATATAAACCATAGAAACTCATTTTCCTTGATGTTACTCTCATTATTATGAGAATTTAAGAAACACAAGGAATTTAACGAATCTAAATGAGAATTGTTAAGAATGATAGTAAACTGCATCACCGACAAGGGATGTCGAAGATGGATGATTCTTTTGGAATATAAAACATAGACCTTTATGTGGTTAAGCCAATTCATTCCAAGAAATTACCGTAAACCCCGAACAACCAAGACATGCAAATAAGAATGTAGAGAATGTTCAGTCTTCAAGGAAAGAGTTTGAACATCCATGAACATGGAAGTAGCCAAAGAGAGAAATGGCCTATTCCAAATTGAAAGTCACCAAACGATTAGTTTTAAACTTGGTGAAGGGATAAGCAACTTCGTTCACACAAAGTTACAAATCAATAAACAGAACTTTTTGTCTTTCGACAAGGTGGTACGACACTGCAAAGAATTCTAACTAAACCTTATGTCTCACCGACGTGATGGCTTCGCACCACCTATAGTGTTTTCTTCCGATGAGGTGACTATACACCAATCATAGTATTCTGTCTGACAAGGTGACTATACAACACTCATAGTATTCCATCCGAAGACGAGGTGACTATACACGACTCATAGTATTCTGTCTGACGAGGCGACTATACATCCCTCATAGTATTCTGTTTGAAGAGATGACTAACTCAGGTGGTCCGAAGACCGCAAAGAAATCGGAATAAGCATTTCATCCGAAGACAAGGTGGCTCCACACTGCTCGTAGTGTTTCTTCCAACGAGGTGGCTATACACTGCTTATAGTATTCTGTCCGACGAGGTGAGTATACACCCCTCATAGTATTTCGTCCGAAGGCGAGGTTGCTATACACCACTCATAGTATTCCGTCCGACAAGGTGACTATACACCCCTCATAGTATTCTGTCAGAATAGACGACTACACACCCCTCAAGATGACCCGAAGGTCAGAATGATATGAAGATCATATATAGTGCAACTACACCAAGCTGGTAACTATAAGAGTTTAGCTATATATCCTATAACCACTAGCTCTACTCGAATATTTAAGAACAAGTTGTATATTCCACTAAATATGCGAAAATGAAAAGCGAATTTCAACCGAGTAAGTCTAGAAATTAATCGACAAGGTAAACCCAAGTGTGTCGAACCATTACCAAGATGTTTAATTAAATCCTTACTCAACCAAAAAGACAAAATTACTTGTTTGAAACAAGTAACACTCAAAAGTAAAATAGAGAATACTCAATCATTACCCAAAGAAAACTAAAGTCATCTCGAGGGCAAAATGAATAGCTAACGAAAACTCAAGGTAGCATGTAAGAACTTTCACAAAACATAGGTTTGGAAAATCTACATACCAGGATATAAAACAAGTGCCCTCGAATTCCTAAGGACAGGGTGTCCTTAAGTTCATTCGACGCAAAGAAGGTAGATGGTCACAATTTCAAAAGAACTCAAATGAGATGATCACGGTAATCATCACCACAACAAAAATAAAAAGGATGGCACCCTTATAGGCATTAATTTTCCTACCAAAATAAGATATCTCAAACTTCATAGTTAAAAATTCACATTACGGAAAATTTAAAGGATATATATGATGGTCATATATATCACATTCCCGCTTTTATTATCTTACTAAAATCCCTGAGGTTGCAAATTAACAATCAATACTAATGATTTGCCTCGCCATTTATTTTTATAAAGGTGCTAGTGCTAAGGTTTAATGGCAATGCATATCATTGATATTTAGTACAAGGGTTGTGTTAGAATCATCTCATTGAAATGTTCAGAAACTCTTATCGATAACGTGGCATCCCACTTCTCAATTAGAACTCCTAACATTCTCAATGGGAACTCAACACGATAAAACATATTATGTCCTAATAGGGGCGCAAATTTGTAAATAAATAATCAGAGCTGCAACAATTTATTTATGAACTAAATTTTTAATTATAAATTAATAAATGAAAACATTTCATATTTCTTAGTGGAAATAATTTGTTCATTTTCACCTCGCAAAGCTAATCTCAAACGGATTAGTATTTACCTTGGCCAAAACTATTTCATTTTATAAAATAATTTAGAAACCTTCAAAACTAAATCCCAAAAGTTATTTCGACCAAAAATAGAAAACAATTTCTAAATTTCTACTCAAGAAAAGGGAGGGGACTCTAGGTTTGTCTAGGTCAAGATTTCACAAAGATGAAATCAAATCAAACTCGATTGGTCAAACAAAGGATCAAGATATAAGATAGGATATAACAGGTCCTAAGACTTGAAAAAAATCCTAACACTATTTCCTAAGAAACTTAGGATAGTGATCCTTGCCATAATATCTTGTATTAATCCGAACTTAGCTCTGATACCAAGTGTAACACCCCACCTATATACTCACGTTAGCCAAGGCCATTGCAAGCAACTGTGTCAACTAACCCGAAGAATAAGGCTGTTGAGGAGCGACCATCTATATATCAGCTTTGAACGAGTGTTAAATATGTCGGATAATATGGTCAAACTTTTTCAATCTCATGAGGGAATCCGACACATCTAAATCAAGTTCAAATCTACAACACAATGGTTATATCTAACTCGGAAAGCAACATAAAATACATAAAGAACAAAAATCAGAGTCAGACACAGATATTCATACCACTAAGGCAAAAATAGATATAAATAAGACATGTAAGAGTATAAATATAAGACTAGTGGTCATAGTCGATCCACTACACGACATAGGAATAGATACAAGTGCAAGCCCAAAATAAATATTACACCTAAGGAGTCACTATCTCAAATACATAAAAGGTAAAACTACTAATAAGATCAGCTAGCCAAAAGGAGAAGCTATCTTATGTTATAGTCAAGGAGATGCACTTATAATACCTCAGTCTGACCCGAGTATTATTTATACGAATAAAAAATAAATGGATCAGTCTAGCTGTACTCATTATAATAAACTAAGAAAGAAATAGAGATATAAACAGATAATGACATAGGAGAAGTAACAACAAATGATCACAATAAGCGTAAAGTCTCTGAAATGTCCATAAAATATGTCAAAGAAAACTCGACACTATATAAGGAATATCTAAATAACAAAGAAACTATTAGCTTAATATTGATATGAAAATTGACAGGACATATGTCAATTAAATCTAAGATTTAAGAAATCAATTAATTAGTAATCTAGAATAACCCAAGGAAGGGGAACAACAATGAATATTCATGAGAAATGATGTCTCCAATCAAGTCTACATGAAAATAGGAAATGCGATATCAACACAAGGATATTCATGAGAAATGATGTCACCCATCAAGTCTACATGAAATAGAATACATGATAACAACAAGAGGATATTCATGAGAAATGATGTCACCCATCAAGTCCACATGAAATATAAAATACTATATCGCGTATCTCGCCGATACGAAATGATCTGAAGATCACTGATATAAACGAAAGAACCGAAGTTCCTCAGGATGATCCGAAGATCATCGCGAATACGAAGATTGCATGAGCCGAAGCTCATCAGGACGATCCGAAGATCGTCGATGTGACCCGACGCTCGGATTGATTTGAAGATCCTTAATGATCAAATTGATCATTTATAGTTTAAACTACACCAAGCTAGTAAATATAAGATTCAAACTACATGTCCCATAACCACTTGCTCAACTCGAATATTTACTAACAAGTTGTAAATTTCACTAGAGATACGAAATGATCATTGCCATGGTGTTCAATCGAACAAGTACAAGAATTAACCATCAAAGCAAACACAAGGGGTCATAGTCCTTGTTTTTACTACGGCATTTAATTAGATTTATCATACGAATGAGAAAAAGGTTTATCAAATATATACTAGTAGATTTGTAAATCAATTTATAAAATAACTTCATATAATGAAGTCGGATTGGAAACCAATTTGGAAAATAACTTCATATAATAAAGTGGAGTTAAAAACTGTTTAGTGAAAGATTTGATAGCTACTAATAATTATAAACCCTTTTTATACCATTTCGAAGTGGCAAATCTCGTGTGATATCGATCAAATTAATGATCAAACGAAGAATTCACGTTTTAATAACATAGAAGAAACCCCACGACTATTGATTACAATATTCATTCACTATGAATGAATCGAAGTTCATGAAATTGAGATTTAGAAATCTTTGAACCAGAGAAATTACAAAGTCACAAACAAGGCGAAATGGGACGAAACTCTGCCGAAAATGAGCTTGAATGGACCTAAATTGTTGATCGTGGTCTCCACTGGTCAACAGTCCAAAAACAGGATTCAAACGTCAGAATTAAAAATTCAGACATCCAAAATTTGCATTTTCCTGAACCAGCAAGGATTTAGTTCATATTTAAGCTATTACATACGTCTGAATTATTTTGACTAGACGTCTGAATTAAAATTCAGACATCTGAGTTAAAAAAATTAAAACATCTGAATTACGTTCCTCTTGTTTTTATAATTATTTGAAGCAGGTCAAATGTATGACCTAAAAGGTTCAGACGTTTGAACTTGTTTCCGAGCATAATATTACGTAGAAAACTTATTTATAATCATATCGGCAATTGCCCCAAGGCCTATGATATCATTTACATGAAAATGAGGCTTCTAAGACTTGCCGAGGCAACTTACAACACCGTATTCACATACATAAACATATACATACATAAGATTGCAATGATTTTGATTATATATTCCAAAATAAAGCAAGATCAACCTCTCTTCAACAAGAACTCAAGAATCTTCAACCTAAACACACATTCATGAATTTCCTAAGAGTTAGTTTTTGGAAAATTTCATAAATTAAAGAGAGTATAGGTTGGAGAAGATGGAGAAGCTCATCTAGGTTACCTCTTCAATTTTCCTCTTGATTTGAGCTCCTAAGGGCAAGACCCAGCTTAGGAATTTTAATTTCCAATCTTTTCCCCTTTTTACTAAAGTTTGGAAGAGAGGGAGAGAATGAGGGAGAATGGGCTGATTTGGAGGGGGGAGGGGTTATAAGATGGGCTAAGTTAACTAAACCAAGACCCAACCAATGTGCTAAATCTCTGAAACCCGGAACATATCGAAGCTTACACTTTTTGAGGTCGTAAACAACATTTTGAACTCAATGGAAGTGGTTTCGAGTCCAAATTTATTCATATGCAAAAAGTGATATTTTGGTCATACATCCAAATGAAAAAGACCAAATTCTCCCAACTCAAAAGGTGTCGATGTTTACAGTTTTAGAAGTTGTAAACGGCATTTTGAAATCGATGGAAGTGGTTTGGAGTCCAAATTCATCTATATGCAAAACGAGACTTTTTGGACATACACTTGATTAACGATTATCGACGTTATATTTAAATATATAATCGTTAAATATGAGGGTTATTATAATTACTTTCATTTTATTTAAATTCATCAAAGATTTTATTTATTTATGTCCGGACTTATTTGACTTTTGAGTAGAAAATTATTGAGCATTTACACTGCGAAATGTGTTGCATTTTCTTTAGGTGTAGGTATCTGCATATATGGCAGTAGGAGTTGTGTCATTAGTTTTAGTATATTGAGTTAACCTATTTTGTCAAAAGAATATCTACTGAATTCCAGGAAGTGGGGAAAATGGGGAAAGCTAAGTGTTGAAAGGGGGCTAAGATTGCAATGGAATTTTTGAGGGGGTTCATGTATAACTCATATTTTCTCTTTTTTGTGCTCCTTCATTTTGAGATGATGTATAACTCTATATTCATATTTTCTCACATTTCAATTTTTTCTTTTCCTTTTTCTTGTATAAGGAAAAAGAGAAATTCGAAGTGCATCGTGCTGAATTTGATTAAATAGGGGTGTTATGCTAATTAATTTTCACATTATATTAGAGCAAAATAAACATTAAAGCTTCTTTTTTTCAATAATTTTTTTAAGTGGCTGTGAGAGCGCAGTTTGAGATTCTAGTCGACTTTCAAAATTTCGGCCATTCCAGCCCTAGCCGGATCAGAATCACTTTGAAATCCGGTTCCGGGCTAAACTTGCAAACCAGTGTAATATTATTTTTAAGAAAAAGTCGCAAACAGAAAGGAATTTCAATAAAGAATAAAGAAAAATGAAAGGGTAGAGAAGGAAAAAATTTCAAGAAAGCAATGGATAAGAAAGGCGTTTAGGATTTTGGAATTGAAGCTTTAAAAGACGAATAAAGAGCTTTAGAATTTAGGGATTTATAATCTAGAAGTTATGATTAAGGATATAGAAGTCAAAGAATTAGAGCGGAATCTTGAACCAAGGCTCCAACGACAAAGATTTATTAGACAGAGTTTACAAAGAAATCAGATTTCCTTTTGGGCTCCTTTCCAAAGAAATCAGATTCCTTTTTGGGCTTATGTTTTTACATATCTTCATATTTGGATTGCTCTACTGCAAGTCAAGCCGGAGACAATACAAATTACTTTACGCATACTGACAAAAATAATGTGTATGTGTATATATAAATATCAAATCAAATGGAAATCCAAAACCGAAATCATGGTGGAATATTTGAAACGAAATTAAATTTTATCACATGTCAAATAACTGGAACGAAACCAAAAACCTATGCTTTTACAAGTGTTCTATTTATAAGTGGTGGATAAGTTACGCCGATCTAATATTTCCTGTTTTATTGCATGCCATTGTAAATCCGCAAAAAGAGATAACACCTCGTGAAGTATGGGAGAAAACTCATACAAAAAAGAATGGAAATGTGTCTGATTCGACTTCTCCATACTTTGTAAGTTAGCCAAATAATTGCTTATTTGAATTATTCACTATTTCGGTTTATATATTTATGCTCCATGTTTAGGATAAAATTGCGAAGGCAAAGGAAGTAATCAAAGACTATGAGGAAGAGGAATTGTCGTTGGATGAAGACACCCTGTCACAAGTTTTTGGAAAGGATAAAAGAGGCCGGACTCATAGTATTGGAACCAAGATACCAAGGACCCAAGTTAAGGCCTCCAATACTGCACGCAAACAACTTAAAATTGCTCAACAATGGTCGAAAAACATAGAAGATAGGACGACCAATGTAGAGGGTACATTGAAGACTTTAGTGGAATTGGTTAAGGGACAATATAAGAAGCAAATAATAGACAATTCTTTGAATGAAAGAAGTAATGCATGTCACAATGTTATTGGCTGAGTGTATGACAATGACATTGGCAATTCACATAATTCTTTCGATTCAGTAAGTTTGAGGTGTGAAATCTTAAACTTTAATCTGGAGGTCATTGCAACAGGTTCAGTATGC
Source organism: Allium sativum (assembly GCA_030737875.1). Classification (NCBI taxonomy): domain Eukaryota; kingdom Viridiplantae; phylum Streptophyta; class Magnoliopsida; order Asparagales; family Amaryllidaceae; genus Allium; species Allium sativum. The sequence goes on from CM060910.1 coordinate 836,117,195, forward strand.
AGAGGTTCGATGGGTTCAATTATACATGGAAAAACTGTATGGCCAACACATGAGAAGTTGGTTATGGACAACATATTACTGCCAGATGAAAGCACAACCAATCAAAACCATCCTCTTGCTATGACTTTGAAGAAGTTGGAGTTGGCGGTTATGTGTGCCATCTGAAGAGTCTTATTCGGTATCTGTAGAAGCGGGAGCACAGGTATGTATCCTCATTCATCTTCTTTTGGTACTTTATGATTCAATAGCATAACATACCTGAGTTTTGTTGTTTACATATCATTCAATTATGATGCTTAAGGGTAATATGTTTACATATCATTGTGATGCACCAAACCTGTGACTTAAATTTCGTAATACGACTTAACCACATATACTACATAAGCCAAGTAAAGATGTGTTTTTATTCCACAAAACCCTTATGTATTGTCTGTAAAGAGTAAGAAACATTTCCAACCACACATACCTATTTATCTATGTATTTTAGAGTTAACAGATCAAAATCATACATGGTTTTCATTTTGCAGTCTCGTGTTCTATATCCATTTTCATTATGCAAGATGTCACAGATATTGTAGATCAAATATAAAGATTGCTACCTTTTCTTATTGTGCAAGATGTCACAGCCTGTAGTATACATGTCATTCAATTATCACGGTCTGTAGTATACATATTGTGCATCACAATGATATGCTTCACAATTAGTCATAAGTATGTTGTTTTCATATCATTCAATTATCCTCATTCAATTATGATCCTTCCCCGACTTTTGTTGTTTGCTCTGCACACTTTCTTATGTTGTATACCTGAGTTTTGTTGAATTTTCCCTATATATGGTCTTGGCTTGATGTTGTGCATTTTCTTTTGGCCATGTATGTAATCGCTGAGCTTAATTTGATGTTAGCCGAGACCAAATCTAATTGTAGTTTATAAAAAATAGAAAGAGAGTGGAGTGTACTGCATAAAAAAGGAAAAATTGAACATGAATCTGCTTAAGGGTATATTGTCTTGACTGACGGTGAGACCGTATGTATGTTAAACCACCTAACAAACTTAGTAAAAGTTAACTGCCTGTATAATCAATCAACAAACATTAATTTTATTACTGATGCATAATTTTGGGGTGTAGACTGAAAAGTATTGTCACATATGTATTCATTTACAAATGCTTTATGGCATTTGAAATCATATTTTAAATCGAATTGTGAATGGATTTTTAAGCTTCTAGCAACTTCGCAAGTAAGAAAATATCCTGATATGTGGAAGTAATCAGGTAAACGAGTATAATCATGTACAATTAAATGTCAGAATGAAACAAAAAGTACTGACATATGCAAACAAAAATTCTCAATCGAAAATTCTCAACTTTGAAGCATGCTACCTAGAGAAGAAAAGTTAGTTTAAAGCCAGATGATTATTATATCTTTAGAAAATTAGTAGTGTTGAATTAATTAAAATTCCTATCAACAAAATAATAGTATTTACATTATACGATTTTTTTTATCAAAATTAAAAAATTAAGGTGGAAATGAAATTCTACTGAAATATAAGAACTTAAGGGGAAAGTCTAAACTATAATAGGAAGCACACTTGTAACATAATAAGTGTTGAACTTGTTTTTCCTTGCCTTTTGATTTACAATACGCCTACTTGTATTTAAAAGACATATAATGGCTAATGTAGAGTGTGTTAGAAATAATGACTAGTTCATTGGTTGTCCTACTCTTTAGGGATTATTAGCATATTTAGTTATAGTTTGTCCTAGTTTTATGCCATTTCTTATTCTGTGCATTGTATATATATCTTCCATTGGATAACTAATAGAGTATTCTTTTGAGCTTTATCTTCATTTCTCTTGTTCTCAACAATTGGTGTCAGAGCCATAAACTTAACACTAGAGTCGATCTTGGTGTTCCATTCTGTCCGGCGGCGGTAGCCACCATTTAAGGCTATCGTCTGTCAGGTTAGAGTCGTCCATATTGTGTTAGATCATGAATAAAATTTTATGTTGCTGCGGAAGCCAGATGAGATTTGCTGCCTGCTATAACCAATCACCGCTGCCGTGAAAGGATGAGCTGCCATGGAGCTTAGTGCTTGAATCTTCTCGATATCTGAATGGCAACAAACTGCAGGCTGCAACAACACATCTACAAAAAGGGTGCACCATCAGATCTGAGAAGACTGGTGGATTTCCGTGCTTATTAATTCTCTTGCTGGTTTATGTAGTGAATCATTATAAGGCTTTGCAAAGATATTTTCTATTGCAATTTGAGGTAATCTTGCCTAAATATGCGGATGAGAATAAAGAGGGTCATGCAGTTCTCATGTAGATGAGTTTGAGGTTGAGAAGTGTGGATATGACAATGGCAATTTGTTAATAGATGTAGAGGAACGTGATTCATTAGTGCCTTTGCTGAAATGGAGTTCGGTGATGTTCGATTTTTGGCTTGGATTTTGTATTGGAGGGTGTGTAACTTAACTAGAGAGAAGGTAAGGAAGTGACAACGAGGTGGAGTATGGCCTTTGTAGATCAACTGGTTGTTCACACGGTTGCTAATTGAAGAATTGCAAGCTAACATCAAGTTATCACATCAGTAACATAACTATGTCAAGGTCAATGACAGGCTTGCGACTGTGATGGGGATTTTTGATCAACAGATGTTGCATGCTAAAGTAATTATTTAGCTTCCATTTCCACTTCTATTATTCTCAACAATTGCTCGAGGAATATTACTTGTTGTGCTTGGAAAGCATCTCTGTTTTGCTATGTATTGAACTCTAGTGCATTGCTATTGTAAACAACAGAGGCTGCTTTGATCGGTAGATTGATAGCTAATATGAACGTCCGTTGGATGGCGATTTAATTTTTATGCTCAACGATTTCTGAAGAGATGTATATGATGGAAGTCTAAGGTAGTGAATGATACTGAGTGGAAATCATGAAGTTGTCTATGACCGGAGATGGAGCCGGGTGTTCAGGTTAGTCGTTTGCAGTTTGTAGGCGTTGGGAGCTGGACAAAGGTGGATTGGCAGTGAATTGGATAGTTGGGTTTTTGATGAGCGAAGTGGGGGATTGATGATGATTATGGATTGTATGAACATGCAGTGTGCATGAAGTGAGTAATGTGGTTGTATTTGATGACGTATAGACTTGCCAATGGATAAAAGATTGATGAAACATATACATGGCGTGTGATGGATGAACTGGGTTCATCTCTACGGCACAACGATGAGTAGAATTTCAAATTAGCTCCATTTTTGTATAGGTCAGAAGAGAAAGTATGCACAAAAGGTGGTACTATTGTTTGGTTCCATTGTTTTGTATGTTGAAGTAGAAGTGAGTTTAATACTAAGCTTACTATGGCTGCTGTGGAACAGAATGAAAGAATGATTAGAAAAGAAGACAAGAATTTCTGGAAATGACAAATGCTTGGTATCAAGTTGGAAAATAACAGGTTATTGATGTTGTTTGTGCTGTCGGACAGTAGCTTGTCAAAAGGAGGCTGGTTTGTTGCATAAGGCAGTTGATTTCAGGCTGGGGTGCACGTCCAGTAATATAAGGTGATTGTTTGTTGGTAAGTGAAGAAGAATTGCAGCGAAGATGCATTGAGTGAAAAGAAAGCACGACCCAGTTTGCTTGTATGGAAGCACTGTGAGTATAAAATGAAGATGAAGAAGGGTAGAATTTCAGTTACGGGTTGGATATTTATAGAGTGCTCAAGAGAAACTGTTTGAAGATATGTCTATAAGAAGATAGCCATGCCTACATGTGAAGTAGGCTGAGTGAGAAAGATTAGGTTTTGTGTCATACAACAAGTAAGGAAGAGAGCTGCGGTTCTCACTTGTTGGGGAGATGATAGATACAATGATATTAGGGAATGACCCGAATGAAGAAGTCAGTAGATCCCTAAGTGGAAACCAAGAGTTTTGTTGATCGTGTAAAGTACCAATCAACGTGAAACAGTTGATCATGTCCAACCTGGTAGAGATGAGATATGCGACCGAGTTCGTCTATGCAAGACGATGAAGAAATTGAATCATTGCTTTGTAAACTGGATGTTAGCACATCTAGTTTAAGGGATGGTGTTAGAAATAATGACTCATTCATTGGTTGTCCTACTCTTTAGGGATTATTAGCATATTTAGTTATAGTTTGTCCTAGTTTTATGCCGTTTCTTATTTTCACATTTAGGTTTGTGTATTGTATATGTATCTTCCATTGGATAATTAATAGAGTAATCTTTTGAGCTTTATCTTCATTTCTTTCATTCTCAACAGAGTGATCATATAATCAGTGTTAGTTTCCATGTCCATATTGGCCATTTGCTTTGATGCAATTTTGCTTAGATGCTGCAAGTTATCACCTATCTTTTTTTCTGAGTTATAAGGCCATTTGTTTTCTGAAAACTATGTATAAAGCAACCATGTAAACTCTAGACCCAGTGAATGGATTTTGGGGTCTGGTGGTGATGGTATGTAGTTGATGGTCGGATATATTTTTTGTGTAAAAAGATTTGTCATTGTCATCTGATGTGTTTTATTCACATGTTTCTTTGTAGTCATCATATCTTCAATTTATAATTTGGCATAATTATAAGATCACTAGTATTGTAGTCGTCCTTTTTTCTCCTCATCTGCATGTTTATTGTTGTAATCTAGTATTTTTAATTAGGCAACCCATTTGAACATTTTGCCCCAGTATATTAAGTGACCACTAATCCAGGATCACCATCTTCTGGATTATTTTTTTAAAACTAAGAGATCTGTTTTAGAATGAGATATCAGAAAGATTAAGCCATGATGAGTTTTATGCATGTGTTACCTAATTCAAAATGAAATCCTAGAGAATTCCATATATATCAAATCAACTTCCCATATTCAGGCAGCTAACTCTTGGAAGGTACTAGTTATATAGCTTTTGGTTAATCCATAGATAAAATGTATTGTCTGGCACGAGTAAGTTCCATTATGTTTGCCATTACTTACCTAAAATTAGGAACATTGTCTATTGCTTGCTCTTTTAGTATTTTGAAACCTAATGATGGACCGATCACTATAAAAATTTTTGAACTTTCTGGTAGTTTTCCTACAGGTTATTGCGTCTCTACATCATCATGCTTGTCAAAATTGGTTCATTAGTATCAAACAATAATTGACATCTGATCATCCTTTCTAGAAACAATCAGCAGTTAACAATTGTATGTGTTGTTGGAGTTTGTATTTTATGAATTAATCTGATCCCAAAGTTTGAATTGAACATATTTTGTGTTTTTATTTCTTTCCAGGACCCATGAGAATTAAACGGGGTGCAGGATCCTTTTTCCAAAAAGAATGGTTTACTATGCTTTTGTATGTCTATTAAACTATGGTGCAGTTCGAATGTAGTGTTTATAGTATTCTATTTCAATTGTGACGTATATGTGTAGTATTTGTACTTTATGAAGGTATGTGTGATGAAATATTGATTTAGTGAAGTCAAAATGTAGTGTAATATCGTAATATTATTTTGGCTATTGATGTTGAATGTATTGGAAATATCGTAATATTATGAACTATTGTGGTGTTATATCAAATATACAAAGATTTTTGCTGTATATGAAATGTTGGAAACGGTCAAAAATATATATATTTTTTGGAAAAATTTCAATTCAACGATGGCCAAAAACCGTGGCTAAATAAAAATAGCAACGACCCACGGTCGTTGCTAAAGAAAATAATTTCATTGTAGCAGACCATAAAGCAACGGAGAGAAGCCATTGCAAAATTAATTTTGCAATGGATAAAAGACGATTTAAATCAACATTTCGGTAGGGATGAGCGATATTCGATTCAAACTGAATTAACCGACCAAACTGATTCATTTCGGTCTGTTCGGTTATGAAACAAAATCGGTTTGAATTTTGTTTACAAAATATATTTTTTGGTTACCAGTTTAAACAAATTAACCTAACTTTTAATTTATTATCTAATTTTACGGTATTGTAGTGCTTTAAATTATTAGTTTATTTACATAAAACAAAGAAATTTGTTGCAAATAGATCAAATCTTATCATAAACATAAAATTTACTGCATAAATTTTCTCCAAACATGAATTTATGTTTCACCTTGAGTGAATCCATCATTTGAATAGTAATACATCCTTCAAGTTTGGTTAAATCAGTTACCGACCAAATTAACCGAAATTTTTTGGTTTGCTTCGGTTTAGCAAATTTTCGGTTCAGTTTGGTTTAAATTTTTTACCTCCAAACCAACTGAACTGGCCGAACGCTCACCCCTATATTTCCCAATGGCTTTGGGTCATTGCTAAATTTAGCAACCCAGGAGTTAGCAATGAGCTAAATCCATTGCGAAATTCATTTGAAATGGCTCAAAACCATTGCAAATTGATGGTTTTGGTGTAGTGAAAGTAGTAATAACTACTGTAACCACCGTTGATTTTAGGAAAAATAAATTAATTAAGCAGTTATGCCTAAATGGTTACAATTAAAACAATGGCTAGGAATCGGAATTGTATCTTCAATTAAGTAAACAAATAATTCTTATAAACATGTGAATACATATATATATATGTGTGTGTGTGTGTGTGTGTGTGCACAACAAGAATGTATCAAGTTAAAGTAAAATAGAAAATTTTAAGGAGTTACAATAATTAGACTAGAATAATAAGGGACTGGTATAATAAGGACATGTAATGTTAATTAATGTATTAGGAAATTATGATCACTAGGTTCATAAATGACATTAATTATAATTATGGTAATAATTGGCATTTAAGGGGTTAATTAGTATCATAGGAAAGTATGACAGTTATGGTCATAAATGCAAAAACCCTAATAAATAGCAATAAATGGTATTAAATGGGGATTTATAAAATGAAATATCCTTGGACCGAATGATCCGGAACCCATGCGAATGACATCCTCATCCCCATCGTTTTCTTCTTCCTCTTCGCTTTTGACTATGCTTCCTTTCCTCCTCTTATTTCCTCTTCTCTTCCTTCATTCAAACCCACTCCTCCAGACCCAGATCCACCTCCTAATATCGATCCCCCTAATGTCTTTTCTTCGAATGTCAATTCTTCATTTGCTTCTAATATCAATGTGAATCCTTCAAATATGAATATTCCTAATATCAGTCTTTCTAATATGTCAAATGTCTTTGCAAATCAATCTAATGTCAATCGTTGTAATGTTTCAGATGTTTTTATGAATCATTCTAATGTCATTCCTTCTAATACTTCAAATGTCTTAGAGAATCCTTCTACTGTCAATCAGTCCACTGTTAAAACTGATTTTGCTTCACTTTTCAAGTTTTTTCTTCGTAATGTTAGCGTTTTAAAGCCAATTCAGTTTTGAAATAGCTAAGATGGTATGCCTAAAGAGCTTCCAGATCAGGTAAAAAATGAGGGTATAAAGTATTGGAATAATCATTTGGTCGGTTTTTTCTTGGATGGTACGTTGTTATATCTCACTATTGCAAGTTTCTTAATAAATATTGGAAATTGAATGGTGATGTCGATATTAAATCTCGTGGGACAAATTTTTACTTTAATTTTTCAAATGATAAAATAAAGAAAAAATCTTGCAATCTGAACTGATTTTTATAAGAAGCAGAATGATCATTATTACACGTTGGGATCCTTCAATTAGTAGTTCTCAGGCACAAATTAGGAGGGTGTCTATTTGGATTCATTTTCATAGGATTCCGTTAATTCTTTGGATACTTGTTGGTATAAATTGGCTGGCATGTCATGTAGGCAAACTAATTTGTTTTGATGAAAGCACTGAAAAGATGCAAAGAATCAAATATGCCAAGGCACTTGCAGAAATCTCCCCTGAGTTTATACTGTCAAAATATATTGAGGTAGCTGGTTTAGATGATAATTGTCCATCAGTTAAGCTTTCTTATGACTGGAGGCCACAAATTTGTACATATTGCAAGATTTTTAGGCTTGAAACAATTGAGAGTGAATTAAAGCCAAAGGTAGATATCAATGAGCAGGTGTAGAATAATGACTATCACGAGGAGAGGCATGTCAGTGATAAGGTGAATCTTAAGCAGTATTAGAGTAATGATCAAATGAATGTAGATTAGAGGGATTGGAATGATGTTGTTGCTAAAAAGAAGAAGGTATGGAGAAGGAAAGGAGATGGTGATATAAAAGATAACATGAATGATGTTTGTGATAAATCTAGTAGTAAAGATAGTAATGTTAGCGTGGACATAGATGATGAAGATAATCAAAATGATCATCAAGCCACTAAGGATCATCAAAATGATCAAGCTAATGTAGTGAGTAATGGTGATCAATCTACAGATGCTAATGGTAATGATGAATCAGAGACTCCGCTTAATGATGATAGTGAGCAAGTTATAACGGAAAATGATGTTGTTGAAAATGAGCTCCACGTTCATAATTCGTTTTCTATTTTAATTGATCTTTCTGCAATGGAGGATCCACATAGTGTTTCTTCTTCTCCAGCCTCTTCGTTCTCTCTTAGTTCTTCATCTTTCTCATCAATTAACATTATGTCTTGTGCTTCATCTTTCTCATCAATTAACATTATGTCTTGTGCTTCATCTTTCAGTTTTCAACTACTCTCTTCCTCTTCTTTTAGTAATTTAATGAGCTCTTCTGCTACTTCCTCAACTTCACCTTATTCACATTTATCTCCTCCCTCACATATGAGTCTTCCTCCACCAAACTGAATCTCATCATCCAAATCATCTGCTAAACGTCATAAGAGTAGTAGGAAGAAACACAAAAAAATCCAATGTTGATGATTTGGATACTGGTAATGAGTTTAGGCCTGATGAGGTTTTTCCAAGTAACAATAATAGAAAGTCTTAATCTTTAACTAGACATACCAGGAAAAATCCATCTACTCTTCTTGATCCACTCAAATTTAAATGATGAATAACATTGCATTATGGAATATTAGAGGTGCTAATCTACCCTAAAAGCAAGGTGAAATTAAATCTTTTATTAAAGATAATAATGTTCAGTTAATGCGTTTATCTGAAACTAAACTGGACATTTGAGAAAGTAGCTTCTTTTGTCTCTTCATGTTGGAACTACGATCATAATCTTGTTAAGGCAAGTTTTGGTAGGTTGTTGACCTTGTGGAACCCTTGTTTTTTTTCAAGCTTTCAAAAATTTCTGCAACTGATCAATTTATTCACTATTCATGTGTTCATATCCCTTCAAATTCTCCGTTCCTCTTGACTTCAGTTTTTGCTCATAATGCCATCTCTTTAGGATATCCTTTTCTCGATCATATTCAACATCTTAATTATGCTAATGTTCCTTGGATTATTGTTGGAGATTTCAATTGTATGTTCTCATATCAGCAGAAATTAGGTGGTTGTCCTCTATCTGTCAATGATATTGCCCCATTAAATCAGGAAATCATTAACTTTGATCTCATTCCAGTTAGTAGATTCGGTTTAAATTTTACCTAATCTAATTGCAATAGAATAATTAATACTACACTTTACAAGCTTATTCATTGGTGAATGGGTGATGTTGCTGGTAATGGTAAGATCTCTTTTTAAATTTTTTGATTAAGCATGCAAATTTTTCTAACATTTTGATGTAGGTCTGGTCAAATCAGTCTAGAAGTAATCCATTACATTCACTGTTACATAAGTTGAGGTTACTAAAGTTTCATTTTAGAGCATGGCCTTCTTATAATTTTGGTAAAGGCTCCAAGCAATCCACTTCTGTTAGGGATGAGTTAGTTAAAGTTTAAGAGGCAATTCATAGGAATCTTTATGACATGAATTTACAGAGGGCTGAATTTAAATTAAAGAATAAATTGAAGAATGCAATGGATATGGAATTACAAGCTTTAAGGCATAATTCTTATTATAGGAAGGAAACTGAAGTTGATAGAAACACTAAATATTTTCGTAACTTCCTTAAGATTAAGAAGGCTAGGGATTCTATTTTTTGATCAAGGATATGAATGGTGATCTTCAGTCCAATGCAACTGGTATTAATGATGCTTTTGTTAGATACTTTTCATCTATTTTGGCTACTTCAAATGCTTATCAAATTGATGTGCAACCTATTTATCATATTAATCACCCTTCACTTTCACCTCAACAATCTCATAATATCATTAGTGAGATTACGAGTGATGAAATCAAAGCAGCAATTTTTAACTTGGATGCACCTAGTTGTAAGGGTCCCGTGGGTATAATGCATACTTTTGACAATAGTGTTGGTCAATTATAGGTGATGATATTATTAATGGCATTCAACATTTTTTTCTTGCACAATTACTTGCCTTCAAGTCAATCAGCAACATCAATTGCACTGATTCCAAAAGTAGAGAATCCCACCTCTATCTCTGAATTTAGACCAATTTCTTGCTGTAATATTGTGTATAAGGTGATTTCTAAGATTTTGGCAAACATACTGCAATTAGTATTACCTTCAATTATATCCGCAAATCAATCAACTTGTGTAAATTGTACAGAAATCGGTGATAATATTCTGATTACACAAGAATTGTTATATGGTTATAACTGGAAGAATATTTCCTCTACATGTATGCTAAAGTTGGATATAAGAAAGGCTTTAGATTCTATATCTTGGCATTCAGTATTAGCAGTAATGTCAAGAATAAACTTCCTAAAACCTTTTTTAACATGGATTTATACATGCATTTCATCACCATTGTATTATATATCAAGAAGTGGTAGTCTTCATGGTTACTTTAAGGGTATACAAGGAGCGAGGCAAGGTGATCCTATTTCAGCCTATATTTATATCATTGTTATGGAACATTTAAACTCTCTACTAATTGAACAAGTTGAGCAAGGAAACTTGGATTTTCATCCTAGGTGTAATGTTCCTATGATCACCCATTTATTATTTGTTGATGATCTAATAATTTTTAAAAATCCTACTCTACATAGTATCTATTTCATTTTATCTATCCTCATTCAGTTCCATACTATGACTGGTCTTCAAATTAATACGAATAAATCTCATATCATGATAGCAGGTCTACCATTTGATAAAAAGGATGAGATTATTAGATGTTCAGGTTTGTTGGAACTGCCAGACAATGCATCTTACTTAGGGTTGCCTCTTGTTTATTTTAGAATTACTAAAGACAAGTGTGTACCTCTTGTTGAAAATGTTATAAATAAATTGCAACAATGCCTAGTTGTAAGCTTTCTCAAGCTTGTGGATTAGAAGTGGTGCAATCAGTTACAGTTGCTATGACTACATATTGGACCAGATACATTGTCTTGCCTGTTAAGCTCATTAATATGGTCACCAGAGCACCTAATAAATTTCTGTGGCATGGAGATCCTTTCGCTAAGAAAATGGTACCTATTGCTTTCCATAAACTATATGATGATAAGAGGAATGGTGGTTTAGGTATTACAAATCTAGAATTATGGAATAAGGCGGCAATATCAGTTTACTTCGATAAGCTTTTCTTAGTTGAGAGATGTTTATGGTCACATTGGGTTCATCACAATTTGATTGGTAAGAAAAATTTCTGGACCATGCCTATTCCTTAAAATTCAAGTTGGAGTTGGAGAAGCATTTTAAAGCTTAAAGGTACTTTCTTGGCTTTTATTCAATGTAACTATAGGTTTATAGATAAGATGTTTTTCTGGCATTGTCCATGGGCAAAACCTGCTTTGATTTTAAGTGAGGTGGTTGACTATAACTTGAGAATGAATTCTGACATTCCTGATTCAGCTATTGCTGATGATGATTTACATGATGACAATATTGAGTTGCCTTACACCGGCTCTGTAGTTATGGAATGATATTTCTGAGAATTTTAAGTGTAGTAGTGATAATGAAATAAACTGAAAAAGGAAAGTGCATTATATCAAGCATGTATACAATTTGATGCTAATTGAGAAGCAAACTTTTCTATGTCTGCTAGAATATGGAATGTGGGTAGTTCAGCAAAGAAAAACTTTCTTCTTTGGAAGTTGATGGCAAATGCACTGAACATTAAGGATAAACTACATTGATTGGTTTAATTCCTGATCGCATATGTGTTCTATGCAATTCTGAAACTGTAACAAATGTGCACTTATTTTTTTTTTGAATATTCTTATATTCATCAAGTCTGGTTTAGAATTTTGGAAAACAGTGGTTTCCATAGTCCTTCTTGTTCGAGTATTACAGAATGGTTTAATATCTTTAAAGCTACTAGGTGGAAGAATAAAAGAACAAGACTTCTATTGAAGATTTTGAAGAGGTTTGTTTATGTTGTGTGGGTTGGAAGGAACAACAGATTTTTTTGGATATGGTGTTTGAATGCAAATGAGCTATACTCAGTGATACATAGGAAAATTCCGAAAGATATACAATTTAGTAGGTGGTGAAACCAATTGTATTGTGTTATTCTGGTTAGTTTTTGGTGACTTTTGTAGTTATAATCTTGTTTCTGTTGAGTAGTGTTTGTAAATTTGAGTTGTGCATTTTTGTATTGTGAGTTAGTGGATGCTGTAAATATTGTAAATTGTATTGACTGAATAATAAAGTTGTGCATTTGCTTTTCAGAAAAGGGGATTTATGGGTATTGATTATCATTTAAATACTAAGTCCAATGAGGAAATAATTAATTAAAAATCCTAGGATAGGAAATATATGAGTTTTCCTTATTCTATTTTAGTAAGTCTAGAATTAATATAATCAGAAATTAAACTTGGACTTAGTAAGTTAATGATGCAAGGTCAGTTGCCTTATTCGACAGAAGTACGCACCTTCCAACAGTCAAATATATGTCTAACTGATTTAAGAAATCATTAACCATAGAAACCTGTGACGATAGTTAGTTTGCGTACGTGGATTATTTCCAAATTCAAGGTTTGCTTCATGAGTGAGGTCTGAAGTGGTTGTAGGGCCTCCCTCCCGTCCAAAGGAAGAAGCCAAAAAAGAAATAGTTTAATAACGTTGCTTGCTTTGGGATTAAGGTCTTAAGTGGTTAGATCCACCTTTAAAAGGTATTAAGTGATCGCGTAAACCACCTCCCATAAATGAAGCATCAAAGGCAGGTTAGGTACGAGTTCAATAATCTCCATGAATAGTCCGCTTCCTCGGGTCTTAAGTGTCTTGGGTTGAGGGGTCCACCTGGGAATAGGTTTTAAAATGGCAGATAAGGCATTTCCATAGGTCTACATGTCCTACGGGAAGTATTAAGTGTCTAAGAGATTATGCAATAAGGTCTAACGAGGGGATCTACATAGAGAGGTCTTAAATGGCATGCGACGTCTACCTAACTGATTGTTCTTAAGTGACCGCTTACTATCTCTTTCCTTATGCAGGGAATAGGTATATGCGTGAATGATGGAAGCCTTAAAATTAGTATAACTTGTAACTAGTGTCCTCTAATTTATATTAGTGAAGAACAAACCATTGAGATATGCCTTAAGTGATCGATGGATCCGCCTTGGCTCTTAAGTGATCGATAGGATACAACATTATACTGTACTGGTAGGGAGGCTATTAAGTGGTTATATATATATGCATATATATATATATATCATAATATACCTTCTTATATAGTGTTGGTAGTTGGAAATCCTGCCTCTTAGCTTTAGTTGCAGTTGAGTGGTGATTTAGAAGGCTACATAAATATGCGTAAATGTTCTATCTCAGAATCGTTGGGAATGCACCCTGGGTACGGTAGTCAATTGATGCACGTAAGAGTTTACAAGGTTTGATTAGAGTTACCAGACTTGTTAGACATATGTCTCTGGTTGAACCAAATGGGATACATCTGTGTATTGTAGACTATGTTATACTTTTTCTGCCAACCAGAACTTATTGTTCTGACCGCATCCTCATTATGACTCCCAAGTTGTCTCGAGAAGGTTAGGTTTCCACAGGTGTTCAAGTTTGGTTTTTCAGTTCTCATTCTCTCTCATGCTCAGTATGGACGTGGTGATTTACTCTTATAAGGTAGTTACCCAAGTTGATACTAGTCTATCCTATTTTGTTTCAGTTGTGAGTTATTTTATCGTACTCTGGTTCTGCCTATGCTCAATTATTTACAAGTACCGAATTTACATGCTCTCCTTGCTTGGATGGGTTTGAGATTCGATTTTCATCGAAATTTAGGCTTAGAAAAGTGTGGGGTATTACAGTACGCCAGCCTCCTGCTCGTCACCACACAACATCATCGGCACCAAAACCTACTACCTGTTATCTATGTCTGCTCACCGCCAATGTTGATGAGCAACCTAAGATAATAAGAGGAAAACATAAAACCTTGAGTCAGACAACAATCTTGATGAGCGATAAAATAACTGAAAACAATTACAAAGGATAAACGAGTTTAGACGGTTCAATTATCTGATCCGTTTTAGAAACCAAAGGATTAGCACATGATAACCGTTTATCATATGCCACTTCAGAATAGAAAAGGACATCCCAAATCCCGCTTCCCTTCGATGACATACGGTGATGGCCTACCCAGAGAAAATAGAGAAGAAAACACACAATCAACCATAACATCTAATATCACAGTTATCACCGACTAAAGCCTTGAATCCATCGATAATCGAATTTGCTTTCATCGATTAAAAGGGTTAATGAAAATCCTGGTTCTAGTCAGACTGCCATATAACCTAAGAAAACTAGATTATTCCTACCTAAGCTCGATCTAGGGTACATGATCCTACTAAATTCTAATAAGCGTTCCCACGATACCTCTGCTATGAGTTTGCTAGAACCTTCGATAATCAACGATTCCTAGGCGTTTCAAATCTATTGATCCTTCCTTCTCGATGATCCTACAGTTCAAGATACCTCTCGAACAAACTCCATTATCATCCTCGATTAACTCCTACCTAAGTCAATCCATTATTATACGGAATCGTATAACATCCCATGACCAGTATCACATCAATCCAGCTCCGACCACTCTAACATGAGTTCATAATTGAAGTATTATCCATCATTGAGTTGCACATCAATCATCCGAAGTCCATTCATTACTAAACTTCATCCGCAACCCTTAGAATCCATCGCAATCAAGATCCCAAAGTCTCGACCCTCCACCTTGCTTTCTGATGTATTAATATCGGTCCATTACCCATGGACCAGTACCGGTCCTCACACATAGCCAAAATGGCTAAGTATTAACCTTTCCATGATCCTCGTCCTAGATGCTTCCTACCAGTCCAATTTCCAAGCATTTCAACCACTGGGCTAAAACACTGTCATTCCATTATAGCACTTAAGAAATCAACCTTTGACCCGTATCAAATCATCTCTAAATCACTTGAATTTTTTCATGCAGCCTCAATTTACCATCATGATGCAGTGCCTAAAAATCCAGAGCCATCCGACCAATTGGCATGGATCGGTGTCAGACCATCGAGCGTGGACTAGTGCTGGTCCATGTACTTAACGAGATTCAACACGAAATTTTTCATGCTCCGCTGAGTTTTGTCTAAATCCGACCACTTGAACCTCCGATTTGCTCTGTTCATCAAACCTAACATCTACGACACACAATTCTAACAAACAACTTAACCAGTACATTCTATTCAATCAAAAAACAACGACTTATTAGATCATACAAACATAAATATCATCACAACCATATCATAAACAAGATATTTAACATGATTCGATCTAAACATATGCAAGAACATAATAAATATAACAACTTTATGGTTTAAAAAATTAAATTAGGTCTTTCTAGTGGGTCTAAATCTGAATTAAACATATATGATCAGATCTAGGATGCGTTTAAATATAACATGTGAATTTGATCATATTTTACCTATATAACCCATTGTTTCTATATGAGAGATATCCATCACTCACCAATTTTAGATCCAATGCAATACTAGAGATTTTAGATCTGTACAGCAATAGAAAACCCCTTGAATCGATGCAATTGTGATGATATAATCTTCCTTGATGATGATCTCGCCTCTAGATGCAATTTATGATGAATTAAAATAAATAAGATGAAGAATTAAGGATTATGATGAACCATAGAATCACTGGCGCCCAATCTAATGTTTGAATAAACAGAGAAACCCTAATTCTCTCCCCAAACCCCTCTATTTATAGCCGCAGGTCATTAGCCTTATGAGCTTATCTAATCATCCCATTAACAGCTAATTAGTCTGCCTAACAGAAAACGAAACTTAACAGCTAATTAGTCTGCCTAACAGAAAACGAAACTTAATACAGTGATTCCTCCTAAACCACAGAACCAAGTCTTTCATGTGACCTTTCTATGGAATCGTAAACCACCATTCCGATCGAATAAGACTGATTTCAGCAGCTGATTTGAATCTTGTCAAAATTTATATCTAAAACAATATTCACAAGGGCAAAATGGTCACAAGTTGATGTGGTAAAAATCATGGACAAGTCTCAAATCCCCATGAACAACATATTAAAATCTGTGAATGATCAGAGCACTAGAGAATTAAATATATTTATTTTATGATCCTTCGATACGTAAAATATGGGTCATTACATTCTCCTCCTTTAGGAGTTTCGCCCTCGAAATTCCAAGCAAACATGAGTAAATAAGGTATTCTGTGTGCCTACCAACCACGAGTAGCCAATCTACCATGCTATGGAGCATCCAGCAATCCATGCACCCAAAATCCTACCCTAGCATGCAAAATTTCTAATAGTGTAAGACACAATGGTATAGTAAGTTGCAATATATGATATATACCATTCAAAGAGTTCTGGATGAGTCGACCTCATACTCTCTTGCATTTCCCATGTGCAATCGTCCTCGCCCCATTGTACCTTGACTAGCTTAATAACCTTCCTCCTAAGTTGTTTTGTGTCACTCCCTATGATGCGAAGCGACTTACGAGGCCTTGAACTTCGGGTTCAACTTCAAAATATTCAATCTGATAAAATGATACCGCAACATTTGAGTTGTGCAAAAATTTCCGTAGAAACGACACATGAAACACATTGTGCACACCAGTCATCTTCTCAGGTAAATCAACTCTATAAGAGAGCTTCTCAATACGCTCGACAATAGGAAACATCCCAACAAATCTTGGTGCTAACTTTCCTTTTCTTCCAAAACAAACAATAAACTGTAAAGACGAAACCTTAACAAATACCAAATCTCCAACTAAGAATTCCAAGTTCTTTTGTCGCTTATCGACATAACTCTTTTGATGATCCTGTGCTACTTTGATTCATTATTAAATGTTCTCAATACTATTCGTTGTTTCTCTTATCATTTCAGGCCCAAGTATCAACTTCTTTCCAGTCTCTAAACAATAGGATGGAGAATTACGCAGTCTACCGTACAATGCTTCGTACGGTGCCATTCCAATACTCGGATGGTAGCTATTATTATAAGAAAACTTGATCAAATGCAAATGGCCTTCTCATGATCCTGCAAAATCTAATATGCAGGCTCTAAGAAGATCTTCCAATACTTGATTAACCCTCTTAGTTTGACCATCTGTTAGGGGATGATAAGCCATACTCAAACATAGCTCAGTTCCCAACGCTTCTTTCAAACTCTTCCAAAACCCACTAGTAAATAATGGATCTCAGTTGCTAACAATGCCCTTCGGAACTTCACGTAATCGAACTATCAACTTAAGATATAACTCAGCCAACTT
The DNA here is from genome assembly GCA_030737875.1 of Allium sativum. Lineage (NCBI taxonomy): Eukaryota > Viridiplantae > Streptophyta > Magnoliopsida > Asparagales > Amaryllidaceae > Allium > Allium sativum. The sequence continues at coordinate 836,134,812 of CM060910.1, forward strand.
TGATCTTATCCAAGTTGATCTGACAGGAATAAACCTTGTGTTTTGGTCAAGCGATCCACGAAAACATAGATACTATTATTTCATTCCCCTTTCCTAGGTATTCCATCGATAAAATCCGTCGACACTTGTTCCCATTTCCACGTAGGGACCTCTAATGGCTGTAATAATCCACTCGGCTCCTTCTGCTCAGCTTTAACCAACTGACAGTTCATATACTTTGAGATAAATTTTCCGACCTCCCTCTTAATATCTTTCCAGTAGTAAACACGCTTGATATCCTAATACATCTTATTACCTACAGGATGAATCGCCAATCTAGAGTGATAACATTCCTTTAAAACCTCATCTCTCAATCCATACAAATTAGGAACAATCAGTCATCCATTTTTACGAAGCCAATCATCTGGATCGACTTCAAAATTCTTAATTTCCTAGAATTTGACCCTCATCTCTAATCTCCATATGATTTCCATGAACTTATCATCTCACTTTTGGCTTTCGCCGATCCTTTCAATGAGAGTCGGTCTAATCAATAAGCTTGCTAACATCTCAGGATCTAACTCACAATGAGGTTTAAAATCAAATCCAACCAAATACTCGAGATGTTTCCATTCCAAAAACATGGTTACCAAACTTGCATGTCTTCGATTTAACGCATTGGCCACTGCGTTACCTCTACCTAGAGTATAGACTATACCAAAATCTTACGATGCCAGAAACTCTAACCATCGTTGCTGCCGAAGATTCAAATCCTTTTGGAGAAAAATTTACTTCAACAACTTATGATCTGTAAACAATTAAACCTAACTCCCAACAAATAATGCCACCAAATATTTAGAGAAAACAATATTGCCGCTAACTCTAAATCATGAGTCGGGTAATTCCTTTCATACCTCTTCAGCTGTCGACTCGCATAAGCCACAACTCTATCCTTTTGCATTATCACTGCTTCAAGCCCAGTGCCACATGCATCTATGTATACCACCATCTCTTCATTTCCACCCGGAATAGTCAACACAGGAGCACTCGTCAGTCCTTCCTTCAAGATTCCAAAAGCTTGCTCACACTTCGCATTCCACGCGAAGACTTGGTTCTTCTTCGTTAATCCTGTTAATGGTGTAGCTATCTTAGAGAAATTCTTGATAAATCGTTAGTAATATCCAGCTAAAACAAGGAAACTCCTAGCATCCGTTGCACTCTTAGGTCGGTCCCAATCTTGGATTGCTGCCACCTTAGCATGATCCACCACTATTCCCTATCCTGACATGACATGACCTAAGAATCTCACTTCTTCGTTCCAGAAGTGACACTTTAAAAAAATTAACCTTCAGTTGATGCTTTCTCAAGATTTCCAAAGCAATCCTCAAGTGTGTCTGTGTTTTTCCTTAGTCCTGGAGTAAACCAACATATCGTCCACGACCTGTTTAACTGCTCTCTGAAAACACGATTCATAAGATCCACAAAATACGCTGGCACATTAGTCAACCCAAATGACATTACCAACCAGTCATGAAATCTGGACGGTGTCCTAAAAACAGTCTTCGACACATTATCCCTAGCCACTCTCAATTGGTGAAATCACATCGCCAAGCTGGTCAAACAAGTCTTCAATTCTCAACAAGGGATACTTTTTATTTAGTCGCCTTATTCATCTCACGATAATCCATAGACAACCGCAACGATCTGTCGTCCTTGGTCACAAACACAACTGGTCCACCCCACTCGGGTATGCTTCTCCGAACGAATTTTTTACGCAAAAGATTGTTCACTTGCACCTTTAACTTTCGTTGTTACTTAGGTGCCATCTGCCTATGAGGCATAACAATAGGTCTGACTCCATCCACTAGATCAATTTGAAACTCAATCACTTGAAGCGGCAGTAATCCTCTGACCTCATCAAAAGCATTAAAAAACTCTCGAACGATTGGAATATATGAATACCCATCCCTTGGAAACCTTAAGTCACTAGCAATCCACTATAGTCGCATACCTCTTGAGCCAGTCCATACCCACAATAATCCCAAACCCAGTGAAGCTCAAAACAAAGCAATCATACACAAAAGAACAACCATGAATCGATAAAATTAGACCATGACAAAGCATACAAAAAATAGATGAACCCCATATTGGATTAGTCACAACTATCAACAATCTCAGGTTTTAAACCTAACTTGAAAAACCTCATGACAAATAAAATAATGCGATGCTTCAGTATCAAACAAAACTAAAACTAAAACACCTCTAATAGAAAGCGTACCTTACACAACAACACTCTTTCCCTTCTCCTCCGTAGTTGGACCTCTCGAGGAAGACGACACAGCATCCAAAGCATACGCCTTCACTACCCGCCTACACATCGATGGTTCTAAACAATTCTTCTTTGTATGCCCAGGCTTATCACAATTATAACATTTTCCCTCCACCTTAGGGTTCTTACAATCCTCAGAGTAATGACCCTTCTGTTGAGAGTTATAGCTAGTAACCTCATCTTTTGGCTTCTTTTGACCATTTTCCCTTTGTTGTTGTTGTTTTCATTTACTATTACACTTTTTCTTGTTACCGCCACCATGTTGTGGCTTTGACTCCTCCTTACTCTAAACAACAACTCCTTCCATCTGCAGAAACAAACTCTCCTTCCCCAAAGCCTTCTCAACTAGCTGTTCATAAAAGCCATCAATATGGCCGATCAGTTGTTTCCCAAGACACTCGTCCAAACCCAAGATAAAATTCTTGTTCTTTTGATAAGAAGTCTCAATATATGAATGATCATACTTCGACAAAGCTTTGAACTCCATCACGTATTCAACGATAGGCCTTCCGCCTTGATTCAACTCAATAAACTTTTTTATAGAGTATCAACTTCTATACCATAGAAATGAACTTCTCCTCAAACTTAGTTCTAAACCGACCTTAAGTGATATAGTCAACTGGATTCTCAAGATTTATAGAGTTCCACCAATCCATTGCTCGTCCTTGCAGCTAACTCGATGCAAGCTTCCTCTTAGTTGCATTGTCAATTCCCAAATCTTTGAAATATGAACACAAGTATCCAATCAATTCTGAATTTCAATAGTAGGTTCTGTAACACCCCACCTCCGCTAGGGTCACTCACAAAGGGAATGCACTAGTTTTGGTGGAGTATTATCTAGGTAAACATACACAGAGATATCATAAGGCAGAACATAAATAAGCAGCGGTAGAAATTAAAAACCAAATTTTTATTACTTTCAAGAAAAGTGTCAAAACCCCATATATCCAAGGTACAAATTATTCCATTACATCAAGCTCCAAATAAAGAAGCATAAACTTAAGATAACAAAAGTAATTTATTCCCCATAAACAGCAGAAGAAGCCATAACATAGCTCAAGACTAAACCGTACATGAGCTGTCAGAAAGCAAGCTAAATCCAAGCTAAGAGCTAGTGTTTCCTCCCTGAGAATCTGGGGGGAAAACGAAAGAAAAAGGGGCGAAAGGAAAAGGGTCAGTCATAAGATTGGTAAGCCCTAGCGACTTTCAAAACTAGTAAAGGTAACATGACATGTGAAAACTGGAATTAAACATAAGGATGATAACAGGACTAGTATGATAATTAAGATAACAAGATAAGTCAAGTCTAGCATCGCATATTCAAGATTCGCTGCACCATCTGTACTAGTGTTCTAACCCATGCCAAGTATTAATCATGAAATGATCCCTTGGCCCAGTATCATGAAGTGACCAATTACGGGGTCCTACGGTACGATCTACTAATCGAACGGCTCCCTACAAGTTCTAGCTCGTCGTGTGTCTGTGTTATACGGCCTTATCCTAAAATGTAGTTACCTGTGCTAGGTCCACCATAGGGTGTATCAAGCCCTATGGTGCCAACCACCGACACGAATCAAGCACGCACAGTGTAAACCTACGGGTGCCCAATGCCTGCTTTTTCAACTTCGGACTACGTGCACGACCATAGTCTACCTGAACCTACAATGGCGCACCTACTCAGCCGTCGTTCTGGTCGCTTACAATCAGCCAAGTAATCGTGCCCCACCCTGCCTAGTCCCAGGGTATCGTGATACATCTAAGTGGGTTACTGCTGAAAAGGACCGTGTAACTAGGGTTTCTAATGGGTTAAGTGTTGTCATTCAAATTCGTGACTTAACCCTATCCAGATCATGTAACAAGCTGGTTAAGTGTGTTCAAGCGGTTCATGACTTAACCCTGTCAAATCATCGTGTCAAGTTGGTTAAGTATATTCAAGTGGTTCATGACTTAACCCTATCATGTGGCATTAATTCATTGATGCACCCCAACCTCTCACATTAGACTAACTGTTGTGGTCACTGGATTTGCCGGGCGGTACTGGGCAGATTCACACCACAACATAGTCTAACCTCGGGTTTTACGTGCGATATGACCAACTACCCACATTGGATCCTTTTGTTTGCAGTCACTGGATTTGTCGGGCGGTTCCGGGCAGATTTACACTGCAAACTCAACCCAACCTCGAGTTGGCCATTTTCAAGTTTATCTAATTGTCATGCCCACGTTCAAGTTTTCATGTCAAAATTCATGTCGAGTTTTCATGTCATGTTTCATGTCAAATCGTGTCAAGTTCATGTCCATATCCAGGTTCAAGTCATAATAACGTTCATGTTCAAAGCCAATTTATGATTTACCTAATCTACCCAAATCGTATTCCCATCGCACATAAGCTCGAATCGATACAAGTAAATCTAATTAGGGAATAACATAAAAAGGGACGGGTATAAGGTGGCAAAAGTGATTACTAGCATAGCATGGTATGACTTGAGGTAAATGATTATAACATTACTGGCATATGGAATATTGGCCTCAAACATAAAGATTCCAAATCTAGCAAAATAAGGTACTGGTCAAGATAACAGTAGTCATAAGGTGATAGTATAGTCATGGTAACGATTGACATAAGGTGATATATAGTCATGGTGACGATTGACATAAGGTGATATATAGTCATGGTAATGATTGACATAAGGTGATAGTCATAAACTTGTGACTAATAGCAGATTCAACATGATAATATGAGGGGATTTTCTCTTTGATTTACAACATGAATAGGCCCCAAATCAATGTCATAGTAATATATCCAAAAGTCAAGATCTAAGATGAGCAAGAATGGATGTAAAACAGTCATCATATATAGGTCCAATTTCAATTTACATCATATTCATATTACATTTACAGTTTAAATCTAAAAATAACTGGGGCTTACAGATCGTGGTTCGAGAATTAGAAAAAGAGAGTCGATGTTGAATCTTTATATGCTTAGTCAAGTCCTAACAGAAATCCCCAAATCAGCAATCCTCTTAACGCAGTTTCAACGTAGAAGAAGTTGTCCCTTTCTCAAACTTTTCAACCAGAATCAGAGCAGCATAAGGTCAGAGAGAATTTTGTGTAGAGAGACTAGTGTTAAGGGCTGTTTATATTGGGTCAGGTTAACGAATGCAGACAGAAACGAGGCCAGAAACATCAGAGTGAATCCAGCTTCAAAAGTGGGCTCGGCCACCAGGTCGACACTATGGTCGACCTGGTCCTGGGCAGGTCGACTACATAGTCGACCTGGTCCTGGGCGGGAAATTTCCCGCCCAGTCCATTCTGAGGTTTGAATTTCGAAATTTGAATTCGAATTCTGAGCTGTTTTGAACTTGAAAACATCTGAAAACTTCGAAAGGTCATAACTTGGTCATACGGACTCCGATTTTCGAAAAATCGGACTCGTTTCCAAGCAAAATTTCGAGACGAACGCAATGGCATAACCCGTTTCCCTTGATTCTTATTTTAAAAATTAATTCTGCCTTGATTTATGGTTATAACACGTTATAAAAATACAAGTTGTTACATTCTCCCCCACTTAAAGGATTTCGTCCCCGAAATCTCTAAGTTAGAAAGAATATATCCTATCATCCAATCATTAATCTACTCAAAGCATCATCCACAGGAAACCATTGTCCTTAAACGATTTCTAGTGCTGTATGAACATATGCAGAAAGTGTGTGTATATGTACTTATCTAATGCAAAAGATCAGGCGGTTACTGATTCAGTAAGCCTACTTAATGCAAAATATGTTAGTGTAATGAATCCAACATGTATGAAAATCCCTAACATAGTTTATAATCTCTACATGAGTGCACAAACATTCATTCATATGCAACATCCAAGTGATAGCATAACAAGTTCCATTCACGTACAAGTATAAGCACTCATGCATATGCAACATGAAAATGTGACTGAGCCGATCTAGTGCCTAATGTGTGTCATGCATCCACTAGCAACCACTTTCAAACACTTGCAACCATTTGCAAACATCAACCATAACATGTTTCAATCACATGTTTACATCCATATGGTTCTACCTAAGGTTCTTAAGATAAGATCGAGAAGATAACAAGACAAATGTAGGTAGTAGAAGTATGATGCGAAAAGGTTTTCAAGTTTATAGGAAAAAGAGATCGTGAATGTACCCTCAAAAAGAAATGGGTAAAGTGCGCGTATCTTCTCTTCGGTTTCCCAAGTTGCATCTTCTTAGGATTCACTCCACTGCACTTTAATTAGCTTGACTTCTCGATTCCTTAGCTTCTTAATCTCCGTCCCCAAGATACGAATCGAAACTCGCATCAATGTAGCTTCTTTTTCCAATTCTACGTCTTCAAGGATGCTTGGCTCAACCACTTCGGCTGACTCATGCAAGCATTTCCGGAGATGCGAGACGTGAAAGACATTGTGTACTCCAGTCAGCTTCTCGGGTAAGTCTACCTTATAGGCCATCCGTCCAATCCTCTCAGTGATAGGGAACGGTCCTACGAACCTTGGTGCTAGCTTTCCAACTGCTCCAAAATGAACTACATTGCGTAATGGAGAAACTTTTATAAAGACCATATCTCCGACTTCGAATTCTAGGTCTGTCCTTCTCTTGTCTGCATAAGATTTCTGTCTATCTTGGGCCGTTTTCATCCGTCTTCGTATCAACTCAACCTTCTCAGAAGTGTCTCTTATCATGTCGGGCCCAAGTATAAGCCTGTCTGTTGTCTCCCACCAACAAGTTGGCGACTTGCACTGTCTTCCATACAGGGCTTCGAATGGTGCCATTCCGATGCTAGCTTGGTAACTGTTATTATATGCAAACTCCACGAGAGGAAGATGGTCTTCCCAAGTACCACCAAAGTCAAGAATGCATAGCCTCAGGAGATCTTCTAGTACTCTATTTACCCTTTCGGTTTGTCCATCCGTCTGTGGGTGATAGGTCGTGCTTAAATTCAGTCGTGTACCCATTTCCTCTTCCAGACTATTCCAAAACTGGCTAGTGAAAATCGGGTCACGATCACTAACTATACTAGAAGGAACTCCATGCAACCGTACTATCTCTCGAAGGTAAATATACGCTAGCCATGATATGGTCCTCTTACTTTTCACTGGAATGAAGTGAGCACTTTTCGTGAGTCTATCAACTATGACCTATATGCTAGTATTTCCCTTCCTTGACCTAGGCAGTCCATCCACGAAATCCATCGAGATACTCTCCCATTTCCATTGCGGAACCTCCAAATGATGTAATAGCCCACCAGGCTTCTTCGACTCGGCCTTTACTTGTTGGCACACCATTCACTTCGAAACGAACTCTGCCACGTCCTTTTTCATTCCAGCCCAAAAGAAAATGCATTTCATATCCCTGTACATCTTATCCCCTCCGGGATGTATAGTCATCTTCGAGTGGTGCGCCTCTTCGAGAACTTTCCTTACTAGGTCTCCCACTTGTGGGACACATAGCCTTCCATCGCGCCGTAGCCATCCCTTGTCATCTATGGCATACCTACTGAGGTGACTTGACGTCTCACCACTAATCAGCTTGTCCATGATTTCGACTATCTATGGGTCTTCCTTCTGTGAAGTCCCTACTTGATCTAGAAGTGTAGGTCTTAACTCAAGAGATGCTAACGTAGCAGTCAGTGACTCAACAGCAGGTGTAAAATCAAAGGTTGCTATAAACTCAAGGCTTTTCCTTTCAACAAACAAGGGGCTCAAAGTCAACCTTTTTCTACTTAGCGCGTCCGCCACCACGTTACCCTTGCCAGGGGTATAAGCTATATCGAAGTCATATGATGCCAAGAACTCCATCCACTGCTGTTGCCTCAGATTCAAATCTTTCTGTGAGAAGAGATACTTAAGCGATTTGTGGTCGATATACAGCTCGAACCTCTCCCCTAGAAGATAATGGCGCCAAGCTTCAAGTGCAAAAACAATCGCGGCCAACTCCAAGTCATGCGTGGGATAGTTTTTCTCATGAACTTTAAGTTGTCTGCCCCCGTAGCATATTACTCTTCCCTCTTGCATTAGGACAACGCCTAATCCCGTGCCGCACGCATCTGTGTACACGGTAAACATCTTACCTCCATCGGGTAATGCCAAAACTGGAGCTGTGGTGAGGGCTCTCTTAAATCTCTGAAAAGCAGCGTCACATTCTATGTCCCATTTAAAAGCTAGGTTCTTCTTTGTTAACTTAGTAAGAGGGGCTGAAATCTTAGCGAAGTCCTTAATGAACTTCCTGTAATAGCCCACCAAACCGAGAAAACTCCTCACCTCCGTTGCATTCTTAGGAATTTTCCAGTCTTGTACCGCAACTACCTTTGCGGGGTAGAAACTACATGTCCAAGGAATCGAACTTCCTTCCTCCAAAAATGGCATTTGGAGAACTTAGCCTTTAACTGGTGTGCTCTAAGTGTTTCCATGACTTCCTTGAGATGTCTAGCATGCTCTTCTTCATCTTTTGAGAAGATCAAAATATCATCCACGAAAACTACCACAAACTTGTTAAGGAACTCCCGAAACACCATACTCATCAAATCTACAAAGTACGCGGGTGCATTCATTAACCCAAATGGCATGACGAGCCATTCGAAGAACCCATCTGGAGTCCTAAACGCAGTTTTGTCAATACTATCCTCAGCCACTCTAAGCTGATAGAATCCTGTGGCTAGATCGAGTTGAGAGAAAACAGATGCTCCCACAAGCTGGTCAAACAAATCATCGATTCTTGGCTGTGGGTGCCTATACTTCTTTGTCAGCTTGTTTAACTCACGATAATCTACGCACAGACGAAGCGATCCATCCGCCTTAGTAGCGAATACCACCAGAGCACCCCATTCAGAAATGCTTTGCCTTATGAAATTTTTCTCAAGCAACTCGTTAACTTGTTTACTGAGCTCTCTTCTTTCTCGCGGGGCCATGTGCCTAACGGGCAATGAAACTGGCTTGGCATTATCAACAAGATAATTTCGGAAGTCTATCTCGCGTTTAGGAGGTAACCCCCTCACTTCATCAAAGACATCTGGATATTCTCGGACCACTCTTACATATTGAAAATTATCGTCGAACGAGTCAAGGGATTCAAGATAACACAACATGACCGGACCCTTAGGGTTACAAGAAATTTCAAGGGTATTACCGAGGCGAGTCATGAGCCTCACTACCCTTCGTTCACAATCAAGAATGGCTCCATAATTGGCCAGCCAATCCATACCTATGATCAAACCGTATCCCATAAATCCGAGAACATAAGCACTACACTTGAATTCTACGCTTAAGATAGAGATCCTCAAATCCACACACATCATAGATAAATGGGCGGAGCCCCCAATTGGATTTGAAACTATAACGGGATCCTCAACCAGACTAGTACTTAGGTGCAGATTTTCAACAATATCAGAAGAAATAAAAGTATGTGATGCACCAAAGTCAAATAAGGTTCGAACAGGAAAGTCAGAAATGTAAACAAGGCTTTCTACGGAAATATTACTACCTCGGTCAAGAGCTGGAGTGGTGTTGAGAGCATGCAACTGCCCTCTAGAAGTTCCTGCTCGCTGGGTCTACCCTTGCCCCTGTCCTTGCTTCTTAGGGCAATCCTTGCTGATGTGTCCAGTATCTCCACAATGAAAGCATTCCCCCAACTTCCTCTTCTTCTTTCTACAGTCTTTAGCTAGATGTCCCGTAATACCACAAAAGTTGCACTTCCTCATCTCACGTGGTTTGTTGTTGCTCTTGTTATTCTTGTTGCCCCCTTCTTGGAGTCAACTCTCTTATTCTGAGTCTCATTAGGCTTAACCTCCTTCTTGCCATTCTTGTCTTCCTCATGAAGTAGAGCCATATCCACCAAGCTTTCAAAGGTCACCCCCATGGGTATATGAGTTATGGCCAAACTGTGTAGTGGCTCGTTCAATCCTCGAGCAAAGCGTACAACCTTTTTTTGGGCTGTGTTGACCAAATCCAAACCGAATCGAGCAAGCTGATTAAACTTATTCACGTACTCCCTAACATATATGTCCCCTTGCTTGAGTGCTAGGAACCTTTCCATCTGAAGGTTCTCTTCTCCTGACGATAAGAATTTAAGCCCAAACCTCTCTCTAAAGTCTGCCCAACTCTCAACAGGCCTGGTAGCGTTGGTGACTTCCCACCAAAATGCAGCTTCCTCTTTCAACAACAGTGCTGCCAACTGAACTTTCCTATGGTCCTCCATATCAAAGATAATAAACAAGTCTTCAGTCTCCTTTAGCCAGTTTCGTGCCTCAACAAAGGTTTCGGTTCCAACGAAGTTCTTGCCGCCCATTGCTTTAAAGTCTTTGCATATTTTGGCAAAGGCGGTACCAGGAGGAGGAGGAACCGCGACCACTGCGGGAGGAGGAGGAGGGATGTCTGCCGTGCCCGCGTCGTTGGCCCTGGCTTCTAAGTACCCTCGGAACCATCCTGGCATGGGTATTCCCTCAGGAAGGTTAAGATTATCCATGCTAAAAAACAAAAACAAAAAGATTCAAACGAGGAAACAAAGGAAAGTGCTAATGGCTTTTTGGGGAATAGCCTTTTTTAAACATAAAACTTTTCTTGAAAAAATGCTTCTTTATAAATGGTTTTGAAAATAGTTTCAGAAGGTTTTTAAAACTTTTTGCCCAGCCTGGTAACCTTCTGCTCTGATACCAAATGTAACACCCCACCTCCGCTAGGGTCACTCACAAAGGGAATGCACTAGTTTTGGTGGAGTATTATCTAGGTAAACATACACAGAGATATCACAAGGCAGAACATAAATAAAGCAGCGGTAGAAATTAAAAACCAAATTTTTATTACTTTCAAGAAAAGAGTCAAAACCCCATATATCCAAGGTACAAATTATTCCATTACATCAAGCTCCAAATAAAGAAGCATAAACTTAAGATAACAAAAGTAAATTATTCCCCATAAATAGCAGAAGCAGCCATAGCATAGCTCAAGACCAAACCGTACATGAGCTGTCAGAAAGCAAGCTAAATCTAAGCTAAGAGCTAGTGTTTCCTCCCTGAGAACCTGGGGGAAAAAACGAAAGAAAAAGGGGCGAAAGGAAAAGGGTCAGTCATAAGACTGGTAAGCCCTAGTGACTTTTAGTATAAAAACTAGTAAAGGTAACATGACATGTGAAAACTGGAATTAAACATAAGGATGATAACAGGACTAGTATGACAATTAAGATAACAAGATAAGTCAAGTCTAGCATCGCATATCTAAGATTCGCTGCACCATCTGTACTAGTGTTCTAACCCATGTCAAGTATTAATCATGAAATGATCCCTTGGCCCAGTATCATGAAGTGACCCATTACGGGGTCCTACGGTACGATCTACTAATCGATCGGCTCCCTACAAGTTCTAGCTCGTCGTGTGTCTGTGTCATACGACCCTATCCTGAAATGTAGTTACCTATGCTAGGTCCACCATAGGGTGTATCAAGCCCTATGGTGCCAACCATCGACACGAATCAAGCACGCACAGTGTAAACCTACGGGTGCCCAATGCCTGCTTTTTCAACTCCAGACTACGTGCACGACCATAGTCCGCCTGAACCTATAATGGCGCACCTACTCAGCCGTCGTTCTGGTCGCTTACAATCAGCCCAGTAATCGTGCCCCACCCTGCCTAGTCCTAGGGTATCGTGATACATCTAAGTAGGTTACTGCTGAAAAGGACCGCGTAACTAGGGTTTCTAATGGGTTAAGTGTTGTCATTCAAATTCGTGACTTAACCCTATCTAGATCATGTATCAAGTTGGTTAAGTGTGTTCAAGCGGTTCATGACTTAACCCTATCTAATCATCGTGTCAAATTGGTTAAGTATATTCAAGTGGTTCATGACTTAACCCTATCATGTGGCATTAATTCATTGATGCACCCCAACCTCTCACATTAGACTAACTGTTGTGATCACTGGATTTGCCGGGCGGTTCCGGGCAGATTTACACCACAACATAGTCTAACCTCGGGTTTTACGTGCGATATGACCAACTACCCACATTGGATCCTATTGTTTGCAGTCACTGGATTTGCCGGGCGGTTCCGGGCAGATTTACACTGCAAACTTAACCCAACCTCGAGTTGGTCATTTTCAAGTTTATCTAATTGTCATGCCCAAGTTCAAGTTTTCATGTCAAAATTCATGTCGAGTTTTCATGTCATGTTTCATGTCAAATCGTGTCAAGTTCATGTCCATATCCAGGTTCAAATCATAATAACGTTCATGTTCAAAGCCAATTTATGATTTACCTAATCTACCCAAATCGTATTCCCATCGCACATAAGCTCGAATCGATACAAGTAAATCTAATTAGCGAATAACATAAAAAGGGACGGGTATAAGGTGGCAAAAGTGATTACTAGCATAGCATGGTATGACTTGAGATAAATGATTATAGCATTACTGGCATATGGAATATTGGCCTCAAACATAAAGATTCCAAATCTAGCAAAATAAGGTACTGGTCAAGATAACAGTAGTCATAAGGTGATAGTATAGTCATGGTAACGATTGACATAAGGTAATAGTATAGTCATGGTAACGATTGACATAAGGTGATAGTCATAAACTTGTGACTAATCGCAGATTCAACATGATAATATGAGGGGGTTTTCTCTTTGATTTACAACATGAATAGGCCCCAAATCAATGTCATAGTAATATATCCAAAAGTCAAGATCTAAGATGAACAAGAATGGATGTAAAACAGTCATCATAGATAGGTCCAATTTCAATTTACATCATATTCATATTACATTTACAGTTTAAATCTAAAAATAATTGGGGCTTACAGATCGTGGTTCGAGAATTAGAAAAAGAGAGTCGATGTTGAATCTTTATATGCTTAGTCAAGTCCTAACAGAAATCCCCAAATCAGCAATCCTCTTAACGCAGTTTCAACGTAGAAGAAGTAGTCCCTTTCTCAAACTTTTCAACCAGAATCAGAGCAGCATAAGGTCAGAGAGAATTTTGTGTAGAGAGACTAGTGTTAGGGGTTGTTTATATAGGGTCAGGTCAACGAATGCAGATAGAAATGAGGCCAGAAACATCATAGTGAATCCAGCTTCAAAAGTGGGCTCGGCCACCAGGTCGACACTATGGTCGACCTGTCCTGGGCAGGTCGACTACATAGTCGACCTGGTCCTGGGTGGGAAATTTCCCGTCCAGTCCATTCTGAGGTTTGAATTTCGAAATTTGAATTCGAATTCTGAGCTGTTTTGAACTTGAAAACTTCGAACGGTCATAACTTGGTCATACGGACTCCGATTTTCGAAAACTCAGACTCGTTTCCAAGCAGAATTTCGAGACGAACGCAATGGTGTATCCCGTTTCCCTTGATTCTTATTTTAAAAATTAATTCTGCCTTGATTTATGGTTATAACACGTTATAAAAATACGGGTTGTTACAGGTTCTGTACCAACGAATGGCTTGCCACTCAGAGAAGTATATTCCTTGCAGAGCTTCGCAAAATCAACAACCCTAGTTGTCTGCATAGGAACAACACGCGCTACTGCCGTTTCTAAAGTGGGCATTCTTCTCATAATCGCTGCCATCATAGCCTCGAACATAGCGGGATAATCAAATATAGAAGTTGCAGCTCCTGACTGGCTACCCTCGCCTACCCCTCCATTAACAAGCTCATCCCTAACAACATGCCTCAAAGTTTGTCGACTCATTTTTTATCTGAAACAAGAATGATCAATCCACATTAGAGGAAGGCCACATTGGTTTTCAAGTACTAACCAATCTTACCAAACTATATATTATAGTATAGTAATCATCCATTAAAAATTACAAGTGTGACTCTCATATGCTTTTACGCTCGTGAACGTTAGGTAAAATCAATTACCCAAAGCTCTGATACCAAATGTGACAAACGCCCATTAACTCCTACACCAGACTAAGGAAAAGGTGCACTGAATAATGTACCAGGCCGATATGGGATGATTGTCAAGGAAGAATACCTCAAAGTAGTCTTGTCGTATAACTTACATCACATGGATAGCATATAATAGAAAATATACAACAAGATATAGTAGTGAAGCATAACAGAATAGAAACTCAAATATAATAACATCTATGAGTCATTAGTACAAAATAATTATGAAAACGAGTAATCCTTACATCAAGCCTCACTACATATCCCTTAGAGTATTAAAAGCCATCAAAATACAACAAAAACAAAAGAATATCTAAATAGCATGGTAAGTGTACGTCAGCCTCCTGCTCGTTACCACACAACATCATAGACACCAAAACCTGCTATCTCAGTCTACTCACCACCAACGTTGATGATCAACCCAAGATAATAAGAGGGAAACATAAATTCTTATGTCAGACAACAGTCATAGTGAGCGATAAAATAGCTAACAAAAATTACATAGGATAAATGAGTATAAACGGTTCAATAAGCTGATCCATTTTAGTAACCAAAGGATTAGCATAGGATAATCATCTATTATATGCCACTCTAGAATAGGAAAGGACATCCCCAATCGGGATTCTCTTCGACAACCTACGGTGATTTCCTACCAGAGAAAACAGAGAAGAAAGCATGAAATCAACCATAGCATCCATAAAATCTAATATCCTAGCTATCACAGACTAAAGCCTTGAATCCATCGATAATCGAATTTTCTTTCATCGATCAAAAGGGCTAATGGATACAATGGTTTTTGTCAGACTATCATACAACCTTCTTGTGAGTGTTTGATTAAATCATCTAAGACAATTAGATCACTCCTACCTGAGCTCGATCCAGGGTACACGATCCTACCAGATCCAAATGGGTATCCCCATATTACTCCTTCTTTAAGTCTGCTAGAACCTTCGATAATCAACGATTCCTTGGCAATTCAAATCTATCGAGCCTTCCTTCTCGACGATCCCATGGTTCAAGCTACCTCTATAACAAACACCATTATCATCCTTGATTAACTCATACCTGAGTCAATCCATCATCATACTGAATCATATAACATCCCATAACCAGTATCACATCAATCTTGCTCCAAGCACTCTAGCTAGAGTTCACAATCGAAGAACTATCCATCATTGAGTTGCATATCAATCATTTGAAGTCCATTCATTACCAAACTTCATCACCAACCCTTAGAAGCCATCACAATTAAGATCCCAAAGTCTCAACCCTCCACATTGCTTCCTGATGGATCAATACCGATCTATCATCCATGGACCGGTATCGGTTCTCACACTTAGCAAAAAATGGCTAAGTGTCGACATTTCCGTGATCCTCGTCCTACGTGCTTCCTACTAGTCCAATTTCCAAGCATTTCATCCATCCAGCTATAACCTTTGTTGATCCAACATAACACTCGAGAAATCTGCCTTCTACCCACTCTCATCTCCAAAACGCTTAAAAATTTTCATGTAGCCTCGGTTTACCACCACGATGCAGCGCCTAAAAATCCAGAGCTATCCAACTAATCGGCATGGATCGGTACCAGTCCATGTACTTAACGAGAATCTACCCGAAATTTTTCATGTTGTCTGCCCTCGTCTTTCAGAGCTCTCCACTAACTTCGTCTGAATCCGATAATTTGAACCTCTGATTTTCTCTGTTCATCAAACCTAACATACACGATACAAAATTCTAACAAAAACACTTAAACAATGTATTTAATTAAATAAAAAAAATTATTTATTAGATCATGATCATAGAAACTTGAATATCATCATAAACATATCATAAGTAAGAGATATAGCAAGATTCAGATCTAAACATATGCAAACATAATAAAATCTAACAATTATCCAGTTTACATGATTAAATTAGATTTTCATAGGGAGTCTAAATCTAAATTAAACATATATGGTCAGACCGAAAGTGCGTTTAACATATAACATGTGAATTTGATTCTAATTTACCCATATAACCCGTTGTTTCCGTGTGAGAGATATCCATCACTCACAAACTTCTAGATCCGATGCAATATGTGTGGAAACAGATCTATACAACAACAAAAAAAACCAAAAATTGATGCAATTGTGATGATCTAATATTCCTTGATGATGATCTAGCCTCTAAATGCAATCTATGATGAATAAGAACAAATAGAATGAAGGAATTAGGGATTAGGTTAAACCAAATAATCACGGGCGTCCAATTTAATGTTTGAATGAAGAGAGAAACACTAATTCTCTCTCCAAACCCCTTTATTTATAGATGTAGATCATTAGCCTAATGGGCTTCTCTAATCACCCTATTAGCAGCTAATTAGTTTACCTAACAGAAACTAAAAATTAAAATAGTGATTCCTCCCAAAACGGTAAACCGGATCTTTCATGTGATCACTCTACGTAATCATAAACCACCATTCCGATCCATTATGACCAATTTTAGAACCTGATTCGATCTCTATCAAAAGTTATATCCAACACAATACTCACAAGAGCAAAATGGTCACAAATTGATTCGTTAAAAATCATGGACATGTCTCACATCCTTCTGAACAACATATTTAAATCTGAGAATGATCCAACCATTAGAATTAAATATATTTATTGTACAGTCCTCTAATACATATAAACAGGTTGTTACATTTTATGTTGGCTAGTCATGTCGTTTGGATTGACTAACAAGCCAGCATATTTTGTGGATAATCGAGTTTTTAGAAATTAGTCAAATAAGCTTGTGCTTGTGTTCGTGAATGATATATTGTTTTATTTCGGAATGAAGGAAGAACACAAAAAAAACTTGAGGATTATTCTGGAGAACTTGTGAAAGCATCAGCTGAGAGATAAGTTTTCGAAGTGTCACTTCTAGAAGGAATAAGTGAGATTATTTGGTCATGTCATATTTGGAAAAGGAATAGCTGTGGATCCCACTAAGGTGGCAGCAGTCCAGGATTGGGATTGAAAAAAGAATGTGATGAATGTTAGGAGTTTTCTCTACTCGTGATTTGGATTAGCGATGATAGTGTTTTCTCCGAAGATTTAGAGGCATTATTTGTTTAGAGTTAGGTTTGAACTATTAACGGATAGTAAGTCATTAAAGTACATTTTCTCCCAAAAGGAATTATATCTTTGGCAATGGCGAAGGTTACAGTTTTTGGCATCATACGAATTTGGTATAGCTTATACTTTAGGTAAAGGTAACGCGGTAACCGACGCGTTAAGTTGAAGACATGCTAGTTTGGAAGCCATGTTTTCGGAATGGAAGCATTTCAAGTATTTGGCAGGATTTGATTTCAGGCCACATTGTGAGTTAGAGCCTGAAATGATGGCAAGCTTATTGATTAGACCAACTCTCATCGAAAGGATAGGATAAGGCCAAAAGCGAGATGTTAAGCTTATGGAGATCGTACCGAGATTAGAGATGAGAGTGGAATCCGAGGAAACTAAGGATTTTAAAGTCGATCAAGAGGGTTGGCTTCAGATGTGCGAACGACTGGTTGTTCCTAATTTAAATGGATTGAGAGATGAGGTTTTGAGAGAATGTCATCACTCCAGATTGACTATTCATCCTGGTGGTAATAAGATGTATCAAGATATGAAGCGAGTTTACTCCTTTGAAGGTACGAAGGGGGATGTCAAAAAATTTATCTCAAAAAGTATGAATTGTTAATTGGTTTGCCAGGCATATTACTACAACCATTGGAAGTTCTTACGTGGAAATGGGAGCAACTATCGATGAATTTATCGATGGATTACCTAGGACAAGGGAAGAAAATGATAGTACTTGGGTTATCATGGACTGCATGACCAAAAGCTCAAGGTTTATTCCTATCAGATCAACTAGGACGACATCGAAATTGGTTGAGTTATGTCTTAAGTGGATAGTTCGATTCCATGGATACCGAAAAATATTTTTAGCAATCGATATTCGTTGTCTACCAATGGATTCTAGAAGAGTTTGCGAGAGACGTTGGGAATCGAGCTATGCATGAGTATAGCTTATCATCCACAAACTAATGTTTATATAGAGAGAGTTAATCAAGCATTGAAAGATCTTCTAAGAGCTTGTGTATTGGATTTTGGAGGATTGTGGGAAGATCATCTGCATTTAGTTGAGTTTGCTTATGATAATAACTAGCGATCGAGTATTGGAATGGTAACATATGGAGCGTCGTATGGTAGATCATGTAATTCTCTATCTTGTTGGTTATAGACTGGAGAGAAGTTAGTCCTTGAGACTAAAAGATGATAAGAAAAAACGACGTATAGTATTGAGATCATTCGGCAACAAATGAAAGCAACCCAAGATCATCAAAAGAGATATGTCAATAAGCGACGTAAAGATTTGGAATTCTCGGTCTGAGATTTGGTGTTTGTTAAAGTTTCGCCTCTTCGGAATGTTTATTTTGGAAATAAAGGAAAGTTAGCACCAATGTTTGTTAGGCATTTCCTCTTATTGAGCATATTAGGAAGCTCGCTTATAGAGCGGATCAACCTGAGAAGATGGAGGGTGTACACAATGTGTTTCATGTGTTGTTTCTACAGAAGTTTGTACACGACTCAAATATTGTGATATCTTCAGATCAAGTTGAAGATTTAGAGGTCAAGCCCGAAGTATCTAGGCCTCATATGCCACTTCACGTCATCAGGAGAGACATGAAACCTCTAAGGAGGAAGGTTGTAAAGCTAATCAAGGTACAACAAAGCGAGGAGGATATCGATTGCACATGGGAAATGGAGGGGAGTATGAGGTCGACTCGTCCAGAACTCTTTAAGTGTTATGTCCCATATAATGTATCTTACTTGTGCCATTATGTCTTACGTTCTTATAGTTCTGCATGCTAGGGTAGGATTTGGATGAAAAAAATGTTAGATGATAGATTGGATACTCGTGGATGAGGGGTATGCAGAATACTTTGTTTACTCGTGTTTTCTCAGAATTTTAAGGGTGAAATTACTAAAGGGTGGAGAATGTCACGACCTATATTTTACGTATCATAGGATCGTAAAATAATTATATTTCTATTCCTTAGTGGTCAAATTATTCTCATATTTTAATATGTCGTTAATCGAGATAAGAGATATGTCCATGATTTTTACTGAACTTGATTGTGATCGTGTTACCCTTGTGAATATTTCTTTAGCTATAATTTTTGATAGGGATCAAATCATGTGCTGAAATCGGTCTCATTGGATCAGAATAGTGGTCAGCAATTCCATATAGTGGTCATATTAAATATTTGGTTCAACGGTTTGGGAGAAATTGTCGTTTTAAGTTTCAATTTCTGTTGGGCGAACTGATTAGCTGCTGATGGACTGATTAGTGAATTCCATTAGGCTAATGACCTACAACTACAAATAGAGGAGTTTGAGGAGAGAATTAAATTTCTCTCTTCATTTAAACATTTAAACTTGTGTCAGTGATTCTCCGATTCAACCTAAACCCTAATTTCTTCATCTATTCATTCTAAATCATATCCTAATGCAAGATCTACATCCGAGAAGATTGGATCTCGCTACTGTGCATCAAATCAAGGATTTTCTTCGTTGTCTCTTTGCTATTTAAGGCTAATTTCTTCAGTAATTCATCAGATCTAGGTTTTTGGTGAGTGATGGACATCTCTCACACGAATGCTATGGATAATAGCGTTAATTTAGGATTATTTCACATCATTCATGTTATTATCATCTAGAATTTGATCGCCTATGTTAAATTCAGTATCAGGAGCCCTAAAACAATATGATTTGGTCACATAAATGGGTAAGTCATTGAAATAATCATGCTTAATGTCCATTTATATCCTAATTATGCTAGATCCATGATTTATATGCCATATTTCACATATGTTCATGTTTGTACAATTGATCGTGATTGAAATTATATGAATTGTTGTCTGATTTGTTGAATTGCATGATTTTGTTTGATTTTTTCGTTTAGAATTTAATGTCCTAGGCTTCGAATTGATAAACAGAGCGAATCAGAGGTTCAGATAATCAAATTCAAATGAAACTTGGCGGAGGAGCTCTAGAAGATGAAAGGAGGCGATACGAAAAAATTTGTGCCAGAACTCGCTAAGTACAAGGACCAGTACCAGTCCATGCTCGACGGATCGATACTGATCCATCGTAATAGCTTGGATGGTGGTGAATTTTTGGGACATGGCATCGTGGGGATAAATCGAGGATGCATGCAAAATTTGAGACGATTTGGATGGGTCAAAGTATCAACGCTCGAGTGCTAGTTGATAGACCGTCGGGAGCTGTTTCGGAAAAGCGTCGAGCTACAGAATTGGACCGGAGGACAGTACTCGAGAATGGGAGTGCAATGGTTCGACGCTTAGCCAAAAATTGGCTAAGTGGATGGACTAGTATTGGTCCACAGCTAATGGATCGGTACCGATCCATCGAGATAGGGGCAGGAAGGTCAAAATTTTAGAGGTGAAGAGTGTTGGCCTTATGAAACTCGTTAGTGAAGTTAGGTTGTGAAAGCTTCTATGGGATGGACCATGAGGCGATATTTCTTCGATTGCGGGCTCAAGGCGGAAGTGGTCGAGGTTAAAACAATGTACAATTGATCGTGGGATGATTTAGTGAGATGATGAATCGACTCAAGTGGGAGTTGGACTCGTAAGATGATGGATTGACTCGAGTGGGACTGGGGCACAAGAGATAATTGATTATTTCGAGTGAGACTCAAAATAAAGGATGGAGTTGTTGAGGATGGCTTAGAGATTTGAAAGTGCCAAGGAATCATTGATAGTCGAGGTTCTAGCGGACTCAAAGCAGGTGTATCGTGGGGACGCCCATCAGGATCTGAGAGATTGAGTAGCTTCAATTGCACGAGGAGTGATCTAGTTGTTTCGAGGAGATAAACGTATGTGGGACGTACAACAGTCTTACTAGAACTGGGGTTTTCATTATCCCTTGACGGATGACAACGTCTAGTTATTTTCTTCTGTTTTTCTCTGGGTTATTTCTTGTTATTTCAATTGAAGCAATTGAAGTCGGTGATAGCTAGGTTATTGCTTGTTGTGGATGCTGTGGTTGATTTATGTATTTTCTTCTGTTTTTCTCTGGGTAGGCTATCATCGTAGGACGTTGAAGAGAAGTGGGATTGAGAATCCTATTCTGACTCGTGTCTATTTTGAGTGCTTATAGCATATTATAATGAGATTATTATGTGCTAATTCTATGGTTGCAAGGACGACTCAGGTGAGACCTGAACTGTCTATTAGTATATTATCATGTGTAACTGTTGATAGTTATCTTATCGCTCACTAAGAATGTTATTTAAATCAAGGTTTTATGTCTTCTCTTATTACCTTGATCTACTCATTGATGTTTCCAATAAGTAGACTAAGTAGAAGGTTGCATGATTAGTGGCACTAGTACTGTACGTTGACGAGAAGGAGGCTGACACACTATTTCCTTATATTGTATTACCATTTCGTTGTTTTGTTAAGAGAGTCTGAGGGATGTAGTGAGGTATATTGTATTTAGATATTCATATACTAGGATGTATTGTACTTAAGATTCTGTGGTTTTTATGGAGATGAGATCTTCCGCTTTGTTATGCTTCACTACTATATCATGTTGTATATTTACTATTATATGTTATCCTTAGGTTGTGTGTGCTATACGATAGGTTCTGTTTCGATATATTTTCCTTGATGATTGTCTCATATCGGCCTAGCGTATTAGATTAGAGTAGGAGGTATGGGATGGTCGTCACATGATTTTTTAATTTGATATTACTTTATGTGAAGGATCTAGAGTTATAAGCTGTAATTTTAACAGTTATATTACACTAGTGAAAGGGGGCGATGCAGGTAAAACGTGGTCAGTAGCTATTAACTAGAGGTCAAGAAAACCTACGATTCAAGTTTTTTAATTGAACAGAAATGGAGATTCGATAATGTTGACCACCTAAGGACAACTATTTCATTTGGCTTAATGGATCATAATAGCTGAGAACGTGGTTTAGTAGAGAAAGCTTATCAGAATTTTATGGCAGTTACTGCACATGATTGATAATGAGTTTATCAATTTTCCTGTCGCTAATTATGCATAGACATGGAGCAAGTGGAATGCATTATCACGTTGGAAGTCTGCTTTAGTTCATGAATGAAAAAGGATAGCTAACAAATAACATGTATTGTAACTACACATTAGATGCGCAGTGACTAGTTTTTAAATGAAGTGCAAAGGGACTTACCTGCAAAGAGTGGAGAAAATGGCCTCACCATAGGTCTAGTTTATTTTATTTTAGCATTTACTTATGTTTATATTTCTCATTTTTATTATTTTAGGTCTTATGCATGTTTGCTTTAAGTTGCTCTGGTTAGTGCGCTAACTTGATCTATGTATTGTTATTTTACCAATCAATAAAAGCGTACCAAGTTTCAATATATATATATATATATATATATATATATATATATATAAAATTCAATGGTATAAATTCTAAGGATCGGGAGTGTATCTTGATCAAACATGCACATTCTCCCAAAATTAGGGGTTAGTTACTCTGCCACATGGAATTATATATTTATATATATATATATATATATATATATATATATAAACTGAATATACTCAAATGGAAATGACCCATATAATCGATTCAATCTCTTTTATAATCCTACTTAATCAATTTTGATTTGCATTTGATGATTTGTGCTTTTCCAATTTTACTTCAAACCCTCAAACGAATCACAAGTAGTACCTAAAATTATTATTCACCATCCACTCCATTGTGGGACTTTAAGGACATAATTCTACTTAATTTATCAATAATTTCAAAAGTTTATTGGTTAAGTCATTATGTGATATACATGTATGCCTATGGTCTTTTCCAACCCGACATTCAATGAATTCTTGTCAATCCCTTTCTAGTTCTATTTAAAGAAAGATATGAATGTATCTTGTAGAACCTTACTGGGAGGATATCGTTAAATCAATCTTTTAAAAGAATATGTTCTGCATATATGGTATAACCTCAGTGAGAGAATTTCAAACTATATAAACCGATGCTGCTTTTATTACGTTCCTAACCTAAAGGTCGAATGAATGGATAAAAGTCAACCATTAAGAAGTTAAAAGTCAATGTTTTCAAACATTTTATATTGACAACTTGGTTTCATAATTTAGAAGGACCAACACACATACAAGAAATGGGATAGAATCTAGTAAACGTTCCCATAAATGCATTTGTTTACTTCACATGGCAATTCATTATTTATATCAATTTTGGTATATTTCCATTTGATTGTAAAATGTTCAGTATTTCTCCAATACAACATAAATTGAATCCTAATTATTTATGCTAATTTTGGTATATCTCACGTCGTTACATTGATACCCTATCTATATAAGTAGTATACTCCATTTTAATTAACTTACGATTATTTAAAATGCAATATATGTTATGTTTACTTAATTTGAGTCGCTTTAACTCGAAAATCCTTCATTTCACAACTCCATTTTAATTGGGCTTGACAATAACAATCAATTCCTCCGAAATTAAATCCAAGAAACCATTCATGCCTCATGTCAAAGTGCGTTGTACGTATGACTAAAATATCACGAAAGTCCTACAAAATCCAAGTGGTTTGACCTGAGTAGCTGCTGCAGATCCGCCGTGGTTTAGCACAGCCTAAATTTTAAGCCCAAAACATCCTTAGTTCGTCTCATGGATCAGTTCTAACTCGAGATTTGACAACCTTTCTAATTCTGAAATTTAAGTGACTAGATGACGGAAAAATAAAGATGATTACGTAAACAATCGGTTTCTACATATAATACGCGCTATTTTGTCTCCATTATATATTTTTATTATTACCCCCGTCCCTTCATACAGACAAAACTGACAAAGAAAAAAGAAAAAAAAAGAAAAAAAACAATGTTTCTTCCCAAATCAATATTTTCACTCAACTCCTCCGCTTCTTCGAAATTCCCATCCACTCCCGCTTCTTGCCGCATCCAACCGCAGAACGACGATGTCGATGAGGTTACGACTGACGACCGGTGGTCCTCCATGCTACCTGAACTTCTCGGCGAGATTATCCGCCGCGTCGAGAAAAGCGAGGACACGTGGCCGATTCGGAAGAGCGTCGTTTCGTGCGCCTGTGTTTGCCGCCGGTGGCGCCGAATCACTACCGAAATTGTTGGCTCGATTAAAGATACTGGATTGATCACTTTTCCTTCTTCCCTTAAACAAGTACAGATTGCTTTTGTTTGTTATTTCTTTATATTTTTTGGGGGTTGAATTAGATCTGTTATTTCGTCGATTTTGATGTTGATTCGTGGGATATCTTTTGACTAGTAATATTCTAGATCTAGTATGTTCTAAGATCATTTTTCCTAATTCGTGCGCTGTGTTATTTTGGGAGTGTTTCATTTGCTGGTGGAAAAGCAATTAAATCAGATGCAAACAACTCAGGATCCATTTGATTTATTTTCCAAGAAGTGAAATGTTATGGTATGCAATAACTTATGTTTTTGATGTTGAATGCAGGCCGGACCTAAAGAGCTTCCAATACAATGTTTTATCAAAAGAAACAAGAAGAATGCGACGTTCTATTTGTACCTCAGCTTGACCCAATGTATGATTATATTCTTGGACAAATCTATATAGTACACATTTCTTCGTCAGCTTTTAGATATTTATTTATAATACTTTTATATGAGTGACATGGATAGTTTTTATATGGTAGTTGAAATTGAAGCAAGCAGACAAGCATGACCTCTTTTTTTGATATTTATAAGAGTTTGTTGAGTTTTTTACTAGAAATTGTCAAAGGGGAGACCACAGTGGATAAGGAAAGCCATTGAAATTGTGATTTAGAATAAAAATTAATTAGATAAGGAGAGTTAACAATGTCTTTTCGCCGATTAGTAAAAATAATTCATGTTACATTTGTTCCATTTTAGAAAACTCATCAAAAAACAGACATTTGGTAAAATAACATAGTTTTTCTTTAATTTATTAAATTTTAGAAGATTTCAGTTATTAATTTAAGTTTAATTATGTTTGAAATATTTTATTTTTAACCTAATACTTATAAAAATTTAACAAGTTGTCTTCCTAAATTTTGATTTTGAACCTAAGATTTTTTTTTCCTCTCTAAAAGTTCAAGTTATCATTTTCCTCCAAATTATTAAAGGAAAATGTTATAAGGATATTTTTGACAATAATTGTTATAAAAAAACATAATTACTTGATCGTTTCCCCCTTGTCAGAAAATCCTATCAGCGGAAAATTTCCTTAGCCATTCATGCCCTTAACTACTTTGTTTTTTCCCTTTAACAACTATCTTTTTTTGGTTTGATAAAAACACAAAGAAGTAGTCGTATGCTATGATCATCGGACTCGATTATAAACAGCTGTGATCGTCCTTGGGTATTATGGTAGCAATGCATGTTGTCCACCATGATGATTATGATATATGCTTTTGGAAATGAATAATTATGTTATGCTGCGCTTGTTGTCTGGAATAATGCTATGGATGACAATGTCATGCTGATTAAAGTCCACATTACATTATATAATTAAAAATACTGCGAGATACACTTGTATATGTTTACGGTCTAGCTGATTAGTATTACAAGCTGAGTTTTTGATTGATCTAATTGAAAAATGTTTAAGATGAAGATGGTTTCATTACAAACATTTCTTGTCGTATCAACTGGTTGCATTTAATTAATTTATACTAAAGCAGTAAACTTCGAACTTTTTATTCCACTTCAATTCCAAGCCATGTTATAAGCTATGAATGAGTTAATGCATTTGTATGTTTGGTGAGAAATGCAGAGTGGTATAATTATAATATTGTCTGCTGACAAATGTGCTTATATTCTTATATCTATTTTATTTAATTTTAAAGCAGTATTTATGGATAAAGGAAAGTTTCTAATGGCTGCTCGAAGAGTAAGGCATGGTGCCCATATCGAGTATGTTATCTCTCTAGATGCCGATAACATTTCACAAGGAAGTAGTGCATATCTGGGAAAACTGAGGTAATGCTTGTGCATTCACTATAGATATAAAGAACAAGAACAGTCGTTTAACCTAATCACCAACTGTCATGCACATATTGGTTTCCTTTAATGTATTACTATAGTTCAAAATTTTTGTGTAAACTGTTTTGTGAGACAATCAAGCCGTAAGTATATAGTTAATATCCGTCACTTGGAGGTCTCCAGAATAATATAGTCTTAAATGAATGATTATGTTTGAATGTTAGTGTTCATGAGCAAGGTTTTTAAAATGGGATTCGAATCGCAAATCGTAAAAGTTCAAAATTTAAATCGAAACGGAATTTAAATCATAAATCGTAGATTTATATAATCCATATTTTAAGGTGTGTGCACATTTTGAGACTGATTTCAATGTTTGAACTTCTACCTTTAAACTTAAACTCAATTTTTTCGTTTATTTTATTTTTATATTATTTGTGAAACATTAGAATTTAAATTGTGAGTGCAAATAAGCATACTAAATATATCATTATTAACTTATTTATTTTTCGTAATTGGAATTTTTGCTAGGTTTGAATCGGAATGTGAATCGAATTGTAAGGGGTAAGATTCGATCCAAAACGGGATTTAAATCGTAGGATTTTAAGATTTTTGATAACAATGTTCATGAGTGTTTTTTTATTTTTCCGTAGTTTGTTCCATGGTTTCTCTGTTGCCTTTAAATGAGTTTTCAATTTATTACTGTCCTGTTTTGAAAACTTTCCATCCTCCAAAACTATAGTTGAACCATGTAAATATCATAAATTATTGACACATTCTAGTGAATCATATAAACAAACTGGCTCTTCTGCAGAAGAATTTTTCTTCCATTAAGGATTAAATATGTAAGGCAAAGTAGCAAATTGACTCATTTCTTTAATATATAAGAAATAGAACTCATGATATTTGGTTTTGTATGAGTAGTCATAACCTTGTGCACAAGTTGTTTCTGCTCTCACCCCTTGTTTAAAGCTATACGCCAGAAGTATCAACCTTTTTTTTCTTTTCCGTCTTTTCTTTCCTTTGCTTGACATCATCTAAAATTTTGGTGCATTAGCAGATCTGACTTCTTGGGAACAAAGTTTACAATATTCGACACTCGTTCTCCTCACACCAATGCAAAGTCTTCAGGCATTAGGAAAAGCTGCCATTTCACCAACAATCAAATTTGCCCACAACTCTCAGTTGGAAACTTTGAAATAGGTCACATCTCCTACAAGTTTAATCTTCTTAAATCCAGAGGCCCTAGAAGGATGATATGCAAAATGCAGCCTCCGCCATCAGAAGAAGAAAGCAGAAAAGAAGAAAACGAAAAGGAAGAGAACAAAGGCGAAGAAAAAGCCTACAAAGAAAATATGGTGATGTGGAACAAAGTGCCAAGGTGGCACGAACATCTTCAGTGCTGGTGCTTGAATTTTCATGGGAGAGTCACCATTGCCTCAGTTAAAAACTTTCAACTAACGGGCGAGGCTGGAGACGAGGACTCTGTTCTGCTACAGTTTGGAAAAGTTGGAGACGAGTTGTTTACTATGGACTACAGGGAGCCACTTTCTGCATTTCAAGCGTTTGCCATTTGCCTAAGCAGTTTCGGCACTAAATTTGCTTGTGAATAGGAACATTAATGTTGATATGTTGGGTTAAGTCATCGTGGGAAAAAGAAGAAGAAAAAGAAGAACGTTCGATTGATGTGTGCGTGTATGTTTGATGTGTGCGTGTATGTTTGATGTGTGCGTGTATGTTTGATGTGTACAACTATAAAAGAAAATGTTCGCTAACATAAGCTTGACATAACATGAGCTTTGTCAAGCTTTAGGAAGTTTATTTCTGTTATGTGATGTTTAATTGTAGTTTTATGTATGATAATACACCGTTTTGTAAATGTTCATCTTAGACAATGTTCCATGTGCAATGTTTGGGACGTTGTGTTTTCTACATGCTGTGAATCTCTGGTGTTTTTTTTTTCTTTTCTTTTTTCCTTTCTTTTTTCTGCTAGTTATTAGTTAGTACACTCTGAATGTTGAAAGAGCCTTTAGCTAAGTAAAAATAAGTTTAGGTAAGTGTTATGGTATAGATGCTACAAAATATCATTTTTTAGATTTTAGTAAGTCAATTGCTGCATGAAATAGGAGGGGAGAATTATAGAGTCTGGGAAAGTGAAAAGAACGGATGAAGCTGGGATGCAATGCGGCGTGCATAATGAACACGTGAAAAATAAAATAAAAAGTGGAGTTAGAAGATAAACATGAAATTGTTACCTTTTCCTGATTGCGCTCCATTTCGTGTCTCACTTTTCTTGAATATCAGTATTGCTTAACAACACTTTTTCCACTACTAACCCAAAAGCCATTCCAAATGATTGCTTAAGCAAAAAATGATTTGCGCATGCCTTGCAAGGAATGATACCACACATGGCAACGTAACTAATGTTACTATGTTACTAATCATATCAACTAGGGGCACCTCATTCAATCCTTGATGGGGCTAGATTTTCGATGGTCAGATGTCCGTTTAATAGACATTTAACATCAAAAGTCCATTAAATAGACTTTAACAATAAGTAATTATAAATTATATATGTTTAGGACAGGCAGTTGTAAATTATAAAATGTTGATTGGTCATTTAATGGACTTTTGAACCCGAACGCCCATTAAATAAACGCTCTGACTAAATTCAGTTTTTTAAATCATGAAATAGTGTAATTAAAAAATTGGATTGAAAATCATATTTTTGAAGGTTGAATTACTGTCATCGGAGATTCCCTAAAAGTTCAAGAATCTACAGTTACATATTTATCTTTCGTATAAATAATGTATAGCCCCCACATTACTCACAGTAATATTATTAATAAACAACATTCATATTTAAGCTATTGCTAAAATAAAATAAAATAATTTTATTATGAAATAACTATAATATATTAATCATAAATTAAAAATATCATGTAAAGCTAAGATGTAAGACTGAGCGTTCAATCCTTACTAACTACATGTATATGCAGCAATTAATGTCAATAATATTAAAATGATTAACACTGTAGTTATAAATAAATTATATTATGTAATTTTTGAGTGTGTGTGTGTGTGTGTGTGTGTGTGTGTGTGTGTATATATATATATATATATATATATATATATATATAGAAGCGGCTATTGAGACATAAAATTAGACACAAATTTATATACACAAAATCTAGACCATAAGATTTATTTGTCTTTATGTGTGAGGTGTAATTCATGGGTAGATCCAATGGTTCAGATTTTATGTGTTTAATTTTGTGTCCACATTTTGTGTTCTTTTAGACTTATATATATGCGTGGATAAATAAATTTAATTTTCTTTGTATTTTTGGCAAAACCGGCCGATTTTTAGAGTGATCTATAACACAAAAAATAAAATACATTATTATTGGAGATAAACAATTTTTCTAACTACTACTACCGGTTTTAAAGGTGGATCGCCGACTATAGATGGTTTTTAGAGTGGTCCGACCTCTACTGCTAAACTAGCTTAAAGCACAGGATCTAGTTAATTAAACTAGAAACTCTGAATTGCCTAAACAACTAACAAAGCACTATGCAGGGTACTACGTTGCATGACAAACAAAGATTGACATAAATGTTGCCATAAGGCATACAACGACACTGTGACCTACACCAAAACAGGTGTGCAAAAATTGTTAGAATTTATGCCCTAGAGGCAATCCATTTGATGAAATTATAAACATTGTTGATGTTATATTTTATTTTGAATAAAGTATATCTATATTCTATTATGTTATATTTACTGTGTAATATAAATATTAACATAATAAAAGTCCTTAGATTAACAATACGAATTTATATAGTTCAAGTAAGTGACTTGAATATGAGATTATATAATATAATAAGTATTATATTCTTAAATGTCCTTAATCAAGTTTATTGCTTATATAAGACGACAATAAAACACCGAGACTAGTATGTTGATTGACTGAAGATCACATCTCATTGATCATTAATATACGTAATATTAATATCTATACATAAATACATGTTGGAGAATAACGTATTGGGCTGATCCAACATGAGAAAACTACATGGAATATACTTAACAGTATCATAAGTTATTCTATGGTGACAGTGATGTAATTGTCCTCAGATCTGAAATCATTATAATTTTATTCGAGGATATTTGTGTTTTAATATCATCAAAAATTACTTTTAACCGAGTAGACGATAAAGGTGATTATTGGATACATCTCGAATCGATTGAAAATTATGAATGATCTAGATGGAATTAAACCCTACAATATAAGTAGTGATATCCATGGACCTCTTATGTAATAACCCCCAAATTCTGAGCCAGTTTAAAATTTTTATTTTGGCAATTTTTATGAATTTTGAATATTTAAAATGAATTATTTTAAATAATATCGACGAAAATTTATTTTGAATATATTTAGAACATATATATTTATAAGCGTCGTCGTTAGAATATAAATATTTATATATAATTATAAATAGAATTGAGAATGGCGCGGTAGTTCGATAATTCGATTTCAAACTTCAATTGAATGTACCGGGTGCAAAACAATCCGGATTTTAGCGAAACCAAAAATATTAGAATCTATTCGTGAATATCTTTCCAACGAATCAGAAAAATCGAAATTTCATAGCGGGAATCAAAAGTTATGCCCAGTTGAAAATTCAGAATAGTCGTTATGTAAATTATACATGGCCCAAAAAGTCAAACTTTGCATACGGATGAATTTGGACTCGAAACCACTTCCATTGAGTTTAAAATGCCGTTTAGAACTCCGAAAAGTATAAGCTTCGATATATTCCGATATCCGGAATAGTGGCTATGGGCTGGAGTTGTTCGGTTAACAAAACATAGCCCTTAAAAAGTGAAATTTTGCATACAAGCTCAAAATTGGATGAGATAAATTTTTATGGATTCACAATGACAAATCATTGTTGATTTCCAAATGAGGGCGTCGAACGGAGTTAGTATGTGGCCGTGCGAGCTGAAACAGTTCCGGGTAAAGCGAGCAGTCATTTTACAAAGGAACATTATGGATACGACCTCAGAATTCGATTTCGTTTTTTTTATGGATTCGTATTGTCTAAAAATGGTTAAATCCAAAAGGGCATGATTTTTTGAGTTAGCATGTGAGCGTGCGAGAAGAAAAGGTGCGCCAGAATAGCATTTTTGGAGTTTATCTGAGCATTTTTGTGATTTTTTTTGAATGGTCAAACGAACTCGGAATTCGACGAAACTTGTTTCGTTGAACTCGTCTTCACGTCTACTATCTCGTGTCCGAAATCCGCGGCCATCGGAGATCGCTAGCGTTCGGGCGATACGTGAGAAACTAGCATATAATCACTTTTACTCCATTTTTCTCTTCATAATTTCATTTCTCTCTTCCTCTTCAAAAACTCAAAAATGGCATCCACCCTCCCACCCGCCGCCGCTGCCGCCCCTCCACCACCTCCACCGCCGGCCGCACCCCCTCCTCCTCCTCCCCTCCTCTTCCTCCTCTCTCTCTCCTCCTCTTTCTCTCTTCAAATGCAAAGCCTTAAGCCACCACCACCACCACGGGCCCCACCACCACCGTCGCGACCCACCAGCGAGCTCCCCACGCCCAATCAGGTCCGGCGCCCCCTTCCCCCTCCTCAATTCCGGCCGTGGGCCCCCCCGGTCACCAAAAACCCATTTTACACTAATCGTCCGTTTTGCAAATAAGTCCCTGACCGTATTTCGCCAATAACTCCCAAACGGTGCGCTTTTGGCCAAAGTCTCTCTAAACCAAAGTTGTAGAGCACGAAATTCTCTTCGATTTGGCTATATGAAAGTCATGTTTTGGAGCTTGGAGCTGCTCCGGAAAAGCGTTCGAAGTCTGCTGTTCAAAAGCGGTAAAATTCGTGTACTTTCGCGAATTCTGGCGAATTGGAGCATTTTCGGCAAAAAGACCCTTATGCGAAAGTTGTCCGGAATGACGCGTTTAAGCTAGTAAAAAGATGGTGTGAAGATTGAAGCTCGTTTGCAAACTCTAGGACCCGAACAGCGAATCCGGGCGTTAGAAAAAAAAGTGAGTTTTCTCCATTTTAAAGCTTCTACAGTTTTTGACATATGAAGTAGAATAAAAATATGATTTTTATATTATAGAAAGAATAAAAAACATGATTTTTATATTAGTAGAAGATTAAAAATATGATTTTTACATTATAAAAGTATTAAAAATTTGATCTTTATTATGTAGAAGGAGCAAAGATGTGATTTTTATATAACTGGCGATATAAAAATATAATCTTTATTATATGAACACCGTTGTAAATATAGAATTTTTATCTATATAGTAGTAGTATAAAAATGTGATTTTTACATACATAGCAACAATATAAAAATGTGATTTTTTTATATATGTAGTGGCTACGGCCAGTGAAATTGGCAAAAAGGCGGGCACGACGAAGATTTCTACATAAGAAGAGACGTGGCGGTTGGTTTAGCTAGTTGGTGAGAATTTCTCACCTTTCAATTTCATTTCTATTTATATATATATACTAGGATGCAGACGGTGCTTAGTAGCACCCGACACAATCGTCCACAGACCATGGACTTGTTTGTTTGGTTGCATAAATTAGTTAGATGATTTGATTTGAAATTGAATTGTTTGGTGAAATGAATGGATTTGATTGATATGTGAATGGCGTGGGCCTTCACTAGACCGGGGATAAGGCTAGGCCTCGTCCCGTTTCTAGTATCGTGCCGTTATGCCGTCGAAATTTTCTAAAATAAGTTAGAAAAATAAAAATATCATTTTATTTAAAGAATGAACTGAATAGAAATTCATGTGTTAAAATAAAATGTTTTATCGTTAAAAATATAATTTTTAACGTGATGTGAATAAAATAAAATATTCATTTACAAACCGGACGGTTTGTTTATGCACACCTATTTGAATGACATTGATTGGGTCGATAAATTTTACACATCGCCCAACTGCACAAATAAAATCTGTGTTTGATTGTTTGAAACCCCACACGGGTGTTGGGATGAAATTTGAAGTTCACTCATTCTGATTGATTAAATATGTCGATCAGTTGATTGACATGCTGTTATAAGCGTTAGATATCTATATTTGGTGCTTATACAGTGTAGTGCACTTTGGTTGATGGTTGATTATTTCCAATGCTATTATATATGTGTGATGTATGAAAATCCATATAATTAACATTATATGGTGATTGATTGGGCCTCATTCCAATTTAGAAAATAAAGAATAATATAAAATAAAGGTTCATGTGTTGACTGTACTCATCCGTTGAGATTAGTCATGTGTTGAACAAAATATTTTAATAATAAAATTTACATCTTTATCAATATAAAATAAAGGTTCATGTGTTGACTGTACTCATCCGTTGAGATTAGTCATGTGTTGAACGTAATATTTTAATAATAAAATTTACATCTTTATCAATATAAAATAAAGGTTCATGTGTTGACTGTACTCATCCGTTGAGATTAGTCATGTGTTGAACGAAATATTTTAATAATAAAATTTACATCTTTATCAATATAAAATAAAGGTTCATGTGTTGACAGTACTCATCCATTGAGATTAGTCATGTGTTGAATGAAGTATTTTGATAATAAGAAATATTTGAAATAGAATATTTGAAAATAGAAATATATGAAGCCGTGTTGACGCCATTTTGACGTGAACGATATTTATATCGATTTTATTCATTCAAAAACTAATGTTGAAAAACGATTTCGAAATGAAATGAATATAAAATGAATTCGAAATGAATTTGAATTGAATAGAAAACCAATTTGAATCGAATTGAATAGAAAACCAATTTGAATTGAATCGCATAGAAAACGAATTCGAATTGAATTGAAAAAGAATTCGAATCGGATGGAAAACGAATTCGAATTGAATTAAAGCGAATTGAAATGAATTCAAATTGAATTGAAATTTGAATTGAATAGAAATGAATTTTAAAACGAATTTATAAAGAAGAATTCAATTTTTGCTTTGAATTGAAATGGAAGTTGAAATGAATTTTAAAACGAATTTATAAAGAAGAATTCAATTTTTGCTTTGAATTGAAATGGAAGTTGAAATGAATTTTGAAACGAATTTAAAAACTATTTATAAAATTCGTTTTAAATAGAAATCGACGAAATATATATTATATATATTATATATATAATATAATGGCCTGAATAGAACGCGCCGCGCCGCGGCAGTTCGTGAATTTCGACCATTTATTTCAAATGGACATTACGGGAGATCCGACCGTCGGATTCTCCTAAAACCGGGACCGTTGGGTTCGTATCGAAAAGTGCTTTCTAAAGAATATTAGAAATTCAAAATCTAACGGTTGGATTTGGAGATACGTCCAAATCAAATTTGGAAAAGATCGCTGTAAGTGCAGTTCGATGGCCGTTGTTGGAAATCGACTGTACGGGCCTTAATAAAATTATTAAAAATAGTAATAATTTGTGTAAAATCATAAGAAATGATTTGGGAAAATTTGGGATGAAAAACTCCATATTTGAAAAGATAAAAATAGATTTTATCAAAATGAACTAGTTTGAACTAAATTTAAAACCCGATTTGTTTTTAAATAAATAAATTAGATTTAAAAAGGGGTTTTAAATAATCGGAATTCCCAATATATTTGATTTAAATTGAACTAGAATTGATTTGTGGGTTCATCGTGAACGGTGTTTTAAATAACACTAGTTCTGTAACCCGATAATAAATATAATGTGATTTGGGTTTATCGTGAACTGTGTTTAAATAACACCTAGTTCTTTAACCCAGTAAAAGGAGTTTTAACGAATCTGCAATTAGATTGAAATGTAAATCTATAATCTAAATTATCAAATTTAGAAATAAGCGAGAATGGAGTATCGCCAGTTTTGCTCCAAAGCGAAAGTCAAATCTTTAATTAGATTTGAACGTGAAATGGTAATTAATTTTACCGATAACACCATGGTGTTAGATATGGAGTATCACCAGTTTTGCTTCATGGGATGAATAGGTTGGGATGGGGAAATAAAATAAATAATTACTTCGGTGTGGATTCGCTAATCTCGACTAGTTCAGAAAACCATAATTTGGTTTGAAACGACATCAAAAGGATGATTAAAGGATAAATTTTAAAGAATTTATCTTGGATAAAATTAATGGGAACCTTTCCCTGAAAATATGAATTGGAATGAGGCGTATGTTGTGTTTGTTTAACATTTGTTTTTAATATACGCGGGTTGTTCGGAAAGGCCGGGTTTATACCCATTCTGAATAACCGATTCGACGATAAGTCAAAGATGAAGACGGTGGTCAAAGACCGGAAGTCTTTACATCGTTTGGATTATTACTGACGATCCTGATTGGGCTGTACACCCTAGAGGATGGAAATAGTTGGCGGTCGTCCAGACGTACTTGGAGATGGATGGATATGCGAGGAAAGTGCCTCCGGTTTCGTTCAGACCCAGAACGGACTTGTAAATGGATTGTGTGTCTGACATTGGATTTTATTCTGTGTTGATTGATTTCTGTTAAATATATATCTGTTTGGCGGCGGAGAATTTATTCTCTTGCTTAACGCCCTTCTCTGAGACGTACGAGCTTAGAGGTTATATATCGATGGACATCAGTCGCATGGCATGAATTGCCTGTGTGGCACGCTAAGATGCAACGATCAAGGCTTCTGTTGAAAAGCAAAGTCTTGTGGTTGATGATCAAAGCACGCCTACGTGGCAGCTTTGTGTATAACATGAATTCGTGAGCCTCACACCTCGGTATGAGTTAAAAATGGGATACGGACCGCTGGGAGAGCACGACGTTTCTTTCTAGCTATGGTGGTGTCAGTGACTTACCAGCTCTGACATTTATATACTTTTCACCTTTGTGGTTGTTGGAATGAGGCGCCTCGATTATAGGTCTGTAAGGACCGGGAAACGTGTGTTCAGGCATAACTAATCCTCTAACGTAAGTGAGGACCGGCCCAGCCGAATCCAGGGTTGCCCAGAGTGCGTAGCCCTGAGGCATTTGCTAGAGTGTCTCGAGCGCGGAGAGGATCTTGCCCCTTGCCTCGACTCATGACGGAAATCCAATTTCCAATACGTGTATTGCGTTTTTAATTGTAGAACTAGTATGGCGACATAGTAGATGGTAGCTATGCCGCCTATGATTTATATTTATGATTGAAACTGTTTTGACACTATACACTTATTATAGTATCAAATGATTTGTTTTAAACGTACCAAGCATGTTTGGCTATTATAAGGGAAAACCCTATCCTCCGGCTTGCGTTGCATTGTGTGATGGGACCTGGGTCTTATAATAGCTTCATTTTTCGAAAAAGCATTGCGTTGTTTATTCTATGCACTGGTATTCTTGGGAGGAAACCCGTTCCGTGTTATACGGCGTGGTCCCTTGAATTACTCTCTTTTAAAGTAAAGCTTTAAATAACTGTTTTAGTTCTCACACCAGTCACATGACTGACCTGGAGTTTATTGTTTTAACCTAAACTCTGGGTGCCCCTATTTTCCGCACGGGTAGCTAGTAGTTTTGGTTTTGCAGATTTATATTCACAGGATCCTGGTCTACAGCTGGAATGATATCCGGAAAGCTCTGTATCCGTATATCACCTTCAGTTGTGCTTTGTATTATTTTCCGCTGCTATGTAATTTATTGTAATCTCTGATAATTTTCGAATGTAATTTATTCATTCATACTCTATATATTCTTGTATCTGATAGAATTGTTGTAATAACAATGAAATGTTCTTCCGTCTGCGTTCTGTTTTGTCTTGTTCTCAAACGATCAGGGGTTTCGAACGGTCTAGATCGGTTTAATGACTGATTCAGATCGAGCGAAATTCCTTGCTGTCACATTTGGTATCGGAGCTTTGGTTTACAGAGCTCGAGAACAAGACACATTAGAATCATACGAAAGAATTCATCAGATATTGGATTAGTAATATCCAATTAGAATGACCCATTAGAGATAGGATCAGTAGTATCCTAGAACGAGTGTGAAGAGTATATTTTTCAATTGAAAACAATTTTGTTTTGAAAATTTAAATCAATTCTACGTATTTGATTATTTATTTATTTTGCATATGGACAATCCAATATATAAAGATTTTGCATATACGCGTCATGAACGTATATTCGAAGTTTTAATATATTAGATAGATATCGAATCACACTCTAGTCGCCCGGAGATGATATTGATGATAGCGATCGCATCATCAATATTTATGTTCGTGTTTCGAAGGTGTGATTTTCTATATATTTCCATTAGACTGGTGTGAGAACCAAAACTTATATAGCTAGAACACATTGTTGTGAATTGGCATCAAAAACGTGATTTTTGTATATATATCAAATTATGAATTTGAAACGTTAATCCACTAATTGATTGATGTTTGTGTTGTCTGTTTATTTGTTTGATAATTTTGAACCATTAAGCCTAATTGAATCAAATATTAAACTATATTGAAAATTGGTCGCATTTGCTTGCATATACATATACTTACATTGAACAGGTCATAGCAAGGAGGCTAGAGCTAGAGAATAAAATTTGTTTGCCCGACAAATAGGTACATGTTTACTACATAATTTACTGTTTTGTTTGGGTGATGATGATTTTATGAGCCTATTGGCTAGCCGCTTGACTTTTTCTTTTTCTTTTTGAGATTAGAAGGACCGGGGAAGCTATTTGAAATTCCCCGATGCTCCCGGTGCAGGGGAGGTTATGGCGAAATTTTTTGAAAATTTAGGGTGTTAGCCAAATTTTTGAAAATTCTCAGAAACTGAAAAGTTGGAGAATGCAAGCCAGATCGAACGTAGAGCTGATTAATCAAACCACTTTCGACTTTGTTCCTTTTCGGGGATGAAAAGTTTTAAGTGGGGGAGATTGTAATAACCCGCAAATTCTGAGCCAGTTTAAAATTTTTATTTTGGCAATTTTTATGAATTTTGAATATTTAAAATGAATTATTTTAAATAATATTGACGAAAATTTATTTTGAATATATTTAGAACGTATATATTTATACGCGTCGTCGTTAGAATATAAATATTTATATATAATTATAAATAGAATTGAGAATGGCGCGGTAGTTCGATAATTCGATTTCAAACTTCAATTGAATGTACCGGGTGCAAAACAATCCGGATTTTAGCGAAACCAAAAATATTAAAATCTATTCATG
The DNA here is from genome assembly GCA_030737875.1 of Allium sativum. Taxonomy (NCBI): domain Eukaryota; kingdom Viridiplantae; phylum Streptophyta; class Magnoliopsida; order Asparagales; family Amaryllidaceae; genus Allium; species Allium sativum. The sequence continues at coordinate 836,173,301 of CM060910.1, forward strand.
AATATCTTTCCAACGAATCAGAAAAATCGAAATTTCATAGCGGGAATCAAAAGTTATGCCCAGTTGAAAATTCAGAATAGTCGCTATGTAAATTATACATGGCCCAAAAAGTCAAACTTTGCATACGGATGAATTTGGACTCGAAACCACTTCCATTGAGTTTAAAATGCCGTTTAGAACTCCGAAAAGTATAAGCTTCGATATATTCCGATATCCGGAATAGTGGCTATGGGCTGGAGTTGTTCGGTTAACAAAACATAGCCCTTAAAAAGTGAAATTTTGCATACGAGCTCAGAATTCGACGAGATAAATTTTTATGGATTCACAATGACAAATCTTTGTTGAGTTCCAAATGGGGCGTCGAACGGAGTTAGTATGTGGCCGTGCGAGCTGAAACAGTTCCGGGTAAAGCGAGCAGTCATTTTACAAAGGAACATTATGGATACGACCTCAGAATTCGATTTCGTTTTTTTTTATGGATTCGTATTGTCTAAAAATGGTTAAATCCAAAAGGCATGATTTTTTGAGTTAGCATGTGAGCGTGCGAGAAGAAAATGTGCGCCAGAATAGCATTTTTAGAGTTTATCTGAGCATTTTTGTGATTTTTTTTGAATGGTCAAACGAACTCGGAATTCGACGAAACTTGTTTCGTTGGACTCGTCTTCACGTCTACTATCTCGTGTCCGAAATCCGCGGCCATCGGAGATCGCTAGCGTTCGGGCGATACGCGAGAAACTAGCATATAATCACTTTTACTCCATTTTTCTCTTCATAATTTCATTTCTCTCTTCCTCTTCAAAAACTCAAAAATGGCGTCCACCCTCCCACCCGCCGCCGCTGCCGCCCTTCCACCACCTCCACCGCCGGCCGCACCCCCTCTTCCTCCTCCCCTCCTCCTCCTCTTCCTCCTCCTCTCTCTCTCCTCCTCTTTCTCTCTTCAAATGCAAAGCCTTAAGCCACCACCACCACCATGGGCCCCACCACCACCGCCGCCACCCACCAGCGAGCTCCCCACACCCAATCAGGTCCGGCGCCCCCTTCCCCCTCCTCAATTCCGGCCGTGGGCCCCCCCGGTCACCAAAAACTCATTTTACACTAATCGTCCGTTTTGCAAATAAGTCCCTGACTGTATTTCGCCAATAACTCCCAAACGGTGCGCTTTTGGCCAAAGTCCCTCCAGACTAAAGTTGTAGAGCACGAAATTCTCTTTGATTCGGCTATATGGAAGTCATGTTTTGGAGCTCGGAGCTGCTCCGAAAACGCGTTCGAAGTCTGCTGTTCAAAAACGGTAAAATTCGTGTACTTTCGCGAATTCTGGCGAATTGGAGCATTTTCGGCAAAAAGACCCTTAGGCAAAAGTTGTCCGGAATGGCGCGTTTAAGCTAGAAAAAAGAAGGTGTGAAGATTGAAGCTCGTTTGCAAACTCTAGGACCCTAACAGCGAATCCGGGCGTTAGAAAAAAAAGTGAGTTTTCTCCATTTTAAAGCTTCTACAGTTTTTGACATATGAAGTAGAATAAAAATATGATTTTTATATTATAGAAAGAATAAAAAACATGATTTTTATATTAGTAGAAGATTAAAAATATGATTTTTACATTATAAAAGTATTAAAGATTTGATCTTTATTATGTAGAAGGAGCAAAGATGTGATTTTTATATAAGTGGCGATATAAAAATATAATCTTTATTATATGAACACCGTTGTAAAAATAGAATTTTTATCTATATAGTAGTAGTATAAAAATGAGATTTTTACATACATAGCAACAATATAAAAATGTGATTTTTTATATATGTAGTGGCTACGGGCAGTGAAATTGGCAAAAAGGCGGGCACGACGAAGATTTCTACATAAGAAGAGTCGTGGCGGTTGGTTTAGCTAGTTGGTGAGAATTTCTCACCTTTCAATTTCATTTCTATTTATATATATATGTATATATATATATATATATATACTAGGATGCAGACGGTGCTTAGTAGCACCCGACACAATCGTCCACAGACCATGGACTTGTTTGTTTGGTTGCATAAATTAGTTAGATGATTTGATTTGAAATTGAATTGTTTGGTGAAATGAATGGATTTGATTGATGTGTGAATGGCGTGGGCCTTCACTAGACCGGGGATAAGGCTAGGCCTCGTCCCGTTTCTAGTATCGTGCCGTTATGCCGTCGAAATTTTCTAAAATAAGTTAGAAAAATAAAAATATCATTTTATTTAAAGAATGAACTGAATAGAAATTCATGTGTTAAAATAAAATGTTTTATCGTTAAAAATATAATTTTTAACGTGATGTGAATAAAATAAAATATTCATTTACAAACCGGACGGTTTGTTTATGCACACCTATTTGAATGACATTGATTGGGTCGATAAATTTTACACATTGCCCAACTGCACAAATAAAATCTGTGTTTGACTGTTTGAAACCCTACACGGGTGTTGGGATGAAATTTGAAGTTCACTCATCCTGATTGATTAAATATGTCGATCAGTTGATTGACAGGCTGTTATAAGCGTTAGATATCTATATTTGGTGCTTATACAGTGTAGTGCACTTTGGTTGATGGTTGATTATTTCCAATGCTATTATATATGTGTGATGTATGAAAATCCATATAATTAACATTATATGGTGATTGATTGGGCCTCATTCCAATTTAGAAAATAAAGAATAATATAAAATAAAGGTTCATGTGTTGACTGCACTCATCCGTTGAGATTAGTCATGTGTTGAACGAAATATTTTAATAATAAAATTTACATCTTTATCAATATAAAATAAAGGTTCATGTGTTGACTGTACTCATCCGTTGAGATTAGTCATGTGTAGAACGAAATATTTTAATAATAAAATTTACATCTTTATCAATATAAAATAAAGGTTCATGTGTTGACTGTACTCATCCGTTGAGATTAGTCATGTGTTGAACGAAATATTTTAATAATAAAATTTACATCTTTATCAATATAAAATAAAGGTTCATGTGTTGACAGTACTCATCCATTGAGATTAGTCATGTGTTGAACGAAGTATTTTGATAATAAGAAATATTTGAAATAGAATATTTGAAAATAGAAATATATGAAGCCGTGTTGATTAGATTGACGCCATTTTGACGTGAACGATATTTATATCGATTTTATTCATTCAAAAACTAACGTTGAAAAACGATTTCGAAATGAAATGAATATAAAATGATTTCGAAATGAATTTGAATTGAATAGAAAACCAATTTGAATCGAATTGAATAGAAAACCAATTTGAATTGAATCGCATAGAAAACAAATTCGAATTGAATTGAAAAAGAATTCGAATCGGATGGAAAACGAATTCGAATTGAATTAAAGCGAATTGAAATGAATTCAAATTGAATTGAAATTTGAATTGAATAGAAATGAATTTTAAAACGAATTTATAAAGAAGAATTCAATTTTTGCTTTGAATTGAAATGGAAGTTGAAATGAATTTTAAAACGAATTTATAAAGAAGAATTCAAATTTTGCTTTGAATTGAAATGGAAGTTGAAATGAATTTTGAAACGAATTTAAAAACTATTTATAAAATTCGTTTTAAATAGAAATCGACGAAATATATATTATATATATAATATAATGGCCTGAATAGAACGCGCCTCGCCGCGGCAGTTCGTGAATTTCGACCATTTATTTCAAATGGACATTACGGGAGATCCGACCGTCGGATTCTCCTAAAACCGGGACCGTTGGGTTCGTATCGAAAAGAGCTTTCTAAAGAATATTAGAAATTCAAAATCTAACAGTTGGATTTGGAGATACGTCCAAATCAAATTTGGAAAAGATCGTACTTGGAGATGGATGGATATGCGAGGAAAGTGCCTCCGGTTTCGTTCAGACCCAGAACGGACTTGTAAATGGATTGTGTGTCTGACATTGAATTTTATTCTGTGTTGATTGATTTCTGTTAAATATATATCTGTTTGGCGGCGGAGAATTTATTCTCTTGCTTAACGCCCTTCTCTGAGACGTACGAGCTTAGAGGTTATATATCGATGGACATCAGTCGCATGGCATGAATTGCCTGTGTGGCACGCTAAGATGCAATGATCAAGGCTTTTGTTGAAAAGCAAAGTCTGGTGGTTGATGATCAAAGCACGTCTACGTGGCAGCTTTGTGTATAACGTGAATTCGCGAGCCTCACACCTCGGTATGAGTTAAAAACGGGATACGGACCGTTGGGAGAGCACGACGTTTCTTTCTAGCTATGGTGGTGTCAGTGACTTACCAGCTCTGACATTTATATACTTTTCACCTTTGTGGTTGTTGGAATGAGGCGCCTCGATTATAGGTCTGTAAGGACCGGGAAACGTGTGTTCATGCATAACTAATCCTCTAACGTAAGTGAGGACCGGCCCAGCCGAATCCAGGGTTTCGCAGAGTGCGTAGCCCTGAGGCATTTGCTAGAGTGTCTCGAGCGCGGAGAGGATCTTTCCCCTTGCCTCGACTCATGACGGAAATCCAATTTCCAATACGTGTATTGCGTTTTTAATTGTAGAACTAGTATGGCGACATAGTAGATGGTAGCTATGCCGCCTATGATTTATATTTATGATTGAAACTGTTTTGACACTATACACTTATTATAGTATCAAATGATTTGTTTTAAACGTACCAAGCATGTTTGGCTATTATAAGGGAAAACCCTATCCTCCGGCTTGCGTTGCATTGTGTGATGGGACCTGGGTCTTATAATAGCTTCATTTTTCGAAAAAGCATTGCGTTGTTTATTCTATGCACTGGTATTCTTGGGAGGAAACCCGTTCCGTGTTATACGGCGTGGTCCCTTGAATTACTCTCTTTTAAAGTAAAGCTTTAAATAACTGTTTTAGTTCTCACACCAGTCACATGACTGACCTGGAGTTTATTGTTTTAACCTAAACTCTGGGTGCCCCTATTTTCCGCACGGGTAGCTAGTAGTTTTGGTTTTGCAGATTTATATTCACAGGATCCTGGTCTACAGCTGGAATGATATCCGGAAAGCTCTGTATCCGTATATCACCTTCAGTTGTGCTTTGTATTATTTTCCGCTGCTATGTAATTTATTGTAATCTCTGATAATTTTCGAATGTAATTTATTCATTCATACTCTGTATATTCTTGTATCTGATGGAATTGTTGTAATAACAATGAAATGTTCTTCCGTCTGCGTTCTGTTTTGTCTTGTTCTCAAACGATCAGGGGTTTCGAACGGTCTAGATCGGTTTAATGACTGATTCAGATCGAGCGAAATTCCTTGCTGTCACATTTGGTATCGGAGCTTTGGTTTACAGAGCTCGAGAACAAGACACATTAGAATCATACGAAAGAATTCATCAGATATTGGATTAGTAATATCCAATTAGAATGACCCATTAGAGATAGGATCAGTAGTATCCTAGAACGAGTGTGAAGAGTATATTTTTCAATTGAAAACAATTTTGTTTTGAAAATTTAAATCAATTCTACGTATTTGATTATTTATTTATTTTGCATATGGACAATCCAATATATAAAGATTTTGCATATACGCGTCATGAACGTATATTCGAAGTTTTAATATATTAGATAGATATCGAATCACACTCTAGTCGCCCGGAGATGATATTGATGATAGCGATCGCATCATCAATATTTATGTTCGTGTTTCGAAGGTGTGATTTTCTATATATTTCCATTAGACTAGTGTGAGAACCAAAACTTATATAGCTAGAACACATTGTTGTGAATTGGCATCAAAAACGTGATTTTTGTATATATATCAAATTATGAATTTGAAACGTTAATCCACTAATTGATTGATGTTTGTGTTGTCTGTTTATTTGTTTGATAATTTTGAACCATTAAGCCTAATTGAATCAAATATTAAACTATATTGAAAATTGGTCGCATTTGCTTGCATATACATATACTTACATTGAACAGGTCATAGCAAGGAGGCTAGAGCCAGAGAATAAAATTTGTTTGCCCGACAAATAGGTACATGTTTACTACATAATTTACTGTTTTGTTTGGGTGATGATGATTTTATGAGCCTATTGGCTAGCCGCTTGACTTTTTCTTTTTCTTTTTGAGATTAGAAGGACCGGGGAAGCTATTTGAAATTCCCCGATGCTCCCGGTGCAGGGGAGGTTATGGCGAAATTTTTTGAAAATTTAGGGTGTTAGCCAAATTTTTGAAAATTCTCAGAAACTGAAAAGTTGGAGAATGCAAGCCAGATCGAACGTAGAGCTGATTAATCAAACCACTTTCGACTTTGTTCCTTTTCGGGGATGAAAAGTTTTAAGTGGGGGAGATTGTAATAACCCGCAAATTCTGAGCCAGTTTAAAATTTTTATTTTGGCAATTTTTATGAATTTTGAATATTTAAAATGAATTATTTTAAATAATATCGACGAAAATTTATTTTGAATATATTTAGAACGTATATATTTATACGCGTCGTCGTTAGAATATAAATATTTATATATAATTATAAATAGAATTGAGAATGGCGCGGTAGTTCGATAATTCGATTTCAAACTTCAATTGAATGTAGCGGGTGCAAAACAATCCGGATTTTAGCGAAACCAAAGATATTAAAATCTATTCGTGAATATCTTTCCAACGAATCAGAAAAATCGAAATTTCATAGCGGGAATCAAAAGTTATGCCCAGTTGAAAATTCAGAATAGTCGCTATGTAAATTATACATGGCCCAAAAAGTCAAACTTTGCATACGGATGAATTTGGACTCGAAACCACTTCCATTGAGTTTAAAATGCCGTTTAGAACTCCGAAAAGTATAAGCTTCGATATATTCCGATATCCGGAATAGTGGCTATGGGCTGGAGTTGGTCGGTTAACAAAACATAGCCCTTAAAAAGTGAAATTTTGCATACGAGCTCAGAATTCGACGAGATAAATTTTTATGGATTCACAATGACAAATCTTTGTTGAGTTCCAAATGGGGCGTCGAACGGAGTTAGTATGTGGCCGTGCGAGCTGAAACAGTTCCGGGTAAAGCGAGCAGTCATTTTACAAAGGAACATTATGGATACGACCTCAGAATTCGATTTCGTTTTTTTTTATGGATTCGTATTGTCTAAAAATGGTTAAATCCAAAAGGCATGATTTTTTGAGTTAGCATGTGAGCGTGCGAGAAGAAAATGTGCGCCAGAATAGCATTTTTAGAGTTTATCTGAGCATTTTTGTGATTTTTTTTGAATGGTCAAACGAACTCGGAATTCGACGAAACTTGTTTCGTTGGACTCGTCTTCACGTCTACTATCTCGTGTCCGAAATCCGCGGCCATCGGAGATCGCTAGCGTTCGGGCGATACGCGAGAAACTAGCATATAATCACTTTTACTCCATTTTTCTCTTCATAATTTCATTTCTCTCTTCCTCTTCAAAAACTCAAAAATGGCGTCCACCCTCCCACCCGCCGCCGCTGCCGCCCCTCCACCACCTCCACCGCCGGCCGCACCCCCTCTTCCTCCTCCCCTCCTCCTCTTCCTCCTCCTCTCTCTCTCCTCCTCTTTCTCTCTTCAAATGCAAAGCCTTAAGCCACCACCACCACCATGGGCCCCACCACCACCGCCGCCACCCACCAGCGAGCTCCCTACACCCAATCAGGTCCGGCGCCCCCTTCCCCCTCCTCAATTCCGGCCGTGGGCCCCCCCGGTCACCAAAAACCCATTTTACACTAATCGTCCGTTTTGCAAATAAGTCCCTGACCGTATTTCGCCAATAACTCCCAAACGGTGCGCTTTTGGCCAAAGTCCCTCTAAACTAAAGTTGTAGAGCACGAAATTCTCTTTGATTCGGCTATATGGAAGTCATGTTTTGGAGCTCGGAGCTGCTCCGAAAACGCGTTCGAAGTCTGCTGTTCAAAAACGGTAAAATTCGTGTACTTTCGCGAATTCTGGCGAATTGGAGCATTTTCGGCAAAAAGACCCTTAGGCAAAAGTTGTCCGGAATGGCGCGTTTAAGCTAGAAAAAAGAAGGTGTGAAGATTGAAGCTCGTTTGCAAACTCTAGGACCCTAACAGCGAATCCGGGCGTTAGAAAAAAAGTGAGTTTTCTCCATTTTAAAGCTTCTACAGTTTTTGACATATGAAGTAGAATAAAAATATGATTTTTATATTATAGAAAGAATAAAAAACATGATTTTTATATTAGTAGAAGATTAAAAATATGATTTTTACATTATAAAAGTATTAAAGATTTGATCTTTATTATGTAGAAGGAGCAAAGATGTGATTTTTATATAAGTGGCGATATAAAAATATAATCTTTATTATATGAACACCGTTGTAAAAATAGAATTTTTATCTATATAGTAGTAGTATAAAAATGTGATTTTTACATACATAGCAACAATATAAAAATGTGATTTTTTATATATGTAGTGGCTACGGGCAGTGAAATTGGCAAAAAGGCGGGCACGACGAAGATTTCTACATAAGAAGAGTCGTGGCGGTTGGTTTAGCTAGTTGGTGAGAATTTCTCACCTTTCAATTTCATTTCTATTTATATATATATATATATATATATATATATATATATATATACTAGGATGCAGACGGTGCTTAGTAGCACCCGACACAATCGTCCACAGACCATGGACTTGTTTGTTTGGTTGCATAAATTAGTTAGATGATTTGATTTGAAATTGAATTGTTTGGTGAAATGAATGGATTTGATTGATGTGTGAATGGCGTGGGCCTTCACTAGACCGGGGATAAGGCTAGGCCTCGTCCCGTTTCTAGTATCGTGCCGTTATGCCGTCGAAATTTTCTAAAATAAGTTAGAAAAATAAAAATATCATTTTATTTAAAGAATGAACTGAATAGAAATTCATGTGTTAAAATAAAATGTTTTATCGTTAAAAATATAATTTTTAACGTGATGTGAATAAAATAAAATATTCATTTACAAACCGGACGGTTTGTTTATGCACACCTATTTGAATGACATTGATTGGGTCGATAAATTTTACACATCGCCCAACTGCACAAATAAAATCTGTGTTTGACTGTTTGAAACCCTACACGGGTGTTGGGATGAAATTTGAAGTTCACTCATCCTGATTGATTAAATATGTCGATCGGTTGATTGGCAGGCTGTTATAAGCGTTAGATATCTATATTTGGTGCTTATACAGTGTAGTGCACTTTGGTTGATGGTTGATTATTTCCAATGCTATTATATATGTGTGATGTATGAAAATCCATATAATTAACATTATATGGTGATTGATTGGGCCTCATTCCAATTTAGAAAATAAAGAATAATATAAAATAAAGGTTCATGTGTTGACTGCACTCATCCGTTGAGATTAGTCATGTGTTGAACGAAATATTTTAATAATAAAATTTACATCTTTATCAATATAAAATAAAGGTTCATGTGTTGACTGTACTCATCCGTTGAGATTAGTCATGTGTAGAACGAAATATTTTAATAATAAAATTTACATCTTTATCAATATAAAATAAAGGTTCATGTGTTGACTGTACTCATCCGTTGAGATTAGTCATGTGTTGAACGAAATATTTTAATAATAAAATTTACATCTTTATCAATATAAAATAAAGGTTCATGTGTTGACAGTACTCATCCATTGAGATTAGTCATGTGTTGAACGAAGTATTTTGATAATAAGAAATATTTGAAATAGAATATTTGAAAATAGAAATATATGAAGCCGTGTTGATTAGATTGACGCCATTTTGACGTGAACGATATTTATATCGATTTTATTCATTCAAAAACTAATGTTGAAAAACGATTTCGAAATGAAATGAATATAAAATGATTTCGAAATGAATTTGAATTGAATAGAAAACCAATTTGAATCGAATTGAATAGAAAACCAATTTGAATTGAATCGCATAGAAAACGAATTCGAATTGAATTGAAAAAGAATTCGAATCGGATGGAAAACGAATTCGAATTGAATTAAAGCGAATTGAAATGAATTCAAATTGAATTGAAATTTGAACTGAATAGAAATGAATTTTAAAACGAATTTATAAAGAAGAATTCAAATTTTGCTTTGAATTGAAATGGAAGTTGAAATGAATTTTAAAACGAATTTATAAAGAAGAATTCAATTTTTGCTTTGAATTGAAATGGAAGTTGAAATGAATTTTGAAACGAATTTAAAAGCTATTTATAAAATTCGTTTTAAATAGAAATCGACGAAATATATATTATATATATAATATAATGGCCTGAATAGAACGCGCCTCGCCGCGGCAGTTCGTGAATTTCGACCATTTATTTCAAATGGACATTACGGGAGATCCGACCGTCGGATTCTCCTAAAACCGGGACCGTTGGGTTCGTATCGAAAAGAGCTTTCTAAAGAATATTAGAAATTCAAAATCTAACGGTTGGATTTGGAGATACGTCCAAATCAAATTTGGAAAAGATCGCTGTAAGTGCAGTTCGATGGCCGTTGTTGGAAATCGACTGTACGGGCCTTAATAAAATTATTAAAAATAGTAATAATTTGTGTAAAATCATAAGAAATGATTTGGGAAAATTTGGGAAGAAAAACTCCATATTTGAAAAGATAAAAATAGATTTTATCAAAATGAACTAGTTTGAACTAAATTTAAAACCCGATTTGTTTTTAAATAAATAAATTAGATTTAAAAAGGGGTTTTAAATAATCGGAATTCCCAATATATTTGATTTAAATTGAACTAGAATTGATTTGTGGGTTCATCGTGAACGGTGTTTTAAATAACACTAGTTCTGTAACCCGATAATAAATATAATGTGATTTGGGTTTGTCGTGAACTGTTTTTAAATAACACCTAGTTCTTTAACCCAGTAAAAGGAGTTTTAACGAATCTGCAATTAGATTGAAATGTAAATCTATAATCTAAATTATCAAATTTAGAAATGAGCGAGAATGGAGTATCGCCAGTTTTGCTCCAAAGCGAAAGTCAAATCTTTAATTAGATTTGAACGTGAAATGGTAATTAATTTTACCGATAACACCATGGTGTTAGATATGGAGTATCACCAGTTTTGCTTCATGGGATGAATAGGTTGGGATGGGAAAATAAAATAAATAATTACTTCGGTGTGGATTCGCTAATCTCGACTAGTTCAGAAAACCATAATTTGGTTTGAAACGACATCAAAAGGATGATTAAAGGATAAATTTTAAAGAATTTATCTTGGATAAAATTAATGGGAACCTTTCCCTGAAAATATGAATTGGAATGAGGCGTATGTTGTGTTTGTTTAACATTTGTTTTTAATATACGCGGGTTGTTCGGAAAGGCCGGGTTTATACCCATTCTGAATAACCGATTCGACGATAAGTCAAAGATGAAGACGGTGGTCAAAGACCGGAAGTCTTCACATCGTTTGGATTATTACTGACGATCCTGATTGGGCTGTACACCCTAGAGGATGGAAATACTTGGTGGTCGTCCAGACGTACTTGGAGATGGATGGATATGCGAGGAAAGTGCCTCCGGTTTCGTTCAGACCCAGAACGGACTTGTAAATGGATTGTGTGTCTGACATTGGATTTTATTCTGTGTTGATTGATTTCTGTTAAATATATATCTGTTTGGCGGCGGAGAATTTATTCTCTTGCTTAACGCCCTTCTCTGAGACGTACGAGCTTAGAGGTTATATATCGATGGACATCAGTCGCATGGCATGAATTGCCTGTGTGGCACGCTAAGATGCAATGATCAAGGCTTCTGTTGAAAAGCAAAGTTTGGTGGTTGATGATCAAAGCACGTCTACGTGGCAGCTTTGTGTATAACGTGAATTCGCGAGCCTCACACCTCGGTATGAGTTAAAAACGGGATACGGATCGTTGGGAGAGCACGACGTTTCTTTCTAGCTATGGTGGTGTCAGTGACTTACCAGCCCTGACATTTATATACTTTTCACCTTTGTGGTTGTTGGAATGAGGCGCCTCGATTATAGGTCTGTAAGGACCGGGAAACGTGTGTTCATGCATAACTAATCCTCTAACGTAAGTGAGGACCGGCCCAGCCGAATCCACGGTTTCCCAGAGTGCGTAGCCCTGAGGCATTTGCTAGAGTGTCTCGAGCGCGGAGAGGATCTTGCCCCTTGCCTCGACTCATGACGGAAATCCAATTTCCAATACGTGTATTGCGGTTTTAATTGTAGAACTAGTATGGCGACATAGTAGATGGTAGCTATGCCGCCTATGATTTATATTTTTGATTGAAACTGTTTTGACACTATACACTTATTATAGTATCAAATGATTTGTTTTAAACGTACCAAGCATGTTTGGCTATTATAAGGGAAAACCCTATCCTCCGGCTTGCGTTGCATTGTGTGATGGGACCTGGGTCTTATAATAGCTTCATTTTTCGAAAAAGCATTGCGTTGTTTATTCTATGCACTGGTATTCTTGGGAGGAAACCCGTTCCGTGTTATACGGCGTGGTCCCTTGAATTACTCTCTTTTAAAGTAAAGCTTTAAATAACTGTTTTAGTTCTCACACCAGTCACATGACTGACCTGGAGTTTATTGTTTTAACCTAAACTCTGGGTGCCCCTATTTTCCGCACGGGCAGCTAGTAGTTTTGGTTTTGCAGATTTATATTCACAGGATCCTGGTCTACAGCTAGAATGATATCCGGAAAGCTCTGTATCCGTATATCACCTTCAATTGTGCTTTGTATTATTTTCCGCTGCTATGTAATTTATTGTAATCTCTGATAATTTTCGAATGTAATTTATTCATTCATACTCTGTATATTCTTGTATCTGATGGAATTGTTGTAATAACAATGAAATGTTCTTCCGTCTGCGTTCTGTTTTGTCTTGTTCTCAAACGATCAGGGGTTTCGAACGGTCTAGATCGGTTTAATGACTGATTCAGATCGAGCGAAATTCCTTGCTATCACATTTGGTATCGGAGCTTTGGTTTACAGAGCTCGAGAACAAGACACATTAGAATCATACGAAAGAATTCATCAGATATTGGATTAGTAATATCCAATTAGAATGACCCATTAGAGATAGGATCAGTAGTATCCTAGAACGAGTGTGAAGAGTATATTTTTCAATTGAAAACAATTTTGTTTTGAAAATTTAAATCAATTCTACGTATTTGATTATTTATTTATTTTGCATATGGACAATCCAATATATAAAGATTTTGCATATACGCGTCATGAACGTATATTCGAAGTTTTAATATATTAGATAGATATCGAATCACACTCTAGTCGCCCGGAGATGATATTGATGATAGCGATCGCATCATCAATATTTATGTTCGTGTTTCAAAGGTGTGATTTTCTATATATTTCCATTAGACTGGTGTGAGAACCAAAACTTATATAGCTAGAACACATTGTTGTGAATTGGCATCAAAAACGTGATTTTTGTATATATATCAAATTATGAATTTGAAACATTAATCCACTAATTGATTGATGTTTGTGTTGTCTGTTTATTTGTTTGATAATTTTGAACCATTAAGCCTAATTGAATCAAATATTAAACTGTATTGAAAATTGGTCGCATTTGCTTGCATATACATATACTTACATTGAACAGGTCATAGCAAGGAGGCTAGAGCCAGAGAATAAAATTTGTTTGCCCTACAAATAGGTACATGTTTACTACATAATTTACTGTTTTGTTTGGGTGATGATGATTTTATGAGCCTATTGGCTAGCCGCTTGGCTTTTTCTTTTTCTTTTTGAGATTAGAAGGACCGGGGAAGCTATTTGAAATTCCCCGATGCTCCCGGTGCAGGGGAGGTTATGGCGAAATTTTTCGAAAATTTAGGGTGTTAGCCAAATTTTTGAAAATTCTCAGAAACTGAAAAGTTGGAGAATGCAAGCCAGATCGAATGTAGAGCTGACTAATCAAACCACTTTCGACTTTGTTCCTTTTCGGGGACGAAAAGTTTTAAGTGGGGGAGATTGTAATAACCCGCAAATTCTGAGCCAGTTTAAAATTTTTATTTTGGCAATTTTTATGAATTTTGAATATTTAAAATGAATTATTTTAAATAATATCGACGAAAATTTATTTTGAATATATTTAGAACGTATATATTTATACGCGTCGTCGTTAGAATATAAATATTTATATATAATTATAAATAGAATTGAGAATGGCGCGGTAGTTCGATAATTCGATTTCAAACTTCAATTGAATGTACCGGGTGCAAAACAATCCGGATTTTAGCGAAACCAAAAATATTAGAATCTATTCGTGAATATCTTTCCAACGAATCAGAAAAATCGAAATTTCATAGCGGGAATCAAAAGTTATGCCCAGTTGAAAATTCAGAATAGTCGCTATGTAAATTATACATGGCCCAAAAAGTCAAACTTTGCATACGGATAAATTTGGACTCGAAACCACTTCCATTGAGTTTAAAATGCCGTTTAGAACTCCGAAAAGTATAAGCTTCGATATATTTCGATATCCGGAATAGTGGCTATGGGCTGGAGTTGTTCGGTTAACAAAACATAGCCCTTAAAAAGTGAAATTTTGCATATGAGCTCAGAATTCGATGAGATAAATTTTTATGGATTCACAATGACAAATCTTTGTTGAGTTCCAAATGGGGCGTCGAACGGAGTTAGTATGTGGCCGTGGGAGCTGAAACAGTTCCGGGTAAAGCGAGCAGTCATCTTACAAAGGAACATTATGGATACGACCTCAGAATTCGATTTCGTTTTTTTTATGGATTCGTATTGTCTAAAAATGGTTAAATCCAAAGGGCATGATTTTTTGAGTTAGCATGTGAGCGTGCGAGAAGAAAAGGTGCGCCAGAATAGCATTTTTAGAGTTTATCTGAGCATTTTTGTGATTTTTTTTGAATGGTCAAACGAACTCGGAATTCGACGAAACTTATTTCGTTGGACTCGTCTTCACGTCTACTATCTCGTGTTCGAAATCCGCGGCAATCGGAGATCGCTAGCGTTCGGGCGATACGCGAGAAACTAGCATATAATCACTTTTACTCCATTTTTCTCTTCATAATTTCATTTCTCTCTTCCTCTTCAAAAACTCAAAAATGGCGTCCACCCTCCCACCCGCCGCCGCTGCCGCCCCTCCACCACCTCCACCACCGGCCGCACCCCCTCCTCCTCTCTCTCCCCTCCTCCTCTCTCTCTCCTCCTCTTTCTCTCTTCAAATGCAAAGCCTTAAGCCACCACCACCACCACGGGCCCCACCACCACCGCCGCCACCCACCAGCGAGCTCCCCACACCCAATCAGGTCCGGCGCCCCCTTCCCCCTCCTCAATTCCGGCCGTGGGCCCCCCCGGTCACCAAAAACCCATTTTACACTAATCGTCCGTTTTGCAAATAAGTCCCTGACCGTATTTCGCCAATAACTCCCAAACGGTGCGCTTTTGGCCAAAGTCCCTCTAGACCAAAGTTGTAGAGCACGAAATTATCTTTGATTCGGCTATATGGAAGTCATGTTTGGAGCTCGGAGCTGCTCCGAAAACGCGTTCGAAGTCTGCTGTTCAAAAGCGGTAAAATTCGTGTACTTTCGCGAATTCTGGCGAATTGGAGCATTTTCGGCAAAAAGACCCTTAGGCAAAAGTTGTCCGGAATGGCGCGTTTAAGCTAGAAAAAAGAAGGTGTGAAGATTGAAGCTCGTTTGCAAACTCTAGGACCCGAACAGCGAATCCGGGCGTTAGAAAAAAAAGTGAGTTTTCTCCATTTTAAAGCTTCTACAGTTTTTGACATATGAAGTAGAATAAAAATATGAATTTTATATTATAGAAAGAATAAAAAACATGATTTTTATATTAGTAGAAGATTAAAAATATGATTTTTACATTATAAAAGTATTAAAGATTTGATCTTTATTATGTAGAAGGAGCAAAGATGTGATTTTTATATAAGTGGCGATATAAAAATATAATCTTTATTATATGAACACCGTTGTAAAAATAGAATTTTTATCTATATAGTAGTAGTATAAAAATGTGATTTTTACATACATAGCAACAATATAAAAATGTGATTTTTTATATATGTAGTGGCTACGGGCAGTGAAATTGGCAAAAAGGCGGGCACGACGAAGATTTCTACATAAGAAGAGTCGTGGCGGTTGGTTTAGCTAGTTGGTGAGAATTTCTCACCTTTCAATTTCATTTCTATTTATATATATATATATATATATATATATATATATATATATATACTAGGATGCAGACGGTGCTTAGTAGCACCCGACACAATCGTCCACAGACCATGGACTTGTTTGTTTGGTTGCATAAATTAGTTAGATGATTTGATTTGAAATTGAATTGTTTGGTGAAATGAATGGATTTGATTGATGTGTGAATGGCGTGGGCCTTCACTAGACCGGGGATAAGGCTAGGCCTCGTCCCGTTTCTAGTATCGTGCCGTTATGCCGCCGAAATTTTCTAAAATAAGTTAGAAAAATAAAAATATCATTTTATTTAAAGAATGAACTGAATAGAAATTCATGTGTTAAAATAAAATGTTTTATCGTTAAAAATATAATTTTTAACGTGATGTGAATAAAATAAAATATTCATAAACAAACCGGACGGTTTGTTTATGCACACCTATTTGAATGACATTGATTGGGTCGATAAATTTTACACATCGCCCAACTGCACAAATAAAATCTGTGTTTGACTGTTTGAAACCCCACACGGGTGTTGGGATGAAATTTGAAGTTCACTCATCCTGATTGATTAAATATGTCGATCGGTTGATTGACAGGCTGTTATAAGCGTTAGATATCTATATTTGGTGCTTATACAGTGTAGTGCACTTTGGTTGATGGTTGATTATTTCCAATGCTATTATATATGTGTGATGTATGAAAATCCATATAATTAACATTATATGGTGATTGATTGGGCCTCATTCCAATTTAGAAAATAAAGAATAATATAAAATAAAGGTTCATGTGTTGACTGCACTCATCCGTTGAGATTAGTCATGTGTTGAACGAAATATTTTAATAATAAAATTTACATCTTTATCAATATAAAATAAAGGTTCATGTGTTGACTGTACTCATCCGTTGAGATTAGTCATGTGTAGAACGAAATATTTTAATAATAAAATTTACATCTTTATCAATATAAAATAAAGGTTCATGTGTTGACTGTACTCATCCGTTGAGATTAGTCATGTGTTGAACGAAATATTTTAATAATAAAATTTACATCTTTATCAATATAAAATAAAGGTTCATGTGTTGACAATACTCATCCATTGAGATTAGTCATGTGTTGAACGAAGTATTTTGATAATAAGAAATATTTGAAATAGAATATTTGAAAATAGAAATATATGAAGCCGTGTTGATTAGATTGACGCCATTTTGACGTGAACGATATTTATATCGATTTTATTCATTCAAAAACTAATGTTGAAAAACGATTTCGAAATGAAATGAATATAAAATGATTTCGAAATAAATTTGAATTGAATAGAAAACCAATTTGAATCGAATTGAATAGAAAACCAATTTGAATTGAATCGCATAGAAAACGAATTCGAATTGAATTGAAAAAGAATTCGAATCGGATGGAAAACGAATTCGAATTGAATTAAAGCGAATTGAAATGAATTCAAATTGAATTGAAATTTGAATTGAATAGAAATGAATTTTAAAACGAATTTATAAAGAAGAATTCAAATTTTGCTTTGAATTGAAATGGAAGTTGAAATGAATTTTAAAACGAATTTATAAAGAAGAATTCAATTTTTGCATTGAATTGAAATGGAAGTTGAAATGAATTTTGAAACGAATTTAAAAGCTATTTATAAAATTCGTTTTAAATAGAAATCGACGAAATATATATTATATATATAATATAATGGCCTGAATAGAACGCGCCGCGCCGCGGCAGTTCGTGAATTTCGACCATTTATTTCAAATGGACATTACGGGAGATCCGACCGTCGGATTCTCCTAAAACCAGGACCGTTGGGTTCGTATCAAAAAGAGCTTTCTAAAGAATATTAGAAATTCAAAATCTAACGGTTGGATTTGGAGATACGTCCAAATCAAATTTGGAAAAGATCGCTGTAAGTGCAGTTCGATGGCCGTTGTTGGAAATCGACTGTGCGGGCCTTAATAAAATTATTAAAAATAGTAATAATTTGTGTAAAATCATAAGAAATGATTTGGGAAAATTTGGGATGAAAAACTCCATATTTGAAAAGATAAAAATAGATTTTATCAAAATGAACTAGTTTGAACTAAATTTAAAACCCGATTTGTTTTTAAATAAATAAATTAGATTTAAAAAGGGGTTTTAAATAATCGGAATTCCCAATATATTTGATTTAAATTGAACTAGAATTGATTTGTGGGTTCATCGTGAACGGTGTTTTAAATAACACTAGTTCTGTAACCCGATAATAAATATAATGTGATTTGGGTTTGTCGTGAACTGTGTTTAAATAACACCTAGTTCTTTAACCCAGTAAAAGGAGTTTTAACGAATCTGCAATTAGATTGAAATGTAAATCTATAATCTAAATTATCAAATTTAGAAATGAGCGAGAATGGAGTATCGCCAGTTTTGCTCCAAAGCGAAAGTCAAATCTTTAATTAGATTTGAACGTGAAATGGTAATTAATTTTACCGATAACACCATGGTGTTAGATATGGAGTATCACCAGTTTTGCTTCATGGGATGAATAGGTTGGGATGGGGAAATAAAATAAATAATTACTTCGGTGTGGATTCGCTAATCTCGACTAGTTCAGAAAACCATAATTTGGTTTGAAACGACATCAAAAGGATGATTAAAGGATAAATTTTAAAGAATTTATCTTGGATAAAATTAATGGGAACCTTTCCCTGAAAATATGAATTGGAATGAGGCGTATGTTGTGTTTGTTTAACATTTGTTTTTAATATACGCGGGTTGTTCGGAAAGGCCGGGTTTATACCCATTCTGAATAACCGATTCGACGATAAGTCAAAGATGAAGACGGTGGTCAAAGACCGGAAGTCTTTACATCGTTTGGATTATTACTGACGATCCTGATTGGGCTGTACACCCTAGAGGATGGAAATAGTTGGCGGTCGTCCAGACGTACTTGGAGATGGATGGATATGCGAGGAAAGTGCCTCCGGTTTCGTTCAGACCCAGAACGGACTTGTAAATGGATTGTGTGTCTGACATTGGATTTTATTCTGTGTTGATTGATTTCTGTTAAATATATATCTGTTTGGCGGCGGAGAATTTATTCTCTTGCTTAACGCCCTTCTCTGAGACGTACGAGCTTAGAGGTTATATATCGATGGACATCAGTCGCATGGCATGAATTGCCTGTGTGGCACGCTAAGATGCAATGATCAAGGCTTCTGTTGAAAAGCAAAGTCTTGTGGTTGATGATCAAAGCACGCCTACGTGGCAGCTTTGTGTATAACATGAATTCGTGAGCCTCACACCTCGGTATGAGTTAAAAACGGGATACGGACCGCTTGGAGAGCACGACGTTTCTTTCTAGCTATGGTGGTGTCAGTGACTTACCAGCTCTGACATTTATATACTTTTCACCTTTGTGGTTGTTGGAATGAGGCGCCTCGATTATAGGTCTGTAAGGACCGGGAAACGTGTGTTCAGGCATAACTAATCCTCTAACGTAAGTGAGGACCGGCCCAGCCGAATCCAGGGTTGCCCAGAGTGCGTAGCCCTGAGGCATTTGCTAGAGTGTCTCGAGCGCGGAGAGGATCTTGCCCCTTGCCTCGACTCATGACGGAAATCCAATTTCCAATACGTGTATTGCGGTTTTAATTGTAGAACTAGTATGGCGACATAGTAGATGGTAGCTATGCCGCCTATGATTTATATTTATGATTGAAACTGTTTTGACACTATACACTTATTATAGTCTCAAATGATTTGTTTTAAACGTACCAAGCATGTTTGGCTATTATAAGGGAAAACCCTATCCTCCGGCTTGCGTTGCATTGTGTGATGGGACCTGAGTCTTATAATAGCTTCATTTTTCGAAAAAGCATTGCGTTGTTTATTCTATGCACTGGTATTCTTGGGAGGAAACCCGTTCCGTGTTATACGGCGTGGTCCCTTGAATTACTCTCTTTTAAAGTAAAGCTTTAAATAACTGTTTTAGTTCTCACACCAGTCACATGACTGACCTGGAGTTTATTGTTTTAACCTAAACTCTGGGTGCCCCTATTTTCCGCACGGGCAGCTAGTAGTTTTGGTTTTGCAAATTTATATTCACAGGATCCTGGTCTACAGCTGGAATGATATCCGGAAAGCTCTGTATCCGTATATCACCTTCAGTTGTGCTTTGTATTATTTTCCGCTGCTATGTAATTTATTGTAATCTCTGATAATTTTTGAATGTAATTTATTCATTCATACTCTGTATATTCTTGTATCTGATGGAATTGTTGTAATAACAATGAAATGTTCTTCCGTCTGCGTTCTGTTTTGTCTTGTTCTCAAACGATCAGGGGTTTCGAACGGTCTAGATCGGTTTAACGACTGATTCAGATCGAGCGAAATTCCTTGTTGTCACATCTTAATTGAGTGAGACTATGGAATGTATGGCCGTGCTCAAAAATTGATTTTTTTACATAGTCTACTTATCGATTAAGATAAAATGTTTAAATTATAAAAAGGATGATATGTTCTATGCCTCTGTTAAGGATACAGAATGCATATCTTAAGGCAAAATTAACACTAGAAGGGGGGGAGGGCGAATAGCGTTTATGAGGAATTTATAGAAATCTTAAACTAACTTGAATTACTGTATGAATCACACATTGATTATCACACCAGAAATGATCACAAACACAGAAACAATCACAGACACAAAAATAAATAAATAGAAATGCAGAAAAGGAAAGAACACATTGAATTTTATATGTGTTCGGATTACTCCTATGTGTAGTACCACACAACGCTGGATTGCGCAAAGTTTTATTATTATCAATATCCAAGTACGACACTCTCAAGTTCACGACTACAAGATTAACATCGATTCCACCACCCTTGATCTCACAGCTACAAGGTTAACACCGATTCCACTACCCTTGATTTCACGGCTACAAGGTTAACACCGCTCCCTTTCCTTGATTTCAAGGCTACAAGGAACACACTCTTTCCCAAATAATTACAACAACCCTAGAACTCTTCAATAACACTTCCAATAGATAGGAGTTGATAAAGATTGTGAAGAGAGAAAGAAAGATATAAATTTCGTTGAAATCGACAGAGTATAAGTGTAGAAATCAAAAAATTTGTGTATATTAATGGGGTAAGTAAAGGGGTGAAGAAGGAGAAGAAGAAGTGATAAAAATTCAAAATTAACTCCTATGTATAGAGGTTGAAAGGTTGCAACATTTTTGAAGCGTTTCAAATATGAAAAGACACTTCCTTTGAATTTTTAAATTATGACAGTTATATGTCGACATATGCATTATGGTATGTCGACATATATACTATATTTTTGAAATTTTAATTATTTTTAAAGTATTTAAACCAATATATATTTTGGAAATTCCTGAAACAAAACTAGTTGTTAAAACATTATTTTTCAAGTATAAAAACATAAGAAAATATTATTTAAACATATGATTAAATTTTTTATATGTAAGTGACATAAAAATTATTTATAATAGAATTATAAACATATATATACATAGGAATTTATAAAGAGATATTTATAAACTATATAAACAAAAAGATTATATGAAAACTTAGAGTTTAAATAAGAATATTTGAAATTATAATCAAATATAAACTTAGTAATATATATATATATATATATCAATGATTTAATAAAACTACAAAAATAAGAATACTTATATATTAGGAAATATATATTTGAAATCATAAGTTTGAAATCCTTAGATGATAAAAAATCATTTTGAGAGAAGTTTAAAATCAATTTGAAAATAGTTTGAAATCAATTTTGAAAAGAGATAATTTGAAAACAGAGTTTGAGTGCTATTTAGAGTTTTACGTACTTTCTAGATTCTATTACCTTATATTCGTAGACTCTTGAACTCTTGATATCTTTATACTCATGCGTCTTAATTCTCCTTTCAAATCTTGAATTTCTTAACTCTTGAAAATCTTAACTGTATAGTCTTCAATATCTTATTACCTGCATATGAATTCTCCATATACGTATATATTCTGGATAAGAGTGTTAATATATATTTTATGGGCAATAATGATTGAAACAAGGTTGTTGTCATCAAAACATTATCAACATTCCATTTTCCAATACTCTCCCCCTTTTTGATTATGACGACCTTGGCTTATAAAATATTCATACCTAATATTACATGTTGATCTGCTTCCTTAATTACTCCCCTTTTCATTATGAATTCCTTCTGACTCCCCTTAAACTATATATGCCTATTTTAACTATAGGTTATTTTATATTTTATAATTTCTCCCCCTTTGTCATTATAAGAAACTATCCTATACTAAACTAAACTAAACTATATTATACCAAATTAGACTATACTAAATTAAATTATACTCCCCCTAAATCTATGCTATAACTGATCCTAATGACTAATTCTATATATAAGTCCCACTTAACCTATAACTCTCCCTAAACCTATAATTCTTCCTAAACCTATAAATTTCTATAACCCCCCTAAATCTATGACTATAAATATTGTATAATTTAATTCGGACAAGCAATTCAGACAATATTCAGACTAATAATTAAGTCAAACAAATTCAATACAAATTTTCTATATGAACAAGCATCCAATCAATCCAAACAAATTTAAATCTTTGTTATATTAAATTCAAGTTTTTAGTTAGTCAAACCTCATCATTCTTAATTATGTTTATTATGTATAGATTATTCCAATTAAACCAACAATCTGAACTACATAAAAATAATATATGTCAATACAAAAACACTTCTTGAACCTTCAACTAATCCTTAGAAACTATAAAACTCCCCCTTAATCTAATACAAGGCTAAACCTAGCCTAAACTCTAATTCCCTTAAAACTATAATAAGACTTTAATATAGACTAATGAAATAATTATGATATGATATCCTTAAAACTATGATGTAAGTTAAGTAAAGCAATTTAATCTAAACAATCAATCAATTTAAGTTTTGTTGTCACAAAACATCAATTCAAATAAATTCAAGCATAAAGCCAAACATTTCTTGTAACTTCTATTTATCCTAAAAACCTATAAAGCTCCTATTAACCACAAATGCAAAAGTATATTTCTAACACACCTGTCAACCACTAATGAAATTCAACCATGTCAAACAAGTCAATCAAGCTATTCTTGTCAAACAAATCAGACAAGTCAATTAAGTCAAATAATTCAAACAAGTCAACCAAATAAATCAAGCCAAACAAGTCAATCAATTCAATTAAGCTAAATAAGCCAATCAATTCAATCAAGCCAAACAAGTCAAACAAGTTAATCAAGTCAAAGTAATTATGTTATGTATTTAATTAATAATCATATATACTTCTAATACAATAATTCCCCATACAGTATACTTCTTATGTGTGGAGTTAAGAGTTAATATGTAATGCAGTGTGTGCAGTATGTTGGTTATAATATAGTATGAAATGTATGTCATATGCAAAACAATATGAAATGATATATTAAATGAAATGCAACTTATGATGTGAATGCATTTAATTTGAAATGCACTTGTAATTTATAATAATGATGTATAGTATGAAATAAGATGTGTAATGTAATATGCAGAATGATTTGTTGATGATATCTATTTAGGTAAAAGATATTCAAAGAACTATCTATCTATTATGCATGTACATATATATTTTAAATTATTCCAATCAAACAAAGGTAATATACATTAATTTCTAGACTTAGATTAATGATACTAATGAAAGAGATTGGAAAAATAGTAAAGATACGAGTTTAATGGTAATTAAAAATGTATTCATGGTAGATAGTAAAATATTCAAAATAATTCTATGAGAAATATGGAGTTAAATAATCTTCGTAGGGTAAAAAATAAATGAAGATCCATTTAAAGAGAATATAAAATTGTATCAAATGAAGTAAACTATTTTGATATAAACATATATTCATAATTGTATTTGTAAAAACTAATTAAAAGAACTTAAAATTTAATTTATTATGAGATATACATCAATCTTTTAATACAAATCAATTTTTAATTTAAACTTTTAAAAATCTAAACATATTAATTTGCTCAAAGAATCATTTATATGTTATAACTTTAAAAGAAGTCTATAACAAAATTATTTTTGATGAAATCTGGTAATATAACTATAAACTAATTATATATATATATATATATATATTTTAACTACAAATTTAAGACATAAAAATTATGTACATATACTTTATACCAAAATATTAAGTTTAGTTTATCTTAATAAGAAATCAAAATTAATATTAAATTACAAATATTATTTGAGATAATGTAACCAAAATTGTTATGAAAAATATATAGGTTAAACTTTGTATGTTTTAAACTTCATATAAAAGATATATATATATATATATATATATATATATATATATATATATATATGTATGTATGTATGTATATATAGTATAACAATATCAAGTGTTTGAAAACTAACATATCTATGTACTATATAGCTTTATTTATTTATATACTTTCAATATATATTTTTGAAACAAAATATACGGAACATAAGTAGATGAACAAAATTGATAATTTGAGTTTGAAATGACATTATCATATTGAAAAGACGTCCTTTCAAAACCAAATCAATGAGTAGTGAGATCTAAAATAAGAAGAAATTTTAATTAAATTGGTATATGTTGATATGTATACTATGGTGTATTGACATGTGAACCAAAATATCTAAATTTATAAAAGAGATTAATTTCTATACCTAACTAGGTGCATAAATGTATATTCTTAAATATAATGATAATTATGGTTGTAAGTGTACGTCTTTTTGTGATCCTCCATTTTACTGTTCTTCCATTGTCATGAATCATACATTTATATCTTTCAGAATTTGATGATGAGATTTGTTTTATTGCGATAGGCTCGTTTTTCTAATAAGCATAGTATATTCATTTGCTGTGTTTGAAGACCATATGAGAAGGATACCGATGATTTAGTAGTTTAACCAACTTGGCGCCAAAATTTTGAATTTGAATTTTGAATGAATGGACACCTCAACTACTATAAGCCCAAAAGTCATATCCTTTCATAAACGTTTCTCTTCTTGATTGATGAATGATTATCTTGGTGTCTTTCGGCCAGCAGGTATCAAACCTAACTCTTCCCCTACAAAACAACACAACTTTTCAAAGAATCAAGTGTCTTTTCAGAATAACTAATTGTAATTTTAAATAATAACATCAAGATGATTTTTTGACATATCTATATGAAAAATAGTGTTAAAAATTTACTATTTTAAACTTTTTTTTTAAAAAAAGAACATGATAACTTGATTTTTTTTAATATAATAAAATGCAAACCTATCTAATACTGATGCAATGCACTAGTGTTATAAATCATTTCAAATTTTGCCATTTAATATTTCCAAAATTCAGATGACAAAATTTTGAAAACCTATGCTCTAATACCAATTGTTAATGATGCGGAATGCAAATCTTAAGGCAGAAGTAACATTAAAGGGGAGTGAATAGTGTTTATGAGGAATTTATAGAAATCTTAAACTAACTTGAATTACTACATGAATCATACAATGATTATCACACCAGAAATGATCACAAACACAGAAACAATCACCGATACAAATACAAGTAAATAAAAATGCAGAAAAGGAAAGAACACACCGAATTTTATACTAGTTCGGATTATTCCTACATCCACTCTCATGCAACGCTAGATTGAGTAGAGTTTTATTATTATCAATATCCAAGTACAACACCCTTAATCTCATGCTACAAGGTTAGCACTGATTCCACCACCCTTGATTTCACGGCCACAAGGTTAACATCGCTCCCTTTCCTTGATTTCAGGGCTATAAGGAACACACCTTTTCCCAAACAATGACAATAGCCCTAGAAATCAAGAATTTTATGTATATTAATGGTGGTAAGTAAAGCGGTGAAGAAGGAGAAGAAGAAGTGATAATTTTTTTGAAATTAACTCCTATTTATAGAGGTTGAAAGGTTGCAATGTTTATAAAGCGTTTCAAATATGAAAAGACACTTTCTTTGAATTTTAAAATCATGACAGTTATATGTTGACATGTTCATTATGGTATGTCAACATATATATTATATTTTTAAATTTTTAATTATTTTTAAAGTATTTAAAACAATATATATATTCTAGAAATTCCCGAAAAACTAGTTGTTAAAACATTATTTTTCAAGTATAAAAACATAAAAAAATATTATTTAAACATATGATTAATTTTTTATATATATAAGTGATATGAAAATTATATATAATATAAGAGGAGCGTTCAATGGCACCCCAAATAGTGAGCCCCCCATTTGCCCCCCTATATAAACCAAGCATTTATATTAGAATAAGTGAGTGGGAGGTGAGAGAATGAGTGGAGGGAGAGAGAAACGGGATATGTGGTGGAAATCAAAGGGCATTTAGGGGTGCTACACTGTTTAGGGTGCCACTGAACGCTCGCCATAATATAATTATAAACATATATATATATATATATAGGAATTTATAAAGAGATATTTATAAACTATACAAACAAAAATGTTATATGAAAACTTAGAGTTTAAATAAGAATATTTATAATTATAATCAAATAAACTTAGTAAAAAATATATATAAATGACTTAATAAAACTATAAAATAAGAATACTTATCAATTAGGAAATATATATTTGAAATCATAAGTTTTAAATCCTTGGATGATTAAAAATATTTTGAGAGAAGTTTGAAATCAATCCGAAAATAGTTTGAAATCAATTTCGAGAAGAGATAATTTGAAAACAGAGTCTGAATGCTATTTAAAGTTTTACATAATTTCTAGACTCTATTACCATGATAGTCTTGGACTCTTGAACTCTTGATATCTTGATGCTTATGAGTCTTGATTCTCCTTTGAAATCTTGAATCTCTTAACTCTTGAAAATCCTAACTATGCAGTCTTCAATATCTCATTACCTACATATAAATTTTGCATATACATATATATTTTGGATAAAGGTGTTAGTATATATTATATAATCAATAATGATTGAAACAAGGTTGTTGTCATCAAAACATTATTAACATTCTGTTCTCCAATAGCCTCGAGTCTAATACTGGATATATTGGTTAAAAGGATTAAATTTCATTGAGACACTGGTCATAGAAAAGGTTGTATCGAATCATTGATCTTATTATAAATTGGGTAGCAACGACGTATTACTAGATTCCTATCACTGTTTATGATTTCAAAACAATTTTAAATCATTGCCAACATTATAGTAACCTATAGGGTCACACATAAGAACATTTGAAAAGGGTGAGAACCGTTTACAACAAAAGGGGAATCAGATGTTGATTTTTTTTTATTTTGAATTGGTAAAAGGGACCTATGGTTTTGCCGAGTTTAGATATTTTTTGTTTTTCATATAATAAAAGAAAGTCCATCTTTCCTTTATTGATAAGTCGACATAGAAAAACAAAAATAAAAATAAAAATGGGGAAAACCCTAAAAACCTAATTTTGCTAGTTTCGATCATCTTTCACTCTTGATTTCGTTTGATGTTATTGGGAGGAATTGTTCGTGGATATCGATAGGGGTATGGCGTTTGTTGTGCTATTGATCCGATCCTACTATGCTTCTTCGAGTTTGAGATTCGTCCGGTGTTTTAAGGATCTATCACAATAGGTATGAAATTCTAATCCATACGAGTTTGATTTACTATTCTTGCTTAGATCCTAGTTTAAATTGTTAAATTGTAAAATTAGATGTCGATTTGATCGTATTAATTCCAACAGTGGTATTAGAGCTTAGGTCTTGCAAGATATAGTATGTTGAACTGCAATTTTTGTTTATTCATATATGACTCATTGTATATTAATAGGAATTGAATATATATACAAGCTAATTTGATTTTAATTTAATTTGCAAGGACTGTTGAAAAAATTTATCTTTGAAATAAGATTGCTTCACTTAAACATGAATTGATATCAGATATTAATTCCTATCTAGATATTACTTCATCCTAGAATGTTAAGCATTAAACAAGAAGATTAGTCGGTTAATCATAAAATTTTAATTGTTATATGGATCTGTATGCATGCATAAACGATGTTAAATCCGTAATCAAAATGTTTGATTGACCCAAGGATAAACATTTTGACTTAGTTATGCATGTATTTTATTTTGATCAAAAGAGATAATTTTGATTGTTGATCGATTGATTGAATAATACATTCATAGTCAAGTCCTTTTTGATTTTGCATCTTCATGATGTTGATCATGAATACTTGATGACCTTCAGGTCATAAAATATATATCATGATATATATATATATATATATTAATCTTTATTTTGATCTATGTATGCAAATCAGAACCTTCTGCAAATATTTAACATCTAAGATATTTGACCAGTTATGTTGTGATAGACTATACATACATACATATATATACATATATATATATATATATTCAATATATGTTCTGAAGCTTTATATATATATATGTATGTATGTATATTCACTGTAGTTTAGTTGCCTATGACTGATCTTAAATAATTTCAAGAATGCCTGAATTGGATCAAGTTGAAAAACAAGTATGACTTATTAATTAATCACTTAAGATAAATTGAGTCACTAAATTTGGTTTTGTGAAAACCAATATTGTCTGGATCCTAATTATAACATAATATATATGCATAATGTATGTTATAAGTTGCATGATCTTGATCACTTCACTAAATAGTCTTGCATAATCTTAACTGGTTAAGACATGGCACTAAATATTATTAATTGATACTAGATAAATTGTCTTGGATGATCATGATCACTGTCACTCAGTTTCTAAATAAATTCCAGAATTTAAATATACCTGCAATGTTGCATATATTGAAATGCAAATCATTATTTTGTCCTATGTACATGTTTAGTGGATAAGCATATAAATGAAAGGTATTAGTTTACCTGGACATACATACATACATATACATACATATATATATATATTATGATATATATATATATATTTCTTATTAAATCTGCAGATACATGTGAATATGGTTGACTTAGTGATATGCACATTACATTGTTTAATGTTTTATGACACATCCTGATCTTATACAAGTTCAAATTAGTATGAATGATTTTGATCATTATATTTAAGTCAATACAAACATATTCATATATATGTACTTTATGAAATTTCCCCCTTTTATATGTGGAATGAAACTGCTTATATATATGTGTGTATGAATTTTATTAAATACATCCTTTCTGATATGTTAATAAAACTGTTTTGGGTTGTAGTCTAATATATATATATTTCAGGTAAGTATGACTTATTTTGTTAATATATGTATACACACACACACATACATATATGCATTTGTTAAAATCTGGGCAGAAAATTATTTTTGATAAAACTGATTCAAATGTTGATTCTTGGATATGAATGATTTAAAACATTCGTTGCTATTTATAAATGACCAATTGTTGGATGTAAAGTAGCATACATTTTATTTGATATCGTTAATGAGAAATCTAGTATAAAAGTTGTGCCACGTATATATATTGTGAATATATACATATGGTGCATACACACACACACACATAATAGAATACCCCATTGAATCTATATGATATTTCTTTCATGCTATTTGTCTGATGGGATTTACAATTCAATCAAATATACATATCATATGCATAAATCTAAGCATATCATTTCTTTCACATGCATGAGTAATATGGTATATATATATATCTACATGCCAAAGTCACTATAATCTTAGTTTGCATTCTGTATATATATATATATATATATATATATATATATATATATATATATATGCTAAATGTATGAAATGCACTATTGAGTGCATGTTATAACAAAATTATGCTGCAGGATATATATATATATATATATATATATATATATATATAAGAAGATGATATTTATTATGAATATTGAGCATTAAACTGTATTAAATATGTTTAATATGTTAACTGTTCGATACATTCAATATTATGTTTGAAATAATTTTAAATTGTAGCATAAGTACACATAATTTCTGACATATGCCAATTGATGTTTATGTTAACACAAGTACATGTGTGTAGAAGTACTAAGTGCTAGACACCGTTATAAACCTGTTTATATACTTGTTGACCAATATATACTTAATACCCATATTGATATTGTTAAATATAAAAAGGGATTGTCCCTGCACATGAAAATTGATACTTACGTAGAAATGGATAGGCAGTTCAGAATGTTTGCAGTTGCATGGTTCGAATCTACACTTTATTGCTCTTTGAGATCTGAAAGTTAAATTCATATTTACTTAAATTAATCTAGTGGATGTCATTTACTATTAAAGAATGGTAAATGATCTAAGTTATGCAACCTGATTGAATGTTAGTCATGGCTTACTGAAGGTTTAAGCTTGCTTTTGAATCCATAATCCCATATAATTTATATTGTGCACTATTACATGCATTTAGATGTATTTTTAGTGAGACTAACCTTGTGTACTGAAATTGTTTTAATATTCCAGGAGTTGTGCTATGCTGAAAATGTTTCAGTATTGAGGGAAACTCGGCAATTAGCTTTTGGCAATAGCTGCCGCCACAAGCAAATTGAAGAGATAAACAAGTTTGACTTGGTTTTAACCTTCAAGATGTCTATGTAAATATATATAAATAACTTTAATGTATACATATTGATGTATATGTATCTGACAGTAGGATAGTGAGTGGAAAAATGTAAAAACAGATTGAGATGTATACACATATGTATTCATGAATTCTATAATAAACCTGTTGTGATTAATTCTTAAACTGGGCTGAATACATTGATATAGTGTTCACATGCTACAGGCAGTTTAAATGTTAGTATGCCTATATATGTGTGTGTGCAGATTATTTTTTTGAAGAGATAACGGTTTGGGTAAAAGATTTTAAACAGCTCAAATGTGTATATACTGTACTATGCCTGCATATATAATGTAAGAAACTAGTTTGTATGAAGTTAAATTTAAAGGAATAATTGAACAATTAGACCTTAGTAATGGGCCTTTAAATTCTGTTTTATTCGTGAGATTGAGCTTCCTTTTGTAATCCCCAGGTTTGATAAAATCAACCGTTTTAAGAACATAACAACTATGAAGATTATAGTAGGCTAGTGTATATAAAATATTAATGGTCAAATTTTGGAAATGTCCAAAAACTGCAATAGGCCATCTTTACTTTAATAACCTTGAATTAATATACACGTGTATTATTCTTTAATTTTATTACCAATAAAATTTACGTGTATTTTAAATTGTGTATATAACTTTAGTTTTGTTCGGCACTACGAATTATAAAATCCCTTTAAACTAATTATTTATATTAAGTCATGGTGATGTCTTCCAATATATAAACTCATCAATGTCAAAATCACTGGTTGTAGGTAATGTTAAAATATTGTGCACCTTTTATTTTGGTTATATGCGATGGAGTAAATGTGATACACTAATGTATAATTAGGTCTGACTTAACTAGGTTGCATAATAAGATTATGGCCTTAGTGACAATGAGCATGAAATACTTAATATTTAATTGAACAAAATTGTTCATCATGATATCCAAGAGTTGTATAAGAGATATAATTGACATAAGATGTCTACCTAAAACATTATGCTTTGGGTGATCAGCCAAAGCTGACTTAAGGAATGATTAGATATGGATCTTGGACCACCAATATATATAGATATATATACTAATATATATATATATATATATATATATATATATATATATATATATAGGGATGTTAATTTGAGTGGGTGCATATTTCAGTTTAAATTATACATTCATATTGATATAAGTTTTGAGTGTCAAAATTTATGTTTATATTACAATATCAGTTATTATTTATTATCTGCTGTAGATATTAAATGAGATCAACTCCAATAATTTATTACTAAATTGATCCTTAAGAAGCATAAATTGAATAAAGTAAAATTTCTTAACTAGCATCGAAATTCGAGGATTGTCCCCAAACAAAATTGAATTATAATCGTTTTACAAATATAGAAGATCTAAAATGAAAGTTGAAGTATGACTTCAAACCGAATCGGATATAAATGTTATAATTATCTACTAACACATCTCTAGTATTAGATACTAGATATGGATCACATATATGTATGCAAATTTGCAGGAACTGCAAAGGAGTAGAAATCTGGCAAAATAAGAAGTGTACTTAAGAAAGGAAATGAAACAAATGTTGCTACATTATCCATAGGAAGCTGCTTATTATTCCAACTACTAGCCTAATTGAAGATTAAAATACTGTTTTTATAAAATTCCATTTAAAATAAATGTTGTTATGTATCTTTTTAGACAAGTTTCAATTTCATTTGTAATAAAAGGACAATTGTTGTTCATTTTATTTGAATGAAATATCTTATGGAAATACGCAGTTAGTTAACGATTTTACGTATCCTTGACTTTAATATGCTTGATAATAACATAAACAGTAGACAGATTAAATTTAAATAATCCAACATACCTTGGCATTGTCGGTTAGATCATATAAATAAGAAACGCATATCAAAACTCCATAACAATGGAATTTTGAGGTTATTTGATTTCGAATCAAATAAAGAATGCAAATCTTGTTTATTAGGCAAAATGATTAGAGCACCTTTCACTTGACAAAGTGAACGGGCTAGTTTGCATTGGGTCTTATACATAATGATGTTTGTGGACCAATGAATACATAAGCTATAAATAGGTTTTATTACTTCGTTACATTTGCTAATTATGTCAATAAATATGATTGTGTGTATCTTATGAAACACAAATCAGAATCCTTTGAAAAGTTCAAAGAATTCAAAAATGAAGTTCAAAACCAAATTTGAAAGAATATAAATACTCTTCGAACATATAGAGAGAATAATTAAGCCAATAATTTAATGACTATCTAAAAGGGTGTGATATTGTCTCACATCTCATCCCACATAGAACACCATATTGGAATGGTGTATTTGAAAGGAGAAGTCGCGCCTTATAAGATGTGGTATGATTAATGATGAGTTATACAAATCTTCTAATTTTTTTGGTGGTTATCCCCTTGAAACAATTGAATTCACATTTAAATCCTACTAAAACTATTCTGAAGACGCTATATAAGATATGGACTGAGAAACGTCCTAGTGTGTCTAATATGAAGACATGGGATATAAAGCGTTTGTTAAACATCTTAGCTCTGAAAAAATTAAACCCAAATCTAATAATTATTTTGTGGAATATCCAAAAGAAGCAAAAGGATATTATTTTTATAAATCCTTTGAGAATAAAATTTTATTACTCAAATTGGTTTCCTTTAAAAAAGAGAGTCGGTCTTTAAGATACCGATGGGAATAAATTAGAACTCGAAATGTCTTGGGGACCACAAAATACCATTGTACCTTGTATATATAAGAAATTGAGTGGGACTGACACAATAATTCAAATGTTATATATTGATAACATATTGCTTATTGCAAATGATGTTTAAAACAAGAAATAAATACTAATTCTATAGAGGAGGATGTTTGGATTAAAAGTCCATCTTTGAGCTTAGTTATATCTATTGTTCATCCGATAATTTTACATTGTGATAACAATGGAGCTATTGATCAGGCCTAGAGACCTTGATCTAATTATCGGTCCAAACATACATTTAAAGAAGTATAATTTCATCTATGAAACCATTTGCAGAGGAAATATACATATCTGCAAAGTAACAAGGTTATAATGTTGCAGGCCTACTGACTTAAACTCTATTGCATTAGAAGTATAATAGTCACACTAGTTTCAATGGTATATGAAACTTGGATGATTGACACTAGTGCAAGTGGGAGATTGTTAGAATTTATGCCCTAAAGGCAATCCATTTAATGGAATTATAAACATTGTTGATGTTATATTTTATTTTGAATAAAATATATCTATATTTTATTATTTTATATTTACTGCGTAATATAAATATTAGCATAATAGAATTCCTTAGAATAACAATAAAGATTTATATAGTTCAAGTAAGTAACTTGAACATGAGATCATATAATATAATAAGTATTATATTCTTAAATGTCCCTAGTCAAGTTTTATTGTTTATATAGAACATCAATAAAACATTAAGACTAGTATGTTGATTGACCGATGATCACATCTCATTGGTCATTAATATACACAATATTAATGAAAAGACATAAATATGTATTGGAGAATAGCGTATTGGGCTAACCTAACATGAGAAAACTACATAAAATATAATTAACAATATCATAAGTTATTCTTATAGTGACAGTGATGTAATGGTCCTCAGACCTAAAATCGTTACAATTTTATTCGAGGATATTTGTGTTTGGATATCATCAAAAGTTACTTTTAACCGCGTAGACGATAAAGGTGATTATTGGATACATATCAATCGAAAATTATGAATGATCTCGATGGAATTCAATCCTACAATATAAATAGTGATATCCATGGGCCTCTTAATTTAGTGAGACTAAGAAATGCACGACCGTGCTCAAAAATTGATTTGTTTTATGTAGTTTACTCATCAATCAAGATAAAATGATTAAATTATAAAGAGGACGAAAAGTTCCGTGCCTCGAGTTTAATTCTGAATATATTGGTTAAAAGGATTAAACTACATTGAGACACTGGTCATAGAAAAGGTTGTATCAAATAATTGATCTTATTCTAACTTGGGTAGCAACGGCGTATTACTAGATGCCAATCACTGTTTATGATTTTAAATATGATTTAAAATCATTGCCAACGTTATAGTGACCTATAGGGTCACATATAAGAACATTTGAAAAGGGTGAGAACTATTTGCAACAAAAGGGGAATCAAATGTTGATACTTTTCTTTGGTTTTGAATTGGTAAAAGGGATATACGGTTTTGTCTAGTTTAGATATTTTTCATTTTTCATATAATAAAAGAAAGATCGTCTTTCCATTATTTATAAGTCCACACAGAAAAACAAAAATAAAAATAAAAATAGGGAAAACCCTAGAAAACTAAATCAGTTTGTATCGATCATCCTTCACTCTCGATTTCATTTGACGTTATCGAGAGCGATCGTTCATGGATACCGATAAAGGCATGGCATTTGTTGTGCTATCGATTCGGTTCTACTATGCTTCTTCGAGTTCAAGATTCGTCTGTTGTTTTAAGGATCTATCATGATAGGTATGAAATTCTAATCCATACGGGTTTGATTTACTATTCTTGCTTAGATCCTAGTTTAAAATTGTAACAAACCGGATTTTTAGAACCAATTTAAAATTTTCTTTTGGCTATTTTAATGGATTTTGGGTAATTAAAATGATTTATTTTAAATAATAATGACTAAAAATTAATTTTAATCGAAGTTAGAACGTATAAATTTATTTTAATTACAAAACGAACTTGAAATGGCGTGGTAATTTGAAAATTCGATTTTAAATTTCAATTGAATGTACAGGATTCAAAATAAATCGGATTTCAGTAAAACCGGAAACATTTGAATCTGTTAATTATATCTTTCCAATAAATGTGAAAAATCCAGATTTCATAAAGAGAATTAAAAGTTATGTCCAGTTTAAAATTTAAAATAGTCGCCATGGAATTTATATATATTTTATATAATATATAGCCCTTAAAAATAGTCATTTTGCAGACGACCTTTTTTTACGACTGTAACAACCCGGAAAATCAGAACCAATTTAAAATTTTTATGTTGGCAATTTTAATAAATTTTGAATATTTAAAATGATTTATTTTAAATAATAACGAGTAGAAATTTATTTTGAATAGAATTAGAATGTATAAATTTATTTTAATCGAAATTAGAATATAAATATTTATTTTAATTATAATAGGAATTGAAAATTACGCGGTAGTTTGAAAATTCGATTTCAAATTTCAAATGAAAGTACAAGATTTAGAATAAACCGAATTTTAGTGAAACCAGAAATATTTAAATCTGTTTGAAAATATCTTTCCAACGAATCTGAAAAATCCAAATTTCATAGCGGGAATAAAAAGTTATGTCCAATCGAAAATTTAGAATAATCGCTATGGAAATATGGCCCTTAAAAATAGCGATTTTGCAAACGACCTCCGTTTTTGACGAGACCACTTTTGTTGGATCCGGAATGTCAAATTATTGCTAGATTCCAATTTTAATAAATTTGGAATCAATATACGAGCGTGGTAAAGGAAAACGTGTTTTGTCAATATCAATTGAGTTGGATTGACCAGAAAATGGCCATTTTTCAAACGGTCCCCAAATTCGACGAAATTAGTTTTGTTAGGACCATATCGTGAAAACACAGTCAGATTTATTTTTTTAGAATTTTTGGGGTCTGTATGCGTCCCCGGTATATTAAAATGTACGTTTGAAATTAAAATATAATGTTTTATATTTTAAATTTAACGGAAACTGATCGAAACGGTCGAATTGGCTTACGGAACATACCCCATTGTGTCCGGAATGGGGGTAATTAGCTTGGGGTGACAGTCATTGGATCTCGTTTGGAGTTCAAATAAAAAGGTTACTTCGTTTGGAATAATTAATTAATTTAATAAATATATATAATAGGGTGTTAACCCTAATTCTCCAACAAACCAAAATTAGAGCGCCCCCTTTCCAAAAAGAAACCCCTTGTTCAAATCGCCCTCCCCCCCGTTCATATCTTGATCGCTGCCACGCAGGAGATTGCCGCCCCCCTCATCGACGGGGCGCTTCCCCCGCCAGCCTCCACCTCGCGAGACGACGTCGACCTCCCCCCTGCACGTAGTCTCGCCCCCTTTTCTTCGAACCCTACGCCTTCGCCAAAGCCATAGCGCCACTAGAGGACCGCCAGCCGCCCCCCACCAGCTCCGACGTGCCACCTGCGCCTTCTCTCTCCCCCTCCAATCGATGATGCTGTAAGTTTTTAATTTATTTATTTCTTTTATTTATTTAACGATTTTCAGTTTATAAAACATACGATTTTCAGTTTTAAATACATATGAATAGCAAGTGAAAAAGATTGGATTATATGTATATATGTTAACATGAAACAGATTGGATTTTTATATATATGTTAACATGAAAAAGATTGGATTTTTACATATATTTTAACATAAAAAGAAGTGATTATGTGTGTGTGTGTATATATATATATATATATATATATATATATATAACGATATAAAGGTATGATTTAAATATATGAAGTAGCGAATTAAAGAAGTGATTTTTATCGACATAAAGATGTGATTTTTATCAACAGAAAAGTATGATTTTTATATGGGTAGCAAATTAAAAACATGATTTTTAACAATGTAGAAATATAATTTTTAACAGTATAAAAATATAATTTTTATATATAAGATAGCAATATAAAAATACGATTTTTATATATATAGCGACGAAATAAAAATATGATTTCTATTCTCTAGAAAACGAAATAAAAATGCGATTTATATATATATAATCTTCGAAAGAAAATGTGACTTTTATTTATAAAGATCATTGTTTAAAAATAGGATTTTTAACGTAAACCGTGTGAAACAGATTTCGATGGAACTGACTGGAAGCAAAACAGAATCCAGACCGTTCAGAAATAAAGAATGGAGGAGTGGAACCCACGGTGAGAACTCCTCACTAAAATTTTCTGTTCAATTATTTATTTTATAATTGCATATATGAACTCCTCCCCGTCGTCCACAGACCATGGGCGACTTGTTTGTTTGATTGTGTTGTGAAAATTGTTTGTAGTGTGAAATGGACCGTATAGGATATTCATATGTTGAATAAAATATTTTATCGTTAAAATTATAATTTTTAACATGTATAAGAATAAAATAAATACTCATAAATAATCAGACGATTTGTTTATGTACACACATTTGAAGGATATTGATTGGGACGATAAAATTTTACACATCGTCCAACTGCACAAATAATATTCAGTATTTGTTGGTTGAAACCCCACACGGGTATTGGGATCCCAACTGTTTAGTTGTATGTCAATCGATGGGTTGACAGACTGTTGTAAGCGTTAATCATTTATATTTAACGCTTATACAGTTGGGTAATACACTCTGGATGATGGTTGATTGTTTATCTTTGTTGTGGTATACATGTGTTGTATGAAATCCATATAAATCAAATTATATGGTAATTGACTATGTCTGATTCCGATTCAGAACTGAAGAACATTTTAAATAACGAATATTTTAAAATAAGGAATATTTTAAAATAATATTCTGTAAATAATCAAAATGAGATTTTGATGTTCGATTTGGGATGGACGCAAAAACACACACACACACACACACACACACACACACACACACACACATATATATATAAAGCCGTGTTGATTTGATTAACGCCATTTTGGACGTGAACGATAATTATATCGATTTTATTCATTTTTATATTGAATATCGAAAAGTAAGTGATTTCAAAATCTAATGTTTTGAAAATATTATCAGTTATATATTAATGATATAGAATATTCAATTTTGATTTGAAATTGAATATAAAGTTGAAATCGTTTTGAAAACGAATTTAAAACGATTTATAAAATACGTTTTAAATGGAAATAGACGAAATATATATATATATATAACATATATATTATATATATAAGGGCCTGAATAGAACGCGCCGCGCCGCGACAGTTCGCGAATTTCAACCATTGATTTTGAATGGACATTACGGGAGATCCGACCGTCGGATTCTCCTAAAACCAGAACCGTTGGGTTCGTATCGAAAAGAGCTTTTCAATGAATACAAGAGATTTGAAATCTAATGGTCGGATTTGGAATTATGTCCAAATCAAATTTGGAAAAGGTCGATGTAAGTGCAGTTCGATGACCGTTTATGGAAATCGACCGTACGGGCCTTGATAAAATTATTAAAAATATTAATAATTTGTCTAAAATCATAATAAATGATTTGGAAAGAATTAGGATGATTCCATAATTGAAAAGGTAAAAATATTTTTTTTTATCGAAATGAACTAGTTATGAACTAGAATTATAAATCCAATATTTTTAAATAAAATAAATTGGATTTGAAATGGTTTTAAAAATAACCAGAATTTCCAATATATGAATTGGAATGGATTTGAATCGAAATTATCTTCAGAATATTTCGATATTGGATTCCGTAATTATATAGATATTGTGGCGGAATTTGGAAGATATATATATCGTTATTCCCAATACGATATTTGTTAGTTTCAGAATTTGATATTGAATGTAAGCCGATATATTTTCTATTCAGAGCCTTGTATTTAATATCAAATTGGATTTTGGGTTTGTCATGAACGATGTCTTCATTAACACTGTTCTTAAACCCAGTTGAGAAAAGATATAAATCTTTTTATTAAGATTTAATGAAGTTTGGTGTTTTAAATAACACTTGTTCTTTAACCCAATTAACAATAGAATGAGATTTTGGGTTTGTCATGAATGGTATCTTTAATAATACTGTTCTTAAACCCAATGGAGTTAAGGAAATTAGAAACTAACTGGAGATTAGCTAAGTTGAATGGTTTCCTGGGTATTGATCTGATGTTGATTTCGGCCTTCGGGATTAATACTTAGGGAATTGTTCTCTTACTAATTTACGGTTAGAGACTGATGGGATGGGGTCTTCAGTAACACTTGTTAGTAAAGAATAAATCTTTTAATTAAGATGCAAAGAAGAATTACCAATTAATTAACGTTTAATTGGATTTGAAATAGAATGTGATTTTGGGTTTATCGTGAGCTGTGTTTTAAGTGACATTAGTTCTTTAACCCAGTTAAAGATAAGAGTAATTTCTTAACTTTGAATAATCATTAAGTAATGATTTTTGGAAACTAAAACTAAATTAGAGTTTTAATGAATCTTTAAATAGATTGAAAGGTGAATTTGATAACTAAAATTA
The DNA here is from genome assembly GCA_030737875.1 of Allium sativum. NCBI lineage: Eukaryota > Viridiplantae > Streptophyta > Magnoliopsida > Asparagales > Amaryllidaceae > Allium > Allium sativum. The sequence continues at coordinate 836,213,404 of CM060910.1, forward strand.
TCAAATTCAAGAAATGATCGAGAATGGAGTATCACCAGTTTTGCTCCAAGCGATAGTTAAATCTTTAATTAGATTTGAACATGAAATGGTAATTAATTTTACCGATAACACCATGATGTTAGATATGAAGTATTATTAGTTTTACTTCATGGGATGAATAGGTTGGGATTGAGAAATTAAACCAATGATTACTTCGGTAAGGATCACTAATCTCGACTAGTTTGGATAAACCATAATTTGGTTTGAATTGATATCCAAAGGAAGATTAGAGAATAAATTTTAAAGAATTTATCTTTGATAAAATTAATGCGAACCTTTCCCAAAGGATATGAATATTTAAATAAAAGAATATTCAGAATTGGAATGAGGCGTATGTTGTGTTTTTATAGCACTTGTTTATTATATACACGAGTTGTTCAGAAAGACCGGGTTTATCCCATTTTGAATAACTGAATCGGCGATGAGTCGACGATGAAGACGGTGGTTGAAGACCATAGGTCTTCACATCATTTGGATGATTACTGATGTCTTGATTGGGCTGTACACCCAAGACAAGGTAACAAGTGGTGATCATCCGGACATACTTGGAGATAGACTGGATATGCGAGGACCACTCTCCTGTATTGGACATATGGGACGAGGAATAAGGTGCCTCCGGTTTTGTTCAGGCCCAGAACGGACTCGTATGGATGTGTGTGTGTCTGACATTGGACTTCATTCTGTGTGATTGATGGACATCAGTTGCATCGCGTGAATTGCTAGTGTGGCATGCTAAAATGCAAATGATCAAGGCTTCTGTTGAAAAGCAGAGTCTTGTGGTTGATGATCAAAGCACGTCTTTAATATAGCATAACTTTGTGTATAGCGTTAGTTTGCGAGCCTCGCACCCTGGTGTGAACTAGAAACGAGAGAGGACGTCGGGGAGGGCATGCGTTTCATTCTAGCTAGGAGTGGTGTCAGGGTTTTGCACGCCCAAATGTTTTACTTATGTGGATGATGGATAGAAAGGCGCCTCGGTTATTTTGGTCTGTGTGGAGTCGATGGATGGTTTGGTATATATACTAACCAGTTTTACGCCCCATAGGTTGGGAAATGCAGTGTTCAGGCATTTTAACCCATTCCTGTGGACTGGCCCTGACGATCCAAGGGCCTACCTGAGTCTGGGTCTTGAGACACGGGCTAGAGCATCTCGAAGCGGTAAGGATGATCCCTTGCCTTGGTTCACAGATGGAAATCCAATTTCCAATACGTGATATTTTGATTTTGATTGTTGAGCCATGTATTGGCGACATGATATATGGTACCCATGCCGTCTAGGATTGATACATTTATATTTGAAGTTGTTTTATACACTATGCGCTTATAATAGTATCAAATGATTTGTTTTTAAGGTACCAAGCACGTTTGGCTATTACAAGGGAAAATCCTATCCTATGGCTTACGTTGCATTGTGTGATGGGACCTAGGTTTTATAATAGCTTCATTTTTCCAAAAAGCATTGCGCTGTTTTGTTATATGCACTGGTATTCTTGGGAGGAAATCCGTTCCGCGTTATACGGCGTGGTCCCTTGATATATCTGATTTTAAATAAAGTTTTAAATAACTGTTTTAGTTCTCACACCAGTCACATGACTGACCTGGAGTTTATTGTTTTAACCTAAACCCTAGGTGCTCTTACTTTCCACATGGGTAGCTAGTAGTTTTGGTTTTGCAGATTTATACTCATCGGATCCTGGTTTATAGCTGGAATGATATTCGGAAAGTCCTGTATCCATGTATCTCTTTCAGTTGTGTTTTGTATTATTTTCCACTGCATTGTAATTTGTAAATCTCTGATATTTATCAAATGTATATCATTGGTTCATACTCTGTATATTCTTGTAGTCTGATGTAAATGGTTGTAATAAGCAATGAAATGTTCTTCTGTTTGTGTTCTGATTTGTCGTCTTCTCAATTCAATCCGAGCTTTCCTTTACGGGGAGGTTTGGGTCGTCTCATCGACGAAACCACTTTTGTTGGTTCCGGAATGTCAAATTATTGCTATATTCCAATTTTTAGAATTTCTGGAATTAATATGTGAGCGTGGTGAATTTAAACGCGTTTAGTACTTTCAGTTTGAATTTAATTAACTGGAAAATGACCATTTTTCAAATGGTCTCCAAATTCGACGAAATTTGTTAGGACCGTATCGTCAAAACATAGCTAGATTTGTTTTTTTTTGAATTTTTGGAGTCAGTATGTGGCCCCGGTAAATTAAAATGTACGTTGAGATCTATTTTGAATGTTATATTAATTCATATTTTAATTTTAATGAAAACTGATCGAAATAGTCGAATTGGCTTACAGGACATATCACATTGTGTCCGGAATGAGGGTATTTAGCAGGGGACGACACTCGTTAGGTTCGATTTGGAGTTCATTTGCGATTTTGACATTAAAATTGATTAAAATAATAAAATATTTTTCTATAAAAGGGGCCATATTCTAGAACCCTAACCCTGAAACGCAGCCGCCGCCATCTCTTATTCAACGAACGGAATAGCTCGAAATTTTCCCCTTAAAATCGGATCAATCTACTCAATACTATTTAAAATTTCTAAAGCGAAAATCATAGAGCTATTTCTGCTCTTTAATCCTATATGGGTATGATAGGGTCTCGTCACTGGAGGAGCTCGGATTTTAGCCAGAAAGCTGGCGCATTTAAAGGGCTACTGGCGGTGCTAGAGTCGATCGAATGGATCAGGATTTGTGGCGTGGGGAGGCACCGTTTGGGCTGTTGGTGTGGTGGCGGTTGATAGGAGGCTGATGGCCTCTTGCGATCTGCGCAGGCAAGGGAAGGTTTTGAGGAGGTGGACGTCGTGTTTTTTTTGTTCTAGAGGAGATAATTAAGGGTTGGATGTAATATGTTTGATTAATTGTTTTAATTAAATTATTTATGTAATTAATGTATATATCTTTGTAACTTTTTCATACAAGCTCAGAATGCAACGAAACAAATTGCAATATGATCGTGACAACAAACACTATAACATGGAACTGACCAGACTGGAAATGGAGCACGTTAGAATTTCAAGCAAATTTGAACGTGAACAGAATTAAAATAGAAATTCAGAAATAAAGTCTGACGGAGTGGATCCTAAAGTGAGAACTCTCTCTTACTCAAACTATTTGATTGACATAGAAATATGTTTATTTTATGTTTTTATATCTTATCTATTATATATAATTAAATATTACTTGGGTATTGTTTTGTTACTTTTACAGATATGCCAACTAAGCCAAATGCCGTTAGAAAAATAGAAAATAAAGATCAAAATGTTGTGTATATACATATGAAGATGTGCAGATGAAGACTTAGCATTGTGTTGTTTTTGATTTTCAAGATATATTCATGTGTGGTAAAAGAAATCTCCTTAAATCTTATCTCCCTTCAATTAGTCACATGCCAAACAAGGAAGATATGGGAGGAAGAATTGCTAATTAAGATATGGGAGGAATAATTGCTAATCAAGAGGGGAGCAATAATTGATAATTAAGAGGCCAAGATATTCTCAAAGATTGTTTCCTCAAAACAAAATCAAGAAAAGGGCATGAGATATGATTAAATAATTCTTGTATAAATTGGCTAATATATGTATAGATTGGATTAGGGTTTTAGGTTGGCTATCTCTCCCCTATAAATATCCATGTAATCTCATTGTAAACTTTTATCCTGGAATTAATAAAGTTTTCTTCTTTTTATCTCTGCATTTTTTATTTCTTAGCAATTAGTGCTGCCTACACAATTAGATTTGGTAGAGCACTATTTGTATTTTTCACTTGTTTTCATTAGTGATTGACCATCTAATTAGATTCAGCGGTAATCCTAATTTTATTTCCTGTTCGTTATTTAATTTCTGTTATTTTTATTTTCTGTTTCTTTTATTGCTTTTCTAGGCCATATTGGATTGAATATAGATTTGATTAGATTCAGATCTATATTCAATTCAATAATAGTTTTATTGTTTTTCAACCCAACCTCCAAATTTCATCTAGCTCGCCCAAGAAATTATATAAATAATTTAATTTACCTTCCTGTGATTCGACCTGCATATTACACGATCTGTGCTCTTGCAGTATTTTTACATAATTCGCGCTTTTCTAGTTCTTAGAAAGCGTCGATCAAGTTTTTGGCACCGTTGCCTGGGAGGTAACTGTTAGATTTTATTATTTATTTAATTTTTGATCCGTGTTAGTTTTTATTTTTATTTTGTTAAAAAAAAGGAGAAAAAAAATCTTGCCATTTTCTTATTTGTTTCCTTGTTTCAATTTCTTTTATTTATTTCTTTCCTTTTCACAATTCTTTCCCTCTTTTCACCAATTCTAAAAAAAAAAACAAATACATATATATTTCGTATTTTTCTCTCATTTTTTTTCCAGTACATTGCATTCCTTTCTTCAAATTCACCACTTTCTTCTATTATTTTTTTTTTGTGAAAATAAGGCTCACGTCACTAAAACTTATTAAAATAGACAGGGCATCCTTGTCATGTTTCTTCTGTAAACCCACCCCCTATTTTCACTTGCGCCTCCTTCATTTCAGGGACTTCCGCCTTCTAGGTTTGTTTACTTCCGCCTTCTTCAATTTCTGCCAAAAAGAAATGCGCCCACTGATTAATTTTTTTTCTTCTAAAACCTGGAAATAATCCCAGAAGTCCACGCAAAGGAAAAAAAAAATAGTTGCATATATGTATGCAACTATTGCAAATAGTTGCATACATATATGCAATTATTTGAATATGCATGCACATATTTACGCACGCCTCTTGAATATCTACATACATATATGCAGTTTTTCTGTATAACTGCATATACGTGAAAATATATGCAAAAGCGAATGAACTGCACGTATGTATGCAGTTGTTAAATAAATGCATGAAAAGTTGCCAGTATTTAAAATATGTGCATACATGTATGCGTTTATACTGCAGTTTTGACGCAGAATTGAAACAAATGCATACATGTATGCAACTAATTGAATTATATGCATCTTTTGATGCATTTTACTGCATTTCGTTGTTTTTGTGTAATTTTTGATTTTGACGTTGTTTTTGATGTTTTTTCGATCTGATTTTTTTTCACGATTAATTGTTTTAATTAATTACGAATTTACGTATTTTTTTATTTTTTTTACTGAATTTTTGAAAAATAGGGACTAAATTTACATTAAGTTTATGACCGGATGTGAGCCTAATTTAAAACCTTAACAGGGACCTATAAAAAATGCACCCTTCTTTTTTTTTCCTTCTGTCAGTCTTTCTTCAGATTTCTTCTTTCTGCCATCGTCTTCTTCATCACAATCTCTGACCAACTTCATTGTCATAACCTCCCCACCACACAACTGCGTTACACAAACAGCCTCTCCTCTTTTGATCATCACGCCCCTGTACCCTCTCAACCCCTATTCGCAGTTCTTCCCCAATCCCCTGAATTGACAATCAACAACTGCGAACCACCCATTAGCCTTCACGCAACCAACCACCTTCATAAATCCGAACTTCACCTTCCGTCATCCACCGATCTACCACCGTTCTCCAATCATCACTCTTCTCGACTGGTCCATACTCACACAACTGTCCATAGATAGATGTTCACTTTCCGATGTGCGCAGTGACCATACCACATTCATCACCCTAGATCCACATATACATAGTTTATCCGCACCACTTAACACATCACCATGAAAACAATATCCTATCGCACCTCCAGATCGCAGATCCCACCAATTCCATCTTCAACCCTCATCCTCAGACAGCTTCTTCAATCATCATACCCATCTCCATCCAAAACCCATATCCACAAACCCGCACCACAGTTCACCCTTGCTTAGTTAACTACCAAATCCTTCTCCACAAACGCACTCAGCCCTTACCGATTCATCCAACTACACACTTGCTCCACATCACAAACCACCCTACAGTTCCGAAACACAATACAACCTTCTCCACTCCAAATCACCCCACAATACCGTACAATTCCACGACTCCTTCCCAACAACAAAGCCTCTACATCCAACCCTTCCCACAGTCATCAGCTATCGAGCTAGCCTCCCCATCTTCACAGTTTAGTCATCTGCAAATTACACGAAGAAGTCACCACAACCACCGTTCAAACAGGCAAAACTTCCATCATCGTACCAATTCCATAACTCCAATCGCATCTCTCTTCATCAACCACAATACCAATAGCTCCACAAGCCACTTCGCCACTTTCTACAAAATTCACCAACCCCGAAACAAAACTGTTCTTTTGAAAATTCCCAAATCAAGCCTTACCAAACCCAATACCTGAACCGAAAATCTTTGAAGCACACGATTCGAAGTAGCCACGAACCCCAAAACATCCGATTCTTGAAGCTACAATTCGATTGTAGTTAGTAAAACAAAAAACAAAAGAAAAAAACTGATTTTTTTGTGAGATTTGTTTCCCAAAGAGGGCGTGAATTGTTTTTCAGAAAAGGGCGTGATTTGTTTTAGTTAAATGGTAGGGTGGAGATTATTTTTATAAGCATGGCTCTAGCTTATGCCGATGTGACTTGGTTGAGTCACGCCCTGGTTGACTAGTTGGGTGCGTGAGTTGTTGTTGCTTTGTTTTTGTTTATTTTGTTAGGTTAGTTTTTTTTTTACTTTTTTTTATTCTGTTTGAGTCAATTTGTTAGCCTAGTTTTTTTTATTTGTTTTCCTTTTCATGTTTAGTTTTAGTTTTTGTCCAATCTTGATTTTGTGAGTCTAGTTTAGTTTGTTTCTTTTGTTTGTGTTTAGTTAATTTAGTTTATACATATATATATATATATATATTCTTCCATTCAAATAAAAGGAAAAAAAAAACAAATCAAGGGACAAAAACAAGAGAAAGTAATCAAGCAACAAATCAAGAAGTCAGAAGTCAAGTGAACTACAAACAGTGGGATTTCAATCATTGATACTACTTAGTCTTTCTGGACGGACAACCATACCCATAGTAATATTTTCTGAACTATACAGGTGCTCTGCTGCAAAGAAAAAAAATTAGAAATTTCTTGTAAAAATCTTCTGCAGGTGCAGCGGCTTGCTTGTACAATATTTTAAATTTTTGCAATTATTATTGTTTGATTTTTGTGGTTGACTGATATTTCCATAACTGAAATCTTCATTCTCATTGTTTTCAACAATAAAAATAGACGTTGCAAAGTAATATAATTGAAAAGTGGTGCTTTGTGAAGTTTATGTCTCGTATAATTGGATCGTGGATATATAGTAGTTCAATTTATTGAACTATTAGCAAAAGAGGTTGCATACTACCCGTAAAACATTGGTCGTATCCCTTAGTATTCATACTATACGTGAACGGCCATAAGACCCTCTTCCCCCTTCTAATTGAGTCAGTTGTATTTTATACTATTTGAAGTGAAAATAATTTCTGTTCGGCATAGACTTCATTCAAATGACTGATTCAAAAAAATCCTTGAGAGAATCGTGGGATAATAACCTGCGTAGATGTTCACTGGAAGAGTATGAGTATGAATTTCAACTCATGTAGCAAAATTTTCCCAAATTCCGTGAGGCCAATGTCAACAATTTTCAAAATTTTCCAACTGACCAAAATTTTCAAAATCATAGAAATGATCGAAATTGCGATTTCAATTCAAACTTCAATAATTTCGATTATGAGCCACATCCTCATCAAAACAGCTTTGAATCCCAATACAGCTTTAATCAACATCAATATGGGGTTGTAAACCAAAACTTTCAAAGTTATAGCCCATATCAACATCTTGAAAATAGCCAAAATTGCAATTTTTCCTCGAATTTTAATAGTTTTGGTTATTAACATAATTTATATAATCAAAATGATTTTCAATATCATTGTCGTTTTTCTGAAAATTCAAACAACCACCACATTGGAAATAATATTGATTGTGAAATTGATGTGGACTATAATTTTGAGAATCAAGAAATCCAAAACGAGAGCTATCAAATCAACGGTTCTGAAGAATATCATCTTAACATTCTTAGAGAGAGGGAAGAAGGGATAAATAAAAAGATGGATGAACTTCTTTGTTTAATGACATCTTTGAAAGAACAACGAGAGCAATAAAACCAAATTCAAACAAGCGATGAATCAGAAAATAATCCATTCTTTACTGATAGTGAAAATTTCCAGATAACAACTTTGGAAATTGAGTATAACGATCTAAATGAAGTTGTTCAAAATTCAACAAATGATTTGGACTTCAACTCTTTTCAGGAAAAAGATTTAAGCTTAGATTTTGATCTTCCTCTTTCAGGCTGCGAGAAACTTGAAATTTTTGAAATTGAACAAAATGAAAATACTGAATTTTTCAAAAACTCAAAATTCGAAAAGGATTTTAATGAACATGAATTTTTTGGATTGTATGAGGATGAGTTACCAAATGGGGATGAAATAGAATCAAGCGACCAATCCAAGTTTGAAAATTTTGATTTTGAGGTTTCAAACGAGGTTAAAATTGTCAGTGTCGAAAATACGTTGTCAATTAATAAAATTGAGAAATATGATCACATAGCCTTGAACAACACTAAGAATTTAATTTTCATGATTGCAACTGAGTTTATATACGATCACATTTTTTTGAACAATTACACCGATAAACTTGTTGGACACATGAATTATTTTTGGAATGTTGAAAAACTTCATGTTAGGAAGACCCTAGACATTTATCTACTGGACTATAAATCTAGGTATAAAGATGAGATGTTTTTCAAAAACCTTTGCTTATTAAAAAACATGCTTAGACATAGCGGGAACAGGATACATTGGGCTAGAACCAAGTGTGGGGGAAAAGTTGGTGGCACTCTTTGCATCACATGCATCGCAAACACATATATTATTGTACATATGATCCATTCTTACATATAGTTAGATTGCATTTCATTCTACAAATAATTTTGCATCTCATTCACCTTTGGGTACGATCTTTCAAATTTAGGAAACGTATTTGCAGTGTGGACACTGTTTAGTTCAAGTGTGTGCGCGGTTGGTGGGGGGGTCTGCATTACATCCTTTTTATTTATTTATCTATTTTCTTTACTTTTTCCTTTTCACTTTCATGCATTTAGATTGGACCATCACGCATTGTGGATCGTAGTAACACGTCAAATATTTTTTTACGACTCATTTTAGATTGATACAACAAAATAAGTTAACAATTGTTAGTCAGTTGATAGTATTTTTTGTAACACCCCGCCTCCGCTAGGGTCACTCGCAAAGGAATGCACTAGCTTTAGAGGGGCATTATTGGTAAACATGCACAGAAATATCACAAGACAGAACATATAAAAATAGCGGAAGTAAAATCAAACTTTCATAACATGAATAAATAAGGTCTAAAGCCTTTTACATCAGAGTACATCAAAACCTGTCTTGCAATAGTAAAGAAGCATAAAGACATTTTCACAAATTATTCCCCAAGTAAAAACAGTAAAGTAGCCATTAGCCAAGAAAAGTCCAAGCCATCCATGATGACCTTCAAGCAGAAGAAGTCCGATCTAAACAACAGTATTTCCTCCCTGTAACCTGGGGGGGGGGGGAACGGAAGAAAAGAGGCGAAACAAAACGGGTCAGTCAAAAAGACTGAGTAAGCCCTATCTACTATTAGCATAAAAACTAGTAAAGTTAACTGACATGAGAAACTGAGATGAACATAAGCATGATAACAAGATAGATAAGCTAAATCAAAATAACAGGATGAACTACTGAACTCAGATAAACTAAGGTGTCATGATAAATTACGATATCAAGATAAAACAAGGTATCACATCGTCAGGTTTCTATCAAGTATAATATCCCCAAGATATCTGTCACGTATAACGCCCCGTGATATCTATCCTGTATTTTAGCTCTGCACCTACCGTACTAGTATCCCCATCGTGTCATGTGTTAACCATGAATGTCCCTTGCCCAACGTCATGTAATGGTCCATGTCAACCTAATATATAGCATATGTATGTTTTCCCAACTCCTATGCTTCTTTCCATGTATAAGTTCAGTCCTTTGCCGTAGGCCATACGGGCTTCCCCTGTAAACGTTTTATCCTTGAAGTTGTTTTGGACTGCAACCCTTGATCTAGTTGTGTTTCCTTACCATGAACTATCGTGCGTCCACTTAGGATTTATGCCACCTAGGGCCGCTAGGGATTATGCTACCTAATGAACGTTTCCGTGTCTCGGTTTGGGTTTTGGCCACCTAGGACCACTAGGGATTACGCCACCCGTCAACCGCGCCCTTGATCCCACGTATGTATCGTGAATCGTTTTCCATGTCTAGATGCACATGTTCCCCAATGTGCCATCCGAGTTCCGTGCCAGGGCAAATCAAGAAATACGGAACTCGGTCGGGAGCTTTAAATCGTCTGCCGATGCAGATATTAAGGTCTATTTTTGTACACGTGGCTATGGTCCCACGTGACCCCTCCCTCAACTACTGAAAGGCAATCCAAGAAAAATCATGTATAAGAACCACTCCACGGCCCCACTATAGCCCACTTTCCTACGGGCCAACCTCACCCATGACTCGATAGCAAGCACATGGTCTGTTGGGGGTTCCCTGCCTTTCTGCACGTACACGATTGACTAAAGATGGTAGGTAGTCGGCGATGCGCTATCCAGGGAAAAAACAAGAATCGTCGACTCCACGCTAATCCATCCCAGTCTTTAGGTTGCTCGCATAGCAACCAAGGCATACTCTTGGTCCTTCTAACGCAGACCTTAACCTCTCATGGGCCTAGTATAATTACCTGGCAGCCCACAGAGGGATCCCAAGAATATCCTCACGTCCCCCGAAGCTTCCACTTCGGCACCCAGTGCGCTGGAGCTTTTATCCAAGTCAGATAACTTGCTCCCCCTCGTATACTAAGCGATGACCTACCGTATCAGGTTATTCATCGTTTTGAGAATTAGTCCTATGTCCTTAGCTAAGAATTATTACTTAGTTACCCTTAACTAAGGTTTACCACTTAGCTTCCTTTCCCGTTATCCTAGATTAACTACGGTTTTCTACCTAGTCCTTCTAGCTAGGGTTTGTCTATTGGGTTAAGTGTTATCATTCAAGTCCATGACTTAACCCACCCACGAATCACGTCAAAGATTGGCTAAGTATTTAAGTTCAAGACTTAGTCCCACAAGTTGGTTAAGTGTACCCAGAGGCTCATGACTTAACCTTATCAAGTCAAATTGGTCAAGTACTAGCTTACCTTAATCCTATCGGATTATCTTGCTAGATCGATTAAGCATAGATTATCTTAATCCCATCAAATTACCGTGTCGGATTAGTTAAGTGTAAATTACTTAACCCCATCCCCTAATCATCTTGTATGGTTAAGTGTCATTAAGAAAACTTACTTAACCTTGCCAATTTATCATGTTGGATTGATTAAGTGTTGGTTAACTTAATCCCCGTCCACTAGTCGTATAAAAATGGTTAAGCGTCATTAGGCAAATCAAATCACTTAACCTACCCAACCTTGTCATGTTTTGTTAAGTATCATTAGCCTAACCAATTTACTTAACCCATTTACCCATGTCATATTTGGTTAAGAGTCATTAATCAAATTAACTTAACCCTATCATGTGGCATTAATTACTTAATGCACCCCAACCTCTCACATTAGACTTTGTTGTGGTTACTAGTTAAGCCGGTCGGTTCCGGGTAGCTTTACACCACAACTTGGTCTAACCTCGGGTTCAAGCACAACATGACCAACTTCTCACATTTGGTCCTATTGTTTGCAACTACTAGTTAGGCCGGTCGGTTCCGGGTAGTTTTACGTTGCAAACTCAACCCAACCTCGAGTTGGCCACACTTATATTATCTAAGTGTCATGTTCATCATGTTTCCAAAACATGTTACAAGTTTTTCAAGCATTTGGGTAGACCTAACTTAATAGGTAAATTCCCAAAGGGTAGACCTAACTTAATAGGTAAATTCCCAAGCTTATGTTTTTATGCATACTTACATGTCAACTTCCATGTTATATTTCATGTCATGTTTTCAAGTATAAACACATGTCATATTTAACGTTACATGTTGTCATGTTTATACCCATTTACCCAAGTCATATTCATGTCATTATGTTTCCCCATAATGTGAACCCAACGCTTTTTAAACTAGCATATACGTTCGCAACTACGTGATGGATTAAAAGAAGAGACTTGGCAAAGGAATGACAAAAATGGGTATTAAGCCACAAGTTAATCATGGTGGCAAATGAGGCACAAATGTGTTCATTAGCTTGCATGTTACATTCTTAAGCCTCAAAAACATGCATAAACCCAAACTTGGTACATAAGCGAATCATGGTGACAAAAGACATGGAATGATGGCTAGAAACTCGCATATATCATCATATAAGGATTATGACTTCATATGCAAGTTGACATAATGATTATGAAGATTCTCATGTTGCATAATGCAACATTTCAACATAAAGGTTGTGGCTTTTTGCTCATAAGATCAAGCTAATGACTTCATAGACTTGCATGACATGATAGCATATATCATTCTCAATGATCAAACCCAAACTTGCAACATGAACATTTAACTTCATAGTTAATATCTAAGAGTAGGGAAGGGCTTACATTGCTATGAAGGCCTAAATCGATTAAACTAAAGCTTGTAATGAAGCCTATGCATGCCATCACCCAAAAACCCAAAGATGGATGCTCCAAATCAACAAATACACCATCTTTATGAACAAAGACCAAAACTTTTGCCTTGAAATCAACTTGAGGAGCTCTCATACTAACATAGGGACTCTCTAATACTCTCATGATCATGAAACCTCTCATAGAAATGAAGTGGAGGCTAGGATAGTTGAGTGGAGGCCATGAGAGTAGAAATTTGGCCATAGTTTAGTTACATGAGTGAATAATGAGGGTTTAGGATAGGTTTGGGTCTTATTTATAGATTAGGCAAGTGTTTTAGGCCATAGGATTAAACCTAGATTCAATCCAAGCCATCAAAGCATGTCTTGGGGAAGAAGTCAAGTGTAGGAATCATCTAGGGCCTTTAGATTAAAGATGAACCATGAGAACCATCCAAATGCAAAATCTGCATTTGAGCGAATCGGCCCACGGGTTGACAGCTAAACATCCTGGATTAACCACTAGTCGACCCAGCGGGCTCGGGTCGACCTCAAAAATCGGCCGGTTCGGTTATTCCCCTCTCCCAATTCGCTGTTTTGAACCTTTTTGCATATTTATTTATTTAATTTTCAATTATATATATATATATATCAATATATATATATTTCTCTGCGCAACCCATTTCACTTAATTAAGTATACTTTAATTTGGGAATTTTTCGTGAAACTTCGCGAGGCCATGTCTTGGTCATACGGACTCCGATTCTCGAAAACTCAGACTCTATTTCGCGTATTTTTCCGAGACGAACGCAATGGCATAGCCCGTTTTACTTGATCCAGAATTTAAAATTAAATTCTGCCTTGATTCTCGTCTTAACACGTTATCGAAAAATACGGGTTGTTACATTCTCCCCACCTTTTAGGATTTCGTCCCCGAAATCTCCAAGTTAGGAAGTACATATCCTACCATCCATCATCCATCTACTCAAAACATCATCCACAAGCAACCATTGTCCTTAGAAGATTTCTAATGCTGTATGAATATATGCAAAACGTGTGTGTACATGTTCCTTAGCTAATGCTAATGATCAGGCCTGAATAATCTTTCTAATGCAAAATATGTATAGTGCCATGAATCCAACATGTATGCAAATAGTCCTAGTCATATAGATACTATATGCATGCACAATCATTCATTCATATGCAACAACCGCATGATAATACATTCGATTTCATCCATAAACAAGTATAAATACTCGTGCATATGCAATATGAAATGTGACCGAGTCGAGCTAGTATCTAATGTGTATTCGCGCATCCACGAGCAACCACTTGCAACCACTTGCAACCATATAAATCATAACATGTTTCAAATACATGTTTACATCCATAGGGTTCTACCTAGAATTCCCTGAAACAGGGTCGAGAAGATAAACAGGACAAACTCCTTACAGGGTTTGTAACGGAGAATAGGACCGAGAGGATGTCCACAAAAGATAGCCTACAAGTAAGCTCTACAGAAAACAGGGATCAAGGATATACTCCCAAAAAGAGATATCATGCGCGTATCTAGTCTTTGACCATCAAAGTCGTCTTTTAACTTCGCGATTTTGTAGCTTCTTATTCCTGTTTCCATAACATGAGCTGGAACTCATTTCTTCGTCGCCTCTCGTTCCACTTGCACTTATCCTTTTCCTAGAATACTTGACGCAAACATGACTGCGTACTCATGATCTCATGCAAGCTTTCCAAAATTCACTAATGAATCTCGGACCTCGTACCACAAGGTATTCCACGTAGAAGAACTTTCTCTTGAAAGTAAGCAGATGTCAACCAGGTTATCAAGCACACTTACTAGGGTGACTTCTATAACCCATGCATAAGTGAAATAAACCATCCGTCTCATCGGCGAACACCACTCGATCGGGCTTCAATATTTCCAATAAAGGTATCAAGGGATTCCAGGTAACTAATCATGACAGAACCCAAAAGGTTACACGAGACTTCGAGGGTATCACCAAGATGAGTCGAGAGTCTAACTACCCTCTTTCCAAAACCGAGAATGGCACCCCTTATTGGGTGACCCCTTTATCCTCAGAATCCATCCGTAGTTGAGACATGTCATTCCCAAATCCAATGAGTCATGAAGAAATGGACCAACTCTAACAAGATTCGGGACAAAATAGAATCATCTTCTATGCTAGTACTAAGGTGCAGAGACTCACTATCCAAGCAGACTTAAATGATACGATGATCAAGACAAAGTCTGGACGGGATGATAGAAAAGAACGACTAAACCTTTACTAGCAACGGCACCATTTCTTTTAGGCACCCTAGAAATGGGAGCGTACTATTTCCCTCTCATGCTGAGTTGAGCCATACCAACAAGTTGCTCATCCTTAAACTCATATCCTTTATCCTCTTTCTCACTATCCTTTCTTATAACGCGGCCACTGGTCTCCCGAGAACAGCCTCCATCGCATGGAAAGCACTTTCGAAGATAGAAAAGACTAGTCACAGTTAAAACCACTGTGACTACAGATGGAGGAAAGAAAGGAAAAGAGATTCAATCAAGGAAACCAGGATAGTGCTAATGGCCTTTGGGGAATAGCCTTTTTAAAACAAACTTTTCTTGAAAAATGCTTCTTTATAAACGGTTTTCCAAATAGTTTTCAGAAGGTTTTAAAAGCTTTTGCCCAGTCTGGTAACCTTCTGCTCTGATACCACGTGTAACACCCCGCCTCCGCTAGGGTCACTCGCAAAGGAATGCACTAGCTTTAGAGGGGCATTATTGGTAAACATGCACAGAAATATCACAAGACAGAACATATAAAAATAGCGGAAGTAAAATCAAACTTTCATAACATGAATAAATAAGGTCTAAAGCCTTTTACATCAGAGTACATCAAAACCTGTCTTGCAATAGTAAAGAAGCATAAAGACATTTTCACAAATTATTCCCCAAGTAAAAACAGTAAAGTAGCCATTAGCCAAGAAAAGTCCAAGCCATCCATGATGACCTTCAAGCAGAAGAAGTCCAAACTAAACAACAGTATTTCCTCCCTGTAACCTGGGGGGGAAACGGAAGAAAAGAGGCGAAACAAAACGGGTCAGTCAAAAAGACTGAGTAAGCCTTATCTACTATTAGCATAAAAACTAGTAAAGTTAACTGACATGAGAAACCGAGATGAACATAAGCATGATAACAAGATAGATAAGCTAAATCAAAATAACAGGATGAACTACTGAACTCAGATAAACTAAGGTGTCATGATAAATTACGATGTCAAGATAAAACAAGGTATCACATCGTCAGGTTTCTATCAAGTATAATATCCCCAAGATATCTGTCACGTATAACGCCCCGTGATATCTATCCTGTATTTTAGCTCTGCACCTACCGTACTAGTATCCCCACCGTGTCATGTGTTAACCATGAATGTCCCTTGCCCAACGTCATGTAATGGTCCATGTCAACCTAATATATAGCATATGTATGTTTTCCCAACTCGTATGCTTCTTTCCATGTATAAGTTCAGTCCTTTGCCGTAGGCCATACGGGCTTCCCCTGTAAACGTTTTATCCTTGAAGTTGTTTTGGACTGAAACCCTTGACCTAGTTGTGTTTCCTTACCATGAACTATCGTGCGTCCACTTAGGATTTATGCCACCTAGGGACGCTAGGGATTATGCTACCTAATGAACGTTTCTGTGTCTCGGTTTGGGTTTTGGCCACCTAGGACCACTAGGGATTACGCCACCCGTCAACCGCGCCCTTGATCCCACGTATGTATCGTGAATCGTTTTCCATGTCTAGATGCACATGTTCCCCAATGTGCCATCCGAGTTCCGTGCCAGGGCAAATCAAGAAATATGGAACTCGGTCGGCAGCTTTAAATCGTCTGCCGATGCAGATATTAAGGTCTGTTTTTGTACACGTGGCTATGGTCCCACGTGACCCCTCCCTCAACTACTGAAAGGCAATCCAAGAAAAATCATGTATAAGAACCACTCCACGACCCCACTATAACCCACTTTCCTACGGGCCAACCTCACCCATGACTCGATAGCAAGCACATGGTCTGTTGGGGGTTCCCTGCCTTTCCGCACGTACACGATTGACTAAAGATGGTAGGTAGTCGGTGATGCGCTATCCAGGGCAAAAACAAGAATCGTCGACTCCACGCTAATCCATCCCAGTCTTTAGGTTGCTCGTATAGCAACCAAGGCATACTCTTGGTCCTTCTAACGCAGACCTTAACCTCTCATGGGCCTAGTATAATTACCTGGCAGCCCACAGAGGGATCCCAAGAATATCCTCACGTCCCCCGAAGCTTCCACTTCGGCACCCAGTGCGCTGGAGCTTTTATCCAAGTCAGATAACTTGCTCCCCCTCGTATACTAAGCGATGACCTACCGTATTAGGTTACTCATCGTTTTGAGAATTAGTCCTATGTCCTTAGCTAAGAATTATTACTTAGTTACCCTTAACTAAGGTTTACCACTTAGCTTCCTTTCCCGTTATCCTTGATTAACTACGGTTTTCTACCTAGTCCTTCTAGCTAGGGTTTGTCTATTGGGTTAAGTGTTATCATTCATGTCCATGACTTAACCCACCCACGAATCACGTCAAAGATTGGCTAAGTATTTAAGTTCAAGACTTAGTCCCACAAGTTGGTTAAGTGTACCCAGAGGCTCATGACTTAACCTTATCAAGTCAAATTGGTCAAGTACTAGCTTACCTTAATCCTATCGGATTATCTTGCTAGATCGATTAAGCATAGATTATCTTAATCCCATCAAATTACCGTGTCAGATTAGTTAAGTGTAAATTACTTAACCCCATCCCCTAATCATCTTGTATGGTTAAGTGTCATTAAGAAAACTTACTTAACCTTGCCAAATTATCATGTTGGATTGATTAAGTGTTGGTTAACTTAATCCCCGTCCACTAGTCGTATAAAAATGGTTAAGCGTCATTAGGCAAATCAAATCACTTAACCTACCCAACCTTGTCATGTTTTGTTAAGTATCATTAGCCTAACCAATTTACTTAACCCATTTACCCATGTCATATTTGGTTAAGAGTCATTAATCAAATTAACTTAACCCTATCATGTGGCATTAATTACTTAATGCACCCCAACCTCTCACATTAGACTTTGTTGTGGTTACTAGTTAAGCCGGTCGGTTCCGGGTAGCTTTACACCACAACTTGGTCTAACCTCGGGTTCAAGCACAACATGACCAACTTCTCACATTGGGTCCTATTGTTTGCAACTACTAGTTAGACCGGTCGGTTCCGGGTAGTTTTACGTTGCAAACTCAACCCAACCTCGAGTTGGCCACACTTATATTATCTAAGTGTCATGTTCATCATGTTTCCAAAACATGTTACAAGTTTTTCAAGCATTTGGGTAGACCTAACTTAATAGGTAAATTCCCAAAGGGTAGACCTAACTTAATAGGTAAATTCCCAAGCTTATGTTTTTATGCATACTTACATGTCAACTTCCATGTTATATTTCAAGTCATGTTTTCAAGTATAAACACATGTCATATTTAACGTTACATGTTGTCATGTTTATACCCATTTACCCAAGTCATATTCATGTCATTATGTTTCCCCATAATGTGACCCCAACGCTTTTTAAACTAGCATATACGTTCGCAACTACGTGATGGATTAAAAGAAGAGACTTGGCAAAGGAATGACAAAAATGGGTATTAAGCCACAAGTTAATCATGGTGGCAAATGAGGCACAAATGTGTTCATTAGCTTGCATGTTACATTCTTAAGCCTCAAAAACATGCATAAACCCAAACTTGGTACATAAGCGAATCATGGTGACAAAAGACATGGAATGATGGCTAGAAACTCGCATATATCATCATATAAGGATTATGACTTCATATGAAAGTTGACATAATGATTATGAAGATTCTCATGTTGCATAATGCAACATTTCAACATAAAGGTTGTGGCTTTTTGCTCATAAGATCAAGCTAATGACTTCATAGACTTGCATGACATGATAGCATATATCATTCTCAATGATCAAACCCAAACTTGCAACATGAACATTTAACTTCATAGTTAATATCTAAGAGTAGGGAAGGGCTTACATTGCTATGAAGGCCTAAATCGATTAAACTAAAGCTTGTAATGAAGCCTATGCATGCCATCACCCAAAAACCCAAAGATGGATGCTCCAAATTAACAAATACACCATCTTTATGAACAAAGACCAAAACTTTTGCCTTGAAATCAACTTGAGGAGCTCTCATACTAACATAGGGACTCTCTAATACTCTCATGATCATGAAACCTCTCATAGAAATGAAGTGGAGGCTAGGATAGTTGAGTGGAGGCCATGAGAGTAAAAATTTGGCCATAGTTTAGTTACATGAGTGAATAATGAGGGTTTAGGATAGGTTAGGGTCTTATTTATAGATTAGGCAAGTGTTTTAGGCCATAGGATTAAACCTAGATTCAATCCAAGCCATCAAAGCATGTCTTGGGGAAGAAGTCAAGTGTAGGAACCATCTAGGGCCTTTAGATTAAAGATGAACCATGAGAACCATCCAAATGCAAAATCTGCATTTGAGCGAATCGGCCCACGGGTTGACAGCCAAACACCCTGGATTAACCCCTAGTTGACCCAGCGGGCTCGGGTCGACCTCAAAAATCGGCCGGTTCGGTTATTCCCCTCTCCCTATTCGCTGTTTTGAACCTTTTTGCATATTTATTTATTTAATTTTCAATTATATATATATATATATATATCAATATATATATATATTTCTCTGCGCAACCCATTTCACTTAATTAAGTATACTTTAATTTGGGAATTTTTCGTGAAACTTCGCGAGGCCATATCTTGGTCATACGGACTCCGATTCTCGAAAACTCAGACTCTATTTCGCGTATTTTTCCGAGACGAATGCAATGGCATAGCCCGTTTTACTTGATTCAGAATTTAAAATTAAATTCTGCCTTGATTCTCGTCTTAACACGTTATCGAAAAATACGGGTTGTTACATTTTTTCTCTCAACTAAGATCGAATAAGAAATATAATGAAAAGTTGAATTTTGAGGGATAAGTACCCGGTACATAGGGAGATTCCTAGGTGAATGCTATGAAGTTTATTCTATATTTAGTCTTTGTTTTAATGAGTGGAGGACTTGAAATACTTATCTTGGCTTTTCGAATCTTTAAAACTAAGTTATGTTAAGTTGAATTCGCGTAACTCTCTCTTGTTCTTATATTTTTAATAATAATAATAATAATAATAATCCAAGGGTATACAACATTGCTTGTAAATATAGCGTTGGTGTGCAAACCCGCTAAGCTCTATCCGACATGTTGTTGAAAAAGTCAGCATCGGTATATCCGGTCTCTTTTTGTGAGTTGTGCACCTAAGGATTACTGATATGTTGTTGACGAAGTTAGCATCGGTCTGCACAATCCGCCAAGCTCTTTCCCTACTTTCCGTCAGTCCGCAAGGCAATGCATGGGTGGTATACCTTAGTCTTTAAGTTAGGTGTATGTAATTAATTATAAAGCTTCATTTTTATAGAGATTGAGAATAAACGATGATGCCCAAACACTTCTTGACCTTATTGATTTGATTAGCCATAAACAGGGAAATTAGAATACCACTTTGCGAACTGTGACAAGAAAACCAAGAATTTATTTCATGGGTGCACTATGTTATCGACCAAAGAAACTGGCCAAACTAGAGTTTAATATTGAAAACTTGAATTATATTGAAAATTTGCGACAAGCTGAGGTATCTAAAATACAATCAACTGATTAGAAATTGTTAATTTAATTTGTTGTACCACTTTCCTGAAATAAGTCGTGTTTTCATTTTTGTTTTCAATTGCATAAGTCCTCTGCATTCATGTAGTTACATTAGATCCATAGCATAATGCATTTGGATTTTGTGGGTAGTATCCGCTGAAAACCCTCACGAGACATCACTCATCCTACTAGGGACACCTAGAGGTTTAACAACTTGTTGCATACACTCAATGCAATCATGTTTACTACAAAAATATGACCTATCTAGTTAGTTTTTAATTTTTGTTTTACTCGAGGACGAGTAAAAGATAAGTGTGGGGGGTATTTGATTGACATAAAAATATGTTTATTTTATGCTCTTATATCTTATCTATTGTATATAAATAAATATTACTTGGATATTGTTTAATTTGTTACTTTTACAGATATGCCAACTAAGCCACATGCAGTTAGAAAAATAGAAAATAAAGATCAAAATGCTGTGTATATACATATGAAGATATGCAGATGAAAACTTGGCATTGTGTTGCTTTTGGTTTTCAAGATATGTTCATGTTTGTTAAAAGAAATCTCCTTAAATCTTATCTCCCTTCAATTAGTCACATGCCAAACAAGGAATATATGGGAGGAATATTTGCTAATTAAAATATGGGAGGAATAATTGCTAATCAAGAGGGGAGCAATAATTGATAATTAAGAAGCCAAGATATTCTCAAGATTGATTCCTCAAAACAAAATCAAGAAAAGGGCATGAGATATGATTAAATAATTCTTGTGTAAATTGGCCCATATATGTATAGATTGGATTAGGGTTTTAGGTTGGCTATCTATCCCTTATAAATATCCATGTAATCTCATTGTAAACTTTTATCCTGGAATTAATAAAGTTTTCTTCTTTTATCCTCTGCATCTTTTATTTTCTTAGCAATTAGTGCTGCCTACACAATTAGATTTGGTAGAGCACTATTTGTATTTTTCACTTATTTTCATTAGTGATTGACCATCTGATTAGATTCAGCGGTAATCCTAATTTTATTTCCTGTTTGTTATTTAATTTTTGTAATTTTAATTTCTATTTCTTTTATTGCTTTCCTAGGTCATATTGGATTGAATATAGATTTGATTAGATTCAGATATGTATTCAATTCAATAATAGTTTTATTGTTTTTCAACCCAACCTCCAAATTTCGTCTAGCTCGCCCAAGAAATTATGCAAATAATTTAATTTAATTTACCTCCCTGTGATTCGACCTGCATATTACACGATCTGTGCGCTTGTAGTATTATTACGTAATTCACGCTTTTCTAGTTCTTAGAAAGCGTCGATCACTATTTTACAGTTAAATATATCCTAGGTTGCAGACGGGGCTTAATAGCTTCTGACACTATTTATTTGTACAAACCATGGTTGTTTGTTTGTTTGGATTGTATTATGGGAAAATTGACTGTATTGTGTGTTGATTGTGATGCTGAAATGTTTAAAATAGTAAAAATAATTTAATATTCTTTTGAGGTAGTTGGAATTAAATTATAAATATTCATTTTATAATTTAAACAACGAAAATTGGTTAAATAGAAAAATAATTCAAATTGAATTAGAACCAGTTAAATTTATTAACCAGCTATTATTTAAAATAGACTATTGTTGTTTGAAAACCCCACATGGGTGTTGGGATGATATTTGACATATACGAATCCCAATATTAAGTTATATGTTAATCGATGGATCGACAAACGGTGATAAACGTTATTTTAATTATTTAATGTTTGTACAATAGTGAATTGCACTCTGGATGTGAATTGACTATTTAATAATTGTTTATCACTATTTTTGAATACATGCGATATATGGAATCCATATAAACCAAATTATATGGTAATTGATTGAGTTTGATTCCAATTCAGAAATAACGAATAGTTTTAAAGTAATATATTAGTTTTCACATAATAATCTGTATAATTTTAAAATAATATATAGTATAATTTTCAATTAATATTCCGTATAGTTTTAAAATAATATATGTTATAGTTTTCAAATAATATTTTGTATAATTTTAAAACAATATATAGTATAGTTTTCAAATAATATTCAGTATAGTTTTAAAATAATATATAGTATAGTTTTCAAATAATATTCAGTGAAGAATCATAATATGATTTTAATGTCCGATTTTGGATGGACACAAAAATATTGAAATATTTATAACTATAATGAATATGAAGCCGAGTTGAGTAGTTATTCGCCATTTTAACCCTAACGGGTTTATTGATCGATTTTATTCATTTTATAATGAATATCGAAAAGAATTGATTTCAAAATATGATATTATGAAAATATTACCATTTTAATATTATAATGATATGGAATATTCAATTTTGATTTGAAAATTGAAACGAAATCGAAATCGTTTTAAAATGAATTTAAAACGAATATATTAAGGAATATTCAATTTTGATTTGAAAATTGAAATGAGATTGAAATCGTTTTAAAATGAATTTAAAACGAACATATTAAGGAATATTCTATTTTGATTTGAAAATTGAAATGAAATAGAAAACGTTTTAAAATGAATTTATAAAGGAATGTTCACTTTTGATTTAAAATCGAAATGGAGGTGGAAATTGTTTTTAAAACGAATTTATAAACGATTTATAAAATGCGTTTTAAATGGAAATCGACAGAATATAAACAATATATATATATATATATATATATATATATATATATATATATATATATATATTTAATGGCCTGAATAGAATGCGCCGCGCAGCGACCGTTCGTGAATTTCGACCATTAACTTCAAATTGACATTACGGGAGATCCGACCGTCGGATTCTACTAAAACCGGAACCGTTGGGTTTGTATCGGAAAGAGCTTTCCAATGAATATACGAGATTTGAAATCTACCGGTTGGATTTGGAATTATGTCCAATTCAAATTTGGAAAAGGTCGCTTTGGATGCAATTTGGTGGCGGTTATTGTAAACCGACTGTACGGGCCTTGATAAAATTATTAAAAATAATAATTTTTTGTGTAAAATCATAATAAATGAATTAGAAAGAATTTGGATGAAAAATTCCATATTTGGAAAGATAAAAATATATTTTTATCAAAATGAACTAGTTATTAACTAGAAGGATAATCCGATAATTATTAAATAAATAAACCAGAAATTTCCAATATATGAATTGGAATTGATTTGAATAGAAATAATCTCTTTCGATATTGTATTCTGTGACTATATAGTATTGTGGAGAAATTTGGAAGATAGATATATATCGTTATTCCCCATACGATATTGTTGGTTTCAGAGTTTGATATTGAATATAAGCCAATATAATTTCTATTTAGAGCCTTATATTTAATATCAAAGTGGATTTTGGGTTTGTCGTGAATGGTGTCTTCAGTAACACTGTTCTTAAACCCCATGTGAAAACAATAAGTCTTTTAATTAAGATTATTAGAGCTTTCAGTTATATTTAGTAATTGGTATAAAATGGAATGTGAATTGGGTTTATTGTGAACTGTGTTTTCAACGACATTCTTTCTCTAACCCAGTTAACAGTGAAACACGATTTGGAATTTATAGATCTTTTTATTAAGATTTAATGGAAATTTTCCAAAGTAAAGTTTTCCAATTAAATATATGAAATTGGAAGTGAATGGAATTCGATTTGGTAATAATCGAAGTGAACTTCTATGGAGGAAGACTGTTAATATATATGGAATTTAAAAAACTTTGTCGTTATTCCATTAATATTATTAGTTGGATATGGAAATTGATATCGATTATATATTGATCTATTTTCCGTGATTATTCCATAATTAATGGAATGTGATTTTGGGTTTATCGTGAACTGTGTTTTAAATGACATTGGTTCTTTAACCTTGTTAAAGATATGATTTCACGTCTAACATTGTATTTCGAACTGTATTGTTGATCACTGCTAAATATATATCTGTTTGGAGGTGGATAATTTATTCTCTTGCTTAACACCCTTCTCTGAGACATACGAGCTTAGAGGTTATATATCGGCAGAAATCAGTGGTACGGTGTAGATTGTCGATGCGACATGTTTTATTTCCCAAAGTTAAATAATCATTAATAATGATTGTTGGAAGATTAAAAATAAGTGAAGTTTTAATGAATCTTTTATTAGATTAAAATGTGTTTGTGATAATTTAAATTATCAAATTTGGGAAATGATCGAGAATGGAGTATCGCCAGTTTTTCTCCAAGCGATAGTTAAATTTTTAATTAGATTTGAACGTGAAATGGTAACTAAATTTACCGATAACACCATGGTGTTAGATATGGAGTATTACCAGTTAGGCTCCATGGGATGAATAGGTCAGGATTGGGATTAATAAATAAATGACTAGTTCGGTAAGGCTCGATAATCCCGACTAGTTGATAAACCTTAATTTGGTTTAGAATTGATATCCAAAGGAAGATTAAAGTATAAATTTAAAAGAATTTATATTTGATAAAATTAATGAGAAACTTTCCCAAAGGATATGAGTATTTGAATAAAAGAATATTCTGGATTGGAATGAGGCATATATTGTGTTTTTATAGCACCTGATTATAAGATACGTGAATTATTCAGAAAGGTCAGGTTTATACCCATTCTGAATAATTGATTCGACAATGAAGATGGTGGTTGAAGACCGCAGGTCTTCACATTGTTTGGATGATTAATGATGTCTTGATTGGGCTGTACACCCATGACAGGGTAATAAGTGGTGATCGTCCAGACGTACCTGGAGATCGACCGGATATGCAAGGACCTCTCTCCTGTATTGGACATATGGGACGAGGAATAAGGTGCCTCTGGTTTCGTTCAGACCTAGAACGAACTAGTAAATGGATGTGTATCTGAGATTGGATTTTATTCTATGTTGATTGATCTCTATTAAATATATATCTGTTTGGTGGCGGAGAATTTATTCTCTTGCTTAACACCGTTCTCTGAGACGTATGAGCTTAGAGGTTATATATCGATAGACATCAGTCGCATGGCGTGAATTGTCAGTGTGACATGCTAAGATGCAAATGATCTAGGCTTTTGTTGAAAAGCAGAGTCTTGTGGTTAATGATCAAAGCACATCTTTAAATAGCATAGCTTTGTGTATAGCGTTAATTCGCGAGCCTCACACCTCGGTATGAGTCAAAAACCGGATAAGGGAATGCAGTGAGTGCACGACGTTTCCTTCTAGCTATGGGTGGTGTCATGGTACGGAGCCTAGAAATTTACATTTTTACCTATGTGGATGGTGGATAGCGAGGCGCCTCAGATATATTGGTCACTACTGGGCCAATGGATAGGTTTGATAGGACCGGGAAACATGTGCTCAGGAATAACCAATCCACAAACGTAAGGGTGGACCGACACTGCAGGATCTAAGGGTTCGTTGCAGGGGATCCAGAGGCATTTGCTAGAGTGTCTCGAATCCGTAAGGAGTACATCCCTTACCTTGACTCATGACGGAAATCCAATTTCCAATACACGACTTTTCAGTTTTAGTTGTAAAACCTAGTATGGCGACATGATATATGGTACCCATGACGTCTATGATTGATACATTTATATTTGAAGTAGTTTTTGACACTATACACATATAGTAATATTAAAATGATTTGTTTTAAACCTACCAAGCATGTTTGGCTATTATAAGGGAAAACTCTATCCTTTGGCTTGCATTATATTGTGTGAAGGGACCTGAGTCTTACAATAGCTTCATTTTTCGAAAAGCATTGCGCTGTTTATAAACTGTTTTATGCACTGGTATTCTTGGGAGAAAACCCGTTCCATGTTATACGGCATGGTCCCTTGATTTAATTTTTTTCTAAAGTAAAGTTTTAAATAACTGTTTTAGCTCTCACACCAGTCCCATGACTGACCTAGATTTTATTGTTTTAACCTAAACTCTGAGTTCCTTTATTTTCCACATGGGCAGTCGGTAGTTTTGGTTTTGCAAATTTCTATTTCACAGGATCTTGGTTTACAGCTGGAGTTGTATTCGGAAAGCTCTGTATCCATGTATTTCTTCCAGTTGTACTTGTTAATGTATTTCCGCTATGAATTGTATTAATTTTCCGCTGCTTTGTAGTTTAATTCTCTGATATCATTTTTCTAATGTAAATTATTTATTCATACTCTATTATATTCTTGTACTCTGATGTAATTGTCGTAACAACAATGAAGTGTTCTATTGTATGTGTTCTGATTTGTCGTGTTCTCATTACAATCCGTGTTTTCTGGTCTCCTCAGAGAGTAGTGAGCTCGGGTCGTAACAAAAATTTTAAATCATAAAATTGGATGCCGATTTGATCGTATTAAATCCAACAAAAATAACATATCCAAAGTAACATCCAAACAACCAATCAACATCTACAAGCCCACAACAACAACCACATGCTTGATCAAGAGGAACAATTGCATGAATAAGAGGAAATCTTCAACAAAGAACTTGATGTAGAGGAAGAATTCAAGACATATCACAAATCCTAGTCAGAGCAACACTTCAACGAGGAAGATCGTCACCACAGCAGCACACATAACCATGTGACATCCAAGAAAATTAGAGGACTAAGAAGTAGCAACATACCAGACAATACTAGATTGCCACCGAAGCTATGAGCTTTCGTTGGGGGCAACAATACATCAGAGGAGTGCCAAAGCAATAATAAATAACAAGGTCTATAGCACAAACCCTCAAAAAACAAACCCCAACGTATAAACCATTAGTTACCACAACTAGCAAAGTACACGAAACAAAGCCATAAAAAAGCCAAGTCGACGTACCAAAAATAAAACATCCAAATAACCAAAACAACACAAACCAGCTGCAAACCAACAATCACCATAACCACAGCCAGAAAAACCATAAAATACGCACGAAGTGAACCTCTAGTTGTTAAGTAAAACTAATACCTTGCGGATTATGGTTAATATGATTGCTACGCATTTGTCGAATTTTCAATTAAGGACTTATAAATGGATTATTAGATATTAAATTTAATTAATATATCTTTGTTAATAGTTGAAATAGAAACACAAAGTTTTGGTAAGACCATGAACTTCAAAATATACCCTTACATACAAATATGAGTTCAGGACTTTAAATTCTACGAAGAATATAAACTAATATCTGATTTCAAATGTAGATTTTGAAAAGTAAATAATGTTACAAGTTCGTAACCATGTTTCAAAAAAAAATTAAAATTTTTTCTTATATTTTTTTTTTAAATTTATACCAAACATATGACTTTTACAATTTAATAAGAATGTGCATGTGCAAAAGTTTTCATTTAAATAACTTGTATTAATAATCAACACAAATAATTAAATATAAGGAGTTGAATTTTAAAAAGGTTGAAAATATATGAAGTGCTTTATAATTATTTGTAGTTAAAAGACAAATTATGGTAAGTTTAACTGTTTATATTTGAATTAATATTGAAACGACCCGCTTCCTGGATCCTCAGAAATCGACAATAATCCATCATTGGTATTCAATGATGCAAATCCAATTGTCGAAGAAGTGAATCATTTATGGTAAAAAACATGGAAAGAAGGTCAAAAGAACATAATCTTGCACAGCGAAAAAATGTATATATTTCAATATACAAAATCATTACAACGAAAAATTTAATAAAATATCAAAGTGACTAATTTCAGCTTGAATAGTTATAAAATCCATACTTACAATTGCCGAATAATCTAAGTGAGAATATAGTAAAGATAGGAGTAGATGACTATTTGCAGAATCTTTAGCTCCAAACTCTCTCCAACTTCTCCAAGTGAAATCTGAGCTGCTAAGTTGTCCAAAGAAAATAAGGCACTCAGAATTTAAAGGAAAAAAAAATTAATTCCATATCTGTCATGGAACTAGTGTAAGAAACTCAGATCCATTATTTTTAACAATAAATAGATCCAAGATTTCCATAAGACCATGACCACACATAAACATATAACAAGTTTTTCCTTTATATTAACCAACTCTTTGGTACATGAAATTACCTGATATTATCTTTAATGACTTGCTGGATAAAACCTATAAAGTAAATCTAATTAACCACTCGAAATTGTTGCCATTATTAGATTACATATGTTAGGCAATACAAACTGATCCGCAAACTCTTATGTATATAGTGGATTCTATACAAATGGCAAGGTAAGGGACTACCT
This sequence comes from Allium sativum, assembly GCA_030737875.1. Lineage (NCBI taxonomy): Eukaryota > Viridiplantae > Streptophyta > Magnoliopsida > Asparagales > Amaryllidaceae > Allium > Allium sativum. The sequence goes on from CM060910.1 coordinate 836,242,047, forward strand.
TTCCATACTATACCTCTAGAGGGATGTATCAAGGGCCAATTGCCTTCTACTTCTCTCGCAATGCCGGTAAGTCTCAAATTTTGTAAATAATGGATAAATACTATTTAATATGGATTTAACTACTAAATTTGTTAAATTCGTGTTTGTAAAACTAACTTTTTACATAGTCTTTTTGTCAAAAAAAATTGTTAAGTAATAATCATCAAAACAAAATTATTATTAAATTTAGTAATGAAGATTTGTCGGATTTTGTTTAATTTATCGTCAGTTATTGGAACAATTTTTTGGTAGCATTTGTGTTGAAATTTCTAAGCTAAATAAAGAAAAAAAATGATATTGCAGCATTTGTTTAAGTGTTTTACGTAGCATTTGGTAGGAAATGCTACCAAAAAGACAATCCTCCATGTTTTCACAAGTGTCTAGGACACTTGTCTACATGCATGACAGATAAGTTTCCCATAAAGTGGCAACATGCATGTTAAGGGAGCTTTAGGACAAGACAAGTGTCTCATGAAGTGTCCCTTCGAAAAGTGTTAAAAGGACCTTTAGACAAGGCTATACAAGGAGAATAATACCTCCCTCCTCCTTTCATCATACTCCACTCTCCTTTCTCCCTTTCCTTCTTTTTATTCTTCACGGACATGGTTCCATTCTCCTCCTCCTCCAACACCATCGTTCCACCTCCAATTCCCTCTTTGGCCATGACCATACACCACCTCCTCTACCATCTAAGCCTTCGTCCTCCTCCTCCTCTTATAAAAAGATATATATATATATATATATATATATATATATATATATATATATATATATAATTCGATAAAGAAGACGATGCATCGAAATACTGTCCAACGGTTCGTTCGCAGTCAACTACGCTCGCTTACCGTGAAGATTAGTAAGCTATGTTTGTGAGAACTCTTTAAACTTATATACTAGTTTAATGTGCACTAATTAGCAAAGATAAATTTGGATAATTAACTAGTGTGGTTAACCGATTATGGATGTTTAATGATTAATGATTGTTTGTGATGGATGATGGTTGCATAGTTTAGAACACACACACACACACGCACACACACACACACTATTAAGCGTTAGTGTTATAACGCTTGTGCACATTTATTATTTATTTAATAATGTTGATGATGGTTGCTGTGGATGTTTATAATCATTGTTGATGTTGTTTCGCGCACGCTATGATGCAACAACTATGGTATTGCATTGATGATCGACAAATCTCCTTCGTAATTGGAAGCAATATTATTATTGAAATTGGAGTTTCAAATTTATTTTTAAAAAAAGGGATTTGAAAAAACTTGAGAATGGAATAAAAATTAATATGAATAGTATTCGAAAAAGGGAATGTTTTGTTTAAACGGATTTTTTGATGATAAAATAAGGTTTTGTTTTAAAACGATGAAAACGAGTTTTGTTTTGAAAAAGTGAAGTTTGAAAATATTTTAAATGGTATATACAAGTATATGATGGTTTTCCAAAGTAATTTAAAATATTTTGGAATTATTATATTATGATCAGAATAGGTCGTGTCACGCAGCTGTGGTTCGTGTTTTGTCCACTAACTTTAAACTCTTATAACTTTTGCAATTTAAATCGGATTTCCACGAAATGAAATCCGTTTGCTTTCTATTAACAATGGCTTTCAAATGAGTTAAAGCAGTTTTCAATTTAGACTTATAGTTTTCAAGTTATATTCAAAACCGTTTTGGAGAAGGACGTTGTATGTGTAGTTCACCAACCATAACTGTAAGCAACTATTTTTAATATTTTAAAAATAGCTATTTTTTGTAAAATCATTATAACTTATTTAAAAGTGTTTTGAATTAGAAATTTTAGGTTTTGGCTAAGTTAAACGATATTTTGATCAAACTAGTTAAGATAACTGTTTTGTATTTTTGGAGCGCTTTTGAAACACTATTGTAACACTTCTTTTGGAAATAATCTGTTATGAAAGTTTTATCCCGTAATTTTTTTTCTGAATTCTTAGTAATCATTTTTAAATGATTGTGAATTTTTTTTCAAAGGTTTAAAAGTATTAAAAATATTTTTATAGAATTTAAATTGATTTATTTAATATGAAAACGGATTTTCCAATTTTAAATAATTGGATATCATTGGATATAAATCTTCGAATGTTTTGATATTAATTCGATAGATGATGACTCTTACCATTCGAGGAATTTAAAAGGTAGTTTATCGTTATTCCGCTTATAGTATGAGTTGGAAACGGAGATTAATATTAAGGATAAGTTGATGGTATTTCTATCTAGATCCAATATCAACAGATTTGATAACTTTCCGAATTAAGATAAGGATTTCTCAATTTGTTTGAGATGAGATGGATAGAAATAATCTTCGAATATTTGATATGAAACTTCGTGGTGTAAACGTATATTATTTTGGGAATTTGTAAGATATTCATATCGTATTCTGCTTATAGAATTTGTTGAGTATGAGAAGTGGTATCGACTATAAGTAGGTACAATTGCTATATAACTTATGTTCAATATCGATTGGTTTGGATTTTGTTGTAATGTTATCTTTAATAATACCGTTCTTGAAACCCGATGAGATTGAGTTGTGGAAATTCATATTGTAATTTAGGGATTTAATCAAATCTTTGATTTGAGAAAATTTAAAGCAAGGGATTGGATTATAATCTTTAATTAAAGAATCAAATGTTGGGAGATCGTTTTAAATGGAAACTATGATTGAAATTATGAAATGTGGATTAAGATTTTCAAAGGAAACTGGATTTGGATAATGAGTTATCAAATGGAGAGTTAATTGAGATTTTGGGGCTAAATTATCTTTGATTTAAAGGTTGTGTTTTAAAAGAGAATAGTTGAAATATGGAGTTTTGTTAAAGATAATTTTAGAATGGGTTTAAAGAAGTTTTGATTAACAAATCCAAGATGAAAGGAGATTTGGTTAAAAGCCTATGTGATCCATAATTGTGTTTTTAAAATTGTGCTTATTATTTGGAAAGACCAGAATCGGATTTATGTCCGAAGACCATTCCAAGTAGTAATACAAAGTTATGGAGCAATTGAAGACATTGAAGACGATATTAAACACCGAGTCCCTTCATATCGAAAGGACTGTTTGCTGAATGTCTCGAATGGGTACTCCCATTTGCATATGGATTTTATATCAGTTAAGTGGCAAATAAGTTCAGACGTATTTGCAGGAATTCTGGATTATTGTTTCGTTCAAACCTAGAACAGACTTGTTTGGATTGTGTGTCCGACATTGTAATTGACTGTGTAAGACTGATCTTTATTAATATATATCTCTTTTGTGGTGGAGAATTTATTCTCTTAGCTTAAGACCCTTCTCTAAGACATATGAGCTTAGAGGTTATATATTGATGGAAATCGGTGGTGCATTGTGGATGGACAATGTGGCATACTTAAGTTATGTGATGAGCTATGGATGATCAAAGAATGGCTTATTTAAGCATAGCTTTGTGTATATCGTGACCTCGGAAAGCCTCTCACCCCTGTAAATGGCCAAAACAGGAAACAATGCAGCCAGGTTATAGGGTGCTGTCTCCTTTTAGGTAAAAGATGTACCATTATATGGAGCCCAGGTATTAACCTATGTGGTAAAAGCATCTACTTTTGTGGTTGTTGTTGGCGTGCGCTCGGGGTAACAACCTAGAGATGACATACTCAGGCGTACTCTAAGTTACCTAGTTACAGAGATAACCCGCGCTTGTGTTGGCGTGAGTGGCATCACTGTTGATCCTCGGACATCCCTCTAGATTTGTTCAAAATTTGGTTCGGTAAGGAAGTTCCTTTGTCTAGTCATTATTGGAAACCCAATCTCCACTACGAGCCTGTATGGTTTTAATTGTATACTATACCCTAGTAGAGTATATGGTACCTATGCTGGCTATTTAAACACATTTACTTTCGAAAGGTTTTCACACTATGCACTAATAATAATATGAAAGAGGATTTTTCGTGCACCAAAGACATTTTCGACTACACGAGGAGAAACCTTTCTCAAGTTTGTGTTTGCACGGTGCATGTGCCGCGAGACCTTATGTTAGTTTCATTTTTCAAAAAGTCATTGCGAATTTCTATGCATTGGTATTCACATGGAGTAAACCCGTTTCGCGTTAGCGGCGTGGTCCGGTGAATTACCTAACTTTAAAATAAACCCTAAAAACAACTGTTTTGAGTTCTCACACCAGTATCATGACTGGACTGGAGTTTATTGTTCTCATACCTAAACTCTGGGTTTCCATAGTTTTCCACACGGTCAGCCTAGTAGTTTTATTTGTAGATTTAGCCTTAGAGTTGGTTGAAGCAAGATTCTAGTTTTAGCTGGAGCTATTATATCATGGAGCATTCATATTCATCCGTTGTATTTAGTATCTTTTTCATTGTGTAACCGATGTTCTCTGATGTATTTCTTGTAAGTCTGATGTAATATTATTGTAATGATAATGGAAAAGTTCTTTTACTTTTGTGCAAATGTGTAAGTACCCATAACAATCCGTCTTTATGAATGATTTAAGTTGGTTTAATTACCGGTGAAAATCAGCCAAAAAGGCGGGTCGTTACATGGAAGTTAGCGTAACATGTATATGCACACATATATGTTTATGATAAGTATCCATAATGTGTTACTGGAGAAATAAATTAAGCTAAGAAATAGGTTATAAAAAGTAAGTAAATAGCAAGCAAAGTATTCTATTTATTAAAATAATACTATACCCTTACACACTCACTACCCTTGCACATCCTTACTCTTACACACCATGCTCTTACATGATATAACAAGTGAAAATAGGGGGAGTTCGATTGAAGATAGGAATGGGAGGAAGAGGTATTTTTAACGATTTTCTATCTCTTATTTTATTCCTAGACGTTTTCTACAAATACCTCACCACTCTTCACAAATTATCTATACTAAAACTCTACGTTTATTTCTCCTTTCAAACTCATTAATGGAATCTAAAAGCAAAGAAATACTAATCACCTCACTAAATTTCTCAAAATAGCATCAAACTATCTCAAAATACTCTCAAACTCTTTCTAAGATCTTAAAACATCATTAGAAAACTGCACAACAAGTTGGATGGCAAGACAAGAAGATCTGAAGCCTCACTAAACCTAGGCCATAAGAAAATAAGGAGGAGGGAGGAGGTCGAGCTAAGGAAGAAAAAATAAGCTAGTTCGAGTAGCTTCAATACGATCGTAGCGGAGCTATATTCAATTGTAGGAACAATAATAACCAATGAAGGTGAGAAACTAAACATTAAACAACACTAGCTGAACACTAGTTACTGGTTATTATGTGAATGTCGTACTATTTTCATATATATATATATATGTTAAATTATTCTTATGAATGCCATGATGAATGTTTGCTAAGTTTGGATGCTTATATGTTTGATTATATAGATGTTTAACAAGTTACGTTAAATACACATTGATAAACACAAAGAAATCAACCTTCTTTCGTTAAATGAAATGGCAGAAAATGGATTATTAAAGCTCTCAAAAATGATTTGAAATATTTTAGAAGTGAAACTTAAACTTATTTAAGTGTACGAATGAAGTTTGAAATGAATATGAAATTTTAAGAGATTTTAGTGTGTCGCGAAATGGTAACATGTGATTTCACTCCTTAAAAGTAGATCTTTTGTATCCAAAAAAAAAAATATGAATACAAATCCTTTGCAATAAGATTTTTATGAATACTTATAACCATAGTTATCCACAAATCGTAAAAAAAAATCAAGATTTTGTTCAGTAAGCTTTGAAATATGATCAAAATAAGATTGGGAAAGCGTCGCGGTTTTGCTGTTCAAGATCCTATAAATGCAAATGTTTGAAATAGAGATTTTTAATCTCTTAAAGATATTAAATAAATCTTTTAAAATAGATTTAAGTTGAGTATATGAATGTTTCAATGATAGAAAGTCTTTTTTATGAATTAAGCTTAAATGACACTTTTTGCAGCATTTTGTAACACTTTTCCAATATCAATGAAATTTATATTTAAACTCTACGAATCTTATCCAAATCTCTTGTAAACATTTTTAAATGATTAAGAACATGTTTTAAATATCATTTAAAAGTTTTATAACTTTTTTAAAAGAACCTTAATAAATGAATTTAATCAAATAAACAATGATTTAACCTTGGCTTTAATAAGTCGATGAGTAAACATGATTTTTCTATTTGTGAGATTCATATGTGAGTGTTTGACTAAGAAGATTTTCATGAGCAACCATTGCCCTAGCTCATCTGGCCTTTCTTAGACGAGGGATAAATAAGGTTGAAAGGTCGGCAACAAATTAAGTATAGAAGATCAGTTTTTCTTAAAATAAATGAATTAGAATGCTTAGAGATGATTTTATTGTATTTGATATCAGATTCCACAGAAGGAATCCTTACTATCCATGAGAATCTAAAAGGTGTTTACACCATTTGTAACAATCAGGAATTTCTGAACCAACTTAAAATTTTTATTTTAGCTATTTTAATAGATTTTGAATATTTAAAATAATTTATTTTATATTTATTTAAATTGAAGTTAGGACGTATAAATTTATTTTAATTATAAAACGAGCCTGGAATGGCGCGATAGTTTGAAAATTCGATTTTTAATTTCAAATGAATGTACATAATTCAGTATAAATAGGATTTCAGTAAAATAAGAGACCTTAGAATCTATTTAATTATATCTTTCTAACAAATGTGAAAAGTTGAGATTTCACTTTATAAATTGAAAGTTATGTCCACTTTAAAATTTAAAATAGTCGCTATGGAATTTAATTAATTTTAATATAATATATAGCCCTTAAAAATAGCCATTTTGCAAACGACCTCCATTTTCGACGAAACCACTTTTGTTGGATCCGAAATGTCAAATTATTGTTAGGTTTCAAATTTCATAATTTTTGGAATTAATATGTGAGCGTGGTAAATTTAAATGTGTTTTGTAATTTTAGTTTAAATTTAAGGGTCTGTTTGGCACATGTCCCTATTAAGTTTCAAAATTAGGCTCACATCCGGTCGTAAACTTATTGTAAATTAGGTCCCTATTTTTCGAAAATTCATGAAAAAAACATATAAATTCATATTTAAATAAAACACGAAAACATAAACAAAAACCAGTTGAAAAAACCACCGAAAAACACGTTAAACCCCCCCCCCCCCCCAAAAAAAAACTGTAGTTAAATGCATAATAGTATGCACATATTTGAATTTCCTTGCATACATCTATGTAGGTATTCCAGTAATGCATCCGTGTTTGTTTTGATTCATACATGCATGCAAGTAAAGCGTTATTCTGGCATACAAAGGTGCAAAAATTCACATGCATGCAAATTAGTTTACATTCATTTGCATTCATGTGTGCAATAAAAACAGAAAGGTTGCACGCATGTGTGCAATAATCTGCAGGCAAAATTCATTACATTTTTTTTCTTTATGCAATACTTGCATACATGTGTGCAAGTATTTCAAAATAGTTGCACATATTTATGCAAGTTTTTGCCCAGATTTTCAATGGAAAAAGCTTCTTCAATAGTTGCATTCATGTATGCAACTATTGGCAAAAGTTGCATACATGTATGCAACTTTTTTTCTCTTTCCATGGACTGTTGGGGAATATTTCCAGAATTTTGAATTTTTTTTAGCTGACAGCGCCTTTTTTTGTCATAAAAATGAAAAAGGCGAAACTTTCAAAAAGAGGGACCGGGTTTGCATTGAAAAGTAGGGAGGGATGTGAGCCTAACTAAGTTTGGTTTTAGGGATGTGTGCCTAATTTTCACTAAATTTAATCGACTAGAAAAAGGCCATTTTTCAAATGGTCCCCAAATTTGTTGAAATTAGTATTGTTAGGACCGTATCATCAAAACATAGCAAGATTTACTTTTCTGTAATTTTTGGAGTTAGTATGTGGCCCCGGTAAATTAAAATGTGCGTTGGATTTCAATATTGACCATTATATTAAATTTTATTTTAAAATTGATGAAAGCTGATCAAGACAGCAGAATTGGATTACGAAACATATCCCATTGTGTTCGAAATGAGGGTATTTAGCTAGGGACGTCAGTCGTTGGGTTTGATTTGGAGTTCAGACGATAAGTAAGTAATTTGGAAATTTAATAATATTATAAATATAAATATATAAGCCTTATCTCCCCAAAACCTTATTCTCCATTCAGGGAAAACAAGCAGCTGCCAGTTCCATGATCAAAAGCTGATATTCTTCAAAATTTTATCCATTAATTTCTCTAAATACGTTTTGAATTGAATCAAGGCTCTAAAACAAAAATCAAACAGCAAATTCTGATCTTCATGGTCATATGATTATGATTGATTTTAGTGGAATGGTTCGATTGAATTTGCCCCTCAAATTAGCCAACTTCGCAGCGGATTTTTGGGGAGTAGTGGCGATCGAATTGGCCTGAATGGCGGCCGTGGGTGGCGGAAGCGTATGCGAAGGCGACGGTGGCCTTGGATGACCGGCCGGCGGTCTGGAGTGGCAAGCGCAGGTGAAAGTCAATATCGATAGTGGGTCTTTGGTTTGTCCAGAAAAATACGAAGAAGATTGTGGATTATTAAGGGTTATGTAATTAATTAGTGAATTTAATTTTTATTAATTAATTAATTATGCAATGCAAATATTAACATATCTTCTTCATACGAAGTCCAAATCTGACAATTTCAGTCACGTTGGAATCGTGAGAACACGCACTTCAACATGGAACTGACTAGAAGCGATTTGGAGCAAATTAGAATTTGAGGCGATTTTAAATCAAAACAGTGCTTAAATCATCCGTTAAAGACTGATGGAGTGGAAACCAACGTGAGAACTCCTTCTCATTCAATATTTTATCATGTTGTTATTTTTGGAGTTCAACCCACGAACTCCCACAAATCATGTAAATTGGAAGCTATGTATGGATATTAGCGACACTCACATTTCGTACTTTGAGGATGGCCACTTGTTGCACTGTAAATAGCATTTGGTAGTTGAGTATTTGTAACGACCCGGATTTTAGCGACTTTGGTTATCGCCATAAACTCAATGATGACTAACCAAGCATCGAAAAATACTGGTAGTTAATGAAAGAAATTAGAGGGTGAGGAAAGATAAGATAGAAACTTAGAATAGAAGAAAAAGAAGAACACAACATCAGAGTAACACGAATCTCACAGCGGAACGAATAACATATAACATATATAAAATAACTTTGAAATATAAATTTGTATTTGAATACACATCATTATCAAAGTACAACACTTACAACACAGCGGAAATAAACAATAGCTATATGATCCCGAAGCCTCCTGCTCCAGCTTTTCAAGTATTTGTAAATCCTAACTACTTGACTGCCCGTACAAAATTGGGCACCCAAGAGTTTAGGGAAAACAAAACAAAATAAACTCCGGGTCAGTCATGGGACTGGTATGAGTAAAACAGTTTAAAACAGATTGAGCCATTAAACGATATCTCACAAGACCACGCCGTATAACGGAACGGGTTTTTCCCTTATGAGAATCCAAAATATCTTTATATAAAAAACCTTTTGATATTATAATAATGTCTATCAACCACAATATAATAATTATCAATCAAAACCGCAAGTACATATTTGGTAATGGATTTCCAACTATGACAAGGTATGGAACCACCTTTCGCTAGTGTACCTCTAGGGAGGAATACACTAGGTTCAACAAGAACATCTTGTAACCCGGTCACACATGACCGACCACTCATTTTGCTTGAGTGTATCGAATGTATATCACCAACGGTTGGGATCAGCAACCGTTTCCCGAATGGGACAACATCAACAATAGATTTTTAGAAGTAAATGAAACTCTAGATCAGGTGATTATACACCCTAATAAGTGCGACCTACATGGCCATGCTGCCTGCCCGATTTTTGTCATTTACCGGATGTGAGGCTAGAAGCTAAGCTTATCTTTTACATGCCACATCTCATTCACTTAGAATGTCACATTGTCATACCCTTTAAATCACAAATTGATTTATCCAAAAATAACACGGGTATACAGCTAAGAGAAACGAATTCCTCCGTCACCAAACGTGAATACGTTTGAAGAGATCAACTTACGCAATTTATCACATATACTCTATCAGACCTTCGTCCATACAAGTTGTCCTGGGAGTGGACAAACCGAAGGCACTATTCAGTACATCCATCTTAGGCAATTGCTATCTAAGATTTATACAACAGCCCTTGCACTTTACTCTGTCTTCAATTATCTTTGGCATATACGACTCGCAACGCTTATGCCAATACAGAATGGTTCTTCGGATAATAATCTAACCGGTCTCTCCATATTAACAACGTTAAAATGGTCAAAACTTTGATAGTCTATGATTTCACTATCAAAGAAAAATGTCAGTGTGCAAACAACAATATTATTTCCAGATGGAAATTATATCGATCAATCATCAACTATATATATATATATTCATATTTCCTTATTTTCTACATTTAGAAAATATACGTTATTAACACTGGAAAACATTTCCATGGCTTATTCACACATCACTACCATTCCACAACTATTAGTCCCTAACCGTAAACTAGTAGGCGGACAATTCTCTATGTATAAACCCCGAAGGCCGAAACCAACATCAGATCGATACTCAGAAAACTATTCAACTTAACTAATCTCTAGTCAGTTTCTAATCTTGTTTAACTCTATTTCGATTAACTCTAATTGAATAACTCTATTTTCTTAACTCTTATTCGATTAACTAATATTCGATTTACTCTAGTTACTTAACTCTTATTAGAGTAACTAATATTCGATTTAACTCCATTCTCTTAACTCTAGATTGCAGCGATCACAATGGTTACGCCTGATTCCCTCAAGAAACATCGGACCGCCGTAGGCTATCTGCAGCCCTACGAATTACGCTAGCAGTCGTGCTAAATGGCGACTCACTTGGATTAGCTCTTTGTAACACCCCGCATTTTTAATATAATTAAAAATGAAATAAAATTAATGAAAATATGCTTATATAGGTAAATAATGGTGATGTATAATGAGAATTAATTAATACATGAAAGAGAAGAAAAATTAATTCGATAATAGTGTGTGTAACGGGGAAGATAGTAAAATAAGGATATTTAATTTAAATATCAGGAAATAAGTAAAATGGACATCTCCATTACGTTCCTCTCGAAATTTTACATGAAATAGAGCCCGAGTTTTCGAAAATCGGAGTCCGTATGAAGGAGTTATGACCTCCCGAAGTTTCAGCGAAAAATAAGAAAACAGCCCAGCCCAGAACAGCAAAAAAAAAAAAAAAAAGACCAGGTCGACCCCCAGGTCGACCATAGTGTCGACCCCCCCCTTGGGGAGGTCGACCTGTAGTGACCTGGAGCGGGAATTTTGGTCCAGAAGCGGGAAATTCACCCCAGAAGCTGTCCAGGTTCATTTTTGAGCACCTGGATGAGTTTTTGGGCCTGGTACGTTGGTCTAACACCTATATAAACAACCTAGGCTCATTGTAAACTCCACAACAATTCATGGCAAGGCCATGGCTCTCTTCTAACTTGATTTCTTCTTCCTCCTCAAGCTATTGATCTAAATAAATCTTAGATCTATTCTTCTCTCTTTTCTCTACAACATCTATTCTTAAAATTAAAAAGAATGAGATCTAGAATTACTACAACCATGAATAAAAAGAAAAGAGGCTTAGATCTAAATCACTGCGCAAATAGGGACAAAATTATGAAACTTGAAATATGACATTTAGAATATACTTATGAACTTGACATCTAAAACGAACACGAACATGACATAAATTGGTAGTTGACATTTATAAGAACATGCTTGTAAGTTGGGTAATTGGCATAACATGAACTTAATATTTCTAACATGATTATGAACTTGACATATGCCAATTAGAATAGACATGAACCAAACATGAAACGTGGCTAACTCGAGGTTAGGATGAGTTTGCGATGTAATCCTGCCAGGAACCGCCCGGCCTAACCAGTGGTTGCAAACAATAGGTCCTAATGTGAGAAGTCAGTCATACCGCGCTTGAAACCCGAGGTTAGACTGAGTTGTGGTGTAATTCTGCTCGGAACCGCCTGGCATAACCAGTGACCGCAACAACAGGTCTAATGTGAGAGATTGTGGTGCACTGATAATTAATGGCACATGATTCGTAGGGTTATGTAACAACCCGGATTTTTACAACATGCTAAGACGAGAATCCAGGCAGAATTTAATTATAAAGTCTGAATCAAGGGAAATGGGCTATGCTATTGCGTTCATCTCGGAAAAATACGCGAAATAGAGTCCGAGTTTTCGAAAATCGGAGTCCGTATGACCAAGTTATGGCCCGTCAAAGTTTTCAGAAAATTTCAAGTTCAAAAATAGTTCAAATTTGAATGCAGATTTCAAGTTCAGCCAAGCAGAAGAGGCGGGAAAAATTCCCGCCACCCCAAGTCGACTAGGGAGTTGACTTGGGAGTCGACACCCCCCAGGTGGTGTCGACTGCCCAGTCGACACCCCTGTCGACCTGGGTGGTCCGACCACCTGGGCCTGGGTGCACCTGACTTGTTCCTCAAGACATGCTGTAGGGCTGGTGACGAATTTTGAGGGTTCAGATCTATCCTAGGGTTTATCCTATGGCCTAAACTACTCCTAATCTCTATAAAAACACCCTAAGACCTAACCTAAATCACTCAAAATCAATCTAACAACGAAGTGCTGCCCAAATCCCTCTTGATCATGGCCTCCATCTCCAACTTCAAGAGCCTATGCATTCAAACTAGATCCAAGACAAAGGTGCAAGCTTTCTACACCAAATCAAGGGTTTTGATCATCATCTCAACATGGATTCTTCAACAAGACGATTCATGCTCCTAAATCTCTTGCCGTGCTATGTAAGTTCTAGCTACTTCTAGATCTAAACGGTAGTTTTAATGATGGCATGGAATAAAACGAGATTAAACTAAGTATGCTAGCCTATATGAACCTTGTCATGCCTCTTTTGCTTGAACCTATGACTTTTGGCTATGCTTAGTGACTAAATCATGCTATTCATGTTATGATTAACCTAGTTTATCTTGCAAGTTTGAATCTTTATCTATGGAATGCTAGCATGAACCTTTGGGAACCATTTGACTTGTGAAACATTGGCAAAGACTTGACTTTGGGGCTTATGCATGTGAACGAACCCAAACCCCTTATGTTATCATGCATGCTTGTGGTCAAATTCTCTTATGATGCTATGCATGGTTGTGGCCAAATTCCCTTATGATACTATGCATGTTTATGGCCAAATTCCCTTATGATACTATGCATGCTAGTGGCCAAATTCTCTTATGATGCTATGCATATTTATAGGCCAAACCCCTTATGATACCATGCATGTTTGTGGCCAATCCCTTTTTGACTCGTGCATGTTGTGAGGCCAATATGTAGCATAGTACCCTTACTATGTTGACTCGCTTTTACTTGGGTTGGAAACACGCTTTGGGGTAGGTTAGACGTGCGTGATTATGACATGATAATTTGACATGGGATTTCATGGAAATATGGCACTTATGATACACCTAAATGTGGGCATGACATGTGGAGGTAAACATGGGACTTGAAACTAGACACGTGTGGGTTGTAAGTGTAATATGACACTAGACCAAACATGAAAGTGGCCAACTCGAGGTTGGGTTGAGTTTGTAGCATAAATCTACCCGGACCCGCCCGGCTTAACTAGTGGCTACAAACAATAAGATCCAATGTGAGAAGTTGGTCATGTCGCGCTTAAGACCCGTGGTTAGACTAGGTTGTGGTGTAAAACTACCCGGACCCGCCCGGCTTAAGTAGTAACCACAACGAGGTCTAATGTGAGAGGTTGAGAGTGCATTAATTAAATTAATGCCACATGATAAGGTTAAGTAAATTTGACTAATGACACTTAACCGATATGACACGAATGGGTAGGTTAAGTGGGACCGAGCTTGATTTCTTAATGACACTTAACCATACAAGACAATTAGGGGATGGGGTTAAGTAATTTACGCTTAACTAATCCGACTTGGTAATTAGATGGGGTTAAGTAATTTACACTTAACTAATCCGACTTGGTAATTAGATGGGGTTGAGTAATTTAGACTTAACTAATCTAAACACGGTAATTAGATGGGGTTAAGTAACCTATACTTAACTAATCTAAACACGGTAATTCGATGGGGTTAAGTTAAACACTTAACCAATCTAAACTTGGTAATTCAATGCGGTTAAGCAACCAATACTTAACCAACTTAACATGATAATTTAATGGGGTTAAGTAACTTATAATTAACCAATTATACATGATGATTTGATGAGGTTAAGTAACCTATACTTAACCAATATAACAAGTGGACTTGATAGGGTTAAGTCACAAGACCTTTTGAATATACTTAACCCTTGTAGTATGATTAGTGGATGAGGTTAAGCTAACCCATACTTAACCAATCCGAATCGATGATCTGATGCGATTAAGATAATCTATGCTTAATCAATCTAACACGATAATCTGATAGGGTTAAGATAAACCAATACTTAACCAATTTGATTTGATAGGGTTAAGTCATGCGCTTCTTGGTATACTTAACCAACTTGTAGGGCTAAGCCTTAAACTTAAATACTTAGCCAATCTTGACATGATTCGTAGGCGGGCTAAGTCATGAACCTGAATAACAACACTTAACCCAATAGACAAAACCCTAGTTAGAGGAACTAGGTAGAAAATCGTGGTTAATCAAGGGTAACGGGGAAAAGAAGCTAAGTGGTAAACCTCAGTTAAGTTTAACTAAGTAATAATTCTTAGCCAAGGACATGGGACTAGTTCATGAATGGATGAGTAACCCGATATGGTAGGTCATCGCTTAAACACACGAGGAGGAGCAAATTATCCGACTTGGATAAAGGCTCCAACGAACTAGGTGACGAAGCGGTAGCTTCGGGTGACGTGAGGGTACTCTTGGTATCCCTCTGAGGTGGCAGGTGGTCCATGAAACCCGGCCTCACAGAGGTTAAGGTCTGCGATAGAAGAGCCAAGAGTATGCCTTGGTTGCTATGCGAGCGACCTAAAGACTGGGATAGATTAGCGTGGAGTCGACGATAATTGATTTTGCCCTAGATAGCACGTCGCCGACTACCTACTATCTTTAGTCAATCGTGTACGAACGGAAAGGCAGAGAACTCCCAACAGACCATGTTCTTGCTATCGAGTCATGGGTGAGGTTGGCCCATAGGAAAGTGGGGCTATAGTGGGGCCGGGATGTGGTTCTCATACATGATTTTTCTTGGATTGCCTTTCAGTAGTTGAGGGAGGGGTTACGTGGGACCATAGCCACGGATACAAAAACAGACCTTGATATCTGCATTAGCAGACGACTTAAAGCTCCCGACCGAGTTCCGTATTTCTTGATTTGCCCTGGCACGGAACTCGGATGGCACATTGAGGAACATGTGCGTCTAGACATGGAAAACGATTCACGATACATACGCGGGATAAAGGGCGCGGTTGACGGGTGGCATAATCCCTAGTGGCCCTAGGTGGCTTGAACCCAAACCGAGACACGGAAACGTTCATTAGGTAGCATAATCCCTAGTGGTCCTAGGTGGCGTAAATCCTAAGTGGACACGCGATAGTTCATGGTAAGAAAACATAACCAGATCAAGGGTAGCAGTCCAAAATAACTTCAAGGATAAAATGGTACCACTTTGAGGTGGTATAGATTTACATGGGAAAGCCCGTACGGCCTACGGCAAAGGACTGAACTTATACATGGAAAGAAACATACGAGTTGGGAAAACCTACATATGCTATATATTAGGTTGACATGGACCATTACATGACATTGGGCAAGGGACATTCATAGTTAACGCATGACGCGGGTTGGGATACTAGTACGAGAGGTGCAGAGCAAATATACATGATAAATACCGTGGGATGTTATACATGATAGATACCTTGGGATAGTATACTTGATAGAAACCTGACGATGTGATACCTTGATTTATCTTGACACCGTGGTTTATCATGATACCTAAGTTTATCTTGCTACAGTGGTTCATTCAGTTATCTTGGTTTACCTTATCTATCTTGTCGTCATCCTTATGTTTACTTTCAGTTTATGCATGTCATGTTACCTTTACCTATTTTTATGCTGGAAGTAGATAGGACTTACCAGTCTTTATGACTGACCCCGTTTTCTTTCGCCTCTTTGTCTTCCGTTTCCCCCCTGGTTTTCAGGGAGGAAACACTGTTATTTAGTTCGGACCTCTTATGCTTGAAGGTCATCATGTATAGCTTGGTCTTCTCTTGGTATGGCTGCTTCACCGCTTTATTTTGGGGAATAATTTATGAAAAGGTTTTATGCTTCTTTACTATTGCAAGACAGGTTTTAATGTATTCTAATGTAAAAGGCTTTAGACCTTATTTTATAAGGTAATGAAATTTGTTTTACTTCCGCTGTTTTATATATGTTCTGTCTTGTAATATTTCTGTGCATGTTTACCTCGATAATGCTTCACCAAACCTAGTGCATTCCCTTTGTGAGTGACCCTAGCAGAGGTGGGGTGTTACATTTGGTATCAGAGTAGAAGGTTACCAGACTGGGCTAAAGTTTTTAAAACCTTTTGAAAACTATTTGAGAAACCGTTTATAAAGAAGAATTTTTCAAGAAAAGTTTTTTTAAAGGCTATTCCCCAAAAGCCATTAGCACTATCCTTTGTTTCCTTGATTGAACCTCTTTTCCTTTCTTTCCTCCATCTGTAGTCACAGTAGTTTTAACTGCGACTAATCCTTGTCTAGCTACGTAAGTGTTTTCCCGTGCAATGGAGGAAGTTCTCGAGAGACCTGTTACCGAAGTTATAAGAAGGGATAATAAGAGCAAGAATAAAGGACACGGGCTTAAGAATAAGCAACTTGTTGGTATGGCTTGATCCACAAAGGAAGATAAGGACAAGATCAGCTAGAGGGAAATTGTATGCTCTCATTTCTAGCGTACCTAAGAGGAATGGTACCGTTTCACTTTAAAGGTTTAGCCTTTCGTTTCTATTATCCCGTCCAGACTTTGTTTTGATCCTCGCATCAATTAAGTCTGCTTCGATAGTTAAGTCTCTGCACCTTAGTACTAGCATGGTAGAGGATCCTATTTTTGTCCCAAAAATCTGGTTGGAGAGTCGGTCCATTTATTCATGACTTGTTTGGATTTGAGAACGTCTATGCCAAGTGTTGAGATTAGAAGCAATGCTTCTATTGTTGGGCTATGGATGGATTCCAGGGGTAAAGTGGTTATCCAGTAAGGGATACCATTCTTGGTTTTGAAAAGAGGGTAGTCAGACTCTTGGCTTGCTTTGGTAATACCCTCGAAGCCTCGTATAACCTTTGGGTTTTGTCATGGTCAGTTACCTAGAATCTCTTGATGCATCTATCGGAAATCTTTGGCCCGATTGAGCAATGTTCGCCAATAAGGCGGATGGTTCGTTCTGCTTAAGCATTGGCTGTAGGAATCACCCTAGTAAGTGCACGTTGTAACATGGATTGGCATCGGTAAACGAGATCCAAAATTCACTAGTGAATTTTGGAGAGCTTGCATGAGTACGTAGATATGTTTGGGCCGAGCATACTAGGGAAAGAATAAGTGAAAAAAGAAAGAGAGGTGACAGTGAAGTGAGTTCCGACTCATACCTTGGAAATAGGAATCAAGGAGCTACGAAATCATGAAGTCAAAGGCGGTCAAGGCACGATGGAATTAAGCTCAAGGAAATGCGGCTTAGACGCGCGCATCATGTCTCTTTTTAAGAGTATATCATTAATCCCTGGTTCTCCTGTAGAGCTTGCATGCATGCTATCGCTTGGTGGATATCCTCTTGGTCCTGTTTCTGTTGCAAACCCCGTAAGGTGTTTGTCTTGTTTATCTTCTCGATCTTATCTTGGGAACCTTAGGTAGTACCCTATGGATGTAAACATGTATTTGAAACATGTTATGATTGATATGGTTGCAAATGGTTGCAAGTGGTTGCTCGTGGATGTGCGAATACACATTAGATACTAGATTGACGCGGTCACGTTTCATGTTGCATATGCACGAGTATTAATACTTGTTTATGGATGAATTTGAATGTATCGTCAAGCGGATGTTGCATATGGATGAATGTTTGTGCACACGTATAGTACTTATATGACTAGGACTATTTGCATACATGTTGGACTCATGGCACTAAACATATCTTGCATTAGAAAGGTCATTCAGGCCTGATCATTAGCATTAGCTAAGGAGCATATACACACACGTTCTGCATATGTTCATATGGAATTAGAAATCGTCTAAGGACAATGGTTGCCTGTGGATGATGTTTTGAGTAGATGGATGATGGATGGTAGGATACGTTCTTCCTAACTTGGAGATTTCGGGGACGAAATCCTTTAAGTTGGGGAGGATGTAACAACCCGGATTTTTACAACATGCTAAGACGAGAATCCAGGAAGAATTTAATTATAAATTCTGAATCAAGGGAAAGGGGCTATGCTATTGCGTTCGTCTCGGAAAAATACGCGAAATAGAGTCCGAGTTTTCGAAAATCGGAGTCCGTATGACCAAGTTATGGCCCGTCAAAGTTTTCAGAAAATTTCAAGTTCAAAAACAGTTCAAATTTGAATGCAGATTTCTAGTTCAGCCAAGCAGAAGAGGCGGGAAAAATTCTCGCCACCCCAAGTCGACTGGGGAGTCGACTTGGGAGTCGACACCCCCCAGGTGGTGTCGATTGCCCAGTCGACACCCCTGTCGACCTGGGTGGTCCGACCACCTGGGCCTGGGTGCACCTGACTTGTTCCTCAAGACATGCTTTAGGGCTGGTGACGGATTTTGAGGGTTCAGATCTATCCTAGGGTTTATCCTATGGCCTAAACTACTCCTAATCTCTATAAAAACACCCTAGGACCTAACCTAAATCACTCAAAATCAATCTAACAACGAAGTGCTGCCCAAATCCCTCTTGATCATGGCCTCCATCTCCAACTTCAAGAGCCTATGCATTCAAACTAGATCCAAGACGAAGGTGCAAGCTTTCTACACCAAATCAAGGGTTTTGATCACCATCTCAACATGGATTCTTTGACAAGACGATTCATTCTCCTAAATCTCTTGCCATGCTATGTAAGTTCTAGCTACTTCTAGATCTAAACGGTAGTTTTAATGATGGCATGGAATAAAACGAGATTAAACTAAGTATGCTAGCCTATATGAACCTTGTCATGCCTCTTTTGCTTGAACCTATGACTTTTGGCTATGCTTAGTGACTAAATCATGCTATTCATGTTATGATTAACCTAGTTTATCTTACAAGTTTGAATCTTTATCTATGGAATGCCAGCATGAACCTTTGGGAACCATTTGACTTGTGAAACTTTGGCAAAGACTTGACTTTGGGGCTTATGCATGTAAATGAACCCAAACCCCTTATGTTATCATGCATGCTTGTGGTCAAATTCTCTTATGATGCTATGCATGGTTGTGGCCAAATTCCCTTATGATACTATGCATGTTTATGGCCAAATTCCCTTATGATACTATGCATGCTAGTGGCCAAATTCTCTTATGATGCTATGCATATTTTGAGACCAAACCCCTTATGATACCATGCATGTTTGTGGCCAATCCATTTTTGACATCGTGCATGTTGTGAGGCCAATATGTAGCATAGTACCCTTACTATGTTGACTCGCTTTTACTTGGGTTGGAAACACGCTTTGGGGTAGGTTAGACGTGCGTGATTATGACATGATAATTTGGCATGGGATTTCATGGAAATATGGCACTTATGATACACCTAAATGTGGGCATGACATGTGGGGGTACACATGGGACTTGAAACTAGACACGTGTGGGTTGTAAGTGTAATATGACACTAGACCAAACATGAAATTGGCTAACTCGAGGTTGGGTTGAGTTTGTAGCATAAATCTACCCGGACCCGCCCTGCTTAACTAGTGGCTACAAACAATAGGATCCAATGTGAGAAGTTGGTCATGTCGCGCTTAAGACCCGAGGTTAGACTAGGTTGTGGTGTAAAACTACCCGGACACGCCCGGCTTAACTAGTAACCACAACAAGGTCTAATGTGAGAGGTTGAGAGTGCATTAATTAAATTAATGTCACATGATAAGGTTAAGTAAATTTGACTAATGACACTTAACCGATATGACACGAATGGGTAGGTTAAGTGGGACCGGGCTTGGTTTCTTAATGACACTTAACCATACAAGACAATTAGGGGATGGGGTTAAGTAATTTACGCTTAACTAATCCGACTTGGTAATTAGATGGGGTTAAGTAATTTACACTTAACTAATCCGACTTGGTAATTAGATGGGGTTAAGTAATTTAGACTTAACTAATCTAAACACGGTAATTAGATGGGGTTAAGTAACCTACACTTAACTAATCTAAACACGGTAATTCGATGGGGTTAAGTTAAACACTTAACCAATCTAAACTTGGTAATTCAATGAGGTTAAGCAACCAATACTTAACCGACTTAACATGATAATTTAATGGGGTTAAGTAACTTATAATTAACCAATTATACATGATGATTTGATGAGGTTAAGTAACCTATAATTAACCAATCTAACATGTGGACTTGATAGGGTTAAGTCACAAGACCTTTTGAATATACTTAACCCTTGTAGTACGATTAGTGGATGAGGTTAAGCTAACCCATACTTAACCAATCCGACTCGATGATCTGATGCGATTAAGATAATCTATGCTTAATCAATCTAACACGATAATCTGATAGGGTTAAGTCAAACCAATACTTAACCAATTTGACTTGATAGGGTTAAGTCATGCGCTTCTTGGTATACTTAACCAACTTGTAGGGCTAAGCCTTGAACTTAAATACTTAGCCAATCTTGACATGATTCGTAGGCGGGCTAAGTCATGAACCTGAATAACAACACTTAACCCAATAGACAAAACCCTAGTTAGAGGAACTAGGTAGAAAATCGTGGTTAATCAAGGGTAACGGGGAAAAGAAGCTAAGTGGTAAACCTTAGTTAAGTATAACTAAGTAATAATTCTTAGCCAAGGACATGGGACTAGTTCATGAATGGATGAGTAACCCGATATGGTAGGTCATCGCTTAAACACACGAGGAGGAGCAAATTATCCGACTTGGATAAAGGCTCCAACGAACTGGGTGACGAAACGGTAGCTTTAGGGGACGTGAGGGTACTCTTGGTATCCCTTTATGAGGTGGCAGGTGGTCCATGAAACCCGGCCTCATAGAGGTTAAGGTCTGCGATAGAATAGCCAAGAGTATGCCTTGGTTGCTATGCGAGCGACCTAAAGACTGGGATGGATTAGCGTGGAGTCGACGATACTTGATTTTGCCCTGGATAGCACGTCACCGACTACCTACCATCTTTAGTCAATCGTGTACGAACGGAAAGGCAGAGAACTCCCAATAGACCATGTTCTTGCTATCGAGTCATGGGTGAGGTTGGCCCATAGGAAAGTGGGGCTATAGTGGGGCCGGGATGTGGTTCTCATGCATGATTTTTCTTGGATTGCCTTTCAGTAGTTTAGGGAGGGGTCACGTGGGACCATAGCCATGGATACAAAAAAAGACCTTGATATCTGCATCAGCAGACGACTTAAAGCTCCCGACCGAGTTTCATATTTCTTGATTTGCCCTGGCACGGAACTCGGATGGCACATTGAGGAACATGTGCGTCTAGACATGGAAAACGATTCATGATACATACGCGGGATAAAGGGCGCGGTTGACGGGTGGCATAATCCCTAGTGGCCCTAGGTGGCTTGAACCCAAACCGAGACACGGAAACGTTCATTAGGTAGCATAATCCCTAGTGGTCCTAGGTGGCGTAAATCCTAAGTGGACACGCGATAGTTCATGGTAAGAAAACATAACCAGATCAAGGGTAGCAGTCCAAAATAACTTCAAGGATAAAATGGTACCACTTTGAGGTGGTATAGATTTACATGGGAAAGCCCGTACGGCCTACGGCAAAGGACTGAACTTATACATGGAAAGAAACATACGAGTTGGGAAAACCTACATATGCTATATATTAGGTTGACATGGACCATTACATGACATTGGGCAAGGGACATTCATAGTTAACGCATGACGCGGGGTGGGTTACTAGTACGAGAGGTGCAGAGCAAATATACATGATAAATACCATGGGATGTTATACATGATAGATACCTTGGGATAGTATACTTGATAGAAACCTGACGATGTGATACCTTGATTTATCTTGACACCGTAGTTTATCATGATACCTAAGTTTATCTTGCTACAGTGGTTCATCCAGTTATCTTGGTTTACCTTATCTATCTTGTCGTCATCCTTATGTTTACTTTCAGTTTATGCATGTCATGTTACCTTTACCTGTTTTTATGCTGGAAGTAGATTGGACTTACCAGTCTTTATGACTGACCCCGTTTTCTTTCGCCTCTTTGTCTTCCGTTTCCCTCCCCCCCCAGGTTTTCAGGGAGGAAACACTGTTATTTAGTTCGGACCTCTTATGCTTGAAGGTCATCATGTATAGCTTGGTCTTCTCTTGGTATGGCTGCTTCACCGCTTTATTTTGGGGAATAATTTATGAAAAGGTTTTATGCTTCTTTACTATTGCAAGACAGGTTTTAATGTATTCTGATGTAAAAGGCTTTAGACCTTATTTTATAAGGTAATGTAATTTGTTTTACTTCCGCTGTTTTATATATGTTCTGTCTTGTAATATTTCTGTGCATGTTTACCTCGATAATGCTTCACCAAACCTAGTGCATTCCCTTTGTGAGTGACCCTAGCAGAGTTGGGGTGTTACAGGTTAAGTCATGAATTCAAAGACAACACTTAACCAAATTTTTGAATGAACGTTGTAAGGAGATGGGGTTAAGTCGACACGAACATATGAACAAAACTTAACCAAAAACGGAAATAGGGAATGTTAACTACCTATTATAAATCGAAGTTGAAATAGTCGAAGGGTTAATTAGGGGGTAAACCTGTCCTAGGGACAGAGAAAGATTATGACTTAAGATGTATTGTAAGACCTGAAGGGTGGGATAACCTATAATATGGGGTAAGCTAAGCAAGGACCGTGGGAAAACACCCATGCGCTATCACCGAATAAAAGAGAGAACTTAAGTTATGCTTGAATTCATGGGAAAACCTTAGTCAACAAGTTGAATTATAAAGCGAGAATATGTGGTCTGATGTCTAAGGTAACGAGAATTGACTAAGTAAAACAAAGAGAATGATAACTAAGTAACAAGCCTTAGTTAATAGGAACTAAGCCGCAAACCTTAGTTAAGAAAACGGTCGAGAACGGGAACTAAGTTATAATCCTTAGTTAAGGGGACTAAGTGGTAAACCTTAGTTAACATGATTAACGGGAAAGGAAATTAAGTGGTAAACCTTAGTTAAGAACAACTAAGTAATAATTCTTAGTCAAGGAAACTAAGCTAGTTCGTAAATAGATGAATAACCTGATACAGTAGATCATCGCTTAACAAACACACAAGGAGGAGCGAATGTTTATCCGATTTCGAGAAAGGCTCCAGAGGACTGGGTTACGAAGCACGTAGCTTCGGGGAACGTGAGGGTACTCTTGGTATCCCTCTGTGAGGTTGCAGATGATCCGCCCGGGCTCACAGATGTAACACCCCACACCCGCTACGGTCACTCACTAAGGGAATGCCATAACATCGGTGGAGTATTTTAAGTAAATATAGAACAGAAAAATTACAACAAGACAGATATAAGTAATACTTGAGAATTTTAAAAACATCATTTCATTTCAGCGGAAAGTAAAACATGTTTGGTTACACCAAAACCATAAATAAGAGTCAAGTACATATTATCCATCCTGATAAAAATAAAAGTACATAATCCCACTACATAACCTAATAGCCATAATAGAAAAGATAAACTGAGCTTTACATCTACGGTCCAAGCTCCAAAAGATAGATAAAGCAGTCTGATCAAAGCCCACTAGTGCAAGGCCCACTCCGAAAACCTGAGGGTTGGAAAAAGATAGAGAAACATGGGGGTCAGACATAAGTCTGAGTGAGTCCTATAACCCTAACAATACAATCATCAAAGTAATTAGGGTATGATACAAACAAGGTACGGTACCTCTGGGGATAATGACTACACTAAGTAGCCAACTAACACAGGATGTACTAAGATAACCGAAAAGACGCATTTATCCACCCAAGGATAATTACTAGATTGCACCAGCCCAGATCTACCCACCCAAGGGTAATTCCTACACTGCACCACACCAGTTCTACCCACCCAAGGGTAATTCCTATTTAAAGGTTGATCCCACTAAGTGTACTTAGTAATTTTACCCAGTAGTTTCTTGTACCCCTAGCTGACTACATAGGTGCCGCCTGCCCCTATCTCCACTAGGTGTACCCACTACCCCCAAGCGATCGGCTCCCTACCCTAGATACCCGTGCTGGCCCCACAGTGGGGTGTATCACTCCCCAAGGTGGCAACCCGATAATCAATGGTGCACGGCTTATACCTACACGATGCAACAACGTCTTACCTACCAGCCCGGGTCCACACACGCATATGAAACCCGTTGGACTCGCGTTGCCACCGCTACCCCGTTTTGGCCTCTTATAGTCAAGCCCAATATGCGTGTCCCGTCCTCGACCTGGGTCGAGCCCACAAAGATACGTTTGGGATATTGGTTGAAATGGGCCCCCACAAGCTACTACCTAAGCTTGCCATTTTATCTAGTGAATCCCACTTAACCCGTTAACCATGTCCACCTACATGTTACAAATCTTTGGTTAAGTCTTTTAATCATATTTTAATTTCCACTTAAGGCCCCCACAAGCTACTACTTAAGCTTGTCATTTAATTATATTTCAATTGCCACTTAAGGCCCCCACTAGATTTCCACATGCCACCCAAGGCACTTACTTGATTCCCACATGCCACCCAAGGCACTTACTTAACCCTTTAATCATGTTTAATTACATGTTCCACTTTGGTTAAGTATTCTAATCGTATTTTCTATTGCCACCCAAGGCAACCCACTAGTTTCCTCATGCCACCCAAGGCACCCCCACTAGTTACTACATGCCACCCAAGGCACTCACTTAACCCCTCATGCCCCACTACATGCTAATTTGGTTAAGTGTTTCTTAATTAATTAAGATCGTAATCTTTGTAAAGACCTCTCACATTAGACTGTCTTTTATGGCAGCTGGATATGCCGGTTGGTTCCGGGCAGTGTTACACCATAACAGAGTCTAACCTCGTGTCTTTACACTTGTCACATATTTAGTTTATGACTAAGACCTCTCACATTGGGCCAATCATTTGTAGCCGCTGGATTTGCCGGTCGGTTCCGGGCAGTCTTATGCTACAAAAGGGTCCAACCTCGTGTCTTAGTAGATTAATTACACCTAATTAATCACCCCCATAATTTGTATTAATTATCCCTAATTAATTACAAATATTTAAGAATATGGGTAGACCTAACTCAATAGGTAAATTCCCAATTCCATAATATGGGTAGACCTAACTTAATAGGTAAATTCCCAATTATGTCCATCCACTTTACGGTATGTTTAATCATACCCACTTCACACAATTTTATGTGTTCATTAATTTTTACCCCATCGTCCCCACGTAAATACGTTAACATGACATACTTCAAAAGAGAAGATTCATCATACACACAATGGGTTCAACTTAGCATATCATTAGCATTATCATGGGTTTAAAAAGGTGTCAACTTGTATATATGACCATAAACCCAACTTGCGTAAATAACCAACCCAAACTTGCATGAATCACATATGTCATAAAGATGGTAACTTGCTTAAATGTTCATGTCATAGACCTATCATAAAGGTGTCAACTTGCATACATGTCATAGGTCTAAAAAGGATGAACTTGCACATGTACTTATGGCATACATAGAGGCAAACTTGCATATGAACTTGCATCATAACTTGCATATGAACTTGCATCATAACTTGCATATGAACTTGCATCATAACTTGCATATGAACTTGCATCATAACTTGCATATGAACTTGCATCATAACTTGCATATGACCAAACACTTAGCATGCATAAACCAAAATACTTAGCATGCATAAAACCAAATACTTAGCATGCATAAAACCAAATACTTAGCATGCATAAAACCAAATACTTAGCATGCATAAAACCAAATACATAGCATGCATAAAACCAATTACATAGCATGCATAAAACCAAATGCATAACTTGCATATCATGTTACATATAACTTGCATATACTCTCACATATAGTTTGCATAACATGTTACATATGCATAAATGTTCAACATAGTGTTTTGCATCATAAAACATGGCATTAAACTTGCATATAGCATAAAACTTGCAAAACACATAACATACACTATACTAAACTTGCATAAACACATTTATCCACAAACATAGCCATCTCTTATCATATCCTACCATAATCAATTTAACAATTGATTATTAAAGCTATAGGAACTCACCACTAAGCTCCCATAAGCAAACCCTTGCCACAAATTACCCAAAAACTCTAGCCTTGGACATAAAGCTTGCAACTTGATGATGAATGCAAGCTAATGATTGCTTAAACAACTCAAAGATGCTTGTATGAACATGAAAGCCTTCATAGAAATAGTTTCATAAGAGGATGGAGGCTAGGGTTTTGGGTGGAGGCCATGATCATAGAAAATTTTGGCATAGTTTAGTTAGGAGATAGGATTATGATCATTTAGTGTTAGCTTAGGGTCTTATTTATAGGATTAGGCAAGTGTTTTAGGCCCTTAGATCAACCCTAGGTTAGATTAGGACCATCAGATCCCGGAAGCTTCTAGAGAACAGCCCAAAACACAGCCAATCCCTTAAAATGGTGCACCAGGTTAGACCTGACGAGCACCCCCTGTCGACACCCAAGTCGACAGGGCTGTCGACCTGGTGCTACCCAGTCGACTGCCCTGTCGACAGGGCTGTCGACACGGGTAGCTGGGCGGGAATTTTTCCGCCCAGCGCCCAATGGCCCCAATTTTGAATTTTAAACCAGAATTTTAAATCTGTTTTGAACTTTTAATTTTCTGCAAACTTCATTGGGCCATAACTGGGCCATAACTGGGCCATACGGACTCCGATTCTCGAAAACTCGGACTCTATTTCGCGTATTTTTCCGAGACGAACGCAATGACGCAGCCCGTTTCCCCCAATTCTCACATCTGAGATTATTTATTCTGTAATTAGTGAATTTTAGTATTAACCGAAATTCGGGGTGTTACATTCTCCCCTCCTTAAAGGATTTCGTCCCCGAAATCTCTAAGCTAAGGAGAATGCATATCCTACCATCCAAACAACCATCTACTCAATTCATCAAACACGAGCATCCATTGTCCTTAAAACAATTTCTAATGATGTATGAGCATATGCAAAAAGTGTGTGTATATGTTCCCTATCTAATGTATGAACATATGCAAACCATGGTAGTGCCATGCATCCAATATGTATGCGAGAGAACCCTATTGACACATACAATATCTACATGAGTGCACAATCATTCACCAAAATGCATCATCCATATGATAACACAATCATTATACATCCATAAATATAGCTTCCTACACACAATTTTATGCAATATGCAATATGAAGTGATTGAGCCGATCTAGTGTCTAGAGTGTGTGTATATGCATCCACGAGCAACCACTAGCAAACACTTGCATCTACATGCATCCATCAATCATAACATGTCTCAAACACATGTTTCAGCCATAGGTTTACCCTATCTAAAGGTCAAAGATACTAATGAGAGGACATACTAAAGATAAGATAAGCACTAGACAAACGATAAAGGAGACGTTTAAAGGACATACCCTCAAAAAGGAATGGGTATTACGAACGCATCTTCGCTTCTGTCTCCCAAGTAGTATTGCTCTCTCCTTCTCCCCTTTTCACTTTGACCAATCGAACCTCCCTGTTTCTCAACTTCCTAATCTATGACCCAAGGATGCGAGTAGGAGCTCGTCGAATAATCACATCACGCTCTACCTTTATTTTTTTAAGTAGGCTCGGCTCTACCGCCTCTGCGGTCTCATGTAGGCACTTCCTCACATGGAATACATCATGTACACCACTAAGTCTGTCGGGCAACTCCTCCAATGGAAGATGCTCTTCCCATGTACCTCCAAAATCCAAGATACATAGCCTCAAAAGGTCTTCTAAAATATGATTCACCCTCTCGGTCTGGCCGTCCGTCTAAGGATGATATGCGGTACTCAAACACAACTGAGTCCCTACCGCCTCTTGCAAACTTTTCCAAAATTCTCTAGTGAAGATAGGATCTCGATCGCTCACTATACTGGAAGGTACACCATGCAATCTAATAATCTCTTGAATGTAAACTGAAGCTAGCCATGGAGTAGTTCTCTTCCTCTTCACGGGTATACAGTGGGCGCTCTTAGTAAGTCTGTCTACTACCACCCAAATTCCCGTATTATTCTTCCTCGATCTTGGTAATCCATCGAGACACTATCCCACTTCCTTAGCGGAACCTCCAATGGGTGAAGCAACCCACCGGGTTTCTTCTGCTCCGCTTTCATTTGCTAGCACACCAAGCATTTAGCGACATACTCGGCCACATCTTTCTTCATACCGACCCAAAAGAAAACTCGCTTCATGACTTGGTACATCTTGTCCCCTCCGGGATGAATGGTCATCTTAGAACGGTGTGCATCATCAAGAATAGTCTTCCTCAAACCCTCGTCTTGCGGTACACAAAGTCTACCGTCTCTACGCAACCACCCCTTACCATCTAGGGTGTACCTACTCAAATGGATGGACGACCCCCTCCTCATGAGCTTCTCTACTAACTCATCCAACTATGGGTCGTCTCGCTGTGCCTCGCTAATCGTCCCAAAAGAGTAGGCCTAACCTCCAAGGAGGCTAGCAAACCGGGTACAAAGTCAATGGAAGGTCTAAAGTCAAACATAGAAATAAACTCTAAGCTCCGTCGTTTAACGAACCATGAACTCGAGGACAACCTTTTTCTACTTAAGGTGTCCGCTACCATGTTACCCTTGCCATGGGTATACGCTATCTCAAACTCATAGGATGTTAAGAATCCTATTCACTATTGCTGTCTTAAGACTATGCGCTTGGAGAGTCTCCAATACTTCCCTAAGATGTAGGGCATGCTCTTCTCCACTCCTAGAGAAAATCAGGATATTCTCCCATGCAAAATCGTCACAACTATCCATCTCTCACGCAGACCACCCTGGTCGAACTCGACATCCCCCAAATGCAAGCCCCAAAGGCCTAAACCAATATCAGACAAACACCCAAGGGATACCTCATTCGAATTCAGACGACCTACGTGCGATGATACTAGTAAAAACGGCTAAATAATTAAGCCCTTGTCCAACTCGGGATGTCCTCGCCAGTCTCGCTCCAAAACCATCGTTTATCCCATACTGGCTTTGCTCAGCCTATTGAGCACACACGAAAACTTATTCCGCTCCTGGAAAAGACCAAGATGTCATTTACAAAGACCATCACAAACTTATTTAGGTACTCCCTGAACACCCTTCTCGTCAAATCAACAAAGTATGCGGGGGCGTTCGTCAAACCAAATGGCATCACCAGCCACTCATAAAAACCATCCGGAGTCCTAAAGGTAGTCTTCTCTATACTATCCTCAGCCACTCTCAACTGATGAAACTCTGTGGCTGAGCCCACTGCGAAAACACTGAGGCGCCAACCAACTGATCATAGGGATCATCAATCCTCGGCAATGGGTGTCTATTCTTCTTTGTGTGTTTATTTAGTTCTCTTTAGCCTACACAAAGTCTGAGGGACCCATCCGCCTTCATAGCAAAAACTACTGGAGCACCCCACTCCAATATACTTCGTCTTATGAACCCCTTCTCAAGAAAATCGCCTACTTGCTTATGGAGTTCCCTCCTCTCACGAGGAGCCATGTGGCACACTGGCCAAGATACTGGTTTGGCATTGTCTACCAGGTATATCCGGAAGTCAGTCTCCCGCTCCGGAGGTAAGCCCTTCCTCCTCAAACACATCCGAGTATTCCCGGACCACCCTAACAGTTCGCAAACCCTCGACCGACGTGTCAAGCGATTCTAGATAGCTTAGCATAACAGATTCCATGGGATTACAAGAGATTCTCGAGAGTGTTACCCAAACGGGTCATAAGCCTAACAACTCTCCCTTCAAAATCAAGAACGGCACCCCTACTGGATAACCAGTCCATGCCTAAAACTAACCCATAGCTCGTGAAGCCCAAAGGCATCACATCTAAACTCAACGCTAAGTATCGCAACTTTCAAACCCAATCACATCATGGAGCCCCAATTGGGTTTGAAACAACTAAGGGATCATCTACTAACTGGTGTCTAAGTGCAGTGACTCAACTAACAATGATGAGGTAAACGAACTTGATGCGTCAGAATCAAGTAAAGTCTGAATCGGATACTAAAGAAATCCAAATTCCAACCTAGACGGTCCTATCCCCATCTGGTACCCTAGCCGTGAGGGAATACAACCACCCTCCAGGAGATTCCGTACCTTGCCCTTGCCTCTTTGGACAATCCTAATAAGATGTCCTATTCCTCCAAAAAGATAACTACTAGCCCTCTTATTCCCATTCTCCACTCGTAACCTCCCACCAAAATGAGGTTTCGTCCTTCATTAAACATCAACTATTTGAGCCTTCCTCCCATCGTCTATCCAATAGGTACCTACAAGTCCTCCTCCTTCTTGAACCAACTTCTAGTCCGACTAATGTCCAAGTTCCTTGAAGTGGTTTTCCATTCTTATCTATCTTAGAAAGATCATCTATACGTGGAGGGGAAACTCAAAACGAGAGAGGAAGAGATTCAAAACGGAGAACTCGAAAGTTAAAGATATGGCTATCGGGGATTATGCTTTTCTTTCAAAAACCTTTCTCTTAAAAGACATGTTTTTGAAAATACTCCTTTCAAAAATATTCTTAGAAAATAGTTTTTCTAAAAATTTTATCTGTTCTGGTAACCTTAAGCTCTGATACCACGTGTAACACCCCACACCCGCTACGGTCACTCACTAAGGGAATGTCATAACATCGGTGGAGTATTTTAAGTAAATATAGAACAGAAAAATTACAACAAGACAGATATAAGTAATACTTGAGAATTTTAAAAACATCATTTCATTTCAGCGGAAAGTAAAACATGTTTGGTTACACCAAAACCATAAATAAGAGTCAAGTACATAATATCCATCCTGATAAAAATAAAAGTACATAATCCCACTACATAACCTAATAGCCATAATAGAAAAGATAAACTGAGCTTTACATCTACGGCCCAAGCTCCAAAAGATAGATAAAGCAGTCTGATCAAAGCCCACTAGTGCAAGGCCCACTCCGAAAACCTGAGGGTTGGAAAAAGATAGAGAAACAACGGGGTCAGACATAAGTCTGAGTGAGTCCTATAACCCTAACAATACAATCATCAAAGTAATTAGGGTATGATATAAACAAGGTACGGTACCTCTGGGGATAATGACTACACTAAGTAGCCAACTAACACAGGATGTACTAAGATAACCGAAAAGACGCATTTATCCACCCAAGGATAATTACTAGATTGCACCAGCCCAGATCTACCCACCCAAGGGTAATTCCTACACTGCACCACACCAGTTCTACCCACCCAAGGGTAATTCCTATTTAAAGGTTGATCCCACTAAGTGTACTTAGTAGTTTTACCCAGTAGTTTCTTGTACCCCTAGCTGACTACATAGGTGCCGCCTGCCCCTATCTCCACTAGGTGTACCCACTACCCCTAAGCGATCGGCTCCCTACCGTAGATACCCGTGCTGGCCCCACAGTGGGGTGTATCACTCCCCAAGGTGGCAACCCGATAATCAATGGTGCACGGCTTATACCTACACGATGCAACAACGTCTTACCTACCAGCCCGGGTCCACACACGCATATGAAACCCGTTGGACTCGCGTTGCCACCGCTACCCCGTTTTGGCCTCTTATAGTCAAGCCCAATATGCGTGTCCCGTCCTCGACCTGGGTCGAGCCCACAAAGTTACGTTTGGGATATTGGTTGAAATGGGCCCCCACAAGCTACTACCTAAGCTTGCCATTTTATCTAGTGAATCCCACTTAACCCGTTAACCATGTCCACCTACATGTTACAAATCTTTGGTTAAGTCTTTTAATCATATTTTAATTTCCACTTAAGGCCCCCACAAGCTACTACTTAAGCTTGTCATTTAATTATATTTCAATTGCCACTTAAGGCCCCCACTAGATTTCCACATGCCACCCAAGGCACTTACTTGATTCCCACATGCCACCCAAGGCACTTACTTAACCCTTTAATCATGTTTAATTACATGTTCCACTTTGGTTAAGTATTCTAATCGTATTTTCTATTGCCACCCAAGGCAACCCACTAATTTCCTCATGCCACCCAAGGCACCCCCACTAGTTACTACATGCCACCCAAGGCACTCACTTAACCCCTCATGCCCCACTACATGCTAATTTGGTTAAGTGTTTCTTAATTAATTAAGATCGTAACCTTTGTAAAGACCTCTCACATTAGACTGTCTTTTATGGCAGCTGGATATGCCGGTTGGTTCCGGGCAGCCTTACACCATAACAGAGTCTAACCTCGTGTCTTTACACTTGACACATATTTAGTTTATGACTAAGACCTCTCACATTGGGCCAATCATTTGTAGCCGCTGAATTTGCCGGTCGGTTCCGGGCAGTCTTATGCTACAAAAGGGTCCAACCTCGTGTCTTAGTAGATTAATTACACCTAATTAATCACCCCCATAATTTGTATTAATTATCCCTAATTAATTACAAATATTTAAGAATATGGGTAGACCTAACTCAATAGGTAAATTCCCAATTCCATAATATGGGTAGACCTAACTTAATAGGTAAATTCCCAATTATGTCCATCCACTTTACGGTATGTTTAATCATACCCACTTCACACAATTTTATGTGTTCATTAATTTTTACCCCATCGTCCCCACGTAAATACGTTAACATGACATACTTCAAAAGAGAAGATTCATCATACACACAATGGGTTCAACTTAGCATATCATTAGCATTATCATGGGTTTAAAAAGGTGTCAACTTGTATATATGACCATAAACCCAACTTGCGTAAATAACCAACCAAAACTTGCATGAATCACATATGTCATAAAGATGGTAACTTGCTTAAATGTTCATGTCATAGACCTATCATAAAGGTGTCAACTTGCATACATGTCATAGGTCTAAAAAGGATGAACTTGCACATGTACTTATGGCATACATAGAGGCAAACTTGCATATGAACTTGCATCATAACTTGCATATGAACTTGCATCATAACTTGCATATGAACTTGCATCATAACTTGCATATGAACTTGCATCATAACTTGCATATGACCAAACACTTAGCATGCATAAACCAAAATACTTAGTATGCATAAAACCAAATACTTAGCATGCATAAAACCAAATACTTAAAACCAAATACTTAGCATGCATAAAACCAAATACTTAGCATGCATAAAACCAAATACATAGCATGCATAAAACCAATTACATAGCATGCATAAAACCAAATGCATAACTTGCATATCATGTTACATATAACTTGCATATACTCTCACATATAGTTTGCATAACATGTTACATATGCATAAATGTTCAACATAGTGTTTTGCATCATAAAACATGGCATTAAACTTGCATATAGCATAAAACTTGCAAAACACATAACATACACTATACTAAACTTGCATAAACACATTTATCCACAAACATAGCCATCTCTTATCATATCCTACCATAATCAATTTAACAATTGATTATTAAAGCTATAGGAACTCACCACTAAGCTCCCATAAGCAAACCCTTGCCACAAATTACCCAAAAACTCTAGCCTTGGACATAAAGCTTGCAACTTGATGATGAATGCAAGCTAATGATTGCTTAAACAACTCAAAGATGCTTGTATGAACATGAAAGCCTTCATAGAAATAGTTTCATAAGAGGATGGAGGCTAGGGTTTTGGGTGGAGGCCATGATCATAGAAAATTTTGGTATAGTTTAGTTAAGAGATAGGATTATGATCATTTAGTGTTAGCTTAGGGTCTTATTTATAGGATTAGGCAAGTGTTTTAGTCCCTTTGATCAACCCTAGGTTAGATTAGGACCATCAGATCCCGGAAGCTTCTAGAGAACAGCCCAAAACACAGCCAATCCCTTAAAATGGTGCACCAGGTTAGATCTGACGAGCACCCCCTGTCGACACCCAAGTCGACAGGGCTGTCGACCTGGTGCTACCCAGTCGACTGCCCTGTCGACAGGGCTATCGACACGGGTAGCTGGGCGGGAATTTTTTCCCCCAGCGCCCAATGGCCCCAATTTTGAATTTTAAACCTGAATTTTAAATCTGTTTTGAACTTTTAATTTTCTGCAAACTTCATTGGGCCATAACTGGGCCATACGGACTCCGATTCTCGAAAACTCGGACTCTATTTCGCGTATTTTTCCGAGACGAACGCAATGACGCAGCCCGTTTCCCCCAATTCTCACATCTGAGATTATTTATTCTGTAATTAGTGAATTTTAGCATTAACCGAAATTCGGGGTGTTACAACAGAGGTTAAGGTCTGCAGTAGGAGAACCAAGGGTATGCCTTGGTTGCAATATAAGGCAACCTAAAGACTAGGATGGACCAGCGTGAGGCAGCGATATCTTGTTTAGCCCTGTGATAGCACTCGTCGTCTACCTACCATCTTCAGTCAATCGTAGTACGTATACAGAAAGGCAGAGAACTCCCAACAGACCATATACTTACTATCTAGTTGTGGGTGAGGCTGGCCAATAGGAAAGTGGGGCATAGGTGGCAGGAGTACAGTTCTTGTGCTTGATTTTCTTGGATTGCCTTTCATTAGTTGAGGGAGGGGTCACGTGGGACCATAACCACTGGTAGAAAAACAGACCTTAGCATCTGCATTGGCATATAACTTAAAGCTCCCGACCGAGTTCCATATTTCTTGATTTAGCCCTATCACGGGACTCGGGCCACACATATAGTGTACATGTGCACCTAAACATCGGAAACGATTCACGATACATACGTGGGAAAAGGGCGCTGTTCGATAGGTAGCATAATCCCTAGTAGTCCTAGGTGGTATAAACCCTAATCGAATCTAGAAAATGTTCAATAGGTAGCATAATCCCTAGTGGTCCTAGGTGGCATAAATCCTAGTTGAACACCCGATAGTTCATGATAAGGAAACCTAGCCAGATCAAGGGTGGCAGTCCAAACGGTTTCAAGAATGGTGGCACTACGTTGAAGTAGTATAGAATTACGTGATAAAGCCCGTACGATATACGGCAAGGGACTATACGTATACATGGAAAGGATTATACGAGTTGGGAAAAATTACATATATGATGTATTAGGTTAAGTCTACCAGTAATTGGACCAGAATGACATGGGTTTGGCCTTGGGTGCTAATATTGTGAATAACCTAATAAACAAGAAATTATAACCGAACGGTATATGTAGGGTTACACAAGAGTTTAATATAGTCCAGTCACACAGAACTTATGTTCTGAGCCCCTCCTCACAACATGCGCAGGTTAGGTTCATGACAGAGATAGTATTGCTTGAATACTGGCTTGGCAGTATTATTATTAAGGTAATGCTATTTTGAATAAATTATATTTTATTCCTTCCGCTGTGAGCTACTTTTCGAACTCTGGCATGTTTCTTTCTCTCTGTCTTTTCTGCAGGATACCAGAGCACCCAACTCGGGGTCCGATGGATTGAATTTTGAAAAATTCGGTCTGTCGAAACCCGAGTTGTTACACTCTTATTCGAATAACTAATACTCGATTAACTCCTTTTGATTAACTCTATTTGATTTACTCTAATTGGTTAACTCTAATCAGTTAACTCTAATTGGTTACCTCTAACTCTAATCGATTATCTCTAACTGGTTAACTCTATTTTAATTAATTCTATTCGATTAATTCCAATCGATTAACTCCTTTCGAATAAACTATATTCGAATAACTCCTTTTTGAATAACTAAATATCTGATAACTTCTTTAATTCTATTCGAATAAACTACATTCGATTAACCCCTTTAGCTTTATTTATTTAGCAAATAAATATTTCCTTTAAATTCTATTTATTTAACAAATAAATATCTCCTTTTAATTCAATTTATTTAACAAATAAATAACCCTTTTTCTTTTATTTATTCCCCAAATAAGAAAATAATTCCATTTAATCTATTCGTAAATGTTCTACAAATATTTCCTTTGTATATCTATTCTATTTGTAAATGGTTTACAAATATTTCTCTTCCTATTTTATTTGTAAATGGTTTACAAATATTTCTCTTTCTATTTGTTTGACAAATATTTTCTTTTATATTTGTTTTACAAATATATTTCCTCTATATTTGATTTACAAGTATATTTCCTCTATATTTAATTTCACAAATATATTTCCTCTATATTTGATTTACAAGTATATTTCCTCTATATTTGATTTCACAAATATATTTCCTCTAAATTTAATTTCACAAATATATTTCCTTTTAACCCTTTTTGACTTTATAATTATTTCCTTTTAAAAAAATCCTTTTTCTTTTTATATATATAAAATCCAGTGATTTTATATAAATAAATTATTTCCAAATTATACTTTGAAAATCTCCTTTTAACTTTCTGGTATTTCTTGTTGTATTTAACATACCATATAACCATGATAAATATCGTCCAGACACACATAATCAACAACATATTATATATCACATCATATATCACAATATATGAATAATGATTGACATAGAAATGTGTTTATTTTATGCTCTTATATCTTATTTTTGTATATAAATAAATATTACTTGGGTATTGTTTTGTTACTTTTACAGATATTCCAACCCAGCCCGAATGCAACCAGAAATGTAGAAAATTAGAGTTCAATTTGTTGTTTTGAAGAATTGTAAATGAAGATATCACATCTAGTTGCTGTTGGACAAGAAAAGGATTGATAATAAGGCTTTGCACATCACAAATCAATGAAGAAGTGTCAAGGAAACAAGAGGAAAAGAGAAAAGGCCCAAATTTGCTTTAATTATCAAAGGCCCATTTATGTTTCTCATTGTGAACTAATTAGTGATGTAATGACCAGGCCCAGTTATCATTAGGGTTAGGGTTTGGCTATCTACCCTATATATACCCTTGTAATGGCATTGTAGCCACCATCCTATCATATATCTCATTCTATTCTCTTCTTCATCAATAAAATTCATTTTTCTTTTTAAGCAATTTTCTATTTCTTAGCAATTAGTGTTGTCTACACGATTAGATTCGGTAGAACACTATTTGTATTTTTCATTTCTTTTCATTAGTGATTGACCGTCTGATTAGATTCAGCGGTAATCCTAATTTTTATTTTCTGTTCGTTTAATTCTGTTCTGCAATTTTATTTCCATTGTTCTATTTTATTTTTAATCGTTGAATTTATTATAGATCTGATTAGATTCGAATCTGCAGTAAATTTAATTGCATCTTTTAATTGTAGTTTCACTTTTTATTTTGTTTTGCAAAATCAACCTCCAGCTTCGTCTAACACGCCCAAGAAAAAATAAATAATAATTTTTAATTAAACCTCCCTGTGTTCAACCTGTATGCTACACACCTGTATGCTTGCAGAATTTATTACAAATGTCGCGCTTTTCTAATTCATAGATTAGCAACGATCAAGTTTTTGGCGAAAACTGCTGCAAAAGTTTTGCAAAGCGGTTTTTATTGGCCCACACTCTTCCGTGATGCTTTCAAATTTTGCTCTAAATGCGAGCGATGTCAAAGAACGGGTCGAATCTCTAAGCGAAACATGATGCCTCTCAACCCCATTTCAGTGATTGAGTTATTCGATGTTTGGGGCATCGATTTCATGGGACCATTCCCTAATTCATTTGGGAATCTTTACATCTTGCTTGCGGTAGACTATGTCTCAAAGTGGGTTGAAGCCATTCCGACCAAAACCAACGACAACAAGGTTGTTGTCAAATTCCTCAAAGAAAACATCTTTTCACGCTTTGGTACACCTCGAGCTATCATTAGCGATAATGACACTCATTTCTGTAATCGTGCTTTTGAGTCCTTGCTCAATAAATACTCAATCACACACAAGCTGTCAACACCTTACCATCCACAAACTAGTGGACAAGTAGAAGTTTCCAATAGACAAATCAAACAAATTCTTGAGAAGACCGTGAATTCCAATAGAAAAGATTGGTCCGTAAAACTGATTGATGCACTTTGGGCTTTTCGCACTACTTATAAAACCAATCTAGGGATGTCACCATATCGATTAGTCTTTGGAAAGGCCTGTCACTTACCTCTTGAATTAGAGCATCATGCTCTTTGGGCCATAAAATTTTTGAACTTTGACTTAGAAAAAGCCGGCTCACACAGGAAGTTACAAATTTCTGAATTAGAGGAATTAAGAAATGAGGCGTATGAAAATGCGAAAATCTACAAAGAAAGAACCAAAGCCCAACACGACAAAAACATACTTCGTAAGGAATTCAACGTAGGTCAAAAAGTTCTTTTATACGACTCTAGACTTCACTTGTTTCCAGGAAAACTCAGATCTCGATGGACTGGACATTATGTCGTGAAAACAGTATACTCTCATGGAGCGGTTGAAATTGAAAATCCTAGGGATGGAAAAATCTTCAAAGTAAATGGTCAACGACTGAAACCATTTTTGGAATTCGAGCAATATGACGAAGACGACTCTATCGATCTGCATGATCATCCACCATGAAATCAGGTGGTACACGTTCTTTTTCTTTTATTTTTATTTTTCATTTTTTTTATTTTATTTTTGTTTTTCTGCTTTAGACAGTTGGGACACTGTCTCAATCAAGTGTGGGGGGAAGTCTGCATTTCATCCATCTTCATTTTTTTTTTATTTCTTTTTATTTTCAGCCATTTAAGTAGGATCATCATACATTTTAGATTGTAGTAACATACCATAATTTTTTTTTGGAAGATACGACTCATTTTCAATTGATACAGCAAAATAAGTTTACAATTTTTAGCCAGTTGATAGTATTTTTCTCTCTCAACTTAGATCAAATACGAAATATAATGAAAAGTTTAATCTTGAGGGATAATAGTGTAACCGGTACATAGGGAGATTCTTAGGTGATGGCCATGAAATCTATTCTATATTGTAGACTTTGTTTAAATAAGTGGAGGACTTAAAAGACTTATAATGGCTTTTCAAATCTTTAAAACTAAGTTGTGTTAAGTTGAATTCGCGTAACTCTCTTTTGTGCTTATATTTTCGATAATAATAATAATAGTATTCCAAGGGTATCCAACATTGCTTGTATATCAAGCGTTGGTGTGCAAACCCGCCAAGCTCTATCCGACACGTTGTTGACAAAGTCAAAGTTGGAATATCTTGGTCTCATTTTATGAGATTGGACACCTAAGGATTACCGACACATTGTTGACAAAGTTAAAGTCGGCTTGCACAATCCGCCAAGCTCTTTACCTACTCTCCGTTAGTCCGCGAGGCAGTGCATGGGTGTTAAACCTTGGTCTTTTTAGTTAGGTGTATGTACTTAATCATAAATCTTAAAATTTTATAGAAAAAAGAATAAGCGATGATACCCAAACACTTCTTGACCTTATTGATTTGACTAGCCATACATGAGAAAATTAGAATACCACTTTGCAAACTGTGCCAAGCAAACTAAGAATTTATTTCATGGCTGCATTATGTTATCGACCGAACTAACTGGCCAAACTGGAATTTAACATTTGAAAACTTGATTTATATTGAAAATTTGTGACAAGTCGAGGTATCTAAAATAAAATCAACTGATTAGAAATTATTAACTTAATTTGTTGTACCACTTTCCTGAAATAAGTCGTGTTGTCATTTTTCGTTTTTTTATTTTTGCATATGTCCATTGCATTCAGGTAGTTTCATTAGAATCATAACATACTGCATTTGGATTTTGTGGGTAGTATCCGCTGAAAACCCTCATGAGACACCACTCGTCCTACTAGGGACACCTAGAGGTTTAACGGCTTGTTGCATACGCTCAATGCAATCGTGTTTCCTACGAAAGTGTGACATATCTAGTTCAGTTTTTTTTTATTTATTTCTTTCATTTTTCTTCTTTTTACTCGAGGACGAGTAAAAGACAAGTGTGGGGGTATTTGATTGACATAGAAATGTGTTTATTTTATGCTCTTATATCTTATCTTTTGTATATAAATAAATATTACTTGGGTATTATTTTGTTACTTTTACAGATATTCCAACCCAGCCCGCATGCAACCAGAAATGTAGAAAAATAGAGTTCAATTTGTTGTTTTGAAGAATAGAATTGTAGATGAAGATATCACATCTAGTTGCTGTTGGACAAGAAAAGGATTGATAACAAGGCCTTGCACATCACAAATCAATGAAGAATCAAGGAAACAAGAGGAAAAGAGAAAAGGCTCAAATTTGCTTTAATTATCAAAGGCCCATTTATGTTTCTCATTGTGAACTAATTAGTGATGTAATGACCAGGCCCAGTTATCATTAGGGTTAGGGTTAGGGTTTGGCTATCTACCCTATATATACCCTTGTAATGGCATTGTAGCCACCATCCTATCATATATCTCATTCTATTCTCTTCTTCATCAATAAAATTCATTTTTCTTTTTAAGCAATTTTCTATTTCTTAGCAATTAGTGTTGTCTACACGATTAGATTCGGTAGAACACTATTTGTATTTTTCATTTCTTTTCATTAGTGATTGACCGTCTGATTAGATTCAGCGGTAACCCTAATTTTTATTTTCTGTTCGTTTAATTCTGTTCTGCAATTTTATTTCCATTGTTCTATTTTATTTTTAATCGTTGAATTTATTACAGATCTGATTAGATTCGAATCTGCAGTAAATTTAATTGCATCTTTTAATTGTAGTTTCACTTTTTATTTTGTTTTGCAAAATCAACCTCCAGCTTCGTCTAACACGCCCAAGAAAAAATAAATAATAATTTTTAATTAAACCTCCCTGTGTTCGACCTGTATGCTACACACCTGTATGCTTGCAGAATTTATTACAAATGTCGCGCTTTTCTAATTCATAGATTAGCGACGATCAAATAACAACAAAATAAACGTTGAGGAATCCAGTTGGATTCCTCCAACCTGTTTCCCTGCATCAAAGA
This sequence comes from Allium sativum, assembly GCA_030737875.1. Classification (NCBI taxonomy): domain Eukaryota; kingdom Viridiplantae; phylum Streptophyta; class Magnoliopsida; order Asparagales; family Amaryllidaceae; genus Allium; species Allium sativum. Next base: position 836,283,454 of record CM060910.1, read on the forward strand.
TGTTAGACAATATAATTAACATTGATTATATTTCACTACGAAATATTCTGCTAAACAGAATTGATATTAGATTAATGATGTATATATATACATCGTTATCTATAATTTCAACCAACACATAAGCAATTCAACCAAACAGTTAACACACAGCAATCAACAGATAATTATCAGTTCTAAGAATACGTTGTAAAAATAGAACTATTCAGAGTTGGTGAGTTTTACTCACATTGGACAATCATCGTTAATAACGATAGCCATCACTTGATTCAGACGGACAATTTATTTTGCTATAAATTGCAACGTGCCCTGATTCGCTGCCAGTCAGTTCCATTGTGGAGCCACCGTCCACACGATCCCAACAGATCCTGTTTTGCTGATTTTCGTTAACGTATGATAAAGTTATGTCTATACGAAGTTAATACACTAAATTATTTAAACTAAACTATATTTCATTTACCATTGGGCTTTTCCCTTTTGAATTCTCTCCGGCCCAATAGAAAACCACTCCCCCACGTTACTCCAACCCAACCCGCAACAATCCATCTTCTTCAAAACTGTCGGACTTCAGGAAATCACCACGGCCATTATGGCTACTTCGATCTCCCACCTTCCCTACTGCACTTCACCGAAGTTCAAATAGAAACCACCATTATAACCTCCTTCCCGAGCTCTCCGTCCTCCACACAATAGCCTCCAGCTCGCACCATTCCTAGAAATTGCGTCGACGATAATTTCTAGTGACCCACAACAGAACTTGCGACAGTTTTTATTGGAAAACTCCACCAAAAACTCACTGGACTTGCCTATTCCCCATACGACCACAAATCCAACAACTCATTCGCGAATCGAAGCTCAAAAACCCCCAAATTCCTGAACCCTAGCTTTACTGTTAATTTCCCAGTGCCAGAAAAAGAAAACCGAACCCAACAAATAGTACATGGAATCGAAGCCCTTACGATGCTGAATCCATATATACTTGTTTCTGAATTTATGGATTTTTATTTAAATTGTATTGATTTTTTTCTTTTGATCGAAACTTTACTGAGAGTGAAAAAAATTGTGGAGGCTCAATTCTTGCGTTTATAAAGGTGAGTGAGAGGTTGAGGAGGCATAACGTGTTCTCATTAGGTTCAAGCATAGTTAGATATTTTTTTAATTATTATTTTATATTTTATTTTCCTCATTTTATATTCATTTCTGTCTTCTAAAAATCCGTGTGATCATACACGATACCTAAAAATCATGAAACCGGACATGCAGCTATAGTTCGACATTACGGTCCCAATGAAACTAGTTTCGTCGAATTCCGACTCCGTTTGCTCACACAACGTATTTTTAACCGTTGAAATACTAACTGTTTTTCACATTAAAAATCGATACGGCCACATACTGACTTCAAAAATCACGGAAACTGAAATCTAGCAATAATTTAATATTGCAGATCCAACAAAATTAGTTTCGTCGAATTCTGAGGTCATTTGCAAAACTGGCTATTTTTAAAGCCCAAAATAACCCTTTTAAATATATAAATATATTTAAAAGAAATTAATTAAATATTATCCTATATATACAACAGAATATCATACAGCTTCAGAATATTCCTATATGAATATCTATCTCGATATTTCAAATCCCGATTAAATCGTTATTCGATTTATAATGAAATTCCTTTTTATTATATAAATAATTCCTTTATAAATTATAAAGGAATTCCACAACGACTTTTCTAAAATTTGGTTTGGACATAAATCAAAATCTACACGACGAAATCTCGATTTTTCTCTTCCACTTGAAAATTATACTTCACCAGCCCCCAACGTTTCTTGTTTCATAGAAATCCGGCTTAAAACGGATTCTGTTTTTCCAGTTGAAGTTCAAATTTCCAAATCGTGAACTGCCACGCCATTTCGAGCTTGGTTTTAATTATAATATAATTGTACCTTCAAACTATCGTTCAGATAATATATTCGTTATTCTAATTCAATTCTAAACTGAATTAAATATCACAGATGATCCAGTTCACACCATATCGCCATTTCAGCCTATTCTGATTATTTCAGAATTAATTATATTATTTAATTATTATTTTAATTAAATATTCACCATTATTTAATTCAACGACCATGAAACCTTTTAATCACCCTTTAAATAATTAAATAAATAAATTATTATGTCGTTGAAAAATGCGGGTCATTACATTCTTCCCCACTTAAAATAATTTCATCCTAGAAATTACTAAGTTATAAAAGAAACCCTATTGACTGGTTAGGACTTATTTGTTCACTTCTTAACTTCAATTTCCACTGGACTAATTTAATTTCAATTAAATATTAATTAATTCTTATCAACGAAAATTTTCAAAAATCCTAAAAAATTTCTAACGCCTTAACTTTTCGAAAAATTTCGCCAACACCATCTTTGTACTGGTTAATAGCTCAATCTCCAACTCGCCACTCTGGGCCATCTCCAACCCAAAAGAAAATCAAACAACCAAGCGGCTTGCCAATTCGGCTCATAAAAATCTCATACCATATGAAATATAAACTTGTACCTTTTTGTCGGGCATATCAACTCTATTACTTCCATATGTTATCAAATCGGCATATACAAATGCCATCTCAATCAACTCCAACCAATTTATTCTTAACACAACCATTCGCTTATATCCAAACCAAATATTATTTTAGCTTGAGTTCCATTTCCGATTTTTAAATTTTTAACTCATCAATCCAATACCATTTCAGATTCTATCTCACAATTCAAAATTTGATTCTATGTGATATATCGTATCCAATTCAATTTCCAGTTAATTAGTTTCAATTCAGTTCCATCTTGGTTTCACAAATTTCTATTAAATTTGTTTTTAATTCAAATAGTCTCTTCCTGGGAGTTTTTAAATAGCTTTGCTTTTCTAAAACCAAATATTCAATGTTGGATTTCAAACAACTTGTTTCTCTCGTAACAATTCAAAAGAAAAATCTTCTCAGTAGTAATCCGTCACTTACAACTCGAAAATGAATACTGATGATGCAGCTGTCATCATTAAAATCTATTTTCTAGCGATCGAAGTGAGTTCAATAGTATAAAACCATTTCTAAACATTTCCACTTTGAAATTCATTTCAAAATATAATTCACACTGCTTGTAAAACAATTTAAAATCTCCCAGGATCTTAAATTTTCCTTAATTTTTAATCCAAATCCATTTACAAACACTTATCCAATTTTCTAGAATTTTAATTCAATTTCTAGTTTAAATTCAGATTTAATTCATTTCGTAACACTTGTACGAATTCTACTTGGTTATATATATAACTATTTTACTTTTATAATCTTACTCGATTATAATAGTGACCAACACATCAAATATAATAATCTCAATATATATTCACTTTAATATCAAAATGTACTTTGGGTAAAATTATTTCATTTACCCTCTTTTCAAAACATACTATGTCAGTCCATCGTATTCAAGCGTTTACAAAATCTATAACAACCCGGAAATTCTGAGCCAATTTAAAAAATTTATTTTGGCGAATTTAGCGAATTTTGAATATTTAAAATGATTTATTTTTAATTCGATGAGAAATTTATTTTGAATAGAATTAGAAGTATATATTTATTCGAATCGTCGTTATAATATAAATATTTTATTTTAATTATAAAAGGAATTGAAAATGGCGCGGTAGTTCGATAATTCGATTTCAAAGTTCAAATGAATGTACCGGGTGCAAAATAAACCGGATTTTAGTGAAACCAAAAATATTAGAATCTAATTGAGAATATCTTTCCAACGAATCCGAAAAATTGAAATTTCACAGCGGGAATCAAAAGATATGTCCAGTTGAAAATTCTGAATAGTCGCTATGGAATTCAGGCCCTTAAAAATGGAAATTTTGCAAATGACCTCGGTTTTCGACGAAACCACTTTTGTTGGGTCCGCGATGTCAAGTTATTGCTAGGTTTAAAATTTCGTAATTTTTTGAATCAATATGTGAGCATGGCAAAGGAAAATGCGTTTGACCAGTTTCTGTTGATTTTAATCGACATGAAAATTGCCATTTTTCAGACGGTCTCAGAATTCGACGAAACCAGTTTTGTTAGGACCGTATCGTCAATACGAAGCTAGAAAATATTTTTTGGGAATTTTTAAAGTTCGTATGTGGCCCCAGTAAAATGAAATGCGCGTTCAAATTCAATATATAAAGTTATATGTTGATTTTGACGAAAACTGATCGAAACGATCGAATCAGCTTACGATACATATCCCATTGTGTTCGGAATGGGGGTAATTAGTTAGGGACAATAGTCGGTGTGCTTGATTTCGAGTTCGTAAGTAAAAGCTACCTTTTTGAAATTAAAATAATAAAATATTTATATATATAATTAATATATCCCTCCCCCATCCCTTTATCCCTCCTCTAGTCAACGTTAGCTCAGATCGATTTTTAAAAGATAGAAAAAAAGAAAAAAAAGAAATAGGAGGACGGGATCTCGATTTCGTCGACGCCGGAGCCACCACACGCCCCCTTCAGCTCTGTCGCCGACCGTTCTTCCCCACTCCCATCCTCCTCCGCCTGTCCTCTCTTTCCCTCTCGCGCAGTCTCCCCGTGAACACTCACAATGCCTGAACCCCAAATTACCATCGTCGCTTAACCCTGGGCCGCCCCGTCTACCACCGGCTGCTTCCACCCCATTCCGACAACTCCACCCCCTCGGATTCCCTCCCTTCGCCACTGATGACCAAGCCCCCATCCTTCCTTCGAGCAGTAAGTTTTTTTCTTTCTTCAATTACATTTATTCTACTTTACTCTATTTCAGTTTTAAAAATATTAAAACCGAGTAGGATAAAAACTTGATTTTTAATTATAATGTAGAAGGCTTGATTTTTGTTTATAATGTAGAGAGGGAAAAAAATTAATAATTTTTATATATGAAGTAGGAATAAAAATATAATTTTTATTTAAGTAGCAAGATAAAAATTTGATTCTTATTTATATAAATAGATAAAAAATTGATTTTTATTTATATGGTTATAGAATAAAGAGTTGATTTTTAATGACATGAAAATATGATTTTTATATGATGTAAAGGTTAAAAATATGATTTTTATATAGGTAGGATAATAAAAATATGATTTTTATTATAAGAGAAGTGAAATAAAAATATATTCTTTACAGTATATGAAGTGAAATAAAAACATGAACTTTATTTTTATCATGAAGGAGTGAGGATAAAGATTAAATTTTTATATGAGTAGCGAATTAAAAATAGAATTTTTATATACTAGAGAATATAAAAATGTGATTTTTATATATGTATTGAATACGAGCGACGAAATTGACGAAGGGCGAGCACGGCAAGGATTTTCTACATATGAAGAATCGCGGCGTTTGGTTTAGCTATTGGTGAGAACTTCTCACTTTGAATTTTCTTTTCTAGTTAAAATATATATACTAGGATGTAGACGGTGTTTAGTAGCACCTGACACCCGTCGTCCACAGACCATGGACGGCTTGTATGCTTGTTTGATGTGTTGTGAAATTTGTTTGTGAAGTTGATGTGAAATCGATAATATAGATTAATGTGTTGAAATAAATTAATTATCATTAAAAATATAATTTTTAACGTGAATATGAATATAGTGAATGTGAATAAATAAATATTCATTTACAAACCGGACGGTTTATTTATGTATGCCTATTAAAAGGATATTGATTGGGACGATAAATTTTACACATCGCCCAACTGCACAAATAAAAATCTGTGTTTGTTGATTTGAAACCCCACATGGGTATTGGGATAAAATATGACATACACTAATCCCAATAATTAGTTGTATGTCGATCGATTGGTCGACAGGCTGTGTAAGCGTTAATTATTTATATTTGATGCTTATGCAGTTGTGTGGTGCACTTTGGATGATGGTTGATTATTTATCGTTGCTATTATATACATGTGTTGTATGGAATCCATATAATTAACATTATATGGTAATTGATTGGGCCTCATTCCAATTGGGAAAATAAAGAATATCATAACAAAAATAGTCATGTGTTGACGATGCTCATGTGTTGAGAATATACATGTGTTGAAACTATTCATGTGTTGAGTAAAATATTTTAACAATAAAATTTACATCTTTATCATATTTACAATTAGAATCTACTTTACGGTTGGAGTCTGATTAAAAATCAAACGATAAATACCATAATTTTATAAAATATAATGCATAACAAAAATTGTCGTGTGTTGAAAGTACTCATGTGTTGAGATTAGTCATGTGTGGAAGGAAATATAGAGTCATGTGTTGAATAGAATAAATATTAATTTGTTGAATAAAATAACGAATTTATTGAAATATGTAAAGCCGTGTTCATTAGAGTTGCGCTATTTTGACGTGAACGATATTTATATCGATTATAGTCGTTTTTATAATGAATATAGAAAAGGTAGTGATTTCAAAATATAATGTTTTGAAAATATTATCATTTATATAGTAATGATATGAAATATTCAATTTTGATTTGAAATTGAATATAGAGTTGAAATGGTTTTGAAAACGAATTTAAAACGATTTATGAAATACATTTTAAAAAGGAAATCGATGAAATATAATATATATATATATATATATATTATATATAATGGCCTGAATAGAACGCGTCGCGCTGCGGCAGTTCATGAATTTCGACCATTGACTTCGAATTGACATTACGGGAGATCCGACCGTCGGATTCTCCTAAAACCAGAACCGTTAGGTTCGTATCGAAAAGAGCTTTCTAACGAATATTAGAAATTTGAAATCTAACGGTTGGATTTGGAATTATAACCAAATCAAATTTGGAAAAGGTCGCTGTAAGTGTAGTTCGATGGCCGTTGATGGAAATCGACTGTACGGGCCTTGATAAAATTATTAAAAATATCTATAATTTGTGTAAAATCATAATATGTGAATTGGAAAGATCTGGGATGAAAAATTCCGCATTTGAAAGGATAAAAATATATTTTTATTGAAATGAACTAGTTTTGAACTAGAATTAAAATCAATTTATTTTTGAAATAAATAAATTGAATTTGAATTGGTTTTGAAAATAACCTGAATTTCCAATATATACAAAGTGGAAGTGGATTTGAATCGAAATTGTCTTTGGAATATTTCGATGTTGGATTCCGTGATTATACAGATATTGTTATGGGAATTTGAAAGATATATTTATATCGTTATTTCCAATATGATATTTGTTGGTTTCAGAACTTGATATTGAATATAAGCCGGTATATTTTCTATTCAGAGCCTTGTATTTAATATCAAATGTGATTTGGGTTTGTCGTGAATCGTGTTTTAGGTGACATTGGTTCTTTAACCCAGTTACAGACAAGATATTGATTTGTGGGAAGATTAAAACTAAGTGGAGTTTTAATGAATCTTTAATTAAATTTAAAAGTGAATTTATAATTTAAATTATCAAATCTGAAAAGTGATAAAGAATGTAGTATCACCAGTTTTGCTCCAAAGTGATAGTTAAATCTTTAATTAGATTTGAACGTGAAATGGTAATTAATTTTACCGATAACACCGTGGTGTTAGATATGGAGTATTACCAGTTTTGCTCCATGGGATGAATAGGTTGGGATTGGGAAATAAAATAAATAATCACCTCGGTGTGGTTCGCTAATCCCGACTAGTTTGGAAAACCATAATATGGTTTGAAATGATATCCAAAGAAAGATTAAAGAATAAATTTAAAAGAATTTATCTTTGATAAAATTAATGGGAACCTTTCCCTAAGAATGCGAATTTTTGAATAAAAGAATATTCTGAATTGGAATGAGACGTATGTTGTGTTTGTGTAACACGTGTTTATTATATACGCGGGTTATTTGGAAAGGCCGGGTTTATACCCATTCTGAATAACCGATTCGACGATATGTCGAAGATGAAGACGGTGGTTGAAGACCGAAAGTCTTCATATCGTTTGGGTGATTACTGATGATCTTGATTGGGCTGTACACCCAAAATGAGGGAATCAGTTGGTGATCGTCCAGACGTACTTGGAGATCGATGGATATGCGAGGAAAGTGCCTCCGGTTTCGTTCAGACCCAGAACGAACTTATAAATGGACTGTGTGTTTGACATTGGATTTTATTCTGTGTTGATTGATCTCTATTAAATATACATCTGTTTGGCGGTGGAGAATTTATTCTCTTGCTTAATGCCCTTCTCTGAGACGTACGAGCTTAGAGGTTGTATATCGATGGACATCAGTCGCATGGAGTGAATTGCCTGTGTGGCACGCCTAAGTGGCAAATGATCAAGGCTTCTGTTGAAAAGAAGTCTTGTGGTTGATGATCAAAGCACGGCCTGTGTGGCGCAGCTTTGTGTATAACGTGAATTCGCGAGCCTCACAGCTCGGTATGAGTCGAAAACGGGATAAGGACCCAAGGAGTGCACGACGTTTCTTTCTAGCTAGTGGTGGTGTCAGTGCTTAAACTGGCTGACATTTATATACTTTTCACCTGTATGGTTGTTGGAATGCGAGGCGCCTCGGATATAGGTCTGTTAGGACCGGGAAACGTGTGTTCAGGAATTGCCAATCCTCAAAAGTAAGAGAGGATCGGCCTTGGACTTTCCAAAGGATCATAGTGGGTCCTTCGACATTTGTTAGAGTGTCTCGAATCGGAGAGGAGCTTTCCCGTTGCCTCGACTCATGACGGAAATCAAATTTCCAATACGTGATATTGCGGTTTTATTTGTAGAACCTGGTGTGGCGACATAGTGGTATGGGTCATTCATGCCGCCTATGATTGATATTTATGATTGAAATTGTTTTGACAGTATACATTTATTATAGTATCAAATAATGTGTTTTTAATGTACCAAGCATGGTTTGGTTATTATAAGGTAAAAACCCTATCCTCCGGCTTGCGTTGCATTGCGTGATGGGACCTGGGTCTTATAATAGCTTCATTTTCCTTTATTTAGCATTGCGCTGTTTGTTTTATGCACTGGTATTCTTGGGAGGAAACCCGTTCCGTGTTATACGGTGTGGTCCCTTGATTTACCTAACTTTGAAAATAAAGATTAATAACTGTTTTAGTTCTCACACTAGTCACATGACTGACCTGGAGTTTATTGTTTTAACCTAAACTCTGGGTGCCCTTATTTTCCGCATGGGCAGCTAGTAGTTTTGGTTTTGCAGATTTATATTCATAGGATCCTGGTTTACAGCAGGAACGATACTCAGAAAGCTCTGTATCCGTGTATTACTTCTAGTTGTATTATTTTTCCGCTGCTATGTAATTTATCGTAATCTCTGATATTTGTCGAATGTATATTTATTCATACTCTGTATATTCTTATATTCTGATGGAATTGTTGTAATAAACAATGAAATGTTCTTCTGTCTGCGTTCTTTCATGTGTTGTTCTCAATTCAATCCGGGCTTTCCTTACCGGGGAAGTTCGGGTCGTCTCAAAATCCCTACTGATACAGTGGATCAAACTGATCGACCAAAACTCATAAACGACTCAACCAATAAATCTCCACAATATAAAACAAATTTTCATATCGATTACAAATACGCACTCATATATATACACTCAAACTCAATTTAGGGCATTACTAACCCTATCTCTACCGAGTCACGCCACAGAGCCAAGGTAATTCACTTAACCTTAAGCTCTGATACCAACTGTAACGACCCGGATTTTAGCGACTTTGGTTATCGTCATAAACTCAATGATGACTAACCAAGCATCGAAAAATACCAGTAGTTAATGAAAGAAATTAAAGGGTGAGGAAAGATAAGATAGAAACTTAGAATATAAGAAAAAGAAGAACACAACATCAGAGCAACACGAATCTCACAGCGGAACAAATAACATATAACATATATAACATAACTTTTAAATATAAATTTGTATTTGAATACACATCATTATCAAAGTACAACACTTACAACATAGCGGAAATAAACAATAGCTATATGATCCTGAAGCCTCCTGCTCCAGCTCTATAAGTATATGTAAATCCTGACTACTTGACTGCCCGTACAAAATTGGGCACCCAAGAGTTTAGGGAAAACAAAACAAAATAAACTCCGGGTCAGTCATGGGACTGGTATGAGTAAAATAGTTTAAAACAGTTTGAGCCATTAAACGATGTCTCATAAGACCATGTCGTATAATGAACGGGTTTTTCCCTTATGAGAATCCAAAATATCTTTATATCAAAAACCTTTTGATATTATAATAATGTCTATCAACCACAATATAATAATTATCTAGCAGAAAAGCTTTCATCTCACGTTCTACATATATAGTACACAATCAAAACCGCAAGCACGTATTTGGTAATGGATTTCCAACTATGACAAGGTATGGAACCACCTTTCGCGAGTGTACCTATAGAGAGGAATACACTGGATTCAATAAGAACATCTTGCAACCCGGCCACACATGCCGACCACTCATTTCGCTTGAGCGTATCAAATGTATATCACCAACGGTTGGGATCAACAACTATTTCCCGAATGGGACAGCATCAACAATAGATTTTTAGAAGTAAATGAAACTCTAGATCAGGTGATTATATACCCTAATAGGTGCGACCTACATAGCCATGCTGCCTGCCCGATTTCTGTCATTTACCGGATGTGAGGCTAGAAGCTACGCTTATCTTTTACATGTCACATCTCATTCACTTAGAATGTCACATTGTCATACCCTTTAAATCACAAATTGATTTATCCAAAAATAACACGGGTATACAGCTAAGAGAAACGAATTCCTCCGCCACCAAACGTGAATACGTTTGAGGAGATCAACTTACACAATTTATCAAATATACTCTGTCAGACCTTCGTCCTTACAAGTTGTCCTGGGACTGGATAAACTGAAGGCACTATTCAGTACATCCATCTTAGGAAATTGTTATCTAAGATTTATACAATAGCCCTTGCACTTTACTCCGTCTTTAATTATCTTTGGCATATATGACTCGCAACGCTTATGCCAATACGGAGTGGTTCTTCGGATAATAATCCAACCGGTCTCTATATATTAACAACGTTAAAATGGTCAAAACTTTGATAGTCTATGATTTAACTGTCAAAGAAAAATGTCAGTGTGCAAACAACGATATTATTTCCAGATGGAAATTATATCGATCAATCATCAACCATATATATATATTCATATTTCCTTATTTTCTACATTTAGAAAATATACGTTATTAACACTGGAAAACATTTCCATGGCTTATTCACGCATCACTACTATTCCACAACTATTAGTCCCTAACCGTAAACTAGTAGGCGAACATTTCTCTAAGTATAAACCCCGAAGGCCGAAACCAACATCAGATCGATACTCAGAAAACTATTCAACTTAACTAATCTCTAGTCAGTTTCTAATCTTGTTTAACTCTATCTCTATTAACTCTAATTGAATAACTCTATTTTCTTAACTATTATTCGATTAACTAATATTCGATTTACTCTAGTTACTTAACTCTTATTAGAATAACTAATATTCAATTTAACTCTATTCGCTTAACTCTAGATTGCAGCGATCACAACAGTTACGCCTGATTCCTTCAGGAAACATCCGACCACCATAGGCTATCTGCAGCCCTACGAATTACGCTAGCAGTCGTGCTAAATGGTGACTCACTTGGATTAACTCTTATTCGAATAACTAATATTTGATTAACTCCTTTTGATTAACTCTATTTGATTAACTCTAATTGGTTAACTCTAATCGGTTAACTCTAATTGGTTAACTCTAACTCTAATCGATTATCTCTAACTAGTAAACTCTATTTTAATTAATTCTATTCGATTAATTCCAATTGATTAACTCCTTTCGAATAAACTATATTTGAATAACTCCTTTTTGAATAACTAAATATCTGACAACTTCTTTAATTCTATTCGAATAAACTACATTCGATTAACCCCTTTAACTTTATTTATTTAGCAAATAAATAATTCCTTTCAATTCTGTTTATTTAACAAATAAATATCTCCTTTTAATTCTATTTATTTAACAAATAAATAACCCTTTTTATTTTATTTATTCCCTAAATAAATAAATAAATTCATTTAATCTATTTGTAAATGTTCTACAAATATTTCCTTTGTATCTCTATTCTATTTGTAAATGGTTTACAAATATTTTTCTTCCTATTTTATTTGTAAGTGGTTTACAAATATTTCTCTTTCTATTTGTTTAACAAATATTTTCCTTTATATTTGTTTTACAAATATATTTCCTCTATATTTGATTTACAAGTATATTTCCTCTAAATTTGATTTCACAAATATATTTCCTCTATATTTGATTTACAAGTATATTTCCTTTATATTTGATTTCACAAATATATTTCCTCTATATTTTATTTACAAGTATATTTCCTCTATATTTGATTCCACAAATATATTTCCTCTATATTTGATTTCACAAATATATTTCCTTTTAAACCTTTTTGACTTTATAATTATTTCCTTTTAAAAAATCATTTTTCTTTTTATATATAAAAAATCCAGTGATTTTATATAAATAATTTATTTTCAAATTATACTTTGAAAATCTCCTTTTATCTTTCTGGTATTTCTTGTGGTATTTAACATACCATATAACCATGATAAATATCGTCCAAACACACATAATCAACAACATATTATATATCACATCATATATCACAATATATGAATAACAGCAAAATAAATGTTGAGGAATCCAGTTGGATTCCTCCAACCTGTTTCCCTGCATCAAAGATGTTAGACAATATAATTAACATCGATTATTTTTCACTATGAAATATTCTGCTAAACAGAATTGATATTAGTTTAACGATGTGTATATATATATATATACATCGTTACCTATAATTTTAACCAACACATAAGCAATTCAACCAAACAGTTAACACACAACAATCAACAGATAATTATCAGTTCTAAGAATACGTTGTAAAAATACAACTGTTCAGAGTTGGTGAGTTTTACTCACATTGGACGATCATCGTTAATAAAGATAACCATCACTTGATTCAGACGGACAATTTATTTTTCTATAAATTGTAACGAGCCCTGATTCGCTCCCAGTCAGTTCCATTATGGAGCCACCGTCCATACGATCCCAGTGGATCCTGTTTTGCTGATTTTCGTTCACGTATGATAAAGTTATGTCTATACGAAGATAATACACTAAATTATTTAAACTAAACTATATTTCATTTACCATTGGGCTTTTCCCTTTTGAATTCTCTCCGGTCCAATAGAAAACCACTCCCCCATGTTACTCCGGCCCAACCCGCAACAATCCATCTTCTTCAAAACTATCGGACTTCAGGAAATCACCATGGCCATTACAGCTACTTTGATCTCCCACCATCCCTTCTGCTCTTCACCGAAGTTCAAATAGAAACCACCATTATAACCTCCTTCCCTAGCTCTCCGTCCTCCACACAATAGCCTCCAGCTCGCACCATTCCTAGAAATTGCATCGACGATAATTTCTCGTGACCCACAGCAGAACATGCGACAGTTTTTGTTGCAAAACTCTACCAAAAACTCACTGGACTTGCCTATTCCCCATATGACCACAAATTCAACAACTCATTCGCGAATCAAAGCTCAAAAACCCCCACATCCCTGAACCCAAGCTTTACTGTCGATTTCCCAGCGCCAGAAAAAGGAAACCGAACCCAACAAATAGTACATGGAATCGAAGCCCTTACGATGCTAAATCCATATATACTTGTTTCTGAATTTATGGATTTTTATTTGAATTGTATTGATTTTTTTCTTTTGATCGAAACTTTACTGAGAATGAAAAATATTGTGGCAGCTCAATTCTTGCATTTATAAAGGTGAGTGAGAGGTTGAGGAGGGATAACGTGTTCTCTTTAGGTTCAAACATAGTTAGATATTTTTTTAATTATTATTTTAAATTTTATTTTCCTCACTTTATATTCGTTTCTGTCTTCTAAAAATCCGTGTGATCATACACGATACCTAAAAAATCTCGAAATTGGACATGGAGCTACAGTTTGACATTACGGTCCCAACGAAACTAGTTTCGTCGAATTCCGACTCCGTTTTCTCACACAGCGTATTTTTAACCGTCGAAATACTAACTGTTTTTCACATTAAAAATCGGTTCGGCCACATACTGACGTTAGAAATCACGGAAACTGAAATCTAGCAATAATTTAATATTGCGGATCCAACAAAATTAGTTTCGTCGAATTCTAAGGTCATTTGCAAAACTGGCTATTTTTAAAGCCCAAAATAACCCTTTTAAATATATAAATATATTTAAAAGAAATTAATTAAAGATTTATAATTAAATATTATCGTATATATTCATAACAGAATATCATACAGCTTCAGAATATTCCTATATGAATTTCTATCTCGATATTTCAAATCCCGATTAAATCGTTATTCGATTTATAATGAAATTCCTTTTTATTATATAAATAATTCATTTATAAATTATAAAGGAATTCCACAGCGACTTTTCTAAAATTTGGTTTGGACATAAATCAAAATCTACATGATGAAATCTCGATTTTTCTCTTCCACTAGAAAAGTATACTTCACCAGCTCCCAACGTTCTTGTTTCACAGAAATCCAGCTTAAAACGGATTCTGTATTTCCAGTTGAAGTTCAAATCGCCAAATCGCGAACTGCCACGCCATTTCGAGCTTGGTTTTAATTATAATATAATTGTACGTTCAAACTATCGTTCAGATAATATATTCGTTATTCTAATTCAATTCTAAACTGAATTAAATATCACAGATGATCCAGTTCACACCATATCGCCATTTCAGCCTATTCTGATTATTTCAGAATTAATTATATTATTTAATTATTATTTTAATTAAATATTCACCATTATTTAATTCAACGACCATGAAACCTTTTAATCACCCTTTAAATAATTAAATTATTATATCGCTGAAAAATGCGGGTCATTACAGTATTTATTTATATGGATGATTTGGTGATTTGTTTATTGTGATTATGAGATTTCTAAATTCAATTGAAATGGAAAATAAAAATATATATGTGATGTGAAAAATATATATGCGTTGTATAATATATATATATATATGATGTGAAAAATATATATGCGTTGTATAAAATATATATGCGTTGTATAAAATATATATGCATTGCATAAAATTTATATGCGATATATAAAATCGTCATGTAATGGAATAAATATTGGTTGGTTAAAAATATGATTTTTTTTAACTTATATATGCGATATATAAAATGGTCATGTAATGAAATAAATATTTGTTCATTAAAAATAATATTTTTAGCCTATATATGAAATGGATAAAATGGTCATGATATGGAATAATTATTAGATCGTTAAAAATATAATTTTTAACATATATATGCGATATATAAAATTGTCATGATATGGAATAGTTATTGGATCATTAAAAATATAATTTTTAACATATATATGCGGTATATAAAATTGTCATGATATGGAATAATTATTGGATCATTAAAAATATAATTTTTAACATATATGTGTGATGTATAAAATTGTCATGATATAGAATATTCAATTTTGATTTAAAATTGAAATGGAAGTTGGAACCATTTTTAAAATGAATTTAAAATGAATTTGTAAAATACGTTTTAAATGGAAATCAACGAAATATATTATATATATTTAATGACTTGAATAGAACGCGCCGCGCAGCGGCCGTTCACGAATTTCAACCATCAACTTCTAATTGATGTAACGGGAGATCCGACGGTCGGATTCTCCTAAAACCAAAACCGTTGGGTTTGTATCAAAAAGATATTTCCAATAAATATAATAGATTTAAATTTGAACATTTGGATTTCAAACTATTTCCAAATCAATTTCAGAAAAGGTTGCTATGGATGCAGTTCGGTGGCCGTTATTGGAAACCGACTGTAAGGGCTTTAATAAAATTATTAAAAATATGGAAAAATTGTGTAAAATCATAATAAGTGATTTGGAAGGATTTTGGATGAAAATTTCCAAATTTGAAAGACAAAAATATATTTTATCTGAATGAACTAATTATTAATTAGAATAATAATCCAATGGTTTTGAATAAATAATTTGGATTAAAAAAGGGTTTTTTAAATAATTAGAATTTTCCAATGAATAAATTGGAATGGATTTGAATGGAAATAATCTTCAGAATATTCCGATATTAGATTCCCTGATTATATAGATATTGTTGAGGAATTTGGAAGATATAGATATCGTTATTCCCAATACGATACCTGTTGGTTTCAGGATTTGATGTTGAATATAAGCCAATATTATTTCTATTCGGAGCCTTATATTTAATATCAAATTGGATTTTGGGGTTTATAGTGAACTGTGTTTTAAATAACATTAGTTTTTTAACCCAATGAACAGTGAAGTTATGATTTGAAATTTATAATCTCTTAATTAAGATTAACGGAAATTTTCCAAAGTAAAGTTTTCTAATTTAATATATTAATTGGAATTGAATGGAAATCGGTTTGACAATCGAAATGAGCTTCTAAAAAGGAAGACTGTTACTATTTATGGAATTTAAAAGGCTTTGCCATTATTCCATTTATAGTATTGATTTAATACGGAAATTTATACCAATTATACACCTTCCTGAAGATTCCATTTTGATGGGAGATGATTGTGGGTTTATTGTGAACTTTATTTTAAATGACATTAGTTCTTTAACTCAAGTAAAGGCAGGATTAATTTCCTAAAGTTGAATAATCATTAAGTATGATTTTTGTGATTAAAACCAAGGTAGAGTTTTTAATAAATCTTTAATTAGATTGGAATGAATGAATGGTGATTAAATTTACCAAAACATGAGGTGTTGCACAAACCAAATATACTTGGTTGTTGATATTGATTGTGATTTAGTGATTGTTTGAATTATGCTCGAACAGTTTATGAGCAAAATATGCTTTTACATTTGGCATTGGGTTAGGTAGAAATATTTGTATGCTATCATCTTGTGAAACACTTCAATGTTTGACTATGAGATGTGTAGCGATGTTGTTGATTTCATTTCTAATTTGATGAATGATTTTGAAATGATATTTTTCTTAAGTGAAAAGAAAAGTTTTCCCGATTTTGGATAGGGAATGTTTTATAAAAATATTTTTTAAAACAGAAAGGATTTCGAGGGCTAAACCCGATGTAGTCGAAATGATTTTGGAATGTATTATGTGTTTGACATTGTGGTTCATCACATAATCGATTAGTTGTTATTGATGATATATCTATTTGGTGGTGGAGAATTTATTCTCTTTCTTAACACCCTTCTTTGAGACATACAAGCTCAAAGGTTATGTGATTAATAGTGACTGGTCATATGTGTGGATTGCTAATGTAAAGTACTATAGTTTGAAAGTACTAGTGATTATTATGTTGTGAAATGACTTTCCCTACTTCGGGATATAAAAATGATTTAGTATGCGGCTAAAGATTCTGATAACCTGGACGACTAAAAGTATGGTGAGACGGTGGTGTATTTCCCGAGGGCGTGGGATTGTGCATCGTCAGTGTAGCCTGCTCCATCGTGGGAGGTGCACATATATATATATATATCGAGATGGTAAGGTAGTACCCTTTGCCTTTTCTAAGGGGAGCCCGATATTTGGTTGCATACTTGTTTGTATGTATTGTTATGTTTTGGAATTCATATTTCCAAAGATTTTAGTTTGAGATCCCAAAGTGAAATCTAATTTGATATAAAAGCTAGATATGTATTTCAAATGATTTGAAATAAGAATCGGGAAATAAAGTCCAAAGGAATAATTTCTATAAAGATAATTGGATTTCAAAAATCTAAGTTTGGGGTTTAAGCCTAAATGGGTAGATTGGAAAATTGCAAGCTGTATGATGCATTGTATATCATATGTCTACTAATGGCGTAGTGTGTTTACGGCATTCTTAGGAGGAAACCCATTTCGTGTTATACGGCATGGTCTCATGAATTACTGTATATTAAAGTAAATACTTAATGACTGTTTTTTAGTTCTCACACCAGTCCCATGACTGACTCGGAGTTTATTGTTTTAACCTAAACTCTGGGTGCCCATATTTTCCATACGGGCAGTTTATATTAAAGTCGAAATGATTTTGAAATGTATTATGTGTTTGACATTGTAGTTCATCACATAACAAAATAATTTCTATTCATGATACATCTGTTTGGTGGCGGAGAATTTATTCTCTTGCTTAATACCCTTCTTTGAGACGTACGAGTTCAAAGATTATGTGATTAAAAATGACTGACCATATGTGTGAATTTCTAACGTACGGTGCTATAGTTTGAAAGTACTTGTGATTATTATGTTGTGAAATGATTTTTCCTACTTCGGGATATAAAGATGATTTACTATGTGGCTAAAAATTCTGGTAACCCAGACGACTAAAAGTATGGTTGAGATGGCGGTGTAGTCCCCGAGGGCGTGGGATTGTGCATCGTCAGTGTAGCCTGCCCCATCGTGGGAGGTGCACACACACATACACACACACACACACACACACACACACACACACACACACACATATATATATATATATATATATATATCGAGGTGGTAAGGTAGTACCCTTTGCCTTGTCTAAGGGGAGCCCGATATTTGGTTGCATATTTGTTTGTATGCCTTGTTATGTTTTGGAATTCGTATTTCCAAAGATTTTGGTTTGAGATCTCAAAGTGAAATCTACTTTGATATAAAAGCTAGATATGTATTTCAAATGATTTGAAATAACAATCGGGAAATAAAGTCCAAAGGAATAATTTTTGTAAAGAGAATTAGATTTCAAAAATCTAAGTTTCGGGTTTAAGCCTAACTGGGTAGATTGGAAAATTGCATCTTGTATGGTGCATTTAAGATCCATATGTCCATTATTGGCGTAGTTTTTTATGGTATTCTTGGAAGGAAACCCGTTTCGTGTTATACGTCGTGGTCCCATGAATTATCGTTTTTTAAAGTAAGGATTTAATAATTGTTTTTTAGTTCTCACACCAGTCCAATGACTGACTCGGAGTTTATTGTTTTAAGATAAACTCTGGGTGCCCATATTTTTCACACGTACAGTCAATAGTTTCAGCCTTGCAGATTGTTCATTTAGCAGGATTCTGGATCGAAGCTTAAAGCTATGTCCAGAACATTGATAGTCTTCCGTTGTGTTAGTTTATTTGTTTCCACTGCATTGTATTACATTTATTTTAAATTTATTTTTTGCTGCATATTATTTTTGATACTCTGATATTCTAAACTCTGATGTAACATTATTATGATGTTTATAAAAGTCTTTTGTTGTTTGTTCTGATGTGTTGTGTGCGCAAAGTTAGGGTATCCGCCTTTTTGATTTGATTTAAGTCGGTTTAACGATCGATTTGGATCGACTGAGAAGGAGGGCCACTACATACGGTATCAGAGCTTTGGTTAACTCAAATCTTTGGGGTGCAACTCCTTAGAACAGAATAAATAACTCATCAGAGATCGGATTAGTAATACCCTATAAAAGAAAGCTCATTAGAGATAGGATCAATAGTATCCTAGAATGAGAAACTCGTTAGAGATGGGGTTAAAAGGCCTTAGAATGAGTTGATAGTGACTAGTTTATAATTAACGTATTTGTGATTATATATATAATCCAATCTTAGAAAATATCTAAAAGTTATATATATTTGAAAAGTTAACCAACTAATTGATTGATGATTGTGTTGTGTGATTATTAATCCAACTAATTAAAATATTGGAATGATCCAATCAATAAGAGAATGAAAGGAAAATTTAGTCAAATCGAATCAAATATTGAACTAAATTGAAAATTGATTGGAATTTCATATATGTACATGTGTATATAATGAAAAGGTCATAGCATGGAAGCTAAGAAGAGGAATAAAATTGTATGGCCGACAAATAGGTACATGTTTACTATATTCATCGGGATTGATGATTTTATGAGCCGATTGGCTTTTTCTTTTTCTTTTTGATTGTTGAGGGCCCTATGAGGAAAGTTGTGGTTTAACCGACCAACCAGTACAAAGGAGGTTATGGCGAAATGTTTCAAAAATTTAGGGTGTTATCCAAAATTTTGAGAAACTAGAAAGTTCTTATAAACTGAAAAGTTAAAGAACTCAAGCCATAATGAAATTTGAATTGGTTAGTTAAACAACTTTCAGCTCCGTTCTTTTTCGAGGACGAAAAGATTTTAAGTTGGGGAGATTGTGACAAACCGGAATTTCTGAACCAATTAAAATTTTTATTTTAGCTATTTTAATTGATTTTGAATACTTAAAATGATTTATTTTAAATAAAAATGATTTAAAATTTATTTAAATCAAAGTTTGAACTTATAAATTTATTTTAATTATAAAACGAGCCTGAAATGGCGCGGTAGTTTGAAAATTTGATTTTTAATTTCAAATGAATGTACAAAATTCAATATAAATTGGATTTCAATAAAACAAGAAATGTTAGAATCTATTTAATTATATCTTTCTAACAAATGTGAAAAATTGAGATTTCTCTTTATAATTTGAAATTTGTGTCCACTTTAAAATTTAAAATAGTCGCTATGGAATTTAATTAATTTTAATATAACATATATCCCTTAAAAATAGCCATTTTGCGAACGACCTCCATTTTCGACAAAACCGCTTTGTTGAATTCGGAATATCAAATTATTTTAAGGTTTTAAATTTCTTATTTTTTGGAATTAATATGTGAGCGTGGTAAATTTAAACATGTTTTGTAATTTCAGTTTAAATTTAATCGACTAGAAAGAGGCCATTTTTCAAACGGTCTCCAAATTCAACGAAATTAGTTTTGTTAGGACCGTATCGTCATAACATAGCTAGATTTATTTTTCTGTAATTTTTGGAGTCAGTATGTGGCACCGGTAAATTAAAATGTGCGTTGGAATTCAATATTGATCGCTATATTAAATTATATTTTAAATTTGATGAAAACTGATCAAGACAGTAGAATTGGATTATGAAACATATCCCACTGTGTTCGGAATGGGGGTATTTAGTTAGGGGCATTAGTCTTTGGGTTTTGTTTGGAGTTCGAACCGATAAAAAAGTAATTTGGAAATTTAATAATATTATAAATATAAATATATAAGCTTTATTTCCCCAGTACCCCATTCTTCATTTAGGGAAAACACGCAGCCGCTAGTTCCATGATCAACAACCGATATTCTTCAAAATTTCATCCATTAATTTCTCTAAATACATTTCGAATTGAATCAAGGCTCTAAAACAAAAATCAAATTCTGATCTTCATAGTCATATGAATACGATTAATTTTAGCGGAATGGTTCGATCGAATTTTCCCCTCAAGCAGGCAGAATTCACAGTGGATTTTAGGGGAGCAATGGTGACCGAATTGGCCGGAACGGCGGCCATGGGTGGCGGAAGCGTAGGCGGAGGCGACGGTGGCCTTGGATGACCGAGTGGCGGTCTGGAGTGGCAGGCGCAGGTGGAACCCAATATCGACAGTGCGTTTTTGGCTTGTCCAGACAAATACGAAGAAGATGGTAGATTGTTAAGGGTTAAGTAATTAATTAGTGAATTTAATTTTAATTAATTAATTAATTATGTAATCAACGCAAATATTAACATGTCTTCTTCATACGAGGTCCAAATCCGACGATGCCAGTCACGTTGGAATCGTGACAGCGAACACTTCAACGTGGAACTGACTAGAAGCGATTTGGAGAACTCCTTCTCACTCAATATATTATCATGTAGTTATATTTGGAGTTCAATACATGAATTCCCATAAATCATGTAAATTGGAAGCGATGTATGGATATTAGTGACACTCGCATTTCATACTCCGCGGATGGCCACTTGTAGCGCCGTAAATGGCATTAGGTAGTTGAGTATTTATTTATATGGATGATTTGGTGATTTGTGTATTGTGATTGTGAGATTTCTAAATTCAATTGAAATGGAAAATAAAAATATATATGTGATGTAAAAAATATATATGCGTTGTATAGTATATATGTGTTGTATAATATATATATGTGATGTGAAAAATATATATGCGTTGTATAAAATATATATGCATTGTATAAAATATATATGTGATATATAAAATGGTCATGCTATGGAATAAATATTGGTTGGTTGAAAATATGATTTTTTTTTTAACTTATATATGCGATATATAAAATGGTCATGTAATGAAATAAATATTTGTTCGCTAAAAATATTATTTTTAGCCTATATATGAATTGGATAAAATGGTCATGATATGGAATAATTATTGTATCGTTAAAAATATAATTTTTAACATATATATGCGATATATAAAATTGTCATGATATGGAATAATTATTGGATCATTAAAAATATAATTTTTAACATATATATATATGCGTTATATAAAATTTTCATGATATGGGTTAATTATTGGATCGTTAAAAATATAATTTTTAACACATGTATGTGATGTATAAAATTGTCATGATATGGAATATCCAATTTCGATTTAAAATTGAAATGGAAGTTGGAATCATTTTTAAAACGAATTTAAAACTAATTTGTAAGATACGTTTTAAATGGAAATCGATGAAATATGTTATATATATTTAATGGCTTGAATAGAACGTGTCGTGCAGCGACCGTTCGCGCATTTCAACCATTAACTTCGAATTGATGTAACGGGAGATTCGACCAATGGATTCTCCTAAAACCGGAACCGTTGGGTTCTTATCGAAAAGATATTTCAATGAATTTAAGAGATTTAAATTTGAATGGTTGGATTTCAAATTATGTATAAATCAATTTCAGAAAAGGTCGTTATGGATGTAATTCGGTGGCTGTTATTGGAAACCGACTGTAAGGGCCTTAATAAAATTATTAAAAATATGGAAAAATTGTGTAAATCATAATAAGTGATTTGCAAAGATTTTGGATGAAAAATTCCAAATTTGAAAGGATAAAAATATATTTTATTCTAAATGAACTAGTTATTAACTAGAATAATAATCCAATGGTTTTAAATAAATAATTTGGATTGGAAAAGGGGTTTTGAAATAACCAGAATTTTCCAATGAATAAATTGGAATGGATTTGAATGGAAATAATCTTTGGAATATTTCGATATTGGATTCCGTGATTATATGGATATTGTTGAGGAATTTGGAAGATATAGATATCGTTATTCCCAATACATTACCTGTTAGTATCAGAATTTGATGTTGAATATAGCCGATATTATTTCTATTCAGAGCCTTATATTTAATATCAAATTGGATTTTCGGGTTTATAGTAAATTGTGTTTTAAATAATATTAGTTCTTTAACCCAATGAACTGTGAAGTTATGATTTGGAATTTATAATCTCTTAATTAAGATTAATGGAAATTTTCCAAAGTAAAGTTTTCTAATTTAATATATTAATTGGAATTGAGTGGAATTCGATTTGATAATCGAGATGAGCTTCTATAAAGGAAGATCGTTAATATTTATGGAATTTAAAAGATTTTTCCGTTATTTCATCTATAGTATTGATTTGATATGGAAATTTGTACCGATTATACACTGTTATGATTTCCTTGAAGATTCCATTTTGATGGCAGATGATTTTGGGTTATCGTGAACTTTGTTTTAAATGACATTAGTTCTTTAACTCAAGTAAAGGCAAGATTAATTTCCTAAAGTTGAATAATCATTAAGTATGATTTTTATGATTAAAACCAAGGTAGAGTTTCTAATAAATCTTTAATTAGATTGGAATGAATGAATGGTGATTGAATTTACCAAAACATGAGGTGTGGTATAAACCAGATATACTTGGTTGTTGTTATTGATTGTGATTGAGTGATTGTTTGGATTGTGCTTGACCAGTTTATGAGAAAAATATGCTTTTACACTAGCATTGGGTTGGGTAGAAATATTTGTATGCTAACATCTTGTGAAACACTTCACGATTTGACTTTGAGATGTGTACTGATGTTGTTGAGTTCATTTCAAATTTAATGAATGATTTTGAAATGATATTTTTCTTAAGTGAAAAGAAAAGTTTTCCCGATTTGCGGTAGGGAATGTTTTATAAAAATATTTTATAAAACAGAAAGGATTTCGAGGGCTAAACCCGATGTAGTCGAAATGAGACGACCCCGAACCCCGTACTGACGGTGGCAAGGGTAATCTTTGGAATATAACACAGAAACAGATAAAAGCAGAACAGAAATAAACAAATACACCAGATAATGCACAATAGAATATACTGGATAAACGTAATCATCAGAGTTACACAGTATACAGGATCATACTTAGTACAAATACAGTTCATCTATACATAAATGTCTACAGCGGAAAACAAACATAATGTACAACAGGAGCTGAACAGCATAAAAAGAGATAAATAATAGAATCCATCTTCAGCTCCAGCTATCCCGAAAAAGCCAGCTAAACCTGAATACGAGGCTGCCCGTGTAGAAAAAGGGGCACCTGAGTTTGAAAGTGAAACAAACTACGAGTCAGTCATGGGACTGGTATGAGAAATCTACTCAACACATTTGAAATATGGCTAATCACAGGACCACGCCACTTTCGTGGAACGGGTTTACTCCATTGGATCGCCGGTGCTTTAAAACAAATAATTCTTTTAAACATCGCAATGTTTTTTATAAAAATGAAGCCATTATAAGACTCAGTTACCATCACACAATGCAACGCAAACCGGAGGATAGAGTTTTTACCTTATAACGTCCAAAATATGCTTGATACGAATAAAACAAAAGCATTTGATATTATTACTAGTGTTTATACGTTTCAAAAACAATTTCAAATCATAAGTATCAATCATAGACGACATTAATGCCCCATATCACTATGTCGCCATATATATCCAAGGCAAAAGATAGTCCTTACCGAATTCGAGACAATCTAGCCCATGTCTCATGACCTAGACTCAGGTGGGCCCTTGAAGCGACAGGGCCGGTCCACCGATGTGGATTAAAACTCCTGAACACTACGTTTCCCCGCCCTATGGGGCGTAAATGAGCCAATGAATGACTCTATCGGTCCCGGATCGACCGATATATCCGAGGCGCCTCGCTATCCATCATCCACATAAGTAAAATGTCAGGCCGTGTAAAAACACTGACACAACTCCTAGCTAGAAAGAAACACATGCCCTCCCTGAGGACCTTCTCCCGTTTCTGGTTCATACTCGGGTGTGAGGCTCGCGAATTCACGTTATACACAAAGCTACGCCACACAGGCGGTGATTTTATCATCAATCACAAGACTTTGCTTTACAACAGAAGCCCTGATCACTGCATCTTAGCATGTCACACAGGCAATTCACACCATGCAACTGATGGCTATCAATCACATAGGATAAATTCCAATGTCAGACACACAATCCATTTACAAGTCCGTTCTGAGTCGGAACGAAACCGGAGGCACTATATACCTCGCAAACCCATCGATCTCCACGTACGTATGGACGATCACCACTCATTATCCATATTTCGGGATGCCTCCCAATCAAGACATCAGTTACCATCCAAACGAGGTGAAGATTTCCGGTCTTCAACCACCGTCTTCATCTTCGATTTTCTTATCATCGATTCAGTTATTCAGAATGGGATAAACCCGGTCTTTCTGAGCAACTCGCGCATATAATAAACAAGTGCAACACAAACACACATACGCATCATTTCAATTCATTAGTCGCTAACCGTAAATCAGTGAGAGAACGATTTCCCAAATATTAACCCCGAAGGCCGAAACCAACATCAGATCAATACCCAGGAAACCATTCGACTTAGACATCCTTCAGTTAGTTTCTAAATTTCACATCCATATCGTTTATAATATTTTATAATGATTTATCGATTTTTTTTTATTATAAAATAGCCAATTTATTCAAAACGACGCTTCAGGCCATAACGTGGCCGTGGCGCTGTTTTTCTTCAGATTTGATTTACACATATCTGAAAATCTAACCGTTGGATCTTCACAAAATTTATACCATTAGAAAGATCTTTTCAAAACGAATCCAATGGTTCCAATTTCGGGAAAATCCGACGGTCGGATCTCCCGATATAATCGTTTGAAGTTTCGATTTCAAAATACGAACTGCAGCGTCGTTATTCGATTTAATATAATTATATATATATATATATATATATATATATATATATATATATATATTCGATTTTGGCGCTGTTTTTCTTCAGATTTGAATTAAACATTCCAGACAATCCAACCGTTGGATCTTTACAAAGTTGGTGCCGTTGGAAAGATATTTCCAAAGCGAACCCAATGGTTGCAGTTTCGGGAAAATCTGATGGTCGGATCTCCCGCACTAATCGTTTGAAATCACGGTTTCAAAATACGAACTGCAGCTTCGTTATTAGATATATTTCAATTCTATTTTTATATATATATGTATATATCGATTCTTCGATTTCAAAGCTATATTCTTTTCATACATTTGATAAAAATGATATTTTTATCTAACTGACAATTATTTCAACAGTTCGCTATTTTTAACAATTCATGTATATAATAAAATGTGATTTTTATTGTAAAACAATTCATTTCAGAACACGATTATTTTATATAGTTCATATTGATGATAAAAATAGGATTTTTATTATAAAACAATTTATTTCAAAACAAGATTATTTTATATAGTTCATATAGGTAATAAAAATATGATTTTTATTATAAAACAATTTATTTCAAAACAAGATTATTTTATATAGTTCATATAGGTAATAAAAATATGATTTTTATTATAAAACAATTTATTTCCAAAACAAGATTATTTTATATAGTTCATATTGATGATAAAAATAGGATTTTTATTATAAAACAATTTATTTCAAAATACGAATACCATTCAACACATGAATTTCAATTCAACGAATGAATTTCGATTCAACACATGAAGGTTTTCTATAGTTTGTATATATAGAGTAAAAATGTGATTTTTATTGTTAAAACAATTTATTCAAAACACGAATACCATTCAACACATGAATTTCAATTCAACGAATGAATATCGATTCAACACATGAAGGTTTTCTATAGTTTGTATATATAGAGTAAAAATGTGATTTTTATTGTTAAAACAATTTATTCAAAACACGAATACCATTCAACACATGAATTTCAATTCAACGAATGAATATCGATTCAACACATGAAGGTTTTCTATAGTTTGTATATATAGATTAAAAATGTGATATTTATTGTTAAAACAATTTATTCAAAACACGAATACCATTCAACACATGAATTTTAATTCAACGAATGAATATCGATTCAACACATGAATGTTTTCTATAGTTTGTATATATAGAGTAAAAATGTGATTTTTATTGTTAAAACAATTTATTCAAAACACAAATACCATTCAACACATGAATTTCAATTCAACGAATGAATATCGATTCAACACATGAAGATTTTCTATAGTTTGTATATATAGAGTAAAAATGTGATTTTTATTGTTAAAACAATTTATTCAAAACATGAATACCATTCAACACATGAATTTCAATTCAACGAATGAATATCGATTCAACACATGAAGGTTTTCTATAGTTTGTATATATAGAGTAAAAATGTGATTTTTATTGTTAAAACAATTTATTTAAAACACGAATGCCATTCAACACATGAATATGATTCAACGAATGAATTTCTATTCAACACATGAAGGTTTTCTATTCAACAGACGAATATAGTTTCAACACAGGAAAATAATTCTAACACATGAATATTATTCAAAATTTCGGCAGCATAACGGTAGGGTAATTAAAACCGGGACCGTCCCTAGTACGGCTCCTTGCTCTACCTTAAAGCCTCGCAACTTTTGACAATGGGGAATCATGCATCTAGTTCGCACGCAGGCGGCATGTATTTTTTTTCATTTCCACAAACTAATCCTATGTGGTTCCAACCAAATAATTCTCAACCACAAACGGGTATTTTTCAACCACAATCAATCAATTTCAACCACAAACAATTCTAATCAACCATTCGCTATCAATCAATTTTCACACCAATCACAACCAATAAATATCGTCCATGGTTTGTGGACGAGGGGCGTATATATATATTTATATATAAGCATTTCAATTCTATTCAACACATATATAATTTTTACAACGCATATATAACTTATACATCGAACGTACAATTTATACAACGCTTATACATGAGGTGTACAACGGTTATATAACCCATACATCGACTATATAATTTATACATCGTCATTTTCCATATCGTTAATAATTTAGAAATCTCACATTGGGTTCCACTCCACCAAAAATAGCAGAAGGCTCAGAAAAATATGCGGTCTCTTCTAGAATGTAGAAGACGTCCACACGGTCACGATGTTTCCTGTTTCATCGATTTTCGTCAACACATGAGAAAGATACGATTTTTCAAAGTTTGCAACGGTTTAAAGGTGTTAAAACGGTTGAAAATATACCAAAGCCGTTACCTCAGTTTTTGATTCGAAACTAGGTTTTGAATTTTTGCTCGATCCGTGAAGCTATTCGTCGATCGGCCAGTACCACAGCGTAGGGCTAGGAGAAAGCTTCCAGGCGCGGTGCTCGATGCTCAGATCGATGGCGAGGAGGAGCTCTGGCGGCGGTTTCAACGACGAGACTTCGTGGTGCCCGATCTCCCAAAATACTGAGCGATAAATTACAATCCCTATATGGATTTGAAGATCTCGAGACGATCTACCAAAACTTCAACTGGGGCATGGGTTTTTATTGCGTGTAGGAGGAGGAATCGAAGTGGGAAGTTTGGAGCAATATCCGCCGTCGTCGAGAGCTTATCGGGGAGAGAGAAAATCCAACGACCAATGAGAAATTTTATTTTATTTTATAAATTTTTTTTTTCAAAAATACCCCTTGTCTCACACAAACACCAATCCAAACCCAACGACTGTCGTCCTCTGCGTTTTACCCTCATTCCGAACACAACGGGATATGTTTCGTTCGCCCATTCGACTGTTTCAGTCAGTTTTCCTTCAAATTAAAGTATAAAACATTCAATATTAAATTTGAACGTACATTTCAATTTGCCAGGACCACAAACTGATTCGAAAAATTCCATAAAAATAAATCTAGCTATGTTTTGATGATACAGTCCCAACAAAACTAGTTTCGTCGAATTCTGAGACCATTTGAAAAATGGCCCTTTTCTGGTCGATCCAATTTAATAGAAATCGACCAAATACATTTTCCTTTGCCATGCTCACATACTAGCTTCAAAAATTGTGAAATTTGAAACCTAGCAATAATTTCACATCCCAGATCCAACAAAAGTGGTTTCGTCGAATTTCGAGGTCGTTTGCAAAATGGCCATTTTCACGGGCTATATAAATTCCATAGCGACCTTTCTGAAAATTCATTTGGCCATAACTTTTGCATCCCGCTATGAAACTTCGATTTTTCCGATTCGTTAGAAAGGTATTCACTAACAGATTTAAATATTTTTGGTTTCACTCAAATCCGATTTATTTTGCACCCGGTACAGTTAGTCAAAGTTTGAATTCAAATTTTGAAACTACTGCGCCATTTCAGGCCTTGTTTATAATTAGAATTAATTATATTCCTTTTCAATTGTCGATTCAAACTCAGTTTTCATCTTTATTATTTAAAATATTTATTTTAAATATTTAAAATCCACTATTTTAGCCAATTTAAAATTTTTAAATTGGTTCAGATTTTCTGGGTCGTTACACGAAATGATTTCGAAATGTATTATGTGTTTGATATTGTAGTTCATCACATAACCGATTAGTTGCTATTGAAGATATATCTGTTTGGTGGCGGATAATTTATTCCCTTGCTTAACACCCTTCTTTGAAACGTCCGAGCTCAAAGGTTATGTGATTAATAGTGACTGATCATATATGTTAACTGCTAATGTAAAGTACTATAGTTTGAAAGTACTTGTGACTATTATGTTGTGAAATGATTTTCCCTACTTCGGGATATAAAAATGATTTAGTATATGGCTGAAGATTCTGGTAACCCGGGCAACCAAAAGTATGGGTGAGATGGCGGTGTAGTCCCCGAGGGCATGGGATTGTGCTACGTCAATGTAGCCTGCTCCATCATGGGAGGTGCATATATATATGTCGAGTTGGTAGGGTAGTACCCTTTGCCTTGTCCAAGGGATGCCTGATATTTGGTTGCATACTTGTTTGTATGCATTGTTATGTTCTGAAATTCATACTTCCAATGATCTTGGTTTGAGATCCCGAAGTTAAATCTACTTTGATATAAAAGCTAGATATGTATTTCAAATGATTTGAAATAAGAATCGGGAAATAAAGTCCAAAGGAATAATGTAACAACCCAGAAAATCTAAGCCAATTTAATTTTTTTATTTTAGCCCTTTTAGTGAATTTTGGATATTTAAAATGATTTATTTTAAATAATAACGATGAGAAATTTATTTTGAATAGAATTAGAATGTATATATTTATTTGAATTGACGTTAGAGTATAAATATTTATTTTTAACTATAAAAGAAATATGAAATAGCGCGATAGTTTGAAAATTCGATTTCAAATTTCAAATGAATGTACAGGATTCAAAAATAACCGGATTTTAGCGAAACCAAAAATATTAGAATCTAATTGAAAATATCTTTCCAACGAATCCGAAAAATCAAAATTTCATAGCGGGAATAAAAAGTTATGTCCAATTGAAAATTCAGAATAGTCGCTATAGAAAATATAGCCCTTAAAAATGGAAATTTTGCAAACGACCTCCGTTTTCGACGAAACCACTTTTGTTGGATCCGGGATGTCAAATTATTGATGGATTCCAAAATTCAAAATTTTTGGGATCAATATATGAGTGTGGCACAGGAAAACATGTTTTGACAGTTTCAACCAATTTGGATCGACCAGAAAATGGCCATTTTTCAAACGGTCTTCAAATTTGACGAAATTAGTTTTGTTAGGACCGTAACATCAATACAAAGGTAGAAATAATTTAAATATTAATTTAAATGAAAATTGATCGAAACGATGGAATTGGCTTACGAAACATATACAATTGGGTTCAGAATGGGGGTAATTAGCTAGGGGCGACAGTCGTTGGGCCTCATTTAGGGTTCAAAAGAAAAGTCAACTTTTTGAAATATAAAATAATTAAAATATATTAATAAATGGAGCCCCCTTCTACTCTCTTCCCCTTCCTTTTCTTTCAGAACCCGTAGAGATAAAATAGAAAAGAAGAAGAAGGAAGACCTTAGTTTTTTCCCGTCGCCCCCCGTTTCTCGTCGCGCCTCACCGCCGCGCCTTCCCAGGCGGCGGCGCGCTCCTCCAATCTTCCCCTCCCTCCTCTCCTTCCCCCTCTTTAATCGATTTTGGCCTTCTCCACGCCCTAAATCCCCCAAACCACCTAGCCTGTGCCGCCTCCGACTGCCACACCCATCCACCGCCTCCTCCTTGGACTGCATCCCCACGCCTAACGCTCTAAAGTTACCACCTCTGGCCGTCGGCTTCTCCACCTGCAAAACCCTAAAAATTTATAAGTTTTCTAATTTTAATTCCTAGATTAAATAGGATATGAAAACACGATTTTTATATCGGCTAGTAATAAATAAAAAAAATCTGATTTTTATTTATATATATGGTGAGATAATGATGTGATTTTTATCTAAGTTACGTTCTATTAAAAAGGTGAAATTTTCTTTTTATAATATATATGATAAAGAAGAAAAATGGATTTATATATTTTTATGGTGAAGGTAAAGATTTGAAATTAGTTTTATATATGTAGAGTATTAAAAATATGATTTTTATATTTGTAGAGTATTAAAAATATGATTTTTATATATGTAGAGTATTAAAAATATGATTTTTATATATGTAGCATATTAAAAATATGATATATATATATATATATATATATGAAATACAGTTGAAAAAAATATGATCTTTAGTTCGATAAAAATATTATTTTTATCGTATATATGAAAATATTTTTAGCTCGATAAAAATATGATTTTTAATCGCATGTATGTTGTTTAAAAATGGGCATATAAACAAATAATGATTAATGAGTTAAAAATATGATCTTTAACGTATGTATGCTATATAAATTGGCAAATCTAAAATTCAGAAAAGAAACCGGCGGAGTGGATAACAAAGGTGAGAACTCCTCACTTTTATTTTATTTTTTAGTTTGGAATATATACTAGGATGCAAACGGTGCGTAGCAGCTCCCGACACCCGTCGTCCACAGACCATGGACGACTTGTTTACTTGTCTGATTTTGGTTATGAAAATTGATTATGTGATATCGAATGGAATAAATATTTTATAGTTAAAAATATAATTTTTAACGTGTATATGAATAAAATAAATATTTATAAGCAAATCAGACGATTTGTTTATGTACACTGATTTGACTGATATTGATTGGGACGATAAATTTTACACATCGCCCAACTGCATAAATATATCTGTGTTTGTTGTTTGAAAACCCCACATGGGTATTGGCATGATACTGGACATACACTTGTCCCGATAATTAGCTATATGTCGATCGATGGATTGACAGGCTGTTGTAAGCGTTAAATATTTATATTTGATGCTTATGCAGTATATAATGCACTCTGGATGATGATTGATTATTTATTATTGTTGTTATATACATGTGTTGTATGAAATCCATATAATCAACATTATATGGTAATTGACTGTGTCTGATTCTAGTTCAGAAAGAATGAATATTTTAAAATAACTATTATTTTAAAATAACGAATATTTTCAAATAATATTCAGAAAAGAATCAAAATATGATTTTGATGTCCGATTTGGGATGGACACGAATATATTTAAATATATAAAGCTGTGTTGATTAGATTGATGCCATTTTGACGTGAATGATATTTATATCGATTTTACTCATTTTTATAATGAATATCGAAAAGGAATTGATTTCAAAATCAAATATTTTGAAAATACTATCATTTATATATCGATGATATAGAATATTCAATTTTGATTTGAAATTGAATATGAAGTTGATATCGTTTTGAAAACGAACTTAAAACAATTTATAAAATACGTTTTGAAAGGAAATCGACTAAATAAATATTATATATATTATATATATAATATAATGGAGTGAACAGAATGTGCCGCGTTGCAGCAGTTTGCGAATTTCGACCATTGACTTTGAATGGACATTACGGGAGATCCGACCGTCGGATTCTCCTAAAACCGGAACCATTGGGTTCGTATCGAAAAGAGCTTTCTAACGAATATTAGAGATTTGAAATCTAGTGTCTGGATTTGGAATTATGTCCAAATCGAATTTGGAAAAGGTCGTTGTAAGTGTAGTTCGATGGCCGTTTATGGAAATCGACTGTACGGGTCTTGATAATTTTTTTTAAAATATCAATAATTTGTGTAAAATCAGAACAAATGATTTGGAAAGAATTGGGATGAAAAATTCCATATTTGAAAAGATAAAAATAGATTTTTATCGAAATGAACTAGTTTTGAACTAGAATTATAATCCCATTATTTTTAAAATAAATAAATTGGATTTGAAATGGTTTTAAAAATAACCGGAATTTCCAATATATGAATTGGAATGGATTTGAATTGAAATTGTCTTTGGAATATTTCGATATTGGATTCCGTGATTATACGGATATTGTGGAGGAATTTGGAAGATATATATATTGTTATTCCAATACTATATTTGTTGATTCCAGAATTTGATATTGAATATAAGCCAATATATTTTCTACTTAGAGCCTTGTACTTAATATTAAATGTGATTTTGGGTTTGTTGTGAATGGTGTCGTCATTAACACTGTTCTTGAACCCAGTTGAGAAAAGATTAAATCTTTTTATTTAGATTTAATGTAGTATACCAATTAATTGATATTTAATTGGAATGGAACTGAAATTGGTCTTTGGGTTTATCGTGAACGGTGTTTTAAATAACACTTGTTCTTTAACCCGATTAACAATGGAATAAGATTTTGGGTTATCGTGAATGGTATCTTTAATAATACTGTTCTTAGACCCAATGGAGTTAAGAAAATCAGAAACTAACTGGAGATTAGTTAAGTTGAATGGTTTCCTGGGTATTGATCTGATGTTGGTTTCGGCCTTCGGGGTTAATACTTAGGGAATTGTTCACTTGCTAATTTACGATTAAAGGCTGAAGGAATGGAATGTGATTTTGGGTTTATTGTGAACTGTGTTTTAAAGGACATTGGTTCTTTTACCCAGTTAAAGATAGGAATAAGATTTTGGGTTGTCGTAAATTATCTTTAATAATACTGTTCTTAGACCTACTGGAGTTAAGAAAATCAGAAACTAACTGGAAATTAGTTAAGTTGAATGGTTTCCTGAGTATTGATCTGATGTTGGTTTCGGCCTTCTGGGTTAATACTTAGGGAATTGTTCACTTGCTAATTTACGGTTAAAGACTGATGGAATGGATGTTATTTTGGGTTGATCGTGAACCGTGTTTTAAAGGACATTGGTTCTTTAACCTTGTTAAACACAGGATATGATTTCCCAAGTTAAACAATCGTTAATATTGATTTTTGGGAAGATTAAAACCAAGTGGAGTTTTAATGCATCTTTAATTAGATTGAAATGATATTCAAAGGATGATTAAAGAATAAATTTAATGAATTTATCTTTGATAAAATTAATGGGAACCTTTCCCAAAGTATATGAATATTTAGATAAAGGAATATTCTGGATTGGAATGAGGCGTATGTTGTGTTTTTATAGCACTTGTTTATTATATACGCCTGTAATGACTCGGATCCTTATGGGGAAATTTTTGAATATTTAATATTTAATTTAAATATTGGGTGGATAATATAAGTGGAATTTTATATTTGAGTTATCAATTTAATAATCAATTTCGATTTAATATCGAATATATCAAGTTATCAGAATACGAAGTTGATTGAATAAAAATTTAATTCTGAATTAAATTACAGTTCAAATGATCAATAGAAAATTCTGTTTGAATTCGAATAAGAATAATAATTTATTGTCATAGAATTTATTGTTTTAAAATTTGATTTAATCGATTTAAATTAATATCTGTTCCGGATGATCGAACTGGACTTCGATACTTATCCCAGTGGGTTAAGAATAGTGGTTTTACCCTAGGAATGTCACTTGTTGGGTTCAGTAAGGAGTTCAGAATCAACGTGATAATTTAAATTTAAGGATAACGGTTACCACAAACTAACCAAACCCGTGGCGCCCTTATTATCACAAACTAATCAAACACGTGGCACCCTTATTATCACATACTAAACCAAACTCATGGAGACCTTTTTGTCCACAAACTTAAATCAAGTTTCAGCAATATAAAAAGGGCCGCTCCCTTCTCCCTTCTAAAAAATCAAAGGCCGATCCTCAGAAAAACAAAATCGAAAACCATTCTGAGTTCAAGGAAGAAG
The DNA here is from genome assembly GCA_030737875.1 of Allium sativum. Classification (NCBI taxonomy): domain Eukaryota; kingdom Viridiplantae; phylum Streptophyta; class Magnoliopsida; order Asparagales; family Amaryllidaceae; genus Allium; species Allium sativum. The sequence continues at coordinate 836,318,968 of CM060910.1, forward strand.
ATAAACAAAACGATGTCGCGATTCTCAAAACCGATTGACGCTCGAAGGTCCACCCAAGACCCGAGGCGCTCATGATTTCAAAGGAGGCGGATCTCGTGTTGTTTGAAATTGAAAGGAGTTCGGCGTGGTGCTTATGGAGGTGTAGTGCATTGATCGATAGATTCTGGAAGGAGCAAATAGAGATGAAGTTGGGTGCGATTGCTGTTGGGGCATTCAAAGTCGCGATAGTCACTGGTGGAGGTCTCGACGAAGTCGGAGGAGATCTGGGTCCGAGTGTGACTGTGTTAAGGAAGGATTCCGATGGTTGAGATGGGGTTCGATGGTCTGATTTGTACATTGGCAACTGTCTGACGTTGAGCGAGATAGGCAGAGGAGTTCGAATGTGGGTGCAGTTTTGGCAGTAGGTTTTGGAGAAGCGGATGGTGCAAAGTTGGTCAGATTTATGGTATCAGACCTTGCGATTTTTGAACTAAGGTTTGGGGAGAAGATGATAAAAACATAACCAAGGTAATTATTATTATTTAATTTAGTAAGTAATTAAATAGAGTTAATTAAGTTATGGTTGCTAATTTAGTTGATCAAATTCCTTATAAGTCTTGTATTTAATTAATACAAGGGTGAAATCAATATTGGAGCAGTGAGTTGGAAATGACGGTGTTATTCGTTCTTGTCTGGGTGGATTGAAACCGTAGATTATAGGGAAAAAGGGGAGTTATTAGCCTAAAATCAAGGATTAAGGTAACTAATTATATTTCAAAAAAAATTAGTTAATTTAAAATTGGTTGCTAATTTAAATTACTAGTTCCTTATAGATCTTGTATTGACTAGTACAAGGTCCTGAAATCTGAACAATAAAACAAGATGGACTGGTCCGTGACAATGAGTTTTTCAAGCTAGTAGTGGATGGAATTAGCAAGTAGTTGAATTTAATCAAACATGGTTCGATTCAATTCAAAAAGAAACTAGAGTGGATCAATCTAAAACCCTGGTGAGTAAATCTCACCTTTTATGTAGAATTTATTTTTATATAGTTAAAAATAATTGTCTGTGCTTGTTTGAATGCTGTCTGATTGTTTTAAAAATATATATAGTTATTTAGGATTGGTTGACTATTATATATATATATATATATATATATATATATTGGGTTGATGATTGGTTGGATTCCCGCAGTTTAATTAGCGGATGCCCGCGGTACCATAGCGGATGATTACCCTATACGCCCCACGCTATGATTAGTGGATGACCTTCATACCGCGATATCCTGCCTCGAAGCAGGATGGGTATTACTATGTTGACTAATGTCTGTGGATGCAGGAAAACAGGTTGGAGGAATCCAACTGGATTCCTCAAAAATATATTATCTGTTTGTTGGTTGTTTGATTTCATATATATTCATATATGATGTGTTAAAAATCAAGTGATTGAAAATTGGTTGATTTGATTGTTTAAATATCACTGGGGTTTGGGATATTGATTTATAAAATACCCTGAAAGGGTATTTGAGATTTGAAAAGTGAATTCTATTTTTTATAAATAGAATTTGAATTTTTAATGAACTATAGGAAATATTTACTTGTTTTGAAGATATATAAAACGAGTATTGAATTTATAAACTTTGTTTATAAATGAAAATATGGGATTTGAATCGAATTTATAAACTTTGTTTATAAATGAAAATATGGGATTTGAATTGAATTTATAAATTTTGTTTATAAAGGAAAATATGAGATTTGAATTGAATTTATAAACTTTGTTTATAAATGGAAAGGTGGGATTTGAATTGAAGTTATAAACTTTGTTTATAAATAATGCAGAGAATTCAAATGGACTTTGAATATAAGGAATTGAATAGAATTTGAATAATAAAATTCAAATGGAGTTTAACTATAGAATTTGAATATAGTATTTCAAATGGAATTTGAATATAGAAATTCTAATGGGATTTAAGATAAATAGATTTGGATAAATAGAAGTGGATTAGACTAAGAAGTTAATTAATAGATTTAATTAACAAATTGAGTTAAAACGATTGGTATAGTTAAAATTGATTGGACATGCATAAATATACAGGAGACAGGTATGGAATAAAGTATAGAAGTGAAATAAATAGAATGCCCGACAAAAAGGTACGTATTTAATTCATATATGAGATTTTATGCGCCGTATCGGCAAGCCGCTTGGCTTTTTCTTTTTTAGATGAGAAGGACCGGAAAAGCTATTTGAAATTTCCCGATGCTCTCGGTACAAAGGAGGTTATGGCGAATTTTTCCGGGAATTTAAGGAGATAGAATATTTTTAAGATAATTTGATAGTTAGAAATCAACGTATCAACATATATAGAAGTTGATAAGGAAGCGAATTTAGAAATAGAATAGTATAATAAAAAAGGAAGTATAAGAATAAAATCTAGTAAGAATAGAAGAGAAAGTTTATATGTGTTAAAAAGTGAATCAGTAGTTGTATGGTATTGATTATTCGAGTAAGTAGTTTTATCTGTTTTGACGTTATAAATGTTATTCAGTCAAGGTCTGAGAGGTAGTTATACCCCAACTTGATTGATTTCATTATTAGCAAATAAATAGTAAGATTCCAGGCTCGAAGATCGAAGTTGAATAAAAGTTAGTTGAATATAGTATTTGGGTTGTCGTAACGATGTTTTACACAACATCCGTTTTAACCCAAATGAGTGTAATTTGGAAATAGAAATAAAGGATATTTCCTAAGTATAGGAATAAACGAGATTGTAAAAGAGCTGAGTAATTGGAATATTTTCCAATTATAAATAACATATATTTTCTAAAGTTTAGAAAATAAAAGAAGGCGATATATGGAAATGTTTTCCAAATAACGTATAAGGCCAATATGGTTATTGAAAATATTTGGTTAACAAATATTGATAAGAAATAGAGAAGAGATTTAATTAATGGAATATTAATTAAGGGCTCACTGAATGTTGGATGTTTGGATGGACACTTGTTTTATTCGATAGTTAAATCATCGACTATCGAAACACTTGTTTTTATTCGATAGTTAAATCACAGACTATTGAAGTTTTGACCATCGTTGTCGATATGGAGAGACCGGTTGGATTATTATCCGAAGAACCACTCCGTATTGGCAGTAGCGCTGCGAATCAGATTATATAAAGATAATCGAAGACGGAGTAGAGTGCAAGGACTTTTTCTATTAATAGAAATAGTGCCTTCTGTTCATCATGTTCCTGGGTGACTCGTATGGATGATTGTGTGACAGAGTATTTCCAGAAAGGTCATGTACATTGATTTCTTCAACCGTACCAAGAGTGGAAGCGGAGAAGGAAACTTCTTTAGCTAACACGTAATGTACCGTTGAGGACGTCAATCGGTGATTTGATGGATTTGACGATGTGGCATTCGAAGTGAATCTGGTGTGATGATAAAGCGTAGCTTCGAGCCTCATCAACTGGTAAATGACAGAAATCGGGCAAGCAGCATGGCTATGTAGGTCGCACCTATTAGGCTGTATAATCACCTGATCTAGAGTTTCATTTACTTCTAAAAATCTATTGTCGATGCTGTCCCATTCGGGAAACGGTTGCTGATCCCAACCGTTGGTGATATACATTCGATACACTCAAGCGAAATGAGTGGTCGGTCATGTGTGGCTGAGTTGCAAGATGTTCTTGTTGAACTCGGTGTATTCTCCTCTAGAGATATACCAGCGGAAGGTGGTTCCATACCTTGTCATAGTTGGAAATCAAATACCCAATACGTGCTTGCGGTTTATGATTGTATATTATATATGTGGAACGTGAGATGCAAACGTTCCACTAGATTGTTATCTACTTGATTTAGACATTATTATAATATCAAAAGAGTTTTGATATAAAGTTAAATCAAGTGTTTGGATTCTCATAAGGGAAAAACCCATTCCGTGTTATACGGCGTGGTCTTATGAGATATCATTTAGTTTTCTAAACTGTTTTAATCTGTTTACTCATACCAGTCCCATGACTGACCCGGAGTTTATTTGTTTTGTTCTACCTAAACTCTTGGGTGCCTAAATTTGTACGGGCAGTCAAGTAGTTCAGGATTTTTCAGATATATCTAAAGGAGCTTGGAGCAGGAGGCTTCAACGTTATCTAGTTATAGTGGTTTCGTTGTGTTGTAAGTGTTGTACTCTGATAAGTGTATGTTATACAGTTAAGATTTTGTATTTCAAAGATGTGATATATTATATTTTGTTCCGCTGCGATGTGAGATTCTGTGTTGTTAGTTCTGTTCTTCTTCTACCTCTTTCTTCTAAAAAAAAATGTTTCGTATTTTCGTGATATTTGGGTTGGATGTATGATGTATATAGTCAACTCCGATGTTACGGAAATCTGGGTCATTACAGTTGGTATCAGAGATTAGGTTGAGCGAATACCTAGGCTTGTTGGAATGTGCTCATTAGAGATAGGATCAGTAGTGTCCTAGAATGAGTTGAGTGTATATATACACGAGAGAGCGTATTTGTTATTTGATATAAAAACTGTTTTATATTGTGTTGACTAGTCTGTTGAGTGGATTATAAATTTTGGTCGAATCGTGGGACGCCACGATGTCGATAGGAGTTTATAATCACTTGAACAGAAGATTGGACACGATATTGTTTTTAAATGGTTAAGTTGATTGTTAGGATTATAATCAAATGAGATTATAAAACTGAAATAGTTATATATATATAACCAATGAAATTTGTATATGAAATCAGATATACAAATGAGATGAATTGAAATTGAATTCCAACCAGAATGCAGAATTTAAAATCCTGGGAGTTTGGAAATTATTTTTCTAAATGGATTTTGAAAAAAATAAAAATAAAGCACTGAACTCATTCAGTAGCTGGGAAATAATTCTGATGATGGTCGCAACATCATCAGTGTTCATTTTCGAGTCTCTAAGTGATGAATTACTGCCTTAGAAAAGTTTTTGATGGAAATTTGTTTGGAAAGAAAACAAGTTGTTTGAAAATTCAGATGTTTTGACTTTGAGATAGATATAAATATATGTATATATTTATATAACTTCAAAGGAATTTTGAAATGGGAATTGGAATATAGATTTCAAATAGAAGTAAAATAAAGGAATTTGAATATATATGTAATTCAAATAGAAGTGAAATAGAATTTGAATTCAAAGGAATTCAAATGAGTTTGAATAAAGGAATTCAAATGGAATTCGAATATTGCAAATATAAAGGGAATTCAAATATAGAATTTGAACATAGAAATTTAAATAGGATTTGAATAAAGAAAATTCAAATAGAAATTGTATAAGAAAAATTGAAATGGAATTTGAATTCAAAGGAATTCAAATAGATTTGAATAAAGAAAAGTCAAATAGAGATTTGAATATTAGAATTCAAATGAAATTTGGTTAAATAGAATTTCAAAGAGAATATAAAGTGGAGGTTGAATATTAGAATTCAAGAAAATATAAAGTTCGAAATAGAATTTGAATTCAAAGAAGTTAAAATAGAATTTAAATTCAATGGATTTCAAATAGAAATTGAACGAAGGAATTTAAATAGAAATTGAATAAAGGATTTCAAATGGAATTTGAATAAGGGATTTGAAATGGGTTTTGAATAAAGGATTTCAAATAGGAATTGAAGATAAGGAATTTAAATAGAAATTTAAGATAAGAAATTCAAATGGAATTTGAAGATAAAGGAAAAGAAATAGAATTTGAATCGAAGAAAATTCAAATAGAAATTGAATAAAAGGAAATTCAAATGAGTTGGAATAAAGAGATTCAAATGGAATTTGAATATTGTAAATATATAGGATGTGAATATTAGAAGTGAAATAGATCGGGAATATTATGAAATGGATTTGATATATATTAAAATATATCAGAATGGAGTTGAATTTATTATAAACAAAGTTAAAACGTTTATATTTATAAATTAATTAAAACGAGCTCGCCGTAGCGCGGCAGTTCGAAAATTGGCGATTCGAACTTCAATTTAGGATACAGAACTCGATTGAAGTCGGAATTCTGTGAAACAAGAATCGTCGGGACCGGTTGAACAATAGTTTTCTAATGAAAGAGAAAAATCTGAATTTCGTCATATAGATTTTGAGTTATATCAAAATCAAAGTTTTAGAAAAGCAGCGCCAGAACCATTATAAACCATAACGGTTTAATTAAATAAATAAAAGGATTTTCAGGAAATAAAATCCGAATTGGCATTAGAAAAATCCAGACTGGAGATATAAAATAAATATGAACTCCAGTGAAGTTGGTGAAATGATTTTCAAGACAAAAATCATATTTTAAATGGTTAAATAGAATTAACTAAATTGGAGAATAATTACTTAAAGGAAATTTGAATCGAAACTGGATTTTTGATAAGTGAAAGAGATTGAGAGTTTATATTCGAAATCGAATATATAACTCGAGTTGAAATATAATTAGATTAGTTATAATTAAGTTGACATATATTTGAACAAGTTATATTCAAATAAAAAGGGTGAAATAGGCAAAACGGTTAATTAGCAACGAGTTAATGGGAATTTGAATGGTTGAAAATTAAATTTAACTTAAGTAAGTTAAATGGATCGAAATGGATAAATTGAGTAAAATCAATGTGAATGGAATATGAATTGGGGGTGAATAGAGGAAATATATTTGTAAAACCAAATACAAAGGAAGTTATGTGCAAACAAATAGAAAAGGAAATATTTGTAAAAACATTTACAAATAGATTAAATGGAAATATTTATTTATAGAAAATAAATAGAATGTTATAAATAAGATATTTATTTGTTAAATAAATAGAATTTGATCAAAGGAATATTCAGAAGATGAATAGAAAATGGAAATCTGTTTTTAACGGATAAATAGAAAAGATTAATTTATAAATAAAAGTTTATAAATTAAATTAAATGTTTATCATTCGATAGATGGAATATATAAGTCTGAACTTATATAGAGAAGATATATTGGTTTTTAACACCGATAGTTTTAAATAGAAGGGGTATACAACACTTGTATAAGTGAAGTAACGTTATTAAAGAGAACATTTATAAAGTGAAGAACCGTTACTAAAAGTAAATCTTTATAAATGAATAAACGCTATCGAATAGGAGTTATTCGAACAGGAGAAGTCGAATAGAGTTAGAAATAATCGATTAGAGTTAGAATAAATCGATTAGAGAAAGAGTTAACTAGATAAAGTTAATTGAACATAGTTAAATCGAATTAGAATTTAATTGAATGATAGTTATTCAATTAAAGTTGATCGAATATAGTATTGAGATAGAGTTTGTCAAACATAGTTACTCAGGATAAGTACCATTTCGTACGACTGCTAGCGTAATTCGCAGGGCTGCAGATAGCCTAGGGCGGTCGGATGTTTCCTGGGGGAATCAGGCGTAACCATTGTGATCGCTGCGATCTAGAGTCAAGCGAATGAAGTTAAATCAAATATTAGTTTATTCGAATAGAACTAAAGGAGTTATCGAATATAGTTTATTCGAAAGGAGTTATCAATATAGTTTATTCGAAAGGAGTTATCAATTATTAGTTAATCGAAAGGAGTTATCAATTATTAGTTAATCGAAAGGAGTTATCAATTATTAGTTAATCGAAGGAGTTATCGATTATTTGTTAATCGAAATGAGTTATCAATTATAGTTTAATCGAAATGAGTTATCGATTATATTTTAATTGAAAAGAGTTATCTATTAGTTTAATCGAAGTGAGTTATAGAATATTGGTTATTCGAAGGAGTTATCGAACTTAGTTATTCGATGGAGTTAATCGATAAGAGTAAAACCCAATAGAGTTAATTGATAAGAGTAAAATTGAATAGAGTAAATCGAATATAGTTTATTCGAAGAAGGGTTTTCGAATCTAGTTATTCGAAATAGAGATTATCGAATATAGTTATTCGAAGGGAGGATTTATCGAATATGGATTTATTCGAAAGAGAGTTACGTAAGGAAGTTTGAAATGTTGAGTATCAACATAAATAAGTTCTGAAAAGTTAATGGGTTTGTAGCACTTTTTCTACCTTAGCAATTTCGAGGACGAAATTATTTTAAGTGGGGAAGATTGTAATGACCCGGATCCTTATGGGGTAATTTTTGAATATTTAATATTTAATTTAAATATTGGGTGGATAATATAAGTGGAATTTTATATTTGAGTTATCAATTTAATAATCAATTTCGATTTAATATCGAATATATCAAGTTATCAGAATACGAAGTTGATTGAATAAAAATTTAATTCTGAATTAAATTACAGTTCAAATGATCAATAGAAAATTCTGTTTGAATTCGAATAAGAATATTAATTTATTGTCACAGAATTTATTGTTTTAAAATTTGATTTAATCGATTTAAATTAATATCTGTTCCGGATGATCGAACTGGACTTCGATACTTATCCCAGTGGGTTAAGAATAGTGGTTTTACCCTAGGAATGTCACTTGTTGGGTTCAGTAAGGAGTTCAGACTCAACGTGATAATTTAAATTTAAGGATAACGGTTACCACAAACTAACCAAACCCGTGGCGCCCTTATTATCACAAACTAATCAAACCCGTCGCACCCTTATTATCACATACTAAACCAAACTCATGGCGACCTTTTTGTCCACAAACTTAAATCAAGTTTCAGCAATATAAAAAGGGCCGCTCCCTTCTCCCTTCTAAAAAATCAAAGGCCGATCCTCAGAAAAACAAAATCGAAAACCATCGTGAGTTCAAGGAAGAAGATAAACAAAACGATGTCGCGATTCTCAAAACCGATTGACGTTCGAAGGTCCACCCAAGACCCGAGGCGCTCATGATTTCAAAGGAGGCGGATCTCGTGTTGTTTGAAATTGAAAGGAGTTCGGCGTGGTGCTTATGGAGGTGTAGTGCATTGATCGATAGATTCTGGAAGGAGCAAATAGAGATGAAGTTGGGTGCGATTGCTGTTGGGGCATTCAAAGTCGCGATAGTCACTGGTGGAGGTCTCGACGAAGTCGGAGGAGATCTGGGTCCGAGTGTGACTGTGTTAAGGAAGGATTCCGATGGTTGAGATGGGGTTCGATGGTCTGATTTGTACATTGGCAACTGTCTGACGTTGAGCGAGATAGGCAGAGGAGTTCGAATGTGGGTGCAGTTTTGGCAGTAGGTTTTGGAGAAGTGGATGGTGCAAAGTTGGTCAGATTTATGGTATCAGACCTTGCGATTTTTGAACTAAGGTTTGGGGAGAAGATGATAAAAACATAACCAAGGTAATTATTATTATTTAATTTAGTAAGTAATTAAATAGAGTTAATTAAGTTATGGTTGCTAATTTAGTTGATCAAATTCCTTATAAGTCTTGTATTTAATTAATACAAGGGTGAAATCAATATTGGAGCAGTGAGTTGGAAATGACGTTGTTATTCGTTCTTGTCTGGGTGGATTGAAACCGTAGATTATAGGGAAGAAGGGGTGTTATTAGCCTAAAATCAAGGATTAAGGTAACTAATTATATTTCAAAAAAAATTAGTTAATTTAAAATTGGTTGCTAATTTAAATTACTAGTTCCTTATAGATCTTGTATTGACTAGTACAAGGTCCTGAAATCTGAACAATAAAACAAGATGGACTGGTCCGTGACAATGAGTTTTTCAAGCTAGTAGTGGATGGAATTAGCAAGTAGTTGAATTTAATCAAACATGGTTCGATTCAATTCAAAAAGAAACTAGAGTGGATCAATCTAAAACCCTGGTGAGTAAATCTCACCTTTTATGTAGAATTTATTTTTATATAGTTAAAAATAATTGTCTATGCTTGTTTGAATGCTGTCTGATTGTTTTAAAAATATATATGGTTATTTAGGATTGGTTGACTATTATATATATATATATTGGGTTGATGATTGGTTGGATTCCCGCAGTTTAATTAGCGGATGCCCGCGGTACCATAGCGGATGATTACCCTATACGCCCCACGCTATGATTAGTGGATGACCTTCATACCGCGATATCCTGCCTCGAAGCAGGATGGGTATTACTATGTTGACTAATGTCTGTGGATGCAGGAAAACAGGTTGGAGGAATCCAACTGGATTCCTCAAAAATATATTATCTGTTTGTTGGTTGTTTGATTTCATATATATTCATATATGATGTGTTAAAAATTAAGTGATTGAAAATTGGTTGATTTGATTGTTTAAATATCACTGGGGTTTGGGATATTGATTTATAAAATACCCTGAAAGGGTATTTGAGATTTGAAAAGTGAATTCTATTTTTTATAAATAGAATTTGAATTTTTAATGAACTATAGGAAATATTTACTTGTTTTGAAGATATATAAAACGAGTATTGAATTTATAAACTTTGTTTATAAATGAAAATATGGGATTTGAATCGAATTTATAAACTTTGTTTATAAATGAAAATATGGGATTTGAATTGAATTTATAAATTTTGTTTATAAAGGAAAATATGAGATTTGAATTGAATTTATAAACTTTGTTTATAAATGGAAAGGTGGGATTTGAATTGAAGTTATAAACTTTGTTTATAAATAATGCAGAGAATTCAAATGGACTTTGAATATAAGTAATTGAATAGAATTTGAATAATAGAATTCAAATGGAGTTTAACTATAGAATTTGAATATAGTATTTCAAATGGAATTTGAATATAGAAATTCTAATGGGATTTATAATAAATAGATTTGGATAAATAGAAGTGGAGTAGACTAAGAAGTTAATTAACAGATTTAATTAACAAATCGAGTTAAAACGATTGGTATAGTTAAAATAGATTGGACAGGCATAAATATACAGGAGACAGGTATGGAATAAAGTATAGAAGTGAAATAAATAGAATGCCCGACAAAAAGGTACGTATTTAATTCATATATGAGATTTTATGCGCCGTATCGGCAAGCCGCTTGGCTTTTTCTTTTTCTTTTTTAGATGAGAAGGACCGGGAAAGCTATTTGAAATTTCCTGATGCTCTCGGTACAAAGGAGGTTATGGCGAATTTTTCCGGGAATTTAAGGAGATAGAATATTTTTAAGATAATTTGATAGTTAGAAATCAACGTATCAACATATATAGAAGTTGATAAGGAAGCGAATTTAGAAATAGAATAGTATAATAAAAAAGGAAGTATAAGAATAAAATCTAGTAAGAATAGAAGAGAAAGTTTATATGTGTTTAAAAGTGAATCAGTAGTTGTATGGTATTGATTATTCGAGTAAGTATTTTTATCTGTTTTGACGTTATAAATGTTATTCAGTCAAGGTCTCAGAGGTAGTTATACCCCAACTTGATTGATTTCATTATTAGCAAATAAATAGTAAGATTCCAGGCTCGAAGATCAATGTTGAATAAAAGTTAGTTGAATATAGTATTTGGGTTGTCGTAACGATGTTTTACACAACATCCGTTTTAACCCAAATGAGTGTAATTTGGAAATAGAAATAAAGGATATTTCCTAAGTATAGGAATAAACGAGATTGTAAAAGAGCTGAGTAATTGGAATATTTTCCAATTATAAATAACATATATTTTCTAAAGTTTAGAAAATAAAAGAAGGCGATATATGGAAATGTTTTCCAAATAACGTATAAGGCCAATATGGTTATTGAAAATATTTGGTTAACAAATATTGATAAGAAATAGAGAAGAGATTAAATTAATGGAATATTAATTAAGGGCTCACTGATTGTTGGATGTTTGGATGAAAACTTGTTTTATTCGATAGTTAAATCATCGACTATCAAAACACTTGTTTTTATTCGATAGTTAAATCACAGACTATCGAAGTTTTGACCATCGTTGTCGATATGGAGAGACTGGTTGGATTATTATCCGAAGAACCACTCCGTATTGGCAGTAGCGCTGCGAATCAGATTGTATAAAGATAATCGAAGACGGAGTAGAGTGCAAGGACTTTTTCTATTAATAGAAATAGTGCCTTCAGTTCATCCTGTTCCTGGGTGACTCGTATGGATGATTGTGTGACAGAGTATTTCCAGAAAGGTCACGTACATTGATTTCTTCAACCGTACCAAGAGTGGAAGCGGAGAAGGAAACTTCTTTAGCTAACACGTAATGTACTGTTGAGGACGTCAATCGGTGATTTGATGGATTTTACGATGTGGCATTCGAAAGTGAATCTGGTGTGATGATAAAGCATAGCTTCTAGCCTCATCAACCGGTAAATGACAGAAATCGGGCAAGCAGCATGGCTATGTAGGTCGCACCTATTAGGTTGTATAATCACCTGATCTAGAGTTTCATTTACTTCTAAAAATCTATTGTCGATGCTGTCCCATTCGGGAAACGGTTGCTGATCCCAACCGTTGGTGATATACATTCGATACACTCAAGCGAAATGAGTGGTCGGTCATGTGTGGCTGAGTTGCAAGATGTTCTTGTTGAACTCGGTGTATTCTCCTCTAGAGATATACCGGCGGAAGGTGGTTCCATACCTTGTCATAGTTGGAAATCAAATACCCAATACGTGCTTGCGGTTTATGATTGTATATTATATATGTGGAACGTGAGATGCAAACGTTCCACTAGATTGTTATCTACTTGATTTAGACATTATTATAATATCAAAAGAGTTTTGATATAAAGTTAAATCAAGTGTTTGGATTCTCATAAGTGAAAAACCCGTTTCGTGTTATACGGCGTGGTCTTATGAGATATCATTTAGTTTTCTAAACTGTTTTAAACTGTTTACTCATACCAGTCCCATGACTGACCCGGAGTTTATTTGTTTTGTTCTACTTAAACTCTTGGGTGCCTAAATTTGTACGGGCAGTCAAGTAGTTCTGGATTTTTCAGATATATCTAAAGGAGCTTGGAGCAGGAGGCTTCAGCGTTATCTAGTTATAGTGGTTCCGTTGTGTTGTAAGTGTTGTACTCTGATAAGTGTATGTTATACAGTTAAGATTTTGTATTTCAAAGATGTGATATATTATATTTTGTTCCGCTGCGATGTGAGATTCTGTGTTGTTAGTTCTGTTCTTCTACCTCTTTCTTCTAAAAAAAAAAAAGTTTCGTATTTTCGTGATATTTGGGTTGGACGTATAATGTATATAGTCAACTCCGATGTTACGGAAATCTGGGTCATTATAACGCCGGTTATTCAGAAAGACTGGGTTTATCCCATTCTGAATAACTGATTCGACGATGTGTCGAGGATGAAAACGGTGGTTGAATACCGGAGGTATTCACATCGTTTGGATGATTATTGATGTATTGATTGGGTTGTACAGCTAAGGAGAGGTAATAAGTGGTGATCGTCCAAACGTACTTGGAGATCGATGGATATGCGAGGGCCTCTCCCTTGTATTGGACATATGGGGGAGGAATAAGGTGCCTCCGGTTTCGTTCAGACCCAGAACAGACTTATAAATGGATTGTGTGTCTGACATCGGATTTTATTCTGTACTGATTGATTTCTATTAAATATATATCTGTTTGGCGGCGGAGAATTTATTCTCTTGCTTAACGCTCTTCTTTGAGATGTACGAGCTCAGAGGTTATATATCGATAGATATCAGTCGCATGACATGAATTGCCTGTGTGGCATACTGAGATGCAGTGATCAAGGCTTTTGTTGAAAAATAGAGTCTTGTGGTTAATGATCAAAGCACGGCTTTAATACAGCATGGCTTTGTGTATGGTGTTAATTCACGAGCCTCAACTCGGTGTGAACCAGAAACGGGAGAGGACTTCAGGGAGGGCATGTGTTTCCTTCTAGCTAGGAGTGGTGTCAGCGTTTTGCACGCCATGACATTTTACTTATGTGGATGATGGATAAAAGGCACCTCATTTATATCGGTCGATCCGGGGCCGATGGAGTCATTTGGCTCATTGACGCCCCATAGGGCGAGGAAACGCAGTGTTCAAGCATTTTAATCCACTCCGTGTGGAACAGCCCTGACGATCCAAGGTGCAGTTGCGGTTGTTCCCAAGACACGGGCCAGAGCGTCTCGAAGCGGTAAGGATGATCCATTGCCTTGGTTCACATATGGAAATCCAACTTCCAATATGACATTTTGCGGTTTTGATTGTAAACCTATATATGGCGACATAGTGGTATGGGGAACTTATGCTATCTATGATTGATACTTATGATTGAAATTGTTTTGACACTATACACTTACAGTAATAATAAAAGATGAAATTTCACGTACCAAGCATTTTTGGCTATTATAAGGTAAAAAACTCTATCCTCCAGCTTGCGTTGCATTGTGTGATGGGACCTGAGTCTTATAATAGCTTCATTGTTCTTTATTTAGCATTGCGCTGTTTGTTTTATGCACTGGTATTCTTGGGAGGAAACCCTTTCCGTGTTATACGGCCTGGTCCTTGATTTACCGAACTTTAAAATAAAGATTAATAACTGTTTTAGTTCTCACACCAGTCACATTACTGACCTGGAGTATATTGTTTTAACCTAAACTCTAGGTGCCCCTATTTTCCAAACGGGCAGCTAGTAGTTTTGGTTTTGCAGATTTATATTCACAAGATCCTGGTTTATAGCTGGAATGATATTCGGAAAGCTCTCTATCTGTGTATCTGCTTCAGTTGTGTTTTGTATTATTTTTCCGCTGCATTGTAAATTGTAAACCTCTGATATTTTTGTTTTGTATATTATTTATTCATACACTGTACATTCTTGTATTCTGATGAAATTGTTGTAATAAGCAATGAAATGTTCTTCTGTTTGTGTCCTGATGTGGCTTGTTCTCAATTCAATTTGGGCTTTCCTTCACGGGGAAGTTCAGGTCGCTTCAGTTGGCATCAGAGCTTTGGTTTACAAAGCTTGGGGAATAAAACGCGTTTGAACCAAAACAAAAGAATTCATCAGAGATTGGATTAGTATTATCCAATGAGAATGACTCATTAGAGATGGGATCAGTAGTATCCTAGAATGAGTCGGAAGAGAGTTGTTTTCAAATAAAGATGAAAACAATTTTTGTTTTGAAAATTTAAACCAATTATTCGTATTTGAATATTATTTTTATATTGATTAGGACAATCAAGTATATAAAGATTTTGCGTATACGTCTGATCCACGTGTATTTGAAGTTTTAATATACTGGATGGATATAGAATCACACTCTAGTCGTCCGGGCATAGTTTTGATGATTGACGTGTCATTATCAGTATTTATGTTCGAACTCCGAAAGTGAGATATCTATATATTTCCAATTGACTGGTGCAAGAACCAAAATATAGTTAGAATATAATGCTGTGAATTGGCATCAAAAACATGATTTTTGAGTATATAAAAAATTATGAATTTGAAACGTTAGCAGGGAAGCTAAGCAGAGGAATAAAATTGTTTGCCCGACAAATAGGTACATGTTTATTGTATTTCTTGGGGTTTTTGATGATTTTATGATCCGATTGGCTAGCCGCTTGTCTGTTTCTTTTTCATTTTGGATTGGAGAGGCCTGTATGGCAATTTCGGCATTTTCCTGGTGCTCCCGTGCTGGGGATGTTTTGGTGAATTTTTTTGAAAATTTAGGGTGTTAGCTAAATTTTTGAAAAATTTGAAAAGTTCTTAAAAACTGAAAAGTTGAAGAACTTAAGCCGTAATGAAAATAATGAAAGTTGAGTTGGTTTATAAAACAACTTTCAGCTCCGTTCCTTTTCGAGGACGAAAAGATTTTAAGTTGGGTTGAATGTAACAACCCGGAAAATCTGAGCCAATTTAAAATTTTTATTTTAGCTCTTTTATTGAATTTTGGATATTTAAAATGATTTATTTTAAATAATAATGAAGAAAAATTTATTTTGAATAGAATTAGTACATATATATTTATTTGAATCGACATTAAAGTATAAATATTTATTTTTAACTACAAAAGGAATAGGAAATGGCGCGGTAGTTTGAAAATTCAATTTCAAATTTCAAATGAATGTACAGGATTCAAAATAAAATGGATTTTAGCGAAACCAAAAATATTAGAATCTAATTGAAAATATCTTTCCAACGAATCTGAAAAATCAAAATTTCATAACAAGAATAAAAAGTTATATCCAATTGAAAATTTAGAATAGTCGCTATGGAAAAATATAGCCCTTAAAAATGGAAATTTTGCAAATGACCTCCGTTTTCGACGAAACCACTTTTGTTGGATACAGGATGTCAAATTATTGCTGGATTCCAAAATTCATAATTTTTGGGATCAATATATGAGTATGGCGCAGGAAAACGTGTTTTGACAGTTTCAGTCAATTTGGATCGACCAGAAAATGGCCATTTTTCAAATGGTCATTTTTCAAATGGTCATTTTTCAAATGGTCATCAAATTTGACGAAATTAGTTTTGTTAGGACCGTACCGTCAATACGAAGGTAGAAATAACTTTTCTGGAATTTTCGGGGCCCGTTTGTGACCCTAGTAAATTGAAATATATGTTTAAAATTCAATATAATGATTTAAGTGTTAATTTAAATGAAAACTGATCGAAACGATGGAATTGGCTTACGAAACATATCCCATTGGATTCGAAATGGGGGTAATTAGCTAGGGACGACTGTCATTGGGCCTCGTTTGGGGTTCAAAAGAAAAGTCAACTTTTTGAAATATAAAATAATTAAAATATATTAATAAATGGAGCCTCCTTATACTCTCTTCCCCTTCCTTTTCTTTCAGAACTCATAGAGATAAATGAGAAAAAAAGAAGAAGGAAGACCTTAGTTTTTTTCCCGTCGCCCCCTTCTCGTTTCTCGTCGCGCCTCCCCAGGCGGTGGCGCACTCCTCCAATCTTCCCCCTCCTTCCTCTTATTCCCCCTCTCTGATTGATTTTGGCCTTCTCCGCGCCCTAAATCCCCCAAATCGCCTAGCCTGAGCCGCCTCCGACTGCCACACCCATCCGCCGCCTCCCCCTTGGCCTGCAGCCCCACGCCTGACGCCCTGAAGCTACCACCTCTGGCCGTCGGCCTCTCCACCTGTGAAACCCTAGAAATTTGTTAGTTTTCTAATTTTAATTCCTAGATTAAATAGGATATTAAAACACGATTTTTATATAGGCTAGTAAAAAATAAAAAATCTGATTTTTATTTATATATATGATAAGACAATGATGTAATTTTTATTTAAATTAATCGTATTAAAAAGGTGAAATTTTCTTTTTATGATATATATGATGAAGAGGAAAAATGGATTTATATATTTTTATGGCGAAGGTAAAGATTTGAAATTCTTTTTATATATGTAGAGTATTAAAAATATGATTTTTATATATGTAGAGTATTAAAAATATGATTTTTTATATATGTAGACTATTAAAAATATGATTTTTATATATGTAGCATATTAAAAATATGATATATATATATATATGAAATACAGTTGTAAAAATATACGACCTTTAGTTCGATAAAAATATTATTTTTATCGTATATATGAAAATATTTTAAGCTCGATAAAAATATGATTTTTAATCGCATGTATGTTGTTTATAAAATGGGCCTACAAAGAAATAATGATTAGTGAGTTAAAAATATGATCTTTAACGTAGGTATGCTATATAAATTGGAAAATCTGAAATTCAGAAAAAAACTGGCGGAGTGGATACCAAAGCTGAGAACTCCTCACTTTTATTTTATTTTCTAGTTTGAAATATATACTAGGATGCAGACGGTGTTTAGCAGCACCCGACACCCGTCGTCCACAGGCCATGGAAGACTTGTCTGTTTGTTTGATTTTGGTTGTGAAAATTGATTGTGTGATGTGGAATGGAATAAATATTTTATAGTTAAAAATATAATTTTTAACGTGTATATGAACAAAATAAATATTCATAAGAAAATCGGATGATTTTTTATGTACACTGATTTGACTGATATTGATTGGGACAATAAATTTTACACATCGCCAACTGCACAAATAAATCTTTGTTTGTTGTTTGAAAACCCCACACTGGTATTGGGATGATATTGGACAGACACTAGTCCCGATAATTAGCTGTATGTCGATCGATCGATTGACAGGCTGTTGTAAGCGTTAAATATTTATATTTGATGCTTATGCAGTATATAATGCACTCTCGATGATGGTTGATTGTTTATTATTGTTGTTATATACATGTGTTGTATGAAATCCATATAATCAACATTATATGGTAATTGACTGTGTCTGATTCCAGTTCAGAAAGAATGAATATTTTAAAATAACTATTATTTTAAAATAACGAATATTTTCAATTAATATTCAGAAAAGAATGAAAATATGATTTTGATGTCTGATTTGGAATGGACACGAATATATTTAAATATATAAAGCCGTGTTGATTAGATTGACGTCATTTTGACGTGAACGATATTTATATCGATTTTATTCATTTTTATAATGAATATCGAAAAGGAATTGATTTCAAAATCAAATGTTTTGAAAATACTATCATTTATATATCGATGATGTGGAATATTCAATTTTGATTTGAAATTGAATATGAAGTTGAAATCATTTTGAAAACGAATTTAAAACGATTTATAAAATACGTTTTGAAAGGTTGCTATCATGGACCCTCACGAGAATTTCCCACGTTCCAATATACAATGATTATCTTTAAAGCAAGGACTACTTGGAGTTAGGTCACACGATCTAATGAAGAGTAGTGCCTTCGGTTTATCCAACCTCAAAATAACTTGTGTGAGTAAATGTTTGACGTGGCACATTTGGTATGTGTATATTGATCTCCATGAGTGTACATATACTTGGTGGTATGGGATGTAAACTGTAACAACCCGAAATTTTGGCAATAATTAATTTAGTGATCTAATTGGATTCAAAAAAGAAATTTTCGCAAACAATGAAATTTGACCATGAAATTTGCACAGTTGCATTCATGATGGAATTTTAGTCAACTTTCATGTTTGGAACTTTGCAGATAGAGTCGGTATGAAAAAGTTATGGAAGATATACATAAATAGACGGAAAATAAACCAAACAAAATAATATATTTTAAGTAATCAATAGTTACCCCACTACCTCACTGCCAGATCAAGCACAACGATCGACCGGGACGGTCGACCCCTATATCAACCGTTTGGTCGATCAGGCAGTGACGGCTAGGCTTTTTATGTATATATATATATATATTATAAAAACCTATATTATTAGATGAATTTTTTTCGGAGTACAATGTGAAGGTTCAGCTCATTTCTATGCCTATAAATAAAGGGCTAGACTCCCACTATTTTTCTCATATTTCCAGAGGCTGCATCGAACCTCACCATTACTAATCCTCTAGTTTCTTTCAAAACCTAAAATATAAACATATACAAATCTAATCAACAAGAATTAGAGAGACCGAATTCAAATCTATGCAAAAGGTTTGATTCTTCGATTAGGTAATTCTTTTATTTAAATTTCCCTTTTCTTGTCCTATTCTTCTTTCAGATCTACAAATCTAAATCAGCATCGTAAATCCCCTTTTAAATAAATTGTGGATCTGTAAGGTTTGGGAATTGTAAGCCTAAAGGTTGTGTTCAGATTCATATTTCGATAGCTTTCAAGTGAATGTGAAATATACTCATTGTTTATAATAACATATATAATCCATTTGTATTGAATTTGAATTATATGCCTAAAAGTTTATCAGATTTGTTTGCTTTTGTAGAATCTGAAATAATATGTATGGAAATTAGGTATGGAATTGTAGGTCTTTCAGTTTAATATTATCATATTGCCTACAAATATTCTTAGATTTTCGTTGCTATTGTAAACACCTCAGATCTGAAAATTAATCCCAAATTATTGTTAGATGTATAGTATTTAATTCCAGATTCATAGGACTTGGGTATTGATTAGTGGTTTGTACAGTTTTGGATAGAATAATAATTCAGCTTGTGTTTCATATTGTTTGGGGTTTTACATTGCTATTGTGAGTATGCCCTTTTTCTTCTTTTTAAATAAAAAGGCATTATTTGAAATCGACAAGAAGTATAAGCAATAAATATTTCCTATTTGTTGTGATTTGAAATATGTTGATACTCACTTTTTAAATATTTTAGGGCAAAATTTACAATAATTATAGTTAGTAACCTTTTATGAGATTTTGAATCTTAGACAATATTAAAACACAAAAAGGGTTGTTTTGGTCATCAATTTAGAGTTGAAGATGAATATTAAATAATAAAATAATGCAATTAGCAACTACATTAATCCCGTGCTCAAAACAAAAATATAAAAATATAATCTTATCTGTCCAAATGTACAAAAATAATGCAACTATAATATATTAACAAATGTTTATTGTTATTTGTTTGAATTAGAATGATTTCCATTTTATGTGGATGTATATGGAAATACAGCTCATCTTAAATGGAAATAAATATCATGACCATTGTGGCAATAAACACGAAATTTGTTTGCTATAAATTAAGAGGTCATGAATATGGTAATAAATATTGTATCCATATATGTTTTGGGAAAATGAATTGAATAGGAAATAAATGCTTAAATGGTTACAATTTAAATTGTGATTAGCAATAAGGATTGTAAATCCATACAGAGAAATAAATAAGTAATAAACTTATATATATGGGAAACTCTATTTAGGCACAAAGATTTGACACAAGTTGAAGGACACATAATCTGAACCCACGGATTACTGTAACGACCCAGGTTTTTCGGCCCCGAAAATCGACATAAATACATTTCCCGTAACTCATGCCGACCATCCAAACACCGGAACGTTGTTAGAACAAATTTAAAAGGGTGAGATAAGAAAAAATGAAATATTAGAATAAAAGAAGAAGAAGAAGAAGAAGAAGAAACAACACAACACAGAGTCTTACATCGCAGTGGAACAAAATATAATACAGAAATAAACTTTATTGAGAGCTTTAAAAATACTTACAATATCAGAGTACATCACACAACGGGGCAGTTATAATGACCTGTTCCCATATACAACACACAACAGAATAGTAGTTATATAATATCATACGTCTAAACATCTCCAGCTCGTCTCTGGACTTCACAGCATTCGATAACCTAAACCTGTACACCCCGGGCTAACCCGAGCATTTACAAAACACCGTGTCAGTCTGGTGAACCAGAGTGAGGTAAAAACACTAAGTTTAAGGGTATCACACAACCTGATTTTTAAAGTCAACATCTTTCAAAGAAAAGGATAATCGTAAGACCAATCCACACATAAATACGGACGGTTTTAACCTTACGATAACCCAAAACATTTTTGAAACCAATATCTTGTCTGATATTATAATAATGTCTAAATATAAGTAAATAGAATTGTAATGACCTGGGTTTTTGACGACTTTGGTTGTCACCATAAAATCACTGATGACTAACCAAACATCGAAAAATACCGGTCATTAATGAAAGAAATTAGAGGGTGAGAATAGATAAGATAGAAAACTTAGAATAGAAGAAGAAGAAGAACACAATATCAGAGTAACACGAATCTCACAGCGGAACGAATAAATATATTTCATAACATAACTTTGAAATACAAATATGTACTTGAATATACATATCATTATCAAAATACAGCACTTACAACACAGCGGAAATAACTATAGCTATATCATCTTGAAGCCTCCTGCTCCAAGATCTTCTAGTATATCTGTAAATCCCGACTACTTGACTGCCCGTACAAATTTAGGCACCCAAGAGTTTAGGGAAACAAACAAATAAACTCCGGGTCAGTCATGGGACTGGTGTGAGTAAAACAGTTTAAAACAATTCAAGCAGGTAAACGATATCTCATAAGACCACGCCATATAACGGAACGGGTTTTTCCCTTATGAGAATCCAAATTATCTTTATATCAAAAACCTTTTGATATTATAATGTCTATCAACACAATATAATAATCATCTAGCAGAAATGCTTTCATCTCACGTTCTACATATATTGTATACAATCAAAACCGCAAGCCCTAGTCGTTGTGGTTACAGCTCGATCATCATAGAACACCACCGAACCCACTGAAATTGGTACAGAGGTGAAGGAAATCTCTTAAGGAACCGAAATATACAGGGTTTGGGATTTATAAGATTTTATCCAATTTGATTTGCATTTTTGAACGTGAAAGTATTTCACGGTAAGAAGAAATGTGTCGGCGGAAATTTCTGTTGACTAGAGGAAGTGAAAATTAGGTTTTAGAAAAATTGATGGGTATTTATAGAGAATTTAAATATTTTTATATTTATTATTATATTCGTTTTTAACCAAACGCTATCTGCAATCGTCCTCTAAAATTCCTGTGACCACATACGTTACCCAAAAATCACGAAACTGGACACGTAGCTAGAGTTCAACATTACGGTCCCAACGAAACTAGTTTCGTCGAATTCCGACTTCGTATGCTCACACAACGTATTTTTAACCGTCAAAATACTAACTGTTTTTTTACTCTAAAAATCCGTACGGCCACACAGCGACTCTAAAAATCACGAAACTTGACATCTAACAATAATTTGGTATTGCGGATCCAACAAAACTAGTTTCGTCGAATTCCGACTTCGTTTGCAAAACCAACTATTTTTAAAGCTTTGGATGACCCATTTAAATATATAAATATATTTAAATATAATTAAATTAAATATAAATAAATTTATTTTATCGTATATATTCACAGTGGAATACCATGCAGCTCTAGAATATTCCTATATGAATTTCTAACTCAATATTCACTTCTGGGTCAACCCAATATTCGATTTATATTGAAATTCCTTTTTAAAATATAAATAATTCCTTTATAAATTATAAAGGAATTCCACAACGACTTTTCTAAAATTTGATTTGGACATAAATCAAAATCTACATGACGAAACCCCTATTTTTCTCTTCCACTAGAAAGATATACTCCACCAGCTCCACACGTTTCTTGTTTCACAGAAATCCGGCTTAAAACGGATCCTGTACATTCAGTTGAAGTTCAAATCGCCAAATTACGAACTGCAGCACCATTTCAAGCTCGATTTTAATTATAATATAATGATACGTTCAAACCGTCATTATTTAAATATATTCGTTATTCAAATTCAATCCCAAGCTGAATTAAATATCACAGATGATCCAGTTTACACAATATCGTCATTTCAGCCAATTCTGATTATTTCAGAATTAAATATATTATTTAATTTATTATTTTAATTAAATATTCACTATTATTTAATTCAACGACTATTAAATTCACTATATAACTATTTATATAATTAAATAAATTAATTATAATACCTCTGCCAATGCAGGTCATTACAATCTTTCCCACTTAAAATAATTTCGTCCTCGAAATTGCTAAAAGGTAGAGGACGACCCTATCGACTGGTTGGAACATATTTGTTCACTTCTTAACTTCAGTTTCAACTGAACCAATTTAATTTCAATTAAAAATTTATTTAATTCTTATCATCGAAAATTTTCAAAAATCCTGAAAATTTTCTAACACCTTAACTTTTTGAAAAATTTCGCTAGCACCTCCTTTGCACTGGTTAATACGTCAAACTCCAACTCGCCTCTCTGGGCCATCTCCAACCCAAAAGAAAATAAAGCAGCCAAGTGGCTTGCCAATTCGTCTCATAAATCTCATGCTTATATCGAATATAAACTTGTACCTTTTTGTCGGGCATATCAACTCTATCACTTCCACCTGCTGTCAATTCAGCGGATACAATGGTCATGCCAATCAAATTCCAATCTACTTTTATCCACAACCCAACCATTCGTTTATATCCGAGCCAAATATCATTTCAACTCGAGTTTCTTCTCGATTCCCGACTCTTAACTTGATTGTCACATTACACATCAAATTTGAATCTCACAATCCAATTTGTCTTGAGATCATTCTAATTCAATCTCAGTTACCACTTTACTGGCTTTACTTTAATTCAATTTTGCTTTCACCAATTTCTGTTAAATTTGTTTTTAATTCAAACAATCTTTCCATGGGAGTTTTTAAACAGTTTACTCTTTTCAAAAAACAAATTTTCCTTTTGAACATGTCACTGAGCCCTAAATTAATATTCCATTAGTTAAATCACTTCTCTATTTATTTATCAATATTTGTTAACCAAATATTTTCAATAACCATATTGGCCTTTTATGTTGTTTGGAAAACATTTCCGAATATCACCTTCCTTTATTTTCTAAACCTTAGAAAATATATGCTATTTATAACTGGAAAATATTCCAATTTCTTATCTCTTTTCCGATCTCGTTTATTTCTATGTTTAGGAAATATTCTTTATTATATTTCCAAGCTTACACTTATTTGGGTTAAAACGGATGTTGTGTAAAACATCGTTACGACAACCCAAATACTATATTCAACTAACTCTTATTCAACATTGATCTTCGAGCCTGAAATCTTACTATTTATTTGTTAATAATGAAATCAATCAAGTTGGGGTATAACTACCTCTCAGACCTTGACTGAATATCATTTATAACGTCAAAACAGATATGACTAGTTACTCGAATAATCAATACCATACAACTACTTATTCACTTTTAAACACGTATACGCTTCCTCTTTCTATTCTTACTAGATTTTATTCTTTGTCTTCCTTTTTGATTTTACTATTCTATTTTTAAGTTCGTTTCCTTATCGACTTCTATATATATCGATACATTGATTTCTAACTATCAAATTATCTTAAAAATATTCTAACTCCTTAAATTCCCGGGAAAAATTCGCCATAACCTCCTCTGTACTAGGAGCATCGGGATATTTTAAATAGCCTCCCATGGCCTTCACTAATCCAAAAGAAAGAGAAAAAAACCAAGCGGCTAGCTGATACGGCGCATAAAATCTCATATATGAATTAAATACATACCTTTTCGTCGAGCATTCTATTTATATACCTTCATACCTTATCCATACTTATCTCATGTATATTTATACCTGCCCGATCTATTTTAACTATACCTGATCGTTTTAACTCAATTCGTCAATTAATTTGTTAATTAACTCTTTAGTTTATTTCACTTTTATATTTGAACATGACATGTTCAAATATATTTTAACTTGCTTATAACTAATTTGAATCCAAATTTCAAATTTAAGTTCTATATTCGATTTCGAATATCCATTTACAAATCCAATTCACCTTTTAAAGTTCAACTTCAAATTCAAAACTCGATTAACTAATTCCTCCTCGACTTAGTAAATTCTATTCAATTTCTATTCAAAATTTATATCACTTCTATTATTCAAATCTAGATATCAAATTCTATTATATTCAAATCCTATATATCAAATTTTATATATTCAAATCCTATATTTGAATTCCTTCTGAATTCTATATTCAAATTCCATTTGAATTTCTATATTCAAATTCTATAGTTTAAATTCCATTTGAATTCTATATTCAAGTTCTATACATTCAAATTCTATATTTGAATTCCATTTGAATTCTATATTCAAATTCCATTTCACCTTCGATATTCAAATCCTATATTTGAATTCCTTTATATTTTCTATATTCAAATTCTATATTTGAATTCCATTTGAATTTCTATATTCAAACTCTATTTCAATTCCATTGAATTTAATATATTCAAACTCCCTTTGAATTTCTATATTCAATTCTACTTGAATTCTCTTTATTCAAATTCTATATTCAATTCTATATTATAAATCCCATTTTGAAATTCAACGCAACTTGTCTTTTCCAAAACAAATTCAAAACAGTATCTCTGGTAGTAATTCGTCACTTACAACTCGAAAATGAATACTGATGATGCAACTGTCATCATCAGAATCTATTTTCCAGCGATCGAAGTGAGTTCAATACTATAAAACCATTTCTAAATATTTCTACTTTGAAATCCATTTCTAAATATAATTCACACTGCTTTAAAACAATTTAAAATCTCCCAAGATCTTAAATTTTCCTTATTTTTAATCCAAATCCATTTACAAACACCTATCCAATTTTCTAGAATTTTAATTCAATTTCTGGTTAAAATTTCAGATTTAACTCATCTGATTCCACGTATTTCACTTATATGAATTCTGATTGATTATTTACATAACCTTTTAATTTATAATCTTACTCGATTATAATAACAACTAATATATCCATTATATTATAATTTTGATATATATATCTTCTCTATATCAAGATATACCTTGGGTAAACTTATTTTAATTTACCCTCTTTTCAAAACATATCATGTCGACCCATTGTATTCGAGTGTTTAGTAACTCCTACCGATACAGTGGATCAAACCGATCGACCAGAACTCATAAACAACTCAACCAATAAATCTCCACAATATAAAACAATTTTTATATCAATAACAAATACGTTCACTCGTATCTATACACTCAACTCAATCTAGGATATTACTAACCCTATCTCTACCGAGTCACGCCACAGAGCCAAGGTAATTCACTTAACTTAAGCTCTGATACCAACTGTAATGACCCGGGTTTTTGATGACTTTGGTTATCACCATAAACTCACTGATGACTAATCAAACATCGAAAAATACCGGTCATTAATGAAAGAAATTAGAGGGTGAGAATAGATAAGATAGAAAACTTAGAATAGAAGAAGAAGAAGAACAAATTATCAGAGTAACACGAATCTCACAGCGGAACGAATAAATATATTTCATAACATAACTTTGAAATACAAATATGTACTTGAATATACATATCATTATCAAAGTACAGCACTTACAACACAGCGGAAATAACTATAGCTATATCATCTTGAAGCCTCCTACTCCAAGCTCTTCCAGTATATATGTAAATCCCAACTACTTGACTGCTCGTACAAATTTAGGCACCCAAGAGTCTAGGGAAACAAACAAATAAACTCCTAGTCAGTTATGGGACTGGTGTGAGTAAAACAGTTTAAAACAATTCAAGCAGGTAAACGATATCTCATAAGACCACGCCGTATAACGGAACGGGTTTTTCCCTTATGAGAATCCAAATTATCATTATATCAAAAACCTTTTGATATTATAATAATGTCTATCAACACAATATAATAATCATCTAGCAGAAACGCTTTCATCTCACGTTCTACATATATAGTATACAATCAAAACCGCAAGCCCTAGTCGTTGTGGTTACAGCTCGATCATCATAGAACACCACCGAACCCACTGAAATCGGTACAGAGGTGAAGGAAATCTCTTAAGGAACCGAAATATACAGGGTTTGGGATTTATAAGATTTTATCCAATTTGATTTGCATTTTTGAAGGTGAAAGTGTTTCACTGTAAGAAGAAACGTCTCGGCAGAAATTTCTGTTGACTAGAGGAAGTGAAAATTAGGTTTTAGAAAAATTGATGGGTATTTATAGAGGATTTAAATATTTTTATATTTATTATTATATTCGTTTTTAACCAAATGCTATCTGCAATCGTCCTCTAAAATTCCTGTGACCACATACGATACCCAAAAATCACGAAACTGGACACGTAGCTAGAGTTCGACATTACAGTCCCAACAAAACTGGTTTTGTCGAATTCGACTTCGTATGCTCACATAGCGTATTTTTAACCATCAAAATACTGACTGTTTTTCACTCTAAAAATCCGTACGTCCACACAGCGACTCTAAAAATCATGAAACTTGACATTTAACAATAATTTGGTATTGCGGATCCAACAAAACTAGTTTTGTCGAATTCCGACTTCGTTTGCAAAACCAGCTATTTTTAAAGCTTTGGATGACCCATTTAAATATATAAATATATTTAAATATAATTAAATTAAATATAAATAAATTTATTTTATCGTATATATTCACAGTGGAATACCATATAGCTCTAGAATATTCCTATATGAATTTCTAACTCGATATTCACTTCTGGGTCTACCCGATATTCGATTTATATTGAAATTCCTTTTTAAAATATAAATAATTCCTTTATAAATTGTAAAGGAATTCCACAACGACTTTTATAAAATTTGATTTGGACATAAATCAAAATCTACACGACGAAATCCTGATTTTTCTCTTCCACTAGAAAGATATACTCCACCAGCTCCACACGTTTCTTGTTTCACAGAAATCCGACTTAAAACGAATCCTGTACATTCAGTTGAAATTCAAATCGACAAATTATGAAATGCAGCGCCATTCCAAGCTCTATTTTAATTATAATATAATTATACGTTCAAACCGTCATTATTTAAATATATTCGTTATTCAAATTCAATCCCAAGCTGAATTAAATATCACAGATGATCCGGTTCACACCATATCGCCATTTCAGCCAATTCTGATTATTTCAGAATTAAATATATTATTTAATTTATTATTTTAATTAAATATTCACTATTATTTAATTCAACGACTATTAAATTCACTATATCACTATTTATATAATTAAATAAATTAATTATAATACCTCTGCCAATGCGGGTCATTACAAGAATTTAGTAGAACGCTTGCATCTCATGCTCCACATATATAGTATACAATCAAAACCGCTGGCGCTTATTGGAGATTGCATTCCAACCATGACAAGGTATGGGACCCCCTTCCGATAGTGTATCTCTAGAGGCGAATACACTTGGTTCAACAAGAACGTCTTGCAACCCGGCCCTCACATGACCGACCACTATTTCGCTTGAGTGTATCGAAAGTATATCACCAACGGTTGGGCTCAAACCATTGTTTCCCGAAAAGGGACAGCATCGAAATAGATTAAAGAAGCAAAAGGAATTTCTCTAGATAGGTGATTATACACCCTAATGGGAGCGACCCACATAGCCATGCTGCCTGCCCGATTTCTGTCATTTCCTTGTTGTGAGACTTGAGGTTTAAATTACCCTTTGGAACACCTGACCACCATTCACTTTGAATGACACATCGTCAGATCCGCCAGATATCACTAATTGACGTCCACAAACAAACTCTATTTCGGAGCTTCCCAGGTACGTTTGAAGAAATCAATATACGTGATTCTTTTGTAAATACTTTGTCAAACATTCGTCCATATAAGTCATCCAGGAACAGGATGAACCGAAGGTACTCTCTACTGCATCTCAAATAGGAATCACCCCATGGGTTAGTAGCGATAAGTCCTTGCAACCCGTAGATTCCAATCACGACAGAATCAGAGTGTATCACGAACCGCTAAGCCAGAGATTATAAGTAATCCTTCCGCTTATGAAGATCCACAGTCTTCAATGCTCCATCTCGATTATCTTCTAATATCTCCACGTATTTGTTGGTCGGAACGGTTTTCGAATATAAATTTGATCCCGGTCATTCCGTGCCAATAATCATATTGAACAGATCTGATAGTCGGTGATTAACTATCAAAATAAACAGTGTTTCAATCATGATAACCCAATGAGTTCACTGGTTCAGCATTCAGCACCACTTGGCCTTTTAATTATACAAATGTAAATTCAAACTCTTAAATATTTCGATATTATAAATATAGTTTCGCTTCTTCTTTACATAAGATTTATTCTTAAACAAATTCAGTCTTATACTTAGGAAAATCCTACATCATATTTAGTTATTTATTTTCACTTACAAACATTTACTACGTTATTATCCAATATTGGGAAATCATTCAACTTATTACTCGTAATATAACATTACGAAATATCTTTTATTTAATACTTAAAAAACATAATCCATGTTTATTCTTATTGAATAAAACTCAACTTTTATATTTCATTTCTAGCACGAAAATATCATTATAATTCACGCAATCCAATCTCCTTTTATTTCCCCTTTTTACTTTGAAATTTCATTATATACATACTTGCCAAATTTTCACAAATGGGTTGCGTTACTATTTCTCTAATGAAATAATAAATTCTTACTAACCTCTTTTACCATTACAACTAATACCATCCTCAGAAATCCTGAAGTCATTCAAGTTGCGGTATTTTAGTTACCTCTCAGACCTTGATCAACAACGTTCATATCTAAGGATAGATACACGTTATAATCAAAAACCCAATATCTCATTCAAATCTCAATACAAATCCCATTTAACTATTTTATTTAAAAATACGGTTCCATAAACCATCTTTTTTTTTTTGAAAATCCCAATCTCGGTTATAACCATTTATTTCTTAATTTAATAATTAAGTAATATCTGATAAAACCTCACTTTATAAATTCCATTTTATAATTCGAAGTCTTAAATAAATAAAATATTTATTTACTTCCCTTTAATAATCTTTATTCAAAATAATACATTTCAAAATCTATCTCTAGTTATAAAATAAATTGTATAACTTCAGTTCTATCAGTTCATCTAACGGTAAATCAATATAAACAAAACAAATTTACTTTTAGGCCAATCACCGCCAATTACTCTACCAATATAGCCCATTGGTTAAAACACAACACAGGTTGACTTTTCAGTCAATGATCACTACTAAAAACAATTACCCAATCATGACAGTTCATATATGATAATATGAAAATAAATAATATATGAGGAATCCGGTTGGATCCCTCCAACCTGTTCTTCCCTGTATACAAATGGTTATCTCCAAACAGATCGTTCAATAAATAACGACCATTTAATTCCGACCACAAGCAATTCAACCAATTAAACACGTTTATTTTATAAACGTGACCAACAAGGTAAGTTACCTTTATTGGAACCAATCGTTAGAATAACGAATTGGTATTTCACTGAAATTAAACGACGGTTTAATTTCATCAGTTAAATCAGCAAATAAATATATAACTTGCAAACAGTCAACCATCAGCAAGCAGAGCACACAAAATAAAAACCAAATTTATATAAAATATAAATGGGGAAAACTGAGTGAGTTTAACTCACCTTGATTTGATTTCCATTGTTAACGGCTTGTTTTTAATTAAATTAAACAGTTGTTTAATTTAATTAAAAATCCTGGTTGATCTCAATCCTGTCCAGTACTGTTCCACTGTGTAGTATTCTGCGATGCGGTCCCAACGCCTTTCGTTTTATTCAGTTCTGTTAGCAAATGCACAAATTATAGCCATTATAATTATATAATCTTAAATAAACAATTTACTCCTTAGTTAAATTATTAATTATTATTACTTAGTCCATGTTAATCCAGCTGATAATCCTCCTTTCTGTTATCTTATATGCGTTCATTCTAGGAAAACAACCCAGTCTGTTTCATTTGTTTCCATTGTGATTCTGCAAGCCAATAAAAGTTACCAACAATAACTTCACGATAGAATTAAAATATTCATTTCTTAATTAAGTTTTTTTAAAATAATAGTTACTTTAGATTACCAGTTTAACAGGCCGATCTAACTTCTACAGCTTCGCTTCCCTAGGGTCTTCGTTGGTTTGGCTTCCAGTATTCACGAAAGTACCTAGAACAGTGATAATTAGTTTGGATATGCTATACTTTTTTTTAATAAAAGCTAATCATCCTCTCAATTAACTTCTAATTTAATTACCTTGATAATCATAGGATTAGGCCGATTTCCATCTAGAAAAGATGTTGTTCACCGGCTGCCTTTCTGCATGGTTCAGGGACATGATCGTATTAACTAACCAGTCTTGAACTTACTTACAATTAAACTAATTAACTATGGTTAAGTATACATAGGCCCGATTAAATCTCTTAATACCTGTTAACACAATCAGGCATCACGTTTTGTTCCCATCGGTTCTTCTTCTTCATTGTTCAAGGATCTGAAACACACACCATTTATTAACCGGTAAATTTTTAATTGAACAAATGATTATATTTAATAATTAATGTGTATTCATGCTTCACAGTATACTGCTTTGTTCAAATCCAAGCCCGTTCTCACTATTCTTCATTCTGAAATGAACCCCACGCTTCGCTCCAACCATCCCTTCCTGCGCCGCCGTACAGACCGCCACCTCGAGCTCAACTCCGACAAACCCGACCAGCGAACCCGATCAGCGAACCTCGATCCCTCCCCTCCTACGCACGATTTGACCTTGCTAGAGCATGAAACTCCGCATCCATAACCAATGAACCCGAACCACCTGGCCTTGCCACAGTGTTCACAGCTCCATTCCTTCGCTTGACAGTTGTGTGTTTAATTATAGTAGAGAATAAGGTCTGTTGGATTTTTGGCTTGCGGTCTATTTTATTTTATTTTATTTTTGGTGATGGAGAAACTCAGTTTACACTATTCCTAAACATAAGAGAAAAGGAGTGGAGCAGTTTTATTTATAAAAGAAACAGCGTGCAAGTCAAGTTTTTGGTTATAATAGGTTTGAAGAAGAGTGACAGGGTAGCTGTAATTGTTGTAAACGTGGAAGGCACGATTGTGAAATAGATTGGGATGCAAGTAAATAGTAATTTAAGGCGCAAGAAAACTGAAAAGCAAAAGGAATTTGTAACGTACAGTGGGAAAGGTTTGTTAATATAATATTGAAACTACGCGCTAAAGTAACACATAAAACTATCTACAGTTGACTTCTGTTTACCGATAAAAAAACTAATCCTAGCATAGAAAAATATTCCGGACCTGATGGGACAGGTTTCGTCGAATTCCGACATCATTTAAAAAAAATTCCTTTTGTAAAACCAGCGGAAAACACGCGTTTGAATTTTCCACGATCCCTAGATAAATCTAATCAACTTGAAACTTCGAATCCTACAATAATTAATCAATACGAACCCAACGACACCAGTTTTGTCGCATTCTGAGACTGTTTTCCTAGTAGGCTATTTTTACGTGCACCGCAATGCCATTTTGGACACCAAATTACCCGGTTTTCAAAAATAACAAACTATATACCTATCCTAACTATAATTGACGATACGAACTCAACTGAATTGGTTTCGCGGCCTAATTCGATCGTACGTTGAAGTTACACTCAAATATCTCTTTATTGAATTAATTACGTGCTATAGAAATTTAACGGGCGTTTGTGGCTACCGTGGCCACATACGATATCGGTTTGCCATGCCATTCAACACCGTGCAATAATTTAACGTTACGGTCCCAATGAAGCTGATTTCGTCAAAAACAAAGTCCGTTTGCAAAATATTGGAAATTTAATTATAGTGAATATTTAATTAAATTAAATAATTAAATAATATATTTATAGTGAATATTTAATTAAATTATTGCAAAATTATTTATTGAAATTCAACACCGTGATTTAGGGAATTTAAATCGTCGTTAATTAAATTATAGTGAATATTTAATTAAATTAAATAATTAAATAATATATTTAATTCAGGAATAATCAAAATATTGGAAATCACAATATTCTGTGAATGGGGTCATCCCTTAGATTTAATTCAGCTTAGAGTTGAATTATATTGACGAATATATTCAATCGACGACAGTTTAAACGTATAATTATATCATAATTAAAATCGAGCTCGAAATGGTGCGGTAGTTCGTAAATTGGCGATTCGAACTTCAACTGAATATACAGGGTTCGTTTTAAATCGGATTTCTGTGAAACAAGAAACGTGTGGAGCTGGTGGAGTATATCTTTCTAGTGGGAGAGAAAAATCGGGATTTCGTCGTGTAGATTTTGATTTACGTCCAAATCAAATTTCAGAAAAGTCGCTGTAGAATTCCTTTATAATTTATAAAGGAATTATTTATATTTTAAAAAGAAATTCCAATATAAATCGAATATCGGGTCGACCCAGATTGGAAATATCGAGTTATAAATCCCAGTTGAGCTATATGGTATTCCACTGTGAATATATACGATAATATTAATTTATTAATATTTTATTTAATTTTATTTAAATATATTTATATATTTAAATGGGTCATCCAGAGCTTTAAAAATAGCCACTTTTGCAAACGAAGTCGAAATTCGACGAAACTAATTTTGTTGGATTCGCAATGTCAAATAGTTGTTAGATTTCCAGTTTCGTGATTTTTAGAGTCAGTATGTGGCCGTACGGATTTTTAGAGTGAGAAACAGTCAGCATTTCAAAGGTTAAAAATAAACTGTGTGAGCATACGGAGTCGATGTTCGACGAAACCAGTTTCGTTGGGACCGTAATGTCGAACTCTAGCTACATGTCTAGTTTCGTGATTTTTGGGTATCGTACGTAATCACGAGAATTTTTAGAAAGCAAAATGAATATATATATGAGCATATACCGGGAATATTCCCTTTTTAAAAATATCTAGATATTTATTTTTTTCTATAAATACACCACACCAACCACTAAAACCTAATTCCTCAAACAAAGAAAAATGCGCCGTCAGTTTCTATAATCCAAATGTTAAAACCGATCTTCAAATTATTGTGGAAAATCCAAATAAAATCAATAAATTTCCATACATGGATATTTAACCTCCTGAAGTGTTTGTCTTCAAACTGATGTGGGTTTTGGGGTGTTCGAACAGATGCGTGTTCGCTGAATAATTTCCAGTGTGGGTTTCGGTTTGCTAGGGTAGCGGAAACGAGGAGGTTGAAGGGTTGATTGGCAAAACAGAGTCCGGATTTGGGTTCGTCAGTGAAAACCGCTCCTCCCTTAAGTATTTGGTGGTATTCAGTTTTCATTTTCGACGATGACTGTGTTGGGGGCCAGTCGATGTCGTAGTGCAGAAGTGAGGTGCGAGTTTCAGTTTTTGGGGATGGTGATGTTGAGTTTGAAAAGGAGGATTGAATGGTGGTTTCTATGTGAAGTTTGGCTAAGTGGAAGAGTGGAAGGAGGTGTCTAAAGTTGTGAAAATGGCCATGTCTTATTACAGGAAGTCGCGGCCGAATTAAAGAGGGAGAAGGAATTGTTTTGGGTCGGGTCTGTTTGAGTGGAGTTGGGCCAAATTGCAAAGGGTAAGCCCAATAGGGGAATTAACTTAAGTTATTTTAATTTAAATTATATTCAAATCTTGTAAGATCAATAACTTATTCATATGAAATCGGAATCACGAACCGTAAGTTGCGTTAGGACCGTATTAACGGGAGCAACACAATGAGACTGACCGGGAGTGAATCGGGGCTCGCTACAATTTATTGTAAAATAAATTTTCCGTCTGAATCAAATCAAAGACAGTTAATCGTTTTAACGATAACAGTCCAATGTGAGTAAAACTCACCAACTCTGAACAGTTATATTTTTATAATGTATTCTTAGAACTGTTAATCATCTGTTGATTGCTGTGTGTTGGTTGATTGATTGAACTGCTAGTCAGTTAGTGGAAATTATATATATATATATCTATATATATATATAAACCTTTAAATATTTATATATTGATGTCGTTATCAGAATAATCAGTACTGAATTGAAAGTGATGTTGATTTTACTGTGTAACATCTGTGGATGCAGGGAAACAGGTTGGAGGGACCCAACTGGGTTCCTCAATATTTATAATACTGTTTTGATTCATATATTGTGATATAGAATCCGTGGTCGATTATATGTGCTTGGACGATATTGAACATCGAGATTTTATCTGATTGAATACCATAACATACGGGATGTTGATAAGGGGATTTTCAAAGTGATTGAAAATAGAATATTTATAAATTAGAGTATTTATAAATAAGAGATATTTATAAAGTGGAATATTTATAAATAAGAAATGTTTATAAATTGGAATATTTATAAAAAGGAGATATTCAAAAAGGAAAAAATTACAAAGCATTTTCTTTTTGATTGGAAAGGCCTGTGTAGCGGGTTTGGGGATTTTCCTAATGCTCCCGTTACAAAGGAGGTTATGGCGAATTTTTCAAAGAATTTAAGGAGTTAGAATATTTCAAGAATAAATTTGAAAAGGAAATATTTGTAAACCATAAGAATAGAATTGAAAAGGAAACGTTATAAAAAGGAAATCATTTTTAAAGTGTAGAACCGTTATTTAAAAGTAAATCTTTTCAAATGAATAAAACGTTGTTAAAAAGAAAATCTTTATAAAGTGAATAAAGTAAATCGAATATGGTATTCGAAAGGAGCTAAATCGAATATGGTATTCGAAGGGAGTAAATCGAATATGGTATTTGAAAGTTAGTAAAACGAATATGCTATTCGAAAGGGGTTAGTCGAGTCGAGTTAGTTGAATAGAGTTAACTAGTTCAGTAAAGTTAACCAGTTCAGTAGAGTTAACCAGTTCAATAGAGTTAACCAGTGAGTTAAGTAAGTCAAGTTAACCAGTTGGGTTAAGTAAGTCAAGTTAACCAGTGATTTAAGCAAGTCAAGTTAACCAGTGAGTTAAGAAAGTCAATTTAACCAGTGGGTTAAGCAAGTCAAGTTAACCAGTGAGTTAAGCAAGTCAAGTTAACCAGTGAGTTAAGCAAGTCAAGTTAACCAGTGAGTTAAGCAAGTCAAGTTAACCAGTTGGGTTAAGTAAGTCAAGTTAACTAGTGGGTTAAGTAAGTCAAGTTAACCAGTGAGTTAAGCAAGTCAAGTTAACCAGTGAGTTAAGTAAGTCAAGTTAACCGGTTGGGTTAAGTAAGTCAAGTTAACCAGTGAGTTAAGCAAGTCAAGTTAACCAGTGAGTTAAGCAAGTCAAGTTAACCAGTGAGTTAAGCAAGTCAAGTTAACCAGTGAGTTAAGCAAGTCAAGTTAACCAGTTGGGTTAAGTAAGTCAAGTTAACCAGTGGGTTAAGCAAGTCAAGTTAACCAGTGAGTTAAGCAAGTCAAGTTAACCAGTTGGGTTAAGTAAGTCAAGTTAACTAGTGAGTTAAGTAAGTCAAGTCAACCAGTGAGTTAAGCAAGTCAAGTTAACTAGTGAGTTAAGCAAGTCAAGTTAACCAGTGAGTTAAGTAAGTCAAGTTAACCCGTGAGTTAAGTAAGTCAAGTTAACCAGTGAGTTAAGTAAGTCAAGTTAACCAGTGAGTTAAGTAAGTCTAGTTAACCAGTTGAGTTAAGTAATTCGAGTTAATCAAGTCGAGTTGATCGAGTTAGAGTTACTCAGTTAGAGTTAATCGATTAGAGCTAAAACGAACTAGAGTTAATCAAATATAGTTATTTGAGACAGAGTTAGTCAAACATAGTATTTAGGGTAAGTTGCCATCTCGTACGACTGCTAGCGTAATTCGCAGGGCTGTAAATAGCCTAAGGCGGTCGGATGTTTCCTGAGGGAGTCAGGCGTAACCATTGTGATCGCTGCGATCTAGAGTCAAGCGAATGGAGTTAAATTGAATCTAGTCATTCGATAGGAGTTAATCAAGATGAGTTAAATAAGTTAAGTTAATCGAATCTAGTTATTCGATAGGAGTTAATCAAGATGAGTTAAATAAGTTAAGATGATCGAATCTAGTCATTCGATAGGAGTTAATCAAATTAAGTTAAATAAGTTAAGTTAATCGAATCTAGTTATTCGAGAGATTATCGAATATAGTTTATTCGAAGGAGTTATAAATTATTAGTTATTCGAAGTGAGTAGTCGAATATTGGTTGTTCGAAGTGAGTTAATCGAATATTGGTTATTCGAAAAGGGGAGTTATCAAATCGAATAGATTAAAGGAGTTAATCGAATATAGTTTATTCGAGTAGAGTTAGAGGAGTTATCGAATATAGTTTATTCGACAGGAGTTAAGTGAATAGTTAGATTAATCAAAGTGAATTAGTTAAGTTAAACTAAGTGAATTAGTTAAGTGAATTGGTTAAGTTAACCAAAGTGAATTTGTCGAGTAAATCAAAGTGATTAGTTCAGTTAATCGAGTTGAATTTGTTAGTCGGGTTAATAAATGGAGTTAGTCAAACCAAGTAAAACCAGTTAGAGTTAATTAATTAAGGTTGACCAGTTAGAGTTAATCAATCAGAGTTAATCAAATAGAGTTAAGTAAAGTTAGAACTGACTAGAGATTAGTAAACTGAATGGTTTTCTAAGTGTCTATCTGATGTTGGTTTCGGCCTTCGGGATTTATACTTAGGGAATTGTTCTCATACCAGTTCACAGTCAGGGACTGATAGTTGGGGGAAGAGTAGTGATTTGTAAATAAGCAAATGGAAAACGTTTTCCAGTGTTAATAACATATATTTTCTAAACATAGAAAATAAGGCAATGTGAATATATATATATATAGATATATGTTGATGATTTACCGATATAATTTCCATCTGGAAATAATATCGTTGTTTGCACACTTGTTTTTCTTTGATGGTTAAATCACAGACTATCGAAGTTTTGACCATTTTAACGTTGTTAATATGGAGAGACCAGTTGAATTATTATCCGAAGAACCACTCTTTATTGGCATAAGCGTTGCGAATCATATATGCCAAAGATAATTAAAGACGGAGTAAAATGCAAGGGATGTTGTATAAGTCTTAGATAACAGTGACTACGATGGATATACTGAATAGTGCCTTCGGTTTGTCCAGTCCCAGGACAACTTGTATGGACGAAGGTCTGATAGAGTATATCCAATGGATAGCGTAAGTTGATCTGCTCAAACGTATTCACGTTTGGTGGCGGAGGAATTCGTTTCTCTAAGCTGTATACCCGTGTTATTTTTGGATAAATCAATTTGTGATTTGGCGGGTATGACGATGTGACATTCTAAGTGAGTGAGGATGACTTGTGTTGATGAATGTCTGACATAGTATTTCCTGAAAGGTCACGTACTTTGATTTCTTCAACCGTACCAAGAGTGGAAGCGGAGAAGGAAACTTCTTTAGCTAACACGTAATGTACTATTGTAGACGTCAATTAGTGATTTTCGATGGATCTGACAATGTGGCATTCGAAGTGAATCTGATGTGATGATAAAGCGTAGCTTCTAGCCTCATCAACCGGAAATGATAGAAATCGGGCAGGCAGTATGGCTAAGTCGGTCGCACCGAAGTAGGGGTGTATAATCACCTATCTAGAGAATATTCATTTGTTTCTTAAATCTATCAATGCTGTCCCATATATATACAGGAACAGTTGCTGATCCCAACCGTTGGTGATATACATTCGATACACTCAAGCAAAATGAGTGGTCGGTCATGTGTGGCTGAGTTACAAGATGTTCTTGTTGAACTCCAGTGTATCGTTCCTAGAGTACACTGATCGGAAGGTGGTTCCATACCTTGTCATAGTTGGAAATCCATTACCCAATACGTGCTTGCGATTTGATTGTATACTATATATGTAGAACGTGAGATGAAAGCATTTCTGCTAGTTGATATCTATTTGTACATAGACATTATTATAATATCAAAAGGTTTTTGATATAAAGATATTTTGGATTCTCATAAGGGAAAAACCCGTTCCGTTCTGCGGCGTGGTCTAATGAGATATCGTTTACTTGTTCATATACCTGTTTAAACTGTTTTACTCATACCATGCCCATGACTGACCCGGAGTTTACTTTGTTGTTTTCCCTAAACTCTTGGGTGCCTAAATTTTTACGGGCAGTCAAGTAGTCAGGAATTTACAGATATATTTGGAGAGCTTGGAGCAGGAGGCTTCAAGATCATATAGCTATAATTATTTCCGCTGTGTTGTAAGTGCTGTACTCTGATAAGTGCTATTGTATACATAACTGTTATTTTTCAAAGTTATGTTATATATTATATGTTATTTGTTCCGCTGTGAGGTTCGTGTTACCCTGATGTTGTGTTCTTCTTCTTCTTCAATTCTAAGTTTCTATCTTATCTATCCTCACCCTCTAATTTCTTTCATTAATTACCAGGATTTTTCGATGTTTTGGTTATCGACATCGTGTTTATGTCGACAACCAAAGTCGCTCAAAATCCGGGTTGTTACAGTTGGTATCAGAGCTTAAATTAAGAATTACCTGGCTCTGTGGCGTGACTCGGTAGAGATAGGGTTAGTAATACCCTAGATTGAGTTTGAGTGTATATATACGAGTGAACGTATTTGTATTTGATGTAATAATTTGTTTTATATTGTGGAGATTCATTGGTTGAGTTGTTTATGAGTTCTGGTCGATCAGTTTGATCCGTTGTATCGGTAGGAGTTACTAAACACTTGAATACGATGGGTCGACACGATATGTTTGTAAAGAGGGTAAATAGAATAAATTTACCCAAATTATATCCTAATATAGAGGAAATATATATATTAGATATATTGGTTGTGATTATAACCAGATAAGATTATAAATTAAATGGTTATATATAACCAACCAGAATTCGTATAAGTGAAATATATGAAATTGAGATGAATTAAATATGAATTTAAATCAGATTTGGAATTAAAATAAGGAAATTTTAAGTTCCTGGGAGATTTTGAGATGTTTTCAAAATGGATGTATTTAGTAAGGGTTTTCAAATGATAGTATTGAAATCACTTGGATCGCTGGAAAATAATTCCGATGATGACTGTGCAGTATCATCGGTGTGATTTTCGAGTTCTAAGTGGTGGATTACTACCAAAGATTTTGATTTGAATTGTTTTGAGAAAACAAGTTGTTTAGAAATTCAAAGGTTTTGAATTGGTATTATGATTTCAAATATTATTTGAAATAAAACCGGAAATTTAAGTTCTAGAAATTAAAATTTAACTTGTGAAGTTAATTCGAATGGGATGGTAAAAGTAAATAATAAACCAGAATTTAACTTGAGATGATAGGTTAAGAAAAACTGTAGTGATTAGAGATTCTCTGGATTTGAAATGATAAGTTGAGAGTTTGGAATTTGAAACTCGAAATTGAAATTAAATTCAGCTTGAATAAGCGAATGGTTGTGTTAAGAATAACTTGGTCGGAGTTGATTGGGATGGCATTTGTATATGCCGAGTTGATAACAGATGGTAGGGATATAATGATATGCCCAACAAAAAGGTACAAGTTTATATTTTATATGAGTTTGGAATTTATGAGCCGAATTGGCAAGCCGTTTGGCGTTTTGATTTTCTTTTGGGTTGAAGAAGGCCCAGAGAGGCGAGTTGGAGTTTGAGCTATTGATTACTACAAAGGAGGTGCTGGCGAAATTTTCCGAAAATTTAAAGAGTTAGAAAATTTTCAGAATTTTTGAAAATTTTAGTTAGTCGGAAGGAATTAATATTGAAATCGATATTAGTTGGTTCAGTTGAAACCAGAAATAAGGGGTAAACAAATCTTAGGAATTCCAGTAGATAGGATCGTCCTCTAACTTAGCAATTTCGAGGACGAAATTATTTTAAGTGGGGAAGAATGTAATGACCCGCATTGTCAGAGGTATTATAATTAATTTATTTAATTATACAAATAGTGATTTAGGGAATTTAAATCGTCGTTAATTAAATTATAGTGAATATTTAATTAAATTAAATAATTAAATAATATATTTAATTCAGGAATAATCAAAATATTGGAAATCACAATATTCTGTGAACGGGGTCATCCCTTAGATTTAATTCAGCTTAGAGTTGAATTATATTGACGAATATATTCAATCGACGTCAGTTTGAACGTATAATTATATTATAATTAAAATCGAGCTCGAAATGGTGCTGCAGTTCGTAAATTTGCAATTCGAACTTCAACTGAATATACAGGGTTCGTTTTAAATCGGATTTCTGTGAAACAAGAAACATGTGGTGCTGGTGGAGTATATCTTTCTAGTGGGAGAGAAAAATCGGGATTTCGTCAGGTAGATTTTGATTTACGTCCAAATCAAATTTCAGAAAAGTCGCTGTAGAATTCCTTTATAATTTATAAAGGAATTATTTATATTTTAAAAAGAAATTCCAATATAAATCGAATATCGGGTTGACCCAGATTGGAAATATCGAGTTATAAATCCCAGTAGAGCTGTATGGTATTCCACTGTGAATATATACGATAATATTAATTTATTAATATTTTATTTAATTTTATTTAAATATATTTATATATTTAAATGGGTCATCCAAAGCTTTAAAAATAGCCACTTTTGCAAACGAAGTCGAAATTCGACGAAACTAATTTTGTTGGATTCGCAATGTAAAATAGTTGTTAGATTTCCAGTTTCGTGATTTTTAGAGTCAGTATGTGGCCGTACGGATTCTTAGAGTGAGAAACAGTCAGCATTTCAAAGGTTAAAAATAAACCGTGTGAGCATACGGAGTCGATATTCGACGAAACCATTTTCGTTGGGACCGTAATGTCGAACTCTAGCTACATGTCTAGTTTCGTGATTTTTGGGTATCGTATGTAATCACGAGAATTTTTAGAAAGCAAAATGAATATATATATATGAGCATATACCGGGAATATTCCCTTTTTAAAAATATCTAGATATTTATTTTTTTCTATAAATACACCACACCAACCACTAAAACCTAATTCCTCAAACAAAGAAAAATGCGCCGTCAGTTTCTATAATCCAAATGTTAAAACCGATCTTCAAATTATTGTGGAAAATCCAAATAAAATCAATAAATTTCAATACATGGATATATATAGCCTCCTGAAGTGTTTGTCTTCAAACTGATGTGGGTTTTGGGGTGTTCGAACACATGCGTGTTCGCTGAGTAATTTCCAGCGTCGGTTTCGGTTTGCTAGGGTTGCGGAAACGAGGAGGTTGAAGGGTTGATTGGCAAAACAGAGTCCGGATTTGGGTTCGTCAGTGAAAACCGCTCCTCCCTTAAGTATTTGGTGGTATTCGGTTTTCATTTTCGACGATGACTGTGTTGGGGGCCAGTCGATGTCGCAGTGCAGAAGTGAGGTGCGAGTTTCAATTTTTGGGGATGGTGATGTTGAGTTTGAAAAGGAGGATTGAATGGTGGTTTCTATGTGAAGTTTGGCTAAGTGGAAGAGTGGAAGGAGGTGTCTGAAGTTGTGAAAATGGCCATGTCTTGTTACAGGAAGTCGCGGCCGAATTAAAGAGGGAGAAGGAATTGTTTTGGGTCGGGTCTGTTTGAGTGGAGTTGGGCCAAATTGCAAAGGGTAAGCCCAATAGGGGAATTAACTTAAGTTATTTTAATTTAAATTATATTCAAATCTTGAAAGATCAATAACTTATTCATATGAAATCAGAATCACGAACCGTAAGTTGCGTTAGGACCGTATGGACGGGAGCAACACAATGAGACTGACCGGGAGTGAATCGGGGCTCGCTACAATTTATTGTAACATAAATTGTCCATCTGAATCAAATCAAAGACAGTTAATCGTTTTAACGAGAACAGTCCAATGTGAGTAAAACTCACTAACTCTGAACAGTTATATTTTTATAATGTATTCTTAGAACTGTTAATCATCTGTTGATTGTTGTGTGTTGGTTGATTGATTGAACTGCTAGTCAGTTAGTGGAAATTATATATATATATATAAACCTTTAAATATTTATATATTGATGCCGTTATCAGAATAATCAGTACTGAACTGAAAGTTATGTTGATTTTACCGTGTAACATCTGTGGATGCAAGGAAACAAGTTGGAGGGACCCAACTGGGTTCCTCAATATTTATAATACTATTTTGATTCATATATTGTGATATAGAATCCGTGGTCGATCATATGTGCTTGGACGATATTGAACATCGTGATTTGATCTGATTGAATACCATAACATACGGGATGTTGATATGGGGATTTTCAAAGTGATATTGAAAATAGAATATTTATAAATTGGAATATTTATAAATAAGAGATATTTATAAAGTGGAATATTTATAAATAAGAAATGTTTATAAATTGGAATATTTATAAAAAGGAGATATTCAAAAAGGAAAAAATTACAAACCATTTTCTTTTTGAATGGAAAGGCCTGTGTGGCAGGTTTGGGGATTTTCCCGATGCTCCCGTTACAAAGGAGGTTATGGCGAATTTTTCAGAGAATTTAAGGATTTAGAATATTTCAAGAATAAATTTGAAAAGGAAATATTTGTAAACCATAAGAATAGAATTGAAAAGGAAACGTTACAA
Organism: Allium sativum; assembly: GCA_030737875.1. Lineage (NCBI taxonomy): Eukaryota > Viridiplantae > Streptophyta > Magnoliopsida > Asparagales > Amaryllidaceae > Allium > Allium sativum. The sequence continues at coordinate 836,362,649 of CM060910.1, forward strand.
AAAGGAAATCATTTTCAAAGTGTAGAACCGTTATTTAAAAGTAAATCTTTTCAAATGAATAAAACGTTGATAAAAAGGAAATCTTTATAAAGTGAATAAAGTAAATCGAATATGGTATTCGAGAGGAGTTAAATCGAATATTGTATTCAAAGGGAGTAAATCGAATATGGTATTCGAAAGTTAGTAAAACTAATATGCTATTCGAAAGGGGTTAGTCGAGTCGAGTTAGTTGAATAGAGTTAACTAGTTCAGTAAAGTTAACCAGTTCAGTAGAGTTAACCAGTTCAATAGAGTTAACCAGTGAGTTAAGTAAGTCAAGTTAACCAGTTGGGTTAAGTAAGTCAAGTTAACCAGTGAGTTAAATAAGTCAAGTTAACCAGTGAGTTAAGCAAGTCAAGTTAACCAGTGGAGTTAAGCAAGTCAAGTTAACCTGTTGGGTTAAGTAAATCAAGTTAACCAGTGAGTTAAGTAAGTCAAGTTAACCAGTGAGTTAAGCAAGTCAAGTTAACCAGTGAGTCAAGCAAGTCAAGTTAACCAGTTGTGTTAAGTAAGTCAAGTTAACCAGTGGGATAAGTAAGTCGATTTAACCAGTGAGTTAAGCAAGTCAAGTTAACCAGTGAGTTAAGTAAGTCAAGTTAACCAGTTGGGTTAAGTAAGTCAAGTTAACCAGTGAGTTAAGTAAGTCAAGTTAACCAGTGAGTTAAGCAAGTCAAGTTAACCAGTGAGTTAAGCAAGTCAAGTTAACCAGTTGGGTTAAGTAAGTCAAGTTAACCATTGGGTTAAGCAAGTCAAGTTAACTAGTGAGTTAAGCAAGTCAAGTTAACCAGTTGGGTTAAGTAAGTCAAGTTAACTAGTGAGTTAAGTAAGTCAAGTTAACCAGTGAGTTAAGCAAGTCAAGTTAACCAGTGAGTTAAGCAAGTCAAGTTAACCAGTGAGTTAAGTAAGTCAAGTTAACCAGTGAGTTAAGTAATTCAAGTTAACCAGTGAGTTAAGTAAGTCAAGTTAACCAGTGAGTTAAGTAAGTCAAGTTAACTAGTTGAGTTAAGTAAGTCGAGTTAATCAAGTCGAGTTGATCGAGTTAGAGTTACTCAGTTAGAGTTAATCGATTAGAGTTAAAACGAACTAGAGTTAATCAAATATAGTTATTTGAGACAGAGTTAGTCAAACATAGTATTCATGGTAAGTTGCCATCTCGTACGACTGCTAGCGTAATTCGCAGGGCTGTAAATAGCCTAAGGCGGTCGGATGTTTCCTGAGGGAGTCAGGCGTAACCATTGTGATCGCTGCGATCTAGAGTCAAGCGAATGGAGTTAAATCGAATCTAGTCATTCGATAGGAGTTAATCAAGATGAGTTAAATAAGTTAAGTTAATCGAATCTAGTTATTCGATAGGAGTTAATCAAGATGAGTTAAATAAGTTAAGATGATCGAATCTAGTCATTCGATAGGAGTAAATCAAGTAAAGTTAAATAAGTTAAGTTAATCAAATCTAGTTATTCGAGAGGAGATTATCGAATATAGTTTATTCGAAGGAGTTATCAATTATTAGTTATTCGAAGTGAGTAGTCGAATATTGGTTATTCGAAGTGAGTTAATCGAATATTGGTTATTCGAAAAGGGGAGTTATCAAATCGAATAGATTAAAGGAGTTAATCGAATATAGTTTATTCGAGTAGAGTTAGAGGAGTTATCGAATATAGTTTATTCGACAGGAGTTAAGTGAATAGTTAGATTAATCAAAGTGAATTAGTTAAGTTAAACTAAGTGAATTGGTTAAGTTAACCAAAGTGAATTTGTCGAGTTAATCAAAGTGATTAGTTCAGTTAATCGAGTTGAATTTTTCAGTTGAGTTAATAAATGGAGTTAGTCAAACCAAGTAAAACCAGTTAGAGTTAATTAATTAAGGTTGACCAGTTAGAGTTAATCAATCAGAGTTAATCAAATAGAGTTAAGTAAAATTAGAATTGACTAGAGATTAGTAAATTGAATGGTTTTCTAAGTGTCTATCTGATGTTGGTTTCGGCCTTCGGGAATTATACTTAGGGAATTGTTCTCATACCAGTTCACAGTCAGGGACTGATAGTTGGGGGAAGAGTAGTGATTTGTAAATAAGCAAATGGAAAACGTTTTCCAGTGTTAATAACATATATTTTCTAAACATAGAAAATAAGGCAATGTGAATATATATATAGATATATGTTGATGATTTACCGATATAATTTCCATCTGGAAATAATATCGTTGTTTGCACACTTGTTTTTCTTTGATGGTTAAATCACAGACTATCGAAGTTTTGACCATTTTAACGTTGTTAATATGGAGAGACCGGTTGGATTATTATCCGAAGAACCACTCTGTATTGGCATAAGCGTTGCGAATCATATATGCCAAAGATAATTGAAGACGGAGTAAAATGCAAGGGCTGTTGTATAAGTCTTAGATAACAGTGACTAAGATGGATATACTGAATAGTGCATTCGATTTGTCTAGTCCCAGGATAACTTGTATGGACGAAGGTCTGACAGAGTATATCCAATGGATCACGTAAGTTTATCTGTTCAAACGTATTCACGTTTGGTGGCGGAGGAATTCGTTTCTCTAAGCTGTATACCCATGTTATTTTTGGATAAATCAATTTGTGATTTGGCGGGTATGACGATGTGACATTCTAAGTGAATGAGGATGACTTGTGTTGATGAATGTCTGACAGAGTATTTCCAGAAAGGTCACGTACTTTGATTTCTTCAACCGTACCAAGAGTGGAAGCGGAGAAGGAAACTTCTTTAGCTAACACGTAATGTACTGTTGTAGACGTCAATTAGTGATTTTCGATGGATCTGACAATGTGGCATTCGAAGTGAATCTGATGTGATGATAAAGCGTAGCTTCTAGCCTCATCAACCGGGAAATGACAGAAATCGGGCAGGCATCATGGCTAAGTCGGTCGCACCGATGTAGGGTGTATAAATCACCTATCTAGAGAATATTCATTTGTTTCTTAAATCTATCAATGATGTCCCATATATATACGGGAACGGTTGCTGATCCCAACCGTTGGTGATATACATTCGATACACTCAAGCAAAATGAGTGGTCGGTCATGTGTGGCTGAGTTACAAGATGTTCTTGTTGAACTCCAGTGTATCATTCCTAGAGTACACTGATCGAAAGTTGGTTCCATACCTTGTCATAGTTGGAAATCCATTACCCAATACGTGCTTGCGATTTGATTGTATACTATATATGTAGAACGTGAGATGAAAGCGTTTCTGCTAGTTGATATCTATTTGTACATAGACATTATTATAATATCAAAAGGTTTTTGATATAAAGATATTTTGGATTCTCATAAGGGAAAAATCTATTCCGTTCTGCGGCGTGGTCTTAGGAGATATCGTTTACTTGTTCATATACCTGTTTAAACTGTTCTACTCATACCATTCCCATGACTGACTCGGAGTTTACTTTGTTGTCTTCCCTAAGCTCTTGGGTGCCTAAATTTGTATGGGCAGTCAAGTAGTCAGGAATTTACAGATATACTTGGAGAGCTTGGAGCAGGAGGCTTCAAGATCATATAGCTATAATTATTTCCGCTGTGTTGTAAGTGTTGTACTCTGATTAGTGCTATTGTATACATAACTGTTATATTTCAAAGTTATGTTATATATTATATGTTATTCGTTCCGTTGTGAGGTTCGTGTTACCCTGATGTTGTGTTCTTCTTCTTCTTCAATTCTAAGTTTCTATCTTATCTATCCTCACCCTCTAATTTCTTTCATTAATTACCAGGATTTTTCGATGTTTTGGTTATCGACATCGTGTTTATGTCGATAACCAAAGTCGCTCAAAATCCGGGTTGTTACAATTTTAAATTTTGATTTAGCCATAACTTACAATCTATAACACGAAATCTGAATTTTCCTCTTTTATATGAAAATCATCATCAATACGGTTCTAACGTTTCTTGTTTCACAGAAATCTGACTTATATCGGATTCTGTATACTCAGTTAAAGTTCAAAACCAAATATTACGAATTGCTACGCGATTTCGAGCTCGTTTTATATTATAAATAAAATTAACGTTAAAACTTCATTTTAAATAACGATTTCAATATTAAATTCCATTCATGTTCCAAATAAAATATTTAAAATAATAAATTAAATAAAATATTTGGCTGCCAAAATTGCGGGTCGTTACATTCTTCCCCACTTAAAATAATTTCGTCCCCGAAATTGCTTAGGTAAGAAAGAACGTTACAAACCCATAAATTTCCAAATCCAGTTTATTTTAAAATCGAAAATAAATTTAATATCATAAATAAATATTTTTCAAAGATCTGCGAAAATTTTCTAACACCTTAATTTTTGGAAAATTTTTGGCAGAATTTCCCCTGTATGGAGGGATATCTGCAATATTGCACGAACAAATAATATATACATCGACCAACACGGTCGGAAAACAAAAATCAAAACCCAAAATTTTATATTTTAACGTAGGCATACCTTTTACGAGCGCTATTGCGCATATTTGCTCAACGTATATGCGATTTACTCAACCAGTATCAATCTGCCTATCCCTCTGGCACCTGTACTTAACTCAATTCACATGCAAGTCACAAATACATGAAATTCCAAATAATATTTCATTGAACAACAAGTATAACTTCACAAATTCAAACATGGGCATCAATTTATTTGCCCATACAGGTATATAGCCTTAATCTCCGTTCACATGAAATTTAATCCAGTTTTATTATACTGGAATTTATTTACTTTAGTTTATAATTTATTCAGCTTCATTAAATCGTTGATTCATTTCACCCAAACAATCTACCATTCAATAACAACATTTCACAATCAAGGCAACCAATACATAACCAAATCAACCAAATTAATTGAATTTATATTCAATGTCGCTATTTTACTTTGGTTTCTCATATTTGAACATCATTCGATTAATATCCGACTGATTTCTATTTGATTATCATTTATTCATCAAAATTCCAATTTATTTAATTTATTTCCAACATCATTATTAATTTAATTATACTTAACAAAGTTAAGTTTTCAACTCAAATTTTCAATCCAGTTTGAATATCATTCAAATCAATCAACACACTAATATATCAATAATTAGACAAAATTATTTCTTTTCTACACAAAAATATAATTTGGGTAAAATTATTTCATTTACCCTCTTCTCAAAACAATACTGTATCCATTGTTAGTTATATGCTTCTCAACACTTGAACCGATCAACAAACACAATACAAAACATTTGTATATAGAATTTTCAAATACGCGCTCTCATATATATATATATACACACACACACACTCAATCTCGATATAGGGTATTACCAACCCAATCTCTATCGAGTTACACCACAGAGCCAAGGTTATTACTAAACCAATAGCTCTGATACCACTGTTACGACCCAGGTTTTTCGCCCAGAAAATCGACATAAATACATTTCCCGTAACTCATGCCGATCTTCCAAACACCGAAAAACACCGGAACATTATTAGAAAGAACTTAGAGGGTGAGATAAGAAAAAAAAATTAGAATAGAAGAAGAAGAAGAAACAACACAACACAGAGTCTCACATCGCAGTGGAACAAAATATAATACAGAAATAAACTTTATTGAGAGCTTTAAAAATACTTACAATATCAGAGTACATCACACAACGGGCCAGCTATAAAGACCTGTTCCCGTATACAACACACAACGGAATAGTAGCTATATAATATCATACGTCTGAACATCTCCAGCTCATCTCTGGACTTCACATCATTCGATAACCTGAACTGTACACCCCGGGCTAACCCGAGCATTTACAAAACACTGGGTCAGTCTGGTGAACCAGAGTGAGGTAAAAAAACTAAGTTTAAGGGTATCACACGACCTTATTTTTTAAGTCAACATCTTTCAAAGAAAAGGATAATCGTAAGACCAATCCACACATAAATACGGACGGTTATTACCTTACGATAACCCAAAACATTTTTGAAACCAATATCTTGTCTGATATTATAATAATGTCTAAATACAAGTAAATAGAATCTAGTAGAATGTTTGCATCTCACGCTCCACATATACAGTATAAAATCAAAACCACGGGTGCTTATTGGAGATTGGATTCCGCCCTTGACAGGGTATGGGACCACCTGCCGATAGTGCATCTCTAGAGGCGAATACACTAGGTTCAACAAGAACGTCTTGCAACCCGGCCCTCACATGACCGACCACTCATTTCGCTTGAGTGTATCGAATGTATATCACCAACGGTTGGGCTCAAACCACCGTTTCCCAAAAAGGGATAACATCTAAATAGATTAAAGAGGCAAAAGGAGTTTCTCTAGATAGTTGATTATACACCCTAATGGGAGCGACCCACATAGCCATGCTGCCTCCCCGATTTCTGTCATTTCCTGGTTGTGAGTCTTGAGGTTTAAATTATCCTCTAGAACACCTGGCCACCATTCAATTTGAATGCCACATCGTCAAATCCGCCAGATATCACTAATTGACGTCCACAAACATACTTTATTTGGGAGCTACCCCGGTACGTTTGAAGAAATCAACGAACATGATTCTTTTGTAAATACTCTGTCAGACATTTGTCCATACAAGTCATCCAGGAACAGGATGAACCGAAGGTACTCTCCTACTGTACCTCATATAGGAATCACCCCATGGGTCAGTAGCGAGAAGTCCATGCAACCCGTAGATTCCAACCACGACAGAATCATAGTGTATCACGGACTGCTAAGCCAGAGATTATAAGTAATCCTTCCACTTATGAAGATCCACGGTCTTTAATGCTCCATCTCGACCATCTTCTAATATCTCTATGTATTTGCTGGTCGGAATGGTTTTCGAATATAAATTCGATCCCGGTCTTTCCGTGCCAACAATCATATGGACAGATCTAATAGTCGGTGATTTATCTATCAAAATAAACAGTGTTTCGATCATGATAACCTAATGAGTTCACTGGTTCAGCATTCGGCACCACTTAGCATTTTAATTAAACAGATGTAAATTCAAACTCTTAAATATTTCGATATTATAAATATAGTTTCGCTTCTTCTTTACATAAGATTTATTCTTAAACAAATCCAGTCTTATACTTAGGAAAATCTTATATCATATTTAGTTATTTATTTTCACTTATAAAACATTTACTATGTTATTATCCAATATTGGGAAATCATTCAACTTATTACTCGTAAAATAACGTTACGAGATATCTTTTATTTATTACTTAAAAACCATAATCCATGTTTATTCTTATTAAGTAAAACTCAACTTTTATATTTCATTTCTAGCACAAAAATATCATTATAATTCACGCAATCCAATCTCCTTTTATTTCCCTTTTTTACTTTGAAATTTCATTATATACATACTTGCCAAATTTTCACAAATGGGTTGCGTTACTATTTCTCTAATGAAATAATAAATTCTTACTAACTTCTTTTACCATTACAACTAATACCATCCTCAGAAAATCCTAAAATCGTTCAAGTTGGGGTATTTTAGTTACGTCTCAGACCTTGATCAACAACGTTCATATCTAAGGATATACACGTTATAATCAAAAACTCAATATCTCATTTAATCTAAAAAAAATCCCATTTAACTATTTTATTTAAAAATACAGTTCCATAAACCTTCTTCTTCTTCTTTTTTTTGAAAATCCCAATCTCGGGTATAACCATTTATTTCTTAATTTAATAATTAAGTAATATCTGATAAAACATCACTTTATAAATTCCATTTTATAATTATAAGTCCTAAATAAATAAAATATTTATTTACTTCCCTTTAATAACCTTTATTCAAAATAATACATTTCAAAATCTATCTCTAGTTATAAAATAAATTTATAACTTCAGTTCTATCAGTTCACCTAACGGTAAATCAATATAAACAAAAAAAAAATTACTTTTAGGCCACTCACCGCGGATTACACAACCAATATAGCCCATTGGTTAAAACACAACACAGTTGACTTTTCAGTCAATGATCACTACTAAAAACAATTACCCAATCATGAGAGTACATATATGATAATATGAAAATAAATAATATATTTGAGGAATCTGGTCGGATCCCTCCAACCTGTTCTTCCCTGTATACAAATGGTTATCTCCAAATAGATCGTTCAATAAATAACGACCATTTAATTCCAACCACAAGCAATTCAACCAATTAAACACGTTTATTTTATGAACGTGACCAACAAGGTAAGTTACCTTTATTGGAACCAATCGTTAGAATAACGTTTTGGTATTTCACTGAAATAAAACGACAGTTTAATTTCATCAGTTAAATCAACAAACAAATATATAACTAGCAAACAGTCAACCATTAGCAAGCAGAGCACACAAAATAAAAACCTAATTTATATAAAATATAAATGGGGAAAACAAAGTGAGTTTAACTCACCTTGATTTGATTTCCATTGTTAACGGCTTGTTTTTAATTAAATTAAATAGTTGTTTAATTTAATTAAAAATTCTGGTTGATCTCTATCCTATCCAGTACTGTTCCACTGTGTAGTATTCTGCGATGCGGTCCCAACGCCTTTCTTTTTATTCAATTCTGTTAGCAGATGCACAAATTATAGCCATTATAATTAGATAATCTTAAATAAACAATTTACTCCTTAATTAAATTATTAATTATTATTACTTAGTCAATGTTAATCCAGCTGATAATCCTCCTTTCTGTTATCTCATATGCGTTCTTTCTAGGAAAACAACCCAGCCTGCTTCATTTGTTTCCGTCGTGATTCTGCAAGCCAATAAAAGTTACCAACAATAAGTTCACGATAAAGTTAAAATATTCATTCCTTAATTAAGTTTTTTTTTAACAAAAAATAGTTACTTTAGATTACAAGTTTAACAGGCTGATCTAACTTCTACAACTTCGCTTCCCTAGGGTCTTCATTGGTTTGGCTTCCAGTATTCACGAAAGTACCTAGAACAGTGATAATTAGTTTGGATATGCTAAACGTTTTTTTTAATAAAAGCTAATCATCCTCTCAATTAACTTTTAATTTAATTACCCTAATAACCATAGGATTAGGTCGATTTCCATCTCGAAAAGTTGTTGTTCACCGGCTGCCTTTCTGCATGGTTCAGGGACACGATCTTATTAACTAACCAGTCTTGAGTTTACTTACAATTAAACTAATTAACTATGGTTAAGTATACCTAGGCCCGATTAAATATCTTAATACTTGTTAACACAATCAGGCATCATGTTTTGTTCCCATCGGTTCTTGTTCTTCGTTGTTCAAGGATCCGAAACACACACCATTTATTAATTGGTAAATTCTTAATTGAACAAATGATTAGATTTAATAGTTACTGTGTATTCATGCTTCACAGTATACTGCTTTGTTCAAATCCAAGCCCTTTCTCACTGTTCTTTGTTCTGAAATGAACCCCACGCTCCGCTCCAACCATCCCTCCTCACGCCGTCGTACGGACCGCCACCTCAAGCTCAGCTCCGACAAACCCGACCAGCGAACCCGATTAGCGAACCTCGATCCCTCCCCTCCTGCACATAATCTGACCTTGCCGGAGCATTAAACTCCGCCTCCTCAACCAATGAACCCGACCCACCTTGCCACCGTGTTCACAGCTCCATTCCTTCGCTTGATAGTTGTGTGTTTAATTATAGTAGAGAATAAGGTTTGTTGGGTTTTTGGCTTGCGGTCTATTTGATTTTATTTTTGGTGATAGAGAAACTCAGTTTACACTATTCCTAAACAGAAGAGAAAAGGAGTGGAGCAGTTTTATTTATAGAAGAAACAGCATGCAAGTCAAGTTTTAGGTTATAATAGGTTTGCAGAAGAGTTACAGGGTAGCTGTAATTGTTGTAAATGTGGAAGGCACGGTTGAGAAACAGATTGGGACGCAAGTAAATGGTAATTTAGGGCGCAAGAAAACTGAAAAGCAAAAGGAGTTTGTAACGTACATTGGGAAAGGTTTGTTAATATTATATTGAAACTTCGCACTGAAGTAACGCATTAAACTATCTACAATTGACTTCTGTTTACTGATAAAAAAACTAATCCTAGCATAGAAAAATATTCCGGACCTAATGGGACAGGTTTCGTCGAATTCCAACATCGTTTGGAAAAAATTCCTTTATAAAACCAGCAGAAAAAACGCGTTTGAATTTTCCTCGATCACTAAATAAATCTAATCAACTTAAAACTTCGAAATCCTACAATAATTAATCAATACGAACCCAATGGCACCAGTTTCGTTGCATTCTGAGACTGTTTTCCCGATAGGCTATTTTTACGCGCACCACAATGCCATTTTGGACACCAAATTACCCGGTTTTCAAAAATAACAAACTATATACCTATTCTGACTATAGTTGACGATATGAACTCAACTGAATTGGTTTCGTGGCCTAATTCGATCGTATGTTCATGTTACACTCAAATATCTCTTTATTGAATTAATTACATGTTATAGAAATTTAACGTGCGTTTGGGGCTACCATGGCCACATACGACATCGGTTTGCCACGCCATTCAACACTGTGCAATAATTTAACCTTAAGGTCCCAATGAAACTGATTTCATCGAAAACGAAGTCCGTTTGCAAAATGGCCATTTTAAAAGCCAATATTTAAATAACGATTTTTCATAGCGACTATTTTAAAATTTGATTTAGCCATAACTTACAATCTATAACACAAAGTCTGAATTTTCCTCTTTCATATGAAAATTATCATCAATACGGTTCTAACGTTTCTTGTTTCATAGAAATCCGACTTATATCGGATTCTGTATACTCAGTTAAAGTTCAAAACCAAATATTACGAACTGCCACGCGATTTCGAGCTCGTTTTATATTATAAATAAAATTAACGTTAAAACTTCGTTTAAATAACAATTTCAATATTAAAATCCATTCATATTCCAAATAAAATATTTAAAATAATAAATTAAATAAAATATTTGGCTGCCAAAAATGTGGGTCGTTATAATTACCCATGATTTGCACCTCTCATATAAAGACAAATTAATTATGTGGTTGAGATTTTTTATCTCCTGATTTGAGTCAAACTTTTGTGTTCATATAGCCGCTCCCTATGTATATATATACACGTATATTCAAATAAGAATTAAATGGAATTAAATTAATATAGCAAACTTTAGGAGTTACAAATATTAGACTAGAACTTTAAATGGGAATGATATAAATGACAATAAATAGGATAATGGAAGCCTTAAGGAATATGACAGTTAACTTCATTAATGGTAGACAATTTTAACAGAAATAATAAATGGAACGAAGAGGGAACTAATGTGTATTGGTTGTCATAATAAACGCTAAGTCCAATAAGAAAATAAATAATTAAACATCCCAGGATAGGAAGTTATAGGTTTTCCTTATTTTATTCTAGTTAATCTAGAATTAATATAATTAGAAAGAAGGATTGACTTAGTAGGTTAATGATGCAAGGTCAGTTGCCTTATTCGACAGAAGTCTACATTTTCAAATACTCGGATATTTGTACAACTGATTTGAGATATCATTAACCATAGGAACCCATGACGATAGTTAATTGCGTGGCGATGATTAATTCCAAAATAAGGTCACTTCAAGTGTTGAGATATTAAGTGGTTGCACTACAAGAAAAATACCCTATTGCAACTAGCTATTTGCAACAGGCAACACATGCCAGTTGCGGTAAATGATATTTAGCAACTGACCTATTGTAGCAGTTGCAATATATAAGATTTAGCAACAGGCTTTTTCTTCCTGTTGCAAAAAGCGTATTTTTAGCAACCATGTTTCCGTTCCTGTTGCAAAAACATACTTTTAGCAACTATACTTTCATAACCGTTGCAACATACATATTATTTGCAACTGCGCTTCCAAGTCAGTTGCGAATAAATATCTTTAGCAACAGTTTTCGCCACTTGCAATAACTGTAATTTTTTACAACTGGTTAAGCCAGTTGCGAAAAACATACAATTAAAAATAGGTATCAGCTTTTCATGATTAACTTTTAATAATTAATTTTAAATAATTTATCATGGTTAATAAACAATAAATAAGAATTTATCTTTTAATAATTACAGTTAAATAATTAATATTTAATAAGTAATATTCACAACTATTAATTAATAGTTTATAAATTTTATATTTAATAATTGATAATAAACATAAGACAAATAATTAAGAACTAATAATTAAGACAAATATTTAATAATTTATAATTAATAAGCAATATTAATAATTAAGAAGCAATAGTTACTATTTTATATTTTATAATCATATTTAGTATTTAATATTTATTATTTAATTGTAATAGTTGATAATTATATAAAATACTTTATATTTGAAATTATAATTAATAACTAGTAAATAATAAACATATTTTTATACTTTTACGGATTTATAATTGTGTTTCTCAACTAGCAGCGAATTTTATAATTTTGTATAACAAAATATTATAGATTATCTATGAGCTTCAAAACCCGTCTTTTAACTTATTTTATAATTTTGCAACTTTACAATAAATAATATTTAACAACTTGTATTTTTTAACACTTCAATAAAGAGTATTTAACACGTGATATATGGGGTCCCTTGCAATAAGCGCATAAAATTTTCAATCTCCCCGCGTTCATTTTTCATCCTCGCGCCCTTGCTAGTAAATTTTTTTTGAAGTTCCGCCTAAAAGCAACCTACAGTAAACAAACACCATACTTAAGTCCCAAATCAAAAAACCCTAAATCTAACCACATAGTTTACAGTTCAAACAAAGCTCAATCGCACGATTTAATGGCAGCCAGTTAGATCTGCCATTTCCCTTCGCTTATTTTGTCGCTGCCACTCTTGCATCTCCGCTGCGCCTCCACATCAGCCTCCTACTCCTCCGTCTCTGCTTCCGCCTCCCATTCGTTCCAGTCAGGGTTTCTGTTTCAGGTGGTGAGTTCTAGTACCTTTTTTAAGAGCAGGCCCGGCCCCAAGCATAGGCGAGAGAGCCGACCGCCTAGGGCAACATTAGCGATGGGGCAACGGAAAATTGAAAAAGGGAAATCACGTTTCTTGATTTCTTCTGCTCTGACTTCCCAGATCTTATGCGAAATCCGCCAACAGTACCTCCACCGTAGTCTCCTTTCCATCCACTGCGTCAGCTGGTCCAGGTCACACTGTCTCGAACGGAGCTGCCAGAAACATCAATTAGGATTGCAATCGATAGCTAAAATGAAACCCTTCTACTTCTATGGGTACCACAGTACTACTTCCTCTTCAATTACATGCTTATTTTTTTTCGTGCTGCTAAGAACAACACAGTACTACTTTGCCCTAATTTTGACTTCCAGTCAGTTGTTGCCCCTGTCAACTAAGGGCTATTCTACTGGTTTGCCAATTGCTAATTTAAACGTAAGTTTTTTATAATTAAGAAATTATATCATTTATTTTGTAACTTGTTAATATGTATTGCATTGGAAACCAAAAATAATAGACCATGGTTTATAGTTCCTGCTTTAAGCTATTGGTGGAAAAAAACTAAATTAAATGAGTTATTGAATATTCTTCACTGTCTTGCTTCGCCTTGTTATATGTCAAGGCACTGACTGGGAAATAGCAGTGTTTGAAGCGAAGTATCATAGAACAACAACTCCACTGTATCTTGAAGTTGAAAAAGAAGTGAAAATAGAAGTTTTTCTTTTCTTTGCTACTTGATTTCTTAATTAAATTGCTAATAGAATTACCAAGTTTTGTTTCAGTTGAGAAGTAACAGTATGAGCTTATCTTGTTCACATTTGGCATTTTGCATATGTAATATATAAATGACTAGTTGAAAACATTTTGTATTCTGTAACGTAATAACAGTATTTATCTTTTATTTCATATATTTTGCTTATTAAAATAAATTAAGCAGGGAAACAAAAATTATTAATTTTCATTTCGACTAGGGCAATCAAACCTATAGGGCCGGCCCTGTTTAAGAGAACACTTATTGATATAACAGATTAGGCTAATAATGATGTATGCAAAAAGTTAGAAAGAGATGTTGGGCTTGATGATTTTGTTTCTGTTACTACAGATATTATTGTCCTTATCACTCTAGCCAGATTCTTCCACATTTCCTTGAAATGTGTTGGTATACCTAGCGCTGTGTCTCAAATGTTGGTATGTTATTGTTAAATAGGTCCAATTTTGATTGCAATTAGAATTCCAAAGGGTTGATAAATGGTGTTTTTATTTATCTATAACAGTTGGCTTTCATCTGTTTTTTATTGATGTTATAAATTGGGCCAATTCCAGACAATTTCTGCTCCTTTTTTTTAAATCAGTTGCCCAACTTTGTGATAAGATTATATAGAGCTCTGTATTACAGTACAGACACATATACATTTGTATAATTGTATGTCTATTGAAACATTTATGCTATTGAGATTCATTACATGCAGGCTGGATTGTTAGTTGGTCGAAGTTGCTTAAGCCAAATATCGGCATTTAAAAGGTTGTATAGAATAGACGACGATGAACATCTAATTAGCATGGCAACGATAGGCAGTACTTTTTTAATGTTTTTTCTCGGACTCGAAATAGACTACCAGTTTCTCAGAAGATCATTAGAGTAGCTTTATTTGTCACATTCACTGGCATGATTACATGTACTTTCATTCCTTCCATTACGGGTCCCATTTTGTATGGCATTCTTCTTGATAAAGGGGCATGTTCGTTTTGAGTCTTATTGTTCTCCTTGCTAATTCAGCTTCTCCAATGCTTATTCGTATAATAACTGAGCTAAAGGTAACTCTAATATTTGTTTCTAATATTGTAAGTTAGTTTCACTCAAACCAAATAAGGTTCCAAAGATTAAAACCAGGCCAACTCCCGATCTGATAGTCAAACCAAACATATGTTCCTAATGGAGTGTGGTTAACCTCATTAATCTGGATTGTTTAGGCAACAATCCAGTAGTTTTATGAATAATTTATGAAAGAAATCGATGCAATATAATTCCTTTCTTGAAAGTCAATGTTTTATCCAGCTTTGCAAATGGTCATTGCCCTTTACTTATCCAGTTAAGTATAGATACTATTGATATAGGCAGGCCATTCAGTCACTTGTATTAATGAACCAATCCTTAATTACTTGGGTTGTGTATAAACACAACTACTGTATTTGTACGAACTATATTACCATTTATGCACGTCATTATTGAACCTACCTTTTAGCAGTCTAGTGTTGAAGTTTGTTATATGTGTATTATATTTATTCTTCTTTGGTTGTTGGTTTATTTTGGTAGGAGCGGTTGGAAGGAGAATTGGTTGTTGCTAAAGAAGAATCAGAAAAATTGTCTAGTAGCCTAAAGGTACGTTTTTGAGAATTGTTTTGCTTGGTAAATTTGTAATGCGGATGGCAAGTAAATCAAGTTTTCACAAGAAAAGAGAATGTTACTTGATAATAAGCAAAAAACTTCATCCATCTTTTATGTAATCATGGCATCGACGGTGCTCGTCTTCTTTCTCCACCTTTGTGCTCCTCATAATGTTAGAAATTTCCTTGAGCAAAAAAAAAAAGTATAATCAAAATTTAAATTTCATTTCAGACTAATTATCAAAAATTAAAATTTACTAACCCATTGTTTTGTACTTTCAGGTCAGCAATAGAAAAGGCTACTCGTTGGAATGACATACATATTCCTGGATAGTCATATTCTTGGATAGACGATGCTTGCTAGAATGACATACATATTCTTGGATAGTCATGTGGATGTTCATGATCGACAACAAACTTGGAGCATGAACTGCAAATTTGTTCTAGTGAACCGATGATATTTATTTTCTTGTTATAGTATATGTATGATAGAGTAGAAATATGATTAGAAAATACTCTATTCGAAAGAAATGTGTTGTGTGGGAGAAGAAATTGTTATACATGAATGGTGTATGAAAATTGTAGAAATTTTTGTTGCAATTGTTTGTACTATTAAAACTTTGTTAAAATAAAAATTTTATCTGTTTATTTCATTCTATGATATACACTATTACTAAAATGAATACATTTAATATATAATATCTATAAGCTGTAGTATTTTTTTTATAGATTTATGAATCTATTGCAACGGGCATATACTGTTGCAAAAGGATCTGTTGCAACAGCAAAAGTCCGTTGCAAAAAAGTATACCACAACATCTTATTGCAACGGGCGAAAACTGTTGTAGACATTTAGCAACTTCAGCTATACAAACGGGCGCTAGCCCGTTGCAATAGGCCTACTGCAACAGATTTTGCCTGTTGCGAAAAGTGTTTTTTCTTGTAGTGTTGTAGGGACGAGCTCCCGTCCAAGAAAAAGAAACCAAAAAGGAAATAATATACAAGCATAGCCTACTTCTGGATTTGAGGCATTAACTGGTGGGATCCATCTATTGGTATTAAGTGATCGATTCACCTTTCCCCACATGGGTAGAATCATTGGTTCCGCCCTTAAAAAGGTATTAAGTGATGGAATATCCCACGCCCCCATAAATAAGAAGTATTGAAGGCTAATTGGGTACGAGATTGGTAATTTCCACGATAGCCCGCTTCCTCTAGGGTTAGAGTCTGCGCTAGTAAAAGGTATTAAATGACCGCTATGGAGGTACCATCAGTCTTCCTATCCTGCACGAAGTATTAAGTGACTAGGAGATTATCCAATAAGGTTTGTTAGTTAGAAACAACTGGGTTCGTCGGGGGAAGGTCATAAATGATAGTTACTCGTCTACTTGTGCAATATTTAATAAGTAACTTCTTAATATCTCTTGCTTTATGCGGGGATTTGGTATATGCGTGAATGACAGAATCCTTAAATTAGTAGGACTTAGCAGCAAGTGTCGCCTAATTTATATTAATGTAGGGTAAGCTATTGAGTAAGGCAATTAGAGATCTATTGTATTCGCCTTGGGTCTTAAGTGATCGAAAGGATCCACCCTTATCTTATATTGGTGGTGAAGTCTTAAGTGGCTATATAGAAACAATTTACCTTCTCATAGCGTGAGGAATAGTTGGAAAGCCAGTCTCTTAGTTTTCGATATTTGGTTGAATGGTGGTTAAAAGGTTCCATATTTATGCGTAAAAGTTCCATTTCAGTATTGCAATATCCTTATATTTGGGAAGTGCTACCTTGAGTGGTAATTAGTCATCGTGCGTAAATCTTTACAGGATTAGGTTAGAATTACTAGCCTTGTTAAACATATTTTTTGCGAAGAACAAACAGGATACATTTGTGTATTGTGGACAATGTTATGCATTTCCTACTCATCGGGACTTGTTGTTCCGACCCTCTTTCATAACGACTCTCAGGTTTATTTCGAGGAAGATAGGTCTTCGCAAGTGTGCAAGTTTGGTTTTCAGTTATTTTTCTCTCATGCTCGGTATTGATGTGGTGATTTGCTTTTAAGGCTATTGCCTAAATCAATACTTGTTATCTATCTTGTTTTCGCGGTGAGTTTGTCATGCTTATTATTTATTGGTACAATATTTATACTCTCCATGCTTGATTGGATTTAAATTTCAATTTTTATTGAAATTCGGGCTTAGAAAAGTGTAGGGTGTTACATTTGGTATCAGAGCTCAGATTTAGACTATTAAATGAATTAATAATATTTGGATTAGTGAGAGAATGTATTCGAAATTCATTTCTATTTTCATTCGTCTTTCTTACTTGACCCAAAATTATTTCTACTGACGCCAAAAAATGCTGTCAACACCCAAGATTCTTAATTACTTAAGAATACAGTTTTGCGTATGGAAAATAAGTGCAAAAGAGCAGGAAAGTAGTAAATGACACTTGAGATTTATAGTGGTTCGATCCCACGAGGGGCCTACTCCACTTTGGAAGAGCTGCTCATATTTTATTGACAACAATGATTTACAAGCTATGAGCCCCTTCTAGGCATTTAATTACAAGCATTTCCAAGTAATTTGAAGTCATAGTCCTTATGTGTAATTGTAGGAAAAAAGTCAACTTTGTCATTCTTCTTCCTCAAAGCAAAGATGCCATTAGAGAGGTCCCTTGGAGCTCTAGAGAGATGTCAAATCAACAATTTTCCAACCTTTAAAACAAATTATCTTGAAGGTATTTACAGTGGAGTGGTTAGGTTAGATTAGGTAGGATTTGGGGACCACTCAGCAGAAAATCGCATCACCCAAGGTTGGGAGAGGGAAAATCGCACTCCCCTATAGGATACGATTTTCACATCCTAAGTGATGAGAAAATCGCATCCCAAAGGGATGCGAAGAATCTTAAGCAAGAGGGCGCTTCGCACCTTGCATTCATACGATCATCACATCCTAAGTATGTGATGGAATCACATCAAAGGGATGCGATGTTATCGCATCCAAGGGATGCAGTATCAACACATCCGATGGAGGCGATGACATTGCATCAGAGGGATGTGATAGTATCCCATCCGAGGGATGCAATATCATCGCATTCGATAGATGTGACGTCATTACATCAGAGGGATGCGATACCATCACATTCGGGGGATGCGATACCATCACATCCGGGGGATGCAATACCATCGCATCCGATGGATGCGATGTCATCGCATCCGATGAATGCGATGTCATCGCAACAGAGGGATGTGATGCGAGGATGTTATGATGCAAAGAGGGTGATGCGAGCAGTATGATGCGATGCGAGGGATGCGAGCCGAGAGATGTAAGGTGTTGCGATCTTTGTTGATGCGACGTGTTTGTTTAAGGAGTTGCGAGGCCATCGCTCGCTAAATCTTTCCTCGGCCTGAACCTTCAGTGACTTGGCAACACTTTGAACTTTGGCACATCGCGACGTGTTAAGTCAAGTTAGTCTTATGTATTTTTGGGAACCGGATAAAAATACCGTTTAACAATTTGGACGATGAGGTAGTTGTGAACCCATTTATTTACGATGGGTTTAAAACGACTAAGAGTAAGAAGTATTTTGAGTTCGGGTATTCGGCTAACACTGACTTACCCCGTGGCACGTTTGGCGATTTGTTTTGAAGAGCATGAGGACAACATTTGGTGAATCATGTAGAATTGATCTCATTGACTAGACAAAAATCTAGCTACAACAAAGATAGTCGCAATTTCTTATTTCTGGTTTCATTTGGAAGTTCCAGTCGATGATCTTTTTTTGGTCTTGAAACGGAAAATTCACGTTAATGTGTCATTGTAGTTCGGAAATATAATTACGAAGTATATAAATTTCATGTTTTGTTTTGTAAATCCAGATTATCTTTTGATAGAACTATTCCTTTGAGTCCTTGGTCTTATATTCAGAGAGATTTCAGCTTTAAAAACCGTTTTCGAAAATAAAAGGGGGTTTCAAAAGTTTAACTTATAGTTTTCAATAAATTGTTTAATAACTAAATTATAAAAATTTTAAATCCAACCATGCATCAGATTGTTTGGGTTTTATGTAATTTTAAGAAATAATCCATTTTTGGTAAAAAGAAGGAAATAGGAAATGACAAGGAATATGTCTTAGATTTGTTCTTATTATAACCAATTCCATGTGATTTTTAGTACTCCTGTTTTTGGATATTTTGAATGATTTATCGAAATTATAACAAATAACCTTTAAGAGATTTAAAAATATTAACAATTCGAAATCTGGAAAGTTTATTATAGTCAGTAATATAAACCAGAATATAAATTTATAAAATAGGTTTATAGTACGAGAACCTCAATTTATAAATAAAATTTGATTTCGAGAACTTTCCAAAATTTTCTCTCGAAGTAGACTAAGTAAATTTTCTATTTTAGCTTGAGATATTTGATTTCCTAAATCATTTGAGTGTTTTTTTCAGCTGGTTTATGAGGAAATCCATTTTAAGTTTATCACGTATTTCTAACAGAATAATTTTCAAGTTCTCTCGAGATGATTATTTGGTTATAGCCTTTTGTTGAGACCACTTTCAGACTTTGGAGACAGTTCGAAGTTTGACTGCGGTCTATGGTACCACCGTGATGAGGACAAGTATTTTTCAGATTGTATCAAATCTTAAGAGATAACGAAGGATAATTAATAATTTAATCCAACCCTTGTTGGGTCAAGGTTCAACCTTTGTCAAAAGCCCCTTCAACACTTGACCGTTTAACGATATAGTTAGAGTTGTTAGCTTGTTGATGATTTTTTGTACAACTTCAACCTAGGACTTAGCCGTAAAAATTGCTTCCAAATTTCCCTCCATAAACTTCTTTCTTTCGTCCTTCCTTCCTAATCTAACCAAACCATATTTTATTCTTCTTCTCTTTCTTTGTCATCGCCTCGAATCCACCTTTTTTTGTGCCAGTTTGTGCACTAGGTCTCGCCCCCTTATAATACCTACTTTCATTATTCGATCTTTCCCATGCCATTAAAGTCTCATTTTTAGGGAGAGAGACCATTTGGTTGGATCATACTGAGCGTAAGGTTCATTGTTTTATGGCTAAGAGAATTAGTCGTAACAGTTGGAGCTTCAAAGTTTTTGAGTAGTGTCACTATTTATATTGCGCCCGCCTTTGCCATATTTTGTTGGAATATATTTTGACTAAGGAAATCATCGGTTCGAAGGTGAAGGGTGAGCTACCTTTGGATGGTTTTTCTGAGAAGAATCTGAATGATATTTTTAGTGGCACCATTATTTTACACGGACTTAAATGATCTTTGGTTTGGACAGCTTCAGAGGTTTTACAGTAGTTCTTATTTTCCTTAATGTCATTTCGAACTGCCCATATAGATGTGTGATTCATTTAGCATATTATTTCAAAGATGAGAAGTTATAACTAGATTTGTCTTATATGCGAGAATCAATCTTTTCTTCGATTGGTGGGTAACATCATTTAGTACCGCATCATATTTGACTCATCTTGTTCTCCTTGTGTGCTGTTTCATGGAGCTACTTTCTGCATTTTCACCTATTTAACACCCCGTAAAATACATAAGTATTAATAACAAATAGATAATTAAAAATAAGCAATTAAATAATAAGGCTAGAAAATGAGATTTTGCAACCTTAGGAGTTTGGCTTTGAAATTCTTTTTTTGGATTCATGGCGAAATTCTGAATCGTTTTCATGTATAATTTGCTAAAAACGGTTAATGTACAAAGAAGTTATGAGCAAATGAATTTGATCAGTAAAACGCAGAATATATGTAATTAAATGGATAATATATATATGTATGTGTATCCAAAATAAATTCAAAATAAAGAGGGAGAATTTGAAATTTGAATTAAGGATAAGATCATGGGGACAAAGGATATTGTATATAAGGAATAAGATTAAGAGATTAAGGAACGTATTAATTAAATAAACACCTCAGCACCACAATGTTTATTGGACGTTCCATCCCCCAGGAGGTCGATCGAACCCTTAAGAGGGGTGTTGACCACCGGTCGACCACTCAAGTCGGTCGCCTGGCGGCTGGACAACCCAATAAATCTATGTGGTTAGGTTTT
Organism: Allium sativum; assembly: GCA_030737875.1. NCBI lineage: Eukaryota > Viridiplantae > Streptophyta > Magnoliopsida > Asparagales > Amaryllidaceae > Allium > Allium sativum. Next base: position 836,384,129 of record CM060910.1, read on the forward strand.
TTTAGAAGGGATATATATATAAATATAAGGCCTAGATTAAATCTGAGTGATCCAATGGACTATGCTCACACGGATAACTATATATAACCCCTCATATATCACATTATAACCCTAACCATTTCTTATCCCTGCCTCTATGCTGCCTCTCCATTATTACTAAATTCCAAGAAAATAAAGTTTAAGGATTTCTTCTATTTCTCCAACCTTAATTCTTATCTCCTTTCTATTCTAATTCATATATGTTTTTAGAATGAACTTTGGAATTTGGGGGGTGTGTGTGTGCAAATATATATATATATATATATATATAAGATTCTAATACATGTTTCTTACATATATATATTAGGAGGATTATTGGAGCGTTTTCCTCAAAGATTAAGCACAAATCTAGATCTACCAATAATTCTCTTTGTTCTTCCCTAGATCTGTGAGTGGAATATCGTTTACTCACGTGTATTCATATTTTTATTAGATTATCATGTTGATAGATATGCCTAGGAGGATTTAGAAATCGATAACATTAATACCAAAACCCCAAAATCCTCTATGTTATATTTGCATATGAATTGTTACAATTACATAGGTTTTGTGGATCTTTGATTTTTATATTGGGTTAAAGATGAAAAAGGGGTGTTGCTACTATTGTTTCTATTTTGTGTAATTCACCTTTATTAAACATTTGATTGTAACCTAAAAAGGTTTAGATTTGGTATTTCATGATTTGATTAGGTTTGGATTGTATTTTGAATCCAAACGTATTCATACTTGAACTATGCCAAATGTGAACATTTTTATGTGCATAACACCAAAAAGGGGTGAATTAGATAAAGTGGAAATTATCAACATGCAAGTACAAGTGTATGTAATACTCTATTTTTAATTTAGTATCGAAATCATTCCAACAAGCCTAGGATGCAAGTTGAAATTTGTATGTATGCATATTTTCCATTCACTGCTATTTGTTATATTGCTGTCATGTTATCATGCCTAAGTTGTAGCGGTATAAGTATGGAAAAACTAACATGTATACCTTGATTTGGACAAATTCGACAATTAACATCTCGTTAGAACGTTTCCTTGTTCATGCGAATATTTACATTATTTAGGCATTATAATTATTTTACTTATATAAATGTAGTCAACTTAATAAACGTTATATTAGCGTAATAAATGCGATTAAGATAGAATTCAAATTGTCCCCATATATGTAAATATATATTGATTGCTTTTGTGTCCATATAGAATGTTTTAATATATAAATAATGACACACAGACACAAGGTTAGTTGTCATTTGTGGTATAAATATGTTCGGAACCGACCGACAAATCCAGCAACCACAAGTAGACCTAACTAATGTGAGAGGTCTGGGTGCCATGAACCATTCAAACTTAGTACACTGGACACGAGGTTAAACCAAATTGTAGTAGAAGCCTGCACGGAACCGATCGACATATCCAACATCTACGAGTATGCGCTTTAATGTTTGAGGTATAATGTGTATATATAACTATATATATAAGTCTATCGTGCTTGAGTAGGCATGTTTACTACACCTTGAGAAGGTCTTAAGTGGCTTACTCTCTTCTTATCAAGTTTGGGTCTTAAGTGGTTAGGATTAGGATCCCTCCAAAGGTCTATTCTTTGGGGAGGAACCAAAGTCATGGGACCCACCCTTATTAGATTTGAAGTAATTCTTTGGGTCCTCCATCTCTAAAAGTGGTTAGGCATATACGGTAATGGAGTAGGGTACTTCACAGGGGATGTCATAGGTAATATCGGTTAAGTAGTAACGTTCACAATACTACTTCTCATATTACAACTGAGAGTATAGACTTTAAGGACATTGACGTATTAGGATAGGGTCTTAAGGGGCTAGGGTTCGCCTCAAGGTTATAAGAGACCATAAGAATACACCTTTAATAGGGCTATAAGTGACTGAGAATGCCCACCTCATTAGGTCTTTACCATAAAAAAACTAATGGGCGATTGACTTGGATATCCACCCATTGGTTTGATACTTGGTTTGTGTGAATCTTATGTGCTGCGTAGACATACCTTGACACATGTAAATTGCTTAGAATATAGGGTATGTACATTAAGTAACACCATATTTTAGTCACATTGAACTTTATGTTCTGACCCCTCACCTTAACATATCCAACAGGTCAATAGATGGGATAAAAGCCATGGACGAAGTCCTGACTGGAGTTGAAGAAGAAGACGAAGTTATTATGCTATTATTAGAAGTTATTGCTTTACTTCCTTTGGAAACTTGTGAGAATGAATTATATAATGTACCCATTGAACAAATGTAATGTTGACTGCTATATTTCTATGACTTTTAAATAAGTAGTACATCTTATTTGAGTATTATATTTTCTCTTTCCACTGTGTGAGAATTCCATTTGAAGTATATTTTATATTATCTGTGCAAATGTAATCCTTACAGGAACCAATGACCCATTTAGAATGGCTCTAAGTTTCAATGGGCTTTTCTGGGTCAAAATTTAGGCCCATTCTGAGCGGGTTGTTATGTCTGGTATTAGTGCCTAGGTTACCCGATTATAAGGGAAGTATACATATGAGAGGCGTATTTGTAATTTGAAAAAGATTTTTAAAACTATACATATATATATATATATGTATATAATATTTACCCCAATAAGCATATGCATTTATATTAGGCATCCTCATTGTTTTCTTCCTTTTCAGCTTAAATATTATCACAGAAGTATCCACTAAAGGATTCTTTCTTTTCTTTTCAGAAAGTAGAATGGTTTTAGATCCTATTGAGCAGGGTAACAGGCAAGACCCTGATGCTTGCTAGAGTGGTTCCAACGATACCTCTGTACTGTGGAACATGTCCCTTTTGCTAATCCTGCCCCATCGGCCCCTACAGCTCCTGCCGCCGAGGTAACTTTTGACTTTTCCTGCTTTTGTAAGACTTTGACAAATCTTGGAGGGAAATCATTTCCTGGAAAGGAAGGCTTTGATAATGCTCAATCTTCGATTATGGACTGCGTAAGAATTTTTTTGCTACCGGCTTGCCCGATGAAGTGAAAAGAAGAATAATGGCCTGTACTTGAAAGATGAGGCCCTTGAATGGTGGAATTTAATATCGATAGAGAACGAGGGCCGGATTTTTACATGGGCTGAATTCAAAACCCGTTTCGAAGCAAAGTTTTTGCCAAGGGCATATATGACTATCCTGCTAGAGAAATTCTTCCACCTCAAGCAAGGAAGCTTGAGCTTGCAAGAGTCTGTAGCCAAATTTACTGAATTATGTAAGTTTGGGAGAGGTTTGGTAGACACCCCCATGAAAAAATCCTTGAGATTTGTTGAAGGGCTGAACTATCCATTGAAGGAAACTCTATTAGCCCAAGTAACGTTTGGGGCAACTTTTGAAACCCTATTAGAGACTGCTACCCTCTGCACGGCTAAAGGTTCCAAGGTGGATAATGAAGGTGAGAAGGGAGAAGTAAGTTCCAACAAAAATAAGAAAAAGAAATGGTGGAAAATCAAGAAGAACGGAAAAAAAATTCAAAAAGGAAGCAAAGATTTGTACGAGGTGCAACTGTAAGGGCCATCAGGCCAAAGATTGTATAGCCTCCTTGGCGAAGAAGGAATTCGAAGGAAAATATTTCAACTGCCAAGAGGAAGTATACATGCCTAGGGACTGCCCAAATCCCAAAGTTATCAAAAGTGGTCAGAACTATGCAATAGAGGCTGCACCAATCCAAAGCCAACTCCTAAAAGACCAAGGATAACCCACACTTGAAGGTATAACTTTTGTTTTAGGAAATTCTGCGTACACCTTAATCGATTCCGGAGCGACTCATTCTTTTATCTCTAAGAGACTAGTTAATCTTTTGAACCTTCCCATATCCATCTCTAATAGTCCGATAGAGATGTCCAACCCTATCAGAGGATCTAGGTATTTTGAATTGTTTTGCAACGACCTAGTATTGAAGTTTGACAACTTATGCATTGGATTTTATGGGGTACGACCTTATCCTAGCTATGGATTGGCTATCATTTTATGGGGCCGTCCTAGATTGCAATAAGAGAATTCTTCGTCTTAGGAGTTGACGAGGACGTAACCTAAATATTCCTTGTAATGTTAGGAACAAGGATAAAGCCTTATTATATTCCTTATCTCCTAGTTCTGAAGGATCATCTTCGGTCCCTATAGTTTGTGAGTTCTTGGATATTTTTGAGGAAGTCATGGGACTTCCACCCGACAGAGAAATCTCTTTTCGCATTGACCTAGAGAAATACGCTAGATCTATAGCATTACCCTTGAGGCATATGGCGCCTAAGGAAAGAAGGGAGTTGGATAAGAATATTTCAGAGTTATTACAAAAAGGTTTCATTCGTCGAAGTACCTCAGAATGGAGTGCACCTGTCATATTTTCCACCAAAGCAGATGGATCTTTGAGACTTTATATGGACTATAGGGAACTTAATAAATTGACCAAGAAGAATAGGTACCCCTTACCTAGAATCGATGACCTTTTTTACCACTTGAGAGGAGCCCAAGTGTTTTCCCAATTAGACCTGACTAGTGGATTTCACCAGTTAAGAATTGCGGAGGACAGTAAGGACAAAACTGCGTTTAGGACGCCAGATGGGTTGTTCCAACGGGAAGTTATATCCTTCGGATAAACGAATGCACCTGCTTTCTTCGTTGGACCTCATGAGTAGGGTATTTAGGGGCATTCTAAATAAGATTGTGGTAGTCTTCGTAAATGATATCCTTATATTTTCAAAGATCATGAAGAGCATGAAAATCACTTAAGACAAGTGTTAGGGATATTAAGAAAGAAGCAATTGAAAGAGAAAATTTTGAAGTGCCATTTCTGGAGAGAAGAAGTAAGATTTTTAGGACATATTGTGTAAAGTGAAGGCTTGGCAGTAGATCCCGCAAAGATCGAGGCAATCAAGGAATTGAGGATACCTCAAAATGCTAGGGAAGTAAGAAGCCTCCTTGGATTGGATAGATATTATAGGAAATTCATTAAAGATTTTGCAAAGATTGTTACTCCGTTAATCTTATTAACAAAGAAGAATTTGGTTTTTTCTTGGAGTAATAAATGTGATATAGCCTTTAAGAAATTAAAGGAAGTATTAACTAGCGTGTTAGTACTAAATATATCCGATGGTTCAAAATTGTTTACAGTATACGCCGATGCATGTGGGACTGGTTTAGGAGCAATCCTTATGCAAGAAGGAAGAGTAGTTGCTTACACTAGTAGAAAAATTAAGGACCCATAGAAGAGAAACCCAATTCATGACCTTGAGTTAGCTGCAGTAGTGTTCACCCTTAAACCGTGGAGGCATTATCTTGTAGGTGAGAAATTTGAACTTTTTACTGACCATAAATCCATAAAGTATTTATTTTCTTAACGCGACTTAAACTTGAGATAACAACGATGGATGAAATATATTGCCTCCTTTGAATTCATGATCCGGTATACCCCGGGAAAGGGGAATGTTGTGGCAGATGCTTTAAGTAGGAAATATGCAACATTGAATGCGATGACAGAATGGAAGCAATTAAAGTTTCTTTCTAATTTTAATTTGCAACCCTCACCAACCACTTCTAATGGTTTTCTCGGGGTTATGATAATTAGACCTACCCTAAGAGAAAGGATCCAAAGCGCATAAGGCCTTGACGAGGGATTAAGAAGCATAAAGGAGAAAGTGGGAAGGAGAGAAACCTTTCCCCATTTGATTAGGTACTTGATTAGCAATGATGGAAGTTTACTTTGGGATGAGCGACTTTACAACCCTAAGGATCAAGTGTTGAGGAAAGAATTTCTAGAGGAGTGCCATAGGTCGAAGATGACCATACACTCCGGTAGGGATAAAATGTATAAAGATATGAATATGAATCTCCATTAGGAAGGGATGCAGAAAGACGTAGCCGAGTTCGGGGCCAAATGCTTGACGTGCCAAAAAGTCAAAGTAGAGCAAGGGAAACCTGGGGGATTGATACTACCTTTAGAGATCCCCAAGTGGAAGTGGGAACACATTTCCATGGACTTTATAGATGGACTTCCTAGAAGCCAAAAGGGGAATGACGCCATTTGGGTTATGGTAGAACGTTTAACCAAAAGCGCTCATTTTATACCAATCAAGAAGACAAGGACTGCAACCTCGTTATCCCTATTATATGTCAAAGAAATTGTCAGACTACATGGTATTTCATCGAGTATCATGACTGATAGAGACCCCTTGTTCACAAGCGAATTATGGAGAAGCCTACAAATAGCATTGGGAATGACACTCAATCTAAGCATAGCCTATCATCCACAAACCGATGACAGATGGAAAGAGTAAACAGAATCTTGGAAGATTTACTCAGAGCTTGCGTCATCGACTCTGGAGGAGTTTGGGAGAAGCACCTCCCGCTTGTGGAGTTCACGTATAATAATAGTTTTCAAATGATGATTTGTATGGCCCCTTTTGAAGCGCTTTATGGGAGTCTATGCAAATCGCCAATTTGTTGGTGGGAAACTACCGACAAGGTTATTGTAACAACCCAAAAATCTGGGCCAATTTAAAATTTTTATTTTGGCAATTTTAGCGAATTTTGAATATTTAAAATAGATTATTTTAAATAAAATCATCGAGAAATTTATTTTGAATAGAATTCGAACGAATATATTTATATAGTTCGTCGTTAGAATATAAATAATTATTTATAATTATAAAAGGAATTGAAAATGGCATGGTAGTTCGATAATTCGATTTCAAAATTCAAATGAATGTACCGGGTGCAAATTAAACCGGATTTTAGTGAAACCAAAAATAATAGGATCTATTTGAGGATATCTTTCCAACGAATCCGGGAAATCAAAATTTCATAGCGGGGATCAAAATATATGTACAGTTGAAAATTCTGAATAGTCGCTATGGAATTCAGGCCCTTAAAAATGGGAATTTTGCAAACGACCTCCGATTTCGACGAAACCACTTTTGTTGGATCCGTGATGTCAAATTATTGCTAGGTTTCAAATTTCATAATTTTTCGAATCAATATTTGAGCATGGCAAAGGAAAACGCGTTTGACCAGTTTTAGTTGATTTTAATCGACTGGAAATTGGCCATTTTTCAAACGGTCTCATAATTCGACGAAATTAGTTTTGTTAGGACCGTATCGTCAATACGAAGTTGGAAAATATTTTTCTGGAATTTTTCGAGTTAGTATGTGACCCCAGTAAATTGAAATGCGCGTTCAAATTCAATATATAGAGTTATATGTTGATTTTGACGAAAACTGATCGAAACGATCGAATCAGCCTACGATTCATATCCCATTGTGTTCGGAATGGGGGTGAAACTCAATGGACGACAGGCGGTGGGCCTCGTTTAGAGGTCGTTTGAAAAAGTCAACTTTTTGAAATTAAATAATTAAATAAAAAAATATACCCTCCCCTCTCCTTAACTAACCAGGCCCCTCCTAATTCCCAAACCCGATTCACTCAGCAAAAAAAAAAAGGGAGGACGGAGGCGGAAAACCGCCATCGCCATCGCGCGCCTCTAGGTGGCGCGCCACCACCCAAACCCCCCTTCTCTGATCCTCTCCCCTCTGGCCTCTCTTCTCGTTCCCAAACCCCTACCTCGTAGCAAAGCCCCAAACCGAGCAGTCGATGTCGCGCCCACGTCGCCCCCTCCTCCCATCGTCGGCCTCCGCTCCCCGCACCTCCCTGTTCTTCTCCGATCTCCCCTTCTCCTTCCTCTTCCCCCTCTTCTTACTCACCTCGCGCCCCCCCTGAACCCACCGCAAACCCCTCCTCGACGCCGTGGCCACCTCCCTAGCTCCGACTCCAGCACGCAAGCCACCCGCCGTCGAACACCAATGACCGCCTCCGATAGAAACTATAAGTTCATTTATTTATATTTATATTCATTTGTTCAATGTAATTAGTTTTATATATGGATAAAAATCAGTTTTTAATAAGAACAAAGCTTTGATTTTTATATAAACGAAGATTGAATTTTTATAAGGTGAAAGGTCAGATTTTTGAAAAGATAAAAATCTGATTTTTTATATTATAGCGAAAATAAAAATATGATTTTTATCATATGTGGAATATAGAAATATAATTTTTGTATGAAGAAAAGGTTAAAAATATAATCTTTTATATTGTAGAAGTATAAAAATATAATCTTTTATTAGGTAAAAAATTCGATTTTTATATATTGAATAACGAAGTAGAAATTCGATTTTTATATATTGAATAACAAAGTAGAAATTCGATTTTTATATATTGAATAACGAAGTAGAAATTCGATTTTTATATATTGAATAACGAAGTAGAAATTCGATTTTTATATATTGAATAACGAAGTAGAAATTCGATTTTTATATATTGAATAACGAAGTAAAAATTCGATTTTTATATATTGAATAGCGAAGTAAAAATTCGATTTTTATATATTGAATAGCGAAGTAAAAATTCGATTTTTATATATTGAATAGCGAAGTAAAAATTCGATTTTTATATATGGAATAGTGAAGTAAAAATATGATTTATATATATATAGAGAATGCGGGCAGTGAAAAGTGACAAGAGGCAAGAACAGCGAAGATTTCTACCTAGGAAGAATCGTGGTGTTGGATTAGCAATTCGGTGAGAACTGCTCACCTTTAATTTATTTTTCTTGTTGAAATATATACTAGGATGCAGACGGTGTTTAGTAGCACCCGACACCCGGCGTCCACAGACCATGGACGGCTTGTATGCTTGTTTGTTTGATTTTGATGTGTAGTTGATTGTGTGATGTGATGTGAAATAAAATAAAATATTTATATAGTTAAAAATATTTTATAGTTAAAAATAATATTTTTAACGTGTATATGAAATGAAATAAAAAAAAACAAATCGAACGATTTGTTTATCTACACACATTTGACTGATATTGATTGGGACGATAAGTTTTACACATCGCCCAACTGCACAAATAAAATCTGTGTTTGATTGTTTGAAAACCCCACACGGGTATTGGGATGATATATGACATACACTAGCCCCAATAATTAGCTGTATGTCTATCGATTGATTGACAGACTGTTATAAGCGTTGAATATTTATATTTGATGCTTATACAGTGTAGAATGCACTTTGGATGATGGTTGATTATTCATCGTTGTTGATATATACATGTGTTGTAGAAAATCCATATAATTAACATTATATGGTAATTGATTGGGCCTCAATCCAGTTTCGAAAAAGAAATATTTAAAATAAAAATATTTGAAATAGCAATATTTGAAATAGAAATATTTGAATAGAAATATTTGAAATAGAAATATTTGAAATAGCAATATTTGAAATAGAATATTTGAAAATAGAAACATATGAAGCCGCGTTGGTTAGATTGACGCCATTTTGACGTGAACGATATTTATATCGATTTTATTCATTCTTCAATGAATATTGAATAGATTTGACATTGAATAGATTTGAAATTCGAACTATATTGAAATGAATTGAAATTCGAATTGTATTTAAAGTGAATTGAAATTCGAATTAAACTGAATTGATTTGAAATTCGAAATACACTGAAATGATTTGAAATTCGAATAGAAATGAATTCGAATTGAAATCAGATAGAAATGAATTCGAATTGAAATTAATTTGAATTGAAAAACAAACTGAAATTGAATTAGAAATCAATTTGAATTTAAATCGATTTGAAAGGAATTTAAAACGAATTTATATTGGAATATTCAATTTTGATTTGAAATTGAATATGAAGTTTAAACCGTCTTGAAAACGAATTTAAAACGATTTATAAAATTCATTTCGAAAGGAAATCGACGAAGTATATTATATATATATATATATATATATATATATATATATATAATGGCATGAATAGAACGCGCCGTGGCAGTTCGCGAATTTCGACCATTGACTTCGAACGGATATTACGGGAGATCCGACCGTTGGATTCTCCTGAAACCGGAACCGTTGGGTTCGTATCGAAAAGAGCTTTCTAGCGAATATTAGAAATTTGAAATCTAATGGTTGGATTTGGAATTATGTCCAAATCAAATTTGGAAAAGGTCGCTGTAAGTGCAGTTCGATGGCCGTTGATGGAAATCGACTGTACGGGCCTTGATAAAATTATTAAAAATAGTAATAATTTGTGTAAAATCATAAGAAATGATTTGTGAAGATTTGGGATGAAAAACTCCATATTTGAAAAGATAAAAATAGTTTTTATCGAAATGAACTAGTTTTGTACTAGAATTATAATTCTATTTATTTTTAAATAAATAAATTGGATTTGAAATGGTTTTGAAAATAACCAGAATTTCCAATAATTGCATTGGAATGGATTTGAATCGAAATTGTCTTCGAAATATTTCGATGTTAGATTTCGTGATTATACAGATGTTGTTAGGGAAATTTGAAAGATATAGCTATATATATCGTTATTTCCAATACGATATCTGTTAGTCGTAGAATTTGATATTGAATATAAGCCGATATATTTTCTATTCAGATCCTTGTGTTTAATATCAAATGTGATTTGGGTTTGTCGTGAATGGTGTCTTCATCAACACTGTTCTTGAACCCAGTTGAGAAAAGATTAAATCTTTTTATTTAGATTTAATGAAGTGTAACAATTAAATGATATTTAATTGGAATTGAAATGGCATTGATTTTTGGGTTTATCGTGAACAGTGTTTTAAATAACACTTGTTCTTTAACCCGATAATTAATGGAATGTGATTTTGGGTTTATCGTGAACCATGTTTTAAATGACACTGATTCTTTAACCCAGTTAACGATTAAAACTAAGTGGATTTTTAATGAATCTTTAATTAGATTGAAAAGATCGAGAATGGAGTATCACCAGTTTTGCTCTAGGCGATAGTTAAATCTTTAATTAGATTTGAACGTGAAATGGTAATTGAATTTACCGATAACACTGAGGTGTTAGATATGAAGTATTACCAGTTTTACTTCATGGGATGAATAGGTTGGGATTGGGGAATAAAATAAATGATTACTCCGGTGTGGTTCGCTAATCCCGACTAGTTTGAATTGATATTCAAAAATAGATTAAAGAATAAATTTTAATGATTTATCTTTGATAAAAAAATGGGAACCTTTCCCTATAAATGTGAAATTTAGAAACTAACTGTCGGTTAGCTTAGCAGAATGGTTTTCAGGATATTGATCTGATGTTGGTTTCGGCCTTCGGGGTTAATATTTGGGGAATTATTCTCTGGTTAATTTACGGTTAGTGACTGATGAATTGGAATGAGGCGTATGTTGTGTTTGTGTAACACTTATTTAAAATATACGCGAGTTATTCGGAAAGACCGGGTTTATCCCATTCTGGATAACTGATACGACGATAAGTCGAAGATGAAGACGGTGGTTGAAGACCGGAGGTCTTCACGTCGTTTGGGTGAATACTGATGGTCTTGATTGGGTTGTACACCCAAGAAGATGGAAACAGTTGGTGATCGTCCAGACGTACTTGGAGATCGATGGATATGCGGGGTACTAGGTGCCTCTGGTTTCGTTCAGACCCAGAACGGACTTGTAAATGGACTGTGTGTCTGACATTGGATTTTAGTCTGTGTGATTGATTTCTATTAAATATATATCTGTTTGGCGGTGGAGGATTTATTCTCTTGCTTAACGCCCTTCTCTGAGACGTACGAGCTCAGGGGTTATATATTGATGGATATCAATCGCATGGAGTGAATTGCCTGTGTGGCATGCCTAAGTGGCAATTGATCAAGGCTTTTGTTGAAAAGCAAAGTCTTGTGGAGATGATCAAAGCAAGGCCTGTGTGGCATAGCTTTGTGTAACGTTGATTCGCGAGCCTCACACCCCGATTGTGAACCAGAAACGGGAGAGGACCTCAGGGAGGGCATGTGAGACGACCCAAACTTCCCCGTGAAGGAAAGCACGGATAGAATTGAGTACAAGACAAAATAGAACTCATACAGAAGAACATTTCATTGTTATTACAACAATTCCATCAGATACAAGAATATACAGAGTATAAATGAATAAATTACATTCGACAAATATCAGAGATTACAATAAATTACACAGCAGCGGAAAAATATACAAAACACAACTGAAAGTGATACACGGATACAGAGCTTTCCGAGCATCGTTCCAGCTGTAAATCAGGATCCTGTGAATATAAATCTGCAAAACCAAAACTACTAGCTGCCCGTGTGGAAAATAGGGGCACCCAGAGTTTAGGTTAAAACAATAAACTCCAGGTCAGTTATGTGACTGGTGTGAGAACTAAAACAGTTATTAATATTGGTTTTAAAGTTTGGTAAATCAAGGGACCACGCCGTATAACACGGAACGGGTTTCCTCCCAAGAATACCAGTGCATAGAACAAACAGCGCAATGCTAAATAAAGAAAAATGAAGCTGTTATAAGACCCAGGTCCCATCACACAATGCAACGCAAGCCGGAGGATAGGGTTTTTACCTTATAACAGCCAAAGCATGCTTGATACGTTTAAAACACATTATTTGATACTATTATAAGTGCATAGTGTCAAAACAATTTCAATCATAAATATCAATCATAGGCGGCATGAATGACCCATACCACTATGTCGCCATACTAGGTTCTACAAATAAGACCGCAATATCACGTATTGGAAATTGGATTCCATCATGAGCCGAGGCAAGGGGCAAGCTCCTCTCCGCGTTCGAGACACTCTAGCAAATGTCCCAGGACCCCACTATGATCCTTGGATCTTCAGGGCCGGTCCTCTCTTACTTTTGAGGATTGGCAATTCCTGAACACACGTTTCCCGGTCCTTACAGACCTATATCCGAGGCGCCTCATATCCAACAACCACACAGGTGAAAAGTATATAAATGTCAGGGCTGGTAGGTCACTGACACCACCCTAGCTAGAAAGAAACGTCGTGCTCTCCCTGCAGTCACTATCCCGTTTTTGACTCATACCGAGGTGTGAGGCTCGCGAATTCACGCTATACACAAAGCTACGCCACACAGGCCGTGCTTTGATCATCAAACATAAGACTTTGCTTTTCAATAGAAGCCTTGATCAATTGCCACTTACGCATGCCACACTGGCAATTCACTCCATGCGACTGATGTCCATCGATATACAACCTCTGAGCTCGTACGTCTCAGAGAAGGGCGTTAAGCAAGAGAATAAATCCTCTGCTGCCAAATAGATATATATTTAATAGAGATCAATCAACACAGAATAAAATCCAATTTCAGACACACAATCCATTTACAAGTTCGTTCTGGGTCTGAACGAGAGGCACTTTCCTCGCATATCCATCGATCTCCAAGTACGTCTGGACGATCACCAACTGTTTCCCTCATCTTGGGTGTACAGCCCAATCGAGATCATCAGCAATCACCCAAACGATGTGAAGACTTCCGGTCTTCAACCACCGTCTTCATCTTCGACATCTCGTCGAATCGGTTATTCAGAATGGGTATAACCCGGCCTTTCTGAATAACCCACGTATATAATAAACAAATGTTGCACAAGCACAACGAACTCCTCATTCCAATTCAGAATATTCTTTTATTCACAAAATCACATTCTTAGGGAAATGTTCCCATTAATTTTACCCAAGATAAATTCTTCTAAATTTGTCCTATAATCTTCCTTTGGATATCATTTCAAACCATTTCATGGTTTTCCAAACTAGTCGGGATTAGCGAACCACACCGAAGTAATTATTTATTTTATTTCCCAATCCCAATCTATATATCCCATGGAGCAAAACTGGTGATACTCCATTTCTAACATCAAGGTGTTATCAGTAAAATTAATTACCATTTCACGTTCAAATCTAATTAAAGATTTAACTATCGCTTTGGAGCAAAACTGGTGATACTCCACTCTCGATCACTTTTCCGATTTGATAATTTAAATTATCAATTCACATTTTAATCTAATTAAAGATTCATTAAAACTCCACTTAGTTTTAATCTTCTCAAAAATCGATATCTTGCCTTTAACTGGGTTAAAGAACCAATGTCTTCTAAAACACGATTCACGATAAACCCAAATCACATTTGATATTAAATACAAGGCTCTGAATAGAAAATATATCGGCCGATATAAGATATATCTTTCAAATTCCCATAACAATATCTGTATAGTCCCGAAATCCAACATCGAAATATCCCGAAGATAATTTCGATTCAACTCCAGTCCAATCCACGTATTGGGAATATTGATTATTTTTAAAATCACTTTCAAATTCAATTTATTTATTTCAAAAATAAATTGATTTTAATTCTAGTTCAAAACTAGTTTATTTCGATAAAAATCTATTTTTATCTTTTCAAATGTGGAATTTTCCAGCTCAATTCTTTCCAATCCATGTATTATGATTTTATACAAATTATAGATATTTTTAATAATTTTATCAAGGCCCGTACAGTCGATTTCCAACAACGGCCATCGAACTGCACTTACAGCGACCTTTTTCGAATTTGATTTGGACATAATTCCAAATCCAACCGTTATATTTCAAATTTCTAATATTCATTGGAAAGCTCTTTTCGATATGAACCCAACGGTTCCGGTTTTAGGAGAATCCGACGGTCGGATCTCCCACAACGTCAATTCGAAGTCAATGGTCGAAATTCACGAACTGCCGCGGCGCATTCTATTCAGGCCATTATATATATAATATATATATATATTTCGTCGATTTCCTTTTTAAAACGTATTTTATAAATCGTTTTAAATTCGTTTTCAAAACCATTTCAATAATATATTCAATTTCAAATCGATTGGATTTCTATTCAACTCGAATTCATTTCAATTTTATTTAATTCGGATTCAAATTCGCTTCAATTCAATTCTAATTCGGTTCAATTCAGTTCAATTTGAATTTACCTTCTATTTAATTCAATTCGAATTCATTTCAAATTGATTTCAATTCAATTTCAGTTCGTTTTAAATTTCATTCAAAACGATTTCAATTCGTTTTTAATTCAATTTCAATTTAATTCAATGTGAATTCATTTCTATTTTATTTAATTCAAATTCACTTTCTATTCGATTCAAATTCTAATTCGTTTTCCGTTCAATTTAATTCGAATTCATTTCAATTTGAATCGAATTCATTTTCTATTCGATTCGAATTCATTTCAAATTGATTCAATAAAATTTCAATTTGAATTTTTATCTAATTCAATTTGAATTTCATTTCAAAATATTAGATTTTGAAATCACTTTTCAATATTCATTTTAAAATGAATAAAATCGATATAATTATCGTTCACGTCAAAATAGCGCATCTCTAATCCACACGGCTTTATATTTTTCAAAAACTTCTTTATTCTATTCAACAAATGAATATTTATTCTATTCAACACATGAATCTATATTTCTTCCAACACACGACTACTTTTGTTATGTAAAATATTTTATAAAACTATGGTATCTATCGTTTGATTTTAATTAGACTCCACCGTGAAGTAGTTCTAATTTTAAATATGATAAAGATGTGAATTTTATTATTAAAATATTTTACTCAACACATAAATATTTTCAACACATGAATGTTTTTATATTCAACACATGAATTTCCTTTTATAATATTCATTATTTTCCCGATTGGAATGAGGCCCAATCAATCACCATATAATGTTAATTATATGGATCTTCATACATCATACGTATATAATAGCATTGAAAAATAATCAACCATCAACCAAAGTGCACTACACTGTATAAGCATCAAATATAGACATCTAACGCTTATAACAGCCTGTCAATCAATCGATCGACATATTTAATCAATGAGGATGAGTGAACTTCAAATTTCATCCCAACACCCGTGTGGGGTTTCAAACAATCAACCACAGATTTTATTAGTGCAGTTGGGCGATGTGTAAAATTTATCGTCCCAATCAATGTCCTTCAAATAGGTGTACATAAACAAACCGTCCGGTTTGTAAATGAATATTTTATTTTATTCACTTCACGTTAAAAATTATATTTTTAACGATAAAATGTTTTATTTCAACACATGAATTTCTATTCAGTTCAATTATTCAATAAAATGATATTTTTATTTCTCTAACATATTTTAGAAAATTTCGGCGGCATAACAGCACGATACTAGAAACGGGACGAGGCCTAGCCTTATCCCCGGTCTAGTGAAGGCCCACGCCATTCACACATCAATCAAATCCATTCAATTCACCAAATAATTCAATTCAAACCAAATAAACTAACCAACTACTCAACCAAACCATTTAACAAACAAGCCATCCATGGTCTGTGGATGACGGGTGTCGGGTGCTACTAAGCACCGTCTGCATCCTAGTATATATATATAACTAGAAAAAGAGAATTTAGAGTGACAAGTTCTCACCAATAGCTATCCAACTTCACGACACTTCTTTTATAGAAATCTTCTTCATTCTCGCCTTTTTATCATCTTCGTTTGCCCGTAGCCACTACATATATAAAAATCACACATTTTTATATTTTGATGTCTTTAAAATAAAAATCACATTTTTATTTGTTCACTCTCAATTTAAAAATCATATTTCTATAATCACTTCATATATTTAAAAATTGAATTTTTACTTTGCTATTCAATATGAAAAAAAATCGTATTTTTACTTTGATGTTCAATATATAAAAATCATATTTTTATCTCGTTATCATCTATCTAAAGATCTCGCCTTTTCAACTATAAAGATTTCTCCTTTTCAAATATAAAGACTTCATCTTCTCAAATATAAATTTCATCATTATAAAAATCACCACTTTATTTCAATGTATAAAAATAAAAATCAGATTTTTATTTCGCTACATATACAAAGATGATATTTTTATATTCTCTATATCATAAAAATTACATTTTTATAGTTCCTACTATGTAAAAGTCATATTTTTAATCCACTACATATGTAAAAATCTCACCTTTCTCCATTTAAAAATATCGTCTTTCTTCCTTTAAAAATCTAATCTTTTCTATTTTAAAAATCACGTCTTTTTTATTTTAAATCATAAAATAAAAATCGAATTTTTATTCCTTAAACAACTATATAAAAATCACTAATTAATTACATATTAAAAATAAAATAGAAGGGGGCTTACAGTGTTTTGAAGAGGAGGGGGACTGCGCGGTTGGAGGTTCGTCGGAGGTCGGTTGAGGGCCAATGGGTGGGTGCGGGTTCGGGTCTAGGGGGTGCGGGTTCGGGTCTAGGGTTTAGAAAAGGGGGGGCGGCAGTTTTTTTTCAGGCAGAAGAAGGAGGAGATGGAGGCGAGAGAGGGAGGAAGAAGAAGAGAGGGAGGCGGCGGCAGAGGTGGCGCCCCACCTTGGGCGGCGACGGCTCATCGGGGGGGGGGGGGGGAAGGGGGAGGGGGGCGATGCGGCGGCGGCTCTCCCCCCGTCGCCCTCCTCTTTCCATTTTTTTCTTCTCTTACTGTCGATTTAAAATCAGAAAGGGGGAGGGGCCAGAGAGATTTAAGGGGAGATGAGCGAAGATTCCAATTTTTAATTATTTTAATTATGAAAAGTTGACTTTTACATATGACCTCAAAACGAGGCCCACCGCCTGTCGTCCATAGCGTATTACCCCCATTCCGAACACAATGGGATATGTATCTTAGGTTGATTCAACTGTTATAATCAGTTTCCGTTAAATTTACATTTAAATCACTATATTGAATTTTAAACGTACATTTCCAATTACAGGGGTTACATACTAACTCTAAAAATTCCTGAAAAATATTTTCTATCTTCGTATTGACGATACGGTCCTAACAAAACTAGTTTCGTCAAATTCTGAGACCGTTGGAAAAATGGCCATTTTCCAGTCGATTAAAATCAACTGAAACTGGTCAAACGCGTTTTCCTTTGCCACGCTCACATATTGATTCGAAAAATTATGAAATTTGGAATCTAGCAATAATCTGACATCACGGATCCAACAAAAGTGGTTTCGTCGAAATCCGAGGTCGTTTGCAAAATGTCTATTTTTAAGGGCCTGAATTCCGTAGCGACTATTCAGAATCTTCAACTGGACATATCTTTTTATTCCCGCTATGAAATTTTGATTTTTCGGATTCGTTGGAAAGGTATTATCAAATAGATCCTATTATTTTTGGTTTCACTAAAATCTGGATTGTTTTGCACCCGCTACATTCATTTGAAGTTTGAAATCGAATTATCGAACTACCGCGCCATTTTCAATTCTGTTATAATTATATATAATTATTTATATTCTAACGACGGCACATATAAATATATACGTCGATTCTATATTCAAAATAAATTTCTCGTCGATATTATTTAAAATATTCTATTTTAAATGTTCAAAATCCGCTAAAATTGCCAAAATAAAAATTTTAAACTGGCCCAGATTTTCGGGTTGTTACAATCTACCCCACTTAAAACTTTTCGTCCCCGAAAAGGAACAAAGTCGAAAGTGGTTTGATTAATCAACTCTATGTTCGATCTGGCTTCCATTCTCCAACTTTTCAGTTTCTGAGAATATTCAAATTCTTCAAAAATTTGGCTAACACCCTAAATTTTCGAAAAATTTCGCCATAACCTCCCCTGCACCGGGAGCCACGGGAAAATCCCGAAATTGCCATATAGGCCTTCTGATCTAAAAAAGAAAAAGAAAAAGCCAAGCGGCTAGCCAATAGGCTCATAAAATCATCATCACCCAAACAAAACAGTAAATTATGTAGTAAACATGTACCTATTTGTCGGGCAAACAAATTTTATTCTCTGCTCTAGCCTCCTTGCTATGACCTGTTCAATGTAAGTACATGTATATGCAAGCAAATGCGACTAATTTTCAATATAATTCAATATTTGGTTCAATTAGGCTAAATGGTTAAAATTATCAAGCAAATAAACAAACAACACAAACATCAATCAATTAGTGAATTAGAGTTTCAAATTCATAATTTTGATACATATACAGAAAATCATGTTTAGGTGCCAAATCACAACAAAATGAATCTATCTATATAAGTTTTGGTTCTCACACCAGTCTAATGGAAATATATAGAAACCACACCTTCGTCACTCGAATATAAATACTGATGATGATGCACCATCATCAGAATCATCCCCGGATGTCTAGAATGTGATTCTATATCTATCCAGTATATTAAAACTTCGAATATACGTTCATGACGCGTATACGCGAAATCTATATATACTTGATTGTCCAAATTCAAAATAAATAAATAATCAAATACGTATACAATGGTTTAAATTTTAAAACAAAATTGGTTTCATTTGAAAAATATACTCTTCACACTAGTTCTAGGATACTACTGATCTTATCTCTAACGAGTCATTCTAATTGGATATTACTAATCCATTATCTGATGAATTCTTTCGTATGGTTCTAATGTGTCTTGTTCTCGAGCTTTGTAAACCAAAGCTCTGATACCAAACTGAGACGACCCGAACTTCCCCGTGAAGGAAAGCACGGATAGAATTGAGTACAAGACAAAATAGAACTCATACATAAGAACATTTCATTGTTATTACAACAATTCCATCAGATACAAGAATATACAGAGTATAAATGAATAAATTACATTCGACAAATATCAGAGATTACAATAAATTACACAGCAGCGGAAAAATATACAAAACACAACTGAAAGTGATACATGGATACAGAGCTTTCCGAGCATCGTTCCAGCTGTAAATCAGGATCCTGTGAATATAAATCTGCAAAACCAAAACTACTAGCTGCCCGTGTGGAAAATAGGGGCACCCAGAGTTTAGGTTAAAACAATAAACTCCAGGTCAGTCATGTGACTGGTGTGAGAACTAAAACAGTTATTAATATTGGTTTTAAAGTTTGGTAAATCAAGGGACCACGCCGTATAACACGGAACGGGTTTCCTCCCAAGAATACCAATTCATAGAACAAACAGCGCAATGCTAAATAAAGAAAAATGAAGCTGTTATAAGACCCAGGTCCCATCACACAATGCAACGCAAGCCGGAGGATAGGGTTTTTACCTTATAACAGCCAAAGCATGCTTGATATGTTTAAAACACATTATTTGATACTATTATAAGTGCATAGTGTCAAAACAATTTCAATCATAAATATCAATCATAGGCGGCATGAATGACCCATACCACTATGTCGCCATACTAGGTTCTACAAATAAGACCGCAATATCACGTATTGGAAATTGGATTCCATCATGAGCCGAGGCAAGGGGCAAGCTCCTCTCCGCGTTCGAGACACTCTAGCAAATGTCCCAGGACCCCACTATGATCCTTGGATCTTCATGGCCGGTCCTCTCTTACTTTTGAGGATTGGCAATTCCTGAACACACGTTTCCCGGTCCTTACAGACCTATATCCGAGGCGCCTCGTATCCAACAACCACATAGGTGAAAAGTATATAAATGTCAGGGCTGGTAGGTCACTGACACCACCCTATCTAGAAAGAAACGTCGTGCTCTCCCTGCAGTCACTATCCCGTTTTTGACTCATACCGAGGTGTGAGGCTCGCGAATTCACGCTATACACAAAGCTACGCCACACAGGTCGTGCTTTGATCATCAACCACAAGACTTTGCTTTTCAACAGAAGCCTTGATCAATTGCCACTTACGCATGCCACACTGGCAATTCACTCCATGCGACTGATGTCCATCGATATACAACCTCTGAGCTCGTACGTCTCAGAGAAGGGCGTTAAGCAAGAGAATAAATCCTCTGCCGCCAAACAGATATATATTTAATAGAGATCAATCAACACAGAATAAAATCCAATGTCAGACACACAATCCATTTACAAGTTCGTTATGGGTCTGAACGAAACCGGAGGCACTTTCCTCGCATATCCATCGATCTCCAAGTACGTCTGGACGATCACCAACTGTTTCCCTCATCTTGGGTGTGCAGCCCAATCGAGATCATCAGCAATCACCCAAACGATGTGAAGACTTCCGGTCTTCAACCACCGTCTTCATCTTCGACATCTCGTCGAATCGGTTATTCAGAATGGGTATAACCCGACCATTCTGAATAACCCACGTATATAATAAACAAATGTTACACAAACACAACGAACGCCTCATTCCAATTCAGAATATTCTTTTATTCACAAAATCACATTCTTAGGGAAATGTTCCCATTAATTTTATCCAAGATAAATTCTTCTAAATTTATCCTATAATCTTCCTTTGGATATCATTTCAAATCATTTCATGGTTTTCCAAACTAGTCGGGATTAGCGAACAACACCGAAGTAATTATTTATTTTATTTCCCAATCCCAACCTATATATCCCATGGAGCAAAACTGGTGATACTCCATTCCTAACATCAAGGTGTTATCGGTAAAATTAATTACCATTTCACGTTCAAATCTAATTAAAGATTTAACTATCGCTTTGGAGCAAAACTGGTGATACTCCACTCTCGATCACTTTTCCAATTTGATAATTTAAATTATCAATTCACATTTTAATCTAATTAAAGATTCATTAAAACTCCACTTAGTTTTAATCTTCTCAAAAATCGATATCTTGCCTTTAACTAGGTTAAAGAACCAATGTCTTCTAAAACACGATTCACGATAAACCCAAATCACATTTGATATTAAATACAAGGCTCTGAATAGAAAATATATCGGCTTATATTCAATATCAAATTCTGAAACCAACATATATCGTATTGGAAATAACGATATAAGATATATCTTTCAAATTCCCATAACAATATCTGTATAGTCCCGAAATCCAACATCGAAATATCCCGAAGATAATTTCGATTCAACTCCAGTCCAATCCACGTATTGGGAATATTGATTATTTTTAAAATCACTTTCAAATTCAATTTATTTATTTCAAAAATAAATTGATTTTAATTCTAGTTCAAAACTAGTTTATTTCGATAAAAATCTATTTTTATCTTTTCAAATGTGGAATTCTCCAGCTCAATTATTTCCAATCCATATATTATGATTTTATACAAATTATAGATATTTTTAATAATTTTATCAAGGCCCGTACAGTCGATTTCCAACAACGGCCATCGAACTGCACTTACAGCGACCTTTTTCGAATTTGATTTGGACATAATTCCAAATCCAACCGTTAGAATTCAAATTTCTAATATTCATTGGAAAGCTCTTTTCGATACGAACCCAACGGTTCCGGTTTTAGGAGAATCCGATGGTCGGATCTCCCACAACGTCAATTCAAAGTCAATGGTCGAAATTCACGAACTGCCGCGGCGCATTCTATTCAGGCCATTATGTATATAATATATATATATATATTATATATATATTTCATCGATTTCCTTTTTAAAACGTATTTTATAAATTGTTTTAAATTCGTTTTCAAAACCATTTTAACACTATATTCAATTTCAAATCGATTGGATTTCAATTCAACTCGAATTCATTTCAATTTTATTTAATTTGGATTCAAATTCGCTTCAATTCAATTCTAATTCTAATTCATTTCAATTCAATTCAATTTGAATTTACCTTCTATTTAATTCAATTCGAATTCATTTCAAATTGATTTCAATTCAATTTCAGTTCGTTTTAAATTTCATTCAAAACGATTTCAATTCGTTTTTAATTCAATTTCAATTTAATTCAATTTGAATTCATTTCTATTTTATTTAATTCAAATTCACTTTCTATTCGATTCAAATTCTAATTCGTTTTCCATTCATTTCAATTCGAATCGAATTCATTTTTATTCGATTCGAATTCATTTCAAATTGATTCAATAAAATTTGAATTTGAATTTTTATCTAATTCAATTTGAATTTCATTTCAAAATATTAGATTTTGAAATCACTTTTCAATATTCATTTTAAAATGAATAAAATCGATATAATTATCGTTCACGTCAAAATAGCACATCTCTAATCCACACGGCTTTATATTTTTTAAAAACTTCTTTATTCTATTCAACAAATGAATATTTATTCTATTCAACACATGAATCTATATTTCTTCCAACACACGACTACTTTTGTTATGTAAAATATTTTATAAAACTATGGTATCTATCGTTTGATTTTAATTAGACTCCACCATGAAGTAGTTCTAATTTTAAATATGATAAAGATGTGAATTTTATTATTAAAATATTTTACTCAACACATAAATATTTTCAACACATGAATGTTTTTATATTCAACACATGAATTTCCTTTTATAATATTCATTATTTTCCCGATTGGAATGAGGCCCAATCAATCACCATATAATGTTAATTATATGGATCTTCATACATCACACGTATATAATAACATTGAAAAATAATCAACCATCAACCAAAGTGCACTACACTGTATAAGCATCAAATATAGACATCTAACGCTTATAACAGCCTGTCAATCAATCGATCGACATATTTAATCAATGAGGATGAGTGAACTTCAAATTTACTCCCAACACCCATGTGGGGTTTCAAACAATCAACCATAGAATTTATTAGTGCAGTTGGGCGATGTGTAAAATTTATCGTCCCAATCAATGTCCTTCAAATAGGTGTACATAAACAAACCGTCCGGTTTGTAAATGAATATTTTATTTTATTCACTCCACGTTAAAAATTATATTTTTAACAATAAAATGTTTTATTTCAACACATGAATTTCTATTCAGATCAATTATTCAATAAAATGATATTTTTATTTCTCTAACATATTATAGAAAATTTCGGCGGCATAATGGCACGATACTAGAAACGGGACGAGGCCTAGCCTTATCCCCGGTCTAGTGAAGGCCCACGCCATTCACACATCAATCAAATCCATTCAATTCACCAAATAATTCAATTCAAACCAAATAAACTAACCAACTACTCAACCAAACCATTTAACAAACAAGCCATCCATGGTCTGTGGATGACGGGTGTCGGGTGCTACTAAGCACTGTCCGCATCCTAGTATATATACATAACTAGAAAAAGAGAATTTAGAGTGAGAAGTTCTCACCAATAGCTATCCAACTTCACGACACTTCTTTTATAGAAATCTTCTTCATTCTCGCCTTTTTATCATCTTCGTTTGCCCGTAGCCACTACATATATAAAAATCACACATTTTTATATTTTGATGTCTTTAAAATAAAAATCACATTTTTATTTGTTCACTCTCAATTTAAAAATCATATTTCTAGAATCACTTCATATATTTAAAAGTTAAATTTTTACTTTGCTATTCAATATGAAAAAAAATCGAATTTTTACTTTGATGTTCAATATATAAAAATCATATTTTTATCTCGTTATCATCTATCTAAAGATCTCGCCTTTTCAACTATAAAGATTTCTCCTTTTCAAATATAAAGACTTCATCTTCTCAAATATAAATTTCATCATTATAAAAATCACCACTTTATTTCAATGTATAAATATAAAAATCAGATTTTTATTTCGCTACATATACAAAGATGATATTTTTATATTCTCTATCTCATAAAAATTACATTTTTATAGTTCCTACTATGTAAAAGTCATATTTTTAATCCACTACATATGTAAAAATCTCACCTTTCTCCATTTAAAAATATCGTCTTTCTTCCTTTAAAAATCTAATCTTTTCTATTTTAAAAATCACGTCTTTTTTATTTTAAATCATAAAATAAAAATCGAATTTTTATTCCTTAAACAACTATATAAAAAACACTAATTAATTACATATTAAAAATAAAATAGAAGGGGGCTTACAGTGTTTTGCAGAGGAGGGGGACTGCGCGGTTGGAGGTTCGTCGGAGGTCGGCTGAGGGCCAAGGGGTGGGTGCGGGTTCGCGTCTAGGGGGTGCGAGTTCGGGTCTAGGGTTTAGAAAAGGGGGGCAGCGGTTTTTTTTCAGGCAGAAGAAGGAGGAGATGGAGGCGAGAGAGGGAGGAAGAAGAAGAGAGGGAGGCGGCGGCAGAGGTGGCGCCCCACGTGGGGCGGCGGCGGCTCATCTGGGGGGGGGGGGGCGATGCGGCGACGGCTCTCCCCCCGTTGCCCTCCTCTTTCCATTTTTTTCTCTTACTATCGATTTAAAATCAGAAAGGGGGAGGGGCCAGAGAGATTTAAGGGGAGAGGAGAGAGGATTCCAATTTTTAATTATTTTAATTATGAAAAAGTTGACTTTTACATATGACCTCAAAACGAGGCCCACCGCCTGTCGTCCATAGCGTATTACCCCCATTCCGAACACAATGGGATATGTATCGTAGGTTGATTCAACTGTCACAATCAGTTTTCGTTAAATTTACATTTAAATCACTATATTGAATTTTAAATGTACATTTCCAATTACAGGGGTTACATACTAACTCTAAAAATTCCTGAAAAATATTTTCTAGCTTCGTATTAACGATACGGTCCTAACAAAACTAGTTTTGTCGAATTCTGAGACCGGTGGAAAAATGGCCATTTTCCAGTCGATTAAAATCAACTAAAACTGGTCAAACGCGTTTTCCTTTGCCACGCTCACATATTGATTCGAAAAATTATGAAATTTGGAATCTAGCAATAATCTGACATCACAGATCCAACAAATGTGGTTTCGTCGAAATCCGAGGTCGTTTGCAAAATGTCTATTTTTAAGGGCCTGAATTCCATAGCGACTATTCAGAATCTTCAACTGTACATATCTTTTTATTCCCGCTATGAAATTTTGATTTTTCGGATTCGTTGGAGAGGTATTATCAAATAGATCCTATTATTTTTGATTTCACTAAAATCCGGATTGTTTTGCACCCGCTACATTCATTTGAAGTTTGAAATCGAATTATCGAACTACCGCGCCATTTTCAATTCTATTATAATTATATATAATTATTTATATTCTAACGACGGCGCGTATAAATATATACGTCGATTCTATATTCAAAATAAATTTCTCGTCGATATTATTTAAAATAATCTATTTTAAATGTTCAAAATCCGCTAAAATTGCCGAAATAAAAATTTTAAACTGGCCCAGATTTTCGGGTTGTTACAGCATGCGTTTCTTTCCAGCTAGGGTGGTGTCAGTGACCTACCAGCCCTGACATTTATATACTTTTCACCTGTGTGGTTGTTGCTGTTGCGAGGCGCCTCGGTTAGATCGGACGATCCGGGTCCGATGGAGCCATTCGTTGGCTCATTTACGCCCCAAAGGGCGGGGAAACGCAGTGTTCAGGCATTTTAATCCACATCGGGGGACCGGCCCTGTCGCTCCAAGGGCCCACCTGAGTCTGGGTCCTGAGGCTCGGGCTAGAGAGTCTCGAATCGGTTGAGGACGATCCCTGGCCTCGGTTCATAGATGGAAACCCAATTTCGAAATACGTGACTTTGCGATTTTGATTGTATAACCTATATATGGCGACATAGTGGGATGGGGCATTCATGCCGCCTATGATTGATACTTATGATTTGAAGTTGTTTTATATAGTATGCACTTATAATAGTATCAAATGATTTCTTTTAAACGTATCAAGCATTTTTGGCTATTATAAGGTAAAAACCCTATCCCCCGGCTTGCGTTGCATTGTGTGATAGGACCTGGGTCTTCTAATAGCTTCATTTTTCTTTATTTAGCATTGCGCTGTTGTTTTATGCACTGGTATTCTTGGGAGGAAACCCGTTCCGCGTTATACGGCGTGGTCCCTTGATTTACCTAATGATTTAAAAATAAAGATTAATAACTGTTTTAGTTCTCACACCAGTCCCATGACTGACCTGGAGTTTATTGTTTTAACCTAAACTCTGGGTGCCCTTATTTTGACACGGGCAGTTAGTAGTTTTGGTTTTGCAGATTTATATTCACAGGATCCTGGTTTACAGCTGGAATGATATCCGGAAAGCTTTGTATCCGTATATCTCTTCTAGTTGTGTATTGTATTATTTTCTGCTGCTATGTAATTTAAATCTCTGATATTTCTGTGTAATATTCATTTATACTCTGTATATTCTTGTATTCTGATGTACTGCTGTAATATACAATGAAATGTTCTCCAGTCTGCGTTCTATTTTGTCGTGTTCTCAAAACAATTCGTTCTTCCTCTTCTCTTCGGAGACCGGAGGAGTTCGGGTCGTTTCATCGTGGTATCAGGGCTTTGGTTTACAAAGCTCAGAGAAAAAGGCACCTTAGAACCATACGAAAGAATTCATCTGATATTGGATTAGTAATATCCAATGGGAATGACTCGTTAGAGATAGGATCAGCAGTATCCTAGAACGAGTGTGAAGAGTATATTTTTAAAATGAAAACGAATTTTGTTTTGAAAATTTAAATCAACTATTCGTATTTGATTATTTATTTATATGAATTTGGACAATCCAATATATAAAGATTTTGCATATATGTCTTGCAAACGTGTATTCGAAGTTTTAATATACTGGATAGTTATAGAATCATACTCTAGTGCCCGGAAACAATTCTGGTGATGGGGCACCGTCGCCAGTATTTATTTTCGAGTTTCGAAAGTGAGATTTCTATATATTTCCTATTGACTGGTGTGAGAACCGAAATCAGATAGGGCCTATTGTTGTGATTTGACATCAAAAAATCTGATTTTTGACTATATATCAAAGTTATAAATTGAAACATTAATTCACTAATTGATTGATGTTTGTGTTGTTTGTTTAATTGTTTGATAATTTTGAATCATTATGCCTAATTGAATCAAATATTGAATTGTATTGAAAATTAGTCGCATTTGCTTGCATATACATGTACTTACATTGAACAGGTCATAGCAAGGAGGCTAGAGCAGAGAATAAAATTTGTTTGCCCGACAAATAGGTACATGTTTACTGTATAATTTACTGTTTTGTTTGGGTGATGATGATTTTATGAGCCGATTGGCTAGCCGCTTGGCTTTTTCTTTTTCTTTTTAAGATCAGAAGGCCTATATGGCAATTTCGGGATTTTCCCGTGGCTCCCGGTGCAGGGGAGGTTATGGCGAAATTTTTCGAAAATTTTGGGTGTTAGGCAAATTTTTGAAGAATTTGAAAATTCTCAAAAACTGAAAAGTTGGAGAATGGAAGCCAGATCGAACGTAGCGTTGATTGATCAAACCACTTTAGACTTCGTTCCTTTTCGGGGATGAAAAGTTTTAAGTGGGGGAGATTGTAACAACCCGAAAATCTGGGCCAGTTTAAAATTTTTATTTTGGCAATTTTAGCGAATTTTGAATATTTAAAATAGATTATTTTAAAACAAATCGTCGAGAAATTTATTTTGAATAGAATTCGAACGAATATATTTATATAGTTCGTCGTTAGAATATAAATAATTATTTATAATTATAAAAGGAATTGAAAATGGCGCGGTAGTTCGATAATTCGATTTCAAAATTCAAATGAATGTACTGGGTGCAAAATAAACCGGATTTTAGTGAAACCAAAAATAATAGGATATATTTGAGGATATCTTTCCAACGAATCTGGGAAATCAAAATTTCATAGCGGGGATCAAAAGATATGTCCAGTTGAAAATTCTGAATAGTCGCTATGTAATTCAGGCCCTTAAAAATGGGAATTTAGCAAACGACCTCGGATTTCGACGAAACCACTTTTGTTGGATACGTGATGTCAAATTATTGCTAGGTTTCAAATTTCATAATTTTTCGAATCAATATGTGAGTGTGGCAAAGGAAAACACGTTTGACCAGTTTCAGTTGATTTTAATCGACTGGAAATTGGCCATTTTTCAAACGGTCTCAGAATTCGACGAAATTAGTTTTATTAGGACCGTATCGTCAATACGAAGCTGCAAAATATTTTTCTGGAATTTTTCGAGTTAGTATGTGACCCCAGTAAATTGAAATGCGCGTTCAAATTCAATATTTAGAGTTATATGTTGATTTTGACAAAAACTAATCGAAACGATCGAATCAGCCTACGATTCATATCCCATTGTGTTCGGAATGGGGGTGAAACGCTATGAACGACAGGCGGTGGGCCTCGTTTAGAGGTCGTTTCAAAAAGTCAACTTTTTGAAATTAAATAATTAAATAAAAAAATATACCCTCCCCTCTCCTTAACTACCCAGGCCCTCCTAATTCCCAAACCCGATTCACTCAGCAAATAATAAAAGAAAAAGAAAAAAAGGGGAGGACGGAGGCGGAAAACCGCCATCGCCATCGCGCGGCTCCAGGTGGCGCGCCACCATCCAAACCCCCCCTTCTCCGATCCTCTCCCCTCTGGCCTCTCTTCTCGTTCTCGAACCCCTACCTCGCAGCAAAGCCCCAAACCAAGCAGTCGATGTCGCACCCACGTCGCCCCCTCCTCCCATCGTCGGCCTCCGCTTCCCGCGCCTCCCTCTTCTTCTCCGATCTTCCCTTCTCTTTCCTCTTCCCCCTCTTCTTACCCACCTCGTGCCCCCCTGAACCCACCGCAAACCCCTCCTCGACGCCGTGGCCACCTCCCCAGCTCCGACTCCAGCACGCAAGCCACCCTCCGTCGAACACCAATGACCGCCTCCGATAGAAACTATAAGTTCATTTATTTATATTTATATTCATTTGTTCAATGTAATTAGTTTTATATATGGATAAAAATCAGTTTTTAATAAGAACAAAGCTTTGATTTTTATATAAACGAAGATTGAATTTTTATAAGGTGAAAGGTCGGATTTTTGAAAAGATAAAAATCTGATTTTTTATATTATAGCGAAAATAAAAATATGATTTTTATCATATGTGGAATATAGAAATATAATTTTTGTATGAAGAAAAGGTAAAAAATATAATCTTTTATATTGTAGAAGTATAAAAATATAATCTTTTATTAGGTAAAAAATTCGATTTTTATATATTGAATAACGAAGTAGAAATTCGATTTTTATATATTGAATAACGAAGTAAAAATTCGAATTTTATATATTGAATAACGAAGTAGAAATTCGATTTTTATATATTGAATAACGAAGTAAAAATTCGATTTTTATATATTGAATAGCGAAGTAAAAATTCGATTTTTATATATTGAATAGCGAAGTAAAAATTCGATTTTTATATATTGAATAGCGAAGTAAAAATTCGATTTTTATATATGGAATAGCGAAGTAAAAATATGATTTTTATATATGTTGAGAATGCGGGCAATGAAAAGTGGCAAGAGGCAAGAACAGCGAAGATTTCTACCTAGGAAGAATCGTGGCATTGGATTAGCAATTCGGTGAGAACTGCTCACCTTTAATTTATTTTTCTAGTTGAAATATATACTAGGATGCAGACGGTGTTTAGTAGCACCCGACACCCGTCGTCCACAAACCATGGACGGCTTGTATGCTTGTTTGTTTGATTTTGATGTGTAGTTGATTGTGTGATGTGATGTGAAATGAAATATTTATATAGTTAAAAATATTTTATAGTTAAAAATAATATTTTTAACGTGTATATGAAATGAAATAAAAATAAACAAATCGAACGACTTATTTATCTACACACATTTGACTGATATTGATTGGGACGATAAATTTTACACATCGCCCAACTGCACAAATAAAATCTGTGTTTGATTGTTTGAAAACCCCACACGGGTATTGGGATGATATATGACATACACTAGCCCCAATAATTAGCTGTATGTCGATCGATTGATTGACAAACTGTTATAAGCGTTAAATATTTATATTTGATGCTTATACAGTGTAGAATGCACTTTGGATGATGGTTGATTATTCATCGTTGTTGATATATACATGTGTTGTAGAAAATCCATATAATTAACATTATATGGTAATTGATTGGGGCTCAATCCAGTTTCGAAAAAGAAATATTTAAAATAAAAATATTTGAAATAGCAATATTTGAAATAGAAATATTTGAATAGAAATATTTGAAATAGAAATATTTGAAATAGCAATATTTGAAATAGAATATTTGAAAATAGAAACATATGAAGCCGTGTTGGTTAGATTGACGCCATTTTCACGTGAACGATATTTATATCGATTTTATTCATTCTTCAATGAATATTGAATAGATTTGACATTGAATAGATTTGAAATTCGAACTATATTGAAATGAATTGAAACTCGAATTGTATTTAAAGTGAATTGAAATTCGAATTAAACTGAATTGATTTGAAATTCGAAATACACTGAAATGATTTGAAATTCGAATAGAAATGAATTCGAATTGAAATCAGATAGAAATGAATTCGAATTGAAATTAAATTGAATTGAAAAACGAACTGAAATTGAATTAGAAATCAATTTGAATTTAAATCGATTTGAAAGGAATTTAAAACGAATTTATATTGAAATATTCAATTTTGATTTATAATTGAATATGAAGTTTAAACTGTCTTGAAAACAAATTTAAAACGATTTATAAAATTCATTTCGAAAGGAAATCGACGAAGTATATTATATATATATATATATATATATATATATAATGGCCTGAATAGAACGCGCCGCGCCGTGGCAGTTCGCGAATTTCGACCATTGACTTTGAACGGATATTACGGGAGATCCGACCGTCGGATTCTCCTGAAACCGGAACCGTTGGGTTCATATCGAAAAGAGCTTTCTAACGAATATTAGAAATTTGAAATCTAATTGTTGGATTTGGAATTATGTCCAAATCAAATTTGGAAAAGGTCGCTGTAAGTGCAGTTCGATGGCCGTTGATGGAAATCGACTGTACGGGCCTTGATAAAATTATTAAAAATAGTAATAATTTGTGTAAAATCATAAGAAATGATTTGTGATGAAAAACTCCATATTTGAAAAGATAAAAATAGTTTTTATCGAAATGAACTAGTTTTGTACTAGAATTATAATTCTATTTATTTTTAATAAATAAATTGGATTTGAAATGGTTTTGAAAATAACCAGAATTTCCAATAAATGCATTGGAATGGATTTGAATCGAAATTGTCTTCAGAATATTTCGATGTTAGATTTCGTGATTATACAGATGTTGTTAGGGAAATTTGAAAGATATAGCTATATATATCCTTATTTCCAATACGATATCTGTTAGTCGTAGAATTTGATATTGAATATAAGCCTGTATATTTTCTATTCAGAGCCTTGTGTTTAATATCAAATGTGATTTGGGTTTGTCGTGAATGGTGTCTTCATCAACACTGTTCTTGAACCCAGTTGAGAAAAGATTAAATCTTTTTATTTAGATTTAATGAAGTGTAACAATTAAATGATATTTAATTGGAATTGAACTGGCATTGATTTTTGGGTTTATCGTGAACAGTGTTTTAAATAACACTTGTTCTTTAACCCGATAATTAATGGAATGTGATTTTGGGTTTATCGTGAACCATGTTTTAAATGACACTGATTCTTTAACCCAGTTAACGATTAAAACTAAGTGGAGTTTTAATGAATCTTTAATTAGATTGAAAAGATCGAGAATGGAGTATCACCAGTTTTGCTCCAGGCGATAGTTAAATCTTTAATTAGATTTGAACGTGAAATGGTAATTGAATTTACCGATAACACTGAGGTGTTAGATATGAAGTATTACCAGTTTTACTTCATGGGATGAATAGGTTGGGATTGGGGAATAAAATAAATGATTACTCCGGTGTGGTTCGCTAATCCCGACTAGTTTGAATTGATATTCAAAAATAGATGAAAGAATAAATTTTAATTATTTATCTTTGATAAAAAAAATGGGAACCTTTCCCTATAAATGTGAAATTTAGAAACTAACTGTCGGTTAGCTAAGCAGAATGGTTTTCAGGATATTGATCTGATGTTGGTTTCGGCCTTCGGGGTTAATATTTGGGGAATTATTCTCTGGTTAATTTACGATTAGTGACTGATGAATTGGAATGAGGCGTATGTTGTGTTTGTGTAACACTTATTTAAAATATACGCGAGTTATTCGGAAAGACCGGGTTTATCCCATTTTGAATAACTGATACGACGATAAGTCGAAGATGAAGACGGTGGCTGAAGACCGGAGGTCTTCACGTCGTTTGGGTGATTACTGATGGTCTTGATTGGGCTGTACACCCAAGAAGATGTAACACGTATCAAGCATTCTTGGCTATTATAAGGTAAAAACCCTATCCCCCGGCTTGCATTGCATTGTGTGATAGGACCTGGGTCTTCTAATAGCTTCATTTTTCTTTATTTAGCATTGCGCTGTTGTTTTATGCACTGGTATTCTTGGGAGGAAACCCGTTCCGTGTTATACGGCGTGGTCCCTTGATTTACCTAATGATTTAAAAATAAAGATTAATAACTGTTTTAGTTCTCACACCAGTCCTATGACTGACCTGGAGTTTATTGTTTTAACCAAAACTCTGGGTGCCCTTATTTTGACACGGGCAGCTAGTAGTTTTGGTTTTGCAGATTTATATTCACAGGATCCTGGTTTACAGCTGGAATGATATCCGGAAAGCTTTGTATCCGTATATCTCTTCTAGTTGTGTATTGTATTATTTTCCGCTGCTATGTAATTTAAATCTATGATATTTTTGTGTAATATTCATTTATACTCTGTATATTCTTGTATTCTGATGTATTGTTGTAATATACAATGAAATGTTCTTCCGTCTGCGTTCTATTTTGTCGTGTTCTCAAAACAATTCGTTCTTCCTCTTCTCTTCGGAGACCGGGGGAGTTCGGGTCGTTTCAGTTATACTCGGACTAGACTTCGTCTATGGTTCCATGGAGAAGATATCCTTGATTAGACAGAGGATGAAGGCAGCTCAAGACCGTCAGAAATCATATGCCGATAAGTGAAGGAGGGAACTTGATTTTAATGGTTGAGACTTGGTATTCGTAAAAGTATCCCCTCCCAAGAAAATTGTTCGGTTTGGGAAGTTTGGGAAGTTGGCTCCTAGATTTATTAGGCCTTTTCGTGTCATCTATAAGATAAGATCTTTGGCTTATCGAGTGGATCTCCCAGAGCGTCTATCGGGAATCCATAATGTTTTTCATGTAACTCATCTAAGAAAATGCCTTCATGATTCTTCTATCAGACTCGAGCTTGATGAAATTGGGGACATAGAAAACATCGAGTTGGAGTCCAGGGTGCCTCGTGCCACTGCAAGCAATGTAGAGAACAGAATTAAGAGACACCGCAACAAAGCTAAATGCCTTGTCCAAGTACAATGGGGAAATGATCATGCGGAAAACACATGGGAGATCAAGGATAAGATGAGACAGACTCACACAGAGATTTTCTCGGGTAATTTTTCATCAAAATAACGTTTAGGGATGCATCGTGGTTACTAGTTTTGATATTAGGAAATGGATGCAACACTGTTGCACAACGCACTCATATAGAATTATATGCATAATTAGGTTGTTTGTATACATATTGCATCACTTATTATACATACATGCTAGGTTAGAGCTCACTTTAGTGGGCCTGCATTTATAAACCACTCCAATTCATGGATGTTAATGGATGAATTAAAAATAACATAGAAGTACAACATGGATGTGTTCGAGCAAGTTGTGTTTTTCACCCCTTAAACAGATTTCAGGACAAAATCTATTTTAAGGGGGGAGAATGTAACACCCAGTAAAATACATAAGTATTAATAATAAACAAATAATTAAAAATAAGCAATTAAATTGTAAGGCTGGAAAATGAGATTTTGTAGCTTTAGAAATTTGGCTACGAATTTTTTTTTTGGGATTCATGGAAAAATTCTGAATCGTTTTCATATATAATATGCTGAAAACGATTAATGTATGGAAAAAGTTATGAACAATTGAATTTGGGTAGTAAACCGCAGAATATATATATATATATATATTTGTAATTAAATGGATAATATATATGTGTCCAAAACAAATTCAAAATAAAGGGGGAGAATTTGAAATTTGAAAAAAGGATAAGAACATAGGGACAAAGGATATTGTATATATGGAATAAGATTAAGGAACGTATTAATTAAATAAACACCTCAGCACCACAATGTTTATTGGGCGATCCAGCCCTAGGAGGTCGACCTCCCCCTTAAGAAGGGTGTCGACCGCCGGTCGACCGCTCAAGTCGACCGCCTGACAGCTGGACAATCCAATAAATCTATGTGGTTAGGTTTTTTTTAAAAGGGATATATGTAAATAAAAGGCCTGGATTAAATCTGAGTAATCCAACGGTCTATGCTCACAACCTAATCATTTCTTATATCTGCCTCCATGCTGTCTCTCTGCCATTACTAAATTCCAAGAAAATAAAGGTTAAGAATTTCTTCTATTTCTCTAACCTTAATTCTTATCTCCTTTCTATTCTAATTCATATAGGTTTTTAGAATGAACTTTGGAATTTGGTATATACATATAAGATTCTAATACATGTTTCTTATACATATACATATATATATATATATATATTAGGAGGATTATTGGAGCACATTTGCCGCAAATAATAAGCACAGATCTAGATCTACCATAGAATTCTCTTTGTTCTTCCCTAGATCTATGAGTGGAATATCGTTTACTTAGGCATATTGATATTTATATTAGATTATCATGTTGATAGATATGCCTAGGAGGATTTTGAAATCGATAACATGAATACCAAAACCCCCAAATCCTCTATTTTATATTTGCTTATGAATTGTCACAATTATTTAAGTTTTATGGATCTTTGAATTTAATATTGGGTTAAAGTTGAAAAAAGGGTGTTGCTACTATTGTTTCTATTTTGTGTAATTCACCTTTATTAAACATTTGGTTATAACCTAAAAGGGTTTAGATTTGAGTATTTCATGATCTGATTAGGTTTGGTTTCTATTTTGAATCCAAATTTATTCATACTTGAAATATGTCAAATGTAAACGTTTTTATGTATATAAGACTAAAAAGGGGTGAATTAGATAAATCCGAAATCATCAATTTACATGTACAAGTGTATGTAATACTCTATTTTTAATCCAGTATTGAAATCATTCCAACAAGCCTAGGATGCAAGTTGAAATTTGTATGTATGCATATTTTCCATTCACTGCTATTTGTTATAGTGCTATTATGCCATCATGCCTAAGTTATAGCGGTAAACGTATGAAAAAACTAACTTATATACCTTGATTTGGACAAATTTGACAATTATCATCTTGTTAGAATGTCTCCTTATTCATACGAACATTTACGTTATTTAGGCATTATAATTATTTTACTTATGTAAACGAAATCAACATAATAAACGTTTTATTAGTGTAATAAATGCGATTAGGATAGAATTTGAATTGTCCCCATATATATATTTATTGCTTGTGTGTGCATATAGAATGGCTTTATATATAAATAATGACACACAAACACGAGGCTAGTTGTCATTCGTGGTATAAGTCTGCCTGGAACCGACTAGCAAATCCAGCAACCACAAGTAGACCCAACTAATGTTTGAGGTTTGGGTGCCATGAACCATTTAAACTTAGTACACTAGACACAAGTTTAAACCAACTTGTTGTAGAAGTCTTCTTGGAACCAACTGGCATATCCAACATCTACAAGTATATGGTTTAATGTGAGAGGTCTAGTGTGTGTGTGTGTATATATATATATATATATATATATATATATATATACAAGTCTATCATGCACGAGTATGCAAGTTTACTACACCTTGATAAAGTCTTAAGTGGATGATTGTCTTCTTATCTAGTTTGTGTCTTAAGTGGTTAGGATTAGGATCCCTCCAAAGGTTATTCCTTGGAGAGGAACCAAAGTCAAGGGACCCACCCTTATTAGATTTGAAGTTAGTCTTTGGGTCCTCCTTCTCTAAAAGTAGTTAGGCATAAACAGTAACGGAGTAGGATAGTTCACGGAGGATGTCTACTTCTTCCGAAAGCTTGTAAGGGCTCTTTCTAGGGACAGATTTGGTATATAAAAGATATATGGCCTTTGCATGCTCACCGACTGTCTAAGGGAAGTCATAAGCGATGTTGGTGTCCTACCATAATATTAGTTATATAGTTAACATTTGCAATACTACTTATCATATTACAAATGAGAGTATGGACTTTAAGGACGTTGACATATTAGGACGGGTTCTTAAGGGGCTAGGGTCTGCCTCAGGATTATAAGCGATCATAAGAACACACCTTTGGTACGGCTATAAGTGACCAAGAATGCCCACCTCGTTGGGTCTTTATCCTAAAAATACTAATGAGTGATTGACTTGGATATCAACCCATTAGCTAGATACTTGGTTTATGTGAATCTTGTGTGCTGTAGACATACCTGGACACATGTAATCTGCTAAAAGTATAGGTTTTGGACATTAAGTAACACCATATTTCAGTCACACAGAACTTTAAGGTTTGATCCCTCTCCTTAACGTATCCAATAGGCCTGTAGATGAGATAAAAGCCATGGACGAAGTCATGACTAGAGCTGAAGAAGAAGTTATTATGATATTATTAGTAGTTATTGCTTTAATTCTTTTGGAAACTTGTGAGAATGAATTATTTGATGTACCCATCAAACAGATTTAACGTTGAATGCTATATTTCTATGATTTTAAATAAGCAGTACATCTTATTTGAGTAATATATTTCTCTTTCCTCTGTAAGAGAATTCTGTTCGAAGTATATGTCTATATTATCTGTGCAAATGTAATCCTTATAGGAACCAATGACCCATTTAGAATGACTCTAAGTTTCGATGAGACTTTTCTAGGTCGAAATTTAGAACCAATTTGGGTGGGTTTTTACACCTATCCACTTTTGTCTTCAGGAAATGTTAGGCGAATCTCCATGAAAGCCAGCTTTGTGGTATGTTTCTTTTGTCATCACAAATTCTCTCTTAGAAGAGATAGTGATGCGGGAACCCACAACAACAACAACGTAAATGTCTACAGTACAAGAGTGAATAATTTGTTATCATAGTATGACTAGTCAAAGGTTATGCAAATGATTCAAGCTCTAGGTGCAGAGCAAGACGTCTCACTGGTTATATGCAATGTTTTTGAGTTTCGATGTTGTTATCATTGTTCAATTTGCTTTCCAGCAAATTGTTTCTTGACTTATTGGTAGTTCGTGTTTGTAATTGTTAGTGTGTTGTCTTTGAAATTCGCACGACGATTAGTGAAATTTCTATGTTTGAAAATGTTTGACATCATTTACGCTTATCTGAAATATGAAATCTCATTCTTTTATCAAACAAACAATTGTTTTAAAGCTGGAAAGTAGAATTCTATGGTGGGTAAATTTTATCGAAGGACATGTTTTGTGTTGTTTCATCATGGGTATATTTATTATTTGTAGACCTATTCCTTTATGAGCTAAATTTTATATTGGGTTTCGTGTGTTGTTTCGATTTTTGCATTTTTCCCGTGTGATTGACTTCCATTGACGCCAGCATGCGACTTGAATCGTTTAGGTTTCTACCAAATATATTTAAAACGTTTTGCAAATGTTGATTAAAAAAAATGTGTATCCTTTTTAAATTTTATATTCAGTCTGATTTACTTTCTTTTTAGCCCAATTTACGTAAAAACATGAATTTGGGTACGGTAGTTTACGTACATTCAAACGTCAGTTTGCTATTCAAATAAGTAGTTTAAATGTAGTAAGCGTATATTACCCAATTTTTTTTTCTACAAATCTAGTAAGGAAAATAAAGCAGTATCAAAATTGAATTTCAAAATTTACATAAAATTTTCTAAAGATATTTTTTATGAAAAGTTTCTATTTTATGGTCACATGTAGAACGCAAGGAAGATTTTAGATGATTTGTTTGCATGTTTTAGCGGTGCATTAGGGACGACGATGCGTTAAAAGCGTTAGTAATAATAAGGAAAAGG
The DNA here is from genome assembly GCA_030737875.1 of Allium sativum. NCBI lineage: Eukaryota > Viridiplantae > Streptophyta > Magnoliopsida > Asparagales > Amaryllidaceae > Allium > Allium sativum. The sequence continues at coordinate 836,422,854 of CM060910.1, forward strand.
CTGCTTTAGCCATGGAAGCATTGTTTCCATACCTTGTCGACGATGCGTGCGAGTTATTGATAAACTCGTTTTATGTTTTTAAGCCTCCTTTGTAGTCTACAGATGAATTTTTTGAGTACTTGGAGTAGTTGAGGTAAAATTTTACTGTAGGATGGAAATTAAAACATTCATAAGTGGAAAGAATGTTGAATCTCTCTGCTTTGATTTCCTTTTTCTAGCATAGGAGAGATAAATAGGAAAGAATTTAGATGCTTTGGCGTATTAGATGGTTGGGTTTGGATGCAAAATTGATTGCTTCACACTTCTATTTGTAGTCGTGTGAGGGTTATGGATGAAAAATATTTGCAAAAATTTACATTCATATAGGACAATCAATATATTTTAGGATTTTTGCATCATGTTTTCAATAGTGTTTTCAAAATAAAATGCATACGTAAATGGGGATCCGATTTAGAATCGTTGTGCAAGCATATTTTGTAGATGCAATTTAATATATACACTATGTATATGCGCACGTTGGTTGAAAAATTGGATGTAAACTAATTGATTGTGTAGTTCAAGATAGTTAGGTTCCAGCACTATGACTTAGTCACTGGTAAAATTTTGAGATGAAATTTCTTCCTAAGAGAGGAGAATATAACAACTCGGAATTTTAACGATAATTGATTTGGTTATTTAATTAGATTCCATATAGGAATTTTCACAAACGATGAATTTGGCAATAAAACATGCACCCTTGTGGTTGTGATGGAATTCTGATCAACTTTCATGTTTGGAACTCCACGAACGGAGTCCGTATGAAAAAGTTACGGACGAAATACCAAAACAGACAAAAATAAATAAAGCAAAATAATATATATAGTAATCAATAATTACTCTGCCACCTCACAACCAAGTTGACCGCAGCGGTCGACTGGGGCGTTCGACCGTTTTATTGACCATTTGGTCGATCAAGCAGTGCGACTAGGTTTTTTTTTTATATATATATATATATTATAAAAAGTATATTAATGGACAGATTTTTCTGGAATTCAATCTAATGGTTCAGGGTCATTTCTACGTCTACAAATAAAGGGCTATATCCCCACTCTTTTGCTCAAATTTCAAGAGGTAGAAGCGAAGTCTGCCATTACCAATCCTCTAATTTCTTTCAAAACCTAAAATATAAACATATGCAAATCTAATCAAAAAGAATTGGAGAAATTTAATTCAGATCTATGCAAAAAAGGTCGGTTCTTCAATTATGTAATTATTTTAATTTCCTTCTTCTTTTCCTATTCTTCTTTCAAATATACAAATCTAAATCAGTGTTGTGAATCCCCTTTGTAAATAAATTGTAGATCTGTAAGGTTTGATAATTGTAAGCCTAAAGCCTGCATTCATGTTCAGATTTAAGTAGCTTTCAGGTGAGAGAAATATATTCATTGCTTATAATAAGTTATATAATTGGTCTGTGCTGAAATTGAATTATATGTCTAAAAGTTTATAAAATTTGTTTGCTTTTGTCAAATCTGAAATAATATGTATGAAAATTAGGTATGGAATCGTAGGACTTTCAGTTTAATACTATCATATTGCCTACGACTATTCATAGATTTTTGTGGTTATTATAAAAAGAACCTTGGATCTGGAAATCAGTCTCAAATTATTGTTAGATGTGTAGTATTTTATTCCAGATTCAAAGGACTTGGGTGTTAATTAGTGGTTTATGCAGTTTTGGTTAGAATAATAATCCTTTTTTGTTTGACATTATTTGTGGTTTTACATAGTTATTGTTTTTTTGGCAAAGACAATAGGGTTGAGTGGCCCCCTACCACTTTATTGATAACCAATAAATGAATACATAGACACAAAGAAAGGAAAATAAAAAAAGAAAACAAAGAGTACAAAGGCTATCAATCACAATAACACAAACATAAACAAAAAGACACAAATTTTCATCGATTAGTTGCCTTCATTCTTCAAATACCAGGATCAAAGGTAAAGGAAAAAAGCTGAATCCCCTCTCTTATTTTCAGAATAACCTACTGCTTCATAAATATATTGGATGCAACTATCTTTGGCTTGAAAATTCTTACATTTCTGGATTTTCCATATAAGTAAAATAAACCTTTTCAGCACATAGTTGATTAGCTTGGCACGTTCATCGCCTTTTAGTATTTCTTTGTGCAATGTATCCCATTTCTGTGCATTATATTGTGTAGCATCCCTTCTTCCCAATCTTCTCATCAGCAACTTCCATATATCTTGAGTGATCATGCATTCGAAGTAAAGATGACTGACTATTTCTGGTTCTTCATCACAAAATCACAGTAGATTGGTACAATTTTCCCACATGCAACAAGTTTAACTTTGTAAATATGGCACTGAGGATAAATTTGCCGAGAAACAAGAATTCTTTTGCTTCATTAACTCCTCTACAAATGATAGAGTGCCCCCAATAGTTTGTAATGATTTAACCCCACTCAAATTTAAGTACGTTTTCTTAATATTGAACCTCTCACCTGGCCAGTTCCATTCAAGCCTTTCTATTTTTGGTGTCAAAGGAGCCATAATTTCAATCCTACTCTAAAGCGCCACACAATTCTGAGTTGCAGTTCTTGGCAAGACAACCCTATGGATAACAAATAAGCTGGCTACAATAGTGTTACATTGCACTCCGGAGAGAAGTTTTTCTGGTGTAAAATGGTGTTACTAAGGAGGACCCCATAGTCTAATCGTGGTTTATCCCATAATTTTTTAGAATTGAAGGCAGAAGCATTGTACCTTACAAAATATAAGATATCTTTTCTGATTTTTAAAATGCTAATCCAAGTCTAGCTTAGATTAGGTGGTGGTGACATGGTCCGAAAGTTACGATCACCCAAAATATATTCTTATGACCAATTCACCCAAATGATAATTGTAACACCCCCACTCTGGTATACTAATCCAGAAGCATAGATGCTATAACAAGTCATAGTGCTAATAGAATAGTATCATAGATTAGCATAAGCTTATCTGAGTATAAAATCATTCATAGTACATGATTTTAAATGGAAGAGCTATTATACAATCATCCCATCATAGAATATGGTTACAAAGATCTAAGAAACTAGCCATTAAATAATTATACATACGAGTACTTAAGAGATAATATACATAGTAAAAGTCTTCACTTCAAAGCATCAAACTAACCATCTAAACCTATTAAGTGTAGCATCATGAGCAACACAGACCCAGTGAGATATCTATTTAAGCTTAGTTTTATCATCATTTCTTAATGGGTTGTATTATAGTTTCATCATGACTCTTTTCTTCGAAGGTTTCTTCAATTCAAAGTTTAAAACGGAAATCAAGGAAGACTTCAAGATATTAAATCAAAAAAATTTATGATAACTTCATTCCATCAAAAACTCATAATTTATCAAATATATAGTTATGAATCTAAACCACACCCTCGACTCGGTTTAGATGTTAGGATATGTTATCCTATTGTGGTCGGCATCCCGTCATCAAATAGGGATGTACTCTACTCGGCTCGATACCAACATAGAGTAATAGTGCACTACCTAAGATCTATTGTCTTATACCGCACCCCATAGAAGAAATATAATTAAGAAAATGCTTCTCAAAGTAATCTTAAATTACTTTTTATAATTCATACTTTTAAGGGTTTAAGACAAACCAAACTACCTCAGAATTATTCTAATCCATGTTAAGAAGAACTTCAAAGCTACTTCTTAAAGTTCTAAAATTAAAAAGAAAAATAAAAGGTAGAATTTAAAAACATGCTATAAAAAGTTTTAGCATGCAAAATAAAAACTGTAGTGTTTAAAATGCTACAGAAAGTTCTGAGCTTAATAGAGTGCTTTATAAACACTTCAGATAAAAGACAGCGTTTTCAGAAATGCTATGAGAAATTCTGGATGGTTTTTTAATTTAAAACGTCTATTACAGCATTTAAGGAACGCTATGAAAAGTTCTGGGTGGTTTAAAATGATTTTAGACTAAGACCAGCTACTACATCATTTCTGGACGCCATAAAAAGGTTTTGGCTTGGTTTTGTGCTTCATAATTAGTTCAGAGAAAATATAGCGTTTTGGAATGCTATAAAAAGTTCTGAAACTCAGAGTTTTAGCCTGTTTTTAGGAAAAATGTTTGATGTTGTTTCTTTATGATAAAGAAGCTTTTGTCTCCAAATTTTCTATAGTAAGAATCTCTCTTTGTCTACTTAAATATAATAAAAACAAACTCTTAAAATTATTTATCTATTTAATAAATAAAATTCAACGATACAAGACATTTTTAACATATTCATTTTGGGTTGATTTTTACCTTACTTTGCATCCAGTTTCTGCTATGCAAACGGCCGAATTAGAAAAAGTGCAAAAAGAGAAAGTTATAGCCTTTGAATTAGCTTTCTAGATTGATAGAGAAGTCGTAATTTCATTAAGAATTGCAAAAGTTATTCCTAAAATAACGAACGTCATTTTTAGGGGTTCAAGTCCAATCATTCATTCATACATTTCTCAATTTTTCTTCAAAATATGAAATGAATACATGAACCTAAGTAGTTTTTCTCACCTTAGACTTGTATCTTGACCTTGTATTTATCCTCTTGGATTCTCCTAAACTTTTCCTCTTTATCTTATCTTGTTTTTATTTTGTGAATGTATGAAATAAAGCGAACATTTCCACCCTTTATATAGAAATTTTCAAGGCTAGTTTAGTAATTTAGTTTTGGACGCTTGTCCACTTTATCTTCATGCAAGCTTTAGGATGAAGACACATGCCTACTTAGGCCTAAATTATAATAAAGGAATTATTTCCTTTAAACTTGTAAGTAAACTACCGCACAACAGTCGAAACTGGCTGGCGTAAAGAATTTCAAATCTTTATCAAAAAATTATGTTTATTTTGGATAAGCTTTTTCTGATTAATTTTCAGTTTAATGATAGAAATTAATATAAAACATATAGTTTGTTATTTTGTACATTTTTTTTTGAATTTGTTCAAAGGGAAACCGACCTGTGGTATCTTTAGATATTTCTACGCATGGATACCTAATGTGTTTATGTGTCTTTACCTTATTTACTTACAAGACATCTGTACCATTTATTTAATGACACGTGTCCCTATCATTTTAAGCCATTTTTCATATTCTAGAATTTGTACACCTATACCATTTGTATTTTATTTATAAACTATGTGTTATGTATATATTTATAAATATACATACATATATGTATATGTATGTATTTATCATACTTAAATATTTGAATCGAATTGAACTAATATATTGAAAAAAAATTAGAATCTTTTTCATACCCGGATTTTTAAGTTAGGCTCTTACACTCTACCACCCTAAAAACAAGATTTCGTCCTGGGAATCTAAGCTTCAAACAATTCTGGATAATCTTTACAAATTTCTAAATCCACTTCCCATGATGCTTCGTCTTCGTTATGATGGTTCCATTGAACTTTTACTAAGGGAATTTCTTTCGTTCTTAACTTATTAATTTTTCTGTCAAGAATTCGAATAGGCCTTTCAATGTACTTGGTCCCCTTTTTAACTTCAACGCCGCTTAAATCAGTCACATGATATGGGTCAGAAATATACTTTCTAGCATTAATATGTGAAATATATTATATATATCTAATAATTTCTCAGGTAAATCAAGCTCATATGCAACTTTTCCAATTTTTATTGTAATAACCCAGAAATCCGAGCCAATTTAAAATTTTTATTTTGGCAATTTTAGTGAATTTTGATCATTTAAAATGAATTATTTTAAATAATAACGACGAGAAATTTATTTTGAATGGAATTCGAACGTATATTTTATATAGATCGTCGTTAGAATATAAATATTTATTTATATATATAAAAGGAATTGAAAATGGCGCGGTAGTTCGATAATTCGATATCAAATTTCAAATGAATGTACAGGATTCAAAATAAACCAGATTTTAGTGAAACCAAAAATATTTGAATCTAATGGAGAATATCTTTCCAACGAGTCCGGGAAATCAAAATTTCATAGCAGGAATCAAAAGTTACGTCCAGTTGAAATTTCAGAATAGTCGCTATGGAATTTCGGCCCTTGAAAATGGCCATTTGACAGGGTGACGAGAATTTATTCTCTGGAGTTATTATCTATACACGCTCCCCTGTAAACACCAGAATATATCACTATAAATATGTGTGTGCTATATAGGATTTATTGGGTACCTAATATGGCCCAATAAATTTCCAAACCCCTCCCCGTACAAAGGAGGTTATGGCGAAATTTTTCGAAAATTCCGGGTGTTAGCCAAATTTTTGAAGAGTTTGAAAATTCTTAGAAACTGGAAAGTTGGAGAAAGGAAGCCAGATTGAAAGTAGAGTTGGTTAATCAAACCACTTTTGTTGGATCCAGGATGTGAAGTTATTGCTAGGTTTCAAATTTCATAATTTTTGAAGCTAGTATGTGAACGTGGCAAAGGAAAATGTGTTTTGGTCAATTACAGTTAAATTGGATCGACTAGAATATGGCCATTTTGCAAACGGTCTCATAATTCGAAGAAACTAGTTTTGTTGGGACCGTATAGTCAAAACATAGCTAGATTTATTTTTCGGGAATTTTTAGAATTAATATGTGTCCCCGGCAAATTGAAATGTACGTTCAAATTAAATATTGAATGTTATATATTTTAAATTGGTTGATAGCGAATGGTTGATTAGAATTGTTTGTGGTTGAAATTGATTGGTTGTGGTTGAAAAATACCCTTTGGTTATTGAAAAAAAATTAGAATAGATTGTGGGAAGGAAAATAAAACATGCCGCCTGCGTGCGAACTAGATGCATGAATCCCCATTGTCAAAAACCGCGAGGTTTTAAGGTAGAGCAAGGAGCCATACTAGGGACGGTCCCGGTTTTAACTACCCTGCCGTTATGCTGCCGAAATTTTCAATAATATTCATGTGTTAGAATTATTTTCATGTGTTGAAACTATATTCATGTGTTGAATAGAAATTCATGTGTTGAAAAATAGTCGTGTTTTGAAATAAATTGTTTTATAATAAAAATCATATTTTTATCATCTATATGAACTATATAAAATAGTCATGTTTTGAAATAAATTGTTTTATAATAAAAATAATATTTTTATCATCTATATGAACTATATAAAATAGTCGTGTTTTGAAATAAATTGTTTTACAATTAAAATCTCATTTTTATTATATACATGAATTGTTGAAAATAGTGTAAGTGTTGAAATAAATGTTTGTTAGATAAAAATATCAGTTTTATCAAATCTATAAAGTGGATAGTGTTTTGAAATCGATGAAAGAATTATATTTATATATATTTATATAAAGATAATCAAAATATAGTGAATAATGAGGCTGTAGTTCGTTTTTTGAAATCGTGATTTCAAACGATTAGTGCGGGAGATCCGACCATCGGATTTTCCCGAAACCACAACTGTCGGGTTCGCCTTGGAACTATCTTTCCAACGGCACCAACTTTGTAAAGATCCAACGGTTGGATTGTCTGGAATGTTTAATTCAAATCTGAAGAAAAATAGTGCCAGAATCGATTACATATATATATATATATATATATATAATTAAATTAAATCGAATAACGAAGCTGCCGTTCGTATTTTGAAATCGTAACTTCAAACGATTAGTGCGGAAGATCCGACCGTCGGGTTTTCCCAAAACTGAAACCGTTTGATTCGTTTTGAAAAGATCTTTCTAATGATATAAATTTTGTGAAGATCCAACGGTTAGATTTTCAGATATGTGTAAATCAAATCTGGAGAAAAACAGCACCACAGCCGCGTTATGGCCTGAAGCGTCGTTTGAAAGAGTTGACTATTTTTAAATAAATAAAAATAGCGATAAATCGTGATAAAATATTATAAACGATATGGAATGGAAATAAACTGAATTTGCTCGATTTATGTGATATTTGATGGTTGAATAAGTGTGGTGTGAAAATAACATTAAAGAACAAAATTGATGGTGTCGAATAATTTAACCATTGAAATAGATTGATTTGAAATTCTAAATATACGTGAATTATTTGAAAAGGCCGAGTTAGTTCTCATTTCAAATAATTGATCGACGATCGAAAGTCGAAGATATGAAGACGGTGCAAGACCGATAATCTTCACATCGAAAGGAGGGGTGCTACTGATGCTCATGATAGGAGTAGCTACCTTGACGGGGTTGAAGTAGTAGCCACTCGGACGTACTTGTTGATTGTACGGATATGCGAGGTATTGAGTGCCTCCGGTTTCGTTCAGACCCAGAACGAACGTGTAAATGGACTGTGTGTCTGACATTGGATTTTGTTCTGTACTGATTGATCTCTATTATATATATATATATATATCTGTTTGGCGGCGGAGAATTTATTCTCTTGCTTAACGCCCTTCTCTGAGACGTACGAGCCCAGAGGTTATATATCGATAGAAATCAGTCGCACGGAGTGAATTGCCTATGTGGCACGCCTAAGTGATAAAATGAATTATAATTCTAGTTCAAAACTAGTTCATTCTGATAAAAATCTATTTTTATCTTTTCAAATATGGAGCTTTGTTCTCAGAGCTTTGGTTTACAAAGCTCGGAGAACAAAGCTCCATATTTGAAAAGATAAAATTAGGTTTTTATCAGAATGAACTAGTTTTGAACTAGAATTATCTATTCAGGCCATTATATTATATATATAATATATACTTCGTCGATTTCAATTCAAAACGTGCTTTATAAATCGTTTTAAATTCATTTTCAAAATGGTTTCAACTTCATATTCAATTTCAAATCAAAATTGAATATTCCAATATAAATTCATTTTAAATTCATTTCAAATCGATTTCAATTCAATTTCAATTTAATTCGAATTTCAATTTAATTCGAATTTCAATTTCAATTTAATCCAATTCTTTTCAATATCAATTTGAATTCAATTCCTTTCAATTTCAATTTGAATTCAATTCCTTTCAATTTCAATTTGAATTCAATTCCTTTCAGTTAAATTCGAATTTCGATTATTTTCAATATAATTCAAATTTCGAAATCACTTTCAATATACATTGAAAATTGAATAAAATTGATATAAATATCGTTCACGTCAAAATGGCGTCAATCTAATCAACACGGCTTCATATATTTCTATTTTTAAATATTCTATTTCAAATATTTCTATTTCAAAACTGGAATGAGGCCCAATCAATTACCATATAATGTTAGTTATATGGATTTTCTACAACACATGTATAAAATACCAACGATAAATAATCAACCATCATCCAGAGTGCATTCTACACTGTATAAGCATCAAGTATAGATATTTAACGCTTATGACAGTCTGTCAATCAATCGATCGACATACAGCTAATTATTAGGATTAGTGTATGTCATATATCATCCCAATACCCGTGTGGGGTTTCAAACAATCATACACAGATTTTATTTGTGCAGTTGGGCGATGTGTAAAATTTATCGTCATAATCAATATCAGTCAAATGTTTGTATATAAACAAATCGTCCAATATGTTTATTTTTATTTCATTTCATATACACGTTAAAAATTCTATTTTTAACTATACAATATTTTCCACTATAAAATATTTTATTTCATTCCACATCACATCACATCACACAATCAACTACATATCAAAATCAAACAAACAAGCATACAAGCCGTCCATGGTCTGTAGACGACGGGTGTCGGGTGCTACTAAACACTGTCTGCATCCTAGTATATATTTTTAACTAGAAACAAAATTAAAAGGTGAGAAGTTCTCACCAAAGCTATCCCAACTCCACGACACTTCATATATGGAAAATCTTCGTCGTGCTCGCCCTTGTTACTTTCGTCTTCCGTATTCACTACACATATAAAAATCACATTTTTATATTCGCTTCTTCATTATAAAAATCAAATTCTTATCTTCATTACCTTATAAAAATCATGTTTTCTCTCGCCATTCTCAATATAAAGATCTCGCCTTTTCAAATATAAAGATTTCGCCTTTTCAAATATAAAGGTTTCGCCTTTTAAATATTAAAGATTTCGCCTTTTCAATATAAAGATTTCGCCTTTTCAATATTAAAGATTGAATTTTTATTATCATAACTATATAAAAATTATATTTTTATATTTCGACTTTAACAAAAATCATATTTTTAATACTCTACCTAAGTAAAAATCATATTTTTATTATGCCACTAGTATGAAAATTATATTTTTAACTTTTCTATATTATAAAAATTATATTTTTAACCTTTCTATAATATAAAAATTATATTTTTAACCTTTCAATAATATAAAATTTCATCTTTATACTTCTAAATATCTCGTCTTTCTACTCTTAAAAATCTAACTTTTCTATTTAAAAATCCCATATTTATCTTATTAAAAAGTATAATTTTCTATCTCTAGAAATCTAAACTTTTTATATCTATAAATTCTAAACTTTCTCATGATAAAATCATCATTATTCTACACTAACATCGTATATTTCATAAAAGAAAATTCACAACTTTATTAAAGAAATAAATAAATGGAAACTTACAATTTTTATTAGGGCTTCGATTCGAGAATGGGGTTCGTCGATGGTGGCTGGTGGAGGGTGTGCTCACGTGGATGACAGGAGGAGGGGGGTGTCACGTGTGTGGTGGTGGGCCAGGGCGAGGTCGGCGACGGTGGGAAGTGGTGGGCGTCGTGTGGTGTTGGCCGGAGGGGGGGGGGTGGATCTCGATGGCGGAACTGGGTGGATTGGGTGTCGCGGTTCTTCAACTGAGAAGGGGGGAAGGAGGAAGCCGCGAGGAGAGAGGAGGGGCTAGGCGAGAGGATGGAGGATGGAGGCGCCTCCGCCTGCACGGCGTCGAGGGCGACGGATCGACTGGGGGGAATCGCGATTCCCCCCTTTTCCTTTTTTTTAATCCCGTTGACTTTGAATGAAGGGAGGGGGAGAATAGGAAAATATATATATATATATATATATATATATATATATATTTAATTTTGAGTCCATAAAGTTCAATTTCGTTCGAACCCCAAATTAGGCCCAACGACTGTCGCCCCTAGCTAATTACCCCCATTCCGAACACAATGGGATATGTTTCGCAAGCCAATTCCAATGTTACGATTTGCTTTCGTTAAAATTAACATATAACTCTATATATTGATTTTGAACGCACATTTCAATTTACTGGGGCCACATTCTAGCTAGAAAAATTCCAGAAAAATATTTTCTAGCTTCGTATTGACGATACGGACCTAACAAAACTAGTTTCGTCGAATTTTGAGACCGTTAGAAAAATGACCATTTTCCAGTCGATTAAAATCGACTAAAAATGGTCAAACGCGTTTTCCTTTGCCGCGCTCACATATTGATACGAAAAATTATGAAATTTGGAATCTAGTAATAATTTGACATCGTGGATCCAACAAAAGTGGTTTCGTCGAAATCCGAGGTCGTTTGCAAAATGACCATTTTCAAGGGCCGAAATTCCATAGCGACTATTCTAAAATTTCAACTGGACGTAACTTTTGATTCCTGCTATGAAATTTTGATTTTCCGGATTCGTTGGAAAGATATTCTCAATTAGATTCAAATATTTTTGGTTTCACTAAAATCCGGTTTATTTTGAATCCTGTACATTCATTTGAAATTTGATATCGAATTATCGAACTACCGCGCCATTTTCAATTCCTGTTATGTATATAAATAAATATTTATATTCTAACGACGATCTATATAAAATATATGTTCGAATTCCATTCAAAATAAATTTCTCGTCGTTATTATTTAAAATAATTCATTTTAAATGATCAAAATTCACTAAAATTGCCAAAATAAAAAATTTAAATTGGCTCGGATTTCCGGGTTATTACAATCTCCCCCACTTAAAACTTTTCGTCCCCGAAAAGGAACGAAGCCGAAAGTTGTTTAACAAATCAACTCAACTTTCGTTATTTTGATTGCGGCTTAAGTTCTTCAACTTTTCAGTTTCTAAGAACTTTTCAAATTTTTCAAAAATTTGGCTAACACCCCAAATTTTTGAAAAATTTCGTCATAACCTTCCCTGCACCAGGAGCACCCGGAAAATCCCAAAATTGCCATAAAGGACCTCTGATCTCAAAAAGAAAAAGAAAAAGCCAATCGGCTCATAAAATCATCATCACCCAAACAAAACAGTAAATTATGGTAAACATGTACCTATTTGTCGGGCAAACAATTTTATTCTTCTGCTCTAGCCTCTTTGCTATGACCTGTTCAATGTAAGTACATGGATATGCAAGCAAATGCGACCAAATTTTCAATACAATTTACTATTTGATCAATTTGGTTATATGATTCAACATTTAATTAATCAAACAATAATCAAACAACACAATCATAAATCAATTAGTGAATTATCATTTCAAATTTATAACTTTGATATATAGCCTAAAAATCAGATTTTTGATGCCAAATCACAACAATAGACCCTATCTAATTTCGGTTCTCACACCAGTCAATTGGAAATATATAGAAACCTCACTTTCGTCACTCGAACATAAATTCTAATGATGGAGCTCCATCATCAAAATCCTCTCCGGGCGATTAGAGTGTAATTCTATATCCATCTAGTATATTAAAACTTCGAATACACGCGGATCAGACGTATATGCAAAATCTATATATACTGGATTGTCCACATCAATATAAATAAATATTCAAATACGTATAAAAGGATTTAAATTTCAAAACAAAATTTGTTTTCATTTTTATTTTAAAAATTTACTCTTCACACTCGTTCTAGGATACTACTGATCCTATCTCTAACGAGTCATTCTCATTGGATATTACTAATCCAATATCTGATGAATTCTTTCATATGGTTCTAATGTGTCTTGTTCTCTGAGCTTTGTAACCCAAATTTCTGATACCACCTGAAATGACCCGAACTTCCCCGGTGAGGAAAGCCCGGATTGAGTCGAGGACAAGCCATAAAAGAACGCAGACGGAAGAAAATTTCATTGTATATTACAACAATTCCATCAGATTACAAGAATATACAGAATATGAATGAATAAAATACATTCGATAAATATCAGAGATAACAATACATTACATAGCAGCGGAAAATAATACAAAATACAACTGAAGGAGATATACAGATACAAAGCTTTCCGAATATCGTTCCAACTGTAAACCAGGTTCCTGTGAATATAAATCTGCAAAACCAAAACTACTAGCTGCCCGTGCGAAATAAGGGCACCTAGAGTTTAGGTTAAAACAATAAACTCCAGGTCAGTCATGGGACTGGTGTGAGAACTAAAACAGTTATTAATCTTTATTTTAAAGTTCGGTAAATCAAGGGACCACGCCGTATAACACGGAATGGGTTTCCTCCCAAGAACACCAGTTCATAAAACAACAGCGCGATGCTAAATAAAGAAAAATGAAGCTATTATAAGACCCAGGTCCCATCACACAATGCAACACAAACCAGAGGATTGGGTTTTACCTTATAATAGCCAAAGAATGCTTGGTATGATAAAACAAATCTTATATTATTGCTATAAGTGAAGAAATCAATTTCAAATCATAAGTATCAATCATAGGCGGCATGAATGCCCCATACCACTATGTCGCCATATATAGGTTATACAATCAAAATCACAAAGTCACGTATTTGAAAATTGGGTTTCCATCTATGAACCGAAGCCAGGGATCGTCCTCTACGGATTCGAGACAATCTAGCCCATGTCTCAGGCAAGCACGCAGATAAGCCTTAGATCGTCAGGGCCGGTCCACCGATGTGGATTAAAATGCCTGAACACTGCGTCTCCCCGCCCTGTGGGGCGTAATGAGTCCAATGACTCCATCGGTCCCGGATCGACCGATATAACAGAGGCGCCTCGCAAACCAACAACCACATAAGTCAAACTCGTCAGGGCGTGTAAAACCACTGACGTCACTTCTAGCTAGAAGGAAACGCATGCCCTCCCTGATGTCCACTCTTGTTTCTGGTCCACTACCGGGGTGTGAGGCTCGCGAATCAACGCTACACAAAGCTATGCCATTCAGGCCGTGCTTTGATCATCACCACAAGACTTTGCTTTTCGACAGAAGCCTTGATCCATTGCCACTTAGGCATGCCATACAGGCAATTCACTCCATGCGTTTGATATCCATCAATATATAATCTCTGAGCTCGTACGTCTCAGAGAAGGGCGTTAAGCAAGAGAATAAATTCTCCGCCGCCAAACAGATATATATTTAATAGAAATCAATCACACAGAATAAAATCCAATATCAGACACACAGTCCATTTACAAGTTCGTTCTGGGTCTGAACGAAACCGGAGGCACCTAGTACCCCGCATATCCATCGATCTCCAAGTACGTCTGGACGACCACTAATTGATTCCCTCCTCTTGGGTGTACGGCCCAATCAAGATCATCAGTAACCACCCAAACGACGTGAAGACCTCCGGTATTCAACCACCGTCTTCATCTTCGACACCACGTCGAATCAGTTATTCAGAATGGGATAAACCCGGTCTTTCTGAATAACTCGCGTATATAATAGACAAGTGTTACACAAACACCACATACGCCTCATTCCAATTCAGAATATTCTTTTATTCAAATATTCTTATACTTTGGGAAGGGTTCCCATTAATTTTATCAATGATAAATCCTTTAAATTTATTCTTTAATCTGCTTTTGAATATCAATTCAAACTAGTCGGGATTAGCAAACCACACCGAAGTAATCATTTATTTTAATTTCCCAATCCCAACCTATTCATCCCATGAAGTAAAACTGGTAATACTTCATATCTAACACCACGGTGTTATCGGTAAATTCAATTACCATTTCACGTTCAAATCTAATTAAATATTTAACTACTGCCTGGAGTAAAACTGGTGATACTCCATTCTAACACCTTTTCAATCTAATTAAAGATTCATTAAAACTCCACTTAGTTTTAATCCTTAACTGGGTAAAAGAATCTGTGTCATTTAAAACACGGTTCACGATAAACCCAAAATCACATTCCATTAATTATCGGGTTAAAGAACAAGTGTTATTTAAAACACTGTTCACGATAAACCCAAAAATCAATACCAATTCAATTCCAATTAAATATTATTTAATTGGTACAGTTCATTAAATCTAAATCTAAATAAAAAGATTTAATCTTTTCCTCAATTGGGCTTAAGAACAGTTTTAACGAAGACACCATTCACGACAAACCCAAATCACATTTGATATTAAATACAAGGCTCTGAATGGAAAATATATCGGCTTATATTCAATATCAAATTCTACGACCAACAAATATCGTATTGGAAATAACGATATATATATCTTTCAAATTTCCATAACAACATATGTATAATCACGAAATCCAACATTGAAATATTCTGAAGACAATTTCGATTCAAATCCGTTCCAATGCAATTATTGGAAATTAGGTTTATTTTCAAAACCATTTCAAATTCAATTTATTTATTTTAAAAAAATAAAAAAATTATTATTCTAGTTCAAAACTAGTTCATTTCGATAAAAATCTATTTTTATCTTTTCAAATTTGGAGTTTTTCGTCCCAATTCTTCCCAAATCACTTCTTATGATTTACACAAATTATTTATATTTTTAATAATTTTATCAGGGCCCGTACAGTCAATTTCCATCAACAGCCATCGAACTGCACTTACAGCGACCTTTTCTAAATTTGATTTGGACATAATTCCAAATCCAACCGTTAGATTTCAAATTTCTAATATTCGTTAGAAAGCTCTTCTTGATACGAACCCAAGGTTCCGGTTTTAGGAGAATCCGACGGTCGGATCTCCCGCAATATACATTCGAAGTCAATGGTCGAAATTCACGAACTGCCGTAGCGCGGCGCGTTTTATTCAGGCCATTATATTATATATATAATATATATAATATATAATTCGTCAATTTCTATTCAACACATGCTTTATAAATCTTTTTAAATTCATTTTCAAAACGGTTTCAACTTCATATTCAATTTCAAATCAAAATTGAATATTCCAATATAAATTCGTTTTAAATTCATTTCAAATCGATTTCAATTCAATTTCAATTCAATTTCAATTTAATTCGAATTTCAATTCATTTCAATTTAATTCGAATTTCAATTTCAATTTAATCCAATTCTTTTCAATTTCAGTTTGAATTCAATTCCTTTCAATTTCAATTTGAATTCAATTCCTTTCAATTTCAATTTGAATTCAATTCCTTTCAAGTAAATTCGAATTTCGATTATTTTCAATATAATTCAAATTTCGAAATCACTTTCAATATACATTGAAAATTGAATAAAATCGATATAAATATCGTTCACGTCAAAATGGCGTCAATCTAATCAACACGGCTTCATATATTTCTATTTTTAAATATTCTATTTCAAATATTTCTTTTTCAAATATTTCTATTTCAAAACTGGAATGAGGCCCAATCAATTACCATATAATGTTAGTTATATGGATTTTCTACAACACATGTATAAAATACCAACGATAAATAATCAACCATCATCCAGAGTGCATTCTACACTGTATAAGCATCAAGTATAGATATTTAACGCTTATGACAGTCTGTCAATCAATCGATCGACATACAGCTAATTATTAGGATTAGTGTATGTCATATATCATCCCAATACCCGTGTGGGGTTTCAAACAATCATACACAGATTTTATTTGTGCAGTTGGGCGATGTGTAAAATTTATCGTCATAATCAATATCAGTCAAATGTTTGTATATAAACAAATCGTCCGATATGTTTATTTTTATTTCATTTCATATACACGTTAAAAATTCTATTTTTAACTATACAATATTTTCCACTATAAACAAATCGTCCGATTTATATGTTTTCAACATGCCTTTGACTAGAGGCAGTCCAGTCTGTAGCTACTCATGTTGTTTAGTCAAAAGCTACTCCAAGTTTCCAAGTTCTTAACAATTCTCAACTAGCAACTATGCATGCTCTTTAATTTCCCACTCAGTCCAGATGTTTAGACTGTGTCAGCGACATCTATTCATGTAGTGGAAGCGCCTTAATCAACCAGTTTTATAGTCATGCATATTGGAATTTTTTGTGATACAATATTTCCAAAAATAAATTAGATTTTTGGAGATATTCAGGGTAATTTGGTTACCCATTTTGTGCAAGAAAGAAATGGAAAGGAATAATAAGGAGAAAGCGATATTGGAGATTTGCCATTTATTTTGTTGCCATGATTCATGAAAAAAGAAATATAAAGAAATTAAATTGGGAAAATGATTGATTGATGGAGAAAAAGCAAAGTTATCAATCAATCATATGAGAATAAAATTAAATGGGAATATTAGCCTTCCAGGAATTGATTTATTTACATAAATCAATTGCCTCATCCCCAAGTAATTTTTTCTCTACTTAAAGAGAGGCATAGAGGATGTTATTCCTATGACATGAGATCATATGTATATCTTCATTTCTTTGCTCTTCTGTAAAAACTCTGTAATCTCTTGAATATTAATAAGATCTCTTCCCTATTGAAGTGAACGTACATTGTCTCGTGATAGTGGAACCACTATAAATTTGTGTGTTCTCTGTTGCCATTATTTTTTTGTTATCTGTAATTGATAATTATTTCAATCTATTTGTTCTATCACACCATTGCAAGATCCTATTGTGGTTTTTTTCCGTTGAAAGGGATTGATTACCCCTTACAACTGGTATCAGAGCTAGATTCGCAAAGAAGGTGATTGGTAGATAGGCAGGGGAAGATAAAGATAGTACATATAGTACGTCAGTGCCAGTAGTTGCTCCATATGTCAGAGGCTCCTATGTGGCGTCAGGATCACAGTTGATGATAGAGAAGTGGAATGGTGAAGGAGATTTTGAAAAGTGGTAGTGGATGATGAAAGCAGTTTTGAGAAGAAATCGCGTTCATCGAGTAGTATTTGATACAGAGTCATTGCCTACTGATATTTCTTCAGTAGAATTAGAAGAGATGGAAGAATGGGCCTTTACTATTCCTCACCTTGCTATAGGAAAGAATATAATTTCTGAAATCAGTTAGGAAACAATAGCTAAAGGCATTTGGAAGAAGTTGGAGGACCTCTACATGAATAATTCCCTAACTAATCATCTGATCCTATTGAAGACCTGCTTCACTTATAAGATAAAGGAAGGTTCTTCAATTAAGACACACCTAAGTGTGTTTGATGACCTGCTGATTAAGATGAAGTCTGTTGAGTTGAAAATTGACGAAGAACAGAAAGCAATGGTTATGTTGTGTTCGCTCCCAGAGCGATACACTGGTTTTGTAACGACCCGTATTTATACGGATAATAATTAATTTACTTAATTATTTAAATAGTGAAAATGGTTGTTTAATTAAATTATATTGAATATTTAATTAAAATGAATAATAGAATAATATATTTAATTTCTGAAATAATCAGAAATAGTGAATTGACAAAATATGTGAACTGGATAATTCAAAGTATTTAATTCATCTTAGAATTGAATTAGAATGACGAATATATTATTTGAATGACGGTTTGAATGTATAATTATATTTTAATTAAAATCGAGCTCCAAATGGCGCGGTCGTTCGCTATTTGGCGATTCAAACTTCAATTGAATATATAGAATCCGTTTTAAATCGGATTTCTGTGAAACAAGAAATGTTCGGAGCTGGTGAAGTATATTTTTCTAATGGAAGAGAAAAATCGGGATTTCATTGTGTAGATTTTGATTTATGTCCAAATCAAATTTTAGAAAAGTCGGTATGGAATTCCTTTGAAATTTATAAATATATATTTATACTATAAAAGGATTTTATATATAAATCGAATGTCGATATAACTGAGAACTTTGAAATATCGAGTTATAAATCCCAGTGGAGCTGTATGATATTCTATTGTGAATATATATACAATAATATTTATTTTTAAATATTAAATTTAATTATTTTTAAATATATTTATATATTTAAATGGGTTATTTAGAGCTTTAAAAATAGCCAGTTTTGCAAACAAACTCTGTTTTCGACGAAACTAATTTTGTTGGATCCACAATATTAAATTATTGTTAGAATTCAATTTCCATGATTTTTGAAGTAAGTATGTGGCCGTACGAATTTTTAATGTGAAAAACAGTCAGTATTTTGACAGTTAAAAATACGCTGTCTGAGCAAATGGAGTCGAAATTCGACGAAACCAGTTTCGTTGGGACCGTAATATCGAACAGTAGCTGCATGACCATTATCATGATTTTTAGAGATCATGAGCGATCATAGGAATTTTTAGAAGACAAGTACAAGAAACGATCAACCATATAATGAATATATATTAAAAAAAACAAAGTATCCTAACTTTAGTGAACCTAAACAAGGCCACATCTTCCTCTTCTCAGCCGTTTGTTTCTCTCCTCAAAACAGCAGCCACGATTTCATTCTCAACCCAAAAACGTGGCCTTTAGAAAATCATAGAAATAAAAAAAGTCTATAAATTCAGAAAAATATATAGATGGATTCACAGTGAGAAGAGCTTCGCGTTAGTACTGGGTTTAGGAAGCTCGATCAAAGTCTGGGTTCTCTAGGATTGTTCAGCGATTTCTAGGGTTTGCGGTTGTGGCTTCTGTGGTGACTGTTGGTGGAAGTGGAGGTTAGTTTGGGGATCTATGAGTGTTTTCGCAGCTGTAGCCCAAGTGTTGATGAATTCGAACCCAATAAGTGTCGATCAATCCCTGCTGTACCCACTCGAGGTCGCGATAGGAAGAGGAACGAGATGGATGAAATTGGTATGATCGGGTGCGGTTTTGAATGAGGAGTTCATTAATGAAGTTGGTTTCGAGACTAGCTGAGTGTTGGAGGAGAATCGATGATGCAAAGAATTTCGAAATGGTGGTTAACGAGAGCAGCGTGATTTATTGTTTTGGGGAAGAAGGGCATTGGGCATGGGCTTCAACGATTGGTGGGCCCAGGTTGTGAGGGTGAGGCCCAAAAGAAAATTTAAAATTCTAAGTTTTATTTTAAATAAATGTATTAAATTCTGAATACCATAACTTGTACATACTGAATCAGAATTTCGAACGGTTAGATCCGTTATGATCGTATGGATGTGAGCAACACAATGGAACTGACTGGGAGTGGATTGGAGCTCGTTTGAATTTATGGCGAAATAAATTATTTGATTCAAATCAAACGACAGTTTATCGTTCTTTAACAATAAACTGCCAAAGTGAGTAAATCTCACTAACTCTGAACAGTTTATATTCTTATAACGTATTTTTAGAACCGATAAATATTGGTTGATTGTTGTGTGTTGACTATTTGGATGAACTACTAGTCAGTTGGTTGAAATTATAGATAACGATATATATATATATATATATAAATCATTAATCAAATTTTGATTCTGTTTAGCAGAATATTTCATATTGAATGAAATCGATGCTTATTATATTGTTTAACATCTGTGGATGTAGGGAAACAGGTCAGAGGAATCCTGCTGGATTTCTCAACATTTATTTTATTGTTTTTCATATATGATGACATATGATGTGATATATAATCTGTTGTTGATGATGTGTGTTAAAATGATACCGATCATAGTTATTCAGTATTTTAAATACCGTAAGAAATATTGGAATGTAGAAAAGGGGATTTTCAAAGTATATATTGAAAATGAATTATTTATATAAAATCAATGGATTTTGTATAGGAAAGGAATTATTTGTAAAAAAATTACAAATAGAATTTGAAAAGGGAATATTTGTAACAACATTTACAAATAGAATTGAAAAGGAAAATATTTGTGAAACAAATATAAAAGGAAATTATTCATGAAACCAATAGGAAAGGAATATTTATTTGTCAAATAAATAAAATAGAAAAGGGAATATTTTATAAAATAAATGAATTATCAAAAGGAATCTATTTGGTCAATAAATAGATTATAAAAGGAAATACTTGAAAATGAATATAATAGTATAAAAGAGAAATTTATATTTGAAAGGTTTAGACCCGTGCTTCGCACACGGGTATAACAGAATATGTATTCAAAGTGAATATTTAAGAGAAATCTGTTTTAACAGATAAAGTAAGAAGATTAATTTATTAATGAGGTTTTATAAATAAAATAAAATATTTATCATTGGATAAATAAAAAATATAAGTCATGACTTATATAGAGAAGTAAGAATCGATTTCAACATCGATATTTGAAACTGAATATGGACGAAGAGTAAATTGGATAGGGGTAACCAGTTAGAGTTAATCAGTTAGAGTTAACCAGTTAGAGTTAATCAGTTAGAGTTAATCAGTTAGAGTTAATCAGTTAGAGTTAACCAGTTAGAATTAATCAAATTGAGTTAATGATTAGAGTTAAATCGAACTAGAGTTATTCAAATAGAGTAAATCGAGTATTAGTAAATTGAATAGAGTTAAAGGAGTTATCGAATATAGTTTTTTTGAATAGAGTTAAAGGAGTTAATCGAATATAGTTTATTCGAAAGAGAGATTATCGAATATAATTTATTCGAATGAGTTAATCGAATTTAGTTATTCGAGAGGAAATATCAAATATTAGTTATTCGAAGTGAGTTAATCAAATTTAGTTATTCGAGAGGAGATAATCGAATATTAGTTAACCGAAGTGAGTTAATCAAATTTAGTTATTCGAGAGGAGTTAATCGAATATAGTTTATTCGAAAGGAATTATCGAATAAAGATTTATTTGAAAGAGTGTTATACATTGAAATTCAATTTATATCGAATTCGGAAAGTACTATTCACTTTCCATTTTTAATCAAGATTTATTTATTTATAAATAAATGGTTTATTTAGTTATTTAGTTAAATTAAGCAATAGAAGTTATAATTTGAAGTTAGATATTTCGAAAGTAAGGATTATAACACTATAGTTATAATCAATGTTTTCAATAAAGAAGTGGATACGTAAATAGAATCCGAGAGTTATGTAAGGAAGTTTGTTAAAGGTTTAAAAGATAAACTTTGTCTATTCTGAAGTTAAAACGTTGTTCAGTTAAGGTCTGAGAGGTAATTATACCCCAACTTGATTGACTTCCTTCTTAACTAAGGAATGGCTAAGGTTTGATAGTAAAGGTAGGTTAAATTAATTTAGTTAATGAGCGTAATGATTTGTGTTGGCATGGAGATGTTTATTTAAACATCAGTTTAAATCAGTGAAGCAGTTTTGGAAATGTTTTCCAAATAAGAATCAGAAATGTTTTATGATAATAGAAAATAAGAATTTAGAATATATGAAAAAGGGAAATAAGGAAATGAATAAATTAATGATAAATTAATTTAAAGGGATAAATGTTGAATGTTGATTGATCGATAAAATTTCCATTTGGAAATAATATCGTTGTTTGCACACGAGTTTTCTTTTGATAGTTAAATCACAGACTATCAAAGTTTTGACCATTTTTCCGTCGCCAATACGGAGAGACCAGTTGGGTTATTATTCGAGAACCACTCCATATGGGTGTTTGCATTTCGAATCAAATAGATTGAAGACAAATTGAAGACGGGGTTATGCAAGGGCTATCCTGTTTATAGAACAGTGCCTTCGGTTTGTCCAGTCCTAGGACAACCTGTATGGAAGAATGTTTGACAGAGTATATCTGGTGGATCACGTGAGTTGATCATTTCAAATGTATTTACGTTGGCGGCGGAGGAATTCGTTTCTCTTAGCTTATACCCATGGTATTTTTGGGGAAATCAATTTGTGGTTTGACAGGTATGACGATGTGGCATTCAAAGTAAATTAATGAGTAATCTATTGAAAGATACGTTATGATCTCCAGCCTCATCAACTGGAAAATGACAGAAATCGGGCAGGTAGCATGGCTAAGTTGGCCGCACCCAAGTAAGGTATATTGTCACCATCTAGAGAATATTCATATTTGTTACTTCTTTCAATTCTGTATCTACTGGGAATGGTTATGTTGGTTTACCAACTATACGGTGGCAATATATTCGATACACTCAAGCGAAATGAGTGGTCGGTCATGTGTGGCCGAGTTGCAAGATGTTCTTGTTGAACTCCAGTGTATCGCTTCTAGAGTACACTGAGTGGAAGGTGGATCCATACCTTGTCATGGTTGGAATCCATTCTCCAAATAAGAGCCCGCGGTTTTGATTGTATATTATATATGTAGAACGTTAGATGCAAGCGTTCTACTAGATTAATATTACTTGTGTTAGACATCATTATAATATCAGAATAATATTGTTTACAAATGATTTGGGTTATCGTAAGGTAAAAACCATCCGTGTTTATGTGTGGATCGGTCTTATGATTATTCTTTCTTTGAAAGGATCTTTAAAGTTAAATAAATGATTTGAGTTTACTCACACCAGTCACATGACTGACCCAGAGTTTATTTTGTTTTGTTTTCCCTAAACTCTTGGGTGCCCAATTTTGTATGGGCAATCAAGTAGTCGGGATTTACAGATATATTTGGAGAGCTGAAGCAGGAGGCTTCAGAATTATATAGCTAGGGTTATTTCCGCTGTGTTGTAAGTGTTTTACTCTAATAA
The DNA here is from genome assembly GCA_030737875.1 of Allium sativum. Taxonomy (NCBI): domain Eukaryota; kingdom Viridiplantae; phylum Streptophyta; class Magnoliopsida; order Asparagales; family Amaryllidaceae; genus Allium; species Allium sativum. Next base: position 836,446,430 of record CM060910.1, read on the forward strand.
TGGTATTGTATACAGATACTGCTTTATTTCAAAGTTATGTTATGAAATATATTTATTCATTCCGCTGTGAGATTTGTGTTTACTCTGATGTTGTGATGTTCTTCTTCTTCTTCTTTTATTCTAAGTTTCTATCTTATCTATTCTCACCCTCTGTTTTCTTTCTATTAGTTCTCTAGTTTTCCAGTGTAATATGGGTTGGACTTGTGTTATTTGGTTAGCTCAAATTGGACCGAAATTTCGGGACATTACAGGTTTCGCTAACAGCCTTATCTATGGTAGAGACACATTGAAATTAGATGAGGTGAAGAAAGATTTGCTCAGTGAAGAGTTAAGAGATCAGATGAAAGAGTTTGGTGTTGGTGAGAGTAGTGGTGGAAGTGGTAGTTTAGGCTTATTTGTTGAGAGAGGAAGAGTAGAGAAGAAATTGAAGAATAATAGGGGGAATTCCAATTCTAGGAACCCTAATTCACGGAGTAAGTCTAAAGACCGAAAGTGCTATAATTGTAAGAAGCCAGACCATTGGAGAAGAGACTATCCATATTTAGAGAAGAAGACTGATGGTTTTTTATCTATTGCGATGGAGAAAGATGGTAGCTATCTATTGACAGCAGCTGTATCAGATGTTGCAGACCACTGGATTCAAGATTCTGGAGCATCATTTCACATGACCCCCAATAAGGATTATTTTTCTTCATTCGATGCCAAAGAAGGAAGTTCTATCCTTATAGGGAACAATGCTACATGTAAGTCTATGGGAGTTAGTTCAGTCCACATTCGCATGTATGATGGGATTGTTCACACACTTTCAAATGTTCGCTATGTCCCAGGTCTTCGAAAGTCATTGACATCATTAGGCCAATTGGGATGCAAGATAACCATTGTCAAAGATGGTTTGAGAGTTTCTAGAGATGCACTTGTATTGATGAAGGGTGTTATGGTGCAAAATCTGTATTTGCTAATGGGTACCACTGTTCATGGAGAATTATGTTCCGGAGTCGATAGTTCTAAAAATTTGGATGCTACCATGCTTTGGCATATGAAATTAGTTCAAACTTCGGAGAATAACTTAGAGTTGCTTCGTAAGAAGAAAAAGATCAAGGGAGAAATCTTCAACAAGTTGGACTTTTGCAAGGAGTGTTTATTGACAAAGCAAACCACAGTTTCTTTTGGTGATGGCGTGCATACTTCTAAGAGGGTACTTGATTATGTGCATTCAGATGTTTGGGGGCCATAATCTACATCTTCTATTGGTAGAGCATATTATTTTGTTTCATTCATTGATGACTACTCGCGCAAGATTTGGGTGTATGTAATGAAAGCTAAGTCGGAAGTATTGGAGAAGTTTAAGATTTGATTAGCTCTTATTGAAAACCAATCAGGAAAGAAATTGAAGATTCTTAGATCCGATAATGGTGGCAAATATGTCTCCAAAAAGTTCCTCGACTGTTGTAGACAATGTAGTATTAGAAGACATTTTACTACACCTGGTGATCCACAATCCAACGGGGTTGCTGGAGAATGAATAGGACTCAACTCGAAAAGGCTCGTTGCATGATTCTGACTGCGGGTACATCTAAGTGTTTTTGGGCTAAAGCTATTTCGACTGTAGCACATATTATTAATCGGATTCCATGCTCAACCATTGATGGGAAGATTCCAGAGGAGTTATGGAGAGGTAAAAACACTTTATTAAGTTATTTTCGTATATTTGGATGTCCAGTTTATGTTCACAATACAGGGCATGATAAGTTGGAGCCTCGGGCCTCCAAATGTGCTTTTCTTGGTTATACAGATGGTATAAAAGGAAATAGAATTTGGAATCCAATTACGATGAAAGATATACATTCCAGACATGGGATTTTTTATGAGTCAGCAATGTTCAAACCTTTGGAAGGTTTATCAGAGGGTTCAGATTCAATTGATAATAAGCTTGAAAAGACCGAGATTACCAATTTTCAAACCCGAAGTAGAGCTGATGGGAGCAGTTGATGATACATCACATGATAGTCCACGGATTTCCTCTAGTAGTGATGGTGATGGTCATGAAGCTAGAGATGATTCAGCTCAAGGTGGAGATGAAGGAGAGTCGGGCGATATAGCCATTCGGGCTAGTCAGAGACCAAAGAGAGCTCCAATTATATATGGATATTAGCAGTATGCAAATTTGAGCCTTGATGATCAGTTTGAGTATGCTTTACATGTAATTCATGATGAACCATTGAGCCCTGAATAAGCCATGAAGTCGAGCGATAACTCGAAGTGGAATTGCGCTATGGAAGAGGAGATGTAGTCTTTGCAAATTTGAGCCTTGATGATCAGTTTTAGTATGCTTTACATGTAATTCACGATGAACCATTGAGCCTTGAAAAAGCCATGAAGTCGAGTGATAACTCGAAGTGGAGCTGTGTTATGGAAGAGGAGATACAGTCTTTGCAGGAGAACAAGACTTGGGATTTGGTACCACTACCTCAAGGAAGCCGAGCCATAGGTTGCAAGTGGGTATTCAAGGTGAAAGATGATGGTAGATACAAGGCAAGATTAGTAGCCAAAGGGTTTTCACAAAGAAAGGGGTTAGGGTATGATGAAATATTTGCCCCAGTTATTAGACAAACTTCAATTCGAATCCTACTTGCAATAGTTGCTGCTCACGATTTGGATTTAGAACAACTTGATGTGAAAACCACTTTCTTGCATGGTGATTTGGAGAAAACCATTTACATGAAGCAGCCAGAAGGATTTATTGTAGATGGAAAGTCGGGTTGGGTATGCAAGTTGAAGAAATCTCTTTATGGTTTAAAACAGTCGCTTAGACAACGGTACAAAAGGTTTGATTTTTTTATGCTTTCACATGGTTTTAATCGTAGTACTAAAGATGCATGTGTTTATTTTAAGCATTTAAATAATAATAATTGGGTGTATTAGCTTTTGTATGTGGATGATATGCTAATTGCTTCCAAGGATAAAGTTGAAATTGATGCGCTGAAGTTGAAATTAAAAGCGGAATTCAATATGAAAAATCTTGGAGAAGCAAAGAAAATTTTGGGGAAGGAAATCCAAAGAGATAGAAAGCTTGGACTTTTGATACTTACTCAAAAGGAATATATTCAAAAGGTGCTTGCTCGGTTTTGCATGGATGGTGCAAAGGCTATCAGTACACTCATGCCTTTGCATATACAGCTTTCTAATCAGGGATCTCTGATTTCAGAAAAGGACAAGGCCTATATGAAGAAGGTGCCTTATGCCAGTGCAGTAGGTAGCTTGATGTATGCTATAGTGTGCACTAGACCTTACATTGCTCAAGCTGTTGGATTAGTTAGTAGATATACGACAAATCCAGAAAAATTTCATTGGGAGGCAGTGAAGTACATTTATAGATATCTTAGAAGAACATCAGATTATGGGCTTGATTTTTGCGATAGAAATAAGGATTTCAACTTGGTTGGATTTTGTGATTCAGAATGTGCCGGAGATAGAGATAGAAGGAAATCAACCTTAGGCTATGTGTTCACACTTGGCGGAACAACAATTAGTTGGAGAGCAAGGTTGCAGACTTAGTTGCTTTGTCTACTACAGATGCAGAGTTGATAGCTGCAGTTGAGGCAGCTAAGGAGGCACTTTATTTGAAGAAATTATTGTGTGATTTGGGCTTCAAACTAGATGCTTGTTTGGTGAATTGCGACAGTCAAAGTGCAATTCATTTAGCTAAAAATCTGGCTTTTAGTTCTAGAACAAAGCATATAGAGGTAAGAGAGTCTTTCCTTTTCTCTATGAATGAGGAGAAGTTAGTTCATCTTCGGAAGATTCACACAAGTAACAATGCAGCGGACATGTTTACGAAGGCATTACCTGCTACTAAGTTCGAGCATTGCTCGAACTTGATTCACTTGATGAAGTGCTAAGTGCCACATGGCGGCACTATGTGGAAGAGAGTGACTTAGGATGTGGTATTCTTCTTTTATGAAGAGATAGGAGTTGGTTGTACAATGTCCACCTGGTTTTTGAATGCTTCCAACACTTTGATGGTGGGCGGGGGCCTTGCCGGAGTTCACTGTCAAAGTGCAATGTGGGGTGGCTTTTGCAAGAACTTTTTGGGAAGCATTAACATTGGAGACTCTTGGTTGCAAGAGATATTGTATTAAGGTGGAGATTATTGGAAGTTTTTGTGATACAATATTTCCAAAAATCAATTAGATTTTTGGAGATATTCAGGGTAGTTTGGTTACCCGTTTTGTGCAAAAAAGAAATAGAAAGAAATATTAAGGAGAAAGGGATATTGGAGATTCACCATTTATTTTGTTGCCATGTTTCATGAAAAAAGAAACAGAAAGAAATTAAATTGGGAAAATGATTGATCGATGGAGAAAAGGGAAAGTTATCAATCAATCATATGACAAAAAAATTAAATGGGAATATTAGCCTTCCATGAATTGATTTATTTACATAAATCAATTGCCTTATCCCCAAGTAATTTTTTCTCTATTTAAAGAGAGGCATAGAGGATGTTATTCCTATGACATGAGATCATCTATATTTCTTCATTTCTTTGCTCTAGTGTAAAAACTCTGTAATCTCTTGAACACTAATAAAATCTCTTTCCCATTGAAGTGGACGTACACTATCTCGCGATAGTGGAACCACTATAAATTTATGTGTTCTCTATTGCCTTTTTTTCTGTGATCTGTGATTGATAATCATTGCAATCTATCTGTTCTATCACACCATTGCAATATCCTATTGAGGTTTTTTCCGCTAAAAAGGATTGATCACCCATTACAATGCAACTCTATATGTTCTGCATAATTGCCTGATTCAAGTTGCTCTTTAGCCATGTAGTGGAAGTATATTTTTTATTAGAAAGCTGCAACATTTACATAGAACCATTGACCCCATTAGCTTATTCTTCCCCTTATTTTTAGCATCTAAAATGTCTATTTACAATTCTCTGCTTGTGTTTTTTTCCCTTTTTGGTAACTTAATCATCTTGGTCATGATTTTATATTATGTTCTCATATTCATTTCCTTATTGCTCTCAAAGTAAATATGTACCTTAAATGTGAATTGGAACGAATTATTTATAAATTACATTTAGTTTTGATTTTTTTTCCTATTCATCAAATAGTTTGTGAATTACTGTGTTTTTTTGTTCTGTTTTAATCGCAAATTTCAAATTAACACTATAGTAAATGTTCTTGACTCTAATTAAATAATTATTATCGAAAAGGTCATTTATCTTTCACAAAATTTGCAATTCCTTTTGTGCGTATCTTATATTACATGTGCATAAGGATTATTAAAATTCTACCATATATCAATAGTGAATCACCCAAAAGGACATTTATTATCTACTATATTTTTTTATTAATTATGAATCACATTGCATACTTCTTCCCCTTTAACTCCATCTTCTACATTGCCACATTTCTTGCCTCAAATTAAATTCTGCCAGATTTTGATCAATTTGTTTTGTCTTAGAAAATAATACCATGACCCAAATGGTAAGTCAGTATTTATATTAGCTAGTCAAATTCACATGTATATATATCATTTAAAATAGGCGTGAGGCATATTTCCTCAGCAACTACAAACTCACGCATCCCATGCCAAATGATTTTGACAATATAATTTGTACACATAATAATATGGGAATAACACACAAGGTAAGTTCATAATCCATATCGATCTAATGAGATATGCCTAAGAAGAGAATACACCTGCTGCACAAATAAATAGCTTATCTTTAGTCATCCCAATGATTTAAACCATTATCTACATTATATATTTGTCAGTTGTAATGTGAATGCATGCATTTTTAGTTAAGTCCCAAAAAAGGCCAAACAGACACAACAGACGAAATATATGTTGTAAAGTTTTATTGTCCTTAGGGCTGGCAATTAGAACCGAGAACCAAAAACCCGAACCAAACCGACCCGAAAAGATCCGAACCCGAACCAAACCCAATGGGTCTCGGGTCGGGTCTGGGTGATGAAAAATACAATAAAGACCCGACCGAAAAACATTGAAATATACGTAATTTTAGTGTTATTTCCCACCTGAACCTGAACCGATCCGACCTGACCCAAATCGAAGCCCAGGTTGGGTCGGGTCCAGATTTTGGAAATGTGTAGTTTAGACCTGACAAAACCCGACCCACCTAGACCAGAGACCCGTCGGGTCCGGGTCTACCGGGTCGGGTCTAATTCCCACCCCTAATTGTCCTACTCTCTTTTTTTTTTTTTTTTTTTTTTATATGCCCCTTTTCGCTCCTTTGTCATCAAAATGAGCAAATAAATGTATATACAAATTTTGTATCCTTATGTTAATTCATTTCAACCGTAATTCATTCGATTTATTTTGGATCCTATGGTATGTCAAACTTTTAATACATGGATGTAATTCTCTATGACTGTCAACTTAGATCGTTCAGAGCGATCGTAAATTTGAATACGAATGGAATAAAACAAGATGTTGGAAGACAGCTAGGGAAAGTGAGTGCAAAGGAAGTGTTGAGCAAAAGAGAATAGTAAAGTGTACACAACAAATAGCAATTGAGGGGAAAGAGAATAGGAAGCCTAAGGCAGATGTTCCTATAATTAACAGAGATGACTCTATTAATGTTAGCGGTTATTAAAATGAATACCTTCCCTATTAAACCAAGTGCAGAGGGCTACTTTATATTGCCAGATTGATACTGCTCATTCGAACCCCACACAGTTGGCATTCTTTTTTATTTTTATTTTCTTCATATATCACCAATTTTTTATTTGTGGTGCATCTTTAGTATATAAACAATAACTTGATTATTCATGCAGCTCTTATATGCATATTGGTTCACTTTCATCAATCGTATTAATATTCTTCCTTTGTACATTATTGATAGTTGATAGTAATGTGTATAGTTTTACTAACTTTGCTTTCATTTGTCAACTCCAAAGACCGAGTTGTTAATTTTACAATTGGCACAATATTGAAACTTCTAATCATGATGAATAGACTTAGGTTGTCAGTATATTCAATTTTGTTAGTTCAAAATTTTCCATATATTCAATATTTTAAAGAAATGAATCTCACGTAGTTACCTTGCTGTGCGTAGTTCCCGCAACAGAGTCTTCTTGCTAAGGGTTTTGGTAGTTTTTTCACTACTAAGTGAATAACCACATAGTGGTGAATATAAACCTGAGGAAAAAAGAAGCAAACATTACTCAATAATTACACAGCCAAATTTAGAGCAAAATTTCACAACTGAAGGATATGATCTATCAACTCAAATTGCATTGTTTGCAAATTACAGCTCAACATATACCAAATTTATACAATTTCCTAACACGCACATTTCTTCTATTACTAGTAATAGATCAATAATTTGTAACCATGTTCAAATGTGTGAAAAACAATATTACATGATTCTCATAAAAAAACTACTAAACAGATATTAAAATTGTTGTATGTATTGAAAAAAAAGAGAACTTCTATTAAGATGCTGATAATAACTACTTATTTCATCATACAAACAAAGCAACACCCCACTCAGCCATCATAATAAAAGAAGAGTAGTACCATTCCACTTAAGAGAGAAAATCTAAAATCACGTGCGTTTGCAATAAAAATTCACAAGATATATTTCTCCTCAAAAGGTCAACAATTTGACAGTTTTTTTAATATATATAGTTTGGTGATAGAACTATGACAATACCTACTAGTCCACTATTGACAACAGGAATTAGCCTGCAGTCTTCGTCTAATGGATCTAAAGCTTTAATAGATTTGGCCTATTCAATAAGTCTATCTAACAATTTTGTGGATAGTTGATGTTGATATAATAAGGCGTAAAATTGGGAATTGAAAGAAAAAAATTGGTTCTAGTATAAGGGAAAGATTCGCATGAAACAAATAACATAGATGTTGCATACAGGGAACAAGCAGTACAGAAGAGTATTTCAAAAAAAGAGTACAAAAATATTACACCTAAAAGTATTGCATGTCTAATAATCACAAACCTACAAACGGTGAATGTTATAAGTGCAATAGGAAAAAAAAGTTACATTAAAAGTCTGAATCATTGCTTCCAAATTGATGAATATCAAATTCAATAGTTGAAAATAGTGGAAACACTGAAATGATGCAAAATGCTGAATTTGTAGATGATATGATTTTTCATAGATTTTTCAAGCAATAAATCAATTTACGCGGGTACGATGGCTTAAAGGGCATTCATTTCTTTGGTCATAGAAGAGAGCTTGTGAAATATAGTTAAATGTGCAATTTATTAAGTAATCAACATCGTTAATGCTGAATGCAATTAACATTGAATGTGCAATTTTATTCAGCACAGTTAAAATTCATTGATATTTATTGACAAAACCTGGTTTCGATCATCCTACATAGAACACAATTAATGAATTGACAGGCAAAGAGTAATAACTGAAGTGGAAAATTTGACAGTAGCATGTTGAGTAGATTGTACTTCATTAGTTAATTTTAATTTACATGCAAAAAAAAAAAAAATCTGAAACAGGAATGCTTACATTTGCAGCTTAGCTTAACATGGAAGACAATGTTTTCGATACAATAATGGAGTACAACACACTAAAATGACAGCATGGACAAGAATGAAATACATAACCTTAAAAATGTCATAGCTAATTTAAAATTAAACTAAACTCATATTAAAAGTTGAAGATACTTCAAGGATCATAATTGATCTAATTATTTATAGTAACATAGAGTCCAAAGATAAGGTAACTGAAATGAAGGAGATCAAATACAAATTACTGAATAGTCAAAAACATGTGTAACATACATTGAAATAATGTGTGAAAGGAAAATCTTTTTATTTTTTAAATAGACCTAACAATTTTCACTTGCTAATAGATACTAAATCCATTTGACTTAAAAATATAACCTGCAACCATGCTTAATGCATAGCAAGCTTCCCAAATTCAAACTAATATAAAAAAACGAAATAAGTGTAGTCATTTTATTCTAACTGAAAATCCTTCTGGATGTGCAGGATGCAATTTGAGGCATTTTAAGTTGGTTCCTAGGTTACACCAATTATGAAAAAAAGACCCCATAAATCAAAACCAAAACGATAAGGAGATGTTTATAGTTTAGTGATGTCCATTTAATAAATTGCATTAATCTATTTCTTTTGTCTGATCTTGATATCTACTACAAAATCAATTTTAAAGCAAAATCAATTTAAGTTTTAATGATTCTTAACAAAATAAAGTATCAGACTTTGAGTTGTTTCTACTGAAACATGGCATGGTAACGTTCCATGTTCAATTTGTATTGAAATATAGAAGGTACTTTAAATATCACTGTCTACATCAAATCTTCAAGTTATATAGTTTTGAACAGCGATGTAAAATCAGATTTCATAGTTGAGGAATTTTGATTGATGGAGTTAGAGGGGACAGCTCTTGAAGCCGATGTAGTGTTTGTTGAAAAGTTCATGTGAGAGTTTTCATTGGGAGCGGAATTGACATGATTAAGAGACAAAGATGGATCCTGAGATGGAATAGAGGTATTAACAACAGCAGATCCATAGTTCAATAGATTCAGATTGGGATCGGATGTTGATGATAAGCCAAAGGCCTTTTGCGAGATGAGGATTGGATTTGTGGATAAGTTTAGATCTGGATCTGAAGGATTTTTAGATTGAGGTTGATTACCAGTGACGGAATTGGATTGAATCTGATTATCAGAGGAGGGAGTCAATGATGGACGAGGATCAGGTGGAGGAGAAGGAAGAGGTGGGAAGACCAAGTCGAAGTTGAAAGAAGAAGCGGAAGGGTATGTGGAAGATGCCATTAGTAATGTTCATTAATTTCTTGGATAGATAGCCAATTATTTAAAGCTATATAGTTGTGTTCAGTATACACGTATTTCATGTTAATATATCAGCAGTATGCTTTAAATAACTCAGTATGACAAGTTAGACCATAATCTTATCACATCAAAATTAACTTCTAGCCTAATCGACTATGATTTCCAATTTAATTAATAATTTTAGTGAAACAAAATTTGATCATAGCTGTAAATGTTTTGTAAAATATTTGTATCAAACTGACATATCAAATCATAGTCCTACTGGAAGTAGCAAATAACATAAAGGTAACTGATGGGTTTTCCCTAGAGCAACATATTGGCCAAGCTTCATCCATCATTCTTTGAAGCCCTACCCATTAACGTGTCTCTTGTTTACATCCACCAAATATTGATTCCAATCTTCCATTTCATTAAGGTTTCACAATGGAGTTCTACTTCAGCATTGCCTGACTCTAGCCAGATATACTGTAAACTTGCATCAATTTTGCCTGTTTCAACCTAGCATTCTATTTCATCTATGCTTCAGGCTAGCCCAATGTAATGACCCGGACTGTTAGGGGTTAATTTTAAAATATTTAATATGGATTTAAATATTGAGTTAAGTAAACAAATCAATTTTTATAGGGAGTTATCGATTTAAAAATCAATTTCAATTTAATATTGAAAATATTAAATTATCAGAATTAGAAAATGGATTTAGTTGAATTCAAATTTTAATTTGAATTGAAAACAGTTCAAATAATTTATATGAAATTTTAACGGTAATAATATTTGAATATTATCAAGGAGCATAAATAGTTTGAAATTTAAATTATATCAATTTAAATTTATATCAACTACAGATGATCGAATTGGACTTCGTGACCAATCTCAGTGTGTCCGGAATAGAGGTATTACCCTAGAATTGACCGTTGTTCGGTTCAGATAGGAGTTCAAAATCAACGTAATAATTTAAATTAGATATCAATTTGAAAACCAACTAAAATAAATATATATTTATTTATTTAATTTCTTCTATGACCACAAATCAAAACAAACAGCCGTGCTCCTCTCATGTCCACAATTCAAAACAACACCGTGCTCCTTTCTTCTCCACAACAAAAATCAAAGGGGCGTGTACTCTTCCTTATCCTCAAGTTCAAAAGGGCTAGGAAGCAGCACGTCCGCCTTCTTCCAGTATAAAATCACGAGAACCCCTATATCCTTCCCATTTGTTTTGGTTCGCAGGCTAATTAAATCAATACCGCTCCTCTCTCAAACACAATCAAATCGAGACCCTTTTTATTTTGGGATTTTTTTTGTTCTCTCGATCATCGGTCCCATCAGCTCCGTTCAAAGGGCGAGCGCTTCATCTGGATAAGAAATTGGAAGTCACGTCCCTCCCTGCTGACGCTCGAACGCTGTCGACAGTACAGCTAGGGATCGAGTTTCTACTCGATTTAGGCAATAAGAAGGAAGTAGCAGTGTCGATACTGGAATTCGACATTGAAGATTTGAGGGAGTTCGAAGCTGGAAAACGATTTCCGTGGTGTTGAACCAGAGAAGTGACGCATTGCCACTGAAGACTAGAAGCAGCTCCAGGAGTGGATGATTACTGTTGCAGTGATTGAGGTGATAAAAAGGAGAAAGAAGATCGCCTGCAAGGTGTTTGGGAAAATGTCAGAATGGATAAGTGCTGAGTTGAGTAAGGTGATTGTAGGGTCAGTCAATGATGGAGGCAGTGGTAAAGGCCGGTAGAAGTACAAGGTCAGCACAGTTTTGATGTGAACGATATATGGTTTCAGAATTTCAATCAGGGAAAGATTAAGGTAAAGTATTTTTTTTTATAAATTTTTATTTAGTAAGTTAATGATCACTTGAATTTTATCAAATTTATAACACACATATATATCTCGTACGATATCAGATTAAGGCAAAATCAATCACGTTTAAATCATTTGGAAGAACACTATGGATATGAATTGATTCGGAACATTTTGAAGCTTCCTGGGATTGGTGTCTAATTTTAAACTATGGTTTAAATTTAGATATGACGACGATAATCACCAAATAAAACGGTGAGTAAATCTCACTCTGTTTTATTTAGAATTATTTTTATCAGTTAAAAATAATTGTTTTGTTGATGGTTGGATGCTTTAAATATTTATTTATTGTTGTTAAAAATATATATTAGTTATTTAGGACTATTATATATATATTGGGTTGATTGATTGGTTGAATTCCCGCAGTCTCATTAGAGGATGCCCGCGGTTTCATTAGCGGATGATTACCCTATGCGCCCCACGCTATGATTAGTGGATGACCTTCATACCGCGATATCCTGCCTCGAAGCAGGATGGGTATTACTATGTTGACTAACATCTGTGGATGCAGGAAAACAGGTTGGAGGAATCCAACTGGATTCCTCAAAAATATATTATCTGTTGTTTGTTTGATTTCATATATATTCATATATGATGTGTTAAAATCAAATGATTGAAAATTGGTTGATTTGATTGTTTAAAATATCCCTGGGGCTTGAATATTGATTCATAAAAATACCGGAAAGGGTATTTGATATTTAAAAGGGAAATTCTATTTTTATAAATAGAATTTGAATTTTTAATAAAACTATAGAAAATATTAACTTGTTTTGAAGGTATATAAAACAAGTAATCGAATTTATAAACTTTGTTTATAGATGAAGATATGGGATTTGAATCGAATTTATAAACTTTGTTTATAAATGAAATTATGGGATTTGAATCGAATTTATAAACTTTGTTTATAAATGAAATTATGGGATTTGAATCGAATTTATACACGTTGTTTATAAATGGAAAGGTGGGATTTGAATCGAATTTATACACGTTGTTTATAAATGGAAGGTGGGATTTGAATCGAATTTATAAACGTTGTTTATAAATGGAAAGGTGAGATTTGAATTGAAGTTATAACGTTGTTTATAAATAATGCAGAGAATTCAAATGGACTTTGAATATAAGGAATTGAAATAGAATTTGAATAATAGAATTCAAATGGAGTTTAACTATAGAATTTGAATATAGTATTTCAAATGGAATTTGAATATAGAAATTCAAATGGGATTTATAATAGATTTGGATAAATAAAAGTGGATTAGACTAAGAAGTTAATTAACAGATTTAATTAACAAATTGAGTTAAAACGATTGGTATAGTTAAAATAAGATTGGACAGGTATAGACATACAGCAGACAGGTATGGAATAAAGTATAGAAGTGAAATAAATAGAATGCCCGACAAAAAGGTACGTATTTAATTTCCATATGAGATTTTATGCGCCGTATCGGCTAGCCGCTTGGCTTTTTCTTTTTCTTTTTGAGATGAGAAGGACCGGGAAAGCTATTTGAAATTTCCCGATGCTCCCGGTACAAAGGAGGTTATGGCGAATTTTTCCGGGAATTTAAGGAGATAGAATATTTTTAAGATAATTTGATAGTTAGAAATTAACATATCAAAATATATAGAAGTCGATAAGAAAACGAACATAGAAATAGAATAGTATAATCAAAAAGGAAGACTAGGAATAAAATCTAGTAAGAATAGAAAGAGAAAATGTATATGTGTTTAAAGGTGAATAATCAGTTGTATGGTATTGATTATTCGAGTAATTAGTCTTGTCTGTTTTGACGTTAAATGTTATTCAGTCAAGGTCTGAGAGGTAATTATACCCCAACTTGGTTGATTTCATGATATACCGATAAGTAGCAAGATTCAGACTCGAAGATCAATGTGGAATAATAATTAGTTAAATACTGTATTTGGGTTGCCGTAACGATGTTTTACACAACATCTGTTTTAACCCAAATATGTGCAAAGCTTGGAAATAGAATAATGAATATTTCCTAGTATAGAAAATAAAGGAAGGCGATATATGGAAATGTTTTCCAAAGAACGTATAAGGCCAATATGGTAATTGAAAATATTTGGTTAACAAATATTAATAAAGAAATAGAGAATAGATTTAATTAATGGAATATTAATTAAAGGTTCAGTGATTGTTGGATGTTTGGTTGAACATTTGTTTTATTCGATAGTTAAATCATCGACTATCGAAACCCTTGTTTTTATTCGATAGTTAAATCACAGACTATCGAAGTTTTGACCATCGTTGTCAATATGGAGAGACCGGTTGGATTATTATCCGAAGAACCACTCCATATCGGCAGTAGCGTGCGAATCAGATTATATAAAGATAATCGAAGACGGAGTAGAGTGCAAGGACTTTTTCTATTAATTGAAATAGTGCCTTCAGTTCATCCTGTTCCTGGGTGACTTGTATGGATGAATGTCTGACAGAGTATTTCCAGACGATCACGTATATTTGATTTCTCCAACCGTACCAAGAGTGGAAGCGGAGAAGGAAACTTCTTTTAGCTAACACATAATGTATTGTTGTAGACGTCAAATCGGTGATTTGATGGATTTGACGATGTGGCATTCAAAGTGAATCTGGTATGATGATAAACGTAGCTTCTAGCCTCATCATCCGGTAAATGACAGAAATCGGGCAGGCAGCATGGCTAAGTCGGTCGCGCCGAAGTAGGGTGTATAATCACCTGATCTAGAGTTTCATTTACTTCTAAAAATCTATTGTTGATGCTGTCCCATTCGGGAAACGGTTGCTGATCCCAACTGTTGGTGATATACATTCGATACACTCAAGCGAAATGAGTGGTCGGTCATGTGTGGCCGGGTTGCAAGATGTTCTTGTTGAACCCAGTGTATTCCTCTCTAGAGGTACATTAGCGAAAGGTGGTTCCATACCTTGTCATAGTTGGAAATCCATTACCCAATACGTGCTTGCGGTTTTGATTGTATACTATATATGTAGAACGTGAGATGAAAGCGTTTCTGCTAAATGATTATATATATATACTGTGGTTGATAGACATTATTATAATATCAAAAGGTTTTTGATATAAAGATATTTTGGATTCTCATAAAGGAAAAACCCGTTCCGTTATGCGGCGTGGTCTTATGAGATATCGTTTACTTGTTCGAACTGTTTTTAAACTGTTTTACTCATACCAGTCCCATGACTGACCCAGAGTTTACTTTGTTGTTTTCCCTAAACTCTTGGGTGCCTAAATTTGTACGGGCAGTCAAGTAGTCGGGATTTACAGATTTACTGGAAGAGCTTGGAGCAGGAGGCTTCAGGATCATATAGCTATAGTTATTTCCGCTGTGTTGTAAGTGTTGTACTTTGATAATGTATTGTATACATATAATGATTTATTTCAAGGATATGTTATCTATTATATGTTATTCGTTCCGCTGTGAGATTCGTGTTACTCTGATGGTGTGTTCTTCTTCTTCTTCTATTCTAATTTTCTATCTTATCTTTCCTCACCCTCTAATTTCTTTCACTAATTACCAGGATTTTTGGGTGTTTTGGTTATCGACATCGAGCTTATGTCGATAACCAAGGTCGCTAGAAATCCGGGTCTTTACAGTTGGTATCAGAGCTTAAGTTAAGAATTACTTGGCTCTGCGGCGTGACTCGGTAAAGATAGGGTTAGTAATACCCTAGATTGAGTTTGAGAGTATATATATACGAGAGAGCGTATTTGTTATTTGATATAAAAACTGTTTTATATTGTGTTGACTAGTCTGTTGAGTGGATTATAAATTTTGGTCGAATCATGGGACGCCACGATAACGATAAGAGTTTATAAACACTTGAACAGAAGATTGAACATGATATTGTTTTTAAATAGTTGAGTTGATTGTTAGGATTATAATCGAATTAGATTATAAAACAGAAATAGTTATATATATTACCAATAGAATTTGTACATGAAATCAAATATACAAATGTGATAAATTGAAATTTGAATTCCAACCAGAATTCAGAATATAAAATCCTGGGAAGTTGGAAAAAAGTATATTAAAATAATATAGCTTTATTTTGGAAGGATTTTTGAATAAAAATCACTTGAATGGATTTTGAAAGAAATATAGCACTGGACTCATTCAGTAGCTGGGAAATAATTCTGATGATGGTCGCAACATCATCAGTGTTCATTTTCGAGTTTCTAAGTGATGAATTGCTACCTTAGAAAAGTTTTGATGGAAATTTGTTTGAAAGAAACAAGTTGTTTGAAAATTCAAATGTTTTGAATTTGAGATAGATATAAATATATGTATATATTTGTATTACTTCAAAGGAATTTTGAAATAGGAATTTGAATATGTATATAATTCGAATAGAAGTGAAATAGAATTTGAATTCAAAGTGAAATTAAATAGAATTTAAATTCAAAGGAGTTAAGATAGAATTTAAATTCAAAGGATTTCAAATAGAAATTGAATAAAGGAGTTAAAATAGAATTTAAATTGAACAAAGGATTTCAGATGGATTTTGAATAAAGGAATTCAAATAGAAATTGAAGATAAGAAATTCAAATAGAATCTGAAGATAAGGAAATTGAATTAGAATTTGAATCGAGGAAAATTCAAATAGAAGGAAATTCAAAAAATTTGGAATAAAAAAATTCAAATGGAATTTGAATATTTTAAATATATAGAATTTCAAATAGTAGTGAAATAGATCGGGAATATTATGTTGAAATGGAAAAATTGATTTGATATATATTGAAAATATATCAGAATGAAGTTGAATTTATTATAAACAAAGTTAAAACGTTTATATTTATAAATTAATTTAAACGAGCTCGCCGTAGCGCGACAGTTCGAAAATTGGCGATTCGAACTTCAATTTAGTATACATAACTCAATTGAAGTCGGAATTCTTTGAAACAAGAATCGTCGGGACCGGTTGAACAATAGTTTTCTAATGAAAGAGAAAAATCGGGATTTCATCGTATAGATTTCGAGTTATATCAAAATCAAATTTTTAGAAAAGCAGCGCCAGAACCGTTATAAAACCATAATGGTTTATATATATAAGTAAAAGGATTTTTAAAGTAAATAAAATCCAAATTGGCATTTGAAAAATCCAGGCTGGGGATATAAAATAAATATGAACTCCAGTGAAGTAAGTGAAATGATTTTTAAGACGAAAATCATATTTTAAAATGGTTAAATAGAATTAACTAAATTGGTGAATAATTAGTTAAAGGAAATTTGAGTCGAAATTGGGTTTTTGGATAAGTGAAAGAGATTGAGAATTTATATTCGAAATCGAATATATAACTCGAGTTGAAAATATAATTAGATTAGTTTATAATTAAATTGACTTTTTATTTGAACAAGTTATATTCAAATAAAAAGGGTGAAATAGGCAAAACGGTTAATTAGCAACTAGTTAATGGGAATTCGAATGATTGAAATTAAATTTAACTTAAGTAAGTTAAATAGATCGAAATGAATAAATTGAGTAAAATCAATATGAATGAAATATGAATTGGGAAATATAAAGGAAATATATTTGTAACACAAATACAAAGGAAGTTATGTGAAAACAAATAAAAGGGGAATATTTGTAAAACATTTACAAATAGAGTAAATGGAAATATTTATTTATAGAAAATAAATAGAATGTTATAAATGAGATATTTATTTGTTAAATAAATAGAATTTAATCAAAGGAATATTTAGAAGATGAATAGAAAATGGAAATCTGTTTTTAACAGATAAATAGAAAGGATTAATTTATAAATAACAGTTTATAAATTAAATTAAATATTAATCATTCGCTAAATGGAATATATAAGTCTGAACTTATATAGAGAAGAGATATTGGTTTTTAACACCGATAGTTTTAAATAGAAGGGGTACACAACACTTGTATAGGTGAAGTAAAGTTATTAAAGAGAACATTTATAAAGTGAAGAACCGTTACTAAAAGTGAATCTTTATAAATGAATAAATGTATCCAATAGGAGTTATTCGAATAGGAGAGTCGATTAGAGTTAGGAATAATCGATTAGAGTTAGAATACATCGATTAGAGTAAGAATTAACCAGAATATAGTTAATCGAATTAGAATTTAATTGAATGTTAGTTATTTAATTAAAGTTGATCGAATATAGTTATTGAAATAGGGTTAGTCAAACAAAGTTACTCAGGATAAGTGGTCATTTTATACGACTGCTAGCGTAATTCGCAGGGCTGCAGATAGCCTTGGGCGATCGGATGTTTCCTGGGGGAATCAGGTGTAACCATTGTGATCGCTGCGATCTAGAGTCCAGCGAATGGAGTTAAATCGAATATTAGTTTATTTGAATAGAATTAAAGAAGTTATCGAATATAGTTTATTCGAAGGAGTTATCGATTATTTGTTAATCGAAATGAGTTATCGATTATAGTTTAATCGGAAAGAAGTTATCGATTTGTTTAATCGAAGTGAGTTATATAATATTGGCTATTCGGAAGGAGTTATCGATTATTTGTTAATCGAAATGAGTTATCGATTATAGTTTAATCGGAAAGAAGTTATCGATTTGTTTAATCGAAGTGAGTTATATAATATTGGCTATTCGGAGGAGTTATCGAATTTAGTTATTCGATGGAGTTAATCGAAAAGAGTTAAATCCAATAGAGTTAATTGATAAGAGTAAATCAAATAGAGATTACCGAATATAGTTTATTCGAAGAAAGGTTTTCGAATCTAGTTATTCGAAAGAGAGATTATCGAATATAGTTATTCGAAGGGAGGAGTTATCGAATAGTGATCTATTCGAAAGAGAGTTATGCAAGGAAGTTTGAAATGTTGAGTATCAACATAAATAAGTTTTGAAAAGAAAATGGGTTGGTAGCACTTTTCCTACCTTAGCAATTTCGAGGAGGAAATTATTTTAAGTTGGGAAGATTGTAATGACCCGGACTGTTAGGGGTTAATTTTAAAATATTTAATATGGATTTAAATATTGAGTTAAGTAAATAAATCAATTTTTATAGGGAGTTATCGATTTAAAAATCAATTTCAATTTAATATTGAAAATATTAAATTATCAGAATTAGAAAATGGATTTAGTTGAATTCAAATTTTAATTTGAATTGAAAACAGTTCAAATAATTTATATGAAATTTTAACGGTAATAATATTTGAATATTATCAAGGAGCATAAATAGTTTGAAATTTAAATTATATCAATTTAAATTTATATCAACTACAGATGATCGAATTGGACTTCGTGACCAATCTCAGTGTGTCCGGAATAGGGGTATTACCCTAGAATTGACCGTTGTTCGGTTCAGATAGGAGTTCAAAATCAACGTAATAATTTAAATTAGATATCAATTTGAAAACCAACTAAAATAAATATTTATTTATTTATTTAATTTCTTCTATGACCACAAATCAAAACAAACAGCCATGCTCCTCTCATGTCCACAATTCAAAACAACACCGTGCTCCTTTCTTCTCCACAACAAAAATCAAAGGGGCGTGTACTCTTCCTTATCCTCAAGTTCAAAAGGGCTAGGAAGCAGCACGTCCGCCTTCTTCCAGTATAAAATCACGAGAACCCCTATATCCTTCCCATTTGTTTTGGTTCGCAGGCTAATTAAATCAATACCGCTCCTCTCTCAAACACAATCAAATCGAGACCCTTTTTATTTTGGGATTTTTTTGTTCTCTCGATCATCGGTCCCATCAGCTCCGTTCAAAGGGCGAGCGCTTCATCTGGATAAGAAATTGGAAGTCGCGTCCCTCCCTGCTGACGCTCGAACGCTGTCGACAGTACAGCTAGGGATCGAGTTTCTACTCGATTTAGGCAATAAGAAGGAAGTAGCAGTGTCGATACTGGAATTCGACATTGAAGATTTGAGGGAGTTCGAAGCTGGAAAACGATTTCCGTGGTGTTGAACCAGAGAAGTGACGCATTGCCACTGAAGACTAGAAGCAGCTCCAGGACTGGATGATTACTGTTGCAGTGATTGAGGTGATAAAAAGGAGAAAGAAGATCGCCTGCAAGGTGTTTGGGAAAATGTCAGAATGGATAAGTGCTGAGTTGAGTAAGGTGATTGTAGGGTCAGTCAATGATGGAGGCAGTGGTAAAGGCCGGTAGAAGTACAAGGTCAGCACAGTTTTGATGTGAACGATATATGGTTTCAGAATTTCAATCAGGGAAAGATTAAGGTAAAGTAATTTTTTTATAAATTTTTATTTAGTAAGTTAATGATCACTTGAATTTTATCAAATTTATAACACACATATATATCTCGTACGATATCAGATTAAGGCAAAATCAATCACGTTTAAATCATTTGGAAGAACACTATGGATATGAATTGATTCAGAACATTTTGAAGCTTCTTGGGATTGGTGTCTAATTTTAAACTATGGTTTAAATTTAGATATGACGACGATAATCACCAAATAAAACGGTGAGTAAATCTCACTCTGTTTTATTTAGAATTATTTTTATCAGTTAAAAATAATTGTTTTGTTGATGGTTGCATGCTTTAAATATTTATTTATTACTGTTAAAAATATATATTAGTTATTTAGGACTATTATATATATATTGGGTTGATTGATTGGTTGGATTCCCGCAGTCTCATTAGAGGATGCCCGCGGTTTCATTAGCGGATGATTACCCTATGCGCCCCACGTTATGATTAGTGGATGACCTTCATACCGCGATATCCTGCCTCGAAGCAGGATGGGTATTACTATGTTGACTAACATCTGTGGATGCAGGAAAACAGGTTGGAGGAATCCAACTGGATTCCTCAAAAATATATTATCTGTTGTTTGTTTGATTTCATATATATTCATATATGATGTGTTAAAATCAAATGATTGAAAATTGGTTGATTTGATTGTTTAAAATATCCCTGGGGCTTGAATATTGATTCATAAAAATATCGGAAAGGGTATTTGATATTTAAAAGGGAAATTCTATTTTTATAAATAGAATTTGAATTTTTAATAAAACTATAGAAAATATTAACTTGTTTTGAAGGTATATAAAACAAGCAATCGAATTTATAAACTTTGTTTATAAATGAAGATATGGGATTTGAATCGAATTTATAAACTTTGTTTATAAATGAAATTATGGGATTTGAATCGAATTTATAAACTTTGTTTATAAATGAAATTATGGGATTTGAATCGAATTTATACACGTTGTTTATAAATGGAAAGGTGGGATTTGAATCGAATTTATACACGTTGTTTATAAATGGAAAGGTGGGATTTGAATCGAATTTATAAACGTTGTTTATAAATGGAAAGGTGAGATTTGAATTGAAGTTATAAACGTTGTTTATAAATAATGCAGAGAATTCAAATGGACTTTGAATATAAGGAATTGAAATAGAATTTGAATAATAGAATTCAAATGGAGTTTAACTATAGAATTTGAATATAGTATTTCAAATGGAATTTGAATATAGAAATTCAAATGGGATTTATAATAGATTTGGATAAATAAAAGTGGATTAGACTAAGAAGTTAATTAACAGATTTAATTAACAAATTGAGTTAAAACGATTGGTATATTTAAAATAAGATTGGACAGGTATAGACATACAGGAGACAGGTATGGAATAAAGTATAGAAGTGAAATAAATAGAATGCCCGACAAAAAGGTACGTATTTAATTTCCATATGAGATTTTATGTGCCGTATCGGCTAGCCGCTTGGTTTTTTCTTTTTCTTTTTGAGATGAGAAGGACCGGGAAAGCTATTTGAAATTTCCCGATGCTCCCAGTACAAAGGAGGTTATGGCGAATTTTTCCGGGAATTTAAGGAGATAGAATATTTTTAAGATAATTTGATAGTTAGAAATTAACATATCAAAATATATAGAAGTCGATAAGAAAACGAACATAGAAATAGAATAGTATAATCAAAAAGGAAGACTAGGAATAAAATCTAGTAAGAATAGAAAGAGAAAATGTATATGTGTTTAAAGGTGAATAATCAGTTGTATGGTATTGATTATTCGAGTAAGTAGTCTTGTCTGTTTTGACGTTAAATGTTATTCAGTCAAGGTCTGAGAGGTAATTATACCCCAACTTGGTTGATTTCATGATATACCGATAAGTAGCAAGATTCAGACTCGAAGATCAATGTGGAATAAGAATTAGTTAAATACTGTATTTGGGCTGCCGTAACGATGTTTTACACAACATCTGTTTTAACCCAAATATGTGCAAAGCTTGGAAATAGAATAATGAATATTTCCTAGTATAGAAAATAAAGGAAGGCGATATATGGAAATGTTTTCCAAAGAACGTATAAGGCCAATATGGTTATTGAAAATATTTGGTTAACAAATATTGATAAAGAAATAGAGAATAGATTTAATTAATGGAATATTAATTAAAGGTTCAGTGATTGTTGGATGTTTGGTTGAACACTTGTTTTATTCGATAGTTAAATCATCGACTATCGAAACACTTGTTTTTATTCGATAGTTAAATCACAGACTATCGAAGTTTTGACCATCGTTGTCAATATGGAGAGACCGGTTGGATTATTATCCGAAGAACCACTCCATATCGGCAGTAGCGTACGAATCAGATTATATAAAGATAATCGAAGACGGAGTAGAGTGCAAGGACTTTTTCTATTAATAGAAATAGTGCCTTCAGTTCATCCTGTTCCTGGGTGACTTGTATGGATGAATGTCTGACAGAGTATTTCCAGACGATCACGTATATTTGATTTCTCCAACCGTACCAAGAGTGGAAGCGGAGAAGGAAACTTCTTTTAGCTAACACATAATGTATTGTTGTAGACGTCAAATCGGTGATTTGATGGATTTGACGATGTGGCATTCAAAGTGAATCTGGTATGATGATAAACGTAGCTTCTAGCCTCATCATCCGGTAAATGACAGAAATCGGGCAGGCAGCATGGCTAAGTCGGTCGCACCGAAGTAGGGTGTATAATCACCTGATCTAGAGTTTCATTTACTTCTAAAAATCTATTGTTGATGCTGTCCCATTCGGGAAACGGTTGCTGATCCCAACTGTTGGTGATATACATTCGATACACTCAAGCGAAATGAGTGGTCGGTCATGTGTGGCCGGGTTGCAAGATGTTCTTGTTGAACCCAGTGTATTCCTCTCTAGAGGTACATTAGCGAAAGGTGGTTCCATACCTTGTCATAGTTGTAAATCCATTACCCAATACGTGCTTGCGGTTTTGATTGTATACTATATATGTAGAACGTGAGATGAAAGCGTTTCTGCTAAATGATTATATATATACTGTGGTTGATAGACATTATTATAATATCAAAAGGTTTTTGATATAAAGATATTTTGGATTCTCATAAAGGAAAAACCCGTTTCGTTATGCGGCGTGGTCTTATGAGATATCGTTTACTTGTTCAAACTGTTTTTAAACTGTTTTACTCATACCAGTCCCATGACTGACCCGAAGTTTACTTTGTTGTTTTCCCTAAACTCTTGGGTGCCTAAATTTGTACGGGCAGTCAAGTAGTCGGGATTTACAGATATACTGGAAGAGCTTGGAGCAGGAGGCTTCAGGATCATATAGCTATAGTTATTTCCGCTGTGTTGTAAGTGTTGTACTTCGATAATGTATTGTATACATATAATGATTTATTTCAAGGATATGTTATCTATTATATGTTATTCGTTCCGCTGTGAGATTCGTGTTACTCTGATAGTGTGTTCTTCTTCTTCTTCTATTCTAATTTTCTATCTTATCTTTCCTCACCCTCTAATTTCTTTCACTAATTACCAGGATTTTTCGGTGTTTTGGTTATCGACATCGAGCTTATGTCGATAACCAAAGTCGCTAAAAATCCGGGTCGTTACACCCAACCTCTCTCTCTTTGACCAAGCGTCCACTGTTCAGCACAAGCAATATTCAGATCTCACCACTTAACTTTTCAGCCCTGCCAAAAACTGCGGTTAGTCGATCAAAACATGTGGTTTAACAACTAAAAACCACAAAAGCACATTCCAAAATTTTTACAGGCAAGCCCAACTGAATGGACCACAAAATAGGTCCAAAGAAGGACTCATATGCCAACTATTTGGAATGATTCCCACTGATTAGATGTGAGGGGCATAAATTGTATTTATAAGCATCAACGCATATGCACTTGCTGAAATTAGCTAATTTATGTTCATTAATTAAGCGTATTTGTATACATTTGTTTTCTCATGTACAATCTAATAAAATGTGTACCTCATGTGATTATACTGCCTTGGTTTACAGTCTAACAAACTGATTTTAAAAATTAAATTAAATTTATTGTAGTAATACTTTGTTACTATGCAAATTTATGCATTTGTGTCTGCTGTACCGTGTACAATATGTACCTCATGTGGTTATACTACATACGTTTTTGTATTCAGGAACAACTAAACAGGATATGTACTTATTTAGTTATGCTGAACAGGATATGAACTGCTAAACACTTTCCTTCATAATTCACTAGTCATAAATGTTATATGAACTCAATAAGTGATTTAAACTTTGTTACTCAAAGACAACTACTTATCCTATGTAAGAAACTTGAATGAAACTATTCAGACATGACATAAAAATATCTATCGTATGAGAATGAAATCAGGTGCTAAGATAGTACAATACCTTACACTTACTGCAGAAAAAATAACCGAACCTTATGCAGCCTTCACTATTTTGATTTCATGTATTATGCATTAGTTGTACAAAAAATTGCTTCATTCTCAAAATACATTATAAAAATCCTAATCTCGTAGCCAATTAACAAAATAATTGTTAAATGCCTTAATCATATATATGCACCTTGGATGCAAAATTCTGACGTAATCGCTTTTGATTTATAAAAATGATTTTGTCATAGTAATAGATATCGTTTAAAGTCAAGTATGTACTATAATAAAACAATAGTAATAAATTTGGGAAGAAGTCAAATTTTATGAGTAATTTGTTAAAGTAATTACAGGTACTAAATCATTGTCAGTAGCATTAAAAGGAAATCCCAAATATAGTTCTATAAATTACTATATGGTTTCCCAAAACAGGGAAAAGCAAAGCAGGCATAAGATACTCTAATTCTAAAAGCAAGTTTCGTAGTAAATTATCTGCTTTGAAACAACTATTACTAATGGTTCCGCATACTATGTATAAGTAGAAAACATATAAAACGAAGCGAAGATGATTTTAGACTACAGTAGAAAAACTTAAGGTTAAATAAATACCCAAAAATCTCGACTACTCAGTTATCCTGGAACTTAGGGATAAAGGTATCAAAATCAGTAAAAAAAAAAAACTAATTTAAGAGTGTAATAATCTACAAACATATGAGAGAAAAATTTAATGAATAGATGAAGAATCATAAGTAGTGAAAGATCATGTAACGAATATTGCAGTACCTTCCACGCTCGTTCAAACTGAAAATGCACAAAGATGAAATAGTCGCTTCTTATTTAGGGATAGAGATTAATGATAGCTTGGCTGATTGATTTTATCTTAGTCGTGTAGACTACCACACAAGATTGGGATTGTTGGTAGCTAGGGTTTTGCGAGCGGCTGCGTGCTTCTTGATAACGCGAGTGGTGAAATCTTAAATCTACTAAGAATAATTTTACGGGAGTAACAAGGTAAAAGGAGTGGAAAGGGAATCACAGAGATGACAAGGTGAAAAGAGAAGAAAAGGCATAAGGTTGCTAATAGACATGAATTTCATTTCCCGCAAAATATTTATTTCCCGCTTATTACTTACTGCGTAGTGTTGAAAACCCATGTCCTTACCACGTATAGCGTTGAATAAATTTGTATATTGATCGGTGGAAGGATAAGATGCGGAAACGCTGTATATGAAAGCTATCTAAAACTGGGTTTTTTAGTGATTCTAAGTCATGAGTTGGATAATTGGCTTCATGTGGCTTTAATTGACGAGAGCCATAAGCGATAACTTTGTCTTCCTGCATTAGTATGCATCCTAATCCTTGTCCGCATGCATCAGAATATACTTCATATGAGACTCCACTCCTTGGCAAAGACATAATTGGTGCCTCTGTCAATCTTTTCTTTAAGGTTTCAAATGTTATCTTACATTTTTCATCCCGTATAAACTTAGTTTCCTTACGAGTTAATTTTGTTAATGAAGATGTTATCTTTGAGAAATCCTGTATAAATCTTTGGTAGTAACCGACTAATCCTAAAAAACTTCGAACTTCTGTTGGTGTTGTCGGAGGGTTTCATTTCAACACCGCCTCAACCTTTGATGGGTCTACTCCTATTCCATTCCTTGAGACCACATGTCCAAGAAATTTTACTTCCTCTAACCAGAATTCACATTTACTTAATTTTGCATATAGCTAATGTCTTTTAGTGTTTGGAGGCATAAACTCAAATGGCATTCATGTTCCTCCTTTATCTTAGAATATATAAGGATATCATCAATAAACACAATAATAAAATGTTCAAGATATGGACGGAACACACGATTCATCAGATCCATGAATACTGCCAGAGCGTTGGTAAGGCCAAAAGGCATCACTAAGAATTCGTATTGTTTGTACCGTGTTTGGAAAGCTGTCTTTGGAATATCTTCTTTTTTTATTCTTAATTGATGATACCCAGATCTTAAGTCAATTTTCGAAAATATGGTAGCTCCTTGGAGTTGATCAAATAAATCATCGATCCGAGGTAATGGATATTTGTTCTTAATTGTTACCTCATTAAGCTCTGATAATATATGCATAACCGAAACGTTTCATCGTGCTTCTTCACAAACAACACTGGTGCTCCCCAAGGAGATTTACTAGGTCTAATAAACCCTTGACCCTCCATCTCCTTAATTTGTCGCTTTAATTGTTTATTTTCCGTAGCAGACATGCGATAAGCTGCTTTAGCAATAGGAGTTGTACTAGGGATTAAGTTGATACAAAAATCAATTTCTCTTTTTGGAGGTAACCCTAGTATTTCTTGAAAAACTTCTTTAAATTCCTTTACTATCGGGATTTGGTCCACCGTTTGACCCTTATCCTTGATATTGATATGAGCAATATATCCAGACATAAAAGCGTCTTCAACTTTATCACATTAGTAAACAAAGGTTTCATGCTGTCGAATTGTCAAACTTATGGTTTTGTTGTGATAATTCAAGACAACTTGATATTCTGTAAGCCATTCCATTCCAAGGATGATATCAAAATGTTCCATTGGAAAGATAATTAAATTAGCCACCATATCCTTACCTTCAAAGTTAAGGATACAGTTCCTACACATACTCTCAAGTTTAGTTTTACCTCCTACTACACTATATATTATCAAAGGATTTGATAGTTGCTCAATCGGTAATCCTATCTTAGCAGCAAATATTTTAGATATAATAGAATGTGTTGCATTAGTACCAAATAAATTTCTTGCTTGAAAGTCAAAAAGAAACACAGTACCTTCTACTTGAGCTTGTTCAGAAACAACTGCATATACACGTCCTTGTTGCTTCCTATTGTCCTTCCTTGGCTTCTTGCAATCTCGACTAATGTTCCCAGGTTCATTGCAATTGTAACATACGATTTCCTTAGTATAGTTTGGTGAAATGTGTCCTGTTTCATTGCACAAGAAACATCTATTCACCTTCTCAGGCTCCTTTTCATGTCCCATCGGTCCTTTACTTCCTCCATTTGGTTTCTTCTTCTTCTCATCTGGTTTCTTTTGATTGTCAGAAAGATTGTTTGGTTTCCTTTTATTTGAAACCTTCCTTACTTGTTGGAATTGAAGATAGTATTCTTCCAAATTTAAAGCTTCAACTACTATCATCTCATAAGTTTTACATCTATCACCAATAACATGTCTTCTTATTGGGGGGTTAACCCCTTCGCAAAATGTAAGGTATCTTTTCTGTCTTTTAAAATGCTAATCCACGTCCATTTTAGATTAGGTGGTGGTGACATGGTCCACAAATTATGATCACCCAAAATAAGTTTTTGTGACCAATTCACCCAAATGATAATTGTAACACCCCCACTCTGTTATACTTATCTAGAAGCGGCAATGCTATATATAAGTCATTGTGCTAATAGAACAGTACCACAACTTAACATAAGCTTGTCTGAATATAAAATCATTCATAGTACATGATCTTAAACGGAAAAGCTATTATACAGTCATCCTATCATAAAATATGGTTACAAAGATCCAAGAAACTAGCCATTAAATAATTATACATATGAGTACTTAAGAGATAATATACATAGTAAAAGTCTTCACTTCAAAGCATCCAACTAACCATCTAAACCTGAAAAGTTTTAAGTGTAACATCATGAGCAAAATAGACCCAGTGAGATAGCTATTTAAGCTTAGTTTTCACATCATTTCTTAGTGGGTTGTATTATAGTTTCATCATGACTTTTTTCTTCAAAGGTTTCTTCAATCCAAAGTTTAAAAAAAAATCAAGGAAGATTTCAAGATAATAAATCAGACAAATTTACGATTACTTCATTCCATCAAAAACTCATAATTTATCAAATATATGGTTATGAATCTAAACCACACCCTCGACTTGGTTTAGATGTCAGGATATGTTATCCTATTGCGGTCGGCATCCCGTCATCAAATAGGGATGTATTCTACTCGGCTCGATACCAACATAGAGTAATAGTGCACTTCCCAAGATATATTGTCGTATACCGCACCTCGTCGAAGAAATATAATTAAGAAAATGCTTCTCGAAGAAATCTTAAATTACTTTTTCGGATTCATACTTTTAAGGGTTTAAGAAAAACAAAACTACCTCAAAATTATTCTAATCCATGTTAAAAAGAACCTCAAAACTACTTCTTAAAGTTCTAAAATTAAAAATAAAACATCCTATAGAAAGCTTTAGCATGAAAATAAAAAATGCAGCATTTGAAAATGCTTTGGAAAGTTCTGAGCTTGATAGAGTGCTTTATAAATAATTCAGAGAAAAGACAGCGTTTTCAGAAATGCTATGAGAATTTCTGGATGGTTTTTAAACTTAAAACGTCTATTACAGCATTTCAAGAGCGCTATGAAAAGTTCTGGGTGGTTTAAAATAATTTTATACTAAAATCAGCTACTATAGAATTTCTAGGCACTATCAAAAGGTTCTAGCTTGGTTCCGTGCTTCATAATTAGTTCAGAGGAAAGATAGCGTTTCAGAATGCTATAAAAAGTTCCAAAACTCAGATTTTCAGCCTGTTTTTAAGCAAAATGTTTGACGCTGCTTCTTTATGATAAAAGTGCTTTTTATCTTCAAATTTTTTGCAATAATAAGCTCTCTTTGTCTACTTAATCATCATAAAAAGAAACCCTTAAAATTATTTATCTGTTTAATAAATAAAATTCAACAATACAAGGCATTTTTAACAAGTTCATTTCGGGCTTATTTTTACCTGATTTTGCATCTAGTTTTCGGGTATGCAAACGACCAAATTAGAAAAAGTGAGAAGAGGAAAAGTTTTAGGTCTTTGAATTAGCTTTCCAGACTGATAGAGAAGTCGAAATTTCATTAAGAATTGCAAATGTTATGCCCAAAATGCCGAACGTCAATTTTAGAGGTTCAAGTCCAATTATTCGTTCATAAATTTCTCAACTTTTCTTCAAAATATGAAATGAATACATGAACTTAATTAGTTTTTCTCACCTTAGACTTGTATCTTGATCTTGTATTTATCCTCTTGGCTTCTTCTAAACTTCTCCTCTTTATCTTATCTTATTTTTGTTTTGTGAATGTATGAAATAAAGTGAACATTTCCACCCTTTATATAGAAATTTTCAAGACTAGTTTGGTAATTTAGTTTTGGACACTTGTCCACCTTATCTTCATGCAAGCATTAGGATGAAGACACATGCCTACTTAGGTGTCTTTAGATGTTTTTACAGATGTATACTTAATGTGTTTATATGTCTTTACCTTATTTACTTACAAGACATGTGTACCATTTATTTAATGACACGTGTCTCTATCATTTTAAGCCATTTTTCATATTCTAGAATTTGTACTCCTATACCATTTGTATTTTATTTATAAACTATGTGTTATGTATATATTTATACATATATATATATATATATGTATTTATCATACTTAAATATTTGAATTGGATTGAACTAACATATTCAAAATTTCTATAAATTTTTTCATACCCGGATTTTTGAGTTAGGCTGTAACACTATTACTTTAACTCAATAAGTTGTCAACTTGTTTAACAAAGAATGGCTTGTTCCACACTATCATACTAGTAATACCCATCCCACCCTAATTCATTGGCAAAGCAATTTTCCTAAAAGAGATAGGTTTAGAATGTTTTGTATGTAAATTACCTTTTCAAAAAAATCAAGAAAGCACCCTGAATCATTTTTAGTATACTTTGGGGAAGGATAAAGGTTCTAGACAAGTAGAAATGCATAGCAATGATGATGTACTTAATCTGTGTGAGTCTTCCAGCTTGGTTTAGCATTTTTGTTGACCAACACTCCATATAGAGGCATACATTGAGCAGTTGTTATTCTGGATGTAGTGAGTAGCAATCTAAGATATGACACAGTATTTTCATTGATGCATAATCCTGTAATGTTGTGTAGCTTAGTTACAATGGTTGGTATTGGGAGGATTACGCCACATAGAAACTGTCTACCTGAGACTATCCCTTGGTCCGTAGGTCCTGACACAAGGTTAGAATTTTAGCTCTTCCAGAATGGTATCTCACTGATGGCTCCCCCCTCCCCCCGGAAGGAGGGATTCTTCGCCTTACACCTAAGCTGCGCAGGAAAGGCCTAAACCAATCCTAGGTAACAGTGAAGCTTTATAGGGTATTTCGGTCCAGGTGCAGGTAGTCTGCATCTTCACAAACATGTCTATTTCACTGAGCCTCTCTACACTAGCCAAATTAGTTTTTGACTTTGCGAGATTTATACGAAGCCAAGTCATCCTATAGAAATTATTCAATGTACTCATGATGTTTATCATGATATGATGGTCAGGCTTATAAAAAACAATTAATTCATCAGCAAAAAGTAAAGAGGTTAATCTTAAATCACTGCATTTGGGTTGTAGCTAGAAGGAATTAGTGTCAACCAAATTATAAAGTAATTTCTTGAGCAGCTCCATAACAATGATAAAAATGTAAGCTGGCATGGGATTACCTTGTTGTATACCAATTTTACTTTTAAAATAACCTACCGAATTGTTTTTCACATTGACAGAAAAATGTATAGAAGATAAGCAAGCACGAACCCATGTAATTATATTAGGTGGGATATTCATACAGCTTAGAATTCTAACAACTGGATCCCATTGAAGAGAATCAAAAGCATTTTTAATATCCAGTTTAAGCATGACTTGTGGTGAAACATTTTTCGTGTTATATCGTTTGAGAAGTTCATTTGCCATTAGTACATTATCAAGAATATTGTGATTTGGTAAGACGGCAGATTGACTAAATGAGATTAAGCCAGGCAACACACTTTTTAACCTATTAGCAATAACTTTAGAGATGCATTTGTAGATTGTGTTACAGTGTGCAATAGGTCTAAACTCAATTACATGATTAGCATTATTGGATTTAGGAATTAGTGCAATAATAGTTTTATTAAAGGAATCCCATCATTTTAGCATTTCTAAAAAATGTGGAAACAACCTTACAAACATATTTTCCCACAATATGCAAACAAACAGTGAAGAAAGTGGCATTGTAACCATTTGGTCATCCACAAGATGTTTGATTCAAAGAGAATAAAGCATTTTTTATTTCTAATTTAGTGACCATGGTACTTGGTAACTCGAAATGTTCCTGACTAACTTTTGAGAGTAATTTCATGCTAGTAAGGAGTGAAAATATCAACATTACGAAATAAAGTTGAGAAATACCTAATAAAAGCTTATTGAACTACTTCTTATGTGTCATGCAGCTAGTCATCCATATCAAGTATGCTGAAGATGTTCTCTCTATTGTGCTTAACTTTGAGAGCTGAGTGAAAGAAGGTGATATTACGATCACCTTCATGTATCCATTTTGTCCTGGATTTCTGCTTCTTAATTAGGGCTTCAGTGTACATAGCTTCCTTGAGCTTACGACTGCATTCAGTTTCAAGAGAGGCAAGAGAACGGTTATTGACATCATTATGCATCTGAATTTGTATCTTTACTAGTTGCTCAGTCAACATGTCCGATAATTTATTGCCTTTACCAAAATCTATCACTAGACCAGGTTTTTAGTGTATGCTTCAAGAGTTTAAGTTTTTTATGAAGCATGTACATTGGATTACCACAACATAGTTTACTTTATAGTTCATCAACAATTCCAAGAAAACCAGTCTCTTTTGCCCATGAATTGAAGAATTTAAAACTAGGCCTCCTAACTAAACCCTAATCAACTAAATATAAAATTTGTGGATAGTGATCGGAAAGCACGGGTAGAGGAAGGAAATTACTCAAAGTATGCCATGTAGAAAGGCTTTGCAAGTTTCAAAGAGCATGATCAATCCTTGTGAAGGTCCTAGGCCCATCTCTTTTTTTGTTATTCCATGAGAATTCGACCCTAATAGCATGAATTTCAATTAAGTTAGAGTCACTTATTGCTACGTTAATTGAGATAATTTCATTGAGTGACACAATGCTACCGCCACATCTATCAGAGAGTTTGATGGGTGAATTGAAATAACCATACACAATCCATGGATGTGTGTGTTGTCCGAAATTGGGTAAAAGATTGAACATTTTGAACCTAACATTGATGGAATTGCATGCATATATGAATGTAATATAATAGGAAACTGGCTTGTCTACGTTGTAGCAGTGTACTAATTGATCAATTGAATAACATTTTGATAGTTTGTGACTGTATGGATCAAATAGAATGTAAATTCTACCATAGCTTGCATCATTAAGGTTATGTAAATAAGACTAAGATGGATTAATGTACCTTACTGCTCTTTCGGTCATGTGTATATTGAGTTTGGTTTCAAGCAAAGCCAAGATACTAAGATTGTATTTCTGAATTAAGAATTTACATGCATCCAATTTGAAGCCTTGATGCGCTCTCTTAACATTCCAAACTCCTAAATTTTGTAACATTGATCAAACTTTTGATCTTCTTCAAACTTTGTCTTTAGCCTGGTCATGAGGCTAGAACTGGTTGAGTTAGGAACTGTTTTCTTTTTCACTTCATTCTTTTTATACTGGGGATTCGTCTTGCTACTAGAGATGCTTGCTCAACTTCCTTGGAATTCAGATATGCATCAGGTGGTACAAGATTATCATATGAAAACTTTGTTGCAACATTTGTTTTTTTCCAAGGTGGTTCCTACCTCAATCATTGATAAATCAACATTTATATTTTCTATCATATTGGAGTCCTGGTTGACATTCTCATCACTAGAGTTGAGTGTGTATTCAGTGTTCTGCTCATTGATTTTTTTCTTTAGAATTGGTCAATGGAACATTCATATCATTGAGAAGCTGAGATTCCACGAGATTATTACTTGTAATATCAGTACCCAATACTTGGATGTCATCCACTGATTGCTTTTGCATCTATATGCCATCACCAATCCCTCTATCATTATCCTTTTCTATGCCATTTGATACATAATTGGAGCAAGCTGCAATAGCTAATCCAACATTATCCACAATATTTACTTTATTAGCTTTTTCATTCTCCCCTGTTGCATTCTTAACCAATAAATCATGTGTTTGATGGTCAGTGATAGTGTCTAAGGGAAAGGTAGATTCATCATCATTTTGTGATTTTTTTACTTAACTCAGTAGCTCTATTTTCCCTATCAATGTATTCACATATCTCATCCATACCTTGTTGCATGTCATTTACCATATCAATTTCATCTTGCTCTAACTCCTGGAGTGCTTGCTTTTCAGCATCAATGTGAGTACCGGGGGAGTTAAACCTTGTGTTAATGGTATTGATTGAGGTGGGACTTTTGAAAATAGTAGGGTTTGCCTTATTTCTGCCAACTCTTTTCCATTTCTGCACTGGTTTAAAAGTATTCACTTTGCCCTTGAATGAAACCTTGCTTTGTATTTACTTACCTTTAAAAGGTTTTTCCTTGTTACCTGTATAATAATGTATTTCTCTAATTTTTATTCAGCCTTTGCCTTGTCTTCTTTCTTTTCACAAACTGAAGTAGGATGACCAAAAACTTTGCAGTAAGTGCATACATTAGGCTTCCATAAATATTTGACTCTGATACTCTATGTTGAACCATCTGGTGTTTCCACTAAGAAATCTTCAATCAATTCTTGATTAGGGTTTACATCAATGAGGCATTTTGCAAATTCCATTCTTTCTATGTTTTCTATCATCTCATCCATCCAAATTAATCGGGTTAATCTGCTTGCTAATGATTTGATGCCTATATGAGACTATGCAAAGATGAGTATGTTGAAAAATTGCACTCAAACTGACATAGATCTAATCATTTCATATAAGCTGCTGATTTTTGAGTCATAAGGTTTTATAATAAAAAGCTAAAGGGCCATTAGTACATATTCCTGAATGGTTAAGAACCTGGAGAAAATGTGTCATACAGTAATGATAGCTTGCATATTTGTGTTCATATAGACGTTTAACGTAGTCCTGTAAAAACCGACCAAAAATGTGTACTACTGTCGGAATTTATTGAACTTCTAAAAGGAGGTGGAAATATGTATTTCAAGGATACAAGTATTTCCCACCAAATACAATCCTTTTAACCTTAAAGACATCATGTTGCTGGTGTACAGTGAATGTAATAGTTAAAACTGAAGTTAATAAGTAAACAAATAAATTGTAACCCGGTCAATTGGGTTTGTTTTCTACCTTAGCAATTTCGAGGACGAAATTATTATAAGGAGGGAATAATGTAACGATCCGTATTTATACGGATAATGATTAATTTATTTAATTGTTTAAATAGTGAAAATGGTTGTTTAATTAAATTATATGGAATAATTAATTAATATAAATAATAGAATAATATATTTAATTTCGAAATAGTTGGAAATAGTGAATTGACATTATAGAGTGAATTGGACAATTCAAAATATATAATTCAGTTTAGAATTTGAATTAGAATAACGAATATATTATTTGAAAGAAAGTTGAACGTATAATTATATTATAATTAAAATCGAGCTTGAAATTGCACGGCAATTCGCTACTTGGCGATTTGAACTTCAATTGGATATACATAATCTGCTTTAAGCCGGATTTCTGTGAAACAAGAAATGTTCGGAGCTGGTGAAGTATATTTTTCTAGTGGAAGAGAAAATACAGGATTTCATTGTGTAGATTTTGATTTATGTACAAATCAAAATTTAGAAAAGTCATTATGGAATTCCTTTGAAATTTATAAATATATATTTATATTATAAAAGGATTTTAAATATAAATCGAATATCGCTATAACTGGGAATTTTGAAATATCGAGTTATAAACCCAATTGGAGTTGTATGATATTCTAATGTGAATACATACGATAATATTTATTTCTAAATATTTAATTTAATTGTTTTTTAAATAAATAAATTATATATATATATATATTTAAATAGGTTATTTAGAGCTTTAAAAATAGCCAGTTTTGCAAACGACCTCTGTTTTCGATGAAACTAATTTTGTTGGATCTGCAATATCAAATTATTGTTAGATTTCAGTTTCCATGATTTTTTGGGGTTAGTGTGTGGCCGTATGGATTTTTAATGTGAAAACGGTCGATATTTGACAGTTAAAAATACGCTGTGTGAGCAAATGGAATCAGAATTTGACGAAACCAGTTTCATTGGGTCCATAATGTCGAACTGTTGCTGCATGCCAATTTTCATGATTTTTGGGTATCGTATGTGATCATAGGAATTTTAGAGGACGAATAAAATTAGCGATTGCTTAAAATAAAATAAAATAATCAAATAAAAAATATTTTTACCTTTCCTATAAATACATCTTAACCCTTACTAACCCTAAATCATTTCTCAGTTTTCTATAAACCCGTCGCCACAAAATTTCCTTCACAACAAAACAAATCGGCGGTTAGAAAATCAAAACAATCCGTATAAAAATCCTAAAATCATCTAGTATACATATATACATATATATATATATATATATGTATGTATGTATGTATGAGCTTCTTGAATGATTCTCTATAGTCCAGTACCCTTTTTAAGGGGTTCGACGGCTGTTGGTTCATCGCGGATTTTGTACAGCGGCAGTCTTTTGCAATTAGGGTTCAACTTCGTGGAGTTTTGAGGTAGCAATTCATGGTTTTGAAGGTAGTTTTGAATTGAGGAAGTAAAACCGCACTTGTATGCAGATTTCTGGAGTTTTCAGTGGTTATAACTGTCTATTCTGTTATGATGTCGACGTATTAAGACCAATAAGGGGGTTGCACGAGCACGAGTTGATGGCGTTGGGTTTGAAGAGGGCGAGACAAGGAGAACAACGGTGCTTTTGGTTTGTGGAACGTTGGTTTATTAGAGGAGATAAGGGGTTTGATTATAACGAAGGAAGAAGAAGTGTTTGTGGTGGATCGAAATTCTTTTGAATGGCCTGACTTATTTTAAAGGTTAAGGCCCAATTAAAATATTGAAATTTAGTTTGTTTTAATTTAAATATTATTTAAACTTGTATAAGTCATATCTTCTCCATATGTGATCAGAAATTGATGAAACAAGATGCGTCAGGATCGTACGGACGGGAGCAACACAGTGGAACTGACTGGGAGCGAATCGGAGCTCGTTACAATTTATAGCGAAATAAATTGTCCGTCTAAATCAAGCGATGGTTATCGTTATTAACGATGATCATCCAATGTGAGTAAAACTCATTAACTCTTCTCAGTTATATTTTTATAACATATTTTTATAACTGATAAATAATGGTTGTTTGCTATGTGTTGGCTTTTTAGTTGAACTGCTAGTTGATTGGTTGAAAATATAGATATAAATCGTTAATCAAATATTGATTCTGTTTAGCAGAATATTTCATAGTGAAATGAAATTGATGTTAATTTTATTGTTTAACATCTGTGGATGCAGTGAAACAGGTCGGAGGAATCCAACTGGATTCCTCAACAATTATTTTACTGTTTTTCATATATTGTGTTATATGATGTGATATGAAATCTGTTGTTGGTTTTATATGTTGGAATGATACCGATCATTGTTATATGGTATGTTAAATACCATAAGGAATACTGGAATGTTAAAATGGAAATTTTCAATGTTATATTGAAAAAGAAATATTTATAAAATCAAAAGATTTTATAAAAAGAAAATATTTATTTAGGAATAAACAGATCAAAAGAAATATTTATTTGTTAAACAAATAAATAGAATTAAAGGGAAATATTTGTAAAACATTTACAATAAGAATTAAAAAGGGAAATATTTGTTAAACATTTACGAATAGTTTCAAAAAGAAATATTTATTTGTTAAATAAATAGCAAAGATAAAAGGAATATTTATTTAGAAAATAAGTAAGATATCATAAAAGGAAGTACTTGAAAAGTGAATAAAATAGTATAATACAGAATTTAATATTTGAAAGGTTTAGACCCGTGCTTCGCAAACGGGTATAACATGATATGGATCTAAAGCAAAGATTTTAAGTAGAATCTATTATAACCGATAGATTGAGAAAATAATTTTATAAATAATATTTTATAAATTAAATGAAATGTTTATAATTGTATAAATAGAATATATAAGTCGGGACTTATTTAGAGAAGTAAGAATCGATTTCAACATCGATAATTGAAACTGAATATGGACGTAGAGTTAATCAAAGGAGGTAATCAAAATGTGTTAACCAAAATGTGTTAATCAAATTGTAAGAGAGTTAATCGAATATTAGTTATTCGAATAGAGTAAATTGATAGGAGTTAATCGAGTGGAGTTAATAGTATTAGAGTTAATCGATTAGAGTTAATCGAATTAGAGAAATCAGTTAGAGTTAACCAATTAGAGTTAATTAGATAGAGTTAACCAGTAAGAGTTAAACAAATAGAGTAAATTAAACATAGTTAACCGAATTAGGATTAATTGAATATTAGTTATTCAATTAGAGTTGATCGAATATAGTTATTTGAGATAGAGTTAGTCAAACATAGTTATTTAGGATGAGTTTCCATTTCGTACAACTGCTAGCGTAATTCGCAGGGCTGCAGATAGCCTACGACGATCGGATGTTTCCTGAGGGAATCAGGCGTAACCATTGTGATCGCTGCGATCTAGAGTCAAGCGAATGGAGTTAAATCAAATTTTAGCTATTCAAAATAAAGTTAAAACAAACATAGTTATTCGAATATAAGTTAATCGAATATTAATTATTCGATAGGAGTTAATCAAGTTGAGTTAATCGAGTTGAGTTAGTCAAGATGAGTCAATCAAACCGAGTTAATCCAAATAAGGTTATTCGAAGAAGAGAATAAATCGAATAGAGATTTTTCGAAAAGAGGTTATCGAATATTAGTTATTCGAATAGAATTAAAAGGAGTTAATCGAATATGATTCATTCGAAAGGAGACTAAACGAATGTAAAATCATTCGAAGAGAGTTAGTCGAATATAGTTATTCGAAGGGAGATTATCAAATATAGTTATTCAAAGAAAGAGTTATCGAATATTAGTTCTTCAAAAGGAGTTATCAAATAGAGATTATTCGTAAGAGAATTATACATTGAATTCGATTATATCGAATTCGGGAAAGTAATATTTACTTACCGTTTTTAAATCAAAAATTACTTATTTATTAATAAATTAGTGGTTTAGTTCTTGAATTAAATTAAGGAATAAAAGTTATATTTTGAAGTTAGATATTTAAGAAGAAGGGACTATAACGCTATAGTTATAAACAATGTTTTAAATTAAAGAAGTGGATTCATAAATAGAATCCGGGTTACGTAAGGAAGTTGGTTATAAGATTTGAAGGGTGAACTTTGTATGTTTTGAGGTTAGAATTGTTGTTCAGTTAAGGTCTGAGAGGTAATTATACCCCAACTTGATTGGCTTCAGTTTTAACTAAGAAATGGGTAAGGTTCGATAGTGAAGGTTGGTTAAGTGAATCTAGTTAATGAGTGTAATGGTTTGAATTGGCTTAGTGATGTTTTATTTAAACATCTGTTTAAATCAAATGACGGAGTTTTAAAAATGTTTTCCAAATAAGAATCAGAAATGTTTTCTAATATAGAAAATAAGGAATGGAGCAATACAGAAATGTTTCAAATGATCAATAAAGTATATTTTCTAAATTTAGAGAAAATAGAATTTACAAATATATATAAATGGGAAATGAATAAATTAATGATAAATTAAATTAAAAGAGATAAATGCTGATTGATGATTGATCGATCGAATTTTTATCTGGAAATAAGATCATTGGTTGTGCACCTATTTTTCTTTGATAGTTAAATCACTGACTATCGAAGTTTTTGACCATTTTTCCCTCGTCGATACAGAGAGACCGGGATCAGATTCATTATCTGAAAACCACTCTGTATGGACGGTAGCGTTGCGATCAAATATGATGAAAATAATTGAAGACGGAGTTATGTAAGGGCTATCTTGTTTACAGAATAGTGCCTTCGGTTTGTCCAGTCCCAGGACAAACGTGAATGGATGAGTGTCTGACGAAGTATATCTAACGGATCGCGTAAGTTGATCTCTTCAAAACGTACTTACGTTTGGTGGCGGAGGAATTCATTTCTCTTAGCTTTATACCCGTGGTATTTTTGGGGAAACCAATCTCTGATTTGGTGGGTATGACGATGTGGCATTCAAAGTAGATAGTGGTCAGGTGTATCAAAGATACGTTATGACCTCTAGCCTCATCAACCGGGAAATGACAGAAATCGAGTAGGCAGCATGGCTAGCCGGGTCGCTTCCATTAGGGTGTATATCACCTATCTAAAGAAAATTCATTTCATTCTTTTATCTATTTTGAATGCTATCCCTTTTCGGGAAACGATGGGTAGCTCCCAACCGTTGGTGATATACATTCGACACACTCAAGCGAAATGAGTGGTTGGTCATGTGTGGGCCGGGATGCAAGATGTTCTTGTTGAACCCAGTGTATTCGTCTCTAGAGATACACTATCGACAGGTGGTCCCATACCTTGTCATAGTCGGAATCCAATCTCCAATAAGAGCCCACGGTTTTGTTTGTATACTATATATGTGGAATGTGAGATGCAAGCGTTCTGCTAGATTGTTATTTACTTGTGATTAGACATTATTATAATATCATAGAAGTATTGATTTCCAAAACTGTTTTGGGTTATCATAAGGTAAAAACCATCCATGTTTATGTGTGGATCGGTCTTACGATTATCATTTCTTTTGAAAAAAGATTTTGAAAATTTAAACTAAATGATTTAAGTTTACTCACACCAGTCGCATGACTGACCCAGAGTTTATTTTGTTTTGTTTTCACTAAACTCTTGGGTGCCCAAATTTGTACGGGCAGTCAAGTAGTTCAGGTCTTTACAGATATACTTGAAGGAGATTGAGGGAGGAGGCTTCAGGATTATATAGCTATTGTTACTTCCGCCGTGTGTAAGTGTTGTACTCTAAAAATGTTATTGTATATATATACTGTTTTATTTCAAAGTTATGTTATATATTATATTTTATTCATTCCACTGTGAGATTTGTATGACTCTAATTCTGTTCTGTGGTGATCTTCTTCTTCTTCTATTCTAATTTTCTATCTTATCTATTCTCACCCTCTAATTTCTTTTTATTAATGATCAGGTATTTCCAATGTTCGAATAGTCAATATGGTAGTTTTATGTTGATTTTCAGAGTCGAAAATCCCCGTTCGTTACAAAAATTCTCCTTGGTGTGTAAAAACAACCATACAAATCCATTTTATAATTTATGGAAAGTGTTAATATTTTATGATATATTATGATTTGTTGATTGATAACTATTGGGATTTGAGATTATTTGATTACGTCATTTAAATTGAATTTATAATCGTAGTTCAAATCCATTACAGTTTTGTGCTCATTTTTATAAAAAATCTTTTGTAAATAATTAAATTCATTGTTTTAAAACTCTCCCCATTTATATAAATTTCATCGTGAATCCTTCATTCTAAAATGTGAAATTTACTACTAGTTATTAGAATATTATGATTTTTGTTTGATTAATTGATATTTATGATGAACATTCTCTCTCTTAAGATGATTTTATATTTCTCATCATTTTCCATCACTATTTTAATTTATATATCCTTTTGATGATAACAAAAGGAGGAGAATGGATGAGTGAATATTCTCTGAATATTTTAATATGAAAGTTTCAATGGTTGTTTTCTTTTCAATCACGTGCATATCTAAGGGGAGTTTTTTTTGTAGAGGGGGGCATACATATGGGGAGTTCCACAATTCATTGTCAAACACATTTATTATATTCAAAATCTTATTATATATATTTGTCATCATCAAAAGGGGGAGATTGTTGTATATAATAATTCTATGATTTTCGTTTGATGATAACAAACATATATATTATTATAAATGTGTTTGTACTTGTACTATTCTACTACATCACCGGAAAAATAAAATATTTATATTTAAATAAAATACTACTGCACAAGAACTTAAATATTCAAACAATATTTTATTTCTACATTTCAATAGTACAAATTTACAACTTCACTATTCGTACATTCCACTGATATATTACAACTCATTTACATCACTCAGTTGTACAAATACATTCATATACAGTCACTCACTCATATATTACACAGTCTTGTCTTCTGTCTTCTACCATCTTTTTTTTCAGTCCAGTCTTCTGCTTACCTGTCTCAGAAACACAAACAGTAATCTAGAACAAATTTTTTTAATTCTTGTGGATATAATTTGTTTTAAAATTTGTTTGCCTTAGAATTATGGTTTGTTTCTCATCATATTTCATGACTTGATCTGGTATGTATATATATCCATCTATGTCTAGACAGCTTGGGATATTCACAGTAAATACCACAAGGTAGACATCGCCTGTAGTGCTCATATATATATATATATATATATATATATATATATATGTATGTATATATATATATATATATTCAACACGTGCACTATACATGTATACACTTACATGTGTATGTATATACACATATTTTCTATGCAGGGGCAATATGGTCATTCACTATATCAAAAGGGACAAATATATCAGTAGGAAGTGTTCTGTGACATACATACACACACACATATCTATATACATTTGTGTATATGTACACGAATGTATAGAGTGACATGTACAAGATACAGCTCAAAATACTCAAGTCAACATGTATGCAACATGATCGAAGCAGCAATTACATGTCGATACACAAGCTCGGGCACATCAAAAAATAGGGGATCAAGTGAAGCATAGTCATTAAACAGTCCAAACAAACATGTGCACATTCACACAAAGATTTTACAGAACCAAGAAAGTGAAGCACTCAACATGTTTCAAGCCAATCTCAAGATCAAGACAAGAAATTCAACATGAGTGTGCATAGTTTTACACAAACTTGTCAGACACAAGGAAATGGAATAGTGCAAATAAACCAAGTCGTGTCAGTTTAAAATTCAAGTGCATCTCAAATGGTCAAGTCAGTAGGAAGGTAGAAATACGCAAATGCAACAGCATGTATGTAGTAGCATACGATTCAAATTCAGGTACACTGAATGTGGTATATGCAGCAAGAGTTAAACATCCAAGATTGATCAAACCAAGGCTCAGAATTGGTTCAACCATACAACATCAGCAGTGCACATAATAAGCCAAGAAAGACCATAAAAACAAGATAGAATAAACATACTCATATGTGAATGAAACAGTTGTTGATATATATATACACATACACACATAGTTGTGTGTGTGTGTGTATATATATATATGTGCATGGACATGCAAATTTGGCAACATCATGTCGAGGTAGAAATGCAACAGTCCAATAAAGAAGTAAACACATGGGTTCATACTAGATACAATAGAGGACACTACAACTCATCATTAATGGACAGAACACATGTAACAAAGTTGGTGCACAACAAGCTACATGGGTTGAGCAAGTCAACAAAAAACTCAAGACCACAGCAGCATAAATATCATGAAGATTGTCATTGCCATTGAATTCAAGTGGCTAATTAATGCTCAAATTAATTCAGGAAATATGTGTGTGCAAAGATGGAATGAATGCAAGAATTCACAGATGGGCACAACAAATAAATAGGCATTTGTTTCATTAACAAATATTTCCAGCATTCCAGAGATTTACTGAAATCAATAACTCATTTTTAGACAATAAATCATTTCATTTGATTTCACATTTCACGACATGCAATCAATAAATCATTTTCGATAATAAATTCTTTCATGCAAGTCAAAACAGGGGGAAACAAAATAGGAAAATCATGCAAGAGCAGGAATTCAAGATTTTCAGATGAACATATTTGGGAAGTCATTTTCTACAAATCAATTCATCAGATTTACAATGGAAAAATCTCGGCAAGAAAATTTCTTGTCCAGAAAAATACAAGTTATCATAAGAAAGAATTTTTTCTATGCATTTACTGAAATCAACATTTCAGTTTTGGTAGAGCTTTTAATGGTTCCAAAAAATGATAGTTTGATTTTGGGCATGAATTTTTTTTATTGTTTGCAGAAATTATCAAGCACCTTTTCGAGAAAATACCCTTTCGAATTATATCCCGAAAAGCATATATGTTTTTAAAGGCCAAGGGAATATTATCGGACATAAACCCTTCAAGAAATCAGTGAAGTGTTTCCAAATATCAAATGCTCAAAATGCCAGGGAAAACAACTATTTATTTCCAGAATTAAACCAGAAAATCTAGAATTCAATCAATGAATCATGCAGGATCTCACGGCATGTTTTTAATTGTGGAAATAAAGTAGGAATCACTCAAGTAATTCAAAGCTGATTCGATCCAAATCAAGGCAACAAATCACACAACAATCAAAATTAAATCATTTGCAAAACCAGAGAATTGTTTAGGGGTTTTCTAAGTCCTATATTAATAATTCATCATCGAAAGATTTTAGTATCGAAATCAAACAACCAAAAATTCAAGAGCAGACAATTTTAAATCAGAATTACTCGTAGAAGATTTCGACCACAAGCATAAAAATCGAACAACATACTATCATAGAGAATCAAAGACCATCTAAGAATCTATTTCATCAATTCTAGGAGCCGTAGTTTGTTTCAGCAAAAAAAACCTTAATTTGTTTAGGGTTGGTCACCATTGAAGAGCAAAAGAGGAAATCCGATAGCTGAGTCAAAACAAAGACAAAGGGACAAGCTTGTTTTTTAATTAAAGTGGGGTTTTATTTTTATTATTGTTTTTAATTTCTACTTGTTGTAAATCGTTCAATCTGTTTTTCTAGTTTTTCTGTAAAAACAGGGAGTTTTCTAGTTATAGGAATTTAACTAGGATTTACGAGTTACAGGATTGTAATTTGGGAAATCTGATTTTGGGTTAAAAATTAGCAAAGGGTTTTGAGCGTAAAATTAGAACAATTGTTAGTGGGTGTCGCGAGTTTACAAAGATTTTATAATCGTAGAGATTGTTTTAATTCTTGTAAAAAAACTTAGGGAATGCAACAGTAGGCAGGGTTTGCCGAAGCTTGATAAAATCTATATTATTTATTATCTGCATTTATTTTGTCTACTGCAATCTGTTTTGTGATATTTTTAATATCACTAGTTAATCCAATAAACCCTATTCACCCCTCTAAGGTTAATCTAGATCCTACAGATAAAACCCCTTCCCTTTAGACAACTTATGTCCTCACTTGAGCACTTGTCATTTTCTTCCATTTTGTCACTTTTCCATTGTACTTTAGGCATGTGAAAGATAGAGGGTTAATTTGTTTCATTTTATTTTAGTTTTCCATTTGTTCCATTTCCATTTATATTCTTCTTCCTCTTCCACCGTAGCTCCAATGGCTTCCACCATCTACTCTACGACCACCGGCCACGCTAGCTCCCCCACCCCATGCGCACCTCCCCACCACTGTGATGTGGTCTTCACATCACCAACACCATCTCTTTCCCCTAAAAAAATCCAAATTTTACTACTTTTCTCCACTACTACACACCCTAGCACCTCCTTTACCACCACCATTCTCCACTCCCACCCCCTAAAATCTCATGCACTCTCCCACTACCCCCACACAACCCATGCTTGATGAACCCTTAC
This sequence comes from Allium sativum, assembly GCA_030737875.1. Classification (NCBI taxonomy): domain Eukaryota; kingdom Viridiplantae; phylum Streptophyta; class Magnoliopsida; order Asparagales; family Amaryllidaceae; genus Allium; species Allium sativum. The sequence continues at coordinate 836,491,367 of CM060910.1, forward strand.
CCTTAAACCAAGTTTTAGTTGCAAAAATTCCACCTTTTCCAATTATTAGTGCTAAATAGAATATATACTTATATATGTATATACTTATATATGTATATACTTGTATATGTATATATTATACTTGAAGTGATTTGGGTTGAAAAGGTTGCTACTTTGAGTTGTGAAGTGGTAGCAAAGCTAGGAGTTCCTACTTGTAAGAGTCGTCGTGTGTGATAGCATTGATGAGAACTCCTCACTCACTTTTTTGTAAACTAGTTTGGTTAAATTAGTTAATGATGTTTTGGAAATAAATTGGTATGTTATTTACATATTAATGATAAATGATGCGGTTAGCATATTTAAATTTGTTAATTTATTAAGTTAGCAAAAATTTGAATATATTACTTAGTAACATGAAAAATATAGATGCACCTTGTCCACTTAGTAAATAAAAAAGACCAATGGTAAAATTGTGATTATGGATGAATATGTGACATTGTTAATATTAGTTTGACATTGGTTGGTATTTATTGTGATATGGATGATCATTTGATTGTGATGTGTGTTAATGTGGATTTGTTCTGCCAGTTATGGAAATAAACTATTAATGAGGTTTAATACCTCAATTAACAATGGGTTGATTGGGTATTAAGTGTTAATTATCTTAACACTTGTGCTGATGATGCCACTAGATGATAATTTGTTGTTAATAGTTTTTAATAACTATTACTGGATGCTTATGATGTGTGAAATCCATATAAATGTGGTGAGTGTGGTTGAATTTTATTCCAATTTGGAATTAATTTGAATATCAATAAAATATTCAGTGAAAAATGAAAGTTTAAATTTTAAATTCGAAATAATTTGGAAAGGTAGTTTAAGTCATTATGAATAGTCTTCGTAAAAGTAAGAATTTTATTTGAACCAATTTTGAATTAATAAATGCATGTTGTCAAATTTAAATTAAAAATGAATAGTAATTTCAAAAATTTGGTTTGGGTATCCAGGATTTTCGACAGTTGACTTCAAAATGGCTTTCCGGGAGATTCGACAATTGGATTTCCCCAAAAAAAATGCTGGGTTAAAAATTAAAAGAGTTTTCAAATGCAAAAGAAAGTAGTAAGGTCCGAAGTTAGCGTATTTGCCTTTTTGGTTCGATTTAAGTCTGTTTAACGATCTATTTGGATCGACCGAGAGGGAGGGTCGTTACGTATGGTATCAGAGCCTTGGTTAAACTCAACTCTTTGGGGTACAACTCATTAGAATAGAAGAAAAGACTCATTAGAGATTAGATTAGTAATATCCTATGAAAGAAAACTCGTTAGAGATAGGATCAGTAGTATCCTAGAATGAGAAACTCGTTAGAGATAGGGTTAGAAATGCTCTAAAATGAGTTGAGAGTGACAAGTTTATAATTAACGTATTTGTGATTATAAATATTATCCAATCTTAGAAAATACAATTTTTGAAATATAAAAGCTATATATGTTTGAAAAGCTAACTGACTAATTGATGCTAGTTGTGATGTGTGATTATTAGTTTAACTGGTTAAATTATTGGAATGATCAATCCAATAAGAGAATGAAGGTTAATTTAGCCAAACTGTATCAAATATTGAACTGAATTGAAAAATTGATTAGAATTGCATATATGTACATGTGTATTTAATGAACAGGTCATTGCATGGAATCTAAGAAGAGGAATAAAATTGTATGCCCGACAAATATATACATGTTTACTATATTCATTGGGTTTGATGATTTTATGAGATGATTGGCAAGCCACTTCGCTTTTTCTTTTTCTTTTGGTTGATGAGGGCCCTTTGAGGCAAGTTACGGTTTTACTGATCGACCCGTACAAAGGAGGAATGGTGATAATTTTCGAAAATTTAGGGTGTTAGCCAAATTTTTGAGAAATTGGAAAATTCTTGGAAACTGAAAAGCGAAAGAATGAAAGTTAGAATGAAAGTTGAGTTGGTTAGTTAAACAACTTTCAGCTCCATTCCTTTTCGAGGACAAAAAGATTTTAAGAGGGGGAGATTGTAACAACCCGGAATTTCTGAACCAATTTAATTTTTTTTATTTTAGCTATTTTAATAGATTTTGAATATTTAAAATGATTTATGTTAAAATAATAACGACTAAAAATTTATTTAAATCGATGTAAGAATGTATAAATTAATTTTAATTATAAGACAAGCTTGAAATGGCGCTGTAGTTTAAAATTTTGATTTTAAATTTCAAATGAATGTACAAGATTCAAAATAAATCGGATTTCAGCAAAACAAGAAATATTAGAATCCATTTAACTATATCTTTCTAACAAATGTAAGAAACTAAGATTTCACTTTATAAATTGTAAGTTATATCCAGTTTAAAATACACAATAGTCGCTATGGAATTTATATATTTTTTAATATAGTATATAACCCTTAAAAATAGCCATTTTGCAAACGACCTCTGTTTTCGATGAAACCACTTTTGTTGGATCCAGAATGTCAAATTATTTTTAGGTTTCAAATTTCATAATTTTTGGAATTAATATGAAAGTGAATTTAAATGTATTTTGTCAATTCAGTTTAAATTTAATCGACACGAAAAAGGCCATTTTTTAAATGGTCCCCAAATTCGATGAAATTAGTTTTGTTAGGACTATAAAATCAAACCATAGCTAGATTTGTTTTTTGTAACTTTTAGGGTCAGTATATGGCCCCGGTAAATTAAAATGTATGTTTAAATATTCAATATATAGATTTATATTTTAAATTAAAGAAATACTGGTCAAAACAGTCGAATTGGCTTATCCCATTGTGTTCGAAATGAGGGTATTTGGTTAGGAACGATAGTCGTTGGGTTTGATTTGGAGTTCAAAGTTTAAACGAGTAACACTTGAATTTAATATTAATAAATAATTCTTATATAAATTATCCTCAACCCTAATCTACGGTCAAAAGGAATACGCTGTCAACCCTAGAGAGAGCCGCCTTCTTCCCCATTCAGCGATCATCATCGTTCTTCCATTCATGCCCTTAAATCTAACATTCCTCACATGAAAATCAAAAGATTATAGCTACTATATCCTTCATCTACACGAGATCCTAAAGTTTACCGGTCATGATCGGAAGTGGTAATCTCTGGTGGCCGGAGTATGGCCTGGAAACTGCTACGGTTCGTGTCATTTTCTAGCTTAAGGGGACCACCGAGCTCTAGGATATTGAGGGTTGGGGAAGGCGGCAGGGGAATGGACTTGGTGCTTGAAGTTGATCGCACTCCGATCGTCGGAGTATGGAGCGGCGGCGAGCCCTAATTCACGTGATGGGTTTCGAGTGTAGCAGGAAAATGATGACGAGATAAATGAGGGATTAAGTTAATGTAATGACTTAATTAAGTTTGTTAATTATATTATTAAATTTCTTTAATGTAATTAACATTTGTATAGTCGTAATTTATTCATATGACATCAGAAGTCGACGATCTTCTATCCGTTGAAATCGCATCGATGAGCATTTCACAATCAAATCAACTAGAACAAATTTGGAGAAAATTTAAATCCAAATGGCACCAATATCATCAGTTAGAGACTAACGGAGTGGAAACGAAAGTGAGAATTCTCTCACTAAAATTTTGTACAATTATCTAATTTATAACTGCATATATCAATTGGTAGTATTGATTTTTATCATTTTTAATCATTATAAATTGTATACGGTGTCTGTTAGCTCACCTCCCTCGTCCACAGACCATGGACGATTTAATTGACTGTATTGTGTTGTGATTGTGATGTGAAATGGAGTAAATAAAATATGCATGCATTGTATAAATTATAAATAAGCGTTGTATAAATTATATATAAGCATTGTATGAAATTATATATATGTGTTGTATAAATTATATATAAGTGTTGTATGAAATTATATATAAATAAACATTGTATAAATTATATATATAAGCGTTGTACACATTATATATAAGTGTTGTATGAAATTATATATGTAAGCGTTGTATAAATTATATATATAAGTGTTGTATGAAATTACATATATATAAACATTGTATAAAATTATATAATGGAAAAATTATTGGATTGCTAAAAATATTATTTTAACATATATATGCACTGTATAAAATTGGCATGTCGTGGAGTATTCAATTTTGATTTAAAATTGAAATGGAAGTTGGAATCATTTTTCAAATGAATATATAAACGATTTATAAAACACGTTTTAAATGGAAATCGACGATATATATATATATATATATATATATATTATATGTATTTAATGTCCTGAATAGAACGCGCAGTGACCGTTCGCGAATTTCAACCATTGATCTCAAATGGACGTAATTGGAGATCCAACCGTTGGATTCTCCTAAATCCAGAACTGTTGGGTTCGTATCGAAAAGAGCTTTCCAATGATTATAAGAGATTTGAAATCTAACAGTCAGATTTTAAGATATGTCCAAATCAATTTCAGAAAAGGTCGCAATGAATGCAGTTCAGTGGCTGATATTGGAAACCGACTGTAAGGGCCTTAATAAAAATATTAAACATATGGAAAAATTGTGTAAAATCATAATAAATGATTTGGAAAGAACTTGGATGAAAAATTCCAAGTTTGGAAAGATAAAAATATATTTTAATTGAAATGATCTAGTTAATAACTAGAATAATAATCCAGTTATTTTTAGAAATAATAAATTAGATTGAAATGGTTTTAAAATAACCAAAATTTTCCAACGTATCAATCGAAATGGATTTGAATGGAAATAATCTTCGGAATACTTCAATATTGGATTCGGGGATTATAAGGATATTGTTGAGGAATTTGGAAGATATACATATCATTATTCCCAATACGATATTTGTTGGTTTCAGAATAAGTCGATATATTTTCTATTCAGAGCCTTGTATTTAATTTCAAATTGGATTTTGGTTTGTCATGAATGGTGTCTGTATTAACAACGTTCTTAAACCCAGTTGAGAATAGAACAAATCTTTTAACTAGGATTTAGAGAAATTTACCAATTAATTAGTATTTAATTGGAATTGAGTTAAAATTGGATTTTTGGTTTATCATGAATTGTGTTTTAAATAACATTAGTTCTTTAGCCCAACTAACAGTGAAGATGTGATTTGGAATTTATAAATCTTTCTATTAAATTTAAAGGAAATTTTACAAAGTAAAATTTTCCAATTTAAAATATAAATTTGGAATTGAATAGAATTCGGTTTGGTAATGATCGAGATGAGCTTCTATGAATGAAGAGCGTTATTATATATGGAATTTAAAAGGTTTTGTCGTTATTCCACTTATAGTAGTAGTTTGATACGGGAGTTTATATCTATTATATACTGTTATGATTTCCGTGTAGATTCCATTTTGATGGAAGATGATTTTGGGTTTATCGTGAAAGTTGTTTTAAATAACATTGGTTCTTTGACCGAATAAAAGGCAAGATTAATTTCTTAAAGTTAATTAATCATTAAGTATGATTTTTGGATATTAAAACTGAAATGGAGTTTTAATAAATTTTTAATTAGATTGGAATGAATGAACGGTAATTAAATTTTCCAAAACATGAGATGTGGTATAAACCAAATATACTTGATTGTTGATATTCGTGATTGTGATTGATTGATTGTTTGCATTGTGCTCGACCAGTTTATGAGCAAAATATGCTTTCACCTTTAGCATTGGGTTGCGTAGAAATACCGTTATGCTAATGCCTTGTGAAACACTTCACAATTTGACTATGAGGTGTTAGCGATGTTGAGTTCATTAAATTTAATGAATGATTTTGAAATGATATTTTTCTTAAGTGAAAAGAAATGTATTAGTTTGATATGGGAGTTCATATCGATTATTCCACTTATAGTATTAGTCTGATATGGGAGTTTATATAGATTATATACTGTTAAGATTTCCAAGAAGATTCCATTTTGATGGAAGATGATTTTGGGTTTATCGTGAACGTTGTTTTAAATAACATTGGTTCTTTGACCCAATAAAAGGCAGAATTAATTTCTTAAAGTTGAATAATCATCAAGTATGATTTTTGGATATTAAAACTGGACTGGAGTTTTAATAAATCTTTAATTAGATTGGAATGAATGAATGGTAACTAAATTTGCCAAAACCTAAGATGTGGTATAAACCAAATATACTTGGTTGTTGATATTCATGATTGTGATTGATTGATTGTTTGGATTATAAGCAAAATATGCTTTCTCATTTAGCATTGGGTTGCATAGAAATACTGTTATGCTAACGCCTTGTGAAACACTTCACAATTTGACTATGAGGTGTTAGCGATGTTGAGTTCATTTCAAATTTAATGAATGATTTTGAAATGATATTTTTCTTAACTGAAAAGAAATGTACTCCTGATTTTGGGCAGGGAATGTTTTATAAAAATGTTTTATAAAACAGAAAGGATTTCGAGGGCTAAACCCGATGTTGTCGAAATGCTTTCGAAATGTATTATGTGTTTGTAGTTCATTACATAACCGATTAATTGCTATTGACGATATATCTGTTTGGTGGCGGAAAATTTATTCTCTAGCTTAACACCCTTCTTTGAAACATACGAGCTCAAAGGTAATGTAATTAATAGTGACTAATCATATATGTGAATTGCTAATGTAAAGCACTATATTTAGGAAAGTACTTGTGATTATTATGTTGTGAAATGATTTTCACTACTTCGGGATATGAAATGATTTGGTATGTGGCTAAAGATTCAGGTAACCCTAGATGACTAAAAGTGTGAGGGCGGTGGATTTTCTCCGAGGGCGTGGGAGATGCATCGTCAGTGTAGCCTGCTCCATAGTGGGAGCATATATATATATATATATATATATATATATATATATATATATATATTGAGTTAGAGAGGCGCATACAGCCTTGTCTGAGGGTTGTGCCCAATATTTGGTTTCATAATTGTTTTTATGCATTGTGATATTTTGGAATTCATATTTTCAAAGATTTTGGTTTAAGATCCCAAAGTGAAATCTACTTTGATATAAAGCTAGATATGCATTTGAAAACGACAGAAATAAGAAATCGGGAAGTAAAGTCCAAAGGAATAATTTCTGCAAAGTGAATTAGATTTTGAAAAATCAAAATTGTGGATTAAGCCTAAATGGGTAGATTGAGGAACTACATGTTGTATGATGCATTTTAGATCCATATGAATATTATTATTTATTGTTTATGTACTGGTATCCATGGGGGTAATCCTGTTCCATGACATACGACATGGTCCTGTGAATTACCCAATTTTAAAGTAAATGTTTTAATAACTCTTTTTTTAGTTCTCACACCAGTACCCTGATTGACTCAGAGTTTATTTTTTCTACCTAAACTCTGGGTGTCCATATTTTCCACATAGGAAGTCAGTAGTTTTGGTTTTGCAGATTATTTCATTTAGCAGGATTCTGGATCGAAGCTTAAAGCTGTGTCCAGGGCAACGATAGTCTTCCGTTGTGTTAGTTTTTTTGTTTCCGTTGCATTGTATTACATTTATTGTAAATATATTTTTCTCTGTGTAATATTTATTCGTACTCTGTTATTTTGTACTCTGGTGTAACATTATTATGATGTTTATAAAAGTCTTCTGTTGTTTGTTCTGATGTGTTGTGCGCCCAAAGTTAGTGTATCCGCCTTTTTGGTTCGATTTAAGTTGGTTTAACGATCGATTTGGATTGACCGAGAGGGAGGGTCGTTACTATGGTATCAGAGCTTTGGTTAAACTCAAATCTTTGGGGTACAACTCGTTAGAACAGAATAAACGACTCATAAGAGGTTAGATTAGTAATATCCTATGAAAGAAAACTCCTTAGAGATAGGATCAGTAGTATCCTAGAATGAGAAACTCGTTAGAGATGGGGTTAGAAATGCCCTAGAATGAGTTGAGAGTGACAAGTTTATAATTAACGTATTTGTGATTATGTATATAATCCGATCTTAGAAAATGTGATTTTTGAATATATAAAAGCTATATATGTTTGAAAGGCTAATCAACTAATTGATTACTGGTTGTGATGTATGATTATTAGTTTAACTAGTTAAATTATTGGAATGATCAATCCAATAAGAGAATGAAGGTTAATTTAGCCAAACCGTATCAAATTTTGAACTGAATTGAAAATTGATTAGAATTGCATATATGTACAGGTGTATATAACGAATAGGTCATTGCATGGAAGCTAGGAAGAGGAATAAAATTGTATGCCCGACCAATAGGTACATGTTTACTATATTCATTTGGTTTGACGATTTTATGAGCCGATTGGCAAGTCGCTTCGCGTTTTCTTTTTCTTTTTGGTTGATGAGGGCCCTATGAGGCAAGTTGTGATTTTACCAATCAGCCCGTACAAAGGAGGTTGTGGCGAAATTTTTCAAAAATTTAGGGTGTTAGCCAAATTTTTGAGAAATTGGAAAATTCTTAGAAATTGAAAAGTTGAAAAATGAAAGCCAGAATGAAAGTTGAGTTGGTTAGTTAAACAAATTTCATCTCCGTTCCTTTTCGAGGACGAAAAGATTTTAAGTGGGGGAGATTGTAACAACCCGGGATTTTTGAACCAATTTAAAATTTTTATTTTAGCTATTTTAATGGATTTTGAATATTTAAAATGATTTATTTTAGATAACAACGACTAAAAATTTATTAAAATTGAAGTTAAAACGTATAAATTTATCTTAGTTATAAGACAAGCCTGAAGGGGCGCAGTAGTTTGAAAATTCGATTTAAATTTCAAATGAATGTATAGGATTCAAAATAAATCGAATTTCTGTAAAATGAGAAACGTTAAAATCCATTTAACTGTATCTTTCTAACGAATGTAAGAAACTGAGATTTCACTTTATAAATTGTAAGTTATGTCAATTTTAAAATTCAAAAGTCGCTATGGAATTTATATATATTTTAATATAGTATATAGCCCTTAAAATAGCCATTTTGCAAACGACCTCCATTTTTGACGAAACCACTTTTTTTGGATTTGGAATGTCAAATTATTGTTAGGTTTCAAATTTCATAATTTTTGGAATTAATATGTGAGCGCGGTCAATTTAAACGTGTTTTGTAAATTCAGTTCAAATTTAATCGACCTGGAAAAAATGCCATTTTTCAAACGGTCCCCAAATTCGATGAAATTAGTTTTGTTAGGACCGTATTGTCAAAACATAGCAAGCTTTATTTTATGTAATTTTTGGAGTCAGTAGATGGATTTATATTTTAATTTAAAGAAAAACTGGTCAAAACAGTCAAATTGGATTATGAAACATATCCCATTGTGTTCGGAATGTGGGTATTTGGTTAGGAACGATAGTCGTTGGGTTTGATTTGGAGTTCAAAGTTTAAACAAGTAGCACTTGAATTTAATATTAATAAATAATTCATATATAAATTATCCTCAAACCTAATCTACGATCAAAAGGAAATACGCGGTCAACCCTAGAGAGAGCTGCGTACTTCCCCATTCAGCGATCAGAATCGTTCTTCCATTCGTGCCCTTAAATCTTGCATTCCTCACATGAAAATCAAAAGCCTATAACTACTATATCCTTCATCTACACGAGACCCTAAAGTCTACCGGTTATGATCGGAAGTGGAAATCTCTGGTGGCCGGAATATGGCCTGGAAACTGCTGCGGTTCATGGAATTTTCTGGCTCAAGGGGACCGCCGAGCTCCAGGATATTGAGGAAGGGGGAAGGCTGCAGAGACATGGACCTGGTGGTTGAAGTTGATTGAACTCCGATCGTCGGAGTATGGAGCGGCGGCAAGCCCTAATTCTTGTGATTGGTTTCGAGTGTAGTAGGAAAATGATGATGAGATAAATGAGGGATTAAGTTAATATAACAACTTAATTAAGTTTGTTAATTATATTATTAAATTTCCTTAATGTAATTAACATTTAAATAGCCGTAATTTATTCATATGACATCAGAAGGCGACGATCTTGGATCCATTGAAACCGCGTCGACAAGCACTTCACAATGAAATCAACTAGAACAAATTTGGAGTAAATTAGAATTTGGAGCAAATTTAAATTCAAACGGTACCAAAATCATCAATTAGAGATCGACGGAGTGGAAGCGAAAGTGAGAATTCTCTCACTAAAATTTTGTACAATTATCTATTTTATAACTGCATATATCGATTGCCAGTATTTATTTTTATCATTTTTAATCATTATAAATTGTATACGGTGCATGTTATCTCACCTCCCTTGTCCACAGACCATGGATGATTTAATTGGTTGTATTGTGTTGTGATTGTGATGTGAAATGGAGTAAATAAAATATGTATGCATTGTATAAATTATATATAAGCATTGTATAAATTATATATAAGCATTGTATGAAATTATATAGATGCGTTGTATATATTATATATAAGTGTTGTATGAAATTATATATATATATATATATATATATATATACAAGTGTTGTATAAATTATATATATAAGCGTTGTATAAATTATATATAAGTGTTGTATGAAATTATATATATAAGCGTTGTATAAATTATATATATAAGCATTGTATGAAATTATATATATAAGAGTTGTATAAAATTATATATGCGGTATATAAAATGGTGATGTAATGGAAAAATTATTGGATTGTTAAAAATATTATTTTTAACATACATTTGCACTATATAAAATTGGCATGTAATGGAATATTCAATTTTGATTTAAAATTGAAATGGAAGTTGGAATCGCTTTTAAAATGAATTTATAAACTATTTATAAAATATGTTTTAAATGAAAATTGATGATATATATTATATATATATATTTATTTATTTATTGGCCTGAATAGAACGCGTCGCGCAGCGACCGTTTGCGAATTTCAACCATTGACTTCAAATGGATGTAATGGGAGATCCGTCCATCGGATTCTCCTAAAACCGGAACCATTGGGTTCATATCGAAAAGAGATTTCCAATGTAAGAGATTTGAAATCTAACGGTTAGATTTTAACATATGTCCAAATCAATTTCAGAAAAGGTCGCTACGAATGCAGTTTGGTGGCCGAGATTGGAAACTAACTATAAGGGCCTTAATAAAATTATTAAAAATATGGAAAAAATTATGTAAAATCATAATAAATGATTTGGAAAGATTTTGGATGAAAAATTCCAAGTTTGAAAAGATAAAAGTATATTTTTATCGAAATGAACTAATTAATAAATAGAATAATAATTCAATGATTTTTAGAAATAATAAATTAGATTGAAATGGTTTTAAAATAACCAAAATTTTCCAATGTATGAGTTGAAATGGATTTGAATGGAAATAACTTTCGGAATATTTCGATATTGGACTCTGAGATTATACGGATATTGTTGAGGAATTTGGAAGATATGTATATATTGTTATTCCCAATACGATATTTGTTGGTTTCAGAATTTGATATTGAATATAAGTCGATATAATTTCTATTTAGAGCCATGTATTTAATATCAAATGGGATTTCGATTTTGCCGTGAATGGTGTCTTCAGTAACACTATTCTTAAACCCAGTTGAGAATAGAACAAATCTTTAATTAAGATTTAGAGAAATTTACCAATTAATTAATATTTAATTGGAATTGAATTGAAATTGAATCTTTGGTTTACCGTGAATTGTGTTTTAAATAACATTAGTTCTTTAACCCAACTAATAGTGAAGATATGATCTGGAATTTATAAATCTTTCTATTAAAATGTAATGGAAATTTTCCAAAGTAAAATTTTCCAGTTTAAAATATTAAATTGGAATTGAATGGAATTCGGTTTGGTGATCGAGATGAGCTTCTATGCATGAAGACAGTTACTATATATGGAATTTAAAAGGATTTGTCGTTATTCCACTTATAGTATTAGTTTGATACAGAAATTTATATTGATTACATACTGTTATGATTTCCGCGAAGATTCCGTTTTGATGGAAGATGATTTTGGTTTTATCATGAACGTTGTTTTAAATAACATTGGTTCTTTGACCCAGTAAAAGGCAAGATTAATTTCTTTAAGTTGAATAATTATTAAGTATGATTTTTGGAGATTAAAACTGAACTGGAGTTTTAATTTTTTTTTTAATTAGATTGAATAAATTAATGGTAATTAAATTTGCCAAAACATGAAATATAGTATAAACAAAATATACTTGGTTGTTGATATTCATTATTGTGATTGATTGATTGTTTGGATTGTGCTCGACCAGTTTATGAGCAAAATATGCTTTTATATTTAGCGTTGGGTTGGGTAAAAATACTGTTAGGCTAACACCTTGTGAAACACTTCACGATTTGACTATGAGGTGTCAGCAATGTTGAGTTCATTTCAAATTTAATGAATGATTTTGAAATGATATTTTTCTTAAGTTAAAAGGAATGTATTCCCGATTTTGGACAGAGAATGTTTTATAAAACAACAAGGATTTATGTGACGACCCCACTCCCGATAAGACGGTGGAAAGGGTAGTCTTTGGAATATAACACATAAACAGATAACAACAGAACTGAAATAATGAAATATATCAGATAATGTACAATAGAATACACTGGAAAAATATAATCATCAGAGTTACACAGTATATAGGATGATACTTAGTACAAAATACAGTTCAGCTATACATAAATGTCTACTGCGGAAAAGAAAACATAATATGTACAATAGGAGCTGAACAACATAAAAAGAGATAAATGATAGAATCCATCTTCAGCTCCAGCTATCCGGAAAGAGCCAGCTGAAACCAAAATACAAGGCTGCCCGTGTAGAAATAGGGGCACCCGAGTTTGCAAGTGAAACAAACTACGAGTCAGTCATGGGACTGGTATGAGAAATCTACATAACACATTTTCAAATATGGCTAATCATAGGACCACGTCACTTTCGCGGAATGGGTTTACTCCATTGGATTGCCAGTGCTTTAAAACAAAAAAATCTTTTAAACATCGCAATGCATTTTATAAAAATGAAGACATTATAAGACTCAGTTCCCATCACACAATGCAACACAAACCGGAGGATAGAGTTTTACCTTATAATGGCCAAATATGCTGGATACGAGGAAAACAAATCATTTGAAATGCAAATTTTATTGTTTAATTCTTAATCAGACTCCAACTGTAAACTAGTAAGAGAACGATTCCCTAAGTATTAACCCCGAAGGCCGAAACCAACATCAGACCAATACCCAGGAAACCATCTATCCTAGCTCGTTTCCAGTTAGTTTCTAATTTTAGATACAATCATAAATATCAATCATAGGAGGCATTAATGCCCCATACCACTATGTCGCCATATATAGGTATACAATCAAAACCGCATGATGTCGTATTTGGAAATTGGATTTCCGCCATGAACCGAGGCCAGGGATCGTCCTCACCGCTTCGAGACAATCTAGCCTACCATGTCTCAGGAACAGCCGCAACTGCCCCTTGGATCGTCAGGGTCGGTCCACTGACGTGAATTAAAATGCCTGAACACTGCGTTTCCCCGCCCTTTGGGGCGCAAATGAGCCAACGAATGACTCCATCGGTTCGAGAACGACCGATATATCCGAGGCGCCTCACTATCCATCATCCACATAAGTAAAATGTCAAGCCGTGTAAAAACACTGACACAACTCCTAGCTAGAAAGAAACGCATGTCCTTCTGAAGTCCTCTCCCGTTTCTGGTTCATACCGGGGTGTGAGGCTCGCGAATTCATGTTATACACAAAGCTATGCCACACAGGCGTTGCTTTGATCATCCACCACAAAGCTCTGCTTTTCAACAAAAGCTTTGATCATTGCATCTCAGCATGCCACACCGGCAATTCACGCCATGTAACCGACGTTTATCAATCACACAGAATGAAATCCAATGTCAGACACACAGTCCATTTACAAGTTTGTTCTGGGTCTGAACGAAACCGGAGGATCTTTATTCCTTGCATATCTGTACAATCAACCTGTACGTCCGGACGGCTAATACTTCAACCCCTTTTAGGTAGCTACTCCTATCATGAGCATCAGTAGCACCCCTCCATTCGACGTGAAGATCATCGGTCTTGCATCGTCTTCATATCTTTGACTTTCGAACGTTGATCAATTATTTGAAATGAGAATTAACTTGGCCTTTTCAAATAATTGACGTATATTTAGAATTTCAAATCAATTCATTTCAATGGTTAAATTATTCGATATCACTAATTCTGTTCTTTAGTGTAATTTTCACGCCAAACACATTCAACCATCAAATATCACGTAATATGAGCAAATTCAGTTTATTTCCATTCCATATCGTTCATAATATTTTATCACGATTTATCGCTATTTTTATTTATTTAAAAATAGCCAATATATTCAAAACAACGCTTCAGGCCATAACGCGGTCGTGGCGCTGTTTTTCTCCAAATTTGATTTACACATGTCTGAAAATTTAACCGTTGGATCTTGACAAATTTTATATCATTAGAAAGATATTTTGAAAACAAATCCAACGGTTTCAGTTTTGGGGAAATCCGACGGTCGGATCTCCCGCACTCATCGTTTGTAGTTAGGATTTCAAAATACGAACTGCAGCTTCGTTATTCGATTTAATTTAATTATATATATATAAATATAATCGATTCTGGCGTTGTTTTTCTTCAAATTAGAATTAAACATTCCAGACAATCCAACCGTTGGATCTTTACAAAGTTGGTGCCGTTGGAAAGATATTTCCAAGGCGAACCCAACGGTTGTGGTTTCGGGAAAATCTGATGGTCGGATCTCCCACACTAATCGTTTGAAATCATGGTTTCAAAATACGAACTGCAGAGTCGTTATTCGATTTATTTTAATTATATTTATATTTATATATAAATATAATCAATTCTTCGATTTCAAAACCACACTATTTTCATATCTTTGATAAAAATGATATTTTTGTCAAACTGACTTCTATTTCAACACTTCGCTTTTTTAACTATTCATGCATATCATAAAAATGTATTTTTTATTTGAAAACGATTTATTTTAAAAACACGACTATTTTATATAGTTCATATAGATGATAAAAATATGATTTTTATTATAAAACAATTTATTTAAAATACGAGTACCATTCAACACATGAATTTCTATTCAACGAGTGAATTTTTATTCAACACATGAATGTTCTCTATAGTTTGTATATATAATAAAATTGTGATTTTTATTGTAAAACAATTTATTTAAAATACGAGTGCCATTCAACACATGAATTTCTATTCAACGAATGAATTCCTATTCAACACATGAATGTTCTCTATAGTTTGTATATATAATAAAAATGTGATTTTTATTGTAAACCAATTTATTTAAAATACGAGTGCCATTTAACACATGAATTTCTATTCAACGAATGAATATAGTCTCAACCAATGAAAATAAATCAAACACAGAAAGATTTCAGGAAATTTCGGTAGCATAACGGCAGGGTAGTTAAAACCGGGACCGTCCCTAGTACGGGTCCTCGCTCTACCTTAAAACCTCGCAGTTTTTGACAATGGGGAATCATGCATCTAGTTCGCACGGAGGCGGCATGTTTTATTTTCATTTCCATAATCCTTTTCTAATTTGTTTCAACCACAAGAGGGTATTTTTCAACCACAAAGGTATTTTTCAACCACAATCAATCATTCATTCTCAACCACAAACAATTTTATCAAACAATTTCACGTCAACCAAATAAACCCAAACAATATCACAACCAATAAATATCGTCCATGGTCTGTGGACGAGGGGAGTATATATATATATTCATATATAAATATATTTCAATTCACTTCAATTCACTTCAATTCATTTCAATGTCATTTCATCATATTTATAATTTTTACAACGAATATATAACTTATACGTTGAACATACAACTTATACAACGCTTATACATGAGGTGTACAACGCTTATATAACTCATACATCGACTATATAATTCATACATCGTTGTTTTCCATACCGTTTATAAATTAGAAATCTCACATTGGGTTCCACTCCACCAAAAATTGCAGATGGCTCAGAAAAATATGCGGTCCCTTCTAGAATGTAGAAGACGTCCACACGGTCCCGATGTCTCCTGTTTCATCGAATTTCGTCAATACACGAAAAAGATATCATTTTTAGAAGTTAATTGAATTTCGCGATGGTTCTAAACTGTTGGAATAGTTCAAAAATATAGAACCCGTACCTTCACTAATTAGTTCAAAACTAGGTCGACCAAAATCTTCCAATCCGAGGCACTTCGTCCAGATCGGGTTGCGTAGCGTTGAAGGGGGTCGGAGGAGCTTCATGCGCGTGGTGGAGCGCCGGCGATCGTTCGCCAGTAGAGGGAGCAGCGGCGGTTCAAAGTCACGAGCTTCAGGGGCATGATTCTCAAGATTTACTCAATGAAAAATTCTGAATCTTATATGGATTTAAAGAGGAAACTTCGATCTTCAAAAACTTCCAAAGGAGCATGCGTTTTTGTTGAGCGGAATTGGAGAAACGAAGGAGAGAAGGTGGGAGGCTCAGCCGTCGTTCGTCGCTGAAGGGTATCGGGTTTTCTAACCCTTTTTGGAAAATTAAATAATAAAAGAAATTATTTCATTGGCCGATGGTTTTATAATTTCAAAAATTAGGGTTTTTACAAACGAACTTCAACTCAAACCCAATGACTGCCGTCCCTAGCTAAATACCCCTATTCTGAACACAATGGGATATGTTTCGAAGGCCCATTCGATTGTTTCAGTCGGTTTTTCTTTAACTTAAAATACAAAACACTCAATATTTAATTTGAACATACATTTCAATTTGCCGAGGCCACATACTGATTCTAAAAATTCCCGAAAAATAAATCTAGCTATGTTTTGACGATACGGTCCCAACAAAACTAGTTTCGTCGAATTCTGAGACCGTTTGAAAAATGGTCATTTTCTGGTCGATCCAATTTAACTGTAATTGACCAAAACACATTTTCCTTCTCCACGCTCACATATTAACTTCAAAAATTATGAAATTTGAAACCAAGCAATAATTTGATATCCCGGATCCAACAAAAGTGGTTTCGTCGAATTCTGAGGTCGAATGCAAAATGTCTATTTTCAAAGTCGATATTTTTTCTATAGCGACCTTTCTGAAAATTCATTTGGCCATAACTTTTGCTTCCCGCTATGAAACTTCGATTTTTCTGATTCGTTAGGAATATATTCACTAACAGATTTAAATATTTTTGGTTTCACTAAAATCTGTTTTGTTTTGCACCCGGTACAGTCAGTTAAAGTTTGAATTCAAAATTTGAAACTGCCGCGCCATTTCAGGCCATGTTTATAATTCAAAGTGATTATATTAAATTTCAACCATCGATTCAAACAACTTTTTCCTCCTTGTTATCTAAAATGTTTATTTTAAATATTTAAAATTCGCTAAAATAGCCAATTTAAAATTTTTAAATTGGTTCAGATTTTACGGGTTGTTACAATCTCCCCCACTTAAAACATTTCGTCCCCGAAAAGGAACAAAGTCGAAAGTGGTTTGATTAATCATCTCTACTTTCATTTTGGCTTCCATTCTACAACTTTTCAGTTTCTAATAATTTTCAAATTCTTCAAAAATTTGGCTAACACCCGGAATTTTCGAAAATTTTCGCTATAACCTCCTTTGTACGGGGAGAGGTTTGGAAATTTATTGGGCCGTATTAGGTACCCAATAAATCCTATAAAGCATACACATATTTATAGTGATATATTCTGGTGTTTACAGGGGAGCGTGTATACATAATAACTCCAGAGAATAAATTCTCGTCACCCTGTCAAAGCCTGAGGGAGTGTGTATTTTTAATTGCTCCAGAGGATAAATCCTCGTCACCTCGTCCCATGTGGGAAATAAATAATCCATGTGCCATTTCTAATGACTAGAGAGACGTGATTATTGTTAACTCCAGACCCGTGTGGGTTTTTTTATTAATCTGGCCATTTATCGTTATATTTTATATGGTCCATATTAGTCATCAGTTCAACATGTAAAATATAGTCATCGCCATACGAGCCTCTTGCTCGTACGGTAAATCTTCCACCTCGTCACACAAGCTCCAAATGCTTATGTGGTATATGATGAAGTATGCCTATCTTCGAGAAATATGCCATGTAGTGTAGTTCAAAATTAATTGTTACTATCCTATGTCGACGTTCATTATTACACACAGAATAACCAGCACTCCGCATCCAATGGCATTCACAGGAGTTGATATAATAATAAAATTGTGCATCCAACTCATTAAGGTTTACCTATTTGTCGAGCACGCAAATAAAATCTTTACTCAACAGCTAATCCATTTACCTGTTCAAACATATATAATGCATATGTATATTTTTTTTTATTAATTCTCTAATCAGTTCAATGTGTGATTTATTCGAATAAATCCTACCATTCATCCTCTTATTGATTTAATTAACTATCCTTCTAAAAATTTAATTAATTAATCCAATCAACAATCACACAACACTAACATCCATCAATATGTTTTTAACTCTTCACAAATATATTAGTTAATTCATATATTCTTTTAAAATCATTCATATATAATTAAAATTCTACATCCATGAAAAGAAAACAACAACAAAGTAGAGAATTAAATGGTAATGTGAAGTACGGTAAATGTACCTTGCACCAGAGTCAATCAGAGATATCCACCCTGCACTTAGGATAGACTTTCTTAATGCTTTCCCCAGTTTCCCAAGTACAATCTCGCGGATCTCCACTCCATTGCACTTTGACTAAGCGAACCTTTTTATTCCTCAGCTCTTTGGTTTCTTTGCCAATTATCTTTAGCGGCTCTCTCCTAACGGCCAATTCTGGAGTGATTTCTATATCCTGTTGCGCTGCTTCTTCCAAGATCAAGTCTGGATCATGAACGTGCTTTCAAAGTTGAGATACTTGAAATACATCATGCACTCCAGGCAACCAATCAGGCAATTGAACCTTATATGCGAGAGTTCCAATCTGTTCAAGAATAGGAAACGGACCAATGAATTTGGGCGCCAATTTCCCTGTTTTACCAAACCGGATAACTCCTCTCATCGGAGATACTTTCAAATATACATAGTCGCCAACAGCAAACGATATATCCCTTCTTCTCTTGTCTGCATAGCTCTTTTGTCGGCTTTGGGCGACTAGTAATCGTTTCTTAACGAAGTCGACTTTATCCGCAGCCTCGCGAATCATATCTGGGCCCAATACAAGTCTATTGCCTGGCTCCACCCAACAAGCAGGGGATCGGCACGGTCTACCATACAATGCTTCGAATGGTGACATTGTCAGGCTCGCTTGATAGCTGTTATTATATGAGAATTCAGCCAAATGTAAATGGTCTTCCCACGATCCGCCAAAATCAAGAATACAAGCCCGCAATAGATCTTCCAGAATACGATTCACCCTTTCAGTCTGACCGTCTGTCTGAGGATGATATGCGGTGCTAAAGTTCAGTTTCGTTCCCAATTCTGCTTGGAATGCTTCCCAGAATTTACTAGCAAAAATCGGGTCACGATCACTAACGATGCTCATGGGAACTCTGTGCAGTCTAACAATTTCTTTAAAATAAATTTGCGCTAGACTTTGAGCAATTCTATTTGATTTGACAGGTATGAAGTGAACGGTCTTCATAAATCGATCCACGATCACCCAAATACTGTCATTTCCCTTCCTGGTTCTGGGCAAACCATCTATGAAATCCATAGAAATCTGTTCCCACTTTCCACCGGGAATTTCCAAAGGTTGCAATAATCCAGCGAGTTTCTGCTGATCGCTTTTGACTTGCTGATAGGTGGGACACCGGCTAACATATATAGAGATATCTCTTTTCATTACCTTCCACCAGAAAGTTCGCTTGAGGTCATTATACATTTTGCTAACCCCTGGGTGGATACTCAGCTTGGACTTATGGCATTCATCAAGAACTTCTCTTTTGAGTTCGGAGACGTCAGGAACACAAATTATTCCTTTTAATCTAAGAATTCCCTCGTTATCCACTTGGAAACTGGATGCATCGCCTTTTTGAATTCTTTTGATCATCTCCTTAACAAAATTATCATCTTTCTGTAGAATGGAGATCTTGTCAATCAAGGATGTCGTAACGATAAAGCTAGCGATTATTACATTCTTTCTACTCAGCGCATCAGCTACAACATTGGCTTTCCCTGGAGTGTACAAAATCTCAAAATCGTACGCTGCAAGAAATTCTAGCCAACGTTGCTGTCTCAGATTCAAATCCTTCTGGGTGAACAAATATTTCAATGACTGATGGTCCGTATACAGTTCGAATTTCTCACCCAAAAGGTAGTGCCTCCAGATTTTCAAGGCGAATACGATGGCTAATAACTCAAGATCATGAGTCACATAATTCTTCTCATGTGGTTTCAGCTGACCGCTAGTATATGCAATCACTTGACCTCTTTGCATTAACACTGCACCAAGGCCCTCTCTAGAAGCGTCAGTTCAAACTTTCAAGTCCTCATTGCCATCTATTATTGTTAACACTGGAGCAGTTGTCAGTTTCAGCTTCATCTCTTGGAAATCTTCCTCACATACCGGAGTCCACTTGAATCTCGAATGTTTCTTAGTCAGTTTTGTTAAGGAACTAGATGTCTTCGCGAAATCCTTAATGAACTTCCGATAATAACTGGCTAACCCGAGAAAACTTCTAACTTCTGTTGGCATACGAGGCTGTTTCCAATTTTGAATAGTAGTGATTTTACTGGGATCCACTGAAATTCCTTGCTTTGACACTACGTGGCCAAGAAATTTGACTTCTTCTTGCCAGAATATACATTTGGAAAACTTTGCTTTCAACACATTCTTTCTGAGAATTTCTAACACTTGTTCCAAATGTTTTTCGTGCTCGCTTTCTGACTTAGAGAAGATAAGGATATCATCAATGAAAACCAGAACAAATTTATTCAATACTCCTCTGAGTACTCTGTTCATTAAATTGACGAAATAGGCCAGAGCATTACATAAGCCGAACGGCATTACTAACCACTCGTAGAATAAGTCTGGACCTCTGAATGCTGTCAAAGGAACACACTCCTCGGCGATACGAAGCTGATGGAAACCTGTAGCTAGGTCCATTCATGAAAATACTTGTGCGCCATTTAATCGATCTAACAAATCATCAATCCGCGGCAATGGATATTTGTTTTTCAGCGTCTTCTTATTCAAGTCCCGATAGTCTACACATAATCTGAGAGTACCGTCTGACTTCGAGACAAATACCACTGCTGCTCCCCAATCAGAGAAACTAAGTCTGATCAGACCCTTCCATACTAGCTGTCGAGTTTGATTATCTAACTCGTCTTTCTCTTTCAAGGTCATTCTTCGAATAGTGTGAACCACTGGCCTTGCATTCGGAGCTAAGGAGATTTTAAAATCAATTTTCTTTGCGGAGGTAAGCTGACAACTTCTTCGAACACATCCGCATAGTTCTTGACAACAGGGATATTTTCAATGTCGACCGGAATATTCTCCGTAACGCCAGGAACATGTTCTATTTGAGCAGGAGATACATCTAAGGCTGCCCAGAAGTCTTTTCTACTAGAATTCGGTCCTTCGCATGGAATGGTTATATATTCCCCGTACTTTGTTTTTGCCCTGACAACCCTCTCGGCGCATTTAACTTCGGCTTCATATTGGGTTAACCAGTCCAATCCCAGAATGAGATCGAATTCGGTAAAATTCATAACGATCGCGATAGTGGGGAACCGATAACGAGAAAAAGAATCAGGAACTCCATAAACCCAACTAAGATCGAGGGAACCCCCGACCGGATTCTGAACAGTCATGGGTTCTTTGAGCTTCTTCAAATTCAATTCCAGCTTCTTAACCACATTCTTTGCAACAAAGCTTCGCGACGCGCCTGTATCAAATAGTACTTTAACTGGAATATCTTTGACAGTAAGCGTGCCTTCTAAAACATCTGGCCTTTCCTGACTAGACGAGGATGCATGAACTTTTGCCACTTCATTTACCTGTTCTACTTCAGATTTCTTTAGGAGCCGGCAATCCTGCTTTACGTGTCCAACCTGCTGGCAGAGATTGCACTTTCTAATTTCTTGAACCTTGTTCTTGGATTTAGCTCCATTATTCTTTCGCTTGTTCGAAGATCTACAATTTCTCATCGAATGCCCTTGCTGATTACACTTTAAACATATGACTGCTTTAATCTTTTGCTGATCGACTCTAGGCTTTTTCCTGAACTCAGACTTCATACTGGCCTCAGGCTGTGCACTAGTTTCTGGGCTATCAGTTTCCAATTTTCTTTTGCTGCTAGAACTGACATCCTCTTCGTCTCGCAACATACCTTTCCTATCGAGATCCTCATACTGGTAGGCCTTTTATATCATATCAGAAAAAGGAAGCTTCACATGCCCCATTACTTTATTCTGGTATTTTCTTTGAAGACCATTAATAAACCTCAGATTCTTCTGCTCTGGATCTTGAATTAGATGAGGAGCAAAATGAGAAAGCTCGTTGAACCTCTTTTGATATTCTGGGATATCCATATCACCTTGTATCAAATAGTAGAATTCATCATATAACCTCTCAGTTGCTTCGGGAGGAGTAAATTTTGCACTGAAAAAATCTTTGAATATGTCCCAGGTGATATCACCTTCTGGATTATCTTTAACAATTGAATCCCACCAGAACAAAGCTTCGTCTTTGAGTGCCCAAGATGCCAGTAATCTTTTCTGGTCATCCCGCAGCTTTAATCCTTCAAAGATTTTCTCTGCAGAACGAATCCAAGCTTGTGTTTTAGCAATTGATTCTTCGCATAAGAATACTGCTCCACCCAGATTTCTATATTTCATACATAGAGCTTCTATATCTAGGTCAGCATTCCTTTTGTTTCTGGCACTCATTTTCTAGTACTTCTGCAAATAGCAGACCAAGTGTCAGGTCAACAGAAAAGATATTGTAAAGCATAAAGACAAATACTTGAATGTAAATGTGTCTATCGAGGTGTATTTCATTTTGTTATACTCATACTAGGATATTACTGATCCTATCTGTAATGAGTTGCTCGTCCTAGAACACTACTGGTTCTATTTCTGACGAGCTCGTTCATATGTTATATTCCAGGCTTAACCAAAGCTCTGATACCACGTTTGTGACGACCCCATTCCCGGTAAGACGGTGGCAAGGGTAATCTTTGGAATATAACACATCAACATATAACAACAGAATAGAAATAATGAAATACATCAGATAATGTACAATAGAATACACTGGAAAAATATAATCATTAGAGTTACACAGTATATAGGATCATACTTAGTACAAAATACAGTTCAGCTATACATAAATGTCTACTGCGGAAAAGAAAACATAATATGTACAACAGGAGCTGAACAACATAAAAAGAGATAAATGATAGAATCCATCTTCAGCTCTAGCTATCTGCAAAGAGCATGCTAAAACCTGAATACAAGGCTGCTCGTGTAGAAATAGGGGCACCCGAGTTTGCAAGTGAAACAAACTACGAGTCACTCATGGGACTGGTATGAGAAATCTACTTAACACATTTTTAAATATGGCTAATTACAGGACCACGCCACTTTCGCGGAATGGGTTTACTCCATTGGATTACCAGTGCTTTAAAACAAATAAGTCTTTTAAACATCGCAATGCATTTTATAAAAATGAAGCCATTATAAGACTCGGTTCCCATCACACAATGCAACACAAACCAGAGGATAGAGTTTTACCTTATAATGGACAAATATGCTGGATACGAGGAAAACAAATCATTTGAAATGCAAATTTTATTGTTTAATTCTTAATCAGACTCCAACTGTAAACTAGTAAGAGAACGATTCCCTAAGTATTAACCCCGAAGGCCGAAACCAACATCAGACCAATACCCAGGAAACCATCCATCCTAGCTCGTTTCCAGTTAGTTTCTAATTTTAGATATAATCATAAATATCAATCATAGGCGGCATTAATGCCCCATACCACTATGTCGCCATATATAGATATACAAGTAAAACCGCACGATGTCGTATTTGGAAATTAGATTTCCGCCATGAACCGAGGCCAGGGATCGTCCTCACCGCTTCGACACAATCTAGCCTACCATGTCTCAGGAACAGCCACAACTGCCCCTTGGATCATCAGGGCCGGTCCACCGATGTGAATTAAAATGCCTGAACACTGCGTTTTCCCGCCCTTTGGGGCGCAAATGAGCCAACGAATGATTCCATCGGTTCGAGAACGACCGATATATCCGAGGCGCCTCACTTTCCATCATCCACATAAGTAAAATGTCAGGCCGTGTAAAAACACTGACACAACTCCTAGCTAGAAAGAAACGCATGTCCTCCCAAGTCCTCTCCCGTTTCTGGTTCATACCGGGGTGTGAGGCTCGCGAATTCACGTTATACACAAAGCTATGCCACACAGGCGTTGCTTTGATCAACCACCACAAAGCTCTGCTTTTCAACAAAAGCTTTGATCATTGCATCTCAGTATGCCACACCGGCAATTCACGCCATGTAACCGACGTTTATCAATCACACAGAATGAAATCCAATGTCAGACACACGGTCCATTTACGAGTCCGTTCTGGGTCTGAACGAAACCGGAGGATCTTTATTCCTCGCATATCCGTATAATCAACCTGTACGTCCGGACGGCTACTACTTCAACCCCTTCTAGGTAGCTACTCCTATCATGAGCATCAGTAGCACCCCCTCCATTCGACGTGAAGATCATCGGTCTTGCATCGTCTTCATATCTTTGATTTCTAATGTCGATCAATTATTTGAAATGAGAATTAACTCGGCCTTTTCAAATAATTGATGTATATTTATAATTTCAAATCAATTTATTTCAATGGTTATATTATTCGATATCACTAATTCTGTTCTTTAGTGTAATTTTCACGCCAAACACATTCAACCATCAAATATCACGTAAACTGAGCAAATTCAGTTTATTTCCATTCCATATCATTCATAATATTTTATCACGATTTATCGCTATTTTTATTTATTTAAAAATAGCCAATATATTCATAACAACGCTTCAGGCCATAACGCGGCCGTGGTGTTGTTTTTTTCCAGATTTGATTTACACATATCTGAAAATTTAACTATTGGATCTTCACAAATTTTATATCATTGGAAAGATCTTTTGAAAACGAATCCAACGGTTTCAGTTTTGGGGAAATCCGACGGTCGGATCTCCCGCACTAATCGTTTGAAGTTAGGATTTCAAAATACGAACTACAGCTTTGTTATTCGATTTAATTTAATTATATATATATATATATAAATATAATCGATTCTGGCGCTGTTTTTCTTCAAATTTGAATTAAACATTCCAAACAATCCAACTGTTGGATCTTTACAAAGTTGGTGCCGTTGGAAAGATATTTTCAAGGCGAACCCAACGGTTGTGGTTTCGGGAAAATCCGATGGTCGGATCTCCCACACGAATCGTTTGAAATCACGGTTTCAAAATACGAACTGCAGCGTTGTTATTCAATTTATTTTAATTATATTTATAATTATATATAAATATTATCAATTCTTCGATTTCAAAACCACACTATTTTCATATCTTTGATAAAAATGATATTTTGTCAAACTGATTTCTATTTCAACACTTCGCTTTTTTAACTATTCATGCATATCATAAAAATGTAATTTTTATTGGAAAACGATTTATTTTAAAAACATGACTATTTTATATAGTTCATATAGATGATAAAAATATGATTTTTATTATAAAACAATTCATTTAAAATACGAGTTCCATTCAACACATGAATTTCTATTCAACGAATGAATTTTTATTCAACACATGAATGTTCTCTATAGTTTGTATATATAATAAAAGTGTGATTTTTATTGTAAAACAATTTATTTAAAATATGAGTGCCATTCCACACATGAATTTCTATTCAACGAATGAATTCCTATTCAACACATGAATGTTCTCTATAGTTTGTATATATAATAAAAATGTGATTTCTATTGTAAAACAATTTATTTAAAATACGAGTGCCATTCAACACATGAATTTCTATTCAACGAATGAATATAGTCTCAACCAATGAAAACAAATCAAACACAGAAAGATTTCAGGAAATTTCGGCAGCATTACGACAGGGTAGTGAAAACCGGGACCGTCCCTAGTATGGCTCCTCGCTCTACCTTAAAACCTCGTGGTTTTTGACAATGGGGAATCATGCATCTAGTTCGCACGCAAGCGGCATGTTTTATTTTCATTTCCACAATCCTATTCTAATTTGTTTCAACCACAATAGGGTACTTTTCAACCACAAATGGTATTTTTCAACCACAAAGGTATTTTTCGACCACAATCAGTCATTCATTCTCAACCACAAACAATTTTATCAACCAATTTCACATCAACCAAATAATCCCAAACAATATCACAACCAATAAATATCGTCCATGGTATGTGGACGAGGGGAGTATATATATATATATATATATATATATTCGTATATAAATATATTTCAATTTACTTCAATTCATTTCAATGTCATTTCATCATATATATAATTTTTACAACGCATATATAACTTATACATCGAACATACAACTTATACAACGCTTATACATGAGGTGTACAACGCTTATATGACTCATACATCGACTATATAATTCATACATCGTTGTTTTCCATATCGTTTATAAATTAGAAATCTCACATTGGGTTCCACTCCACCAAAAATTGCAGAAGGCTCAGAAAAATATGCGGTCCCATCTAGAATGTAGAAGACGTCCACACGGTCCCGATGTCTCCTGTTTCATCGAATTTCGTCAATACACGAAAAAGATATCATTTTTAGAAGTTAATTGAATTTCGCGACGGTTCTAAACTGTTGGAACAGTTCAAAAATATAGAACCCGTACCTTCACTAATTAGTTCAAAACTAGGTCGATCAAAATCTTCCAATCCGAGGCACTTCGTCCAGATCGGGTTGCGTAGCGTTGAAGGGGGTCGGAGGAGCTTCCTGTGCGTGGTGGAGCACCGGCGATCGATCGCCAGTAGAGGAAGCAGCGGCGGTTCATAGTCACGAGCTTCAGGGGCGAGATTCTGAAGATTTACTCAATGAAAAATTATGAATCTTATATGGATTTAAAGAGGAAGCTTCGATCTTCAAAAACTTCCAAAGGAGCATGCGTTATTGTTGAGCGGAATTGGAGAAACGAAGGAGAGGTGGGAGGCTCAGCCGTCGTTCATCGCTGAAGGGTATCGGGTTTTCTAACCCTTTTTGGAAAATTAAATAATAAAAGAAATTATTTCATTGGCCGATGGTTTTATAATTTCAAAAATTAGGGTTTTTACAAACGAACTTCAATTCAAACCCAACGACTGTCGTCCCCAGCTAAATACCCCTGTTCCGAACACAATGGGATATGTTTCGAAGGCCCATTCAATTGTTTCAGTCAGTTTTTCTTTAAATTAAAATAGAAAACACTTAATATTTAATTTGAACATACAATTAAATTTGTCGGGGCCACATACTGATTCTAAAAATTCCCGAAAAATAAATCTAGCTATGTTTTGACGATACGGTCCCAACAAAACTAGTTTCGTCGAATTCTGAGACCGTTTGAAAAATGGCCATTTTCTGGTCGATTCAATTTAACTGTAATTGACCAAAACACATTTTCCTTCGCCACGCTCACATATTAACTTCAAAAATTATGAAATTTGAAAACTAGCAATAATTTGACATCCCGGATCCAACAAAAGTGGTCTCGTCGAATTCTGAGGTCGTATGCAAAATGTCTATTTTCAAAGTCGATATATTTTCTATAGCGACCTTTCTGTAAATTCATTTGGCCATAACTTTTCTTCCCGCTATGAAACTTTGATTTTTCGGATTCGTTAGGAAGATATTCACTAACAGATTTAAATATTTTTGGTTTCACTAAAATCCGTTTTGTTTTGCACCTGGT
Source organism: Allium sativum (assembly GCA_030737875.1). NCBI lineage: Eukaryota > Viridiplantae > Streptophyta > Magnoliopsida > Asparagales > Amaryllidaceae > Allium > Allium sativum. The sequence goes on from CM060910.1 coordinate 836,519,324, forward strand.
ACAGTCAGTTAAAGTTTGAATTCAAAATTTGAAACTGCCGCGCCATTTCAGGCCATGTTTATAATTCAAAGTGATTATATTCAATTTCAAACATCGATTCAAACTACTTTTTCCTCCTTGTTATCTAAAATGTTTATTTTAAATATTTAAAATTCACTAAAATAGCCAATTTAAAATTTTTAAATTGGTTCAGATTTTACGGCTTGTTACAATTTAGATGGCTAAACCCGATGTTGGCAAAATGATTTCGAAACGTATTATGTGTTTGACATTTTAGTTCATCACATAACTGATTAGTTGCTATTGATGATATATCTGTTTGGTGGTGGAGAATTTATTCTCTAGCTTAACACCCTTCTTTGAGACGTACGAGCTCAAAGGTTATCTGATTAATAGTGATTGATTATATGTGTTAATTGCTAATGTAAAGTACTATATTTAGGTAAGTACTTGTGATTATTATGTTGTGAAATAATTTTCCCTACTTCGGGATATGAAATGATTTGGTACATGGCTAAAGATTCGGGTAACCCCGGATGACTAAAAGCGTGAGGGTGGTGGATTTTCTCTGAGGGCGTGGGAGATGCATCGTTAGTGCAGCCTGCTCCATTGTGGGAGGTGCATATATATATATATATATATATATATATCGAGTTGGAGAGGCGCATACAGCCTTGTCTAAGGGTCGTGCCTCATATTTGGTTGCATACTTGTTTGTATGCATTGTGATATTTCAGAATTCGTATTTCCAAAACTTTTGGTTTAAGATCCCAAAGTGAAATCTACTTTGATATAAAGATAAATATGTATTTCAAAATGATTGAAATAAGAAATCGGGAAATAAAGTCCAAAGGAATCATTTCTATAAAGTGAATTGGATTTTGAAAAATCTAAACTGGGGATTAAGCCTGAATGGGTAGATTGAGAAACTGCATGTTGTATGATGCATTTTAGATCCATATGACTGTTATTAGTTATTGTTTATGCACTGGTATCCATGGGGTTAAACCCGTTTCGTGACATACGGCCATGTCCCGTAAATTACCCTATTTTAAAGTAAATGTTTTAATAACTGTTTTTTTAGTTCTCACACTAATCCCACAACTGGCTCGGATTTTATTGTTTCTACCTAAACTCTGGGTACCCATATTTTCCACACAGGCAGTTAGTAGTTTTAGTTTTGCAGATTATTTCATTTAGCAGGATTCTGGATCGAAGCTTAAATCTGTGTCCAGAGCATTGATAGTCTTCTGCTGTGTTAGTTTACTTTTTTCGCTACATTGTATTACATTTATTGTAAATATATTTTCTGCTATGTAATATTTATTCATACTCTGATATTTTGTACTCTGATGTAACATTATTATGAAGTTTATAAAAATCTTCTGTTGTTTATTCTGATGTGTTGTGCACCCAAAGTTAGCGTAACCTCCTTTTTGGTTCGATTTAAGTCGGTTTAACGGTCGATTTGGATCGACCGAGAGGGAGGGTCGTTACGTATACGTATACTGTAACAGGAATTTGGAAGATATTTATATCATTCTTCCTTATACGGTATTTGTTGATTTCAGAATTTGATGTTAAATATAAGTCGTTATGATTTCTATTTAAATCCTTATATTTTATATCAATTTGAATTTTGGGTTTATCGTGAATGGTGTTTTAAGTAACATATGCTCTTTTTCCCAGTTAAGGGAAAGATGATTTGTAACAACCTGAAATTTCGGGCAGTAAATATTTAAATATCGAAGTTATTTAAATATTTAATCTTAGATTTAATGGTTTTATAACCTTGATTAAATCCCTTTATAAATAATAATTAACAATGAGAAAACATGTTGCTGAGTTTTTATTTACAAAGATAAGTTGTTCGAAGAAATATCGATAATGTGACCGAAAACAGTTTTGTCGAAAAACAATATTTTCCTTGTAAAAAATTGTAAGAACATCGTGTGCATGTAGTAACATTAGAGGAACACATATATGTGTATGTATATATCATAGAAGTAACATACAAATGGTATATGCATACATGTTCTAGAATATGGAAAATGGCTTAAAATGATAGGGACACATGTCATCAAATTAAAGGAACACATGTCTTGTAAGTAAATAAGGTTAAGACACATATACACTTTAGGTGTCCATGTGTAGAAACATCTTAAGACACATAAGAGGGAATGTGTCTACATCCTAAAGAATGCATGAAGATGTAGTGGACAAACCAAACTACCAAACTGGCCTTAAAAACTACTATATAAAGGGTGGAAAGGTTCATTCTTTTTCATGCATTCACAAATGAAAATTAAGATAAGAAAAAGAAGAGAGGTTTAGGAGAAGAAAGAGAAGGAATACAAGTTCAATTTTCAAGTCTAAGGTGAGAAAAATTATTTGGGTTCATGTATTCATTTCATATTTTGAAGAAAATTTGAGAAATTTATGAATGAATAATTTCACTTGAATCCCTGAAAATGACGTTTGGTATTTTGGGCAAGACTTTTGCAATTCATAATGAAATTTTGACTTCTCTATCATTCTGGAAAGGTAATTCAAAGGGCTACAATCTCAACAAATGCGTTTTTTTTATTCTGCCGTTTACATACCCGAAAACTGAATGAAAAGTGAGGTAATAATCAGCCCGAAATGCACATGTTAAAAATGCCTCATGATGTTTGATCTTATATATTAAATTGGTAAATAATTTTGAGGTTTACTTTTGATAATATTTAAGTAGACAAAGAGTGCTTCTTATTGTAAGAATATTGTAGGCAAAATATATTTTTACCATAAAGAAACAACGTCAAATATTTTGCCCAAAAACAGGCTAAAATCTGATTTTTGGAACTTCTTATAGCACTCCGAAATGCTATCTTTTCTATTTATGAAGCACGAAATCAAGCAGAATTTTTTATAGTGCCTAGAAGCGCTATAGTAGCTGATTTGAGTCTGAAATCATTATGAACAACCCATAACTTTTCATAGCGTGCCTGAAACGTTGTAATAGCTGTTTTAAGCGTAAAAACCGCCCAAAACTTTCATAGCGTCGCAGAAATGCTATAGTAAGCTATTTTTAGCCTAAAATTATTATAAATCACACAAAACTTGTCATAGCATTTCCGAGAGCGCTGTCTTTTCTCTGAATTGACTATGAAGTATTTGAAAACAAGAAGAACTTTTCATAGCATGACTAAAGCGCTGTTATAGATGTTTTGAGTATAAAATCATGGTAAACTATTCCAAATCCTCTCAAATTTGGACTTGAGTTTCCTTATAGTATCATAAACAAACTGATAAAATCGAGGATGTTAAATCAAAGTAAATGTAAGTCAAAACATGTCAGAATTGAGAACAAGGACGGTTGATGATTTTCGATGATTCGAGGAAAATAATTAATTACTTGGGAGTGATGATAAGTACTATATGATGTTCTATGAGACTTTTGCATGAAGATAGCAAGGAATACTGTAAGTGTACTTATCATCTAATTCTTTATTATTTCATAAGCTTGTGTTTTAATTTAAAGATGTCTATGACTTTAACATGCTATATTGGTTGCGATCTTTGCTTTGACAAGCAATCAACATATACAAATGATGATTGACGACATTTATGATTAATGTTTAAACAAGGTAAGATTAATGTTTAAATAGATATATGAATAGTGTGTAAATGAGGTATGAATACTGTTCAATCGAGGCATGAATAATAAGTGATTAAATGAGGTATGATTAGTGTTTTAAACGAGGTATGAATACTGTTCAGTTTAGGCATGAATAGTATGTGATTAAATGAGGTATGATTAGTTTTTTAAACGAGGTATAAATTGGGCGTGTTTTTGTTTTAACGATATAATGAATGGTGTTGAACTTAACTATTTCAGTACAATCTTTGACGATCTTTCCAAACATATATTAGAGAAATATCAAAGTGGTTTGAGATTTGTTTAAGAAGAAGCTTTTGTATAAAGAAGGTGATTAGTATTTACAATAAAAGATGTTTATCTTTTGAAAGGAAGTTCTATAAGAGATATAGATTTTTTTCAAAATAAAAGATTGGAACGTTCTAGTTTGACAGGGAGGACAGTGTCTAGGCTTGGGTTTGGAAAATATCGTATGGGTTCAACAGTTCAGATAATGATTACATGAAAAGAAATAATAAATTTGACTGATAATGGTCAACTAATAACATCCATTCAAACATCCAATTTAATTCAGTACGTTTATAATATTATAAACGTAACCAACAAGGTAAGTTACCTCTATTGGAAATCATCGTTAAAAATAACGATGTCATTTTATTTAAATTAAACACTGTTTAATTTAAATAATTGGTATAACAATATTTAACAACATCCAAACAATCAGATCAACCAATAATTAGCAAATATGGCAAACAAATAATAAACCCGACTTATAAAAATTGTAAGTGGGATAACTGAGTGAGTTTAACTCACTTTGGGTGTCCATTCTTTGTCAAAAATCTTCGCTTTACAAGCTCCCAGCTGTGTCCAACTTTGTCTGAACCAGCTTTTAAAATGTAATGCTTCTTAATCTGGCTCTAACGCTCTGTTTTGATTTGGTTGAATTTTGATAATATAGGAGCACGTCACACAATTTATACGAGCACGGTTTAAATAATTAAAATTTTATTAAATCTTAAATTATTAACTAAGTAAACACGTCCTACATAAATCTTGGCGAAATCAATTCAAAAGTTAAGCAAAACATTGAAAAGCTGACTCTATTATACTTAAATCATGCGGTTAGATGTAGTGTATATAATTGGGCATGGCTTAACGTTTGATTAGCTCCGCACAGTATAAGTTATAACATGTTACTAGGCAGTGTATAAAAGGATTTGGATATGTTAAAATATTAATGAACTTTGTTTGAACAGTTTATAAAATTACCCAGGCTGTATTGTTCTTCATCCCTGCACTTAGTTCACAACGCGCCATTATTCTCCCCATCTCCTGCTGATTCGAAGTACACCGGCCTATTTTGTTTTCTTTCCCTTTTCTTCTTTTCTTTTCCGGCCCGAGGCCCACTAGATCAAAGCCCACATTCCTATTCTATTTCTCTTCCCCTTTGTGCCCTCTTTTTTTTAATAGAAGGCCCATGCTCTTTTTCTTTTGAAGCCCAAACTGGCCCATCGCGTAAGGCAGCCCACACTGGGTTCAAAACCATACACAACAGTGTGGCATCTGCTCCTCCCCCCGGAAATTCTTCCAACCATCTCTTTTTGTTTTTGGCAAATTCTATTTGAACCCAAGAATTTACTGAGTAAACCCAGCAAATCCGAAAAAACAAGGTGAACCCAATATTTTGCTGAGTTCACCCATGTATTATTTAAAAAAAGACATTTTTACCCTCCCTCGTAGGACCCCTACAAGATTCTTTACTCCACCTCGTGGAGCCCCAACGAGATTCTTTAATTTACCTCGTAGAGTCCCTACGAGGTAAAGTAAAGAATCTCGTAGGGGCTATACGAGGTGGAGTAAAGAATCTCGTAGGAGTCCTACGAGGTATGCTGAAAATTGGAAAAAAATTTTTGCAAATTAAGGGCAGTTTTGTCATCGTTTTTTCTGGGTATAGGTCCAAATAGAATTTGCCTTTGTTTTTAAACCCAAATGACCCATACCTTTAAATGCACCCGCCACTTGTTACTGCTATTCCCCCTGAATCCATCGTTCGAACTGTACCCAAAAAAAAACATGCGGCTTCACTCACATTAAACCACTCGAACCCGTGAGCTAAATCAACCACCACCGCCGGCTTCAACACTCCCCACCGTCCATCCTTGTACACTGGCGCCCACCTCGCATGGCCTAGCACCAGTCCACCAGCTATCCGTTCTACAGCCGCACCCTCCCTGTAAACAGCCTTTCCACTTTCCATTCATTCATGCATGAACTAACACAATACTCCTTCTCCTTTGTTCTTCCCATCTGCTGTGTTTTTGTTTTTTTTTGGCGGAACCCAAACCGCTAGTAGTCGACCGCGCCCCACCTTCTGACCACCTCTGCTTCTCACGCCAACCACCAGACTCTCGCCTACTACTCCTGCCACCTACGTCAGCAACTCCACAACCCTTCGCTGCTTACCCACCTTCTCCTTCTCTCCACTATTACAACTTGAAACAGCAGCTTTCCAGTACTCCCCCCACTTTTATAATGCTCCAGTACTATGAAAAAGAACCGCTCCTTCCCATTGATTCCACGTTTCAGACCTCCCATGTAGTATGACGGAATTACTCCTACCCTCATTCTTATCAAAATGCTCACAACCACCAGTATTCACTCCTCGTTTATTTATTTATTTATACTTTAGGTGAAACGCCATTTATTTTGCACTGTAAAAAAAATGAAAACGAACGGAAGAGTTACAGTATTTATATAAAAGGGATGCCTTAGCACGCACACTTCAGTTGTTTGGAGGGCAAGGCATTGCGAAGCTCAGCGATGAAGGAATTAGCAATAGACATAAACTAATTTCACACCGGCTCCAAACGCAATGAAAATGGATTATACTGCTTCAACTTGACTATACGAACCCAATGAAACTAATTTAATTGAAAACGGATTGCGTTTGCATAACAATGTTATTTTAAATTTCAATTTATTCACTGGTTCACACTTATATTGCACGCACCGATAAAACTACTCCGATTGGCTTCAAATTAGAAATATAACAATAATTAATTTTACGCATTTCAATAAAACTCGTTTCATGGATACCAACGTTGTTTGAAAAATAATTATTTACACGACTTATAAAATACCGTAAAAATATAAATAAATTACAAAAGAATTAAATTAGATATAAATTTAACATTAAATCGTTGTTTAGTAAACGAATTCTATATATTAATCCACTACTATTTCAACTATGATATTTAAAACAAATCTAAATATTCGGTTTTAAATAACCAAAAAATCCGGGCCGTTACAAGATAAGTGGTATTTATTAAAATTTTATCCAGAGCATTTAGTGATGTTGTATATTTATCAAATAAAATGGTAATTATCATTGTTTTTTTTGGAAGGAAGGATTTTCGGCAATTTTTTTGTTGGTCCGAAATTCCGGGGCGTTACAAAGTGGTATCAGAGCTTAGGTTAGGTGCATAAATAAAATTTCACATAAGATTAGAAAATCATCCTAAAATTTTTGATATGAAGTTACCTTAATTTGATAAATATAACTGGATAGGGTAAAGCACCATTTCTCTGACCAGGGTTATGAGTAATATTTATTTTGTGTGTTTAACTTTTGTTTAGTGTTTATACTAATAATATGTTGATTCATTTTCAAGCACCACATAAAGAGGTGTAACGAATTTGTAAGTGCATATGATGTTGGAAATTTGGATATAGAGAGGAGGATAGAGATAAAACGTAGAATAAATGAAAGACTACATTTTTTATTATTTCACTTTTTTTTCATTCAACTTGATTACAAATGAGAGAGTACAACCTTTTTATAACATAGCCAAGTATCTAGAGTCTTCTTATTCTAGAGTTTTCTTTTATTCTCTAGTTTCTACTTTCCGCAACAAATCAATTCTAAAATTCTCCATTTGATAAATCTAAAATTTCTTGCCATATATTTTAACCTTCCCTTAATACAATAATTAACTTTATTCCATAGTGTTTCCTATTAAAACCAAATTTATTTGTTTCCTTAAAACCAAGTTTATTTCCAACATCCTCCCTTAAACTTGGTTTTACTATTTCAAACAGATTCCTTAATTCGAAGCACTTTCTCTTCGATTTGTGATGCACTCTCTCATCACCTTCAAAAATTATCGAAGCACTTTCTCTTCAATTTGTGATGCACTCTCTCATCACCTTCAAAAATTAACGAAGCACTTTCTCTTCGATTTGTGATGCACTCTCTCATCACCTTCAAAATTTTTAATATTGGAGCACTTTCTCTCCATGGTGCACTTTCTCACCCACAACTCTAAAATAAAATTTCTTCCACGGCCACTTGTGCCATGTTCTCTTTCTCTTCATTGGTGCTCCAGCATCAACATCTTCTACAATATCATCTTCGATCTTCTTCTCAGTCTTCTTCTTGATCTTTGATCTTCTTCCTCTTAATCTTCCTTTTGATTTTTTTTTTGATCTTCTTCTCACTCTTTTTCTTCCTCTTAATGTTCCTTCTGATTTAATTTTTTTTTTCTTGGCTTCTTGGAGATCTCTCTATCCTCCCTCATTAACCTAGCTCTGATACCATGTTGGAATTTGGATATAGAGGGGATGATAGAGATAAAACGTAGAATAAATGAAAGACTACATTTTTTATTATTTCACTTTTTTTTCATTCAACTTGATTACAAATGAGAGAGTACAACCTTTTTATAACATAGCCAAGTATCTAGAGTCTTCTTATTCTAGAGTTTTCTTTTATTCTCTAGTTTCTACTTTCCGCAACAAATCAATTCTAAAATTCTCCATTTGATAAATCTAAAATTTCTTGCCATATATTTTAACCTTCCCTTAATACAATAATTAACTTTATTCCATAGTGTTTCCTATTAAAACCAAATTTATTTGTTTCCTTAAAACCAAGTTTATTTCCAACATATGATTAGTTATAAAGTAGCGAAGGAGTGAACTGTGTTATAAAGGAAGGTATGTGGTAGCATGAAATCGATGTAATGGAGTGGCTTAAAAGGAATGTGGGATAACAGCGTGCCAAGGAAGGAATTAAATGAGTTTGGGCAAACAAAGTTGAGGAAGATCAAAAGGAGTAAATTGAATACTGCATTCATGCAAAACCAAGGTAAGAATTTTTTTTTAAAATAATTATATATATGTAATGTGATATCAGAGTTATTTAGCACTGATGATTTTAGCTTAAAGCTACTAAAACATCTCTCAACAATCCTGTCATAACTTTTGATTCTTTATTTGGGTTTAGTCGAAGTTAATCTCATTGGGAAGCTGGATTAATTACTAGAATACTTACATCATACACATTTTTTTGAAAGTTTGCCATCTCAAAAGACACTTTTGCAAACTGACTATGTGTAAAACGAGGTTGACGTCATTCAGTGAAAATGTCGTAATTGGTGCCCTACATAAAAATTTTGAGGTACATCGAGTAGTATGAAAAGATTGATGCGAAAAAAGGGTTTATACTTAAGATGATTTTTGAAGTTGAGAGAGTGGATTTTCCAAAATGGAATGGTTATCCATATGGAAGTAATGATTACAAAGTATAAAAGTACTTTAAGAGAATAATTTGTTTAAACTTATTAAAGATTTTCTTGGATTATTTCATCAATGATGGATACTTTTGGATGATGATGTTGACGATGTGCGGTATAAGACAATAGATCTTGGGTAGTGCACTGTTACTCTATATTGGTATCGAGCCAAGTAGAGTACATCCTATTTGATGACGGAATGCCGGCATAAGGCAATAGATCTTGGATAGTGCAACTATTACTCTATGTTGGTATCGAGCCGAGTAGAGTACATCCTATTTGATGACGGGATGCCAACCGCAATAGGATAAAATATCCTAAATTGAGTAGATTGGATCCACTTTGATGAATATAATCATATTATATATATAAAAAAGAATATTGATTAGAGTCTATTTTGAAAATATTACTCTCTAGTACACTTTGATGGGTACTGCAACAAGGAGAGTATAACATAATTGATGTATTGACTTTGATGAATATAATCATGTTTTGAAGATATTACATGAGATGTCTAGATTACTTTCTGGTACATTTTGATGAGTATCGCAATATGGAGAATACATCCTTATTTGATGATGACGAGTCGGATGAGCCAAAGCATGATGAATCTTTGGTACATTTCAATGGGTACCATGAAAGAAGAAAAGGAGAGTAGGAATCAATGTGGATTGCAAAGAACATAATCCTGAACTTGGGAATAAAAAGCTATGGCGTGCCTGATCCAGTAACAGCTTGCAGGAGTGACAGAATGTTAAAAGAATCGAATCATAAAATATCCAGGTACGATTTCAATTTATGAAATTATCTTGAAAATTGCAAGAAAATTTCCTAAATATATAGAGTTTCATTTGTGGATTATTTGGTTAAGTATCACATAGAATTTCATGGACGAAATTCCTTTTAAGGGGGGTAGAATGTAACAACCTAAAATTTCGAGCAGTAAACATTTAAATATCAAGGTTATTTAAATATTTAATCTTGGATTTAATGGTTTTATAACCTTGATTAAATCCCTTTATAAATAATAATTAACAACGATAAAACATGTTGCTGAGTTTTTGTTTTAAAAGATAAGTAGTTCGAAGAAATATCGATAGTGACCGAAAACAGTTTTGTCGAAAAACAATATTTTCCTTGTAAAAAGTTGTAAGAGCATCATGTGCATGTAGTAACATTAGAAGAACACATATATGTGTATGTACATATCATAGAAGTAACATACAAATGGTATATGTATACATGTTCTAGAATATGGAAAATGACTTAAAATGATAGGGACACGTGTCATCAAATTAAAGGAACACATGTCTTGTAAGTAAATAAGGTTAAGACACATATACACATTAGGTGTCCATGTGTAGAAACCTCTTAAGACACATAAGAGGGAATGTGTGTACATCCTAAAGAATGCATGATGATGTAGCGGATAAGTGTCCAAAACCAAATTACCAAACTAGCCTTAAAAATTACTATATAAATGGTGGAAAGGTTCATTCTTTTTCATGCATTCAAAATCAAAATTAAGATAAGAAAAAGAAGAGAGGTTTAGGAGAAGACAAGAGAAGGAATACAAGTTCAATTTTCAAGTCTAAGATGAGTAAAATTATTTGGGTTCATGTATTCATTTCATATTTTGAAGAAAAGTTGAGAAATTATGAATGAACAGTTGGACTTGAATCCCTGAAAATGACATTCGGTATTTTGGGCAAGAATTTTGCAATTCTTAGTGAAATTTCGACTTCTCTATCAATCTGGAATGGTAATTCAAAGGGCTACAATTTCACCTAGTGCTTTTTTTCTAATTCGACCGTTTACATACCCGAAAATAAAATGAAAAGTGAGGTAAAATTCAACTCGAAATGGATATATTAAAAATGTCTCATGATGTTTGATCTTATATATTAAATTAGTAAATGATTTTGAGGTTTTCTTTTGATGATAATTAAGTAGACAAAGAGTGCTTCTTACTGTAAAAAAATTGGAGTCAAAATCTATATTTATCATAAAGAAACGACGTCAAACATTTTGCCCAAAAACAGGCTAAAGTCTGATTTTCAGAACTTTTTATAGCACTCTGAAACGCTACCTTTTCTATTTATGAAGCACGAAACCAAACAGAATCTTTTTATAGCAGCCCGAAATGCAGTATTAGCTGATTTGTGTCTAAAATCATTATGAACAACCCAGAACTTTCATAGCACGTCTGAAACGCTGTAATAGTTGTTTTAAGCTTAAAAACCACCCAGAACTTTCATAGCATCGCAGAAACACTATATTAAGCTGTTTTTAGCCTAAAATCATTATAAAACACATAGAACTTGTCATATGTAACAACCCAGAAAATCAGAACCAATTTAAAATTTTTATTTTGGCAATTTTAATGAATTTTGAATATTTAAAATGATTTATTTTAAATAATAACGACTAGAAATTTATTTTGAATAGAATTAGAATGTATAAATTTATTTAAATCAAAGTTAGAATATAAATATTTATTTTAATGATAAAAGGAATTGGAAGTGGCGCGGTAGTTTGAAAATTCAATTTCAAATTTCAAATAAATGTATAGGATTCAAAATTAACCGGAATTTGGTGAAACTGAAAATATTAGAATCTGTTTGAAAATATCTTTCCAACAAATCTGAAAAACTGAAATTTCATAGCGGGAATAAAAAGTTATTCCCAGTTGAAAATTCAAATTAGTCGCTATGGAAATAAAGCCCTTAAAAATAGCCATTTTGCAAATGACTTCCTTTTTCGATGAAACCACTTTTGTTGGATCCGGAATGTCGAATTATAGCTAGATTCCAATTTTCATAACTTTTGGAATCAATATGTGAGCGTGGCGAATTTAAACATGTTTGGTAATTTTAGTTTCAATTTAGACTGACCAGAAAATGGCCATTTTTCAAACGGTCTTCTAATTCAATGAAATTGGTGTTTTTAGGACCGTATCGTCAAAACATAGCCAAATTAATTTTTTTGGAATTTTAGGAGTCCGTATGTGACCCCAGTAAATTTAAATGTACGTTCAAATTCAATTTTAATTAATTTAAATTTTAATATAAATGGAAACTGATTAAAATGATTGAATTGGCTTACCGGACATATCTCATTGTGTTCGGAATAGGGGTATTTGGCTAGGGGCGACAGTCGTTGGGATTCGTTTGGAGTTCATGACAGTAAACTAGAAATTTATGAATTAAATAATATTAAAATAAATTATAAAACCCCAAAAAAAAACCCTAAGGCCCATAAATTATTCCGCCGCCATCCTCTCATTGAACAGCCGATATCATTCAGTCCCCCCTCCCCCGATTTCTTCTAATCCATAAATTAATCGAAGATCTTCCAACATGAAATATTTAGAGTTCAGTGAGATCTAAATTATTAGCGGTCATGATTGAGATTCACTGCAAGGATGGGTTGAATTTTTCACCTAAATCCGTCGGCATTGGGGTGTTTTCCAGAGCAGGCAGCAACTCCGAGTGGGGTGGCGCTCGTCCAGGGGAGTGGCGACGGAAGGGGCTATCGAATGGTGGTTGGTGATCGGAACCTGGAGGCTCGGCGGATGGTGTGTTGGTGTGTGATTGAAGTCGACGTTGTGTTAAGTTTACTCCAGAAAATCACAGTGAAGAAAGGATAAGGGTTTTAATTATAAATTTAGTTATATTTAATTATATAATTAAATTATTAACCTTTAAAATATCGTAACTCTTTCATGCGAGATCGGATTTCAACGATTTCACTTGCGTTGGATTCGTATCAGAAAACTCAACAACATGAGATTGACTAGATCGAAAGCGGAGCAAATCAGAATTTCAATCAAAATTCAAATCCAGACTGTACTGAATTCAGAAATTAAAACAGACGGAATGGAGAACCAATGTGACAACTTCTCACTAAAATAATTTCTTGTACAATTATTTATTGTATAACTACATATATGAATTGCTCCCCGTTGTCCACAGACCATGGATGACTTGTTTGTTTGATTGTATTGTGTTGTTGAAAATTGATTGTGATGTGAAATGGACTGTATAAAATATTCATGTGCTGAATAAAATATTTTATCGTCAAAAATATAATTTTTAACATGTATATGAATGAGAGTAAATATTCATTTACAAATCGGACGATTTGTATATGTACATCCATTTGACTGATATGGATTGGGACGATAAAATTTTACATATCGCCCAACTGCACAAATAATATTCAGTATTTGTTGGTTGAAACCCCACATGGGTATTGGGATGATATTTAACGTACATTAATTAGGGTTATGTCAACCATTTGGTTGACAGACTGTTGTAAGCGTTATATATTCATATTTAATGCTCATACAATGTAGAATGCACTCTAGATGATGGTCGATTGTTTATCATGGCTGTTGTATACATGTGTTGTGTGAAATCCATATAAACAACATTATATGGTAATTGACTGTGTCTGATTCCAGTTCAGAAAGAATGAATATTTTAAAATTAGAAATATTTTAAAATGATATTCAGTAAAAGATCAAAATATGATTTTTTGATGTCCGACTTGGGATGGACACAAAAATATTTAAATATATAAAGCCGTGTTAATTAGATAGGCGCCATTTTGACGCGAACGATATTTATATCGATTTTATTCATTTTTATAATGAATATAGAAAAGGAAATGATTTTGAAATATAATATTTTGAAAATATTATCATTTATATATTAATGATATGGAATATTCAATTTTGAATAAGAAGTTGAAGTAGTTTTGAAAACGAATTTAAAACGATTTATAAACTACGTTTTAAAAGGAAATCGACGAAATATATAATATATAATATATATATATATATTATATTTATATAATGGCCTGAATAGAACGCGCCGTACCGCGACAGTTCGTGAATTTCGACCATTGACTTTGAATTGATGTTACGGGAGATCCGACCGACGGATTCTCCTAAAACCGGAACCGTTGGGTTCGTAGCGAAAAGACCTTTCTAACGCATACAAGAAATTAGAAATCTAACGGTTGGATTTGGAATTGTGTACAAATCAAATTTGGTAAAGGTAGTTGTAAGTGCAGTTCGATTGCCGTTTATGGAAATTGACTGTACGGGTCTTGATAAAATTATTAAAAAAAAGCAATAATTTGTGTAAAATCATAATAAATGATTTGGAAAGAATTGGGATGAAAAATAATTCCATATTTGAAAACATAAAAATATATTTGATCGAAATGAACTAGTTATTAACTAGAATTATAATCCAATTATTTTTAAATAAATAAATTGGATTTGAAATAGTTTTAAAAATAACCAGAATTTCCAATATATGAATTGGAATGGATTTGGATCGAAATTATCGTCGGAATATTTCGATATTGGATTCCGTGATTATATGGACATTGTGGAGGAATTTGGAAGATATATATATGTATATATATATATTGTTATTCCCAATACGATATTTGTTGGTTTCAGAATTTGATATTGAATATAAGCCAATATATTTTCTATTCAGAGCCTTGTATTTAATATGAAATTAGATTTTGGGTTTGTCGTAAACGGTGTCTTCATTAACACTGTTCTTAAACCCAGTTGAGAAAAGATAAAAATCTTTTTATTAAGATTTAATGAAGTTTACCAATTAATTAACATTTGATTGGAATTAAATTGAAAATGGTTTTTGGGTTTATTGTGGACGATGTTTAAAATAACACTTGTTCTTTAACCCGATTAACAATGGAATGAGATGTTCGGTTTGTCATGAATGGTATCTGTAATAATACTGTTCTTAAATCCAATGGAGTTAAGAAAATTAGAAACTAACAGGAGATTAGCTAAGTTGAATGGTTTCCTGGGTATTGATCTGATGTTGGTTTCAGCCTTCGGGATTAATACTTAGGGAATTGTTCTCTTACTAATTTATGGTTAAAGACTGATAGAATGGGGGTCTTCCGTAACACTGTTCTTAAACCCCATGTGAAAAAGAATTAATCTTTTAATTAAGATGTACAGAAGAATTACCAATTAATTAACATTTAATTGGATATTGAAATGGAATGTGAATTGGGTTTATCGTGAACTATGTTTTGACGACATCCGTTCTTTAACCCGATTTACAGTGAAATGTGATTCGAAATTTATAAATCTTTTGTCAAGATTTAAAGGAGATTTTCCAAAGTAAAGTTTTCCAATTTAACATATTAAATTGGAATTGAATGGAATTCGATTTGGTAATAATCGAAGTGAACTTTTATGGAAGAAGGCTATTACTATATGTTGAATTTAAAAAGGCTTTGCGATCATTCCATTTATATTATCAGTTGGATATGGAAGTTTATACCGATTATATATATATATATATATATTAATCTGCTTCCCATGAAAATTCCATTGTTAATGGAATGATATTTTGGGTTTATCATGAGCTATGTTTTAAATGATATTAGTTCTTTAATCCAGTTAAAGATAAGATTAATTTCTTAACTTTGAAGAAAATCATTAACTAATGATTTTTGGAAATTAAAACTGAATTAGGATTTAAGTGAATCTTTAATTAGATTGAAAGGTGAGTTTGATAACTAAAATTATCAAATTCAAGAAATGATCGAGAATGGAGTACAAGCAGTTTTACTCCGGGCGATAGTTAAATCTTTAATCAGATTTAAACGTGAAATGGTAATTTAATTTACCGATAACACCATGGTGTTAGATATGAAGTATTACCAGTTTTTCTTCATGGGATGAATAGGTTGGGATTGGGAAATTGAACAAATAATTACTTCGATAAGGATCGCTAATCCCGACTAGTTTGGATAAACCATACTTTGGTTTGAATTGATATCCAAAGAAGGATTAAAGAATAAATTTAAAGAATTAATCTTTGATAAAGTTAATTGGAACATTTCCCAAAGGATATGAATATTTAAATAAAAAAAATATTCAGAATTGGAGTGAGGCATATGTTGTGTTTTTGTACCACTTGTTTATAATATACGCGAGTTATTCGGAAAGACCGGATTTATCCCATTCTGAATAACTGAATCGGCGATGAGTCGACGAAGAAGACGGTGGTTGAAGACCGGAGGTCTTCGCATCGTTTGGATGATTACTGGTGTTTTGATTGGGCTGTACACCCAAGACAAGGTAATAAGTGGTGATCGTCTAGACATACTTCGAGACCGGCTGGATATGCGAGGGCCTCTCTCCTGTATTGGACATATGGGACGAGGAATAAGGTGCCTCCGGTTTCGTTCAGACCCAGAATGAACTTGTAAATGGATGTGTGTTTGACATCGAATTTTATTCTGTGTGAATGATAGACATCGGTTGCATAGCGTGAATTGCCTGTGTGGCATGCTGAGATGCAAACAGTCAAGGATTCTGTTGAAAAGCAAAGTCTTGTGGTTGATGAACAAAGCATGGCTTTAGTATAGCATAGCTTTGTGTATAGCATTAATTCGCGAGCCTCGCACCCCGATGTGAACCAAAAACGGGGGAGGACCTCAGGGAGGGCATGTGTTTCCTTCTGACTAGGAGTGCTGTTTGGGTTTTGCATGCCTAGATGTTTTACTCATGTGGATGATGGATAGCGAGGTGCCTCGGTTATTTCGGTCTCTACAAAGCCGATGGATGGTTTGGTAGATATACCGACCAGTTTTACGTCCCATAGGGCGGAGAAATGCAGTGTTCAGGCACTTTAATCCACTCCGTGTGGACCTGCCCTGACGATCCAAGGGTCAATGCGTTCTGATCCTGAGATATGGGCTAGATTGTCTTGAAGCGGTAAGGACGATCCCTTGCCTTATTTTACAGACGGAAATCCAACTTCCAATACGTGACACTTTGGTTTTGATTGTAGAGCCTAGTATGGCGACATAGTGGGATGGGGCACTATGTCGTCTAAGATTGATACATTTATATTTGAAGTTGTTTTCATACACTTTACACTATAATAGTATCAAAATGATTTGTTTTAAACATACCAAGCATGTTTGGCTATTATAAGGTAAAACTCTATCCTCCAGCTTGCGTTGCATTATGTGATGGGACATGAGTCATATAATAACTTCATTTTTTCAAATAGCTTTGCGCTCTTTGTTTTATGCACTAGTATTCTTGGGAGAAAACCCATTCCGTGTTATTCGGCGTGGTCCCTTGATTTACTCCATTTTAAAGCAAAGTTTAATAACTGTTTCAGTTCTCATACCAGTCATATGATTGATCTGGAGTTTATTGTTTTAATCTAAACTCTAGGTGCCCCTATTTTCCACACGATAGCTAGTAGTTTTGGTTTTATAATTATATATATACCTGTAACACCCTACACTTTTCTAAGCCTGAATTTCAATAAAAATCAAAACTCAACCTATTTAAGAACGGAGAGAATAAATCTGGTACCTGCAATTAATGAGCATAAGTATAATAAAAGTAAAATAAAACTAATTCACAACAGAAACAAAATAATATAACAAATACTGACTAAGGCAACTACCTTAAGGCATATGACCACATCGATATTGAGCATGAGAGAACAAGAACCGAAAACCAAACTGAACACTTGCTAAGACCTGTCTTCCCCAAGATAAACCTGAGAGTTGTTATGAGGAGGGAGTCAGAACAACAAATCTTGATGAATAGAAAATGTATAACACCATCTACAATACACAAATGTATTCTGTTTGGTACAAACCAAAAATATATGTCTAACCAAGGCTAGTTGTTCTAACCAAACATTATAAAGATTTATGCACGACGATTAACCACCAAACCCAAAGAAGTATTCCATACCTAGCGATATCACAATACTAAGATAGAACATTTACGCATAAGTATGAAGCCTTTAAACCGCCATTAACTAATTTTCAAAGATAAAGAGATAGACAACTAACTTCTTGCTATCACATAAGGAGATTAATTATTTTCTATATACCACTTAAAACCTTGCTACCAATATAAGATAAGGGGGGTCCTTTCAATCACTTAAGACCCAAGGTGGACATATTGATCACTTAATACCTTATTCGGTGGTTTATCCTACACTATCATAGATCGAAGGACAATAGCTACTAAGTCCTCCTGATTTAAGGCTTCTGTCATTCACGTATATAACCATTCCTCACATAAGATGAGAGATAGTAAGCAACCACTTATTACCTACAGGATGGGTAGACGACATTTCTCCATTTATGACCTCCCCCTTGCAGACCCCTATGCTACTATCTAGCCTTATTAGATAACACCTAATCACTTAATACTTCCCGCGGGATAGGCAAACCTTTGGTATATCCATTGTTGTCATTTAATACCTAATCCATAAGAAAACACTCACCCTAATTACTTACTACCTAGAGGAAGCGAGACAACGAGGGGATTACCAAACTCGTACCCAATAGTCGTTTAATATGTATTGATTATCGGGAGGTGAGCAAGGTGATTTCTTAATACCATTTAAAGGGTAGATCTAATTCTTTAATACCTTTACCCTGAAGCAGGCTACACTTTTGAATTATTTCCTTTTTAAGGTTTCCTCTTTTGGGATAAGAGGCAGGTACCGCACACTTGAGATAAACCTTGTTTTAGGGAATAATCCTCATTGTGCAATTAACTATCGTCATGGGTTCCTATGGTTAATGATGTCTTACATCAGTTGTACATATATCCGATTGCGGGAAAGTCCAGACTTTTGTCAAATAAGGCATTTGATATCGCATCGTTAACCTAATAAGTCTAATTTCGACACGGAAATCCCCAAAATTTCAGAAAAATTGAAACGACCCAAACTTCCCCGTAAAGGAAAGCCCGAATTGAGTTGAGAACATGACGCATCAGAACATAAACAATAGAACATTTCATTGTTATTACGATAATTACATCAGAGCACACGAATATTCCATAGTATGAATGAATAATATACAATGGAAATATAATATTAGAGATTTATTTAAAAAAGCAGTGGAAAAATAATACAAAACACAATTGTAAGAAATACACGGATACAGAGCGTTCCGAATATAGCTCCAGCTGTAAACCAGGATCCTGTGAAAATAATATCTGCAAAACCAAAACTACTAGCTGCCCATGTGGAAAATAGGGGCACCCAGAGTTTATGTTAAAATAATAATCTCCAGGTCAGTCATTGGACTGGTGTGAGAACTAAAATAGTTAATAAATCTTTAATTTAAAAGTCGGGAAATCAAGGGACCACGCCGTATAATACGGAATGGGTTTACTCTACATGAATCTCAGTTTAAAATAAAACAATGCAATGCTTTTTGAAAAAATGTAGCTATTATAAGACTCAGGTCCCATCAGACAATGCAACGCGAGCCGGAGGATGGAGTTTTCCCTTATAATAGCCAAACATGCTTGATACATATAAAACCAAAATTATTTTGATATTACTATAAGTGAATAGTGTTTAAAAACAACTTTAAATATAAATGTATCAATCATAGACGACATGGGTATCATATATCATGTTGCCATACTAGTTCTACAATCAAAACCGCACAATGTCGTATTGGAAGTTGGATTTACATCCATGAACCAAGGCAAGGAATCGTCCTTACCAAGTTCAAGGCAATCTAGCCTATCATGTCTCAGGATACAGCCGCAACTGCACCTAGGAACCATAGGCCGGTCCACAACTTACGTTAGTGGATTATATATAATTCCTGAACAGTACGTTTCCCCACCTTATGGGGCATAAATCAAGAGCCGCTAGGGACTCAGTTCCGAGGTACCTCGCTTTCCATCATCCACATAAGTAAAAATGTCTAGGCTCCATACCATGACACCACCTTCTAGCTAGAAAGAAACACATGTTCTCCCTGGATCCTTCTCCCGTTTCTGGTTCAAACCGGGGTGTGAGGCTCGTAAAGTAACGTTATACACAAAGCTGTGCTAATTAAAGATGTGCTTTGATCATCATCCACAAGACTCTGCTTTTCAACAAAAGCCTTGATCATTTGCATCTTGGCATGCCACACTGACAATTCACGCCATGCAATTGATGTCTATCAATATATAACCTCTAAGCTTGTACGTCTCATAGAAGGGTGTTAAGCAAGAGAATAAATTCTCCGCCACCAAACAGAATATATTTAATAGAAATCAATTAGCACAGAATGAAATACAATGTCAGACACACATCCATTTACAAGTCCGTTCTAGGTTTAAACGAAACCAGAGGCACCTTATTCCTCGTCCCATATGTCCAATACATGAGAGAGGTCCTTGCATATTCGTCGATCTCCAAGTAC
Source organism: Allium sativum (assembly GCA_030737875.1). Lineage (NCBI taxonomy): Eukaryota > Viridiplantae > Streptophyta > Magnoliopsida > Asparagales > Amaryllidaceae > Allium > Allium sativum. The sequence goes on from CM060910.1 coordinate 836,539,799, forward strand.
GTCTGAACGTTCACCACTTATTACCTTGTCTTGGTGTACATCCCTGTAACGACCCGTATTCTACATATCGAAGGATCGTAGAATATTTGTTTCTTTTTCATATGAGGTTGTATAGTCGTGTAACTTTGGGGAACGACTATTGGGGTAATTTCCCATATTCACGATTTTTTCTGATTTTTAAATGACCGTTTTACCCCTAGCTAATCTTGTTTTGGCCATAACTTTTGATTAGTAAGGAGTTTTGACCTGAAACCACTTCCATTGGATTCGGATGATGGTTTACATTTCTGTATTGTGGTCACATTAGCCAAACGGACTCACCGTTTGGTAGATATGGCTGAAACAAAGTTTAGAAGGTGAAAAACTGCTTAAGTGGGTTGATTAGGGTAATTAGCAATGGGCTAATTAGGTTAATTAGCAAATGGGCCCATAACCCATTTCGGGATTATGGTTATGGGGAGGCTGAAATGAGTTAGGTTTTCATTCTATTTCAGTTTTCTAGTCGCCATTTACCTCTTAGAAACCCTAACAATGGCATCCACCTTCTAATTTCATCCCAAATCGCTCTCTAATCAAGGATTAAGCTAATCTACGTCAAAGCAAGGCGAATCAATATCAAATCAGAGTTGGAGCTACTACTAAGCATTAGAATTCGACTCAAACAGTGGAGTTTTCAGGTTTGATATTTTATTTGTGGCTAAGGTGACTGATTTGCATCGTTTTTCATTAATTACGTCTAATTAGGGTTGATTAGTGATAATTAGCGAAATAATGGCTCAGAAAAATCTAGAAAAATTTGTAAAATTCTAAAATTTTATTTTATGGCTCTGATAAAAATTGGATTAATTTGGATATGTTTTGCTAATCCTATCATTAGTTATGGTTAAGTATGGTTAAGGGGAAAACTTGTGTTTTTTGGGTATGTTTGATCCATTTTAACATATTAGATTGTTGTTTTGGTGTTTATGGTTGATTATACATGTTGCTCTGACTGTTTGGAATGTTTTATGATTATTTAGAACAGTTAGATTGGTCGAAAACGCCGTTATGTGGCGTAAATAGCTCGCTGGAAAAGTTGCAGGAATTTGGACCGGATCGGGTCGCCCTCCCCCACTTGCGAAGCATGTATCACGAACCAGTGGTGGAAACTCAACCCGAACTGCCTGTGTGGCACACCCCCATCACGAGCCAATCTGTTGCTTCAAACCCGAACCGCACAGCATCCACGAGCCGATGCCACGAGTTGGAGATCACGACCCGACCTGGAGCATATATCTTGAACCGAACCGCTAGAAGGAGTGCACGAACCGAACCCATCTCCATGACTCGGACTGGAGCTCACGAATTGACCTGGATGGGGAAGCCGACCAGACCCAACAGTGAAGATCACGTACCGTACAACTTTAGGAGGACCGAATCGAATGCAGCTGTTTTCCGAACCGGTCCGAAGAAGACCAAAGTCCGAGATGCAAAGGTAGTCCAAATGGGAAGTTGTTACTCAGGATCCAGACGGGAACCAACAGGTAAACTTCATGAGTTGGACTTTGCTGCGGGACGTGTGCTAAGGAGTTATTGACGTCCATAACTTTGATTCACCAACGAGAGACGAATGTTAGGCTACGGATCAGTGCAGTGGGGTAGTTATTACTCCATGGGGCAGAGTGATCGTAGCATGGCTATGAGCCAGTGCAGTGAAGTCGTCATGACTTCATGGGGCAGAGTGGACATATCAAGGACTAGTGGCTATGGATCAGTGCAGTGGAGCCTCCATGACTCCATGGGGCAGAGTGATCATAACAAGGATTATGGTGATCAAAGCGGTGGATATCGTATGCTTTACGCACTGAGTGAGAGATGTGAGGCTGTTTACTATGCTTGATTGTTTTCCATCACTATGACATGTACACCTCCTCCCCCGTATCTTTACACCATATGTTAGTGTCACCTTAGAGTATTGTACATCTTGTTGTGCTAACTCTTTGGTTGCAGGTCCAGGTTCAGGTATAGTTTAGTGTACCTGTTATTATCCTGTTATCGCTCATACCAGACTTTTGTCTGGCCTAGAGTTTTATATCTCTTCTTATTACTCTGGGTGCTCTTAAACGGGCAGACTAGAGACAGGTCAGGTGATTATGCACTAGTAGTTGTACTAGAGACGAGCAGGAGGCTTCCACATATGATATATATAGATATTCTCCCTATATTGTTGCTGGTCAATACTTCGGGCATTAGTAGTGCACCTTTTTCTTTGCTTTAGAGGCAGTATGTTGGAGTTGTAATAAGCTGTATTTTGAATTTCCGTTGCTATGATGATTATGGTTTAGTTTTCAGCTTCTGCACTATCTCGGCTGTTTTATGTCAAGTATGTTATTATTATATTTTATTCCATGCGCTGTGAGACATTCTACAAGTTCCTTGTTAGTTCAAATTTCTTTCTTTTCCGTTCTTTGGCGACCATCCCGTGCAAGTCGGGCATTGGCACAACACACTTTAATTGGAAATGTCAGCTGGTGCGGAGTGGGACGTTACACTTGGTATTAGAGCTCTAGGTTGCGTAGTTAACCTAGGGGAAGACACCAGGGAGAGATAGTATACGTATATGAGAGCGCGTACTTGTGATATTTTGGTTTTCAAAAGCTATATATATATACTATTACTATATCTAAGGATGGGGTCGCACTGCACTGGCACCGCTGAAGAGATGGTTAATCGTTTTTCTCCTTACAGATTGAACGATGAGCCAACATACGAAGGGTAATGGTAGAGGAGCTAATAATGGGAATGCTCTTGATATGAGGACGATGTTTACTGACTTCATGATAGAGATGCTTAGGGATGTTCATAGGGCAACTCCTAATGCTTCAAATGGTGGTGGTACAGCGGTGCAGGCGCCTAGAGCCGATTTCTCCAGGCTATGCAAGGGTTACACTAGTCTTGATGGGAAGCCGTTCCATGGAATGAAGTCGGCTACATAATTTCAGGATTGGATGGATAAATTTGAGCGCATCTTTGAAGATTTGGGAATCGAAGATGCTATGAAGAGGAAGCTAGCATCCCGTCAGCTTCAAGGTCGAGCTATGAATTGGTGGAATGCTATTATGGCAGCTACTCCTGAGGATCAAGTTACTTGGGATCAGTTTAAGGCCCGATTCAGTGATAAGTTTATTCCAGCTGCTCAGAAGTCAGAGTTGTTTAGGAAGTTCTTGGAGCTTAAACAGAATGGTAGGGCAGTCTCGGAATATATTACTGGGTTCGATACTTTATCGAAGTATGGATTATCCCTCATTGACACTCCCGAGAAGAAGAATGAGAAGTTCATAACAGGCTTAGTTCAGTGCATGGGGGAAAGGCTTATAAACCATATTGATGAAACTTTTGAATCGGTTGTTGGGAAAGCATTGAGATCAGGGAGCCTTTATCCTAAGTCCAAGGATGAAATCTCTGTTACATCCGTAGAGGGGCCAAACTCGCATACAAGCGGTGGAGGCAAGAATAATTCTCAGAACAAAAGGAAACATAACCATACTAAGGATGGCTAGAAGAAGAGTAAGAAAGATGTTGAGTTCTTTAGTTGTGGCAAGAAGGGTCATTATTCTAAAGAATGTCGAGCAAAGCTAGCAGATAGGAAGTGCTTCAACTGCGGCCAAGTGGGACACCACAAGGATGTCCGCAACCTCGAAAAAGATGCAGATTGTGAAAGCATATGCTATTAGTGCTACTCCTTCTTCGTCGAATGCCCCAACTACGGCGGAGAAAGGAAAGAATATCGTCATTCAAGGTATGCTTTCTATTTATGGTGTTCCTGTTCGAGTATTGTTCGATACTGGGGCTTCCTGTTCCTTCATATCTAGTGACCTGGTAGATAAGTTGGGATTGGAGCCTGAGATAGTCGATGAACCTTTAGTTGTGATGAACCCAATTGGTGGTTCGACTAGCCTTAGTATGATTTGTCGAAATTTAGTCTTATCGAGTCATGGATGTATGTTTGCTTGTGATTGCTTTGTTTAGGGCCTTACTGGGTTTGGTATTATTTTGGGAGTCGATTGGCTCCAAAGATACGGGATGGTGGAAGACTGTGAGGGATTTTCGGTAACTATTAGGGCGGAGGATGGGTGAATGGTAGTGTTTGGTGGCCTACCTAGTGAGGAGGTGAAGGCTAGTTTTCTAAATTCCCTCGACATCCCGCAGGACGTGTTAGCAGGAATTCCCATTGTTGGCCAGTACCCGGATATCTTCGAGGAAGTGACCGGACTTCCACTACACCGATAGATTGAGTTCCGTATTGATTTAGTGAAAGATTCCAGACCTATAGTAATGCCACTTCGTTGTATGGCACCAAGGGAGCAGAGAGAGCTCAGGGTGAAAGTAAGCGATCTTTTGAAGAAGGGATTTATTAGAAGAAGTGTCTCCGAGTGGGGAGCACCAGTGGTATTTTCTACCAAGGCAGTTGGTTCCCATCGTTTATGTGTGGACTATCGCGAGTTGAATAAAGTGACTAGGAAGAAAAGTAACCTCTTCCGTGGATAGAATATTTGTTTGATCAACTTGAGGGAGCTAGAGTGTTCTCCCAATTGGACCTCACGACAGGATTTCATCAGCTACGAGTAGCAGCTGAGAGTATTCCTAAAATGGCATTTTGGACGCCGTCTGGATTCTATGAGTGGTTGGTCATGCCATTCGGATTGACCAATGCACCAACATATTTTGTGGATCTTATGAATAGGGTATTTTCAGAGATAAATTGAATAAGTTTGTTCTTATGTTCGTGGACAATATCTTGGTTTATTCGAGGATAGAGGAAGAACACAATGAACATTTGAGGATAGTGATAGAGGTGTTGAGAAAACACCAATCGAAAGCGATATTTTCTAAGTGTCACTTCTAGAGAAGAGAAGTGAGATTCTTGGGCCATGTTGTTTCAGGAAATGGTATTGTCGTGGACCCTACGAAAGTGGCTATGGTACAAGATTGATCTCCGCCCAAGAATGCAACAGACGTAAGAAGTTTCTTAGGGTTAGCTGGATATTACCGTAAGTTTATCCGGGACTTCTCCAAGATAGCGGCACCATTGACTCAATTAACCAAGAAGAATCAAGCTTTTGTTTAGGACGAAAAGTGAGAGGTTGCATTTAAGAGTATAAAGGAAAAGTTGATGTGCACGCCAGTGTTAGTCAATCCTAAAGGGAATGAAGAGATGACAGTATACACAGATGCATCTGGTACCAGGCTAGGCGCTGTATTGATGCAAGGAGGTAGGGTTGTAGCTTATGCTTATTGGCAACTGAAACTGCATGAGAAAAGATATCCTACCTATGATTTGGAATTGGCAGCGATCGTGTTCGTGTTGAAGATGTGGAGACATTATCTCTTGGGAGAAAGATTTGAGTTGTTTATTGATCATAAATCGTTAAAGTATCTTTTCTCCCAAAAGGATTTAAATCTTCATCGGCAGAGATTGTAACAACCCGAATTTTAAACAACGTGTTAAGACAAGAAACAAGGCAGAATTAAATTATAAAATCTAAATCAGGATACACTGGTTGCGCCATTGCGTTCGTCTCGGAAAAATACGCGAAATAGAGTCCGAAATTTCGTAAATCAGAGTCTGTATGACCCAGTTAAGGCCCAACGAAGTTTCACGAAAATTCAAATCCGAAAAAAGATTTGAAATTCAGCCCAAAAAGAGAGGCGGGAAAAATTCCCGCCAGACACTCAGGGTCGACACCCATGTCAACATGGGTGTCGACCCCTCCCCAGGGGGTCGACATGGGTGTCGACCCCTGGGTCGACCCCCCCTGTAGAACCCCGACCTGGTGCACTTGCTTGTCATGTTGGCTCGGTTTTGGAGGCTTGTGACGATTTTGGATGGCTTGGATTCGATCTAGGGTTAATCCTATGGCCTAAAATGCTCCTAATCTCTATAAAAAGACCCGTAGACCTAGCTTAAACCCTCACAAATCACTCATGCCACGAAGTGCTGCCCAAATGCCAAGTGATCATGGCCTCCATCTCCAATTCCTAGAGACTATGCATTCAAATCGGGTTCAAATCAAAAGGTGCAAGCTTTCTACACCAAATCGAGGAGGGATCAACGTTGCTACGCAAATTCCATGACGATTCTTCGACAAAGGAGCCACCTTTCTTCGTCAAGATGATGCATGATCCTTTCCTAAGCCTCGCTATATAAGTTCTAGCTACTTCTAGATCTAAACGGTAGTCTTAATGATGGCATGGAATAAAACGAGATTAAACTAAGTATGCTAGCCTATATGAACCTTGTCATGCCTCTTTTGCTTGAACCTATGACTTTTGGCTATGCTTAGTGACTAGATCATGCTATCCATGTTATGACTAACCTAGTTTACCTTGCAAGTTTGAATCTTTATCTATGGAATGCTAGCATGAACCTTTGGGAACCATTTGACTTGTGAAACATTGGCAAAGATTTGACTTTGGGGCTTATGCATGTAAATGAACCCAAACCCCTTATGTTATCATGCATGTTTGTGGCCAAATTCCCTTATGAAACTATGCATGCTTGGGGCCAAATTCCCTTATGAAACTATGCATGCTTGTGGCCAAATTTCCATATGATACTATGCATGTTTGTGGCCAAAAAACCCCTTACGATGCTATGCATATTTTGAGGCCAAACCCCCTCAAGATACCATGCATATTTGTGGCCAACCCCTCTTTGGCATCGTGCATGTTTTGAGGCCAATATGTAGCATAGTATCCTTACTATGTCGACTCGCTTTTACTTGGGTTGGAAACACGATTTGGGGTAGGTTAGACGAGCGCGATTATGACATGATAATTTGACATGGGATTTCATGAAAATATGACACTTATGATACACCTAAAGGGGGACGTGACATGTGGGGTAAATATGGGACTTGAAACTAGACACGTATGGGTTGTAAGTGTAATATGACACTAGACCAAACATGAAAGTGGCCAACTCGAGGTTGGGTTGAGTTTGTAGCATAAATCTACCCGGACTCGCCCGGCTTAACTAGTGGCTACAAACAATAGAACCCAATGTGAGTAGTTGGTCATATAGCACTTAAAACCCGAGGTTAGACTAGGTTGTGGTGTAAATCTACCTAGACCCGCCCGACTTAACTAGTAACCACAACAAAGTCTAATGTGAGAGGTTGGGGTGCATTAATTTAATTAATGCCACATGAAAAGGTTGAGTAATTTTGACTAATGACACTTAACCGATATGACACGAATGGGTAGGTTAAGTGGGACCGGACTTGATTTCTTAATGACACTTAACCAAACAAGACAATTAGGGGATGAGGTTAAGTAATTTACACTTAACTAATCCGACTTGGTAATTAGATGGGGTCAAGTAACTTAGACTTAACTAATCTAAACACGGTAATTAGATGGGGTTATGTAACCTACACTTAACTAATCTAAAAACGGTAATTCGATGCGGTTAAGTTAAACCCTTAACCAATCTAAACTTGGTAATTCAATGAGGTTAAGTAACTTAAACTTAACCAATTATACATGATGATTTGATGGGGTTAAGCAACCATACTTAACCAATCTAATATGAGAGCTTGATAGGGTTAAGTCACGAGACCGTTTAAATATACTTAACCATTATAATACGATTAGTGGATGGGGTTAAGTTAACCTATACTTAACCAATCCGACTCGAAAATCCGATGAGGTTAAGATAATCTATGCTTAACCAATCTAACACGATAACCTGATAGGGTTAAGATAAAAAAATACTTAACCAAATTGACTTGATGATTGAATATGGTTAAGTCATGAGCTTCTTGGTATACTTAACCAACTTGTAGGGCTAGGACTTGGACTTGAATACTTAGCCAAATCTTGACATGATTCGTAGGCAGGTTAAGTCATGAACTTAAATGACAATACTTAACCCATTAGACAAAACCCTAGTTCAGGGGACTAGGTGGAAGACAGGGATCCACAAGGATAACGGGAAAGGAGACTAAGTGGTAAACCTTAGTTTGGGAAACTAAGTAATAATTCTTAGTCAAGGGATTTGGACCAGTTCACAGATAGATGAGTAACCCGATACGGTAGGTCATCGCTAAAAACACGAGGAGGAGCAAATTATCTGACTTAGATAAAGGCTCCAACGAACTGGGTGACGAAGCGGTAGCTTCGGGGGACGTGAGGGAACTCTTGGTATCCCTCTGTGAGGTGGCAGATGGTCCATGAAACTTGGCCTCACAGAGGTTTAGGTCTGCGGTAGAAGAGCCAAGAGTATGCCTTGGTTGATATGCGAGCGACCTAAAGACTGGGATGGATTAGCGTGTAGTCGACGATACTTGTTTTTGCCCTGGATAGCACGTCGCCGACTACCTACCATCTTTAGTCAATCGTGTACGAACGGAAAGGCAGAGAACCCCCAACAGACCATGTTCTTGCTATCGAGTCATGGGTGAGGTTGGCCCATAGGAAAGTGGGGCTGTAGTGGGGCCGGGATGTTGTTCTCATACATGATTTTTCTTGGATTGCCTTTCAGTAGTTGAGGGAGGGGTCACGTGGGACCATAGCCACGGGTACAAAAACAGACCTTGATATGTGCATCAGCAGACGACTCAAAGCTCCCGACCGAGTTCCGTATTTCTTGATTTGCCCTGGCACGGAACTCGGATGGCACATTGAGGAACATGCGCGTCTAGACATGGAAAACGATTCACGATACATACGCGGGATAAAGGGCGCGGTTGACGGGTGGCATAATCCCTAGTGGTCCTAGGTGGCTTGGACCCCAAACCGAGACACGGAAACGTTCATTAGGTAGCATAATCCCTAGTGGTCCTAGGTGGCGTAAATCCTAAGTGAACACGCGGTAGTTCATGATAAGAAAACATAACCAGATCAAGGGTAGTAGTCCAAAACAACTTCAAGGATAAAATGGTACTACGTTGAGGTGGTATAGAATTACATGGGAAAGCCCGTACGGCCTACGGCAAAGGACTGAACTTATACATGGGAAGAAACATACGAGTTGGGAAACCTACATATGCTATATATTAGGTTGACATTGACCATTACATGACATTGGGCAAAGGACATTCATAGTTAACACATGACACGGGTAAGGATACTAGTACGAGAGGTGCAGAGCGAATATACGTGACAAATACCTTGGGATGTTATACATGATAGATGCCGTGGGATGTCATACATGACAGATACCTTGTGATAGTATACTTGGTAGAAACCTGACGATGTGATACCTTGATTCTTGACACCGTAGTTTATCATGATACTTTAGTTTACCTTGCTACAGTAGTTCATCCAGTTATCTTGGTTTAGCTTATCTACCTTGTTGTCATCCTTATGTTTACTTTCAGTTTATGCATGTCATGTTACCTTTACCTGTTTTTATGCTGGAAGTAGATAGGACTTACCAGTCTTTATGACTGACCCCGTTTTCTTTCGCCTCTTTGTCTTCCGTTTCCCCCCAGGTTTCAGGGAGGAAATGCTGTTGTTAGTTCGGACTTCTTCTGTTGAAGGTCATCTTGTATGGCTTGGACTTTTCTTGGCTATGGCTACTTTATTATTTCACTTGGGGAATACTTTATGAAAAGGTTTTATGCTTCTTTATTATTGCAAGACAGGTTTTGAGGTATTCTGATGTAAAAGGTTTTAGACCTTGTTTTATAAGGTAAATGAAATTGGTTTTACTTCCGCTGTTTTATATATGTTCTATCTTGTAATATTTCTGTGTATGTTTACCTCGATAATGCTTCACCAAACCGAGTGCATTCCCTTTGTGAGTGACCCTAGCGGAGGTGGGGTGTTACATTTGGTATCAGAGCAGAAGGTTACCAGACTGGGCAAAAGTTTTTAAAACCTTCTGAAAACTATGTGAAAAACCGTTTACAAAGAAGCATTTTTCAAGAAAAGTTTTTAAAGGCTATTCCCCAAAAGCCATTAGCACTATCCTTTGATTCCTTGATTGAATCTCTTTTCCTTTCTTTCCTCCATCTGTAGTCACAGTAGTTCTAACTGTGACTAATCTTTGTCTAGCCACGTAGGTGTTTTCCGTACGATGGAGGTGGTTCTCGAGAGACATGTTGCCGTGGTACAAGGAAGGATAATAAGAGTAAGGATAAAGGACGCGAGCTTAAGGATATACAACTTGTTGGTATGGCTTAGTCCATCAAGGAGGACAAGGATAAGATCATCAGAGAGGGCAATTGTACGCTCCCATTTCTGGTAAAGGTTTAGTCGTTCTTTTCTATCATCCCGTCCAGACTTTGTCTTGATCATCGTATCATTTAAGTCTGCTTGGATAGTTGAGTCTCTGCACCTTAGTACTAGCATGGTAGAGGATCCCAGTTTTTGTCCCAAAAATCTGGTTGGAGAGTTGGTCCATTTCTTCATGACTTGTTTGGATTTGAGAATGATATGTCTCGGCTACGGATGGATTCTAGGGATAAAGTGGTCACCCAATAAGGGGTGCCATTCTCGGTTTTGGAAAGAGGATAGTTAGACTCTCGACTCACCTTGGTGATACCCTCGAAGTCTCGTGTAACCTTTTGGGTTCTGTCATGGTTAGTTACCTAGAATTTCGGGATGCAGTTGTTGGTAATCCATTCGAATAGAATTCGCCGCTAAGGCAGATGGTTCGTTTCGCTTATGCATGAGTTATGGGAATCACCCTAGTAAGTACTCTTGGCAACATGGATTGGCATCGGCAAACAAGATCCAGAATTCCCTAGTGAATTTTGGAGAGCTTGCATGAGTAAGTGGATACGTTTGAGCCAAGTATACTAGGGAAAGGGTAAGTGAAAGTGGAACGAGAGGCGACCGTGAAATGAGTTCCAACTCATACCTTGGAAATAGGAATCAAGGAGCTACGAAATCATGAAGTCAAAGGTGGTCAAGGCACGATGGAATTAAGCTCAAGGAAATGCGGCTTATACGCGCGCATCATGTCTCTTTTTAAGAGTATATCGTTGATCCCTGGTTCTCCTGCAGAGCTTGCATGCATGCTATCGCTGGGTGGATATCCTCTCGGTCCTGTTTCAGTTGCAAACCCCATAAGGAGTTTGTCTTGTTTATCTTCTCGATCCTATCTTGAGAACCTTAGGAAGAACTCTATGGATGTAAACATGTATTTGAAACATGTTATGATTGATATGGTTGCAAATGGTTGCAAGTGGTTGCTCGTGGATGCGCGAATACACATTAGACACTAGATTGACGCGGTCACGTTTCATGTTGCATATGCACGAGTATTTATACTTGTTTCTAGATGAAATCGAATGTGTTGTCATGTGGATGTTGCATGTGGATGAATGTTTGTGCACGCATATAGTACTTATATGACTAGGACTATTTGCATACATGTTGGACTCATGGCACTAAACATATTTTGCATTAGTAAGATCATTCAGGCCTGATCATTAGCATTAGCTAAGGAGCATATACACACACGTTTTGCATATGTTCATATGGCATTAGAAATCGTCTAAGGACAATGTTTGCCTGTGGATGATGTTTTGAGTAGATGGATGGTGGATGGTAGGATGCGTTCTTCCTAACTTGGAGATTTCGGGGACGAAATCCTTAAAGGAGGGGAGAATGTAACAACCCGAATTTTAAACAACGTGTTAAGACAAGAATCAAGGCAGAATTAAAATATAAAATCTGAATCAGGATAAACAAGTTGCGCCATTGCGTTCGTCTCGGAAAAATACGCGAAATAGAGTCTGAAATTTCGTAAATCGGAGTCCGTATGACCCAGTTAAGGCCCAACGAAGTTTCACGAAAATTCAAATCCGAAAACAGATTTGAAATTCAGCACAAAAAGAGAGGCGGGAAAAATTCCCGCCAGACACTCAGGGTCGACACCCATGTCAACATGGGTGTCGACCCCTCCCCAGGGTGTCGACATGGGTGTCGACCCCTGGGTCGACCCCCCCCCTTGTAGAACCCAGACCTGGTGCACCTGCTTGTCATGTTGGCTCGGTTTTGGAGGCTTGTGACGATTTTGGATGGATTGGATTCGATCTAGGGTTAATCCTATGGCCTAAAATGCTCCTAATCTCTATAAAAAGACCCCTAGACCTAGCTTAAACCCTCACAAATCACTCATGCCACGAAGTGCTGCCCAAATGCCAAGTGATCATGGCCTCCACCTCCAATTCCTAGAGACTATGCATTCAAATCGGGTTCAAATCAAAAGGTGCAAGCTTTCTACACCAAATCGAGGAGGGATCAACGTTGCTACGCAAATTCCATGACGATTCTTCAACAAAGGAGCCACCTTTCTTGGTCAAGATGATGCATGATCCTTTCCTAAGCCTCGCTATGTAAGTTCTAGCTTCTTCTAGATCTAAACGGTAGTCTTAATGATGGCATGGAATAAAACAAGATTAAACTAAGTATGCTAGTCTATATGAACCTTGTCATGCCTCTTTTGCTTGAACCTATGACTTTTGGCTATGCTTAGTGACTAGATCATGCTATCCATGTTATGATTAACCTAGTTTACCTTGCAAGTTTGAATCTTTATCTATGGAATGCTAGCATGAACCTTTGGGAACCATTTGACTTGTGAAACATTGGCAAAGATTTGACTTTGGGGCTTATGCATGTAAATGAACCCAAACCCCTTATGTTATCATGCATGTTTGTGGCCAAATTCCCTTATGAAACTATGCAAGCTTGTGGCCTAATTCCCTTATGAAACTACGCATGCTTGTGGCCAAATTCCCATATGATACTATGCATGTTTGTGGCCAAAAAACCCCTTATGATGCTATGCATATTTTGAGGCCAAACCCCCTTAAGATACCATGCATATTTGTGGACAACCCCTCTTTGGCATCGTGCATGTTTTGAGGCCAATATGTAGCATAGTATCCTTACTATGTCGACTCGCTTTTACTTGGGTTGGAAATACGATTTGGGGTAGGTTAGACGAGCGTGATTATGACATGATAATTTGACACGGGATTTCATGAAAATATGACACTTATGATACACCTAAAGGGGGACGTGACATGTGGGGTAAATATGGGACTTGAAACTAGACACGTATGGGTTGTAAGTGTAATATGACACTAGACCAAACATGAATGTGGCCAACTCGAGGTTGGGTTGAGTTTGTAGCATAAATCTACCCGGACCCGCCCGGCTTATCTAGTGGCTACAAACAACATGGCCCAATGTGAGTAGTTGGTCATATAGCACTTAAAACCCGAGGTTAGAGTAGGTTGTGGTGTAAATCTACCCAGACCCGCCCGGCTTAACTAGTAACCACAACAAAGTCTAATGTGAGAGGTTGGGGTGCATTAATTTAATTAATGCCACATGAAAAGGTTGAGTAATTTTGACTAATGACACTTAACCGATATGACACGAATGGGTAGGTTAAGTGGGACCGGACTTGATTTCTTAATGACACTTAACCAAACAAGACAATTAGGGGATGAGGTTAAGTAATTTACACTTAACTAATCCGACTTGGTAATTAGATGGGGTCAAGTAACTTAGACTTAACTAATCTAAACACGGTAATTAGATGGGGTTATGTAACTTACACTTAACTAATCTAAACACGGTAATTCGATGGGGTTAAGTTAAACCCTTAACCAATCTAAACTTGGTAATTCAATGAGGTTAAGTAACTTATACTTAACCAATTATACATGATGATTTGATGGGGTTAAGCAACCATACTTAACCAATCTAATATGAGAGCTTGATAGGGTTAAGTCACGAGACCGTTTAAATATACTTAACCATTATAATACGATTAGTGGATGGGGTTAAGTTAACCTATACTTAACCAATCCGACTCGATAATCCGATAAGGTTAAGATAATCTATGCTTAACCAATCTAACACGATAACCTGATAGGGTTAAGATAAACAAATACTTAACCAAATTGACTTGATGATTGAATATGGTTAAGTCTTGAGCTTCTTGGTATACTTAACCAACTTGTAGGGCTAGGACTTGGACTTGAATACTTAGCCAAATCTTGACATGATTCGTAGGCAGGTTAAGTCATGAACTTAAATGACAATACTTAACCCATTAGACAAAACCCTTGTTCAGGGGACTAGGTGGAAGACAGGGATCCACAAGGATAACGGGAAAGGAGACTAAGTGGTAAACCTTAGTTTGGGAAACTATGTAATAATTCTTAGTCAAGGGATTTGGACCAGTTCACAGATAGATGAGTAACCCGATACGGTAGGTCATCGCTTAAAACACGAGGAGTAGCAAATTATCTGACTTAGATAAAGGCTCCAACGAACTGGGTGACGAAGCGGTAGCTTCGGGGGACGTGAGGGTACTCTTGGTACCCTCTGTGAGGTGGCAGATGGTCCATGAAACCCGGCCTCACAGAGGTTAAGGTCTGCGGTAGAAGAGCCAAGAATATGCCTTGGTTGCTATGCGAGCGACCTAAAGACTGGGATGGATTAGCGTGGAGTCGACGATACTTGTTTTTGGCCTGGATAGCACGTCGTCGACTACCTACCATCTTTAGTCAATCGTGTACGAATGGAAAGGCAGAGAGCCCCCAACAGACCATGTTCTTGCTATCGAGTCATGGGTGAGGTTGGCCCATAGGAAAGTGGGGCTGTAGTGGGGCCGGGATGTGGTTGTCATACATGATTTTTCTTGGATTGCCTTTCAGTAGTTGATGGAGGGGTCACGTGGGACCATAGCCACGGGTACAAAAACAGACCTTGATATGTGCATCAGCAGACGACTCAAAGCTCCTGATCGAGTTCCGTATTTCTTGATTTGCCCTGGCACGGAACTCGGATGGCACATTGAGGAACATGTGCGTCTAGACATGGAAAACGATTCACGATACATACGCGGGATAAAGGGCGCGGTTGACGGGTGGCATAATCCCTAGTGGTCCTAGGTGGCTTGGACCCCAAACCGAGACACAGAAATGTTCATTAGGTAGCATAATCCCTAGTGGTCTTAGGTGCCGTAAATCCTAAGTGAACACGCGGTAGTTCATGGTAAGAAAACATAACCAGATCAAGGGTAGCAGTCCAAAACAACTTCAAGGATAAAATGGTACTACGTTGAGGTGGTATAGAATTACATGGGAAGGCCCGTACAGCCTACGACAAAGGACTGAACTTATACATGGGAAGAAACATATGAGTTGGGAAACCTACATATGCTATATATTAGGTTGACATGGACCATTACATGACATTGGGCAAGGGACATTCATAGTTAACACATGACGCGGGTTGGGATACGAGTATGAGAGGTGCAGAGCGAATATACGTGACAAATACCTTGGGATGTTATACATGATAGATACCGTGGGATGTCATACATGACAGATACCTTGTGATAGTATACTTGATAGAAACCTGACGATATGATACCTTGATTCTTGACACCGTAGTTTATCATGATACTTTAGTTTACCTTGCTACAGTAGTTCATCCAGTTATCTTGGTTTAGCTTATCTACCTTGTTGTCATCCTTATGTTTACTTTCAGTTTATGCATGTCATGTTACCTTTACCTGTTTTTATGCTGGGAGTAGATAGGACTTACCAGTCTTTATGACTGACCCCGTTTTGTTTCGCCTCTTTGTCTTCCGTTTCCCCCCCAGGTTTCAGGGAGGAAATGCTGTTGTTAGTTCGGACTTCTTCTTTTGAAGGTCATCTTGTATGGCTTGGACTTTTCTTGGCTATGGCTACTTTATTATTTCACTTAGGGAATAATTTATGAAAAGGTTTTATGCTTCTTTATTATTGCAAGACAGGTTTTGAGGTATTCTGATGTAAAAGGTTTTAGACCTTGTTTTATAAGGTAAATGAAATTGGTTTTACTTCCGCTGTTTTATATATGTTTTGTCTTGTAATATTTCTGTGTGTGTTTACCTCGATAATGCTTCACCAAACCTAGTGCATTCCCTTTGTGAGTGACCCTAGCGGAGGTGGGGTGTTACATAGATGGTTAGAATTCTTGGTTTCCTATGATTTCAATATCGCATATACACAAGGAAAGGGCAATGGGATAGCTGATGCATTGAGTAGGAGACATGCCAGTTTAGGGGTTATGTTTCTTGAGTGGAAGCAATTAGAATATATCGCAGGATATGATTTCAGAACTAAGTGCGAATTAGACCCAGAAATGTTAACAAGTTTGAGGTTAGGTTCACTTTGATTGAGCAGACTGGCTCCAGTCAGAGGGACGATCTTAACCTGTTGGAAATCATCTCCAAGTTAGAGATGGGCATCAACGAGGAGATGAAAAAGTATGGGCTTGATCGAGATGGATGGCTCAGAAAGAATGGGAGACTGGTTGTACCCAATGTTAATGGAATGGGAGATGAAGTGCTTAGAGAGTGTCATCACTCAAAACTGACTATGCATCCCGATGGTTACAAAATTTATCGAGACATGAATCAGACCTACTACTGGGAAGGGATGAAAACGGATGTTGGAAAGTTTATATCCAAGTGCATGAATTGTCAGCTAGTTATAGCTGAGCAAAAGAAGCCGAGTGGTTTGTTACAACCGTTAGAAGTTCCCGAATGGAAATGGGAGCAAGTCTCAATGGATTTCATTGATGTTTTACCAAAGACTAGATCAATCCATGATAGCATTTGGGTGATTGTGGACCGATTAACCAAGAGTGCAAGGTTTATACCAGTCAAGTCGAATAGAACAGCAGCTAAGTTAGCGGAACAATATATGAAGTGGTTAGTGAGATTTCATGGAGTAACCAAAGGCATTGTAAGTGACCAAGATCCGTTGTTCACTAGTGGATTTTGGAAGAGCTTACAAGAGGCTTTAGGATCAGTGTTCGACGATGGATATTCTATGATTAGAAAATCATCGTGAATATTGAAATAAACCGCAAGCGCACGACGTACAATCGTAGTACGTGGCAAATACGGGTCGATCCACAAGGAAAGAATTAATTCTAAAATTACTCAATCAAATCAAACCAAAAGCAAGAGAGAATGTTAACTAACTAGCTAAAAATTAGCAAAATCTAACAAACTATTATCTACAAACGTTGGTTGAAAAATAAGAGATTAAATGACAACTTAGGAGCAAATTCACTCTCAAGATCACATGAATCAATATAAAATGAAACCATGATCTCTCTTTTTGGTCAATAGTTAATTTAATTGATGTGACTATTCTAAGCATGACCTATTTGTGCTAGTGATTAGCCCAACATAAGTCATCACATTTCGTCACACCTCTTAAACAACTTTACTAATTTTATGAAAAATGATAACAAGTTGAAATTGAATCGTACTTTAAGAATGACCTATCCCCTATTAATTAGGAGTATAAACCGTCAAATTTAGGTTTCAATCTCCACTTAATTTTCATAATCATATGTGGATGAAGAGGTAATTAGTGAGCATATGAACAAGCATATCCTATATGGTGTCAATACTAT
Source organism: Allium sativum (assembly GCA_030737875.1). Taxonomy (NCBI): domain Eukaryota; kingdom Viridiplantae; phylum Streptophyta; class Magnoliopsida; order Asparagales; family Amaryllidaceae; genus Allium; species Allium sativum. The sequence continues at coordinate 836,557,235 of CM060910.1, forward strand.
AGGCTATTAAACTCAATAATGAACACAAAAACCATAACCATTAACATGAATTAAAGCACAAAAAGAAATCATGAATAAACAAGTATACTGAAACTACATGAATAAAAAGAGCTTCATTATCCCTAAGTTGTTGGGATTTAGCCTCTCATGTTTGTTATGTTAACAACAAATGTAGTTTGCAACATGAAAGAAATAAAAGAAAATGCAAGCTAAATAACTAAAACTACAACTAGTCTACTTGCATAAAAGAAAATAAAATGTAAATAAAAGACGACAAATTAAGATTGCATTAAAACGAGAGATTACAAAAAAAAAATGACTAAGAAGCCATGGAAGAAAAATAGAGGTTTTTATTTCAGCTTCCACTCTAAACTAAAATTCCAAGATTCCTTTTTACATTAACATACATGGGTTATTTATACATAACTAAACCTTAATTCACTTTTTGCGTGCTACCAATAATGCCCCCTCCTTAAGCTTCATTTTGTCTTTAGCAATAATGATTCATGAAGCCATAACTTTTGTCCCCACTAAAGAAGGAGGGAGAGTGAGTGGGGTCTTCCATTAATCCTCTATTTGAATTGATTCCCTCTCCATTGATTGATTTCCCCTTTTCCATTGGTTGATTTACCTTTCATTTTTTGGGCAAGGCATTGTTTTCCTCCTTTTTCCTTTGTATGCATATATATCTTTATGAAGTCCTCTTCTACATGCATCCAATTTCTGCAAAAATATGAAAAATGTCCAAGTGAACATTCTCAAAATAATACAAGCACAAAAATGACCATTTCTCCCTATATGATGATAAATTCATGATGTTTTGAAATCAAATCAATTATTGTTTAAACATGATAAAATATCCATATATGACATTTATTAGCACTAAACAAGAATAAATATATGAATATAAATGTGCGTTTTTACGTCCACATCGAATACCCCCACACTTATCTTTTTATTCGTCCTCGAATAAAGTAAAAACTAAGCTAAACCCATTTTCGTAGGGAGCACGATTGCGTTGAGCATATACAACAAGCCGTTAAACCTCTGGGTGTCCCCAGTAGGATGAGTGTTGTCTCATGAGGGTTTTTAGTGGATATTACCCACAAAATCCAAAAGTTTAATGCAAAAAAAAATTATATTTACAAAATGCAAGATTCGAAAATATTTACAATATGAATGCAAGTTTTTAAAGAAATATTTACAAATGGATAATTTACTTTTAAATATTACACGAATGAGTTAACACAAATTTGGGTTGTCACTATGAAATTTAAGTCCATTACTAATCAAAAATTCAAACAAAAGTCATGTTATCATCACAAACTCCTTGAGCTTGGCTAGTTGTTTTGATAGAAACATAGTGCAAATATGAAATGAATTCTATAATCGATATCAACAATCGCAAAACGGTGTCTCAACTTCCTTTTTGTTAACAAGTTAGGTTGAATAAGTTAAGAGTGTGCTTGTATTTTAAGTGCTAACTCTCTCTTTATTTGAAAATTATTTACACTATTATTATTATTATTTACAAACACCTAACTGAAAAGACCAAGGTATACCACCAATGCACTGCCTCGCCGACTGACGTGAGAGTTTGGGACAGAGCTTGGCCGATTGTGCAGACCAACGCTTTGTCAACAAGATGTTAGTAATCCTTAGGTGTCCAACTCATAAAATGAGACCAAGATATACCGACGCTGACTTTGTCAACAAGGTGTCAGAAAGAGCTTGGCGGGTTTGCACGCCAACGCCAGATGTACTAGCAATGTTGGATACCCTTGGATTATTATTATATATACATTTTTTCCTTTTCTTTTTCTTCTTTTTTTTACATAATGGAGAGAGAGAGTTAAGCGAGGATATCATAGCACAACATCACTTAAAAGATCTAAAATGTTATCGCAAGTAGTCTAAATCAACCATTCATTTAATATGGTTACAATTCAGAAAACATTTCATACTCATCACCTACAAATTTCCCAATATACCTGTTACACGAAATTTGCTCATAATTCAAACTTTCCTTTCTTTATCCATGAAGAGAAATAAATCTCAAAACATTTTAATCAAACGACTAGAATTGAATGCTAACTTCATCATGTCTTATTTAAAAGTAAGTAGAAATGCGATTTTTTTTTGAATGACAAAAAAAGGAAAATTCTATGCAAAACCAAAATAAATATGAAACTCCCCCCACACTTGATTTGGACTGTGTCCCCACAGTCAATGCTTAACACAATGAGTGAACGGAAGAGAAATATTTACGTATGTACAAAACGGGTTAGTGCGACTTACCAAATGTGCGTGAAGAAAATATGCTGTCATCGAATAGATGAACCGGTACATAATAGACCAATGGATCAGCCTCATTAAGATTATGAGACACAGCTGAAGCACAAAAAACCAAATCATAAAGAATTTTATATTACATTTCAGATTTGGAAAAACAAAATTTGCTTTTTCAAAGGTTTGAGTTGCTAATTTTAAAATGTTGAGCTTATAATTGATCCTAAAATCAAATTGAATTTCTGTAGCAACTATAGAGAGGTCATTGAGTTGGGGTTCAGTAAAAGTTTCAAAAACAAAGTTTGATTTGTTCAAATGATGTATAAATTGAGAGACGTGTGCATCGTTCTCACCCCCACATTTGTTTTGAGAAACATTGTCCATTTTTTTTTAATATTTGAAATTTTGTTGACTAAAGGTTCATTCGGAAACCTAAAGTTAAAACTAAACAAATGAATTTTCAGTAAATTTTGAAATTGTGTATTCTCAAAAATCGTGTTATTCCAAAAAGAGTGTATATAATTCAGAAATTTATCATTGAAGAGCAAGTGATCACAGTGAGGTTTAGTTGAAATATGTAATAACCCGGAAATCCGAGCCAATTTAAAAAATATTTTCTGGCAATTTTAGCGAATTTTGATTATTTAAAATGAATTATTTTAAATAATAACGATGAGAAATTTATTTTTGATAGAATTCGAACGTATATATTTATTTGAATCGTCGTTAGAATATAAATATTTATTTTAAATTATAAAAGGAATTGAAAATGGCGTGGTAGTTCGATAATTCGATTTTAAAGTTCAAATGAATGTACTGGGTGAAAAATAAACCAGATTTTAGTGAAACCAAAAATATTTGAATCTAATTGGGAATATCTTTCCAACGAATCCGAAAAATTGAAATTTCATAGCAGCGATCAAAAGTTATGTCCAGTTGGAAATTCAGAATAGTCGCTATGGAATTCTGGCCCTTAAAAATGGAAATTTTGCAAACGACCTCGGATTTCGACGAAACCACTTTTGTTAGATTCGTGATGTCAAATTATTGCTAGGTTTCAAATTTCGTAATTTTTCGAATCAATATGTGAGCGTGGCAAAGGAAAAGGCGTTTGACCTGTTTAAGTTGACTGGAAATTGGCCATTTTTCAAACGGTCTCAGAATTTGACGAAATTAGTTTTGTTAGGACCGTATCGTCAATACGGATCCAGAAATAATTTTTCTGGAATTTTCTGAATCAGTATGTGGCCCCAGTAAATTAAAATGTACGTTTAAATTGAATATATAATGATTTATATTTTAATTTGAAGAAAAACTGATCAAAACATTAGAATTAGGTTATGAAACATATCCCATTGAGTTCGGAATGGGGGTAATTAGCTAAGGACGACAGGCCGTGGGTTTCATTTCGAGTTCAAAATAAAAAGTTACTTTTTGAAGAGATAGAATAATAACAATATATATTTCTTTTCATATACCCCCTCCTCCTTTATCTCTCCCTCATATTCTCCCCGTCCAGATCTCGATTAAGAAGGAAAAAAAAACCCCACGCCCGATTCCCTCTCGCCAGCGCTCCTCCCTTCGACCTCCGCCCTTGGTGCCGCACCACCGCGGAAACCCCCCCTCGCGCCGACGATCCGCCCAGACCCCCTCCTCTCAGCCAATGCTCCCTCTCCCCTTCTGAATCCACGAGACCCCTTCCCCAACGATGATGACGCGGCGCCCGATGCCTTGAGTTCGCCTCCGCCCCCTGATGATCTCCAGCGCCGCCTAGCAGCGCCCTCCTCCCTCCACTGCCCAGCAGCGCAGCCTCGCGCGAGCTCCTCCCTCCGTTCGAATGAAGACGACGGTGATTATAGTGAGCCTTTGTTTATTTATTCTTATGCTATTAGGTTAGTTTAAATCTAATTTTTTTTTATCCTAGTTTAAAAATCTGAATTTTTTCTCTTATAAGTAGTGTGGAAAAAGGAAAAAAAAAGAGACTGGTTTTACATAAATAAAATTATGGGTTTGTGTATGTATATATAATGTTCAAATTAGAAAGGACATGATTTTTAATAGGATAGATTATATTTTTAGAAATAAAAGGATTTGATTTTTAGAAATGAAAAGATCATATTTCTAAAAAAAGGAAAGATTAGATTTTTAATAAGGTAAAGATACGATCTTTGGTTATGTAAAAATTCGATCTTTATATGAGGAGAAAGGTTTAAAATATAATTTTTATAATATAGAAAAGTTAAAAATATAATCTTTATACTAGTGGCTTATTAAAAACATAATTTTTATATGACATAGATAATAAAAATATAATTTTTATAAGCTAGAGTATATAAAAATTCGATTTTTATTTGTGTAGCAAAGTAAAAATTTGATCTTTGTATAGGTAGCAATATAATAAAAAGGCAATTTTTATTATATGTATAACGATATAAAAATACGATTTTTATATATGAAACAGCGATGTAAAAATAAATGAAGTAGAAATAAAAATATGATTTTTATTTATTATAAATGAAGTAATAAAAATATAATTTTTATTTGAACAGCGTGAAAAGAACTGCATTGGAATTTCAAATAGATCCAGACAGTTCAGCAGTTCAGAAGCAAAGCACGGCGGAGTGGAACCCTTTGTGAGAACTCCTCACCTTTTATTTATTTTTCTAGTTGAAATATATACTAGGATGCAGACGATGTTTAGTAGCACCCGACACCCGTCGTCCACAGACCATGGACGGCTTGTATGCTTGTTTGTTTGATTTTGATGTGTAGTTGATTGTGTGATGTGATGTGAAATGAAATAAAATATTTATATAGTTAAAAATATTTTATAGTTGAAAATATAATTTTTAACGTGTATTTGAAATGAAATAAATATAAACAAATCGGACGATTTGTTTATATACACATATTTGACTGATATTGATTGGGACGATAAATTTTACACATCGCCCAACTACACAAATAAAATCTGTGTTTGATTGTTTGAAAACCCCACACGGGTATTGGGATGATATATGACATACACTAATCCTAATGGTTAGTTGTATGTCGATCAATTGATTGACAAACTGTTATAAGCGTTAAATATTTATATTTGATTCTTATGCAGTGTAGAATGCACTCTGGATGATGGTTGATTATTTATCGTTGTTATTTTATACATATGTTGTAGAAAATCCATATAATTAACATTATATGGTAATTGATTGGGCCTCATTCCAGTTTTGAAATAGAATATCCAAATAGAAACATTTGAAAAGAGATATTTGAAATAGAATATTTGAAAATAGAAATATATGAAGCCGTGTTGATTAGATTGACGCCATTTTGACGTGAACGATATTTATCGATTTTATTCATTTTATAATGAATATCGAAAGCGATTTCAAAATCTGATATTTTGAAAAGAATTGAAATTCGAATTAAATTGAATAGAAATGAATTCGAATTGAAATTAAATAGAAATGAATTCGAATTGAAATTGAATAGAAATGAATTCGAATTGAAATTGAATAGAATTAGAACTAAAATTGAATTAGAAATCAATTTGAATTGAAATCGATTTGAAATGAATTTAAAACGAATTTATATTGGAAAAATTCAATTTTGATTTGAATTTGAAAATGAAGTTGAAATCGTTTCGAAAACGAATTTAAAACGATTTATAAAATACGTTTTAAAAGGAAATCGATGAAGTATATATTATATATATTATATATATAATATAGTGGCCTGAATAGAACGCGCTGCGGTGCGGTAGTTCGTGAATTTCGACCATTGACTTCGAATGGATATTGCGGGATATCCGACCGTCGGATTCTCCTAAAACCGGAACCGTTGGGTTCGTATCGAAAAGAGCTTTCTAACGAATATTAGAAATTAGAAATCTAACGGTTGGATTTGGAATTATGTCCAAATCAAATTTGGAAAAGTTTGCTGTAAGTGCAGTTCGATGGCCGTTGATGGAAATCGACTGTACGGGCCTTGATAAAATTATTAAAAATATCAATAATTTGTGTGAAATCATAAGAAATGATTTGTGAAAGATTGGGATGAAAAACTCCATATTTGAAAAGATAAAAATAGATTTTTATCGAAATAAACTAGTTTTGAACTAGAATAATAATTTATTTATTTTTAAAATAAATAAATTGGAATTGAAATGGTTTTGAAAATAACCAGAATTTCCAATATTTGAATTGGAATGGATTTGAATCGAAATTGTCTTCGGAATATTTCGATGTTGGATTTCGTGATTATACAGATGTTGTTATGGAAATTTGAAAGATATAGATATATATATATATCGTTATTTCCAATACGATATTTGTTGGTCGTAGAATTTATATTGAATATAAGCCGATATATTTTCTATTCAGAGCCTTGTATTTAATATCAAATGTGATTTGGGTTTGTCGTGAATGGTGTCTTCATTAACAATGTTCTTAAGCCCAGCTGAGGAAAAGATTATATCTTTTTATTTGGATTTAATGAAGTGTACCAATTAAATAATATTTAATTGGAATTGAATTGGTATTGATTTTTGGGTTTATCGTGAACAGTGTTTTATATAACACTTGTTCTTTTACCCGATAATTAATGAAATGTGATTTTGGGTTGTCGTGAACGGTATCTTCAATAATACTGTTCCTAGACCCAACGGAGTTAAGAAAACCAGAAACTAACTGGAGATTAGTTAAGTTGAATGGTTTCTTGGGTATTGATCTGATGTTGGTTTCAGCCTTCGGGGTTAATGCTTAGGGAATTGCTCACTTGCTAATTTACGGTTAGGGACTGATTGAAATGTGATGTGATTTTGGGGTTTATTGTGAACCGTGTTTTAAATGACACTGATTCTTTAACCCAGCCACAGATTAAAACTAAGTGGAGTTTTAATGAATCTTTCATTAGATTGAAAAGATCGAGAATGGAGTATCACCAGTTTTGCTCCAGGCGATAGTTAAATCTTTAATTAGATTTGAACGTGAAATGGTAATTGAATTTACCGATAACACCGTGGTGTTAGATATGAAGTATGACCAGTTTTACTTCATGGGATAAATAGGTTGGGATTGGGAAATAAAATAAACGATTACTTCGGTGTGGTTCGCTAATCCTGACTAGTTTGAAATGATATCCAGAGGATGATTAAAGAATAAATTTAAAAGAATTTATCTTTGATAAAATTAATGGGAACCTTTCCCTAAGAATGTGAAATTTGGAACCTAGCTGTAGGTTGGCTAAGCAGAGTGATTTCTTGGGTATTGATCTGATGTTGGTTTCGGCCTTCGGGGTTAATATTTAGGGGATTATTCTCTTGATTAATTTACGGTTAGTGACTGATGAATTGGAATGAGGCGTATGTTGTGTTTGTGTAACACGTATTTATTATATACGCGAGTTATTCAGAAAGACCGGGTTTATCCCATTCTGAATAACTGATACGACGATAAGTCGAAGATGAAGACAATGGTAGAAGACCGGAGGTCTTCACGTCATTTGGATAATTACTGATGATCTTGATTGGGCCGTACACCCAAAAGGAGGGAATCAGTTGGTGGTCGTCCAGACGTACTTGGAGATCGATGGATATGCGGGGTACTAGGTGCCTCCAGTTTCGTTCAGACCCAGAACGGACTTTTAAATGGACTGTGTGTCTGACATTGGATATCATTCTATGTGATTGATGGATATCGATTGCATGGAGTGGTTTGCCTGTGTGGCATGCTAAGATGCAAATGATCAAGGCTTCTGTTGAAAAGCAAAGTCTTGTGGTTGATGATCAAAGCACGACCTGTGTGGCGTAGCTTTGTGTAACGTTGATTCGCGAGCCTCACACCCCGGTGGTGAACCAAAAAACGGGAGAGGACCTCAGAGAGGACATGCGTTTCTTTCTAGCTAGAAGTGGCGTCAGTGGTTTTACACGCCCTGACGAGTTTGACTTATGTGGTTGTTGCTGTTGCGAGGCGCCTCGGTTTGATCGGACGATCCGGATCCGATGGAGTCATTCGTTGGCTCACTTACACCCCAAAGGCTAGGGAAACACTGTGTTCAGGAATTTTAATTCACATCGGTGGATCGGCCCTGACGATCCAAAGGTCACTCGAGCTCTGACCTGAGGCTCGGGCTAGACAGTGTCGAATCGGTAGAGAACTATCTTTTGCCTAGGTTTACAGACGGAAATCCAATTTCCAAATACGTGACATTTGCGGTTTTGATTATAGAGCCTAGTATGGCGATATGATATATGGTACCCATGCCGTCTATGATTGATACTTATGATTTGAAGTTGTTTTATACACTATGCACTTATAATAGTATCAAATGATTTGTTTTAAACGTACTAAGCATGTTTGGCTATTATAAGGGAAAACCCTATCCCCCGGCTTGCGTTGCATTGTGTGATAGGACCTGGGTCTTATAATAGCTTCATTTTTCTTTATTTAGCATTGCGTTGTTTGTTTTATGCACTGGCATTCTTAGGAGGAAACTTGTTCCGTGTTATACGGCGTGGTCCCTTGATTTACCGAACTTTAAAATAAAGAATAATAACTGTTTTATTTCTCACACCAGTCCCATGAATGACCTGGAGTTTATTGTTTTGACCTAAACTCTAGGTGCCCTTATTTTGACACAAGCAGCTAGTAGTTTTGGTTTTGCAGATTTATATTCACATGATCCTGGTTTACAGCTGGAATGATATCCGGAAAGCTTTGTCTCCGTATATCTCCTTCAGTTGTGTATTGTATTATTTTCCGCTGCTATGTAATTTATTGTAATCTCTGATATTTGGTAAATGTGTAATATTGATTTATACTCTGTATATTCTTGTATTCTGATGGAATTGTTGTAATATACAATGAAATGTTCTTCCGTCTGCGTTCCTATGTGGCTTGTTCTCGACTCAATCCGGGCTTTCCTCATCGGGGAAGTTCGGGTCGTTTTTTAATCCACATCGGTGGACTGGCCCTGACGATCCAAAGGTCACTCGAGCTCTGACCTGAGGCTCGGGCTAGACAGTCTTGAATCGGTAGAGGACTATCTTTTGCCTCGGTTTACAGACGGAAATCCAATTTCCAAATACGTGACATTTGCGGTTTTGATTGTAGAGCCTAGTATGGCAACATGATATATGGTACCCATGCCGTCTTTGATTAATACTTATGATTTGAAGTTGTTTTATACACTATGCACTTATAATAGTATCAAATGATTTGTTTTAAATGTACTAAGCATGTTTGGCTATTATAAGGGAAAACCCTATCCCCCGGCTTGCGTTGCATTGTGTGATAGGACCTGGGTCTTATAATAGCTTCATTTTTCTTTATTTATTATTGCGTTGTTTGTTTTATGCACTAGTATTCTTGGGAGGAAACCCGTTCCGTGTTATACGGCGTGGTCCCTTGATTTACCGAACTTTAAAATAAAGAATAATAACTGTTTTAGTTCTCACATCAGTCCCATGACCGACCTGGAGTTTATTGTTTTGACCTAAACTCTAGGTGCCCTTATTTTGACACGGGCAGCTAGTAGTTTTGGTTTTGCAGATTTATATTCACAAGATCCTGGTTTACAGCTAGAATGATATCTGGAAAGCTTTGTATCCGTATATCTCCTTCAGTTGTGTATTGTATTATTTTCCGCTGCTATGTAATTTATTGTAATCTTTGATATTTGGTAAATGTGTAATATTGATTTATACTCTGTATATTCTTATATTCTGATGGAATTGTTGTAATATACAATGAAATGTTCTTCCATCTGCGTTCCTATATGGCTTGTTCTTTGACTCAATCCGGGCTTTCCTCACCCGGGAAGTTCGGGTCGTTTCAAAATAATCGAGTCATAAAGAGTTTCAACAATTTTAGAAAAATTGTTATGATCACATTCAGAAGTTTTGTTGTTTTCAAACTCAAGAATTTCAGAGTTTTCAAATGTTTCATTTTCAGTTTCAGACCCAACAACATTATCGTCAATCAATATAAGAAATTTTGCTCATCAAAGTCGTCCTCACCTAAACTGTTGTTAACAACTTCATCATTTTTGTCATGTTGACAATCTAAAGTTGCTAAATTTTCAGAATTTAAGAGAGGAAGATCAAATTGAAGATTGACGTCTTCGTTTTTAAGAGAATTCAAATTCAGATCAATTATAACCTTTCAACAACTTCATCAAGATTTTCATCAATTTCAAAAGTTGTTATTTGAAAATCGTCAATTGTGGGTAAAGGTGGATTTTTATTCGAATCGTCACAAGTATGGATTCGATTTTGTTTCTCATGAAACTTCAAGTAATCGTCAAGTATGTTCGTTTGCTCAACAAAATCAAATTTATAGTTATTTACACGAGAATTTTCAGTTTGAAATTGTTGAGAACAAAAGTTTTCAGTAGCACCATAATTGAAATTATTCACATTGTCCAAATCATTTAAAAATTGATTTGCATTTCCATTTTGAATTTGAAATTAATTTTGGAGTTCAAAATTGAATTGACAAGGGTTATAATCAAAATCATTTGAATTTGGAGGTGAAATTGGATTTTCATTATTTCGAAAACTTTGAATTGAATTATTGCGCATTAATTCAATTAATCTTTGACTTGATTCATTAAATCTTTGACTTTCTTCACGTAGAGCTTGAACACTTATTTCAAGACTTGAGGATTGATCATCATTTTGAAAATTTTGTGGTGCAAAATCAGGACTATTTTGAAAGTTTTGAAAAGTCGGTGGCGTAAAGTCCAAATTGCTTGTACAATAGTTGTTATTAAAATATCCATATGAATTTGGTGTAAAATTATATGGATTATATTGATTCTCACAACCATCGTTAAATCCGTATGAATATGGAAATTGAGACATTTTTAAGAAAGCTTCTCCTTTTTTTGAATTTTATTTTAAAGAGAAAAAGAAAAGGGAAAATTTTTTACAAAAAGAATTTTTTTTTTTTTTTTTTAGATTTTGAGTTCTTTTTTTATGTATGCATGAACCTAATGCAACTATATGAATGCAAATTACTTATTTACAATTTTCTAAAATTATATAATGACGGTTAGATTTATTTCAATAAAAGATTTCACAGCCAGTTAACAGACATGAGTTATCGGTGCACCAGGAATCACCCTAGTAATGCAGCCGAAGGTTTAAGTACCTTCAGAGGAACAACCGATATAATATTTATGAATCCCCGTAATATTTATAAACGGTTATTACTCTGGTGTAGTCTAGACACTGTGGAATAATTCGTTAGAAATAAACCAATTTGTCAAAATATAACGATGTCCTACAAAGTAAATAAAAGGAGATGAATGCAAAACAGAAATTAAACGTGAATTATGATGCAAATACGAATGGATTTTTATTTTGTCTTTGGATTTTTTTTTAAATGCAAAGGCAAGCAACCAACAATGCAAGAAAAATCAAACAAGAATGAGAACACAATACCAGAGCATGCAGATTTTCTTTTTGCGACAATTTTTTTATTGGCAAGCAAATAAGCAAGCAAAGCATCAAAATTTAACAATTCTAAGCGAGTTCAGGCACGACAAATTCAAGCAATTTAGTAATGCGAAGCAATTTCTCTCCTTTCTTGCAACCTGAAAAGTGAGGGAAGTGTATATACAATGAAAGAGAAGTGATTTTCTTTTACATATATTAAGCAAGCACAAAGCAATTTAGCCAGCAAAGCAATTCGAAGCAAGCAGGCCTCTTCAATTTCGGCAACCTGAAAACAGATGAATAAAAAAAATCCTTTTTTTAGAAACAAAAGTAAAAATTGAGAAAAGAAAAGAGGATGTATGCTAAAAGGCTTAGATCGGCCAGTTCAAGCTAAAGCCCACTCAACTTTATTCAAACTCGTTCAAGCCCAAAGTCTTAACTAATAAAATTCGCAACCTAGGGTAAGATCAATCCAAACACCCAACAATTTCAATCAAAAGCATACATTGAAACTCAAAATTATTGACCAATGGAAAGGAAAAAAAATTGAATCTTTACTTTGATTTCGGTTTTTGAGTTTGTGGGTTTTGATAGGAGATATTGACAATTGCTGTGGTGTTTTGCTTGGTAGAAGTGGGTAGAGGGTGCTTGTGATGAAAGGACACGATGAGGTTTTAAGAGGAGGATAGACTGTTGTCGGATTGGAATGGTGGATTTGAACAGGATTTTATGTGGAGTAATGGTGGTGGGTAGATTTTTGTCGTAAAGGTTGAACAGTATGTGGTGTTGATTAAGGTGAAGCTTGTTTATGAAAAAGGACAGCAATTTCATAGTGGTGCAGTGGTTTCAAGAGGAGTAATGCGGCAAGTTTGAATGGGTGAAAAGAGTGAACGTGATGGAAGGGGAGGATTTGGTGTTTGTACGGTTTGATTTGGAAAGGAAGTATAGAGGAGTTGGAGTTGTGGAGGTTTGAGAATTTGTTTGAAGAAGATGGTATTTGATTAGATCTGAAATGGAGAAAAACTGATTTTGTTTGTGGAGAAGGTGATTGTCTGGTGAGAGGATGGAGAAATGTAGGGGACTATGTAAAGGTATCAGGAAATATAAGGCAAAGAAGGAAAGAAAATTATAGAGGGAGGACAAGATAAAGGAAAGTAATAAAATGGGTTTTAATTTTTTTTTAAGAATTAAGAAAAGGAAAAAATTAATAAGAGAAAGGAAAGGAAAGAAATAAGTGAGAGAAAGAGAAAGGGAAGAAATAAAGGAAATTGTCCAAAAACAGAAAAGAAATTGAACAAATAAAAATGGGAAAGAGACTGAACAAAAGGCAAGTGTTTTTCTTTCTTTCTAATTACTGAAAGATAAATGACTGGATTTTTTTATGAAGAGAGATGCAAGAGACAGATATCACAAACAAATATTCACAAATGTAATTATAAACACACACACAATCTTTTTTTTCCTTTTCGGAGTTGACCAAAAATAATTGAACAAATAAAAATACAGACAAACAATGTTTTTTTAAATAATAATAAAAAAAGAACACTATGAGAACAAAGAACACAAATAACAAACACACAAATGCAAGTGAACAAAAAGAAACTAACAAACTGCACAATGAAATAACATAAACTTTTTTTTAGAAATAAGAACAACAAACATAAAAATTAATTCGAAGAATAAAATCAAAATTAAATTCTTTCCCCGGCAACGGCGCCAAAAACTTGTTCGACGATGGATATTCTATGAATTATAAAATCGTCGTGAATATTGAAATAAACCGCAAGCACACGGCGTATAATCGTAGTACGTGGTGAATACGGGCCGATCCACAGGGAAAGAATTAATTCTAAAATTACTCAATCAAATTAAACCAAAAGCGAGTGAGAATGTTAACTAACTAGCTAAAAATTAGCAAATTCTAACAAACTATTAACTACAAACGTTGGTTGAAAAATAAGAGATTAAATGACAACTTAGGAGCAAATTCACTCTCAAGATCACATGAATCAATATAAAATGAAACCATGATCTCTCTTCTTGGTCAATAGTTAATTTAATTGATGTGACTATTCTAAGCATGACCTATTTGTGCTAGTGATTAGCCCAACATAAGCCATCAAATTTTGTCACACCTCTTAAATAACTTTACTAATTTTATGAAAAATGGTAACAAGTTGAAATTGAATCATACTTCAAGCATGGCCTATCACCTATTAATTAGGAGTATAAATCATCAAATTTAGATTTCAGTCTCCACTTGATTACCATAATCATATGTAGATGAAGAGGTAATTAGTGAGCATATGAACAAGCATAGCCTATATGGTGTCAACACTATATGCTATCAAACTCAATAATGAACACAAAAACCATAACCATCAACATGAATTAAAGCACAAAAAGAAATCATGAATAAACAAGTATATTGAAACTACATGAATAAAGAGAGCTTCATTATCCCTAAGCTGTAGGGATTTAGCCTCTCATGTTTGTTATTTTAACAACAAATATAGTTTGCAACATAAAAGAAATAAAAGAAAATGCAAGCTAAATAACTAAAACTACAACTAATCTACTTTCATAAAAGAAAATAAAATGTAAATAAAAGAAGACAAATTAAGATTGCATTAAAACGAGAGATTACAAAAAAATGACTAAGAAGCCATGGAAGAAAAATAAAGGTTTTTATTTCAGCCTCCACTCTAAACTAAAATTCCAAGATTCCTTTTTACATTAACATATAAGGGTTATTTATACATGACTAAACCTTAATTCACTTTTTGCGTGCTACCAATAATGCCCCCTCCTTATGCTTCATTTTGTCTTTAGCAATAATGATTCATGAAGCCATAATTTTTGTCCCCACTAAAGAAAGAGGGAGAGTGAGTGTGGTCTTCCATTAATCCTCTATTTGAATTGATTCCCTCTCCATTGATTGATTTCCCCTTTTCTATTGGTTGATTTCCCTTTCATTTTTTGGGCAAGGCATTGATTTCCTCCTTTTTCCTTTGTATGCATATATATCTTTATGAAGTCCTCTTCTACATGCATCCAATTTGTGCAAAAATATGAAAAATGTCCAAGTAAACATTCTTAAAATAATACAAGCACAAAAATGACAATTTTTCTCCTATATGATGATAAATGCATGATGTTTTGAAATCAATTCAATTATTTTTTAAACAAGATAAAATACCCATATATGACATTTATTAGCACTAAATAAGAATAAATATGTGAATATAAATGTGCATTTTTACGTGCATATCAATCAGAGTTACATCTCAGTACTGCATACCATCCTCAAACCGATGGTTAAGCAGAGAGAGTGAATCGTATATTAGAAGATCTCTTGAGAGCTTGTATATTGGATCTTGGTGCATCATGGGAAGACCATTTGCATCTGGTTGAGTTTGCATATTACAATAGTTATCAGTCCAGTATTGGTATGGCTCCATTTGAAGCTTTGTGCGGAAGACCATGCAACTCACCATCATGTTGGTTAGAGACCGGTGAGAAATTTGTGCTTGGGCCAGATGTGATAAGAAAAACTCAGATAAGATCAAGGTTATACAAGAGCGAATAAAGGCTACCCAAGATAGGAAGAAGAGTTATGTTGATTAGAGACGAAGAGAGTTAAAATTCTCTATTGGCGACTTAGTATTCATCAAGATTTCTCCGTTAAAGAGTGTGATTCAATTTGGAAGGAGAGGAAAGCTGACATCAAGATTTGTTGGTCCATTCCCAGTTCTCGAGCAAGTTGGGAAATTGGCATATAAAGTAGAGTTGCCAGACAAGATGGCAGGAGTTCACAACGTATTTCATGTTTCCCAGTTAAGGAAGTTCGTGCACGACACCGATATGACTATTTCACCGGATCAGTTGGATGACATCGAATTAGAACCCGAGGCAGTTGGGAACCGCAAGCCAATCCGTATTGTCGAGAGCGATACGAAGAAACTTCGAAGGAAGGTAGTGAAACTGGTCAAGGTTCAGTGGGGCGAGAATGAAAATGATTGTACTTGGGAAACAGAGGAGAGCATAAGGAAGTCGTATCCAGAGATCTTTGCCTGCTAAGATTTTAAATTGCGATTTAGTTATTCCACATGCTAGGATAGACTTGATATGCATGTTGCGTATGTTTGATTGTTTGTGAATGACTGATAGGCATGCGGAACGCCTTTGCATGTCTTTGGTTAAGGAACTTCGGGGGCGAAATTTCTTAAGGGGGGAGACTGTAACGACCCGCATTCTACGTATAGAAGGATCGTAGAATATTTATTTCTTTTTCATATGAGGTCGTACCGTTGTGTAACTTTAGGGAACGGCTATTAGGGCCATTTCCCCTGTTCACGATTTTTGCCGATTTTTAAATGACTGTTTTGCTGCTAGCTAATCTTGTTTCGGCCATAACTTTTGATTGGTAAGGATTTTTGACCTAAATCCACTTCCATTGGATTCAAATGATGGTTTACATTTCCGTAGAGTGGTCATATAAGCCAAACGGACTCATGTTTGGGAGATATGGTTGAAACAAGGTTTAGAAGGTGAAAAACTACTTAAATGAGCTGATTAGGGTAATTAGCAAATGGGCTCATAATCCATTTCAGGATTAGGGTTATGGGGAGGCTGAAATGGGTTAGATTTTCATTCTATATCAGTTTTCTAGCCTCCATTTACCTCTTAGAAACCCTAACAATGGCCTCCACCTTCTAATTTCATCCCAAATCGCTCTCTAATCAAGGATTAAGCTAATCTACATCAAATCAACACCAAATCAGAGTTGGAGCTACTGATAGGCATTAGAATTCGACCAAAACAGTGGAGTTTTCAGATTTGATATTTTATTTGTGGCTAAGGTGAGTGATTTGCATCGTTTTCACTAATTACGGCTTATTAGGGGTGATTAGTGATAATTAGCGAAATTATGGCTTAGAAAAATCTGGAATTTTTTTAAAATTCTAAAATATTATTTTAGGGCTTTGATAAAAAGTTGGATTAATTTGGATATGTTTTGCTAATCATATCATTAGTTATGGTTAAACATGATTAAGGTGAAAACATGGGTTTTTGGGTATCTTTGATCCATTTTAACACGTTAGATTGTTGTTTAGGTTGATTATATATGTTGTTGTGACTGTTTGGAATGTTTTATGGTTGTTGAGAGTAGTGAGATTGGTCGAAAACGCTGTCGTGTGGCGTAAATAGCTCGTTGGAAAAGTTGCAGGAATTTGGACCGGATCGGATCGCCCTCCCCCACTCACGAAGCACGTATCACGAACCAGTGATGGAAACTCGACCCGAACTGCCCGTGAGGCACACCCCATCACGAGACGATCTGCTGCTTCGAACCCAAACCGCACAACATCCATGAACCAATGACGTCCAAAGCTTTGATTCACCACCGAGAGACGAATGTTAGGCTACGGATCAGTGCAGTAGGGTAGTTATTACTCCATGGGGCAGAGTGATCGTAGCATGGCTATGAGCCAGTGCAGTCAAGTCGTCATGACTTCATGGGGGCAGAGTGGACATAGCAAGGACTAGTGGCTATGGATCAGTGCAATGGAGTCGCCATGACTCCATGGGGCAGAGTAATCATATCAAGGATTTGGGTGATCAAAGCGGTGGATATCATATGCTTTACGCACTTAGTGAGAGATGTGAGGGTGTTTACTATGCTTGATTGTTTGCCATCACTATGACATGCACACCCCCTCCCCCGTATCTTTACACCATATGTTAGTGTCACCTTAGAGTATTGTACATCTTGTTGTGTTAATTCTTTGGTTGCAGGTCCAGGTATGGTTTAGTGTACCTGTTATTGTTCTGTTTTTTTTCTTATCGCTCATACCAGACTTTTGTCTGACCTAGAGTTTTATGTCCCTTCTTATTACTTTGGGTGCTCTTAAACGGGCAGACTAGAGACAGGTCAGGTGATTATGCATGAGTAGCTGTACCGGAGATGAGCAGGAGGCTTCCACATATGATATATATAGATATTCTCCCTATATTGATGCTGGTCACTACTTTGAGCATTAGTAGTGCACCTTTTTATTTTCTTTAGAGACAGTATGTTGGAGTTGTAATAAGCTGTATTTTGAATTTCCGCTGCTATGATGATTATGGTTTAGTTTTCAGCTTATGCACTGTCTCGCCTGTTTTATGTCAAGTATATTATTATTATATTTTATTCCATGCATGGTGAGACATTCTGCAGGATCCTTGTTAGTTCAAATTTATTTCTTTTCCTTTCTTTAGTGACCGTCCCGTGCTAGTCGGGCATTGGCACAACGCACTATCATTGGAAATGTCGGCTGGGGCGAGGCGGGTCGTCACAAGCCCAATCAAGACATCAGTAATCATCCAAATGATGTGAAGAACTCTGGTCTTCAACCACCATCTTCGTCGTTGACTTTTAATCGTCGTAGTAATTATTCAGAATGGGTTAAACCCGGTCTTTACGAATAACTCGCGTATTTTATAATCAATAATCAAGTGCTATAAAAACACATCATAAGCCTCATTCCAATTCGTAATATTCTTTTATTCAAATATTCACATTATTAGGGAAAGGTTCCCATTAATTTTATTAAAGATAAATTCTTTAAAATTTATACATTATTCTTCCTTTGTATATCAATTTCAAGAGATTTTATTAGCTAGTCGGGATTATCGAACCTTACTGCAATTATAACGACCCGCATTCGACGCATCAGGGGATCCTAGAATATTTATTTCTTTCTCATGCGAAGTCGTATAGCCATGTAACTTTGGGAGACGACTATTGAAGTCATTTCCCATGTTCATGATTTTTGCCTATTTTTAAATGACCATTTTGCCCCTAGCTGATCTTGTTTCGGCCATAACTTTTAATTGGTAAGGAGTTTTGACCTGAAACCACTTCCATTAGATCCGGATGATGGTTTAACTTCCGAGGAGTGGAATTAGCCAAACGGACTCATTGTTTGGGAGATATGGCTGAAACAAGGTATAGAAAGTAAAAAACACCTTGATCGGGCCTAATTAGGATGATTAGCAAGAGGCCTCATAAACCATTTCGGGATTAGGGTTATGGGGGGCTGAGAATAGTAGGAAAATGATTTTTATTTCATTTTTCTGCTGCCTAAAACATTTCTCTACCCCTAGCCATGGCCTCACCATCTAATTCTATCCCAAATCGCTCCTAATCGCTTTCTAATTGAAGATTAAGCCAAGCTACGTCAAATCGAGGGGAAATAGCACCAAATCAGAGTTGGAGTTGCTGTGTTGCATTAAAATTCCACCCAAAACAGATAATATTTCAGATCTATAGTCGTTTGTGACCAAGGTGAGTGATTAGCATTGTTTCTAAATTAATTACGGCTAATTAGGGGTGATTAGTGTTAATTAACAAAATTACACATGGTTAAATTCTAGAAAAATACTTAGAAATTCTTAAACACTGTTTTAGACCTTTGTTGGAAGTTTGGGTTAATTTGGTTAAGTTTTGTTAATCTTATCATTACAGTTGCTTAAACATGCTTAAGGAAAAAAATATGGGTTTTGGGTATGTTTGATCCGTTTTAACATATCATATTGTTGTTTTGGTGTTTATGGTTGATTATAAATGTTTCTATGACTATATGGTATGCTTTGTGATTGATTAGAAAAGTTAGGATGGTCGAAAACGCCGTCGGACGGCGTAAATAGCTCGCTGGAAGTGGTGTAGGAATTCAGATCGGATGGGAGAATGGAGGATCGGATCGCCCTATGGGGTCGTGGAACACCATCACGAACGAAGTCATTTCCTCCGAACCGAACCGCCTGCATGAAGTCATCGAGCACCATCACGAACCGAACCAACCCGCTCGCACTGGAAGACCACGACCTGGATGTTCACCACGAACTGGGAAGCCAGCTCCGAACCGAACCGACTAGGACCATGGGTTCATGATCTGAACCGTTGGAGGAAGGATATCACGAGCCGAACTGCTTACACCACAAGTTAGTGTATTGGCCACGAACCGACCCGATAGGGGTGACCACCACTCGTATCAACCTGGAGAGTGTGCCATGAACCGGACCGCTTGCTTCATGACTCACGAACTGGGTGTTGATCGAACTGAAGATGAAGACCAGAACCCGAGATGCAAAGGTAGTCCAAATGGGAAGTAGAACTCAAAATCCAGATGGGAACCAACAAGTTAACTTCATGATTGGATTTTGCTGCGGGACGTGTGCTAAGGAGTTGTCGACATCCATAGCTTTGATTCACCACCGAGAGACGATTGTTAGGCTACGGACCAGTGTAGTGGGGTAGTTATTACTCCATGGGGCAGAGTGATCGTAGCATGGCTATGAGCCAGTGGAGTGGAGTTGTCACAACTTCATGAGGAATAGTGGACATAGCAAGGACTAGTGGCTATGGATCAGTGCAATGGAATCATCATGACTCCATGGGGCAGAGTGATCATAGCAAGGATTTGGGTGGTCAAAGCGGTGGATATCGCATGCTTTACGCACTGAGTGAGAGATGTGAGGATGGTTGTTGTGTTTGATTGTTTAACATCACTATGACATGCACACCCCCACCCCCGTATCTTTACACCATATGTTAGTGTCACCTTAGAGTATTGTGCATCTTGTTGTGCTAACTCTTTGGTTGCAGGTCCAGGTTCAGGTATGGTTTAGTATACCTGTTATTGTTCTATTTTGCTGCTTATCGCACATACGAGACTTCTGTCTGACCCAAAGTTTTATGTCTCTTCTTATTACTCTTAGTGCTCTTAAACGGGAAGACTAGAAATAGGTTAGGTGGTATGCACGAGTAGATGTACCGGAGACGAGCAGGTGGCTTCCACGTATGATATATATAGATATTCTCCCTGTGTCGCTGTTGGTCACTACTTTGGGCATTAGTAGTGTACCTTTCTTATTTTGCTTTAGAGACAGTTTTAAAAGTTGTAATAATGATGATGTGGAACATAATCTTTATTTTGAATTTCCACTGCTATGATGATTAAGGTTTAGTTCTCAGCTTATGCACTGTCTCGCTTGTTTTATGTCAAGTATGTTATTATTATAATTTATTCCAGGCGCTGTGAGACATTCTATAGGTTCCTTGTTAGTTCAAATTATCTTCTTTCCTTTCTTTGACGACTGTCCCGTGATGGTCAGGTATGGGCACAACGCACTTTCATTGGAAGTGTCGGCTGGTGCGGGGCAGGTTGTCACGTTTGGTATCAGAGCTCTAGGTTGCGTAGTTAACCTAGGGAAAGACACCAGGGAGAGATAGTACGTATATGAGAGTGTGTATTTGTGATATTTTGGTTTTCAAAAGCTATATATATATACTATTAGTATATTTAAGGAGGAGTTGCACTGCATTGACACCACTGAAGAGATGGTTAATCGTTTCTCCTTATAGATTGAACGATGAGACGATATATTAGGGGTACTGGTAGAGGAGCTAATAATGGGAATGCTCCTGATATGAGGACGATGTTTACTGACTTCATGAAAGAGATGCTTAGAAATGTGCAAGGAGCAGTTCCTAATGCTGCAAATAGTGGTGGTGCAGCGGTGCAGGCGCCTAAGGCCGGTTTCGCCAAGCTATGTAAGGATTACACTAATCTTGGTGGAAAGCCGTTCAACGGAACGTAATCGGCTGTAGAAGTTCAGAATTGGTTGGATAGATGTGAGCGTATCTTCGAAGACTTGGGTACAGAGGATGCGATGAAGAGAAAACTAGCATCCCATCAGCTGCAAGGATTGGTTGGTGGAATGCTATTAAGGCAGCTACTCTAGAGGATCAAGTTTCTTAGGATCAGTTCAAGGCCCGATTCAGTGATAATCTTATCCCAGCTGCTTAGAAATCAGAATTGTTTAGGAAGTTCTTGGAGCATAAACAGAATGGTAAGTCGGTCTCGGAGTATATTGCTGAGTTCAATACTTTATCGAAGTATGGATTATCTCTTATCGACACTACCGAGAAGAAGAACGAGAAGTTCATAACTGATTTGGATGGGTTCTTAGGGGAAAGGCTTATTAACCACATCGATGAGACATTTGAATCGATTGTGGGGAAAGCATTGAGGTCAGAGAGTCTTTACCCTAAGACGAAAACTGAGGTTGCATCTGCAGAGGAACCAAAACCGCAAGCAAGCGGTGGAGGCAAGAATGGTTCTCAGAATAAGAGAAACCAGAATCAGACCAAGGATGGCCAGAAGAAAAAGAAAAAGAAAGAAGTTGAGTGCTTTAGCTATGGTAAGAAGGGCTATTATACTAAAGAATGTCGACCAAAGCCTGCAGACAGGAAGTGCTTCAACTGTGGCCAAGTGGGACATCACAAGGATAAGTGTCCGCATTCCCCTAAAGAAAAGCAGATTGTGAAAGCATATGCTATCAATGCTATTCCTTCTTCATCGAATGTTCTTCCTCCGTCATTCAAGGTATGCTTTCTGTTTATGATGTTCCTGTTCGAGTACTATTTGATACCGGGGCTTCCCGTTCCTTCATATCTAGTGACCTGGTAGATAAGTTGGGATTGGAACCCCAGATAGTCGATAGACCTTTAGCGGTGACGAACCCGATTGGTGGTTCAACCAGCCTTAGCATGATTTGTTGTAATGTGGTCTTATCGAGTCGTGGATGCATGTTTGTTTGTGATTGCTTTGTTTTGGGCTTTACTGGGTTTGGCATTATTTTGGGAGTCGATTGGCTCCAAAGGTACGAGATGGTGGTAGACTGTAAGGGCTTTTTGGTGAAAGTTAGAGCGGATGATGGGCGGAGAGTAGTGTTTGGTGGTCTACCTAGTGATGGGGTAATGGCTAGTTTTCTAAATTCCCTTGACATCCCGCATGATGAGTTGTCAGATGTGCCCGTGGCTGGCCAATATCCAGACGTCTTCGAGGAAGTGGCCGAACTTCCACCACACCGAGAGATTGAGTTTCGTATTGATTTAGTGAAAGATGCCAGACCTATAGTGATGTCACTTCGTCGTATGGCGCTAAGGGAGCATCGAGAGCTTAGGGTGCAAGTGAGTGATCTGTTGAAGAAGGGATTTATCAGAAGAAGTGTTTCTGAGTAGTGAGCACCAGTTGTGTTTGCTACCGAGGCAGATGGTTCCCTTCGATTGTGTGTGGACTACCGCGAATTGAATAAGGTGACGAGGAAGAATAAGTATCCTCTACTGCGGATAGATGATTTGTTTGATCAGTTGAGTGGTGCGAGAGTGTTCTCTCAGTTGGATCTCGCAATAGGTTTTCATTAGCTTAGGGTGGAAGCTGAGAGTATAGCTAAAATGGCCTTTCGGACACCGTCTGGATTCTATGAGTGGTTGGTCATGCCATTCAGGTTGACCAATGCACCAGCATATTTTGTAGATCTTATGAATAGAGTATTCCGAGATCAATTGAATAAGTTTTTTCTTGTGTTCTTAGACAATATCTTGGTTTATTCAAGGACAGAGGAAGAACAAAAGGAACATTTAAGGATAGTGATGGAGGTGTTGAGAAAACACCAATTGAAAGCAAAGTTTTCTAAGTGTCACTTATGGAGAAGGGAAGTGAGATTCTTGGGCCATGTTGTTTCAGAGAGTGGCATTGCCGTGGACCCTGCGAAGGTGGCTACGGTACAAGATTGGTCTATGCCAAAGAATGCAACAGATGTAAGAAGTTTCTTGGGGTTAGCTGGATATTATTGTAAGTTTATCCAAGACTTCTCCAAGATAGCAGCACCGTTGACTCAGTTGACCAAGAAGAATCAAGCTTTCGTCCGGGACGAAAAGTGCGAAAGTGCATTCAAGAGCCTAAAGGAAAAGTTGACATGTGCACCAGTGTTAGTCATTCCTAAGGGAAATGAAGAGATGATAGTATATACAGATGCATGTGGTATCGGACTGGGTGTTGTATTGATGCAAGGACGTAGAGTTGTAGCTTATGCAAGTCGGCAACTAAAACCGCATGAGAAAACATATACTACCCATGATTTTGAATTAGCAGTGATCGTATTCGCGTTGAAGATGTGGAGACATTATCTCTTGGGAGAAAGATTCGAGTTGTTTACTGATCATAAGTAATTAAAGCATCTTTTCTCTCAGAAGGATCTAAATCTCCGACAGCAGAGATGATTAGAGTTCTTTGCTTCCTACGATTTCGATATCGCATATAAACCAGGAAAGGGCAATGCAGTAGCTGATGCATTGAGTAGAAGACATGCCAGTTTAGGGGCTATGTTTCTAGAACGGAAGCATCTGGAGTACATCGCTGGTATGATTTCAGACCAAAGTGCGAATTGGATCCAGAAGTATTAGCAAGTTCGATGATCAGACCCATTTTGATTGAGCGGATTGGTTCCAGTCAAAGGGATGATCCTAACTTATTAGAAATCATCTCCAAGTTGGAGATAGGTATCGATAAGGAGA
This sequence comes from Allium sativum, assembly GCA_030737875.1. NCBI lineage: Eukaryota > Viridiplantae > Streptophyta > Magnoliopsida > Asparagales > Amaryllidaceae > Allium > Allium sativum. The sequence continues at coordinate 836,581,372 of CM060910.1, forward strand.
TAGAGAAGTATGGGCTTGATCGAGATGGATGGCTTAAGAAGAATGAAAGACTAGTTGTGCCCAATGTCAATGGACTGAGAGATGAAGTGCTTAGAGAATGTCATCACTCAAAACTGACTATACACCCCAGTGGAAACAAAATGTATCGAGATACGAGGCAGACCTACTACTGGGAAGGAATGAAAAGAGACGTTGTGAAGTTTATATCAAATGCAGGAATTGCTAGCTAGTTAAAGCTGAGAAAAAGAAGCCTAGTGGTTTGTTGCAACCATTAGAAAATCCAAAATGAAAATGGGAACAAGTATCAATGGATTTCATTGATGGGTTACCAAGAACTAGATCGGGCCATGATAGTGTTTGGGTGATTGTGGACCGATTGACCAAGAGTGCAAGGTTTATACCTATCAAGTTGAATAGAACGACAACTAAGTTAGTGGAACTATATATGAAGTGGGTAATGAGATTTCAAGGAGTACCTAAAAGCATTGCGAGTGACCAAGACTCGTTGTTTACTAGTGGGTTTTGGAAGAGCTTACAAGAGGCTCTAGGATCAGAATTATATCTCAGTACCGCGTATCATCCTCAAACTGATGGATAAACAGAGAGGGTAAATCATATATTAGAAGATCTCTTGAAGGCTTGCATATTGGATTTTGGTGGATCATGGGATGACCATTTGCATCTAGTAGAGTTTGCATATAATAATATTTATCAATCCAGTATTGGTATGACTCCATTTGAAGCTATGTACAGAAGACCGTGAAACTCACCATCATGTTGGTCAGAAACCGGTGAGAAGTTTGTGCTTGGACCAAATGTGATAAGAGAAACTTCAGACAAGATTAAGACCATCCGACAACGAATGAAAGCTGCCCAAGATAGATAGAAGAGTTATGATGACAAGAGGAGAAGAGATTTAAAATTCTCCATTGGCGACTTGGTGTTTTTCAAGATTTCTCCATTAAAGAGCGTGATACGATTTGGTAGGAGAGGCAAGTTAACACCAAGATTTGTTGGTCCATTCCTAGTTCTCGAGCAATTTGGGAATTTGGCATATAAAGTTGAATTACCAGAGAAGATGGCAGGAGTTCATAACGTATTTCATGTTTTCCAGTTAAGGAAATTCGTGCATGATCCCGATATGACTATTTCACCTGATCAGTTGGATGATATCGAAGCAGAACCCGAGGCGGTTGGGAACCGCATGCCAATTCGTATTGTCGAGCACGATACGAAGTAACTTCGAAGGAAAGCGGTGGATCTAGTCAAAGTTCAGTGGGGCGAGAATGAGAATAACTGTACTTGGGAGACAGAGGATAGCATTAGGAAGACGCATCCAGAACTTTTTGCCGGGTAAGATTTTAATTGCAATTTAGTTTTCCAATGCTAGGATAGACTTGTTTGTTGTTTTGTATGTTTGATTGTTGTGAAGGTTGGTAGGCATGCAGTATCCTTTTACTTGTTTCTTAGTTAAGGAATTTCAGGGGCGAAATTTCTTAAGGGGGAAGAATGTAACGACCCGCATTCTACGCATCAGCGGATTGCAGAATATATTTTTCTTTCTATTGCTAAGTAGTATAGCTATGTAACTTTGGAAGACGACTATTAGGGTCATTTCCCATGTTCATGATTTTTTCCGATTTGTAAATGACCGTTTTGCCCCTATCTGATCTTGTTTCGGCCATAACTTTTGATTGGTAAGGAGTTTTGACCTGAAACCACTTCCATTAGATCTGGATGATGGTTTACCTTTCCGTAGAGTGGTACATTAGCCAAACGGACTCCACGTTTGGGAGATATTGCTGAAACAAGGTTTAGAAGGTGAAAAACAGCTTAAACGGACCTAATTAGGGTGATTAGCAAGAGGGCCCATAACCCATTTCGGGAATGGGGTTATGGGGGGCTGACAACAGTAGGAAAACGATTTTTATTTCATTTTTCAGCCGCTTAAAACATTTCTCTAAGCCTAGACATGGCCTCCACCTTTTAATTTCATCCCAAATCACTCCTGATCGCTTTCTAATTGAAGATTAAGCCAAGCTACGTCAAATCAAGGGGAAATAACGCCAAATCAGAGTTGGTGCTGCTGTGTTGCATTAGAATTCGACCCAAAACAGACAATATTTCAGATCTATAGTTGTTTGTGGCCAAGGTGAGTGATTAGCATTGTTTCTACACTAATTACGGCTAATTAGGGGTGATTAGTGTTAATTAACAAAATTATACATGATTAAATTCTGTAAAAATGTTTAGAAATTCTTAAACACTGTTTTAGACCTCTGTTGGAAGTTTGGGTTAATTTGGTTAAGTTTTGCTAATCCTATCATTAAATTTGCTTAAACATGCTTAAGGGGAAAATATGGGTTTTGGGTATGTTTGATCCGTTTTAACATATCATATTGTTGTTTTGGTGTTTATGGTTGATTATACATGTTGATATAACTGTACGTTATGCTTTGTGATTGATTAGAAAAGTAAGAACGGTCGAAAACGCCGTCGAATAGTGTAAATAGCTCGTTGGAAGTGGTGCAGGAATTCGGATTGGATGGGAGAATTGAGGGCCGGATCAAATCGCCCTATGGGGTCACGGAACACCATCACGAACCAAGTCATTTCCCCCAAACTGAACCGCCTGCATGAAGTCATCGAGCACCATCACGAACCGAACCAACCGGCTCGCACTGGAAGACCACGACCCGGATGTTCTCCACGAACTGGGAAGCCAGCTTTGAACCGAACCGACCAGGACCATGGGGCTCACGATTTGAACCGCTGGAGGAAGGATATCACAAGATAAACTGCTTACACCACTAGTTAGTGTATTGGCCACGAACCAACCCGATAGGGGTGACCACGACCTGAACCGACCTAGAGAGTGTGGCACGAACCGGACCGCCTGCTTCATGACTCATGAACCGGGTGGAGACTAAACTTAAGATGAAGACCATAACCTGAGATGCAAAGGTAGTCCAAATGGGAAGTAGAAGTCAGGATCCAGATGGAAACCAACAAGTTAACTTCATGATTGGATTTTGCTGCGGGATGTCTTCTAAGGAGTTGTCAACGTCTATAGCTTTGATTCATCACCGAGAGATGATTGCTAGGCTACAGATCAGTGTAGTGGGGTAGTTATTACTCCATGGGGCAGAGTGATCGTAGCATGGCTATGAGCCAGTGGAGTGGAGTCATCACGACTTCATGGGGAAGTGTGGACATAGCAAGGACTAGTAGCTATGGATCATTGCAATGGAATCGTAATGACTCCATGGGGAAGAGTGATCATAGAAAGGATTTGGGTGATCAAAGCGGTGGATATCGTATGCTTTACGCACTGAGTGAGAGATGTGATGATGGTTGCTGTGTTTGATTGTTTGACATCACTATGACATGCACACCCCCACCCCTGTATCTTTACACCATATGTTAGTGTCACCTTAGAGTATTGTACATCTTTTTGTGCTAACTCCTTGGTTGCAGGTCCAGGTTCAGGTATGGTTTAGTATACCTGTTATAGTTCTGTTTTATTGCTTATCGCTCATACCAGACTTTTGTCTAACCCAGAGTTTTATGTCTCTTCTTATTACTCTGGGTGCTCTTAAACGGGTAGACTAGAGACATGTTAGGTGGTATGCACAAGTAGCTATATCGGAGACGAGTAGGAGGCTTCCACGTATAATATATGTAGATATTCTCCCAATGTCGCTGCTGGTCACTACTTTGGGCATTAGTAGTGTACCTTTCTTATTTTTCTTTAGAGACAGTTTTAATAGTCTTAATAATGATGATGTGGAACATAAGCTGTATTTTGAATTTCCGTTGCTATGATTATTATGGTTTAGTTCTCAGCTTATGCACTGTCTCGCTGGTTTTATGTCAAGTATGTTATTATCATATTTTAAACCATGCGCTGTGAGACATTTTACAGGTTCCTTGTTAGTTCAAATTCCCTTCTTTCCTTTCTTTTACGACCGTCCCGTGCTGGTCAGGCATGGGCACAACGCACTTCCATTGGAAATGTCGGCTGGTGCGGAGCGGGATGTCACAGTAATAATCTTTTATTATTATCCAATCCCAACCTATTCATCCTATGGAGCAAAACTGGTAGCATTCCATATCTTACACCCGCTGTGTTCTGAGTAAAATTAATTTTGTGTTTACGTTCAAATCTAATTAAAGATTTAATTATCGCCTGGAGTAAAACTGACGGTACTCCATTCTTGACCATTTCATGAATGTGATAAATTTAAGTATCCCTTTTCATTCCCATTTAATTAAAGATTCATTAAAACTTTAATTCAGTTTTAATCTCAAAAATAATTATTTAATGATTATTCAAGTTTAGGAAATAAATCTTGACTTTAACTGGGTTAAAGAACAAACGTTATTTAAAACATTGTTCACGATAAACGCAAAATCATCTTTCATCAAAAAGGAATCTACATGGAAATCATAACAATGTATAATCGATATTAATTCCTGTATCAGACTAATAATATAAAAGGAATAGTGGTAAAGCCTTTTAAATTCCATATATAGTAACGGTCTTCATTCACAGAAGCTCGTCTCGATTTTTACCGAATCGAATTCCATTCGATTCCAATTTATTATATTAAATTGGAAAACTTTACTTTGGAAAATATCCATTAAATTTTAATAGAAAGATTTATAAATTCCAAATTATGTTTTCACTATTAATTGGGTTAAAGAACAAATGTCGTTTAAAACACAGTTCACGATAAACCCGCAATCAACTTTCATTTCAATTCCAGTTGAATATTAATTAATTGGTAACTTCTTTAAATCTTAATTAAAAGATTTATTCTTTTCTCAACTAGGTTTAAGAATAGTGTTATTTAAGACACCACTCACGACAAACCCAAAATCCAATTTCACTTCAATTCATACATTGGAAAATTTGAGTATAATAAAACCATTGCAAATCCAATTTATTATTTCTAAAATAATTTGATTATTATTCTAGTTATAAACCGCTTCATTTAGATAAAAATATATTTTTATCTTTTTACATATGGAATTTTTCACCTAAAGTCTTTCTAAATTACTTATTATGATTTTACATAATTTTTCGATATTTTTAATAATTTTATTAAACCCTTTACAGTCGGTTTCCAATAATGGTCACCGAACTGCATCCATAGTGACCTTTTCTGAAATTGATTTGGACATAATTCCAAATCTAACCATTAGATTACAAATCTCTTATATTCATTGGAAATTTCTTTTTGATACGAACCCAACGGTTCCGGTTTTAGGAGAATCCGATGGTCGGATCTCCCATTACATCAATTTGAAGTTAATGGTCGAAATTCCCGAACGGTCGCTGCGCGTTCTATTCAGGCCATTAAATATATATAATATATATTATATATATTTCATCAATTTTCAATTAAAACGTATTTTATAAAATATTATAAATTTGTTTTAAAACGATTCCAACTTCTTTTCAATTTTGGATTAAAATTGAATATTCTAAATCTTTATCATATTAAAATGATAATATTTTCAAAATATTAGATTTTGAAATCATTTCTTTTTGATGTTCATTATGAAATGAAATATATTGATCAATAAACCCTTTCGGGTTTAAATAGCGTTTACTACTTAACTCGGCTTCACATTTCAATAGCTTTGTGTCCATCCAAAATCGGATATCAAACTACATTTTGATTATTCACTGAATATTATTTTAAAATATTTGTTATGTTAAAATATTATTTATTTAAAATATATTCTTTATTTGAAGATATTATTTATTTCTGAATCGGAATGTGACTCATTCAATTACCATATAATTTTAGTTATATGGATTTCATACATCGCATGTATACAACAATGGTGATAACAGCTACTAAACAGTCAATTCACATCCAAAGTGTAATTCACTGTTGTATAAGCATTAAATAATTAAATAACGCTTATCACAATCTGTCGATCAATCGATTGACATATAATTAAATTCAGGGGAGATGTGAATAAATTATCATCCGTAGACCCGTGTGGGGTTTTCAAACAACAATAGTTTATTTAAATAATTATTGGTTAACAAATTTAACCAATTCTAATTCAGTTTGAAATATTTTCTATTTAACTAATTTTTACTCCTTCAATTGTAAATGGATATTTATAATTTAATTCCAACTACCACATTAATGTTAACATTATTTTTAATGTGTTAAACATTTCAGCATAAAAAACAACACACAATACAGTCAATTCAATCCAAACAACCATGGTTTGTACAGTAAATGGTGCCGGGTGCTACTAAGCACTGTCTGCATCCTAGTATATATTTAAATGTAATATAAATTGAGTGAGAAAGAGTTCTCACCTTTGATTTCCACTCCTCCATTCATTGTTGGACGATTTGGATTCCACTCTGCTTCTAGTCAGTTTCATCGCAACCTATTTCACACAATTTTTATATTAAAAATCACATTTTTATTTTAACTCTATATAGCTAAAAATCGCATTTTTATTATTGTTCTATTATATGTAAAAATCCGATCTTTATAATGTTTTTCATATAATAAAAATCATATATTTATTTCAAAGTTGTACATATAAAAACCCAATTTTTATTACAACGCTAGTTATATAAAAATCATATTTTTATACTATGTTATGTAATAAAAATTATATTTTTAAAATCATACTTTTATTACGATACATATATATATATGTATATAAATCACATTTTTATACAATGTTATACACATTAAAAATCTTATTTTTATATTTATGCTATATATATATAAAAATCATATTTTCATACCATTGTTATATAAATTAAAAATCATATTTTTATTTCTATGGTATATTATATAAAAAATATTTTTATTCTAAGCCATTTATTATAAAAACCATATATTTATTAAAAAAAAATGCTATTTTATAATTTAAAAACAAAGCTTTTTTAATTAAAAACCATATTTTTATTCTAAAACTATTTTTAAAAACCATAATTTGAAAAAAATGGATTTTAAAAAAAAATCCTATTCTGAAAACAATGCTTACATATATAAAAATCAGATTTTATTCCAATGTTATTTATGTAATAAAAAACACATTTTCATTGCAAAGTCATTCAAATAAAAATCACATTTTTAATCTATGGTATTTATATACAAAAATCACATTTTTATTATTGCGAAATATATTTAAAACCAGATTTTTATACTATGTTAATTATATTATAAACCAATTTTTAAAAACAATTCTTTTTATAATAAAAATCACATTTTTATGTCTCGAATTTAATTTTGCCCAATATTTTAGCTTGCTCCTTTTCTGATCTAGCCAACTGCATCGTGCAGATCTTGTTGAAACGATTCCAACGCATCGAAAACCATCCATTTCTGATTAAATTTGAAAGAGTTATGGCCGTTTACAATTCTAATTACACTTATGTATTAATTATATAATTAATTCAAATATTCCCTTAACCTTTGCTTAATCCCTTCTTCCCTTTCCTCGTGTTTCCTGAAGCTAACCGAACCCATCGTCGTCACCGTAGGGTTTAAAACCACCACCACCTCGCCACGCTAGAGCCAAATCAGATTACGCCACGTCGAACCACAAGACGAACTCCACCTCCGCCACAAACCTCCTCGAGCTCGGTGCACCGTACCCTCCCAAATTCCGTGTTGAACGACGCCAACTTTTGAGCTAATTTTGGCCAGTTCAATCCACGAAAACCCATCACAGCCGTTGGAAATAAAGTTCTTATTGAGCTGATTAACTTTGTCTTTATAAATTTTTGATAGACTTGGAGAAATCAAGGGACAAAAATCACTACATTTTGGCCATTCATTTTGAAGATGACATCGGTTTCCTAAATGTATAAAAGAGGGTTAGGGTTTTAGATGTAGGGGTATTTATAACAAATTATTTATTTTATTTTAACTTCAAAAATACCCTCATATTGATACGAACTCCAAATCAAACCCAACGACTGTCGCCTCTAACTAAATACCCCCATGGACAAAATGGAATTGGTTTCGTAGGCCAATCCGACTGTTTTGAATAGTTTTTATCAAAATTAAAATATAAATCAATATATATTCAATTTAAACGTACATTTTAATTTACCAGGGCCACATACTGACTCTAGAAATTACAGAAAAATAAATCTAGCTATGTTTTGATGATACAGCCCTAACAAAATTTATTTTGCTGAATTTGGAGAACATTTGAAAAACGGTCATTTTCCAGTCGATTAAATTCAAACTGAAATTGACCAAAACACATATTCTTTTGCCACGCTCACATATTAATTCCAAAAATTATGAAAATTGGAATCTAACAATAATTTGACATTCTGGATCCAACGAAAGTTGTTTCATCAAAAATGGAGGTCGTTTGTAAAATGGATATATATTATATTAAACTATATATATATATTTCATAGCGACTATTTTGAATTTTAAACTGGTCATAACTTTCAATTCTTGTTATGAAATCTGGATTTTTCACATTCCTTAGAAAGATATAGTTAAACAGATTTAAATATTTCTGGTTTTTCTATAATCCGATTTATTTTGAATCATGTACATTCATTTGAAATTTGAAATCAAACTTTCAAACTACCACACCATTTCAGACTCTATTTATAATTAAAATAAATTTATATGTTCTAACTTCGATTAAAATAAAATTTTAATTGTTATTATTTAAAATAAATCATTTTAAATAATCGAAATCCATTAAAATAGCTAAAATACAAATTTTAAATTGGTTCTGAAATTCTGGGTTGTTACAAAAATCCTGGTCGGTAAATTCGATGTGGGTTCCCTTTACTTTTGACCTAATCAAACTGATGCCCTCATCAAAATCGACAGCCATCCGGATGTCCAAAAGATGGATTTAGCGCAGGTATCACTCACACTCAAATGCATCGTGGCGCAGGATTGATGCCGGACCTGTAGCATCGAACAACTCCTCAGGGTGAAAAGGATCGAAATCAGAAAATTTCACTAGAAACCCTTAGTGAAACCCTTAATTCACGTTTCCAAGTAGGCGGATATGTTCCTCTTGTTGCAGTCAAGCAACATGTCCTCTTGAGGTGCGAGACCGAGTGTTGCACAACAATATTGGAGGCTTGAGAAGGTGCCATGGAAATTCGGTGAAAGCAGAGAGGAATGTTAGATACTTCATTCTCAAGCTATATTTTGACTTTGACAACTATATATCTACAATATAGTAAACTTACGTTTATTCGAGGACAGGATTAATCGATATATTATTATGGTAATCGAGTAAGTATTTAGTTAGATTTAATGTTAAAATATCTCCTAAAATATATATATATATATAGCTTTTAATAATAAGGTTGGAAAACATGTGCACATAAACATGTGCAACGGCCGGTTGAATGCTAAGATGTTCAAATTTTTACGTTCGAACATTCAACCGGCTGAATGCTTAAATTATCAAATTTTTATGTTTGAACATTCAGCCTGTTGAATCCATGAATCATCCGCCTGAATAACATATTTATTTGTACATGCACAATATTTTCAAATTGTAGCTATTTTTTACCTCGCTGAATTCTAATTTCAGTCGGCTGAATCGAAGGGTCACGACTTTTCAAAGAGGCATAACTCTTTAATCAAAGAGTTTTGTCTATACCTTTTGATTAATCTGATTTAACAAATGATTGCAACCTTTTATTCACTATAAATAAACCATGGAATCGCTTGTTTCAATTCACCTAACTTTCTTATTTCTATTATTTTATGATTCAGGAAATATTTCTAAAATACTCTCTTGTGCTCTTAATCTCAATACTATGTGATTACAAATTAATTTCCTTCTTAATTCTTCATGTACTTACAAATACGCACACACACACACACACACACACACACAAAAGAGAAGGTTATAGGAATTGTACAAGTATATGTTAGACAAAAAAATGGCAGTAGCACCCACAAATTCATGTTTAGAGCATGAAACATGAAGAAATAACTAAAGAAAAAGCCAGATAACAACATTTTTTTAATGGTTTGACATTAACAACCCTACATCCACTTCGTAATTCCTTTAATCAATAAGAAATAACAGTTACAACAAGTTAATCCTCAAATACTCACTATACAACACTCAATCTCTTGATTTTTGATGATTTATTCTAAGAATGGCTAAGATAGATATTGCCAGTTGTTGGGCATGGCATACGTGAGCGAAGAGAAAGCCAAAAAGTCCTCGAAATCTCCCCAAAATGGTGTATTTATAGGCAAGGTCTGGGTAAAATCTCCATGTAGCGAGAACACAGTGCATTTCGAATCTAGAGTGGAAGTAGTAGAAATAGCCTCTTTAGATCTTATGGTACAGATGTACATCGATTCACAATATTAGGTGAGTGAGCCTAAAGAATAGGGCTATGTTCCAGTCCTGGTAACTGCTTTAGGTCGGCTCGGACTGAAGGATTCGACCCAAACTGATATCCATCTGCCAAGTTGCTTCGATCGTAGCGGGTTGAATTCGACCCAGAGCCTCTTGGCCCCCGAGTTTCGACCTGAATACATATTTAATCCGAAGATGATGTAACGAGGTGGGGCTTCTTTTTGTTTGACCCGAACTAAGGCTTTGAGCATACCAAATCCACACATCTAAACATTTCATCCAAGTGAATGTCAATTAGCACAAGTTCATACTCAAGTCTTGAGTAGTTCTCTTGACAGAAATTGGGTTGTGATGGCCTCGCCAAAAGGCAGGTCAACAATTTTCCCTCTAAAGTACATCGCATGTCAGACGGGGTGTACTTTGATTAAGCCGAGTTGCATCTCTTTAGAACATCATTCATCCTTAAGAAGGCATTATTGAATTGTTGTGTCTTCTGGAGTAGTTCCAATACATAGATTCTTTCTTGTACAAACTACCTTTCATGTATCGCACTGCTTTCATGAGCGCTTATCGGGCCAAAGCCTGTTAAACGAGTAGTCGAGATGATCAAGTAATCATTTAAACCTCGTTGGATCAAGAGGTCAAATTCTTTCATCATAAGTCATGTAGGATTGTTGGTTCCAGTGTGCAACCGTACATGCACAGGTCGTTGCCAAACAACATTGTCTTCCAATGCAAGTCAAGCGCATTGTCCAGTCAGACTTTCTTTTACATACAAGCTAGTGTTTGAAGTTGTTTTTATGTCATGGGATAGTATAGGAATCTTTGGGCATTGAGCTAACATCTAGTCTGTTGGGATAGAGCACATTAGAGTTGGAATATGAATTTGACATTTGTGCTTGGCTTGGGAATATCTCGACATCAGGATATTTACCTAGGACTCCCTAATTGCATTGAATCGTAACGTTGAGAAGTCAAAAAACCACGATCACTCTGGATCATATTAATAGTAAACCAGAAATCCATGGTTGCATCAAACCATATTAAAAGAAATTCACGATCGCTCTGTATCGTTTTATGGTCCAATGATCACATACGAGTCAGTACGAGATGTTGTTGAACTCATGCGAGCTAGTATCTGGTATGATCGTCGAACCCACAAGGCTGTAGAGAATATTATCTCACTATGACTCTTCACATTCTAATGCCATAACATTGACCATTAGAAGTCTCATTTATATACATCCTCCATTAGATAGTCGGTTGACTACTACTTTTGAAGCACTATTCGGTGCACTAGCAATGAGATTTTTCGATGTTTATCCCAATGACTTTCAGAGGAGAAAGCGTGGTAACGAATTATTACAATTCAATGTTCCATTCAGTCGGTCTTCCATTTGCCTCAGGTCGTTGCAAGACCTGTCGTAGCGGCAGGTTGGTTTAGACTTTGATCGAAGAAGCTTGAATATGGTAGCTTGGCTTGCTAAGCTTTAAGTGATGTTCGTATGTTCTATAAAAATAAAAGTATGAAGTCGAGAGCAGATGGCTGATTCTTATTTTCTTTAATCTTGAGCTTTCATCTATAAGCTGAGATCGCATGGTAGCCGATGAGTAGTAAATTCGCTATCATCTTGGTAAGGATCCATGGTTCCAACTGGCCTGTGTAGGTTTAATTAGTACATAGCTCTGGGAACCCAAGTATTTTGCTTTAACATTTACCAGGTGGAAACTGATCGTTATTGGTGCGGTTGATAGCAAAAGGTCATTGCAAAGGTTAGATAGGTTCCTCGGGTAGTGTGTTGCAGGACATATGTCCTTCACAGCATAACAACCCGGAAAATCGGAACCAATTAAAAAAAATTATTTTGGCAATTTTAATGAATTTTGAATATTTAAAATGATTTATTTTAAATAATAACGACTAGAAATTTATTTTGAATAGAATTAGAATTTATAAATTTATTTAAATTGAAATTATAATATAAATATTTATTTTAATTATAAAAAGAATTGAAAATGGTGCAGTAGTTTAAAAATTCGATTTCAAATTTCAATTGAATGTACATGATTCAAAATAAACTGGATTTTAGTAAAACCAAAAATATTTGAATCTGTTTGAAAATATCTTTCCAACAAATGTGAAAAATCCAAATTTCAAAGAGAGAATAAAAAGTTTTTCCAGTTGAAAATTCAGAATAGTCGTTATGGAATTTTATATAAAATATAGCCCTTAAAAGTGGAGATTTTGCAAACAACCTCCTTTTTCGATGAAACCACTTTTGTTGGATCCGAAATGTCAAATTATTGCTAGATTCCAATTTTCATAATTTTTGGAATCAATATGTGGGCGTGGTGAATTAAAACGTGTTTGGTATTTTCAGTTTGAATTTTATTGACTAGAAAATGACCGATTTTCAAACGATCTCCAAATTTGACGAAATTAGTTTTGTTAGGACCGTATCGTCAAAACATAGCTAGATTTATTTTTTGGGGATTTTTGGAGTCCGTATGTGGCCCCCGGTAAATTAAAATATGCGTTTGAATTTAAAATATAATGATTTATATTTTAAATTTAGCGGAAACTGATCGTAACAACCGAATTGGCATACGGGACATATCCCATTGTATTCGGAATGTGAGTAATTAGCTAAGGACGAAAGTCATTAAGTTCGATTTGGAGTCCAAACGAAAAAGCAACTTTTTGAAATATAAATTAAATAAATAATTATATAATCCCCCCTTATTCCTCTCTCCTTGCTCAGTCAACCCCCTGGATATCGTTCAAACCCGATTGAATTAAAAGAAAGAAAAAAATCGCGTGAACCCTAGGACGCTGCCCGTCGCTCCTCCATCGCGACACCGACCTCTGCTCCCTTGGCACCACTGCCGCCACTACCCTAGTCGCCCTCCGGCTCTCCCCCCTAAAACCCGAAAACCCAACCCGTTAGCACCCCAAACCCATTAAACCGTCGCGCCTCAAAGCGGAGCTCCACTGCACCACCAGACCGCCGCTCGACCTCCCCACGACCCCGCCGCCACCCCTGACCTCCTCCTCCCTCCAGATCGACATCTAGAAAAATTAACAGTATGTTTTTTTCTTTCTAGTTTTATTTAAATAAAAAAAGCATAGTTTAAAATATGATTTTATCTATGTAAAACATTGTTTAAAAATCAGTTTTTGTTTATAGAAAACATAGTATAAAATTTTGATTTTTAATACATAAATAATTGAATAAAGATTAGATTTTTATGTTAATAAAGATTCGATTTTTAGTGATTTGGTATTTGATTTTTATAAATGAAAAGATTTGAATTTTGAAAATATAAAGATATGATTTTTGAAAATATAAAGATACGATTTTTGTAAATATAAAAATATGATTTTTTTTATGTGAGTAACATTATAAAAATGCAATTTTTATACGTATAGTGATATTATAAAAATATGATCTTTATAATATATAAAGCGAGAGATAAATGTAATATTTTATATATAAAATATGATTTTTAATATATAAACATCATATTAAAAATGTGATTTTTATTATGAACAGCATGGAAAGGACTGCATTGGAATTTCGAACAAATCCAAACAGTTCAGAAATTCAGAAATAGAACTGGAGGAGTGGATCCCAAAGTTGAGAATTTCCCACTTTAATTTATTTTCTAGTTATATATATACACTAGAATGTAGACGGTGCTTAGTAGCACTCAATAGCTTTGTTTGAAACCATGTTTGTTTGGTTGTTTGGTTGAATGGTTATTTGTTTGAATTTGGTTTGGGAAGTGAAATGAATTGGTTAGAATTTGGTTGTATATGGCGCGAGCCATTATTAGGCGAGGGATAAAGCTAGACCTTATTCTGGTTCTAGTATCGCGCCATTGTACTGCCGAAATTTTCTAAAAATATTAGAATAATAAAAATATCATTTTTATTGTATAAATGAACTGTATAAAATATTCATGAGATGAAATAAATATTTTATAGTTAAAAATATTATTTTTAACGTGTATATGAATAAAATAAATATTCATTTACAAATCGGACGATTGGTTTATGTACACACATTTGACTGATACTGATTGGGATGATATATTTTACACATCGCCCAACTGCACAAATAATAATCTGTGTTTATTGTTTGAAAACCCCACACGGGTATTGGGATGATATTGGACATACACTAATCCCATTGTTTAGTTGTATGTCAATCAATGGGTTGACAGGTTGTTGTAAGCGTTAATTATTTGTATTTAACTCTTATGCAATTGTGTAATGCACTCTGGATGATGGTTGACTATGTTTGATTATCGTGGTGTACATGTGTGTATGAAATCCATATAAATAAAAATATATGGTAATTGACTATGTCTTATTCCAATTCAGAAGGATTTTAAAATAATGAATATTTTAAAATGGCGAATGATGAATATTTTAAAATAACTAATATTTTAAAATAATATTCAGTAATGAATCAAAATATGATTTTGATGTCCGATTTGGGATGGGCATGAAAATATTTAAATATATAAAGTCGTGTTGATTAGATTAACACCATTTTGACGTGAGCGATATTTATTTCGATTTTATTCATTTTTATAATGAATATCGAAAAGGAAGTGATTTCAAAATCTAATGTTTTGAAAATATTATCATTTATATATTAATGATATGGAATATTCAATTTTTATTTGAAATTGAATATGAAGTTGAAATCGTTTTTAAAACGAATTTATAAAATACGTTTTAAATGGAAATCGATGAAATATACAATATATATATTATATATATATTTAATGTCCTGAATAGAACGCGTCGCGCCGTGATAGTTCGCGAATTTCGACCATTGACTTCGAATTGACATTATGGGAGATCCGACCGTCAGATTCTCCTAAAACTAGAAACGTTGGGTTCGTACCGAAAAGAGCTTTCCAACATATATAAGGAATTTGAAATCAAACGGTTGGATGTGGAATTATGTCCGAATCAAATTTGGAAAAGGTCATTGTAAGTGTAGTTCGATGACCGTTTATGGAAATCGACTTTACGGGCCTTGATAAAATTATTAAAAATATCAATAATTTGTGTAAAATCATAATGAATGATTTGGAAAGAAGTAGGATGAAAAATTCCACATTTGTGAAGATAAAAATATATTTTTATCAAAATGAACTAGATATGGAATAGAATTACAATCCAATATTTTTTAATAAATAAATTGGATTTGAAATGGTTTTAAAAATAACTAGAATTTCCAGTATATAAATTGGAATGGATTTGAATCGAAATAATCTTCGGAATATTTTGATAATGGATTTCCGTGATTATACGGATATTGTGGAGGAATTTGGAAGATATGTATATCGTTAATCCCAATATGATATTAGTTGATTTCATAATTTTATATTGAATATAAGCCGATATAATTTCTATTTAGAGCCTTGTATTTAATATTGAATTAGATTTTGGGTTTGTCGTGAATGGTGTCTACATTAACATTGTTCTTAAACCCAGTTGAGAAAAGAATAAATCTTCAATTAAGGTTTAGTGAAGTTTTTTTTCAATTAATTAATATTTAGTTAGAATTGAATAAAAGAATTGGATTTTGGGTTTGTCGTGAATGGTGTCTTAAAAAACATTATTCTTAAATCCCGGGTGAAAAGAATAAATCTTTTATTAAGATTATTAGTGTTTCCAATTAATTAACATTTAATTGGAATAAAATTGAATGCGAGTTGGGTTTATTGTGAAATGTGTTTTAAACGACATTCGTTCTTTTACCCGATTTACAGTGAAATGTGATTTGGAATTTATAAATCTTTTTATTAAGATTTAATGGAAATTTTCCAAAGTAAAGTTTTCCAATTTACTATATTAAATTGGAATTGAATGGAATTCAATTTGATAATAATTGAAATGAGCTTCTGTGGAGGTTGACTGTTAATATATATGGAATTTAAAAGGCTTTGTAGTTATTCCATTTATATTATTGGTCGGATACGGAAATGGATATCGATTATATATCGATTTGTTTTCCGTGAAGATTCCATAATTAATGGAATGTAATTTGGGTTTATTGTGAACTGCGTTTTAAATGGCATTAGTTCTTTAACCAAGTTAAAGACAGGATTACATGTCTAACATTGTATTTTGAACTGTATGGTTGATCCTTGCTAAATATATATCTGCATGGTGGCGGAGAATTTATTCTCTTGCTTAACAACCTTCTCTAAGACGTACGAGCTTAGTGGTTATATATCGGCAGAAATTAATAGTACGGTGTAGATTGTCGATGCGGCATGTTTGTGTTTTCCAAAGTTAAATAATCATTAATATTTATTTTTGGGAAGATTAAAAGTTAAGTGGAGTTTTAGTGAATCTTTAATTACATTAAAAATAGAATGTGATAATTTAAATCATCAAATTCGGGAAAATGATCGAGAATGGAATAGCACCAGTTTTGCTCCAAGCGATAGTTAAATCTTTAATTAGATTTGAACGGGAAATGGTAACTAATTTTACCGATAACACCGTGGTGTTAGTTATGGAGTAATACCAGTTTTTCTCCATGGGATGAATAGGTTGGGATTGGAAAATTAAATAAATGATTACTTCTGTAAGGTGCATCCAGACTAGTTTGGAAAACCTTAATATAGTTTGAATGATATCCAAAGGAAGATTTAAGAACAAATTTTAAAGAATTTATCTTTGATAAAATTAATGGGAACATATCCCTAAGGATGTGAATATTTGAATAAAAGAATATTCTAAATTGGAATAAGGCATATGTTTTGTTTTTATAGCACTTGTTTAGTGAAGATAAATAAGTATTAAGGCTAAGTAACATTTAAGTAGGCAGTAAACTTTCTGTGTTTAGTCCATGTTTCAGGTGAGAATATTGTGGCAATTATTCGGCCTAAAGCCAAGTTAATTCGTTTGTGGCTTCAGTTTAATTAACATGACGCTCTTTGAATTATATTGTTGTTACTTGTGTGTAGCTTCATTGTGAAAAAGTATGGAATAACTATTGTTTTTGTCTGTAAGTTCTGATTGATGCAGTCTACTGAGAATAATAGAATAAGTTCCTTATGACTTAATATGAAAAGGTGCTTCCAGAAAGTTACAACTGCAAGTTAATGGCCAGGAAATTGTAGTATGGAGCAGAAAGAAGGTAGATATATGAAGAGATTACAAATATTCATACAAAATTAAATGCCCTTGATTTGGAATAATGTAGAAAGCTATAAATACATATTAGTAATATGCATTCAAGTGCTACTACAAAGCCGCAGGTCTAAGGTTGAAAGATGTACTCTTCATTTTATTATAATGAATTTACTATCTGATCTAGTAAATTTGAAATGTTTCAAACATTATAGTTTACAGAAAGGTATGATACTGTTGAGATAATGTTAATGTTGATTTTAAAAGGGTAGTTGGATATTTTTTTTACTATGTTGGATGATAAAGTATAGATTGCAAACAAGACTACCCGACCCAATAAAAAGCAAAAAATATGCTATTGCTTCTATGATGCATTTCCGCGAAACGATAACATATATCTTAACCGGATATTTAAACGAGACAATGAAGCTGAAAGTTAAATGGATTATGCATTTGCATCTTCGGACAAAGCATTTGAATGAAATATTTTAATTTATGATTTATGATATAATTGTTTTATAGTTAATTAATCATTCATTCTATTGTGTTGCGTTTAATTAAAATGGAATAACAATAAAAAAAAAAATAAGTATAAGTCTGAGTAACATTTAAGCAGGTGTATAACATTTAAGTAACTTTAATATATATATATATATATATAAGTTTCAAAGTACGGGTTATCTAATCTCGTTTGTTTAGTGAAGTCACATTTTAGGAAGCTGCAACATGATTCACTAAGTTATATATTGTTGTATTTCTTTATTATCTATTTGGATAGTGTTGTGTTCAATCGAGTTAAATGTGTTGCATGCTTGAAATATTTGAATATTGCTAAGTTGCATGCCTATCCATTTTCATTGACCTGCTCGTGTACATATTGTTGGGTTTCCTAATGCCCATATCGCCGATGGAAAAAGATTGGGCGTATTTAAATAGGTGACTATATAATACTTAACTTAAAATGTATTTTGAGAATTAACACATATATGCTAATATTAAAAATTAATTTTTTTTTATGTTTATTATTTTTTGTCATAGAACTAGTATAGAGTATCAACAAGGAGCCATGAATTTCATGCTATGGCAAAGGAAAATCTGAGAGATGTAGAGAAAATTTTGTGTCCATGCATAGATTGTCGAAATCTTAGACGTCATGATGACGACATAATAGTTGAGCATTTAATTATAAAAGGAATGGATCCTAAATATTAGAGCAGCATGTGGTATAGTCACTGCGAGCATATAAACGCGGATAAAAAAACAAATTCGTTTGACATGTATGACTTATTCAAGATGATTCACTATGAAGATGAAGATTTTACGAATCATGATGTTTTTGATGATGATAAGGATGATGTTGATTATCAAAGAAGAGAGGATGATTTACTTAAAAATTTTGGAAGATGCTTAAACTCCATTGTATTCTGGTTGTACAGAACATACAAAATTATCTTCCATCACTATATGATAGTTGGCTTGACAAGCTTCTAAATGTACAACTGTAACGACCTAGATTTTTCGATCATTTGAATTGGATATTTAAATTGGTTTTAAGTATTATATTTGGAATATTAATAAATTTTAATATTGGATATGTTTATTAAATGATAATTGAACGTTTAATTTAAATTTGGATTATAAAACGAATTCGAAATATAGCGATAATTCGTATAATTGAATTTTGAACATCATTTGAATATACAGAATCCGTTTTAAGTCAGAATTCGATGAAAGAAGAAACGTTAGAATCGATTTGATTATAATTTTCTAACGAAAGAGAAAAATTGAGATTTCGTCTGATATATTGTAAGTTATATCCAAATCAAATTTTAAAATAGTCGCTATGGATTCATTTATAAATTATATCGTTTATTTAATTTATTTAATATGAATTAGAATAGAATTTGGATATCAATCGTAAAAACACAAATGTTAACTGATCAATGAAAATAGTAGTGAATATAACAACTAAATAAAGTAAGTGTATCAGATCAAACCAAAGATAAAATAAAATAGAATATAATTTATTGAAGTATCATGTAAATACTAATAATATATATATATATATATATATATATATATATAACCATAAAATTCAAGACTAAGAATTAGAACTAACTTAAGCTTTAATAGTTTGATATATATGAAATAATAAGGAACTAATCAAAACTGATGAAAACATATGTTTGCCGGTGGTCGATTGAAGTAGGTGGGAATAAAGTAATTCTATATATGTTTATATAAAAAGAAAAAGGGTAAACTAGGATCACATGACATAAGAAATATATTTGGCAACATCCAACTTATATTTAGAGGACATTTTCAAAACATATTTTGTTCTCTATGATGAATGTTGAAATAATCAAGACTAGACAAACATTATGTAGTTCATGTGAGACAACCTTTGTTTTACCTTAGCACTTGGATACTGTTTTACTTTTACAGGCAGTAAAAAGAGGAAAAAAATCAGAGAGACCTACACCTATCGATCCCTTCACGCACATGCTATATTGTAAATAAATAAATGAACAATCTATCCTATTCATTTATTTTGGTTTGTTGTTTCTTTGTCAAGCTTTTGCACTTGCCTAAGTCTGCATGCCATCTCTTTTTCTTTCCCTACCAACGAGCCATCCAAATTACTGCATCCACACACATGCTAACTTTTCTATAGTCCTAGTTAGTTGTTGCAACTTCAATAATAAAAAAACCCAACAGGACATAGTATATATTAATAAAATCGTACATACAAAAGCCTTATTCAATCTTGCATATCAACTCGCATATGCCATCTGAACATCCGTCTAAACCTTCAGTCTTAAGCATTAATTTGCACATGCTAAATCTCTTATGCGAACAGCTAGCCACCTACAAAATGAAAACGACATGCATGAAACCGTGCCAACCAAATATGTATGATTGAAAACGACATTGCCGTGCAACGCAAACAACCTTCCACTATATACGCTGCAACCTTTACATTTCCTCCAAGCAACCGAAAACTCAAATTGAAGAAAATTTCAAATTTCCCGAACCTTTTAGAATAACAAATAATGGTCACAGAAGAAGTGAAGTGGGTAGCGAGCTAGACATGGTGAAGGAGTTTGGCTCGACTGGGTGGACTCGTGAGGGGATTAATGCATGGGGATTTTGCGAAGTAGCTGCAGACAACGTGGAGGATGCTCGAAGTTGTGATTTTCTAGAGTGATGCGAAGGCAACTTGTTTATGATGGAAGGAGGGAGAGCATGATGGGGAGTGAGTGGTGATGATGGCGTGGGATTTCATGGAGGAACTATTGCATTAAAAATCAGGGTTGAGGAAATTATGTTTTTGGGAAGAAAGGACCTGCGTTGGTGGCTAGGTAGGTGTGAACGTGGGTCTTTATGGTTTTGGGCTTTGGGCTCACAGAAGTTAAAAAAACGGAAAAATGAAGGATAGAAGGCGGAACAGGAGGGAGAAGGGACTGGGAAGAAGGCATTTGCGTGAAGAATCATTTGGGAAGATGGACATATACTGGCGGGCGTGGGCTAACGTTCTCATGGGCTTTGGGCTATATATATATATATATATATATATATATATATAAAGATTAAATGGTGGGAACGAAACCAGTCAGAAGAGGAATATCATGGTGTGGCTTAACGTGGAAGAGATGAGAGGGAAAGTAATTTGGCACATAGGGATGTGAAGAATGAAGTAGTAGCAACATCAATTTGGGAAAGAAGACATTTAAGGTGCGGGTTTTATTTTGGAAAAACATGAAATGGAGTTTCAGTGGTGGTATCATATCATTATGTACACGCTGTATGCACTGAGAGGCTACGTGCACTTATACGGAAAAAAAGGTGCAACGGTAGCTTGCGAGTTTTAAGTTAAAGAAAGAAAGAAAGAAAAGAAGTAAAGCTGGGGAAGTTGGAGGAACTGATGGGGTTCAACAGGCCGGTTGCATTAAGAAACTACAACAGTTATAAAGAAAATGAATGGTATATGCAGTTGCCTAATTAATATATAAATATGTCTAATTATGCTTAAGGGCCTAACCCAACTTGGATCTACAGAACGTAAGTAAAGGGTGAACCGTAGTATAGGCATATGACATGCCTAAATAAATGCCTATATATGCCTAACCCAAGTTCTTAATTTATATAAGTAATATATATGTAACAGTGCCTACCCAATTGTCAAAACATAGTAGTCCATTCGTGATCTATAATATAGATGTAACTTGCCAAATCCTGCTTCTACGAAAACCAAGTTCAAAGAATGCCTAGTGGTGTTTATTAATGTGGCGAGTTATTAAACCATATAATTTATAATTTGTATGCATGAACAGAATTGGACAAAATCAGTCGTGTTGGGACTATGTTGACGAACGCTATGAGATGGAGCTGGTGCGGTCAACGCAGGGAGCGACCAGAATTTTTAATTAAATTAAACGTCGGTTTAATTTAATTAAAAATAAGTCATTTTAACAGCCGAACCAAACCAAGGTAAGTTAAACTCACTCAGTTCTCCCACTTATAATTATTATAAGTTGGGTTAATTATTAGTATGCCATGTTTGCTGATTGTTGGTTGATTTGATGTTATTAAATATTGTTATATCAATTATTCAAATTGAACTTTGTTTAATTTGAATGAAATGACATCATTATTTTTAACGATGATTTCCAAACAAGGTAACTTACCTTGTTGGTTACGTTTATAATAATATAAACGTATTTAATTAAATTAGATGCATGAATGGTTGTTATTAGTTGACCACTATCTGTCGAATTTGTTGTTTATTTTCATATGATCGTTATATGAACTGTTGAACCCATATGATTGGATTATTGAATTGGTTATTGATTGTTAAACCCAAATTTACCGTTTGTTTAATTTTTAACCAATTGATTATATTTGTTAAGGAATTTATAGCAAATGGACAAAATATAAAAGTTGATTTACCGTTAGGTAAATCGATAGAAATAAAGTTATGGAATTTATTTATAACTGAATATAGACTTTTAAATATATTATTTTTAAATGAAGTAAAAAAAAGACAAATAAACCAACCATATTTATATATTGTTTGTTTAACCACCAATCATTATTTTGTACCAAAATTGGCCGTGTGCTAAGCATGTGCCCCATCGTAATTAGTAATGAAGCTTAGATCGTTAAGCAAGTGAGTAAGAATTGTTGCAGCGATTAATAACCAAGGTTAGTTGTTTTTAAGAAGCGATTACATATGAGATTATATTGATTTTTTTACTATTTATTTAATAATAATCAAATGGAATTATTTAAATTAATTTAATTTGAAACTAAATTTAAATGGAATGACGAACTGAGATTTGAGTAATGAATTAATCATATATAGAGTTGGCTAGGTCAATGGTGTTACTCGAAATTGAGTTATGTAATTATTTATTACTTTAATAAAGATAGTTAACGGATAATTAAACCATTTCTAAACATTGATATTTGTTGAATGGTGACCACTTGGGATTTAAAATGTATAAATGAAGGGTTATGAAGTTTTAAACCATTGTTTATAGTAAAGTGATGTTTTCAAGAAATTTTACATAACTAATAATATAAGTTAAGTTTAATTCGAAGTTTAAATTAAATCCTTACTGTGGGTTTTATTTTGAATGGAGTTATAAAACCCAAGCTTTATTGAATATTATTGGAATGAGTTATTTGAAACGACATATAAATGGAAACGAAAATGGAAATACAAGTTTGAATTAAAGTGGTAAAGTGGATTGATTTATAATGGTGTGATATAAATTCGATATATTAAACGAGAGATGAGATTTTATCAAGATATAACTCAAGTGGATTTTGTTTTGATACTGGAAATGAGTATGGGGATTTGGTATTACAACTGATATTATCTTAAGAACAAAATGTTGTTGATCAAGGTCTGAGAGGTAATTAGAATACCCCAACTTGAACGACTTCAAGATTATCAAAAGATGACATTAGTTGTAATGATAAAGATGTTAGAAGTAAATTATTTTGAGAAATAGTACAATATTATTTGAAGAACTTTGGGATATAGATAATGAAATTTCAAAATAAAAGGAAATATAAAGGAGCTTGAAAATATGAAATAATATTTCCGTGGTAAAGAGATCAATGAAAGGAGATGTGTGAAAATTGTAATGATATTTTCAAATGGTCAAGGAAAGAAAGGTAGAATAATTTATTCTAAAGAATAAGTGACGATGATCATATTCAAATAATGAACAAAGGAGATATCATAACGATTGTTTTAAAATGATAAGTTGAATCACCTTCCCGATTATAAATAATAAGTAATGTAATAGCAAATGTTTTTAAATGGAAGTTAACAGAAAATTTTGATATGGTTTTGAGATATTTCTCCAAGTATATTAATAAAATGATTTGAGGATATTAATGTATTAAAACTGATATATTACTTTTAAATGGTCAAGTGATGTTGTATAATAAACCAATTGATCTGTTTTATTTTTGTTAATTTTCATAGTTAAATAACCGACTATCAAAATTTGGACCAACGTTATTGGTACGGAAAGACCGGGATCGAATTTACATTCGAAAACCATTCCGACCAATGAATACGAAAACGTGGAAGATAGAGATCGAGATGGAGCAATTGAAGACCGCAAATCTTCATGAATTGAAGGACTATTGTTGGATTTCTCTAGCTGATCCCTAGAGATATTTTGACAATGATTCTGTCAGGATTGAAATCTACAGATTGCAAGGACTATTCGCTACTGATCCATGGGGTGATTCCTATATTTGATGCAATAGGAGGGTGCCTTCGGTTCATCCTATTCCTGGATGAATTGTATGGACGATGTGAACGGTGGCCAGATGTTCCAAAAGTCGATTATAACCTCAAGCCTCATCAACCGAGAAATGACAAATATCGGGTAGGCAGCATGGCTATGTGGGTCGCATCCATTAGGGTGTATAATCACCTATCTAGAGGAATTCCTTTTTGCTTCTTTAATCTATCAATGTTGTCCCTTGTAACGACCCGCAAATCCGAGCTATCTGAGTTGACTAAATACAACACACGTCCAACCCAAATAACACAGAAATACGAACCATAAATAGAAAGAAGATAGAGGATGAGAAATAGAAAGAAAGAAATATTAGAATAGAAGAAAAAGAATAAACAACATCAGGGTAAACATGAACCTCACAGCGGAACGAATAAAATATATTATATAACATAAGCTTTGAAATACAAATCTGTTTGGTACATATATACATACCATCATCAGAGTACACATAACATTTGATTCAGCGGAAGTAACTCTAAATAACTAACGTTGAAGCCTCCTGCTTCAAGCTCCTCCAAGTATATCTGTAAAAGCCTGAAACACTTGACTGCCCGTACAAATTTGGGCACCCAAGAGTTTAGGGAAAACAAAACAAAATAAACTCTGGGTCAGTCATGGGACTGGTGTGAGTAAACTCCAACCACTTGTTTAACTTTAAAAAAATCTTTTCAAAAGAAAAGGTAATAGTAAGACCAGCCCACACATAAACACGGACGATTTTTACCTTACTATAACCCAAAACACTTTGATACGAAAATCCAGTGATATTATAATAATGTCTACATCAAGTAAATAACCAAATAGCAGAACGCTTGCATCTCACGCTCCACATATATATTATAAAATCAAAAACCGCATGGCGCTTATTGGAGATTGGATTTCTAACATGACAAGGTATGGGACCACCTTCCGATGATGTATCTCTAGAGGCGAATACACCTGGGTTCAACAAGAACGTCTTGCAACCCGGCCCACACATGACCGACCACTCATTTCGCTTGAGTGTATCGAATGTATATCACCAACGGTTGGACTCAAACCACCGTTTCCCGAATGGGCAGAATCGATAGATTTAGAAACAAAAGGAATTTCTCTAGATAGGTGATTATACACCCTAATGGGTGCGACCCACATAGCCATGCTGCCTGCCCGATTTTTGTCCTTTCCCGGTTGTTGAGGCCTGAGGCTACGATTACTTACCATTCCTTGATAACACAATCACTTTGAATGCCGCATTGTCAGATCCGTTAATCACTAGTTGAGTTTGCACAAATATTCTGGATATTATGCTAAGGGATAAATCCGTTGCAACCATATATATTCATACAGACCAACCCATTTGATCATTGGAAATACTTTGTCAGACATTCGTCCATTTACGTTCGTTCTGGGATTGAACGAAACCGAAGGCACCATTTCTATTAATAGAAAAAGCCCTTGTACTTCACTCCGTCTTCAATATATTCCGCATACTTGGTTCGCAACGCTTATGCCGATACGGAGTGGTTCTTCGGATAATAATCCAACCGGTCTCTCCATATTGACAACGATGGTCAAAACTTCGATAGTCTGTGATTTAACTATCGAATAAAAAGAAGTGTTCATCCAAACATATCAAACAAATCACTGGGCTCTTTAATTAATATTTCATTAATTAAATCACTTCTCCATTTCCTCTATCAATATTTGTTACCCAAATATTTTCACTAACCATATTGGCCCTTTACGCTATTTGGAAAACATTTCCATATATCGCCTTCTCTTATTTCCTATACTTAGGAAATATATTTTATTTGAAATTGAAAACAATTTCAATCACTTATCTCTTTCTCGACTACTTTAACTATCCTCAGGAAACATTTATATTTCCAAAATAACATCACTTGGGTTAAAACGAATGTTGTGTAAAACATCGCTACAACAACCCAAAATATTTTATTCAACTAACTCTTTTTCAAACACTTCTCTTCGAGACTGGATCTTGCTATTTATCCATTAAAAATGAAATCGATCAAGTTGGGGTAAAATTACCTCTCAGACCTTAACTGAAGACATACTTAACTTCAAAACGGCAAAACCACTTACCTCGAATAATCACACTATACAATCCAATTGTTCATTTTTAAAACATGTATAAAGTTCGCTTTCTATTTCTAATTTATGGATTTCCCTTTTTTTGTTTAAAATATTCGATTTTTTATATTCACTTACCTATCGAATTCAATACGTCGATACAATGATTTCTAATTATCAAAATATCTTAAAAATATTCTAACTCCTTAAATTTCCGGAAAATTTCGCCATAACCTCCCCTGTATCGAGAGCATCGGGAAATTTCAAATAGCTTCCCGGTATCTTCCTCAATCAAAAGAAAAAGGAAAAGCCAAGCGGCTTGCCGATACGGCGTATAATATCTCATATATGAATTAAACATGTACCTTTTTGTCGAGCACATAAATTTAAAACTTCATATACTCCCTCCCATATCTGTTTAACACTTGTTCACCTGTTTCCAATTCAATTCAACTCAATCCATTCGTTTGAATTCAATTTTGAATCGTTTGAATTCAGTTTCGCTCAATTATTCTTTAATTAGCCTTTTTGTCTATTTCACTTCTTTGTTGAACATGACATGTTCAAACAAAATATTTAATTAGCTTATATCCAAATTGAATTCCAAGTTTCCAATTCTAGTTTCCCTTTCGATTTCGAATATAAATTTTCAAATCGAATTCACTTATTCAAAGCCCAAAATCAATTCAAAATCCCATTTAACTAATTACTATCCAAATTAGTTAGTTCTATTCAAATCAAAAATCTGATTTCTGTTTCAAAATCAAATTCATTACTTCACTTGAGTTCACATATAATTACAACTCAGAATCTGAAATTTTCTAAATAGAATTTCGAATTTTCTTCGTTTAAAATCCTTTTATAAAACTAAATAAATCGTTATGGTTTTTAAATAGTTCTGGCGCTGTTTTTTCTGAAAATTTGATTTTGACATAACTCAAAATCTATACGACGAAATTCATATTTTTCTCTTTCATTATAAAACTATTATCAAACCGGTCCTGACGTTTCTTGTTTCAAAGAGATCCGACTTCAATTGGGTCCTGTATACTCGATTGAAGTTCGAATCGCTATTTTACGAACTGCAGCGCTGCGGCGAGTTCGTTTTAATTATATATATATATAACTTTTAAACTTCTTTAAAATGAATTCAACTTCTTTTAACTCTATTTGAATTCCTTACATTTCAAATTCCATAGTTCTAAATCCTGTATTCAAATCCCATTTGAAATCCTTTATTCGAATTCCATTTCAAATCCTTTATTCGAATTCCATTTCAAATCCTTTAGATCATTTCCACCTTAATTCAACTCCTTTTTGAATTTCTATATTTGAAATTCATACTTGAATTTAAATATCCAAACTCCATTTAAATTTCTATTTGAAATTCTAAATGTCTCAAATCCCATTTGAACTTCTATATTCCAATTTCTATATTTGAATTCTATTGAAATTCAAATATTCAAACTCCTTTTTAAATTCTATATTCAAAATTCCATAGTTTAAAACCCATTTGAATTTCATATTCAAATCCCATAAATCAAATCCTATTTGAATTCAATTTGAACCTCTTATATTCAAATTTCATTTTCCATTTCCATTTGAATTCTAATATTCAAATTCATCTCCAACCCCATTTGAATTCTAATATTCAAACTATATTTTTTTTCACCATTTGAATTTCTTCACTCAAATCCATTTGAATCCCCTTGAATTCAAATTCCATTTCAAAACCATTTGGATTTCCTATTTTGAAATCCTATTTGAATTTCTATTTCCAATTCTCCTTTGAAAATCCTATTTCAAAGTTTATTTCAAATTCTATTTTGAAATTTCTACATTCAAATCTCTATTTGAATTTCTTTATTCGAATTCCTTTGAATTCAAATTTTACTTTAATTCCTTGAATTCAAATTCTATTTTTTTATTCTAATTTCGTCTATTCAAATTCTATTTGAACTTCTATTTGAATTTCTAATATTCAATCTCCATTTAAAATTCAAATATTTAAACTCCTTTTAAAATTCAAATGTTATACTCAAATTTCATTTGAGTTATACATTTAAAAATTTCATTTGACATCCTATTTTGAAATTTCATTTCAAATTCCAATTTCACGCTTGTATTTCTATTTTTGAATTATCAAATGATAATTCTTTTCACTTCATTTATAACTTCGTTATAAAAGAACTATTTCTTAAACTTCGTTTAAAAAGAAACTACTTGTTTTATTTTTTCAAAACAAGTTTATATTTTTATTCCATTAAAAATTCAAATTCTATTTAAAAATAGAATTTTCCCTTTTTAAATCTCAAATACCCTTCCACGATATTTTAAATAAATTAACACTTAGCCCAGTGATATTTAAAACAATCAAATCCCCAATTTTCAATCATTTTATTTTTAACACACCATATATGAATATATGAAATCAGCAAACAACAAACAGATAATATATTTTTGAGGAATCCAGTTGGATTCCTCCAACCTGTTTTTCCTGCATCCACAGATGTTAGCACATAAATAATACCCATTCTGCTTCGTGGCAGAATATCGCGGTATAGAAGGTCATCCACTAATCATAGCGTGGGGCGTATAGGGTAATCATCCGCTATGAAACTGCGGGCATCCGCTAATGAGACTGCGGGAATCCAACCAATCAATCAACCCAATATATATATATATATATATATATATAATAGCCTAAATAACTAATATATATAAAGCAAGCAGAAAAATCCAAACGAGCAACAACAATTATTTTTAACGAAATAAAAATAATTATAAATAAAAGGTGAGTGAGATTTACTCACCGGCGTTTTTATTTTCTGATCCATTTCAGTTTCAATTGACTTCAAAATTGCCAAAACCAATTCCATTTCGAAGATAACTTTGTCACGGTTGTAACTCAACAGTTCACGTTTGAATCTGATTCAGTATGAATAAATATAGTCGTTAAAAATTTGACTACAAATTAAACCATTTTAATTTAATTAAAAGTAATTAACTAACAAACTAATATCATATTTTTCCTAGTTTGTATATTTATACAGTAAACATCATTAACTAATCTTTCCTTAGTTTTTGTACTTAATGATTAGTTTTAAAACCTAATTACTTCATTAGCTAATTATATAGGTCAACACAAATTAATTTAACCATGATCAGATAAATTAGTTAATGATGTAAAAATTTCCTAAATTACCTGATTAATACCCTAACCCTTCTTCCACCTGGAACACGCACCCTCTTCTAACCACGACAGTCACCAAAATCAGCCTCCATTTTAGCATCGGCTACCTCCCTGCTAGCTTGCATCAAAGAAAAATCGAACTCAAGCCCATCACAGAAATCGCACAATCCCATTTCTGAAATCGAAATCACGAACCCCTCAACAAACCTGTCATCACCAACTACCGAACTCCCACCACCATCATCAGTACATCGCACTATTTCCAAAGTCAACGTCACAGATCCTCACTCCCTAAACCTCCCAGTCGTGATCGTTCAACCCCCAGATAATCGAACCCCATTCAATTCGATCACCAGACAGTTCATCGTAGCATCGCCTCTCCAGAGCATTGATTTCCGTGCCTCGAAAAACCCTTCGAACTCCCTGTATATCGCGAGCGCTTCCGTTTCGGATCTCGTGATTTGATTTGTGACTTTCAGATTTTTCCTTTCGGTGGATTGATTTGTTTTACTGGAAAGAGGATGAAGGGAAATTGAGTGAATTTGTGGGAATGGCTTAAACTGGTTTCGGTTAATCCCCGAAAATGGCAAGAACAAAGAAGCGATGGCTCGTTTTATAGATATAGCGAGAGACATTTCGTACTGAAGCCATTAAGTTTGTGTTTCGTTCATATTGAAAGTAAAAGACAGGAATTGGTGCTCGAGAAAAGAAATGTTGGGCGTTGTACAGATAATTGGTCGGCTTCATTTAAGACTTATGGTGGCTGAAATGATGTGTTTTTATTTTTGACTTGATTTTTTCTGAATTAAATAACTAAAATATCTTGCGGTCTCTTAATTCGAAGTCCTGAACCGCTATTCAACCGTGACGACCGACGATACCAGATTATAACGCTATTCTGGTCTAAATGGAGTAGTATCTAGAATTTTATTTTACTGTCTGCAGGAGATATTTAATTTAAATTAATGGTTTAAATTAAATTTGATTTAAAAATATAATTCAATTCCAAGCAGTTAATTTTATTGAAAATAAATTAATATTATCGTTCTAATTCAATAGAATTTATATTAATCGATTGAATTGTCTCAATTCAGTTTTAACTCAACGTCAAATTATTTATCGTTCTAGTATTACGGCAATTCAATATATTTGAATTAGATTGTATATCAATTATTTAATCGATAACCAAATATAAAAATCATTTATATTATCAAATCAATATTTAAAATAAATATTAAATATTCAAAATAAACTGTTCAAATATCCGGGTCGTTACATTCTTCTCCCCTTAAAATAATTTCGTCCTCGAAATTGCTAAGGTAGGAAAAATAGTATGAACTCACTACTTTTCAATAATTCACTTATGTTGAAACTCAACTCCTCATATTTCTATGACTTTAATTTCAACCAAAACTTTTGGTTTCCATTCATATGCATTCTAATTCATATTCATTTCAATTTATTTCAAATTGATTCTAGTCCATTTATTCTCCTCGAACCATTTAACTTGCTTAAGTTAAATTTTAATTCCAGAATCCAAATCCCCGGGTTTCTATTTCAAACCCTTCTGAAATAATATATAAATATGAACATATATTTATTCCTATCACAAATTCAAAACATTTGAATTTTCAAACAAATTTCCAACAAAATTTTCTAAGGTAGCAATCCATCACTTAGAAACTCGAAAATGAACACTGATGATGTTGCAATCATCATCAGAATTATTTCCCAGCCACTGAAGTGAGTTCAGTGCTTTAAAAATTTTAAAACCCAATCTAAAATGATTTTAAATCAAAAATCCTTCCAAACAAAGCTATATTATTTTAATATACTTTGAAAAATAAATTTCAACTTCCCAGGATTTTGAATTCTTAATTCTGGTTTGAATTTTATTCTAATTTATCTCATTTGTATATATAATTTCTATACCAATTCTATTCTGGTTATAAATAACCATTCCAATTTTATAATCTCATTGATTATAATCTTAATAATCAACACATCCATATATTATAATAATTCTAGAAAATTATTCCTTCTATATAAAAATAGAAATTTGGGTAAAATTATTTCATTTGCCCACTTTAAAACAATATCGTGTTCAATGTTCTGTTCAAGTGTTTAGAAATTCCTATCGACTTTGTGGCGTCCCACTATTCGATCAGAATTCATAAACCACTCAACAGACTAGTCAACACAATATAAAACAACTTTTATATCAACTAACAAATACGCTCTCTCGTATCTATACACTCAACTCATTCTAGGGTACTACTGACCCTATCTCTAATGAGCACATGCCACACAAGCCTAGGTATTCGCTCAACCTAAGCTCTGATACCACCTGTAACGACCCGCAAATCCGAGCTATCTGAGTTGACTAAATACAACACACGTCCAACCCAAATAACACAGAAATACGAACCATAAATAGAAAGAAGATAGAGGATGAGAAATAGAAAGAAAGAAATATTAGAATAGAAGAAAAAGAATACACAACATCAGGGTCAACATGAACCTCACAGCGGAACGAATAAAATATATTATATAACATAAGCTTTGAAATACAAATCTGTTTGGTACATATATACATACCATCATCAGAGTACACATAACATTTGATTCAGCGGAAGTAACTCTAAATAACTAACGTTGAAGCCTCCTGCTTCAAGCTCCTCCAAGTATATCTGTAAAAGCCTGAAACACTTGACTGCCCGTACAAATTTGGGCACCCAAGAGTTTAGGTAAAACAAAACAAAATAAACTCTGGGTCAGTCATGGGACTGGTGTGAGTAAACTCCAACCACTTGTTTAACTTTAAAAAAATCTTTTCAAAAGAAAAGGTAATAGTAAGACCATCCCACAAATAAACACGGACGGTTTTTACCTTACTATAACCCAAAACACTTTGATACGAAAATCCAGTGATATTATAATAATGTCTACATCAAGTAAATAACCAAATAGCAGAACGCTTGCATCTCACGCTCCACATATATATTATAAAATCAAAAACCGCATGGCGCTTATTGGAGATTGGATTTCTAACATGACAAGGTATGGGACCACCTTCTGATGATGTATCTCTAGAGGCGAATACACCTGGGTTCAACAAGAACGTCTTGCAACCCGGCCCACACATGACCGACCACTCATTTCGCTTGAGTGTATCGAATGTATATCACCAACGGTTGGACTCAAACCACCGTTTCCCGAATGGGCAGAATCGATAGATTTAGAAACAAAAGGAATTTCTCTAGATAGGTGATTATACACCCTAATGGGTGCGACCCACATAGCCATGCTGCCTGCCCAATTTTTGTCCTTTCCCGGTTGTTGAGGCCTGAGGCTACGATTACTTACCATTCCTTGATAACACAATCACTTTGAATGCCACATTGTCAGATCCATTAATCACTAGTTGAGTTTGCACAAATATTCTGGATATTATGCTAAGGGATAAATCCGTTGCAACAATATATATTCATACAGACCAACCCATTTGATCATTGAAAATACTTTGTTAGACATTCGTCCATTTACGTTCGTTCTGGGATTGAACGAAACCGAAGGCACCATTTCTATTAATAGAAAAAGCCCTTGCACTTCACTCCGTCTTCAATATATTCAGCATACTTGGTTCACAACGCTTATGCCGATACGGAGTGGTTCTTCGGATAATAATCCAACCGGTCTCTCCATATTGACAACGATGGTCAAAACTTCGATAGTCTGTGATTTAACTATCGAATAAAAACAAGTGTTCATCCAAACATATCAAACAAATCACTGGGCTCTTTAATTAATATTTCATTAATTAAATCACTTCTCCATTTCCTCTATCAATATTTGTTACCCAAATATTTTCACTAACCATATTGGCCCTTTACGCTATTTGGAAAACATTTCCATATATCGCCTTCTCTTATTTCCTATACTTAGGAAATATATTTTATTTGAAATTGAAAACAATTTCAATCACTTATCTCTTTCTCGACTACTTTAACTATCCTCAGGAAACATTTATATTTCCAAAATAACATCACTTGGGTTAAAACGAATGTTGTGTAAAACATCGCTACAACAACCCAAAATATTTTATTCAACTAACTCTTTTACAAACACTTCTCTTCGAGACTGGATCTTGCTATTTATCCATTAAAAATGAAATCGATCAAGTTGGGGTAAAATTACCTCTCAGACCTTAACTGAAGACATCCTCAACTTCAAAACGGCAAAACCACTTACCTCGAATAATCACACTATACAATCCAATTGTTCATTTTTAAAACATGTATAAAGTTCGCTTTCTATTTATAATTTATGGATTTCCCTTTTTTTTGTTTAAAATATTCGATTTTTTATATTCACTTACCTATCGAATTCAATACGTCGATACAATGATTTCTAATTATCAAAATATCTTAAAAATATTCTAACTCCTTAAATTTCCGGAAAATTTCGCCATAACCTCCCCTGTATCGGGAGCATCGGGAAATTTCAAATAGCTTCCCGGTATCTTCCTCAATCAAAAGAAAAAGGAAAAGCCAAGCGGCTTGCCGATACGGCGCATAATATCTCATATATGAATTAAACATGTACCTTTTTGTCGAGCACATAAATTTAAAACTTCATATACTCCATCCCATATCTGTTTAACACCTGTTCACCTGTTTCCAATTCAATTCAACTCAATCCATTCGTTTGAATTCAATTTTGAATCGTTTGAATTCAGTTTCGCTCAATTATTCTTTAATTAGCCTTTTTGTCTATTTCACTTCTTTGTTGAACATAACATGTTCAAACAAAATATTTAATTAGATTATATCCAAATTGAATTCCAAGTTTCCAATTCTAGTTTCCCTTTCGATTTCGAATATAAATTTTCAAATCGAATTCACTTATTCAAAGCCCAATATCAATTCAAAATCCCATTTAACTAATTACTATCCAAATTAGTTAGTTCTATTCAAATCAAAAATCTGATTTCTGTTTCAAAATCAAATTCATTACTTCACTTGAGTTCACATATAATTACAACTCAGAATCTGAAATTTTCTAAATAGAATTTCGAATTTTCTTCGTTTAAAATCCTTTTATAAAACTAAATAAATCGTTATGGTTTTTAAATAGTTCTGGCGCTGTTTTTTCTGAAAATTTGATTTTGACATAACTCAAAATCTATACGACGAAATTCATATTTTTCTCTTTCATTATAAAACTATTATCAAACCGGTCCTGACGTTTCTTGTTTCAAAGAGATCCGACTTCAATTGGGTCCTGTATACTCGATTGAAGTTCGAATCGCTATTTTACGAACTGCAGCGCTGCGGCGAGTTCGTTTTAATTATATATATATATAACTTTTAAACTTCTTTAAAATGAATTCAACTTCTTTTAACTCTATTTGAATTCCTTACATTTCAAATTCCATAGTTCTAAATCCTGTATTCAAATCCCATTTGAAATCCTTTATTCGAATTCCATTTCAAATCCTTTATTCGAATTCCATTTCAAATCCTTTAGATCATTTCCACCTTAATTCAACTCCTTTTTGAATTTCTATATTTGAAATTCATACTTGAATTTAAATATCCAAACTCCATTTAAATTTCTATTTGAAATTCTAAATGTCTCAAATCCCATTTGAACTTCTATATTCCAATTTCTATATTTGAATTCTATTGAAATTCAAATATTCAAACTCCTTTTTAAATTCTATATTCAAAATTCCATAGTTTAAAACCCATTTGAATTTCATATTCAAATCCCATAGATCAAATCCTATTTGAATTCAATTTGAACCTCTTATATTCAAATTTCATTTTCCATTTCCATTTGAATTCTAATATTCAAATTCATCTCCAACCCCATTTGTATTCTAATATTCAAACTATATTTTTTTCACCATTTGAATTTCTTCACTCAAATCCATTTGAATCCCCTTGAATTCAAATTCCATTTCAAAACCATTTGGATTTCCTATTTTGAAATCCTATTTGAATTTCTATTTCCAATTCTCCTTTGAAAATCCTATTTCAAAGTTTATTTCAAATTCTATTTTGAAATTTCTACATTCAAATCTCTATTTGAATTTCTTTATTCGAATTCCTTTGAATTCAAATTTTACTTTAATTCCTTGAATTCAAATTCTATTTTTTTATTCTAATTTCGTCTATTCAAATTCTATTTGAACTTCTATTTGAATTTCTAATATTCAATCTCCTTTTAAAATTCAAATATTTAAACTCCTTTTAAAATTCAAATGTTATACTCAAATTTCATTTGAGTTATACATTTAAAAATTTCATTTCACATCCTATTTTGAAATTTCATTTCAAATTCCAATTTCACGCTTGTATTTCTATTTCTGAATTATCAAATGATAATTCTTTTCACTTCATTTATAACTTCGTTATAAAAGAACTATTTCTTAAACTTCGTTTAAAAAGAAACTACTTGTTTTATTTTTTCAAAACAAGTTTATATTTTTATTCCATTAAAAATTCAAATTCTATTTAAAAATAGAATTTTCCCTTTTTAAATCTCAAATACCCTTCCACGATATTTTAAATAAATTAACACTTAGCCCAGTGATATTTAAAACAATCAAATCACCAATTTTCAATCATTTTATTTTTAACACACCATATATGAATATATGAAATCAGCAAACAACAAACAGATAATATATTTTTGAGGAATCCAGTTGGATTCCTCCAACCTGTTTTTCCTGCATCCACAGATGTTAGCACATAAATAATACCCATTCTGCTTCGTGGCAGAATATCGCGGTATAGAAGGTCATCCACTAATCATAGCGTGGGGCGTATAGGGTAATCATCCGCTATGAAACTGCGGGCATCCGCTAATGAGACTGCGGGAATCCAACCAATCAATCAACCCAATATATATATATATATATAATAGCCTAAATAACTAATATATATAAAGCAAGCAGAAAAATCCAAACGAGCAACAACAATTATTTTTAACGAAATAAAAATAATTATAAATAAAAGGTGAGTGAGATTTACTCACCGGCGTTTTTATTTTCTGATCCATTTCAGTTTCAATTGACTTCAAAATTGCCAAAACCAATTCCATTTCGAAGATAACTTTGTCACGGTTGTAACTCAACAGTTCACGTTTGAATCTGATTCAGTATGAATAAATATAGTCGTTAAAAATTTGACTACAAATTAAACCATTTTAATTTAATTAAAAGTAATTAACTAACAAACTAATATCATATTTTTCCTAGTTTGTATATTTATACAGTAAACATCATTAACTAATCTTTCCTTAGTTTTTGTACTTAATGATTAGTTTTAAAACCTAATTACTTCATTAGCTAATTATATAGGTCAATACAAATTAATTTAACCATGATCAGATAAATTAGTTAATGATGTAAAAATTTCCTAAATTACCTGATTAATACCCTAACCCTTCTTCCACCTGGAACACGCACCCTCTTCTAACCACGACAGTCACCAAAATCAGCCTCCATTTTAGCATCGGCTACCTCCCTGCTAGCTTGCATCAAAGAAAAATCGAACTCAAGCCCATCACAGAAATCGCACAATCCCATTTCTGAAATCGAAATCACGAACCCCTCAACAAACCTGTCATCACCAACTACCGAACTCCCACCACCATCATCAATACATCGCACTATTTCCAAAGTCAACGTCACAGATCCTGACTCCCTAAACCTCCCAGTCGTGATCGTTCAACCCCCAGATAATCGAACCCCATTCAATTCGATCACCAGACAGTTCATCGTAGCATCGCCTCTCCAGAGCATTGATTTCCGTGCCTCGAAAAACCCTTCGAACTCCCTGTATATCGCGAGCGCTTCCGTTTCGGATCTCGTGATTTGATTTGTGACTTTCAGATTTTTCCTTTCGGTGGATTGATTTGTTTTACTGGAAAGAGGATGAAGGGAAATTGAGTGAATTTGTGGGAATGGCTTAAACTGGTTTCGGTTAATCCCCGAAAATGGCAAGAACAAAGAAGCGATGGCTTGTTTTATAGATATAGCGAGAGACATTTCGTACTGAAGCCATTAAGTTTGTGTTTCGTTGATATTGAAAGTAAAAGACAGGAATTGGTGCTCGAGAAAAGAAATGTTGGGCGTTGTACAGATAATTGGTCGGCTTCATTTAAGACTTATGGTGGCTGAAATGATGTGTTTTTATTTTTGACTTGATTTTTTCTGAATTAAATAACTAAAATATCTTGCGGTCTCTCAATTCGAAGTCCTGAACCGCTATTCAACCGTGACGACCGACGATACCAGATTATAACGCTATTCTGGTCTAAATGGAGTAGTATCTAGAATTTTATTTTACTGTCTGCAGGAGATATTTAATTTAAATTAATGGTTTAAACTAAATTTGATTTAAAAATATAATTCAATTCCAAGCAGTTAATTTTATTGAAAATAAATTAATATTATCGTTCTAATTCAATAGAATTTATATTAATCGATTGAATTGTCTCAATTCAGTTTTAACTCAACGTCAAATTATTTATCGTTCTAGTATTACGGCAATTCAATATATTTGAATTAGATTGTATATCGATTATTTAATCGATAACCAAATATAAAAATCATTTATATTATCAAATCAATATTTAAAATAAATATTAAATATTCAAAATAAACTGTTCAAATATCCGGGTCGTTACATCCCTTTTCGGGAAACGGTGGGTATCTCCCAACCGTTGGTGATATACATTCGATACACTCAAGTGAAATGAGTTGTCGGCCATGTGTGGGTCGGGTTGCAAGACGTTCTTGTTGAACCCAGTGTATTCGCCTCTAGATATGCACTATCGGCAGGTGGTTCCATACCTTGTCATAGTCGGAATCCAATCTCCAATAAGCACCCGCGGTTTTGTTTGTATACTACATATGTGGAGTGTGAGATGAAAGCGTTCTGCTAGATTCTATTTATTTGTATTTAGACACTATTATAATATCAGAGTAAGATATCGATTTCAAAAATGTTTTGGGTTATCGTAAGGTAAAAACCATCCGTATTTATGTGTGTATTTGGTCTTACGATTATCCTTTTCTTTCAAAAGATTTTGAACTTTAAAACCAAGTTGGATGATATTATAAACTTAGCGAGTTTTTCTCACTCTTGTCCACCAGACTGACCCGGTGTTTGTAATGCTTGGGTTAGACCGGGTTGTACAGGTCTAGGTTATTGGATACCACAAAGTTCATAAGACGTGCTGGAGAAGTTCAGACGTATAAATATTTTTCCGCTGTGTGTTGTATATGAGGACAGATAATTATAACTTTCTAGATGTGTTGATGTAGTCTGAAGATTGTAAAATTTTATTTCAAAGCTCTCTATAAAGTTTATTTATATATTATATTTTGTTCCGCTGCGATATGAAACTCTGTGTTGTGTTGGTTCTTCTTATTCTATTCTAATATTTCTTTCTTTCTTATCTCACC
The DNA here is from genome assembly GCA_030737875.1 of Allium sativum. Taxonomy (NCBI): domain Eukaryota; kingdom Viridiplantae; phylum Streptophyta; class Magnoliopsida; order Asparagales; family Amaryllidaceae; genus Allium; species Allium sativum. Next base: position 836,620,479 of record CM060910.1, read on the forward strand.
CTCTAATCTCTTTCTAATAACATTCCGGTGTTTTCGATGCTTGAATGTTCGACATAGTGTTTTTGTGTCAATTTTCGGGGTCGAAAATCCATGTTCGTTACAGTGGTATCAGAGCAATGGTTTAGAAATAACCTTGACTCTGTGGTGTAACTCGATAAAGATGGGGTTAGTAATACCCTAGATTGAGTTTGAATGTATATATATGAGAACGCGTAGTTGTATATTTTATATATAAATGTTTTGTATTGTGTTATTTGATCAACTCAAGTGTTGAAAAGCATTTGAACTAGCACCTGACGCAATATTGTTTTGGAAAGAAGGGTAAATGAAATAATTTTGCCCAAATAATATTTTCATATACAAAGTTAATATTTTATCAAATTATTGATATGTTGATGTGTTTGATTGGTTTGAATGTAATTCAAATTGGAATTGGAAATTTGAAGTGGTTTAATATAACCAAAATGAATATCATATATAGAATTTGTGAATTAAAATTTTAATATAGACTTAACTATACCAGAATTTAAACTGAGATAAGTTAAATAACGATCTGATTGGATTATATGGATTTTGCATTGTTTGTTTGTTGAACAGTAGATCAGTTGAATAAAAATTGATCAAGAGTTAAATGAATTGGAAACTGAAGTGATAAATTTCAATATAATGAATATGAATAGAATCAGGTATGGAACTAAATGGATTAATCTTGGATATGTTATTGCTTTGGGAATTGAGTAAGTGCAGAAAATCAGATGGCCAAGAGAGTAAATTGTTTGTAGAGATTGGGGTACAGGTTGAAAAAAAATGAAGAGCCATCAGTGCTTTGTTCTGTTATTGAAGAAAGAGTTGCCTGACAAAAAGGTAAACCTTAATATATTGATTGGGCGTTTGATTTTATATCCCTGAGATAAGTAGCTGCTTGGCATTGGTTTTCTTTTGATGAATGTAGGGCTCGGAGTGGCAAGTTGTAGTTGTTGGGAGTGAATAGTACAGAGGAGGTGCTGGCGAATTTTGCGAAAATTTTTAAACTTATTTTCAATACTATTTTATCGTGATAATAACTAGGTTAAGAGAATTCTTCTTAAATAGCAATTTCGAGGATAAAATTCTTTTAAGGGGGGAAGAATGTAATGACCCGGATTTTTCGATTAATTGAATTGGATATTTAAATTGGTTTTAAATATTATATTTGGAATATTAATAAATTTTAATGTTGGATTTGTTTATTAAACGGTAATTGAACGTTTAATTTAAATTTGGATTATAAAACGAATTCGAAATATAGTGGTAGTTCGTATAATTGAATTTTGAATGTCATTTGAATATACAAAATCCGTTTTAAGTAAGAATTCAATGAAACAAGAAACGTTAGAATCGATTTGATTATAATTTTCTAACGAAAGAGAAAATTTGAGATTTCATCTTATATATTGTAAGTTATATCCAAATCAAATTTTAAAATAGTCGCTACGGATTCATTTATAAATTATATCATTTATTTAATTTATTTAATTTATTTAATTTATTTAATATGAATTTGAATTGAATTCGGATGTCAATCGTAACAACACAAATATTAACTGATCAATGAAAATAGTAGTGAATATAACAACTAAATAAAGTAAATGTCTCAGATCAAACCAAAGATAAAACAAAATAAAATATAAGTAATTGAAGTATCATGTAAATACCGGGAATATATATATATATATATATATATATATATATATATAACCATAAAATTCAAGACTTAAAATTAGAACTAACTTAAGCTTTAATAGTTTGATATATATGAAATAATAAGGAACTAATCAAAACTGATGAAAACATATGTTTGCCGGTGGTCGGTTGAAGTAGGCGGGTATAAAGTAATTCTATATATGTTTATATAAAAAGAAAAAGGATAAACTAGGATTGCATGACATAAGAAATATATTTGGCAACATCCCAATTATATTCAGAGGACCTTTTCAAAACATATTTTGTTCTCTATGATGAATGTTGAAATAATCAAGACTAGACAAACATTATGTTGTCCATGTGAGACAACCTTTGTTTTACCTTAGCACTTAGATACTATTTTACTTTTACAGGCAGTAAAAAGAGAAAAAAAATCAGAGAGACTTACACCTACCGATCCCTTCACGCACATGCTATACTATAAATAAATAATTGAACAATCTATCCTATTTATTTATTTATTTATTTTGGTTTGTTGCTTCTTTGTCAAGCTTTTGCACGTGCCTAAGTCTGCATGCCATCTCTTTTTCTTTCCCTACCAACGAGCCATCCAAATTACTACATCCACACACATGCTAACTTTGCTATAGTCCTAGTTAGCTGTAGCAACTTAAATAATAAAAAAAACCAACAGGACATAGTATATATTAATATAATCGTACATACAAAAGCCTTGTTCAATCTTGCATATCAACTCGCATATGCCATCTGAACATCCGTTAAAACCTTCAGTCTTAAGCATTAATTTGCACATTCTCAATCTTTTATGCGAGTAGCTAGCCACCTACAAAATGAAAATGACATGCATGAAACCGTGCCAACCAAGTATGTACGATTGCAAACGACATTGCCGTGCTACCCAAACAACCTTCCACTATATATACGCTGCAACCTTTACATTTCCTCCTAGCAACCATAAACTCAAATCGAAGAATTTTTTTAAATTTCCCCAACCTTTTAGATTTAACAAATAATGGTCATAGAAGAAGTGAAGTGGGTAGCGAGCTCGACATGATGAAGTAGTTTGGCTCGACTTGGTGGACTCGTGAAGGGATTAACGCATGGGGATTTTGTGAAGTATCTGCAGACAGCATGGAGGATGCTCGGAGTTGTGATCTGTTAGAGTGATGCGAAGGCAATTTGTTAATGACGGAAGGAGGGAGAGCGTGATGGGGAGTGAGTGGTGATGATGGCGTGGGATTTCATGGAGGAACTATTGCGTTAAAAATCAGGGTTGAGGAAATTATGTTTTTGGGAAGAAAGGACCTGCGTTGGTGGGTAGGTAGCTGTGAACGTGGGTCTTTATGGTTGTTGGCTTTGGTCTCGCGGAAGTTAAAAAAAAGAAAGGAAAAAATGAAGGATAGAAGGCGGAACAAGAGGGAGAGGGGACTTGGAAGAAAGCATTTGCGTGAAGAATCATTTGGGAAGATGGACATATACAGGCGGGCGTGGGCTAATGTTCTCATGGGCTTTGGGCTACAATTATATATATAAAAAGATTAAATGGTAGGAACGAAACGCAGTCAGAAGAGGAATATCACGGTGCGGCTTAACGTGGAAGAGATGAGAGGGAAAGTAAGTTTGGCACATGGGGATGTGAAGAATGAAGTGGTAGCAACATCAGTTTGGGAAATAAGACATTTAAGGTGCGGGTTTTATTTTGGCAAAACATGAAATGGAGTTTCAGTGGTGGTATCATATCATTATGTACACGTTGTGTGCACTGAGTGGCTATAGGCGCTTATACGGAAAAGAAGGTGCAATGGTAGCTTGCGGGATTTAAGTTAAAGAAAGAAAGAAAAGAAGTAAAGCTGGGGAAGTTGGAGGAACTGATGGGGTTCAACAGGACGGTTGCATTAAGAAACTACAACAAGTATAAAGAAAATGAACGGTATATGCAGTTGCCTAATTAATATATAAATATGTCTAATTATGCTTAAGGGCCTAACCCAACTTGGATCTACAGAACGTAATTAAAGGGTGAACCGTAGTATAGGCGTATGACATGCCTAAATAAATGCCTATATATGCCTAACCCAAGTTCTTAATTTATATAAGTAATATATATGTAATAGTGCCTACCCAATTGTCAAAACCTAGTAGTTCATTCGTGATCTATAATATAGATGTAACTTGCCTAATCCTGCTTCTACGAAAATCAAGTTTAAAGAATGCCTAGTGGTGTTTATTAATGTGGCAAGTTATTAAACCATATAATTTATAATTCGTATGCATGAACAGAATTGGACAAAATCAGTCGTGTTGGGACCGTGTTGACGAACACTACGAGATGGAGCTGACGCGGTCAACACAGGGAGCGACCAAATTTTTTAATTAAATTAAATGTCAGTTTAATTTAATTAAAAACAAGTCATTTTAACAACCGAACCAAACCAAGGTGAGTTAAACTCACTCAGTTCTCCCACTTATAATTATTATAAGTTGGGTTAATTATTAGTATGCCATGTTTGCTGATTGTTGGTTGATTTGATGTTGTTAAATACTGTTATATTAATTATTCAAATTGAACGATGTTTAATTTGAATGAAGTTACATCGTTATTTTTAATGACGATTTCTAAACAAGGTAACTTACCTTGTTGGTTACGTTTATAATAATATAAACGTATTTAATTAAATTGGATGCATGAATGGTTGTTATTAGTTGACCACTATTTGTCAAATTTATTGTTTATTTTCATATGATCGTTATATGAACTGTTGAACCCATATGATTGGATTATTGAATTGGTTATTGATTGTTAAACGCAAATTCACTATTTGTTTGATTTTTAACCAATTGATTATATTGTTTAAGGAATTTATAGCAGATGGCCAAAATATAAAAGTTGATTTACCGTCAGGTAAATCGATAGAAATAGAGTTATGGAATTTATTTATAACTGAATATAATTTTTTAAATATATTATTTTTAAATGAAGTAAAAAAATAAACCAACCATATTTATATATGGTTTGTTTAACCACCATTTACTATTTTGTACCAAATTGGTCGTTTGCGAAGCACGTGCCTCATCGTAATTAGTAATGAAGCTTAGATCGTTAAGCAAGTGAATAAGAATTGTCGCAATGATTAATAACCAAGGTTAGTTGTTTTTAAGAAGCAATTGCAAATGAGATTATATTTATTTGATTACTATTTATTTAATAACAATCAAATGGAATTATTTAAATTAATTTAATTTGAAACTAAATTTAAATGGAAAGACGAAGACGAACTGAGATTTGAGTAATGAATTAATCATATGTAGAGTTGGCTAGGTCAATGGTGTTACTCGAAATTGAGTTATGTAATTACTTATTACTTTGATAATGATAGTTAACGGATAATTAAACCATTTTTAAACATTTATATTTTTTGAATGGTGATCACTTAGGATTTAAAATGTATAAATGAAGGGTTATGAAGTTTTAAACCATTATTTATAGTAAAGTGATGTTTTCAAGCAATTTTACATAACTAATAATATAAGTTAAGTTTAATTCGAAGTTTAAATTAAATCCTTACTGGGGGTTTTTATATTGAATGGAGTTATAAAACCCAAGCTTTATTGAATATTATTGGAACGAGTTATTTGAAATGACATATGAATGGAAACGAAATGGAAACAAAAATGGAAATCCAAGTTTGAATTAAAGTGTTAAGATGGATTGATTTATAATGGTGTGATATAAATTTGATATATCAAACGAGAGATGAGATTTTATCAAGATATAACTCAAATGGATTTTGTTTTGATATTAAAAATGAGTATGGGATTTGGTATTACAATTGATATTATCTTACGATATAAATGTTGTTGATCAAAGTCTGAGAGGTAATTAGAATACCCTAACTTGAACGACTTCAAGATTATCGAAAGATGACATTAGTTGTAATGATAAAGATGTTAGAAGTAAATTATTTTGAGAAATAATGACGCAATATTATTTGAAGAACTTTGGAATATAGATAATGAAATTTCGAAATAAAAGGAAATATTAAGGAGCTTGAGAATATGAAATAATATTTCCGTGGTAAAGAGATCAATGAAAGGAGATGTGCGAAAATTGTAATGATATTTTCAAAAGGTAAAGGAAAGAGATGTAGAATAATTTATTCTAAAGAATAATTGACGATGATCGTATTCAAATAAAAAACAAAGGAGATATCGTAACGATCGTTTTAAAATGATAAGTTGAATCAACTTCCCTATTATAAATAATAAGTAGTGTAATATCAAATGTTTTGAAATGGTAGTTAACAGAAAATTTTGATATGGTTTTAAGATATTTTTCCAAGTATATTAATAAAATGATTTGAGGATATTAATGTATTAAAACTGATATATTACTTTTAAATGTTCAAATGATGTTATATAATAAACCAATTGATCTGTTTTATTTTTGTTAATTTTGATAGTTAAATAACCCACTATCAAAATTTGGCCCAACGTTATTCATACGGAAAGACCGGGATCGAATTTATATTCGAAAACCATTCCGACCAATGAATACGAAAACGTGGAAGATGGTCATCGAGATAGAGCAATTGAAGACCGTAAATATTCATGAATGAAAGGACTATTGTTGGATTTTTCTAGCTGATCCCTAGAGATATTTTGACAATGATTCTGTCGGGATTAAAATCTACGGATTGCAAGGACTACTCGCTACTGATCCTTGGGGTGATTCATATATTAGATGCAGTAGGAGGGTGCCTTTGGTTCATCCTGTTCCTGGATGACTTGTATAGACGATGTGAACGGTGGCCAGATGTTCCAAAAGTTGATTATAACCTCAAGCCTCATCAACCGAGAAATGACAAAAATCGGGAAGGCAGCATGGCTATGTGGGTCGCACCCATTAGGGTGTATAATCACCTAGCTAGAGAAATTCATTTTTCTTCTTTAATCTATCAATGCTGTCCCTTTTCGGGAAACGGTGGGTAGCTCCCAACCGTTGGTGATATACATTCGATACACTCAAGCGAAATGAGTGGTCGGTCATGTGTGGGCCGGGTTGCAAGACGTTCTTGTTGAACCCAGTGTATTTGCCTCTAGACATGCACTATCAGCAGGTGGTTCCATAACTTGTCATAGTCGGAATCCAATCTCCAATAAGCACCCGCGGTTTTGTTTGTATACTATATATGTGGAGCGTGAGATGCAAGCATTCTGCTAGTTTCTATTTATTTGTATTTATACACTATTATAATAACAAAATAAGATACCGATTTCAAAAATGTTTTGGGTTACCGTAAGGTAAAAACTGTCCGTATTTATGCGTGGATTTGGTCTTACAATTATCCTTTTCTTTCAAAAGATTTTGAACTTTAAATCCAAGTTGGATGATATTATAAACTTAGCGAGTTTTTCTCACATTGGTCCACCAGACTAACCCAGTGTTTGTAATGCTCGGGTTTAACCGGGTTGTACAGGTCCAGGTTATTGGATACTACGAAGTTCAGAAGACATGCTGGAGAAGTCCAGACGTATAAATATTTTTCCGATGTGTGTTGATACGAGGACAGATAATTATAACTGTCCAGATGTGTTGATGTACTCTGAAGATTGTAAAATTTTATTTCAAAGCTCTCTATAAAGTTTATTTTTATATCATATTTTGTTCCGCTGCGATATGAAACTCTGTGTTGTGTTGGTTCATATTCTTCTTCTATTCTAATATTTCTTTCTTTCTTATCTCTTTCTAACAACGTTCCAATGTTTTCGATGCTTGAATGTTCGACATGGCGTTTTTGTGTTGATTTTTGGGGTCGAAAATCCATGTTCATTACAACAACAATTATTTCTGCCGAAAGATAGCGTACTTCCTAAGACTTTATGTGAAGTAAAAAAAATTCTTAAGCAATTTGATATGGGCTTTGGAAAAATACATGCTTGTGAAAACGACTGTTGTCTTTTTAGAAAAGAATACAAAGATTTAAATGCTTGTCCAAAATGTGGGTCTTCAAAATGGAAAATAAATCAAAATACTATGGAGATCATACAAGATGTTCCAGTTAAAGTGTTGAGATATTTTCCAATAATTCCAAGATTTAGAAGATTGTTTGGATCTCAGAAAACAGCAGAAGATTTAAGATGGCATTTCAATAATAAAAGCAATGATGGAAAAATACGTCATCCTGTGGACTCTATGGCATGGAATATGGTGAATGAACGATGGAAACCTTTTTCAGCCGACCCACACGTTCTTAGACTTAGTCTTATTACAGATGGATTTAATCCATTTTCTATGTTAAATTCTAAATATAGTTGTTGGCCGGTAATGCTTGTGACATACAATCTCTCACCTGTGTTGTGTATGAAGAAGGAAAATATTTTGTTAACGTTACTTATTCCCGGTCCGAAGCAGCCCGGAAACGAAATTGATGCATATTTGGCGCCTTTGATTGAAGACTTGCAGTATTTGTGGAGTAACGGAGTTGATTCATATGATGCATTTAGTAAACCATTGTTTAAACTGCAAGCAATCTTGCTATGGACAATAAATGTTTTTCCAGCGTATGGAAATCTTGTTGGATGTTGTGTGAAGGGAGAAAAAGCTTGTCCATCATGTGGTGTTTATACTCATCATCATTGGTTGAATTATAGTCGAAAGAATGTTTACATGGGTCACAGAAGATATCTACCTATGTTGGATGCATGAAGGAAACATAAGAGTTGGTTTAATAGCACCATAGAGAAAGATAACGCGCCTAGAATTTTAACTGAAAGAAATATTACTGAATTGTTAAAAGATTTTCCAAATGATTTTGGGAAAAAGAAAGAAAAGAAAAACAAGAAGAAAAGAAATAAGAAAATGGCCATTAAGATAAAATCTATCAATCTGAAAAAGAGGAAGAGGAACATTGTCCAAGATATGCAAGATGAAGATAATAATCCTATAAAACTGGAGGTATCAAGGTGGAAAAAGAGATCGATTTTTTTGATTTTCCATATTGGAAGGTTAGTGATTTTTTTAATTTTTTGATAATTAAAAATAATAATATAATTATGAGTTAAACTATTGATTTTTATGGGAACTTCCATTATGACATAATTTTGGATGTAACGCATGTGGAGAAAAACATTGGCGAAAGCATATTAGGCACATTGTTGCATGATAACAAATCAAAAGATGGAACCAACTCCAAAAAGGATTTAGAGGATTAGGGGATTCGACATGAGCTTCATGCACAACCTCGTGGGAAGAAAACATATCTTCCGTCGGCTCCTTATATGTTGTCAAATTCCGAAAAAACAATATCCTGCAAAAGACTGTATGATTTCAAAGGACCCGACGGCTATTGTTCAAATTTGAAAAACTGTATATCGTTGGAGAATTGTAAAATTAGTGGCTGGAAATCACATGATTATCATGTTTTAATGCAACACTTATTACCTGTAGCAGTGAGAGGATTATTGTCAAAGAAGGCAATAAAAGCAATAATTCGCTTATGTTCATTTTTCAATAAATTATGTCAGCGTGTCCTTGACAGAGAGAAATGGCAACAAATCAATCTGAGATTGTAGACATTCTGTGTGATCTTGAAAAGTATTTTCCACCATCATTTTTTGATATAATGGTGCATTTGTCAATTTATCTTGGTAGAGAAGCACTAATATGTGGACCGGTTCAATTTTGTTGGATGTACCCATTTGAAAGATATATGAAAACACTTAAAGATTATGTAAGAAACTATTCACGACCAGAGGGTTGTATTGCTGAGTCTTATCTTGCAGAGGAGTGTATGAAATTTTTCAGTGAATTTTTGAAAAAATAGGACACATTGAGGAGGCAGAAGCTCAAAATGAAGATTATAAAAGCAATGTAATACTCGAGGGACGTCCAATTTCGACGTCTAAGATAGTTACATTATCCTCAAATGAGAAAGAAAGCTCTAATTTAGCCGTATTAATGAATATGGTCGTGGTGGAACCATTTTTAGAGTAAGTATATGTTATATTATGTTTCAATTATTTTGATGTCTTTCTACTAGTAAATATAACCTAACATTACGTGTTATACTAGTTTGCATTTGGAGGAATTACAAAATTCAAGCAAGCGCATGGAGAGAAATGCGGCCTTGCTTTGGGAAAAAAATACAAAATTTTTTGCTGATTGGATTAAAAAAAGGTTAAATGGACTTTTTAAATATACTCTCATTTTGTTAAGAATATTATTCTAAATTATCTATTGTAGATACCCATCAACTCCAGTGATCACACTGAAATGTTGAAGTGGATTGCATATGGTCCGAAGAATGGCGCTTTGTCTTACAAAGGGTACATCATCAATGGACAACAATTTCACGTTAAAGATGCAGGGAGAGAAACTCAGAATAGTGAAGTGACTTATGATGCGGCTACTATGTGTAGAGCAAGTGCAAAAGATGTTTCTCAAGTAGCTGATGTGGTTACTTATTATGGAATATTGACCGATATAATTTAATTAGATTATCACGTGTTTTATATTCCTATTTTCAAGTGTCATTGGGCACATATAGGAAATGGAGTGAAAGTCGATGAAGCTTGTCAATTTACATCAAAAGCGAGCATCATTTTCAAAAGATCCATACATCCTTGCATCTCAAGTGAAACAAGTATTTTATTCAAGAGAAAACGATTCTTCAAGTTGGTACGTGGTAATGAAAGCACCATCAAGGGGTTTTCATGAGTTAGGGACAAATGATTATATAAACGAAACTATCAGTATTCCAGAAGATTGCGATGTAACCAATATGAATGTTGAAGATGTTAGTTATGTTAGAGAAGACTACGAAGGCATACTTGAGTAGCTCTTATAGTAGGTCTGTACCACTAAATAGGTACTAACATTACAAACTTTCAAATGTTCATATGCAACTGATAACCTGTCAAGTTGTGATTTTTTGGCAATATGTGGGCTAAAACTAACATTACTATCTTTCCTTTCATATTACTTGTCATGGCTATTTTATTTTTTGAAAATAATCACTTTTGCATTCTTTTTTTTTACTGTGTTCTTTACCTCATTCCGATACATTTTTTTGTCGATATACCAACTGTAAAAGAAATTTTGAGTGTGCGTTCATTGAGTTATTTCATATATGCATGTATTGAGTTATTGATTATCATTGAGATTTACATACCTGAAGACGCACGTAATCTTCATCATGAAGGTATGAAGATTTACACAATACTACATAATTTTTTTACATGATTATTAGTGTATTTAAAAACTATACGATATCACTATATGGTCATTCTTGATAACACAAAAGTAGATTATATATGTAGATCAATGAAATGTATCCGTAGTGGACATAATGAATGGTGCACCCAATGTTATGATTTTTTGTAAAAAGTTAACTACCTGAAAATTGACATAAACAAACAATTGGATTTAGGCGTTGAAGCACAAGCATATTTTTTACGATAGGTAATCATTAAGGCAAGTGGTAGTAGGTGTCTCATAGTACTAAATCAGTTGAAATTGGTACAAATAATTATAGGTCTGTCTAAAAATATTTCATCCCTGTTTATTTTAGATTCCAAAGGATAGATAAAATCATAGGAATTGACAAGTGAAATATTTTCATCCATGTTTTTTTATTTTTCATTGGACAAGTAAAATCATCGAAATAGACATCCATGCCGGTTAGATCAATGCCTAGATTTTCTGCCCGTATGTTTGGTTTGTAATTTTCAGTTCTAAGTTTTCATAACAATTTAAATGCATTTATTTATGTCTCATTAGCATCAGTTCTTGAAATAAGATGACCTTTATATTTTTAGATCTTGTATCGGCTTTTTTAGACCTTGTATCAATGTCTTATAAACAAGGTTAAACCTGTCCCCGTCAATTGTTTATTTTAAGACCTTGTATCGACTTTTCTTCAACCGAAGAACTAAATCATTCTCGTACGTTTTTTTTCTAATTTTGTTGTTTTTGTTATTAAATATTTTCATAGGGAAAGGATAAGGATATGCATGTAAGCTTTGTACGTACTCGCCAACAATTGAAGAACGAGAAATCCCAAAAGTTTAAACCAAGAAAAAAAACCACGTTGAAGTTTGTAATGTAGACAAGCAACAAGAATTACGACACGAGACAAGACAAATTCCATGTGTAGAAAATGAAATGCCGTGTGAAGAAACTGAAATGCAGGAGGAAATTGAAACGCTTCATGGAGAAAATGAAATGCGTGAAGAAGTTGAAACAGCTTGTGAAGAAAATGTTGATGCCGAGGTGGAAATCAATAGACCAAATGCAGTTAACAATGCAAATACAAATGTAAAAGAACGTCCTAGAGGTCCAACAAGAGCAAAAAAACTGCTGTTAAGTCTTGAGAATTGTAACGATACGGATTTCGCTCGGACCTAATCGATCGCTAAATCGACCAAGACCGTTCGAATCCCGCATACGCTAACTTCGGGCATACAACACATCAGAACAAATAACAGAAGAATTCTATAAACATCATAATAATGTTACATCAGAGTACAGAATATCAGAGTACATCGAATCATATAATACAGCGGAAGATTTATTTGCAATAAATGTAATACAATGCAGTGGAAATATAAAATAACACAGCGGAAGACGATAAATGCACTGGACACAACTTAAAGCTCCAATCCAGAATCCTGCTCAACATATCTGCAAAATAAAACTACTCAACTGCCATGTGGAAACTAGAGGCACCCAAGTTTGCAAGGGAAAAGAAAACTATAGGTCAGTCATGGGACTAGTGTCAGAAACTCTAAACAGTTATAAAATTATATAAATGACAAGGCAAATCACAGGACCACGCCGCTAACGCGGAACGGGTTTACCCCCATGAATGCTAGTGTATAAACAACAATCAATATAGATATATGGATCTACTATGCATCAATCAACATGCAATATCCCAATCTACCCATTTAGATTAATTATCACAATTAGATTTTCCAAAACCAATTCAATTTACAGAAATTATTCCTTTGGACTTTATTTCCCGACTTCTATTTCAAATCATTTGAAATACATATCTAGCTTTATATGAAAGTAGATTTCACTTCGGGATCTCAAATCAAAACATTTGGAAATATGAATTCCAAATCATAACAATGCATACAAACAAGTATGCAACCAAATATCGGGCTCCCCTCAGACAAGGCAAAGGGCACGTACCTAAGCAACTCGATATATATATATATATATATATATATATGCACCTCCTACACATAGAGCAGGCTACACACTGACCACTCATCCTAAGGCACTGGATCCCACCCATACTTTTAGTAGATCGGGTTACCAAATCTTTATCCACATACCAAATCATTTCATATCACGAAGTGGGGAAAATCATTTCACAACATAATAATCACAAGTACTTTCGAACTATTGTACTTCACATTAGCAATTCACACATATGATCAGTCACTATTAATCACATAACCTTTGAGCTCGTACGTCTCAAAGAAGGGTGTTAAGCAAGAGAATAAATTCTCCATCACCAAATAGATATGTTATCAATAGAAACCAATCGGATACGCGATGAACCACAATGTAAAACATAGTACATTTCTATATCATTTTAGAAATCATCGGGTTTAGGCCTCGAAATCCTTTCTGTTTTATAAAATATTTTTATAAAACGTTCTCTGTCCAAAATCTGGAATATATTTCTTTTCACTCAAGAAAAACATCATTTCAAAATCATTCATTAAATTTGAAATGAACACAACTCGCTAAACACCTTATCATTAAATCATGAAGTGTTTCACAAGGTGTTAGCACACATATATTCTTACCCAACCCAATGCTAACAATAAAAGCATATTTTGCTCATAAACTGGTCAAGCACAATCCAAACAATCAATCGGTCCAATTTGACATTAAATATATGGTTTTGAATAGAGATAGTATCGACTTATATTCAACATCAAATCCTGAAACCAACAGATATCATATTGGGAATAACGATATCGATATCTTCCAAATTCCCATCACAATATCCGTATAATCATGGAATCCAATACCGAAATATTCAGAAGATTATCTCCATTCCAAACTGTAACACTCCGTAATTCTGTTAATATTAATATTCATAAATTAAAGAATAACTAATCTCAGACGTGAGAATTGTGGGAAACGGGTTGCGCCATTGTGTTCATCTAGGAATTCTGGTCGAAATAGAGTCCGAGTTTGCGCGAATTGGACTTCGTATGAAGAAGTTATGGCCATCGGAATTTTCAGAAAATTTAAAACAGCTCGCAGGAAATTTAAAATTCAAATTGAAAGTGCAGAAGCGGGCTGGGCGGGAAAAATTCCCGCCCAGGCATGTCGACTGGGGGGTCGACACTAGTGTCGACCTACCCCCCTCCCCAGGTCGACTATAGTGTCGACCTGGGTGTCGACCTGGTCAGTCGGCTAGGGTTTTGACTGACCCCAATCTTGAGCTGCTGATGTGTCTTTAGGGCTGTGTTGGCAAATTTAATGGTTCAGGTTAGTTCTGAGTTGATCTAACGGTCTAAATAAACCTTAAACTCTATAAATACCTAGGTAGTCTCTCACCCTAATTCATATGAAAAATAGAATAGTTACCGTCATCCTGCCGCCATGGAACTCAGTCTAGCCGCCGCCAACTAAGAAGGAGGAACAGCTAAATCAAATTCCAATTCTACTCAAATCAAGACTCTCTTTTCTTCTCTAAATTGTGAGTATGATGATCTTAACAAGATTATTGTTAAACTAATTCGATTAAGTCATGAATGGATTATAAGTAATTGATGTGGATGATCACATATGTTGTTGTAAACCTTATGCTATCATGTATGTCATAAATCCTATGCTATGTGATGATGATATCCTATATGTTGTAAATCATTCTATGATGATAATGTATAAGTTGTAGTTTTCTATGCTAAATTTTGATGAATCATACATGTTAAAGTCATGATGTTATTATCTATGCTAGTTAGTTCATGTTAATCAAATCATCATGTTTGGGCTATGTTGAGCTATATGACAAACCATTTATGCAAGTTAGATTAATTAGTAAAGATTATGAACATATGCCATGACATCTCTTTAGAGCTATAATTATGACACCTAGAATTATGCTATGACATATGTGAAATTCTATGCCAGTTCACACCATCATTATGTTGTCTAAAACCCCATATGCAAGCTTATACACAAATTTGGGTTATGATCATGTCATGTGAATTGTGACATTTAACAAGTTGACACCTTTAGATCCTTAACCTGTGTAGTTTATGCAAGTTTCACCCCTATTATGATTAGATTCATTTTAGTTGCCTATATGTTGTGATAATTTATCTTTGGGCTATGAGTTAGACTATTCGAGTCTAACGTATATTCTACGTTGAATAAACGAACGTGTAAACGTGGGGTAGGGGTAATATTAAGGATTTAATATTAAGATGTTGGGGTGCAATTGATATGATTTTGCATTCCATGAGTGGATGGCCATAATTGAGTCAATTATGGACATCATTAAAAATTGGAATTAATTAATAATTTGAATATGGAATTATTAAAACTGGGGTAAAAGATTGAAAGTTGTCAATCAATGCTTAGGACACGAGGTTGGACTCGTTTGTGACGTAAACCTGCCCGGAACCGCCCGGCAAATCCAGTTGTCACAAATGTCAGCCCAATGTGAGAGATCCTAGGCCTAAACTAAAGCATAACAATTGTAAAGACACGAGGTTAGACTCTTTTATGGTGTAAGACTGCCCGGACCCGCCCGGCAAATCCAGCTGCCATAAATGCCAGTCTAATGTGAGAGGTCTTTATGAGGTTATGGCCTGAATGAATTAAGAAATACTTAACCAGATAGACATGTAAGGTGGGACATGGGGGTTAAGTAGGTGCCTGGGGTGGCATGAGGAATCTAGTGGGTGCCCTTAGTGGCATGTGAAATACGATTAGTAAGACTTAACCAAACACACATGTAAATGAACATGACTAAGAGGGTTAAGCGGGATATACTATTGGTGACAAGCTTAGGTGGGTAGCTTGTGGGGGCCCATTTCAACCAGTATCCCAAACGTATCTTTGTGGGCTCGACCCAAGTCGAGAACGGGACATGCATACCGGGCTTGACTATAAGAGGCCAAAATGGGGAGCGGTGGCAACGCAAGTCCAACGGGTTTCATATGCGTGTGTGGACCCGGGCTGGTAGGTAAGACGTTGTTGCATCGTGTAGGTATAAGCCGTGCATTCTCAGTTGTATAGGGTTGCCACTTTAGGGGAGTGATACACCCCACTATGGGGCCAGCATGGGTATCTACGAGTAGGGAGCCGATCGCAAGTGGGTAGTGGGGTACACCTAGTGGAGATAGGGGCAGATGGCACCTATGTAGTCAGCTAGGGGTACGTAAGGCTATTTATATAGTTTCTGTGTGAAGCAAGTGGGATCAACCTTTAGGGTGACTGGTGCGGTGCAGTGTGGTAATTATTCGTTAGTAATTAGGTATGCCTTTAATGTTATCTTTAACGTTATCTTTATCGTTATCTTTATCTGCTCTTCCATACCTAATAGTTCATAGACATTTCCTTGTTTTCCAGCTTATGCCTTAGTCTAGTTATTTTGATAATAGTATTGTTAGAATTATCATACTCGCCAGACTTTATGTCTGACCCCCTCCATTTCTATCCTTTTTCCCCCTCCAGGTCCTCAGGTTGGGCCCAACACTAGTGGAGTTTGATCGGTTTGCCTCATCTCTCTTTGGAAAGCTTGGACCGTTGAAGTAAAGTCCAGCTTGTTATCTTCTTTAATGGCTATTTGTGTAATGGGTTTATGTATTTTGTTTTTATGAAGATGGATATTGTACTTGACTCTGATTTATGGTTTTATGATGTAACAAACATGTTTAATTTCCGCTGCAATAAAATGAAGTTTTAGATTTCCAAGTACTACTTATTATCTGTCTTGTTGTAATTTTTTTGTTCTATATTCACTATTAACCTCCATGGAAGTTAATGCATTCCCTTTGTGAGTAACATTAATGGACGTGGGGTGTTACACAAACCATTCCAATTTATTCGTTGGAAAATTCTGGTTATTTAAAACAATTTCTCAATCCAATTTATTTACTTAAAAATAATCGGATTATAATTCGAGTTAATAACTAGTTCATTTCGATATAAATATATTTCATCTTCCCAAATATGGAATTTTTCATCCCAATTCTTTTCAAATCATTTCTTTTGATTTTACACAAATTATTAATATTTTTAATAATTTTACCAAGGCCCTTACCATCAAATCGTGAAGAGTTTCACAAGGTGTTAGCACACAGATATTCTTACCCAACCCAGTGCTAACTGTAAAAGCATATTTTTCTCATAAACTGGTCGAGCACAATCCAAACAATCAATCAGTCCAATTTGACATTAAATATAAGGTTTTGAATAGAGATAGTATCGACTTATATTCAACATCAAATCCTTAAACCAACAAATATCATATCGGGAATAACAATATCGATATCTTCCAAATTCCCATCACAATATCCATATAATCACGAAATCCAATATCGATATATTCCGAAGATTATCTCCATTCCAAACCATTCCAATTTATTCGTTGGAAAATTCTGGTTATTTAAAACCATTTCTCAATCCAATTTATTTATTTAAAAATAACTGGATTATAATTCGAGTTAATAACTAGTTCATTTCGATAAAAATTTATTTTATCTTTTCAAATATGGAATTTTTCATCCAAATTCTTTTCAAATCATTTCTTTTGTTTTTACACAAATTATTAATATTTTTTATAATTTTTTCAAGGCCCTTACAGTCGATTTCCATAAACGGTCATCGAACTGCACTTACAACGACCTTTTCCAAATTTGATTTGGATATAATTCCAAATCCAACCGTTAGATTTCACATTTCTTGTATTCATAAGAAAGATCTTTACGAAACGAACCCAACGGTTCCGGTGTTAGGAGAATCCGACGGTCGGATCTCCCATAACGTCAATTCAAAGTCAATGGTCAAAATTCGCAAACAGTCGCTGCGCGACGCGTTCTATTCAGGCCATATGATATATATAATATATATTTCATTGATTTCCATTTAAAACGTATTTTATAAATTCGTTTGAATACAATTTCAATTTCTATTCTGGCTCAAGTTCTTCAACTTTTCATTTTCTAAGAACTTTTCAATTTTTCAAAAATTTGGCTAATACCCTAAAATTTCAAAAAAATTCGCCATAACCTCCCCTGCAAGGGAGCACTGGGAAAATCCCAAAATTACCATATAGGCTCTCCAATCCAAAAAGAAAAGGCCAAGCGGCTAGCCTAGCGGCTAGCCAATCGGCTCATAAAATCATCATGCCCAAAGAAAACTATAAATATGTACCTATTTGTTGGGCATACAATTTTATTCCTTTGCTTTAGTCTCCTTGCTATGACCTGTTCAATATATCGTATACGTATATTTTCATACAATGTCCATATATATAATTTCATACGATGCTTATATATATATATTCATTCAACGCATATATAATTTCACACAATGCATATATAAGCCAAAAATAATATTATTAGCGAACTAATAATATTTCCATCGCATGACAATTTTATATATTCCATATATACACTAAAAATGATAATTTTAGTGAACTAGTATTTATTTCAAGGTATGACTATTTTATATACTCAAATATGTGTTAAAAATGTTATTTTTAACGAACTAGAATCCATTTCAATGTATAACTATTTTTATTACTTCACATACATTATAAAAATGTTATTTTTATCGTTCACAGAATTTATTTCAAACATGAATATTTCATATACTTCATACGTACAAAAAAAATGTTATTTTTATTGTTCAAACAATTTATTCAACATATGAATGTTTTATTTACTTCATGTATACAATAAAAATGTGAATTTTATCATTCAAACAATTTATTCAACATATGAATGTTTTATTTACTTCATATATACGATAAAAATGTGAATTTTATCGTTCAAACAATTTATTCAACATATGAATATTTTATTTACTTTATTTATACAATAAAAATGTGAATTTTATCGCTCAAACAATTTATTCAACATATGAATAATTTATCTACTTCATATATACGATAAAAATGTGAATTTTATCGTTCAAACAATTTATTCAACATACGAATATTTTTGTATACTCCATTTCACATCACCAACCAAATTCACACAAACGAATCTATCCAAAGACGGAACCAAACAAAAAAGTCGTCCATGGTCTGTGGACGATGGGGAGCAGTTTATACATGCAGTTATAAAATAAATAACTGAACAGAAAAATATAGTGAGGAGTTCTCACCTTGGGATCCACTCCTCCATTCTTTGATCGTCAATCTTAAATTTTATCCATCGCACATATAATCTGAAAATAATAATTTTATCGAATTATAAGTTATTCTACATCATGGCTGTTTTATATAAAGCGTATATGATCTGAAAAATCATATTTTTAGCTTTCTAAAAATATTTACACAGCTTAGCTATTTCAATAATAGTATACATTCGATGAAGATCATATTTTTATTTAAACAAAGATCATATCTTCATTTTGCTACTTTATAAATAAAATCACATTTTTATATCGACAAGTTATATATAAAAATCACATTTCTTTTTCAAACATTATATATATAACCATGCTCTTTATTTTAAACATTCATGTTATTATATTTTTATAACAATGCAAATTTTATTTTCAAAAACAAAGATTTTAAAAACCATGCTATATTTATTTTCAATTCGTAAACAATATATATTTATAATTCAAAAACAATGTATATTTATCGTTCAAGAAGACAATGTATATTTTCTATAAATCTACATTTAAAAACAATGTTATTCAATTTGAAAATAAATTACTGTGTTAAGGGGAGTACCCCTTTCTCTCTTCACGGACCATCGCCCCAGGAAGCGTAAAAAGCTTGCCTCGTCTTCCTCTAAACGCACGCTCACCGAGGCCTATATCTAGTGATTTGTCACCACCAACCTCGCAAGCTAGGGCTTGCTGTTGCCATCACAACGCGCCACCTGGAGTTGCTCGCCTGCCGTCGTCGTGAGCGCGCCAGTGTCGCCTACCCCCAGCAAGAACAGTGGTGAACTCGAAGGGCCCAAACTCTCTAGATTTGCGCGCGGCTGATGTTCCTCTAAGCACGAATTTCGATCATCCCAACAACTGCAAGCCGACCACAACAGGTTAATCAGTAGATCTCGAGAAGATCTACCCTCCTTGCTTTGAAATCGACGGCTAGTTCGAACGAAATTTGATGAAATTAAAGAATTTCTTTCGAACGATTCTGGACGTTCGTTGGGGGAAGGACTCGGCTGATAAATTGGTTTGACCAAGGGGTTATGAGATATAGGGTTTGACTGTGGCTATTTATAATATAATTTATTTTATTAAATTCTAAAAATAGTTTCTTTTACATTTGAACCCCAAATCGAACCCAACGACTATCTCCCTTAGCTAATTACCCCCATTTCGAACACACTGGGATATGTATCGTAACCCAATTCGGCTGTTACGATCTGTTTTCGTTAAAATTAAAATATAAATCAAAGTATATTGAATTTAATGCACATTTCAATTTACCGGGGCCACATATTAACTCTAAAAATTCCCAAAAAATTATTTCTACCTTCGTATTGACGATACGGTCCTATCAAAACTAATTTCGTCAAATTCTAAGACCGTTTGAAAAATTACCATTTACTGGTTGATCGAAATTGATTGAAACTGTCAAAACACGTTTTAATTCGCCACGCTCACATATTGATTCGAAAAATTATGAATTTTGGAATATAGAAATAACTCGACATCTTGGATCCAACAAAAGTGATTTCGTCAAAAACGGAGGTCGTTTGCAAAATTTCCATTTTTAAGGGCTATAATTTCCATAGCGACTATTCTGAATTTTCAACTGGATATCACTTTTTATCCCCGCTATGAAATTTCAATTTTTTGGATTCGTTGGGAAGATATTCTCAATTAGATTCTAATATTTTTGGTTTCGCTAAAATACGGTTTATTTTCAATCCTGTACATTCATTTGAAATTTAAATCGAATTTTCAAACTACCACGCCATTTCCAATTCCTTTTATAATTAAAAATAAATATTTATATTCTAACATCGATCTATATGAATATATACATTCTAATTCTATTCAAAATAAATTTCTTGTTGTTATTATTTAAAATAATTCATTTTAAATATTTAAAATTTATCAAAATTGCCAAAATAAAAATTTTAAATTGGTTCGGATTTCCGGGTTATTACAAGAATCGAATTGAAGTTGAAGTCGCCATACCCATAGGAGATGGCTTGGTACATTTATCTTCTTATCTTGGGCAGCTAGTTCAAGAGCATGTTCCTTTTACACTTAATGATTGGAGGTTGTTAAGCGATGAACTGAAAGTTGTATTGGGAATCGATTCAGGTATACACTTTTTTCTCTTTATTGCCCAGTACTCTTTTTTACTACCAAATTAAATTGTACTAAGCACTATTTTTTACCGCCCAATACTCTTTTTTACTGCCAAATTAATTGTACTAAGGTAAGTCTATTTTTCAACCGTTAATATAATTTGGTTCTGTGCTTCTTTGCATGAGGAAACAAATGTTTCAAACTGTAACTTTTTGGTGGATAAACGATAGTGTATAAACGATAAAAGAGAACTAATTGTTGGGTGAAGATGGAAAACTTGACAAATTCTTTGTAAACTCATTTTCAAACCCAAAACAGATGACAAATGCTTTGGGTATATATGTTTTTTCTTAACCTGATGCTTAGTGTTGCATGAAAATTACATAGTGTACTATAGTACATGCACATTATTATTTACCAGTTTGTTGCTTCTCTGCATTAATCAATGAGATAACAGAACGAATGATCCGAGTTATTTTTGCATCATTAAGGACTATTACAATCAAGGCCGACTGAGATTCACTAGAATACTAAATTTTATAATTCTGTTTCTAGCTGTTTAGATCTCATGATTTGCTTAATAAAATTGCAAGCTTGCGTTTCGTATGTAGTTTGCTCAAGGGTCAAATATGTGAAATTTAAGTGCGTTTTGTATTGCTTGTGTCATTTTCAAACTAAATGGCGTCATTGTTATAAAGCTGATGAATGCAAAGAATTCAGCCTCATGGTATATGAATGTAAGTAATATATACATTATCCATGAAGGCAGCTTCCAATTTAAACATTGCCATACTAAACATCGTAGATACATAGTAACATGATGCAGATTCTAGTTGATTGTTTAAAGACAAGATGCAGTTAAAAGGTTGATTTTTTTTACTTTATTCGGCTAAATGAGATCATTTAGGCTGATGAACATTAATTTAACTTGCATTCTTTGGCAGCTCCAAAATTAATAATCAATTTATAGTTTCTTTAATTTCATGTAGTTATGACCATGTGAATTTTTTTGACGTCTGGCCATTGTATATCAGATTTATTGCAAGGATTACTATACACTATGGTCATTAATATAACAGACACTATTTAACTTGGGTAGATCAGATGGTAAATAAAATTGTGCATGTACTTTAGAAAGTCAAAATCAGGTGGTCAATAATAATGTGCATGTTCTATAGAAAGTCGAACTACTTATTTTGATACTTTGTTTTAGTTGTCCAGCTGCACTCATCTATGAAAACAGATGTAACAACCCGTATTTTTGAATAACATGTTATAACATAAATGGAGGCAGAATTAAACTGTAAAATCTGAATCAAGGGAAACGGGCTGTGCCATTGCGTTCGTCTCGGAAAAATACGCGAAATAGAGTCCGAGTTTTCGAAAATCGGAGTCCGTATGACCAAGATATGGCCTCGCGAAGTTTCACAAAAAATTCCCAAATTAAAGTATACTTAATTAAGTGAAATGGGTTGCGCAGAGAAATATATATATATTGATATATATATATATATAATTAAAAATTAAATAAATAAATATGCAAAAATGTTCAAAACAGCGAATTGGGAGAGGGGAATAACCGAACCGGCCGATTTTTGAGGTCGACCCAAGCCCGCTGGGTCGACTAGGGGTTAATCCAGGGTGTTTGGCTGTCAACCCGTGGGCCGATTCGCTCAAATGCAGATTTTGCATTTGAATGGTTCTCATGGTTCATCTTTAATCTAAAGGCCCTAGATGGTTCCTACACTTGACTTCTTCCCCAAGACATGCTTTGATGGCTTGGATTGAATCAAGGTTTAATCCTATGGCCTAAAACACTTGCCTAATCTATAAATAAGACCCTAACCTACCCTAAATCATCATTATTCATTCATACAACTAAACTATGGCAAAATCAATCCTCTCATGGCCTCCACTCTCTTCATAAAATTCCTAAATAAATTCCTAAGTGATTTTCCATGCATACAAGTGTTTTCAAACTTGTATGAGCATCATTAGCTTGCATTCAAGTCAAGTTTATATATTTGCATCATAAAGAAAGAGTCTTGATCATTTTGGCTCAAGGGTTTTGCTTGCATTTTGGGTTTAATTGATTTCATAAGGGCTTTGTCATATTTTTGTGACTTCTTAAGCATTGTAAGCCCTATTCTACTTTCATACTTAAACTCTAAAGTTAAATGTATGATATGCAAGTTTATATGCAAGTTTTCATGTTGTGATATGCAAGTTTATATGCAAGTATGCCAAGTTATGTTATGCAAGTTTGGGTTGAACATTTTGTTCATGCTATCATGTTATGCAAGCTTATTTTGGGTTTATGAACATAAAGCTTTAAGCTTTATGCCAAAGGTTGCATTTTAGCAACATGTAAGTTATCATATCTCTTATGATAACTTGCATGTGAGGCTAAATGCGAACTTATGGCCATCTCTACATGTCATTTAGCACCATGTATCACTAATATGCTAAGTTTGGTTTTATGCATGCTTTTGAGGCCTAAAAATGTAATATGCAAGTGTATGAACATATGAACATTTCATATGCCACCATGTTAAGCTTGTGGCTTCAATACCTTTATGTCATGATTATGCCAAGTTCCCTCTTTCTATCCTTTATGCGCTATTGCGATATGTAAGCGATGGGATTGCGTTTGGGGTTGGGTAAACTTAAAAGACATAAAACATAAGCTTGGCAATTTACCTATTAAGTTAGGTCTACCCATTGGGAATTTACCTATTAAGTTAGGTCTACCCAATTGCTTGAAAACTTGTAACATGTTTTGGAAACATGATGGACATGACACTTAGAAAAGATAAGTGTGGCCAACTCGAGGTTGGGTTGAGTTTGTAGCGTAAACCTACCCGGAACCGACCGGCTTAACTAGTTGCTACAAACAATAAGACCCAATGTGAGAAGTTGGTCATGTTGTACCTTGAACCCGAGGTTAGACCAAGTTGTGGTGTAAAGCTACCCGGACCCGCCCGGCTTAACTAGTAACCACAACAAGGTCTAATGTGAGAGGTTAAGGCGCATTAAATTAATTAATGCCTCGTGATTAAGGTTAATTCATGGTCCACTTAATACTTAACCAATTTGGGCTTGGTAGATTAATCGGGGTTAAGTCGTGAACTCATCGTTACACTTAACCAAGTTAATCCAGGATTAGCAAGAGGGTTAAACCGTACTTAACCCACTAAAAAAATCCTAGCAATGGGGGCCCACTCCAGCAGTGATCCCAAGTTAGTATCATCATGATCCTAGGGACTAGGCTAGGGTGGGGGCACGATTACTGGACTGGAGGTAAGTGACCAAAAGCGACGGCAGAGGGTACGCCGGTGTAGTTCCGGGCGGACTCTGGTCGTGCACATAGTCCGTAGCCGGAGAAAACATGCATGGGTACCAGTAGATTGGGACTGTGCACTCATGTTCATGGTGTCCAGGGGTTGACACCCTAGGGCTTGATACACATGAAGGGTGGACCCGGCACAGTTCGACTACAATTATGATTGGGCCGTATTGACACCAACACGTGACGAGTTAGGCTTAGGGAGCCGATCGACTAGACCGTTTGGTTGGACCTTGTATTAGAGTCATTTCATGTTATTGGGCCAAGGAATCAATACTTGTTTATTCAAGTCATGTTAGTTTGCTAGTACACCTTTGGTGCAAAACCTTAATCCTGATTATGCGATGACACCTTTATCTACCTTGTTAGTTAATCATCATGCTAGTATATTGTTATCCTTATGTTCATCCCTGCTGCTCATGCCAGTTAACTTTATCAGTTTACATTGATTGTAGTAGGGCTTACTCAGTCATTTTGACTGATCTGTTTTCTTTCGCCTCTTTTCTTCCGTTTCCCCCCCCCCCCCCCCCCCCAGGTTCTCAGGGAGGGAATACTGGAGCTTAGCTTGGATTTCGGATTGCTTGCTTGTGGGATTTCAGCTCATGTACGGTTTCGACATGAAGCTAGCTATGGTTACCACTTAATTGGGGATAGCACTTATTTATTTCAGTTTTTCAGTTGATGTTGTTTTATCTAGACTTGTTTATTTGGAAAGCTATGTTGTACCAGACTTGTTTTGAAATGTTTTGAAATCTTCCGCTGTTTTATCTATGTTATTTACTCTGTTTACATATATACATATGTTCTTGTTCTGCCTTGATATACCATTATGCATGTTTACCTGATTCAAACGCCCCTCCAAAGTCAGAGTGCTTGCAAGAGCCACCCTGGTGGAGGTGGGGTGTTACATTTGGTATCAGAGCATATGGTACGAGAAGGAACAAAAAGGCTTTTAGAAAACTTTTGGAAAACTATTTTCAAAACCAAGTATAAAGTATTTTCCAAAGAAAAGTCTAGTTTATTTTAAAGGCTATTCCCCAAAAAGCCATTAGCAAAATTCCTTCGTTTTTCTCCATTCTGAATCTGTCTTTTTCTTCGTTTTCAGTATGGCCGATAACTTTGCTATTCCGGAGGGAGTACACGTACCTGTTTGGTATAGGAGACTTTTGGAGGCTAGGGCGACCAAAGCCGGCCCCGCAGATGTTCCTCCTCCTCCTCCTCCGGTAGTTAATGTTCCTCCTCCTTCGGTGGTTAATGTTCCTCCTCCTCCTGTCGCTGAGGTTCCTCTTCCTCCTCCCCCTCAGCATCCTCAAGTGGACTTCGCAAAGACTTGCAAAGATTTCAAAGCAATGGGTGGCAAGAACTTTCAAGGCACTGAGACTTTTGTAGAGGCCAGAAATTGGTTGAAAGAGACCGAGGATTTGTTTTCTATCTTTGGGTTAGACGATCAGAGGAAGCTCTTGTTGGCGGTTTGGCTTATGAAGGATGAAGCCGCTTATTGGTGGGAAGTCACCAATGGTACTAGGCCTATTGAGACTTGGGCCGATTTCAGGGCAAGGTTCATGCTTAAGTTTCTATCTTCTGCTGAGGAGAATCTGCAAATGGAGAGGTTCATAACTTTGAAACAAGGAGATATGTCTGTCAAAGAATATGTGAACAAGTTCAATCAGTTAGCTCGTTTTGGCTTGGATATGGTGAATACTCCTCAGAAGAAGGCTCTTCGTTTTGCTAGAGGATTGAATGAGCCGTTGCAGGGATTGGCTATGTCACATATTCCCCATGGGGCCACGTTTGAGAGTTTGGTTGATATGGCGTTACTTCAGGGAGATGTCAAGAAAGAAACCAAGATGAATGATACTCAAGCCAAGAAGACTGATTCCCAGGGAAAAGGAAATCAGGGTAATCCAAGTGGTCAGAGCAGTCAAGGCAATCAGAACAAGAACAAGAGTCAAGGCAACAAGGGGAACAACAACAAGGGCAATAACAACAAGGGCAAGAACAACAAGGGGAAGTGCCATTATTGCGGTTCAGTTGGGCATCTTATTAAGGATTGTAAGAAGAGGAAAAGGAAGAATGGTGAATGCTTTTTCTGCGGTGAGACTGGACATTTCAGTAAGGATTGCCTGAGGAAGCAAGGGCAAGGCCAGGGTCAGACTCAGCGTGCTGGACCTTCAGGAGGGCAAGTTCATGCTCTCAATGTCGCTCCAGTTCCCGATCGAGGTAGTATTTCTGTTGAGAGCCTTGTATATATTTCTGATTTTCTAGTTCGTACCTTGTTTGATTCTGGTGCATCACATAGCTTTATCTCATCTGATCTTGTTGATAGTTTGCACCTTAGTACTAGCTTGGTAGATGATCCCGTCTGTGTCTCAAATCCTATTGGGGGTTCCGCCCATTTGTCTATGATATGTGGGGATTTGAGGATCTCTATACTGAGTGTAGAGTTCTTGTGCAGTGCTCTTGTTCTTGGTTTTAGGGGATACGGATTGATATTGGGCATGGATTGGCTGTCCAGATATGGAGCCATTCTTGATTGTGAGCATAGGGTTGTGAGGCTCGTGACTCGCCTCGGAAACACCCTAGAGATTTCTTGTGATCTGAGAGATCCCGTCATGTTGTGCTATCTGGAATCACTCGACTCGTCAATGGAAACTCTTCAGTCTGTGAGAGTGGTTCGAGAGTATCCGGATGTTTTCGATGAAGTTAGGGGGTTGCCCCCTAAGCGAGAGATTGATTTCCGCATTTATCTGGTGGATAATGCAAAGCCTGTTTCTTTGCCCATTCGGCACATGGCTCCGCGTGAAAGGCGGGAGCTAAGTAAGCAAGTGAAAGAGTTGCTTGAGAAGAACTTCATTAGACGAAGTATATCTGAATGGGGAGCGCCTGTGGTATTTGCTACCAAGGCGGATGGTTCTCTCCGACTTTGCGTTGACTATCGAGAGTTGAATAAGCTGACTAAGAAGAACAGACACCCGTTACCGAGGATTGATGATCTCTTTGACCAGCTTGTCGGTGCTTCTGTTTTCTCTCAGCTTTATCTTGCTACGGGGTTCCATCAGCTCAGGGTAGCTGAAGATAGTATAGACAAGACTGCGTTCAGAACTCCAGATGGATTCTTCGAATGGCTTGTCATGCCGTTCGGCTTGACTAATGCACCCGCATATTTCGTGGACTTGATGAGTAGGGTGTTCAGGGAGTTCTTGAACAAGTTTGTCGTGGTCTTCGTAGATAATATTCTGATCTTCTCTAAGGATGAGGAAGAGCACGCAAGGCATCTCATGGAGGTGATGGATACGCTTAGAGCGCATCAGTTGAAGGCCAAGTTCTCCAAGTGTCACTTTTGGAGAAGGGAAGTTAGATTCCTTGGGCATATAGTATCTAAGCAAGGCTTAGCGGTGGATCCCGCTAAGGTAGTGGCAGTTCAGGATTGGAAGACTCCAAGGAATGCAACCGAAGTGAGAAGTTTTCTAGGTCTTGCGGGTTTTTACCGGAAGTTCATCAAGGACTTCGCAAAGATATCCGCTCCTCTCACTGAATTGACGAAGAAGAATTTAGTTTTTGCTTGGAGCATAGAATGCGAGCTTGCTTTTCAGAAGCTCAAGAGAGCCCTCACATCAGCACCTGTTCTAGGTTTGCCCGATGGAGGGAAGTTATTTACCGTATACACCGATGCATGTGGCACGGGGTTAGGAGCATTTCTTATGCAAGAAGGAAGAGTGATATGCTTTGGCGGTAGACAACTCAAAGTGCATGAGAAGAATTATCCCACTCATGACTTAGAGTTGGCAGCAATAGTATATGCACTCAAGGCTTGGCGCCATTATCTTCTGGGAGAAAGATTTGAGCTTTATACCGATCACAAGTCATTGAAGTATCTCTTTTCTCAGAAGGATCTGAATCTGAGGCAACAAAGATGGATGGAATTCTTGGCGTCCTACGATTTTGAGATAGCTTATACCCCTGGCAAGGGGAATGTGGTAGCAGATGCATTGAGTAGAAGAAGGTTGACCCTAAGTCCTCTATTCGTTGAGATGAAGAATTTAGAGTATGTGGCAACCTTTGATTTCTCTTTGGCGATTGAGTCGATGACCGGTTCTTTAGCATCTCTGGAACTCAGACCTACCCTTCTTGATCAAGTTGGGGCTTCACAGAGAGAAGACCCTCAGATAGTTGAGATTATGGATAAGCTAATTCGAGGAGAGACGTCTAGTCATCTCGCTCGATATTCTATTGATGACAAGGGTTGGCTGAGGAGAGACGGAAGGTTATGTGTTCCAATGGTAGAAGATCTAGTAAGAAGAGTTCTTGAGGAAGCGCATCGCTCTAAGTTGACTATACATCCGGGCGGAGATAAGATGTATAAAGATATGAAGCACATTTTCTTTTGGCCTGGGACGAAGAAGGATGTGGCAGAATTTGTCTCTAGATGTATCATTTGCCAGCAAGTTAAGGCCGAGTCGAAGAAGCCCGGTGGGCTATTGCATCCTCTAGACGTTCCACTATGGAAGTGGGAGAGTATTTCCATGGATTTTATCGATGGGCTACCAAGGTCAAGGAAAGGGAATACGAGCATTTGGGTTATTGTGGATAGACTTACGAAGAGTGCTCATTTCATTCCGGTGAAGAGCAAGAGGACCGCATCTTGGCTAGCGTCTGCATATCTTCGTGAGATTGTGAGACTACATGGAGTCCCTTCTAGTATAGTCAGTGACCGTGACCCAATCTTTACAAGTCAATTCTGGAATAGCTTGCAAGAAGCTGTGGGCATAAGGTTGAATCTAAGTACGGCTTATCACCCACAGACGGACGGTCAAACCGAAAGGGTGAATAGGGTACTCGAGGATCTGTTGAGGCTTTGTATTCTGGATTTTGGTGGTACTTGGGAAGACCATCTTCCTCTTGTTGAGTTTGCATATAATAACAGTTATCAGGCAAGCATAGGGATGGCACCATTTGAAGCTTTATATGGGAGGTCGTGCAAGTCGCCTACATGTTGCTGGGAGACTACAGATGAGCTTATACTTGGGCCTGATATGATCAGAGATACATCCGAGAAGATCGAGTTGATTCGGAGACGGATGAAAGCGGCCCAAGACCGACAGAAATCCTATGCTGATAAGTGAAGAACGGATTTGGAGTTTGATGTTGGGGATATGGTTTTCGTGAAGGTTTCTCCTTTGCGGAATGTGGTCCGATTTGGAGCTGTTGGGAAGTTGGCACCGAGGTTTGTTGGACCATTCCCTATTATAGAGAGGATCGGGCAGATGGCTTATAGAGTGAAGTTGCCCGAGAAGCTTGCTGGAGTACACGATGTTTTTCATGTCTCGCATCTCCGGAAGTGTTTACATGAATCAGCAGAGGTTGTTGAGCCAAGTGTTCTAAAAGATGTAGAAGTGGAGAAAGAGGCTACCTTGAGGAGAGCTCCGATTCGTATCTTGGGGACGGAGACCAAGAAGCTAAGGAATCGAGAGGTCAAATTGGTGAAGGTTCAATGGGGTGAAGCCGAAGAAGACGCAACTTGGGAAATCGAGGAGAAGATGCGTGGGCTTTATCCATTCCTTTTTGAGGGTACACTCTCAATCTCTTTTCTTTGTTAGCATATCTTTCTCTTTGCTATCCATGTTTATCTAGTTTATCGTGTTAATCTTGTCATGAGAACCTTAGGTAGAAACCCTTTGGATGAAACATGTGTTTGAAACATGTTATGCTTGATGGTTGCAAGTGGTTGCAAGTGTTTGCAAGTGGATACTCGTGGATGCATAATACACGTTAGGCACTAAGATCGGCTCACACACTTTCATACCGCATATGCATGAGTGTTTATGCTTATTCATGGATGAAAACTTGTTATGCTATCACGTGGATGTTGCATATGGATGAATGTTATGTGCACTCATGTAGAGATTATAAATTATGTTAGGAATTTGCATACATATGGACTCATTTCACTAACATATTTTGCATTAAGGGGGTTTACTGAATCAGTAACCTCCTGATTTTCGCATTAGATAAGTACATATACACACACCTTTGCATATGATCATACAGCATTTAGAACCTTTTAAGGACAATGATTGCTCGTGGATGATTTTTTGAGTAGATGGATGATGGATGGTAGGATACGTTCTTCCTAACTTGGAGATTTCGGGGACGAAATCCTTTAAGGAGGGAAGAATGTAACAACCCGTATTTTTGAATAACATGTTATAACATAAATGGAGGCAGAATTAAACTGTAAAATCTGAATCAAGGGAAACGGGCTATGCCATTGCGTTCGTCTCGGAAAAATACGCGAAATAGAGTCCGAGTTTTCGAAAATCGGAGTCCGTATGACCAAGATATGGCCTCGCGAAGTTTCACGAAAAATTCCCAAATTAAAGTATACTTAATTAAGTGAAATGGGTTGCGCAGAGAGATATTGTAACACCCCACACCCGCTATAGTCACTCACTAAGGGAATGCCATAGCATCGGTGGAGTATTTTTAGTGAGTATAGAACAGTAAAATTACAACAAGACAGATATAATGTAATACTTGAAAATTTAAAACATCATCTCATAGCAGCGGAAAGTAAAACATGTTTGGTTACATCATAAAACCATAACAAGAGTCAAGTACAAAATATCCATCCTGAATAAAATAAGTACATAATCCCACTACTCATAACAAATAGCCATAACAGAAAAGATAAGATAAGCTGAGCTCTACATCTACGGTCCAAGCTCCAAGAGATAGATAAAGCAAACTGATCAAAGCCCACTAGCACTAGGCCCAACCTGAGGACCTGAAGGAAAAAGATAAAAACAACGGGGGTCAGACATAAGCCTGAGTGAACCCTATCTCCTTAATAATACAATTATTAAAGTAATTAGGGTATGATATGAACTCGGTATGGTATCTTTGGGGATAATGACTACACTAAGTTGCCCACGAACACAGGACGAACTAAGATAACCGTAAAGACGCATCTACCCACCCAAGGATAATTACTAACTGCACCACACCAGTCACTCCTACTCAAAGGTTGATCCCACCCAAGGATATCAAAGATAGATATAACCAGTAGTTTCCTGTACCCTAGTTGACTACATAGGTGCCGTCTGCCCCTATCTCTACTAGGTGTACCCCACTACCCCAAGCGATCGGCTCCCTAACGTAGATACCCGTGCTGGTTCCACAGTGGGGTGTATCACTCCCCTAAAGTGGCTACCCAATACTATCAACGGTGCACGGCTTTATATCTACACGATGCAACAACGGCTTATCTACCAGCCCGGGCCCACACACGCATATGAAACCCGTTGGACTTGCGTTGCCACCGCTACCCCGTTTTGGCCTCTTATAATCAAGCCCAATATGCGTGTCCCGTCACTCGACATGGGTCGAGCCCACAAAGATACGTTTGGGATATTGGTTGAAACGGGCCCCCACAAGCTACTACTTAAGCTTGTCATTTTATCTAGTGCATTCCACTTAACCCCTTTTTATAATCATGCCCCCTTACATGTTAAGGTTTTGTTAAGTCATCCAATTATATTACAATTGCCACTTAAGGCACCCACTAGATTTCTGCATGCCACCCAAGGCACTTACTTGATTCCCCCATGCCACACAAGGCACTTACTTAACCCTTTAATCATGTTTAGTTACATGTTCCACTCTGGTTAAGTATTCTAATCGTATTTTCTATTGCCACCCAAGGCAACCCACTAGTTTTCTCATGCCACCCAAGGCACCCCCACTAGTTACTACATGCCACCCAAGGCACCCACTTAACCCCTCATGTCCTACTACATGCTAATATGGTTAAGTGTTTCTTAATTAATTAAGACCGTGATCTCCCATAAAGACCTCCCACATTAGACTGGCTGTTATGACCGCCTGGTTAAGCCGGTAGGGTCCGGGCAGTCTTACATCATAACAGAGTCTAACCTCGTGTCTTTACTTTAATCACGTATTTAATTTGTGCCTAAGACCTCTCACATTAGACTGGCTGTTATGACCGCCTGGTTAAGCCGGTAGGGTCCGGGCAGTCTTACGTCATAACAGAGCCTAACCTCGTGTCTTAGTTGATTAATTACACCTAATTAATCACCCCCATATTAATTATCCCTAATTAATATCAATTTATTCATAACATGGGTAGACCTAACTCAATAGGTAAATTCCCATGGGGTAGACTTAACTCAATAGGTAAATTCCCACTTATGTTAATTAATTTTTTATGGTATGCTTAATGATACCCATTTCAACATACTTTTAATTAACATATTAATTAACCCCATCGTTCCCCACGTAAATCGTCATTATGACATAACATAATAAAGGGAAGATTTACCACACATAACATGGGTTTAGCATATAACTTTATCATGGGTTAAGAGGATGTCAACTTGCATATATGAGCATGTATTAACCCAACTATATTCAACCCAAACTTGCATATTATCAAACATGTGTCTTACATAACATGTTGCATATGAACTTACATATCATCAAACATGTGATTTGCATAACATGTTGCATATGAACTTACATATCATCATACATGTGATTTGCATAACATGTAGAACTTGCATTTTAGCATATACTTAACTTGCATAAGCACTCACATACTTGCATAAGCATTCATATACTTGCATAAGCTTGCATATCATGTTAAACTTGCATTTCAACATATACATAACTTGCATAAACATTCACATACTTGCATAGGCTTGCATATTATGTTAAACTTGCATTTCAACATATACATAACTTGCATAAACATTCACATATTTGCATAGGCTTGCATATTATGTTAAACTTGCATTTCAACATATACATAACTTGCATAAACATTCACATACTTGCATAGGCTTGCATATTATGTTAAACTTGCATTTCAACATATACATAACTTGCATAAACATTCACATACTTGCATAGGCTTGCATATTATGTTAAACTTGCATTTCAACATATACATAACTTGCATAAACATTCACATACTTGCATAGGCTTGCATATTATGTTAAACTTGCATTTCAACATATACATAACTTGCATAAACATTCACATACTTGCATAAGATGTTAAACATGCATATAAGCATATACATGACTTGCATAAGTACTCACATACTTGCATAACATGTTTGCATAATGGATCCATATTCACTTAGTGTTTTGCATCATAAACATCATGAAACAACTTGCATAAAAATATCATGATTACATATTATGAAACTTGCATGACATAAGGCATATAACTTGCAAAACACATAATATTCACTACATCAAGCTTGCATAAATATATGGATCCACAAACATAGCCATACTTTATCACATCTTATCATAATCAATTCAATAATTGATTATTAAGGGGATAGAAGCTCACCAAAACAAGATTAGCAAGTTAAATGAAGCAAATCCCAATGATTAAGTAGAAGAAGATGTAGATTAGCTTGCAAACCCTCTTAGGATTTTTAGTGGAGGCTCTCCAATTTTCTAAGTGGTGGCATAATGGCCTTAGATCTATTTTTGGTAAGGATAAGGGGGGTATTAGGGTGTATATATAGATTAGTTAGATGTTTTAGGACCATAGGATATACCCTAGAACCAATCCTAGCCTTTAAAGCATGTCTTGGGGAAGAAGTCAAGTGTAGGAACCATTTAGGGCCCAAAAAAAAACAGCCCAAAACTCGTCCCGGGCCTCAAAACATGAGCAGTTTTCGTTTTTGATTTTTCGTGAAACTTTGACGGGCCATAACTTGGTCATACGGACTCCGATTTACGAAAACTCGGACTCTATTTCGCGTATTTTTCCGAGACGAACGCAATGGCACAACCCGTTTCCCTTGATTCAGAATATTAAATTTAATTCTGCTCTGATTTATGTTATAACAAGTTATTTAACATACGGGGTGTTACATTCTCCCCTACTTAAAGGATTTCGTCCCCGAAATCTCTAAGTCAAGAAGAACGTATCCTACCAACCAAACAACCATCTACTCAACCATCAAACACTGGCATCCATTTTCCTTAAAACAATTTCTAATGATGTATGAGCATATGCAAAAAGTGTGTGTATATGTTCCCTATCTAATGTATGAACATATGCAAACCATGATAGTGCCATGCATCCATTATGTATGCGAGGGAACCCTATCGACACATACAATATCTACATGAGTGCACAATCATTCACCAAAATGCATCATCCATATGATAACACAATCATTATACATCCATAAATATAGCTTCCTACACACAATTTTATGCAATATGCAATATGAAGTGATTGAGTCGATCTAGTGCCTAGAGTGTGTGTATATGCATCCACGAGCAACCACTAGCAAACACTTGCATCCACTTGCATCCATCATACATAACATGTCTCAAACACATGTTTCAACCATAGGACTATCCTATCTGAAGGTCAAAGGTACTAACGAGAGGACATGCTAAGGATAAGATAAGTACCAGTCAAACGATAAAGGAGAAGTTAAAAGACATACTCTCAAAAAGAAATGGATACAAAGAACGCATCTTCGTTTCCGTCTCCCAAGTTGCGTTGCTCTCCTCTTCTCCCCATTGCACTTTGACTAGCTGAACCTCTCGATTCCTCAATTTCCTAGTCTCTGACCCAAGGATGCGAGTAGGAGCTCGTCGAATAGTCGCATCACGCTCTACTTCCACTTCTCTAAGCAAACTTGGCTCTACCACCTCTGCGGTCTTATGTAGGCACTTCCTCCCATGGAATACATCATGTACACCACTAGGTCTGTCGGGCAACTCCACCAATGGAAGATGCTCCTCCCATGTACCTCCAAAATCCAAGATACATAGCCTCAAAAGGTCTTCTAAAATATGATTCACCCTCTCGGTCTGGCCGTCTGTCTGAGGATGATATGCGGTACTCAAACGCAACTGATTCCCTACCGCCTTTTGCAAACTCTTCCAAAACTCTCTAGTGAAGATAGGATCTTGATCACTCACTATACTGGAGGGTACCCGATGCAATCGAACTATCTCTCGAAGATATACAAAAGCTAGCTATGGAGCAGTCCACTTACTCTTCACAGGTATGAAATGGGTGTTCTTAGTAAGTCTGTCTACCACCACCCAAATTCCTGTATTACTCTTTCTCGATCTGGGTAACCTGTCAATAAAATCCAACGAGACGCTGTCCCACTTTCATTGCGGAACCTCCAATGGGTGAAGCAACCCACCTGGTTTCTTTCGCTCCGTCTTCACTCGTTGGCACACCAAGCATCGAGCGACATGCTCGGCCACATCTTTCTTCATACCGGCCCAGAAGAAAGCCCTCTTCATGTCTTGGTACATCTTACCCCCACTGGGATGAATGGTCATCCTAAAACGGTGTGCGTCATCAAGAATAGCCTTCCTCAAACCCTCGTCCTGCGGTACACAAAGTCTACTGTCTCTACGCAAGCACCCTCTATCATCTAGGGTGTACCTACTCAAATGGCTGGACGACTTCCCCCTTATGAGCTTCTCTACTAACTCAACCAACTGTGGGTCGCCCCTCTGTGCTTCTCCAATCCGCCCCAAAAGAGTAGGTCTAACTTCCAAAGAAGCTAGCAAACCGGGTACAAAGTCAACGGAAGGTCTAAAGTCAAACTTAGAAATAAACTCTAAGCTCCGTCGTTCAACGAACAATGAACTCAAGGACAACCTTTTTCTACTTAAGGTGTCCGTTACCATGTTACCCTTACTCATAGGATGCTAAGGATCCCATCCACTTTTGCTGTCCTAAGACTATGCGCTCGAAGAGTCTCCAACACTTCCCTAAGATGTAGGGCATGCTCTTCTCCATCAGAATATCATCCAAAATCATCACAACTGTCTCCCACGCAGACCACCCTAGTCGAATTCGGCATCCCCCAAATGCAAGCCCCAAAGGCCTAAACCAATATCAGACAAACACCCAAGGGATACCTCCTTCGAATTCAGACGACCTACGTGAGACGATACTAGTAAAAATGGCTAAATAATTAAGCCCTTGACCAATTCTGGATGTTCTCGCCAGTCTCGCTCCAAAACCGTCGTTTATCCTATACTGGCCCTGCTCAGCCTATTGAGCACATACGAAAACTTATTTCGCTCCTAGAAAAGACCCAGATGTCATCTACAAAGACCATCACGAACTTATTTAGGTACTCCCTGAACACCCTTCTCAACAAAGTATGCGGGGGCGTTCGTCAAACCCAATGGCATCACCAGCCACTCATAAAAGAAATCATCCGGAGTCCCAAAGGCAGTCTCCTCTATACTATTCTCAGCCACTCTCAACTGATGAAATCCCGTGGCTAAGTCCTACTACAAAAATACTGAGGCGCCAGCCAACTGATCAAGGAGATCATTAATCCTCGGCAATGGGTATCTATTCTTCTTTGTGAGTTTCTTTAGTTCCCTTTAGCCTACACAAAGTCTGAGGGACCCATCCGCCTTCATAACAAAAACTACTGGAGCGCCCCACTCCGATATACTTCGTCTTATGAACCCCTTCTCAAGCAAATCGCCTACTTACTTATGGAGTTCCCTCCTCTCACTAGGAGCCATGTGGCACACTGGCCAAGATACTGGTTTGGCATTATCCACCAGATATATTCGGAAGTCAATCTCCCGCTTCGGAGGTAAGCCCTTCACCTCCTCAAACACATCCGGGTATTCCCGGACCGCTCTAACAGATCGCAGACTCTAGACCAACGTGTCAGGCGATTCTAGATACCTTACCATAACAGATTCTATGGGATTACAAGAGATCTCGAGAGTGTTACTTAGGCGGCCCATAAGCCTAACAACTCTCCCTTCAAAATGAAGAACAGCACTCCTACTGGATAACCAGTCCATGCCCAAAATTAACCCATAGCCCGCGAAGCCCAACAAGCATCACATCTAAACTCAACGCTAAGTATAGAAACTTTCAAACCCAAACATATCATGGAGCCCCAACTGGGTTTGAAACAACTAAGGGATCATCTACCAAACTGGTGTCTAAGTGCAGTGACTCAACTAACAATGGTGGGATAAACGAACTCAATATATCAGAATCAAATAAAGCTTGAATCGGATGATAAAGAAATCCAAATTCCAACCTAGACGGTCGTATCCCCATCTGGTACCCTAGTCGTGAGGGAATACAACTACCCTCCAGAAGATTCCATACCTTGCCCTTGCTTCTTTGAACAATCCTAATAAGGTGTCCTATTCCTCTTAAAAGGATAACCACTTGTCTTCTTCTTCCCTATTCTCCACTCGTAACCTCCCACCAATGAGGTTTCATCTTTCATTAACCAAACAACTATTTGAGCCTTCCTCCCATCGTTTATCCAATAGATACCTACCAGTCCTCCTCCTTCTTGAACCAACTTCTAATCCGACTAACGTCTAAGTCCGTTGAAGTGGTTTTCCATCCTTATCTATCTTAGAAAGATCATCTATACGCGGAGGGGAAACTCAAAACGAGAGAAAGGAAGAGATTCAAAATGGAGAATTCAAAAGATATAGATATGGCTATTGGGGATTATGCTTTCCTTTCAAAAACTTTTCTCTTAAAAGACATGTTTTTGAAAATACTCCTTTCCAAAAGTATTCTTAGAAAATAGTTTTTCTAAAAATTTTATCTGTTCCGGTAACCTTAAGCTCTGATACCACGTGTAACACCCCACACCCGCTATAGTCACTCACTAAGGGAATGCCATAGCATCGGTGGAGTATTTTTAGTGAGTATAGAACAGTAAAATTACAACAAGACAGATATAATGTAATACTTGAAAATTTAAAACATCATCTCATAGCAGCGGAAAGTAAAACATGTTTGGTTACATCATAAAACCATAACAAGAGTCAAGTACAAAATATCCATCCTGAATAAAATAAGTACATAATCCCACTACTCATAACAAATAGCCATAACAGAAAAGATAAGATAAGCTGAGCTCTACATCTACGGTCCAAGCTCCAAGAGATAGATAAAGCAAACTGATCAAAGCCCACTAGCACTAGGCCCAACCTGAGGACCTGAAGGAAAAAGATAAAAACAACGGGGGTCAGACATAAGCCTGAGTGAACCCTATCTCCTTAATAATACAATTATTAAAGTAATTAGGGTATGATATGAACTCGGTATGGTATCTTTGGGGATAATGACTACACTAAGTTGCCCACGAACACAGGACGAACTAAGATAACCGTAAAGACGCATCTACCCACCCAAGGATAATTACTAACTGCACCACACCAGTCACTCCTACTCAAAGGTTGATCCCACCCAAGGATATCAAAGATAGATATAACCAGTAGTTTCCTGTACCCTAGTTGACTACATAGGTGCCGTCTGCCCCTATCTCTACTAGGTGTACCCCACTACCCCAAGCGATCGGCTCCCTAACGTAGATACCCGTGCTGGTTCCACAGTGGGGTGTATCACTCCCCTAAAGTGGCTACCCAATACTATCAACGGTGCACGGCTTTATATCTACACGATGCAACAACGGCTTATCTACCAGCCCGGGCCCACACACGCATATGAAACCCGTTGGACTTGCGTTGCCACCGCTACCCCGTTTTGGCCTCTTATAATCAAGCCCAATATGCGTGTCCCGTCACTCGACATGGGTCGAGCCCACAAAGATACGTTTGGGATATTGGTTGAAACGGGCCCCCACAAGCTACTACTTAAGCTTGTTATTTTATCTAGTGCATTCCACTTAACCCCTTTTTATAATCATGCCCCCTTACATGTTAAGGTTTGGTTAAGTCATCCAATTATATTACAATTGCCACTTAAGGCACCCACTAGATTTCCGCATGCCACCCAAGGCACTTACTTGATTCCCCCATGCCACCCAAGGCACTTACTTAACCCTTTAATCATGTTTAGTTACATGTTCCACTCTGGTTAAGTATTCTAATCGTATTTTCTATTGCCACCCAAGGCAACCCACTAGTTTTCTCATGCCACCCAAGGCACCCCCACTAGTTACTACATGCCACCCAAGGCACCCACTTAACCCCTCATGTCCTACTACATGCTAATATGGTTAAGTGTTTCTTAATTAATTAAGACCGTGATCTCCCATAAAGACCTCCCACATTAGACTGGCTGTTATGACCGCCTGGTTAAGCCGGTAGGGTCCGGGCAGTCTTACGTCATAACAGAGTCTAACCTCGTGTCTTTACTTTAATCACGTATTTAATTTGTGCCTAAGACCTCTCACATTAGACTGGCTGTTATGACCGCCTGGTTAAGCCGGTAGGGTCCGGGCAGTCTTACGTCATAACAGAGCCTAACCTCGTGTCTTAGTTGATTAATTACACCT
Source organism: Allium sativum (assembly GCA_030737875.1). Classification (NCBI taxonomy): domain Eukaryota; kingdom Viridiplantae; phylum Streptophyta; class Magnoliopsida; order Asparagales; family Amaryllidaceae; genus Allium; species Allium sativum. The sequence goes on from CM060910.1 coordinate 836,660,352, forward strand.
AATTAATCACCCCTATATTAATTATCCCTAATTAATATCAATTTATTCATAACATGGGTAGACCTAACTCAATAGGTAAATTCCCATGGGGTAGACCTAACTCAATAGGTAAATTCCCACTTATGTTAATTAATTTTTTATGGTATGCTTAATCATACCCATTTCAACATACTTTTAATTAACATATTAATTAACCCCATCGTTCCCCACGTAAATCGTCATTATGACATAACATAATAAAGGGAAGATTTACCACACATAACATGGGTTTAGCATATAACTTTATCATGGGTTAAGAGGATGTCAACTTGCATATATGAGCATGTATTAACCCAACTATATTCAACCCAAACTTGCATATTATCAAACATGTGTCTTACATAACATGTTGCATATGAACTTACATATCATCAAACATGTGATTTGCATAACATGTTGCATACGAACTTACATATCATCATACATGTGATTTGCATAACATGTAGAACTTGCATTTTAGCATATACTTAACTTGCATAAGCACTCACATACTTGCATAAGCATTCATATACTTGCATAAGCTTACATATCATGTTAAACTTGCATTTCAACATATACATAACTTGCATAAACATTCACATACTTGCATAGGCTTGCATATTATGTTAAACTTGCATTTCAACATATACATAACTTGCATAAACATTCACATACTTGCATAGGCTTGCATATTATGTTAAACTTGCATTTCAACATATACATAACTTGCATAAACATTCACATACTTGCATAGGCTTGCATATTATGTTAAACTTGCATTTCAACATATACATAACTTGCATAAACATTCACATACTTGCATAGGCTTGCATATTATGTTAAACTTGCATTTCAACATATACATAACTTGCATAAACATTCACATACTTGCATAGGCTTGCATATTATGTTAAACTTGCATTTCAACATATACATAACTTGCATAAACATTCACATACTTGCATAAGATGTTAAACATGCATATAAGCATATACATGACTTGCATAAGTACTCACATACTTGCATAACATGTTTGCATAATGGATCCATATTCACTTAGTGTTTTGCATCATAAACATCATGAAACAACTTGCATAAAAATATCATGATTACATATTATGAAACTTGCATGACATAAGGCATATAACTTGCAAAACACATAATATTCACTACATCAAGCTTGCATAAATATATGGATCCACAAACATAGCCATACTTTATCACATCTTATCATAATCAATTCAATAATTGATTATTAAGGGGATAGAAGCTCACCAAAACAAGATTAGCAAGTTAAATGAAGCAAATCCCAATGATTAAGTAGAAGAAGATGTAGATTAGCTTGCAAACCCTCTTAGGATTTTTAGTGGAGGCTCTCCAATTTTCTAAGTGGTGGCATAATGGCCTTAGATCTATTTTTGGTAAGGATAAGGGGGGTATTAGGGTGTATATATAGATTAGTTAGATGTTTTAGGACCATAGGATATACCCTAGAACCAATCCTAGCCTTTAAAGTATGTCTTGGGGAAGAAGTCAAGTGTAGGAACCATTTAGGGCCCAAAAAAAAAAGCCCAAAACTCGTCCCGGGCCTCAAAACATGAGCAGTTTTCGTTTTTGATTTTTCGTGAAACTTTGACGGGCCATAACTTGGTCATACGGACTCCGATTTACGAAAACTTGGACTCTATTTCGCGTATTTTTCCGAGACGAACGCAATGGCACAGCCCGTTTCCCTTGATTCAGAATATTAAATTTAATTCTGCTCTGATTTATGTTATAACAAGTTATTTAACATACGGGGTGTTACAGATATATATATTGATATATATATATATATAATTGAATATTAAATAAATAAATATGCAAAAATGTTCAAAATAGCGAATTGGGAGAGGGGAATAACCGAACCGGCCGATTTTTGAGGTCGATCCGAGCCCGCTGGGTCGACTAGGGGTTAATCCAGGGTGTTTGGCTGTCAACCCGTGGGCCGATTCGCTCAAATGCAGATTTTGCATTTGAATGGTTCTCATGGTTCATCTTTAATCTAAAGGCCCTAGATGGTTCCTACACTTGACTTCTTCCCCAAGACATGCTTTGATGGCTTGGATTGAATCTAGGTTTAATCCTATGGCCTAAAACACTTGCCTAATCTATAAATAAGACCCTAACCTACCCTAAATCATCATTATTCATTCATACAACTAAACTATGGCAAAAGCAATCCTCTCATGGCCTCCACTCTCTTCATAAAATTCCTAAATAAATTCCTAAGTGACTTTCCATGCATACAAGTGTTTTCAAACTTGTATGAGCATCATTAGCTTGCATTCAAGTCAAGTTTATATATTTGCATCATAAAGAAAGAGTCTTGATCATTTTGGCTCAAGGGTTTTGCTTGCATTTTGGGTTTAATTGATTTCATAAGGGCTTTGTCATATTTTTGTGACTTCTTAAGCATTGTAAGCCCTATTCTACTTTCATACTTAAACTTTAAAGTTAAATGTACGATATGCAAGTTTATATGCAAGTTTATCATGTTGTGATATGCAAGTTTATATGCAAGTATGCCAAGTTATGTTATGCAAGTTTGGGTTGAACATTTTGTTCATGCTATCATGTTATGCAAGCTTATTTTGGGTTTATGAACATAAAGCTTTAAGCTTTATGCCAAAGGTTGCATTTTAGCAACATGTAAGTTATCATATCTCTTATGATAACTTGCATGTGAGGCTAAATGCGAACTTATGGCCATCTCTACATGTCATTTAGCACCATGTATCACCAATATGCTAAGTTTGGTTTTATGCATGCTTTTGAGGCCTAAAAATGTAATATGCAAGTGTATGAACATATGAACATTTCATATGCCACCATGTTAAGCTTGTGGCTTCAATACCTTTATTTCATGATTATGCCAAGTTCCCTCTTTCTATCCTTTATGCGCTATTGCGATATGTAAGCGATGGGATTGCGTTTGGGGTTGGGTAAACTTAAAAGACATAAAACATAAGCTTGGCAATTTACCTATTAAGTTAGGTCTACCCATTGGGAATTTACCTGTTAAGTTAGGTCTACCCAATTGCTTGAATACTTGTAACATGTTTTGGAAACATGATGGACATGACACTTAGAAAAGATAAGTGTGGCCAACTCGAGGTTGGGTTGAGTTTGTAGCGTAAACCTACCCGGAACCGACCGGCTTAACTAGTTGCTACAAACAATAAGACCCAATGTGAGAAGTTGGTCATGTTGTACCTTGAACCCGAGGTTAGACCAAGTTGTGGTGTAAAGCTACCCGGACCCGCCCGGCTTAACTAGTAACCACAACAAGGTCTAATGTGAGAGGTTAAGGCGCATTAAATTAATTAATGCCTCGTGATTAGGGTTAAGTCATGGTCCACTTAATACATAACCAATTTGGGCTTGGTAGATTAATCGGGGTTAAGTCGTGAACTCATCGTTACACTTAACCAAGTTAATCCAGGATTAGCAAGAGGGTTAAACCGTACTTAACCCATTAGAAAAATCCTAGCAATGGGGGCCCACTCCAGCAGTAATCCCAAGTTAGTATCATCATGACCCTAGGGACTAGGCTAGGGTGGGGGCACGATTACTAGACTGGAGGTAAGTGACCAAAAGCGACGGCAGAGGGTACGCCGGTGTAGTTCCGGGCGGACTCTGGTCGTGCACATAGTCCGCAGCCGGAAAAAACATGCACGGGTACCAGTAGATTTGGACTGTGCACTCATGTTCATGGTGTCCAGGGGTTGACACCCTAGGGCTTGATACACCCGAAGGGTGGACCCGGCACAGTTCGACTACAATTATGATTGGGCCGTATTGACACCAACACGTGACGAGTTAGGCTTAGGGAGCCGATCGACTAGACCGTTTGGTTGGACCTTGTATTAGGATCATTTCATGTTATTGGGCCAAAGCTTGGGCCAAGGGATCAATACTTGTTTATTCAAGTCATGTTAGTTTGCTAGTACACTTGTGGTGCAAAACCTTAATCATGATTATGCGATGACACCTTTATCTACCTTGTTAGTTAATCATCGTGCTAGTATATTGTTATCCTTATGTTCATCCCTGCTGCTCATGCCAGTTAACTTTATCAGTTTACATTGATTGTAGTAGGGCTTACTCAGTCTTTTTGATTGACCTGTTTTCTTTCGCCTCTTTTCTTCCGTTCCCCCCTAGGTTCTCAGGGAGGGAATACTGGAGCTTAGCTTGGATTTCGGATTGCTTGCTTGTGGGATTTCAGCTCATGTACGGTTTCGACATGAAGCTAGCTATGGTTACCACTTAATTGGGGATATCACTTATTTATTTCAGTTTTTCAGTTGATGTTGTTTTATCTAGACTTGTTTATTTGGAAAGCTATGTTGTACCAGACTTGTTTTGAAATGTTTTGAAATCTTCCGTTGTTTTATCTATGTTATTTACTCTGTTTACATATATACATATGTTCTTGTTCTGCCTTGATATATCATTATGCATGTTTACCTGATTCAAACGCCCCTCCAAAGTCAGAGTGCTTGCAAGAGCCACCCTGGTGGAGGTGGGGTGTTACAACAGATAACAAATGCTTTGGGTATATATGTACTATAGACAGTCGAAATACTTGTTTTGATACTTTTTTTTAATGTTAGTGGACTGTACATTTTTTTTACTTGTAGGCTAGGTTCACAGTGGAAGAATGGCAAAAAAATAATACCATATTTCAACAAATGGGGACTATTTGGAGAGCCTCGAAAAGCAAATTGGTACAAAAAATAGTTAATGCAACGATGGAAGAGGAAAGACTTGGTTTGAAGCCTTACAATATAAAAAATATGAATGAGTGGAGAAAGTTTGTAAAGATGAAATCAAGTTTGGAGTTTAAAGTATGGTTATACTTACACATCAAGTAATTGTTCACAAGAGTTATATTGTACTCTGTATGTAGTTTTCTCACTTTTCTACTTATCCTCGACATTAAAGTAAGCACCACAATTTCTGTTGCTACTCAGGTTTTTAAGACCTGCTAGGCAGAAATGGTGTTGAACACTACCGATTATTTTTTTCTATCGCTAGGTTTAGTTGACATCGTACTAATAATTTGACATTGCAAACACTACTTATATCATTGGTTTTTTCTTTCTTGATTTGTTACTTATATCATTGGTTTTTTCTTTATGTTGCATATCAACATTCCTATTTGATTTGTTTCCTTCTCATTTAGAATAAATTCCTTTATCTATTCTCAGGTAAAAAAGCTAGAAATATAGAGCCATCAGGAAAAAAACAACTGCCACACACAATTGGACGTAGAGGAGTGGCTAGATTTACCGACGATTTGGTTAGTTAATTAAATGTAGCATTATTTATCTAGCTAGTTAATTAAATGTCGTTTGATTTATTTAATGTTTTTCTAAATATAGAGAAAGTAGAGTCAAGATTCATCGTCTATATCTAGAATGGATGTTTGGGTTAAATCTCATACTAAAAAGAATGGTGAACCAGTGAACACGGATGTTGCAAATGTTATAGTAAGTATTTTGATTTTTCACTAATTGAACATTGTGACGTTTTCACCATCGTATATAACATATATGTATGTTAATTTATATAGGAGGAGATTAGAAAAATGGATAATGCCACACAATCCGACCCGATTAAGAATGTCCAAAAAGACGCAATTGCACAAATATTTGGACAAGATAAACCAGGATGTTTAAGAGCACTAGGAAGGGGGTACACCAAAACCAAGTTAGCTTTGGCATAATCAAGGGATATTCAAATAAGTCAATTTCAAAAAAGAATTTCAGATTTGGAGAATATGGTACACTTTCTAATGAACAAAGAGGTACTTTAATTTATGATACACCAAGTTTTACTTTCAGTTATTGCTTTATATCCATTCATGTCAGTGTAATCGAATTACTGCAATTTTATTTCGAAAAAAAAAATTCTATTCCAAAATATGCAGCAACATAGAAGTTTTAAAAAAATTCACCAAATAGCTACAATATGAGCAATAAAACTTTAAACAAAAAAAGCGTGACTAGTTGGCTTACTGTTTGAAACAAAATAGCATATGCGCATTATATTTGGATTAGAAGACGGTTAACTGATGTTCTTAGTGTTCTTACTCCATTACTAAATAAACATTTTCATCATCCTCATTAGCATCATTAATTTTTATCTAGTTTTTCTTTTCTTTATATAAATAATTATATGAGATTTGATCTGGTGCTACTGATTTTGCTTTGGTAGGGTAAAGAAGGTTCAAAAGACGGGAGCACAACTGAAATGGTATAAATCACTAATATTTGATATAACATCATTTAACGTTTTTGATATTTTACTTCTTGACTTGATTTATCCTTTTAATTTTTTGGTTTTCCTCATGATTTTAAAAGTGACAATATATCTCACACTGTTAGCAGCGCTCATATATACGGGTAATAAATTTGGAAAATTATAATTATTTTCATATTTGTTTATTTTGTAACATATAAGAGATTGTTCACTGCCAGAAATATTCACACTGTTTTTTTTTTTGGGCAGTTTCTCGCACTCTTAAAGTATGTAACATTCACACTCTCAACATGTTTTAAAACATAACCAAATTATAACTTAACTAAATTCTACATAACTATTTTTAAGTTATTATCACTTTTAATCTTATACAATGTCAGTCTAAGATATTTGATATGCGGAATAGCTATTTATGTGCATGAACAAACGATTGATTACTAAAATTTCTAGTACAAAATTGTATTACTTGTTATTTGAGATCACAGACCAAATGTATATAACTACTAGTCAATTGAGTAGAAATGGCTCTTTGACAAACTATCTCATCATATAACTTATAAGTGGAAATGGCATTAGGTGAAGGAGCGACATGAAACAACCACGTCCATCGCTGAATGTATAATGAATATTCTATATTGCAGTAATGGTGAAAGTTACGGTCGTGACTGTAGAATCAGGGAATTAATGGTAGACCATGAAAGTGTGTTAAGTGGGCATTGTTGATTTCGTGACTGTCATGGTTACTTCGTAATATCAAACTTGCTAGTTGAAGAAAATATCAAGTAGATTGGTATGCTGTCAGAATAATTAGAAATCTTCAAGATGGTAAATACGTAACAACTCATATATCTACACTTGTTAAGTAAATGCAACTGAGCGAATCATGGAAACAAATGACTTTAAAAAGGTGAATGAATCAGGACTCATACATATTTCAGTGCATTCGTAATGTTGCTTATATTAGAAAACAAATGAAGTGTATTTAAATCATGTATAAAGTTTATAGATGCAAACAGAATACTAGAGAAATTAGAGGGTAATAGTCATGTTTTGAACGGCTAACAAAGCTGCTTGGTTTTAGGTTAACGACGGTTGGCGTTAGCTCCTTAGTTATAAAATAGTGATGACTTGTGTACCAGCGACAACCCATCGACCTCCCACAAGTTGCCATCACAATCTTTCGCTATTACGATGACAAAGCCATCGCTATTGAGCTGGTAACCAGGTTTTTGGTTGTGTTTTTTAACGATATCCAGCGACGGCCGTGGACAGCTATTTGACCTCTTTAAATCAAGTCTTCCTTGTAGAGACAAAGAGTCGTAGATATGAAGTGAAGGCTAAATATTCTTAAGCTGAAATAAAGCTAATTAATTTTGTTCATCATATATAAGTAAATAGATATGAAGTAAAGGCTAAATATGATACTAACCACTCATATGATAACATGATATGCCACATGCATGATCATTTACTTGATACGGATCTATGTCACTATCATTAAAGAAATAATTTGTAAACCACGCATACACTTGCACATGCATATTCACCACTTGTATTAAACGGTTCCTTGCAAACCTTGCATCTCCCTTTCATCATTTAATTAACAGCCATACTCATTTTCGCATATCTTTAGTGCTTGTTAGATGTTGCAATGGAAATCATAAGCTAGTGCATACGTTTGAATACCTCTGCTTTATTAGTTTCTTTTACATTTCAAGTCTTAAAAGCAATTACTTAAAATATTAACAATTTAGTCTTAACTGTATAACAATGACAACATATGTGAGCTATTAAATTAGGATGGAATCGACGAAGTTGTTGCTGAAGGGAGAGTGGTGTCCACCGACCAAAATGAAGTTGTCAATGATATTCGTTTGGGACCAAATGTCGTGACAGTTGTTATAGATTGCATAAAAAGAGTGGATGCTTATTTATGGAGGCCTACATCTAGTATATCAGTATTAGGAGAAGTGTGACGGCCCGCCCTGCACCAGCCAACATTTCCTCCGAAAGTGCGTTGTACACATGCCCAACTGGCATAGGACGGTCGTCATAAGAAAAGAAAGAAGAGAATGAACTAACAAGGAACCTGTAGAATGTCTCACAGCGCATGGAACAAAAATATAATAAGAATATACTTGACATAAAATAGGCGAGACAGTGCATAAGCTGATAACTAAAACCAACATCATCATCAGAGTAGCGGAAATCCAAATATAGCTTATTACAACTTTCCAAATTACTGTCTCTAAACAAAAGAAAGAAAGGTGCATCACTAATGCCCAAAGTAGTGACCGCAGCAACACAGGGAGAATATCTATATATATATATATATATATATATATATATATATATATATATATGTATCATACGTGGAAGCCTCCTGCTCACCTCCGGGACAGCTACTCGTGCATACCACCTAACATGTCTCTAGTCTGCTCGTGAGAGCACCCAGAGTAATAAGAAGAGACATAAAACTCTAGGTCAGACAAAAATTCTTGTATGAGCGATAAGCAGCTAAACAGAACAATAACAGGTATACTAAACCATACATGAACCTGGACCTGCAACCAAAGAGTTAGCACTACATACCGTACAATACTCTAAGGTGCCACTAAATAGATGGTGTAAAGATAATGGGGGTGGGGGTGTGCATGTCATAATGATGGCAAACAAATCAAACATAGCAACCATCCGCACATCTGTCACTCGGTGCGTTAAGCATACGATGTCCACCACTGTCAATCACTAGACCCATCAAAGTAGTGATGGAGTTCGACTTCTACAACTACTGCTAATACCAAGCTTACACCATGGAGTCATGACCAAATCTTTACAAATGACCTCACTTCATTGGGCTATAGCTCTTTAGTTGTACCTAGGCCACTATGGCCCTAAATCCGTTCACGTACCCCCTACACATAGTGATCCAAAGTTATAGACATCGACAAACCCTTAGCACACGTCCCGCAACAAAGCCCAATCATGAAGTTAACTCGTTGGTTCCCAACTGGATTCTGAGTTCTACTTCCTATTTGGGCTTCCTTTGTATTTCGGGTTTTGGTCGAATTGGAGTTGGTCTTTAGAAAAGTCGTCGCGTAATCGCAGCTCCAATCTGGTTCGGGTCTGTTATGTTGTAATGACCCAGATTTCCATAACATCAGAGTTGACTATATACATCATACGTCCAACCCAAATATCACGAAAATACGAGACATTTTTTTTTAGAAGAAAGAGGTAGAAGAAGAACAGAAATAACAACACAGAATCTCACATCGCAGTGGAACAAAATATAATATATCATATCTTTGAAATACAAAATGTTAACTGTATAACATACACTTATCAGAGTACAACACTTACAACATAGCGGAACAACACTATAACTAGATAATGCTGAAGCCTCCTGCTCCAAGCTCCTCTAGATAGATCTGCAAAATCCTGAAACTACTTGACTGCCCGTACAAATTTAGGCACCCAAGAGTTTAGGGAAAATAACAAAGTAAACTCCGGGTCAGTCATGGGACTGGTATGAGTAAACAGTTTAAAACAGTTTCAGAAAACTAAATGATATCTCATAAGACCACGCCGTATAACACGGAACGGGTTTTTCCCTTATGAAAATCCAACCACTTGACTTATCTTTATATCAAAACTCTTTTGATATTATAATAATGTCTAAATCAATTAAATAACAATCTAATGGAACGTTTGCATCTCACGTTCCACATAATATACAATCAAAACCGCACGCACGTATTGGGTATTTGGTTTTCCAACTATGACAAGGTATGGAATCACCTTCCGCTGGTATATCTCTAGAGGAGAATACACCGAGTTCAACAAGAACATCTTGCAACTCAGCCACACATGACCGACCACTCATTTCGCTTGAGTGTATCGAATGTATATCACCAACGATTGGGATCAGCAACCGTTTCCCGAATGGGACAGCATCGACAATAGATTTTTAGAAGTAAATGAAACTCTAGATCAGGTGATTATACACCCTAATAGGTGCGACCTACATAGCCATGCTGCTTGCCCGATTTCTGTCATTTACCGGTTGATGAGGCTAGAAGCTACGCTTTATCATCACACCAGATTCACTTCGAATGTCACATCGTCAAATCCATCAAATCACCGATTGACGTCCTCAGCAGTACATTATGTGTTAGCCAAAAGAAGTTTCCTTCTCCGCTTCCACTCTTGGTACGATTGGAGAAATCAATATACGTGATCGTCTGGAAATACTCTGTCAGACATTCATCCATACAAGTCACCCAGGAACAGGATGAACTGAAGGCACTATTTCTATTAATAGAAAAAGTCCTTGCACTCTACTCCGTCTTCGATTATCTTTATATAATCTGATTCGCACGCTACTGCCGATATGGAGTGGTTCTTCGGATAATAATCCAACCGGTCTCTCCATATTGACAACGATGGTCAAAACTTCGATAGTCTGTGATTTAACTATCGAATAAAAACAAGTGTTTCGATAGTCGATGATTTAACTATCGAATAAAACAAGTGTTCAACCAAACATCCAACAATCACTGAACCTTTAATTAATATTCCATTAATTAAATCTCTTTTCTATTTCTTTATCAATATTTGTTAATCAAATATTTCAATAACCATATTGGCCTTATCCGTTATTTGGAAAACATTTCCATATATCGCCTTCTATTATTTTCTATACTAGGAAATATTCATTATTCTATTTCCAAGTTTTGCACATATTTGGGTTAAAACAGATGTTGTGTAAAACATCGTTACGACAACCCAAATACAGTATTTAACTAATTCTTATTCCACATTGATCTTCGAGCCTGAATCTTGCTACTTATCGGTATATCATGAAATCCACCAAGTTGGGGTATAATTACCTCTCAGACCTTGACTGAATAACATTTAACGTTAAAACAGACAAGACTACTTACTCGAACAAATCAATTCCATACAACTACTGATTTACTTTTAAACACATATATACTTTCTCTTTTATCCTTACGAGGTTTTATTCTTATACTTCCTTTTTGATTATACTATTCTATTTCTAAGTTCGTTTTCTAATCGACTTCTATATATTTTGATATGTTAATTTCTAACTATCAAATTATCTTAAAAATATTCTATCTCCTTAAATTCCCGGAAAAATTCGCCATAACCTCCTTTGTACCGGGAGCATCGGGAAATTTCAAATAGCTTTCCCGGTCCTTCTCATTTCAAAAAGAAAAAGAAAAAGCCAAGCGGCTAGCCGATACGGCGCATAAAATCTCATATGGAAATTAAATACGTACCTTTTTGTCGGGCATTCTATTTATTTCACTTCTATACTTTATTCCATACCTGTCTCCTGTATGTCTATACCTGTCCAATCTATTTTAACTATACCAATCGTTTTAACTCAATTTGTTAATTATCTCTTTAGTCCATTTCTCTTTTAATATTTGAATTCTATATTCAAACTCCAATTCGCTTCTATTATTCAAATTCCATAGTTTAAAGTCCGTTTGAATTTCTATATTCAAATTCTATATTCAAAGTCTATTTGAATTTCTATATTCAAATTCCATTTGAAGTACTATATTCAAATTCTATGGTTAATTCTATTTGAATTTCTATATTCAAATCTATAGTTTAAAGTCCATTTGAATTTCTATATTCAAATTCTATAGTTTAAAGTCCATTTGAATTTCTATATTCAAATCTATAGTTTAAAGTCCATTTGAATTTCTATATTCAAATTCTATAGTTTAAAGTCCATTTGAATTTCTATATTCAAATTCTATAGTTTAAAGTCCATTTGAATTTCTATATTCAAATTCTATATTCAAAGTCTATTTGAATTTCTATATTCAAATTCCATTTGAAGTACTATATTCAAATTCCATATTTTCATTTATAAACAAGGTTTATAAATTCGATTACTTGTTTATATATATTCAAAACAAGTTAATGTTTCTATACTTCATTTAAAATTCAAATTCTATTTATAAAATAGAATTCCCCTTTTAAATTTCAAATACCCTTTTTGATATTTTTATAAATCAATATTCAAGCCCAGGGATAATTTCAACAATCAATCAACCAATTTTCAGTCATTTGATTTTTAACACATCATATATGAATATATATGAAATCAAACAAACAACAACAGATAATATATTTTTGAGGAATCCAGTTGGATTCCTCCAACCTGTTTTTCCTGCATCCACAGATGTTAGTCAACAAAATAATACCCATCCTGCTTCGAGGCAGGATATCGCGGTATAGAAGGTCATCCACTAATCATAGCGTGGGGCGTATAGGGTAATCATCCGCTATGGTACCGCGGGCATCCGCTAATGATACTGCGGGAATCCAACCAATCATCAACCCAATATATATATATAATAGTCCTAAATAACTAATATATAATTTAAATCAACCAAACAATATTCAAGCAAGCATAGCAATTATTTTTAACAACTAGAAATAATTCTAATTAAATGGTGAGTGAGGTTTACTCACCAGGGTTATTAGTTCGTCGAATATCCTGTAACTTTTCATATCGTTGTCCATGAATCTTCTCGAATGAATTCGCAGCTGCAGTAAATTTTATTTTAAATTTACCGATTAAATGTTTATTTATTTAAATTAACTATTTAAATAAATAAATTACTTTCCTATATTTTTCTTCTTATTTCTTTCCTTAAAGTCTTCCAACAATTCAATGTTTACTTAATAAATAAATTAACACCTTTAAATTACTTAACCCTTTATATATATATAGTAATCAAATAATGAAATTACCTTCATACACTGAACTAATTCTTCTTCTCTGAAATTGTTGTAGCCATCACAGTTTATCTCAACAAAACTTCAAGTCAATCACCACTGCACGCCAATTGCTATGCCACGAACCTCATCAGCCCTTTATTCCATCGATCTCCTGACTGAAATCGCGAAGAACTCCAGCAGCTATCGCAGAAGTCCAGAACAACCTCGCTCCATTTACATCTCGCTCGCGACCCCTTTGAACTCGCGGTGGTCCTTAGCTCGACGTTCAGACTGTCGAACAACCCAGTTCTCCAATCGAACGCGAATCCCAACATTTCAGATCCTCGTGCCTCGCGATTTCCATTTCCTGGTCTGAGCTTGAACGCGAACTCCACGAGTCTGAAGTCGCGACCTTCCAAGCATAAAGAGCAGATCGATTTAGATTTTGATTAAGACCTCGATTTGGTTTCGATTTAGGGCAGTGGCTATTCCCTTTGGTGCTGGGCCTTTTTGATTTTTGATTTACAAGAAAATGGCGCGGTTTTCGTTTAAACTGATTTCCTTTTCAATTTCGTGAAAGAGGGAGAAAGGTATCGGCTTCACTTACCATTTGAAGCTCGAACTACTGAAAAAAAAGATTAAAGGGAAGGGACGGTGGTTTATATAAGGATTCACAGTTTGTTGGTGTGTTAATGGATGAACCAAAGGAGGCCACGCTCTGTTAAAATCTAAGGTGAGGAAAGGAGACACGAATTCCCATTTGAAAGGAGAAGAAGAAGCCACAGCTTATTTTGTTTCCATCCACCACTATTTTATTTAAATTTATTTTAATTAAAATTGTACCCTTACAAATTAAATAACCCTTAACTCCGAACTCATTTCTGAACCCAACAACTGACAAATTTAGGGTAATACCCCTATTCCGGATACAACGGGATAGGTCACGAAGTCCCATTCGATCATCCTCAACGGATATTAATTTATATTGATATAAATTAAATTTCAAATCTTTTAAATTCTGCGATAATATTATTATCGTTATAAATTCAAATGAAATTTCTCATTAATTAATTGAACTGTATTTAATTCAAATTAAATTTTGAATTCAACTTAATCCATTTTCTTATTCTGATAATTTAATATTTCCAAATAATAAATTGAAATTGATTTTTAAATCCATAACTCCCTATAAAAATTGATTTATTTACTTAACTCACTATTTAAATCCATATCAAATATTATAAAATTTACCCCTAAGAGTCCGGGTCATTACAATCTTCCCCACTTAAAATAATTTCGTCCTCGAAATTGCTAAGGTAGAAAAAGTGCTACAAACCCATTAACTTTTCAGAACTTATTTATGTTGATACTCAACATTTCAAACTTATTTATGTTAAATAGAATTGACTAAATTGGAGAATAATTAATTAAAGGAATTTTGAATCAAAATTGGATTTTTGATAAGTGGAAGAGATTGAGAATTTATATTCGAAATCGAATATATAACTCAAGTTGAAATTATAATTGGATTAGTTTATAATTAAGATTGACATATATTTGAACAAGTTATATTCAAATACGAAGGTGAAATCGGCAAAACGGTTAATTAGCAACTAGTTAATGGGAATGTGAATGATTTGAAATTAAATTAACTTAAGTAAGTTAAATGGATCGAAACGAATAAATTGAGTAAAATCATGTGAATGAAATATGAATTGGGTGTGGATAAAGGAGAAACCAAAAGAGTTACAGAGGAAATATATTTGTAACACAAATACAAAGGAAGTTATGTGCAAACAAATAGAAGGAGAAATATTTGTAAAAACATTTACAAATAGAATTTAAAGGGGAATATTTGTAAAACATTTACTAATAGGTTGAATGGAAATATCTATTTATAGAAAATAAATAGAATGTTATAAATGAGATATTTATTTGTTAAATAAATAGAATTTAATCAAAGGAATATTCAGAAGATGAATAGTAAATGGAAATCTGTTTTTAACAGATAAATAGAAAAGATTGATTTATAAATAACAGTTTATAAATTAAATTAAATATTTATCATTCGATAAAATGGAATATATAAGTCTGATGTAATGACCCGGATTCTTATGGGTTAATTTTAAATATTTAATACGAATTTAAATATCGAGGTGATAATATAAATAAATATTTATATTAAGTTATCAATTTAATAATCAATTTCGATTTAATATCGAATATATTAAATCATCGTAATGCGAAAATATAATTCAGCTCGAGGTTTAAAGCTGAATTTAAATACAGTTCAGAATCCTGTTTAAATGCGAATAATAATATTAAATTATTATCGAAGAAATTAATGGTTTTGAATTTAATTTATATCAGTTTAAATTGATATCTGTTCCGGATGATCGAATTGGACTTCGTGACCTATCCCAGTGTGTCTGAAATGGTTGTTAAACCCTAGAATTGACAGTCGTTGGATTCAAAAAGGAGTTCAGGACCATAAGATATTTTAATTTAAGGATATCGGTTTAAATTAAAATATAAATAACCATTTCATAGGATAGAGAATTGAACACATCTCCCTCTCCTCACCACTGAATAAAAACAACCGTGGCCTCCCTTAGTCTATCCATTCACCTTATAAAACCGCATCCCCTCTTAATTTCTTCCTTCATTTGTTCACTCCAGTAAAATCACAAATCAAAAGAAAACCGCTGCCTACTCTCAAACAAATTCACCTCTTTCATTTGTAATCAGAGATCGCAATTGAAGACGGAAGCTCGAACAAGGCTAGGGCAGGGTTCTGACCATCGATCTGGAGCGCGACGTCGCAGGTCACGACAGCAGGAGCCCCAAATCGCGATTGAATAGAGATCGCGAGTCTCCAATCCAATGCCAGTGTGAGCGCGATAGGTTCATGAAGGTTAGGGTGCGATGTAGGGTTGTCGAGGTCTAGGTTGAGCGGATTTGCAGAGGCGAAGCCGACAGGGGTATTGGTGACTGCTGTTTCAGAAGGGGGCCGACGCCGACGACAATAAAAACTGGGTGATGCGGTTTACTGAGTGGAGTGCGATGTACTGAAAAGGGTCGATGTGGGTATTGGTCTTTGAAGCTGTAGCTTGGTGAAGTGCTGGAAGGTACGATGTCTGGAAGGAGACATAGGCGGAAGGGGGGACCTGCTGTATGGAGATGGAGTTTCACTGATTGCCGAAGGCATCTGAGGTGGGTACATGAATACTGGTAACACCAACGGTCAACATGGGGAAGTGGGATCGGGTTTTTGCAAGCCTGGAAGTCAAGAGAATGGTGCAGAAGGGTTCGCACTTTTGATGGTGGTTGCTGAGTCGAATTTGGCATTTGCAAATGGGATATAAGGTAATAAGCTTTAACTAATTTTGATTAAATAATTTAAACTTCGTTTAATTTATTTAGTGAATCAATGAAATAAATAGTTAATGTGATAATTAATTTAATATATAGGAATTAGTTTATATAGTTGGAGATTTAATTTATTTAAAAGAAAATGGAAAAGTAATTAAAGTTGTTGTTTATTTATTTTAAGTAAGCATTGAAAATATATATGGTTAAGTGTTTGAAAATACATAAAATTAATTTATAGGATAAGTTAGTTTAAATTAAAAATCATTTAACTGTTGAATTAAAATAATGGTAGGTACAAAATTAATTTATTCAAGAAAATGGAAAGGCAAGGCAATGGAGATTCATTGGATATCCAGCAAATGAATTAATGTGAGTAAATCTCACTCACCATTTAATTATAATTATTTTTAGTGTTAAAAATAATTGTCTGTGCTTGTTTGAATGCTGTCTGATTGCTTTAAAAATATATATAGTTATTTAGGATTGGTTGACTATTATATATATATTGGGTTGATGATTGGTTGGATTCCCGCAGTTTCATTAGCGGATGCCCGCAGTTTCATTAGCGGATGATTACCCTATACGCCCCACGCTATGATTAGTGGATGACCTTCATACCGCGATATCCTGCCTCGAAGCAGGATAGGTATTATTTATGTGCTAACATCTGTGGATGCAGGAAAACAGGTTGGGGGAATCCAACTGGATTCCTCGAAAATATATATATATTATCTGCTGTTTGTTTGATTTCATATATATTCATATATGATGTGTTAAAAATCAAATGATTGAAAATTGGTTGATTTGATTGTTTAAAATATCCCTGGGGCTTGAATATTGATTCATAAAAATATCGGAAAGGGTATTTGATATTTAAAAAGGAAATTCTATTTTTATAAATAGAATTTGAATTTTAAATAAAACTATAGGAAATATTAACTTGTTTTGAAGGTATATAAAACAACTAATCGAATTTATAAACTTTGTTTATAAATGAAAGGATGGAATTTGAATCGAATTTATAAAGTTGTTTATAAATGAAAATATGGGATTTGAATTGAATATATAAACGTTGTTTATAAATGGAAAGGCGGGATTTGAATTGAAGTTATAAACGTTGTTTATAAATAATGTAGAGAATTCAAATGGACTTTAAAATATTGAATTTGAATATAGAATTCAAATGGACTTTAAAATATTGAATTTGAATATAGAATTCAAATGGACTTTAAACTATAGAATTTGAATATAGAATTCAAATGTACTTTAAACTATTGAATTTGAATATAGAATTCAAATGGACTTTAAACTATAGAATTTGAAAATAGAATTCAAATGAAGTTTAAATAAAGAGAATTCAAATAGAATTGAATTGGAATTTGAATAAGAAGTCGATAAGGAAACAAGAGTTTGGGTATAATTAGAATTTGTTAATATACAAGTTAAATATATTTGAACATGTCATGTTCAAATATGAAGGTGAAATAGACTGAAAAGTTAATTAACAGATTTAATTAACAAATTGAGTTAAAACGATTGGTATAGTTAAAATAGATTGGACAGGTATAGACATACAGGAGACAGGTTTGGAATAAAGTATAGAAGTGAAATAAATAGAATGCCCGACAAAAAGGTACGTATTTAATTTCCATATGAGATTTTATGCGCCGTATCGGCAAGCCGCTTGGCTTTTTCTTTTTCTTTTTGAGATGAGAAGGACCGGGAAAGCTATTTTAAATTTCCCGATGCTCCCGGTACAAAGGAGGTTATGGCGAATTTTTCCGGGAATTTAAGGAGATAGAATATTTTTTAAGATAATTTGATAGTTAGAAATCAACGTATCAAAATATATAGAAGTCGATAAGAAAACGAACTTAGAAATAGAATAGTATAAATAAAAAGGGAAGTATAAGAATAAAACCTCATAAGAATAAAAGAGAAAATGTATATGTGTTTAAAAGTGAATAATCAGTTGTATGGTATTGATTTTTCGAGTAAGTAGTCTTGTCTATTTTGACGTTAAATGTTATTCAGTCAAGGTCTGAGAGGTAATTATACCCCAACTTGGTTGATTTCATGATATACCGATAAGTAGCAAGATTCAGGCTCGAAGATCAATGTGGAATAAGAATTAGTTAAATACTGTATTTGGGTTGTCGTAACGATGTTTTACACAACATCTGTTTTAACCCAAATATGTGCAAAGCTTGGAAATAGAATAATGAACGTTTCCTAAGTATAGAAATAAACGAGACTGGAAAAGAGATAAGTAATTGGAGTATTTTTCAATTATAAATAAAAGATATTTTCTAATGTTTAGAAAATAAAAGAAGGCGATATATGGAAATGTTTTCCAAAGAACGTAAAAGGCCAATATGGTTATTGAAAATAGTTGGTTAACAAATATTGATAAGAAATAGAGAAGAGATTTAATTAATGGAATATTAATTAAAGGTTCAGTGATTGTTGGATGTTTGGATGAACACTTGTTTTATTCGATAGTTAAATCATCGACTATCGAAACACTTGTTTTTATTCGATAGTTAAATCACAGACTATCGAAGTTTTGACCATCGTTGTCAATATGGAGAGACCGGTTGGATTATTATCCGAAGAACCACTCCATATCGGCAGTAGCGTGCGAATCAGATTATATGAAGATAATCGAAGACGGAGTAGAGTGCAAGGACTTTTTCTATTAATAGAAATAGTGCCTTCAGTTCATCCTGTTCCTGGGTGACGTGTATGGATGAATGTCTAACAGAGTATTTCCGGAATGGTCACGTACATTGATTTCTTCAACTGTACCAAGAGTGGAAGCGGAGAAGGAAACTTCTTTTAGCTAACACATAATGTATTGTTGAGGACGTCAATCAGTGATTTGATGGATTTGACGATGTGACATTCGAAGTGAATCTGGTGTGATGATAAAGCGTAGCTTCTAGCCTCATCAACCGGTAAATGACAGAAATCGGGCAAGCAGCATGGCTATGTAGGTCGCACCTATTAGGGTGTATAATCACCTGATCTAGAGTTTCATTTACTTCTAAAAATCTATTGTCGATGCTGACCCATTCGGGAAACGGTTGCTGATCCCAATCGTTGGTGATATACATTCGATACACTCAAGCGAAATGAGTGGTCGGTCATGTGTGGCTGAGTTGCAAGATGTTCTTATTGAACTCGGTGTATTCTCCTCTAGAGATATACCAGCGGAAGGTGATTCCATACCTTGTCATAGTTGGAAAACCAAATACCCAATACGTGCTTGCGGTTTTGATTGTATATTATGTGGAACGTGAGATGTAAACGTTCCATTAGATTGTTATTTAATTGATTTAGACATTATTATAATATCAAAAGAGTTTGATATAAAGTTGAGTCAAGTGTTTGGATTTTCATAAGGGAAAAACCCGTTCCGTGTTATGCGGCGTGGTCTTATGAGATATCATTTAGTTTTCTGAAACTGTTTTAAACTGTTTACTCATACCAGTCCCATGACTGACCCGGAGTTTATTTGTTTTGTTCTACCTAAACTCTTGGGTGCTTATATTTGTATGGGCAGTCAAGTAGTTCAGGATTTTTCAGATATATCTAAAGGAGCTTGGAGCAGGAGGCTTCAGCGTTATCTAGTTATAGTTTGTTCCGCTATGTTGTAAGTGTTGTACTCTGATAAGTGTATGTTATACAGTTAAGATTTTGTATTTCAAAGATGTGATATATTATATTTTGTTCCGCTGCGATGTGAGATTCTGTGTTGTTAGTTCTGTTCTTCTTCTACCTCTTTCTTCTAAAAAAAAATGTTCCGTATTTTCGTGATATTTGGGTTGGACGTATGATGTATATAGTCAACTCCGATGTTATGGAAATCTGGGTCACTACAGGATGTTATGGAAATCTGGGTCATTACATATGTATAGTGATCCAGTCCTCATCGGTTCGGTTCGGATGCCTCTGCCTGGGTTTGGCTTGGTAGTTGCTCCCTCCTAGATGTCCTGATCCGATTCGGTGCTTCGCTCCAACTCCAGCTCCAAGCTTGGTCCTCCGATCCGATCCCGCTCCCTGGCTCTTGTCCGATCCGATCTCCATGCCCTTGCTTCCGATCCGATCCCCTGTTGGTCTCTCCGAACCGATCCCCTGCCCAACTCCAACTCTAAGCAAAATGGCCTTCCTTCTCGCCAAGCCCCTTATGCTACGTTCCAACCCAAATCGAGTCCACTTGCCCGGTCCTCCTATCCGATCCGAGCCCAATAATCCGATCCAGTTTGAAACCCTACACTTCCTACAACTTTCCAGCGACTGTTTTACGCCATACGACGGCGTTTTCGACCATTCTAACTATTCCAATCAATCGCAAAGCATACCATACAGTCATAGCAATATAGAGAATCAACTATAAACACCAAAACAACAATATGACAAGGTTAAACGGATCAAACATAGCCAAAATCTCATATTTTCCCTTAAGCATGTTTAAGCTAAACAAATTATATGATTAGCAAAACTTAACCAAATTAACCCAAACTTCTAATAAAGGTCTAAAACAATATTTTGAAATTTATAAATATTTTTCTAGATTTTAATGATGTTTAAATTCGCTAATCTTCACTAATTACCCTTAATTAACCGTAATTAGTGCAAAACTATGCAAACCACTCACATTGGCCACAAATAAAATGCCAAATCTGAAATGAATCTCTGTTTGGCGTTGTTCCCAATGCAACACAGCAGCTCTAACCTTTCTTTGGTGCTAATCATCTTTGATTTGATGTTGCTAAGCTTAATCTTCAATTAGAAAGTGATTTGGAGATGTTTTAGAGGTTAGAGGCCATTATTAGGGTTCTTAGGAGGTAAATGGCGGCTAGAAAACTGAAATGAAATGAAAACCTAACTCATTTCAGCCTCCCCATAACCCTAATCCCGAAATGTGTTATGGGACCATTTACTAATCACCTCATTTGGCCCGGTTAAGCAGTTTTTCACCATCTGAAACTTGTTTCAGCCATATCTCCCAAGCGTTGAGTCCGTTTGGCTAATATGGCCACACTACGGAAAGGTCAACCATCATCCGGAGCCAATGGAAGTAGTTTCAGGTCAAAACTCCTTTCCAATAAAAAGTTATGACCAAAACAGTATCAGCTAGGGGCAAAATAGTCATTTAAAAATCGACAGAAATCATGAACATGGGAAATGACTCCAATAGTCGTCTCCCAAAGTTATATGACCATACGACTCCGTATGTAAAAGAAATAAATATTCTACGATCCTGCGATGCATAGAATGCGGGTCGTTACACTCTTCCCCCCTTAAGAAATTTCGTCTTCGAAATTCCTTAACCCCAAAACATACAAAGGATCCCGCATGCCTACCAACCATATACAACAATCAATCATGCAAAACAAGTAAAACAAACCTATCCTAGTATGCGGAAAGACTAAATCGAAACTGAAATCTTACCAGGCGAAGAGTTCTGGATACGTCTTCCTAATGCTCTCCTTTGTCTCCCAAGTACAGTCATTCTCATTCTCGCCCCACTGAACTTTGACTAGATTCATCGCTTTCCTTCGAAGTTGCTACGTATCATTCCCAACAATACACATAGGCTTGCGGTTCCCAACTGCCTCGGGTTTAAACTCGATATCATCCAACTGATCAGGTGAAATAGTCACATCTGGGTCATGTACGAACTTCCTTAACTGGGAAACATGAAATACGTTATGAACTCCTGCCATCTTTTTTGGTAATTCAACTTTGTATGCCAAATTCCCAATTTGCTCAAGAACTGGGAATGGACCAACAAATCTTGGTGCTAACTTGCCTCTCCTACCAAATCGTATCTCGCTCTTCAACGGAGAGATCCTGACAAACACAAAATCGCCAATGGAGAACTTTAATTCTCTTCTCCTCCTATCAGCATAACTTTTCTGCCTATCTTGGGCAGCCTTCATTCGCTGTTGGATAACCTTGATCTTGTCTGATGTTTCTCTTATTACTTCTGGTCCAAGCACATATTTCTCACCGGTCTCTAACCAACATGATGGTGAGTTACACGGTCTTTCGTACAAAGCTTCAAATGGAGTCATACCAATACTGGATTGATAACTATTATTATATGCAAACTCTACTAGATGCAAATGGTCATCCCATGATCCACCAAAATCCAATACACATGCTCTCAAGAGGTCTTCTAATATACGATTCACCCTCTCTGTTTGACCGTCGGTTTGAGGACGATATGCAGTACTGAGATGTAATTCTGATCCTAACGCCTCTTGTAAGCTCTTCCAAAATCCACTAGTGAACAACGGATCTCAATTGCTCACAATGCCTTTGGGTATTCCATGAAATCTCACTACCCACTTTATATACAGTTCCGCTAACTTAGCTACCGTCTTGTTTGACTTGACGGGTATAAACCTTGCACTCTTAGTTAATCGGTCCATAATCACCCAAATGCTATCATGGCCCGATCTAGTCCTTGGTAACCCATCAATGAAATCCATTGACACTTGTTCCCATTTCCATTCTAGAATTTCTAATGGTTGCAACAAACCACTAGGCTTCTTTTGCTCAGCTTTAACTACCTGGCAATTCATGCATTTGGATATAAATTTCCCAACGTCTCTTTTCATCCCTTCCCAGTAGTAGGTCTGCTTCATGTCTCGGTACATCTTGTTACCACCGGGGTGTATAGTCAGTTTTGAGTGATGACATTCTCTAAGCACTTCATCTCTCAATCCGTTAACATTGGGTACAATTAGTCTTCCATTCTTTCTAAGCTATCCATTTCGATCAAGCCCATACTTATTCTTCTCTCCGTCGATTCCCGTCTCTAACTTTGAGATGATTTCCAATAGGTTAGAATCGCCCCTCTGACTGGAACCAATCCGTTCAATCAAAGTGGGCTTGATCGTCAAACTTGCTAACATTTCTGGATCCAACTCGCACTTTGGTCTGAAATCATACCCAGCCATGTACTCCAGTTGCTTCCATTCAAGAAACATAGCCCCTAAACTTGCATGTCTTCTACTCAATGCATCAGCCACCGCATTGCCTTTTCCTGGTGTATATGCGATTTCGAAATCATAGGAAGCTAAAAATTCTAACCACCTTTGCTGTCGGAGATTTAGATCCTTCTGAGAGAAGAGATACTTTAACGATTTATTATCGGTAAACAACTCGAATCTTTCTCCCAAGAGATAATGTCTCCACATCTTCAGTGTGAACACGATCGCTGCCAATTCCAAATCATGGGTAAGTTATCTTTTCTCATGCAGTTTCAGTTGCCGGCTTGCATAAGCTACAACCCTACCCCCTTTCATCAATACAGCACCTAGTCCGGTACCACATGCATCCGTATATATCGACATCTCTTCATTCCCTTTAGGAATGACTAACGCTGGTGCGCATGTCAACTTTTCCTTTAGACTCTTAAATGCATTCTCGCACTTTTCGTACCAGATGAAAGCTTGATTCTTCTTGGTCAACTGAGTCAACGTTGCTGCTATCTTGGAGAAGTCTTGGATAAACTTACGATAATACCCCGCTAACCCCAAGAAACTTCTTATGTCTGTCGCATTCTTTGGCGTAGACCAATCTGGTACCGTAGCCACCTTTGCAGGATCCACGACAATACCATTCTTTGAAAAAACATGGCCCAAGAATCTCACTTCCCTTCTCCAGAGGTGACATTTAGAAAACTTTGCTTTCAATTATTGTTTTCTCAACACCTCCATTACAATCCTCAAATGTTCCTTGTGTTCTTCCTCTGTCCTCGAGTAGACCAAAATATCATCCATGAACACAAGGACAAACTTATTCAACTGATCTCTGAATACCCTATTCATAAGATCCACAAAATATGCTGGCGCATTGGTCAATCCGAATGGCATGACCAACCACTAATAAAATCCAGACGGTGTACGAAATGCTGTTTTAGCTATACTATCGTCTTCCACCCTAAGATGATGAAAACCTATCGCGAGATCCAACTGGGAAAATACTCTTGTGCCACTCAACTGATTAAACAAATCATCTATCCATGGTACAGGATACGTATTCTTCCTCGTCACTTTATTCAACTCGCGGTAGTCCACACACAATCAAAGGGAACCATCCGCCTTGGTAGCAAACACAACTGATGCTCCCTATTCAGAAACACTCCTTCTGATAAATCCCTTCTTCAAAAGATCGCTGACTTGCACCCCGAGCTCTCGCTGCTCCCTTGGTGCCATACGACGAAGTGGCATCACTATAGGTCTGGCATCTTTCACTAAATCAATACGGAACTCAATCTCTCGGTGTGGTGGAAGCCCAGTCACTTCGTCGAAGATGTCCGGATACTGGCCAACCACGGACAAACCTGATAACTCACTATGCGGGATGTCGAGGGAATTTAGAAAACTAGCCATTACCCCATCACTAGGTAGACCACCAAACACTACCCTCTGCCCATCATCCGCTCTAGTTGTCACCAAAAAGCCCTCACGGTCTACCACCACCTCGTATCTTTGGAGCCAATCGACTCCCAAAATAATGCCAAACCCAGTAAAGCCCAAAACAAAGCAATCACAAACAAACATGCATCCATGACTCGATAAGACCACATTACGACAAATCATGTTAAGGTTAGTCGAACCACTAATCGGATTCGTCACCACTAAAGGTCTATCGACAATTTCGGGCTCCAATCCCAACCTATCTACCAGGTCACTAGACATGAAAGAATTGGAAGCCCCAGTATCAAACAAAACTCTAACAGGAACATCATAAATAGAAAGCATACCTTGTATAACAACATTCTTTCCTTTCTCCACCGCAGTTGGGGCATTCGACGAAGAAGAAGCAACATTAAGGGCATATGCTTTCACCATCTGCTTTTCTTTGGGGGGTTGCAGACACTTGTCCTTGTGATGTACCACTTGGCCACAGTTGAAGTCTATCCGCTGGCTTGGCCCGACAATTACTAGCATAATGACCCTTCTTACCATAGCTGAAGCACTCAACATCTTTCTTCTTTTTTGGCCATCCTTATACTGGTTCTGCTTCCTCTTATTCTGAGAGCCACTCTTGCCTCCGCCACTTGCTTGCGGCTTTGGCTCCTCTGCAGATGCAACCTCAGTCTTTGACTTAGGGTAAAGACTCTCTGACCTCAATGCTTTCCCCACAATCGATTCAAATGTCTCATCGATGTGGTTAATAAGCCTTTCCCCCAAGTATTGATCCAAGCCAATTATGAACTTCTCGTTCTTCTTCTCGGCAGTATCTATTAGGGATAACCCATATTTCGACAAAGTGTCGAATTCGGCAATATACTCCGAGACAGCTTTGCGATTCTGCTTGAGTTCCAAGAATTTCTTAAATAGTACTGACTTCTGAGCAGCTGGAATGAACTTATCGCTAAAGCGAACCTTAAACTGATCCCAAGTAATCTGATCCTCGAGAGTAGCTACCTTTATAGCATTCCACCAATTCATTGCCCGTGCTTGCAGCTGACGGGATGCTAGCCTTCTTTTTATCACATCCTCGATACCCAAATCTTCGAAGATACGCTCGCAGCTATTTAACCAATCCTGAACATCTGTAGTCGACTCCGTTCCGTGGAACGGCTTCCCACCAAGACTAGTATAATCCTTGTTCAGCTTGGCAAAATCGGCCCTAGGCGCCTGCACTATTGGACTACCACATTACCAGCATTGCGGGCTTCCCTCTGCACATCCCTAAGCATCTCCCTCATGAGGTCAGCAGACATCGTCCTCATATCAGCAGCATTCCCATTATTGGCTCCTCTACCGATAGGGGTATCGAATATTGGCTCATCGTTAAATCTGTAAAGAGAAAACGATTAACCATATCCATAGTGGTGCCAGTGCAGTGCGACTTCATCCTTAACTATACTAATAGTATATATATATAGCTTTTGAAAACCAAAATAATCACAAATACGCGCTCTCATATACGTATTATCTCTCTCTGGTGTCTTTCCCTAGGTAACTACGCAACCTAGAGCTCTGATACCAAGTGTGACGGACCGCCCCGCACCAGCCGGCATTTCCTCCGAAAGTGCGCTGTACACATGCCCAACTGGCACATGACGGTCGTCAGAAGAAAAGAAAGAAGAGAATGAACTAACAAGGAACCTGTAGAATGTCTCACAGCGCATGGAACAAAAATATAATAAGAATTTACTTTACATAAAATAGGCGAGACAGTGCATAAGCTGATAACTAAAACCAACATCAACATCATCATCATCATCAGAGTAGCAGAAATCTAAATATAGCTTATTACAACTTTCCAAATTACTATCTCTAAACAAAATAAAGAAAGTCGCACCACTAATGCCCAAAGTAGTGACCGCAACAACACAGGGAGATATATATGTATCATACGTGGAAGCCTCATGCTCGCCTCCGGTACAACTACTCGTGCATACCACTTAACCTGTCTCTAGTGTGCTCGTGAGAGCACCCAGAGTAATAAGAAGAGACATAAAACTCTGGCTCAGACAAAAAGGTCTGGTATAAGCGATAAGCAGCTAAGCAGAACAATAACATGCATACTAAACCATACCTGAACCTGCAACCAAAGAGTTAGCACTACATACCGTACAATACTCTAAGGCGCCACTGAACAGATGGTGTAAAATAATGGGGGTGGGGGTGTGCATGTCATAATGATGGCAAACAAATCAAACATAGCAATCATCCTCACATCTCTCACTCAGTGCGTAAAGCATACGATGTCCACCACCGTCAATCACTAGACCCATCGAAAGTAGTAACGGAGTTCGACTTGTACAACTATTGCTACTACCAAGCTTACCCATGGAGTCATGACCAAATCTTTACAAATGACCCCACTTCATTGGCCTATAGCTCTTTAGTCGTACCTAGGCCACCATGGCCCTGAATTCGTTCACGTACCCCCTACACATAGTGATCCAAAGTTATAGACATCGACAACCACTTAGCACAAGTCCCGCAGCAAAGCCCAATCATGAAGTTAACTCGTTGGTTCCCAACTTGATCCTGAGTTCTACTTCCCATTTGGGATTCCTTTGCATTTCGGGTTTTGGTCGAATTGGAGTTGGTCTTCAGAAAAGTCGTCGCGTAACCGCAGCTCCAATCTGGTTCGAGTCAGTTGTGTATAGTGCTCCAGTCCTCATCGGTTCGGTTCAGATGCCCCTGCCTGGGTTCGGCTCGGTGGTTGCTCCCTCCTAGATGTCTCGATCTGATTCGGTGCTTCGCTCCAACTCCAGCTCCAAGCTTGGTCCTCCGATCCAATCTCGCTCCCTAACTCTAGTCTGATCCGATCTCCACGCCCTTGCTTGCGATCCGATCCCCTGTTGGTCTCTCCGATCCGATCCCCTGCCCAACTCCAACTCCAAGCAAATGGCCTTTCTTCTCGCCAAGCCCCTTATGCTAAGTTCCAACCCGAATTGAGTCCACTTGCCCGGTCCTCCTATCTGATCCGAGCCCAATAATCAGATCCGATCCGATTTGAAACCCTGCACATTTCCTATAACTTTCCAACGACTGTTTTATGCCATACGACGGCGTTTTCGACCATTCTAACTGTTCTAATCAATCGCAAAGCATACCATACAGTCATAGCAACATAGAGAATCAACCATAAACACCAAAACAACAATATGACAAGGTTAAACGGATCAAACATAGCCAAAATCCCATATTTTCCCTTAAGCATGTTTAAGCAAAACTAATTACATGATTAGCAAAACTTAACCAAATTAACCCAAACTTCTAACAGAGGTCTAAAACAATATTTCAAAATTTATAAATATTTTTCCATATGTTAATCATGTTTAAATTTGCTAATCTTCACTAATTACCCTTAATTAACCGTAATTAGTGCAAAACTATGCAAACCACTCACCTTGGCCACAAATAAAATACCAAATCTGAAATGAATCTCTATTTGGCGCTGCTCCCAATGCAACATAGCAGCTCTAACCTTGTTGTGGTTTTAGTCCTCTTTGATTTGATGTTGCTAAGCTTAATCTTCAATTAGAAAGTGATTTGCGGATGTTTTAGAGGTTGGAGGTCATTAGTAGGGTTCTTAGGAGGTAAACGGCGGCTAGAAAACTGAAATGAAATGAAAACCTAACTCATTTTAGCCTCCCCATAACCCTAATCTCGAAATGGTTTATGGGCTCATTTACTAATCACCTCATTTGGCCCGATTAAGTAGTTTTCCACCATCTGAAACTTGTTTCAGCCATATCTCCCAAACGGTGAGCACGTTTGGCTAATGTGACCACTCTATGGAAACGTAAACCATCATCCGGAGACAATAGAAGTGGTTTCAGGTCAAAACTACTTTCCAATTAAAAGTTATGTCTAAAACAGTATCAGCTAGGGGCAAAATAGTCATTTAAAAATCGACAAAAATCATGAACATGGGAAATAGTCGTCTCCCAAAGTTACATGACCATATGACTCCGTATGTGAAATAAATAAATATTCTATGATCCTATGATGAGTAGAATGCAGGTCGTTACAAGAAGCCAAAAGGGTAAGTCAGTGGCATGGCCCTGCAAACCATGTTGCTGCACTGCGAGGACCCATGATTGAAGACAGTAAGGTAAAATTTATGAACCGCGGTAGCTAATATGTAATCGTATACATTTTTTTCCATTAAATATATTTATTGTTCTTTTTAGAGTAATGCTAGTAGCACAAACAACAATTGCATTCTTTTTGATTGGAATGAGGGTGAACTGTTGGTCGCCGAGGGAAGACTTTGCGCAAGTGATTCGAAAATGATTGTTAACGGTATTTCGCTTGGTCTGTTAGCCGTGGGGGTTTTGGTAGACTATGCAAAAAAAGAAGATGCTTTCTTGTGGCGACCTACAATAGATATGTCATGCATGAAAGAGGCCGTAGTTAAGAAAATAGCATGGCCAAAATCAAAAGTTGTTGCTGAAAAAGCGAGCATGGTGGCTTCTCCTTCCAAGGCTAGAGCAAACATTGCAACTTCTTCTGTGGTGGCTAAGTCAACTCCTCAGGTAACTAAGCAACCCTATTTAGAATTTATCCTTTATAACTTTGCACAATCATTAGGAAAACCAGATAACATAGTTTAGAAAGAGCTGGAGATGAACTGCTGGCATAGGTAAATTTCAAAAAAACTACAAGGCCCATAACACACTTATTAAATTAAACTTGATTATGTTGTTGTATTGGGGTTATTTACATGTTATATATGAACTTTATGTAACTTGACTGAAGACTATTGTTGTATGCTGATGGACCACCAATTTTGATAACCTACTATTGTAACGACCTAGAAAATTTGACATTTAAAAATATAAATTAAATTAAGATTCAATGTAAAATAAATATTTATATTTGAGATTTTGTCAATTCTTGAACAATTGGTGCGAACCATTTCATAAATTTATATACAAACGTGACTTGCATTACTAACCGATTCGAATATTTAGCGTTAAAATTACTTCTTTGTTTAAAAATGAATATTATGAAAAGAGTTGTACCGTCATAAATTTAGTTTTGCAATTTAAGTAAGATATGAATTTAATATTTACCATGCAATTTGGTAAGAAGAAAATGTATGCTCGAAATTCAATTTGGACTGATATTTAATGTATTGTTCATTCAAAATTTCAAAGCGCATTTAGTACCAATATTTACATTTGTCAAAATTTATGATACTAAAAAATAGTAAGCCGTTTTGGAATATGTAAGACCTAACATTTGAAACAAAATCAAATTTTGGAATAAATTACGTTTGAGAAACAATCTATTTGAAAAAGAATCTATTTGCATAAAATATCTTTAAGAATAATTTATTAGACTGTTAGGTATGAATGGTATGCTAAAAATTAACTTTGAAATAAAATTCAAAATTTAATTGACGAAGCAAATTTTTATTTTGACTAAAGAATTTTGTTGCCAATTAAAATATCATTGAAGCGTTAAGTAAATAGTAGAATAAAATGATTAAATTAATTTCAATTTATGAGTTGAAAATTTAAATAATGATAAATTTTTCTTAACCGTTGAGACTAAATTTATTTCAGTATTGTTTATAGTATAGTTAATGCGATTAATACAAAAGGTTAAACTTTGACAAAATGTTAGTGGTTTAATAAACATGGAAACCTAAACCATATTTATATGAAATAGCAATAAAAAGGAAGAAATAAATTGTGCAATAAATCCGTATATTTTTCATTACCATTCGAAATTAGTTTACGGTGTATAAAAGTTAAATTTACAACATTTAAACATAACGTTAATAACGCTATTGGTCAAGATAGCGTTCACTCATCGTACATTAAGAATAAATCAAAATTTTCCTTCTTTAAAGGAGATATGGTAGACAACCAGATATTAGAAAATCTAATTTTAAATCTTGCAATATCAGTGCAAGATTTTAGAAATAGTGGCCTAAGATTATGAACAGTTCGTATTCACAGAACCCAATACCACGTGATATTCTTTGTCCTCTCTTATCTACATTATAAATGTGTGCCTCCTACTTCTATGCACAAACAGAACTTCTTTTCTTCTCAGAAAAATAATCCTATTTCTTCTTTCTTCTTGCAAATAGTCCTCCCCAACAAGCTCTATTCCAAAATTCCACCATCCAATATAGAAGTAGCGGCCTTTTCTTGTGCCAAGAGGTTTAAAAAAACTTAGAGTAGTGTAGAGACTGTATATATCTATATACGCATTAGTAGCCGAGGAGCAGTGCGCGATGCATGTGTAAGAGATAATAGATCATCCGAGGCTGACAAATTGATTTGGAATTTGACAGTGAAAGTTTGGAAGGCAAATATATGTGAGAACTCTAATTTAATAAATTTTATGTCTCTTAGGAAATTAATGGTTTGTATGTAGTTATATTGATGGTATATGTTTACTAATGATTCTTAAATAGATTCATGGTGTAAAAATGACATCTTTATGGAATTTGGAAGTGAAACACCTTATGTTAATTCACAAAATTACAATTGTATGGAATATTAGTTATATACATGCCTTAGTTGATTTGTGGTGGTATGTTTGAATTGTTTGCAAGTGATTTGATGTGGTAAATAAAATTAAACCCTTAAAGATTCGATCTTTAAGTAGAATTTGTGTAGTCACTTAAATATGTGAGAACACTTTAAATTTATTAACATGATTTAATTTTATTTTTTACATGATTAATGAATTTTACAATGGGTGGTTGCATGAATGATTATTTATTTATTGATAGTTCATGATGGTTGCCAAAATAAACGCATATCAATATGCGTTAATTCTTTAACACACATTTGGAAATTTATTTGTTGATTGCATATAGTAAATGAATGCATAAAACGGTGGTTAAATGTGTGAATATATATATGTACTCATTACGACCTTATATGAATGGCCAACGGAAAATTAGGAAATTTCCTAAATTTAATTAAGTTACGATTTAATGGCTAAATGACAATTTAGTGATTATGTAGTATTTTATTAACTTAATAATATTGACTCAATAATGTTTACTAATACCAATACTCTTGGTTCGATAACATTTGTTAATTAAAGTAATATTTGATTCCTTGAATAATTTTCCTAATTAACATTTTATGATATTGAATAAATTTGTAACGACCCGTATTTTTGGCAGTCGAATATTTAATTTAATTTATTATTTTAAATATTTTATTTAGAATATTAATGGATTTTAATATTTAAATTCGTTATTTAAAACGAAGTTTGTACATTAATTTTATTTATAATATAAAATGAGCTCGAAATCGCGCGGTAGTTCGTAAGATGGAGTTTTGAACTTTAACTTAGAATACAAGATCCGATATAAGTCAGATTTCTGTGGAACGAGAAACGTTAGAACCGTATTGATGGTAATTTTCATATGAAAGAGAAAAATTCAAATTTGGTGTTATAATTTGCTAATTATGGCCATCAAATTTTGATATAGTCGTTTCAGAAATCGTTATTAAAATATAGGCCGTTAAAAATAGCCGTTTTGCAAACGGACTTAGATTTCGACGAAATCAGTTTTATTAGAACCGTATCGTTAAATTATTGTACGGTGTTGAATGGCGGGGCAAACCGATGTCGTACGTGACCACGGCAACCATAAACACTCGTTCAATTTCTATAGCGCATAATTAATTAAATAAAGGGTTATTTGGGTCTAACTTGAGCAGATGATCGAGTTAGGCCGCGAAACCAATTCCGTTAAGATCGTACCATCGATTAGAGTCAGGATAGGTATATAGTTTGCTATTTTTGGGGACCGTGAAATTGGGCGTCCGAAATGGCATTGTGGTGCACGTAAAAATAGCCTACCATAGAAACAGTCCCAGAATGCATGAAACTGGTGCCGTTGGATTCATATTGAAAAATTATTTTAAGATATCAAGGTTTCAAGTTGATTAGAGTTATCTAGTGATCGTGAAAAAATTAAACGCGTTTTTATTTCTGGTTTTATAAAGAAATTTTTTTCATACGACCTCGGATTTCGACGAAACTTGTCCCATTGGGTCTAGAATATCTTTTTACACCAAGATTAGTCTTTTTATCAGTAAATAGAAGTCAACATGGGTATATGCCAGCCGTATTACTTTCTACCGAAGGAAAGATTTGCACTGCCAACATTTACTGCAGTACGCTATGTCTTGTAATATCAAATTGCACAGCGACCTAAAGCCTGAAAAGAAAATTGGATATCTACACGCGCACAGTTTCTTCCAATCTACATACTGACAACTACATATGCTGTTCTCTCAAATCACGCAGCAATCTATATCGAAATGAAAACATAATATAGTCTGTTCCTTTCTCTTTAAGCAATGAACCAGGTAGCTTACGTACTGAAATTGAAGCGAACATGACACTGAACAGGAAAAGAAAACTTTTGCACAGTTATTCCATCAGCTAACCTACCACACTACTCCCCTAAGAAAACACACTGAGCTACCAATCTTTCTTCTGCATCCTTTTATTTTTATCATTTCACCCAAATAAAACTTCTGCATGCAAACCAACTAAAAAGCCCACACCTATTTTCTCCTACCCACTACACGAATTGACATTTTCCTCATCCAAAAATTTCGACTCCTATATATATGTATCACCGCATCTTCTCAACCCATACACTTCCATCTCTTTCCAACAGGAAAAAAGGAAACCCGAAGCTTTCTTTCTAGCAAAACAAACGGATCTCCGTTTCCACAAACAGATCATCAGCAACTTAAAGAATTTAACAACAGGAAGGAGAAACCAAAGGCTTGAGGATCGTGAACTAGAGGGGGAATGTTCGCTAACATGGGCGTGGTGGTGACTGGTCGTCCATGAGAGGTGGAATGGGTATGATGTACAGTTGGGTGTGAGGAGGTTTGAAGTGGCATGTTTCTGGTGTAGGGGAGAAGTCCGCGGTGCGGGAGATGTGGATGGTGGATGCGGCAAGTTTCAGATGGGAGAAAAGTTGATGGAGGAGCAATGACGGCTTTTGGTTTATGCAGTTGAAAGGGGAACCACCGAACCAATGAACACAAGAGGAAAAATCAGTAGCCTACTTGTGTTGTTAATAACATAATATATGTTTAATTAATTATAATTAAATTCTAATTAACGCATTCAAGTTGGATCATACAGGGGCTTGAGCGTGAGTTTGGGCACCTGGAAGAAGATGCGAAGGATAGCAGGGCGTCTTGTTTGGAAGAAAGCACAAACCGGTTTTACAATATAAACAAATCCTACGTTAACCAAAGTAACTAACCCAAGTAGTATTCTTTTTACCAATATAATTGTTAAAAAAGAAAAAGAAAAACCCAAAACCTATTTTGCAGAAAATTGGAATCAACGTGGAAACTGAAAAGGAAATCACGCCGTGGAAGTTTTAAAAATCAAAGTCAGGTCCACGATCCGTGATTTTCAAAACAATGTGAAGTTTGCCAATAACGTAATTAGTTTTAACTTAGCGGTTAAGATAATTTAGTTAATTAAATTGTTAATTTAAATATATCGACTTAAGTATGGAATTGTGCAGGAAGCATTTCAAATCGGTCTATACCGTTAAAACGCACACTATTGGTTACTGAACGGAAAGTATTAATCAGTTGAAAGGCATTCGTGAATGGAATAACAAGCATGAATTTTACATTGATGATGAGGAATGGAGGAATTGATCCTGTATATATATATATATAAAAGTAATCAATTTATATGATAATTAGTTAATTGATTAGTTTTAAATTAGAACTTATAATTTTAACGGTGATCATTGATGTATATGCATATCAGAATTGGTCCAGACAAGGAGGGATGGAACTGATGTGGTCAGAGCTGTAGACTGCTGCAAATTTATTGTTAAATTAAACCCTAGTTTAATTTAATAAGGGTTGAAACCGAACCGCTTCACCGACAACGGGAAACAAGGTGAGTTAAACTCACTCAGTATTTTTCCAATATATATTATATATATAAATTGGGTTTTTAATTTGTGTGCTTTGTTTGCAAATGGTTGACTGTTTGCTAGTTATAATTTATTTGTTGATTTAACTGATGAAATTATCAAAATCGTTATTTTTAACGATTGGTTCCAATAAGGGTAACTTACCTTATTGGTCACGTTTATCAATAAACGTGTTTAATGGTTTGGATTGTTTGATCTGTTTGAATT
Organism: Allium sativum; assembly: GCA_030737875.1. Taxonomy (NCBI): domain Eukaryota; kingdom Viridiplantae; phylum Streptophyta; class Magnoliopsida; order Asparagales; family Amaryllidaceae; genus Allium; species Allium sativum. The sequence continues at coordinate 836,695,488 of CM060910.1, forward strand.
GTTTTGAACTGTGTGGGGATAACCGTTTGTATACAGGGAAGAACAGGTTGGAGGAATCCAACGGGATTCCTCAAATATATTATTTATTTTCATATTATCATATATGAACTGTCATGGTTGGGTTGTTGATTTAGTATTGATCATTGACTGAAAGTCAATATGTGTTGTGTTATAACCAATGGGCTATATTGGTTGAGCTAGTAAATGGCCTAAAAATAAATCATTTTGTTTATATTGATTCACTTTCAGGTGAGTTGATAGAGATGAAGTTATAAAATTTATTTTATAATTAAAGATAGATTTTGAAATATATATTTTGAATAAAAGTTGGTTAAAAGGAAATAAATATTTATTTTTATAATTAATTGTAAATTGATTTTATAAAGGCAATTCTGCTATTAATCAGATTTGTAAATGTGGGAATAAGGAAATTAACCTAATGGTTAAATTTGAATAATTGTTTTGTTGAAAAATAATTAAATGGAATTATTTATTTAAATTAATTATACTAATTAATTTATAGGGAGAATAATTTGGAATCGATTAATGATATAACCGTGTTTGGAGTGGACTGAGTCAACCGTCTTAATGGGATTGATTATTATATTTGTTTGTTTTGAATTAACCCAATAAAATGCTTTAAAGTATATTGTTTAATTTTATTTAAGTTTAAAAAAAAGGGAAATTTACTATTTATTTTAGTTAATAAAGAAATTAACTGCTGAGGTAGTTAATGATTGAAATAAATTATTATTTTAGTTAATAATAATTTAATAATTACTTTTAATGAAAATTCATCAAAAGTAATCGAGGTTGAAAGAAAATCTAATGAAATGGTGAAAAGGAGTTTACGAACAGGATTTGTCAAAAACCTGAGTTTTATAACAAAGTTATAAAGGGAATTTTTAAGCGAATATTATAGCTTAAAAGAAGTGTTACTTAATTTTTAAATTAAGTAAAAAGGAGATTAAGATAAAAAGGTTTATAATAAACCAGGATTACATTCATGATTTTTAAAGTGTTAAAGCGTCGTTACTTAATAGTGGGATTAAGTAAGGGGGAAAGTTGAAATAAATTCTCAAAGTGGGGAATGGTCGAATCGATTGGAAAGAGTTGGTAAAAGGGAATTTGGTAAAAGAAGCGGGTTATGAGATGCGTAAGCAAATCTGAATTATGAGATGAAATTGTTTTAAAAAGGTAAAGGTTAAAAAGTGGTGTTTTATAAAGTTCTTAATTATTGAATTAAGAAAAATGGGTATAGCCGAGAAAGAGTGTTCGGAAGAGGTAAGCAGGTTTTATGAAACCGTATTTAGAATAAAATAGTTAAATGATATTTATATTGGTATTAGAATGAAATATTGATTTTGGATTACAACTCGTATTTATCTGAAGATATGAACGTTGATGATCAAGGTCTGAGAGGTAATTAAAATACCCCAACTTGAACGACTTCAGGATTATCTGAGGATGATATAAGTTGTAATGGTAAAAGAGGTTAGTAAAATTTATTATTTCATTAGAGAAATAATGACGCAACATTTTGGTAGAAATTTGAAAATGTATATAAATAAGGATTGCAAGGTAAAATGGAAATGAAATAGGATTGTGTAAATTATAACGATATTCACGAGGTTAAAAGGAAATGTAAAGCTGAGTATCTATAAATAAACATTGGTTATAATTTTCAAGTATTGAACTAAAAGATATTTTGTAACGTTGTTTCGAATAATAAGTGAATTGATTTCCATGTGAAAATAGAAATTGAATACGATATAAGATTTTCCTAAGTATTAAAAAGAGAATTTGTTAAAGAAAAATCTTATGTTAAATAAGAAGCGTGAAAACTATATTTATAATATCAAAAGATTTAAGAGTTAAATATACTTTTGTTTTTAATCAAAAGGCCAAGTGGTGCCGAATACTGAACCAGTGAACTCACTGGGTTGTCATGATTGAAACACCGTTTATTTTGATAGTTAAATCACAGACAATCAAATCTGTCCAATATGATTGTTGGTACGGAAAGACCGGGATCGAATTTATATTCGAAAACCATTCCGACCAACAAATACGTAAAGATATTAGAGATGATCGAGATGGAGCATTGAAGACCGTGGATTTTCGTAAACGGAAGAACTACTAATAATCTCTGGTCTGCAGCCAAAGATGTACTGTGGTTCTGTCGTGGTCGGAATCTACGGGTTGCGAGGACTTCTCACTACTTATCCATGGGGTGATTCCTATATGAGATGCAGTAGGAGAGTACCTTCGGTTCATCCTGTTCCTGGATGACTTGTATGGGCGAGTGTCTGACAGAGTATTTCCAAAGGATCACATACGTTGATTTCTTCAAACGTGCTATAGTTGGTTAGCTCCCAACTAGACTACTTTTGTGGACGTCAATTGGTGATATCTGGCGGATCTGATGATGTGGCATTCAAAGTGAATGGTGGCCAAGTGTTGTAAAAGAAATTCAAACCTCAAGCCTCATCAACCGGGAAGTGACAGAAATCGGGCAAGCAGCATGGCTATGTGGGTCGCTCCCATTAGGGCGTATAATCACCTATCTAGAGAAAATCCATTTCATTCTTTAATCTATATTCGATGTTGTCCCCTTTCAGGAAACGGTGGCTAGCTACCACCGTTGGTGATATACATTCGATACACTCAAGCGAAAAGAGTGGTCAGTCATGTGAGGGCTGGGTTGCAAGACGTTCTTGTTGAACCCAATGTATTCGCCTCTAGAGATACACTTCCGGCAGGTGGCCCCATACCTTGTCATAGTCGGCATCCAATTTCAAATAAGTGCCCTCGGTTTTGATTGTATACTATATATGTGGAGCGTGAGATGCAAGCATTCTACTAGATTCTATTTACTTGTATTTAGACATTGCTATAATATCAGACAAGATATTGGTTTCAAAAATATTTTGGGTTATTGTAAGGTAAAAACCGTCCATATTTATGTGTGGATTTGGTCTTACGATTATCCTTTTCTCTGAAAGATTTTTACTTTAAAATCAGGTTGTGTGATACCCTTAATACTGCGCAAATTTTTCTCATTCTAGTTCACCAGACTGACCCGGTGTTTTGTAAATGCTCGGGTTAGCCCGGGATGTACAAGTTCAGATTATCAAATGCTGTGAAGAAACGAGCTGGAAGAGTTCAGACGTGTGATATTATATAACTACTATTCCGCTGTGTGTTGTATGTGAGGACAAGCTATTATAACTGTCCAGTGGTGTTGATGTACTCTGATAAATTGTAAGTATTTTTAAAGCTCTCTATTAAGTTATTTCTGTATTATATTTTCTTCCGCTGCGATGAGAGACTCTGTGTTGTGTTCGTTCTTCTTCTTCTTCTATTCTAATATTTCTTTCTTTCTTATCTCAACCTCTAATTTCTTTCTAATTACGTCCATTGTTTTCGGTGTTTGGAAGGTCGGCATGAGTTACAGTAAAGATATTTATGTTGATTTTCAGGGCCGAAAATCGTCGGGTCGTTACAGTGGTATCAGATCTATTGGTTTAATATTAACCTTGGCTCTGTGGTGTGACTCGATAGAAATGGGGTTAGTAATACCCTAGATTGAGTTGGTTATATATATGAGAGCGCGTATTTGTAATTTGATACAAAAACATTTTTGAAATTATTCTTTCCCAATTTATTTTATAATAAAAGTAATGATTTTCTCAATTTATTATAATATGGGAAATCGATTGATTTGTTAGTGTTGATTTGAATGATATGTTTGGATTGTGTTGTTGATTGCTTGAATATAAATCTGAAAATGATAGACTTGGTTTAAAACCAATATGAAATAAAAAGGTTGGATAAATCAATCCAGATTAATAAACCTGAATGGATGATTAAAGAAATAAATGAGGTGAATATAAATAATTATAATCTCATGTGGATTAGATTAGGTGTAGAACTGGCTGGATCATATGATATGGATATTTGAACCTAATTGATATTGTTTTGGGGACTAATGAAATTTATTTGAGTTGAGAACAGGTGCAGAAGTGCAAATTCAGCTTTAAAACCCATCCAAGAGAAAATTCTGGAGTTAATTGAATCCAGTTTGAATAGAGCTGCATAATAACTAAGCAAGCTCGAATATAAAATATTGCTTACCGCGTAATAACACTCGCAAAAAGGTACGCTTATGCAGAATATGAAATTTTGGTTTTTATTTGGGTTTTCCGTTTGGTTTATTGAATTTTTCCGACCCTGTTGGTCGATGTATATATTTCTTGAACCTACGATTTTGCAGATGTCCTCCGTACAGGGGAGACTCTGCCAAAAATTTTCCAAAATTTAAAGTATTAGAATTTTTTTGAAGATTTTTGGGAAATTCTTTTATTTGAATTAAATTGGTATTACAACCAATTAGATTAGTTTTGGAAATAAAAATAGAATTTATTTATTATTTTTGTAAAGATAATGGGTTTGTAACATTCTTTATTATCTTAGCAATTTCGAGGACAAAATTATTTTAAGGGGGGAAGAATGTAACGACCTGTATTTTTGGCAGTCGAATATTTAATCTAATTTATTATTTTAAATATTTTATTTAGAATATTAATGGATTTTAATATTTAAATTCGTTATTTAAAATGAAGTTTAAACGTTAATTTTATTTATAATATAAAACGAGCTCGAAATCGTGCTGTAGTTCGTAAGATGGAGTTTTGAACTTCAACTGAGAATACAGGATCCGATATAAGTTGGATTTCTATGAAACGAGAAATGTTAAAACCGTATTGATGGTAATTTTCATATGAAAGAGAAAAATTCAAATTTCGTGTTGTAATTTGCTAGTTATGGCCAAATACAATTTTGAAATAGTCACTATGGAAATCGTTATTAAAATATAGGCCGTTAAAAATAGCTGTTTTGCAAACGGACTCAGATTTTAATGAAATTAGTTTCATTAGAACCGTACCATTAAATTATTGTACGATGTTGAATGGCGTGGCAAACCGATGTCGTACGTGACCACGGCAACCATAAACACTCATTCAATTTCTATAGCGCGTAATTAATTAAATAAGGGTTATTTGGGTCTAACTTGAATAGATGATCAATTAAGGCGCGAAACCAATTCCGTTGAGATCGTACTGTTGATTTGAGTTAGGATAGGTATATAGTTTGTTATTTTTGGAGACCGTGAAATTGGGTGTCCGAAATGGCATTGCGGTGCACGTAAAAATAGCCTACTGGAGAAACAGTCTCAGAATGCGATGAAACTGGTGCCGTTGGGTTCGTATTGAAAAATTATTTTAAGATATCAAGGTTTAAGTTGATTAGAGTTATCTAATGATTGTGAAAAAATTAAACGCGTTTTTATTTCTGGTTTTATAAAGGAATTTTTTTCATACGACGTCGGATTTCTACGAAACTTGTCCCATTGGGTCCAGAATATCTTTTTACACCAAGATTAGTCTTTTTATCAGTAAACATAAGTAAACAGGGGTATATGCCAGCCGTATTACTTTCTGCCAAAGGAAAGATTTGCACAGACAACATTTACTACAGTACCCTATGTCTTGTAATATCAAACTGCACAGCGACCTAAACCCTGAAAAGAAAATTAGATATCTACACGCGCACAGTTTCTTCCAATCTACATACTGACAACTACACATGTTGTTCTCTCAAATCACGTAGCAATCTATATCGAAATGAAAACACAATACAGTCTGTTACTTTCTCTTTAAGCAATGAGCCAGCTAGCTTACGTACTGAAATTGAAGCGAACATGACACCGAACAGGAAAAGAAAACTCATGCACAGTTATACCGTCAGCTAACCTACCACGCTACTCCCCTAAGAAAACACACTGAGCTACCTATCTTTCTTTTGCATCCTTTTCTTTTCTATCCGCTCACCCGAACAAAACTTCTACATGCAAACCTACTAAAAAGCCCACACCTATTTTCTCCTACCCACTACACGAATTGACATTGTCCTCATCCACAAATTTTGACTCCTATATATATGTATCACCGCATCTTCTCAACCCATACACTTCCATCTCTTTCCAACAGGAAAAAAGTAAACCCGAAGCTTTCTTTCCAGCAAAACAAACGGATCTCCATTTCCACAAATAGATCATCAGCAACTTGAAGAATTTAACAGTAGTAAGAAGATACCAGAGGCTTGAGGACCGTGAACTGGAGGGGGAATGGTCGCTAACATGGCCGCTGTGGTGACTGGTCATCCATGAGTGGTGGAATGGGTATGATGTATAGTTGGGTGTGAGGAGGTTTGAAGCGGCATGTTTCTGGTGTAGCGGAGAACTCCGCGGTGCGGGTGATGTGGATGGTGGATGCGGCAAGTTTCAGATGGGATAAAGGTTGATGGAGGTGAAATGACGGATTTTGGTTTCTGACGTTGAAGGGGGAACCACCGAACTAACAAACACATGAGGAAGAAAATCAGTAGCCTACTCGTGTTGTTAATAACGTAATCTATGTTTAATTAATTATAATTAAAGGCTAATTAATGCATTCAAGTTGGATCATACAGGGTCTTGTGCGTGAGTTTGGGCACTTGGAAGAAGATGCGAAGGATAGCAGTACGTCATGTTTGGAAGAAAGCACAAATCGGTTTTACAATATAAAAAAATCCTACGTTAACCAAAGTAACTAACCCAAGTAGTATTCTTTTTACCAATATAATTGTTAAAAATAACCTGAAACCTATTTTGCAGAAAATTGGAATCAACATGGAAACTGAAAAGGAGATCACACCCTGGAAGTTTTAAAAATCAAAGTCAGGTCCACGATCCGTGATTTTCAAAGCAATGTGAAGTTTGGCCAATAACGTAATTAGTTTTAACTTAGCAGTTAAGATAATTTAGTTAATTAAATTGTTAATTTAAATTATATCCACTTAAGTATGGAATTGTGCAGGAAGCATTTCGAATCGGTCTATACCGTTAAAACGCACACTATTGGGTACTGAACGAAAAGTATTAATCAGTTGAAAGGCATTCGTGAATGGAATAACAAGCGTGAATTATACATTGATGATGAGGAATGGAGGAATTGATACGATATATATATATATAAGTAATTAGTTTATATGATAATTAGTTAATCAATAATTTATTAGTTTTAAATTAGAACTTATAATTTTAACGGTGATCATTGATGTATATGATTATCAGAATTGGTCCAGACAAGGAGCGATGGAACTGATGTGGTCAGTGCTGGAGACTGCTGGAAATTTATTGTTAAATTAAACACTAGTTTAATTTAGTAAGGCTGAAACCGAACCGCTTCACCGATAACGGGAAACAAGGTGAGAACTCACTCAGTATTTTTCCCATTTATATTATATATAAATTGGGTTTTTAATTTGTGTGCTCTGTTTGCAAATGGTTGACTGTTTGCTAGTTATAATTTATTTTTTGATTTAACTGGTGAAATTAAACTGTTGTTTAATTTCAGTGAAATATCAAAATCGTTATTTTTAACGATTGGTTCTAATAAGTGTAACTTACCTTATTGGTCACGTTTATCAACAAACGTGTTTAATGGTTTGGATTGTTTGATCTATTTGAATTGTTTGATCTGTTTGAATTGTTTGATCTATTTGAATTGTTTTGAACTGCGTGGATATTACCATTTGTATACAGGGAAGAACAGGTCAGAGGAATCCAACGGGATTCCTCAAATATATTATTTATTTTCATATTATCATATATGAACTGTCATGGTTGGGTTGTTAATTTAGTAGTGATCATTGACTAAAAGTCAACATGTGCTGTGTTTTAACCAATGGGCTATATTGGTTGAGTAATCAGCAGTAAATGGCCTAAAAATAAATCATTTTGTTTATATTGATTCACCTTCAGGTGAGTTGATAGAGATGAAGTTTTAAAATTTATTTTATAACTAAAGATAGATTTTGAAATATATATTTTGAAAAAAATTTGGTTATAAAGAAATAAATATTTATTTTTATAATTAATTGTAAACTGATTTTATAAAGGCAATTCTGCTATTAATCAGATTTGTAAATGTGGGAATAAGGAAACTAACCTAACGGTTAAATTTGACTAAATGTTTTGTTGAAAAACAATTAAGTGGAATTATGTATTTAAATTAATGATATTAATTAATTTAAAGGGAGAATAATTTGGAATCGGTTAATGATATAACCGTGTTTGAAGTGGACTGAGTCAACCGTCTTAATGGGATTGATTATTATATTTGTTTGTGTGACGACCCCAAAACCCCGTACGACGGTGTCAAGGGTAATCTTTGGAATATAACACATAAACAGATAATAGCATAACAAAATTAAATAAATACACCGGCTAATGTATAATAGAGTACACTGGATAAATAACAACATTAGAATTACACAGTATGCAGGATCATACTTAGTACAAATACAGTTCAGCTATACATAAATGTTTACAGCGGAAAACAAACATAATATGTACAATAGGAGCTGAACAGCATAAAAGGAGATAAATGATAGAATCCATATTCAGCTCTAGCTATCCAGGAAGAGCCTGCTAAAACCTGAATACAAGGCTGCCCATGTAGAAAAAGGGGCACCCGAGTTTGCAAGTGAAAGAAACTACGAGTCAGTCATGGGACTGGTATGAGAAATCTACTTAACACATTTTATAATATGGCTAATTACAGGACCACGCCACTTTCACGAAACGGGTTTAATCCATTGGATTGCCAGTGCTTTTAAAACAAGTAAATCTTTTAAACATCGCAATGCTCTTTATAAAAATGAAGCCATTATAAGACTCAGTTCCCATCACACAATGCAACGAAAGCTGGAGGACAGAGTTTTTACCTTATAATGGCCAAAATATGCTTGATACGAATAAAAAAAATCACTTAAAATGTAAATTTTATAGTTTAATTCTTAATCAGACTCCAACCATAAATTAGTAAGAGAACGATTCCCTAAGTATTAACCCCGGAGGCTGAAACCAACACCAGACCAATACCCAGGAAACCACCCATCTTAGCTCGTTTCCAGTTAGTTTCTAATTTTATATACAATCATAAATATCAATCATAGACGGCATAAGTGCCCCATACTACTATGTCGCCATATATAAGTATACAATCAAAACCGCACATGTCGTGTTTGGAAATTGGATTTCCATCATGAACCAAGGCAAAAGATATTCCTTACCGACTTTGAGACAATCTAGCCCATGTCTCAGGCAAGTACTCAGTCAAGCCTTTGGATTGTCAGGGCCAGTCCACCGATGTGGATTAAAATGCCTGAACACTGTGTTTCCCCGCCCTTTGGGGCGTAAATGAGCCAACGAATGGCTCCATCGGCTTCACATAGCCACCGATATATCTGAGGCGCCTCGCAACAGCAACAACCACACAGGTGAAAATAATATATATATATATATATATATATATATATATATATATATATATATGTATGTATGTATGTATGTCAGCCAGTTTAAGCACAGGAAGCACCTCTAGCTAGAAAAAAACGCATGCCCTCCCTGATGTCCTCTCCCGTTTCTAGTTCATACTAGGGTGTGAGGCTCGCGAATTCACGTTATACACAAAGCTATGCCACACAGGCCGTGCTTTGATCATCAACCACAAGACTTTGCTTTTCAACAGAAGCCTTGATCACTGCATCTTAACATGCCACACAGGCAATTCACGCCATGTAACTGACGACTATCAATCACACAGAATGAAATCCAATGTCAGACACACAGTCCATTTACAAGTTCGTTCTGGGTCTGAACGAAACCGGAGGCACTATATACCTCGCATACCAATCGATCTCCATGTATGTCTGGACGATCACCACTTATTATCTATATTTCGGGATGCCTCCCAATCAAGACATCAGTTATCATCCAACCAACGTGAAGATCTCCGGTCTTCAACCACCGTCTTCATCATCGACTTCTTATCGCGGATCAATTATTTGAAATGAGATTTAACTCGGCCTTTTCAAATAATTCACGTATATTTAGAATTTAAATCAATTCATTTTAATGGTTAAATTATTCGACAACAATTCACGCCAAACACATTCAACCATCAAATATCCACTAAACCAGGTAAATTCGGTTTATTTCCATTCCATATCGTTTATAATATTTTATAATGATTTATCGCTATTTTTATTTATTTAAAAATAGCCAATTTATTCAAACGACCCTTCAGGCCATGACGCGGACGTGGCGCTGTTTTTCTACAGATTTAATTTACACATATCTAAGAATCTAACCGTTGGATCTTCACAAATTTTATATCGTTAGAAAGATCTTTTCGAAACAAATCAAATGGTTTCAGTTTTGGGAAAATCCGACGGTCGGATCTCCCTGTATACTCATTTGAAGTTTCGATTTCAAAATATGAACTGCAGCGTCGTTATTCGATTTAATTTAATTATATATATATATATAATCGATTCTGGCAATGTTTTTCTTCAGATTTGAATTAAACATTCTAGACAATCCTACGGTTGGATTTTCACAAAGTGGTATCGTTGGAAAGATATTTCCAAAGCAAACCCAATGGTTTCAGTTTCGGGAAAATCCGACGATCGGATCTCTCGCACTAATTGTTTGAAATCACGGTTTCAAAACACGATCTGCAGCGTCGTTATTCGATATATTTCAATTATATATATATATATATAAATATAATCGATTCTTCGATTTCAAAACTATTTTCACTAACATATTTGATAAAAACGATATTTTTATCCAATAGATATTTATTTCAACACATGAATTTTGTTTATTTTATCTCCACACATGGATTTCTATTCAACACATGAATTTCTACTCAACACATGAATTTCATTTATTTTATCTCCACACAGGAATTTCTATTCAACACATGAATTTTATTTCAACATAGCAATATTTCAGAAAATTTTGGCAGCATAACGACAGGGTAGTTAAAACCGGGACCATCCCAAGTACGGCTCCTCGCTCTAACTTAAAGCCTCACAGCTTTTGACAATGGGGATTTCATGCATCTAGTTCGCATGCAGGCAGCATGTTTATTTTTCTTTCTTTTCCACAAACTAATCCTATGTGGTTTCAACCAAATAATTCTCAACCACAAACGTGTATTTTTCAACCACAAACAAGTCTAATCAATGACTCGCCATCAACCAATTTTCACACCAATCATAACCGATAAATATCGTCCATGGTTTGTGGACAGGGGCATGTATGTATATATATATATATCACTTCACTTTCAACACATATATAATTTTTACAATGCATATATAACTTATACATCGAACATACAACTTATACAACACTTATACATGAGGTGTACAACGCTTATATAACTCATACTTCGAATATATAATTTATACATTGTCATTTCCATATCGTTTATAATTCAGAAATCTCACATTGGGTTCCACTCCACCAAAAATAGCAGAAGGCTTAGAAAAATATGCGGTCTCTTCTAGAATGTAGAAGGCGTCCACACAAGTCCACTGTCTCTTGTTTCACTGAATTTCGTCAACAAACGAAAAAGATATGATTTTTACAGTGAAATCATAAACCGCAGCGCTTTAAAGTGCTATTAAACAGTTAAAATAAATTCAGCCGTTACCTTTTTGAAATCGTTCAAAACTAGGTTTAGCTTTTTCGATTAATCCACGAAGCTATACCACGATCGGACCATACAGCATTGAAAAGGGACGTGGGCCGCACCCACGCCTGGTGGTGGCGTGGGGTTCGGTGGTCGGAATTCGCCCCAGCGGCGATCGAAAGCCGCCAACTTCCCGAGCTCTATTCGAGCTTAATACTCCATGAAAAATTCCAAACTTTATATGGATGTGAAGCCCATGAGACGATCTACAAAATCCTTAACTGGGGCATGTGATTTCGGTGCGTGGATTCGGAGAAAAAGAGGAGAGAAGGAGTGAAGGCCTTTCCGTCGTGCGCGATTTTGAATATCGAGGAGAGAGAAAGTATTCTGGCCAATGAGGATTTTTTTATTTTATTTATATATTTTTAAATTTCTAAAATACCCCTTATCTCCTACGAACTCCAATCCAAACCCAACGACTGTCGTACCTAGCTAAATACCCCTATTCCGGATACAATGGGATATGTTTCAAAGGCCCATTCGACTGTTTCAGTCAGTTTTCCTTCAAATTAAAATATAAAACATTAAATATTTAATTTGAACGTACATTTCAATTTGCCGGGGCCACATACTGATCCCAAAAATTCCAAAAAATAAATCTAGCTATGTTTTGACGATACAGTCCCAACAAAACTAGCTTCGTCGAATTCTGAGACCGTTCGAAAAATGGCCCTTTTCTGGTCGATCCAATTTAACAAAAATCGACCAAACACATTTTCCTTTGCCACGCTCACATACTAGATTCAAAAAATTTGAAATTTGAAACCTAGCAATAATTTGACATCCCAGATCCAACAAAAGTGGTTTCGTCGAATTCTGAGGTCGTTTGCAAAATGGCCATTTTCACGGGTTATATAAACTCTATAACGACCTTTCTGAAAATTCGTTTGGCCATAACTTTTGATTCCCGCTATGAAACTTCAATTTTTCATATTCGTTAGAAAGATATTCACTAACAAATTTAAATATTTTTGGTTTCACTAAAATCCGTTTTGTTTTGCGCCCGGTACAGTCAGTCAAAGTTTGAATTGAAATTTTGAAACTACCGCGCCATTTCAGTCCTTGTTTATAATTTAAAATAATTATATTTATTTTCAAACATCGATTCAAACTTACTTTTCGTCATTATTATTTAAAATATTTATTTTAAATATTTAAAATTCACTAAAATAGCCACAAATTTTAAATTGGCTCAGATTTTCCGGGTTGTTACAATTTGTTATGAATTAACCTAATAAAATGGTTTAAAGAATATTGTTTAATTTTATTTAAGTTTTTTAAAAAAAGGGAAATTTACTATTTATTTTAGTTAATAAAGAAATTAACTACTAGGTAGTTAATGATTGAAATAAATAATTATTTTACTTGATAATAATTTAGTAATTACTTTTAATGAAAATTCATCAAAAGTAATCGAGGTTGAAAGGAAATCTAATGAAATGGTGAAAGGAGTTTACGAACAGGATTTGTCAAAAACCTGAGTTTTATAACAAAGTTATAAAGGGAATTTTTAAGCGAAAGCATAAAAGAAGTGTTATTAATTGTTTGAATTAAGTAAAAAGGAGATTAAGATAAAAAGGTTTATAATAAACCAGGATTACATTAATGACTTTTAAAGTGTTAAAGCGTCGTTACTTAATAGTGGGATTAAGTAAGGGGGAAAGTTGAAATAAATTCTCAAAGTGGGGAATGGTCGAATCGATTGGAAAGAGTTGGTAAAAGGGAATTTGGTAAAAGAAGCGGGTTATGAGAAGCGTAAGCAAATATGAATTATGAGATGAAATTGTTTTAAAAAGGTAAAGGTTAAAAAGTGGTGTTTTATAAAGTTCTTAATTATTGAATTAAGAAAAATGGGTATAGCCGAGAAAGAGTGTTCGGAAGAGGTAAGCAGGTTTTATGAAACCGTATTTGGAATAAAATAGTTAAATGATATTTATATTGGTATTAGAATGAAATATTGGTTTTGGATTACAACTCGTATCTATCTGAAGATATGAACGTTGATGATCAAGGTCTGAGAGGTAATTAAAATACCCCAACTTGAACGACTTTAGGATTATCTGAGGATGATATAAGTTGTAATTGTAAAAGAGGTTAGTAAAATTTATTATTTCATTAGAGAAATAAAGACGCAACATTTTGGTAGAAATTTGAAAATATATATAAATAAGGATTTCAAGGTAAAATGGAAATGAAAGAGGATTGCGTAAATTATAACGATATTCACGAGGTTAAAAGGAAATGTAAAGCTGAGTATCTAAATAGATTTATTTTATAAATAAGCATTGGTTATCATTTTCAAGTATTGAACTGAAAGATATTTCGTAACGTTGTTTCGAATAATAAGTGAATTGATTTCCATGTGAAAATAGAAATTGAATATGATATAAGATTTTCCTAAGTATTAAAAAGAGAATTTGTTAAAGAAATATCTTATGTTAAATAAGAAGCGTGAAAATTATATTTATAATATTGAAAGATTTATGAGTTAAATATACTTTTGTTTTTAATCAAAAGGCCAAGTGGTGCCGAATACTGAACCAGTGAACTCACTGGGTTGTCTTGATTGAAACACTGTTTATTTTGATAGTTAAATCACCGACTATCAAATCTGTCCAATATGATTGTTGGTATGGAAAGACCGGGATCGAATTTATATTCGAAAACCATTCCGACCAACAAATACGTAAAGATATTAGAGATAATCGAGATGGAGAATTGAAGACCGTGGATTTTCGTAAACGGAAGAACTGCTAATAATCTATGGTCTACAGCCAAAGATGTACTGTGGTTCTGTCGTGGTCCGAATCTACGGGTTGCAAGGACTTCTCACTACTAATCCATGGGGTGATTCCTATATGAGATGCAGTAGGAGAGTACCTCATTTCATCCTGTTCCTGGACGACTTGTATGGACGAGTGTCTGACAGAGTATTTCCAAAGGATCACATACATTAATTTCTTCAAACGTGCTATAGTTGGTTAGCTTCCAACTAGAGTACTTTTGTGGACGTCAATTGGTGATATCTAGCGGATCTGATGATGTGGCATTCAAAGTGAATGGTGGCCAAGTGTTGTAAAGGAAATTCAAACCTCAAGCCTCATCAACCAGGAAGTGACAGAAATCGGGCAGGCAGCATGGCTATGTGGGTCGCTCCCATTACGGTGAATAATCACCTATCTAGAGAAAATCCATTTCATTCTTTAATATATGTTCGATGTTGTCCCTTTTCGGGAAACGGTGGCTAGCTACCACCGTTGGTGATATACATTCGATACACTCAAGCGAAATGAGTGGTCGGTCATGTGAGGGCCGGGTTGCAAGACCTTCTTGTTGAACCCAATGTATTCGCCTCTAGAGATACACTACTGGCAGGTGGCCCCATACCTTATCATAGTCGGGATCCGATTTCCAATAAGCGCCCTCGGTTTTTATTGTATACTATATATGTGGAGCACGAGATGCAAGCGTTCTATTAGATTCTCTTTACTTGTATTTAGACATTATTATAATATCAGACAAGATATTGGTTTCAAAAATATTTTGGGTTATCGTAAGGTAAAAATCGTCTGTATTTATGTGTGGATTTGGTCTAACGATTATCCTTTTATTTGAAAGATTTTTACTTTAAAATCAGGTTGTGTGATACCCTTAATACTGTGTGAATTTTTCTCACTCTGGTTCACCAGACTGACCCGGTGTTTTGTAAATGCTCGAGTTAGCCCCGGAGGTACAGGTTCAGGTTATCGAATGGTATGAAGAGACGAGTTGGAAGAGTTCAGACGTGTGATATTATATAACTACTATTCCGCTGTGTGTTGTATATGAGGACAAGTTATTATAACTGTCCAGTGGTGTTAATGTACTCTGATAAATTGTAAGTATTTTTAAAGCTCTCAATAAAGTTATTTCTGTATTATATTTTGTTCCATTGCGATGAGAGACTTTGTGTTGTGTTGGTTCTTCTTCTTCTTCTTCTATTCTAATATTTCTTTCTTTCTTATCTCACCCTCTAATTTCTTTCTAATAACGTCCAGTGTTTTCGGTGTTTGGAAGGTTGGCATGAGTTACGGTAAAGGTATTTATGTTGATTTTCAGGGCCGAAAATCGTCGGGTCTTTACAAAATTTGTTAATGTTGATTTAATTATATGGTGTTATTAAAACGGTTTATTAACTAAGTTACGTTAATAACATTTTAAATATGGAATGAAATAATGTTTTAGTTAATACCTTGAAATTTGTTATTTTGATTTGATAGTATAAATAATTTGATGTTGGAAACTAATCAACATGTTATTATCAATGTCAATTGATATTATAATTTATTTTAAAAGTGCCTTGAATTAAGATTGTTGATTTTAAACTTAATTACCATTTTATTGATAAATTATTGTAAAATTTGGCAAACTCGAACTACTGGACTTGTGAAATCTAATATGACCTTAGATAATAATTTGAAATTATATTATAAAAATAAAAATTGGTTGAAAAGATATTTAAACTTGCATTATTTAATATGAATTTGATATACGTTTAGATAAATTTTATAATGATATATTGTAAATTACTTTAGATAATAATTTGAATTTAAAGTTAAGTAATGAATGTAACTTAAGTCTCGGGTTCACAAATAGGTTTGTTCTGTTATCAACTCTAGAACCTTAAACGGGGTGTATAACTAAGGAAAGGGATGAAGCAACCAGTGCGCTGAACTTACCGGGCCAACGTTTACTTATCTAGACTGGTAAAAGAGCAAATTGAAAGTGAATCTCGAATATTGTGAAACAAAAACTATAATAAACAGTTTTCCAATATAAAATTAGGTTAAATTGGTTGGAAGCGATCTTCAGATATTTAATATAAGTTCTGTAGATGATGACTAGTACTATTTGAGGAATTAAACGGTGGAAATATCGTAATTTCGCTTATAGTGTCAGTTTAATATGGAAAACATATATTGGATATTAGAAGTTTCGATTTCTAACCAACTATATATTAATATAAATTGTTTGGATTTAACTTGAATGCTATGATGATAATATTGTTTACTCGAATAAGGATTAGGTTAATTATGGAGGTTAATATGGAACTAAGTGAACGAAAGTAAAGAAGCTGAATGTTTTTGAGATCGATTGGATGAACTCAAGATTATCAAAACCAGTTACACTTTTCGAATATGAATATAAATTCAAGCCATCGGCATGGAAAGGAAATAATTCCAGTTTAAAGTGTTTGTATATCTATATAGTTTTTCAACTATATAAAACATGATATGTTAATTTTAAATATTTTAATAAGACTTATTTGATTTAAAGGATATGTGTAAATCATTCTATTTGTTTCTTCGAACTTTAATATATAGTAGGTAATTGTTTTAATCAGTTTTATTTTAAGATTTTCTAAATATGTATAAATTAGTTTATAATAAATTTACTATTTCAAATATTTTATTTAATTAAATTGGGAATTGTTCCAGTCCTGCAACCTTTTATTTGAATATAACCAATCCTTGATTGAATAAACTCAACGACTTCGAATTAAGGAAATAATGTAAAAATCTTGATTTATAAGTGATTTTTGATGATCATTCTAAATTTAGAATGAAATAAGTTATACATATATACGATGGAAAGAACTTAATTTGAAATTTTATATTCTATAGAATGCGTTAGTTATTTGGAAAGGCCGGGATCGAATGTAAGTCCGAAAACCATTCCAAGTAATAATACGACGCTATGAAGGAAATTGAAGAATCAGAAATGGCAAATGAAGACCGTGAATCTTTGGACATATTTCGATTGATTGCTGATGTCTCAAATCGGGTCGTACACCCGATATGAGGTTATATGTGGCATGAGGTCTGAATGTATTTGAGGATTCTCGGATTTAGTTTCGTTCAGACCCAGAATAGACTTGTATGGATTGTGTGTATGACATTGTAATTGACTGCATAGCATTGATTTGGTCATATATATACATTGGACTGTGGCAATTATTTATTTCCATCTCTAAGTTTTATGTGCTTAGAGGTTATGTATTGATAGAAATCAGTGACATGTTGTGAATTGACAATGTGGCATACTCAAGTTATGGAATGAGCTAATGATGATCAAAGCATGGCTTATTGAAGCGTGGCTTTGTGTATATCGCGACATCGACGAACCTCATACCCCGGATTGATGGTAAACTGGCGGTTAGGTTGTATACATTTTATTGAAACTTGAAAGCTTCGGCGGTAGATCTATTTTGAAACTTGCGGAAAAAGGGTATGTTCGGTGTCCATGTCTGGATGTTAACCGGTGATTTACCTGGTGTTTGGTGTTTGAGTCTGGATGAAAACCATGAACCTTAAGGTTGCACCTAGTTCCGGATTGATCTTTCATGTCAGGAACCATCATATTGGAACTCAACAACCAATACGAGCCTTTCGTTTTGTTTATAAACTATGTATGTGGGAATAGTCACTATGCTTGCTAAGATTAATATATTTATTTGCGAAATGGTTTTCAACACTATGCATAACAGTAGTATTAAAAGAAGATGTGGGACGAGTTTATGATAGCTTCATTTTCCAAAAGACAAAACTCGCACATCTGGTGTGCGCTTGCATTGTGCGATGTGGAACGAGTTTATGATAGCTTCATTTTCCAAAAGTCATTACGAATTTAAATGCAAGGGCATTCACATGTAGTAAACCCGTTCCGCATTAGCGGCGTAGTCCGGTGAATCTCCCAACTTTAAATTAAATTGTAAAAATAACTGTTTTATGTTCTCACACCAGTCCTATGACTGACTTAGAGTTTATTGTTCTTTCCTAAACTCTGGGTGCCCACCAATTTCCACATGGGAAGCTAGAGGTTTAGTTTTACAGTTATAGACCCTTGGAGAAAGAATTGGAGCGCTTTCTAAATTGGAGCTTCTAGCTAAAGTTAGAGTTTCCGCTATATCACATCGCTTCTTATGATTTTAAAAATAATTGGATTATAATTATTTCGAACTAAAGTTAGAGCTTCGAGCTAAAATTAGAGTTTCTGGTTACTTCTAAACCATTTCAAATCCAATTTATTTATTTTAAAAATAATTGGATTATAATTCTAGTTCAAAACTAGTTCATTTCGATAAAAATCTATTTTTATCTTTTCAGATATGGAATTTTTCATCATACTTCTTTCCAAATCATTTCTTATTATTTTACACAAATTAGTACTATTTTTAATAATTTTATCAAGGCCCGCACATTCGATTTCCATCAATGGCCATCGAACTGCACTTAAAACGACCTTTTCCAAATTTGATTTGGACATAATTCCAAATCCAACCATTAGATTTCAAATTTCTAATATTTGTTAGAAATCTCTTTTCGATACGAACCCAATGGTTCCAGTTTTAGGAGAATCCGATGATCGGATCTCCCGCAACGTCAATTCGAAGTCAATGGTCGAAATTCGCGAACTGCCACAGCACGGCGCATTCTATTCAGGCCATTATATATATAATACATATATTATATATATTTCGTCGATTTCCTTTTAAAACGTATTTTATAAATCGTTTTAAATTCATTTTCGAAACGATTTCAACTTCATGTTCAAATTCAAATCAAAATTGAATATTCAACATCATCGATATATAAATGATAATATTTTCAAAACATTAGATTTTGAAATCAATCCCTTTTTGATATTCAGTATAAAAATGGATAAAATCGATATAAATATCGTTTGCGTCAAAATGGCGCATTTAATCAACACGGCTTTATATATTTCAATAACTTCGTTATTCTATTCAACAAATGAATATTTATTCTATTCAACACATGAATATTTATTCTATTCAACACATGAATTTTTATTCTATTCAACACATGAATATTTATTCTATTCAACACATGAATATTTATTTTATTCAATACATGAATATTTATTTTATTCAACACATGAATTTATACTATTTAGCACATGAATTTTCTTTCTATTTAACACATGAATTTTTATTCTATTCAACACATGAATTTTTATTCTATTCAGCACATGGATATTTATTCTATTCAATACATTAATTTTCTTTTATAATATTCCTTATTTTCCCAATTGGAACGAGGCCCAATCAATTACCATATAATGTTAGTTATATGGATTCCCTACAACACATGTATATAATAGTAACAATATATCATCAAACATCATCCAGAGTGCACCACACAACTGCATAAGCATTAAATATAAATAATTAATGCTTACACAGTCTATCAACCCATCAATTGACAAACAACTAAACAATCGGGATTAGTGTACGTCAAATATCATCCCAATACCCGTGTGGGGTTTCAAATCAACAACCACAGATTTTTATTTGTGCAGTTGGGTGATGTGTAAAATTTATCGTCCCAATCAATATCAGTCAAATGGGTGTACATAAACAAATCGTTCGATTTGTAAATGAATATTTATTTATTCATATTCATGTTAAATTTATATTTTTAAGGATAAATAATTTATTTCAACACATGAATATATTTCCTATTCAACACATGAATATATTTCCTATTCAACACATGAATATATTTTATTTCAACATCACAATCAATTTTCGCAACACAACAAAATCAAACAAGTCGTCCATGGTCTGTGGACAACGGGTGTCGGGTGCTACTAAGCATTGTCTGCATCCTAGTATATATTTCAACTAGAAAATAAAATAAAAGTGAGGAGTTCTCACCTTTTAGCTAAACCAAACACCACGACTCTTCATATGTAGTAAATCTTCCTCTTGTTTCCAACGCAATCTGTTTCATGAAGTTTATATTAAAAATCACATTTTTATAACTTCGCTATATATATAAAAATCACATTTTTATACTGCTACAATAAATATAAAAACCACATTTTTATGATGTTCATATATAAATAAAAATCACCTTTTTAACATGAAGTTTATATATTTTTATCTACCACAAATCATATTTTTGTAGGACTAAAAATCAAATTTTATGTTCATAAAGATCATGTCTTTTTAAAAGCAATGATCAACTCTTTTCATTATTCAAAATCAAATCTTTACATTATTCAAAGACATATATTTTCTATATTAAAAATTGAACTTTTATACTATTAAAATATAAACTTTTCTAATATAAATGTATAAGCTTTCTTATCATAAAAATCTCAACCTTTAAATAAATAAAAATCGGTTCTTATATTAAATAAAAATCAGTCTTTATACTCGAAACCAAAATTTAAACGATGTAAATTACCTTTTCTAATTGTCTTTCCTCCAATTCCCACCGCCGTGTAATCCCATTACCCTTTCAATGTTGCACTCATGCTCTAGGCGTTGCCGGCGTCGCATGTGGTCAGTGGCGTGGTTCGAGAGGGGCGGGTTCGACTGAAGCCCAAAAAAGGGGTTTTTCGCTGATTGGACTGCGAAGGAGGAGGGGAGGTGGAACTCGACGGTGTGGGGACGAGGCTGGTCGAACTGTGACGGAGTGGGAGGGGAGCAGTGGTCAGAGGCGTCGGGTTCGACTGTGGAGGGACTGGCGGTGGCATTTAGGTGTAGGGCTTCAAGTTTCACGAACGGGGAAAGGGATGGGGTGCGATGACTCAGGAGGAGGAGGGGAGGCAAATCGGAGTTGGGGCCGTGGTTTGCAGGATGTGTGGTTGTGTGGGTGGAGCTGGCAACGGGTCAATGGTGGGTTTAGGGGGGTTTATTTATTTATTTTGAGTTTGACAGAGTGAAGAGAGAGAGGAGGGAAAGGGCTCATATAATAATATATATTTTAATTTAATTTTTTTCTCCAAAAGTTAAGTTTTTTTCTTCAATCTCCAATCTTAACCCAATGATTGTCGTACCTAGCTAACTACCCTCATTCCGAACGAAATGGGATATGTATCGCAAGCCAATTTGGCTGTTTCGATCAATTTTCGTCAAAATCAAAATACAACTTTATATATTGAATTTGAATGCACATATCAATTTACTGGGGCCACATACGGACTCTAAAAATTCATGAAAAATATTTCCTAGCTTCGTATTGATGATACGGTCCTAACAAAACTAATTTCGTCAAATTCTAAGACCGTTCGAAAAATGGCCTTTTTCTGGTCAATCGAAATTGACTAAAACTGTCAAAACGCGTTTTCCTTTTCCACGCTCACATATTGATTCAGAAAATTACGAATTTTAGAATCTAGCAATAACTCTACATCCTGGATCCAACAAAAGTGGTTTCGTCGAAAACCGAGGTCGTTTGCAAAATTTCCATTTTTAGGGGCCAGAATTCCACAGCGACTATTCTGAATTTTCAATTGGACGTATCTTTTTATTCCCGCTATGAAATTTCAATTTTTCGGATTTGTTGGAAAGACATTTTCAAATAGATTCAAATATTTTTGGTTTCACTAAAATCCGGTTTATTTTGAATCCTGTACATTCATTTGAAATTTGAAATCGAATTTTCGAACTACCACGCCAATTTCAATTCCTTTTATATTTGAAATAAAATATTTATATTCTAACGACGATTCAAATAAATATATACGTTCTATTTCTATTCAAAATAAATTTCTCGTCGTTATTATTTAAAATAATTCATTTAAATATTCAAAATTCATTAAAATTGCCAAAATAAAAATTTTAAATTGGCTTGGATTTCCAGGTTATTACAGTCTCCCCCACTTAAAACTTTTCGTCCCCGAAAAGGAACGAAGCTGAAAGTTGTTTCACAAATCAACTCAACTTTCATTATTTTCATTATGGCCTAAGTTCTTCAACTTTTCAGTTTCTATGAACTTTTCCAAATTTTCAAAAATTTGGCTAACACCCTAAATTTTCGAAAAATTTCGCCATAACCTTCCCTATACCGGGAGCTTCAGGATATTTCAAATAGCCTCCCATGGCCCTCACCAATCCAAAAAGAAAAAGAAACAGCTAAGCGGCTAGCCAATCGGCTCATAAAATCATCCAAACCCAATAAATTCGTAAACATGTACCTATTTGTCTAGCAAACAATTTTATTCTTCTGCTCTAGCCTCCTTGTTATGGCCTGTTCAACGTAAGTGCATGTACATGCATGCAAATGCGATTGATTTCTCAATACACGTGGATCATACGTATATGCAAAATCTTTATATATTGGACTGTCCAAATTCAATACAAAACAAATAATCAAATACAAATAATTGTTTTAAATTTTCAAAACAAAATTTGTTTTCATTTTAAAAATATACTCGTTCTAGGATACTACTGATCCCATCTCTAACGAGTCATTCCCATTGGATATTACTAATCCAATCTCTGATGAATTCTTTCGTATGGTTCTAATGTGTCTTGTTCTCAAAGCTCTGTAAAACAAAGCTCTGATACCACGATGAAATGACCCGAAATCCCCCTTACGGGAAATCACGGATTGTGTTGAGAACAAGCCACATTGGAACGCAAACATAAGAACATTTCATTGTTTATTACAACAATTCCATCAGAATACAAGAATATACAGGGTATGAATAAATATTACACAGAAATATCAGAGAATTAAATTCATTACTGCAGCGGAAAAATAAAACGGTACACAACTGAAAGAGATATACGAATACAGAGCTTTCCGGATATCATTCCAGGTGTAAACTAGGTTCCTGTGAATATAAATTTGCAAAAACCAAAACTACTAGCTGCCCGTGTGGAAAATAGGGGCACCCAGAGTTCAGGTTAAAACAATAAACTCCAGGTCAGTCATGTGACAGGTGTGAGAACTAAAACATTTATTAATCTTTATTTTAAAGTTAGGTAAATCAAGGGACCACGCCGTATAACACGGAACGGGTTTCCTCCCAAGAATACCAGTGCATAAAACAACATCGCAATGCTAAATAAAGAACAATGAGGCTATTATAAGACCCCGGTCCCATCACACAATGCAACGCAAGCCGGAGAATAGGGTTTTTACCTTATAATAGCCAAGAATGCTTGGTACGTGAAATTTCATCTTCTATTATTACTATAAGTGTATAGTGTCAAAAACAATTTCATTCATAAGTATCAATCATAGACGGCATAAGTGCCCCATATCACTGTGTCGCCATATATAGGTTTACAATCGAAACCGCAAAGTCACGTATTGGAAGTTGGATTTCCATTCCGAGGCTAGGGATCGTCCTCACCGGCTTCGAGACAATCTAGCCCATGTCTCAAGAATAGCCGCAACTTCCCCATGGATCGTCAGGGCCGGTCCACCGATGTCGATTATTATGCCTGAACACTGTGTTTCCCCGCCCTTTGGGGCGTAAATGAGCCAAATGACTCCATCGACTCCAAATAGTTACCGATATATCCGAGGCGCCTCATAATCCAACAACCACACAGGTGAAAATAATATAAATGTCAGGGCTGGTAGGTCACTGACACCACCCTAGCTAGAAAGAAACGCAAGTCCTCTTTGAGGTCCTCTCCCATTTCTGGTTCACAACCGGGGTGTGAGGCTCGTGAATCAACACTACACAAAGCTATGCCAAACAGGACGTGCTTTGATCATCAACCACAAGACTCTTCTTTTCAACAAAAGCCTTGATCATTTTCCACTTAGGCATGCCACACAGGCAATTCACTCCATGTGATTGATATCCATCAATATATAACCCCTGAGCTCGTACGTCTCAGAGAAGGGCGTTAAGCAAGAGAATAAATTCTCCGCCGCCAAATAGATATATATTTAATAGAACTCAATCACACAGAATAAAATCCAATGTCAGACACACAGTCCATTTAAAAGTTCATTCTGGGTCTGAACGAAACCGGAGGCACCTTGTACCTCGCATATCCATCGATCTCCAAGTACGTCAGGAAGATCCCCAATTGATTCCCTCCTCTTGGGTGTACAGCCCAATCAAGATCATCAGTAATCACCCAAATGATGTGAAGACCTCCAGTCTTCGACCATGGTCTTCATCCTCGGCACATCGTTGAATCAGTTATTCAGAATCGGATAAACCCGGTCTTTCTGAATAACTCGCGTATATAGTAAACAAGTGTTACACAAACACAACATACGCCTCATTTCAAATCAGAATATTCTTTTATTCAAATATTCTTATACTTTGGGAAAGGTTCCCATTAATTTTATCAAAGATAAATTCTTTAAATTTATTCTTTAACCTTCTTAGGAACTCCCCATGTCGAAAAATGTTAGTAAATAGGGGACATGGCTCTAGGAAGAATCCCAGCGCCATTTCTTTTGTTGACATTTTGGGACTAACGGCTAAGTCTTGTAATTAATGTTGGTCACTAAGTTATGGCTAGGTCGAACCAAATTTTTTTTCTTCAGAATTGACCCTGTCTCGGGTCAATATGAGTTTTGGTAGTCGAATCGAGTTCAACGTGGGCTTGTTCGATCCAAAGGCATATTCGATCCGAAGCCTTACCGATCTCAAAATTTGTTTGATCCGAGGTGAGTATGAACTACAAACATTTTCAATCCAATCCGGGTGTATTCTCGATCCGACCTGAAGGTGACTGTGGACTTCACTTTTGTTTTGTTGTTGCTACTAGTGGACGTGAAGCTAACTTCATATCTGGTGACCTCCATGATTACAAATCCAATGGAAAATAGAGACTTCGCAGAATATCCTCTTCGGTCTTGGCGATCCAACAAGTTACTGGAAAATCCTTATATGTTGAGAATCTTCATTTCTCAGTGAAAGCACCAAAATGTTAGACCAAAAAATGGCATTAATACCCAAAAATTTGTGTTTAGAGCATGAAACATGAAGAAATAACTGAAGAAAAAGCAAGATAACATAATTTTTATAGTGGTTCGGCATTAACGAGCCAACTTCCACTTCATAATTCCTTTAATCGCTAAGAAATTACAGTTACAATGAGTATAATCCTCAAATACTCACTATATAGCACTCAGTCTCTTGATTTTTGATGATTTAATCTAAGAATGGCTCCGATAGATATTGTCAGTTGCTTCCCATGGCATACGTGAGCAAAGAGAGAGCCAAAAACTCCTCGAAATATCCCTATCGTGTTGGGTCGAATCGCCACGTGGTGAGTATCCAATGAAATTTCGGAGCTAGATTAAAAGTAGTGGAAATAGCCACTTTAGATCATGTGGTCTAGATGTATATCGATCCGCTATAGTAGGTGAGTAAGCCTAAAGAATGGGTGTAACAACCCGAAAAATCAGAACCAATTTAAATTTTTTATTTTGGCTATTTTAATGAATTTTGAATACTTAAAATGATTTGTTTTAAATAATAACAAGTAGAAATTTATTTTGAATAGAATTAGAACATATATATTTACTTAAATCGAAGTTAGAATATAAATATTTATTTTAATTATAAAAGGAATTGGAAATGGCGCGATAGTTTGAAAATTCGATTTTGAATTTCAAATGAATGCATAAGATTCAAAATAAACCGGATTTTTGTGAAACTAGAAATATTTGAATCTATTTGAAAATATCTTCCCAACGAATCTGAAAAATCAAAATTTCATAGCGGGAATAAAAAGATTTGATTTTTAGTGAACAAAAAGATTTAATTTTTAATGGGAAAAAAGATTTGATTTTTATAAATAAAAACACGATTTTTATATGAATGGATTTGTAATAAAAGTGTGATTTTTATATGAATTCTCTTTATATAAAAATGCGATTTTTATATATGAAGTAACAATATGAAAATATGATTTTTATAGAAATGGTTTAGAATAAAAATATGATTTTTAACTTATAAATCATATGAAACAGATTGCGTTGGAATTATGTTGAAGAACACAACGCGAGGGAACCAAATTTAAATCTGAACCGTTCAAAAATAAGAAATGGAGGAGTGGAACCCACGGTGAGGACTTCTCACCAAAATTATTATTCTACAGTTATTTATTTCATAACTGCATATATGAACTGTTCTGCATCGCCCATAGACCATGGACGACTTGTTTGTTTGCTTGTGTTGTGAAAATTGGTTGTGATGTGAAATGGACTGCATAGAATATTCATGTGTTGAATAATATATATATACATTCATGTCTTGAAATAAAATAAATAGTCATTTACAAATCGGACGATTTGTTTGTGTACACTCATTTTACTGATATTGATTGGAATGATAAATTTTACACATCGCCCAATTGCACAAATAAAATATGTGTTTTGTTGATTGAAACCCTACATGGGTATTGGGATGATAATTGATGTGCACTAATGCCAATTGTTTAGTTGTATGTCAACCGATTGGTTGACAAGCTGTTGTAAGGTTAATTATATATATTTAATGCTTATGCAGTTGTGGAATTCATTCTGGATGATGGCTGATTGTTTATGATTGTTATTATATACATATGTTGTATGGAATCCATATAAATAACATTATATGGTAATGGATTGGGCCTCATTTCAATTTGGAAAATAAAGAATATTTTAAAATAATATTCAAAAAAGGAATAAATATTCATGGATTGAATAAGAAAATATTCATGTATTGAATAAAAATAAATATTCATGTGTTGAATAAGAAAATATTCATGTGTTGAATAAAAATAAATATTCATGTGTTGAATAAAAATATATATTCATGTGTTGAATACAATAAGATGTTCGTGTGTTGAATAAAAATATTTAAAACAATAAAAATATCATTTTTATTGAATATAAAACAAATAAATTATTCATGTGTTGAAGAAAATATTCATGTGTTGAATAAAATAAAATGACGATATTTTAAAATAATATTCAGTAAATGGATCAAAATATGATTTTGATGTCTGATTTGGGATGGGCACGAATATATTTAAATATATAAAGTCGTGTTGATTAGATATGTGCCATTTAGATGTGAACAATATTTATATCGATTTTATTCATTTTTATAATGAATATCGAAAAGGAAATGATTTCAAAATATAATATTTGAAATTATTATTATTTATATATATCGATGATATGGAATATTCAATTTTGATTTCAAATTGAATATGAAGTTGAAATCGTTTTGAAAACGAATTTAAAACGATTTATAAAATACGTTTTAAATAGTAATCGATGAAATATATATAATATATATTATATATATTTAATGGTCTGAATAGAACGCACTGCGCCATAGCAGTTCGCGAATTTCGACCATTGACTTCAAATTGACATTATGGGAGATCCGACCGTCGGATTCTCATAAAACCGGAACCATTGGGTTTGTATCGAAAAGAGATTTCCAATGAATATTAGTGATTTAAAATCTAACGGTTGGATTTGGAATTATGTCCAAATCAAATTTGGAAAATGTCGATTTAAGTGCAGTTCGATGACCGTTTATGGAAATCGACTATACGGGCCTTGATAAAAATTTTAAAAATATTATTAATTTGTGTAAAATCATAATAAACGATTTGGAAAGAATCGAGATGAAAAACTCCATATTTGAAAAGATAAAAATATATTTTTATCTAAATGAACAAGTTGTGAACTAGAATTATAGTCCAATATTTTAAATAAATAAATTGGATTTGAAGTGGTTTTAATATAACTAGAATTTTCTATTATATGAATGGGAATGGATTTGAATCGAAATTATCTTTGGAATATTTCGATATTGGATTCCATGATTATACGGATATTGTGGAGGAATTTGGAAGATATATATATATATATATATATCGTTATTCCAATTCAATATTTGTTGATTTGAGAATTTTATATTGAATATAAGCCGATATATTTTCTATTCAAAGCCTTGTTTTTAATATCAAAGTGGTTTTTGGGTTTATCGTGAACGGTGTTTTAAATAACACTTGTTCTTTAACCCGATTAACAATGGAATGATATTTTGGGTTTGTCGTGAATGGTATCCTTAATAATACTGTTTTTAAACCCATAGAGTCAAGAAATTTAGAAACTAACTTGAGATTAGCTAAGTTGAATGTTTTCCTGGGTATTGATCTGATGTTGGTTTCGGCCTTTGGGATTAATACTTAGGGAATTGTTCTCTTACTAATTTACGGTTAGAGACTGATGGAATGTGATTTTGGGTTTATCGTGAACCGTGTTTTAAATGACATTGGTTCTTTAACCCAGTTAAAGACAGGATTTATTTCCTAGATTTGAATAATCATTAACACTGGTTTTTGGGAAGATTAAAACTGAATTAGAGTTTTAATGAATCTTTAATTAGATTGAAATATGAATGTGATAATTTAAATTATCAAATTCAGGAAATGATCGGGAATGGAGTATCATCAGTTTTGCTCCAAGCGATAGTTAAATCTTTAATTAGATTTGAACGTGAAATGGTAATTAACATTTACCAATAACATCGTGGTGTTAGATATGGAGTATTACCAGTTTTGCCCCATGGGATGAATAGGTTGGGATTGGGAAATAAAATAAATGATTACTTCGGTGTGATTCGCTAATTCCGACTAGTTTGGAAAACCTTAATATGGTTTGAAATGATATCCAAAGGAAGATTAAAGAATAAATTTAAAATAATTTATCTTTGATAAAATTAATGGGAACCTATTCCCTAATGATGTGAATATTTGAATAAAAGAATATTCTGAATTGGAATGAGGCGTATGTTGTGTTTGCATAACAATTGTTTATTATATACGCGGGTTATTCGGAAAAGTCGGGTTTATACCTATTCTGAATAACTGACTCGACGATAAGTCAATGATGAAGACGGTGTTTGAAGACCGTAGGTCTTCACATCGTTTGGATGATTACTGATGTCTTGATTGGGCAGTACACCCAAGACAAGGTAATAAGTGGTGATCGTTTAGACGTACTTGGAGATCGACGGATATGCGAGGGCCCCTCTCCTATATTGGAAATACGGGACGAGGAATAAGATGCCTCTGGTTTCGTTCAGACCCCGAACGAACTTGTAAATGAACTGTGTGCCTGACATTGGATTTTATTCTATGTTGATTGATTTCTATTAAATATATATCTGTTTGGCGGCAGAGAATTTATTCCCTTGCTTAACGCCCTTCTCTGAGACATACGAGCTCAGAGGTTATATATCGATAGACATCAGTCACTTGGAGTGAATTGCTTATGTGGCGCGCCTAAGTGGAAAATGATCAAGGCTCCTGTTGAAAAGCAGAGTCTCGTGGTTGATGATCAAAGCACGGCCTGTGTGACATAGCTTTGTGTATAGCGTTAATTCGCGAGCCTCACACCCCGGTATGAGTTGAAAACAGGATAAGGACCGTAAGGAGAACACGACGTTTCTTTCTAGCTATGGGTGGTGTCAGCGTTTCACAAGCTTTGACATTTATATTATTTTTACCTGTGTGATTGTTGGAATGTGAGGCGCCTCGGATATATCGGTCTCTACGGAGCTGATGGATAGGTCCGATAGGACCGGGAAACGTGTGTTCACGAATTGCCAATGCATTATGTGTAGACTGACCCTACCGATTCCAAGGGATCTATGTGACCTTGAGGCATTTGCTAGAGTGTATCGAAGCCGGCGAGGAGTACATCCCTTGTCTCGACTCATGACGGAAATCCAATTTCCAATACGACATTGTGCGGTTTTAATTGTAGAACTAGTATGGCGACATGATATATGGTACCCATGCCGTCTATGATTGATGCATTTATATTTGAAGTTGTTTTCTTCACTTATAGTAATAATAAAAGATTAAATTTTGCATATCAAGTATTATTTGGCTATTATAAGGTAAAACCCTATCCTTTGGCTTGCATTGCATTGTGTGATAGGACTTGGGTCTTATAATAGCTTCATTGTTCTTTACTTAGCATTGCGCTATTTCATTTATGCAC
Organism: Allium sativum; assembly: GCA_030737875.1. Taxonomy (NCBI): domain Eukaryota; kingdom Viridiplantae; phylum Streptophyta; class Magnoliopsida; order Asparagales; family Amaryllidaceae; genus Allium; species Allium sativum. Next base: position 836,725,933 of record CM060910.1, read on the forward strand.
TGGTGTTCTTGGGAGGAAACACGTTCTGTGTTATACGGCGTGGTCCCTTGATTTACCTAACTTTAAAAATAAAGATTAATAATTGTTTTAGTTCTCACACTAGTCACATGACTGACCAAGAGTTTATTGTTTTAACCTAAACTCTGGGTGCCCCTATTTCCTCCCGGGCGACTAGTAGTTTTGGTTTTCTAGATTTATACTCACAGGATCCTGGTTTACAGGTGAAATGATATTCGGAAAGCTCTGTATCCGTGTATTCCTTTCAGTTGTGTTTTGTATTATTTTCCGCTGCATTGTAACTTGTAAATCTCTGATATTTTTCTGATGTATAATATTTGTTCATATTCTGTATATTCTTGTACTCTGATGTAAATTGTTGTAATAAGCAATGAAATGTTCTTCTGTTTGTATTCTGATTTGTCATGTTCTCAACTCAATCCGGACTTTCATTTACGGGGAAGTTCGGGTCGCTTCAATGGGCCACGTTCCAGTCCTGGTAACTGCTTCAGGTCAGGTCGGAATGAAGCACTCGACCCAAAATGATGTCCATCTGTCAAGTTGCTTTAAGTGTTGCAGGTTGAATTCGACCCAGAGCCTCTCAACCTCTGAGTTTCGACCTGAATACATATTTAACCCGAAGATGAAGTAACAAGGTGGGGCTGCTTTTCGTTTGACCTTAACCGAGTCTTTGAGCATACCAAATCCAAACATCTAAACACTTCATCCAAATGAATGCCAATCAGTATAAGTTTGTACTCAATGTCCTGAGTAGTTCTCTTGACAGAAATCGAGCTGTGACGGCCTAGCCGAAAGACTAGTCAACAGTATAAGTCCTGTTCCGCTGGTCCGGCAAGCGAAGACCTCTTCTGTTGTTGAGGCAAAATCCTGTGTTGCTGCTCAGATCCCTATTCTTCTTCTTAGGTATTGTAATACCTATTCATCCAAGTTAAGTGAGGGTTGTCGATTAGTTAAAAATATAGAAGGAATCTGACACTGGACCTAGGACGGTGCTCTGAACCAGTATAAAACTCTCTGGTGTCTTTACTCTTTATTTACTGCTTTTACATTGATTACTATATTTTCAACACTTAGTTTATTACACATATTTCCATATTACTCTATCTTACTTGTCTTTTCATTCAGTATTAGAGAAGGACCTCTTATAATCGTAAAACAATTATTTGATATCTTGATAATATGGAAAATAACATTAACACTATTATAAGTTTTATGGAAGGTCAATCCACTGCAAGACCTTCACCATTCAATGGCACGAATTTTAACTATTGGGCTACACGTATGAGAATATATATGCAATCTAATGGTTTTGATTCATGAGATATATGTAAGATACACATATGCACACCTCATTCTTTTAATTCACACATAATATGATGTTAAATTCATATCTTATTCATTCATATGATAAGTATTACAATTCAAGTTGTAGAACATATATCGTATATTATACTTTGTGATAGTTCATGAATGCCAGGTCGTAGTTCACATATAATTGTTCATGAGCTACATATATATATATATATATATATATATATATATATATATATATATGTATCTTCATATACCCATACATATTAGTTATAACTTCTACTTGTCGATGATAAATGGGAGAAAAATGAAAATATATACCATATAGACAGAAGGAGCACATGTTATTTAGTTTATTATTATTATATATATATAAGTCATATATAGTTGTCATCATCAAAAAGGGGGAAATTGTTAGCACCTCTATTCCCAAGCTATATTTTGACTATCACAACTATATATCTACAATATAATAAACTAATGTTTACTACATGAGAAATAGAGAAGTTATACAATTCAAATATAAGAAGATTTGATGATAGAATTAATCGATATATTATTGTTGTAATCGAGTCAGTATTTTGTTAGATTTAATGTTAAAATCTCTCCTATAATATATATATAGTTTCTAATAATAAGGCAGAAGCACATGTGCACATAAACATGTGCAACAACCGGCCGATTCACAAATTTAGTCAGTTGAATGCTGAGATGTTCAAGTTTTTATGTTCAAACATTCAGCCAGTTGAATCCATGAATCAGCCAACTGGATAAAATGTTTATGTGTACATGCATAATATTTTCGAATTATAGCCGTTTTTTAGCTAGCTGAATTCTAATTTCAATTGTCTGAAAGAAGCGTTGCGACTTTTTAATGAGACATAACTCCTTAATCAAGGAGTTATATTCATACCTTTTGATTAAACTAATTTAACGAATGATTGCAACCTTTTATTAACTGTAAATAAACCCCAGTATCACTTGTTTTAATTCACCCAAATTTCTTGATTCTATTATTCTCTAATTCTGGAAATACTTATGAAATACTCTCTTGTGCTCTTAATTTCAATACTCTGTGATTATAAATCAATTTCCTTCTTAATTCTTCATATACTTATAAATATATAAATTTAAAGGAGAAGATTACAGAAGGGTGTACTGTATAGTGACTTATCTATGTTATCAAGAACACAAATATAGTTAAATAAACAATTGTGTTAGTATAAGTCCTGTTTCGCTGGTCAGGCAAGTAAAGACCTCTTATGCTGCTGAGGCAAAATACCGTTTTGTTGCTCATGTCCCTATTCTGCGACTCAGGTGTTGTAATACCTATTCCTCTAGGTTAAGTGAGGGTTGTTGATTAGTTGAAACTCCAAAAGGAGTTTAGGACTGGACGTAAGACGATGCTCCGAAAATAGTATAAAAATCTATGGTTTCTTTACTACTTTTATATCGATTGGTATATCGTCTGCACTTCGTTTATTACACATATTTCTATTTTACTTGAAATTACTCGTCTTTTCATTTGGTATTAGAGTAGGACATCTTACAACCGTAAAATAGTTATTTGATATGTTGATAATATGGAAAATAACTCTAGAACTAGCACTAATACTTGTTTTATGGAAGGTTAATCCAGTGCACGGCCTCCATTATTCAAATGCACTAACTATAACTGTTGGGCTACATGTATGAGAACATATATGCAAGCTAATGGTTTTGATTCATGGAATGGCTAATGGTTTTGTTTCATGGAAAATCAAACAAACTTAATATGATATGCTTACCACTAATTTTTTTGAATGGTCAAACTCACAAAAACTAGATGTCACTGCAAATGCCAAAGCCATAAATATGTTCCATTGTGCCTTGGATAGAAATGAATTCAACTATATTAGCATGTTCAACACTGCATATGAAATATGGCAAACACTCAAAGTTACCCATGAAGGAACTAACAAGATAAAGCAAAGCAAGATATCCATGCTTAAAAGTCAATTTTTGAATTTAATGATGAATTGAGAAGAGTTTATTAATGATATGTATTTCAGATTCTAAGATATTTATCATTCACTATTAAGACTAGGAGAAATATATTCTAATTTTTATGTAGTATCAAAAATCCTAATTTATTAATTCCTTTGATTATCAAAATCTAATCTCTAATACCAAAAGTAATATCCCACACTTTTTTGAGCTCAAATTTCGATAAAAATCAAAACTCAAACCCATCCAAGCACGAGAGTATAAATCTATAACTACATATAATGAGTTTGAATAAAGTCAGGACAATATCGAACTAACTGACAGTGGAAATAAGATAGGGTAACAAATATTTACTAAAGCAACTACATAAAATCAAATTGTCACATCAACACCACGTATGACAGAACAAGAACAAAAAACCAAACTTAAATACTTGTAAGGACCTGTCTTTCCCAAGATAAACATGAGAGTTGTTATGAGGAGATGGTCAAAACAATAGGTCCTAATAAGTAGAAAATGTATAACACTGTCTATTATACACAAATGTGGTTTCGTCCAAAATCATATGCCTAATAAGGCTTGCAATTCTAATCTAACCTTATAAAGATTACGCATGTTGATTAACTAATACACCTAAGGTAGCACTTTCCAAACATTACATTATCGCAATATACTGAGATTAAACTTTTACGCATAAGTATAAGCCTTTAAACCACCATTCGAACAAATACCAAGGCCAAGAGGCGAGCACTCTAACTACTAAATACCCAATAAATAAGGAGGTGGGTTATTTCTATATAGCCACTTATATCCTCACTAATAGTAGAATATAAAGGCATATATGTTAATCACTTAATACCTTATTAGGTAGTTTACTACTCACTGATATAAATTAGAGGACACTAGCTACTAAGTCCTACTAATTCAAGGCTTCCATCATTCATGCATATCCCGAACCTTATAAGGCAAGAAACAGTATGCGACCGCTTATTACGTCAGGATGGTAGATGACTAACCTTCATTTATGGCCTTCCCCCGACAAACCCCTGTGTTACTTTCTACTGGCTTATTGGATAGTCTCTAAGTCACTTAATACTTCCCGTTGGAAAACCGACCTATGGTACCTCTGTGGCAGTCATTTAATATCTTATCCTAAGGTGGACACAAACTCCCTCCTAGTCACTTACTACCAAGAGGAAGTGGACTTTTTTGAAGCTTACTAATCTCGCTCCTAATTAGCCATTTAATATTTCTTATTTATGGGAAGGTGAGCTATCTGATCACTTAGTTCTCATTAACAGTTGAAACACCTCACATTTTAATAACAAAATTGTCAAAATAATTATATTAATAATATGAGTTTGAGATTTGAAAATGTACGCATGTTATAAAATTGGCAATAAATAAAAAGTTGCTACTGTGCAAACTAAGTACGCAATGGTATGTATTGAATTACATAAAAAAGAACAGAAGAAAGAATGGAATAAATGGTATGCACATTAATTGTATATTACCGTACCTTGTGAACTCTATTTCACCGCTTAAGGCAAGGCTATCAGTCAGGCTTGTTGACCAAAACTATATGTTTATTTGCTTTATTAATATTAATCGGCTGTGTAGACTCACACTACACAACCGTCTTTCTAAAAAATGGTATGCACGTTAATTGTATAAACAATATATGTTTGAATTTGAAAGTGATTAACATCAATAATGAAACATTTCTTATTTAGGTGACAATGCATGTCATGAGTAACATTAAAAGAGAATTAATGAGAATAACGTCTAAATTTTAAATACGCAATAAATTCTGGAATATTGACGCATGTAAACATCATACATGTAGATATAGTTAAAATAAAAATACAAAAATATAAGTTACAAAAATAATGTGTGCCATAAATGTTATGAAACCAAGAAATGAAAGGAAGTTCAAATGGAACAAATTAAGTAACATTTCTATCTAATTTGGATATGCTCATATTAATAAGTATGCACTTAAAATGGGAATTAAGCATATTAATTAGTAGAACTGAATAAAAATGGGAATAGAAATAAATGTCAAAAATAATGTTCACAGAAATAGAAAGGAACGAACGTAGAAAAATTTGAAAACAAAAAATTATTAATGCATGCATTGGTTATGCATTTAAAATTTGGACGTGCATTAAAACAGGAAACCAAGAAATAACATTGAAGGCAATGTTCAAAGAAAATTTACATGCATATTAAATACATGTTGAATTGGAAACTAATGGGCAAACAAATGGAAAGGAATAAATTGAAAACATTAAGAGAATAATGACGTTTAGAAGATTTGAAGAATTAATCACGTAGGAATTTGAAAGTAGATGAAAATGAATGCGCACATTTATTTATGCAGTTGAGCACGCATTAAAATTGGAATTAATAATAAAATAGTTAAGAAATATAAACATTAACAACAACGTTTAAAACCTAATGAAAATAATGGAGCAAGACCTAAAGTATACGATTTAAAATTGTATATATGGGTCAACCCAATCTTGAAGTGGGTCGACCCGGGGATCGATACATTTAAAAGATTAATTGGCCCCCGAGGTCAACCCATTTCGGGCCAAGGAAGCGTGATTTATTTTATGCTAACGGCTTAGATCTAATTCGTTTTAGTTATATGGATGTGGTTCTTTTGAGTAGCGATAAATAAACTAGCAGAGCCTAGCCCCCAACCCATATTTTCTGAGAGGGCACCAGAGCTCTGCCATTTCCTTTCTCCTCTAAATTCTTCAAAAAATAAATATATTTTAGTTTTAGGATTTTTGATTCAATATTTGGAGATGAAAGGTTGTAGATTAGGCTATAGATGCTTAGATCTCCCCGTCCGTGTGAGGTTTGAATAAGAGAAACCACGAATGTCAGATCTGAATCAAATTCAAAATTGGAGAGCAATCTGGTGAGTAGATTCAAATTATATTTTTAGAAACTGGTATATTATATCTTTGATTTTTGTAAGAATTTATAATATGTTTTCGTCTTCCTCTATCGCCCCTTTCTACGTCGGAATATATATAATTTATGTTCAATTTTAGTTATGCGCAAAGATATACATTGAACTTGAAATGTTGGCATATAAAATTGAATTATGCGCTTAATCTATATGACTAATTATAATCCCATTTGTTTTCGCATGTTAGAAAATATAGTTTAATTGGAATTATGAACAAAAAAAGAAATTTTGATGATTTTTGGCTTAATGTATAATGCCAAAAATTGTAATAAAACAAATATTTGAGTTGAAAGTAAGCCAATTTGACGTAATTAAGATTATACACAGCAAATCTCTTGGTTAAATAGTAAATCTGATAGTTTCCATATATATCTTGTGTTGATTAGTTATAAAAAGGAATATATTTGCATAGATTGGTAAATAAAGGAAAATAGGAAACATGATTGCAAACAAGAAAATAAGAAAATATAGAAATTAGTGCGAAACAGGGAATTAACCGTATTAGGCACTAATAAAATAACCCAAAAATAAGAAAAAGAGGTGTCTTGCAATCATGAATTCCTATAATAGTAATTATCTGGAACTATGGAAATATGTTTTATTTTATTTAAAACATTGTTCACGATAAACCCAAATTCCAATTTTATATTAAACATAAGGCTCTGAAAAGAAATTAATATCGTCTTATATTCAATATCAAATTCTGAAACTAAGGATATCGAATTGGGAATAACAATATCTGTACCTTCAAATTCCTCAACCATATCCATATAATCACGGAATCCAATATCAAAATATTCCGAAGATTATTTCCATTCAAATCCAATCCAATTTATTCATTGAAAAATTCTGGTTATTTCAAAAACCATTTACAAATCCAATTTATTTATTTATAACATTGGATTATTATTCTAGTTAATAACTAGTTCATTCAGATAAAAATATCTTTTGTCCTTTCAAATATGGAATTTTTCATCCAAAATCTTTCCAAATCATCTATTATGATTTTACATAATTTTTCCATATTTTTAATTATTTTTTTAAGGCCCTTACAATCGATTTCCAATAACAGCCACCGAGCTGCATCCATAGTGAACTTTTCTGAAATTGATTTGGATATAATTTAAAATCTAGCCATTCAAATTTAAATCACTTATATTCATTGGAAATATCTTTTCGATACGAACCCAATTGGCTCCAGTTTTAGGACAATCCGACGGTCGGATCTCCCGTTACATCAATTTGAAGTTAATGGTTGAAAGTCGTGAATGGTCGCTTTGCGACGCGTTCTATTCAAGCCATTATATATATATATATATATATATATATATATCGTCGATTTCCATTTAAAAAGTATTTTATAAAACGTTTTAAATTCATTTTCCATTCTTAATTTTAAATCAAAATTGAATATTCCATTACATGACAATTTTATACAATGCATATATGCAATAAAAAAAATATTTTTAACAATCCAATATTATTCCATTATCTGACAATTTTATATATCTCATATATAAGCTAAAATTAATATTATTAGCCAACAAATATTTATTTCAATACATGACCATTTTATATGTAACGACCCGCAAATCCGTACTATCTGAGTTGACTAATAACACCATACGTCCAACCCAAATTGCACAGAAATACAAATCATTATTAGAAAGAAGTTAGAGGATGAGAAATAGAAAGAAAGAAATATTAGAATAGAAGAAAACAAAGAAGACAAATCTCACAGCGGAATGAAAAAAATATATTATATAACATAACTTTTGAAATACAAATCAGTAACTTTGTATACATACCATCATCAGAGCACAATAGTTATTCCTGGAACAGTTATAAACACATGTTTCCAGATACCACATAGTACACAGCGGAATATATGAGTCTATAGCTAACTGGTGAAGCCTCCTGCTTCAAACTCCTCCAAGTTAATCTGTAAAATCCCGACTATTTGACTACCCGTACAAATTTGGGCATCCAAGAGTTTAGGGAAAACAAACAAAATAAAATCTGGGTCAGTCATGGGACTGGTGTGAGTAAACTCCAACCATTTGTTTAACTTTCAAAATTCTTTCGAAAGAAATGATAATCGTAAGACCGATCCACACATAAACACGGATGGTTTTTACCTTACGATAACCCAAAATATTTTAGATATCAAATCCAGTGATATTATAATAATATCTACAGCAAATAAATAGAATCTAGCGGAATGCTTGCATCTTACGCTCCATATATAATACAAAATCAAAAACCGCACGGCGCTTATTGGAGATTGGATTTCCTACATGACAAGGTATGGAACCACCTTCCGATAGTGTATCTCTAGAGAGGAATACACTGGGTTCAACAAGAACGTCTTACAACCCGACCCACACATGACCGACCACTCATTTCGCTTGAGTGTATCGAATGTATATCACCAACGGTTGGGATCAGCAACCGTTTCCCGAATGGGACATCATCGATAGATTAAAGAAGTAAAAGGAATTTCTCTAGATAGGTGATTATACACCCTAATGGGAGCGACCCAGATAGCCATGCTGTCTGCCCGATTTTTGTCATTTCCCAGTTGTTGAGGCCTGAGGCTACGATTTCTTATCATTCATTTATAACCCAACCACTTTGGGTGCCACATCGTCAGATCCGTTAGTCATTAATTGATTTGCACAAATATATTCTAGATATTATGCTAAGGGAATGAATTCGTTGCCACCATGTATATTTATACAGACCAACATATTCGATCATTGGAAATACTCTGCCAGGCATTCGTCCATATACATTCGTTCTGGGATTGAACGAAACCAAAGCACAATTTCTATTAATAGAAAAAGCCCTTGCACTTTACTCCGTCTTCGATTATCTTCATATAATCTAATTTGCAATGCTACTGCCAATACGGAGTGGTTCTCGGATAACAATCCAACCAGTCTCTCCATGTTGACAACGATATTGGCAAATACTTCAATAGTCGATTATTTAACTATCGAAGAAAAACAAACATCCATTCAAAGCATCAAACGAATCACTGGGCCATTTTATTAATATTTCATAATTAAATCACTTCTCCACTTCCTTTATCAATATTCATTAACTAAATATTTTCAATTATAATCTTGGCCTCTTACCCATTTGGAAAACATTTCCATATCTCGCCTTCTTTTATTTTCTACACTTAGAAAATATTTTCTATTTATAATTGGAGAACATTCCAATTACTTATTTCTTTCCCGACTATTCATTTTTATACTTAGGAAATATTTATTATTATATTTCTAAAATTCCACTTATTTAGGTAAAAACGGATGTGGTGTAAAACATCGTTACAACCCGAAATGCTGTATTCAACTAAATCTTATTCAAACATTGATTATCGAGATTGAATCTTGCTATTTATCAGTTAGTGATGAAAACAATCGAGTTGGGGTAAAATTACCTCTCAGACCTTGACTGAAAACATCTTTAACTTCAAAACAAACAAAACTATTATTCTCGAAAAATCAGCACCATACAAACAAATTATTCATTTTTAAACGTATATATGTTTCTCTTTCTATTTCTAGATTTATCGATTTCCTTTTTATTTATAATATTCTATTTTTATATTCATTTACTTATCGAATTCTATATATATCGATACATTGATTTCTAACTATCAAATTTTCTTAAAATTATTCTAACTCCTTAAATTTTCGGCAAATTTCACCATAACCTCCTTTGTACCGGGAGCATCGGGAAAATCACCAAACCGCCACACATGTCTCTCCAATCAAAAAGAAAAAGAAAATTCCAAGTGGCTTGCCGATACGGCGCATAAAACCTCATATGGAATTTAAATGTGTACCTTGTTGTCGGGCAATAAATTTATAAACTTCATTCTCTTCATTCCATACCTGTTTAACACATCCAAATATTCCCATTTGGTTTCACTCAATCTATTCGTCTTAGCCCAATTTGCTAATTTATTTTCTAATTAGCTATTTTTTCTATTTTACTTCTTTGTCTGAACATAACATGTTCAAATAAAATATTTAACTTGCTTATAACCAAATTGAATTCCAATTTCAATTAAGTTTTCTTTTCGATTTCGAATATAAATTTTCAAATCGAATTCACTTATTCAAAGCCCAATTTCAATTCAAAATCTCATTAACTAATTTTTATTCAAATTAGTTAATTCTATTCAATTAAAAATCTGATTTCTGTTTCAAAAATTCATTACTCCACTTGAGTTCACATATATTTTACAACTCAAAATCTGAAATTTTCTAAATAGAAATTCGAATTTTATTCACTGAAAATCCTTTTATAAAATTAAATTATGGTTTTAAAATGGTTATGGCGTTATTTTTCTGAAAATTTGATTTTGACATAACTCAAATATATATATGATGAAGTTTAGAATTTTCTCTTCCATTAGAAAACTATTATCTAATTTGTCCTGACGGTTCTTATTTCAAAGAATTCCGACTTAATTTGGGTTCTATATACTCAATTGAAGTTCGAATCGCCAATTTACGAACTACAGCGCTGTGGCGAGTTCGTTTTAATTATATTTATATATATAAACGTTTAAACTTTGTTTATAATAAATTCAAATCCATTCTGATATATTTCTAATATATATCAAATCAGTTTCCCAATTCAACATAATAATTTCGATTTTCTAAAATGGTCGATTTTTCCTAACTCGGTAATTTATTTATGCTTCGATCTTCTATATTAAATCCCAATTCCTTTTACAAATTATAAATCCTTTGGATTTATTTTCTATTCTGTTTAAAAATCCGCATTCTAAAATATATTTTGTCGTTTCCATTTCGAAATGATTTCAACTTTCTATTTTCAAATTCTATTTTCAATTCTCTTTGAATTTCCTATATTCAAATTCCATTTGAATTTTCTATATTCAAATTCTATTTTCAATTCTCTTTATAATAACTTATAACACCCAATTTATTTTCATATTCAATTTTACTTCGATTTAAATAAATTCGAGTTAATCGAATTCAAATCATAAATACCTACGGATTTATTTTAGTTCAATTTATATTTTGAACATCAGAATAAATTCCATCATTTATTTTTTTTAAATGATTTCCCGATTTCTATTTTTAAATTCACATTTGAATTTAAATATTCAAATTATCAAATGACAATTTCTCCACTTTATTTATAAACACTGTTTATAAATTCATTTCACTTCTCTGCATTATTAATTTACAAACCACGTTTATAAATTCATTTCAAATCCCGCATTATCGATTTATAAACAACGTTTATAAATTCATTTCAAATCCCGCATTATCGATTTATAAACAACGTTTATAAATTCCATTACTTGTTTTATATTCAAAACAAGTTTATATTTTTATAGCCCATTCAAAATTCAAATTCTATTTTTAAAAATAGATTTCCCCTTTTAAATCTCAAATATCCTTTTCACGATATATTTATATATCAATATTTTGGCCTGAGTGATATTTAAACAATCAAACCACTCAATTATCAAATCAAGGATTTTATAGCACATCATATACGATAATATATAGGAATACAAACAAACAGTAATAATTTTGAGGAATCCAGTTGGATCCCTCCAACCTGTTTTCCTGCGTCCACAGATGTTAGCCAGCATAAATAATACCCATCCTGCTTCGAGGCAGGATATCGCGGTGTAGAAGGTCATCCACTATCATAGCGTTGGGTGCATAGGGTAATCATCCGCTAATGGTACCGCGGGCATCCGCTAATGATGCTGCGGGAAATCCAACCACCAATATATATATATATATATATATATATGTATAATAGCAACCACCAAGCCTAAATAACTAATATATTTTTAATAGCAACGAATAATATTTAAAGCATCCAAACAATTAACAAACAATTATTTTTAACTGATAAAAATAATTCTAAATAAAATTTGAGTGAGATTTAGTCACCTTGTTTTATTCGTCGGAATAAACGGAGGAAATTTTATTTAAATTCCATCCGTCTCTAGAAAATCCAAATCCATTTTTCGCTAAATGTCCAACTTAACTTGCATTAGCATTTTGGACCTTGCATAAATTAAATATAGTGTTTATAAATATGTGAATTATATGAGCTATATATTTTACTCTTTTCTTAACAAAAATCAAAATTTTAGCTATCAGATAAAATAAAATAAAATTCTATACCTTAATCCTTGTTTTAGAATGTTGCTAATTCCTATCCTCCTCTCTTAAATTCGAACACCATCACCATTTTTTTTAGTTGCTTACGACTTCACAGCATTGAACATTGAAATCCCTCAACATACAATCGCGACATCTCAGCTCATCCAAACCCCCACACATCAGAAACTTCACTTCTTCCTGTAGCTCCACCTCATAAACCTCATCGCAAGTTGGGTCCATCTTCACGCTCGAGATGTATGGTATCATCGGATTTACCCTTTTCATCGCATCCACTACCCTAGAACGCTGCAGCTCAAGTTCGACTAAAGAACTGCGAAACCCCCAAAAATTTGATCGCGAGACCTCTGCTTTGCTCCTCGAGCATCAACAACGCGTGATGCTTACCCTATCGATTGGAAATCATTCGATTCTTCTTGCGAGAATTTGATTCCTGAGAGGCACCTCCAAATAGATCGAGCTTCACCAAATCCTCCCCCAAAACGAATGCTGCTTCTAAGATTGAACTCGAGGGCCTCGTGGTTTCAGATTCAAATCGCGAATCTTTTTATTCATTTTTATCGAAGGATTTGATTTTTTCCTTTTGAACGATTTCAGTTTGTTCTGAGCGGAGAAAGAGGAATGTTGATACTTTAATGAAATTTTGAAGAGGATTGGAATTTGATTTCTGAGGAACGAATTGAAAAAGGAGCAATGGGAAGGGACTGTCCTAATATATAGATGAAAAATACTTGGGCATTAAGGAATTACAGTATAGTATATTAATATGATTTGAGATAAAGCGATTTTTATTTATTTTAAAAGGATTCTGATTTGATATAAAGCGATTCCTATTCTTTTTAAATGGATATCGATTTGATTTTGATCTTATCCGTTAATCAAATATTTCGGGGTTCATAATTAAAAATCGTGAACCGCTATTTTAGCGTACCGACCATCGTTCCAATGTTATAGCGTTATACTGAACACAACAGAATATTTCCTGAAATTTATTTTGAACGTGTATAAAATAATCATATTAAAGCGATATAACATAATTTAATTTAAAAAACAAATAAATTCTCTGATAATAAAATATTTTTATTATCTATATTCAAATACAATTAATATTGATCATCTGAATTGTTTTGATTCAGTTTTTAACTTCAATTCCAATTATATTTCGTATTACAATAATTATTTATATTCAAAATAAATCGTATTTCGATTATTGAATCGATCACTCAATATAAAATGACATTTTATATTATCAACTCACTATTTTAAACAATATTAAATAATTAAAATAAACTGTTTGAAGATCCGGGTCGTTACATTCTTCCCCCCTTAAAAGAATTTCGTCCCCGAAATTGCTAAGGTAAGAAAAATGCTACCAACCCATTTACGTTCCGAGAATTTTCTTATGTTGAAACTCAACTCTACACATTTCGACAATTTTAGTCCCAACCAAGTTTTGGTTTTCATATATATATATATATATATATATATATATATATATATATATATATATACACTCACATTCATTTTTATCTGAATGATTTACAATTCACATTCTATTCATATTTCACTCATGTATATTCAAATTCATTCAAATTGATTTTAAATCAATTTATTCACTTCAATCCATTTAAATTTCCACATTCACATTCCTGGGATTTCATTTTAAATCCTTTCGAAATCACATAAATATATACTTATATTTATTTCCATCTCAAATTCAAAACATTTGAATTTTCAAACCATCTTGTTTTCTTTAAACAATTTTCATCAAAAAATTTCTAAGGTAGCAATCCATCACTTAGAAACTCGAAAATGAACACTGACGAAGCTGCAGTCCTCATCAGAATTATTTTCCAGCCACTGAAGTGAGTTCAGTGCTTAAACAATTTCAAAACCCATTCAAAATGATTTTTATTCAAAAATTCTTCCAGAACAAATCTATATTATTTTAATATACTTCAAAAAATATTTCCCAACTTCCCAGGATTTAAATTCCAAATTCTGGTTTGAATTCAATTCCAGTTCATCTTATCTGTATATTTCATCCTTATACAAATTTTATTTGGTTATATATAACTGTTCCAATTTTTATAATCTAATTTGATTATAATATTAACATCCAGCACATCCATATATTACTATAATTTCAGAAAATTATTCCTTCTATATCAAAATAGAATTTTGAGTAAAATTATTTCATTTACCCACTTAAAAACAATATCATGTCAAATTTCTTTGTTCAAGTGTTTAGAAATTCCTATCGACTTCGTGGCATCCCACGATTTGATCAGAATTCATAAACCACTCAACAGACTAGCCAACACAATATAAATCAATTTTTATATCAATTTACAAATACGCGCTCTCATATATATACACACTCAACTCATTCTAGGGTACTACTGACCCTATCTCTAATGAGCACAATCCCACCAAAGCCTAGGTATTCGCTCAGACTAAGCTCTGATACCAACTGTAACAGCCCACAAATCTGTACTATCTGGGTTGACTAATAACACCATATGTCCAACCCAAATTGCACAGAAATACGAATCATTATTAGAAAGAAGTTAGAGGATGAGAAATAGGAAGAAAAAAATATTAGAATAGAAGAAAACAAAGAAGACAAATCTCACAGCGGAACAAATAAAATATATTATGTAACATAACTTTTGAAATACAAATCAGTAACTTTATATACATACCAGCATCAGAGCACAACAGTTATTCCTGGAGCAGTTATAAACACCTGTTTCCAGATACCACATAGTACACAGCGGCATATATGAGTCTATAGCTAACTGGTGAAGCCTCCTGCTTCAAACTCCTCCAAGTGAATCTGTAAAATCCCGACTACTTGACTGCCCGTACAAATTTGGGCATCCAAGAGTTTAGGGAAAACAAACAAAATAAACTTTGGGTCAATCATGGGACTGGTCTGAGTAAACTCCAACCATTTGTTTAACTTTCAAAATCCTTTCGAAAGAAATGATTATCGTAAGACCGATCCACACATAAACACGGATGGTTTTTACCTTACGATAACCCAAAATATTTTTGATAACAAAATCACTGATATTATAATAATGTCTACAACAAATAAATAGAATCTAGCGGAATGCTTGCATCTCACGCTCCATATATAATATAAAATCAAAAACTGCATTGCGCTTATTGGAGATTGGATTTCCAGCATGACAAGGTATGGAACCACCTTCCGATAGTGTATCTCTAGAGAGGAATACACTGGGTTCAACAAAAACGTCTTACAACCTGGCCCACACATGACCGACCACTCATTTCGCTTTAGTGTATCGAATGTATATCACCAATGGTCGGGGTCAGCAACCGTTTCCCGAATGGGACAACATCGATAGATTAAAGAAGTAAAAGGAATTTCTCTAGATAGGTGATTATACACCCTAATGGGAGCGACCCACGTAGCCATGCTGCCTGCCCAATTTTTGTCATTTCCCGGTTGTTGAGGCCTGAGGCTACGATTTCCTATCATTCATTTACAACCCAATCACTTTGAATGCCACATTGTCAGATCCGTTAATCATTAATCGATTTGCACAAATATATTCTGGATATTATGCTAAGAGAATAAATCCGTTGCCACCATGTATATTTATACAGACCAACATATTCGATCATTGGAAATACTCTGTCAGACATTTGTCCATATACGTTCGTTCTGGGATTGAACGAAACCGAAGGCACAATTTCTATTAATAGAAAAAGCGCTTGCACTTTACTTCGTCTTCAATTATCTTCATATAATCTGATTCGCAACGCTACTGCCAATACGGAGTTGTTCTCGGATAGCAATCCAACCGGTCTCTCCATGTTGACAACGATATTGGCAAATACTTCGATAGTCGATTATTTAACTATCGAAGAAAAACAAACATCCATTCAAAGCGTCAAACGAATCATTGGGCCATTTTATTAATATTTCATTAATTAAATCACTTCTCCACTTCCTTTATCAATATTCAATAACTAAATATTTTCAATTATCATCTTGTCCTCTTACCCATTTGGAAAACATTTCCATATCTTGCCTTCTTTTATTTTCTACACTTAGAAAATATTTTCTATATATAATTGGGGAACATTCCAATTACTTATTTCTTTCCCGACTATTCATTTATATACTTAGGAAATATTTATTGTTATATTTCCAAAATTCCACTTATTTGGGTAAAAACGAATGTGGTGTAAAACATCGTTACAACCCAAAATACTTTATTCAACTAAATCTTATTCAAATATTGATTATCGAGATTGAATCTTGCTATTTATTAGTTAGTAATGAAAACAATCGAGTTGAAGTAAAATTATCTCTCAGACCTTGACTGAAAACATCTTTAACTTCAAAACAGACAAAACTATTATTCCCGAAAAATCAACACCATACAAACAAATTATTCATTTTTAAATGTATATATGTTTCCCTTTCTATTTCCAGATTTATCGATTTCCTTTTTGCTTATAATATTCTATTTTTAAATTCATTTACTTATTGAATTCTATATATATCGATACATTTATTTCTAACTATTAAATTTTCTTAAAAATATTCTAACTCCTTAAATTTCTGGAAAATTTCGCCACAACCTCCTTTGTACCGGGAGCACCGGGAAAATCCCCAAACTGCCACACAGGTCTCTCCAATCAAAAAGAAAAAGAAAAAGCCAAGCGGCTTGCCTATACGGCGCATAAAACCTCATATGGAATTTAAATGTGTACCTTGTTGTCGGGCACTAAATTTATAAACTTCATTCTCTTCATTCCATACCTGTTTAACACATCCAAATATTCCCATTTGATTTCACTCAATCCATTCGTCTTAACCCAATTTGCTAATTTATTTTCTAATTAGCTATTTTTCCTATTTTACTTCTTTGTCTGAACATAACATGTTCAAATAAAATATTTAACTTGCTTATAACCAATATGAATTCCAATTTCAATTCAAGTTTCCCTTTTGATTTAGAATATAAATTTTCAAATCGAATTCACTTATTCAAAGCCCAATTTCAATTCAAAATCTCATTAACTAATTTCTATTCAAATTAGTTAATTCTATTCAATTCTGATTTCTGTTTCAAAAATCAATTCATTACTCCACTTGAGTTCACATATATTTTACAACTCAAAATATGAAATTTTCTAAAGAGAAATTCGGATTTTATTCGCTTAAAATCCTTTTATGAAATTAAATAAATCGTTATGGTTTTAAAATGGTTATGGCGCAGTTTTTCTGAAAATTTGATTTCGACATAACTCAAAATATATATGACGAAATTCAGAATTTTCTCTTCCATTAGAAAACTATTATCTAATTGGTCATGACGGTTCTTGTTTCAAAGAATTCCGACTTAATTTGGGTTCTATATACTCAATTGAAGTTCGAATCGCCAATTTACGAACTACAGCGCTGTGGCGAGTTCATTTTAATTATATTTATATATATAAACGTTTAAATTTTGTTTATAATAAATTCAAATCCATTCTGATATATTTTTAATATATATCAAATTAGTTTCCCAATTCAACATAATATTTTCGATTTTCTAAAATTGTCGATTTTTCGTAACTCGGTAATTTATTTATACTTCGATCTTCTATATTAAATCCCAATTCCTTTTACAAATTATAAATCCTTTGGATTTATTTTCTATTCTGTTTAAAAATCCGCATTCTAAAATATATTTCGTCATTCCCATTTCGAAATGATTTCAACTTTCTATTTTCAAATTCTATTTTCAATTCTCTTTGAATTTCCTATATTCAAATTCCATTTGAATTTTCTATATTCAAATTCTATTTTCAATTCTCTTTATTATAACTTATAACACCCAATTTATTTTCATATTCAATTTAACTTCTATTTAAATAAATTCGAATTAATCGAATTCAATCATAATTCCCTACGAATTTATTTTAGTTCAATTTATATTCTGAACATCAGAATAAATTCCAATGTTTATTTCTTTAAAACGATTTCCCCATTTCTATTTTTAAATTCACATTTGAATTTAAATATTCAAATTATCAAATGATAATTTCTCCACTTTATTTATAAACACTTTTCATAAATTCATTTCATTTCTCTGCATTATTAATTTATAAACCACGTTTATAAATTCATTTCAAATCCCGCGTTATCAATTTATGAACAACGTTTATAAATTCATTTCAAATCCCGCATTATCGATTTATAAACAACGTTCATAAATTCCAATAATTGTTTTATATTCAAAACAAGTTAATATTTTTATAGCCCATTCAAAATTCAAATTCTATTTTTAAAAATAGATTTCCCCTTTAAAAATATCCTTTTCACGATATTTTTATATATCAATATTTTGGCCCCAGTTATATTTAAACAATCAAACCACTCAATTATTAAATCACGGGTTTTATAACACATCATATACGATAATATATAGGAATACAAACAAACAATAATAGTTTTGAGGAATCCAGTTGGATCCCTCTGACTTGCTTTCCTGCATCCACGGATGTTAGCCAACATAAATAATACCCATCCTGCTTTGAGGCAGGATATCGCGGCATAGAAGGTCATCCAATATCATAGCGTGGGGCGCATAGGGTAATCATCCGCTAATGGTACCGCGGGGATCCACTAATGATACTGCGGAAAATCCAACCACCAATATATATATATATATATATATATATATATATAATAGCAACCACCAAGCCTAAATAACTAATATATTTTTAACAGCAACAAATAATATTTAAAGCATCCAAACAATCAATAAACAATTATTTTTAACTGATAAAAATAATTCTAAATAAAATTTGAGTGAGATTTACTCACCTTATTTTATTCGTCGTAATAAATCGAGAAAATTTGATTTAAATTCCATCCATCTCTAGAAAATCCAAATCCATTTTTCGCTAATGTCCAACTTGACTTGCATTAGCATTTTGGACCTTGTATAAATTAAATATAGTGTTTATAAATATGCGAATTATATGAGCTATATATTTTACTCTCTTCTTAAAAAAAATCAAAATTTTAGCTCCACCTCTCTTAAATTCCTATGCGAATTATATGCGAATTATAATATAGTGTTTATAAATATAGTGTTTATAAATATGCGAATTTTATGCGAATTATATGAGCTAAATCCTATCCTCCTCTCTTAAATTCGAACACCACCACCATTTTTTTTTCAGTTGCTTACGACTTCACAGCATTGAACATTGAAATCCCTCAATAAACCATCGCGACATCTCAGCTCATCCAAACCCCCACGCATCAGAAACTTCACTTCTTCCTGTAGCTCCACCTCATAAACCTCATCGCGAGTTGGGTCCGTCTTCACGCTCGAGATGAATGGTACCATCAGATTTCCTCTTTTCATCGCGTCCACTAACCTAGAACGCTGCAGCTCAGGTTCGACTAATGAACTGCGAAACCCCCAAAAATTTGATCGCGAGACCTCTGCTTCGCTCCTTGAGCATCAGCAACGCGCGATGCTTACCCTATCGATTGGAAATCATTCGATTCTTCTTGCGAGATTTTGATTCCTGAGAGGAGCCTCCAAATAGATCGAGCTTCACCAAATCCTCCCCCAAAACGAATGCGACTGCTGCTTCTAAGATTGAACTCGAGAGCCTCGTGCTTTCAGATTCAAATCGCGAATTTTTTTATTCATTTTTATCGAAGGATTTGACGTCGATTCAATTGGAAAAAGAAACCATTTTTCCTTTTGAACGATTTCAGTTTGTTCTGAACGGAGAAAGAGGGATGTTGATACTTTAATGAAATTTTGAAGAGGATTGGAATTTGATTTCTGAGGAACGAATTGAAAA
This sequence comes from Allium sativum, assembly GCA_030737875.1. Lineage (NCBI taxonomy): Eukaryota > Viridiplantae > Streptophyta > Magnoliopsida > Asparagales > Amaryllidaceae > Allium > Allium sativum. Next base: position 836,746,288 of record CM060910.1, read on the forward strand.
AGAAACAATGGGAAGGGACTGTCGCAATATATAGATGAAAAATACTTGGGCATTACGGAAATACAGTACAGTATATTAATGTGATTTGAGATAAAGCGATTTTTTATTTAATTTAAAAGGATTCCGATTTGATATAAAGCGATTCCTATTCTTTTTAAATAGATATCGATTTGATTTTGATCTTATCCGTTAATCTAATATTTCGGGGTTCATAATTAAAAATCGTGAACCGCTATTTTAGCGTACCGACCATCGTTCCAATGTTATAGCGTTATACTGAACTCAACAGAATATTTTCTGAAATTTATTTTGAAAGTGTATAAAATAATCATATTGAATCTGTAGTAACCCGGATTTTTGAGCGGCTTTGGTTATCGACGTAGGCTCGACGTCGATAACCAAAACATCGAAAAATCCCGGTAATTAATGAAAGAAATTAGAAGGTGTGACGGCAAGGAATTTCGCTCGGTCCGAACCAGTCGCTAAACCGACCCAGACCGTTCGAAACGCCCTATCGTTTGAGAACACGACAAATCAGAACGCATACAGAAGAACATTTCATTGTATATTACAACAATGCATCAGATTACAAGAATATACAAAGTATAAATGAATATTACACAGAAATATCAGAGATTTAAATTACATTTAAATACATAGCAGCGGAAAATAATACAATACACAACTAGGAGTAGATATACGGATACAAAGCTTTCCGGATATCATTCCAGCTGTAAACCAGGATCCTGTGAATATAAATCTGCAAAACCAAAACTACTAGCTGCCCGTGTCAAAATAGGGGCACCCAGAGTTTAGGTTAAAACAATAAACTACAGGTCAGTCATGTGACTGGTGTGAGAACTAAAACAGTTATTAATCTTTATTTTCAAAGTTAGGTAAATCAAGGGACCACGCCGTATAACACGGAACGGGTTTCCTCCCAAGAATACCAGTGCATAAAACAAACAGCGCAATGCTAAATAAAGAAAAATGAAGCTGTTATAAGACCCAGGTCCCATCACACAATGCAACGCAGTCGAGGATAGGGTTTTCCCTTATAACAGCCAAAGAATGCTTGATACGTTTTAAAACAAATCATTTGATACTATTATAAGTGTATAAAACAACTTCAAATCATAAGTATCAATCATAGGCGGCATAAGCGCCCCATCCCACTATGTCGCCATATATAGGGTTACAATTAAAACCGCAAATGTCACGTATTTGGAAATTGGATTTCCGTCTATGAACCGAGGCAAAAGATAGTCCTCAACCGATTCGAGACGCTCTAGTCCGTGTCTCAGGACCCAGACACAGGTGGGCCCTTGGATCGTCAGGGCCGGTCCACCGATGTGGATTAAAATGCCTGAACACTACGTTTCCCCACCCTATGGGGTGTAAGTCTGGTCCGTCAGCCGACCAGAATGCATCGGCCGAAACCGATATAACCGAGGCGCCTCGCAACAGCAACAACCACATAAGTCAAACTCGTCAGGGCGTGTAAAACCACTGACGCCACTTCTAACTAGAAAGAAACGCAAGTCCCCCCTGAGGTCCGTCTCCCGTTTTTGGTTCATACCTGGTGTGAAACACGCGAGGTAAACGTTACACAAAGCTACGCCACAAAGGCCGTGCTTTGATCATCACCACAAGACTTTGCTTTTCAACAGAAGCCTTGATCATTTGCATCTTAGCATGCCACACAGGCAAACCATCCTATGCAACCGATATCAGTCACACAGAATGAAATCCGATGTCAGACACACAGTCCATTTACAAGTCCGTCCTGGGTCTGAACGAAACCGGAGGCACCTAGTACCCCGCATACCCATCGATCTCCAAGTACGTCTGGACGATCGCTAACTGTTTCCATCTTCTTGGGTGTACAGCCCAATCAAGATCATCAGTAATTACCCAAACGACGTGAAGACCTCCGGTCTTCGACCATCGTCTTCATCTTCGACTTATCGTCGTATCAATTATTCAGAATGGGATGAACCCGGTCTTTCCGAATAACTCGCGTATATTTTAAATAAGTGTTACACAAACACAACATACGCCTCATTCCAATTCATTAGTCACTAACCGTAAATTAATCAAGAGAATAATTCCCCAAATATTAACCCCGAAGGCCGAAACCAACATCAGATCAATATCCAGAAAACCCTTCTGCTTGGCTAACCGACAGTTAGTTTCTAAATTTCACGTTCAAATCTAATTAAAGATTTAACTATCGACTGGAGCAAAACTGGTGATACTCCATTCTCGATCTTTTCAATCTAATTAAAGATTCATTAAAACTCCACTTAGTTTTAATCTTCGACTGGGTTAAAGAATCAGTGTCATTTAAAACACGGTTCACGATAAACCCAAATCACATTCCATTAATTATCGGGTTAAAGAACAAGTGTTATTTAAAACACTGTTCACGATAAACCCAAAAATCAATATCGATTCAATTCCAATTAAATATTATTTAATTGGTACACTTCATTAAATCTAAATAAATAAATTTAATCTTTTCTCAACTGGGTTCAAGAACAGTGTTAGTGAAGACACCATTCACGACAAACCCAAATCACATTCCATTAATTATCGGGTTAAAGAACAAGTGTTATTTAAAACACTGTTCACGATAAACCCAAAAATCAATATCGATTCAATTCCAATTAAATATTATTTAATTGGTACACTTCATTAAATCTAAATAAAAAGATTTAATCTTTTCTCAACTGGGTTCAAGAACAGTGTTAGTGAAGACACCATTCACGACAAACCCAAATCACATTCGATATTCAATACAAGGCTCTGAATAGAAAATATATCGGCTTATATTCAATATCGAATTCTACGACTAACAAATGTCGTATTGGAAATAACGATACAAATATATATCTTTCAAATTTCCATAACAACACCTGTAATATCACGAATTCCAACATCGAAATATTCCGAAGACAATTTCGATTCAAATCCACTCCAATGCAATCATTGGAAATTTTGGTTATTTTCAAAACCATTTCAAATTCAATTTATTTATTTAAAAATAAATAGAATTATAATTCTAGTTCAAAACTAGTTCATTTCGATAAAAATCTATTTTTATCTTTTCAAATATGGAGTTTTTCATCCCAAACTTTCACAAATCATTTCTTATGATTTTACACAAATTATTACTATTTTTAATAATTTTATCAAGGCCCGTACAGTCGATTTCCAACAATGGCCATCGAACTGCACTTACAGCGACCTTTTTCCAATTTGATTTGGACGTATCTCCAAATCCAACCGTTAGATTTCAAATTTCTAACATTCGTTAGAAAGCTCTTTTCGATACGAACCCAACGGTTCCGGTTTTAGGAGAATCCGACGGTCGGATCTCCCGTAATGTCCGTTTGAAATAAATGGTCGAAATTTACGAACTGCCGCGGCGCGGCGCGTTCTATTCAGGCCATTATATTATATATATAATATATATTTCGTCGATTCTATTTAAAACGAATTATATAAATAGTTTTAAATTCGTTTCAAATTCTATTTCAACTTCTATTTCAATTCAAAGCAAAATTGAATTCTTCTTTATAAATTCGTTTTAAAATTCATTTCTATTCAATTCGAATTTCAATTCAATTTGAATTCATTTCAATTCGCTTTCAATTCCATTTGAATTCGTTTTCAATTCAATTCATTTCGAAATCGTTTTCAATTCAATTTGAATTCGTTTTCAATTCAATTCATTTCGAAATCGTTTTCAATTCAATTCATTTCGAAATCGTTTTCAATTCAATTCATTTCGAAATCGATTTCAATTCAATTCATTATATTCGATTTCGAAATCACTTTTCAATATTCATTTTTAAGATGAATAAAATCGATATAAATATCGTTCACGTCAAAATGGCGTTCAATCTAATTAATACGGCTTCGTAAATTTCTATTTCAAATATTTTATTTCAAATATTTCTTTTTTTTCAAAATAGTTGTCAGTACTAAAATATTTCGTTCAACACATGACCAATCTCAATGAATGAGTACTGTCAACACATGAACTTTTATTTTATATTGATAAAGATATAAATTTTATTACTAAAATATTTCGTTCAACACATGACCAATCTCAATGGATGAGTACTGTCAACACATGAACTTTTATTTTATAATATTCTTTATTTTTCAAATTGGAATGAGGCCCAATCAATTACCATATAAAGTTAATTATATGGATTTTCATACAACACATGTATATATAATAACATTGAAAATAATCAACCATCAACCAAAGTGCACTACACTGTAAAAGCATCAATTATAGATATTCAACGCTTATAACAGCCTGTCAATCAATCGATCGACATATTTAATCAATCAGGATGAGTGAACTTCAAATTTCATCCCAACACCCGTGTGGGGTTTCAAACAATCAAACACATATTTTATTTGTGCTGTTGGGCGATGTGTAAAATTTATCGTCCCAATCAATGTCATTCAAATAGGTGTACATAAACAAACCGTCTGGTTTGTAAATGAATATTCTATTTTATTCACTTCACGTTAAAAATTATATTTTTAACGATATAACATTTTATTCAACCTATGAATTTCTATTATTCATTTACACAATAAAATGATATTTTTATTTTTCTAACATATTTTAGAAAATTTCGGCGGCATAACGGCACGATACTAGAAACGGGACAAGGCCTAGCCTTATCCCCGGTCTAGTGGAGGCCCACGCCATTCACTCATCAATCAAATCAATTTCATTATGCAAACCACAAAATTTGGAGTAAGAGTCTAACCTAGCCTTACTCCTTCGCCTTATAATGGCGCACGTCTAATCCTAACCAATTTATCGATTCGATTTTTCACACCACAAACCACATTCAAACCAATATCGCAATCAATCACCAAACAGTCAAACAAACAAGTCCATGGTCTGTGGACGATTTGTGTCGGGTGCTACTAAGCACCGTCTGCATCCTAGTATATATATATATAACTAGAAAAATTAAATTGAAAGGTGAGAAGTTCTCACATATAGCTATCCTAGCTCCACGGCTCTTCATTTGCAGAAGTCTTCGTCGTTTCGCCTTTTTGTCACCTTCGTTGTCCGCTTTCACTACATATGTAAAAATCGAGTTTTTACTTCGCTATTCAATATATAAAAATCATATTTTTAGTTCAAAGTTCAATATATAAAAATCGAATTTTTAGTTCAAAGTTCAATATATAAAAATCGAATTTTTATTTCAAAGTTCAATATATAAAAATCGAATTTTTATTTCAAAGTTCAATATATAAAAATCGAATTTTTATTTCAAAGTTCAATATATAAAAATCGAATTTTTATTTCAAAGTTCAATATATAAAAATCGAATTTTTATTTCAAAGTTCAATATATAAAAATCGACTTTTTATTCCACTATTTCTATTTACAAAACAAAGTATGTTTTTTTTTCTATTTTCAAAACCATATCTTTTTATTTCTATTTTCTGAAAAATAAGTTACTGCTTATTTATTTAAAATCAGTTTTCTTCTTTATAAAAAAAAAAATAAAACTGAATTTAAAACAATATACTTAAGTTAAAACTGAAAAATAAAACTGAAAAGAAGAAAAAAAATATAATAATAAAAATGAAAAGGGGGCTTACTGATTTCGGTGTACCAGAGGAGGGTGGTGTTTTAGGTTTGATATGGCGGAACGGGAGGGGGAAGCGGATGCTGTCGCAGTCAGAGGTGGTGTTGTGGGTGGCTGGCGACGCATTCGATTTAGGGTTTTGAGGCTGAGGGGGTTTGGGCGCGGGTGGTCTCGATTTAGGGGATATCGACGGGGGGGTTTTCAGAGGAGAGAGAGCGCGAGAGGAGGGGGAGCTCGAGGAGGAGGCGCGGTGGCCCACCTGGGCGGCGGAGGCACTGAATCGGAGGGGCGTGCGTAAGGGAGGAGGGTCGGGTCTTTTTTTTTATATTTTATTTTCTATTTGACTGAAAGGGGAGAGGGTATGAGGGAAGGGATATATATAATTATATTATTTAAATAATTTTCATTTCAATAAAGTTGCCTATCCAACCGAACTCAAAATCAAACCTAACGACTGTCGCCCCTAGCGTATTACCCCCATTCCGAACACAATGGGATATGTATCGTAGGCCAATTTGGCCGTTACGATCAGTTTCCGTTGAATTTACATTTAAATCACTATATTGAATTTTAAACGTAGATTTCAATTTACCGGGGTCACATACAAACTTTAAAAATTCTCGAAAAATATTTTCTAGCTTCGTATTGACGATACGGTCCTAACAAAACTAGTTTCGTCGAATTCTGAGACCATTTGAAAAATGGCCAATTTCCAGTCGATTAAAATCAACTGAAACTGGTCAAACGCGTTTTCCTTTGCCACGCTCACATATTGATTCGAAAAATTATGAAATTTGGAATCTAGCAATAATTTGACTCTGCGGACCCAACAAAACTGGTTTCGTCGAAATCCGAGGTCGTTTGCAAAATGTCCATTTTTAAGGGCCTTATATATATAAAAATATATATAGATTCCACAGCGACTATTTCTAATTTTAAACTGGACATATCTTATCATTTATAAAGTGAAATCTCAGTTTGTTAACTTCGTTACAAAGATATAGTTATACAGATTCAAATATTTCTTGTTTCGTTCAATTCTGACTTATATTGAATTCTGTATATTCATTTGAAATTAGAAATCGAATTTTCGAACTACCGCGCCATTTTCAATTCCTTTTATAATTATATATATTTATTATATATTCTAACGACGACGTATATAATATATACGTTCTAATTATATTCAAAATAAATTTCTCGCCGATATTATTTAAAATAATTCATTTTAAATAATCAAAACTCGCTATAATTGCCAAAATAAAAATTTTAAACTGGCCCAGATTTTCCGGGTTGTTACAATCTCCCCCACTTAAAACTTTTCGTCCCCGAAAAGGAACAAAGTCGAAAGTAGTTTGATTAATTAACTCTACGCTCGATCTGACTTCCATTCTCCAACTTTTCAGTTTCTGAGAATTTTCTAAATTTCAAAAATTTGGCTAACACCCTAAATTTTTGAAAAATTTCGCCATAACCTCCCCTGCACCGGGAGCATCAGGGAATTTCAAATAGCTTCCCCGGTCCTTCAGATCTCAAAAAGAAAAAGAAAAAGCCAAGCGGCTAGCCAATAGGCTCATAAAATCATCATCACCCAAACAAAACAGGAAATTATGTAGTAAACATGTACCTATTTGTCGGGCAAACAAATTTTATTCTCTGCTCTAGCCTCCTTGCTATGACCTGTTCAAAGATATATATGCATATGCAAGCAAATGCGACCAAATTTCAATACAAGTCAATATTTGATTCAGTTAGGCATAATGGTTTAAAATTATCAAACAATTAAACAAACAACACAAACATCAATCAATTAGTTGATTAGCTTTTCAAATTCATAATTTTGATACATATACAAAAATCATGTTTTTGATGCAAATTCACAACAATGTATTCTAGCTATATATAAGTTTTGGTTCTCACACCAGCCTAATGGAAATATATAGAAAATCACACCTTCGAAACACGAACATAAATGTTGATGATGCGATCGCTATCATCAATAATATCTCTGGGCGACTAGAGTGTGATGCTATATCTATCCAATATATTAAAACTTCGAATATACGTTCATGACGCGTATACGCGAAATCTATATATACTCGATTGTCCATATTCAAAATAAATAATCAAATACGAATAATTGATTTAAATTTTCAAAACAAAAATTGTTTTCACTTTAAAAATATACCCTTCACACTCGTTCTAGGATACTACTGATCCTATCTCTAACGAGTCACTCCCATTGGATATTACTAATCCAATATCTGATGAATTCTTTCGTATGTTTCTAATGTGTCTTGTTCTCTAGCTTTGTAAACCAAAGCTCTGATACCAACTGTGACGGCAAGGAATTTCGCTCGGTCCGAACCAGTCGCTAAACCGACCCAGACCGTTCGAAACGCCCTATCGTTTGAGAACACGACAAATCAGAACGCATACAGAAGAACATTTCATTGTATATTACAACAATGCATCAGATTACAAGAATATACAAAGTATAAATGAATATTACACAGAAATATCAGAGATTTAAATTACATTTAAATACATAGCAGCGGAAAATAATACAATACACAACTAGGAGTAGATATACGGATACAAAGCTTTCCGGATATCATTCCAGCTGTAAACCAGGATCCTGTGAATATAAATCTGCAAAACCAAAACTACTAGCTGCCCGTGTCAAAATAGGGGCACCCAGAGTTTAGGTTAAAACAATAAACTACAGGTCAGTCATGTGACTGGTGTGAGAACTAAAACAGTTATTAATCTTTATTTTCAAAGTTAGGTAAATCAAGGGACCACGCCGTATAACACGGAACGGGTTTCCTCCCAAGAATACCAGTGCATAAAACAAACAGCGCAATGCTAAATAAAGAAAAATGAAGCTGTTATAAGACCCAGGTCCCATCACACAATGCAACGCAGTCGAGGATAGGGTTTTCCCTTATAACAGCCAAAGAATGCTTGATACGTTTTAAAACAAATCATTTGATACTATTATAAGTGTATAAAACAACTTCAAATCATAAGTATCAATCATAGGCGGCATAAGCGCCCCATCCCACTATGTCGCCATATATAGGGTTACAATTAAAACCGCAAATGTCACGTATTTGGAAATTGGATTTCCGTCTATGAACCGAGGCAAAAGATAGTCCTCAACCGATTCGAGACGCTCTAGTCCGTGTCTCAGGACCCAGACACAGGTGGGCCCTTGGATCGTCAGGGCCGGTCCACCGATGTGGATTAAAATGCCTGAACACTACGTTTCCCCACCCTATGGGGTGTAAGTCTGGTCCGTCAGCCGACCAGAATGCATCGGCCGAAACCGATATAACCGAGGCGCCTCGCAACAGCAACAACCACATAAGTCAAACTCGTCAGGGCGTGTAAAACCACTGACGCCACTTCTAACTAGAAAGAAACGCAAGTCCCCCCTGAGGTCCGTCTCCCGTTTTTGGTTCATACCTGGTGTGAAACACGCGAGGTAAACGTTACACAAAGCTACGCCACAAAGGCCGTGCTTTGATCATCACCACAAGACTTTGCTTTTCAACAGAAGCCTTGATCATTTGCATCTTAGCATGCCACACAGGCAAACCATCCTATGCAACCGATATCAGTCACACAGAATGAAATCCGATGTCAGACACACAGTCCATTTACAAGTCCGTCCTGGGTCTGAACGAAACCGGAGGCACCTAGTACCCCGCATACCCATCGATCTCCAAGTACGTCTGGACGATCGCTAACTGTTTCCATCTTCTTGGGTGTACAGCCCAATCAAGATCATCAGTAATTACCCAAACGACGTGAAGACCTCCGGTCTTCGACCATCGTCTTCATCTTCGACTTATCGTCGTATCAATTATTCAGAATGGGATGAACCCGGTCTTTCCGAATAACTCGCGTATATTTTAAATAAGTGTTACACAAACACAACATACGCCTCATTCCAATTCATTAGTCACTAACCGTAAATTAATCAAGAGAATAATTCCCCAAATATTAACCCCGAAGGCCGAAACCAACATCAGATCAATATCCAGAAAACCCTTCTGCTTGGCTAACCGACAGTTAGTTTCTAAATTTCACGTTCAAATCTAATTAAAGATTTAACTATCGACTGGAGCAAAACTGGTGATACTCCATTCTCGATCTTTTCAATCTAATTAAAGATTCATTAAAACTCCACTTAGTTTTAATCTTCGACTGGGTTAAAGAATCAGTGTCATTTAAAACACGGTTCACGATAAACCCAAATCACATTCCATTAATTATCGGGTTAAAGAACAAGTGTTATTTAAAACACTGTTCACGATAAACCCAAAAATCAATATCGATTCAATTCCAATTAAATATTATTTAATTGGTACACTTCATTAAATCTAAATAAATAAATTTAATCTTTTCTCAACTGGGTTCAAGAACAGTGTTAGTGAAGACACCATTCACGACAAACCCAAATCACATTCCATTAATTATCGGGTTAAAGAACAAGTGTTATTTAAAACACTGTTCACGATAAACCCAAAAATCAATATCGATTCAATTCCAATTAAATATTATTTAATTGGTACACTTCATTAAATCTAAATAAAAAGATTTAATCTTTTCTCAACTGGGTTCAAGAACAGTGTTAGTGAAGACACCATTCACGACAAACCCAAATCACATTCGATATTCAATACAAGGCTCTGAATAGAAAATATATCGGCTTATATTCAATATCGAATTCTACGACTAACAAATGTCGTATTGGAAATAACGATACAAATATATATCTTTCAAATTTCCATAACAACACCTGTAATATCACGAATTCCAACATCGAAATATTCCGAAGACAATTTCGATTCAAATCCACTCCAATGCAATCATTGGAAATTTTGGTTATTTTCAAAACCATTTCAAATTCAATTTATTTATTTAAAAATAAATAGAATTATAATTCTAGTTCAAAACTAGTTCATTTCGATAAAAATCTATTTTTATCTTTTCAAATATGGAGTTTTTCATCCCAAACTTTCACAAATCATTTCTTATGATTTTACACAAATTATTACTATTTTTAATAATTTTATCAAGGCCCGTACAGTCGATTTCCAACAATGGCCATCGAACTGCACTTACAGCGACCTTTTTCCAATTTGATTTGGACGTATCTCCAAATCCAACCGTTAGATTTCAAATTTCTAACATTCGTTAGAAAGCTCTTTTCGATACGAACCCAACGGTTCCGGTTTTAGGAGAATCCGACGGTCGGATCTCCCGTAATGTCCGTTTGAAATAAATGGTCGAAATTTACGAACTGCCGCGGCGCGGCGCGTTCTATTCAGGCCATTATATTATATATATAATATATATTTCGTCGATTCTATTTAAAACGAATTATATAAATAGTTTTAAATTCGTTTCAAATTCTATTTCAACTTCTATTTCAATTCAAAGCAAAATTGAATTCTTCTTTATAAATTCGTTTTAAAATTCATTTCTATTCAATTCGAATTTCAATTCAATTTGAATTCATTTCAATTCGCTTTCAATTCCATTTGAATTCGTTTTCAATTCAATTCATTTCGAAATCGTTTTCAATTCAATTTGAATTCGTTTTCAATTCAATTCATTTCGAAATCGTTTTCAATTCAATTCATTTCGAAATCGTTTTCAATTCAATTCATTTCGAAATCGATTTCAATTCAATTCATTATATTCGATTTCGAAATCACTTTTCAATATTCATTTTTAAGATGAATAAAATCGATATAAATATCGTTCACGTCAAAATGGCGTTCAATCTAATTAATACGGCTTCGTAAATTTCTATTTCAAATATTTTATTTCAAATATTTCTTTTTTTTCAAAATAGTTGTCAGTACTAAAATATTTCGTTCAACACATGACCAATCTCAATGAATGAGTACTGTCAACACATGAACTTTTATTTTATATTGATAAAGATATAAATTTTATTACTAAAATATTTCGTTCAACACATGACCAATCTCAATGGATGAGTACTGTCAACACATGAACTTTTATTTTATAATATTCTTTATTTTTCAAATTGGAATGAGGCCCAATCAATTACCATATAAAGTTAATTATATGGATTTTCATACAACACATGTATATATAATAACATTGAAAATAATCAACCATCAACCAAAGTGCACTACACTGTAAAAGCATCAATTATAGATATTCAACGCTTATAACAGCCTGTCAATCAATCGATCGACATATTTAATCAATCAGGATGAGTGAACTTCAAATTTCATCCCAACACCCGTGTGGGGTTTCAAACAATCAAACACATATTTTATTTGTGCTGTTGGGCGATGTGTAAAATTTATCGTCCCAATCAATGTCATTCAAATAGGTGTACATAAACAAACCGTCTGGTTTGTAAATGAATATTCTATTTTATTCACTTCACGTTAAAAATTATATTTTTAACGATATAACATTTTATTCAACCTATGAATTTCTATTATTCATTTACACAATAAAATGATATTTTTATTTTTCTAACATATTTTAGAAAATTTCGGCGGCATAACGGCACGATACTAGAAACGGGACAAGGCCTAGCCTTATCCCCGGTCTAGTGGAGGCCCACGCCATTCACTCATCAATCAAATCAATTTCATTATGCAAACCACAAAATTTGGAGTAAGAGTCTAACCTAGCCTTACTCCTTCGCCTTATAATGGCGCACGTCTAATCCTAACCAATTTATCGATTCGATTTTTCACACCACAAACCACATTCAAACCAATATCGCAATCAATCACCAAACAGTCAAACAAACAAGTCCATGGTCTGTGGACGATTTGTGTCGGGTGCTACTAAGCACCGTCTGCATCCTAGTATATATATATATAACTAGAAAAATTAAATTGAAAGGTGAGAAGTTCTCACATATAGCTATCCTAGCTCCACGGCTCTTCATTTGCAGAAGTCTTCGTCGTTTCGCCTTTTTGTCACCTTCGTTGTCCGCTTTCACTACATATGTAAAAATCGAGTTTTTACTTCGCTATTCAATATATAAAAATCATATTTTTAGTTCAAAGTTCAATATATAAAAATCGAATTTTTAGTTCAAAGTTCAATATATAAAAATCGAATTTTTATTTCAAAGTTCAATATATAAAAATCGAATTTTTATTTCAAAGTTCAATATATAAAAATCGAATTTTTATTTCAAAGTTCAATATATAAAAATCGAATTTTTATTTCAAAGTTCAATATATAAAAATCGAATTTTTATTTCAAAGTTCAATATATAAAAATCGACTTTTTATTCCACTATTTCTATTTACAAAACAAAGTATGTTTTTTTTTCTATTTTCAAAACCATATCTTTTTATTTCTATTTTCTGAAAAATAAGTTACTGCTTATTTATTTAAAATCAGTTTTCTTCTTTATAAAAAAAAAAATAAAACTGAATTTAAAACAATATACTTAAGTTAAAACTGAAAAATAAAACTGAAAAGAAGAAAAAAAATATAATAATAAAAATGAAAAGGGGGCTTACTGATTTCGGTGTACCAGAGGAGGGTGGTGTTTTAGGTTTGATATGGCGGAACGGGAGGGGGAAGCGGATGCTGTCGCAGTCAGAGGTGGTGTTGTGGGTGGCTGGCGACGCATTCGATTTAGGGTTTTGAGGCTGAGGGGGTTTGGGCGCGGGTGGTCTCGATTTAGGGGATATCGACGGGGGGGTTTTCAGAGGAGAGAGAGCGCGAGAGGAGGGGGAGCTCGAGGAGGAGGCGCGGTGGCCCACCTGGGCGGCGGAGGCACTGAATCGGAGGGGCGTGCGTAAGGGAGGAGGGTCGGGTCTTTTTTTTTATATTTTATTTTCTATTTGACTGAAAGGGGAGAGGGTATGAGGGAAGGGATATATATAATTATATTATTTAAATAATTTTCATTTCAATAAAGTTGCCTATCCAACCGAACTCAAAATCAAACCTAACGACTGTCGCCCCTAGCGTATTACCCCCATTCCGAACACAATGGGATATGTATCGTAGGCCAATTTGGCCGTTACGATCAGTTTCCGTTGAATTTACATTTAAATCACTATATTGAATTTTAAACGTAGATTTCAATTTACCGGGGTCACATACAAACTTTAAAAATTCTCGAAAAATATTTTCTAGCTTCGTATTGACGATACGGTCCTAACAAAACTAGTTTCGTCGAATTCTGAGACCATTTGAAAAATGGCCAATTTCCAGTCGATTAAAATCAACTGAAACTGGTCAAACGCGTTTTCCTTTGCCACGCTCACATATTGATTCGAAAAATTATGAAATTTGGAATCTAGCAATAATTTGACTCTGCGGACCCAACAAAACTGGTTTCGTCGAAATCCGAGGTCGTTTGCAAAATGTCCATTTTTAAGGGCCTTATATATATAAAAATATATATAGATTCCACAGCGACTATTTCTAATTTTAAACTGGACATATCTTATCATTTATAAAGTGAAATCTCAGTTTGTTAACTTCGTTACAAAGATATAGTTATACAGATTCAAATATTTCTTGTTTCGTTCAATTCTGACTTATATTGAATTCTGTATATTCATTTGAAATTAGAAATCGAATTTTCGAACTACCGCGCCATTTTCAATTCCTTTTATAATTATATATATTTATTATATATTCTAACGACGACGTATATAATATATACGTTCTAATTATATTCAAAATAAATTTCTCGCCGATATTATTTAAAATAATTCATTTTAAATAATCAAAACTCGCTATAATTGCCAAAATAAAAATTTTAAACTGGCCCAGATTTTCCGGGTTGTTACAGAAGGTGAGAATAGATAAGTTAGAACTTATAGAATAGAAGAAGAAGAAGAACATCATCATCAGAGTAAACACGAATCTCACAGCGGAACGAATAAAATATAACATAACATATCTTTGAAAATAACATCAGTATATGTATACAATAACACTTATCAGAGTACAACACTTACAACAACAGCGGAAATAATAATAGCTATAGAATCCTGAAGCCTCCTGCTCCAAGCTCTCCAAGTGTATCTGTAAAATCCCGACTACTTGACTTCCCGTACAAATTTAGGCACCCAAGAGTTTAGGGAAACAACAAAGTAAACTCCGGGTCAGTCATGGGACTGGTATGAGTAAAACAGTTTAAAACAATTTGACAAGTATATGATATCTCATAAACCACGCCGTGAATACGGAACGGGTTTTTCCCTTATGAGAATCCAACATCTTTGTAAAGCAATATCATTTTGATATTATAATAATGTCTAAGTACAAATAGATATCAATCTAGCAGAAACGCTTGCATCTCACGTTACTACATATATAGTATACAATCAAAATCGCAAGCACGTATTGGATGATTGGATTTCCAACTATGACAAGGTATGGAACCACCTTCCGATCAGTGTACTCTAGGAACGATACACTGGAGTTCAACAAGAACATCTTGCAACTCAGCCACACATGACCGACCACTCATTTCGCTTGAGTGTATCGAATGTACATCACCAACGGTTGGGATCAGCAACCGTTCCCGTATATATATGGGACAGCATTGATAGATTTAAGAAACAAATGAATATTCACTAGATAGGTGATTATACACCCTACTTCGATGCGACTGACTTAGCCATGCTACCTGCCGATTTCTGTCATTTACCGGTTGATGAGGCTAGAAGCTACGCTTTATCATCACATCAGATTTACTTCGAATGCCACATTGTCAGATCCATCGAAAATCACTAATTGATGTCTACAGCAATACATTACGTGTCGGCTAAAAGAAGTTTCCTTCTCCGCTTCCACTCTTGGTACGGTTGAAGAAATCAATGTACGTGACCTTTCTGGAAATACTATGTCAGACATCCATCTTCATTCGCTTAGAAATGTCACATCGTCATACCCGCCAAATCACAAATTGACTTATCCAAAAATAACACGGGTATACAGCTAAGAGAAACGAATTCCTCCGCCACCAAACGTGAATACGTTTGAACAGATCAACTTACGCGATCCATTGGATATACTCTGTCAGACCTTCGTCCATACAAGTTGTCCTAGGACTGGACAAACCGAAGGCACTATTCTGTAAACAGGATAGCCCTTGCATTTTACTCCGTCTTCAATTATCTTTGACATATATGATTCGCGACGCTTATGCCAGTACAGAGTGGTTCTTTGGATAAAAATCCAACCGGTCTCTCCATATTAACAACGTTAAAATGGTCAAAACTTCGATAGTCTGTGATTTAACCATCAAAGAAAAACAAGTGTGCAAACAACGATATTATTCCTAGATGGAAATTATATCGAACAAACATCATTTAACATTAATCTCTTTAGTTCATTTATTTACTTATCTCCTGTTTTCCCTATATTCTAAATTCTTATTTTCTTTTATCAGAAAACATTTCTGATTCTCGTTTGGAAAACATTTCCAAAACTCCTTTACGATCAAACCTTACCATTTCTTAGTTAAGAAGGAAGTCACTCAAGTTGGGGTATAATTACCTCTCAGACCTTAACTAAACAACGTTATAACTTCGAAATGGTCAAAGTTTATCTTTTAATCTTTAACAACTTCTTTACGCCTTTCTCGGATTCAATTTTACTAATCCACTTCTATATTTAAAACATTGGTTATAACGATAATGTTATAATCCCTACTTTCGAATTATCTATCTTTAGTTATAACTTCTATTCTTATTAGTGAATAATTAACCTAACACTTAATTATTTATAAATAAATAATTCTCTATTTAAACACTGGAGAGTATAAGTACTTTCCCGGATTCGATATAATCGAATCTGCCGATTAACTCTCTTCGAGAAATCTCTATTTGATTAACTCTTCTTCGAATAACCTATATTCGATTAACTCCTTCTCGAATAAACGATATTCGGTAATCTCTCTTCGAATAACTAATATTCGATAACTCTTCCTTTCAAATATCCCATATTTGAAAATCTCACTTCGATTAAACTATAATCGATAACCCCCTTCGATGAAACTAACATCAATAACTCCTTTCGATTAAACTAACATCGATAACTCCTTTCGATGAAACTAACATCGACAACTCCTTTCGATGAAACTAACATCGATAACTCCTTTCGATGAAACTAACATCGATAACTTTAACTCAACTAACTTAACTTGACTCGACTAACTCGACTTACTTGGTTCGACCAATTCGATTCGATTAACTAGGCTCGACTAACTCTATTGGTTTAACTCTAATCGATTAGTTCTATGGTTTAACCCTAATCGATTAATTCTATTTGACTAACCCTATTCGGCTAACTCGACTAACTTGGTTCGACCGACCAGGTTTGACTAACCTGACCCATTTGGTTTGACTGACCAGGTTTGGCTAACCTGACCCATTTGGTTTGACTGACCAGGTTTGGCTAACCTGACCCATTTGGTTTGACTGACCAGGTTTGGCTAACCTGACCCATTTGGTTTGACTGACCATGTTTGGCTAACCTGACCCATTTGGTTTGACCACTGGGCTTGACTACTTGGTTTGACCATTTGGTTCGAATACCATATTCGACTAACTCCTCTCGATTCATTAAAACCGATTAACTCATCTCGATTGACTAAATCAATTAACTCCTATCGATTAACTAAATCGATAAACTCCTTTCGATTAACTAAGTTTGATTTACTCGACTCGACTGACCAGGTTCGACTAACTTGACCAGCTTGGTTGTACTGACCAGGTTCGACTAACTTGACCAGCTTGACTCGATTGGTTCGACTCGACCAGCTCGACTCGGTTGGTTTGACTCGACCATCTTGACTCGATTGGTTCGACTCGGCCATTTGGCTCGATTTGGTTCGACTCGACCATTTGGCTCGATTGGTTCGACTCGACCATTTGGCTCGATTTGGTTCGACTCGACCATTTGGCTCGATTGGTTCGACTCGACCATTTGGCTCGATTGGTTCGACTCGACCATTTGGCTCGATTGGTTTGACTCGACCATTTGGCTCGATTTGGTTCGACTCGACCATTTGGCTCGATTTGGTTCGACTCGACCATTTGGCTCGATTTGGTTCGACTCGACCATTTGGCTAACTTGATTCGAATATTTATATCCGACTAACTAACTTTCCTTTTATTTCTATTTATTTTAACTTCTATTTATTTCCTAAATAGATTTCCTTTTGTATAATCTATTTATTTTCCTAAATAGATTTTCCTTTATAACTCTAATTATTTAATCCCTAATTAAATATCCTTTATTCTATTTATTTAATCTAAATAAAACTTTCCTTTATTTTATTTATTTATTTCTAAATAAATATCCTTTTATAAAATCCTTCGATTTTATAAATAGATTCATTTTCAATATAAATATTGAAAATCCCCTTTTCTACATTTTCGGTGTTTTCTATTGTTTTTAAACAACCAACTGTCAATGATCAATATCATCCAAACATATACAATCAACACAGATTATATATCACAGTATATATCACAATATACAAATAACAGTAAAATAAATGTTGAGGAATCCAGTCGGATTCCTCCAACCTGTTTCCCTGTATCCACCGATGTTAAACAACGTATATAACATCACTTGCATTTCTAATGAAATACACTGATAACAAAATCACCGTTTAATAACGATATATATATATATATATATATATGTAGATATATATATACCCATACTGTTTTCAATCAATTATTTAACAGTCCAATCTACAGTCAAATTTAACAATACAACTTAACAGTCCAAATTAACAGTACATAACTAGCAGTCAAATACAGAAATAAAATACAATTTATATTAAAAATATAAATTGAGGAGAGTTAGTGAGTTTTTACTCACATTTGCGCTTTAACCGATAAATATCGGTTTGCGTTCACTGATTCAGTCGAACAATTTATTTCGCCATAAATTCATATGAGCTCCACTCCACCCCCGGTCAGTTCCCGAATATTTCCCTCGTTCATACGATCCTGTTGGATCTGACCGTTCATTAATCTGACATCGTATGAATACGTTATGATAAAAACAAGTTTATATACACAATTGAAATTAAATTATATTTACTCATTTCTTCTTGGGCCTTACCACTTGAACTTAGCCCATCACCCCACGATTAAAACCCAACCCGCAAATTTCCCTTCTTCCTGCTCAAAGAACAGACCGCGCTACTCCTGACATCGCCGAACATTCTATCTCCGATTTCCACTCAAATACTTCATGAAATCCAGAATCAAAACCACCGACATCCCTCTCTACTCGAGCACTTCATCTCCATCACCTATCCTTAGCACTCGCACGCCTCAACCTGTTTCCGTCGATTGTCTTCATCTCGCCAGCACGGTTACTGCTGCGTCATTTCCTACTTCCGAAATGCACCAGGAAATCACAAACGAAACCAAACTCCATCTCGAATTCAAATACGAACTCAGAATGATTTTACACTTCTTAAATCTCACGAAAAATGGAACCCTAGGTTCACTGTTGCTCTTCGAGCATCTTCCAAACCAGCGTCGCACAAAATGAAACAAGTACAGAGATGAAGCCTTAGCTTCCAGGAACCCAAAGAAATTTGTTTTATGATTTAAGAGAATATATTTTGATTTTCACAAATTTCCAAAGCTATGAATGTTTGCTGTAAGAAAATGATACCGGCGGAAATTTAGTTTGACTTCTGAATGAAGTGAATTAGGTTTTAAGGGGTTAAGGGGGGTATTTATACTGGGATAAAATATCTAGATATTTTATTTTTATTATTATTATATTCGTTTCACCTTCTAAAAATTCGTGTGATTACCCACGATATTCAAAAATCACCAAACTGGACGTGCAGCTACAGTTCGACATTACGGTCCCAACGAAACTGGTTTCGTCAAATTCCGAGTCCGTATGCTCACACAGCATATTTTTAACTGTTGAAATACTGACTGTTTTACACTCTAAAAATTCGTACGACCACACACTGACTCTAAAAATCACGAAACTGGAAATCTAACAACTATTTGACGTTGCGGATCCAACAAAATTAGTTTCGTCGGATTCCGAGGTCGTATGAAAAACTGGCTATTTTTCAAGCACTGAACTGACCTTTTAAATATATAAATATATTTAAATATTATTAAATTAAATATTAATAAATTAATATTCTCGTATATATCCACAGATGATGTCGTACGGCCCCAGAATATCCTGCCAGAATTTATGACTTGATTTCCAGAATTCCGATTTGATCGATATTCAGTTCGTATCGAAAAATCGATTTATAACGTATATAAAGCGTCGCAAATTATAAAGGAATTCCACAGCGACTTTTCTGAAATTTGATTTGGACGTAAATCAAAATCTACACGACGAAATCCAGATTTTTCTCTTCCACTAGGAAGATATGCTCCACCAGCTCCACCCGTTTCTTTTTTCACAGAAATCCGGCTTAAAACGAATCATGTACATTCAGTTGAAGTTCGAATCGCCAATTTACGAACTGCAACGCCGTTTCAAGCTCTATTTTAAGTAAAATATAATTATACGTTCAAACTGTCGTCGATTGAATATATTCGTCAATATAATTCAACTCTAAGCTGAATTACATCTTAGGGATGACCCCGTTCACAGAATATTGTAATTTCCAATTTTTTTTATATTATCTCGACATTATAATATATTTTATTATATTATAATTATAATTATTAATTAAATATTCAATATTATTTAATTCACGTTCTCGATATCGATAAATCGATATTTAATAATTAAATAAATAAATCATTCAACAGCTAAAAATGCGGGTTACTACAATCTTCCCCCCTTAATAAAATTTCGTCCTCGAAATTGCTAAGCTAGGGGACGACCCTATCCACTGGGTAAAAACTTATCTGATTACCTCTTATCTATGGTTTCAACTGAACCAATTAATATCGACTAAAATATTAATTTATTCCGACTAACTAAATTTTCAAAAATTCTGAAAATTTTCTAACACCTTAACTTTTCGAAATTTTTTGCCAGCACCTCCTTTGTACTGGTCAATATCTCAAACTCCAACTCGCCTCTCTGGGCCTTCTTTAGCCCAAAAGAAAATCAAACAGCCAAGCGGCTTGCCAATTCGGCTCATAAATCTCATATCCATATATAATATAAACTGGTACCTTTTTGTCGGGGATATCAACTCTATCACTTCCATATGCTATCAACTCAGCATATACCAGTGTTATTTCCATCAAATTCCAATCAGTTCATATCCTCAAAACCAAATCGAATTTCATTCGAACCCGAATATCAAATTTCAACTTATTGACTTATCAATTTGGTTCCATTCGAGATTATCTCTAACCCATTCAATTTTATTTAACTTAGTTTAAGTTAATTTAAATTTATTTCTACTATCTTATTCTATTTAACTTCATAAGTTAAAATTAAATTCCGAAACTTAATTTCCTGGGTCTATTTCAAATCAATTTGAAATTACAATGCCAATTAAAAACCTTTGAATTTCTAAACAACTTGTTTTCTCAAAACAATTCAAAAACAAAACCTTTGGTAGTAGTCCGTCACTTAGAACTCGAAAATGAACACTGATGATGTCGCGATTCATCATCAGAATCTATTTTCCAGCTATCAAAGTGAGTTCAATACTATATCACCTTCAGTTTGAAAAACGTTTTCAAAATCTCCCAAGAACTTAAAATTTCCTTATTTTAATTCCAATCTGATTTAAATTCAGATTTTCTTCATCTTATTTCATATACTTTTCTTATATGAATTCTGATTAGTCATTTATAATCATTTTACCCTTTTATAATCTTACTCGATTATAATAACAACCAACACAACCAATATACTATATCAAATATATTTGGGTAAAATTATTCCATTTACCCTCTTTCAAAACATACCATGACGGTTCATCGTATTCGAGTGTTTAGTAACCCCTATCGATACAGTGGATCAAACCGATCGACCAGAATTCACAAACAACTCAACCAATAAAACTCCACAATATAAAATCATTTTATATTAACTAACAAATACGTTCACTCGTATATATACACTCAAACTCAGTCTAGGATATTACTAATCCCATCTCTACTGAATCACGCCACAGAGCCAAGTAATTCTTAACTTAAGCTCTGATACCAACTGTAGTAACCCGGATTTTTAAGCGGCTTTGGTTATCGATGTAAGCTCGACGTCGATAACCAAAACATCTAAAAATCCCGGTAATTAATGAAAGAAATTAGAAGATGAGAATAGATAAGATAGAACTTATAGAATAGAAGAAGAAGAAGAACATCATCATCAGAGTAAACACGAATCTCACAGCGGAACGAATAAAATATAACATAACATATCTTTGAAAATAACATCAGTATATGTATACAATAACACTAATCAGAGTACAACACTTACAACAAAAGCGGAAATAATAATAGCTATAGAATCCTGAAGCCTCCTGCTCCAAGCTCTCCAAGTGTATCTGTAAAATCCCGACTACTTGACTGCCCATACAAATTTAGGCACCCAAGAGTTTAGGGAAACAACAAAGTAAACTCCGGGTCAGTCATGGGACTGGTATGAGTAAAACAGTTTAAAACAGTTTGACAAGTATATGATATCTCATAAGACCACGTCGTGAATACGGAACGGGTTTTTCCCTTATGAGAATCCAACATCTTTGTAAAGCAATATCATTCTGATATTATAATAATGTCTAAGTACAAATAGATATCAATCTAGCAGAAACGCTTGCATCTCACGTTACTACATATATAGTATACAATCAAAATCGCAAGCACGTATTGGATGATTGGATTTCCAACTATGACAAGGTATGGAACCACCTTCTGATCAGTGTACTCTAGGAACGATACACTGGAGTTCAACAAGAACATCTTGCAACTCAGCCACACATGACCGACCACTCATTTCGCTTGAGTGTATCGAATGTACATCACCAACGGTTGGGATCAGCAACCGTTCCCGTATATATATGGGACAATATTGATAGATTTAAGAAACAAATGAATATTCACTAGATAGGTGATTATACACCCTACTTCGGTGCGACCGACTTAGCCATGCTGCCTGCCGATTTCTGTCATTTATCGGTTGATGAGGCTAGAAGCTACGCTTTATCATCACATCAGATTTACTTCGAATGCCACATTGTCAGATCCATCGAAAATCACTAATTGACGTCTACAACAATACATTACGTGTCAGCTAAAAGAAGTTTCCTTCTCCGCTTCCACTCTTGGTACGGTTGAAGAAATCAATGTACGTGACCTTTCTGGAAATACTATGTCAGACATCTATCTTCATTCGCTTAGAAATGTCACATCGTCATACCCGCCAAATCACAAATTGACTTATCCAAAAATAACACGGGTATACAGCTAAGAGAAACGAATTCCTCTGCCACCAAACGTGAATACGTTTGAACAGATCAACTTACGCGATCCATTAGATATACTCTGTCAGACCTTCGTCCATACAAGTTGTCCTGGGACTGGACAAACCGAAGGCACTATTCTGTAAACAGGATAGCCCTTGCATTTTTCTCCGTCTTCAATTATCTTTGACATATATGATTCGCGACGCTTATGCCAATACAGAGTGGTTCTTTGGATAAAAATCCAACCGGTCTCTCCATATTAACAACGTTAAAATGGTCAAAACTTCGATAGTCTGTGATTTAACCATCAAAGAAAAACAAGTGTGCAAACAACGATATTATTCCTAGATGGAAATTATATCGAACAAACATCATTTAACATTAATCTCTTTAGTTCATTTATTTACTTATCTCCTGTTTTCCCTATATTCTAAATTCTTATTTTCTTTTATCAGAAAACATTTCTGATTCTCGTTTGGAAAACATTTCCAAAACTTCTTTACGATCAAACCTTACCATTTCTTAGTTAAGAAGGAAGTCACTCAAGTTGGGGTATAATTACCTCTCAGACCTTAACTAAACAACGTTATAACTTCGAAATGGTCAAAGTTTATCTTTTAATCTTTAACAACTTCTTTACGCCTTTCTCGGATTCAATTTTACTAATCCACTTCTATATTTAAAACATTGGTTATAACGATAATGTTATAATCCCTACTTTCGAATTATCTATCTTTAATTATAACTTCTATTCTTATTAGTGAATAATTAACCTAACACTTAATTATTTATAAATAAATAATTCTCTATTTAAACACTGGAGAGTATAAGTACTTTCCCGGATTCGATATAATCGAATTTGCCGATTAACTCCCTTCGAGAAATCTCTATTTGATTAACTCTTCTTCGAATAACCTATATTCGATTAACTCCTTCTCGAATAAACGATATTCGATAATCTCTCTTCGAATAACTAATATTCGATAACTCTTCCTTTCAAATATCCCATATTTGAAAATCTCACTTCGATTAAACTATAATCGATAACCCCCTTCGATGAAACTAACATCGATAACTCCTTTCGATTAAACTAACATCGATAACTCCTTTCGATGAAACTAACATCGATAACTCCTTTCGATGAAACTAACATCGATAACTCCTTTCGATGAAACTAACATCGATAACTTTAACTCGACTAACTTAACTTGACTCGACTAACTCGACTTACTTGGTTCGACCGATTCGATTAACTAGGCTCGACTAACTCTATTGGTTTAACTCTAATCGATTAGTTCTATGGTTTAACCCTAATCGATTAATTCTATTTGACTAACCCTATTCGGCTAACTCGACTAACTTGGTTCGACCGACCAGGTTTGACTAACCTGACCCATTTGGTTTGACTGACCAGGTTTGGCTAACCTGACCCATTTGGTTTGACTGGCCAGGTTTGGCTAACCTGACCCATTTGGTTTGACTGACCAGGTTTGGCTAACCTGAACCATTTGGTTTGACTGACCATGTTTGGCTAACCTGACCCATTTGGTTTGACCACTGGGCTTGACTACTTGGTTTGACCATTTGGTTCGAATACCATATTCGACTAACTCCTCTCGATTCATTAAAACCGATTAACTCATCTCGATTGACTAAATCAATTAACTCCTATTGATTAACTAAATCGATAAACTCCTTTCGATTAACTAAGTTTGATTTACTCGACTCGACTGACCAGGTTTGACTAACCTGACCAGCTTGGTTGTACTGACCAGGTTCGACTAACTTGACCAGCTTGACTCGATTGGTTCGACTCGACCAGCTCGACTCGGTTGGTTTGACTCGACCATCTTGACTCGATTGGTTCGGCTCGGCCATTTGGCTCGATTTGGTTCGACTCGACCATTTGGCTCGATTGGTTCGACTCGACCATTTGGCTCGATTTGGTTCGACTCGACCATTTGGCTCGATTGGTTCGACTCGACCATTTGGCTC
The DNA here is from genome assembly GCA_030737875.1 of Allium sativum. Classification (NCBI taxonomy): domain Eukaryota; kingdom Viridiplantae; phylum Streptophyta; class Magnoliopsida; order Asparagales; family Amaryllidaceae; genus Allium; species Allium sativum. Next base: position 836,771,356 of record CM060910.1, read on the forward strand.
GATTGGTTTGACTCGACCATTTGGCTCGATTTGGTTCGACTCGACCATTTGGCTCGATTTGGTTCGACTCGACCATTTGGCTCGATTTGGTTCGACTCGACCATTTGGCTAACTTGATTCGAATATTTATATCCGACTAACTAACTTTCCTTTTATTTCTATTTATTTTAACTTCTATTTATTTCCTAAATAGATTTCCTTTTGTATAATCTATTTATTTTCCTAAATAGATTTTCCTTTATAACTCTAATTATTTAATCCCTAATTAAATATCCTTTATTCTATTTATTTAATCTAAATAAAACTTTCCTTTATTTTATTTATTTATTTCTAAATTAATATCCTTTTATAAAATCCTTCGATTTTATAAATAGATTCATTTTCAATATAAATATTGAAAATCCCCTTTTCTACATTTTCGGTGTTTTCTATTGTTTTTAAACAACCAACTGTCAATGATCAATATCATCCAAACATATACAATCAACACAGATTATATATCACAGTATGTATCACAATATACAAATAACAGTAAAATAAATGTTGAGGAATCCAGTCGGATTCCTCCAACCTGTTTCCCTGTATCCACCGATGTTAAACAACGTATATAACATCACTTGCATTTCTAATGAAATACACTGATAACAAAATCACCGTTTAATAACGATATATATATATATATATATATATAGATATATATATATACCCATACTGTTTTCAATCAATTATTTAACAGTCCAATCTACAGTCAAATTTAACAATACAACTTAACAGTCCAAATTAACAGTACATAACTAGCAGTCAAATACAGAAATAAAATACAATTTATATTAAAAATATAAATTGAGGAGAGTTAGTGAGTTTTTACTCACATTTGCGCTTTAACCGATAAATATCGGTTTGCGTTCACTGATTCAGTCGAACAATTTATTTCGCCATAAATTCATATGATCTCCACTCCACCCCCGGTCAGTTCCCGAATGTTTCCCTCGTTCATACGATCCTGTTGGATCTGACCGTTCGTTAATCTGACATCGTATGAATACGTTATGATAAAAACAAGTTTATATACACAGTTGAAATTAAATTATATTTACTCATTTCTTCTTGGGCCTTACCACTTGAACTTAGCCCATCACCCCACGATTAAAACCCAACCCCAAATTTCCCTTCTTCCTGCTCAAAGAACAGACCGCGCTACTCCTGACATTGCTGAACATTCCATCTCCGATTTCCACTCAAATACTTCATGAAATCCAGAATCAAAACCACCGACATCCCTCTCTACTCGAGCACTTCATCTCCATCACCTATCCTTAGCACTCGCGCGCCTCAACGTGTTTCCGTCGATTGTCTTCATCTCGCCAGCACGGTTACTGCCGCGTCACTTCCTACTTCCGAAATGCACCAGAAAATCACAAACGAAACCAAACTCCATCTCGAATTCAAATACGAACTCAGAATGATTTTACACTTCTTAAATCTCACGAAAAATGGAACCCTAGGTTCACTGTTGCTCTTCGAGCATCTTCCAAACCAGCGTCGCACAAAATGAAACAAGTACAGAGATGAAGCCTTAGCTTCCAGGAACCCAAAGAAATTTGTTAAGGGGGGTATTTATACTGGGATAAAATATCTAGATATTTTATTTTTATTAATATTATATTCGTTTCACCTTCTAAAAATTCGTGTGATTACCCATAATATTCAAAAATCACCAAACTGGACGTGCAGCTAAAGTTTGACATTACGGTCCCAACGAAACTGGTTTCGTCGAATTCCGAGTCCGTATGCTCACACAGCGTATTTTTAACTGTTGAAATACTGACTGTTTTACTCTCTAAAAATTCGTACGACCACACACTGACTCTAAAAATCACGAAACTGGAAATCTAACAACTATTTGACGTTGCGGATCCAACAAAATTAGTTTCGTCGGATTCCGAGGTCGTATGAAAAACGGGCTATTTTTCAAGCGCTGAACTGACCTTTTAAATATATAAATATATTTAAATATTATTAAATTAAATATTAATAAATTAATATTCTCGTATATATCCACAGATGATGTCGTACGGCCCCAGAATATCCTGCCAGAATTTATGACTTGATTTCCAGAATTCCGATTTGATCGATATTCAGTTCGTATCGAAAAATTGATTTATAACGTATATAAAGCATCGCAAATTATAAAGGAATTCCACAGCGACTTTTCTGAAATTTGATTTGGACGTAAATCAAAATCTACACGACGAAATCCAGATTTTTCTCTTCCACTAGGAAGATATACTCCACTAGCTCCACCCGTTTCTTTTTTCACAGAAATCCGGCTTAAAACGAATCATGTACATTCAGTTGAAGTTCGAATCGCCAATTTACGAACTGCAGCGCCGTTTCAAGCTCTATTTTAAGTAAAATATAATTATACGTTCAAACTGTCATCGATTGAATATATTCGTCAATATAATTCAACTCTAAGCTGAATTACATCTTAGGGATGACCCCGTTCCCAGAATATTGTAATTTCCAATATTTTTTTATTATCTCGACATTATAATATATTTTATTATATTATAATTATAATTATTAATTAAATATTCAATATTATTTAATTCACGTTCTCGATATCGATAAATCGATATTCAATAATTAAATAAATAAATTATTCAACAGCTAAAAATGCGGGTTACTACAGAATCGATATTATATAATTTAAATTCAAAAACAAATAAATTCTCTGATAATAAAATATTTTTATTATCTATATTCAAATACAATTAATATTAATCATCTGAATTGTTTTGATTCAGTTTTTAACTTCGATTCCAATTATATTTCTTATTACGATAATTATTTATATTCGAAATAAATCGTATTTCGATTATTGAATCGATCACTCAATATAAAATGACATTTATATTATCAACTCACTATTTTAAACAATATTAAATAATTAAAATAAACTATTCGAAAATCTAGGACGTTACATTATACATCTCGTATATATGTTAAAAATAATATTTTTAGCGAACAAATAATTATTTCAATACATTACCATTTTATATATCTCATATATATATTAATCATCACAATACACAAATCACCAAATCATCCATATAAACAAATACTCGACAACCAAATGCCATTTACGGCGCCACAAGTGTTCAACCGCGGAGTATGAAATGTGAGTGTTGCTAATATCCACACATCGCTTCTAATTTCAATGATTTGTGTGAATTCATGTGTTGAACTCCAGCAATGTCACATACAACAGATAAAAATCAATACTGGCATATTATTTCAGTTATAAAATAAATAACTGTACAAATATTTTAGTGAGAGAATTCTCACTTTCGTTTCCACTCCGTCATTCTTTATTTGATGAATTTTATTTTTGAACTAAAATAATGAGCATTTGATTTAGCAAAATATCCAAATTACTCCATTTATGTTCTGGTCAGTTCCATGTTGTAGAGTTCGTCGTTGTGAATCCAACGCAACTGAAATCATTCCATTTCGACCTTGTATGAAATAATTGTGATATTAAATACATAAATTACATTAATTAATAGTTAACTCCTAATTACCCCAAAACCATCGTTCCTCTTTCAGAATCCGTCCTCGATCAGAAAACTTCACTGTCGTCGCCTCGCTGCTCAACCAGAACCAGATCAGAGCCCCTGCTCTCGAAACCACCAACTCTGCCATCCTCCACGAGGCACCGCTCGAAATACGACCCCTCCATGTCACGAAAACCGATGTGAACGACGGCTCTTTGAGACGTGATTTCCTATGAATTTCAACACGATAATCGATCAAAGTGGGATGGATTTGTAGAGCGAATAAAGTACTTCGATTTTCGTTTTATAATCTTAGGCTAATTCGAATTGTGGTGGAAGAGGTTGAGGATCAAAATCAGGGCAATTTCAGCCCCTAATCGTGATTGCCAGCGGCTCCTATTCGGGGTTAGGGTTTTGCTGTGAAAGGGGGTATTTATAATATATTTAATATTATTTAATTTACTTGTTTAACTCTCGAACTCCAAATCAAATCCAAAGACTGTCGTTCCAAGTTAAATACCTCTGTTCCGAACATAATGGGATATGTTTCGTAAGCCAGTTCGACTGTTTCGATCAGTTTTCATCAAAATTAAAATATAAATTAATATAATGGTCAATATTGAATTTGAACGTACTTTTTTTTCGAGGCCACATACTAACTCCAAAAATTAGAGAAAAATTAAATCTAGCTATGTTTTGACGATACGGTCCTAACAAAACTAATTTCATTGAATTTGGAGACCGTTTGAAAAATGGCCTTTTTTAGTCAACTAAATTCAAACTGAAATTACCAAACACATTTAAATTCACTGTGCTCACATAATAATTCCAAAAATTATGAAAATTTAAAGCTAGCAATAATTTGATATTTCGAATCTAACAAAAGTGATTTCGTTGAAAATGGAGATCGTTTGCAAAATGGCTATTTTTAAGGGCTATATATAATTTAAGTATATATATATAATCCATAGCGACTATTTTAAATTTTAAACTGGACATAACTTTTAATTTATAAAATGAAATCTCAATATTTCACATTCGTTAGAAAATTACCATTAAAAATATTCCAACATTTCTTGTTTTACTGAAATCCGATTTATTTTGAATTATGTATATTCATTTGTAGTTTAAAATCGATTTTTCTGACTACCACACAATTTCAGGCGCGTTTTATAATTAAAATAAATTTATGCGTTCTAAGTTCAATTTAAATAAATTTTTAATTGTTAATTTTCAAAATAAATCATTTTAAATTCTTAAAATCCATTAAAATAGCTAAAATTAAAATTTTAAATTGGTTCCAAAATTACGGGTTGTTACAATCTCCCCCACTTAAAATCTTTTCGTCCTGGAAAAGGAACGAAGCTATTAGTTGTTTAACTAACCAACTCAGCTTTCATTCTAGTTTGAGTTCTTTAAATTTCAGTTTCCAAGAACTTTCTAATTTCTCAAAATTTTGGCTAACACCCTAAAATTTCGAAAAATTTCGCCATAATCTCCTTTGTACGGGGAGGGTTTGAAAATTTTATTGAGCCATATTAAGCACCCAATAAATTAATAAAAAGCATACACAACTTTTTTGACCTATTTATGCCCAAGGGAGACGTGTAAAAAGTCGAAATCTCATACCTTGCCCCAGTGTTGGAAAAAAATAATCCACGTGCCTTAATTAAAAACAAGAGAGACGTAAATTTTTGTCATCTCCAGACCTGTGTATGGTTTTTATTAAATCATGCCCCGAGCACCGTTATATGTATTTAATTAAGTCCATAATCACTCTTCTGTTCAACCTGTAATTCAGTCATCGCCATACAAGCATCTTGCCCGTATGGTAATTCAAACCTCGTCATATAAGTGCCAAATCTTATATGGAATATGATATGATATGCTGTCTTCATGTAGTATGCCATGCAGTGTAGTTCATAATTTATTTGTTACTATCCTATAGCGTATGTTTATAATCTCACACAAAACAACCATCACAGCACATCCAAAAACACTCAAAGTAGTTTATATAATAAATAAAATTGCGCAGCCAACTCATTAAGGTGCACTTGTTTGTCGGGCACATAATTTAATTCTGTACTCAACGCAAAGCCATTAACCTGCTCAACGTGTATACACACACACACACATACATGTCTGCGTATGCAATTCCAATCAATTTTCAACTCAATTCAGTAATAAATTCGATTTGGCTAAATTTTAACTTTCTTTTCATATTCGTTTTATTATTCCAATATTTTTATTAATCCAACTAGTAATCACACATTACAACCATCAATCAATTGGTTAATTAGCTTTACAAATATATAACTTATATATACATAAAAATCATACTTCAGTGTCAAATCACAAACAATAAATTCTAACTAAGTTTTGGTTCTCACACCAGTCAATTGGAAATATGTATAGATATCCACTTTTGAAACTCAAACATAAATACTGATGATACTATAGTAATCATCAGGATCGTCTCCGAGCGACTAGAGTGTGATTCTATATCTATCCAGTATATTTAAGACTTCAAATACACGTGGATCAGACGTATATGCAAAATCTTCCTATACTTGATAATCCAAAATAAAATAAAATACTCATATACGTATAATAAGGTATAATTTTCAAAATTAAATTTGCTTTTTTTTATAAATAACACTCTTCAAATTCATTCTGGATATTATTAACCCTGTCTCTAACGAGTCGTTCTCATAGGATATTACTAATCCTATCTCTGATGAATTCTTTCGTTTGGTTCTAATGTGTCTTGTTCTCTAGTTTTGTAACCGAAGCTTTGATACCACCTTTAATGATCTGAAACCGCCCGTTCTCCGAGGAGACGGAAAATAGTGGATTGCTCTGAGAACACGACGCGTCAGAACACAAACAGTAGAACATTTCATTGTATTACAACAATTTACATCAGAGTACAAGAATATAATAGAGTATGAATAAATAATTTACAGTGAAAAAATAAATATCAGAGATTTAAAATACATACTAGCGGAAAATATAATACATGAATATAATGTGTAGTGGAAGACGTCAACTACAACAACTGAAAGAAATATACGGATACAAAACTTTCCGAATATAGCTCCAGCTGTAAATCCATGATCCTATGAAAATCAATCTGCAAAACGAAAACTATTGACTACCGTATGTAAAATATAGGCACCCAGAATTTAGGTTAAAACAATAAACTCCGAGTCAGCCACGGGACTGTTGAGAGAACTAAAACAGTTATTAACTTTACTTTAAAATATGGTAAATCACGGGTCACATCGTATGACACAGAATGGATTTACCCCCATGAATACCAGAACTTGAGATAAAACAATTTAATAAACAACAAAATGCTTTTGGAAAAAATGAAGCTATTACAAGACTTAGGTCTTATCACACAATGCAAAGCAAGATGGAGGATAGAGTTTTACCTTATAATATCCAAACATGCTTGGTACGTTTTAAAAACAAATCATTTGATATTACTATAAGTGCATAGTGTCAAACAACTTCGTATCAATCATAGACGACATAAGTACCATATATTATGTCGCCATATAGGTTCACAATTAAAACCGCATGATGTTGTATTGGAAATTGGATTTCCATCATGAACCAAAGCAAGGGATATTCCCTATCCAATTCGAGACACTCTAGGCCATGCCTCAGGATTCAGCCGCAACTGCACCACAGATCTGGCAGGGTCGGTCGACACTTACTTTAGTGGATTGGCAATTCCTGAACAATATGTTTCCTTGCCCTATGGGGCATAAAATCTGGTCAGTATGTTGACCATCAAGAGCCACTAGGAACTCAAATATGAGGTACCTCGCTTTCCAACATCCACATAAGTAAAATGTCTGAGCTTCATACCATGACATCACTCCTAACTAGAAAGAAACGCATGCCCTCCCTGCAGTCCCTTATCCCATTTCTGGTTCAGACCGGGGTGTGAAGCTCACGAACTAGCGCTATACACAAAGCTATGCCAATTAAAACTGTTCTTTGATCATCATCCACAATTCTCTGCTTTTCAATAAAAGCCTTGATCATTGCATCTTAGCATGCCCACATTGTCAAACCATACTATATAATTGATTTCTGCCAACATATAACCTCTAAGCTCATACGTCCCTGAGAAGGGTGTTATGCAAGAGAATAAATTCTCCGCCACCAAAAATATATATATTTAGCAGAGATCAATGAATATAGCATACAATAAAATGTTAGAAATAATCCGTTTACAAGTTCGTTCTGGGTTTGAACGAAACCAAAGGCACCTTATCCTTGTCCCATATTTCCAATACAGGAGAGAGGTCCTCGCGTATCCAGTCGATCTCTAAGTACGTCTGGACGATCACTACTTATTACCTTGTCTCGGGGGTCAGCCCAATCAAGACATCAGTAATCATCCATACGATGTGAAGCTCTCCGATATTCAACCACCGTCATCATATCTTTGACTTTTAGTCGTTGTAAAAGTTATTTAGAATGGGTTAAACCCGGTCTTTTGGAATAATTGGCGTATTTTATAATCAAGCGATATATAAACACATCATGCGCCTCATTCCAATTCATAATATTCTTTTATTCAAATATTCACATTTTTAGGGAAAGGTTCCTGTTAATTTCATCAAAGATAAATTCCTTTAGACTTATTCTTTAATCTTCCTTTGGATATCATTTTCAAAAGGATTCCATTTTATCTTTTAACAAATTTAAACCAAATTAAGGCTTATAAAACTAGTCGGGATTATAGAGCCTTACCGAAGTAACCATTTATTTTATTTTTCCTAATCCCAACCAATTCATCCCATGGAGCAAAACTAGTAGTACTCCATATCTAACACCCACGGTGTTATCGGTAAATTTAATTACCATTTCACATTTCAAATATAATCAAAGATTTAGCTATCTCCTAAAGTAAAACTAATGGTACTCTATTCTCGATCAATTCATGAATTTGGTAAATTTAGTTAACTCATTCACCTTCCAATCTAATTAAAGAGTCATTAAAACTCTACTTCGGTTTTAATCCCAAAAATCATTATTTGATGATTATGAAACATTAGGAAATCAATCCTGCCTTTAACTGGGTTAAAGTACTAATGTCACTCAAAACACAGTTTACGATAAGCTCAAAACCATATTCCATTAAAATGGAATCTTCACAGAAATCAGATCAGGCGTAACCAATATGAATTTCCATATCAAACAAATATTTTAAATAGAATAATGGCAAAGCCTTTTAAACTATATAGTAACAGTCTTCCTTTATAGAAGCTCATCTCGATTATTCCCAAATCGAATTCCATTCGATTCCAATTTAATATATTAAATTGGAAATCCTTAATTTGGTAATTTTCCATTAAATCTCGATTATTCCGAAGATTATTTCCTTCAAATCCAATCCAAATTATTCATTGGAAAATTCTGGTTATTTCAAAAACCATTTACAAATCCAGTTTATTTATTTATAACATTGGATTATTATTCTAGTTAATAACTAATTCCTGTAGATAAAAATATCTTTTATCCTTTCAAATATGGAATTTTTCATCCTGAAATTTTCCAAATCATTTATTATGGTTTTACACAATTTTTTTGCATATTTTTAATTATTTTATTAAGGCCCTTACAGTCAGTTTCCAAATAACGGCCACCAAACTGCATCAATAGCGACCTTTTTTGAAATTTTAGAATCTATCCATTCAAAATTAAAACTCTTATATTCATTGGAAAGATCTTTTCAATAAAAACCCAATGGTTCCATTTTTAGGAGAATCCGACGGTCGGATCTCCCGTTACATCAATTTGAAGTTAATGGTTGAAATTCACGAACGGTCGTTGCGCGACGTGTTCTATTCAAGCCATTATATATATATATATATATATATATATATATATATATATATATATCGTCGATTTCCATTTAAAACGTATTTTATAAAACGTTTTAAATTCGTTTCAAAAATGATTCCAGCTTCCATTCCAATTTTAAATCAAAATTGAATATTCCATTATATGACAATTTTACACAGTGCATATATATGATAAAAAATTATATTTTTAACAATCCAATATTATTCCATTACCTGAAAATTTTATATATCTCATATATAAGCTAAAAATAATATTTTTAGCCAATCAATATTTATTTCACTACATGACCAATTTATATATCTCATATATATGTTAAAATTAATATTTTTAGCGAACAAATAATTATTTCAATACATGACCATTTCATATATCTCATATATATGTTAATCATCACAATACACAAATCACCAAATCATCCATATAAATAAATACCCAACAACCAAATGCCATTTACGGCGCCACAAGTGTTCAACCGCAGAGTATGAAATGCGAGTGTCGCTAATATCCATACATCGCTTCTAATTTCAATGATTTGTGTGAGTTCGTGTGTTGAACTCCAGCAATGTCACATGCAACAGATAAAAATCAATACTAGCATATTATTTCAGTTATAAAATTAATAACTGTACAAATAGTTTAGTGCGAGAATTGTCGCTTTCGTTTCCACTCCGTCATTCTTTATTTGATGAACTTTATTTTTGAACTAAATTAAACGAGCATTTAATTTAGCAAAAAATCCAACTTGCTCCATTTCCGTTCTGGCATGTTGTAGAGTTCGTCATTATGAATCCAACGCAACAGAAATCATTCCATTCTAACCTCGTATGAAATAATTATGATATTAAATACATAAATTACATTAATTAATTAATAATTAACTTCCAATTACCCCTAGACCATCGTTCCTCTTTCAGAACTATCCTCGATCAGAAAACTTCATCGTCGTCACCTCCCTGCTCAACCGGAACTAGATCGAAGCCCCTCCCCTCAAAGCGGCCAATGCCGCCATCCTCCACCAGGCACCGCTCGAAATCCGACCCCCCTTTATGAAAACCGATGTGAACGGCAGCTCTTTGAGACGCAATTTCCCATGGATTTCAGCACGATAATCGATCAAAGTTAGATGGATTTGTAGAGCGAATAAAGTACTATGATTTTCTTTTATAATTTGAGGATAATTCGAATTGTAGTGGAAGAGATTGAGGATCAAAATCAGGGCGATTTCAGCCCTTAATCGGACTGACGGCTGCTCCTTTCTGGGGTTAGGGTTTTGCTGCGAAAGGGGGATATTTATAATATATTTTAATATTATTTAATTTCCTAATTTACTTTTTTAACTCCCGAACTCCATCAAACCCAACGATTATCATTTCTAGCTAAGTACCTCCATTCCAAACACAATGGGATATGTTTCGTAAGCCAATTCGACTGTTTCGATCAGTTTTCATCAAAATTAAAATTAAAATGAATATAATGATCAATATTGAATTTGAACGTACATTTTAGTTTACCGGGGCCACATACTGACTCCAAAAATCACAGAAAAATTAAATCTAGCTATGTTTTGAAGATACAGTCTTAAGAAAGCTAGTTTCATCGAATTTGGAGACCATTTGAAAAAATGGCATTTTCTGGTAGATTATATTCAAACTGAAATTACCAAACACATTTAAATTAACTGCGCTCACATATTAATTCCAAAAATTATGAAAATTTAAACCTAGCAATAATTTGACATTCTAGATCCAACAAAAATGGTTTTGTTGAAAACGGAGGTCGTTTTGCAAAATGACTATTTTTAAGGGCTATATATAATTTAAATATATATATATATGTATTTCATAGCGACTATTTTAAATTTTAAACTGGACCTAACTTTCCATTTATAAAGTGAAATCTCAGTGTTTCATATTCATTAGAAAATTACCGTTCAAAATGTTCCAATGTTTCTTATTTTACTGAAATCCGATTTATTTTGAATTATGTATATTCATTTGAAGTTTAAAATTGAATTTTCAAACTACCGCGCCATTTAGGCTCGTTTTATAATTAAAATAAATTTATACGTTCTAACTTCGATTTAAATAAATTTTAAATCGTTAATTTTCAAACTAAATCATTTTAAATTCTTAAAATCCACTAAAATAGCTAGAATTAAAACATTAAATTGGGTTGTTACAACTTAGGCATTCATTGCATTTATATATTTTTATGTTGTGTTAACTTTGCACAAGTGCACAAAGGGTTGTAAAATTTAATGTACACATTTTGATTGCAAATTATGCGAGGAATTACATAATTTTACCCTTACTAAATTTCAAAGACGAGATTTCTGAAGGGTGGGAGAGAGTGACACCCCGCATTTTAATAAAAAAATTGGCAAAATAATTATATTAATAATATGCATTTGAAATTTGAAAATGTATGCATGTTATAAAATATGCAATAAATAAAAAGTTTCCACTCTACAAACTAAATGCACAATGGTATATATGGTACTAAATAAAAAAAGAACAGAAGAAAGAATGGAATAAATGGTACATGCATTAATTGTATAAACAATGTGCGTTTGAATTTGAAAGTAATTAACATCAATAATACAACATTCTTTTTTAAATGACAACGCATGTCACAAGTAACATTAAAATAGAATTAATAGGAATAATGTTAAAATTTGAAATACACAATCAATTCTGGTGACACGGGTGAACAACATACATGTAAATATAGTTAAAATAAAAAGATATAGATATAAGTTATAGAAAGTCATAAATGGTATGAAACCAAAAATAAAAGGAAGTTCAAATGGCGCAAATAAAGTATCATTTTAATTTAATTTGTATATGCATAATATTAATAAGTGTGCATTTGAAACGGGAATTAAACACGTATTAAAATGGTAAAGAACTAAATAAAAATGGAAATAAAAATAAATGTCAAAAAACAACGTTCATAGAAATAAAAAGGAACGAACGATTAAGAATTTGAAAACAGAAAAATTATTAATGAACGCATTGGTTATGCATTTAAAATTTGGATGCGTGTTAGAAAAAAAACCAAGAATAACATTAAAGGCAACGTTAAAGGAAAATTTATGTGCGTATTAAATACGGCTGAATTTGAAATTGATGGGCAAAGTAATGGAAAGAATAAATTTAAAATGTTAAGAGAATTATAACGTTCACAAGATTAGGGGAATTAAACATGCAGTAATTTGATAAAAAATATACGCATGTTATAAAATAAGCAATAAGTAAAAGGTTTCTACTCTACAAACTAAATGCGCAATGGTATATATGGTACTAAATAAAAAAAAGAATAGAAGGAAGAATGGAATAAATGGTACATGCATTAATTGTATAAACAATGTGCGTTTGAATTTGAAATTAATTAACATCAATAATACAACATTCTTTTTTAAATGACAACGCATGTCACAAGTAACATTAAAATAGAATTAATAGGAATAATGTCAAAATTTGAAATACACAATCAATTCTGGTGACACACGTGAACAACATACATGTAGATATAGTTAAAATAAAAAGATATAGATATAAGTTATAGAAAGTCATAAATGGCATGAAACCAAAAATAAACGGAAGTTTAAATAGCGCAAATAAAGTAACGTTTTAATTTAATTTGTATATGCGCAATATTAATAAGTGTGCATTTGAAATGGGAATTAAACGCGTATTAAAATGGTAAAGGACTAAATAAAAATGGAAATAAAAATAAATGTCAAAAAACAACGTTCATAGAAATAAAAAGGAACGAACGATTAAGAATTTGAAAACAGAAAAATTATTAATGAACGCATTGGTTATGCATTTAAAATTTGGATGCGTGTTAGACAAAAAAACCAAGAATAACATTAAAGGCAACGTTAAAGGAAAATTTATGTGCGTATTAAATACGACTGAATTTGAAATTGAAGGGCAAAGTAATGGAAAGAATAAATTTAAAACGTTAAGAGAATTATAACGTTCACAAGATTAGGGAAATTTAACATGCAGTAATTTGAAAGCAAAGGAAAAATGAATATCGCACATTTATTTATGCGTTTGAACATGCGTAAAAACTGGAAATAATAATAAAATAGTTAAGAGATATAAATATTAATAACAACGTTTAAAACCTAACAAAAATCACATAGCAAGACCTAAAGTATACGATTTAAAATCGTATACGTGGGTCGACCCATGCCTGAAGTGGGTAGACCCAGGGTTCATCACACTTCAGAGATGAGTCTACTCGGGAGGTCGACCCACTTGAAGCATAGGTTTACATATTTTTGGCCAAGGAAGCATGATTTATTTCATGTTAACGGCTGAGCTCTAATTCATTTCACTTAGATGGATGTGGTTCTTTTGAGTTGGAATATAATAAGTACTATTCAGTGGTAATAATGTGTAAGAAAAATTATAACATAAAGGTTATTAATTAAAATATGATAGAGAATCTAACTATAACCCATATTTGCATAAATACGATAATTGAAAAATTATAATAAACAAACACAGTTCATTTGCAAATACAAATTTGATAGAAAATGACTGAAGGAACAGTTTGTCGTAATATATGCATATTAATTTATAGTGTGTGGGTAAATTATTAGCCTACTGCTCCTCATTGTCAGGCTTTAATATGACACATCGATTTATAGTGTAGGTAAACTACGGGCTTAAAACAAAAATTGTATTCTAAACAATAGAGTTGATTATTAAAAGAAATGATATTCAGATTTAATGGATTAATGAATATTATAAATCAACAAAAAGAAAAGTAAGTGAAATGCATAACGATAAATTAGACATAGTGTTAAATTAATATAACGGAATGCATTTGGTACAGGCTGTAAGAATGAAGAGCCTACCGTGGCAAATCATCGAAGGTGTTGGGAGACATGGTGGAAGCACATCCAACTTATTTGACAGGACTGGAAGGGAGTGTGTACTTCTGTTAACAACCCTGATTTTTAGGGTTAAGTTTGAACATTTAAAATTGGTTTTAAATGTTGATTTGTAAATTTAAATAACTCGAACTACAATTTTGAGTATTAATTTAATTCGAATAGTAAAATAATAAATTTAATTATAATTGAGAATAAATTGGAATTGAGGTATACTATGAACTGGTGATTTATTAAGACCCAATTGGGTTCAGATTTGAATTAAAATAAGGAATTTATTAATTATGCAAAGTTTGAACATATAAATTAAAATAATTAAAAACGAGCTTGCCACATCGTTGTAGTTCATAGATGTACAAGCTATATGGAATTCTATTTAATATATATGATAATAATAATTTATTTTTATTAAATTAAATTTTTTGAAATTGATTTATATTTTATCGATTTTATTTAACACTTGAGAATAACCATTTGCAAATGACCTCGAATTTCAACGAAACGAATTTTATTAAACTCGAAATGGCTAATTATTGCTAGAGTTCAAGTTTCGTGCCGATCAGAGTTGTTTTGTGAGCGTGCGAAATTAAAATGTATATTGACAAACAAATTGAATTTAAAATAATGTTGTTTTTGCAAACGGACTTGGATTTCGATGAAATAAGTTTCATTGTGTCCGGAATGTTAAACTATAGTAGGATGTCCATTTTCATCTCGATCGGAGCTCGTATGTGATCATATGAATTTTAATCACCAACCGTTGCATATTAAATGATATTTTAAAATCTAGGTCACTTTCAGAAATCTCACCCAAATCTTATCCGATCTCATCTAAAATCTTTCCTAATCTAAACAGTGAGATACATATCTCCCTTCAGTCAAATATTTCAGCTATCATTGCCTATATAACCTAAATCCCCTTTCCATTAAATCAATCAAAATACTTAAACCACTTGGAATTTAAGGAAAGTCCCAACTGGGAAGTTGTAGGGGACAAAGAGGCGACATGCATGTGAGATTTGGGGAGGTGTGATCGCCTATGGCTATCGGATTTTGGCGATGACCGGAAATTGGGTAGTTTCAATTTTTTTTCTTGCTTTTGGGGGCGCCACTATGGGTTTCAGGTCGTGGCATCTGAAGGGGAAGTGAAGGGAGGCCAACCTAACGGCGGAGGTGTGGTGGTCCTAGATGGTGTATGGCAGCGGTTGGAGGCAGTTGTATGACCAGATTTGTTTGGTTTACTGGTGTTCGAGTTTTGATGATTTGCGGGAGATCGGTGAGGTATTGGTTCGGGGTCCCTGAAAAAGAAAGAGGCACAGGAGGGAGGTAGAGGTTTTGGTGGATTTTGGTGATGATTGGCGATATGGGGCGGCGGAGAGAGGAAGTTAAACGGAATATGTTCATGAACGGTTTCTGGCAAATACACAGCTAGCTAGGGGTCGTAATAACTGTTGAAGGGGTGACTCTAGAAGAGCTTCACGGTTCTGGGTCATGTAGAAACTCCGACGGTCTAGGTGATGGGAGGGCAACATTAAGATAAGGTAGTCGGGTTTCTTCCTTGTGGTAATGATGGATTTTGGCACGAATAGTTTGGGTTAAACCGCGGATTAGTAAATTAATTAGGAAATTAACTTAAGATAATTACAGTTGTTAACTGTTAAATCGATTTAATTCGGTTATAACTTGTAATATATATAACTTGTTTGTACGTTATCAAATCTAGGCGAAACAAGATTCATTGGAATCGCAGTGACGAACACTATACGATCGACCTGGATAAGAAGGATTTTGAGCTTATTGGAATTTCATCTAATTTTAAATGGTCGTTTCAAATTAAGTGAAATGATGTAGAATCGTCGACTTGAAACAAATTGTGAGTTAACTCTCACACTTACTGAAATAGTATGATGTGGTTACTCATTTAATTATAATTTATCGTTGTTAATGTAAATTGGATGTTTTGGATGATTATCATTTGTTTGATGGTTAAAGATATTTATATTTTCGCCGTCTTAAATGCATTAAATTAAAATTTCTATTTCATATGCATCTATTATATGATATATTGAGTTGTGATTCAGGGAAGAACATGTTAGAGGAATCCAACTGGATTACTCAAATATATTGTATGTTGCTTGTTTCATATTATTCATATATGAACTGTTTAACCTAAGTAACGTTATATTTTTTTGGATGTTTAATTGTTGAATTGTATTCAACATTTATATGTTATTAATCAATAAATGATATTGATTAAGTGATTGGAAGCAGACGACCAAAAATTCATCTTTTTAAGACATCGATTTGCCGTCAGGCGAATTGACGTAGTTGAAGTTATAAAAATTATTTTTATAACTGAAGCAAGGTTTTAAATTTTATTTTTTATATAAGATAGAGTTTTTAGAAATAAACCAATATTTATAAATCGGGTTTTATAAAGTAAATATAAATGATTTTTATAGCAAATTCTTATGTTTTAATAAGTTTTATAAGAGTCAAAAATTAACCTTAGGATCAATAATTTGGGGTAATTGTTTTTAAGAAACAATTAAGCGATATAATTAAATTAATTAAGTTATTAATTAATTTTAAAGGAAAGATTAGTGGAAATCATTTACCAAGTTAACTAATGTTTTTGAGTGGACTAAGTCAACTGTTTTTAACTAAAATTGATTATTAGATTAATTTGTTTCAATTAATCAAATAGATATAGTTTCGACAAGTAGTTATCTAAACTAGACAAGATTTCTTAAAAGTTAATTAATATTTTAATTAACCATGTTATAGGTAGTTAACAAGTTATTTATTATTAATAGAGTCAATTCTTATTTCAATAACTTTTTAAAAGAGATTAGTTATTTTAATTAATAAGGAAGTAAATTATGTTTACTTTAGTTAACATTGAATTTAATTGGTATTTTAATTAATAATAATTTTAGCGATTACTTTTTAGTTGAATTCTTTTTAGAAAGTAATCAAGTTGGTAATGAAATTTGAATTAAATATTATAAAGGATTTTGAAAAGGGATTTGGAAACAAATCAAGTTGTTTTAAATAACGTTTATAGGACAGGTTTAAACTTAGTTGATGATTTTAAGTAAGCATTAGTTAATATATGAATTAAGCCAAGAGGATTGAGATCAAAAGAAGGTTTTCAAAAAAGGAAAAGAAAAATGTTTAAGGAATTTGTGTAAAGAATTTAGTAAAAGGGATTTTAGCAATGAAATCCAAATTACGTTATATAATAAAGTGTTTAATGATTTTTTGGTAAAGGATTTGAAAATGGATATTGCAATAAATCCAAATGGTAAATAGACTTTATAAAGACATTTAAAGTTAAAGTTGTGTGTTTACCTAATAAAAAAATTAATTAAAAATGGTTATATTTGAAAAGAGATTTTTTAAAAGCAAGTAATGGTTTATAAAACCATATGTTGATGGTATAGTAAATGAATTTTGTAGGATATTATAATTAATATCAGCTTTTGAGATATATACTTTTATCTATCTTAAGATAAGAACGTTGACAGGTCAAGGTCTGAGAGGTAATTAAAATATCCCAACTTGAATGACTTCACTATTATCTAAAGGATGTACTAGTTTGTAATGGCAAAAGACGTTGGAAATAATTTATTATTTCCATAAGAATATTGCAACTTTAAAGTGCAAGATTAGAAATTTAATAAAACTATTGGGTTTTAAATAATAAACAAAGGATTACTTAACATTGTTTGACCTAGTTATGAAGTTTGATTGTACTTATACCATTTGGTTATGTATATAATACTATTTTATAAGTAATGAAAATAATATAGTATTGGAATACACTTATTCCAAGAAATAAATAAATGGCTTGGATTTTCAAAGAAATAAAATAAGAAGTTATACGGGTTAGAGACGGAAGTAAATATTGGAAAATTTGATTATTATTTCCAAAAGGGTTATTGTAAATCTCAGTTGGCAAAACTACGAAGTTAAGTAAAACTGTTCAGGTTATATAATAGGAAATGTGTCGCTTGACATTATTTTGGCCCATATAAGATTTTATGATTAGATCTACAACATTGGCAACGTATATATAGCGATATTTTCGAAGTAAAGAAAATGAAGAGGATATTTTGTGAATATGTTTATTTTGAAGAAATAAAGGTATAGTTATTATTTTCAAAGTAACGAAAACAAAAGAGATTAGTTAAGTATGTGGAATCGATTTTTAAATCGATGAAGTGGTTCAGGGAATGGGTTTTAATTTAAAAAGTGTCTGAGCTAATGATATACTTATCTGTATTGTTTGATTCGATAGTTAAAGGAACGAATATCAAATAAATATCCCTTTGACTGAGGAGACCGGGATGGGACTGGACCCAAAACCGCTTCGAACTGACTTTACATTCGAAAACTAACTTCCATGAATTCTAATGCGATTTAAAGATGAAAAAATTGAAGACCGTGGATCTTCATTAGCAGAAGTACTACTTGTTGAATTTCTCTTATTTGCTCGCAGAGATATTTTGACAGTGATTCTATCGTGATTGAAATCTTCGAATTGCAAGGACTGCTGATTACTGATCCATGGGGTGATTTATATATTAGATGTGGTTGGAGAGTGTCTTTGTTTCATCCTATTCCTGGATGACTTGAATGAACAAATGTGACAGAGCATTTCCTAGAATCACATATGTTGGTCTTTACAAATATACCGAGTATGGTAGTGGAGAAGGTAACTTCTCTTAGCTTAACACCCAGAGTATGTTTGTGCAAATCAATTAGTGATTTGGCAGATCTAACAATGTGGCATTCAAAGTAAATGATGATGTTATGTTCTAAAGGTTATTGTAGTCACAAACCTCATAAACCGGGAAATGACTAAAATCAAGCAAGCAGCAAGGCTATGTGGGTCATACTCATTAGGGTATATCATCACCAGATCTAAAGAAATCGATGTCCCTTTTAGTATACTTCAGAATGAATACGGTTGGTCGTGGTAATGATATATTTGGTACACTCAAGTTGAATAAGTGGTCGGTTCTGTGTGGCCAGGTTACAAGATTTTTTTGTTCAATCTCAATGTTTTAACTATAGAGAATACTAATCAGAAGGTGGTTCCATATCTAGCCATGTTGGAAATCCAAACTCCAATACGAGTCGTACGTTTTTAGTTGCATACAAACTATGTCAAAATATGAGATGCAAGCTTTTCGGCTATATTCCTATTTTATATGTGGTTTGATAGACATTATTACAATATCACTAGATGTTATAATAAAAAGTGATTTGGTTATCATAAGATAAAAACATGTGCCATGTTTATGTGTGGTCGTGTCTTATATTAGTTCCATTCTTTCAAAAGATTTTCTAAAGTTAAGAAAGTTGGTGTGGTGAGTTCCATCACAGAAAGTATTCCAGATCAACTCAGGTGATTTTGCTTTCTTTAAAATGTGCTAGGGTCAGACCGAGTATATTTTCCAGGTTAGGCCTTACTTTGTAATGACCGCATTTTTAGCTGTCGAATAATTAATTAATTTAATTATTAAACATCGAGTTGGCGATATCGATAACCAGAATTAAATAATATTTTTTATTTAGTTAATATAAATAATAAAACAATATATTTTCGAAATAATCGGAAATAATAGAATCCATGATATGGTGTGAATTGGACAATTTAAAATATATATTTCAGTTTATATTGAATTATATTGACGAATATATTTAAAATCGTAAATTGAAGGTAGAAATTATGTTATAATTAAAATCGAGCTCGAAATAGCGCAGTAGTTCGCGATTTGGCAATTTGAACTTCAACTGAGAAATACATATGCCGTTTTAAATCGGATTTCTGTAAAACAAGAAAACGTTAGGAGCTGGTGAAGTATATTTTTCTAATGGAAGAGAAAATTCAAGATTTCGTAGATTGTGAGTTATATCCAAATCAAAATCCCAGATTGTGTTACGGAACGTTATAGGCCATAACGATATATTTAATTATAATTAAATACTGGCCTTGAATTTAGACAAGCCCTTTGAGACGTAGTGATAATTTAATTTTTAGAATTTTACTGTAATTTTTAATTAATTAAATACGCAACTTTTTATTTAGAGTATTTTGCACGCTATATCAACATTTCGGGGTTTCGCAGAATAAGTTAATGGAGCTACATTATTATATTTTTTGGATCCTGACACACTACTTGTCACAACGGTATTTTTATTTTCGTCGATAGAGGTCACTAAATGAGCAAAAGTTTATATATAATGGGGGACTTTAAACTTTGTAACTAAATAGTTAAAATCTCGATATGTTCATTGCTCCCATTTAACATGTCCATTGCTTTTAAATTGTATGGTTTCGGTATCACTGTCTTTAATTCTAAGCGGGTACAGTATATGTTGGAAATACTTGAAATACATGGTTGTTTTTGTCAGTATATAATGGATCATATTGTTGTAAGTAGTGATACATACGCTTGCACCAAATAAAGCCCTCCTCTCTACCAGTGGAGACAGCAGCATCACATGGTATACCTCATGTCTTCGTACCGTAATCTGATGGCCTCAGACATTTAAATAAAGCAAGTATAAAAATATATATGTTACTTAACAGCTAAGGAAGCTTATAAGTGCACATCTAACTTAACATAGAAATGTAAGAAGAGAAAAGAGCAACGTCAACTTTCCACGTCCCATCCCATATTTTATTAATATACCATCGTATGCCTTAGTTGTTAATAAATCTATATGATGCTTAAAGGTTAAGGTTGCCCATGTTATAAATACCCAGTTTCTTTTCATTTTCGGTTTGTTCTTCCTTCAAAACAAATAAACCACGCAGCTAGGGGTTGGCATTCGACAAAACTGAAAGGGACGAGGGGTTAAACGAGAGATGTGATGATACTCCGTAGTGAAGATCGGTGCTCCGGAGACTATACTGACAAAGGAAGGGGCTTTGAATGAACTTCGTTCACTTGGATTTTCGGGGCGTCTTGGGATGATCGGAAGGACCGTGCGAGTCAACGTGAGATCGCCTGAGGGAGGAGACGTATTCAGTGACGACTGTGTGTTTGGTTGAGGAGCAAACCGTGAAAGGAAACGTGACAGCTGGCCGTGGTTGGAAATTTACTAAAGAAGAAGAAAGGGACGTACAGGCGTTGCATGAAGAAAATAGGAGGAGGTGGCTTATGTTTGAACTGAATGGCATGGGGAGTTCAACGTATGTCTTAAGTGGTGTATGTGGGTTAAAAGTGGCGGCAAATGGTCATTTGTATTTGCTTAAACACTGGAGCGTTTTAGTGGATGTAGTGAAGAGAAGTGACGGGTTGGTCACTGGGGTAGTTGCGGAAAAAGTATGGGTTATGAAGCATTTATGGCATGCGTTTGAAATATAAACAGAGAGAGTGAAGCCCAATAATAAGAATAAAGGAGCAAGTGGCCATTGGAAACTACTGAGAGCAGGATTTATTTTCGTGAATATGGGAGGAGGCACTACAGTGAAGCGGGTGTGGGGTTTAAAATGGAGATGAACCGCGAAATAGTGTAAGCCATTTAATTAGAAAGAAAAGAAAAGAGAGAAAGCCCATAAAAGAAAAATGCGGACGTGGTGAGATAGGGAAAGGGAGGTTCATTCGGATTAGTTTCATAAGAATGGGCTTGTTTGAAAATGGTAAGGCCATTTTCTAAATAATAAGTTATATTTAATTTAAATATAAGTCTTAACTTGTAAAATACATAACATTAACATACGTAATCGAAATTTGACGAAACAGGATCCTTTGGGATTGTATGGACGGTGGCTACACGCTGGAACTGACTGAAAGTGAATTCGAGCTCATTACAATTTATAGCAAAATAAATTGTCCGTCGGAATCAAGCAATGGTTATCGTTATTAATGATGATCGTCCAATGTGAGTAAAACTCACCAACTCTGAACATTTATATTTTTACAACGTATTTTTAGAACTGTTAATCATCTTTTGATTGCTGTGTGTTAACTGTTTGGTTGAATTGCTTGTGTATTGGTTGAAATCATAGATAACGATATGTATATATAAATCGTTAATCAAATATTGATTCTGTTTAGCAGAATATTTCAGATTGAAATGAAATCGATGTTAATTATATTGTTTAACATCTGTGATGCAGGGAAACATGTAACAACCCGTATTTCTGATAACCTGTTATAACGTAAATCGAGGCAGAATTTAATTTATAAATCTGAATCAAGTGAAACGGGCTATGCCATTGCGTTCGTCTCGGAAAAATACGCGAAATAGAGTCCGAGTTTTCGAAAATCGGAGTCCGTATGACCCGACTAAGACCCAATGAAGTTTTCAGAAAATTTCAAGTTCAAAACAGATTTGAATTTCAAGTTCAAATTTCGGATTTCGGGCCTGGAAGGCTAGGCGGGAAATTTCCCGCCAAGCCAACCAAGTCGACAGGCCTTTCGACTTGGCAGTCGACTTGGTTGGACCCAAGTCGACAGCCCTGTCGACTTGGCTGTCGACTTGGTTCAGCCGGGCAGTTTTGCCTGGTGCACCATTTTGGGGTTTTGGTTAGGTTTTGGGGCCAGATTCGGTTTTAAGGGCTGAGATTGGAATTAGGGTTTAATCCTAAGGTTGAAACTAATCCTAATCTCTATAAATAAGCCCCTAACCTAACCCTAAATCATCATTATTCAACCCTACAACTAAACTATGGCAAAATTATTCCTCTCATGGCCTCCACTCTCTTCATAAAATTCTAAGTTATTTCTATGAGAAATTTTCCATGCATACAAGTGTTTTCAAGCTTGTATGAGTGTCATTAGCTTGCATTCAAGTCAAGTTTCCATATTTACATCATAAAGCAAGGGTTTTGATCATTTTGGCTCAAGGGTTTTTCTATTGGAGCTTGCATTTTGGGTTTATTTGATTGCATAAGGGCTTTGTCTCAATCTATATATATTTTTGTGTCTTCATAAGCATTGTAATCCCTTTTCTACTTTCATATTTAAACTCTAAAGTTAAATGAATGATGCAAGTTTGGTTGATCATTATGATATGCAAGTTTGCCATGATATGCAAGTTTACTATGTTATGATATACAAGTTTGCCATGTTATGTTATGCAAGTTTGCCATGTTATGATATGCAAGTTGTCATGTTATGTATGCAAGTTTGGGTGGATCATTTTACTCATGTTATCATGTTATGCAAGCTTACCTTGAGTATATGAACGTAAAGCTTCAAGCTTTATGTTAAAGGTTGCATTTTGGCAACATGTAAGTTATCATATCTCTTATGATAACTTGCATGTGAGGCTAAATGCGAACTTATGGCCATTTCTACATGTCATTTATCACCATGTATCACCAATATGATAAGTTTGGTTTTATGCATGCTTTTGAGGCCTAAAAATGTAATATGCAAGTATATGAACATATGTACATTTCATATGCCACCATGTTAAACTTGTGGCTTCAACACATTTATGTCATGATTATGCCAAGTTCCCTCTTTCTATCCTTTATGCGCTATTGCGATATGTAAGCGATGGGATTGCGTTTGGGGTTGGGTAAACTTAAAAGACATAAAAACATAAGATTGGGAATTTACCTATTAAGTTAGGTCTACCCATTGGGAATTTACCTATTAAGTTAGGTCTACCCAAATGCTTGAAAACTTGTAATATGTTTGGTAAACATAATGGACATGACACTTAGAAAATATAAGTGTGACCAACTCGAGTTTGGGTTGAGTTTGTAGCGTAAACCTACCAGGAACCGACCGGCTTAACTAGTTGCTACAAACAATAGGACCCAATGTGAGAAGTTGGTCATGTTGTACCTTGAACCCGAGGGTAGACCAAGTTGTGGTATAAAGCTACCCGGAACCGACCGGCTTAACTAGTAACTGCAACGAAGTCTAATGTGAGAGGTTAAGGCACGTTAATTAATTAATGCTACATGATAAGGTTAAGTAAATTTGACTTATGACACTTAACCAATATGAACTCGGTAAATTAACGGGGTTAAGTTAACCTACACTTAACCAATCTGAACTCGGTAATTTAACGGGGTTAAGTTGAACTATACTTAACCAATCCAACTCAGTAATTTGATAAGGCTGAGAACCAATTTGATACCTGGTCTGGATAAACTAACTTGATTGATAAATTAAACGAACCTGTTTTGCGGATCTGTAGGACCCACACCAAGTTAGGCAAGTTTGTAAATCTATTATCTGATCCGTTAGTCTGAAAACTGATCGTCTGAACTTTGTATGTCTGAACTCTGTTAATAAGTTAATCTGAATCTGATAGTCTGGGGACACAAGGGGGAATACTTGTGTCATTTGTTGTTTGAGACCCATATTAGTCAGTAACCCTTTCTGGTATCAAAACTTTGACCCAACTGTAGGTAGGGTCCGGGCACGCTTACTGAACTAATTATAAGTGGTTCATTCTGATAATGGCGATGGGTGTTAATGGTGCGTTCCAACCGGGTCATGTGCGTGCATGGATCCCGGCCTGCCTCTGAGGATGTAAGACGCCGTGACATCTGTAAATATGCATGTGCCAATTGGTTGCCACTTTAGGGAGTGATACACCCTATCGTGGGGCCGACATAGGGTATTTATGGATTAGGGAGCCGATCGCTTGGGTAGGATTTAGAGTACACTTAGCTCTGTCTGATTCTGTTGGTACCGTCTGTTTTGTTGGGTGGTAACACCCGTCTGTTTCTGCGTGGTACCGTCTGTTAGGGTGGTAAAAGCCCATTTTTCCCAAAACTCTATCTCTGTATGGACCATTCTGTTCCGTCCCGTTTCGATGTAAACAATGGGGTAACACATAATCCTGTTATACTAGAATTGGTACCAAGAAGTTGGATCTTGATTTAAGTCAAACACCTGATACTGGGCCAAGTTTAGGCCAAGGGATAAATTCTTGTTTATACATGACATGTTAGAATGCTGGTACACCTGTGGTGCAAAAACCTTAAACCTGATTATGCGATGACACCTTTATCTACCTTGTTGGTTAATCATCATGCTAGTATGTTGTTATCCTTATGTTCATCCCTGCTTCTCATGCCAGTTAACTTTATCAGTTTAGATTGATTGTAGTAGGGCTTACTCAGTCTTTTTGACTGACCTGTTTTTCTTTCGCCTCTTTTCTTCCGTTCCCCCCCCCCCCCCCCAGGTTCTCAGGGTGGGAATATTGGAGCTTAGCTTGGATTTCTGATCGCTTGTTTATGGGGTTTTAGCTCATGTACGGTCTTGACACGAAGCTAGCTATGGTTATCACTTATTTTGGGGATAGTACTTATGTATTTCAGTTTTTCAGTGATGTTGTTTTTATCTAGACTTGTGTATTTGGAAAGTTGACATTATGTTGTACCAGACTTGTTTTGAAATAGTTTGAAATCTTCCGCTGTTTTACTTATCTTATTTACTTTGTTTACATATATACATATGTTCTTGTTCTGCCTTGATATATCATTATGCATGTTTACCTGTTTTAACGCCCCACCAAAGTCAAAGTGCTTGCAAGAGCCACCCTGGCGGAGGTGGGGTGTTACATTTGTTATCAGAGCATATGGTTTACGAGAAGGAACAAAAGCTTTTGAAAAACTATTTTCAAATCAAGTATAAAGTATTTTCCAAAGAAAAGTCTAGTATTTTAAAAAAAAAGGCTATTCCCCAAAAGCCATTAGCACAATCCTTAGTTATCTATTCTTAGTTTCCTCGTTCTGAATCTATCTTTTCCTTCGTTTCAGTATGGCAGATAACTTTGTTATCCCAGAGGGAGTGCAAGTTCCTGTTTGGTATAGGAGACTTATGGAGGCTAGGGCGACCGAAGCCGGCCCCGCAAATGTTACTCCTCCTCCGGTGGTTAATGTTCCTCCTCCTCCTGTCGCTGAGGTTCCTCCTCCTCCTCCCCCTCAGCATCCTCCATTAGAGTTCACGAAGATTTGCAAGGACTTCAAAGCAATGGGTGGCAAGAACTTTCTAGGTACCGAGACTTTTGTAGAGGCCCGGAATTGGTTGAAAGAGACCGAGGATTTATTCGCTATCTTTGGATTAGATTATCAGAGAAAGATCTTGTTGGCGGTTTGGCTTATGAAGGATGAAGCCGCTTATTGGTGGGAGATCACCACCGCGACTAGGCCCGTTGAGACTTGGGCCGATTTCAGGACAAGATTCGGGCTTAAGTTTCTGTCTTCTGCTGAAGAGAATTTGCAAATGGAGAGGTTTATTGCTTTGTAGCAAGGAGACATGTCTGTCAAAGAATATGTGAACAAGTTCAATCAGTTAGCTCGTTTTGGCTTGGATATGGTGAGTACTACTCAGAAGAAGGCTCTTCGTTTTGCTAGAGGATTGAATGAGCCGTTACAGGAGTTAGCTATGTCTCATGTGCCCATGGGGGCCACGTTTGATAGTTTGGTAGATATGGCCCTACTCAATGAAGAGAACAAGAGTGCAAAGAAGGAGGTCAAGGTGAATGAGTCTCAAAACAAGAAAACGGGGCCCAAAAAGGAAATGCAAAAGAAGAAGGAGAAGTCTGAAGATAAGAAGGAAAAGAAGTGCTTTACTTGTGGAAGCTCAACTTATCTAAACAAGGATTGCAGAAAGAGGAAGGGCACTTGCTTTAACTGTGGAGAGATGGGACACTTCACTAGGGACTGCCCGAAGAAGAAAGGGACTACATCGGAAGGAACGGTGAATACTCACATGGCGAGTGAATAGATTAGGGCTAGAATAATTTGTTTGTAGGATGTTTAATTTTCCTTGTCTGATTTTCAGTTTGAAACTCTTTTTCTGGTATTTTGATTCTGTAATGGAAACTCGGTACTTTAATGCTAGTCTTGCTTCTGATCTGGTAATAGTCTCAAACTCCCTGAGAGTTATAACTCATCTGTTTGTGATAAATTAGGGTTTGAGAGTATCTGTGTTGGGCATGAGGGTGACTATGACGAATACATTCTGGGTTTCTACCATGCTTAGTTTCCTAAGAATCATTTGGGGAAAATCTGATCTGTACTAGTAGTCTGTAAGTATGTGTACCAAGTTTTTGTTGTATCTATACTCGCTTCCATCACTCGACTGTATCTTGTTGAGATAGGAATCCTATGGATGTAAACATGTGTTTGAGACATGTTATGATTGATGGTTGCAAATGGTTGCTCGTGGATGCATAAACACACACTAGGCACTAGATCGGCTTGAAATACACTCTCATATTGCATATGGACGTGTGTACATTTTCAATTCTTATGGTTGCAAGATGGTTAATTCAGCACATGGATGTTGCATATGGACGAATGTTTGTGCACACATATAGTATTATATGATTAGGACTATTTGCATACATAATGGATTCATTTCACTAACATACTTTGCATTGAGGATCTTTGCATTAGATAAGAACATATACACACACCTTTTGCATATGTTCATACCGCATTAGAATCTTTAAGGACAATGATTGCTCGTGAATGATGATTTGAGTAGATGGATGATGGATGGTAGGATGCGTTCTTCCTAACTTGAAGATTTCGAGGACGAAATCCTTTAAGGAGGGGAGAATGTAACAACCTGTATTTCTGATAACCTGTTATAACGTAAATCAAGGCAGAATTTAATTTATAAATCTGAATCAAGGGAAACGGGCTATGCCATTGCGTTCGTCTCGGAAAAATACGCGAAATAGAGTCCGAGTTTTCGAAAATCGGAGTCTGTATGACCCGACTAAGGCCCAATGAAGTTTTCAGAAAATTTCAAGTTCAAAACAGATTTGAATTTCAAGTTCAAATTTCGGATTTCGGGCCTGGAAGGCTAGGCGGGAAATTTCCCGCCAAGCCAACCAAGTCGATAGGCCTGTCGACTTGGCAGTCGACTTGGTTGGACCCAATTTGACAGCCCTGTCGACTTGGCTGTCGACTTGGTTCAGCCGGGCAGTTTTGCCTGGTGCACCATTTTGGGGTTTTGGTTAGGTTTTGGGGCCAGATTCGGTTTTAAGGGCTGAGATTGGAATTAGGGTTTAATCCTAAGGTTGAAACTAATCCTAATCTCTATAAATAAGCCCCTAACCTAACCCTAAATCATCATTATTCAACCCTACAACTAAACTATGGCAAAATTATTCCTCTCATGGCCTCCACTCTCTTCATAAAATTCTAAGTTATTTCTATGAGAAATTTTCCATGCATACAAGTGTTTTCAAGCTTGTATGAGTGTCATTAGCTTGCATTCAAGTCAAGTTTCCATATTTACATCATAAAGCAAGGGTTTTGATCATTTTGGCTCAAGGGTTTTTCTATTGGAGCTTGCATTTTGGGTTTATTTGATTGCATAAGGGCTTTGTCTCAATCTATATATATTTTTGTGTCTTCATAAGCATTGTAAGCCCTTTTCTACTTTCATATTTAAACTCTAAAGTTAAATGAATGATGCAAGTTTGGTTGATCATTATGATATGCAAGTTTGCCATGATATGCAAGTTTACTATGTTATGATATGCAAGTTTGCCATGTTATGTTATGCAAGTTTGCCATGTTATGATATGCAAGTTGTCATGTTATGTATGCAAGTTTGGGTGGATCATTTTACTCATGTTATCATGTTATGCAAGCTTACCTTGAGTATATGAACGTAAAGCTTCAAGCTTTATGTTAAAGGTTGCATTTTGGCAACATGTAAGTTATCATATCTCTTATGATAACTTGCATGTGAGGCTAAATGCGAACTTATGGCCATTTCTACATGTCATTTATCACCATGTATCACCAATATGATAAGTTTGGTTTTATGCATGCTTTTGAGGCCTAAAAATGTAATATGCAAGTATATGAACATATGTACATTTCATATGCCACCATGTTAAACTTGTGGCTTCAACACATTTATGTCATGATTATGCCAAGTTCCCTCTTTCTATCCTTTATGCGCTATTGCGATATGTAAGCGATGGGATTGCGTTTGGGGTTGGGTAAACTTAAAAGACATAAAAACATAAGATTGGGAATTTACCTATTAAGTTAGGTCTACCCATTGGGAATTTACCTATTAAGTTAGGTCTACCCAAATGCTTGAAAACTTGTAATATGTTTGGTAAACATAATGGACATGACACTTAGAAAATATAAGTGTGACCAACTCGAGTTTGGGTTGAGTTTGTAGCGTAAACCTACCCGGAACCGACCGGCTTAACTAGTTGCTACAAACAATAGGACCCAATGTGAGAAGTTGGTCATGTTGTACCTTGAACCTGAGGTTAGACCAAGTTGTGGTATAAAGTTACCCGGAACCGACCGGCTTAACTATTAACCGCAACGAAGTCTAATGAGAGAGGTTAAGGCACGTTAATTTATTAATGCTACATGATAAGGTTAAGTAAATTTGACTTATGACACTTAACCAATCTGAACTCGGTAAATTAATGGGGTTAAGTTAACCTACACTTAACCAATCTGAACTCGGTAATTTAACGGGGTTAAGTTGAACTATACTTAACCAATCCAACTCAGTAATTTGATAAGGCTGAGAACCAATTTGATACCTGGTCTGGATAAACTAACTTGATTGATAAATTAAACGAACCTGTTTTGCGGATTTGTAGGACCCACACCAAGTTAGGCAAGTTTGTAAATCTGTTATCTGATCCGTTAGTCTGAAAACTGATCGTCTGAACTTTGTATGTCTGAACTCTGTTAATAAGTTAATCTGAATCTGATAGTCTGGGGACACAAGGGGGAATACTTGTGTCATTTGTTGTTTGGGACCCATATTAGTCAGTAACCCTTTCTGGTATCAAAACTTTGACCCAACTGTAGGTAGGGTCCGGGCACGCTTACTGAACTAATTATAAGTGGTTCATTCTGATAATGGCGATGGGTGTTGATGGTGCGTTCCAACCGGGTCATGTGCGTGCATGAATCCCGGCCTGCCTCTGAGGATGTAATACGCCGTGACATCTGTAAATATGCCTATGCCAATTGGTTGCCACTTTAGGGAGTGATACACCCTATCGTGGGGCCGACATAGGGTATTTATGGATTAGGGAGCTGATCTCTTGGGTAGGATTTAGGGTACACTTAGCTCTGTCTGATTCTGTTGGTACCGTCTGTTTTGTTGGGTGGTAACACCCGTCTGTTTCTGCGTGGTACCGTCTGTTAGGGTGGTAAAAGCCCATTTTTCCCAAAACTCTATCTCTGTATGGACCATTCTGTTCCGTCCCGTTTCGATGTAAACATTGGGGTAACACCTAATCCTGTTATACTAGAATTGGTACCAAGAAGTTGGATCTTGATTTAAGTCAAACACCTGATACTGGGCCAAGTTTAGGCCAAGGGATAAATTCTTGTTTATACATGACATGTTAGAATGCTGGTACACCTGTGGTGCAAAAACCTTAAACCTGATTATGCGATGACACCTTTATCTACCTTGTTGGTTAATCATCATGCTAGTATGTTGTTATCCTTATGTTCATCCCTGCTTCTCATGCCAGTTAACTTTATCAGTTTACATTGATTGTAGTAGGGCTTACTCAGTCTTTTTGACTGACCTGTTTTTCTTTCGCCTCTTTTCTTCTGTTTCCCCCCCCCCCCCCCCAAGGTTCTCAGGGTGGGAATATTGGAGCTTAGCTTGGATTTCTGTCAGAGTGCTTGCAAGAGCCACCCTGGCAGAGGTGGGGTGTTACAAAACAGGTTGGAGGGACCCAACTGGGTTCCTCAATATATAAAATAATGTTTTGTTTCATATTGTGTAATATATGATGTGACATATTATCTGTTGTTGATTATGTGTGTTTGAATGATATTGATCACTGTTGTTTGGTATTTTAAATACTGTAAGAAATACTGGGATGTAAAAAGGGGATTTTCAAAGTATATTTTGAAAATAAATTATTTATATAAAATCGATGGATTTTACATATAAAAGGAAAAAGGATTTTATATAAGGAAATAATTATAAAATCAAAAGAGTTAAAAAGGAATATATGTAAAACAAATATAAAGGAAATATTTGTAAAACAAATATAAAGGAATATATTTGTAAAACAAATATAAAGGAAATATATTTGTGAAAACAAATATAATAGAATTGGAAATATTTGTGAAAACAAATATAATAGAATTGGAAATATTTGTGTAAACAAATATAATAGAATTGGAAATATTTGTGAAAACTAATATAATTGAATTGGAAATATTTGTGAAAACAAATATAATAGAAAAGGAATATTTGTGGAAACAAATAAAAAAGAAAATATTTATTGGTTAATCAAATAGAAAAGATAAAGGAAATATTTATTTGTTAAATAAATAGAAAAGATAAATGAGATATTTATCTGTTAAATAAGTAGAAAGATGAAAAGGAAATATTTATTTGTTAAATAAATAGAAAAGATAAAAGAAATATTTATTTGTTAAATAAATACAATTGAAAAGGGAATAGTTATCTGTTAAGTAAACAAATAGAAAAGGAAATGATTCAAAAGGGAAAATTCAAAGGCGAAAATTCAAAGGAATAAGTCAAAGGAGTTAAATCAAAAGAGTAAATCGAAAAGAGATAATCGAAATGAGTTAATCGAATATTAGTTATTCGATTAGAGTTAATCGAATAGAGTAAATGAGTTAGAGTTGACCAGTTAGAGTTAACCCTTTAGAGTTAAAGTTAACCAGTTAGAGTTAGAGTTAACCAATAGAGTAATTAAATAGTGTTAATCGAATTAGAATAAATCAATTAGAGTTAGTCGAAAAAGGAGATATCGAATATTAGTTATTCGAATCGAGTTAAAAGGAGTTATCGAATATTAGTTATTCGAATCGAGTTAAAAGGAATTATCGAATATTAGTTAATCGAATCGAGTTAAAAGGAGTTATCGAATCTAGTTATTCGAAAGGAGTTATCGAATCTATATAATCGAAAGGAGTTATCGAATCTAGTTATTTGAAAGGAGTTATCGAATCTAGTTATTTGAAAGGAGTAAATCGAATATAGTTTATTCAAATAGAATTAAAGGAGTTATCGAATATAGTTTATTCGAAAGGAGTTAAGTGAAAAGAGTTAATCAAAAAGAGTTAATCAAATAAAGTGAATCAATTAGAGTTAATCAAAAAGAGTTAATCCAATAGAGTTAGTTGATAAGAGTTAATTGAATAGAGTTAATCGAATATAGTTTATTCGAAGAAAGGTTTCGAATCTAGTTATTCGTAAGAGAGGTTATCGAATATAGTTATTTGAAGGGAGGAGTTATCGAATAGAGATTATTCGAAAGAGAGTTACATAAGGAAGTTTGTTAAAGGTATAAAAGATAAACTTTGTCTATTCCGAAGTTAAAACGTTGTTCAGTTAAGGTCTGAGAGGTAATTATACCCCAACTTGATTGACTTCCTTCTTAACTAAGGAAAGGGCTAAGGTTTGATAGTAAAGGATGGTTAAGTAAATTTAGTTAATAAGTGTAATGGTTTGAGTTGGCATAGCGATGGTTTGTTTAAACATATGTCTAAGTCCAATGTAAGAGTTTTGCAAATGTTTTCCAAATAAGAATCAGAAATGTTTTCTAATATAGAAAAACAAGAAATGGAAATGTTTTCCAGTGTTAATAACATATATTTTCTAATTTTAGAAAATAAGAAATGTAGAATATATGGAAATAGGAAATGAGAAATGAAATAAATTAATGATAAATTAATTTAAAGGATAAAAGTTGATTGGTGATTGATCGATGTAATTTCCATCTGGAAATAAGATCGTTGTTTGCACGCGTGTTTTTCTTTGATAGTTAACTCACCGACTATCGAAGTTTTTGACCATTTTAGCGTTGTTAATATGGAGTGACCGGTTGGATTATTATCCGAAGAACCACTCCATATTGGCATAAGCGTTGCGAATCATACATGCCAAAGATAATTGAAGACGGAGAAAGTGCAAGGGTTGTTGTATAAATCTTAGGTAAAGATTGCCTAAGATGGTTGTACTGAATAGTGCCTTCGGTTTGTCCAGTCCCAGGACGACCTGTATGGAAGAATGTCTGACAGAGTATATTTAATAGATCGCGTAAGTTGATCTCTTCAAACGTATTTACGTTTGGTGGTGGAGGAATTCGATTCTCTTAGCTGTATACCCGTGGTATTTTTGGGGAAATCAATTTGTGATTTGGAGGGTATGACGATGTGACATTCAAAGTGAATAAATGTGTGATCTGTCACAGATAAGCGTGGCCGCTAGCCTCACAACCGGGAAATGATAAAAATCGGGCAGGCAGCATGGCAGGTCGCACCTATTAGGGTGTATAATCACCTGATCTAGAGTTTCATTTACTTCTAAAAATCTATTGTCGATGCTGTCCCATTCGGGAAACGGTTGCTGATCCGAACTATTGGTGATATACATTCGATACACTCAAGTGAAATGAGTGGTCGGTCATGTGTGGCCGGGTTGCAAGATGTTCTTGTTGAACCCAGTGTATTCCTCTCTAAAGGTACACTAGCGAAAGGTGGTTTCATACCTTGTCATAGTTGGAAATCCCTTACCTAATACGTGTTTGCGGTTTTGATTGTATATTATATATGTAAAACGTGAAATGAAAGCGTTTCTGCTAGATGATTATTATATTGTGGTTGATAGACATTATTATAATATCAAAAGGTTTTTGATATAAAGATGTTTTGGATTCTCATAAGGGAAAAACCCGTTGCGTTATACGGTGTGGTCTTATGAGATATTGTTTACTTGTTCAAACTATTTTTAACTATTTTACTCATACCAGTCCCATGACTGACCCAGAGTTTATTTTGTTTTGTTTTCCCTAAACTCTTGGGTGCCCAATTTTGTATGGGCAATCAAGTAGTCGGGGTTTACAGATACTTGGAGAGCTTGGAGCAGGAGGCTTCAGGATAATATGGCTATAGTTATTTCCGCTGTGTTGCAAGTGTTGTACTCTGATAATGTTACTGTATACATATACTAATTTTATTTCAAGGATATGTTATCTATTATATGTTGCTCGTTCCGCTGTGAGATTTCGTGTTACTCTGATGTTGTATCTTCTTCTTCTATTCTAAGTTTCTATCTTATCTATTCCCACCCTCTAATTTCTTTCATTAACTACCGGTATTTTCAATCCTTGGATGTTCGATATGTGTTGTATATCGGATAACCAAGATCGACTTTTTCCGGGTCATTACATACTTGGACCTTCAGAAAAAGTCTTAGTCGATACGTATTCCTGTATTTTCTGTTATTCATTTATTTCCGCTGTGGGTACTGTATTTATCAGATTGTATAATCTGATCTAGTGTGTACTCTGATGTTGTAATTGTATATATACAGTTTTCTCTACATAAAAGGATTTAATATATTATATTTTATTGTTTAGGTATGAGATTCTATTCTACTCTAGTTCTACAGCATTGATCTCATTCTTCTTCCATTCTAACATTTCTTTCTTTCTTTTCTCTCCCTCTAACTTCTCTCTGTTAACTACCTGGGTTTTCGATACTTTAATTTTGGAAAGTGAATACAAGTAACGTGTTATTGTCGAAATTCAAGCGTCGAATTCTGTTGCGTCATTACACCTCTATGGGAAGTGAGGATACTCTATGACGGTCCTTTGTGGTAGGCTCAGGGATGTACCCATAGAGGCATGGTCTATACGGTACCATCCGGTGAGTATGCCTTGGTTGCGTTTGTCGTTGTGTGCAGCCTAAAGACTGATTGGGATGATTTTTAGGATGAATCAGCAGCTACCTCAGGGTGGGAGGCTTCAAGGTTTGGACCCAACAAAGGATAGCAGGTCGTCGGATGTCTATCATCATCAGCCGGAGCATGCGAGTTAAGACTGGAGCTAAACCAAGAGGCCAATGATCTTCACTATCAGGTCATTGGATGAGAGACCACATGTTTAGATTGTTTTTATGTTCGGTCACTTATCTCTTTTCGAATGGTCATTCATTAGTTAGGGGGTAGGCTCGTGGGACCTTGAAGAACCACCGAAGAGACAGACGAATTTTGATGTTTTTATTTTGGGCCTAATAAAGCCATTATTTTTTTGGGCCATCCTATGTCATCTTTGATAGATATAGTAAAGTCACCGACTGAGTTCCATGGAAGAATTAGGTTTTGGGCGCCTTTATGGCAAAGCGGTCGTGAAGCTTATTTGATTTCCTTACGCGTCTTGGTACACTTTTGTGGTATTGTAATGAAGACTGTGGTTTTGGTGGTCTAGTACGCTTTCGAAGCAGGGCAATGGAGGTCTCGTATGTTTTCTCGGTACTACGATGGAGAACACTCGAGGAGGGTGCTATGGGGAGTACCTCGATATATTAGACATATAGCTACATATATGATTTATTAGGTTAATCGACTTGGGAATAGATGTGTACGATTTATTCGTGAAATCGAAAAAATATTGTGAAGTAAAACCCGAATAACCTAATAAATAAGAACCAATGATAGAATGGTATACGTAATGTTATTTGTAAAAATTATGATTTGTCCATTCATAAGGGTGGCAATTAGACCAGACCCAATGGACAAGAATCCGACCCAACGGGTCTCGGTTCTAGGCGGGTCGGGTTTTGTCGGGTCTAAACTATACATTTCAAAATTCAGGACCCAAACCTACCTGAGCTTCGGTTCAGATCGGATCGGGTCGGGTCGGTTTAGGTTTGGTTGAATAATAACACTAAAAATACATATATTTCAATACTTTTTTGTTGGGTCTTTCAGGTCGGGTCTATGTGGGTCGGGTTTGATCGGGCCTTGATGATATTTTTCATCACCTAGACCCGACCCGAGACCCATCGAGTTTGGTTCAGTTCGGGTCTTTTCGAGTCGGTTCGGTTCTGGTTTTCAGTTTTCGATTCTAATTGTCAGCCCTATCCATTTACCAGACTTTTATTTTGACTCCTATCCTCATAACAAACCCACATATTAGATAGGCGGTAGAGATTACATCTTAGAGATATTTGGTAAGTAGTGTCATTATTAGGGTAAGTATTTAATTACTACTATATTTTATTCGTTTTGTTGTGAGATATTTTGAGCTCTGATATATTTTATCTTTGCCTTTCTATAGGATACCAAATGAACTACATGGACTTGGGTTTTAGCATTTTTGCGAAAAATTCTAGATCGCTAAAAGTTAGGTTGTTACAAGGGAGGATCCTATGACTCTACCCTTATGGGGAAGGTAGAATCCAATCACTTTATACCCAATAGGTAGTTCTCGCTACTTAATACCTATAATTCCGAAGTAGGCTATGTTATCGAATTATTCCCTTTTGGAAGGGAGGCGAGTCCTATAACCACTTAATACCTCACCACAAAGTAAACCTTTTAGGATAAACTTGCATTATGAAATAAATTGTCATCATTCGGTTCCAATGATCAATGATGGCTCATATCTATGTACATATATCTGACTGTTGGAAAGTGCAAACTTATGTTGAATTAAGGCAACTGATCTTGCATCACTAACCTACTAAGTCCAATCCTTATTTTAAATTCAAGATATTTTTTCTAGAATTAAACTAGAAATAAGATATAGATGATTTCCTATAACTCTCTAGGATATTTATTTATTTCCTTGTTAGACATAGTATTTTCTACAGCCATCAATCTCCAAATCCTCATTAAATTCCCTTTAATTCAATAAATTAATATAATGGTCACATGCCATTAATGACCATAACAGTTGTATTCCCTAAGGCAATGGGCATCATACAAATGTCATTATCAGTTCCATTTTAATTCTACTTGTTGTAACTCTCTTAATAAATGGTCATTTAATCCTAATTCTACTTTTTGGCTATAAACTTACGCAACCAACCCTATGCTAATGGATCAAATATAAAGAGTGGGATGCTCCAAAATCGGGTAATGTCATAATATAAAAACTAGGAAAGAACTAGGGATAGATAACATATCTATTATCAACCTTTACCATTTCCATTACCCAATCCTTTCAGTCAACAACTTTCATGTAACACTCTCAGCTTAGTGTCTACATCAACTATTTCCTTTTTAAATCTATTAATATCTTCCGGAATCCTCATGGTAATACTCTTAAGTTTTCTTAAAGTCCTTGGTCCCTAAATTTTCCTATCCATACTAGGTCCTACTTAATATTTGTCAAGTAGCAAGCTTCTCTCCTAACCAGGGTCCCGCAAAGAACATACAAATAATGAACTATACGCATTTGTCCAAAATCAAAATTACAACCTATACAGATTTAGGGTCTTCATATACATAGGTAAGCCCAGATAGGTTGTTCCATAGATAACTCAACGAAGAGTGGAGAGAATAAGACAAGGAAAGGAGACGAACTTAAGGGAATTTTTATATAACTTTTATTTTTAAAAATATTTATGTTTTGAAAATCGATTTTCTTTTGAAAAACTTTTTACAACAAATTTTTGGAATCCAATAACCTTAGGCCCTGGTTCTAAATGTAACACCGTGCACCCCTTAGTATTCCTAAAATAGATCATATCAGGAATGTGGAGCATTGTAGTATGAAGAAAATAATCACAAAGACTAAGCTTCAAAAGACATAAAAATAGAAATAGCGAAAACTTTATTCAAAACAACTTTTTATTTTAAAATAATACTTTCTATAAGAACGTGTCTTAATATAAATCATATATTTTACATAACCTCAGCCCAAACTAGAGTATGGAATAAAACATTTCGCCTCATAGTTACAAACCTAAAGCTTGATAAATAAGTTCTCATAAAATAGAAGAAAATAACATATTTGCAACCAATTCTTCCCAAGTTGCTAGTATCTACCGATCTCTGTCCTATGAGCCTATTGGGGAAAGAAAAGGAAGAAGAGGAGTGGGTCAAACATAAAGTAAGATAAATGAAGTACTTACTCATACGATTGCAAAACATAATGGAAATAGATTCAATAACAATTCAGTTGTAAATAGGGTGAAGTGTTCATGTACAACTACATAAGATAAATATATTAGGATTGATCATTCTGTTGTTTGCACTATTCTATTATTATGCATATCTGATTAGGACAATTTTCCAAATTCTACTCATTGATTAGCCTTTCCTATCTTCCGTCAAATTAGTGTGGTAGCGTGTCCCTTGCACTAAATCATCCCTTCCCGGATGTGAACAGGAACATGTCCTTAACATCACTCGTCTGCAGATTCGCCTTCAGTTGGACATCTACCTAGTGTTTGGACCATCATTGTCTTATGTACCACGATTTGATGCGCCGCATGCTCGATCATCACTGGTACATACTAACCTAATATCCTTCTTCTAATTGTCCAATCATCAACCATAATCCGACAAACATGTCTACGTATAAGCGCTGCTACTATAGGCCCTAAATCAGTTATTTACCCCGATTTGGCATTTGTCTACTGCTAGTACATATTCCTCCAAACAATATCTTAGTTGCACCCTCGTCCTAGTGCCCATGACTGAGCTATATCTATCTTGATTTATTTCCCCCATCAGCATTACCACTATAACGAGCCTAAAATGGTCCTCTACATGGATACATATTTTACCTAATCAATAATCGCTACTACAACAAACCACTACAGTTTTTTTAAACTTTATCAGTTACTTACTTTCCCCAATCAACATTTGCCTTCGGAAAGGGCTACTACATGCTTATTAATCTTTATTGGTCGCTTGCTTTTCCCAATCATCATTTGTTGTTGGAATGGACCACTACTATTCCAAGATTATTAAACGCAATCCCAAATCTAAGTTTAACTATAATAAGCCTTTTCATTTTCCCTATTCAATTATAACCCCATGTTATAATTCTAGTTGAAAGTATTCGAAATTTGCATATTCTAATTTACTAACATGTCCAAACATTATCATACTACAATGCTCATTCTTTATTTCCTTTCAAATTATGACCCATGTTATAATTCATTGTAATTTCTCATTAGTTTGCCTAATTTAATTTAATTCCTTTTTAAATATCTTTCTACAATTTATGCACATAATTATGTAAATTTAGTTCTTTTCTCTTAATATGGGCAGTTATTACTTTCAATTCTATTTTCCATGCGTAAAAGGGGGATTAAACCAACCATTAGTTAACTAACATTTATAAATCCAGGCAAGTTTTAGATATAAACTTATATAACTACAGAAACTGCAAATAACAAATGAGAATGAAATACAGATAAGGCGATGAAG
Organism: Allium sativum; assembly: GCA_030737875.1. NCBI lineage: Eukaryota > Viridiplantae > Streptophyta > Magnoliopsida > Asparagales > Amaryllidaceae > Allium > Allium sativum. The sequence goes on from CM060910.1 coordinate 836,810,886, forward strand.
ATAATAAAAGTTTCTTATAGAACGTAGATAAAAAGAAAACTGTAGGGAGCAACAGAGAAATACTTCCAGACAACAATATACAAAAAATAAATAACATAAACATTACCTTATAGGAAAGAACTATTAAAAACTGTAAGAAAAACTACAAGAGAAAATACAACTATTAAGAACTATATTTCTTTAAATTACTCAAAATTCTGAATAATTACTGCATTCACATTTTAATCCTTAGCTTTTAGAGCATGCATGACCTTCCCAGATCCATCCTTATATTGATTAATAATAATTTATTTTTACAAATCTCTTCCATAAGAAAATTTAAAAGTTTTAGGTCCGTCTCAGTTAAGAGAGAACCCAAAGGGAAAAGATTTGTGTTGTGAATGAAGAACTAAGTCTAGGGTCTTATTTATAGTGAAGTCTAGATATTTCTGACTGTTAGATTTTATGTTTCAATTTGGTCCAGGCACATTATTCAACCGATTATAACCTTTAGATTTCTTCTTAAACGGACCAAATCGCGCCAAGTCACTTACAAATTTATAAAATGTTTGTTGGGCAATGTTCCTGGATGACTTTCCATCCAGGTCGCAAGGCGGGTCAACCTTAGGGGTCAATTCGACTCCTTCTTGAGTCGACCAATAAGGGTAAATATTTTTCGTTTATTTGTTAATTAACTTTTGAATATTTGTATAACTGGTTTCCTTAATAACTTCTTTGTACTAGCTGGAATTTTGGCAAGTTATATACGAGAATTGACTAAAAAACTTCATGGACATAATGGAAGAGATTCCACAGCCAAATTTGGACATTTGTAAAAGTTCTTTTTTAACCGCTTTTTATATTTGTTGTTAATTTCTTTCTATTAAACTCGTAACTCGTTCCTCTTCATTATATTATTTAACTTCCAATAAATTCCATTAGTATCTAACTTAACTGCTATTTTATTATTCCTGTTACTCTTTTCAAATTCAATAATGCAAGTTAACGTTTGTAAATAATTCTTTTATTAGCTTTTAATGTTTTGGTTATAAAGTTAATCTTTAATTCCTCTATTTATTCATTTATAATGTTAATGCGGACGTTCCTATTAATTCTATTTATTATCTTATGACCTTATATTTTCATAAGATTAACTTCTTGTATTCAAATTTCTTAATTAATTATTCTTAAATTTTGGGTTGTTACAGAGGGATCCTACCACTCATCTTGATAGATTTTCTAATAGTGTGAGGGATTGTAGAATAGATACAATTTTGTAATGTTATTGATAGAGAAAAAATTGATTACACGATGTATATATTACAGTTCTTTATATAGATGGAGTACATGATGTTAAAACAGGCAATAAGAATGTAACGGTAATAAGTTATAAAGGGGAAATAATATAAGAGAAAAGTATTATGAGCTGGATCCTTATCCTATGACAAAACGTGATATGCGTATGAGTCAGCTGGATCCTTATCCTATGAATGAGCTGGATCCTTATCCTATGACATAGATATTTACATAAATATACTTAACACTCCCCCTCAAGTTGGAACATGTAAATCACAAATGCCTAACTTGCGTAATAAAAATGTAAATTGTTGACGTCCAAGAGCTTTTTCAATATATCTACCAATTGATGACTCGTCGGAACATATGCCGTAGAAATATTGCCAAATTGTAACTCATCATGAATAAAATGGCAATCAGCTTCAATATGCTTCGTTCGCTCGTGAAACACTAGATTCTTTGCAATATGAAGAGCAGACTGACTATCACAGAACAATTGCATTGGCCTAGAGTGTAGTACACCGAGAGAACGCAACAACGATTTTAACTACTTAAGTTCACAAGTAGCAACTGCCATAGCGCGATATTCTGCCTCTGCAGATGAACGATCCACTGTAGGCAGCTTCTTTATCTTCCAAGAAATAGGAGACCTACCAATAAGAATATAATAACTTGACAATGATCGGCGAGTTATGGGACATGCTGCCCAATCCCTGTCACAAAACGCATTCGGTTACATATCACCAGGTTGTAACAAAATACCTTGACCAGGACTTCCTTTAATAGAACGCAATACACGAATAGCAGCATCCTAGTGAGCAACCTGTGGATTGCTGAGAAACTGAGCCAGAGTATGAACTGAATAACTCAACTCCGGGCGAGTGACATATAAGTATACCAAACGGCCAACTAAACACCTATATTGATATGGATGTTGATATGGCTCTCCTTCAACATTAGCAAGACAATGATATTTCTCCATTGCAATATCAATAGGCTTACAACCTAACATTCCTGCTTCTGTTAGTGTATCTAATGCAAAATTTCTTTGGGAAAGATATATCCCTTCATCACTCCGAGCAACTTCAATGCCTAAGAAATATTTTAGCACACCAAGATCTTTCATATGAAAACAAGAGCTCAAATATTGTTTGAATTGCAAAATCGCATTTTGAGAGGAACTTGCAATAATAATATCATCCACATAGACAAGAACATACAAGTAAACATTACCCTACTGATAAGATAATAGGGAGTAATCTGCATATGACTGGACAAAACCAAACTTCTCAAAGCATCAGATAATTTAGCAAACCATTGTCGAGGAGCTTTCCGTAAACCATACAAAGACTTGCGTAACCTACATACCTTTCCTGTAATAGGACTATGGTACCCAGGAGGTAGTTGCATATATACTTCTTCTTCCAAGTCACCATGAAGAAACGCATTACAAACATCCATCTGATGTAGCTCCTAATTTCGCGCGACAGCAACAGATAAAAATATACGATTCGTTCCCATTTTGGCGACTGCGGCAAACGTCTTATTATAATGTACACCCTCGACTTGTCGATTTCCAAACACCAAAAGACGTCCTTTGAAACCTTCAATGTCACCATTAGCTCGATATTTGATTTTGCAGACCCATCCACTACCAATAGTCTTCTTTCTGGAAGGTAAGTCTTCCGATGTCCATGTACCGCTATGTTCAAGTGCATCAATCTCCTCTTTCATAGCATGTCTCCAACTTGAATCTTTGACCACCTATTTGAATGAAGTCGCCTCCTTACCTTTAGTAATTGCTGCCAAAAAAACTTTGTGTCTCGCAGAAAAATTATTATAATCAACATAACAAGCTAGATTAAAGGGTTCACCTGAGGCACTTGATTGAGTAGGCCTTGAAGAAGTAGCGGAGTCTATCTTATGAACAGTATAAGTCACAAAATCCTTTAATCTCGAAGATAGTTGGCGAACTCGAAAACCCATGTCGAGTTGTTTGCTCTCGCTTACTGAATAATTCTCTCCTAAACGTAGAGGAGTAGTAGTGTCATAAGGAACAATACCATGAAGCTCGTCACTGCTTAGGGACATTGGTTGCATGACACCATCATCATCCATCAGATACATAGCCACTACAACAGAAATACCCTTTTACAACCGCCAAAAACAGTTGTAATACGTCTATTACAACTTGTGGCCAACAGTCTTAATATCCGGAGTTGTGATAAAGCGGGTCTACTTTACAACTGTTTTCGACAGTTGTAAAAGTATCTTTTACAACTATCACTAACTGTTGTAACAGACTTATTGACAACTAGCTATTGCAGTTGTGGGAAATATTTTTACCACTGTTTTTACCAATTGAAATTAGGTTTATTGCAACAACTTCTAACAGTTGTTATAAGTTCCTGTTGCAACAGCTATTGGTGGCTGCAAAATAGTCACTTACAACTGTTTCTAACTGTTGCAATAACATTTCAAAAACTGTTTTCACCAATTGCACTAGCGATTCACAACTGTTTATAAAAGTCGTAATAGAATCTACTACAACTGAAAATTGCACTAAATACGTTTATAGCTAATATTACCTATAGAATTTTACAGCATTATAATTAAAACAAATATTTCATTAATAACATAGCCAAATCCATAACTTCACTTACAACCATTTTGTATTTTTGACTTCATTACATAACATAGCCAAATCCATAACATATATCAATATAAGTACGTATACGTACTGATCAAAAGATATAAACTCCCTATGCCAAGAAATAGTCCTCCCATCTGCTTTTCCAATAGTACAAATGTTTGAAGTGGTCCTATATAAGATAGCTTGGGGATCCATAACCGTATTAAACCAAACCTTCCGAGCAACCGCTCCTAATGGCACATGGTGGAATAAAACAGCAGGATCGATTAATGCAATTGTTGCTTTTGCAACAACGTTTCATTGCCAACCCAATAGTTTGCACTTTCTAGAATGATTCTCAATATGTATATTACCACCATTTGCAATGTTGCTACTCCGATATGAGTGCAAAAGAATAACAAAGAACAATTAAATGCAGTTTTATTCACAAATATAGTTATCAAACAGCATGCACAAATCAGTAAATGACAACAACTTAATATTTATTCAAACAGAAAATGAACCCGCATTTAATCTGTTTGTACACGGATATGGAAAGCAAGCATAGGCTTTCTTGGACCAGTTACACAGATGCTATAATTAGTTTGCAGCATTTATATTTTATACAGTCATTTACTTCTGTCTAGTTTCAAATATGACATTTATGATTCACACTATACAGCCAGGCTCAAGTTAGACTTATTCAAATAAAACATATAGTTAAATCATATAGCAATTCATTATGTATTGACTGTGTTAGAAATGTGACTAGCGTGTATATATAAAGGGTTTGCCAGAGAGGAAAGCTATTAAAATATTAAAGACATCAGCTCATAAAGTCCTTAAGAAAAGCTGGACGGCAAGCCTAAGAATCCATAGGTAGCCCAAGCTTACCAAGTCAAAGTCTCATGTTATCACTTAACTGCTTTGATTTCATTTTGTTTTGTGCAGTATGCCGATGTGATGTGGTGGCATAGTATAAACTATATGTGCTCATATGTACTCTGCTTCATGCAGATACTAATAAGGCCATACGGATCAATATTCCATACAAATTTTCTTTTATGCAGTATCTAGATATTAATAAGGCTTAATTAATTTGCAATAAAAGAGGATAACATAAACATATTAGCATAGCACGCGTACTAATCGATAGTAAACCAACTAAGAAATATAAGTAGCTTCCAATTCTTGCATATACGCGTGAAGAAAAATTGGTGTACAGGTTGATGAGTAATGCATGTTGTTAGTTCATATTGATGAATAAGACATATTGTTCATTTCTTTATCTCCAGAAGTCCCTTAGTAGGTCTATAAACATGCAATTAGAAGGACTACGTTTGATTCTAAAAACTCACAAGATTCGGAAAAAATATCAGCAATCTCAATAAGCCATTATAACTTGGTTATTGCAAAAATCCAACAATGTTGTTTTCCTTGATCCTATAGTTTAAGAACTTCTATATCGAATCGGTTTTCTTTTACCAAATTATTCTTCAACCCACTCCGCTCGCTTCATTCACGTCACCACCACCTGGTTGTAGGTTCTGCTCCACTTAGCTGTGCTCCACACTATTGACCTTCATCATTATGATATAATACTTTGAAATACGAGTCTCAATTCAGTACATCGTTGTTTATTTTGGTTGGAATTACATGTTAATTTGACATCTAACTTATGGATACTTCATCAATCTTGATATAACTTTATGCTCAAATCATCTCCATAAAGTTTGTAGTTTTCATAACTAAATGTTTGTTAAATTAAACCAGAATTTTTTATTGTTTGATATTTTTTTCAATGTAAAACTCCTTATCAGGCACATTTTAGATAAATGTGCTAATATGCGTACAAAATCAAGTATTACAGTAAAGATAATCTGTAAAAAATCTAAATTTATTATTTATCATTATAAAAAGAACAAACAATTTTTATGTATTCTGCATTCAGAATTTAGCACTCAGCATTAAGCATACAAAACAAACACAATGCCTTGATCAGCTAAGACAAGGACATTTGTTCGAAATATCGTAGTTACATTAATCTAATTTAAATATACTATGGTGTAGAAGAATTGATACTCCATACATTTTAGACTAGCATATTCATTTCAGCCTTTCAGGAGTACTCGAACTTGTTCTAGTTCCTTTCATCAATCTGCTCTTATTTTTGAGATAACTAATCATATTTTTTCATGTAGATTATGTATTGCCTCAATGTTTTGGGTAGATTGAGTTCAAATGGGCTTTCATCAAATTTGGTTTTCCTATTGTTCTCATGTCTACTGCATGGTCCACCGCATTCACATGCATGTTTAGCTTCATCATCATGTTGTCTTTTCCCCCATCTAAAGTATGATCTAATTTTTCACTTTGCATTTCTGTGTTGTGGGTGTGAATCTGCTTTATGGTAGTTAAACTAACGTCATTTCTAGGTTCATTTGACATCTTATTTCACTCACCATTGGCATTTATATGATTAAAATTCTCCTGCTGTTTATTCGTAGACAATTGTATAGAAACTAAAAAAAATCCACTCTGAAGATAAACCATGTTCTTAACCCTATGAATTCAATCCAACCAGGAACTGTCTATAAAAACTAAAAACTTTTTACTAAAATTTAAACCCGGATCCCATCATTTCCTTAAGCTTAGTTTGCAATCATATTATTGAGACTTCTGACTTGTCAAAAACGTAAGCGTCGTATATTTTTAGCTGGGACAAACATGTTACGTTTTGGCATTTCGAAGGGAGCATTATAGAACCAAAAGCGACACCTAACGCTGATTCTTGTATTTAATGCATCTAAGAGGGCTCAAAACCATGGAAACTGACATAATTCATCAATTTTATCAAGGAACATGCCGATCCTAATGTGCCAGAGCTTGCAGATATGGAAAATGTTAGGCGTGCTCATTACAAAAACTAATATGATATTTGACTACGTCATTTCCTCTTTGTACATAAAGACGTTTCGAAATAACTTGCTGATAGAAAAATTAGGAATGTGAGATTGAGCGGATTTCATAGGCGTATGGATTTCAGCTAACTGATTTAACCCGGGCCAAAATTCTGACACATCTTTTAAACCTTCTAAGATCGTCTTTTTATACACAAGGCACTAAAATCAGATGCTTCATTTGTGTGGCCATTTATGCTTCGTTTTGCAACCAAAATCAAATGTACCAAAAAAAATGCAGTGTAAATGTAATAATGAAATAAAACAAATGCAGTGCAATTTTGCTAACATTATTTTGTGCATATAATCATTTGGCCTTTATTTCTATCAATTACTCATGTGAACAAAACTGTCAAAAATTTGAAGCTAACAAATAGTCAAAAATTTTAAAAAAATATACCTGTGGCGTACTACCACGTGGAGTTATTGGTTCTTCCACCACATTTTGTTTGCCATTGATATTCTGTTTACAAAAAAAATATGCACTAATTAGTTTTTAAGCGCTTAGCAATTACACATTAATACAATAAATCCGTTATAACTTACAGCCATGAATATATCAGAAAGCTCTTTCATGTGAGCCTGCAAGGTAGAAATTTTATTCTCCATTTCACGTGCTTTTTTGGAACTACTCATACGAGCTCTGAACTGAGTTGGTGTGCAACCGAAAACCAAGTCCTCTTATTCTACCTATTTGTTCGCGACCAAAGTCCTTTGACACACCATCTTCATTCAATGATATCGTTCTTGAGAATTTTAGGTGTTTTTAAACTCGTTTATCTTGGCCTATAAATTCAAAAACAAACATATTTCATATGTCGTAATTCAATGTAAGGTTCATATATTGGAGTCAACTATGAAAACATATCCCAACTAAAATATACAAAATTCAATTTGATGGAAATAAAAAAAATAAAAATAAAACAATTTAATTAAAGAAAGAGTAAAATAAAATCAAAACAGACTATGAAAGAATTCACCAAACCATTTTGTAATATACAAAACCTTCACATGTGTAAGTAAATCCTGGTATCCTTCTAAATACTATAACCAGATAGAACTCACTAAAAGAATTGGAGGTGGAATGAATTTTATGTAATTAAATCCGTCAACAAGGAAAATTGTGAGAAAATTATAGCAGGCAGCCTTTTCTATTTTTTTTAATGATGGTAAACAAAATTTTATTGCAAAAATTACAAGTTGAACACTACTACTACTACCCTGCGTTGGCAAACAGCTTTAACCTAAATTGATGATCCCTACAACAATCCAGCAAGTACAAGAGTAATGATTGACAGCAGCTTGACATATTTGTTTCTGTTCAGAGAAATTTACTATAAAAGAGAACTAAAAAAGCAAAAAAACCTAAATCAACCAACAAAAATTTTAGTTGAAAACGATAATGGTATTAAGAGAATTTCCAACCCATATTAACTTGGTATTATGAGCAACCAACTAAACTTTTACCACTAAAGAAAATGGTTTCCCCACTTTGAAACTTAGTGTGTGTCATAAAAAGGATAACAACTGTCCTACTGCCTGTTAAACTTTAAGCTCGGCAAAGTATAGATGCGACCCACATTAGGATACTGAGGAAAACTATAGTTTGAAGAATGCGGAAAGAAACCCATTTACCAACTGTTCGTTTTGGTGGATTAATCTTAACTGGATAAAGCAATTACCTACATTCAATGCCCAAAGGCGACAAAAAATGAAACTGAACAAAAATGCCAATGAATGCATTGAAAATACTGCATAATGCATTTAGGCTAAAAATGGTTTTACTTAATGCACATACAGAAAAAAAAACATTGATATCGCATGTTCATGCTAACTTTATTATAGAAGCACGAGAATAAATTTTTGTTTATTAATACAAGCAGCAATATAACATTGCAAAGCTATTGATATTACCATAATAACCAAGAAAGTAGATCTGAAAGCAATCAAACTATAGTGCTAACATAGTAAAAGAGCATAAATCACAAGGTGTAGCCCTTATGGAAGAGAAAGAAGGAAAATCGCCAAGTTGTAAGAAATAAATGGAATGCTTGAGCATTTTCCAAACTCCAATCGTATAATTAAGATGAAGTCTGACAAGCTCTAAAAATATTGATCTATGGCATCAATTAAATCCCCAAGACCAAACCATACAAGGGTAAAAGGGAGCAAAGAAACAATGCCTAGTCTTGTAACTACAGAAACATGACTAAGTTTTTGCATAAAAAAACATAAGTGAAAGATATATGTTTTATATCTTTTTATCCGTTAAACGTACGTCTCATGAGCTACATTGGAGTTCTCACATGAACTTTTTTTTAAGCTACCGGCATCAGTTTAGTCATCTTCCGACACAAATTTGGTATAAGAACACCTATTTGCGTATAGATGACAATTTGAAAAGAAAGGGAAGGAAAAAAAAAAATGCAATTTTGCATAAAATGATTTGGATGCGCAGAAAGGTAGCAAAAAGTAGTTGACTGAGAGTTAAACAAAAAATATTTTGTTCTTTTAAAGCATCCAGATATCAACTGTACACTTCCCACTATCAAATCTAACAGTATCCAGAGCTTAACAAGTAAAATTAACGTTAATTTTTATAAAGCATCTAAAAATGAACTTAGATCTTAATACTCCATTTGAGTTGACTGTATCCACTTAATTCACAAAGCAGTAGAGCCTATCAAATAGATTAACTGCACTGATAATCGATCAAAGGAAAACTTTTATTTAGTCATTATTAGACCCAGTACCGTTTGAGAAGCTAGTTAGCAATGTTGAGATTAATGACAAGTGAAAGTATTTTATGGTGAGATTGATAAAACATGACTAAAACAAGGGAACATGGAGCTCCTAAACCATTCAACACAATATTAAAAGTCAAACCTATGGATGGCAAGACGAGTAGTGTTGCTCTTTGGAGTATGTATTTTCCATCCGAGGGTTTCAGAAGGCAGCAGGGATGAAATAGAGTGAGATGGTAGCCCTTATTTCTATGAGAAGAGGCTGATGATGAAGTGATGGTCTCTTGGACTTTCCAGAGAAATGCTACAACTGATTCTGGCATGGGTCCGGCTCCCATGAGTGAAATCTGAATTTTGTTTAGAAAAGTGGATCGGTAGAATTGTTATGGTCCAAAGTGATTTTTTGCAAAGGGGCACCACACAAAAGTCATGATTAATTTTTTTTTACGCCAATCCTCATTCAAATCAATAACAATATCAAATTTCCAAAAGAAATTATGAACGAAGTTTTCATCTAATCAATAAAATGTGAATGAAGACCGCTTATACGGCTGAACCATAATTATTTTGGCCACATTTGGAAGTTGTGCTCATCTTAGTTATTTTCAATTTTAAGGCTAAATCAACTACAAACAGAGAATATGCAAATAATAATAATAACATTTGCTATGTATTAATTAAATTTCATTTAAATTAATTACCCTAAAATGCAAGACGTACAACAATTTCATGTTCAATTACAAAATAATAAATATGATATAGGATTGAATGGTTTAGATAAACACCACAGCAAGGTGAAGCAACTACTGAAAAACCATAAACAAACACAAACGTACAAGATACAAAGCTGGAATACCCTAAGACATTATTTAGTGGGGGAAATAATGAAACACAAAGAAAACATTGCCGCTTCTCAATCTCAAAGTACAAAGAAGCCCATTTATTTATATTATCAATACAATGAACCATATAACATTTGTTACACGATAGATTTATCAGTACAATATCATTTATTTTTCATTTTAACTCTATCCAAAACTCAAAATCATAATTTCTCAAATCAGTCATGAAAATTTGATATGGTATTAAAGCATTCATATCTTAACAACAAATCATTCAAGCATATAGAAGAATTAGCTAGAGAAGACCAGAACTTAGCCACTTTATTAAATACATCCACTTCACTGCAGCACAATGCAACAGTAATAGAACTGCTCAAGAGAACCTAAGGTAAAATGGGGAGCATACTCCTGAGATGTACCTGAATATAACGCTTTTGCTGTCTATAGAAAACTCCTTGGAAGTTGTGAGACTTTTCCTTGGCATAATGGTTGTGTTATGCGAAACAATTTGTTGTTGTAGAAGATCATGGATAACGCCATTCAAACAAAGGATAAGCTTCATAGAATTGAACTTGTTCATAGCTCTCTTTGAATTTTTTGCAAGGCTGAGGCAGAAACTAATGAGCATATCCTCTTTTCATGTCCATCTGTAAACATATTAACCATTAAAATAAATTACCTTAAAGGTCAAACAAAAAACAGCTTTTGAAAAGAAACAAAATCACTGGTAGCAGGCAGCATATTTGATCCAAAGTACAGAGCATTCAATTCCATCAATGAACACTGCCTTAAAATAAAAGTTAAAAGAAACTATGGAATATACAATGTTTTGCGAAATAACCATATTCATAGTTTTTTTTATAGTTTAGGTCATCATTTACAGACAATTCACAACAAATACGAGTTTCAGACACTTCACAATATCACAACAAATACCAGTTTCAAACCACAACAAATCACAGCAAATCTGAGTTTCAAATCACAACAAAAAGTCGCCATATAAAGAGGAATATAATTTTACCAAGAAACGAACCTTAAAAATTATGGCAATTCCTCCGTTTATCGACGATCAAACCGAATCGCATCCTCCGCTTAGGTTTCCAATCGAGCGACAGTAACTGTCGTTGAAGGAGATTTGATGGGAATCGCTTCCTCTGCTTGGGTTCTGAAGATCGCTATTTAGATCAGTGAATAACGATTGTGGAAGGAGATTTGTTTAAATCGTAGAAAACGACAGAGCGATTAGGGTAAATCGTGGACAACGACAAAGAGCAAAATAGGGTTGATATTAGGAATTTCGTGAAAGCGCGGCCGAAAAAAAAATTGGACCCTGGTCCTAATATTTTAAGTTAGAGAACCAAGGAATACTAATATAAGTATTACAACTCCAAAAAACAATGATTATACATGGATATTTACAACTGTATACAAAAAAGCAGTCGTTATAAATTTATATTACAACTGCTACATAAATACAGTTGTCAAAAGCGTATTTATTACAATAGCTATAATAAATAGTTGTTACAAAGTATCTATTACAACAGTTATTTTATGCAAGTTGCAAATGAATAGTTGTAATATGATTATTTTGTTGTAGTGAGCCCTACCATCCTCTTTTGTAACTTTGTCACTATTGACCACCCAAGTATCCTCTTCCAAAGGAGGCTAGTGTAGATAGGCCTCCGTTTGCGCATCATCATTATCACCCATAGTATCCGCAAATGGAAAAATATTCTCACAAAATTTTACATCTCGGCTAATAAAAAATTCATGATTTTCAAAATCATAAACTTGTCTCCCTTTTTGACAAAAAGGGTACCCAATAACATGCATTTTCTACTACGAGGTCCAAATTTGTCCTTTACACGAGGACGATTTGCAACATAACATAAGCACCCAAATACACGTATAGCAGATAGGGGTGGTGGTTTCTTAAACAAAGCTTCATAAAGTATTTTTCCATCTAAAATTGGGGTCGGGGTCTTATTAATTAGATGAACAACAGCTAATACACATTCCCCCCAAAACTCCATTGATAAATTAGCCTGAAATTTTAAAGCACGAGCAACATTCAAAATATGTTGATGTTTGTGTTCTACCTTACCATTTTGCTGAGGTGTATCGACATAAGAAGTTTGATGTACCATACCATTCTTTGCATAAAAAGATTTCAAAACAAACTCTAACACTTCTCAAAATTTTCACCTTTTTATTAAATTGTGTATTAATCATGACACAAATTTTTTGAATCAAATGACCCACCTCATACTTTCCAACCGTTAAGTACACCCACACAGCACGAGAACAATCATCTATGATGGTCAAAAAATAATGTGCATCACAACTTGAAGCAGTATTATAAGGACCCCAAATGTCACAGTGAATAATATCAAATAAATCATTGGCTTTATTCATACTATTTGGAAAAGAAGTGCGAGGTTGTTTTGCAAGATAACATACTTCACAATTGTCAAAACAGTTCTTACTTCTACCATCTATTCCAAGTAAAGGAAGCAAAACTTTTGATGAAGGGTGCCCCAAGCGTCGATGCCATAACACTGTCAAATCTGTTGCTGACACTTTATTTACTTGAAAACTATGAACTGGCTGATAAAGATAGACTCCATTACTCTGCACGCCTGCTCCAATTAGGTTCCTCAAAGTGTGGTCCTGTATAATACATAGCTTGTTACTGAATAAAATAATGAACTTTTGCTTTTCCAAAAGTTGAGACAAAGACAACAAATTACAAGTAAGAGCAAGGACAAATAATACATTTTCTAGGATCAATTTTTCAATTAGTTTTATTTGGCCTTCTTTAGTAGCATTTGTAACTTTTCCATTTGGTAAACCAACAGGAGAAGAAGGTATATCATGTAAGTGGGTGAACAATTCGATATTACCAGACATGTGATTTGAGCCCCAGTGTCGATGATCCATTGATCATCGTAGAATTTCTTACCATGCGATTTTGGAGTAGAGGATGAGAGTTTGTGTTGATTGAGAGTAGTCATCAAGATATTGAATTGTGCATCACTCAATGTAGGAACATATGCTCGATCACCATCGAAAACCTCTTGTGCCACACCTTGGCTATTGCTACTCACATTTGCGGTAAAATTACCACTACGACCACTACCTCTACCAAACTTGATATTTTCAATAGCTTCATCTTTCTGCTACCAATGGTAGGCGCTAAAAAAATAGCAATTATTAGCAATCTCAAATTTAGGGAAGCTTTGATACAATGATAGATTTTCTAATAGTGTGAGGGATTGTAGAATAGATGCAATTTTGTAATGTTATTGATAGAGCAAAATTTGATTACACGATGTATATATTATAGTGCTTTATATAGATGGAGTACATGAGGTTAAAACAGGCAATAAAAATGTAACAGTAATTAGTTATAAAGGGAAAATAATATAAGAGGAAAGTATTAAATTATTATGAGCTGGATCCTTATCCTATGACGCAGCGTGATATGTGTATGAGTCAGTTGGATTCTTATCCTGTGAATGAGCTGAATTCTTATCCTATGATGCAGATATTTACATAAATATACTTAATACATCTCATATGATACACTCACCACATCGAAGTATTGGGGCATCTAACAATGTCATGGCCAAATGCTTCCTTCTCCTTATCTGTCAAACATAGCTGTTTTGTGGTTTAGGCAACTAAGATCAAACTCAATTGGAAGCTGGAGAAATCTAGTGGAATTTTTTTTTGAACACTTTCAGATGCACATAATATGGCGTAAAAATGTAATGACTTTGACAATAATCAAGCAGAGGACCAAAGGGCCTTTACCAAGGTTCCAGAATGGTTTAATACTATAGCGGCTTCTGTAACAGCCCGCACCTCTGTTTTCCACGATGTGGGACTTAGGGGCGTTACATTTTGCCCTCCTATAGAGCCCAACATCCCCGTTTAGCTCACAAACGCCTCACCCAGGCGCTATGGTCCATATAGGAGCCACAATTCCGGCTGGGTATTGGCTCTGGTACCACTGTAATAGCCCACACCTCTATTTTCCACGATGTGGGACTTTGGGGCGTTACAGCTTCCATGGATATGACTGATCCATCAATGGTTCTGATGGTTGTAGTAATTGGCATCTTAGACAGCTTTGAGTTCAAGATACCTTTGGAAAGATATCCCCAAGGGTGAGAAATTTTTTCTAGAGCCAAATTTGAATTTTTTATAACTATAATCAAACAATATAAAGGTATGATTTGAAATCATATCTAAAATATGCCTGCAACCGGCACAATTCACTTATAAGAAATATTCAAGTGCAGACCGTGGTGGTGTTTCTGCACTGAGTGCATTGGAGAAGCTTCTTGTTCCTGTTTACTTATCTTCCTTCTGTATACAGGTTGGACTTACTACTAGGCCAGTTGGAAGATCTAAGAGGTAATTTTGATGCTGCAAGGTACGGAATAACTTGGAGATCTAAGAGATAATTTTGATGCTGCTATGTACAAAATAAATAGAAGATCTAAGAGTGACGTGTACGTGTATATAAGTGAATAAGTGTGTACGAGGAGTCAAGGTATACGATTGAAATGTAGTCAGGAAGTGTATGTACAAGTGATTGTGTAAATACAAGGGGATGTGTACTATTTGAAAGTGTAATAAATATTTAGGGTGCTACTATTCATACCCCGATTTATACTTCTGGTCACCAAAACTAAAAGCACCCCAAATATTTCAAATTTTCTCTATTTGCCGACGTCTAAATTAATAACCTAAAAATGGAAAGGCCACCAGCACCTTCGTCTACAAGAACGCTTCCTTCCTCATTTACATCATGCATTTATGTCTTTTGATCGAACATCTTGCATCATATTATCACAACCATCATGTTTATCGTCCAATTTATCATCATTCAAATACTTCATCTATCAAACGACAAAAAAAATCTTAATGTAGCAATTTGTAAAAGAAGATACGTAAGTTATATGGATAAAAACCCTATAAGTCAAAACTTACAATGTCATTCTCTATTACAATGCCATATTTAATATCCTTTAAGTTTGAAATTCCCAACGGAGCGAAAATATCCTAAAACGTCACAATGGAAACCCTAACCGCTACAAAAACCATAATAGCATGTTCTACATCATAATAGAAAACAATAACAATCAAGTAATTCTAACATCTTTTTTACCTTTGTCTTCCATTTCTATTAAGCACAAAAGAATATATGCTTTTTCTAGAGTTTAGGGTTTGAAATTATAGAGAAGTACATGTTTTTCTTAGGAGAAATACGGTGATGAATAACTAAGTGAAAGAATAATATATGGTGGACAGAAGAATATAAAAATAGCCATTTGTATTAAATTTAAAAATGTGCCCAGAAGTGTAAACTGGGATATGAATAGTAGCACCCAATGTTTATTTGAATAAATATTTGTTTAAAAATATTTTTTTAATTAAATATTCAATTCTTGTAAATATTATTAATATTATGTGTAATATTCAAATTCATTGCAACTTTCAGCATTTTACAATGGGCATTAATTATTGTTATAGAGTCTATTACAACGGTCAATGCCTGTTGCAAAAAATATTACAATGGGCTGTTATTCTATTGGAGGAACGTATAACAACAACATAAGACTATTGTAAAAAGTCTATTACAACTGCCCATTACCACATTCATTGCTCGTTGTAAAAGGGGGCATATTACAACATGGCCTAATACAGCGGGTCAACTGGCCGTTGTAAAACCCCTACTACAACTGGCATTCCCTGTTGTAATAGATCTGTTTTGTTGTAGTGAATGTGAGAGGAAAATAAAAAGTTGACCAATATTTGGATAGGAAAAACATTTGTGGAGCTAAATCTAACTATTTTTAACTACAATCAGACAACAAATACAATGTTGTTTGGATGTCATGCATGAAATCTTTATAACATGATAATTTCAGTAGTTATGTTAGACAACCAATGATTTTTCCATATGTTATGTATAAAAGTGGGATAATAAGGAATCAACCTTATGTTGTGTGATCTTTGTTGGTTGATTCATTTTTTTGTGTAGTGCTACTTCAAAGCTAACAAATTTCGGAGGTAAGAAGATGCAAGGGGGAATGTGAAGCTGTGCAGTTAAAGCGCTCAGCGGATTCAAAGCGGCGGAGGTCCAAAAGGTCATAGCGGGAATAAAGCATGGAAATGGTCGAATATAGTGGATTATGTTAAAATATCACATATAAATCATTCTTAATATTTTTGTGGATATATAAATGAGAACTAAATGGAAAACTGACACTCTGTTTTACTATAATTACTACATTCTTAATTTTAAATAAACATGTGCAAATTTCTATAAATAAATGTAAATTACTATTTGAATTAATCGAATTTAATATAATACTAAAGTAATTTTTTCTAAAAATATATATTGATAGATTCAATTAGAAAATCTAATTTCATAATTTTTATAATGTATAAGTGTCATTTTTCAGTTTATTTCTTGCATCAAAAATATAACAAGAATAGCATAGTATACCAAAAATAATGAGATATATCGGATTTAGCGGAACATAGCGGGGCTTAAAGCGGAGAGGCTACGTTAGAAGCTATTTGAGAAATGCGTAATTGTAGTAATCCACTACAGGATTAGCAAGGCTATACCGGGGTAATAACATGGCACTAATTGCACAAATGTGAAACTCTTGAGGTAATTGCTATTAGGGGCAGAGACTTGTCCAGTTTTGCAAGTAATAAAGGGAAAGGACGGCCAATAATGATGGTGGTCAGAAGAAGGACATTATCCTAAAAAAAAGGACGAAGAGGACCCTAATTCTCTTCTTATATTGACTTGAATGCTCCTCTCGAGAGGATCTGCCAGGAGACTCAGAATCATCTTTCGTATCGGAAACCATCTAGGAGGGAACACACAAAACGAGAAAGAACTTCCTCGAAACATTCTTGTCCTATGTAATTAATGGGCACGAAACTAACGAATGCGAACTTCTAAAATATGGAATCTAGGAGCTACTTAGAAAAGGGTGAGTTTTGTAGTATGTCCTATGGAGAATTGCTACAGAGGAACCAGAGCAGTCGTCTACTGCAAAAAGGGGTGGTGGACTAGTACCACACATAGGATCGTCGTCAACTAATGGGATGAAAATCGAAGAATAAATAACTAAGTCGGCTTACCCATATATAGGATCAGGATTTGATCCCTAAGCATGCTTTCAGCTGGCGATATACCATCTTTCTTTACTTTTAGTTTAATTCAGTTTGTAATAAAATAACTAAACCCCTTACTCTTGTATGGGAACCGGTGAGATCCTTGGGAAAGCTCTGAGATGCTGATAAAACAAATGCTTTTGATTGTAATGAACCCATGCTTTGGAGAGTTTAACAAAACTATTTTGGCTAATATGGCTTATGCTTGACAAATGTGAATCAATCTTCGTATTTCAAACTTAAGACCAACTTAATGGGTCGCTAAGGGTCATAGCGCTTGACAAAGGTCAATTTGTTCTGGCAACAGGAAGATTCTAGCAGGACTGTCAAATACCATCGTGTTTGGCAATGGATAAGTTGTTCCTAATTCAGATGGCTAAGTTAGGATCGGCAAGTATCACTGTTCTTGGAAAGGGTTAGATCATTCTAGCAATGGAATGGTTTGATCAAGATCGTTAAACATCATTGTGTTTGGAAAGGGTCATGTCATTCTCGAACAGAGTGGCTTGATCAGGATCATCAGGGGAATAAAATGCCAGAAAAACGTTGGACAGATCTCGACGTAGGCTCATTTAATCAGGATCATCGATCATACTTGCGGCCAGCAAGAGCTAGACGTGGCTCAGATTGTCAAGTGCCATTGCACTTGACACGAAGAAACTTGGAATGTCAATCACCGTCTAGGTCAGCAAAAGACCAACAAGACTAGACCAACAAGACTATAATCATCAAGTGTCATTGCACTTAGTAGAAAGCTTTGTTAATTATCGTCGTGATCGATAAAAACTCGATGAAGTTATAATGTAATGGGTATGGTTTAAACTCAATTAGGATAAGATCATCAACTGTGGATTACGGTTGGTACAGACAAGACTTGGGTCATCAAGTATGGACGATACTCGGCATGGAATCGACCCGGCATGGTCGCAGACACTTGACATCAATATTAGCTCAAAGAGGATACAAACCCATAAACGATCCAGCGAGATCATGATAATGTCACAGAACGGTCATAGACACTTAGGATTAATTCAGAGAGACTACGGATACTGGACTTATACAAAAACGTCTTTCATAGATAAATATATTTTAAAGGGCAAGTGTTGATGCATCTTTTGACATGGATGTCTTGCTTGGGAATTTTTATCACTGGATCTCTTATGGAGCAAGCGCGACTTGCTTAAACTTGAAAATGCTCAAAATAAGCATCATACTTGATGTTTGCTTGGAAAATAGAAATTACTCAACTCAAATTGATCACCTTCGAGCACTATTCGATCAGTTGGAAAATCCTAATCAGCACATGGTTTTGCAAAAGTATCTCCTAATCAATCATAAATGGAATGGATCGCTCATATCAATGGAACATGGATCGATATGATCAGATCATCCATGTGCATTAAGGGAGCACCTGGTTTACATGGATTACATAGGGAAACGACATCAGGCACATGCTTGATCCCTCAAAAAGGTCGAATCAGTATTACCGAAATCGTGGGACCAACCCCATAATAAAGTAGCGGCTCAACCTCAAAACTGGTGATCAGGGCATAGATCATCTAGAAAACGAAGGGATCAGATTCGATAAAGGAAAAGAGGGATCGGTAAAATCCCTGAACACATAAGTTTGGATCAGAGCATCAGATCAAGCAGAAATTCGATGATCTGCAAGCAGATCAACACTAAAATGAAGTGATCAAACAAAGCATTTAAAACTTGGCACTTAACAAAAAATAGGATTGAATCGGTAGGATCAATATTGATTCCTTCATGGCATTGGTACCAAACCTAAAAAATCAGGGATTTGATCCGGTCTGGTCCCTCCATGACTCTGTCAATGCATTGATCCTCCTTTTCCTCATCAATTTATAGCCAATCCCTATCTATTTACAACTATGAATAGGACACCTAATGGCCCATTTGAAGCCTAGTACGCAAAAACAATGCTACAGTCTGATTTTTTTTACTTTTCCTCTATATTATTAAGATTAAATATAATTGTATTTATAATCAAATATTATAAACAATTGATTATACCTCAATGGATGTAGGCATACTTGCGGAACCATTATAAATCTTGTGCTTTGATTTACTTTATTGCATTTATGGCAGAGATCTGAGACCTTTTGCAATTGTTGTCTTATTTACATATGAATCGGGTTGACATTCACCTGACCAAAATCATGTGTCAACAGTAACAATATTCCACTAGCTACATGATAAGATGTAACTGGATCATCAATACCCCCACATCGGAAATAACTTTTAACACCATTTGAAAATCGTTGTAATAGGAGATAACAACGTTATTAGAAGTGCAGTATAACGACATACAATCATAAGTATAGAATTTTTAACAACATATAAAAAAAGCAATGGAAAATCTTATTTTACAACATTTATTAAGTTGTTAATAGTTTTAAGCAAATTGCCTCCCTTTTCATCAACGATTGATAAATGTCGTTATTAACTTATAACATCATTTACATATTACTATCAAAAGCATGTTCGTTTTTGTTCTACATTTTCATTAGCTTTCATAAACACTATTATTAAGTTTTCAAGGTAATGATAGCATTAGATAAAGGTTATTAGTAAGTTTTAAGAGTAATGACAACATTGAATAAACACTGCATTTTACTATTTTGTTTTTTTACAGCATCTATATTTATTAATACAATCAGAATATTTTGCACTACATGTCATTAACATTTAAATATGTATCAAGAGACTAATATTAATAGCATGTTCGAATCAAATACAGTAATAATTGTATAAGCATGTTACTGATAATCGTTTACATAAACTATATAACACAACATACATACATAAATGAAGATGTCATTAATAAACCAAGTTTACATAATTTCCATAAACAAAAATAGCACCATAAACTAAGTTTACACATTATCCATTGAACAAAGTCACGATATTTATAAATAAAAACACAATATTCATAAAACAAGTTTGCATCAAGTACAAATAAAATAGATAACCAAAAAGTTTTATATGCTTGCTAAGAAAGAAGGAAGTATTACAATTTTTGAACCAACAGTCTTCAATTACTTACAATGAAAAAAATTCATAAGCCAATGATTCTACTAGTAATACATGACACTCTAATCATGACTCCAAATAACATATTGATTTTACTAGTAGTACATGACATGAAAAACATACAATTTATTTTATTTACCATCGGTTATTTAGTAATCGTACTGATGTCCCTTGTTTATAGTAAAACTTAAGTTAACTTAGCTAAATATTTATAATACTCAACTATTTCTTTTAATCTTATTAAATTTTTATAAATGTCAACTAATTTTCATATAATTTAATTAACTTGGTTAATTTATTATTTTACTTCTATAATATTTAGTTATTTTTTTATGAAATTTGATCAATTAGTTGTTACTGTTTGTAATACTTAGTTAACTAAGTAAATTTTTATAAAATTAGTCAACTTGTCAATATCTTATAATTTAATATTATTATGTTTATCATAAACTTAGATTGTTGTTGTTGTTGTTGTTGTTATTATTATTATAAACTTGTCAATCCTTATAAAACTTAATTAACTTGGTTAACATCTCATAACTTATAGTTTCCTATTAGTATAAGCTTAGATAATTATCACTATTATAAGCAAGTTATTTTTTATTTAACTTAGGTAAATTATTATAAGCATGTTATAAGTATAAACTTGCTAACTTTTGCAAAAATTAGTTAACTTTGTTGAATCTTACAATACTTTGTTAATTTTTATAAAGTTATTTACTTTCTATATATCATAATTATTTTTTGCAAAATCGATTATTTATTTAATTTTTTATAATACTTGTTTAATTTTTGTAAATCTTAGTTAATTTTCATAAAATATAAATAGTTTTGTTATTAATATTTACATAACTTATCTGATTTTTTGTTATTATTATGAGTTTCGCTAATATTTACAAAATTTAGTTTATATTTTATAATTTACTGTTATTATAAACTTAGTTTCATGATAATAATAATATAAACTTGCTAATGTTTATAAAACTTAGCAGAGTTTAAAATATAAACAAAATAACATTATGTAAACTATGTCGTACCATTTCTTTGTGTGAACAAATAATGATGTTCAAAATAAGCCAAACCACGTTGAATAGGACACCAATTTAGCTATCATGACTTTTGGGACATCATACCATGTCAATTTCGATAATGGATTAGGGTTTTCATTCTAATTTTAATGTTCTTTCGTAGCTAATGCAAAGTTTGGGTGTGTTATTGAAATGGTCAAACTATTGAATGTGTTTCTTAAATTAATCAAACATTACTACAAAGTCATAATCATTAATGTTAAACGGAAGCAATCCAATCTTGGTCACAAATGGGACATGTATCACTTCTCCCCATCCACTCCAAGATACAAGCAATACAAGAAAACAGATTAATAGTTGCATTAAATGGAAGCCTTTCAAAGCTAAGTGCCGCTAATGTTTATCTAAAGAAAAATAAATAAATATATAAACGCAGCTGATTTTATTCGCCTAAAATTTTGGTTAAATTTCCATTCCCCCGCTTATTTCCTTTCTTCCACGTGAACATTCCGTATTAGAAAAGCCTAATTCTAATTTTCAAGCACATCTCCTCTCATATTTAATTCTTCACTCTAGCCTTGCCACTCAACCATCCCTTCTTGCCTAATGCACCTCCTTCTCATTAGCTTATTTAATCATCGGCTTCTCTTTAATTTGCAAACCCTGTTTCTGGGCACCATCTTTACTTCCTGTATATATCAAACACGCAGCCAAAAGCAAGAATAAAATCACAATCCATGAATTTTAGTCAAAAGGAAGAGGGAAAAAATCACAATTGATTTGGACTTACGACTCACGAAATGAGAGAGTAGTATCATCGCGAGGCACATCACACGATTAATGCAACAACACGGACAGTGCTGATGACATTACTAGGATGAGTAGAGAAAATAAGCAACTCTCCCGTGCATGGCTCTTGGGCTACAACTTTTTGTTGGCTAGTTTGGCTTATTGAAAAGGACCGAATTCAGTTTAGTTTGGCAATCAACAGTTTTTCCTCGATGTTCAGAAAGTTTATTGGTTATTACATAGATAATTAAGAAAAATAAAAGAAATCAAAGATAAATTATCTAATAACAAAATACTTACTTTTAACTCATGTCGTCTACGTAGTAAACTACATGGTAAACAAGAAGCCCTTTAGAGGGGACTTGAACATGTGTCGATAAACAACTATAATATCATGTTTGTCCTTTTTCAGTTAAAAAGAAAGGAAAAGTAAATAAGTGAACATGATATGTTTCTCATTGAAACCTTTGCAGCTTCCCAAAGAGCTCTAAACTTAATAAGTGACCTTTGTTTCCCCCCTTTTCTCATGAACTAATTATTAACCTTTTTGGTTAAAAATTTAAAGGTACAACTACTTGTCCGAATTCTGAAAATGCAAAAAGTTAATGTATAAAATTTGAATAGGAAAGTTCACTAACGATGCCCAACTCAGATAATACTTGTTAGATATTTGTTTTCCAAAAAAAAAAATGGAAAGAAGCATCTTTATCCTACACCTTCAAATTCCAACAACGAAAATTAGAGCATTGAGATTAAACCGGTAGGAATGGTAATAAGCCAATCAAAGTGAAATTAGAGGTTGGAGCAAGAGGAGGATGATAATTCATTTGGAGATCGTTTTTGAAAGAGCTCAAAGCAGGTGCACTTTAGATGCTTACTATTAAATTTATGTTGAATGAAACTATAACAAAAAATTAATTAAATTGCTTTTTGTGAACTACAACGCAGGTCTACTTTCATGCAGGTTCTTCTATGCAAGCATGATGAAAATCTTGAATAGCTAGGCTTTATATATGCTAAAGCTATTACACTTGTAACTTTTGCAGAACTTAATTGTAAGAAAGATGAAGATTTGCTTGCTTAGCAAACGACACAGACTTGGATATATTAGAATACGGGCGGAGGAATAAGGAATAACCTTTATATGCTTAACTAAAATGTGGTTCAGTGAAGATTGAAATGGTGAATTATCCAGCGATTGAAATAAACAAGAAAAGGTTAATTTCTATCCTAAAGGTAGGTCTTATGTTTTCATCTTTAAATAGAATACCAATTTATTATGCACTTAGAAACTTGCCTAATATTATTTTAGACCCAAGTAAAATGCCTAAACCATTAAGATCGATATATCATTAAATTTATAACATGTTTTTTTGCCAGCCGATATAAGTATATCTCCAAAGAAGTGATAGTTCCAAGTTTGTGTATCATCTATGCTTATTTATTGTAGTATTGGTTAATGTGTTTGGTTGCATTCTACTGCTACATTTCTAAGTCTGATTATTCCTAAAATATTCTTGTCATTGTGATTAATAATATTTTTCCTAATTTTAGCATAGTACATTGATTCGAATGTTATGCATTACAACTACCAAAGCAAGATGTTGATCATATTTGTTAGTTAATCAAGTGTAACATATGTAGTGATGACACAGATTCATATGAGTCCTTTATATGAAAATTGATGCATCATTTAATAAAGAATGAACTTGGAGAAAAGTTTCAGGGCATACGCTATCATTTGTTAAATTGAAATGACATTGAAATTCAGTGGAGCAAGTTTAATAAATTATTGTACTGATGGGCTAAGGTCCAGCAATAAGGGAAATGTGATTAAGAAATTATTGCACGAAAGTTGTAGCATATTTATTCTTTTGTCATTTATTGTAGGAACTAGATGATCCAATAATCCTTAGGCAAATTCTATTTAAACCCAGAAATCTGCTGAGTATACCCATTTTTTAATTAAAAAAATTAGGACAAAACTACCCCTGCTCGACAATTTTTTTTTTAGTTTCTCAGCACACCTCGTAGAAAATGTACGTGGTGCCTTTAGAGCACCACGTAGGACCATTACGTGGTACCATGAAGGCACCACGTAGCGGCTCAACGAGGTGTCCTAAAGGCATCACGTAGTTGCTCTACGTGGTGCCTTTATGGCACCACGTAGTGTTCTTACGTGGAAGGGCAAAATTGTCTTTATTTTAATTGTGTATGGGTAAACTCAGCAAAACGCTGGGTTTAACCATTTTTTTAGAATTTCATGGGTATACTCAGCACATTTACGGGTTTAAATAGAATTTGCCTAATCCTTATTCATAGGAATTTTTTTAGCATAAATGTTGCGGTAAATTGCTTGAGCTGGCACTTGAGTTATACAATCTTAATATTTATGTTACTTTTATAGCTTCATTAATAAGCTAGTTGTGTGTAGTTACTAAAATTTCCAACTGTTCCGAAGACAAAGGCCTTTGCTAATCGTTGCCGAAGATATCGAAAGTGATGAAAACTTAATTTTTACATTTGTATTCTGATTGGATAATAATGATTTTGTAGATTCATTTTATTAAAGCACCTGGAATTGGTGATTATTGGAAGAACAATATGCAAGATCTTGCAACTATGGCGAGGGGTGTAGCATGTTCATTTAAAAAATAAAAAATAAATGGTGCTTTCTATTCTGCAGTATTATGTAAAATGTTAATATAATATGTCTGGTTTCAGCTCATTACTAAAGAACTGTTATTAACAGTGAAGAATCAGGGTTATATGGTTTTGAGGCACAGTCTCGCTTTCCTTAAAGCAATATCTGTCCCCACTCGTCTGAGTTTGCCAACGGGTTGGACAACAGTCTGCTTCCCAGGATACAACAAAACCTAAACCCAGAGTCGAGACAATGCCTGTGAGTTTAATGGGATTTATTATTGGCAGTAGATTAAAACAGAAACTATATCGAGAGGAGAAGAGAGAAGAGCGATAGATAATTATGAACTGGGCGAAAGGCGATGCATTTATAAAAGGCGAAGAGTCATGACCGTTTTGGAGCAGGTGCATTCAAACAGACGTGTCCGTCTGTTCAAATTCAAAAAATGCGACTGTTTGCTTTCAGGCCACATCGCTTTCTGATTGGATAATAATGATTTTGTAGATTCATTTTATTAAAGCACCTGGAATTGGTGATTATTGGAAGAACAATATGCAAGATCTTGCAACTATAGCAAGGGTTGTAGTATGTTAATTCAAAAAATAAAAAATAAATGGCGCTTTCTATTCTGCAGTATTATGTAAAATGTTAATATTTTATGTCTGGTTTCAGTTCATTACTAAAGAACTGTTATTAACAGTGAAGAATCAGGGTTATATGGTTTTGAGGCGCGGTCTCGCTTTCCTTAAAGCAATATCTGTCCCCACTCGTCTGAGTTTGCCAACGGGTTGAACGTCAGTCTACTTCCCAGGATACAACAAAACCTAAACCCAGAGGCGTGGCAATGCCTGTGAGTTTAATGGGATTTATTGTTGGCAGTAGATAAAACAGAAACTGTATCGAGAGGAGAAGAGAGAAGAAGGGCGATGGATAATTATGAACTGGGAGAAAGGCGATGCATTTATAAAAGGCAAAGAGTCATGACCATTCTGGAGCAGGTGCATTCAAACAGACGCGTCCGTCTGTTCAAATTCAAAAAATGCGACTGTTTGCTTTCAGGCCACATCGCTTCCTGATTAGATAATAATGATTTTGTAGATTCATTTTATTAAAGCACCTGGAATTGGTGATTATTGGAAGAACAATATGCAAGATCTTGCAACTATAACGAGGGGTGTAGTATGTTCATTTAAAAAATAAAAAATAAATGGCGCTTTCTATTCTGCAGTATTATGTAAAATGTTAATATTTTATGTCTGGTTTCAGCTCATTACTAAAGAACTGTTATTGACAATGAAGAATCAGGGTTATATTGTTTTGAGGCGCGGTCTCGCTTTCCTTAAAGCAATATCTGTTCCCACTCGTCTGAGTTTGCCAACGGGTTGAACGACAGTCTGCTTCCTAGGATACAACAAAACCTAAACCCAGATGCGTGGCAATGCCTGTGAGTTTAATGGGATTTATTATTGGCAACAGATAAAAACAAAAACTGTATTGAGAGGAGAAGAGAGAAGAAGGGCAATGGATAATTATGAACTGGGCGAAAGGCGATGCATTTATAAAAGGCGAAGAGTCATGACCGTTCTGGAGCAGGTGCATTCAAACAGACGCGTCCTTCTGTTCAAATTCAAAAAATGCGACTGTTTGCTTTCAGGCCACATCGCTTCCGTATGGTCACGCACGTGCCCATGTGGCCCAGGTGCCCAATCTTTGAAATATAAATATTTATAGGCCCAAGCCCATATGCATACCCATCCAAGCCACTACTCAAGCCCAAGTCATTTTAATTCATAATATCATATACAAGGCTTTGTTATATATCTTGGAATAGTCAAAAAGACTTGATGATGTGGGACTTAATGTTCTCCTCATTAAACAATCTACCTCAATGTCTCTGTTACCAGACTAGTTAGAACTTTATTAAGAGTTATTCAACTCAGCCTCTTTATACCTATAATAGTTTACACTAATTTGACTTAGTGTCTTCCCAATCATATGATAGTTTGTTATTACCCATTAAACCTTAAAGTTAAGCTAATTAATATTAGGGTTGGGTTTCCACTATCATTGATTAATACAAGGTTTAAGTCTCATTCCGACTGACGTGGATCTTACCATTTCCCTAGTCAAAGCTTTTGTAAATGGGTCTGCTAAATTATCGCTAGATCTTATGTAGACAATAGTAATAGTTCCATCATTTATTATTTGTCTAACATACTCATGTCTAAGACTTATATGTCTTGATTTTCCATTGTATATGTTACTATATGCTCGTGACATAGTAGCCTGACTATCGCATCGTAATGATATGGCTGGCATTGGTTTTGGCCATAGCTTGATATCCAGTAACATATTTCGTATCCATCCTGCCTCTTTTCCGGCGGCAGCAAGTGGTATGAATTCCGATTCTATTGTGGAGTGCGAAATGCAAGTTTGTTTCTTTGATGCCCAAGAAATAGCACCTCCACCTAATGTGAAAATCCAACCCGAAGTAGATTTATTATCACCGGCGCTAGTTATCCAACTTGCATCAGTATATCCTTCTAATACACTTAGAAATCCATTGTAAACAAGTCCTAGACTATTGGTTCTCCTTAGGTAACCAAGTAATCTTCCAATTGCTTTCTAATGATCTATACCAGGATTGCTAGTATATCGTGCAAGTTTGCATATTGCATATGCTATGTCAGGTCTTGTACAATGCATTGCATACATTATACTTCCAATAGCGCTTGCGTATTCGAGTTGAGCAATACATCTTCCTTCATTTTTACTAAGATTGATACTCGAGTCTATTGGGGTACTGGCATCTTTTTTTTTAGAAGTTCAAACTTCTGAAGCACCTTTTGAATATAATGTGATAGATTTAGTGCATAACCCCCACTAACTTTACTAACTTTTATACCCAAAATTGTATCAACTTCATTCAAATCTTTCATTTTGAACTTTGAAGTTAAATAATTCTGGGTGTCTTGTATTGCTTTTATGTTAGTACTGAATATTAATAAATCATCTACATATAAACAAATGATTACTCCATATTCTTTTGTAAACTTGGAGTAGATACATTTGTCTGCATTGTTATATGTAAAGACATTTTGAAGTATAATTGAGTCAAATTTCTCATGCCACTATTTTGGTGCTTGTTTCAATCCGTATAATGATTTTGTTAGTTTGCAAACTTTTCTTTCATTCCCGGGAAGGATAAAACCTTCAGGTTGTTCCATGTAAACTTCTTCATTAAGTTCATCATTAAGGAAGGTTGTTTTGACATCCATTTGATGGATATGCAACTGATAGATTGATGCTAATGCTATTAGTAATCGAATTGATGTAATTCTTGCAACCGGAGCATATGTATCAAAGAAATCAATTCCTTCCTTTTGCCGAAAGCCCTTAGCAACTAATCTAGCCTTGAAAGTTTGCACGCTGCCATCATTATTAAGTTTTCTTCGAAACACCCATTTGCAACCAGTAGGTTTGACCCTTGAGGCAAGTCTACCAATACCCAAGTATTGTTTGATAAAATTGAATCTATTTCATCATTAATTGCCTCCTTCCAAAAAGCAGAATCTCTGGAAGTTATAGCTTCTTTGTATGTAGTAACCCGCATTTTTAGCTGTTAAATAATTTATTTATTTAATTATTAAATATCGATTTATCGATATCGAGAACGTGAATTAAATAATATTGAATATTTAATTAATAATTATAATATAATAAAATATACTATAATGTCGAAATAATCAAAAATATTGGAAATACAAATATTCTGTGAACGGGGTCATCCCTAAGATGTAATTCGACTTAGAGTTGGATTATATTGACGAATATATTGAATCGACGACAGTGGAACGTATAGTTTATAATATATTTATAAACGAGCTTGAAATGGCGCTGCAGTTCGCTATTTGGCGATTCGAACTTCAACTGCATGTACAGGATTCGTTTTAAGCCGGATTTCAGTGAAACAAGAAACGCGTGGAGCTGGTGGAGTATATTTTTCTAATGGAAGAGAAAAATCTGGATTTCGTCGTATAGATTTTGATTTACGTCCAAATCAAATTTCAGAAAAAGTCGCTGTGGAATTCCTTTATAATTTGCGACGCTTTATATACGTTATAAATCGATTTTTCGATACGAACTGAATATCGATCAAATCGGAATTCTGGAAATCAAGTCATAAATTCTGGCAGGATATTCTGGAGCCGTACGACATCATCTGTGGATATATACGAGAATATTAATTTATTAATATTTAATTTAATTATATTTAAATATATTTATATATTTAAATGGTCTATTCAGCGCTTTAAAAATAGCCAGTTTTGCAAACGAAGTCGGAATTCGACGAAACTAGTTTTGTTGGATCCGCAATGTCAAATAGTTGTTAGATTTCCAGTTTGGTGATTTTTAGAGTCACTGTGTGGTCGTACAGGTTTTTAGAGTGAGAAACAGTCGGTATTTCGACGGTTAAAAATACGCTGTGTGAGCATACGGAGTCAGAATTCGACGAAACCAGTTTCGTTAGGACCGTAATGGCGAACTCTAGCTACATGTTCAGTTTCGTGATTTTTGGGTATCGTATGTGATCAAGAGAATTTTTAGAAAGCAAAATGAATACAGAAATGAGAATATACCGGGAATATACCATTTTTCAAAATATCTAAAATATCTAGCTCCTCTATAAATACCACACCTAACCTTCCTTAAGACCTAAAAGCTCTCGTTCATCTCTAAAATTAAAGGAGCCGCCACAATATTTTCTAAACACAGACAAAATCCAGAGAAAGAAAAATGAAAAAAAAACAATTCCTATAAATTTCTATAAAATACAAACTATGTATTTTCGGATCCGCTAGGTGATCAGCTTCATTTCTATGCCGGTCCTTCTTGGTGCGATCGAGTCTTTGGGATGGTCATTTTCGAACAGTAAAGCTAGGGCTTGAGTTCCTGAGCATCCTGAGAGGATTGGAGCAGAATGGAATACGACGTGATGATCAGGAGGTCGAGGCGCAGGGATTGAGGTGTATTGGTGGTGCTCCGGCAGTCACCAGTGAAGAGCGACGAGGGCGATTGGGTTGAAAGCAGGTGATCGAAAATCGGAGGGTGAGTTCGAGTGGGGGTCTGAGGGGTCGAGCAGGTGCGGTAGGAGATGAGGAGCGCAGTGGTGGTGATGACGTCGCCAACGTATGGCCGAGGTGAAGGCGGAGGGTGGTCAAACGTCGGGTCAAAGGGGAATTGGGAGGAGCGGTTTTCTGTAGTTTGATTTGGGGGAGAAACAAATGGTTACGGCCTGGTATTGAACGGTGGTATTAGTGCGGTTAAAGTCAAGTGGGCCGGTACTTTGGATCTGTCAGGATCGTATGGACGTACACTCCACAATGAGACTGACCGGGAGTGGATCGGAGACAGTTACAATTTATGGCGAAATAAATTGTCCGACTTAATCGAATAACGCAAACCGTTATTTAACGGCTAACGCGCAACTGTGAGTAAATCTCACCAACTCTAAACAGTTTATAATTTTATGTTGTATCTTTAGAACTGTTAGAAATTGTCTGATTTACTGTGTGTTGATTGTTTGATTGAACTGCTAGTCAGTTAGTTAAATTTCTATATTGATTCTGTTTAACAGAATATATCAGATGGAACTGAAAGTGATGTTATCTTTATGGTCTAACATCTGTGATGCAGGGAAACAGGTTGGAGGAATCCAACTGGAGGAATCCAACTGGATTCCTCAACAGTTATTTTATTGTGATTTATATATAGTGATATATAATGTGATATATAATCTGTTGGCGATTATATGTGTTTGGACGATATTGATCATCGTGATTTGATACGATTGAATACCATGGCATACCGGGATGTTGATAAAGGAATTTTCAAAGTGATATTGAAAATAGAATATTTATAAATTGGAATATTTATAAATAAGAGATATTTATAAATGGAATATTTATAAATAAGGAATATTTATAAATTTGGAATATTTATAAATAGGAGACATTATAAAAAGGAAATAATTACAAAACATTTCTTTTGAATGGAAAGGCATGTGTGGCGAGTTTGGGGATTTTCCCGATACTCCCGATACAAAGGAGGTTATGGCGAATTTCCCCGAAAATTTAAGGAGTTAGAATATTTTCAAGAATAAATTTGAAAAGGAAATATTTGTAAACCATTTACAAATAAAATTGAAAAGGAAACGTTATAAAAGGGAAATCATTTTTAAAGTGTAGAACCGTTATGTAAAAAGTAAATCTTTTCAAATGAATAAAACGTTGTTAAAAAGGAAATCTTTATAAAGTAAATCGAATATGGTATTCGAAGTTAGAAATCGAATATGGTATTCGAAGTTAGTAATTGAATATGGTATTCGAAGTTAGTTAATCGAATATAGACATTCGAAAGGAGTTAGTCGAATATGGTATTCGAAGTTAGTTAATCGAATATGGTATTCGAAGTTAGTTAATCGAATATAGACATTCGAAAGGAGTTAGTTGAATATGGTATTCGAAGTTAGTTAATCGAATATGGTATTCGAAGTAGTTAATCGAATATAGACATTCGAAAGGGGTTAGTCAAGTCGAGTTAGTCAACTAGAGTTAATCAAATAGAGTTAATCAGTTAGAGTTAACCAGTTAGGGTTAATCAGTTAGAGTTAACCAGATAGAGTTAATCAAATAGAGTTAAATCAGTTAGGGTTAACCAGTTAGAGTTAACCAGTTAGAGTTAATCAAATAGAGTTAAATCAGTTAAAGTTAATCAGTTAGAGTTAACCAGTTAGAGTTAATCAGTTAGAGTTATCCAGTTAGAGTAAATCAAATAGAGTTAACCAGTTGGAGTTAATTAGTTAGAGTTAATCGATTAGAGTTAAAACGAACTAGAGTAAATCAAATATAGTTATTTGAGACAGAGTTAGTCAAGTTAGTCGAGCCTAGTAAATCGAATCGAATTGGTCGAACCAAGTAAGTCGAGTTAAGTTAGTCAAGTTAGTCGAGCCTAGTTGATCGAATCGAATTGGTCGAACCAAGTAAGTCGAGTTAAGTTAGTCAAGTTAGTCGAGCCTAGTTGATCGAATCGAATTGGTCGAACCAAGTAAGTCGAGTTAGTCGAGTCAAGTTAAGTTAGTCGAGTTAAGTTCGTCGAGTTAAATAAATCGATGTTGGTTTCATCGGAAGGAGTTATCGATGTTAGTTTCATCGAAAGAAGTTATCGATGTTAGTTTCATCGAAGGGAGTTATCGATTATAGTTTAATCGAAGTGAGGTTTTTCAAAGATGAGATATTTGAAAAGGAAGAGTTATCGAATGTTAGTTGATCGAAGTGAGATTTATCGAACAAGAGTTATTCGAAAAGAGATTTTCGAATATAGTTTATTCGAAAGTGAGATTTTCAAATATGAGATATTTGAAAAGGAAGAGTTATCAAATATTAGTTATTTGAAGAGAGATTATCGAATATCGTTTATTCGAAAGAAGTTAATCGAATATAGCTTATTCGAAGAAGAATTAATCAAATAGAGATTTCTCGAAGAGAGTTAATCGGCAAATTCGATTATATCGAATTCGGGAAAGTACTTATACTTTCCAGTGTTTAAATAGAGTTTTATTCAGTTATAAATAAATAAGTGTTAGGTTAATTATTCACTAATGAGAATAGAAGTTATAATTAAAGTTAGATAATTCGAAAGTAGGGATTATAACGTTATCGTTATAACCAATGTTTTAAACATAGAAGTGGACTAGTAAAATTGAATCCGAGAAAGGCGTAAAGAAGTTGTTAAAGATTAAAAGATAAACTTTGACCATTTCGAAGTTATAACGTTGTTCAGTTAAGGTCTGAGAGGTAATTATACCCCTACTTGGGTGACTTCCTTCTTAACTAAGAAATGGTAAGGTTTGATCGTAAAAGAGTTTTGGAAATGTTTTCCAAACGAGAATCAGAAATGTTTTCTGATAAAAAGAAAATAAGAATTTAGAATATAGGGAAACAGGAGATAAGTAAATAAATGAACTAAAGAGAATATTGTTAAATGATGTTTGTTCGATATAAATTTCCATCTGGGAATAATATCGTTGTTTGCACACTTGTTTTTCTTTGATGGTTAAATCACAGACTATCGAAGTTTTGACCATTTTAACGTTGTTAATATGGAGAGACCGGTTGGATTTTTATCCAAAGAACCACTCTGTATTGGCATAAGCGTCGCGAATCATATATGCCAAAGATAATTGAAGACGGAGTAAAATGCAAGGGCTATCCTGTTTACAGAATAGTGCCTTCGGTTTGTCCAGTCCCAGGACAACTTGTATGGACGAAGGTCTGACAGAGTATATCCAATGGATCGCGTAAGTTGATCTGTTCAAACGTATTCACGTTTGGTGGCGGAGGAATTCGTTTCTCTTAGCTGTATACCCGTGTTATTTTTGGATAAGTCAATTTGTGATTTGGCGGGTATGACGATGTGACATTTCTAAGTGAATAAGATGGATGTCTGACAGAGTATTTCCAGACGATCACGTTCATTGATTTCTTCAACCGTACCAAGAGTGGAAGCGGGGAAGGAAACTTCTTTTAGCTGACACGTAATGTACTGTTGTAGACGTCAATTAGTGATTTTCGATGGATCTGACAATGTGGCATTCGAAGTGAATCTGATGTAATGATAAAGCGTAGCTTCTAGCCTCATCATCCGGTAAATGACAGAAATCGGGCAGGCAGCATGGCTAAGTCGTTCGCACCGAAGTAGGGTGTATAATCACCTATCTAGTGAATATTCATTTGTTTCTTAAATCTATCAATGTTGTCCCATATATATACGGGAACGGTTGCTGATCCCAACCGTTGGTGATGTACATTCGATACACTCAAGCGAAATGAGTGGTCGGTCATGTGTGGCTGAGTTGCAAGATGTTCTTTTTGAACTCCAGTGTATCGTTCCTAGAGTACACTGATCGGAAGGTGGTTCCATACCTTGTCATAGTTGGAAATCCAATCATCCAATACGTGCTTGCGATTTTGATTGTATACTATATATGTAGTAACGTGAGATGCAAGCGTTTCTGCTAGATTGATATCTATTTGTATTTAGACATTATTATAATATCAGAATGATATTACTTTACAAAGTTGTTTGGATTCTCATAAGGGAAAAACCCGTTCCGTTATGCGGCGTGGTCTTGTGAGATATCCTTTATTAAATCAAGTATTAAATTGTTTTACTCATACCGGTCCCATGACTGACCCGGAGTTTATTTTGTTGTTTTCCCTAAACTCTTGGGTGCCTAAATTTGTACGGGCAGTCAAGTAGTCGGGATTTTACAGATACACTTGGAGAGCTTGGAGCAGGAGGCTTCAGGATTCTATAGCTATTATTATTTCCGCTGTTGTTGTAAGTGTTGTACTCTGATAAGTGTTATTGTATACATATACTGATGTTATTTCAAAGATATGTTATGTTATATTTTATTCGTTCCTCTGTGAGATTCGTGTTTACTCTGATGATGATGTTCTTCTTCTTCTTCTATTCTATAAGTTCTATCTTATCTATCCTCACCCTCTGTCTTCTTTCTATTAGTTTCTTGAATTTCCAGTGCGATTTGGGTTGGACTTGTGTTATTTAGTCAGCTCAAATTCCCCCGGATTTTCGGGTTACTACATTGTATGTTTTGGATCATCTTCTATATTCAGTACAATAGGAATTTTGTTAGTAACATCATCTTGAGTTCCTTCTACAAGGAATGTTATAGCTTGAGATGATATAAATCTGGACCAAAAGATTTCTCTTTTCTGATTCTTTGTATCCTTCTTATTTCTATCTGTTCATTAGTTACTTTTCTTTTATTACCAACAGAAGATGTAGTAACATCCGTTGGTGTTTGAATAATATCAGGGTTTAATGACTGATTTGTATTTGAATCATCTTTGAATTTATTTTCAATAAACTCAACATCCCTTGATTCAACAATCGTGTTTGAGGATAAATCTAGTAGTCTATATGCTTTAGAGTTTTCAGCATATCCTAAAAACAAACTTTTCAATGCTCTTGGACCCAGTTTAGTCCGTTTTGGATCAGTCACCCTATAAAAATCAATACACCCTCACACCTTTAGATACCGTAGATTTGGTTTTTGACCATTCCATAGTTCATAAGGAGAAACTTTAGTTTTCCTTGAAGTGATTCTATTGTGTAAATGACATGTAGACAATAATGCTTCCCCCCACAAGTTAAGTGGTAATTTAGCATTTAATAACATAGAATTTACCATATCAACCAGAGTTCTATTTTTTCTTTCAGCCAAACCATTTTGTTGTGGTGTGTATGGCACTGTGTGCTGATGAATAATCCCATGTTCTTCATAGAAGTTTGGAAATTCAGTGGAGAAGTATTCTCCTCCTCTGTCACTACGTAGAACCTTTATTTTCCTACCTTTTTTATTTTCAATTTCTGTTTTATAGCGTTTGAACATGTCAAAAGCTTCATCTTTATTTCTGAGAAAATACACACATGTGTATTTAGAAAAATCATCAATAAAGGTAATGAAATACCTTTTTCCACCTCTGGTTAAAACTCCATTTAATTCACATATATGGAGTGAATTAAATCCAAGAGTTCTGAGTTTCTTTCAACCGTTGGGAATGGTTTCTTTGTAATCTTGGCTTGGATACATATTTCGCATTTATCATGTTTATCATTTTTAACAGAAATAAGACCATGTTTTTCCATATATTTCAAAGGTCTATAATTTAAATGTTCTAAACGTGCATGCCATAATAGTAAAGAATCAACAGTATAATCAGAACATTCATTTATTTCATTAATACTTAGTTTGAACATCCCATTACATGCATAACCTTTACCCACAAACATGCCATTTTTGGACAGAATTAAACTATCAGCCTCTAAGACAGATTTAACACCACTCTTGCATTGGATTGATGCAGAAACCAGATTCTTTTTAATATCAGGAACATAGAGTACATTAGCAAGAGTGATCTTCTTGTTGGAAGTAAAATGGATCTCCACATTTCCTTTTCCCAGAACCTTTGCACCATTTCTATTTCCCATAAGCACTTCCTGCTGATCTGCCAGTTCAGTGTAGGTTTTGAACAGCCCTTTGTTGTTGCAAACATGAATTGTTGCACCAGAATCAAACCACCAATCCAAAGATTTTGTTTCAGCAATTGCCATGTGCCGTTCAGTTATCATGCCGATCTGCAAATCTGTAACCATAGCAATGATTTCTTGGACTTCATCGTTCTCAACCATATTTGCATTTTTAGACTGGCCTTTTTGTTTTGGAGGTTCCCTGCACTCTCGTTTGAAGTGCCCAAGTTTGCCGCAGTTGTAGCAAGCCTTGTTTTCTTATCCTTTGGATTAGAGTTGGCATCCAACTTTGTTTTCTTATTTGGCTTAAAGTTCTGGTTTTGAGCATTTTTTCTTTTCTTTCCAGAATTGACATTGTTCACGTTTGTTATTGGAAAAACACCATCATGGATTCTATTTTCCTCTTCAATCCGTATGTGTTTTCCAATCTGTTCCAACGTGAGTTCTTCAGTCATGTGTAGGAGTTTTTTACAATAATTATTCCAACTAGGTGGAAGTTTAGCAAAAATAGCCCCTACTTGAATAGATTCTGGAATTTGCACTTTTAAATCCGCAAGTTTTCCAACCAGAACTTGTAAATCATGCATTTGGTCCATTACCGAGACATCATCTTTCATTTCGAATTCAAAATACTGTAAGGTAAGAAACTTATCTGTTCCAATTTTCTCTGTTTTGTACTTTGCTTCGAGTGCATCCCAGATTTCTTTAGGCAACTTTAGCGGAGTGTATAGATCATACAACCGATCTGAAAGTGTATTTAGAATGTGGCCTCGGCACAACAGTTCATCTTCCTCGCGTTTCATCCTCCTTTTCTTCAGGTCTTCTGTATCTTTCTCTGTTGGAGGAGGAATCGGTGGAAGATTTTCATCTAGCACGTATGACACTTTAAGAGTAGTAAGGAGGAACTCCATCTTGTCTTGCCAGCGAGTGAAATTGGTTCCATCCATTCTGTCCAGGTGGACGAAGTCTTGATTTATCAGTTTGAAAGCGGATTCTGCACTGTTATCCATATCGGATATTACTTCAAGTTTGTTATTAACAGTGAAGAATCATGGTTATATGGTTTTGAGGCGCGGTCTCGCTTTCCTTAAAGCAATATCTATCCCCACTCGTCTGAGTTTGCCAACAGGTTGAACGACAGTTTGCTTCCCAGGATACAACAAAAACTAAACCCAGAGGCATGGCAATGCCTGTGAGTTTAATGGGATTTATTATTGGCAGCAGATAAAAACAGAAACTGTATCGAGAGGAGAGAGAGAAGAAGGGCAATGGATAATTATGAACTGGGCGAAAGGTGATGCATTTATAGAAGGCGAACAGTCATGACCGTTCTATATCTTATACAAGGCTTTGTTATATATCTTGGAATAGTCCAAAAGACTTGATGATGTGGGACTTAATGTTCTCCTCATTAAACAATCTACCTCAACAAGAACTAGGCATGAGTTTAGAGAAAATCAAGTTTGACATGCTTGGAAGATGTAAAAAGGTACATTTCTAGATCTTCAGTCAAGTTTATCAGGTTCTGTCGCTCTATTGAAAGCTTGCTACATTGACTCTTAAGAAACTTGTATAACTAATAAATTATATGCATACTGTTTTGAAATGATCATCATTGAGTTGATTGGAGGTAACAATATCGATAGATGATACCGTGATTCTTGATGGAGCTAGTGATAAGAAAGCCTTTGAAGAAAGATGTGATCAGGTATGACTAATTTCACACTATCATAAATGAATTTTTATGTTGTGATTCCTTGTAGATTGCTGCTAAACTGGTATAAGCATTTTTTAACATATAAAATTCTTTGTTTTCTAAGCTAAGATATGTTAATTATTGAAGTACATCAGAGTACGGTAAAGAGAAATTAAAAGGGAGGCTAGCAAAACTCTATCGTGATGTTGTAGTTCTCAAGGTATTTTAATAATTATCAAATACATATTCTTATATATATAATGAAAATTTATTTAAAAGGTGAATATATACATGCATACATACTATGTGAGAATTAGTTGCTTTAAATGGCATATAAGGATGCTTAATTAATCACGTTGAAAAAATTGAACAGAGTGTGTGCTCGCCTACAAAAATTCAGAAAATCTGAATTTTGTCCACATTGCTACATTATATGGCTTAAATGGTTGTTACTGATGTTGATCTTATTAACATTACACTATTAGTGTTGGTATTAGCTAGTAATAGATAGTTAATATATCAATTACTATTTTCCATTTTATGACCTCTGTTAATGTGTTACGACGTGGTTTATGAATTTTCGAAAAAAGGAGAACTTTAGGTATACCATATTGGTTACATGGGAAAAAAGAAAAAAGATCCATCTTTTATGTGTTTTCTCCATACTCTATTTCAAACTAAAATTTCTACCGATATTTGGTCTAATTTATTAGTTGGCTACATGGAGTTTTGTCTTTGTAAATTTAAAAAAGTATGACAAAAAGAAAAGTAAATAAATTAGAAAATATATGGTAAATTACATGGTAAAAAAAATTCTCTAGAGGGGAACATAGCGTGTGTTGATAAACAGCTATATTATCATGTCACTTTTTTAGTTAAAGAGAAAGAAAAAATAAATAAGTGAATATGATATGTTTTTCATTTGAACCTTTGCAGCTTCTTATGAAAATTGAGCCTCTTATGGTTATGTACTTAGCCAGGCCAGCTAATATGCTTATAAAGCTATAGCTTACACCGGAGGCATCACGAGGGCAATCATCCATTTTGGGAAATCCAACAAACCCTAAAATATGTCTTATGGTATGCATTTTAGACTTCCTCATAGTTAAAATTTTATGTGCATAAGATTGTTTTTGACTGAAAAAATTAGAATATTTAAATATAAAGCAATAAAAATGTTACCAAAAATTTCATTTATATGGTACAACCGATCGTCTGCCTGATGCCAGTATCCCAAATGATTTTGTCATTGGGAGTGGTAAAAGCATAATGATGGGGCAAGGAGAGTTCGATAACTCCTTAATTGGCACTTAAATTTCCACTATTTTTGAGATAAAATGTAATATCTTCAGAGCCGGTCCTGAGACTTATGATGCTCAGTGCGATTTACTAAATGATGCCGATTTGTAAAAATATCTACTAAGAAACCCTTTTAAGTATTTGGCAATCTCTACATTTGGTTTTTGGTTTTTTTTTCGATTAGAGCTCACGAATGGTTGTTTTTGGGAAAACATTACGACTAGCTTTTATTTTTTAAAAGTTGGAAATATAATTCTCATAAAGAATATCATTATTTATAATAATATAAAATCATATGATTTGTTATAACACCCTGTTTATCTCAAATATAAATAAAATTAATATTTCTGTTGAATAGAGGATTAGAAACTGTGCATCTCATTAGCTACAAAAGATGCAACAGAAGTTGTGTTTCCAGAAAACCTTCAATGCGATTTTCTATCGATGGAAACTGGTATAGGTGCTAATTTAACTAACATTTTTGAGGTCATAAATCATAATTCTGTATCATGATATATATCGTTCAACTATTATGAATCTATTTCTAAAGTCCTTAATCCTTGTAAATGATCATATCATTACTCATCAGAAAATTTATGTTTATATTACCTTTCCAGCACCAGAACAATTTGAACACCGCTCTATTCTTGGTTGGGATAATGGCTGGTTACTACCATCAAGTGTAGACATAGGCTCAGCCAACATTATAGATCCTGTGCTTGTACGGCGAGCACAAGAGAGATATCATGTGGATTCATTTCCACAATTTTAGGAATGATCCAGTCATAAAATTCATCAAGAAGAAGGAAAAGGGAAGGAGGGGATGCATTTTTTTTTTGTTCATGATTTTTGATTATTTTTTTTGGGTGGGTGGGGGAGGGAGGGGTCTTGCCTGTTTTAGTGCATACATAAAATTGAGAGCAGGAACTAATTAATGATCATATTACTACCCTCGAACTCCTTTAATGGGCACATGTAAAAAAAGTTGATTTTGTATCATCCATACATAGGCCAATGCAGACCAAAAAGAATTACCAGTTCCAAAGCAATATTTACATCTTTTTTGCTCCTGCTTCTTGCCATTGTTTATCTCAACAACCAGCAAAGTTGAGATAACTTCAACTGCTCCACCGCAGAATGATGCTACAATTGGATCGACTTCGTTGTATTCACCAGAAGGATAATAATATATGAGAAAGTAAAAACACAAACCCACTTTCTTCGTTCACAAATTACCACACCAAGTATAAATTTGAAACTAGTATGTATATATTATTAACACGAAAGCCATGCAACTTTCTAACTACCTTCGATTCAAAAAAATTTATGATATCTTGATTTTACTACATTGCCATTTCAAGTGTAAGACTGTATGATTACGGTGATCCATTAATTAAAATATTCCAAATACAATGAAAAATTAAACTAAAATGGTACAATTTAGAAATTAGGGTTACCTATTTTAGAGTTGATATCTCTCAAAGTATTCTTCTTGTTGCATCGATTCATTTCTTCCTTGCGTTATTCGCTCATGTGGCTTTACCAATCCGCCTTTGTTTTGGTTTCTTCTTCGTGTGACTTTCTTTTTTCATGCATTCGTCACTTTTTCATTAAGCATTTCTTGAAGCCAACGTATTTTTATTCCCTTGAGTTTCTGTTGCCCTGCAATGGCCCAGTAAGCACTGGTCAGGGTCGACTCTGACTATCTTTGTTCTCAGTTCAAATGTAAATTGTTTCGTTGTTTGTTAACTTTGTCTCATTTGTGTAATAGGATTTGTGCATACTAGTTATCCGACCCTCGTTGATTGATAAGTGTGCTTTAATACTTGATCAGTAATTTAGCATTCAGTTTTGGTTTGTAATTCTTATTTTTGATAATTAAACTCGTCTGTAGATAATTAGCTATTTCGAAGTGAAAACTACCGGGAACAAAGAATTATTGGTAACCAAGCAATGAACATGACTTTAACTGTTATATATGTTGCCATATTTTTGTAATACTACTTGTGTAAGCTTGTTTGTGAATGCTTGAGGTATGTGACTTTTTTTATCAAAAAAACTACAATTGAACTGATAACGAATATTATATTTGATTATGTGATTAGTTTGTTTTCTCAATCATTTGAATATGATGATCATACAATTGATTGATTAATTGTTTATATATGTTAATTATGTGATTAAATTGTTGACTTGAAAACAAAAATTATGCGATTGAGCACTTGTTTTAATATGAATATTATATAAGCGGTTGCTGGAAATGGTACAAGCCATTGGTTGTAAATAACAACATTTAAAATATGATGTCAACCAATTAATAACTTTTAGCAGTGGTTTAAAAATGCTACATAAACAAATGTAAACTAATATAAAATATTATATAATTACATTGAAAAAAC
Organism: Allium sativum; assembly: GCA_030737875.1. Taxonomy (NCBI): domain Eukaryota; kingdom Viridiplantae; phylum Streptophyta; class Magnoliopsida; order Asparagales; family Amaryllidaceae; genus Allium; species Allium sativum. The sequence continues at coordinate 836,852,578 of CM060910.1, forward strand.
GCTAAAGAAAAAAGTACAAGTAAAAAGTGCCAAAAAAATGTTAATTTTGGTAGGATTTTGTAAACCCAACAAAAAAACTTTAGTTGCACAACTATGTTGAACTTTTGTAGCGCTACGACAGCGCAATAAAAAAAATTCGAACTTTTAGTTGCATGTCGTATCGCAGCGTTCACTAAAATGCTAGTATAAGTTATGGTAGCGTTTTTTCACCGCTACCAAAAGTCTTTTCTGGTGTAGTGATGATATGTGAAAATGATGCTCACATTTGTGATGATCCTACGGTTTTTAAAATCATATTATGTAAGATAACATTAAAAGGCATAAGAGGATTCAACAATTCAAATATAAAATATAGGCATAATCAATTAGTCCCAAGTTTCCATGGACCTTATGAAATCAGCCCATTCATTTTTTTTATTTTCAATTTGTAGTAAATTTACAAATCGAAAGTGAATCATATGGATTTTTTTGGACCATTGGAACTAGAGAAACTAAGAATAGGTAATTTGAACTTAAAACGTTTGCAGTTAAATATACTTTGACTGTCACCGGGTCTCAATGCTTAAAAGCTCCTACTTTGGTCCAAGACAACTTTGAAACATGTGTAGATCGATTTTAACATATATGGATATGTAGTATGTTATATATTATGTACTATCATTAAATATCCATTTAAAAAGCCATCATGAGTTTGCTTATATTACTGCGTTGTATTAACAAGTCAATAACCACATATAAGGCAAAGTTTCAAATTAAACTGGGAAAGCTCTAAAATTGATTTTCCAATGGTTTAGAATTTCCAAAAGATATAAATAAAGTCAGGCGGTGAATAAATAAATATAACTTGAAAACAGGTAGGGTACACATCCTCTTCCTCTATGGACAACAAGGACCCAGTTCATTTTTAGCACAACAAATAACTTATCCTCACACTTAGCATCTTTTATATTCTCTTCTTTAATAAGTTCCTTATCATTGTTAATAGGATTTTTTTTTTCGATTTGGCCACCTTTTATAAACTTATAACACTTTTAGCCTAGTTTCAAAAATTTTACAGTTGTAGCCTGGTTTATGTCACATCAGCTGAAATCCGTTATTTAACACTAGCGACATTTGTAATACCGCATGCTAGCGTTATTCAAGATGACACGGAGAAGATTTATCTTGTTACAAACTTCATCTTTTCTCTACATGTAGGTTTAGCAGTTTTTAAGATGGTGCTGACAAACGTCATTCTGAATGACGCACCTATGTTAGAATTGATCTTTTATTTTTGTTACTACGGCGCGTCATCCTAAATAATTCAAGAATAATTTTCTTTTGTTGTTAATGGCTTTTAATAATGCTATACGCGTCATTCTAAATGATGCACAGTCGAGATATACAGAGAGCACAGGCTCTCTTCCTCCTCACTTTTTCTTAACTCCTATTTTCTCAAAACCGAAAACCCAATATTGCAATTGTACCACATCAATATTGCAATTGTAATATCTATTGTCATGTGCATATTACGAAGAGTAAGGCAAATGCAGGCCGACGTTACTACGGTTACAGACGATATCTGGTTAGGTTACATGTGCCTCACTTGGTTACGCCTTGCCGTTATACGGAGTCGATAGATCCTCCATTATATATGTCGTAGAGGTCACGACTATGCGCTGGAGATGCAAGAAGAGAATGCACAACTAAAGGCTGAAATTTACCGAATGCGGGAAAAATATGACTCGCTTGAGTCTACCATTCCTAGATATCCTAATGAGTAGTGTTCGCGCAAGTTGTATCGGCCTATTGTACTAATGAACCAATGTATCGTATGAAGTAGTTTTATTGAGTAGTGTATTGCCCTATAATGTTGTATCATTCCATGCATCGTACGACTTTTAATGTACCAAAAGATCTAAATCTCCAATAACTAACTAGATAAATAGTTACGACATATGTCTTATACATAATAAAACCAAATAGAAAGGTACGCAACGTAATAAAACAGGATTGGTAGGTACTACATAACACTTAGTAAAGTCTATGTCACTGTAGTACAATGGCTCTTATTATGGCCATTTACTCCACACTTGCTGCACCTATTAGCTCTGGAAGACTGCCCCTCGTCCATGGTGCCTTTAATTCTAGTAGATCTAGGTCTGCCCGGTGCTCTCCGAGCTTATGGTGGAAAAACCATATGTCCTGAAGGTTTTGGCCAATAGCGCTTGTCACGAACTGGATGAAACTCCGGCGTATAAGCTGTGTAATAACTTTGAACTGTGTACCAGTAGGAGGCGAAGTCGTGATGAGCTCTTTTGGCCCCATTTGCCACTGCCGAACATGCAGCCATAACATGCGCACATGGAAGTTGTTGTAGCAGTAGTATGTTACACGTACATGAACAAGTATTACCATCTATCTTTACTGTAAATTCATCACTGAAGTAGTGTATTACAACCCATTCATATTCGCCGAAGCGAACTATTCTGCAACGTCTAGCTTCTTTGGCTCTTTCAGCTATTTTTGCCTCCCACTTTGGGGTTAATTTGCATACCGAACCAACAACATTTTGTCGTCTGTTAGAGAAATAATCCACTGATCTATAAAAGGTACGCGCAACCAACGACTTAACAGGAAGCGATCGTTCTCCTCTTAGTACACCGTTGAAGCTTTCAGAATCATTTGTCGTCATTACATGAAACCTACTACCATCATCTTTAAATAAAGCCCAATTTTCCTCTTTTCCGCCCAAGCTTTTCTCAATCCAGTTATGAACTCTAACGTTAGCCGTATTGATTTCCTCCCGAAGGTTACGATACTCAACCTCTTCTGATGCACATGCCGCCGCATAAAATAAACCAGTCAAATGTTGATCTCTAATGCCAATGGCTTGAAAATTTGCTTTTAGATGCCTCGCGCAAAATCTGTGCTTATGCGGCTCTACCCATCTTTCCTGCAATGCGATAGGGATTCCTTTCATTCTATCAGAAATGAAAGTTATACGTCGATTGTTTACACTATGTACAAACTGTCTCATACAGGAAAAAAACGAAGCCCAAGAGTCAGCCGATTCAGCCTCAGCAATGGCATACGCCAGCGGATATAGTTGATCATTCACATCCGTTGTAGTGGCTACAAGTAGGGTACCTTTATATTTTCCATACAAATGAGTGCCATCTATACAAAGCAATGGACAACAATGTAAAAATCCTTCAATGGAAGGGCCAAATGCCCAGAATACATGTTCAAATACACCAACATCATCTGTTACTATATGGCTTACACTACCAGGATTTGATCTTTTAATTTCATCAAAATATGATCTTAACAATGAATATAACTCTGCCTAATCCCCGTAAACCATAACAATTGCCTTGCTCAGAGATCTCCAAGCTTTCATATAACCAATCTTAATAAAAATTTGTTCTTCAACCAGCACTTGAACTGTTCTAGCTGTTATGTTTAAATCAGACTTCACAAAAGGCATAATCTTCGAAACCAAAAATGTTGATGTCGCTTGTCGATTGCTTGAATTGACCGTTGGATTAACGCAAGTGTGTTCCCCTCTATACTTCTTAACAACCCACAATCCAGACTGCGATTTTTTTGGAATCAATTGCATGAATTCTCCACTAGCATTTATCATCGACATTGCAAATGGCAGTATACATTTCTTTGTTGGACCTAATGGGCTTAAAAGAAATAGCATGTAAAATGAACCACTCACTTAGTTGTTGCAGAAATTTAGCTTTGCTCTAAAAAACAAGACCAAGTTTAAAACCACTTTGAACGCAAGAGGACGATAATACTTCTCCCCTGCATTGCAAGTTAGCGACGACGGATCTAGCTAACATTTGTGCAGTACACATGTCCTCGTCAAGGGGAATCCCTATTTCAGGTTCGTCATTACTCCTATCATCCTCATCATCCATCTCTTCACCTCCGAAGTCAAAGTTCAATGAATCATTATTTACTTGCATGCTGTCAAACCATGCGTGATTGTTATCGAGAATCGAAGCAACCATCATGCTGTCCAAAGCAGGTCCAGGGTTCGTTTGTAGGTATACATTTCCATCTACTTGACTAGCATCATCGCATGCATTCTCTTCGAAGGGCGATTGCTCTTCCATGAAATCCTGCGGATAGTTGCATCATGAAAATATTACACATTCATCAACCGCTAAAGCACGACTGAAATAATAATTCGTTTCAAAGAATACTTACTTCTGACTCATATGATATATCTCAGATGGCGTTGGCTGCAACGGTTCTGGTACTTGTGTAGACGGTCTAACATTATTTTGTGTATGATGGTAATAAGGACCATAACTATAAAATATATGGCAGTTATTAACAACAACAATTAGGAGAATCAAAACATAACATGTTTAAATAAACTTCGAAGTTGGGCTTACCTCATGCAATACTTTCCTGCATGGGATACGGAAAGCTCAAATGCGGATTCTGTGTATAATTCATATGCGGGTGGTATGCATAGAACATTTGATGTTGTCCATACTCTGAAGCATTTGAAGGAGGAATACTATTTGATGATGGCATTGGAGGAGTAGGTAGGGACGGTGCGGCTCGAACTAGTCTTAAAGCAGTAGGTGGTTCAACCACTAACTTTGTCGTTTTCACAACAAATAACTCTATAGTCTTACAAGCGGCAGAAAACATTAACTTAATATCACCATCGTCTACAATTTTAATTGCCTTAGAACCAGAATCAGTTGGCCAGTTGCATATTAACTCAATATCAAATTGCTTTGTATTAATCCTTGTTGACTTGAATATCGAGGCTTTTAATTGCATCAAGTTACAACCTTTGAGAACTTTTATAGGTTTGAAAGATCCATCTTCATATTTTCCACACTTTCTATCATCAATAACCAGCTCACCATCGAAGTAGCATATAATCGCAATAAACTTAGGAGCCATTCTAATTTACAACAACAAAAATGAATATATTACCGAAAGTTAAAAATATAGAAAAAGTTTGATTTAGGGTTTTGAAATTCAAACCGTGTACTGAACAAAACGACGGAGATTAGAGTCCAATTGACGCAAATCTGAAACTGGAGATGATCTGAGATAAAATTACTGAAGGGTTTAATTTCGGAAGTTGATTTAAGGATTTGGATTTCTTTTTTTCAATATTTAGAAAGTTGGAAAGTGAGGAGGAAGAGAGCAAAAGCTCTCTGTATATCATGTTTGTGTGTCATTTCAAATGACGCACTAAAGCAGTTTTTCAAATGCCGCTCAGACGCGAGCTCTACAAAACAAGATAAAACCCCATAGGTAGGGCTGCACAAAGTATAGGTTGGGTCGGGTTAGACCCAAATACTACATCCGACCCGCATAGGTATGAGTTTAAGGTAGTTCAACCCGTATCCAACCCTATATGAGGTTGGATATGGGTTGGGTTGAAGTATGGGTTGGGTCGGGTTTAGTAGGGTTGGGTTGAGTTGCTTGAATATAATAAAAAATGAGAATATAAGGGAATTATTTTAAAACTTATACTAAAATATTCAGCATAGTATGTAACACACCGTGAATTCTATAACGTTAAGCTTCACAAATTAAAGTGTAATTAATTCTAAATGAAAGAATTAAGGGAAATGGGTTACGCCATTGCGTTCGTCTTGGAATTCTTCTTGAGATAGAGTCCGAGTTTGCACGAATCGGACTCCGTATGAAGGAGTTATGGCCTTCGGAAGTTTCAGAATAAAATAAAATTCAAACAGCTCAGTTTAAAATTCAAAATTCGAATTTCAGGTTCAAACTAGGCTGGGCGGGAAAATTCCCGCCCAGAGACCAGGTCGACCATTGGGTCGACTATGGTTTCGACCTGGCCTCCCCAGGTCGACCATGGTGTCGACCTGGCCTCCCCAGGTCGACCTGGGTGTCAACCTGCCAGTCGACCTGCCTAGTCGACATGGCTGGCTAGGTCTGGCTCGAATTTCTATGGCTTTGTGTGTCACTAGGGCTGACGTGTCACCTCTTGATTGGCTCTTTGAACTTTGGATGGCCTAGATTCCTCCTGTCTTCATCTGACGGCTCAAAACAAATTAAAAATCTATAAATACACCCTAAGTCTCAACTAAAAGTTCACACAAAAAAATAAGAAAGGAGTCGTCATGCTGCTAGGGAGGAATTGAACATAGCCGTCAAGAGAGAAAAGCCTAGAGACGAATCAAATTAAGAAGAAGATTAAAGTTTAATCAAATTAATCAACGCAACGTTAGTCCACCCAAAAGAGCGCATCTCAATTTCAGAATTCAGAATCCAGAATTCAAGATTCTGCATTCGTTGTAAGTATAGTGACTTTTCAAAATATGAATAAAAATTGTGATGTGATTCGATGTAAATGAAAATATAATTGTGTTATTGTATTGTATAAATTCTATGTATTGTAATGGTTCTATCATGACTTGTGTAATGATGTTTGTGGCATAAATTGACTGATGCAAGCCTATTGAACAGTTGTATATGAAAACAAAGGCACTTGCAAGTTTGTGGCAAAAACTAGAATTTGATCCCTTTATGTTTATGCCTATGACATGGACCTTATACATTCACTAAGTCTAAATTAAGGCTTATGTAAACATGATTTAGACTTGAAACCTTTTATGCCTACATGACCCAAAACCTATGATATCATTTCCATGTTTACTTGCAAGTATAATTGGATCTATGTTAAGTATCGTTTGTGTTTCATAAACTATGCAAATTCATGTTTATTTGCAAGTGTAATTGGATCTATGTTAAGTATCGTTTGGGTTTCAAAAACTATGCAAGTTCATGTTGAAATAGGCTATATGTGATTAGATGTTATAATTGGACATTTTGGTGAATATACAACATGCTAGTTTTGTGTTTGACATTATGCCAAGTTAAACATGTTTAAACACAAGTTTGTATTAGCCTAAATTATGTCATTTCATATGTCACCTACTTAGTTATACTTTGATTTGAATGCAAGTTCACATGACCCATATTATATGTTAGTTGAATCGCTAAATTGCAAGTTCATGAGCCACACACCCTTATATGTTGTAAAATATTACATGATTTCCCTTTTTCTTACGCTTATAAAGTGGGCTGAATTGTGTCGAGCCCAACATTTGTTATAACGTTGCGAACGTATAAACGGGGGTAATAACGTTGGGTGTAAAACATTGAAAATATATATGTTGGCATGTTTGGCACATGCCAATGGCAATGACATTTAAGCGGTATGAATTGATATACCCAAGAATAAAAAGATATGACATTTACATATATAATTGAGAAGTAATAAAATATGTAAATTTAGAAAACACGATATGCTTAACCCGAGGTTGGATTGAGTTGTGATGTAAACCTGCCCGGAACCGCCCGGAACCGCCCGGTTGTCCACTAGTCACAACAATACCTATCCAATGTGGGTGGTTAAGCATTGAGCCCAATAGTGACCCGAGGTTAGACTGAGCTACGGTGTAAACCTGCCCGGAACCGACCGGCATATCCAGTAACTGTAGCAATACCTGTCTAATGTGAGTGGTCAGGTGCTCTTAAGAGGCTAAGGACAGATGGTAGGGTTAAGTCAACTATAACACTTAACCAAATTCAACATGTTAACAAGAATTGATGGGTAGGGTTAGGTAAATACAGACACTTAACCACTTAACATGTTTGACTAGAAAATCCTGGTAATGAGGGACCCGTTTCAGCAGTAACCCAAGTTAGGTATCAACGGTACCCTGAAACTAGGCAGGGTGGGGCACGATTACTGGGCTAATTGTAAGCGGTCAAACGACGGCGGTGGGTGCACAGTGCAGGTCTAACGGGGTGCGGGCGTGCACACACTCCGGAGCAGACAACCAGGGCACTGGGGACACCAGTAGTATAACCTATGCCTTCTAGAATTTGTGTCGGGGCCGCCACCATGGGTCTTGATACACCCCATGGTGGGACCAGCATAGGTATCTACAATTCTTGGGGGCCGTATGACACATGTTAACGCGAGTAAGAGTCGATCTTTCGAAAATGGGGATCACTTCACCCTCACCATGGGGTGCCAGTTAGAATAAACTCAAGTAGATGCAGAGATATAGTGTGGGTGCGATAGTACATTCGATTCTAAATGCCACCTCCTTAGCTTGTGACACTTTCCTATTTTCAGTATATATCTATCATGCCCTTTTCTTATTCACATACTGAAGAGTTACTAGATTTACTCAGGCTTTATGTCTGACTCTATTTTCTTTTCATCTTCTTTCCTTTCGTCCCCCCCTCCCCCAGGTCCACAGGGAGGAAACAGCTCAGCTCAGTCAGGCTCTTTACAAGCTCCAAAACCGTAGATGTATGACTTGGATCTCTTTTGCTCGGATTATGGCTTTGGATATCACTATGGGATTTTTGTCACTTTATTCATGTTTTATGCTTCTTTAATAATCAAGACAGTTATGAGGTTGTAATGATGGAAGTATTTTGAGACAATTATGGAATGTTTTGTTTTGAACACGTTTTGATGAAATAAAAGTCTGTTTGGTTTCCGCTGTTTAAAATATGTGTATTTATATCTGTCTTGAGTTTATCTGTGGCCTTTTACTTATAAACCTCCACCAAAGTTAAGGCATTCCCTTTGTGAGTGACCTTAACGGAGGTGGGGTGTTTCATAGTATATCAAATTTTAGTTGGCATAATGCATTTAAAATAACTGATTCGTTATATGATATATTTTATTAAAATTTCATTGTAAAACACATCATATGAAATTAATTTACTACATAGTAGAACAAGTGTTTCATTTTAAAATACATTGAAATGCTCTTTAAAATATATTTGTCAAATCCTATTTGGTTTGGATTGATATGAAATATATTATTTGTATATTTACTATAGAATAAAAAACATTATTCTAGGACTATATTATTCTAATTTTAAGTAGGCTAATATTAAATTAGTTTTTCAATATAGGGTTGGGTTGGGTTAAAATAAGGTTGGGTTGAACAAAATATCAAACCCGACCCATATATAGTATGGGTTACAAATTGTAACCTATATCCGACCCGAACTACGATGAGTTGGGTTGGGTTTATGTGGTTTGGGTCGGGTTGGTGGGTTGGGTCGGGTTGGATATGGGTTGTGTGCAGCCCTACCCATAGGAGCGTTATTTAGGACAACGCTAACTTTGCGGTATCTTAAATAACGCTCATAGAGGAGTTCTACCAAACATAATAGTACCCCATGTGCGTCATTCAAGAATACACGTAGCGTTATCCTGAATGCCGCTCCGCGGGTTCAACAAAAAAATAGTGGCTGAAAGATAAATCTTCTCCGTGTCATCTTGAATAACGCTAGCATGCGGTATTACAAATGCCACTAGTATTAAATAACGGACACTACAACAAAATGACCATATTACAACGGTGGAAAACAGTTGTAAAAGACTTTTTACAACGGTGGAGCCACCGTCGTGTATAAAGAAGTTGTAATAGACTGGAACATATTACAACTTTTTTGCACCGTTGCAGCACCGTTGTAAAATGTGTATTTTACAACTGTTTTACACCGTTGTAATAAACTTTATTACCACTGTGTATAACTGTTGTAATATATTTTATTTCAAGTATTATTTTAGAGTTGTAATATACGAACACATTATATATATATATTACTAATAAAAGAACTCATTTCAGAACATATTATCTACAAAACTGAAAATATCAAACAAACTTAAAGCATAAATCAAAATGATATATTAGAATTTTCAAACTCTCATCATTTTTTTACATAATTTTCTGAATTTATAAATCATACAAGCATCTCAAATACATAAAGCAACTACAAAGTCCATTTGCTCGCCTCTTGCCAACCTTTTTCAACATCATACTCTTCCCCTGCGCCATCGTTGTCAATACATTTTGAATGATGCAAGACATTCTTGAGAGCAAGTTCCAATTGTTTTCTTTTTGCAGCTGTCCTACGGTCAGTGTGTGTTCTCTGACCTCGACATGGAAGACCTGACTCATATCTGGTTCCTCTGTAGCATCCGATCTCTTTCAACCTCTCTATTGCCATTCTATTTGTGCTATATCTTAAGTTAACAATGCCAATCTATTTGTGCCATTTTCTTCTGAAGTACTAAAAAATATAGTCATTTCTAACATAGTAAAATAAATAAAATCAAACAAAATGGTAGTGGCAAGTCTTGATCAAACAAAATATTATTACAGTCTAGGAAAAGACGTGGGAAATGGAAATGGCAGAATAAAATAACATGGGATAAAATCAAACAAAACTGTTTTGTTTGATTTTATTACTGTTAATATAGCTAATACTGTTAGTTTTCCAGTCTAGATTGCAGTTTTGTTTGATTTTATTACTGTTTTGTCTACCATCAATTGACTTGTTTGATCAAGACTTGCCACTACAGTTTCTCAGGCAAAATAAATAAAATCGAACAAAAATAATAATAGAAACAACACGAAAAAGAAAAACTAACAGTATTCTAATCAACCGCTTTGAACTAGACTAGTTATAGTTTTAGCTATATTAATGGTGATCACGACATTGGAAGCTTACCCAAACCGCCATCAATCAGCGATAACCGGAGCACTGTACCCAAATTCGCCAAACAACGATAACCAGAGCACATCCGCAACCATCAATCAGCCTCATCAACCCCGATTACCGTACCCAAATTTGCCAGTCAACCCCAATTGATCGCACAAAATATCTCATCGCACCAAACACCAATTCAACAGCCACCATGTCACTTCCCCACAGCTCTCGGCCGAAGCATGACAGCCCAAGGCGATGCCATTCCAAATCGGGTCTTACCAGATCCATATGTAGATCTATCGTGCAATCCACCTTCGAATTTAAAACCGAATTACTGATTTAATTTGCGAAGAGAAGGAAGAACCAGATGACGGGAAAGAAAAAGAATAGGCGGCGAGGGTTTTGAAGAAGACGAGACGATTTCTTGGTATGTGTGATTATGTTAAACAAGGAGGCTGAAGGAAAATTAATGGGCCTACGAGCCAAAATTTTAATTTTGGAGCCAAAATTTCGGTGTGGAGCCAAAATGAAATTCCCCTCCCTAATGTTTGCCTTCTATTCGAAGTACAGGTGGGCTTCGCCTTTTTGCTCTATTTTAAAGAACGCGTCAAAATGATGCTTTAGCGCCAAACCGCCAACTATCAACATTATATTGATGATCACTCCAATTGTTTTTCGTAGTTAACATATGTTACGCGTAGTTAACATATGTTAAACTGTCCCTAAAAATAGCTGTAGCGCGGAGCTATTACTTATTTAATATATGCTTTTATCATTAATTTCAATTATTATTTTAGTTAATTATAAATTATTATTATTATTATTATTATTTACTACTGATTTTTAACTTACAATTGTTACTTAATTAACGATTGTTGTTATTTTGAGTAAGATTCAAATTCAACAGTACACAAAATGTACAGTTTCGGACGGGGCGCTGCCCCGCACCCCGCCGGGGGCGCTGCCCCCTGGACCCCCGCGACCTGACCGGGCAGGTCGAACCCCTTTAGCGGGGGCGTTGCCCCCGCACCCCCACCTTGGGGGGTTGCCACCCGCCCTGGACCCCCCCTCCGTAGGGATCATATTTGACAAAAGATTTTGGAAAAACTTTCAACAACGATCACTTATTAAAAAAATATTATATACTAAATATTAATTACTACTAATAGTCATGATTAATTATAAATTAAATATTTATTAATTGTTATTTACTTATTGATTATTAATTAATTGATTATTAACCGCTCATTAGTTATTACTTACTAATTAATTACTAGTACTTAATAATGAAGTAGTTATAAATAATTATTTTTAATTAAATATTTAATATTTATATATTGATTATTATTTAATTGATTATTAACCGCTCATTAGTTATTACTTACTAATTAATTACAGTACTTAATAATGAAGTAGTTATAAATAATTATTTTTAATTAAATATTTAATATTTATTTATTGATGTATTTTTAATTAAATATTTAATACGTATTTATTGATTATTAATTAATAATTACTAATTGGTTGTCAATTACTAATTATTAGCATGAATTATTTATTTATTGAAGTATTTTTAATTAAATATTTAATATTAATATATATGTTATTAATTAATAATTAGTAATTAGTTGTAAATATTAATTATTAAAAATTATTTAATGAAAATAATTAATATTAGAATATAGTCATATATTACAACAGTCAAAAAATAAAAGTTGTGATAGGCTTTTATTACAACTGTCAAAATAACACAGTTGTTAAAAATAAATTTATTACAACTTTTCTAGAAAAAAGTTGTAAAAAACATTTATTACAACGGTGCTTTGACCACCGTTGTAAAATTAAAGTTGTAATATGGTGTTTTTGTTGTAGTTACAACGGTGTTTATACCACCGTTGTAAAAAACCATTTATTACAATGGTGCTTTTACCACCGTTGTAAAAACCTGTTTATTACAACGGTGTGTTTACCACCGTTGTAAAATTAAAGTTGTAATATGGTGTTTTTGTTGTAGTGGGATTTCAGCTGATGTGACATAAACCACGCTATGGCTGTAATAAGTTTTGAAACTAGGCTAAAAATGTTATAAGTTTGTTAAAGGTGGCCAAATAGAAAAATCCTTGTTAATATGCATTGGTTTACTAAGTGTTGGGAAAGCAATAAGATTTTAGAAGTTCAAATTTGGATCAACATATTCCCGAGCATATATTGAATTAATTGTGTTATTGGAATTTGGTAAAGGACCGTGCTCTCTAGCATTCTTGGATAGTGCAATTTTTTTAGTAATTCTACTTAATTTACGTAATACGAACTAACAAGTAACATCCACAAGATGACTCTTGCAGATTGTACAAATAATAGGAAATAAAGCACTGGCAGACATCCAACGTAACAGAAATTTCCTTGATAGTTAAGGCGTATATTTTATATAAGGGTGGTACAATTTCCGCCTCAATTCCCACTTTCGGCCACCACATTTCGTTTGGTTGTTCACCACCAAACAGAATTTGGAAAAAATAAACTACTCGGCGGCCGTTAACGACCGAACAACGTGAAGGTTGTTCGGCTATTTGCCACCGAGCAGATTTCTATGGTGGTCGAAAGTGGATATCAGGATGCAAATAGTCACACCCATGTCGTTATATAATCAATGATAGTTTTCTCATCAACGTACTACACTAATATCTTTGGGCCGGTGTTCATGTATTATCTTATAGTTTAAGCACCTACTATAGAATCTAAAGGTTTAAACATTTTCGCAAATCATAAACTTACCTTGTTATGAACTGGCCGCAGAATTAGATTAGCATCCCTGGAAAATAGCCTAAAACCATCTTTTAAATTTTTTTTCCTATTGCACCTGTATTCAGTTAGAAAAGAGGAAACTGACTAAAGTTAGCGCACTATTTTGGTAATTAATGATTGACATGCTTGCAACAGAGAATACCTTGCTTGGACAGATTCATATTGTTATTAGCTTTGATATTCATATTCCTGTAGTTATAAGGCTTGCAATCTTCACATACTTGACGGTCTATTTCCATAAAGGAGAAAAAATGAGATCAATATCTAACATGATTTTGTATTATAGTTTGGTTCCTTATTGCATGCAAAATGTACCCCATTTTTGGAATAAGCGGTAAGGTACCAATGTTTACATAAAAAAAAATAAAGTGTCCAAATTTTTAAAATGACAAACAAAATATATTGTATAGTCGGAGGTCTCTTGAAAAGTCTAAACCCTCTTAGATCGTTTAACAGAGACAAGTCAATGTATACTCAAGTGATTTGCTACATATTTGTATTGACATGATCCTTCTTTCCTTTTTAGTTTATTGTCATAAAATAAAATAAAATAAATGGTAATATGATGTTTTAATCAAGATTACTAGATCATTTACACTAATTTAATTTAATTTATATACTTAACTGATATTACTCTCACCCAATCCCTACAGCTAAGTCCAAAGAGGCTAAGTCAAATTCCATGCCTATTCTTCTTTCCATTTCATGGCTGCACATGTTCACTCCATGCAAAGACCAAACAAAAGAAGGCCCATCATCCAATTCGCACCATTTATTCACATCACCAAGCCTGCACTTATCTTCCATCTTTAACATGTTTACGCAATGTTACTACACTCAAAAGTATTAAAAAAATCAGTTAAATATCAAATAAAAATGCAATAATTACCTCGGTAAGTAGGGATGAGCAGGAAACCGATTACGAACCGAAACCGCGTAAAACCGATAAAAACCGCATCTTAAAAAACCGCACCAAAGTAAAACCACAAAACCGATGAAACCGTACCATTAGTATGGTTCAGTTTCGGGTTTCATCCTTTTTCAAACTGCAAAATCGAAACCGCACCGACTGTTACTTATACGTAAATTTTAAAGCTACCTTCTCAAATTTAGCTTTAGGCAAATTTGCACGTTCACTACTTGGCAATCATTGAAGCAAAAGAGCAGCAATACATGCTGCAGCACTCTAACTGCACGACTATATTGACTCAAGTTGCCAAGATTAATCATGACGTGTTGATGGAAATGTTTGATCATAGAAAAGATCTACAAAAGAAAACAAAACTAATATTGAACACCTTGAGAAGCTATTAAGACCTGCCACCAGACAAAGCTCTTACTGTATTAGCTATAGAGGTTAAAAAGAGGCGGTATGCTATTGCTGAGAAGTATCTAGAACAAGTTCTACATACTGCTTTCGGTCCATCAGAATTATGATTTGGATTACATCTTTTGCCTTGATGTCATTTATAGTAAGATGGTATTATGATTAGACTGATTGGTCATTACAGTAAATGTGTTTTCATTTTCATATGAAGATCAATATCACACAATGGACAAATAAAAAAGCCTCTGCCTCATCTTTAAACACTTCATGTGCATCACCGTCTAAGGGAACGATGGTTTTTTGTTAATTGGTTTTGAAACCGAAACCACACTTTTAAAAACCGAAACCGCACTTTTAAAACCGAACCGCACCAACAGTTTTTGGTCTGGTTCCAGTTTTTACTTTTGAAAACCGCACGATAGCAGTTCCGGGTGCGGTTTTAAGTCAAAGTCGCACCAAACCGCACCATGCTCATCCCTATTGGTAAGTAACAGGAACAATCCCAACTTTATATTTGACGAGGGTGTACACTCACCCATCTCTACCTCATATGTTTCCTTTCTCTCATACCATGGAAAGTTCACAAAGGTTTACACTGAATTGTAAGACCACTACCAAGATCAAATCTTTACCAAAAAAAGGCAAAGCCAGACCCTGCTTCGAAAATTCTATCAATCATATGTGCCACCGATACCGGATTAATTTCAGCGCAAAGACAAAGAACTAGATGCATTATTCTAACAATAAGGGCAAACAAAAAACTTACGAAGCAGCCATCATCTATAGTGTAAATATATTTCTTTTTGGACACCAGTCACCATGTTACCAAATATAATGTGTAAAATGTGAATCCACTTCTACTATCATAACATGAGCGATCATTTACGAATTAGTGCGAACTAAATAAATTTAATACTATCAAATCCATAAGCAACAAAAAATTGTAACCTAGCAATAATAAATTAGGAAATAATCAAGCCCTTGTTATGAAGAAATATATAATTTTCACACTAATAAACTTCAATAAAGTAATTTTTATAAATAACATTGACAGCATGTTGCCATAGCGTTCACTATCGTTTATGTGCAATAACGAAATAACAAAGCATATCCACTGTTTACACAATCAGTTGGTATTAAAGATGATATTTTGCAGTATTCATGTGTGCTCATCAGCTGCAAATGAAATTCTATTTTTGTTGTCGGTCAATTTTAATACACAAAATAAAATCATAGCATTCTTGATACTATTGGAAACAATGGCTGAGTGGCGGACTAGGTCACTTTCTTGAAGACGATTCAACGATTTGGTCAGAGGTGCAAACCAGTTCGTTCCTTCGCCGCCGCCTATAGGATAAAACTACCTCTAAAAACGATAACCGATCTGCTTGCACAACAGATCAGTGTAGATTTGCACTTTCGAAAATAATATTGCTTGAAATTACTGAAAGAAAGTTTTTAATGGCGGAGGCTAGAAGAAAATAGAATTCGGTGTATTTTCTTGTCTGTAGATAAAAAGTATATATAGGACGAGAATTAGGGTTTGGGAGAAAAAATCGGATTTGCTAAAATTTCGGGGGACAAAGTTTTTACCGTTGCAGAAAAAATTATTGGTGCAGAAAATAATTTTCCATAAAAAAACCGGTTTGAAAACTTGTAACACCCCGTATTTTCTGTGAACGTATAAGTAACAAATTAAAGTATACTTAATTTTTAGGAGAAGAATTAAGGGAAACGGGTTGCGCATTGCGTTCGTCTCGAAATTCTTCTTGAGATAGAGTCCGAGTTTGCGTAAAACGGATACCGTATGAAGGAGATATGGACGAATGAAGTTAGGCAGAAAAACCGGAAACAGGCCAGAAATGCACTGGCGCACTTGTGAAGTGCGCCAGCACAAAAATACACTGGCGCACTTAGGAAGTGCGCCCATGTCGAGCCAGAAACCTGCATAGGGTTCTAGAGAGTTCTAATGATGATTTTTGATGTGTTGGACGGACCTGATGGCTTCTAGGGTGATCTAATGGTTCTGAAACACTCTCTACACCTATAAATATGTGATTAACCTAACCCTAATTCATAGAATATTATCTATGACACCATTATGCTACCAAACTCTCTCTTAAACCTTAGCCGCTGCCTCTAAATCTAATCTCAAGTGTTCATTCACAATTCAAATTAAAGTTTAGAGCTGCAACAACAATCGAAGAAGATTAATCAGCGTTTCTACATCAAATTCAATTTATAATCCTTTTCTTTAGACACGAAAGGCAAGTACAATTATTTTCCGATATAAACGTTAATTATGATTATGGCATGAATTGTAAATCTGAATCCGAGGTTATGTTTGTCCTGTTCTGTTTAGATCTATCTTATTTTGTATCTCTTTCTTCTTTCTGTTCTATAGCCAGGCTACTACGAGCCTGCGCCGAATCTCATAAGAGATTAACGCACGAACGCTAAATTTTGGGACAAATAATGAATAATGCATAATTGGACATGAAACTATTTCCTATGACTATGATTCATGACTATGAGACTATTGCCTATGACTATGATTCATGACTATGAGACTATTGCCTATGACTATGATTCATGACTATGAGACTATTGCCTATGACTATGATTCATGACTATGAGACTATTGCCTATGACTATGATTCATGACTATGAGACTATTGCCTATGACATTGAATAAGAAACTATTGTGATTTGTTGCCCATGAATATTGTAGTTAGTTTCTGACGCCTATTCCCTTAATGATACTAGATCTCATATTTAGTATGTAACTTTGCTAGTTTATTCCCATTCACTGTTATGTACAATGAGCCTAGTGGGGCCATTATCATTGTATTTGGTTCATTATTTCATGCCTATTCTTTCTTGTGCTTATCTCCTATTCCTTTTGCTAGGGCCATTTCATGAGCACTTAGAGAACTTGTTGAAACATTGGGCGTAGCTTAATTAAGTTAATAAATATGTTGGCATAATTTGAATTGGCTATGATAGAGAATGATTTACATGCATATTAGTCTTGGACAAAAATGGTAAACTAGAATATTAAATCTAGTTTTGACATGAATTGTAAATGAGAATATTAAGGCTAAGATTTGGGGCATATATTGTATTATGAATTATGACCTTGATTTAGGCATGTAAGTTTAGGCGAAATCTATGATTAGGCAAGATAGGTAAATAGAGTTTTAGATATATATAATCTGCTAAATCTGTTATCTGCTAAATCCGTTAAATTGCCTAATCCGTTATCTGCTAAATCTGTTATATTGCCTAATTTGCTAGTTCTGCTATATTGCGTAATCTGCTAGATCTGTTCATCTGCTAAATCTGTCATCTGCTAAGTCTGCTGAAAATGCCTAATCCGTTATATGCTAAATCTGCTAAATTGCTTAATCTGCTAAATCTGTTAAGTCGCCTAATCTGCGAAATCTGTTATCTGCTGAGTTGATATATTTAGTCTGTTATTGACATAATCTGAATTGGCTATAGTTATGAATAATTGACATGTATATTAGGCATGGGCATAAATGGTAAATTATTAATTAATTGGCGGCAAAGATAAACATGGCTAACTCAAGGTTAGAATGAGTTTGCGGCGTAATCCTACCCGGAACCGCCCGGCACATCCAGTGGCCGCAAACAATAGGTTCTAATGTGAGAAGTTATTCATAACATGCTTGAAACCCGAGGTTAGACTCAGTTTGTGGCAGAAATCTGCCCGGAATCAACCGGCCTAACCAGTAGCCGAAAACTGTCAGTCTAATGTGAGAGGTCTGGGCATTAATATTTAATTAATGAAAATCTGAGATAAATATGATGTCTAAAACGTGTTGGGTGGATAGGGTTAAACCAACTGGACTAATGAAATTAATAAACCCGTTTCATGAATCTGTAGGCCCAGTACAAAGTTAGACAAGTCTATAAATCTGTTAAATCTGTATGTCTGATCCGTTAGTCTGAAAACTTATTAACTTGATTTTCTGATCTGTGAACTAGTTGACCTGAACTCTGTATGTCTGAACTTGTAAACAAGTTAATCTGAAACCTGTTAGTCTGGGGGCACAAGGTTAGGAGGGAAAAATACTTGTGTCATCTGTTGTTTGGGACCCATATTAGTCAGTAACCCTTTCTGGTATCAAAACTTTGACCCAACAGTAGGTAGGGTCCGGGCATGCTTACTGAACTAATTATAAGCGATTCATTCTGATAATGGCGAGGGGTGTTGATGGTGCGTTCCAACCGGGTCATGTGCGTGCATGGATCCCGGTCTGCGTCTGAGGATGTAAGACGCCGTGACATCTATAAGTAGGTCTGTGTCATTCAAAGGTTGCCACTTTAGGGAATGATACACCCTTTTGTGGGGCTGGCACAGGGTATTTATGTATTAGGGAGCCGATCGCGTGGGGTAGGATTTAGGGTACACTTAGTTCTGTCTGTTCTATGGGGTACCGTCTGTTTCTGTTGGGTGGTAACACCTGTCTGTTTCTGCGTGGTACCGTTTGTTGGGGTGGTAAAGGCCCATTTACTAGTGTACACCTAATTCTAACATTCTGTTTCCGTTGGGATTATTCTGTTTCTGTCTCTGTTCGGGTGGTAAAGGCCCATTACTAGCATTCTGTTTCTGTACTTTCTGTTCGGGTGGTAAAGGCCCATTATTAGCATTATGTTTCTGTACCTTCTATTAGGGTGGTAAAGGCCCATTATTCTGTTTCTGTTTAGACATTAGGGTAACACCTAATCCTGTTATACTAGTATTAGTGCAGAGAAGTGAAAAGTAATATCATCATGTTTCTTCTGTTTAACCTAAGTATATCTGTTATTCCTGTTTCCTGTTATCTCTCATCCAGTTTTATTTGCATGCCATGACATTATTATCTGTTCATAACTGAAAGTCACTGGACTTGCCAGAATTTATGTCTGACCCTTGTTGTTTCGCCTCTTTTCTTCCGTTCCCCCCCCCCCCCCCCCCCCAGGTTTTCAAGGAGGGAATACTCTAGCTTGATCCAGATCTTTCTTCCTGCTTGGAGTGCTTGAAGTGCTTAAAGTATGGCTTGTCTTTTCTGGCATCTTTGGTGGGGATTATGATTTTAAAGTTTTGTACTCTGATGGCTTTTGAACAAGGCTGATATATATGTACTTGAGTTTTTGGTAAAGTTATAACCAAACTGATTTCTGTCCGCTGCAATAAAGTTATAAAGTTTTTCAAGTATTATTTTTATATCTGTCTTGTAATATTCTATTCTGTTTACTGAAATGCTCCATCAAAGTTAAGGCATTCCCTTTGTGAGTGACCTTAACGGAGGTGGGGTGTTGCACTTGGTATCGGAGCTGAAGGTTACCAGATTAGATAGAAGTTTTTGAAAACTATTTTCAAAAAGGTTTTAAAAGGAAGTATTTTCAAAAGTAAAGTTTATTTTGAAAAACATAATCCCCAAAAGCCAGATATCTTTCTTCCGATTCTTTGTTTCGAATCCCATCCTCTTTCCCTTTTTAATCTCTTCTTCCGTGTATAGATGCTTTTTTCTAAGATACGTAAGAACTTCCGTACGGTGGGCGGAAAATCGCTTCATGGGACTGAGACGGTTATCAAAACTAGAAGGAAGGGGAGGACTTGTTGGTACCTTTGAGGTAGGAAAATTTCTGAGAAGGTTTAACTTCCTTATCTGATTAGTAAGAAGAACTCTTTCGGATTCTAGCATTTTGATTCTGTAGTTAAGTCTCTGCACTTTAATACTAGTCTTGTTTCTGATTCCGCTGTAGTCTCAAAACCCATAAGGGTTACGACTCATCTGTTTGTGATAGGTTGGGTTTTGAGGGCATCTGTGTTAGTTGTTAAGATGACTGTGACGCATACATTTCGGGTTTTTTTTGGGATATGGTTAGGCTTTCTCAGGCTTAGTTTCCTAAAAATCATTTGATAATCTGATATGTACCAGTAGTCTGTAAGTATCTTGATATTTCTGAAAAGGTTAGGGGTTTTTACTCGAAGCGTGAAGTAGATTTCCAATTTGGCATTGTTTAATGGGAGTAATTCACTGAGTGTCAATATGATGTTGATTTCGGTCTTCAGGGTTGATACTTAGGGAATTATTTTCTTAACCGATGTCTAATAGGAACAGAGCTCTTGTTTTAATCGTACTTGCTTCTATCACTCAACTGTATCCTATCGATCGAGTCTTCGACCTTTAGGTAGAAACTATTGGGTGTAAACATGTGTTTGAGACATGTTATATTTGATGGTTGCAAGTGGATGCAAGTGGTTGCTAGTGGCTGCTCGTGGATGCATATACACACACTAGGCACTAGATCGGCTCAAAAACACTCTCATACTGCATATGGATGTGTGTGCATTTTTTTTAATCCTTATGAATGCAAAATGGTTGACTCAGCACATGGATGTTGCATATGAATGAATGGTTGCGCACTCATATAGAAATGATATGTATCAAATAGGAAAATTGCATACATGTTGGACTCATGGCACTGACATAATTCGCATTAAGGGGGTCAACTGAATCAGTAGATCGCCTGATCTTTGCATTAGATAAGAAACATATACACACACTTTTGCATATGTTCATACAACATTAGAAGTTTCTAAGGACAATGGATGCTTGTGGACGATGGTTGAGTAGATGGGTGATTGGATGGTAGGACACATTCTTCTTGACTTGAAGATTTCGGGGACGAAATCCTTTAAGGAGGGGAGAATGTAACACCCCGTATTTTCTGTGAACATATAAGTAACAAATTAAAGTATACTTAATTTTTAGGAGAAGAACTAAGGGAAACGGGTTGCGCCATTGCGTTCGTCTCGAAATTCTTCTTGAGATAGAGTCCGAGTTTGGATAAAACGTATACTGTATGAAGGAGATATGGACGAACGAAGTTAGGCAGAAAAACCAGAAACAGGCCAGAAATGCACTGGCGCACTTGTGAAGTGCGCCAGCACAAAAATACACTGGCGCACTTGGGAAGTGCACCCATGTCGAGCCAGAAACCTGCCCAGGGTTCTAGAGAGTTCTAATGACGATTGTTGATGTGCTGGACGAACCTGATGGCTTCTAGGGTGATCTAATGGTTCTGAAACACTCTCTACACCTATAAATATGTGATTAACCTAACCCTAATTCATAGAATATTGTCTATGACACTGTTATGCTACCTAACTCTCTCTTAAACCCTAGACGCCGCCTCTAAATCTAATCTCAAGTGTTCATTCACAATTCAAATTAAAGTTTAGAGCTGCAACAACAATTGAAGAAGATTAATCAGCGTTTCTGCATCAAATTCAATTTATAATCCTTTTCTTTAGCCACAAAAGGCAAGTACAGTTATTTTTCGATATAAACGTTAATTATGATTGTGGCATGAATTGTAAATCTGAATCCGAGGTTATGTTTGTTCTGTTCTGTTTAGATCTATCTTATTCTGTATCTCTTTCTTCTTTCTGTTCTATAGCCAGGCTACTACGAGCCTGCGCCGAATCTCATAAGAGATTAACGCACGAACGCTAAATTTTGGGACAAATAATGAATAATGCATAATTGGACATGAAACTATTGCCTATGACTATGATTCATGACTATGAGACTATTGCCTATGACTATGATTCATGACTATGAGACTATTGCCTATGACTATGATTCATGACTATGAGACTATTGCCTATGACATTGAATAAGAAACTATTGTTGTAACACCCCACCTCCGCCAATGCCACTCTTGCAAGTACACTGGCTTTGGAGGGGCGTTAAACGAGGTAAACATGCATGCAGATATCACAAGACAGGACATATAAGTAAAAACAGAGTAAATAAAGCAGCGGATAAAACTAACATTTCAAAACCATAGTCAAGTTACATCAAAGTACTTGGTCATTATTTTCCACAAAGCATAGTCTAGAAACATCAACTGAAAACTGGAAAGAAAATCATAAAGTAACTATCCCCAAGGTAGAATAAAGCCATAGCATGCTCAAGTCCAAACCGTACATGAGCTATCCAGAAAAGCAGCTAAAGATCCAAGCTAGGTACCAGTGTTCCCACCCTGTAAACCTGGGGGGGGGGGGAACGGAAGAAAAGAGGCGAAAGAAAACGGGTCAGTCAAAAAGACTGGTAAGTCCTATATACTATTAGTATAAAAACTAATAAAGTTAACTGAACATGTAAAATAGAGATGTGACATAGGGTGATAACCGGCATGGTGAAAAGTTAACAAGATAGATCAAGTGTGGCATCGCATATACAAGGTTAAGTTGCACCAAGTGTGTACTAGTAATCCATGTCAAGTATAAACAAGAAGTGATCCCTTGGCCCAATCTTGGCCCAATATCCCGAGATGACCTAGATCAAGGTCCAACAACACGGTCTAGTCGATCGGCTCCCTAAAAGCCTAACTCGTCAAGTGTCGGTGTCATACGGCCCAATCACGAAGTGTAGTCAAACTGTGCTAGGTCCACCCTAGGGTGTATCAAGCCCTAGGGTGCCAACCCCGGACACAAATCAAGCATGCACAGCCTAAACCTACGGGTGCCCGTGGCTGCTTTTTCAACTCCGGACCATATGCACGACCATAGTCCGCCTGAACCTACACCGGCGCACCTACTCAGCCGTCGTTTTGGTCGCTTACATGTCAGCCCAGTAATCGTGCCCCACCCTAGCCTAGTCCCTAGGGTATCATGATACAATCAAGAGGGTTACTGGTGAAAAAGGACCTCGTAACTAGGGTTTCCTAAGGGGTTAAATGTGGTTAACTCGATCCAATCAAGCATCAAGTTGGTTAAGTGTACCCAAGGTTCATGACTTAACCCTATCAACCCATCGTGTTCATGTTGGTTAAGTGTTTCGTGGTCCATGACTTAACCCTATCATGTGGCATTAATTAATTTAATGCACCTTAACCTCTCACATTAGACCTTGTTGTGGTTACTAGTTAAGCCGGGCGGGTCCGGGTAGCTTTACACCACAACCTAGTCTAACCTCAGGTTTAAGCACAACATGACCAACTACTCACATTGGGTCCTATTGTTTGTAGCCACTAGTTAAGCCGGTCGGTTCCGGGTAGATTTATGCTACAAACCCAACCCAACCTCGAGTTGGCCACACTCATATTTTCTAAGTGTCATGTCCATCCTTATGTTTACAAACATAATCACAAGTCAATGTTCATGTCATATTTTAAAACCATGTTTTCATGTCATTAATATTACCCAAACCCAACGCATTCCCATCGCATGTACGTTTCGCATAACATAACATAGATCAAAAGAGGGAACTTGGCAAAAGCATGACAAAAAGGGCATAGGGTAATAAGGTTGGCCACAAGTTAGACATGGTGGCATATGAGGCATAAATATGTTCATTTAAACTTGCATGTTACATCATAAGCCTCAAAACATGCATAACATTCAAACTTAGCGAATAGGTGATACATGGTCCTAGATGACATAGAATGATGACTAGAAGTTCGCATATAACATTATATGCAAGTTATCATAAAGGTTATGAGAGTTCTCATGTTGCATAATGCAACATTTCAACATAAAGCTTATAGCTTTTAACCCACAAGGTCAAGGTGATAGCTTTACAAACATGCATAGAATAAACCTATTCATAACTTGATAGAATCAAAGCACATATCATACTTATGCCCAAACCCAAACTTGCAACATGTCATATTTAACTTCATAGTTAGAATCTAAGAGTAGTATAGGGCTTACAATGCTATGAAGACTTATAAAATATAAATAAGATTGAGACGAAGCCACTAGCAACTCTAAAAACCCCAAATGAATACAAGCTCCAAGAAGCTCCTTTGATTATATGAAGAAAGATCCTTGTTTTAATGAAGAAAGATTGAACTATGGCCTTGAATCAAGCTTTGGAACTCTCAAACAAGCTTAGGAACTCTCATATGAATGAAGATGGAGGCTATGACAAGAGGGTGAAGGCCATGATTAAACATTTTGGCATAGTTTAGTTGTGGGATTGATTTATAATGATTTAGGCTAGGTATTAGGGTCTTTTTATAGATGATTAGGTTAGTTTAGACCATAGGATTAACCCTAATTCAGATCTGGGCCATCAATTCACGTCACTAGCCTCCAAACATGTCTTGAGAAACAAGTCAGGTGCACCCAGGCTGGACTGGACGACCACCCAAGTCGACAGGGGTGTCGACTGGGCAGTCGACACAGCCTGGGGTGTGTCGACTCCCCAGTCGACTTGGGGTGGCGGGAATTTTTCCCGCCTGCCCTGCCCTAGCTGAATTTGAATTTCTGAATTCAAATTTGAATTTGAAATTTTCTGAAAACTTCGACGGGCCATAACTTGGTCATACGGACTCCGATTTTCGAAAACTCGGACTCTATTTCGCGTATTTTTCCGAGATGAACACAATGGCACAGCCCATTTCCCCTGATTCAGATTTTATCATTTAATTCTGCCTTGATTTATGTTATAACTTGTTATTCCAAATATGGGTTGTTACATCCTCCCCACCTTAAAGGATTTCGTCCCCGAAATCTCTAAGTTAGGAAGAACGTATCCTACCATCCATCATCCATCTACTCAAAACATCATCCACGTGCAGTCAATGTCCTTAACAAATTCTAAATGCTGTATGATTATATGCAAGGGTATGTGTATATGTACTTATCTAATGCGAAAATCAGGCGGTTACTGATTCAGTAAACCCCCTTAATGCAAAGTATTTTAGTGAAATGAGTCCATATGTATGCAAAATCCTAACATAATTTATAATCTCTACATGAGTGCACATAACATTCATCCATATGCAACATCCACGTGATAGCATAACAAGTTTCATCCATGAATA
Organism: Allium sativum; assembly: GCA_030737875.1. NCBI lineage: Eukaryota > Viridiplantae > Streptophyta > Magnoliopsida > Asparagales > Amaryllidaceae > Allium > Allium sativum. The sequence goes on from CM060910.1 coordinate 836,878,097, forward strand.
AGTATAAGCACTCATGCATATGCAATATGAAAGTGTGTGAGCCGATCTTAGTGCCTAATGTGTATCATGCATCCACGAGTATCCACTTGCAAACACTTGCAACCAGTTGCAAACATCAAGCATAACATGTTTCAAATACATGTTTCATCCAAAGGGTTTCTACCTAAGGTTCTCATGGCAAGGCTAACGAGATAACAAGATAAACAGGATAAACATGGATAGCAAAAAGGAAGATATGCTAAAAAGGAAAAGAGATCGAGAATGTACCCTCAAAAAGAAATGGATAAAGCCCACGCATCTTTTCCTCGGTTTCCCAAGTTGCATCCTCTTCGGCTTCACTCCACTGAACTTTCACCAATTTGACTTCTCGATTTCTTAGCTTCCTGATCTCTGTTCCCAAGATACGAATCAGAGCTCTCCTCAAGGTTGCCTCTTTCTCTACCTCCACATCTTCAAGAATGCTTGGTTCAACCACCTCAGCGGACTCATGTAGGCACTTTCGGAGATGCGAGACATGAAAGACATTATGCACTCCGGCTAGCTTCTCGGGCAATTCCACCTTATAAGCCATTCTTCCAATTCTCTCTATGATAGGGAAGGGTCCTACGAACCTTGGTGCCAGCTTCCCAACTGCTCCAAAACGTACCACATTACGCAAAGGAGAAACCTTCACGAAAACCATATCCCCAACTTCGAATTCTAAATCTGTCCTTCGCTTGTCAGCATAGGATTTCTGTCGGTCTTGGGCCGCTTTCATCCGTCTTATCACCAATTCAACTTTCTCGGATGTTTCCCGTATCATATCGGGCCCAAGTATAAGCTTATCCGTTGTCTCCCACCAACAAGATGGTGACCTACACGGCCTGCCATACAAAGCTTCAAATGGTGTCATCCCTATGCTAGCTTGATAGCTATTATTATAAGCAAACTCTACAAGAGGGAGGTGGTCTTCCCAAGTACCACCAAAGTCAAGAACACAAAGCCTCAAGAGATATTCTAGCACTCTATTCACCCTTTCGGTTTGGCCATCCGTCTGAGGGTGATTGGCTGTACTTAGATTCAATCGCGTACCCATCGCCTCTTGCAAACTATTCCAGAACTGGCTAGTGAAGATTGGGTCACGATCGCTAACTATGCTAGAGGGAACTCCATGCAACCGCACTATCTCTCGAAGGTAAATAGATGCTAGCCATGATGTGGTCCTCTTGCTCTTTACTGGAATGAAATGAGCACTCTTCGTAAGTCTGTCAACTATGACCCATATGCTCATATTCCCTTTCCTTGACCTAGGCAATCCATCCACAAAATCCATAGAAATACTTTCCCACTTCCATTGCGGGACCTCCAATGGATGTAATAGCCCTCCGGGTTTCTTCGACTCAGCTTTCACTTGTTGGCACACCATGCACTTTGAAACATACTCTGCCACATCTTTCTTCATTCCAGCCCAATAGAAAATGCGCTTCATGTCCTATACATCTTATCTCCTCCAGGATGTATAGTCATCTTCGAGTGATGCGCTTCTTCGAGAACTTTATGCACCAAGTCTCCTACTTGTGGAACGCATAGCCTTCCATCACGCCTTAGCCAACCCTTGTCATCAATAGTATATCTAGCAAGGTGACTAGACGTCTCACCACGAATCAACTTGTCCATGACCTCGACAATTTGCGGGTCTCCTTTCTGTGAAGCCCCAACTTGATCAAGAAGTATAGGTCTAAGCTCAAGGGATGCTAACGAACCCGTTATCGACTCAACAGCTGTTGTGAAATCAAAGGTTGCCAAGAACTCTAGGCTCTTCATCTCAACAAACAAGGGACTCAAAGTCAACCTACTTCTGCTTAATGCATCTACCACAACATTACCCTTGCCAGGGGTATAAGCTATCTCGAAGTCATAAGATGCCAAGAATTCCATCCACCTTTGCTGCCTTAGATTCAGATCTTTCTGCGAGAAGAGGTATTTGAGCGACTTGTGATCGGTATACAACTCAAACCTTTCGCCTAGGAGATAGTGGCGCCAGGATTTGAGTGCAAAGATAATCGCTGCCAACTCCAAATCATGAGTGGGATAGTTCTTCTCATGAACTTTAAGTTGCCTACCCCCATAACATATCACTTTTCCCTCTTGCATCAGAACAACACCTAAACCCGTGCCACATGCATCGGTGTACACGGTAAACATCTTACCGCCATCAGGTAATGCCAAAACTGGAGCTGTAGTAAGGGCCCTCTTGAGCCTTTGAAAAGCAAGCTCACACTCTAAGTCCCATGCAAGGACTAAGTTCTTCTTCATCAACTTAGTAAGAGGGGATGAAATCTTAGCGAAGTCCCTGATGAACTTCCTATAGTAGCCCTCCGGACCGAGAAAGCTTCTTACTTCGGTTGCATTCCTAGGAGTCTTCCAGTATTGAACTGCAACCACTTTCACGGGATCCACAGCTATTCCTTGCTTAGAAACTATATGTCCAAGAAACCGAACTTCCCTTCTCCAAAAATGGCATTTGGAGAACTTGGCTTTCAACTGATGGGCTCTAAGCGTATCCATCACTTCCTTGAGGTGTCTAGCATGTTCTTCCTCATGCTTTGAGAAGATCAGAATGTCATCCACGAAGACAACCACGAACTTGTTAAGGAACTCCCTGAACACCCTACTCATCAAATCTACGAAGTAGGCGGGTGCATTAGTCAAACCAAATGGCATGACAAGCCATTCAAAGAATCCATCTGGAGTCCTAAATGCAGTCTTATCAATACTATCCTCAGCCACTCTAAGCTGATGGAATCCAGTGGCTAGATCGAGCTGAGAGAAAACAGAAGCACCAACAAGCTGGTCAAAGAGGTCATCAATCCTCGGTAACGGGTGCCTATTCTTCTTTGTCAGCTTGTTCAACTCACGATAATCAACACATAGACGAAGCGAACCATCCGCCTTAGTGCGAATACCACAGGAGCACCCCATTCAGAAATGCTTCGCCTAATAAAATTCTTCTCAAGCAACTCCTTGATTTGCTTACTGAGCTCTCTTCTTTCTCGTGGGGCCATGTGCCTAACGGGCAATGAAACTGGCTTGGCATTATCAACAAGATAAATGCGGAAATCTTTCTCTCTTTTAGGGGGTAACCCCTTAACCTCTTCAAAGACATCAGGATAGTCTCGGACCACCCTTACAGATTGTAGATCATTGATGGACGAGTCAAGAGATTCAAGATAACATAACATGACGGAATCTCTAGGGTTACAAGAAATTTCTAGGGTATTACCGAGGCGAGTCATGAGCCTCACCACCCTATGCTCACAATCGAGGATGGCTCCATAACTGGACAACCAATCCATATCCAAAATTAACCCGTATCCCATGAACCCAAGAACATAAGCATTACACGTGATTTCCACGGTCAAGATAGAAATCTTCAAATCCACACAAATCATAGATAGATGGGCGGAACCCCCAATTGGATTTGAAACACTAACGGGATCCTCAACTAGACTAGTACTTAGGTGCAAACTTTCAACAAGATCAGAAGAAATAAAACTATGCGATGCGCCAGAATCAAATAAGGTGCGAACAGGATAATCAGAAATATAAACAAGGCTTTCTACATATATACTACCTCGGTCCTGAACTGGAGCAGTATTGAGAGCATGCACTTGCCCTCCCTAAGGTCCTGCACGCTGAGTCTGCCCTTGCCCTTGTCCTTGCTTTTTGGGGTAATCCTTGCTAAGGTGTCCAGGCTCACCACAGTTAAAGCATTCGCCCAACTTCCTCTTCTTCTTCCTGCAATCTTTGGCTATGTGCCCAACAATCCCACAGAAGTTGCATTTTCTTGGGTCCTTCGCCTTGTTGTTGTTGGCCTTATTGCCCTTGTTGTTCTTGTTGTTCTGATTGCTCTGATTTCCTCCCCACTTGGAGTCCGTCTTCTTGGGTTGAGTCTCATTAGTCTTGACTTCTTTCTTTCCATTCTTATCGTCTCCTTGAAGCAATGCCATGTCCACTAGGCCTTCAAAAGTGGCCCCCATGGGTATATGAGATAGGGCTAAACCTTGTAATGGCTCATTCAACCCTCGTGCAAAGCATAAAGCCTTCTTTTGGGGAGTATTAACCATGTCCAAACCGAATCGAGCAAGCTGGTTAAACTTATTCACATACTCCCTCACTGTCATGTCCCCTTGCTTCAAAGATATAAACTTCTCCAATTGCAGATTCGCCTCAGCTGATGATAGAAACTTAAGCCCAGACCTCGTCCTAAAGTCGGCCCAAGTCTCTATAGGCCTAGTAGCATTGGTGACCTCCCACCAATAAGCAGCTTCTTCTTTTAATAGCCATGCTGCCAATAAAACCTTTCTATGGTCTTCCACATCAAAGATAGCGAAGAGATCTTCAGTTTCTTTCAACCAATTTCTTGCCTCCACAAAAGTCTCCGTCCCAATAAAATTCTTGCCACCCATCGCCTTAAAGGCTTTGCAAACCTTTGCGAAATCTGCTTGTGGATGCTGAGGAGGAGGAGGAGGGGGAACCTCAGTTACGGTGGGGGTGTTTGCTGGGCCCGCATCGTTGGCCCTGGCTTCCAAGTACCTCCGGAACCATCCGGGAATGGTTACTCCCTCGGGAAGGTTAAGACCGGCCATGCTAAAAAAGAAAAAGATAGATTCAGAACGAGGAAACGAAGGATAGTGCTAATGGCGTTTGGGGAATAGCCTTTTAAAATAACTAGACTTTTCTTGGAAAATACTTAATTGGTTTTGAAAATAGTTTTTCAAAAGGTAAGTTTTAAAAACCTTTTGCTCAAATCTTGTAAACCTTATGCTCTGATACCAAATGTAACACCATACCTCCGCCAATGCCACTCTTGCAAGTGCACTGACTTTGGAGGGGCGTTAAACGAGGTAAACATGCATGCAGATATCATAAGACAGAACATATAAGTAAAAACAGAGTAAATAAAGCAGCGGATAAAACTAACATTTCAAAACCATAGTCAAGTTACATCAAAGTACTTGGTCATTATTTTCCACAAAACATAGTCTAGAAACATCAACTGAAAACTGGAAAGAAAATCATAAAGTAACTATCCCCAAGGTAGAATAAAGCCATAGCATGCTCAAGTCCAAACCGTACATGAGCTATCCAGAAAAGCAGTTAAAGATCCAAGCTAGGTACCAGTGTTCCCACCCTGTAAACCTGGGGGGGGGGGAACGGAAGAAAAGAGGCAAAAGAAAACGGGTCAGTCAAAAAGACTGGTAAGTCCTATCTACTATTAGTATAAAAACTAATAAAGTTAACTGAACATGTAAAACAGAGATGTGACATAGGGTGATAACCGGCATGGTGAAAAGTTAACAAGATAGATCAAGTGTGGCATCGCATATACAAGGTTAAGATGCACCAAGTGTGTACTAGTAATCCATGTCAAGTATAAACAAGAAGTGATCCCTTGGCCCAATCTTGGCCCAATATCCCGAGATGACCTAGATCAAGGTCCAACAACACGGTCTAGTCGATCGGCTCCCTAAAAGGCTAACTCGTCAAGTGTCGGTGTCATACGGCCCAATCACGAAGTGTAGTCAAACTGTGCTAGGTCCACCCTAGGGTGTATCAAGCCCTAGGGTGCCAACCCCGGACACAAATCAAGCATGCACAGCCTAAACCTACGGGTGCCCGTGTCTGCTTTTTCAACTCCGGACCATGTGCACGACCATAGTCCGCCTGAACCTACACCGGCGCACCTACTCAGCCGTCGTTTTGGTCGCTTACATGTCAGCCCAGTAATCGTGCCCCACCCTAGCCTAGTCCCTAGGGTATCATGATACAATCAAGAGGGTTATTGGTGAAAAAGGACCTCGTAACTAGGGTTTCCTAACAGGTTAAATGTGGTTAACCCGATCCAATCAAGCATCAAGTTGGTTAAGTGTACCCAAGGTTCATGACTTAACCCTATCAACCCATCGTGTTCATGTTGGTTAAGTGTTTCGTGGTCCATGACTTAACCCTATCATGTGGCATTAATTAATTTAATGCACCTTAACCTCTCACATTAGACCTTGTTGTGGTTACTAGTTAAGCCGGGCGGGTCCGGGTAGCTTTACACCACAACCTAGTCTAACCTCGGGTTTAAGCACAACATGACCAACTACTCACATTGGATCCTATTGTTTGTAGCCACTAGTTAAGCCGGTCGGTTCCGGGTAGATTTATGCTACAAACTCAACCCAACCTCGAGTTGGCCACACTCATATTTTCTAAGTGTCATGTCCATCCTTATGTTTACAAACATAATCACAAGTCAATGTTCATGTCATATTTTAAAACCATGTTTTCATGTCATTAATATTACCCAAACCCAACGCATTCCCATCGCATGTACGTTTCGCATAACATAACATAGATCAAAAGAGGGAACTTGGCAAAAGCATGACAAAAAGGGTATAGGGTAATAAGGTTGGCCACAAGTTAGACATGGTGGCATATTAGGCATAAATATGTTCATTTAAACTTGCATGTTACATCATAAGCCTCAAAACATGCATAACATTCAAACTTAGCGAATAGGTGATACATGGTCCTAGATGACATAGAATGATGACTAGAAGTTCGCATATAACATTATATGCAAGTTATCATAAAGGTTATGAGAGTTGTCATGTTGCATAATGCAACATTTCAACATAAAGCTTATAGCTTTTAACCCACAAGGTCAAGGTGATAGCTTTACAAACATGCATAGAATAAACCTATTCATAACTTGATAGAATCAAAGCACATATCATACTTATGCCCAAACCCAAACTTGCAACATGTCATATTTAACTTCATTGTTAGAATCTAAGAGTATTATAGGGCTTACAATGCTATGAAGACTTATAAAATATAAATAAGATTGAGACGAAGCCACTAGCAACTCTAAAAACCCCAAATGAATACAAGCTCCAAGAAGCTCCTTTGATTATATGAAGAAAGATCCTTGTTTTAATGAAGAAAGATTGAACTATGGCCTTGAATCAAGCTTTGGAACTCTCAAACAAGCTTAGGAACTCTCATATGAATGAAGACGGAGGCTATGACAAGAGGGTGGAGACCATGATTAAATATTTTGGCATAGTTTAGTTGTAGGATTGATTTATAATGATTTAGGCTAAGTATTAGGGTCTTTTTATAGATGATTAGGTTAGTTTAGACCATAGGATTAACCCTAATTCAGATCTGGGCCATCAATTCACGTCACTAGCCTCCAAACATGTCTTGAGAAACAAGTCAGGTGCACCCAGGCTGGACTGGCCGGCCACCCAAGTCGACAGGGGTGTCGACTGGGCAGTCGACACAGCCTGGGGTGTGTCGACTCCCAAGTCGACTTGGGGTGGCGGGAATTTTTCCCGCCTGCCCTGCCCTAGCTGAATTTGAATTTCTGAATTCAAATTTGAATTTGAAATTTTCTGAAAACTTCGACGGGCCATAACTTGGTCATACGGACTCCAATTTTCGAAAACTCGGACTCTATTTCGCGTATTTTTCCGAGACTAACGCAATGGCACAGCCCGTTACCCCTGATTCAGATTTTATCATTTAATTCTGCCTTGATTTATGTTATAACTTGTTATTCCAAATATGGGTTGTTACAATTGTGATTTGTCGCCCATGAATATTGTAGTTAGTTTCTTACGCCTATTCCCTTAATGATACTAGATCTCATATTTAGTATGTAACTTTGCTAGTTTATTCCCATTCATTGTTATGTACATCGAGCCTAGTGGGGCCATTATCATTGTATTTGGTTCATTATTTCATGCTTATTCTTTCTTGTGCTTATCTCCTATTCCTTTTGCTAGGGTCATTTCATGAGCACTTAGAGAAATTGTTGAAACATTGGGCGTAGCTTAATTAAGTTAATAAATATGTTGGCATAATTTGAATTGGCTATGATAGAGAATCATTTACATGCATATTAGTCTTGGACAAAAATGGTAAACTAAAATGTTAAATCTAGTTTTGAAATGAACTGTAAATGGGAATATTAAGGCTAAGATTTGGGGCATATATTGTATTATGAATTATGACCTTGATTTAGGCATGTAAGTTTAGGCGAAATCTATGATTAGGCAAGATAGGTAAATAGAGTTTTAGATATATATAATCTTCTAAATCTGTTATCTGCTAAATCCGTTAAATTGCCTAATCCGTTATTTGCTAAATCTGTTATATTGCCTAATTTGCTAGTTCTGCTATATTGTGTAATCTGCTAGATCTGTTCATCTGCTAAATCTGTCATCTGCTAAGTCTGCTGAAAATGCCTAATCCGTTATATGCTAAATCTACTAAATTGCTTAATCTGCTAAATCTGTTAAGTCGCCTAATCTGCGAAATCTGTTATCTGCTGAGTTGATATATTTAGTCTGTTATTGACATAATCTGAATTGGCTATAGTTATGAATAATTGACATGTATATTAGGCATGGGCATAAATGGTAAATTATTAATTAATTGGCGGTAAAGATAAACATGGCTAACTCAAGGTTCGAATGAGTTTGCGGCGTAATCCTGCCCGGAACCGCCCGGCACATCCAGTGGCCGCAAACAATAGGTTCTAATGTGAGAAGTTAGTCATAACATGCTTGAAACCCGAGGTTAGACTCAGTTTGTGGCAGAAATCTGCCCGGAATCAACCGGCCTAACCAGTAGCCGCAAACTGTCAGTCTAATGTGAGAGGGCTGGGCATTAATATTTAATTAATGAAAATCTGAGATAAATATGATGTCTAAAACGTGTTGGGTGGATAGGGTTAAACCAACTGGACTAATGAAATTAATAAACCGGTTTCATGAATCTGTAGGCCCAGTACAAAGTTAGACAAGTCTGTAAATCTGTTAAATCTGTATGTCTGATCCGTTAGTCTGAAAACTTATTAACTTGATTTTCTGATCTGTGAACTAGTTGACCTGAACTCTGTATGTCTGAACTTGTAAACAAGTTAATCTGAAACCTGTTAGTCTGGGGGCACAAGGTTAGGAGGGAAAAATACTTGTGTCATCTGTTGTTTGGGACCCATATTAGTCAGTAACCCTTTCTGGTATCAAAACTTTGACCCAACAGTAGGTAGGGTCCGGGCATGCTTACTGAACTAATTATAAGCGATTCATTCTGATAATGGCGAGGGGTGTTGATGGTGCGTTCCAACCGGGTCATGTGCGTGCATGGATCCCGGTCTGCGTCTGAGGATGTAAGACGCCGTGACATCTATAAGTAGGTCTGTGTCATTCAAAGGTTGCCACTTTAGGGAATGATACACCCTTTTGTGGGGCTGGCACAGGGTATTTATGTATTAGGGAGTCGATCGCGTGGGGTAGGATTTAGGGTACACTTAGTTCTGTCTGTTCTGTGGGGTACCGTCTGTTTCCGTTGGGTGGTAACACCTGTCTGTTTCTGCGTGGTACCGTCTGTTGGGGTAGTAAAGGCCCATTTACTAGTGTACACCTAATTCTAACATTCTGTTTCCGTAGGGATTATTCTGTTTCCGTTTCTGTCTCTGTTCGGGTGGTAAAGGCCCATTACTAGCATTCTGTTTCTGTACTTTCTGTTCGGGTGGTAAAGGCGCATTATTAGCATTATGTTTCTGTACCTTCTGTTAGGGTTGGTAAAGGCCCATTATTCTGTTTCTGTTTAGACATTAGGGTAACACCTAATCCTGTTATACTAGTATTAGTGCAGAGAAGTGAAAAGTAATATCATCATGTTTCTTCTGTTTAACCTAAGTATATCTGTTATTCCTGTTTCCTGTTTTCTCTCATCCAGTTTTATTTGCATGCCATGACATTATTATCTGTTCATAACTGAAAGTCACTGGACTTGCCAGACTTTATGTCTAACCCTTGTTGTTTCGCCTCTTTTCTTCCGTTCCCCCCCCCCCCCCCCCCGAGGTTTTCAAGGAGGGAATACTCTAGCTTGATCCGGATCTTTCTTCCTGCTTGGAGTGCTTGGAGTGCTTGAAGTGCTTAAAGTATGGCTTGTCTTTTATGGCATCTTTGGTGGGGATTATGATTTTAAGTTTTGTACTCTGATGGCTTTTGAACAAGGCTGATATATATGTACTTGAGTTTTTGGTAAAGTTGTAACCAAACTGATTTATGTCCGCTGCAATAAAGTTATAAAGTTTTTCAAGTATTATTTTTATATCTGTCTTGTAATATTCTATTCTGTTTACTAAAATGCTCCATCAAAGTTAAGGCATTCTCTTTGTGAGTAACCTTAACGGAGGTGGGGTGTTACAAAACTGCAAAGTTTTATGGTCCAAAAATATAAGTGTCTACACCACAAAGCCCAAGCCCAAGCCTGAGCCCGAACCGGACCTGGCCGGGTCGAGTCGAGTCGGTCGGTCGCGCGCGCGTGTGGTGTTCATGATGCATGGTCTCCCTCCTCACAACAAAGCATGTAGAGCCCAAGGCCCCAACATGATTTCTTAGAAACAATTATAAACCCTTGCCTCTTCTGTATAATCCCATGATGTTGAATTATTCACACATAGGAGCCATTCATACACTTATTCGACATTTTTAATAATTCACTTAATGTTTGTAAAACATTCCCAACAATCCCCCACTTGAATTTTTAAAAATATTTTCGAGCAGTTTCTAAAACCATAAGATTATGCATAAACAAAGGTGTCATCCGACTTGAATCTTTGCATAGTGAGTAAGATTCAGTTTTTATTAGAGTGACACGTAGTCTTGAACTCTATTTCTGACATCAAACCACACACCACCTTTTCTATAGTGCAATCAAATAAGCCTGTGCATTTATGGCCATGCACGTCTATCCTAGTTTAGTGAATGCTCTAGAAGTTTTGCCTAAAACTCCATAGGAAACGGCCATATTTCCACATTCACAAAGGTGAGTCTAGCAAGAGCACTCCTGAAGGTAGGTACTTGTAATGGCGCGTTTTGTTAGCTGTCGAATAATTAATTTATTGAATTATTTATATATCGATTTGGCGATATCGATAACTTAAAGTAAAACGTTCGAACTTATAATTTATAATTATAATTAAAACGAACCTGAAACATCGCGGCAGTTCGCTATTTGGCGATTCAGACTTCAATTGAATGTACAGGATTCATTTTAAGCCGGATTTCTATGAAACAAGAAACGTGTGGAGCTGGTGGAGTATATTTTTCTAATGGAAGAGGAAAATCTGGATTTCGTTGTGTAGATTTTGATTTACGTCCAAATAAAATTTCAGAAAAGTCGCTATGGAATTCCTTTATAATTCGTAACGCTTTATATACGTTATAAAAGGATTTTTCAATGTAAAGTGAATATCGATTCAAATCTGGACTCGGAATAGCGGATATATAATTATCCTGGAGCTGTATGATATTCCTCGGTGAATATATACAATAATATAAATTTATTTATATTTTATTTAATTTTATTTAAATATATTTATATATTTAAACGGTCTGTTCAGCGCTTGAAAAATAGCCAGTTTTACATACGACCTCCGTTTTCGACGAAACCAATTTTGTTGGATCCGCAATATAAAATAGTTGTTATATTTCCAGTTTCGTGATCTTTAGAGTCACTGTGTGGTCGTACGGATTTTTAGAGTGAGAAACAGTCAGTATTTTGACAGTTAAAAATACGCTGTGTGAGCATACGGAGTCGGAATTCGACGAAACCAGTTTCGTTGGGACCGTAATGTCGAACTGAAGGTGTACGTCTAGTTTGGTAATTTTTGGGTATCGTATGTGGTCGCAGGGATTTTTAAGGACTGCAGACGAGTATTAAATCTAGAAAATAAAATAAATAAACAAGAAAATAAAATATCCAATATTTTTCTTGGTCAATATGAAGACCACGCAGCCTTCTCCCTCAACCACAAAGTTTACCTACCACCCACAGCTTATATAACACGCACAGACCGAACACAGCAAGCAAAGATCCAAAAAGAAAAATCAAGTAAAAATCCCACAAAAATCTATAAATCCGGAAACATATACATCTATGATCGATGAAGAAAGAGCTTCGAGCTCGTACCACTTTCTTAGCATTCGACGTTGAGTTTGGGTTGTTGGGTTTTTACAGTGAAACTAGGGTTCGTCTTCGAGACCCTAGTGGGCGGAACTGAGTTGAATGAAGGACACCGCCGTGCTTCTGGAGGCGAGGCGCAGCCGTTGGCGTTGAGGAGGGGGACTTCGGTGCCACTAGGGGAGGTGCGACGCAGCAGGTCGGGGCTCTGGAGGGTGCGTCGAGCTGGGTGTTTTGGGTAGGGATGGATGCGGATTTCGATGGTGAATGAGGTGGTGTTGGTGGCGGCCGAGATAGATGGTCGGAGTGATGGGGAGTGGTGGTCAAACGAGGGGGTCAACGGTGGAGTTGGGTTTGGGAAATTTTCTGGAGGAATCGGGTTTTGATTTTGGGGGAAGATGGTGTTAAAAGGAGCGGTAGTGGGCTTCAAGGGGAAGAGAATGGGCCGTGGTTTAAAAGTAAGCCCAATTATAAATTAAATCATGTTTTAATTCAAATTAAAAGTGTATTTACTTCGTAAGTGAATAACTTGGTCATACGGTGTCAGATTGACGAACCGTAAGTTGCGTTGGGATCGTATGGACGAGCATTACGCAATGGAACTGACCGCGAGTCAAATGGAGTCCATCACAATTTATAGCAAAATAAATTGTCTAGCTGAATAAAGTGATGGTTATCGTCATTGACGATGATCGTCCAAATGTGAGTAAAACTCACATTCTCTATACAGTTCTATTTTTACAACGTGTTCTTAGAACTGTTAATTATCTGTTGATCGGCTATGTGTTGACTGTTTGATTGAACTGCTAGTAAGTTAGTAGAAATTATATATATATATATATATATATCTGTATATATATATAAAAACTGTTAAATAATTATATGTTGATTCTGCTTAACAGAATATTATACTGGTGTTGTCTAACATCTGTGGTGCAGGGAAACAGGTCGGAGGAATCCAACTGGATTCCTCAACAATTATTTATCTGTGATTTATATACTCTGATAGATAATGCGATATATATAATCTGTTGTTGATTATGTGTGGGACGATATTTATCGTTGATATGTGGTATGTTAAATACCATCAAAAATACCAGAATATAGACAGGAGATTTTCAAAGTATAATTTGAAGTATAATTTATTTATATAAAATCACTGGATTTTTTATACATAAAAGAGAAAGGGTTTTGAATATTAAAGGAAATATATTTGTGAAAACAAATATAAAAGAATATATTTGTGAAAACAAATATAAAGGATATATATTTGTAAATAAAACCAAAGGAAAATATTTGTCAAATATATAGGAAAAGAAATATTTTTAAAAACATTTATTTATATAGAGTTAAAAAGATGACATTTATTAAGGGATTAAATAAATAGAATCAAAGGACATATTTATTTGTTAGAATAAATAGAATCAAAGGACATATTTATTTGTTAAATAAATAGAATTAAACCAAAGGAATAATTATTGTTAAGTAAATAGAGTTAACTCAACCGAATATTTATTTGTTAAATAAATAGAATTTAAACCAAGGGAAGTATAAAGAAAGTAAAGTAGTAAGTTAAACTAAGTGAATTAGTTGAGTTAAACTAAGTGAATTGGTTAAGTTAATCAAAGTGATTAGTTAAGTAAATCGAGATAAGATAACCGAGTTGGATTGTCGAGTTAAGATAATCGAGTGGGATTGTCGAGGTTAAGTAATCGAGATCGAGTTAAGTCATCGAGATTAAGTTATCGAGGTTAAGTTATTCAGTGAGTTATCGAGATTAAGTTATCGAGATTAGGTTTCCAAGTTAAGTTAACCAAGTTAATCGAATCGAGTTAGTCGAGTCAAGTTAAGATGATTGAGTTAAGCTCGTCGAGTCGAGTAAATCGAATATTGGTTATTCGAGGTGAGTAAATCAAATCTAGTTATTTAAAAGGAGTTATCGAATATAGTTTATTCGAATAGAGCTCGAGGAGTAAATCGAATATAGTTTATTCGAATAGAGTTGGAGGAGTAAATCGAATATAGTTTATTCGAACAGCATTGGAAGTGTTAATCCAAAGGAGTTATTCAAAGTTAGTTAATCCAAAGGAGTTATTCAAAGTTAGTTAATCCAAAGGAGTTATTCGAAGTTAGTAAATCCGAAGGAGTTATTCAAAGTTAGTTAATCCAAAGGAGTTATTCGAAGTTAGTAAATCCGAAGGAGTTATTCAAAGTTAGTTAATCCAAAGGAGTTATTCGAAGTTAGTAAATCCGAAGGAGTTATTCAAAGTTAGTTAATCCAAGGAGATATTAAATAGGAAATCTATTTTTAACAGATAAAGTGAGAAGATTTAATTTATAAATAATGTTTTATAAATTAAATAAAATATTTATTGTTTGATAAATGGGATATATAAGTTTGAACTTATATAGAGAAGTAGAAATTGTTTTAACACCGATAAAGTAAATAAACGCTGTTAAAGGGAAATCCTTAGAAGGGGAGAAACGTTATTAAAGGAACATTTATAAAGTGAAGAACCGTTACTAAAAGTAAATCTTTATAAATGAATAAACGTTGTTAAAAAAAATCTTTTAATGAATAAACGTTATAAAAAGGGAAATCTTTATAAGCAAATAAAGTATTCGAATAATAGTTATTCGAAGGAGTAAATCAAATAAGTTATTCGAATTAGTTATTCGAATAGAGTTAAGTTATTCGAATAGAGTTAATCACATATAAGTTATTCGAATTAGTTATTCGAATAGAGTTAAACATATATAAGTTATTCGAATTAGTTATTCGAATAGAGTTAAACAAGCTAGAGTTATTCAAATTAGTTATTTGAATAGAGTTAAATTAATAAGAGTTATTCGAATATTAGTTATTTGAGAAGGAATAAATCAAACCAAGTTAATTGAATATCAGTTATTCAATTTGAGTTAATCAAATTTAGTTATTCGATAAGAGTTAATCCATTTAAGTAAATCGAATATTAGTTATTCAATAAGAGTTAATCCATTTAAGTAAATCGAATATTAGTTATTCGATAGGGGTTAATCGAAATAGAGTTTATCGAACATAAGTTATTAACAAGGGAGTTAATCGAATAGAGATTACTCGAAAGAGAGTAATACGTCGAATTCAATTATATCGAATTCGGGAAAGTACTATTTACTTTCCGGGTTTTAAATCAAGGTTTAGTTATTGGTTAAGAAATTAGGTGTCCGTTTAATTATTCGAGTTAGGAGATAAAGTTATAATTTAGGTTAGATATTGTAGAAGTAGGAATTATAACGTTATAGTTATAATCAAACGTGGTCATATAAGAAGTGGATTCGTAACCTGAATCCGAGAATTTGCGTAAACAGATGATTGGAAAAAGTGAGTGACGAGCTTCATCAATTTCACAGTAAAGGACGTTATTCAATTAAGGTCTGAGAGGTAATTATACCCCAACCTGATTGACTTCAGAATTGACAAAGGAATAGTTGTGGTTCGATCTAAAAGGTTGATTAGGAATAAAGCTAAGGAATAAGCGATAAATGGATTAAGCGAAACGATGTTTTATACAACGTTCATTGGAAATCCGTAAATGAGTTTTGGAAACGTTTTCCAAATATAGTCAGATATGTTTTCTAAACATAGAAAATGAAATGTTATCATGATAAGAATTTAAGAAATAGAGTTAAGCAAATTCAGAAACTGACTGGAGAGGGTAAGTTGAACGGTTTTCTAAGTGACGATCTGATGTTGGTTTCGACCTTCCGGATTGATACTTCGAGAATTGTCCTCATACTAGTTACAGTTAGGGACTGATAGTTGCGAAATAATAGTGATGTGAAAATAAGCTATGGAAATGTTTTCCAATGATTAATAACAGATATTTTCTAAATATATGAAATAAGGAAATATGAACATATGATGATTGATCGATCGAATTTCCATTTGGAAATAAGATCGTTGTTTGTACACCGACATGTTTTCATTTGATAGTTGAATCACAGACTGTCAAAGTTTTGACCATATTTACGTTGTAAATATGGAGAGACCGGTTGGATTATTATCCGAAGAACCACTCCGTATTAGCATAAGCGTTGCGAATCAAGTACGCTGAAGGTAATTGAAGACGGAGTGAAGTGCAAGGGCTATTGTGAAAAGCCTAGGTAGGATGGATTCACTGAATAGTGCCTTCGGTTTATTCAGTCCCAGAACAACGTATATGGACGAGTGTCTGACAAAGTATTCTTAACGAATCATATGTTGATCTCTTTAAATGTATTACGCTGGTGGTGGAGAAATTCGTTTCTGTTAGCTTTTATACTCGTGATGCCTTGAGAAATCGATAATGATTTGGCGGGTATGACAATGTGGCATTCAAAGTAATTGAAGCAATAATCTGTCAAAGTGATAAACGTGACCTCAAACCTCACAACCCGGAAATAACAGAAGTTGGGCTAGGCAGCATGGCTAGTTGGGCCATACCCAAGCAGGGTGTATTATCACCATCTAGAGAATATTCAATTGTACTTCTTTATAATCTATTTCAATGTTGTCCCTTATCGGGAAGGATGGTTGCTGATCCCAACCATCGGTGATAATATATTCGTTACACTCAAGCTAAATGAGTGGACGGTCATGTGTGGCCGGGTTGCAAGACGTTCTTGTTGAACCCTAGTGTATCTCCTCTAGAGTACACTGATCGGAAGGTGCTCCCATACCTTGTCTGTTGGAATCCAATCTCCAATAAGCGCTCACGGTTTTATTTGTATACTATGTATGTGGAACGTGAGATGCAAGCGTTCTGCTAGATTGATATCTATTTGTATTTAGACATTATTATAATATCAGAAAGATATCCTTTATTTAACCAAGTGTTGGAGTTTTATTCACACCAGTCCCATGACTGACCCAGAGTTTATTTTGTTTTGTTTCCCCTAAACTCTTGGGTGCCTAAATTTGTACGGGCAGTCAAGTAGTCGGGATTTTACAGATACACTTGGAGAGCTTGGAGCAGGAGGCTTCAGGATTATAGCTATTATTATTCCGCTGTGTTATTAAGTGTTGTACTTTGAAATGGTATGTATATACGAGTACTGATTTGTATTTCAAAGTTATGTTATATTTTATTCGTTCCGCTGTGAGATTCGTGTTTACTATGATGATGTAAGTTCTTTTTCTTCTTTTATTCTATTAGTTCTATCTTTTCTTCCTCACCCTCTACTTTCTTTCACTAACATTCTCGGAATTTTCGACTCTCGAGGAGTCGAAAATTTCCAGCCGTTACAGTTGGTATCAGAGCTTAAGTTAAGTGATTACCTTGGCTCTCTGGCATAACTCGATAGAGATGGGATTAGTAATATCCTAGATTGAGTTTGAGTGTATATATATGAGCGCGTAATTGTTATTCAATATAAAATGGTTTTATATTGTGGAGACTCATTGGTTGAGTGGCTTATGTATTCGGGTCGATCAGTTTGATCCACTGTATCGATAAGGGTTACTAAACACTCGAATACGATGAACCGTCATGGTATGTTTTGAAAGAGGGTAAATGAAATAATTTTTACCAAATATATTTGTTTATAGAAGAAATATATATCTTGAAATTATTATAGTATATTGATTGTGTTGGTTGTTATTATAATCGAATAAGATTATAAAAGGGTGAAATGGTTATAAATGACCAATCAGAATTCATATGAATGTAATATATGAAATAGTTTGAATTAAATATGAATTTAAATCAGAATTTGGAATTTAAAATAAGGAAATTTTATGTTCCTGGGAGATTTTGAAAATGTTTTCAAATTGAAAATGATATAGTATTGAACTCACTTCGATAGCTGGAAAATAGATTCTGATGATGAATCTAGACATCATCAGTGTTCATTTTCGAGTTCTAAGTGACGGATTACTACCAAAGGTTTTGTTTTTGAATTGTTTTGAGAAAACAATTTGTTTAGAAATTCAAAGGTTTTGAATTGACATTATGATTTCAAATTGATTTGAAAGAAACCCAGGAACTTAAGTTCTGGAATTAAAATTTAACTAATGAAGTTAAGTAAAATGAGATGGTAAAAATAAATTGAAATTTAACTTGAACTGAGTTAAATAAAATTGAATTGGATTAGAGATAATCTAGAATGGAACCAAATTGATAAGTCAATAATTTGGAATTTGATATTAGAGTTCGAATGAAATTCGATTTGGATTTGAGGATATGAACTGATTGTAGATCAATTGGAATTGATAACATTGGTATATGTTGAAGTGGTAGCAGATGAAAGGGATAGAGTTAAATGCCCGACAAAAAGGTACAAGTTTATATCATATATGAGTTTTGATTTTATGAGCCGAATTAGCAAGCCGCTTGCCTATTTTGATTTCCTTTGGATTGGAGGAGGCCTAGAGAGGCGAGTTGTGGTTTGACGTATCGACCAGTACAAAGGAGGTGCTGGCGAAATTTTTTCAAAAGTTAAGGCGTTAGAAAATTTTCAAGATTTTTGAAAATTTATTTAGTTGAAATAAATTATTATTTTAGTCGATATTAATTGGTTCAGTTGAAAACTGAAATTTAGAGGTAAACAAAAAAAAGGATTTTTAAATCTAGTTAGTAGAGTTAGTAGCATTTTTCTAACTTAGCAATTTCGAAGACGAAATTATTTTAAGGGGGGAAGTTTGTAATGGCGCGTTTTGTTAGCTGTCGAATAATTAATTTATTTAATTATTTATATATCGATTTGGCGATATCGATAACTTAAAGTAAAACGTTCGAACTTATAATTTATAATTATAATTAAAACGAACCTGAAACGTCGCGGTAGTTCGCTATTTGGCGATTCAGACTTCAACTGAATGTACAGGATTCATTTTAAGCCGGATTTCTATGAAACAAGAAACGTGTGGAGCCGGTGGAGTATATTTTTCTAATGGAAGAGGAAAATCTGGATTTCGTTGTGTAGATTTTGATTTACGTCCAAATCAAATTTCAGAAAAGTCGCTATGGAATTCCTTTATAATTCGTAACGCTTTATATACGTTATAAAAGGATTTTTCAATGTAAAGTGAATATCGATTCAAATCTGGACTCGGAATAGCAAATATATAATTATCCTGGAGCTGTATGATATTCCTCGGTGAATATATACAATAATATAAATTTATTTATATTTTATTTAAATATATTTATATATTTAAACGGTGTGTTCAGCGCTTGAAAAATAGCCAGTTTTACATACGACCTCCGTTTTCGATGAAACCAATTTTGTTGGATCCACAATATCAAATAGTTGTTATATTTCCAGTTTCGTGATCTTTAGAGTCACTGTGTGGTCGTACGGATTTTTAGAGTGAGAAACAATCAGTATTTTGACAGTTAAAAATACGCTGTGTGAGCATACGGAGTCAGAATTCGACGAAACCATTTTCATTGGGACCGTAATGTCGAACTGAAGGTGTACGTCCAGTTTGGTAATTTTTGGGTATAGTATGTCGTCGCAGGGATTTTTAAGGACTGCAGACGAGTATTAAATCTAGAAAATAATATAAATAAACAAGAAAATAAAATATCCAATATTTTTCTTGGTCAATATGAAGACCACGCAGTCTTCTCCCTCAACCACAAAGTTTACCTACCACCCACAGCTTATATAACACGCACAGACCGAACACAGCAAGCAAAGATCCAAAAAGAAAAATCAAGTAAAAATCCCACAAAAATCTATAAATCCGGAAACATATACATCTATGATCGATGAAGAAAGAGCTTCGAGCTCGTACCACTTTCTTAGCATTCGACGTTGAGTTTGGGTTGTTGGGTTTTTACAGTGAAACTAGGGTTCGTCTTCGAGACCCTAGTGGGCGGAACTGAGTTGAATGAAGGACACCTCCGTGCTTCTGGAGGCGAGGCGCAGCCGTTGGCGTCGAGGAGGGGGACTTCGGTGCCACTAGGGGAGGTACGACGCAGCAGGTCGGGGCTCTGGAGGGTGCGTCGAGCTGGGTGTTTTGGGTAGGGATGGATGCGGATTTCGATGGTGAATGAGGTGGTGTTGGTGGCGGCCGAGATAGATGGTCGGAGTGATGGGGAGTGGTGGTCAAACGAGGGGGTCAACGGTGGAGTTGGGTTTGGGAAATTTTCTGGAGGAATCGGGTTTTGATTTTGGGGAAGATGGCGTTAAAAGGAGCGGTAGTGGGCTTCAAGGGGAAGAGAATGGGCCGTGGTTTAAAAGTAAGCCCAATTATAAATTAAATCATGTTTTAATTCAAATTAAAAGTGTATTTACTTCGTAAGTGAATAACTTGGTCATACGGTGTCAGATTGACGAACCGTAAGTTGCGTTGGGATCGTATGGACGAGCATTACGCAATGGAACTGACCGCGAGTCAAATGGAGTCCATCACAATTTATAGCAAAATAAATTGTCTAGCCGAATAAAGTGATGGTTATCGTCATTGACGATGATCGTCCAAATGTGAGTAAAACTCACATTCTCTATACAGTTCTATTTTTACAACGTGTTCTTTGAACTGTTAATTATCTGTTGATCGGCTGTGTGTTGACTGTTTGATTGAACTGCTAGTAAGTTAGTAGAAATTATATATATATATATATATCTGTATATATATATAAAAACTGTTAAATAATTATATGTTGATTCTGCTTAACAGAATATTATACTGGTGTTGTCTAACATCTGTGGTGCAGGGATACAGGTCGGAGGAATCCAACTGGATTCCTCAACAATTATTTATCTGTGATTTATATACTCTGATAGATAATGCGATATATATAATCTGTTGTTGATTATGTGTGGGACGATATTTATCGTTGATATGTGGTATGTTAAATACCATAAAAAATACCAGAATATAGACAGGAGATTTTCAAAGTATAATTTGAAGTATAATTTATTTATATAAAATCACTGGATTTTTTATACATAAAAGAGAAAGGGTTTTGAATATTAAAGGAAATATATTTGTGAAAACAAATATAAAAGAATATATTTGTGAAAACAAATATAAAGGATATATATTTGTAAATAAAACCAAAGGAAAATATTTGTCAAATATATAGGAAAAGAAATACTTGAAAAAAACCTTTATTGATATAGAGTTAAAAAGATGACATTTATAAAGGGATTAAATAAATAGAATCAAAGGACATATTTATTTGTTAGAATAAATAGAATCAAAGGACATATTTATTTGTTAAATAAATAGAATTAAACCAAAGGAATAATTATTGTTAAGTAAATAGAGTTAACTCAACCGAATATTTATTTGTTAAATAAATATAATTTAAACCAAGGGAAGTATAAAGAAAGTAAAGTAGTAAGTTAAACTAAGTGAATTAGTTGAGTTAAACTAAGTGAATTGGTTAAGTTAATCAAAGTGATTAGTTAAGTAAATCGAGATAAGATAATCGAGTTGGATTGTCGAGTTAAGATAATCGAGTGGGATTGTCGAGGTTAAGTAATCGAGATCGAGTTAAGTCATCGAGATTAAGTTATCGAGGTTAAGTTATTCAGTGAGTTATCGAGATTAAGTTATCGAGATTAGGTTGCCAAGTTAAGTTAACCAAGTTAATCGAATCGAGTTAGTCGAGTCAAGTTAAGATGATCGAGTTAAGCTCGTCGAGTCGAGTAAATCGAATATTGGTTATTCGAGTTGAGTAAATCAAATCTAGTTATTTAAAAGGAGTTATCGAATATAGTTTATTCGAATAGAGCTCGAGGAGTTAATCGAATATAGTTTATTCGAATAGAGTTGGAGGAGTAAATCGAATATAGTTTATTCGAACAGCATTGGAAGAGTTAATCCAAAGGAGTTATTCAAAGTTAGTTAATCCAAAGGAGTTATTCAAAGTTAGTTAATCCAAAGGAGTTATTCGAAATTAGTAAATCCGAAGGAGTTATTCAAAGTTAGTTAATCCAAAGGAGTTATTCGAAGTTAGTAAATCCGAATGAGTTATTCAAAGTTAGTTAATCCAAAGGAGTTATTCGAAGTTAGTAAATCCGAAGGAATAATTCAAAGTTAGTTAATCCAAGGAGATATTAAATAGGAAATCTATTTTTAACAGATAAAGTGAGAAGATTTAATTTATAAATAATGTTTTATAAATTAAATAAAATATTTATTGTTTGATAAATGGGATATATAAGTTTGAACTTATATAGAGAAGTAGAAATTGTTTTAACACCGATAAAGTAAATAAACGCTGTTAAAGGGAAATCCTTAGAAGGGGAGAAACGTTATTAAAGGAACATTTATAAAGTGAAGAACCGTTACTAAAAGTAAATCTTTATAAATGAATAAACGTTGTTAAAGAAAATCTTTTAATGAATAAACGTTATAAAAAGGGAAATCTTTATAAGCAAATAAAGTATTCGAATAATACTTATTCGAAGGAGTAAATCAAATAAGTTATTCGAATTAGTTATTCGAATAGAGTTAAGTTATTCGAATTAGTTATTCGAATAGAGTTAATCACATATAAGTTATTCGAATTAGTTATTCGAATAGAGTTAAACATATATAAGTTATTCGAATTAGTTATTCGAATAGAGTTAAACAAGCTAGAGTTATTCAAATTAGTTATTTGAATAGAGTTAAATTAATAAGAGTTATTCGAATATTAGTTATTCGAGAAGGAATAAATCAAACCAAGTTAATTGAATATCAGTTATTCAATTTGAGTTAATCAAATTTAGTTATTCGATAAGAGTTAATCCATTTAAGTAAATCGAATATTAGTTATTCAATAAGAGTTAATCCATTTAAGTAAATCGAATATTAGTTATTCGATAGGGGTTAATCGAAATAGAGTTTATCGAATATAAGTTATTAACAAGGGAGTTAATCGAATAGAGATTACTCGAAAGAGAGTAATACGTCGAATTCAATTATATCGAATTCGGGAAAGTACTATTTACTTTCCGGGTTTTAAATCAAGGTTTAGTTATTGGTTAAGAAATTAGGTGTCCGTTTAATTATTCGAGTTAGGAGATAAAGTTATAATTTAGGTTAGATATTGTAGAAGTAGGAATTATAACGTTATAGTTATAATCAAACGTTGTCATATAAGAAGTGGATTCGTAACCTGAATCCGAGAATTTGCGTAAACAGATGATTGGAAAAAGTGAGTGACGAGCTTCATCTATTTCACAGTAAAGGACGTTATTCAATTAAGGTCTGAGAGGTAATTATACCCCAACTTGATTGACTTCAGAATTGACAAGGGAATAGTTGTGGTTCGATCTAAAAGGTTGATTAGGAATAAAGCTAAGGAATAAGCGATAAATGGATTAAGCGAAACGATGTTTTATACAACGTTCATTGGAAATCCGTAAATGAGTTTTGGAAACGTTTTCCAAATATAGTCAGATATGTTTTCTAAACATAGAAAATGAAATGTTTTCATGATAAGAATTTAAGAAATAGAGTTAAGCAAATTCAGAAACTGACTGGAGAGGGTAAGTTGAACGGTTTTCTAAGTGACGATCTGATGTTGGTTTCGACCTTCCGGATTGATACTTCGAGAATTGTCCTCATACTAGTTACAGTTAGGGACTGATAGTTGCGAAATAATAGTGATGTGAAAATAAGCTATGGAAATGTTTTCCAATGATTAATAACAGATATTTTCTAAATATATGAAATAAGGAAATATGAACATATGATGATTGATCGATCGAATTTCCATTTGGAAATAAGATCGTTGTTTGTACACCGACATGTTTTCATTTGATAGTTGAATCACAGACTATCAAAGTTTTGACCATATTTACGTTGTAAATATGGAGAGACCGGTTGGAATATTATCCGAAGAACCACTCCGTATTAGCATAAGCGTTGCGAATCAAGTACGCTGAAGATAATTGAAGACGGAGTGAAGTGCAAGGGCTATTGTGAAAAGCCTAGGTAGGATGGATTCACTGAATAGTGCGTTCGGTTTATTCAGTCCCAGAACAACGTATATGGACGAGTGTCTGACAAAGTATTCTTAACGAATCATATGTTGATCTCTTTAAATGTATTACGTTGGTGGCGGAGAAATTCGTTTCTCTTAGCTTTTATACTCGTGATGCCTTGAGAAATCGATAATGATTTGGCGGGTATGACGATGTGGCATTCAAAGTAATTGAAGCAATAATCTGTCAAAGTGATAAACGTGACCTCAAACCTCACAACCCGGAAATAACAGAAGTTGGGCTAGGCAGCATGGCTAGTTGGGCCATACCCAAGCAGGGTGTATTATCACCATCTAGAGAATATTCAATTGTACTTCTTTATAATCTATTTCAATGTTGTCCCTTATCGGGAAGGATGGTTGCTGATCCCAACCATCGGTGATAATATATTCGTTACACTCAAGCTAAATGAGTGGACGGTCATGTGTGGCCGGGTTGCAAGACGTTCTTGTTGAACCCTAGTGTATCTCCTCTAGAGTACACTGAACGGAAGGTGCTCCCATACCTTGTCTGTTGGAATCCAATCTCCAATAAGCGCTCACGGTTTTATTTGTATACTATGTATGTGGAACGTGAGATGCAAGCGTTCTGCTAGATTGATATCTATTTGTATTTAGACATTATTATAATATCAGAAAGATATCCTTTATTTAACCAAGTGTTGGAGTTTTATTCACACCAGTCCCATGACTGACCCAGAGTTTATTTTGTTTTGTTTCCCCTAAACTCTTGGGTGCCTAAATTTGTACGGGCAGTCAAGTAGTCGGGATTTTACAGATACACTTGGAGAGCTTGGAGCAGGAGGCTTCAGGATTATAGCTATTATTATTCCGCTGTGTTGTTAAGTGTTGTACTTTGAAATGGTATGTATATACGAGTACTGATTTGTATTTCAAAGTTATGTTATATTTTATTCGTTCCGCTGTGAGAGTCGTGTTTACTCTGATGATGTAAGTTCTTTTTCTTCTTCTATTCTATTAGTTCTATCTTTTCTTCCTCACCCTCTACTTTCTTTCACTAACATTCTCGGAATTTTCGACTCTCGAGGAGTCGAAAATTTCCAGCCGTTACAGTACTCCACTCCAAATAGAGTATAGATCTCATTAAGAGTTTCTATTAACTCATCCTCTAATCACTTCAGGAATACATGCTTCTTGGTTTATTAAATAGCATGCTCAACTCCTATCACTACACAACTTGTTTTTACCCATTGAACCTAGTTCTTCGGATCTCTAGTCATTTAGGTCAGGTTACCATTGTGCGTGACTCTACAATCTAAGGGTAATAGTCCCATTC
This sequence comes from Allium sativum, assembly GCA_030737875.1. Classification (NCBI taxonomy): domain Eukaryota; kingdom Viridiplantae; phylum Streptophyta; class Magnoliopsida; order Asparagales; family Amaryllidaceae; genus Allium; species Allium sativum. The sequence continues at coordinate 836,903,360 of CM060910.1, forward strand.
TTTTAGAAGAATTGTGGACTTACTCTCTTGACAGTCCTTTCGTCAAAGGATCTGCCAAATTTTCTTTACTACGTATGTAATCCACTCTAACGGTACCGGTGGAAAGCAGTTCTCTAACCGTGCTGTGCTTACGACGTATTTGTCATCTCTTACCATTATAATAACGGTTTTGAACTTTTGCAATAGCCGCGGTACTATCGCAATGTATCAACACAGCCGGTATCGGTTTTTCCCATAAGGGAATCTCAGCTAGCAGGTTTCTCAAATACTCTGCCTCTTCACTAGCTGTAGCTAGTGCTATCATCTCAGACTCCATAGTAGACTAAGCCAAAATAGTCTGTTTTGTGGATTTCCAAGAAACATCTCCTCCAGCGATGCTAAATATATAGCCACTGGTCGCTTTAGAATCATCAGATAAGGTATTCCAGTCTGCATCAGAATATCCTTCAAGTACAGCTGGAAACCTTTCATAATGTAATCCAATGTTCATGGTTCGTTTAAGGTATCTCATCACCCTTTCAATAGCATGTCAGTGCTCTATACTAGGTCTACTGGTAAACCTGCATAATAATCCCACGACATAGGCAATGTTGGGTCTAGTACAATCAGTGGCATACCGAAGGCTGCAAATGATGCTCGCATAATCAGACTGTCTTACACCTTCAACAGTATTTTTAAATAACTTTACACTGTGATCGTATGGTGTACTTGCAGGTTTACAGTCAAAGTAATTATATTTCTTTAGGATCTTCTCAATGTAATGAGACTGATCCAAAGAAATTCCCTTTTCTGACCTAGTAATTTTAACACCAAGAATTAAACTTGCCTCACCTAGATCTTTTATATCAAAATTGGCACTTAATAAGGATTTGACCGAGTTTATGGTATGAATGTTTGACCCAAAAATGAGTAGGTCATCTACATAAAGGCATATAATAGTGCAAATGTCATTCTCAGATTTGTAATAAATGCATTTGTCACTTTCATTAACTTTAAAACCATGTGAAATGATTAAATTATCAAATTTTTCATGCCATTGTTTATGTGCTTGTTTTAAACCACATAATGATTTATCTAATTTGCATACTTTATGTTCTTAACCATGTACCACAAATCCTTCAGGCTGGTCCATATATATTTCTTCGTCTAATTTACCGTTCAAAAATGCGGTTTTCACATCCATTTGGTGTATTAATAAATTATGAATAGAGGCAAGTGAGACTAATACCCGAATGGATGTGATTCTAGAAATAGGTGAAAAAGTGTCGAAGAAATCTATGTTTTCTTTTTGTTTAAAACCTTTTGCTACTAGTCGTGCTTTATATTTATCAATAGTACCATTAGGTTTTAATTTCTTTTTAAGTACCCATTTACAGCCTATAGATTTACAACCGGGGGTAAATCTACAAATGCCAAGTCTTATTGGATTCCAAAGAATCCATCTCATCATTTATAGCCTCTTGCCAAAAATCGGCATCTAAAGAAGATAAGGCCTCTTGGAGGTTCATGGGATCCTCCTCAATAGTAAAAGCACAGAAATCTAAACCAAAATCTTTTATGATTCTTGCTCTTTTCTTCTTCTAGGTCCAGCTTCATAATTTTTGTTAAGTTCTGTTCTATTAGGCATACTTGAAGTGCCCCCACTATTCCTTAGTTTAAAAGGAATTTTTGTTTCACAAAAGTCGGCATCATTTGATTCAATTATATTATGTGCATTAAGGTCATAAAATCTGTATGCTTTGCTATTAATAACATAGCCTATAAATACACATTCATATGCTCTACTTGCCAATTTTATTCTCTTAGGGTTTGAAATGCGAACATATGCTAAACAACCCTAAGTTCTAAAGTATGAGACATTGGGTTTGTGATTCTTTAAAATTCCATAAGGTGAAATTTTATTCTTAGATTTGGGGATCATATTCAGAACATAGCATACAATCAATAAAATTTCCCCCCACCAATGTTTTGCTGCACCAGAATTTAGTAGTATGGCAACTACAAGTTCGGTAAAGGTCCTATTTTTCCTTTTAGCTTTACCGTTCATCTCAGGAGAATAGGGTGCAGTTCTTTCATGTACTATACCATGTTGTTTATAGAATTCCAGAATTGAAGTGGATTCATATTATGTTCCTCTATCACTACAAAGTCTCTTAACTTTCCTATTTGCTTGATTCTCAATCTCAGTTTTGAATGTTTTAAACATGTCAAAAGCATCACTTTTATTTTTCATAAGGTATACATATGTGAAATCAGAACAGTCATCAATAAAAGTGATAAAATAACGATGTCCTTATCTAGTCAAAGTACCATCAAGTTCACATATGTCAGAATGAATCAATTCTAAGGGTTCAGAAATTCTATCAACAGATATATGAGGTTTCTTTGTGATTTTTGCTTATGTACAGAATTCACATTTATCAAGTTCAGGTTCTTTCAATTTAGGAATCATATCTAGGATGCTCATGCTGTGAATTATTCGTTTATTAACATGACATAATCTAGAGTGCCAAATATTAAAATCACGCAACATATAAGCAGAAGTGGTCACTTTATTAGTTTCAACATTCAGTTTAAACATACCCTCACAAGCATAACCCTTTCCCACAAAGGTTCCCTTATAAGTTAGAGTATACAAATCAGCACCAATAACTTGAGTAAACCTAGCCTTATTAAGGAGAAAGCCAGACACCAGATTCTTCCTAATCTCTGGAGTATGCATAACATCTTTCAGAATTACAGTCTTTCCAGAGGTAAACTTAATTTCCACATTGCCAATCCCTGCAACTTTAGTGGTGTGAGAATCTCCCAACAACACTTTCTGATTTTCAGCAGCCGTGTACGTAGAGAACAAGCGATGATCATAGCAGACATGGCGAGAGGCACCGGTGTCAACCCACCAACCCTCTGATCCACCAACAAGGTGAATCTCAGTAATCATAGCCGTAAGAGGCTCTTCAGTCAGGTTAGCCTGCGGTGTAGAGCTTGGCCTGTTCCGACACTTTCGTGCCATATGACCTGGTTTTCCACAGTTGTAGCAAAGAAACGACTGTCCAGAATCATTCTTTTGGGCTGGTTTCTGCTGTCCTTTTGGGTTTCCTTGCGGATTCTCATTCTGTTTGTTGCGCCTATTCTGATTATTAAAAGATTTCTGATTCGGTTTCAGAACAGCGGGTGTGGACTTTTTAGTGTTGTTGTTATTGACAATCAACATCTCTTCTTTCCAGTCTTGTTTGCGTGCCTCCTCCTCAATACGGAGGCATGTGATCAAGCTTTTTAAGGAAAATTTCTTAGTTTTATGACGTAAAACATTTTTAAAATCTTTCCAGCAGGGGGTAATTTGTCGATGATAACAGCAATTTGAAATTGTTCATCCAATGCCATACCTTCGGAGATGATCTCATGAGCTATTTTCTGCAGCTCATGAGACTACATCTCAACTAATCTGTCGTCAATCATCTGGTACTTTAGGAAGCGGCTTACAACATATTTCTTTGCCCCTGCCTCCTCTGTATCATACTTCTTTTTCAGTGCTTCCCAAATCTCCTTTGTTGTCTTCTCATCTGAGTTATAGTAATCATACAGATTATCGCTCAGTCCATTCAGAATAAAGTTCTTGCATAGATAATCCTATTCAGTCTAGGTATGCAGTTGCTTTGACTGTTCAGTCCATGATGCCATCTTCGCTGCATCAGCCTCGTCAGGTCTATCTGGTAGCTGCGGTTTGTCAGCAGTCAGCGCAGCCACAACCTTTCTGATCGTGAGGAAGAACTCCATCTTCTAACACCATCGCTTAAAATGCAAGCCTTCGAATCTGAATGGAGCAGCAGTCACGAGAGGGTTCTGGAAAGCAGAGGGTGGAGCAGCATCGTCTATGGTTGAGTTCGAAGCGATTGTTTCAGTTCATCTTCAAATTATTGGAAAACAATGGCTGAGTCGCGGACTAGGTCGCTTTCTTGAAGACGATTCAGCGATCTGGTCAGAGGTGCAAACCAGTTCGTTCCTTCGCCGCCTCCTCTAGGATAAAACAGCCTCTAAAAACGATAACCGATCTGTTTGCACAACAAATCAGTGCAGATTTGCACTTTCGTAAATAATATTGCTCGAAATTTCTGAAAGAAAGTTTTTAATGGCGGAGTCTAGAAGAAAATAGAATTCGGTGTATTTTTTTTGTCTGCAGATAAAAAGTATATATATACTACAAGAAAAACTGTATATTCCGATGCTCTTAAACGTCGATATTTTGTCGGGAATAGCGATCCCCGACAGAATTATCGACGAAATAAAAACATCGCTATATTTAGCGATGATTTATCTTTGGAAACGTCAACGTGTATCGACTATTTTACGATGCTTTTTCATTGCTTATCAATGATTTTACCGACGATTTTACTATGTTTTATTCATAGCTTACCAATGATTTTACCGACGATTTTACGATGTTTTTTCATAGTTTACCAATGATTTTACCTACGATTTTTCTATGTTTTCTTTTTGATTACCGACTATTTTACGATGTTTTTTCCATAGCTTACCAATGATTTTACCGACGATTTTACGATGTATTTTCCATAGCTTACCAATGATTTTACCGACGATTTTACTATGTTTTTCTTTTAGATTACTGACGATTTTACGATGTTTTTTCGATAGCTTACCAATGATTTTACCTACGATTTTATTTTTGTTTTTGATTACCGATGATTTTACGATGTTTTTTTTTCGCTTACCGACGATTTTACGATGTTTTTTTTCATCACTTACCGACGATTTTACGATGTTTTTTTAATATGTAAATTACCGACGATTTTACGATGTTTTTTAGTAGTAAATTACCGACGATTTTACGATGTTTTTTTCTTCCATTCCTTACCGACGACTTTACTATGTTTTTTTAGTATGTAAATTACCGACGATTTTACGATATTTTGTTTTTCCATCCTTACCTACGACTTTAGTATGTTTTTTGGCATGTAAAATATATCAAATTAGTTGTCTGGTTTCTTACTTCTTTCCGAAAACAACATACAGTAAAGTGTTTTTTTGTGCAGCAGGTTGAAAGGGTACAACTCAAGATAAGACTTAAAACACCAAGAAAAATAAGATAGTTAATCTCCAGCCAAGAGTGGATAAGTTATGCTTTATTCAAACAATATGACCTTATATACTCTCTAGAAATATCCCGTTGGAATGCAGATCAGCCATGTAAGGTGACCTTAAACATAATTCAAACAATAAACTCTGGAAAGGTAATATCACCTTAAATTATGTAAACCAAATAAACCAAAGCCAAGAACCTTTTCAGCAAATTAAACCATGTATGTTACCAATGTCTTAAGTATGGAACATCGCTAAAATAAGGAGAAATGCTCAGGTCTCTAAGCAAAACTCTTAAATATGAGGTTTCTAAAGCTGTTTTCTCAGAAGATCTTAAAGTTTTAACATAGAAGATATTTGACCCACATGATAAATTTCTTATAGTTCTCAACAGCCTTATTTACTTATCTATTGTCTTTCTATATTCTATCGATCGAGTCGGATTCAGTTTGCGTTATCATAGAAATAATTGAGGTTGCAACAACAGTAGATGGAACTGTCACATGTAATTAAAAAAACTGTCATTTCAACACAATGTTCTCTATCATTTGCTATATTTGGTCACATGTAATTAAAAAAACTGTCACAATCTTCTCTATCATTTGCTATATTTGATCACATGTAAAAAATCAGTCACACAACCACTAGGCTAGAAGAAACAAAAGAAAATTCATGTACAATTTTTACTTAATTAGAACCAGATTGCCTACCGACAAAAGCAGTCATCATACGAGACATCTCTAATTGCATCTTAGATTGAGAAAGAATTTGTGCTTGCATAAGCTCATGCATTTCGTTCACCTTCACCCGCTCCATATGCAATTGCTCCTCAAACTCGGCTCGTAGTCACTCATCTCTCTCTATCTGTTCATGCCTAAGTCTTTCAATCTCCTCCTGTCTAGATTTAAGTTGCTCGCATGCCTGAACTTGTTCACGTTTCATTTCTTCTTGTAGCTCTTTGACAATTTTCTCATTTTGCTCTAACATTTTCTTCATGTGAATTGCTTCCTCATTATCCACCATAATAGAAGAAGAAGATATAAGTGCCTGCATAAATTTAAAAATAATATTAGTGTCATGTGACGGAAAACAAATCATGCTTGTATCAGCATAAAAGGAACATGTGCAGACATATTCTGTAACCATCATGCTCATATATTATATGTTAATTTGAATGGATTTGTGACCATAATACTTCACTGAAACGTTTTTATGCATTTTCAGGCACTGGCTGAAGTGCTTTGAATGGATTTGTGATCACACCATCGTTTAAACCATATTCTTTGGCTTCATTTGCACTCATAAAAAAATTACAATCTATATTTTTTTTTTAATATGAATGCATATATGTATCAATTTTTGACTGTATACCAAATACTGATAAATCTTATACAGTGTACACTTTAGAGAATGCGCTCATCCAGTTGTGACTAAATTTGATTTTTACCTTTAATTTCTTGACGTATCTTATGTTTAGATAAACTGATTACCAAAAAGTGTAATATCTGTCAAATGTTTTGATAGGCAGAGGGCGAATATACTTAACGAAGAAAGAAAAATATTAGAAGTAATCATCCTTTTGTCAAACTAGAGCCTGCATGCAATGTATACTTGTACTTTAACTAACAAAAAATATCACTATACACAAGTGTTAAAGGAATTGTAGTTCTGCCATTTACATTTTGATAATAACTTATAAAACCTTTTGGCAATACTTACGAAAATAAAATCTGCACTATCCAAAACAACTTTTCATACTTAACTTGATAACTTCGTTGTTAGCTCTTACCTAATACCTGGTCTACTCGTTTACAACTGAACTAATAGCAGAATCCGATCCATTGGGCTTTCAATTTTAAGAAAGCTAGGAAATACACGTGCAGGTAACTCGTAATATATATGTTAAAACCGTAATTTTAAATTGCAGCTTTAATAATATTTGCATAGAAACAGTATTAACATTATAAATTAGATGGTGATGTAGTCAAATTCACAAAAAAGTATGCAATGACAACTGCATGAAAACAAACAAAATGGTAAGTGGTAATAAATAACATACTCTGGTGTTTTGTTACGTAGAAAATAAACAGTCCGGTCGGACCCTAGTTGGCCTGGGTTTTGTTAAATCATACCCAATCCGAATAGTGATTGGGTCGGGCTTGTGTAGTAAAAGGAAAACCCCATATTCGCATTAATAGGGCGGATTTGGGCTGAAACTTGTGCCATTGATGGGCCTATGGCTATACCTACAAGTGCATATATATAGTATTACACACACTTAAAAGCATATGCGTATGTATGTAAATATCTACATACATATATACTAACACACACACTCATGTAAAAGATTGGAAATACATAATTTAGCTTCATGCATATGTCAAAATCATTTAGTTGGCACATCATATCTTTTTATCATGAACTTAATATTGCCTTTGATTTCAGGTCAGTTAATTTCAAGTTTGTTCCTGAAGAGATAGCTACTTGAATTAATATTGACAAAAGCTTTTTGTATCAAAGTTTTGAAACAGAAGCGTGTGGATATACCAATTCATGGCAGGCGTTATTAGATTCTCCACAAATTGTGTGAAGTGTATGATTAATTTTTATTCTATTGTCGATTGTTTTCAGCATTTTTATTCTGTTAATATAAAATATATTTAAAAAAGTTGCTCTATTACTTTCAGTATGGTTTGTCACAATTATTTTATTATTACAGTACTTGCAGTATGGTTCCTTTTTAATATAGTTCGCAATATCCACTTCATTGTATGTAACGGAAATTAAAAATAAGAGTTTAATAGTTGCATTGAATGATATCCATCGCAGCAGAATTGGTTACAACTGCCCATTCAAACTAGAAATAAAATCATGGTTTTATGTTCAGAGCCACAACAAATTAAATATGGTGAAATGTGGTTAAACTATGCTCGAATATTAACTGAAATTAACATTAAGTTTACTTATTCATATCATATTCAAGGTGTAAATTCAGATGGGCAAAAGATTGATATTCATGTAGACCCAAACCATGTGAAAACTGTATGGCATTTGGACATAATACAAGAAAATGTAATATGACCACCAAGAAGGCATGGCAGCCCAAACCTCCCATACTCAACAAATTCAACCGAAACATTACAAAAACATGTTACCGAAACTAAATTTGTTTCGCTGAATTCAGGTTCATCTGTCCTAGTGCGACCTCCTCAACATGTTAGTATGCTATCGATTTCCAATGTTCTTTCTAATTGGGATGGACTATACCTCAATTACTACTGTTACACATGTTAGTACTTAAGACATTTATTCCTACATATGTTTGGCATTGAGATGGACCATACCTCAATTACCTATGTGCTTTATAAGTCTTAATGAAAGCATAGAATAGGGGAAAATGAGGATTGGATATTATTCGATGAACCGCTAACAGACACAATTAGCTAATGCTAAAGTAAGTCGATGTGATATAGTTGGGATATCTCATGCAATACTCGTAAGTCATCTGCCGTTATCCTATAAATCTAACTAACCCGAGCGGTTCAGCATTGTCTTTGATCGTGTAACTACCGGTCCATCCACCATCCTTAATAGCTCGTGGCAGCATCTGAACGTTCCGACCAATAAACGAAGAAGTAAAAAATGAAGAAATTTTTGCGTTTATTTGAACGTTCCGATCAATAAATCAAAAAGTAAAAAATGAAGAAATTTTTGCGTTTGATATGTATAGACGTTTCGAGATTTATTGGAAAAATCTGCACTACAATAATTTATAGTGTACAATACGTAAATGCAACATAGTGTACATTGATCCTGTAATCTGCCGCTGTGCAAAAGAGGAAAATAAAATTTAGGAAAACTTATTTTTGAAGCTTCAAGCCCAAGGGCCATTTAAGTTTTGACAACCGATCATGTAAGAAAAGACAAAGGAAAAAGATGAAATAGTTTAAGACAATTTCTGTTTAAAATTATATATATATTTCTTCTTGCAATTAAGTAAATTTCCAATGGCAAAGTAGAGAAAATCCGATGCAAATAGATTGGACGAAGTGGAAAGAAGCTTGCATTCAATTTTTTGCACCGCTGCGAATTCCTTATCGCAGATCTATACAGAGGCTAACAAGCAGAAGAAAGTTTCCATCCAAGCTGGCGAGCGCCATGCTTGGGTAAGCTTTACAGTCTCTGATTTTTTTTATGGTTTTGTTCATCTCATATTTGTGATCTTAGATTAGATTCTTCAAGACCTCTTTGAGGATTTTTTTGATTGTTTCTATCTAATAATGATGATAATTGTGGGTTTTGGCTGTTATTGCGTGAACCATGGTTGTTCAAAGATAAACTGTTATATTTTGTTGTTACTGCATGTTTGATTGGTGGTTGACAATTGATTTTTGTTATAAGCCTTAATGAAAGCATAGAACAGGGGAAAATGAGGAGTGGCAACAAGACTTAACCATAGAACAGGGGAAAATGAGGATTGGATATTATTCGACGAACCGCTAAAAGACATAGAACTGAGAAGTGGCAACAAGACTTAACCATAGTGAATGAAGTCATTGGCAATTTTTGTATCAAGAATACCCATTCTTGACACAAACTGTGATCAATAATGTTGGATAAGATGAGGGCCATTACTGCTCCATGAGAATGGCAAAATGAGACCATATGACATCATATGATCATAGACAAAATATTATCACTCAGTTTAAGGATACTCCGCCTCAACCAACTAGCATCATGCGAGATAACCATTTTACTATATATATACACACTGTTTGTTCCATCCTATCTACATATTGGGGCTGTCTACAAACTCCAGTGCTTTAATTTAATAATGCCATGTCGTTCAAGATTCAATGGCGATTGAATCTACTTAAAAGCCACAGGAATTAATTTCTTTAGTTAAAAGTATACCATAGGTAATGGTTAAAGGATCCATTTATCATTTTGGTAAGTTCTAGTAGAGCAGTGAAAATTCTGAAGTAATTAGAGCATATAGCAAAACCTACATTTTGGACGACAATTAATCTACTAGCTTGAGAGATAATTTTGTTTGGCATATAATTCGACCTCGAGATAATCTTTTCAAAGAGTGGATGATAGTGCACCATAGAAATTTTTGAATAACACAAGGAGCCCTAAGATATATAGCACGATCATCAAGAGGGAAAAGGCCAGATAAATTGTAAAAATCATGTTTATCTACCTTAGACAAACAATCCCAGTATGAGATTCTCTTTTTTTTTAATCTCAAGATATACTTACATTTTCCTGAAACTTAACATAAACATCGCAATCATCCATCCTTAAAATATGTATATTGGTATCAACCTTTAAAATAGTTAGTTTAACAAATGCAAGTATAGTGTATCAGTATCATATTTTTGATCAAGAATGCACTGTTAGTGCATGCTCTTGTTATGACTTTGTACTCTGGAAAAGCATATTATTGAATTTTGCATCTTTGGTATTTTAAGGCAAACTATTATATTACTGAAATTAAATTTTCGTTTTCTGCATTTTGCAGCATACTACTATCAAAAGGGATACTATAATATGATGCAAGTACATGAGATGGATTTTGGATGCTGCTCGCTAGATCGCCGTATCAAAAATGGTAGCGCACATGCTTCTACTTGCAAGTAGTTAGCAAATTTTATAATTAAACTTGAAGTCATTAATTAAATCCAATTGAAGAAAAGTTTTGACTGCTCAACTTACCGGTTGATTTCCAAAACCATAATGTCTACTTTGGGTTTTGTTAAGTCGATGAAATATGAAGTCTTCTTGCTCCAATGTCATTTCAGCATCCCCAAATTCCTCTTTCATCCTCACGTAATCATCCTGTTGACATACACATGTAGAATACATAAATACCCAACTTGAACTCAACATTATATATTGCATAAGTACTTATAAAAAAATCTGCAGATCTCTGATCCACTCACTCATATGTTACGTTTCCATCATTATCCTCTGCCCCGACCCTATGAACCCGTAAATACACCTCTATATAAGTCGGTTCTCGTCCTAACTCCTCACGCTAAAATAAAATCAATGCAATGCAAAGCTAAGCTACTTTTAAATAACATATCTAACTGTAAATTAATGCGATAGATATCTAACTGTAATTTGAGCACTTACCAAATCTCGTTGATGTTGCATACATGACTTTGATCCACCTTTGTGTAATGTGATATTTTTATGTCGATTTCTAGTGTTAATATCTGACAATTTCTTCACCACAAGCTTCTTCCAATATTCCTCGAACTTCTTTAAAATCGTTGCACTAAGAAAATGTGGTTTCTTGCCTTTTTTCATGGTAGAAACAAAGTCTCTATAATAGCGTCCTGCCACACGCTTCCATGTGCGCCTAACCATTACAAAATCTGTTCCTGTTGGCCACATAAACTAATCCTGCATATTTAAATAAATATTTGGACTTAGTTTAAAATATATTATAACGTTCCTTGGGCGCTAAAACCCTCACATACACCATCAAACCCTACATCTTAATGCCTCAATTCAATTCATGGTTCAGGCTAACCAGTACCTTACATCACTATATTTTGCTAACGAAACTTTCAAACAATATGAATGGGGAGTTACATAGTTAACAAATATAGTTGACAGTTTATTGATTCCAAAACTAGATAGCAGTACAAGTCATAAAGACTAAATCAGTAGGCGGACCTTAACATACTTGTATGATTTGTATCATTTTTTCACAAAAAAATCCAGGATTTTTCAAAATGCAGAGCAACACTCTTGGCTTTTCCAAGTAATATATCATAAACAAGAATTAACAGAATGTAGAATGTAGATAACGTAACTTTATGAATTGGAAACAAATATATGATTAAATTCACCAATCTAAAAGTACTAAAGATCAGTGTGCATACTAACATATTTTGCAACAAATAATACTGAAAACCTAAGTACTATCCATGTCCCCCTCACTCATCCCATTTTCTAGTGAATTCAGTTTACAATTGTGGCATTCAAAAGCATGTATGTCAGATGGTTGATGTTTAATATTGCTGACTATAGATGTAATTACACATGCCTCAAGTGTTGAGTTTAAGGCTGCTGTGTGGCAAACCGAGTAATAGGGGCAATTTCAGTTTTTTATTGGTCTCTATTAATTAGTGTTAAGGACTTCTTTTTTTTGTCATTTCTTAATCCACCTCTCATTTGTTTAAGGGCAAATAAATATAATTTATGTTTTTATTTAAATTAATAAATTGAAGCGAGTGTTTTGTGAAATTATAAGGAAATAAGTTTTATACTTAAATTGAAGAGATAGTATAAATTTAACAAGAATTAAATTTGTGGAGCATCATGGTTAAGTTATGCTGCATATTGATATTGTATATATACTCTTAGTACGCAGAAGTGTGTTAAACAAATATGAACTTAAGCCTTAAATATTTTCTAAATAAAGAAATGACTTTATAAAACATTTTTAAAGATGGAATTGATTCAGTGAAGGAAATGTTTAATTGTTTTTATTATATTAATTCAAGTTAATATTAGTCAAAAAAACTATAAGAAAATAACTCAAGAGTTCATTTTCAAAATCTAATGTTTAAGTTTACCATGAAAGAATGTACTAATTAGTACTCAAATTCTAGGCAAGGAAAAGTTAGACTAAGAGGGTCAGGTGATGATTTCTTGATTGATTTAATGATGAAAAATTCTTTATAGGATGCATATTTAGGTTCTTCTCTTTAGTCCAACTGTGATGAACTTTGAATCCAAGAATAAAATAAAATATATTGTTTCTGCTACTATAATGGGTGGATATAGGAATTCTACAGTTTTTGAATCTGAAATAGATGGCAATGATGGTGGTTATTTCAGTGACAGCAAACCTTTATAAAAAAGATCCAAAAGTAAATAGTTTTGCGGTTGAAGGCTCAATTATTTTTGAAGCATTACATTGTACTAATGATACTATTGCGGAAAAGAGTTTGGAAGCTTAAATTCATTTTGAGAATTATGTTTTAAATGGAAAATATACAACCGTTGACAGAATAGAAAATATGTCTTTTTTAAGTGAAAATATTCACTCTCAAAAACATTCAGTAGGTTGAGGATACTGGTAACATGCAAGCTGATACCAAAGATCCCCATTTTTAGTTATGATACCAACGAAACTGCATCTTGTCTTTCAACGCACCTTAACAAGATCCCCATTTTGTTTTTGATCTGGTGCCGTGATTTATATCCAGTATTTTTATCTTCAATGCATGCTTTATTTGTTTTTCTTATCAAGTAAGGGAAACTGGAATATACTATCTATCCAAGGATTTGTCAAGGTATTATGAGACGGCAAGGTTCATCGTCTCTTTAGGGGTTTGTATATTTGCTACTGTCTTTGTGAACTTTTTTTAAATGTGTGCGTCCTTGGATTCTCTGTTACTGTTTGCTTTCCTACTGTTGCTTATTCTCAGTAACATATAAGCATGCAATACTTGTTGGAAAATATAAAAAAAACCTGAGAATAATATACAGGTTAATATAGGTCAAAATCTAAGAATAATATATAATTACTAAAAATTAGTCCGAATCATGTAACTTGGTTTCAAAAATATAGGTTATGGTTAATTACCTTAAAATCTGAGAATAATATATCCATTGTGTTAGGAGGAATATCGCTCATCCTAGGCTAGAAGTCTGTCATACGTTGTTCGAAGCAACATCTATTAGTGCTTGAGGCTAAATACGAGTTATTGAACTCCCATTTCCTGTATAAACCACAGATATTTGATCACGTAAGAGTTTAATATTATTAAAATAAAAACTGAATATGCTAAACTACTCACATTTTATTTTGGTGATATATAGACATGGTGGGTGTGCCAAAGCGATCTACATTAGATGTTTGAGTTGATGGTCCTCCTGATGCAGCAATTTCTGTATCATCTGGCTCATCACAAGAGGATAATACATCACTAGTCGTACATGGTGTCGCTCTCACACGGTGGTAATGCGATCGAGTTGTAGCACGAATATCATGATTGGTCTGAGCTTCTCGACCATGACCTGGCATAGCAGTTGTCTCAGGCTCAGCATGGGTCGATGATGCATCTCTGGTAGGACGTGATATCACTCTTGCACTGTGACAGTGTGATTTAAATGTTCGAACAATGCGATTGGATTGAGCTCCTCTACTACGACCACAAACATTTTCTGTAGTATCCATACTGCTAATATCGTCACCTCTTCCTTGACAATGAGCTGACATATTCTGATCAACCTAAAGAAAAATAAGCAGCCGGTTCAACCATGTATATCTCACTTGTTATATGTTGATGATGTTACGTTATTTGCTATGGTAGACGAAGGTGTACAATGCAATAATAGCATAACCCAGAGATTCGGAGGAGATGCAGGTTTGAGCCTTATTTGAATAAAAACCAAATTATACTTCAGCAGCAGCTAATAGAATAAAAACGAATTACTGGAAATTTTGCAAGTACAAGAATCATCTTTGCTAGTAAAATATCTAAGGGTTCCTTGATTCAGTGATTATCTATATTATTCAAAATGCATGTGTTCATTTTAGAGAGAAATGGATATATTTGATAATTGGTATAGTTAACTACTCTTCATGGCAAACAGAGCAGAGTTAATTCAAGTTGTGGCAATGCCTATAGGGTTGAAATGGTTGCTTATGGATCATATGCATGTTGCTGCATTTTTAAAACTAGATAGTCTATGTGCTATTTGTTTAAGGTAGGAAGAATCACAAAATTACATGGATTAAACTGTGACAAAAAATGGACGGAGGTAGAAGCCTCAAAAGTTTTAAAGGACATAGAATTGAAACAACTTCATGTTTAAAGCTAATCTGGCGACTGCACTTCATAATCAACAGATGTTCAACAGGGATCAAGACAAGTACTGTAAAAACTCAAATTTCTAGCAGCCGTGATTTTACAACATGTCATGTATAATGAAAAACATGATTAGATATGGAGATGAGAGTCCAAGATGCATCTGAAATGTAATTGTTAATGATACTGATACTTTACTATAAACTGAACCATGGATAAACAAAAAGGTCTTGTAGATATTCTAAGTCAAGGGGAGATATTATATCATTGAAAACGTTTTATGTACAATCAAGATAGCCAGTAAATATTTCATTGGACAGACATCTCATTTTGGCTTACAAAACAAAATGTTGAAGAAAGAATGGTATTCATTTTTTTATTCAACTGCAGCTTATGAATCCAAAGCATTTCATTGGATAAACGATATTCTCATCTCTTAAATAGAAAGGTATCAGACATCCACTTATCTTACCAAATGAGTTATAGTGGATCCATGCTCTCTTGGACATTACCACTTAATGTAAATCTTAAAGATAAATCATATGCAAAATTACATGTACTACTAGATAATAATCCTGAAACAGATGATTCAATTAATGAATCATCTTTCTTTGTTTTAATTTCATGGGCAACATAAGAGTAGTGAAATTTGAGAACCTAACTTGCACAAATTATTACATTATTACAAATGTTTGAGAACTTAACTTTATGTAATTTAGCAAATCCCATGCATATTATTTACGACAAATTCAAAAATATACCTAAGCAAATGAATTTTAATAGGTTATTTTATTATTGAGCTATTTTATAACCTGATATTCATCTTTATTCATGTTAAATTTGTTCCATGTTAATTTGCAGATTGTTGATCAAAATATGGTCCATCAACAACGAAGCACAAATGTTTGCATTATTAACTTCTATATATAATGCATTACATTCATGCCCGAACCTCATTTCAAGTCTGAATATTGCAAAACTGATATTATAAAACCGTTCAAAGAGGATATGAATGAAATAATGAAACTTACACTGACTGCAGTCTTGTTAAATTTTCAATTCCTGGAGAGTTCTAGATAATCTCTAGCTTGGTAAACTGCTGGAATGATAGAAGAACATTTAATGAGGTTAGAGAAGGAGACTGGGAATTAATATTATCACACTCCATAATACTCTTAAAAAATTAATCACATTTCAAATTGTTTGCTTGATCGAACACTTCTGGAACCAGATTATTAATTTTATAATGTATGCAGAAAAAGGTAACCATGTAAGTAGTTTTAATGGTTTGGATCTTTGTTTCATTTTTGGTGCCATCATCTTTGACAATCAACAATGCCTTTTGATCGCTTCATGAATTTTTTTTATTGAAAGGAACTTGTTACCGCTGCAACTCAGACATCCACATTAATGATTTAAAATCGCATTTATTTGAAATTTGATATTACTGCATACAAGTTTAAATGGTTCAAGGGAAGATGCACAGTTTTTTGATAAAACGGGAGTCATTATGACCGATCGCACACGTAACTGAAATAAAAAATGTAAATAATTTTCCCTATTTATAAATATGTTGTATAATAGTTTCTGGATATCAGGGTGTTTGGTATACAGGACGAGCCGTGGATTATGGGCTTTTGTTAATATTACTAGTTTCTTTAATTCATTCAAAATATTATCATTTATTCTTCGTACTAATTTGCATAATATGTCTAAGGGCACTAATCTAGTGGTAAAACCGTAGAGTGTGAATGCATAGGCCTTGGGTTCAATTCCTGGATATTAATTATCAAACTTCAAGAAAAAAATAGAACTAATAATTTGCTGAAATATAGGAATACATATTATCACATAATTTGGTTTTTGATGGAATTTGACATGTCTGATCCACATGTTAACAAAACTTGCAAATCAGTATAGCCAAGGAAACAAACTAACTAAAAAGACTTAAAACATGATTCAAACTAGCACAACAATTGGCATAACATATAAGAGTTGGTTCACCATGTCAAAATGAATACCATACTACCACAACAACATTTACCATGCTAAAACAAACAACAGTTGGTTTACCAAAAATGGCTTACAAAATGCAGGAATACATGAATAAAATGATTCAGACCTAGTAATTCTAACTAAAACCATATAGGAATTGCATACTATGCTAAAAACCCATTTGGCATGGGCTTTCGACACATATTTAAAACTTTCTGAACTCTACCAATCTTCATCGGTATCATCTTCTAATTCAATATCGGTATCAAATTCATGCTCGACCTCTGTATCTTCTTCTTCATCATCATCATCTTCATTTTCGAAGAGTTCCACAACAACATTTTATTCATCATTAAGAGGTCCAACATCGTCATCGTGTTCTACTATATTTAATTGTTCACTTGCTTCAAAATCAGCTTGGTAAGCTTGGACATTTAGAGTATTGGTATCAAAAGAATATCGTGCTTTTGTTTTACAAACAGCCCACCATTCCGACTTACTTGTGTTGATGGATGGATAAGGTGTGTAGTATACTTGAATCGCTTGTCTTGCCAAAACAAACGGATCATACTCTGAATATTTGAGAGTATGATTTACTTCAATAAGGGGATAATCTTTATGCACGCGAATGCCAACATTTGGCTTGTTGTTAAACCAATCACATTTGAACAAAACAACCTTTTGTTCTGGCTTAAGTGAATATGTTAATTATATAATCTTTGTCAACACACCGTAGTAATCATCGATATGAGCATTCGGATCATCGCTACCTTTTACACACACACCGCTATTGAATGTCGATTTATGAGCTCCATATTCTTGTATGTGAAATTTAAACCCGTTGACAAAGTATGTTGGAAATTTTCTAACTTTGAGTTGTGGCCCATGTGCAAGATATTTCAAGCCAATATTGACGATATTATGTGCACATACCTATAAATTATTATACAATATATTAATAATATAATATACTAGTTATATATTAAATTTTCAATAATTAATGAATTTTAGTTACATAACATACTTACATAATTCAAAAACCAATCCACAAATTTCTTGCCGAGTCGAGTGTTGATTGTTCTTCTTCAAAAATTCTATTTCGTCACATATCAATGTAAGCAAAAACTTTATACAAGTATATAAGTAAGTCGTTTGATATATAATTAGAAAAAAATCACCTAATAAAAGGGGCTACTTCGGCACAATTGAGGAGTAAGTAAGTTCTGATAGTATGAAGATCTTTATCATTCAACCAATATTCTTTACATTTACCAGAGGATCTTCCATGTTTTCTAAACACGGATACAAGATTCTCAAATGAATCATCCACGGTATCTTCAACGTTACGAGGAACGCTATTAAGCATGGATTTAACGTGCTCCTCGAAGTAGTGGTTAAAAAATGAAGATGCTTCTTCCACAATGTATGCCCTTCAAATTGTTATTTTTTTCTTCAAATGACCCAAGTACCTATACATGATTACTTTATGTGATACATAATACAACATATTTAATTATAAGGGTCGTTACTTTTTTAATTACCTTTCAAAAGGATACATCCATCCATACTGAACTGGTCCTCGCATCAGTGCTTCACAAGGTAGATGTATAGGAAGATGTTCCATAACATTAAATAAGCATGAAGGGAATATTTGTTCCATCTTGCAAAGTAATATTGGTATGTCTTCCTTAAGTTTTTTCAAGTGTTCTATTTTCAATGAAGTCGAACACAGATCTTTGTAAAACATGCTAAATTCAATGATGACTTTCCAAACTTTAACTGGTAATAATTCTTTAAAAGCTATTGGAAAAAGTGTCTCAATAACAACGTGGCAATCGTGACTCTTCATTCCTGACATTTTCCTAGATTTTAAATCAACACATCTTCTTATATTTGAAGCAATACTATCTGGGAAATTTAAAGTACGGATCCATTCCAATAATTTCTTACAACTATCATGATCAAACTCGTAACAGGCTAAAGGTTTAACATTCTCATGAGTTGGATCGAGTTCAAGTTCAGGTCGCTTACAATACAATGCAATATCTCGTCTTGATTTCAAGTCATCTTTTGTCTTTCCACTCACATTCAACACCATGTTAAAGACATTGTCAAACATATTTTTTTCATTGTGCATTACGTCGATATTGTGTCGAAGCAACAAATGTTTCCAATACGGCAATTCCAAAAATATGCTTTGCTTGCACCAATTATGAGTTTTTCCTTTACCCAAAATTTTTTCTTCTTTACCAACTTCATGAATCTTTGGATAATCTTTAATGATTTCATAAATTTCTTCACTAGATAAATTTGGTGGCGATGATCTTCTTTCAACCTTGTTTGCTTTAAAATTCTTCTTATTATATCTATAGTGGTCATCAATATGCAAAAAACAACGATGACAATCAAACCATGATTGTTTTCCATCATTTTGTAGTCAAAATGCTTGTGTATGTTCCATACAATATGGGCAAGACAGTCGACCACTTGTACTCCAACCAGAAAGCATTCCATAAGCAGGAAAATCACTTATGGTCCACAATAAAGAAGCATACATTCTGAAATTATTTTTTTAGATATATCATAGGTAACGATTCCCTCTTCCCATAATTACCTCAACTCTTCGACTAAAGGCTGCAAATACACGTCAATTCCATTTTTTGGATTTCGTGGTCCGGGAACAATAAGAGTCAGAAATATGTACGGGTTTTTCATACACATCCAAGGTGGTAAATTACATGGTGTCAAAATAACAGGCCACGATGAATTTTTACTTCCATACCGACTAAACGGTGCAAACCCGTCTGTACATAAGCCAAGTCTGATATTACGTGATTCATTTGCAAAGTTCGGATAAGTATTGTCAAAATGCTTCCAAGCTTCACCATCTGATGGATGACATAAAACTCCTCCCTCGTGAGTTCTTTCTTTATGCCATCTCATATGACATGCAGTTGCTGGAGATGCATACAACCTTTGTAGTCTAGGTGTAATGGGAAGATAATTCATTCGACTGTAAGGAACATCTTTGCCTTTATTTTTCTTCATTATGTATCGTGAACAATTACAAAATTTGCAATTAGCTAGATCTATATCATCTTTCCAATATAACATGCATCCATTTTTACATGTATCTATCTTTTGATATGGCAAACCAAATGCAGAAAATTGTTTTTTCATCATATAAAATCTTTCTGCTAACACATTATCAGGCAGTAACATTTCTTTGCTCGCTTGGAGAAATGCATCAAATTCATTTTCTGTAGTATTATATTTAGCTTTTATTGCTATAAACCTAGCCGTCGCTGGTAACTGCGTGTGTGTTTCGAAACCATTCCACAATGGTCGTTTTGCAGCTTGCAACAATTCATAATTTTTTTTGCTTTCGGGTTAGGATCTTCCTCCGCATTATGCTCTTCATCATTATAATCATGTAGCATTGGACCTGCAACATCATAAACCATTTCCAATATTCTATTTTCTGAGATGGTTGCTTCAGAGTAATTTGTGGTTTCATTTTCACCAACATTCATTCTTTCAGATGTTCTCTCCATTTCTCCATGATATTTCCATATATAGTAATCAAGTGCGAACCCTTTAGACAATAAATGCTCTCTTAGATATCATTCTTTTGCGATTTCCTATTATCACACTTAATGCAAGGGCAACGGATTACATCTTCGGTGCCATTGTTAGTTGCAAAATTCATGAATACGTCCAAACCATCCAAAAAAGATTTCTTTATCCATCCTTTCTCCCCTTTTCTATTATACATCCATCTACGATCACTTGAGTAGTTCATTGAAACTGCAACAAGAAAGGATCATATATTTAGTTATGGTTGATCAATTAAATTGCTAATATAATTTACATGGATAGTACCACGTTACCATATTGTAACAAAATTGTGCCTCTTAAATCATTTTATTTTCAATTGGTCATTCTTTTCCTTTCTATATCAAAACAATAATTATTTAGCAGCTATAATTGTTGGATTTCATCACATTTGTACAAACTCGGAAAATACAAATGCCATATAAAATAGCTTAACAAATCATTTATTTATTATGTGAAGAAAAGGAAGAAATAAATATGAGAATTGAGCATTCTGCAGCTCACTAATATCAGGATTTAAGACATCGAGTTCAAATTCAGCACATTGTGATCCTTTTATTCATGGCGTCAACGATGCCAACTCAACATGATGCAACTTCGGATTTTCTATGATTTTGATTCACTACAGCGCTGCTTCGAATTTTCTTTGATTTTGTATCAACTTTCATTTTAATAATTGCTTTTTTTTCTAAATTTAATTTGTTTGTTTATGCTTGAACACGTAATTATATAGAAATTTTTCAGTAAATGCACTGTGCCTAAATGTTACAGTCTAAAGGACAAATTAAGCACATCTTTTTCAGAAACGGATTTAATCGAAGATGTTTGAATCAGATCGCACAAATGCTGTTGAAATTAAGAGTAGCCATGTAAAGGTTCCGAAATTCAATATTCATATAAGTAATTTACTTACAAAATCTTATTTTATATTGTTCTTGTTTCATATTTTAAAAAAAAATCCCAATTTTTGTTTGTGCATTGCATTTCTTTGAATATTTTCGATCACTACGACAAATAGACAAATTAGAAACACACCAGTATTTTTATTCTGAAATAACTTTTTAGTGTTCTAGCTCTACAATGCTTATCTTTTGTTTCTAAGGACATGTGTTTCCATACTTATTTTATTTTTAAAAACTCCATATCTTTCTTTTTTTTTACTATAAAAAGGTTAAACATCCCAATAACTAAAAGCTGAACGCACAAACCATTATGGAATTATCATAAACATATATCGTTCCTCGGATGTCAGCTCAAATATCAATGCACAGGTGCAAGCAACTATCATTATAGTAGTTGAATCAGTGTTGTTCTTTGTTATTAAATAAAAAAAGCAGTCGATATAGGGAACTAAATTAAGCTGTAATGTTTTTCCTTTCATTGATTTATTAAACCATGCTTCAAATTTTAATATGAAAATCAATGCAGCGTAGCTGCCACGTATTTGCAAAAGTTTATGAAAATTAGTATGACGATCTTGAACAATGATTGCAATACCGTTGGTGTCACAAACTTCACAAACAGATATATAATGTCATGAAATCAAATTTTACTTTTAAAGTAGTATCTCCATTTTTATCCAAAAAAAAAAAAGTGAATAAATAATATCATGGATTCAAATCCCATCTCTGACCATATCTATATATAATACATAAATATTCATGTGTGTTTTATCATTATACTTTTTGCGGTTCTCTTTTATATTCACATTATCATCAGATAGCCCTTTTCTAAAATATTCATTCCTCCTGGATAATTTAACATCATACAATTAACACTCTACCCATTTAACTCTCAGTTTTCATGAACAACTATTCTCTTAGTAAAAAAAAACTTATGGTTAATTAGTCATGTTATTAAAAATAAGATATCCCCCTCCCCCAACGCGCGCACACACATAAAAAAATAAAAACCACATGTGTATGCACGATCAGATATGGTGACTAAATCGTTGACCACTGGAACCGATACTTCTTCGTATTTGCATGCAAGAAGCATCGCAGTAACTCCTACTAACTGAATCTTCTTCCTAACAACTGCTTGCCTCAAAATCTATCTATTATGCTCACGGTAAGGTACAGTGTTTCCTCCATTAGCTACAACTTGTAGTGTAACTCTACGAGCCAGTCAATCAGAATAGAACCCATTTTGTTGTTGACATCGAATTGCTTGGACATGTAATCAGGATGAACACAACTGCTAGCATATCATCACCATAATCCATAACTGCCGGTGGATTTCCTACAACGCCTATATCAATATCTTGTGCATTTTCAGTGACAATATCTTCCATCACAATTTCATCAGTGAGCTCATAATCCTGTCACTTCTGAATTTTCATCCATCGGCACATCCTCATCAATAATAATGGGATTGTACCTCTCATTCCCACTAACTTGGCCATGTTTATTACTAGTCTACTCATGACTTTGCTGTAAGGAGAAGCAAATTGCCTTGTTATTGGTCTTTGAGGTATAACACTATCATTACTGCCACAAACGACTTCTTTTAATTGTCTCTTATTAGCCGCCAAGGATAAGAAGGTGCGTCAACAAAGTTCTTAATGGCCAAGGATAAGAAGGCGCATCAACAAAGTTCTTAATGGCCAAGGATAAGAAGGTGCATACATCTTGGCATATGGACATGGATACACTCGTAAGATGCTACACGAGGGTCACACAACTAAAAATTAGGCTACGTGTATGCCTTGTAGATGTTGATAATTTGTGATTCTTTTAGAGCGATTTAACATTTTACAAAATTTTCACAAATCAATAAAAAATATTCTCATAATTACTCATACTTAACCATATTGAATACAAATAAAATTTTCTTGTAAAATGAATTGTTCATCTTCCATGAAATATTAATCTATCTTCCAAAACAAATCATCGAAAAAGTCCAAACGTTCTCTAATATTTTTTTTAGTTTTAATAAAATATCTTAAATATAATCAAATATTTTGCTGCAAGTATCCTTAAATATCAAAGTTGTAGCTGGTATGTATGCAATTCTTTAGAATGTGCCAAATGTTTATCCAAAAGTGGACAACATACATTGTAATGATTTGCATATCCAGTACTTGTATTCCTGCATGTATCCATGTTGCTCATCATTACATAGACATAGTAATGGATGGTAGTAAATCAACCGACACCATTTAGGTTAAAATAATTAGGGGATGTTCATATGAAAAATACACATGAAAACTATATGAAATCGTTTTTTTTTTGGAAATCAAGTATATATATTTTTGATGTGTGTATATATAGAGATTTTTATGCACTATAAATTTATGTAATTTATACATCTAGCATCATATAAAGCAAAACATTCAAGGCCACACACTCATTCATTAAAAGCTTTTGTAATTGTTTATATGCCTAAAGGTCCATATATATAGGAAACTTTACTTTTTCAATAGTGCAATGTATATGAGACTGGAACAGTGCAGTCATTATGCATTTCCGTAATCCTGGAACATTTAGAAGTCGGTAAGATCGTTTATATAGCAAAAACACTATTCAAAAATAAGGTAGTAGGTTATCATTATTCACTTTGTTAAGTACTCAAAAAAAAAAAAAAAAAAAAAAAAGAAAGAAAGAAAGGAAGCCGCTGGTCAAACGTAAATTTGACATAAATCAAGGAAAACAAATCTCAGTCACTGAATCAATTTGTCCTTATATGAAAGTTGAAAATCAGGGGGCAATCCAATAGTTAAACTTTATGTTCTCTAATTTGTGTTAAAATTTTGTGTTTATGTAGACTCTCTCATAAATAAATAAGAATGATGTGCAGTTATTCTGCTAAATGAATAATATTCGGAGACGATATTAATATTGTTCAAGCTAGATTTACACAAATATTTACAATAGTAGTAGTTCTGTTACAACTAGGAAATCATTAGATATTAATTTTACAATTTACTTATTGGTCTAAAATTAGTAAAATA
The DNA here is from genome assembly GCA_030737875.1 of Allium sativum. NCBI lineage: Eukaryota > Viridiplantae > Streptophyta > Magnoliopsida > Asparagales > Amaryllidaceae > Allium > Allium sativum. The sequence continues at coordinate 836,927,861 of CM060910.1, forward strand.
AAAATATAATGCAAAAGGAAAATAAAAAACAATAAAAATTTAAGGTTGGATTGTTTTTATTTTATTATTGATATTATTATTTTTTGAATGCACAACCACTGCAGAGAACAAAGCTCCCTGGCAGTCAGCAGATAAAACAAATTAGATTTGTAAATATACATTTGATTATAATTAACGAATCGTTTAAAGCTTGTAGAGGCATGTATATTTTATCAAAATATTTCCATGATGAGAAGATTACGGACTATGTCGTCAACTAATTCGCCTAAAGGTCCATATATTATATATATTTTATCGAAATATAGGAAAAACCCTTGAACACTAAATTATTAAATGTTTACAGGAAAAACACTCTTAAGCTGAAAGATGAGAAGATCCATGATCTTGAAGAAGTGGTAAAAAGAGTTTGAATGACAGTTTTGAGTAGAGGAAGAATGACTTCTTAACTCTGAATGTTGTTTTGCAGATAAGGGATTTTACAGTATTTCTCGAGGCTCAGAAAGTTGTAAGTAAAGTAGGCAATCGCAATGCGATGCAAGGTGGAACTGAGTATTGCTAGCACCATCACCTGCACCTTCATTAACCAGATCTAAGAGTTCTTCAAAATCTAAAAGAAAGAGGAACTAATCCTTCCCTTCTATTTTATTACCAGAAAGGCAAAATAATGTATTGTCACCGTTGTTACACCTGGCTGTGGCTTTGTGCATAATAATGGCGGTTACGTTACTAGCAGAGAATGTTTAACGGGATGCATTAATCTTTTTGCAAAGTTTTATAAATGGAGACCAGATAGAATATATGAACGGAACCCGATTCAAGAAGATGACGAGACACTCCTATGGTGCTCGTTCAGGTTACTATTGGGATCTGAGGCTACTACAGTAAAAAAAAAAAAAAAAAAGATGAAATGCCGCAAGAGCACACAATAAAACAAACAATAAGTGTATAAAAACTTCAAAACACGTGAAACGAAAATCAAACAGTATTTCTTAGTTGGAATCACAAAAATAATATGATTATATGAGATTGTCATTGGTGAATGCCTTCCAACATCAAATTTCATGGATCTTGAAATCATATAGCAGAAAGTTTTCGAAATTGGAAAAAAGCAAGCGTCAGGTCTAGGACCATTTAGAAATTATATATGTATTCCCATATATGTATGTTTTCTATAAAATGTCCATAGAGTTGTTTTCTTATGTAATGGCTTATGAAAATGCAGAACATAAACACCAAAAAACTGTAACTGAAGTAAAGTATAAAGATATCCAAATAAATAAATCGACCAAGAACAATAAAAAGTAACATACCTGAAATCAATACGAAGATAATTAATTCGATGACCTGAAATGAAAATCTGAAAATCAGGACAAATAAATAAAGAAACCTAATCAAGCAAACAATAATAATACAGATAAAAACTAATAACATACCTCAAATTACAGAGATATTTTCCTAGATCTGAAAGAAATAAATGAAGATCAAATAACATATAAAGAAAAACTAATCGATTAATCAATGACAAATAATTAGTAACATGCCCTAGTTCGCCTGTGCGCCAGTCGCTCTTACCAAATTGTTACTGGATAGCGGAAAATTCCGGCTAGGGTTTGGTTGAGAATGAGAGAACCGAAGATCGTCTTAGTAGTTCTTGAATGAGAATTGAATAAGATCGAAAAATTAGAATGGAAGAAAGGCGGAATTGCTGACAACCGATGTTTTTCTACGAGTCAACAGGGTACGGTCGAATAGATGGAGTTAAACGTTTGTAGCCTTTTTAATATCAACCGTTAGCTAATGTATTCCTCTTTGAAATGGACGGTCTGTCTTAATTATATAGTTTTGATTTTGATATCTTAATTATGTAGTTTTGATTTTGATAGGATACCTTATCGGTAAATGGTAAATATTTTTATCACCGAGTAAATAACATATAATTTTAACTAATAACTTGAAATTCAGTCAAACGGTAGTTAATTAATAAACATAATTTTGAATACAATTATATTTAGATCATAAAAAAAAAAAAAAAAAAAAAAAATCACATTACATTTCAACTATTTTTGAGTTGCATCAAACATGACATTGCAAAATAAATTGTTTAATTTTCCAAAAAAATCTATACATTTAAGCATTAAATTTTGAATTACGATAATTATTTCATTCAAGTTGCATCAAAATTATTAACTAGTATAACCCATTAAAGATATATTTAAAATATCACAAAAACAGTCGGCATATACATTAGTTTTGTATGTTCGACAAATGAAATTTTAAAATACAAAATAGTTTATACTTTAGTTTTATTATACTAATAATCGGTAGGGAAAAATGTCACGATACCAACAGTTTTCACCATGTTTTTTCTCAATTAAGTTGGATCGTATCAATCGCTAATGCGTCGGTGTTGCATTGCGATTTCCGATGTTTTTTCCGTCGGCTTTTAGGCGTCGCTATTGACAATGTTTCTTGTAGTCAGTCGGGAAAAACGTCACGATACCAACAGTTTTCGCGATGTTTTTTCTCAATTTATTTGGATGGTATTAACCATCGCTAATGCGTCGGTGTTGCGTTGCGATTTCCGATGTTTTTTCTGTCGGCGTTTAGGCGTCGCTATTGGCGATGTTTCTTATAGTCAGTCGGGAAAAACGTCGCGATACCAATAGTTTTTGCGATGTTTTTCCTCAGTTTATTTGGATGGTATTAACCATCGCTATTGCATCGGGATTGCGTTGCAATTTCCGATGCTTTTTTTTCGTAGGTGTTTAGGCGTCGCTATTGACAATGTTTCTTGTAGTGATAGGACGAGAACGAGGGTTTAGGAGAAAAAATTGGATCTGCTAAAATTTCGGGGGATAAAGTTTTTACCGTTGCAGAAAAAATTATGGTCCAAAAGTATAAGTGTCTACACCACAAAGCCCAAGCCCAAACCGGACCGGGTCGGTTGCGCGCGTGTGTGGTGTTCGTAATGCATGGTCTCGCTCCTCACAACAAAGCATGTATCGGGAGCCGAAGACCCCAACATGATTTCTTAGAAACAAGTATAAATCCTTGCTTCTTTCATATAATCCCATGATGTGGGACTATTCATACATAGAAGTCATTCATACACTTATTCAACATTTTTAATAATTCACTTAATGTTTGTAAAACAATTCCAACAGATACTTTCTCTATATCAAATATATGTGTTTCAATTATTGTTTGTTAATTACAAAGTACAAATAATCTTCAAACCTTGCAACGTTAACGGTCACAAAACATTAAATCATATCTGTAGACAGGAATAAACAAAATCCGAACTAGGTAATACATTTAGTTAATTGACTTAATTCTTACATAAGAACACAAAACCAATGTAAATTTCAGAAAACAGAACTTTTGACCAGGAAGTAGACTGATCTTTAATTATCAAGCAGCCTCCCAACGATTCCAGTATCATCGTTTAGAACATCTGTAAACTATTTCTGTCAAATAAACCTTTGAATTCACTGCATATCATGATCTTATTTCAGATGAATATATGCACTACTAGATAAACAAGTGGTAATCTAATTTGACTTTTATCCATTTAAAGTGAATAATATTCAGGTGTAATGGAAGAACTAATGCTACATCTATTATATTTTAACAGCTGCCACGATGTTCCATATCTACATTCAGAATGTTATATATGAAATTTAAAGACTTTATATATACTACATGTTAATGTATATAAAATTTTGAATGCCGACTCCTATTCTAATTTGATATAGACCACGATTAGCATGCGTAGTTAAATAGCCATTTGCAGGACTTCCAGTAACTCCTGAACATTACTAAGAATAAATCGTGAAGGGTTGTGATAAAGCATATGTATAACAAATGGACATTACTGACCGGTTTCATTATTAGTGAAACTGGTCCTTCTAACTCTTTCAGTGTATTTAGAATTTACATGAGAACGTTACAAACTTTAAAAAGTGGTCAAATAAATTGAATGAGAAGGATCGAGGTTATTTTCCTTGTGGATTAACTAATAAAATTTACCATACCCCCTTTTTTTTCTATGTTACTTTTCAATAATGTGCGAAAGAGTGGGTAACAGGAATCAATTTATTAGGCTAACCTTTTGCACTTATTGTCTTATGACATGATTGCTTTGTACATTGTGCTGTTGAAGGTGATAGTACTTTTCACTGTACAATTTGCATGGTTTTAGTCAACTGTAAAAAATTTAGAAAGGTTAAATCAAAATGCAGTGCAAAAAATATATGCTGTATTTAATTTAGTCATCCCACTAATCTGCCAAACTATTTGATTAATGGCCCTAATAAATCATATTCATAGTTAACAGACATCTATCAGGAACCATTTTGTTTCTTCAGGTTTTAAGTTGGTGAAATGATAAAGTATGAAGTAGGCCTACCAGTTAGTAATCAACGAATGACTTGCATCAAATAGGTGCATAACAACCCACCTATTAAATGGACTTACGTTTGAGTGGTTGTGCTTTGTCCAACCGTTAATACTCGGCCCTGGAATACTGCACCAAAAAAATTTAGTTGACAGTCTTGTGTGCATCACACGTACATGGTAATGCATCCAAAAGGCCATGGCTTGGCCCATTACTACATTTCAGCCAAGCCAGACCCGGCCCTAGGGGTAGTCGAGTAAGCGACCGTCTAGGACAACCTCTCGGATGGGTGCAGCAAGGAAGCGGATGAAGCATCATTAGGTAAATATAAGGAGCGTTCCGAGCATCCAAGTTTTGCACCATCCATTTATCACTTTTACCCTACCGTGAGCTATACTAATCTGAATTCAACAAGATTTTGTAGATACTCAATCCACATGTATATTATTATCTATCCAAAATTTGAGTTTATTCCGACATTCGTAACATTTTCAAAATCTTAGCTCGATTATTCACCGTTCAGACATTTACTCGAATCATTAAATTTAAACATCAAATATATTATTCTATGAATGTCGGAATAAGCTCAAATTTTGGATAGATAATAATATATATGTGAACATCTACAAAATATTGTTGGATTTTGATTAATGTAGGTCATGGTAGGGTATGAATGCTAAAAAGATGCTACAAAACAGGGGTACCTCGGAACGTGCATATACATACATACATACATACATATATATATATATATATATATATATATATATATATATATATATATATATATATATATATAAAAGGTAATAAGTTAATGGTTTGGTGTGGTGGTCGTAGTGCGTGCTTGTTGATTTGGAGATTGTGTTTGAGGTCTGGCAGTCTGGCAGTGGCAACATTTTCTTGAATTTTTTTCCCACCAACTTACCTTTGTCTTAAGCAACCCAATCATCAGGGTCGGCCTTGAGTCTAGCCATCGACCTTCCACGCATTGTCTTGCATAAGTGTATCTATCTCCTTATATATAGCAGGTGTGCCTGTTACTTTTATTCTAGCGCTTATTTAAGGCATAGTTTTCAATATTTATATCTGAATTGTTCTTACTTCATCGAGTAGGTGGCACTATTTTTTCATATGATAATTTATGTTTCTAACAATTCAAGTTAAGGTTTTCACAAGGATAAATACTAACAAACAAACATAAGTAATTTTACACGAACACTCGATTTGCACTAAACAAAAGAATAAGGCCGGTGTAATTATTAACCTTATGAGAAAAAGAATTGTATTTATATTGTCCATATGAAAAAAATATGATCTAGAGTTAGATTTCCTGATAGAAGATAGAAATCGTACACAACATAAGAGGTAAATGATAGTTTGTGTTATTGTAAACTAAACTGTTAACTGTACATAGTGAAAGACTTATTTATGATAATATACATGGGTTTGGACTATCAGCCCAATGGGTGTTAAACCCATACTAAATGTAATAACCTAAGTAGCATTCCTGTAGCCACATTATGATATTTCATTTTACTCCCACCCGCAATGACGGCTAGTGGTTTCCTCTCAAGTCTCTGGAAAAATCTTCGACCATAGATCTAAACAAAATAAATCTTTAATTTTCGTTTTTACTTCAGATCTCTTTATCCTGAAGTCAGAATGATGAAATTCCTGAGCAATTTGAGGAAGACTCTACTGATTTGAGTAGGATGGTGAATCTAGGGTTTGCTGCATGATGATCTTAAGGGAAGAGATGATGAAAACCTGTCTTGCTTTAGCTTCTGCTCTTCTGTTTCTGACTTTTTTTTTTTTTTTTTTTTTTTTTTTTTTTTTGCAAGGCTTACGGGGTTGAGTGGACCCCTACCACTTTTATTAAAGAGCCCAAGAGAAAGAAAAAAAAAAAAAAAAAAAAAACAACGCACACAAGAATACATAGAAACACGGCTCTAAAACACAAGGAGACGTACTCTACACAAGAAACAATTGTTACTTAAGCTTATTCAAAATCCCAGGATCAAAGGTGAAGCTTAACTGCCTAATTCCTTCTCTGATTTCCATGCGGACACATCTTCGAAATTGATCATTTGACTTCATTTTACTTGCATCAAACACATACATGTTTCTCTCACGCCAAGCATTGTACAAAAACTTTTTGAGAACAAAGCTGAGAATCCTACCTTTCGTACTCTTTCTGCTAGTTTGGTTGAGCAGTATATTCCATTGTATTGTTGCATTTTGATTGGCATCAGACCTTCCAATATTATTCATTAGTTCACACCAAATAGAAAAGAGCACATTACATTGAAAGAACAAGTGCTCAGTAGTCTCGTTCTGATCCTTGCAGAATCCACAGATTTGATCACACTGCACTCCCCGAGTTAATAGCTTGTCTTTGGTGAAGATTGAACCGTTGACAACTTTCCATAAGAAGAGGTTTTCACGCTGGCAATTGTCGGCTGTCCATATTTTCCTATACCATTTGCATGTCGGCATGTTCTTGTTTCCAGTTAGGCACTTATACAAGTTCGAAATGCTGTAAACTCCCTTACTGTTGCTCCAAACAGTAATACGCTCCCCATGTCCAATTGATTTCACCTGATTAGCTAACTTCCACAAATTATTGACTCTAGAGACTGAAGTTGCTGCTAAACAAATCTTCCCATCAACAACAAAGTCAGTGACTCTAGCATTGGGATTTATTCTAGTTGACAATATTTCAAGTTCAGTTAGAGCATTGTAGATAATGAGGCCATTATCAATCCAGGGGTCTTCCAACAACCTTACACAAGAATTAGGAGAGATCGAATATTTAAACAAAGGAAGCATGAGAGGACGCATCTTAAAGATGCTGCGCCAAGTCCAGCTTAAATTTTGGGGTTGCCGCATTATCCAAAAATTCTTGTCTTTAACAACATTGTTCCTGGACCATTGAACCCATAAACTGTCCGAATTATTAAGAAAGTCGTCAATATGCTTTATAAAGGCCGCCCTGTTCCACTGTTTAAGATCAACTATACCAAGGCCACCCTTGGTAACAGGACGCTCAACTTTCTTAAAAGCTACCGGACTTAAATATCGTCCATCAGTCTTTCCTTTCCACAAATACCGCATAAAAGCCGCGCGGATCATTTTAATCAGTTTAGTGGGTAGTACAAATGTCCTTGACCAATATACTTGCATGGCAAAAATGACCGACTTAATCAATGTCAATCTACCCGCTTGGCTTAGTAACCTGGAAGTCCAAGTATTGAGTCTCGCCGTAATCTTGTTAAACAGAGGTTGGCATTGACTAACAGTGATTTTTGAGGTAGTTAGAGGGAGGCCAAGGTATGATAAGGTTTCAGTAGAGTTAGTTAGACCTGTGTGCACCTGAATGTCTTGGATGTTGCTTTGAGAAATGCCAGCGGCTTTCATGCTTGACTTCAGAAGATTGACTCTTAATCCAGTCATCTCGTAGAACTCATTTAAGGTGTCAAAAATCGCATTTACTGTTTGCGCAGTTGGATTACAAAAAATTACCAGATCGTCGGCGAACATTAGAGAGGAGATCCTTGGTTCTTGACACTTATGATGTAATTTGAACATGCCTTTGTCAATCCTTTTATTCAGCATTTGCGTGAGAACCTCCATCACAACAATGAATAAGTATGCCGATATCGGGTCCCCTTGGCGGATTCCTTGCTTGCTCTTGAAGTAACCAACTGCTGAACCGTTGATGAGAATTGAAAAGTGCGGAGTTGAGATGCAAGTATAAATCCAGGCGACGAAGTGAGGCGGAAAGTTCATATACCCAAGAATTCTAACAAGAGAGTCCCACTGGATCATGTCGAAGGCTTTCATTATATCAAGTTTGAACATCGCTCTCGGACCAATAGTAGAGAGATTATAACCATTTAGAAGTTCGTGAGAAAGTAGTACATTGTCCAGAATGTTACGTCCGGGTAAGAATGCTGCTTGATTAGGAGAGATTATGGATGGAAGAACTTTTTTTAGCCTTGTCGCAATTATTTTTGCAATGCATTTGTAGAGAGTGTTGCAACACGAGATGGGTCTGAAGTCGGACACCGCAGTAGCATTTTTCGTCTTTGGTATAAGTGCAATGTTGGTGGAGTTATATGAAGGCAGCAATTTTGATTTGAGGAAAACGTGTCTCACGGCTTTACAAACATCATGTTCAACTATCTCCCAGCAAGATGTATAAAAGAAAGCATTGAATCCGTCCGGTCCTCCGGCAGAGTTTTTGTTGAGGGATAGCATAGCTTGTTTGACTTCAAGTTCGGTTACTTCTTTACACAACGACTGGTAATTCAAAGCAGTTAATTTTGGAAGAATGTATGGGTCTACCAAATCAAGGTTAGGGGAGAAGTTTTCAAAATTACCGAACAAATCAGAAAAGTGTAATAAAAAAGCTCTTTCAACGTCACCTTGATTCTCTTTGACTATACCGTTCTTGTCTACAATACGAACAATATTCTCTTTGCATTGCTTATTCTTGAGCGAAGCGTGAAAATATGCACTATTTTTGTCACCATCTTGCTTCCATCTGATGCGAGCTTTTTGTTTAATCATCGCGTCTTCTTGTTTAAGAGCATTTAGATATTGTCTTGCTGTAATGCTTTCAGTTTCCGGGTGTATGGGATTAGCTGGATCTTCCATCATTTTTATTTGTATTAGTCTTAGCTTCTCTCTCAATTGGGAACTCAGCTTGCTGCCTTTACCATATTTTTGAAGTGCCCAATCTCTGAGGATGACTTTCAAGTGCCGAAGCTTTGCCTGCATAATAACAAGAGGGTTACCGAAAAAAGGTTTCTCCCAAGTTCCTTTGACTAAGCATTGGAAATCAGGTTCATCAACCCAGTTATTAAAAAATTTAAAACTTGAATTTCCTTTCATGTCAAGCTCACGCAGGTGGAGAATGATGGGAGAATGGTAGGACAAAAGGGGGGGTGGCATGGTACAATGAAGCGCAGGCCAGATGGAGAGGGAATTGACTGAACAAAATGCGTGATCAATTAAGGAAAAAGTTCTCGGACCATCTCGCTTTTTATTGTTCCAGGAGAACGGCATTCCGGCATATTTGATGTTGATCAGATCAGCTTGCTCAAGAGTATTTCTAAGCGGTAAGATTTCAGAGTTCGATAGTGCATTACCACCAATTCTTTGAGAAATCTCAAAACAACAGTTGAAATCTCCAAGCAAGAACCAGGGATGTGTTGTTTGTCTTAGAGAAAGGATAGTTTTGAACAGGTTGAGCCTAGGTGGAAGGTAATTGGCTGCGTAGATGAAAGTATAGAAATAGGAAGTCTTGTCATGAAAGTTCACGGCGTGACAGTGGATGTGCTGGTCGGAGATATTTATAGGTTTCAAGGTGACGGAATTTGGATTAAAGAGGATGAGAATTCTACCATAAGGAGCTTGTACTAAATTATGAATATAACTCCAATCTGGATTGATATACTTAGCTGCTCTAGTTGTTAACTCAAGGTTAAGTTTTGTCTCTACAATTGCAAGAACGCTCAACTTGTTTTCCGAGATTAAAATTTTGCACTGATCAAGTTTCGTATCGTCATGGCAACCCCTGATGTTCCACACGCAAATTGTTTTCAACATTAATTAAACTACAGGAGGTAAGGCACTTCTCTGTTTCGTGCTTCTTAAAGAGTACTGCTTTTTAGCTGAACTTGGCGTGCTTACTCCTGGTACGACTTGCGTCTTGTCTGGGGGCACAGGAGAGAAGGAGTTCGCGGGGGGGACTTTGAATGCTGGTGGAGGTTGAATGTTGGAGTACACATTGTCGATGTCAGGAGGTAATTTACATAACAGAGGATCAGGAGGTTTGAGATGCTCTGGATTGGAGATTTGCGTCAAGGGTTCCTGCATGCATGCATTAACAGTAGAGGCTTCATTTAAGGAAGGCTGGTGTTCACTTGTCATGACAGTAAGTTGCATATCCTCTACATTAAGATTCACATTGATTGTTGCATCTACTTTCGCCTTGCCTTGTTTGATTTCCTTTCTTCTATCTTTTAAGCACTCTTGCATTATCAACTCACGGTAAAAATTGTGCACTTCTTCCTCAGCATCAAGTTCTTCATCAAAGTCGGCAGTGACTTCATTTTCTGGTATTGAAACTAACGAGTGATTTTCTTTGCTTGCCAACAAACTGTCCAACGCGGGCATGGGTATGTTGGCTATCTCTTGTGTGTCTAAGTTCGCAAATTCTTCCTCATTTTCGTAGCTTTCCTCTAGTTGTTGTATGTCATCACCTATTTCTCCATCTTCAAGGACATTGAATCTATTTTCCTTTTGAATTTCATCAACTGAATTTGTTACTTTCCTTACCCAGCTTCCTTGTTTCATAAAACCATTACCTGTTTCTCTATTTCCTAGAGCATTTCTATACCTCCTGTTACTCACTTGTTGCCAATTCTCCTTTTCTCTGTTGGTTTGCGTCGTGTATTTACTCTGCACCGTACTCCTGTCATTAGACTGAGGTATTTCTCTTGCATTACTCTGATTGTTTAGTTGTTGTCTTCTTTTCTCAACCTCACTTGCTTCTACTGTTTTGTCTTCCATATCACATTTTTTACTAACATGGCCGAAAGATTTACAAAGAGCACAAATATCCGGTTTCCAAAGATATTCTACATAGATACGCTGTACTCCTCCTTCAACAGTCTCAACGAGGAAGTCATTCAATAATTCCCTGTCAGGTTTTACCTCTATCAAACATTTAGCGTACTCCAATCTCCTTCTACTTTCCGTCATTTCATCCATGCAAAGAAGATTCCCTAACATACTACTAATCCAATTGATTCCAAAATTAGACCAGGCAACAATCGGTATATTATAAAACTTCACCCAGACAGGAACCGAGCGCACATTACCGCAAATATTACTGATTGTGGGGTCATACTTTTTAATTATAAATAACTTATTATTCATGATAATGGGATCGGCTTGCAAGATTCTATTTTTATCTTCGTCACAAGTAAATTCGAATAAATACAGAATTCCATCTGATTTTACCTTCACCGAGCCTTTCAGTCTCCAGAGGGATTCAGTTTCGCCACCACAGCTGAATAAGAAAGTGGTTTATCTAGGAAAAAACCCACAATAGAATCTCTCCAGACCTCCGTGCCTGGCTTGAACAGGAATGAAGTCCATGGTTGTTGAATTACAGTTTCGCTGACTTGGGTTGTGACTGACGAAGAGGGAAAGGAAGTGTTTACGGCTGGAGGGGGGTCAGGAGGGGCGGGGGGAGGGTCAGGCGGCGGAGGGGAGAAGGGCGTTTGGCTCGAGGGGATGGATTGGACAGGGATAGCGATTGGATTGGGCGGGAAAGGACTAGGGGCATGGGCTGCCATGAAAGGACTGTTTTTTTTTTCAAGATGTTTCTGACTGATTTTTATTTGTATTAGTAATAATCACTGTGATGCATAGATCCTTTCTGAAGCGATTAAAGTTATGTGTTGTCAATGCTTTTGTTCAGATATCAGCTCTCTAATGTTGGTAAATGATTGATATGAATCTTCCCTTGTAACACTTGCTCTCTAACAAAGCATAAGTCTAACTCCATATGCTTAGTACATGAATGTAGAATGGGATTAGCAGTCAAGGACATTGTGCTTAAATTATCACACCATAATGTTGTTGTGTTTGTCTGAACATTGAGTTCACTCGGCAGAGCTTTGATCCACAGATCACTGTTGTAGCACTTGTCACACTTCTGAATTCAGCCTTTGTACTTGATCTTGACACTGCAGTTTGCTTCTTTGAACACCATGAGACTGGATTCTGGCCCAAGTAAATGCAATACCCACTTGTAGATCTTCTATCATCTATGTCACTTCCCCAGTCAGCATCTGCAAAACCACATACATTTGTATTCGTGCACGTTTAAAAAATTAAATCATGATTCGATGTTCCTCTAAGATATCTAACGATCATTTTGACAGCCTTCCAATGATGTTCTAAAGGATCCTGCATGAACTGACTACCTTTGTTCACACTGCAAGAAATTTCAAGTCTAGTAATTGTCACATATTTAACTGCTCCCACAGTACTTTTATACTGCTTTGCATTCTGAATAGGCTCTCCTTTGTGTTTTGATAAATGTAGATTAGTGATCATGGGTGTTGGGAGACTTTTTGCTGCGTCCATTTTTGTTTTTGTCGGAATTTCTAGAATGTACTTCTTTTGACTTAACACTATTTCTGATTCTGAAACTCTTTTTACTTCTATTCCAAGGAAAAAGTTTTGTTGTCCAAGGTCTTTGACTGAAAATTCTCTATCCAGTTGCATAAGTAGTTTGTTGATTTCATTGTCACTGTTTCCAGTGATAATAAAACCATCCACATAGATGAGTATATATTTGACTTATTGTCAGCTTTTATAAACAGAGAACAGTCTGACTTGGCCGACTGAAACTTTAACTTTACTAAACTTGACTTTAGTTTTTCGAACGAAACCTTTGGTGCATGTTTAAGTCCATAAATGGCTTTGTTCAATTTGCATACATGGTATGTCCCGTCAATTTGAATGCACCCAAGAGGTTGTTCCATGAACACCTCTTCTTGAAGCACCCCATTAAGAAAAGCATTATTGATGTCAAGTTGTCTTATATTCCATTTTTGTGAGGAGCCAAAGTCGGTATAATTCTTATAATAGTTGGTTTGACCTCCGCAGAGAAAGTCTCAGTGAACTCAAAACCATGTTGTTGTGAATAACCCTTGGCAACTAGCCTGACTTTATATCTTTGAATTGTACCATTTGCATTTCTCTTTAACTTGAAAGTCCACCTGTATCCAACAACATTTTTATGTTTTGGTAGTTTAACTATGCTTTATGTATTGTTGTTGATGAGTGTTGTATATTCACTATCCATGGCTTCTTTCCAAGTTTTATTTTGACTGGCCTGCTCATAGTTGCATGGTTCTTCTATATTCATGTCTAGGTTGGAGGATTTTGGCTTGAAAATACCACATTTAGCCCTTGTCATCATATGATGTCTTGCTGGTTGAGTAGTTGTTTGAGGTGCAGTTTGACTAGTGACTGCATTTTCTTCATTGTTGTGTTCTGAAGTAGTTTCCTTCTCTCTTTTAGTAGTTGTGAGGAAGAGTGATCATCATTATCCCTGGGTGATGAATTTGACTTTGCCCAATTTCTTGATTAATAGAAATTAGTCCTGTATCATTCAAACAACTTTGATATGTGTCAGTATTAAAGTAATCATATACCAGAGGTATAGAAGGAACCGAAAATTTTGTGTTGTATCTTTTATTGGTTGCTTTTATTCCCTTTTCTCTAAACGGGAAAACATGCTCATTAAAAGTAACTTGTCTTGAAATATATACCTTTCCATTACTGTCAAGGCATTCGTACCCTTTGATATTATTTGCATATCCTATGAATCATAAATGTTCAAGAAGATGGCCTAAAATCTAATTTATGTGACTTGTAAATTCTTAGGCAAGGGAAACATAAACAACCAAACACTTTTAACCTTCTATACTCTGGTTTACGGTTGTATAGTACTTCAGTAGGACATTTGAACTGCAGAGTTTTTGTTGGAATTTTATTTGTGAGGAATATTGTTGTAGCAAAGGCATCAAGCCAAAATTTTAGTGGCAATAATGTTTATGCAAGCAAATTAATTCTAGTTTCAACAATATGCCTATGTTTCCTTTCAATTAAACCATTTTGTTCCGATATGTGAGTATAGGTGGTTCTATGAATTACGCCTATGTCTTGAAAATATTTCTTAAGTGGTTTAAACTCTGTCCCTCCATCAGTTTGAATTGTTTTCAATGTACACCCAGTATGTTTTTCTGCATTATTGATAAATTGCAACACAACATTAGTTGTCTCAGATTAATTTTTCAGAAAATATATCCACACATATTTGAATAAACATTAATAAATACAATATAATATACAGTTTGAATCTATAGGTGCAAGACCCCATAAATCTGCAACAACTAATTCTAATGCTTTCTGAAACTCAGTTTCGGAGTTTTCGAAAGATAGTCTATGACTTTTTTCTAATTGACAAAAAGCACAGATCTGTGTTTTAGAATTTTTAATAACACAGATTTTATTACTGTCAAGAATTCTTGAAACAATATGTAACACCCCACATCCATTAATGTCACTCACAAAGGGAATGCATTAACTTCCATGGAGGTTTTAAGTGAATATAGAACAGAAAAATTACAACAAGACAGATAAATAGTAGTACTTGAAAATCTAAAACTTCATTTTATTGCAGCGGAAATTAAACATGTTTGTTACATCATAAAACCATAAATCAGAGTCAAGTACAATATCCATCTTCATAAAACAAAATACATAACCCCATTACACAAATAGCCATTAAAGAAGATAACAAGCTGGACTTTACTTCAACGGTCCAAGCTTTCCAAAGAGAGATGAAGCGATCCAATCAAACTCCACTAGAGCTGGGTCCAACCTGAGGACCTGGAGGGGGAAAAAGATCGAAATGGAGGGGGTCAGACATAAAGTCTGGCGAGTATGATAATTCTAACAATACTATTATCCAAATAACTAGATTAAGGCATAAGCTGGAAAACAAGGAAATGTCTATGAACTATTGGGTATGGAAGAGCAGATAAAGATAACGTTAAAGGCATACCTAATTACTACCGATTAATTACTACACTGCACCGCACATTACTACACTGCACCACACCAGTCACCCTAAAGGTTGATCCCACTTGCTTCACACAGAAACTATATAAATAGCCTTGGGTACCCCTAGCGGACTACATAGGTGTCGTCTGCCCCTATCTCCACTAGGTGTACCCCACTACCCACTTTTGATCGGCTGCCTACTCGTAGATACCCGTGCTGGCCCCAAAGTGGGGTGTATCACTCCCCTAAAGTGGCAACTCAATACAACTTGAGAATGCACGGCTTATACCTACACGACGCAACAACGTCTTACCTACCAGCCCGGGTCCACACACGCATATGAAACCCGTTGGACTTGCGTTGCCACCGCTCCCCGTTTTGGCCTCTTATAGTCAAACCCAGCATGCGTGTCCCGTCCTCGACTTGGGTCGAACCCATAAAGATACGTTTGGGATACTGGTTGAAATGGACCCCCACAAGCTACCCACCTAAGCTTGTCACCACTAGTATATCCCACTTAACCCTCTTAGTCATGTTCATTTACATGTGTGTTTGGTTAAGTCTTACTAATCGTATTTCACATGCCACTAAGGGCACCCACTAGATTCCTCATGCCACCCAAGGCACCTACTTAACCCCCATGTCCCCCTTACATGTTTATCTGGTTAAGTATTTCTTAATTCATTCAGGCCATACCCTCATAAAGACCTCTCACATTAGATTGGCATTTATGGCAGCTGGATTTGCCGGGCGGGTCCGGGCAGTCTTACACCATAAAAGAGTCTAACCTCGTGTCTTTACAACTGTTATGCTTTAGTTTAGGCCTAGGACCTCTCACATTGGGCTGACATTTGTGACCACTGGATTTGCCGGGCGGTTCCGGGCAGGTTTACGTCACAAACGAGTCCAACCTCGTGTCCTAAGCATTGATTAACACTTACAATCGTTTACCCCAGTTTTAATAATTCCCTATTAAAATTATTAATTACTTCCAATTTTAATGATGTCCATAATTGACTCAATTATGGCCATCCACTTATGGCATGCAAAATCATATCAATTGCACCCCCAACTTCTTAATATTAAATCCTTAATATTACCCCAACCCCACGTTATACATTCGCTTATTCAACGCATAATATAGGTTAGACTTGAATGGTCTTACTCATAGCACAAAGATAAATTATCACAACATATAGACAATTAAAATGATCTAATCGATATCATAATAGGGGTGAAACTTGCATAAACTACACATGTTAAGGATCTAAAGGTGTCAACTTGTTAAATGTCACAATTTTCATGATATGATCATAACCCAAATTTATGTATGAACTTGCATATGGGGTTTTATGCAACATAATGATGGTGTGAACTAGCATCTAATACATGGAATTCACATATGTCATAGCATAATTCTAGATGTCATAATTCTAGATCTAAATAGATGTCATGACATATGTTCATAGCCTTTACTAATCAGTCTAAACTTGCATACATGATTGTCATATAGATCAACATAGCCCAAACATTATGATTTGATTAACATGAACTAATTAGCATAGATAATAGCATCATGGCTTTAAAACATGTATGATTTATCACAACTTAGCATAGAAACTTTCAACATATATAACCTCATCATAGCATGATTTACAACATATAGGATATCATCATCACATAACATAGGATTTACAACATACATGATAGCATAAGGTTTACAACAACATATGTGATAATCCACATCATTCACTTATAATCCATTAATGATTTAATCTAATTAGTTTAACAATAATCTTGTTAAGATCATCATACTCACAATTAGAGAAGAAAGAAAGTCTTGATTTGCTTTAGAGTTGAGTAGAATTAGGGTTTGATTAGCTTTTCTTCCTTCTTAGTTGGCGGCGGCTAGACTGAGTTCCATGGCAGCGGTATGACGGTGGCTATTCTATTTTTCATGTGAATTAGAATGAGAGACTACCTAGGTATTTATAGAGTTTAGGGTTTATTTAGACCGTCAGATCAACTCAGAACTAAACTGAACCGTTAAATTTGCCAACTTAGCCCTAAAGAAACATCAGCAGCTCAAGATTGGGCTCAGTCAAAACCCTAGACGACTGACCAGGTCGACACCCGGGTCGACGCTATAGTCGACCTGGCGGGGGGGAGGTCGACACTAGTGTCGACTCCCTAGTCGACCTGCCTGGGCGGGAATTTTCCCGCCCAGCCCGCTTCTGCACTTCCAGTTTGAATTTTAAATTTTTCTGCGAGCTGTTTTGAATTTTCTGAAACTTCCGATGGCCATAACTTCTTCATACTAAGTCCAATTCACGCAAACAGAGACTCTATTTCGACCAGAATTCCGAGATGAACACAATGGCGCAACCCGTTTCCCACAATTCTCACGTCTGAGATTAGTTATTTTTTAATTTGTGAATATTAATATTAACAGAATTACGGGGTGTTACATTCTCCCCTCCTTAAAGGATTTCGTCCCCGAAATCTTCAAGTCAAGAAGAATGTATATCCTAACATCCAATCATCCATCTACTCAACCATCAAACATATGCATCCATTGTCCTTATAGACTTCTAATGCTTTCATGTTTAAATGCACAGTGTGTGTATATGTCCATATCTAATGCAAAATCAGGCGGTCCACTGATTCAGTTGACCTCCTTAATGCAAACCATGATAGTGTCATGCGTCCATTATGTATGCAAAAGTTCCTTAATGCTACATATTATTTCTATATGCGTGCACAATCATCATCTGAATGCAGCATCCATATGATAGCACAACCATTATACATCCATTTTACTAAATACAGCCATTTATATGCAATATGCAGTATGAAGTGACTGAGCCGATCTAGTGCCTAATAGTGTGTGTATATGTGTCCACGAGCAACCACTAGAAAACACTTGCATCCACTTTGCATCCATCATACATAACATGTCTCAAACACATGTTTCAACCATATGATTATCCTAACTAAAGGTCAAAGATACTAGCGAGAGGATACTCTAAAGGTAAGATAAGTACAAGCTAAGCGATAAAGGAGAAATTAAAGGGCATACCCTCGAAAAGGAAAGGGTATCGTGAACGCATCTTCTCTTCTGTCTCCCAAGTAGCGTTGCTCTCATCATCTCCCTATTGTACTTTGACTAGTCTGACCTCTCGATTTCTCAGCTTCTTGATCTCTGACCCAAGAATGCGCGTAGGAGCTCATCGAATCGTTGCATCACGCTCTATCTCCACCTCTCTAAGCAAGCTCGGCTCTACCACTTCCGCGGTCTCATGCAAGCACTTCCTCAAATGTGATACATGGAATACGTCGTGTACACCACTAAGTCTCTCAGGAAACTCCACTCTATACGCCATATGTCCAATCTTTTCCTTAATAGGAAACGGCCCTACGAACCTTGGTGCTAATTTCCCCACGGACCCAAAGCGAACAACGTTCCGTAATGGAGACACTTTGATAAAGACCATGTCCCCAACATCAAACTCAAGATCCGTCCTCCTCTTATCCGCATAAGATTTCTGCCTATCTTGCGCTGCTTTCATCCTCCTTCGAATCAAGTCGATCTTCTCCGAAGTCTCCCTAATCATATCGGGCCCAAGTAAGATCTTATCCGTTGATTCCCACCAACATGTAGGTGAACGACAAGGTCGCCTGTAAAGAGCTTCGAAAGGTGCCATGCTAATGCTAGATTGAAAGCTGTTATTATATGCGAACTCCACCAATGGAAGATGCTCTTCCCATGTACCCCCAAAGTCTAGGATACATAGCCTCAATAGGTCCTCTAGAATACGATTCGCCCTCTCGGTCTGGCCGTCCGTCTGAGGATGATATGCGGTGCTCAAATATAACTGAGTCTCTACCGCCTCTTATAAGCTTCTCCAAAATTCGCTAGTGAAAATAGGATCGCGGTCGCTCACTATGCTAGAAGGAACACCGTGCAAACGAATTATTTCTCGGACGTATACAGAAGCTAACCATGGAGCAGTCCTCTTACTTTTCACGGGAATAAAATGGGCGCTTTTAGTAAGTCTATCTACTATAACCCAAATCCCCGTATTACCCTTCCTTGATCGCGGTAATCCATCCACAAAGTCCATCGAGACACTTTCCCACTTCCATAGTGGAACCTCCAATGGGTGAAGCAACCCACCGGGTTACTTTTGCTCCGCTTTTACTTGTTGGCACACCAAGCATCTAGCGACATACTCGGCCACGTCCCTCTTCATACCGGCCCAAAAGAAAACTCGCTTCATGTCTTTGTACATCTTGTCCCCGCCGGGATGAATGGTCATCTTCGAACGATGTGCATCATCAAGAATGGTCTTCCTTAGGTCATCGTCTTTTGGTACACAAAGTCTACCGTCCCTACGTAACCAACCCTTATCATCTAGGGTATACCTACGGAGATGGCTTGATGACTCCCCTCTTTTGAGCTTTTCTACTAACTCAACCAACTGTGGGTCGTCCCGCTGTGCCTCGCCAATCCGTCCCAAAAGCGTAGGTCTGACCTCTAAGGATGCTAGCAAACCGGGTACAAAGTCAACGGAAGGTCTAAAGTCAAACATCGAAATGAATTCTAAGCTTCGCCGCTCAACAAACAAAGGACTTAAGGATAATCTTTTTCCACTTAAGGCATCTGCCACTACGTTACCCTTGCCAGGGGTATATGCTATTTCGAAGTCGTAGGACGCTAAGAACTCCATCCACCTTTGCTGCCTTAAGTTCAAGTCCTTCTGAGAAAATAAGTACTTTAAAGATTTGTGGTCAGTGAATAGTTCGAATTTCTCACCAAGAAGATAATGACGCCAAGACTTAAGCGCGAAAACGATAGCGTCCAACTCTAGGTCATGTGTAGGGTAATTTTTCTCATGCGCTCTTAACTGCCTTCCACCATAGGCTATTACCCTACCCTCTTGCATTAAGACTGCGCCAAGTCCTGTCCCACAAGCGTCAGTATAAACAGTAAATGGCTTACTCCCGTCCGGCAGTACTAAGACTGGGTCTGCAGTCAAAGCTCTCTTCAAACGTTGGAACGCATCATCACAATCTACGTCCCATGTGAAAACTAGGTTCTTCTTCGTCAAGCGTGTTAATGGAGCTGATATCTTTGCGAAGTCTTTGATAAACTTCCTATAGTAGCCAGCCAACCCCAAGAAACTTCTCACTTCGGTAGCATTTTTAGGGACCTTCCAATCTTGGATGGCCACCACCTTCGCGGGATCCACAGCTATCCCTTCCTTGGAAACCACGTGCCCTAAGAATCGTACTTCCTTCCTCCAGAAGTGACACTTGGAAAATTTAGCTTTAAGGCTATGCGCTCGTAGGGTCTCCAACACTTCCCTAAGATGTAGGGCATGCTCTTCTTCATCCTTAGAAAAGATCAAGACGTCGTCTACAAAGACTACCACGAATTTGTTAAGGTACTCCCTAAACACCCTACTCATCAAATCAACAAAGTATGCGGGGGCGTTTGTCAAACCGAAGGGCATCACTAGCCATTCATAGAAACCGTCCGGAGTCCTAAAGGTAGTCTATGCTATCCTCGACCACTCTCAACTGATGGAAACCAGTGGCTAAGTCCAACTGCGAAAACACCGAGGCGCCAACTAACTGATCGAAGAGATCGTCAATTCTCGGCAGTGGGTGTCTGTTTTTCTTAGTGAGCTTAT
Source organism: Allium sativum (assembly GCA_030737875.1). Classification (NCBI taxonomy): domain Eukaryota; kingdom Viridiplantae; phylum Streptophyta; class Magnoliopsida; order Asparagales; family Amaryllidaceae; genus Allium; species Allium sativum. The sequence goes on from CM060910.1 coordinate 836,948,609, forward strand.
TAAGTTCTCTATAGTCCACAAAAAGTCTAAGGGACCCATCCGCCTTCGTGGCAAATACTACTAGAGCACCCCACTCCGATATACTTCGTCTTATGAACCCCTTCTCAAACAACTCCTTCACTTGCTTATCGAGTTCCCTCCTTTCACGAGGAGCCATGTGGCGTACTGGCAAAGATATTGGTTTCGCATTATCCACAAGATATATTCGAAAATCTATCTCCCGCTTCGGAGGCAAGCCCTTCACCTCCTCAAACACATCCGAATATTCTCGGACCACTCTAACAAATCGTAGATTTTCCACCAACGCGTCAAGCGATTCTAAATAACTTAGCATAACGGAATTTAATGGATTACAAAAGATTTTGAGAGCGTTCCCAAGGCGAGTCATGAGCCTAACTACCCTCCTTTCACAATCAAGAATGACCCCATTTCTGGATAACCAATCCATTCCTAAAATTAGCCCATAGCCCGTGAAGCCCAACACATAAGCATCACATCTAAACTCAATGCTAAGTATAGAAATTTTCAAATCCAAACACATCATGGACAAATAAGCTGAGCCCCCAATTGGATTCGAAACAACTAAGGGATCCACTACTAAACTGGTGTTTAAGTGCAGTGATTCAACTATTGATGTAGAGATAAACGAATGCGATGCACCCGAATCGAATAAGGTACAGACAGGATGATCAAACAGAAAAACTAAGCTTTCAACAGAAATGGTTCTACCTCGTTCTTGCAGCGGTGGGACCGCGAGAGCCTGAACTTGTCCCTTGCCTGCCCTGGTGCCATAAGAGCCAGCACCTGTCCTCCTGAGGTAGTCCCTGCCCTCTGCCCCTTCTTTGGGCAGTCCTTCACTAGATGTCCCGCATCGCCACAGTGAAAATAGCCAGTCTTCTTTTTCTTTCGGCAATCCTTGCTGAGATGGCCTGGTGTCCCACAGTTAAAGCATTTCTTCTTTCCGTTGCCATTATTATCTTTACCACCCTTCTTGTTTTGCTGTTGTGGTTTCTTCTGATCCCCTTTCTTCTAGGGTGCCTTATCAGCTTTAGCGCCTTTCTCCTCATGCATGAGTGCCATGTCTACTAGCTTCTCAAAGGTGGCCCCCATAGGGATGTGGGTCATAGCCAACCCTTGCAACGGTTCATTCAATCCATTAACGAATCTCAGAGCCTTCTTCTCCGGCGTGTTCACTAAATCCAAACCAAACCTTGCTAACTGATTAAATTTGTTGACATATTCTTTCACTGATGAGCTTCCTTGCTTCAATGTCAAGAACCTTTCCATATATAGATTCTCTTCCGCCCTTAAGAGAAATTTTGCCACAAACCTACGCCTAAAATCCGCCCAAGAATCAACAGGACGCTCCCCATTAGTGACCTCCCACCAGAACGAGGTCTCTCCCTTCATTAACCAAGCTGCTAATTTGACTCTCCTCCCTTCTTCCACTTCAAAGATTTCTAGCAATTCTTCCACCTTCTTAAGCCAATCTCTAGCTTCCACAAATGTTTCTGACCCTTGAAAAGGTTTTCCACCCATAGCCTTAAATTCCTTGCACGTCTTTGCAAAAGTATCAACGCGAGGAGGAGGAGGAGGAACGGGTGCAACTGGTGGTGGAGGAACATTGGCTGGACCTGCGGCGGCCCTAGCCTCTAATAACCTCCTATACCATCCTGGTATCGTCACACCGTCAGGAAGGTTAAGATCTTCAGCCATGCTAAAACGAAAAAGGAAAGATTCAAAATGGAGAATTCGAAAGATAAAGATATATGGCTATTGGGGATTATTTTTTTCATAAAAACTTTCCTCTTTAAATAACTCATTTAAGACATGTTTTCGAAAGCACTTCTTCCAAAAATATTTTAGAAAAATAGTTTTTCTAAAATTTTATCTGTTCTGGTAACCTCGCTCTGATACCACGTGTAACACCCCACGTCCATTAATGTCACTCACAAAGGGAATGTATTAACTTCCATGGAGGTTTTAAGTGAATATAGAACAGAAAAATTACAACAAGACAGATAAATAGTAGTACTTGGAAATCTAAAACTTCATTTTATTGCAGCGGAAATTAAACATGTTTGTTACATCATAAAACCATAAATCAAAGTTAAGTACAATATCCATCTTCATAAAACAAAATACATAACCCCATTACACAAATAGCCATTAAAGAAGATAACAAGCTGGACTTTACTTCAACGGTCCAAGCTTTCCAAAGAGAGATGAAGCGATCCAATCAAACTCCACTAGAGCTGGGTCCAACCTGAGGACCTGGAGGGAGAAAAGGATAGAAATGGAGGGGGTCAGACATAAAGTCTGGCGAGTATGATAATTCTATCAATACTATTATCAAAATAACTAGACTAAGGCATAAGCTGGAAAACAAGGAAATGTCTATGAACTATTGGGTATGGAAGAGCAGATAAAGATAACGTTAAAGGCATACCTAATTACTACCGATTAATTACTACACTGCACCGCACATTACTACACTGCACCGCACCAGTCACCCTAAAGGTTGATCCCACTTGCTTCACACAGAAACTATATAAATAGCCTTGCATACCCCTAGCTGACTACATAGGTGTCGTCTGCCCCTATCTCCACTAGGTGTACCCCACTACCCACTTTCGATCGACTCCGTACTCGTAGATACCCGTGCTGGCCCCACAGTGGGGTGTATCACTCCCCTAAAGTGGCAACCCGATACAACTTGAGAATGCACGGCTTATACCTACACGATGCAACAACGTCTTACCTAGCAGCCCGGTTCCACACACGCATATGAAACCCGTTGGACTTGCGTTGCCACCGCTCCCCGTTTTGGCCTCTTATAGTCAAACCCAGCATGCGTGTCCCGTCCTCGACTTGGGTCGAGCCCATAAAGATACGTTTGAGATACTGGTTGAAATGGGCCCCCACAAGCTACCCACCTAAGCTTGTCACCACTAGTATATCCCACTTAACCCTCTTAGTCATGTTCATTTACATGTGTGTTTGGTTAAGTCTTACTAATCGTATTTCACATGCCACTAAGGGCACCCACTAGATTCCTCATGCCACCCAAGGAACCTACTTAACCCCCATGTCCCCCTTACATGTTTATCTGGTTAAGTATTTCTTAATTCATTCAGGCCATAACCTCATAAAGACCTCTCACATTAGACTGGCATTTATGGCAGCTGGATTTGCCGGCGGGTCCGGGCAGTCTTACACCATAAAAGAGTCTAACCTCGTGTCTTTACAACTGTGCTTTAGTTTAGGCCTAGGACCTCTCACATTGGGCTGACATTTGTGACCACTGGATTTGCCGGGCGGTTCCGGGCAGGTTTACGTCACAAACGAGTCCAACCTCGTGTCCTAAGCATTGATTAACACTTACAATCTTTTACCCTAGTTTTAATAATTCCATATTCACATTATTAATTACTTCCAATTTTAATGATGTCCATAATTGACTCAATTATGGCCATCCACTTATGGCATGCAAAATCATATCAATTGCACCCCAACTTCTTAATATTAAATCCTTAATATTACCCCTACCCCACGTTATACGTTCGCTTATTCAACACATAATATAGGTTAGACTTGAATGGTCTAACTCATAGCACAAAGATAAATTATCACAACATATAGACAATTAAAATGATCTAATTATAATAGGGGTGAAACTTGCATAAACTACACATGTTAAGGATCTAAAGGTGTCAACTTGTTAAATGTCACAATTTTCATGATATGATCATAACCCAAATTTATGTATGAACTTGCATATGGGGTTTTATGCAACATAATGATGGTGTGAACTAGCATCTAATACATGGAATTCACATACGTCATAGCATAATTCTAGATGTCATAATTCTAGATCTAAATAGATGTCATGGCATATGTTCATAGCCTTTACTAATCGGTCTAAACTTGCATACATGATTGTCATATAGATCAACATAGCCCAAACATTATGATTTGATTAACATGAACTAATTAGCATAGATAATAACATCATGGCTTTAAAACATGTATGATTTATCACAACTTAGCATAGAAACTTTCAACATATATAACCTCATCATAACATGATTTACAACATATAGGATATCATCATCACATAAAATAGGATTTACAACATACATGATAGCATAAGGTTTACAACAACATATGTGATAATCCACATCATTCACTTATAATCAATTCATGATTTAATCTAATTAGTTTAACAATAATCTTGTTAAGATCATCATACTCACAATTAGAGAAGAAAGAAAGTCTTGATTTGCTTTAGAGTTGAGTAGAATTAGGGTTTGATTAGCTTTTCTTCCTTCTTAGTTGGCGGCGGCTAGACTGAGTTCCATGGCAGCGGTATGACGGTGGCTATTCTATTTTTCATGTGAATTAGAATGAGAGACTACCTAGGTATTTATAGAGTTTAGGGTTTATTTAGACCGTCAGATCAACTCAGAACTAAACTGAACCGTTAAATTTGCCAACTCAGCCCTAAAGACACATCAGCAGATCAAGATTGGGCTCAGTCAAAACCCTAGCCGACTGACCAGGTCGATACCCAGGTCGACCTTGGGGGGGGGGGGGGGAGGTCGACACTAGTGTCGACTCCCTAGTCGACCTGCCTGGGCGGGAATTTTCCTACCCAGCCCGCTTCTGCACTTCCAGTTTGAATTTTAAATTTTAAATTTTCCTGCGAGCTGTTTTGAATTTTCTGAAACTTCTGATGGCCATAACTTCTTCATACGAAGTCCAATTCACGCAAACTCGGACTCTATTTCGACCAGAATTCCGAGACGAATACGATAGCGCAACCCGTTTCCCACAATTCTCACGTCTGAGATTAGTTATTCTTTAATTTGTGAATATTAATATTAACAGAATTACGGGGTGTTACACAATATCCATGCTTGGATGACCAAGCTTAGCATGCCAAATATCAAAAGAATTTAAGTTTTTTCTACTCTCGTTCATTTCACACACATTACAGTTATCAACAATAACTAAATCAGTAGTATTATTACTAGCATTATTCACACTGCAACATGTCTTTGTGATAGTACTCTTCTTAGAGTCACGAGGGGTAAATTTATATAATCCCCTATTAGCATTACCCAGTAAAAGGATTTTCTTACTTATAATGTCCCAAACTAGGCAACAATTCGAGTAAAATTCAATGTACACATTATTGTCACATGCTAATTTGGAAACGCTTATCAAGTTTTTCTTGATTTGTGAAACTCTTAACATAATAGTTAGAAATAATTTCTTGTTACCTTGAATAAATGCATTTCCAGTGTGTGTGATATGTGTAGATTGACCATTACTTATTTGAGTACAATGTTTGCCTTTGTATTTCTTGTTTTCAAGATTTAAATTTGAGAGATTATTAGTAACACAGTTGTTGGCACCTGAATCCGGGAACCATGCTTCATCACTAATATCTTCAGCCTTGGCTGATTCTGAGTTCTTTGCACTGTTAGATTGGTTTCTTGAGTCTTGTTGTATATTTGTTGTGTTTTCACTGTGATTGTTGTTTTTCTGATTTGCCTGATTTGAGTTGTAGCTTGAGTCATATCTGAAATAACACTTGTTTGTTGTGCCCAAATTTCTCGCATATATTTGACATCTTGGCATGTTGCTATTATTTTCCCATCTGCCACCACCTCTGTCTCTTTGAGATTTGTTGAATGGATTTTCCCTTTGATTGATGTTGGTACTATAATTCTTTTCTTGACCTTTAACTTTGCTGGATGCTGCAAAATTCACTGACAGGTCTGGTAATGGGGTTTTCTTCTGTTCTATTCTGCCTTCTTGAGCAAGAAGTGCAGAATGAACATATGAGATGGCTGATGTTGGTTCCATTGAGGTGACGATTGCAACTACGGCTTCGTAGTCATCATCAAGATCGTTTAAGATGTAAAGAACATGATCTGAATCAGAAACAGTGTGGCCAACAGATTCAAGTAAGTCGCATAAATTCTTTACTTTTATGAGATAATCTCTCATTTGCATACTGTCTTTCTTGAGATTATAAAGTTGTCTTTTGTAGTGCATTGCTTTTGCAGATGACTGTTTGTTGAACACTTTCTTAATAGTTGTCCATATTTCGTAGGCTGTTTTACAATCAATAAGTTAGGAACAATATCAGCACTGATTGATGACAAGATCCATGCACTCAGTAATCGATCTTGTCTTTTATGGATAGTGTATTCACGTTTGATAAAACTATTTCCTGTTACGTCTTTGATGAATTGTTCACAATTGATAACACTATTTGTAATTTTACTATTGTATTCAGTTTTTCTCAATTAATTAAAATAATAAATTGAAAATTAGGCGCGCATCCTTATTTTCAAAGTTTATTCACTGCGCATTCTTGTGTAAGTTTGTATGTAAAGCGGATCTCTATTTCCTGTAACGACATATTTTTCTGTTTTTTGTGCTGTTGTATAAAAAAATTCAAAAAATTGTAAATTCACGGAAGAACTCGGCGCAAAAAAAAAAAAAAAAAAAAAAAAAAAAAAAAAAAAAAAAAAAAAAAAAAACCCTGAAATATCAGCAATTTTTGTGAATAATTGCAGACATTTATGCAATTATTCACAAAGTACATGCATACGTTGAAAGGTGGATTAATAATTGCAGCAATGTTCGCAATTATTATTAATAATTGTAGATATATCAGCAACATTTTACAGTTGATGCAACTAAATGAAAAAGTTTCATCTTCCGTGCTCCTAATCCGTGCTATGTGCCAAATCGGCTTTTCCAGATTCACCCGTGTTGTTGGCTCATCCGACGTCACATGTAGATCCTCCTCATCTGAAGGGGATAGGCTTTTTATGAAATCTAGTAGCGTAGATGTTTTGTCTAGCTCTTTTTTTTATTGTTTAGCGTACTGGCACTTTCTGAAATACTAGAATGCCTTTATTTCTAATAAAAGTGGTACGCCCAATTGTTTTGTCAAAAAAAAAAAAAAAGTTGCAGGAATATCAACAAATATTGTAAATAGTTACCTCATTTGCGGCAATTTACTGAAGATAAAATATTTTTCATTTATATGCAATTTTTTGTTATATTTCTGCTTATTTTTCTGCAATACTAGAATGCCTTTATAAGTGTTGGCTTTGATTTTGAATTTTTCACGAAAATCAGCAAAAGTTGCATGAAATCTGCAATTTTTTTGATATAATTGCTGCAACGTCAGCAATTTTATGAAAAATTCTGAAGCGTACATATGTTTATTTTTTTGGTTAGTTTTAATGCATGCATAAGATGATGAATGTGTGTTAAATTAAATTTTGAAATTTGATAAATTTTTACATCGTTTTTTTGTTGAGTTTTGAAATACATGAACCTAATTTACAAATTTTTAAATAGAGATTATTTTTGTATTTTGAAACTTAACAGAGACCTGAACCAAAGTGTCTCCATATATAATAAATATATCCACTGGTTGGACAAAACAAAATGATTTATGTAAAAGCGCCTTATAAGGCATATATTTAAACCTGTGCGTGAGGCACATTATGTTCCAACTCAAAGCATGAGAGTTGCCATATGGCATATTGTTGGTACAGAGCAGGTAACACTACACGTCCTACACTTGTCAAAATTTTCTTTTTTAAAAATTAAAAGACACAGAATACTTAGGTGAGCGTGTTACGGAATTGGAAACTAATCTAATATAGTTTGGCTATATGAAGTAAAATAACAAGCAGCACATAGAGATCTAAATAAAAGGAGAATTTTTGGGAACCCTAATCAAGAAGAAGGTTTGTCTGTAATTAATGAAACTTAATTTTTTTGGTCATTAAGACTCAACTGGAAACTTAAGTAGATAAAAGGGAATTTTGAATGGTATGTCGTTTTATGAGAGAAGTATAGATCTGTACAATATTTTTCCTTTTCTTGTCTAGCAATAATTTGTTATTCGTGTAACTGGAGATGATGCATTGGGAGAATACAAGGTCAACTAATGTTTGGAATCATTTAGGAGATTAATGATATTATAAGTTAACTTACAGGCTACAAGACAGTCCAAGCTGACGACTTAGAATTAGGTGTGATTTATTAACTGCTTATTTAACATTAAATTGTTGTTTTAGTTGATTAATTTACTATATAGTACCATGCAAGTATGTTAGTATAACTAATACAATTTGTTATCACTTGTTACCACTTGTTACCACACATTTGCATATGTTTATCTATAAACCAAAGTGTATATTTGTCTGCATATGTCTATACCGTCTATGCATGTTGTGCATGTTCATGTACATTTCCTTGCACTACATTTTGCTAAGTCTGTCAAAACTAAAATCCCATATATTGGCTCTGGCTACTTGATCAAATTGACATCAAGTTTATTGGATTCGTTATCTAACTTAAAATTTGGACAATTAAATTAAATGTTGGGGTTTATTCTTTCAAATCGATATAACCCAGTGAGGAAACAAATATGACTGAAACATAGAATGGCGAAAAAATCAAATAAAATTATTGAGACTATCCACCTCAAAGGTAAAATCAACCAAGTAATAATAAGTGAAATAGAAATACATCAAAAATTTTAAAGTGGTTCTACTATTAATTTGATATTGTAGGTGCACTACGAAAAAAAAAAAAAAAATTCATTTGTAATTTGAGACAGAAGGCTACTAGATTAGCACAATAGATCATATGTTACCTTTTATATTGACATTGGAGTTGAAACCATCTCACAATAGACAATTAAATTATTTCAATACTCCAACTTGATATAATATACATTTATAAAAGAGTTATCGAACTTCATCTTCACCTTCGTGCTCTAAGAAGTCTTGTCTATAACAGATATTTTCCCAATGAGCTTCGGTCCAGCCATCCCCCGTTGCGCTTTTCGACGAACTTTGGCAACGCAACTGCCCACCAACAAAGCGTTTAAACATGTCATTCCCGTGTATGATCTATTAATCTCTCAATGAAAACAAATGTCTACCAATTATATCTCCATTGTACCATCATATGACACCTAACACCTTGATAAGCGGGGATAAAGTTCGAGTAATGCTTGAACTTTACAACGGGCAAAGACTTGGTGAATATTTTTTACAGCATCCTCCTCCATGTGAAACGTCTGAAGACGAGTTAACTTCTCTTCATTCATCAACACAACAAACGATTCTCTCATCTCTATGTGCATCGTCCTTGAGCTAAAAGACGGACTTTATGTTAAGTGAATTGCACTTTGGCTATCATTATTTACTTCTACTACATCCTACGCGAAGCTCAAATCACACATCAACCGCCTTAAGTATAGCGTCTCTCCTTAGCCACTTCAACAGCAGCTACAAGCTTTGCCTCTGTAGCAGACAAACCAACAATAGTCTACAACATCGCTCTCGCACTAATAGTTGTCCTTCCAAGAGTGAACACATAGTCGGATGTTGATTTTCTACAATCTCTAATGCTAGCATAGTCAGAATCGCAAAATCCAACCCAGTTGGAATCTCTATATTTGCCGCCAGAAACAAATTCATGGTCCAAAGTTTTTTTTAGATACCTAAAGATGTACTTTACTGTGTCTCAATGCGCTTTTCCTAAATTTTCCATATATCTGTTATCAAATCCAATTGCTTGTGAAATGTCAGGCCTAGTGCAAATCAGAAAAACAACAAATTATTAACTATAGTCGCATATGACACCTTCTTCATATAAGATTTGTCCTTCTTTGAGATCGAAGGAAAGACATATGTGTACTAATGTCCATTGTTCCTTCAATGCCATACCGAGTAAGCACCTTTCCCAAAAACACATCTTTTGAGTTAGCATCAAAAGTCGTAACTTTCTATCCACTACAAGAAAACACTAATTTAGCGTCAGATATTTAGAAGCGAAAATTTCCGTCGCTAATTTGCGACAGATTTCCATGTGATCTACAAGGAATAGTTTTTTGGTTTTTTAACCTTTTTCTCTTTTATTTATTACCATTGTCTTCTGTCATCCCTCATTAAGCCGTTGCTAATTATGTCAAATTACCGACAGATAATTTCTACCGCTATTTTCCGCTGCAAATTCAGGTAGAATACAGACGAATATTTATCGAAGCTATTTTGCAGCAGAATTCCAACAGATTTGCAAGAGTTGAAAATATCAGTTTATTATAATAATTAATTAATAATTAATAATTAAATTTAATATTTATGAAATGATATCTAGCATTCAGTAATTAATTTTAAATAATTGTAGTTAATAATTACAGTTGATAATTATAGTTTATACTTATACTTTATAATTATAGTTGATAAATATGTTTTATATTTCGAAAAAATTGAAAATATGAAATCATCTTGAATAAATTTGAAATAAACCACAAAGTTTATAAAACCAATTATTGTTTGACATGAAATAATCAAAATTTCTAAACTTTAAATTATTGAAAAAGTTTATTTAATAATTTAATTTAAATTGCTTAGTATTTTATTTTCTAATTTTAAAATTTTCTATAAATTCTGACTAAGATAAGGTACAATTTTTTAAAATGTCGGCTCTTCATGTGAAATTTTGGCCCTAATGCGTGAAACTTTTGGCTCCAACACGTGAAATTTTTCTACCTCTTTCTCCCTTATCGTCTGCTCATTCGCCTCATTTTCACTTCATCATTTCCATCTCTTTCTTTCCTTCACGCTGTGCTGAATGTGCTAAACGCGTAAATTCCAGTTACTTCGTTTTATCTGACTGTGTTGAATGTACTTCAAACGAAATTTTAATTTAATCACATTCGTTGAACTTCTATTGCGTGTCTTTGGTGCAGTAATCCGCGTGCTCTATTTTCCATCCAATCACATTCGAGGAACCACATCATACTACGCTCCTCTGCACAGCACATCGAAATCCCTCAGCTCCAATTTCTAAATTACTATCTCAAACCCTAATCCCCAATTATATTCATGTCAAGCGAAGAAGCTGCCGCCGCTGCTTCCGTCACCGAATAGAAACCGGCCTCCTTCGCCAATGAAGCTCCCCCCACCAAAAAGGCTTCAGCTAAATCCAAAAAGGCCAACGCTGCTAGCAAACCTCGTGCTCCATTGGCATATATATCCTTCTTACGCTGAAATGATCACCGAGGCGATTAGCGCATTGAAGGAGAGAACTGGGATTTAGCCGTATTGTGCACTTTCCAATAAAAAGAATATATTGCAATTATGGGTTCTTTTGCTGTAATTACCTTGAGCTATGAAACTAGATTATTATGCGATTTCAGTAACCAATCAAATAGGAATATGCCTAACTTTCTAAAGAATATAAATAAATGTTCTTTACATGAGTAAAGATGTTATGAAATAAAAGGAATGAGAAATCATGTTACATACCTAATAACTAGAAAAGAATGTAGTCTATTATGATATAATTGTATGGACACATAAATAGATCATAATAAGACAAGTTGAACATATTAGCAAGACTACTATAATAATTATATAGACAAGAAGAATAAATCATAATAAACATTTTTGATATGTATGTAAGCAAGATTACAATATACAGGTTATAATTAAGCGTGAAATAAAGGCTTATTGTGAATAATTTTTAAAATGTAAATTACGTTTAATAAGCATAATTCTATGGATATGTTTCTATGGTAATGTTTAGAAAATATCCCCAAAGTTGTAATTAAAAGTGAAATGAAATAAGGACTTATTATGAATAAACTTAAAAGTGTGAATTAAGTTTTACAAGTGAAATTCTATGGTAGCCTTGTGATTTGGCGATATTCTATGGTGGTCTTGCAATTAGGTGATATTCTATGCTGGCCTTGTGATTATGCAATATTGTATATGTGCACAGATCCCATATATGGCTCTACTTAGATCAAATTGGCAACAAGTTTATTGGATTCGTTATCTAACTTAAAATTTGGACAATTAAATTAAATGTCGGGGGTTTATCCTTTTAAATTGATATAACCTAACAACACAATAAGGAAATAAATATGATTAAAATATGGAATGCCGAAAAAATCAAATAAAATTATTGAGATTATTCACCTCAATGGTGAAATCAACCGATCATGTTATAATAAGTGAAATAGAAATACATCAAAAATCTAAAGTGGTTCTACTATTAATTTGATATTGTATATGTGCACAAAGCCGGCTTGAGGGCAAGCCCCAGTAGGCGGCAGCCTAGGGTAACCCCCCGAAAGGGGGCAACAGTCGCCGGAAGTTGCCAGTGATGCTGCTAAAATTATTTAAATAAGAATAATGGCTATTGGCCATCGAATAAGAAATACATCCGTAGCTTCGTTGGTTGTATTTGTGGTTACCAACTTAAAGGTGGCAGTTTCAAGTCATGTTGCTTCAGTTTATTAGCTTTTTTACCCTTTGTAAGAGCAATTATTTTGTTGCCTTCGGCTTTTCGATTTTCTTACTGGAGGGCAACATATCCTATCCTTGTTGTGCATGTTATGCGCCAGTTTTACCCTTGGAAAATATTTTGGTGCCTTCAGCTTTTTAGTTTTCATGCTGCAAAGGCAACATATTTTTGTTATGCAAGTTATTATACACATGTTGTGCGCTTAAGGCAACCCAAAGCATAGAGCCGGCCCTGTAAGCGCACTAAGAAAAAAAGAATTTCATTTGTGTTAACCGACCTTTTGGTCCGGTTACCAAAAGTACTCAAGACATGCTCGATTCAACTCATCGCATGAAGTCAGGGCCAAGGGTGAAATTCGGGGAACGCAAGATAAAGGCTGAAGAGAGATGACGCCAACAAAGACCTCGCCACATCAACGCCCTAGAGAAGCCGACAAGCCTCGACCAACAGCGCCCACCAAACACATTTCGCACCTAGCCAAATGCGAAATTTCACACCTGGCCGGTGCGAAATTTCGCATCCTACAGGTGCGAACTTTCGCACCTTGGCCCATGTGCGAATTTTCCGAAGCCGAGTGCTGCATATGCGAATTTTCTATAGATGGTCCCCATTTCTACCTACTCCTACCTAACCACTTCCTATAAATACCCCATGGCCTCACACTTCAAAAGGGAGAGATTCTTGAGCTTTGAGACCTCCATAGAGCTTCATTAATGGCATCTCCTCTTTGAGGAAGAAGAAGGGCAAAATTGTCCATTTTATTATTTCTTGCAAATATGACTATTGTGACTTCATGTAGCATAGTCAACAAATGTAATGAAAGGGTCTCAACCTTGTAATCTTTTAAGTGGTCAATAAAATTCCAACAACTCTTCAAAGTGGACGTAGGACCTCACTAAGGCCGAACCAATATAAATCTCTTGTGTTATTTACTGCTTATGTTCTATTTTATGTTCTTGTCTATGCGACCATATTTACAATTACTAGTAATTGGGAATCTTTGGTGTTTACGACATTTTTTGCCGTCAACATTTGGTGCTTTCACTGAGAAAACTCGGATATTGCGTCTTTCTCGCACATTACCATCTCGACTTCAACGAGCTGAACCTGCCGTCGAGTCCGCTTACGATGGTAAAAAAGTCAAAGAACGCAATGATCGACTCCTCGGCCGCCGCCGAGGCCGGTACATCTCATCAACCTCAATCGGCGGACATCCCGACTACAAATGAAAGTGAACCTCCAGTTGCGGACCCCGAAGCGCCCCGTAACCCAAGCGCAAATCTGCACGCTTAATGAAAAATATGAAAATATAGTTGTCGAGCTTAATCAAGCGCTAAGGAATAACATCGACCTTATGCGGCAACTCCAAGAAAGTCATCGCGTTGTCGATCGACTACAACTAGCTCGGAACAATGTGTGACCTCAACCACCAACAACAAAAACTTCCTCTTCCGAGTCGAGGGGCCCGCACCAACGAAGGAGGTTTAGTCTCATTAACAACGTTGCCATCCGAACAAATGCCCTCGACAACGGCAATGGCAATGGGTATGCCAACGGCAACAGTGACCGAACCACGGTTACCTATAGCGAGGGCGCCCAATATCGGGACCCTTCTCGCTTAGTCATCAATGAAGGACCCGCTCCTTCTAACCAACCTCCTCCTCGGCAAGACTAAATGGCCTCCCATCGAGACAATGAACCTACTATATTGGAGGCCTGTGCCTTTCTGGAACTGGATCCGCGTGACTCTGCTCCACATCATCATACACACCAGGATCCCGTTATAGAAGTCGAGGATATGGAAGAAGACGATCCGTACATCCACCATAGAAGACGCCCTCGCACCAAAACTCCAGAACCTCGCCAAAACCCATGGGTCCCGATAATGGACCCTCACCCGACCTACCATCCTGACATGGTCTGAAGGATCATGCGGGAGATGCGAGGGAATGTGCATGACTCGTGGGAAGCGCACATCAGGCGCAATCCTTTCACTCGAGGAGTTAACGGAGCTAAATGGTCGCGACGCTTCAGTATGCCGCAGATGCCGCTCTACGATGACACTAATGATCCTTGTGCTTTCCTAAACCGTTATGAATGACAAATGGACTCAAGTAGAGATGACGATCCAGTCAAATGCAAATGCTTTCCAATCTTCCTGTAACGACCTGTACTTTTACGGATAATAATTAATTTATTTAATTATTTAAATTGTGATATAGAGATTTAAATAGCTGTTTAATAAAATAATAGTGAATATTTAATTAAATTAAATAATAGAATAATATATTTAAATTTCTGAAATAGTCGGAAATAGTGGAATTCACAATATTGTGTGAATTGGATCATTTAAAATAAATAATTCAGTTTAGAGTTGAATTATATTAACAAATATATTATAAAAACGACATTTGAACATATAATTGTATTATAATTAAAATCGAGCTCGAAATGGCGTTGTAGTTCGTAATTTGGCGATTTGAACTTCAACTGAATACACAGAATCCGTTTTAAATTGGATTTCTGTGAAATAAGAAGCGTTCAGAGCTGGTGAAGTATATTTTTCTAACGGAAGAGAAAAATCAGGATTTCATTGTATAGATTTTGATTTATGTCCAAATCAAATTTTTGAAAAGTCGCTGTATCACCCCACCTCCGCCAGAGTCACTCACAAGAGAATGCACTAGCTTTGGAGGGGCGTTGTCAAGGTAAACATGCCCAAAAATATTACAAGACAGAACATATAAAACAGCGGAAGAAAAAAAACCAAATTTCATTACCTTATAAAATTATAAGGTCTAAAGCCTTTTACAACAAAATGCCTTTAAAAGCCATTACATTGGAAACCTGTCTTGCAATAGTTAGAGAAGCATAAAACCACAGTCATAAAATATTCCCCAAGTAAAACAGTAAAGCAGCCATAACCAAGAAAAAATCCAAGCCATACATGATGACCTTGAAGCAGAAGAAGCCCGAGCTAAATAACAGTATTTCCTCCTTGAAAACCAGGGGGGGAAACGGAAGACAAAGAGGCGAAAGAAACGGGGTCAGTCATAAAGACTGGTAAGTTCTATCTACTTCCAGCATAAAAACAAGTAAAGGTAAAATGACATGCATAAACTGAAAGTAAACATAAGAATGATGACAAGATAGACAAGGTAAACTAAGGTAACAGAATGAACTACTGTATAGAGATAAACTACGGTCACTACGCATCAAGTATAACATCCCAAGGTTCTATCGTGTATAACAATCCCAAGTTTCTATCGAGTATAACAATCCCAAGGTTCCATCGAGTAATACACCCCAAGGTTCTATCAAGTATATTTTCCCTGCACCTTCCGTACTAGTATCCCAACCCGTGTCATGTGTTAGCTACAAAATGTCCCTTGCCCAATGTCATGAAATGGTCCATGTCAACCTAATGTAGGTTTTTCCAACTCGTATGTTTCTTTCCATGTATATGTTTAGTCCTTTGCCGTAAATCCTACAGGCTTCCTCACGTAGTTCTATACTACTTCAACGTAGTTCCATTATCCTTGAAATCGTTTTGGACTGTCACCCTTGATCTAGCTGTATTTTCTTACCATGAATTCTTGAATGTTCGGCTAGGATTTATGCCACCTAGGACCACTAGGGATTACGCTACCTACTAAACGTTTTCGTAACTCGGTTTGGGTTTTAGCCACCTAGGACCGCTAGGGATTACGCTACCCGTCAACCACGCCATTTTTCCCACGTATGTATCGTGAATCGTTTTTCCATGTCTAGATGCACATGTATCTCAATGTGCCATCCGAGTCTCATGCCAGGGCTAATCAAGAAATACAGGACTCGATCGGGAGCTTTAGTTTACCTGCCGATGCAGATATTAAGGTCTGTTTTTCTACTGGTGGTTATGGTCCCACGTGACCCCTCCCTCAACTACTGAAAGGCAATCCAAGAAAATCATGCACGAGAACTATACTCCGGCCATCCATGCCCCACTTTCCTATTGGCCAACCTCACCCATAACTAGATAGCAAGTATATGGTCTGTTGGGAGTTCTCTGCCTTTCCGCATACGTACACGATTGACTAAAGATGGTAGGTAGTCGACGACGTGCTATCACAGTGATAAACTAGATATCGCCGACTCCACGCTAATCCACCCCAGTCTTTAGGCTGCTCGCACAGCAACCAAGGCATACCCTTGGTTCTTCTACCGCAGACCTTAACCTCTGTGAGCCCAGGAGGATCATCTGTAACCTCATAGAGGGATACCAAGAGTACCCTCACGTCCCCTGAAGCTACCGCTTCGTCACCCAGTTCGCTGGAGCCTTTATCTAAGTCAGATAAACATTCGCTCCTCCTCGTGAGTTCGTTTTAAACGATGACCTACCGTATCAGGTTACTCATCTATCTGTGAACTGGTCCAATTGTCTTGACTAAGAATTATTACTTAGTTATCCTTAACTAAGGTTTATCACTTAGTTTCCCTTCCCGTTATCCTTATTAACTACGATTCTCCACTTAGTCCCCTGAACTAGGGTTTGTCTAATGGGTTAAGTGTTGTCATTCGAGTTCATGACTTACCCCGCCTACAAAACATGTCAAAATTGGCTAAGTATTCAAGTTCAAGGCTTAGCCCTACATACCATGTATCAAGTTGGTTAAGTATATCAAGACGTTCATGACTTAACCCTAGATTATCGTGTCAGATTGGTTAAGTATAGGTTAACTTAACCCCATCAAATTACCGAGTAAAATTGGTTAAGTGTAGGTTAACTTAACCCCATTAAATCATCGAGTCGGATTGGTTAAGTATATTTAAGAGGTTCGTGACTTAACCCTATCAAATCATCAAGTCGGATTGGTTAAGTGTAAGTTAACTTAACCCTATCAAATTACCGAGTCGGATTGGTTAAGTGTAGATTAGCTTAACCCCATCCACTAGTCGTATTTATAATGGTTAAGTATCATTCTTGTGGGTTTACTTAACTTTACCATGCATCGCGTTATCCCAGTCGGGTGTTATCAACCCATTTAGGTTAAACTAACCCATCCGCTAATCATGTTATATGGTTAAGTGTCTTTAAGAAATCAATTCCGGTCTTACTTAACCTATCCATTCATGTCATATCGGTTAAGTGCCATTAGTCAAACTAACTTAACCTTATCATGTGGCGTTAAGTAAATTAATGCACCCCAACCTCTCACATTAGACTTTGTTGTGGTTACTGGTTACGCCGGGCGGGTCCGGGCAGCTTTACACCACAACTTAGTCTAACCTCGGGTTTTGAGCGCGATATGACCAACTTCTCACATTGGGTCTTATTGTCTATAGCTACTAGATTTGCCGGGCGGTTCCGGCCAGATTTATGCTACAGACTCAACCCAACCTCGAGTTGGCCACTTTCATGTTTTCCTACTTATCATGTTCATGTCAAATTTAGGCTACGACAAAGTCCACGTTTTACACTTGTGCCCATTGTCCCATTACTTAATTCATGTTAAATTTCATAGCCCGTCTCACGTTTGCCTAAACTACCCAAGGCGTATTCCCAACGCAAGTGAAAGCGAGTCAACATAGTAGGAATAATATGACAACATATTGGCCTCAAATCATGTATGATAGCATAAAGGGATTGGCCTCAAACATGTATGATAGCATAAAAGGATTGGCCTCAAGCATGTATGATAGCATAAAAGGATTGGCCTCAAGCATGTATGATAGCATAACACTAGGTTCATCATCATAGGCATGTAAATGGTCATGAGGGGTTTAGGTTCTTTTACATGCATAAGCCCCAAGTCAAGTTCATATGAATATTCCACAAGCCAAATTGTTCTAAGGATTCATGCCAACATTTCCACAAGTTAAGATTAAATCTTGCATGATAAACTAAGTCAAACACAACATGAGTGGCATGATTTAATCACTAAGAAATAGCCCAAAGTCATAGGTTCAAGAGAGAGGCAAGACTAGATTCACATAGACTAGCATACTTAGGTTTCATCTCATTTTATTCCATGTCAACATTAGAACTACCATTTAGATCTAAAAGTAGCTAGAACTTACAAAGCTGGCTAGAGAATTATGAGCAAGCATTTGTCGATAGAATGGTGTAGGAATGATGCTCTACTCCCTTGATTTGATGTAGAAAGCTTGCTCCTTTGACTTGAATCAAGTTTGCATGCTTAGGCCTTTGAAGATGAAGATGGAGGCCATGATCAAGAGACATTTGGGCAGCACTTTGTTGCTAGAATGATTTTTAGTGATTTAGGTTAGGTCTTAGGGTGTTTTTATAGAAGTTAGGACTAGTTTAGGCCCTTAGATTAATCCTAGTTTAGATCTGAACCGTCAAAATCGTCATAGGCCCCAAAACCAGAGCCAAAAGACCATGCAGGTGCACCCAGGCCGACCTGGTCCGACCAGGGAAGTCGACTCCCAGGTCGACACCCAAGTCGATTGGGCAGTCGACCTGGTCCCTGGGGGGTCGACTCCCCAGTCGACCTGGGGCTGGGCGGGAAATTTTCCCACCTAGTTCGTTTGGGGCTAAATTCGAATTTTGAAAGTCTGTTATCGTTTTCTGATTTTTCGTGAAACTTCTAGAGGCCATATCTCGGTCATACGGACTCCGATTTACGAAATTTCGGACTCGTTTCCAACCAGAATTCCGAGACGAATGCAACGGCGCAACCCGTTTCGCTTGATTCTTATTTAATAATTTAATTCTGCCTCGATTCTTGTCCTAACCAATCAATGAGGTAAAAAATCGTTCAATGCTTCTACTGTTCTCTGGTATCGTTATTAAAATTCGGGTTGTTACAGTCGCTATGGAATTCCTTTATAAATTATAACGATTTATTTACATTATAAATGAATTTTTCAAAATAAATTGAATATCGATTCAACCGGGATTTTGAATATCGAGTTATAAATCCAATTGGAGCTATACGATATTCTGTGTGAATATATATACAATAATAAATATTTATTTATATTTAATTTAATTGTTTTTAAATATATTTATATATTTAAATGAGTTATTTGGAGCTTTAAAAATAGCCAGTTTTGCAAACGACCTCCATTTTGTACGAAACTAATTTTGTTGGATCTACAATAGTAAATTATTGTTAGATTTCAATTTCCATTATTTTTTGAGTGCGTATGTGGCCGTACGGATTTTTCATGTGAAAAATAGTTGATATATTGATGGTTAAAAATACGTTTGTGAGCAAACGGAGTCGGAATTCGACGAAACCAGTTTCGTTGGGTCCGTAATGTCGAACTCTAGTCATATGTCAGCTTTCATGATTTTTGGATATCATGTGTGATCATAAGAATTTTTAGAAGACAAGTACAAGCAACGATCGATTAAAATGGAATATAAAATCGAATATAAAAATATTATATTTACCCTATAAATACACTCAACTATTTCTAAACCTAATTTCATTCTCAAAACATTGAGCCGCCAGTGTTCTTTACCTCAACGTGAAGAAAATCTTCTTTGTAAAATCATAGTAAATCATAGAAAATCTTATAAATCCTCATACATACATATATGAGTTCTACTCATGATTTCTCAACACCTCAGTATACTTTTACCTGGATCGAACCATTTTAATGTCATTGGAAATTTGAGGGTAGCCGTTAGGGTTTAGCGTTTTGGGTAGTTCAAGCAACAATTCGAAGTTTTTGGATTTTATATGAGCTCGGGATAGAGTTAATTAGCTCAAGGGGTGATGATTTTGAGGGGTCGGTGGATATTTTTGTCGCGAGATGTATGGGATTCGTAGTGATGAAGCAGTTCGACGCGGGTGGTATTTTGATGTCGAGTTGTATGTGAGGATGCGAGTGCGTGGAGGTGAGAATAACATAGATGGAAGGAGTGCGTGGTTTAGTGGAATGGAAGGAATTCGATAGTATGGTTGCTGAAACGGGTTGTGCTATGGTGAAAGTCTGGTGGTAGTGGTGTGTGTAAGAGGTAGAGCGCAGTGATTTATTTTTGGGGGTTTCTATGTTTAAGTGTGTTGTTATTATGGGTACAGCGTGGAGAAGGGTTGACGAGTTTTCCATGGGGTGTAGACTTTCAGCGGGTTGTGCTATGGTGAAAGTCTGGTGGTAGTGGTGTGTGTCAGAGGTAGAGCGCAGTGATTTATTTTTAGGGGTTTCTATGTTTAAGGGTGTCACTGTTATGGGTACAGCGTGGAGAAGGGTTGACGAGTTTTCCATGGGGTGTAGACTTTCAGTTTGGAGGAGAACCACTTGCGGGAGGAAGTTTAAGAGGAACTGGGAGTCGGGGTTTTGTAAATTGAAGGAGAATTGGTTAGGAACTGTTAAGTGTGGTTAAGGAGAAGTTAAGGTGATGAGATTCCTGTGGGATTTGGCAATATATGGTGGAGTGTGATTCGAATTTGTTACTGGGAGGTGAATGTCATTTTTTCCAGAATTGATGCGAGTGTGCAATGGAGATTTTTAATAGAAGTTGCACTGTGTGTTTAGTTAGAAGATTAGTAGAAAGAAAAGCGAGGTAAGAGAAGTTGAAGTAAGTGGCAATGGCTTTCTGGCTTGCTTTAATTGTTCAGGAACGGGAGGACCAAAACGGAGGAAGAAGGTAACGGTGTAGTGTTGTCGGGTGGAATTCTTTTAGGCCTTGATCAAATGGGTATGGCCCATAACTAAATTAATTTAGTTTTAATTTAAATAAAATAGTGCATTAACTTATAAAATGAATATCATTGTCATACGTTATCAGAGATTGATGGAACAAGATCTGTTGGGATCGTATGGACGGTGGCTACGAAATGGAACTGAGTGGAAGTGAATTGGAGCTCGTTACAATTTATAGCGAAATAAATTGTCTGATTTGAATCAACGATCGATTATCATTATCCAACGATAACCGACCAATGTGAGTAAACCTCACCAACTCTGATCAGTTATATTTTTATAATGTATTTTAGAATTGATAAGTGATGATTGATTTCTGTGTGTTGATTGTTTGGTTGAACTGCTAAGTAATTGGTTGAAATTATAAATCTGGTGTTATATATATATATTGATTCTGTTTAGCAGAATATTTTATAGTGAAATGAAATTGATGTTAATTATATTGTTTAACATCTGTGGATGCAGGGAAACAGGTCGGAGGAATCCAACTGGATTCCTCAACATTTGTTTTACTGTTTTCCATATATGGTGGTATATGATGTGACATATATCTGTTGTTGATTATGTGTGTTTGAATGATATTAATCATTGTTATTGGGTATTTTAAATACCGTAAGAAATACTGGGATGTAGAAAAGGGGATTTTCAAAGTGTATTTTGAAAATGAATTATTTATATAAAATCAATGGATTTCATATGTAAAAGGAAAAGAATTTTATAAAAGAAAATTATAAAATCAAAGAAGAATTGAAAAGGGATATATTTGTAAAACAAGTAGAAAAGGATACATTTGTAAAACATTTACAAATAGAATAGAAAAAGGATACATTTGTAAAACATTTACAAATAGAATAGAAAAAGGATACATTTGTAAAACATTTACAAATATAATAGAAAAGGATATATTTGTAAAACATTTACAAATAGAATAAAAAGGATATATTTGTAAAACATTTACAAATAGAATTGAAAAGGAATATTTGTAAAACATTTAAAAATAGAATTGCAAAGGAAATAATTGTTGAACAAATAGAATTGAAAAGGAATATTTATTTGTTAAATAAATAGAAAAATAAATGGAATATATATATTGGGAGAATAAATAGAAGGATAAAAATAATAATATTTATTTAGAAAATAAATAAGATATCATAAAAGGAAATATTTGGAAAGTAAGCAGGATTATAAAAGGAATTAGAGTTAGTCGATTAGAGTTAATCGAATAGAGTTAATTAAATAGAATTAATCGAACAAGAGTTAGTCGAATATTAGTTATTCGAATAGAGTTAATTGAACAAGAGTTAGTCAAATATTAGTTATTCGAATAAAGTTAATTGAATTAGAGTTAGTCAAATATTAGTTATTCGAATAGAGTTAATTGAATTAGAGTTAGTCGAATATTAGTTATTCGAATAGAGTTGATTGAAATAGAGTTAGTCGAATATTAGTTATTCGAATAGAGTTAATCAAATTAGAGTTAGTCGGATTAGAGTTATTCGAATATAGTTTATTCGAAGAAAGAGTTATCGAATAAGGTAATTCGAAGAAGAGAATTATTCGAATATAGATTATTCAAAGAAAGAGTTATCGAAGAAGGTTATTTGAAGAAGAGAATTAATCGAATATAGTTTATTCGAACAGAGGTTATCAAATATTAGTTATTCGGAGAGGAGCTATCGAATATTAGTTATCCAAAAGGAGTTATCGAATACTAGTTATTCGAAGAGGAGTTGTCAAATATTAGTTATTCGAAAGGAGTTATCGAATATTAGTTATTCGAAAGGAGTTATCGAATATTAGTTATTCGAAGAGAGATTATCGAATATTGGTTATTCGAAAAGAGTTATCAAATATAGTTTATTCGAATAGAGTTAACGGAGTTAATCGAATATAGTTTATTCGAATAGAGTTAAAGGCGTTAATCAAATATAGTTTATTCGAATAGAGTTAAAGGAGTTAATCGAATATAGTTTATTCGAATAGAGTTAAAGGAGTTATCGAATATAGTTTATTCGAAAGGAGTTAATTGAATATAGTTTATTCAAAAGGAGTTAAGTGATAAGAGTTAATGAATTAAAGTTAATCGAGTTAAAGTTAATGGAGCTAGGGTTAATAGATTTGAGTTAATCGAGTTATATTTTGGAGTTAGATATTTCAGAAGTAGTGATTATAACGCTATAGTTATAATCAATGTTTTTCAATAAAGAAGTGGATTCGTATATAGAATCTGAGAGTTACGTAAGGAAGTTTGTTAAAGATTTAAAAGGTGAACTTTGTCTATTTTCGAAGTTAGAAATGTTGTTCAGTTAAGGTCTTAGAGGTAGTTAGATTGACTTCGTTTTTAACTATGGAACGATTAAGGTTTGATAGTAAAGGTTGGTTAAGTGAATTTAGTTGATGAAGGTAATGGGTTGAGTTGGTATAGTGATGTTTTATTTAAAGATCTGTTTAAATCAAATGAATAAGTTTTGGAAACATTTTCCAAATATAATCAGAGATATTTTCTAATAATAGAAAATGAGATGTTTGATGATAAAGAATACTAGAATGATAGTGATACATGGAAAAGAGATGGAAATGTTTTCCAATATTAATAACGTATATTTTCTAAATTTAGAAAATAAGAAATGTTGAATATATGGAAGCAGGAAATAATTAAATAAATGAACTAAAGAGATAAACGTTAAATGATGATTGATCGATATAATTTCCATCTGGAAACAATATCGTTGTTTGCACACGTGTTTTCTTTGATAGTTAACTCATTGACTATTGAAGTTTTTGACCATTTTTCCCTCGTCAATACGGAGAGACCGGGATCAGATTCATTATCTGAAAACCACTCCGTATGGACATTAATGTTGCGAATCAAATATGATGAAGATAATTGAAGATGGAGTTATGAAAGGACTGTCCTATTTACAGAATAGTACCTTTGGTTTGTCCAGTCCCAGGACAACCAGTATGGAAGAATGTCTGACAGAGTATATTTAATAGTTCGCGTAAGTTGATCTCTTCAAACGTATTTACGTTTGGTGGCGGAGGAATTCGTTTCTCTTAGCTGTATACCCGTTGTATTTTTGGGGAAATCTATTTGTGATTTGGCGGGTATGACGATGTGACATTCAAAGTGAATAAATGTGTGATGTGTCGGAGATAAGCATGGCCTCTAGCCTCACAACCGGGAAATGACAAAAATCGGGCAGGCAGCATGGCTAAGTGGTTGGCTTAGGATGTATTATCACCTATCTAGAGATATTCATTTCATTCTTTAATCTATTCGACGTTTTTCCATTCGGGAAACTGTTGCTGATCCCAACCATTGGTGATATACATTCGATACACTCAAGCGAAATGAGTAGTCGGTCATGTGTGGCCGGGTTGCAAGATATTCTTGTTGAACCCAGTGTATTCCTCTCTAGAGGTATACTATCGGAAGGTGGTTCCATACCTTGTCATAGTTGGAAATCCATTACCCAATAAGTGCTCGCGGTTTTGATTGCATACTATATATGTGGAACGTGAGATGAAAGCGTTCTGCTAGATGATTATTATATTGTGGTAGATAGGCATTATTATAATATCACAAGAGTTTTGATATAAATTTTAATGTTTCTTTCAAAATGTTTTGAAAGTTAAATCAAATTGATTTGGATTCTCATAAGGGAAAAACCCGTTCCGTTATACGGCGTGGTCTTATGAGATATCGTTTTATTGCTAAAACTGTTTTAAATTGTTTTACTCACACCAGTCCCATGACTGACCCAGAGTTTATTTTGTTTTGTTTTCCCTAAACTCTTGGGTGCCCAATTTTGTACGCGCAGTCAAGTAGTCAGGATTTTACAGATATACTTGGAGAGCTTGGAGCAGGAGGCTTTAGGATTATATAGTTGTAGTTATTTCCAATGTGTTGTAAGTGTTGTACCCTGATAATGTTACTGTATACATGTACTAGTTTTATTTCAAAGTTATGTGTCTATTATATATTGTTCATTCTGCTGTGAGATTCGTATAACTCTGATGTTGTATGTTCTTCTTCTTCTATTCTAAGTTTCTGTCTTATCTATTCTCACCCTCTGTTTTCTTTCTATTAGTTTTTCTGGTTTCCAGTGTAATTTGGGTTGGACTTGTGTTATTTGGTCAGTTCAAATTGTTCTGGAATTTCAGGACACTACAGTTGGTATCAGAGCTTAAGGTTAAGTATTACCTTGGCTCTGTGGCGTAACTCAGTAGAGATAGGGTTAGCAATACCCTAGATTGAGTTTGAGTGTATATATATGAGCGCGTATTTGTTATTCAATATAAAATGTTTTATATTCTGGAGTTTTGTTGGTTGAGTTATTTATGAGTTCTGGTCGATCAGTTTGATCCACTGTATCTGTAGGAGTTTCTAAACACTCGAATACGATGGGTCGGCACGATATGTTTTGAAAAGAGGGTAAATGAAAATAATTTTACCCAAAGTATATTTTGATATAGAGAAAATATATATATTGGAATTATAATATATTGGATATATTGGTTGTTATTATAATCGAGTAAGATTATAAATTAAAATGGTTATGTAAATAACCAATCAGAATTCATATAAGTGAAATATATGAAAGCAGATGAATTAAATCTGAAATTAAAACTAGAATTGGAATTAAAACCGTGGAAATTTGAAAAAGTGTTTTTAAATGGATTTGAATTGAATATAAGAGAATTTTAAAATCCTGGGAGATTTTAAATTGGTTATGAGCCTTGTGAATAATATTTTGAAATGTATTCAAAATGGAAATGGTTAGAAATGATTTTGAAAGTGATATAGTATTAAACTCACTTCGATCGCTGGAAAATAAATTCTAATGATGACAACTGCATCATCAGTGTTCATTTTCGAGTTGCTAAGTGACTGGTTACTACCAAGGATTTTGTTTTTGAATTGTTTAAGAAAAGCAAGTTGGTTTGAATTTCGAAAAGAAGTATTTGAATTTAGAAAAAACTAAGTGGTTTAAAACTCTTAGGAAGGATAGTTTGATTTGAAAACAAATTAAATTAAAATTTGTAAAAGAAAATTGGAATTGAAATAATGTCAGTTAAGTTGTAATTGGAATTGAATTGGATTAGAATGATATCAGGACAAATTGGATTTGTGAGATTTGAATTTGAAATGTAATTGGATAATCGAGTGAAGAGTTTGGAATTGAAATGAAACTCGAGTTTGAAATGAAATTCGACTTAGGTATAAGCGAATGGTTGGATTTGTGGATAAAAACAGACTGGAATTTGATTGGATGATATTGGTATATGCCGAATTGGCAGCAGATGGAAATGAGAAATGATAAGCCCGACAAAAAGGTACAAGTTTATTTATATATGGGTTTGGTGATTTAGGAGCCGAATTGGCAAGCCGCTTTGCTGTTTGATTTTCTTTTGGGTTGGAGAAGGCCCAGAGAGGCGAGTTGTAGTTGTACCTATTGACCAGTACAAAGGAGGTGCTGACATTTTTTTTTTGAATATTTCGGGTATTAGAAAATTTTCAGGGTTTTTGAAAATTTTCGTTGATAAGAATTAATCAATAATTTAATTGAAATTAATCGGTATATTGTAACTGAAGTTAAGAGGTAGAAAATAATTTTTAATCCAATTAATAGGATTTGTTTTCTACCTTAGCAATTTCGAGGGCGAAATTATTTTCAAGGGGGAAGAATGTAACGACCCGTACTTTTACGGATAATAATTAATTTATTTAATTATTTAAATAGTGAAATAGAGATTTAAATAGCTGTTTAATTAAATAATAGTGAATATTTAATTAGATTAAATAATAGAATAATATATTTAATTTCTGAAATAGTCGGAAATAGTGGAATTCATAATATTGTGTGAATTGGATCATTTAAAATATATAATTCAATTTAGAGCTGAATTATATTAACGAATATATTATATCAACGACAGTTGAACGTATAATTATATTATAATTAAATTCGAGCTCGAAAAGGCGCTGTAGTTCGTAATTTGGCGATTTGAACTTCAACTGAATATACGGAATCCGTTTAAATCGGATTTCTATGAAACAAGAAACGTTCGGAGCTGGTGAAGTATATTTTTCTAATGGAAGAGAAAAATCGGGATTTCATTGTGTAGATTTTGATTTATGTCCAAACCAAATTTTTGAAAAGTCGCTATGGAATTCCTTTACAAATTATAGCGATTTATTTTTATTATAAATGAATTTTTCAATATAAATTGAATATTGATTCAACCAGGATTTTGAATATCAAGTTATAAATCCAACTGGAGCTATACGATATAATATATATTTATTTATATTTAATTTAATTGGTTTTAAATATATTTATATATTTAAATGGGTTATTTGGAGCTTTAAAAATAGCCAGTTTTGCAAATGACCTCCGCTTTCAACAAAACTAATTTTGTTGGATCCGCAACAGTAAATTATTGTTAGATTTCAACTTCCATTATTTTTGGAGTCCGTATGTGGCCGTACAGATTTTTAATGTGAAAAATAGTCGACATTTTGACGGTTAAAAATACGCTGTGTGAGCAAATCAAGTCAGAATTCGACGAAACCAGTTTCGTTGGGTCCGTAATGTCGAACTCTAGTCGTATGTCCATTTTCATGATTTTTGGATATCATGTATGATCATAGGAATTTTTAGAAGTCAAGTACAAGCAACGATCGATTACAATGGAATATAAAATCGAATATAAAAATATTATATTTACCCTATAAATATACTCAACTATTTCTAAACCTAATTTCATTCTCAAAAAATTGAGCCGCCAATGTTCTTTGCCTAAACGTGAAAAAAAACTTCTTTTTAAAATCATAGTAAATCATAGAAAGTCCTATAAATCCTCATACATACATATATGAGTTCTACTCATGATTTCTCAACACCTCAGTATACTTTTACCTGTATCAAACCATTTTAATGTCATTAGAAATTTGTGGGTAGCCGCTAGGGTTCAGCGTTTTGGGTAGTTCAAGCAACAATTTGAAGTTTTTGGATTTCATATGAGCTCGCGATAGAGTTTAGCTCGAGTGGTGATGATTTTGAGGGGTCGGAGGATATTTTTGTCGCGAGATGTATGGGATTCGTAGTGATGAAGCAGTTCGACGCGGGTGGTATTATGATGTCGAGTTGTTTGTGAGGATGCGAGTGCATGGAGGTGAGAATAACATAGATGGAAGGAGTGCGTAGTTTAGTGGAAAGGAAGGAACTCGACAGTATGGATGCTGAAATGGATTGTGCTATGGTGAAAGTCTGGTGGTAGTGGTGTGTGTCAGAGGTAGAGCATAGTGATTTATTTTTTGGGGTTTCTGTGTTTAAGGGTGTCGCTGTTATGGGTACATCGTGGAGAAAGGCTGACGAGTTTTCCATGGGAGTGTAGACTTTCAGTTTGGAGGAGAACCACTTGCGGGAAGAAGTTTAAGAGGACCTGGGAGTCGGTTTTGTAAATTGAAGGAGAATTGGTTAGGAACTGTTAAGTGTGGTTAAGGAGAAGTTAAGGTGATGAGATTCTTGTGGGATTTGGCAATATATGGTGGAGTGCGATCCAAATTTGTTACTGGGAGGTGAATGTCGTTTTTTCCAGAATTGATGCGAGTGTGCAATGGTGATTTTGAACAGAAGATGCACTGTGTGTGTTGTTAGAAGATTTGTTGAAAGAAAAGCGAGGTAAGGGAAGTTGAAGTAAATGGCAATGGCTTTCTGGCTTCCGTTAATTGTTCAGGAACGGGAGGACCAAAATGGAGGAAGAAGGTAACGTTGTAGTGTTGTCGGGTGGAATTCTTTTGGGCCTTGATCAAATGGGTATGGCCCATAACTAAATTAATTTAGTTTTAATTTAAAGAAAATAGTGCATTAACTTGTAAAATGAATATCATTGTCATACGGTATCAGAATTTGATGAAACAAGATTAGTTGGGATCGTATGGACGGTGGCTACAAAATGGAGCTAACTGGAAGTGAATTGGAGCCCGTTACTATTTATAGCGAAATAAATTATCTGATTTGAATCAACGATCGATTATCGTTATCCAACGATAACCGACCAATGTGAGTAAACCTCACCAACTCTGAATAGTTATATTTTTATAACGTATTTTAGAATTGATAAGTGATGATTGATTTTTGTGTGCTAGCTGTTTGGTTGAACTGCTATGTAATTGGTTGAAATTTTAGATATGGTAATATATATATATATATATATATATATATACACACACACGCACACATATATATAAATTGATTCTTTTTAGTAGAATATTTCATAGTGAAATGAAACTGATGTTAATTATATTGTTTAACATCTGTGGATGCAGGGAAATAGGTCGGAGGAATCCAACTGGATTCCTCAACATTTATTTACTGTTTTTCATATGGTGATATATGATGTGATATATAATCTGTTGTTGACTATGTGTGTTTGAATGATATTAATCATTGTTATTGGGTTTTTTAATATCGTAAGAAATATTGGGATGTATAAAAGGGGATTTTCAAAGTGTATTTTGAAAA
The DNA here is from genome assembly GCA_030737875.1 of Allium sativum. Lineage (NCBI taxonomy): Eukaryota > Viridiplantae > Streptophyta > Magnoliopsida > Asparagales > Amaryllidaceae > Allium > Allium sativum. The sequence goes on from CM060910.1 coordinate 836,978,167, forward strand.
TGAATTATTTATATAAAATCAATGGATTTTATATATAAAAGGAAAAGAATTTTATAAAAGAAAATTTTAAAATCAAAGAAGAATTAAAACGGGATATATTTGTAAAACAAATAGAAAAGAATACATTTATAAAACATTTACAAATTGAATAGAAAAGGATATATTTGTAAAACATTTACAAATAGAATAGAAAAGGATATATTTGTAAAAAATTTACAAATAGAATTGAAAAGGAATATTTGTAAAACATTTACAAATAGAATTGCAAAGGAAATAATTGTTGAACTAATAGAATAGAAAAGGAATATATATATATATGTATATATTGGGAGAATAAATAGAAGGATAAAAAAAGAATATTTATTTAGAAAATAAATAAGATATCATAAAAGGAAATATTTGGAAATTAAGTAGGATTATAAAAGGAATTAGAGTTAATCAATTAGAGTTAACCGATTAGAGTTAATCGAATAGAGTTAATTAAATAGAATTAATCGAACAAGAGTTAGTCGAATATTAGTTATTCGAATAGAGTTAAATGAACAAGGGTTAGTCGAATAGAGTTAATTGAACAAGAGTTAGTCGAATAGAGTTAACTGAATTAGAGTTAGTCGAATATTAGTTATTCGAATAGAGTTAATTGAATTAGAGTTAGTCGAATATTAGTTATTCGAATAGAGTTAATTGAATTAGAGTTAGTCGGGTTAGAGTTATTCGAATATAGTTTATTCGAAGAAAGAGTTATCGAATAAGGTTATTCGAAGAAGAGAATTATTCGAATATAGTTTATTCAAAGAAAGAGTTATCGAATAAGGTTATTCGAAGAAGAGAAGTAATCGAATATTGTTTATTCGAAAAGATGTTATCGAATATTAGTTATTCGGAGAGGAGTTATCGAATACTAGTTATTCGAAAGGAGTTATTGAACATTAGTTATTCGAAGACGAGTTATCGAATATTTGTTATTCGAAAGGAATTATCGAATATTAGTTATTCGAAAGGAGTTATCGAATATTAGTTATTCGAAGAGAGATTATCGAATATTGGTTATTCGAAAAGAGTTATCGAATATAGTTTATTCGAATAGAGTTAAAGGAATTAATCAAATATAGTTTATTTGAATAGAGTTAAAGGAGTTAATCGAATATAGTTTACTCGAATAGAGTTAAAGGAGTTAATCGAATATAGTTTATTCGAATAGAGTTAAAGGAGTTACCGAATATAGTTTATTCAAAAGGAGTTAATCAATATAGTTTATTCAAAAGGAGTTAAGTGATAAGAGTTAATGAATTAAAGTTAATCGAGTTGAAGTTAATGGAGTTAGGGTTAATTAATTTGAGTTAATCGAGTGTGATAAGAGTTAATGAATTATGAGTTAATCGAGTTAAAGTTAATGGAGTTAGGGTTAATTGATTTGAGTTAATCGAGTTATATTTTGGAGTTAGATATTTCAGAAGTAGGGATTATAACGCTATAGTTATAATTAATGTCTTTCAATAAAGAAGTGGATTCATAAATAGAATCCGAGAGTTACTAAAGGGAGTTTGTTAAAGATTTAAAAGGTGAGCTTTGTCTATTTTCGAAGTTAGAAATGTTGTTCAGTTAAGGTCTAAGAGGTGGTTATACCCCAACTTGATTGACTTCGTTTTTAACTAAGGAATGGTTTAGGTTTGATAGTAAAGGTTGGTTAAGTGAATTTAGTTGATAAATGTAACGGGTTGAGTTGGTATAGTGATGTTTTATTTAAACGTCTGTTTAAATCAAATGAATATGTTTTGGAAACATTTTCCAAATATAATCAGAGATATTTTCTAATCATAGATAATGAAATGTTTGATGATAAAGAATACTGGAATGATAGTGATATATGAAAAAGAGATGGAAATGTTTTCCAATGATTATTAACGTATATTTTCTAAATTTAGAAAATAAGGAATGTTGAATATATGGAAATAGGAAATTAATAAATAATTGAACCAAAGAGATAAACGTTAAATGATGATTGATCGATATAATTTCCATCTAGAAATAATATCGTTGTGTGCACACATGTTTTCATTCATAGTTAACTCACCGACTATTGAAGTTTTTAACCATTTTTCCGTCGTCAATACGGAGAGACCGGGACCAGATTCATTATCTGAAAACCACTCCATATGGGCATTAAAGTTCCGAATCAAATATGATGAAGATAATTGAAGACGGAGTTATGCAAGGGCTGTCCTATTTACAGAATAGTACCTTTGGTTTGTCCAGTCCCAGGACAACCAGTATGGAAAAATGTCTGACAGAGTATATTTAATAGATCGCGTAAGTTGATCTCTTCAAATGTATTTACATTTGGTGGCGGAGGAATTCGTTTCCCTTAACTGTATACCCATTGTATTTTTGGGGAAATCAATTTGTGATTTGGCGGTTATGACGATGTGACATTCAAAGCGAATAAATGTGTGATCTGTCAGAGATAAGCGTGGCCTCTAGCCTCACAACCGGGAAATGACAAAAATCGGGCAAGCAGCATGGCTAAGTGGTTGGCTGCCAAGTAGGGTGTATTATCACCTATCTAGAGATATTCATTTCATTCTTTAATTTATTCGATGCTGTCCCATTTGGGAAACGGTTGCTGATCCCAACCGTTGGTGATATACATTTGATACACTCAAGCGAAATGAGTGGTCAGTCATGTGTGGCCGGGTTGCAAGATGTTCTTGTTGAACCTAGTGTATTCCTCTCTAGAGGTACACTATCGGAAGGTGGTTCCATACCTTGTCATGGATTACCCAATAAGTGCTCGCGGTTTTGATTGTATACTATATATGTGGAACGTGAGATGAAAGCGTTCTGCTAGATGATTATTATATTGTGATTGATAGGCATTATTATAATATCAAAAGAGTTTTGATATAAACTACGTTTCTTTTAAAATGATTTGAAAGTTAAATCAAATTGATTTGGATTCTCATAAGGGAAAAACCCGTTCCGTTATATGACGTGGTCTTATGAGATATCGTTTTATTGCTAAAATTGTTTTAAATTGTTTTACTCACACCAGTCCCATGACTGATCTAGAGTTTATTTTGTTTTGTTTTCCCTAAAATCTTGGGTGCCCAATTTTGTACGGACAATCAAGTAGTCAGGATTTTACTTATATACTTGGAAAGCTTGGAGTAGGAGGCTTCAGGATTATATAACTATAGTTATTTCCGTTGTGTTGTAAGTGTTGTACCCTGATAATGTTACTGTATACATACGCTAGTTTTATTTCAAAGTTATGTATCTATTATATATTATTCGTACCGCTGTGAGATTCGTGTTACTTTGATGTTGTATATTATTTTTCTTCTTCTTCTATTCTAAGTTTCTATCTTATCTATTCTCACCCTCTGTTTTCTTTCTATTAGTTTTTCTGGTTTCCAATGTAATTTGGGTTGGACTTGTGTTATTTAGTCAGCTCAAATTGTACCTGAATTTCGGGCTGATACACTTCCTATCAGGGACCACTCTATTATGGTTATCTCGCCTTCCGCTTAATTCCATCAACAACTTCGACCAATTGGCGACACAGTTAGCTAAGTAATTCAGGATGCACACCCGACTCCGAAGAACGCCCTCACCCTGTCCAACCTATACCAAGGATCCGCAGAGTCACTCAAAAACTATCTTTCCAGGTTCAACATCGCCCTTGCCGAGGTCGAGGATCCAGATCCGCGCACCGTGTCCTTCCAACTTCTGAATTTGGGGGCATGGATCGACCGAAAGCAACCGAAGAGCCTCGATGCTTTCTATGAGAAAGCGGGGCAGTTCTTATGCCAAGATGAAGCAAGACGGAACTACATCTCCGAGACTAGTCGCCCAATATCCCTCGATCGGACACCACTAATAACCGTCCAAGGTAGTGAGAAGAGGGAGGACCCCCAGCCAAAGACCAAACACTGGAGGGCAAGGTGGCCGAGGCAACAATCAGGTCCATACAGAGCCAAGGAAGCCCGACCCTTACCAAGCTTACGAGACATACACTCCGCTGAATGAAGATTCAGAAACTGTCTACTTAGAAACCTGTAACACTTTGTCGTACAAGAAACCCCACATCAGGGAGTCAACCGATTCCGAGAAGAACTCGGGGAGATTCTGTCAATATCACGATATGTATGGGCATAACACGAATTAATGTCACTAGCTCAGGGATGCAATTGAAAAGCTTATCTACGAAAAGCGACTCGAACAATACATTTAAGAGCCCATCCCCCAGAAACCAATCCAAAGCCTCCAGCGCCAACTCCTCAGACGGCCGCCAAGACAGCCTCGAGATCATCTAACGCGAGGCGAGGAATCGTGATCAATACTATATGCGGTCAGCCTGCCCCTATGCATGACAGCTTCCGAAAGATGGAGGAATATGTGGGCTCCATTAAACATGCAACCTACGAGGCTTGCTCTGCTCCTGACGAGTCTGTCCCGGCCAAGCTCCGGAAAACCATGCAGGACGACATTATCTTCAATGGAAGGGAGTCCACAGGAATTGAAATCCTAACCACCGATACTTTGGTTATCACGGCCCAAATTGGCGCTGCAACTGTTCGAAAAATATTGGTCGATTCAGGAAGCTCGGTCAACATCATTTTCAAAGCCGCCTATGACTAGATGAAGTTAGAAGCAAGAGATCTCAAACCATGCATTCCACGATCCACGGATTTAATGGGGCATCCAGCTCTCCGATAGGAGTCATCGACCTACCCATCTAACTCGGTACGGGGGATCGGAGCCGAGTCTGAGTCCTCACCTTCGTGGTTATCGACATCATCTCGCCGTCTTCCTGGGACGTCCTTTCCTCATAGAATTTCGCATTAGCCTATCACCATGGTCCCTCCTAATGTGGTTTCCAACAGAAAACGGGATCGGAACAGTCAGAGACGACCAAGTCAATGCTAGAGAATGTTATGCAATAGAATGGAAGAACACACACAATAAGGACAAGGGCAAAGAAGAGCCTGTAGCCTTTTGCGCCAAAACCGCCTACGCATAGCAATCAGCGGCGACTGGGCCTTAGCTCAGGCGCCACTCCCGTCATTCCGATGACCTCTATCCAAGGAAAGACGAAGAGCCCGAGTGCGAGAGACCTACTCCGGTCGAGCCCACAATAGATGTTCCTGTCAGTCTCGACGATTCGCCATGAGTATTAAAGATAGGGTCACACATTCACCCAGCAGTCAAAGATGATCTTGTGGATTTCTTAAAGGCTAATCTGGACGTATTCGCATGGACTCATTTCGACATGAAAGGCATAGACTCGGCAATCGCCTAACATTCTTTATGCATAGACCCTACGATGCCTCCAGACAAACAAAAGCGCCGCTTCCTCGGACCCGACAGATCCAAGGCACTCGAAGAAGAGGTAGATCGCCTGCTAAACAACAACTTCATCTGAGAGGCCAACTACCCAAAGTGGGTCTCCAATCCAGTTCTGGTCAAAAAGGCCAATGGTAAATGGCGGATGTATATCGACTTCTCTGATTTAAACAAAGCATGCCCTAAGTACAGCTTCCCGCTCCCAAAGATCGATCGGCTAGTTGACTCAACCGTCGGATACTAATTGCTATCCTTCATGGATGCCTACTCTAGTTACAACCAGATATTGATGAATCTCCGCGACTAGGACCATACCTCCTTCATAACCGACCTTGGTCTTTACTACTATCGCGTCATGCCCTTGGGCCTCAAGAATGCCGGTGCCACATATCATCGGATGGTTAATCGACTCTTCAAAAATCAAATTGGGAAATCCATGGAGGTGTACGTGTGGACGACATGCTAGTTAAATCAAAAGTGTCTAGCGACCATGTCCATGACCTCTCTGAAATGTTCGATGTCCTCTGTAGATACGACATGAAACTCAACCCTCTAAAATGTTTCTTTGGCATCGCTTCAGGAAAGTTTCTGGGTTTCATCGTCAACGCTCTTGGCATCGAAGCTAATCCCGAGAAAATCAGAGCCATTCGAGACATCCAAATCCCTGAAAATATCAAGGATGTTCAAAGTTTAAATGGAAAGGTCGCCACTTTAAGTCAATTCATCTCAAAGGCCACTAACAAGTACATTCCTTTCTTCAATTTGCTTCGAAAAGGGAAACGCAACATCAAGTGGAACCCTGAGTGTGTTTCCGCATTCAAGGAACTCTTGGATCACTTAGAGTGACCACCCATCCTGTCTAAGCATGTAGACCATGAAGACTTATACGTTTACTTGGCTGTTTCTACGCAGGCAGTCAGCTCGGCATTAATATGGCTTGAAGATCGCGTTCAACGACCTATCTACTACTTAAGTAAACGATTGACGGGGGCAGAAAAGAACTACCCAAAGCTCGAAAAGATGGCATTATGCTTACTGGTCTCCTCCCGGAAGCTTCGGCCATAATTCTAGGCTCATCCCATAAAGGTCTTCATCAACCAGCCGCTTCGTCCAGTTCTACAACGACCCGAGACATCCGGTCGATTGCTAAAATGGAGTATGGAACTAAGTCAGTTCGAAATAACATTCATTCCCCGTCGAGCCATCCTCGGACAAGCCCTCGCCGACTTTATAATAGAATTCACGGCTCCCGAAGAGACTTCTACAGAGAACGCTGAGGCCACCGACAGTAAATGGAAGTTATTTATGGACGGGTCCTCCAACAACAAGTGTTCGAGAGCCGGCATCGTACTCATCACTCCCGAGGGATGCTCGATACACTACGCACTAAAGCTAAATTTCCCCGCCACCAACAACGATGCCGAATATGAGGCGCTGATAGTCGGATTAAGGATCGCGATCGAACTCAAGCTGAAGATTATTCAGATTTTATCCGATTCACAGCTCATCGTGCGCCAGGTGAAGGAAGAGTACCAAACTAAGGGTGAACGACTTGCTCTATACCTAGCTCAAGTACAGGAACTATTCACTCACTTTGACCACTTCATTATCACTTACATTCCGTGAGAGCAAAATGAAAAGGCCGACACATTAACCAGATTAGCAAGTTCCGATGATCCGCAATTGTTAGGGTTCGCCCTCGTCGAGGTGCTCAACTCCCCCAGTACCAAGACAACACAAACCATTACGGCCATGAGCGCCGAACTCGAGCCGGAATCATGGATGACGCTGATCAAAAACTACTTACAGCAGGGGATCCTCCCGGAAAGCCGCAAAGAAAGGAGAGCGCTCACCCGCCTGTCAACCCGTTATCTCCTTATGGATGGGGTACTCTATCGAAGAGGCTTCTCTGTCCCCTTACTCAGATATGTGGCCCATGATGACACCATCAAGATTGTAGTCATCTTACGTGAAGGAGAATGCAGTGACCACACCGGGGGGCAAACCTTGGCCAGGAAGATACTGTGACATGGCTACTATTGGCCCACACTTGACCAGGACACCACCGATTATTCTCGCAAGTGCGATAAGTGCCAATGCTTCTCAATGATCCCGAGAGCCCCGCCAACAGAATTAACGCAAATGACCAACCCATGTCCATTTGCCATGTGGGGAATTGACATCATTGGGACTCTTCCCATGGCCAGAGGCAGGGTACGATACGTTGTCGTCACTGTCGATTATTTTACCAAATGGGAAGAGGCCGAAGCCCTCGCTACAATCACTACCAAGAAAATGATCAACTTCGTGGTACGCAACATCATCACCCGATACGGGGGCCCTCAGGCCATCATTTCAGACAATGACACTCAGTTCGAGAGCGTAGAGTTATTCTCAGCGGCACGACCACGAGAAGGCCGGGGGTATGTGGGCATACGAACTTCCTTAAGCCCTATGGGCTTACTGAACAACCCACAAGACAACAACTGGGCACACTCCCTTCGCCCTCGCCTACGGGTCCAAAGCCGTCATCCCTATCGAGCTCGAGCTTCAATCTCACTGAGTCACCTATTTTGATCTAAAGACGAACCACGATTTACTTTTGGGATCGCTCGACCTGCTCAAAGAAAAAAGGAACAAAGCCGATCTCCGACCCGCTGCCCAACGGCAACGAGTCGCCTGGTACTTGAACTCTCGAGTCCGCCGCAAGGACCTCAAAATCGGCGAACTTGTCTTAAAACGGGTCTTCCCTCTGCCAACAGGCCTTGCTCCTCGTTGGGAGGGCCCGTACTCTATACTGCGAAGCCTCAGTGATGGAACTTTCAAGCTTGCGACCGTAGACAGAGCTGAACTACCAAGGGCTTGGAATAGTGATCTTCTTCGCTGCTACTTTACATAATTTAGAACATGGTTGTTTACGCTTTCCAGCGATGTTTTGTAGCAATTCAAGGCATTGTAACGACTATTCATGCCAAAAGTTACTAGTGGAAATGATGTCCAGATTTCTATCTCTTTACTCTGTGTTTACTTCTCACGTGATATGTTTGATTAATTGTAATGACCCTGATTTTTGGTATTTGAATATTTAATTTATTTAAATATAAATGCAATTAATTTAGAAGTTGAGTAACTTGAATTTGGAAAATTCGAGTTATTTTCACAACCAAAACCGAGTCTGGAATATGATATGGAATTAAATCGATTTCGAATTCGAGTGAAAATTCTAGTTGGATGTGAATGATAAAAATAATTTGTTATTGAAGAATTAAATTGGTTGGAATTCCATTAAATATTAATTCAATTTTTTTTAACACAAGAAAATATTGTTTTTACAAATAGGTTCAGAATTCGTTAAAATCAATTTTAACGAGTCCGTAATAGAGTGGTATAGTAGATTGCCAAATTTCATGAAAAACAGGTTTGATATGAAGTCATACGGGGTTATAACGTCGAACAAGATCATAATTGAATATAATATAGAAAATATCTACGAAAATATCTACATAAATATCTACATAAATATCTAAATTTATTTCCTTATAAATATACCTCAACTAAAGTCCTAAACCTAATTCCTCTTGCCGGTCAAACAACTATGCCGTCGCACTCATTTTTCCATCTCAGGAAAACAAATCCGATACCAGAAAATCGGGTATTCAAAATTCCATAACAAATCCACAAAATTTCCTTAAATCGTGAAAACCATATCTAAGAGCTTGTTTCGATTTGCTCGTCCTTTTCATGGGGGTTTTCTTGGATGCGATTAAGTAGTTAGGGCAGCGAGTTTGTGGGTTCTATGAAATTCAGTTCGCAATTTTTATGTTGAATCCGAGATACTGATGTCAAGTAGCACGGTGCGTGCAAATCCATGTGAGGCGATGAGGAGTTTTACACTGATTTTGTTTTGAATTTAGTTGAGAAGTTGAGGAAGACGGAGGTTGCGAAGTTGGAAAGGGGAATCAATATGGGAGTGGGAGGTTGTGAAACGGCTGAAGTATTAACAGATAAAAGAGGGAGAATGGATGGAGCAAAGTGGCGGTGATGGCCATTGTTGCGGAGGGGTTCACAGCAGTAGGAAGGGAGAACAGGCTCTGTAAATTGAAGGAGACAGAGCATTGTAAACATGGTTGGTTTGAAGTCCGGACGGAGATGGAGTTTGCAGGTTTGAGGATATGTCGAATGGAGTTTTGGAGGAGACGGATTGTTGGTAAGATGAGGTATAGGGTGTTTTCTTCTATGTTTTGTGCTTGAGATAGGAAGGGGATGAGAAGATTTTTAAAACATGAATCTGTAAAGGGGAGCATGAGTGTTTCGTGAGTAGTGATTGTGAGGAGGGATCTGCATGCATTGTTGGTATGGTTGGATTGAGAGTTTGAAGAACATTTTGGTCGAAGAGATTGTTGCTATGTAGGAGGGAAGACTGTGTACAAGCATTAAGGAGGAAGGACATTAAGTGGGCTGGTTCATTTGTAAATAGACTGGAAGGGTTTTGGGCCTAAATGGGGTGAGGCCCGTTTCTATTTTTCATGTATTGTATAAGTTAAAATTTAAATCAAATAATGTATTATAACTTATAATTTGAATATCTCATTCATACGCAGTAGGAAATACCAACGTTTGGTCATGTTGAAATCATATGAACGTAGGCCATGCGGTGAAGCTTGTTTGGAATGGTTTTGAGACAGTTACAAATTACGACAAAATATAATGTCCGTCAGAATCAACTGACCGTAATCGTATTAACGATGATCGTCCAATGCGAGTAAAACTCACCAACTCTGAACTGTTATATTTTTATAACGTATGCTTAGAACTGATAATTTTCTGTTGTTTGCTGTGTGTTGATTTGGTTGATTGAACTGCTAGTCAGTTAGTTGAAATTATATATATATATATATATATATATATAAACCATTAAATATATATATATTGTTGTTGCTTATCAGAACATTTCATACTAAAATGAAGTTGATGTTATTATAGTGTTTAACATCTGTGGTGCAGGGAAACAGGTTGGAGGGACCCAACTGGGTTCCTCAATATATAAAATACTATTTTGTTTCATATATTGTGATATGTGATGTGTTATATAATTTGTGATGATTATGTGTGCTTGGTTGATAATAATCATGGTTATATGGTATTTTAAATACCAAAATGAATACTGGAAAGTAAAAAGGGGAATTTTCAAAACGTATATTGAAAATGAAATATTTATAAAACCAAAGGATTTTATAAAAGGAATATTTATTAGAAAATAAATAGAATCGATTTAAAAATGTTGAAGAGAATAGGGTATGGTTTAAAATAATTGGAACTTGTTATAAGTTGATTGAGTTGAGTAAATTTCAAACTATTGATCTGATGTTGGTTTTCGGCCTTCGGGATTAACACTGAGAAGTTTATTCACTTATAAATTTATAATGAGGATCTAATGAATAGAAGTGAAGTGATAGAGGAATATTTATTTAGAAAATAAATAGAATTAAAAAGGAAATTATTTATAACGGAATAGGATGTTATAAAAAGGAAATTATTTATAACAGCATAGGATGTTATAAAAAGGAAAATGCAATAAAAAGTTAAACGCTATAAAAAAGGAAAATGCTATAAAAAGGAAAACGCTATAAAAAGTTAAACGCTATTAAAATGAAATCTTTTTAAGTGGGGAAAACGTTATAAAAAGAACATTTATAAAGTGAAGAACCGTTACTAAAAGTAAATCTTTATAAATGGATAAACGTTATTAAAAGGAGTTAATCGAATATAAGTTATTAGAATTAGAGTTAACCAGTTAGAGTTAACCAGTTAGAGTTAATCAGTTAGAGTTAACCAGTTAGAGTTAATCAGTTAGAGTTAATCAGTTAGAGTTAACCAGTTAGAGTTAATCAGTTAGAGTTAATCAGTTAGAGTTAACCAGTTAGAGTTAATCAGTTAGAGTTAATCAGTTAGATTTAACCAGTTAGAGTTAATCAAATAGAGTTAATCAAAGGGAGTTAATCGAATAGAGATTAAGAAATGGAGTTAAACAAAAATTAGAAACTGACTAGAGATTAGTAAGTTGAATAGTTTTCTGAGTATCAATCTGATGTTGGTTTCGGCCTTCGGGGTTTATACTTAGAGAATTGTTCTCTTACTAGTCTACAGTTAGGGACTAATAGTTGTGGAATGGTAGTGATGCGTGAATGAGGATTGGAAAAGTGTATATTTTCTATATATAGAAAATAAGGAAATATGAATATATATGTATATATATAATATGATGGTTGATCGATCGAGTTTCTATCTAGAAATAAGATCGTTGTTTGTACACCGACATGTTTTCATTGATAGTTAAATCACAGACTATCAAGTTTTGACCATATTTATGTTGTTAATATGTAGAGACCGGTTGGATTATTATCAAAAGAACCACTCCATATTGGCATAAGCATTGCGAATCATATATGCTGAATATATTGAAGACGGAGTAAAGTGCAAGGGCTGTTGTATAAATCTTAGATAACAATGGACTAAGATGGATGTACTGAATAGTGCCTTCGGTTTCGTTCAGTCCCAAAACGAACGTATATGGACGACTGTCTGACAGAATATTTCCAATGATCGAATGGGTTGGGCTGTACAAATATATATGGTTGCAACGGATTTATCCCTTAGCATAACATCCAGGATATTTGTATAAACCAACTAATGATTTACGGATCTGATAATGTGGCATTCAAAGTGATCGTGTTATCAATGAATGGAAAGTAAGTGTAGCTTCTAGCCTCACATCCAGTAAATGACAGAAATCGGGCAGGCAACATGGCTAAGTCGGTCGCACCGAAGTAGGGTGTATAATTACCCATCTAGAGAATATTCATTTGCTTCTTTAATCTACCAATGTTGTCCCATATATATACGGGAACGGTTGCTGATCCCAACCGTTGGTGATGTACATTCGATACACTCAAGCGAAATGAGTGGTCGGTCATGTGTGGCTGAGTTGCAAGTTGTTCTTGTTGAACTCCAGTGTATCGTTCCTAGAGTACACTGATCGGAAGGTGGTTTCATACCTTGTCATAGTTGGAAATCCATTACCCAATACGTGCTTGCAGTTTTGATTGTATACTATATATGTAGAACGTGAGATGAAAGTGTTTCTGCTAGATGATTATTATATTGTGGTTGATAGACATTATTATAATATCAAAAGGTTTTGATATAAAGATATTTTGGATTCTCATAAGGGAAAAACCCGTTCCGTTATACGCCGTAGTCTTATGAGATATCGTTTACTTGTTCAAACTGTTTTAAACTGTTTTACTCATACCAGTCCCATGACTGACCCGGAGTTTATTTGTTTGTTTTCCCTAAACTCTTGGGTGCCTAAATTTGTACGGGCAGTCAAGTAGTTAGGATTTTACATATACACTCGGAGAGCTTGGAGCAGGAGGCTTCAGGATTATATAACTATTGTTTATTTCCGCTGTGTTGTAAGTGTTGTACTCTGATAAGTGCTATTGTATACATATACTGTTTGTATTTCAAAAGTTATGTTATATTTTATTCGTTGCGCTGTGAGATTCGTGTTTACTCTGATGATGATGTTCTTCTTCTTCTTCTATTCTATTAGTTCTATCTTATCTTTCCTCACCCTCTATCTTCTTTCTATTAGTTTCTTGAATTTCCAGTGCAATTTGGGGTTGGACTTGTGTTATTTAGTCAGCTCAAATTGGTCCGGATTTTCGGGTCACTACAGTTGGTATCAGAGTAAGGTTAAGTATTACCTTGGCTCTGTGGCGTGACTCAGTAGAGATGGGATTAGTAATATTCTAGATTGAGTTGAGTGTATATATACGATTGAACGTATTTGTTAACTGATATAAAAATTTGTTTTATATTGTGGAGATTTATTGATTGAGTGGCTTATGAATTCTGGTCAATAGTGGGGCACCACAATATCGATAGGGGTTTCTAAACACTCTAATACGATGAACCAACATGATATGTTTTGAAATTAACATAGTATAATTGGTTGTGTTGGTTGTTAGTATAATCGAATGAGATTATAAAAGGTGAAATGGTTATAAATAACCAATCAGAATTCATATAAGTAAAGTATATGAAATAAGATAAATTAAATCTGAATTTAAATCAGAATCAGGAATTAAAATAAGTAAATTTTAAGTTCCTGGGAGATTTTGAAAATGTTTTCAAATTGAAAGTGTTATAGTATTTAACTCACTTCGATAAACTGGGAAATAACCCTGAACAGTGTGGCCACATCATCAGTGTTCATTTTCGAGTTCTAAGTGACGGATTACTACCAAAGGTTTCGTTTTTGAATTGTTTTGAGAAAACAAGTTGTTTATAAATTTAAAGGTTTTGAATTGGTATTATGATTTCAAATGGATTTGAAATGAACCCAGGCATTTGAAATTTGAATTTAACTTATGAGTTAAACAGATGAACTAGTAAATGTGAATAAACAAATTAGAAATTTAACTTGAACTAAGTTGAATTAGAACTGAATTTGATTGGTGAATAATCTGAAAAGGGTTTTGGAATTGGTGAGTTAAAATTTTGAAAATCGAGAATGGAACTCGAGTTAAGAATGAGATGTGATTTGAGGATATAAACTGTTTGGAGTTGATTGGTATGGCATGGTATATGCAAAGTTGGTAACAAATGGAAGGGATATAGTGACATGCCCGACAAAAAGGTACAAGTTTATATTTCACATGAGTTTGAGATTTATGAGCCGAATCGGCAAGCTGCTTGGCTGTTTGATTTTCTTTTGGTTGGAGTTGGCCCAGAGAGGCGAGTTGTGGTTTTACCGATAGGGCTGTACAAAGGAGGTTATGGCGAAATTTTCCGAAAATTTAAAGTGTTAGAATATTTCAAAAATTTTGAAAATTTTAGTTATTCGAAATGAATTAATATTTTAGTCAATATTAATTGGTTCAGTTGAAACCGAAATTGAGAGGTAAACAGATAAATTTTTACTCAATAGATAGGGTCGTCCTCTACCTTAGCAATTTCGAGGACGAAATTATTTTAAGTGGGGAAGAATGTAATGACCCTGATTTTTGGTATTTGAATATTTAATTTATTTAATTATAAATGCAACTAATTTAGAAGTTGAGTAACTTGAATTTGGAAAATTCGAGTTATTTTCACAACCAAAACTGAGTCTGGAATATGATATGGAATTAAATCGATTTCGAATTCGAGTGAAATTTCTAGTTGGATGTGAATGATAAAAATAAATTGTTATTGAAGAATTAAATTGGTTGGAATTCCATTAAATATTAATTCGATTTTTTTTAACACAAGAAAATATTGTTTTTACAAATAGGTTCGGAATTCGTTAAAATCAATTTTATCGAGTCCGTAACAGAGTGGTATAGTAGATTGCCAAATTTCATGAAAAACAGGTTTGATATGAAGTCATACGGGGAGATCATAATTGAATATAATATAGAAAATATCTAGGAAAATATCTACATAAATATCTAAATTTATTCCGTTATAAATATACCTCAACTAAAGTCCTAAACCTAATTCCTCTTGCCGGTCAAACAACTATGCCGTCGCACTCATTTTTCCATCTCAGGAAAACAAATCCGATACCAGAAAATCGGGTATTCAAAATTCCATAACAAATCCACAAAATTTCCTTAAATCGTGAAAACCATATCTAAGAGCTTGTTTCGATTTGCTCGTCCTTTTCATGGGGGTTTTCTTGGATGCGATTAAGTAGTTAGGACAGCGAGTTTGTGGGTTCTATGAAATTCAGTTCGCAATTTTTATGTTGAATCCGAGATACTGATGTCAAGTAGCACGGTGCGTGCAAATCCATGTGAGGCGATGAGGAGTTTTACACTGATTTTGTTTTGAATTTAGTTGAGAAGTTGAGGAAGACGGAGGTTGCGAAGTTGGAAAGGGGAATCAATATGGGAGTGGGAGGTTGTGAAACGGCTGAAGTATTAACAGATAAAAGAGGGAGAATGGATGGAGCAAAGTGGCGGTGATGGCCATTGTTGCGGAGGGGTTCACAGCAGTAGGAAGGGAGAACAGGCTCTGTAAATTGAAGGAGACAGAGCATTGTAAACATGGTTGGTTTGAAGTCCGGACGGAGATGGAGTTTGCAGGTTTGAGGATATGTCGAATGGAGTTTTGGAGGAGACGGATTGTTGGTAAGATGAGGTATAGGGTGTTTTCTTCTATGTTTTGTGCTTGAGATGGGAAGGGGATGAGAAGATTTTTAAAACATGAATCTATAAAGGAGAGCATGAGTGTTTCGTGAGTAGTGATTGTGAGGAGGGATCTGCATGCATTGTTGGTATGGTTGGATTGAGAGTTTGAAGAACATTTTGGTCGAAGAGATTGTTGCTGTGTAGGAAGGAAGACTATGTACAAGCATTATGGAGGAAGGACCTTAAGTGGGCTGGTTCATTTGTAAATAGACTGGAAGGGTTTTGGGCTTGAATGGGGTGAGGCCCGTTTTTATTTTTCATGTATTGTTTAAGTTAAAATTTTAAATTAAATAATGTATTATAACTTATAATTTGAATATCTCATTCATACGCAGTCGGAAATACCAACGTTCGGTCACGTTGAAATCATATGAACGTAGGCCACGCGGTGAAGCTTGTTTGGAATGGTTTGGAGACAGTTACGAATTACGACAAAATATAACGTCTGTCAGAATCAACCGACCGTAATCGTATTAACGATGATCATCCAATGTGAGTAAAACTCACCAACTCTGAACTATTATATTTTTATAACGTATGCTTAGAACTGATAATTTTCTGTTGTTTGCTGTGTGTTGATTTGGTTGATTGAACTGCTAGTCAGTTAGTTGAAATTATATATATATATATATAAACCATTAAATATATATATTGTTGTTGCTTATCGGAACATTTCATACTAAAATGAAGTTGATGTTATTATAGTGTTTAACATCTGTGGTGCAGGGAAACAGGTTGGAGGGACCCAACTGGGTTCCTCAATATATAAATTACTGTTTTGTTTCATATATTGTGATATGTGATGTGTTATATAATCTGTGATGATTATGTGTGCTTGGTTGATAATAATCATGGTTATACGGTATTTTAAATACCAAAATGAATACTGGAAAGTAAAAAGGGGAATTTTTACAATGTATATTGAAAATGAAATATTTATAAAATCAAAAGATTTTATAAAAGGAATATTTATTAGAAAATAAATAGAATCGATTTAAAAATGTTGAAGAGAATAGGGTATGGTTTAAAATAATTGGAACTTGTTATAAGTTGATTGAGTTGAGTAAATTTCAAAGTATTGATCTGATGTTGTTTTTCGGCCTTCGGGATTAACACTGAGAAGTTTATTCACTTATAAATTTATAATGAGGATCTAATGAATAGAAGTGAAGTGATAGAGGAATATTTATTTAGAAAATAAATAGAATTAAAAAGGAAATTATTTATAACGGAATAGGACGTTATAAAAAGGAAATTATTTATAACAGCATAGGATGTTATAAAAAGGAAAACGCTATAAAAAGTTAAACGCTATAAAAAAGGAAAACGCTATAAAAAGGAAAACGCTATAAAAAGTTAAATGCTATTAAAATGAAATCTTTTTAAGTGGGGAAAACGTTATAAAAAGAACATTTATAAAGTGAAGAACCGTTACTAAAAGTAAATCTTTATAAATGGATAAACGTTATTAAAAGGAGTTAATCGAATATAAGTCATTAGAATTAGAGTTAACCAGTTAGAGTTAACCAGTTAGAGTTAATTAGTTAGAGTTAACCAGTTAGAGTTAATCAGTTAGAGTTAATCAGTTAGAGTTAATCAGTTAGAGTTAATCAGTTAGAGTTAACCAGTTTGAGTTAATCAGTTAGAGTTAATCAGTTAGAGTTAACCAGTTAGAGTTAATCAAATAGAGTTAATCAAAGGGAGTTAATCGAATAGAGATTAAGAAATGGAGTTAAACAAAAATTAGAAACTGACTAGAGATTAGTAAGTTGAATAGTTTTCTGAGTATCAATCTGATGTTGGTTTCGACCTTCGGGGTTTTTACTTAGAGAATTGTTCTCTTACTATTCTACAGTTAGGGACTAATAGTTGTGGAATGGTAGTGATGCGTGAATAAGGATTGGAAAAGTTTTCCAATGTTAATAAAGTATATTTTCTATATATAGAAAATAAGGAAATATGAATATATATGTATATATATGGTGATGGTTGATCGATCGAATTTCTATCTAGAAATAAGATCGTTTTTTGTACACCGACATGTTTTCATTGATAGTTAAATCACAGACTATCAAGTTTTGACCATATTTACGTTGTTAATACGGAGAGACCTGTTGGATTATTATCCTAAGAACCACTCCATATTGTCATAAGCGTTGCGAATCATATATGCTGAATATATTGAAGACGGAGTAAAGTGCAAGGGCTGTTGTATAAATCATAGATAACAATGGACTAAGATGGATGTACTGAATAGTGCCTTCGGTTTCGTTCAGTCCCAGAACGAACGTATATGGACGACTTTCTGACAGAATATTTCCAATGATCGAATGGGTTGGGCTGTACAAATATATATGGTTGCAACGGATTTATCCCTTAGCATAACATCTAGGATATTTGTATAAACCAACTAATGATTTACGGATCTGATAATGTGGCATTCAAAGTGATCGTGTTATCAATGAATGGAAAGTAAGCGTAGCTTCTAGCCTCACATCCGGTAAATGACAGAAATCGGGCAGGCAGCATGGCTAAGTCGGTCGCACCGAAGTAGGGTGTATAATCACCTATCTAGAGAATATTCATTTGCTTCTTTAATCTACCAATGTTGTCCCATATATATATACGGGAACGGTTGCTGATCCCAACCGTTGGTGATGTACATTCGATACACTCAAGCGAAATGAGTGGTCGGTCATGTGTGGCTGAGTTGCAAGATGTTCTTGTTGAACTCCAGTGTATCGTTCCTAGAGCACACTGATCGAAAGGTGGTTCCATACCTTGTCATAGTTGGAAATCCATTACCCAATACGTGCTTGCAGTTTTGATTGTATACTATATATGTAGAACGTGAGACGAAAGTGTTTCTGCTAGATGATTATTATATTGTGGTTGATAGACATTATTATAATACCAAAAGGTTTCGATATAAAGATATTTTAGATTCTCATAAGGGAAAAACCCGTTCCGTTATACGGCGTGGTCTTATGAGATATCGTTTACTTGTTCAAACTGTTTTAAACTGTTTTACTCATACCAGTCCCATGACTGACCCGGAGTTTATTTGTTTGTTTTCCCTAAACTCTTGGGTGCCTAAATTTGTACCGGCAGTCAAGTAGTCAGGATTTTACAGATACACTCGGAGAGCTTGGAGCAGGAGGCTTCAGGATTATATAGTTATTGTTTATTTCCGATGTGTTGTAAGTGTTGTACTCTGATAAGTGCTAGTGTATACGTATACTGTTTGTATTTCAAAAGTTATGTTATATTTTATTCGTTCCGCTGTGAGCTTCGTGTTTACTCTGATGATGATGTTCTTCTACTTCTTCTATTCTATTAGTTCTATCTTATCTTTCCTCACCCTCTATCTTCTTTCTATTAGTTTCTTGAATTTCCAGTGCAATTTGGGGTTGGACTTTTGTTATTTAGTCAGCTCAAATTGGTCCGGATTTTCGGGTCACTACATTAATCCTGACAGCTAGCTTTTGTAAACAGCCGATTGCCTTACCAGCCCTTAGTATGAAGGCCGATATCGTCGTCTGACCCACGAGCCAACCTCGTGGTCTAATCACATTGGCAACGATCGACACCAGAGCATGGGAGCCGGCAACGCTACTCAAGTCGCCGGCCCGCAGCACGATCGAGTATAAATAACCGCTAACTCGAACCTCGTCCCAAGGCCGAGGCTAAGGATAAATCATTTGCCCAAGTCCCACGCGACTTGGGGCCGTCCAACAGCCAGACGGGGCGACACAAACTCCCCCTGAACTACGGGTGATGGTCGAATCTTGGGACCGACCCTTAAATCGTTACTTCCCTGAAGCTCTCAAGGCTAATGGGTAGCCCACGACCAAGATCGGACCCTACGGGCTGATTATCTGGGCTTCTCTTCCCAGGCGAACAACGATGCCTACAGGCTCACCTCAACCTGATGAACGACGGGAGAGCCAACACCGGACAAACCGCACAATGCGACGTCTTACGCCGTCGCTACACTTGGGATTAACCCCGGGCAACCCAAATACAGCAGGGCACTTAGCCTGGCTTCGCAAACTACGGGTTTCCAGAGCTGAGGAAAACTTACTAGAAGCCTGCGCACTATCACTCCACCCTGGAACCATCGATCCAAGGCATAGCACTCATAATTGCTTTTTTGTTAAGTGTAACGATAAGTAGGCCTATGCAAGTATGGGACACCCGAAAATATGGGAAGACCATCCGAACATTTAACATGAAATACGATCTTTACTAATTCATATTTCATTACAACACACACACACACATTATAACCAATTACATAGCTAATATATTTCTTTCTAATGACAGGGTGTACATGAGAACCACACCATGTCTTGAAAAACCAAAAGCGAGGGCCGAACTTGCGTAAATCATCAGCCTACACTACCAAAATGAGCACTAAACTTACACTTAAGCAACTAACGCTAACTATGCTTCTTCTTTTTGTCTTTGTATTTCTTCTTTGCAGATTCAGCACTCGACGGTTCATCCATGGAGCTGGGCCTTTTCTTGCCAGACCCTCCTTTTCCGCTTCGGCTCCTTTGGGAGGTGGTCGACTCGTGAGAAGTTGAAAGACGCCTCTCGTCTGCCTCGTCGCTAGTAATATCAGTGACATCAGCAGGGGCAACATGCGTCAAAGGCCTGGGGGCAACTCCGGCATCAAGACCTATCACCGCGACGCCCACCTCCGGGGTCGTTTTCCCTTCCCATCTAGCTTTCTCCTTGGCATCTCTAGCAACTAGCCGCTCGACTAGCTTTTGGGACTTGTACTATGGATCACCGACCCTAGTTTTGTCTAGAAAGTTTCAATGGCCCTTCGCTGAACCTCCTCATTCTCTCGCTTCTTCTGATCCTCATCCGCCGCCCTCTTCTTCTCCGCTTCATCATCGACCTTCCTCTGAGCAACAGTCGCGGCAGCCCTATTTACAGCATCCTCCCTGGTCTTGGCTATGACCTCCTGCCTGGTAGCTTCATCCTGCCTCCACTTTTCCTCCGCCTCCTCGCTTTGGCCACCATCTTAGCTTTCTGCGCATTCACCATGGTGTCCATCGAGGACACATCGGCCTCCACCGGACCTCGGGCAGTCGCACTCCGCCCATCTACCTCCTCTCCTTCATCAACAAGGCTTTTGTAGAGGCTGGGAGTTACCCTTATCCCCGAGAGGGTGTCAAGATGATCCCCCCTCTCTCCAAACTGAATCCCCTCAAGTCCTGGCCCAGACTCAGTCACTTCGGGAATCGCGGGGACAGGGTCCAATGCTGTAGTCAATCCAGAAGGGACTACACAATGAAAATGCAACATTTTAGTTTGCAAATTCGGTAACCACACCATCTTCTGGGATGCATTGTAAAGGGAATTTACCTCCGGTCAAGGATGGCGTAGGGAAAGCAGAAGGGGCACCCGGCGCAACAAGTAATGTACATTCAGTCCCTCTTGGCTCCAGATCATGCTCGGTTGAAATCCGAGTCAAACCTGTCGGATCACTCTCTATAACCAATCCAGGGACTGGCGGCTGATAGGAACTTCCCTCCGCAAAAGTCTCCACTACCGCGACACTCTCAGTCATGACAAACTTCCCTTTTTCAACAGCAAGCCTCTCCAGCCTTTCCCTCTGCGCGTCCTCCAGCAACAACCTTCTACCTTCCTCTAGCTTCTCGCGCTCATCTTTGGTCAAGAGGTCAATCATAAGCTATCGCTCGTTCAAGGACCCAACATCCGCCTGATGCAAGAATTCTTCATACGGAACCAGACTATCCCAGGTTCGAGCCAGTTCGTGGGAATAGTCATTCATCCAGGAAAGTCCGTGGAATTTCAGAACCTTAACAAGCATGTTCTTAATGTCTTTCTCCATGGACAATTTTTCCCGGAATTTCGCATCCACTAGCTCGCCCCTTCAGCTCTCCACCTCTCTCAGATGTCCGGCTTTCAATCCCGCGGCGGTACCTAACACATCCCGGTTACCGGCTTTCGTATCCTCCTTCGCTTTCTTTTCCGCCCCAAGCTCCCTCGTTAGTCAGGCATTCTCCGCTCTCAAAGTTTTGTTGTCCTCCTGAAGCTACAGGACTTGTGTATTATCTCTTCTCAATTCAGTGCAAACCTTGTTTGCCTCGGCCTTTTCCTTCTTTAAGGTACTATTCTGAGTGGTTAACTCAGCTATGGTTTCCTTCAGAACAGAGCAAGAATGGTCGATCTCCCTCTTAAGCGCCTCATATAGATGCTTCCTTCCAGCTGAAAATAGCGTGCCCCACAATTTAACAATGTAGAGATACAAGAGGCAAATAATTCATAGAACAAATAAGAAAACCTACCTATTTCCATATTCAAATTAGCAACGGAAGTCTGCCCAGCGTCAATAATCGATTGCCGACTAACGAATTCTTGATTCTTCTTTCTAATCAGATCCGACAGGTGATGGGAGTACTTGGTAAGCACATCGGCCTGATGATACGCGACCTTCACATGCTCTCATACCTCTCCGAATTCCTTATCGGGAGAAGGATGAAGCTCAGGGACAGACCATAACTCGTCAAGGTATAACCGAGGGAAGTGGTGTTTCACAAATGCCATCTTCTCCTTAATGGTCAGCTCTCGAACTCCAGATTCCATCAAATCTTGTGTTTCTACGACAGTCGCCTTATCCGACCTCGACTGGACGAGCAGTGGCCCTTTCCCCTTCGTAGTCTGAATGGAAGCTGGCGGTGCAGTGATGGACGGAGTTGTTGACAGCGTATGACTCGACCCTCCTAGATCAAGTCGTGAATCTCCTCTTGGAACCCAAATCGGAGGATGAGGGGGAGGAGTCGTGGAAGATTAAGCCTTATCCTGGTGATGACTCCCGCTGCCGCGACCCCGTGGGGGCGGAACATTGCCACGTAAGCTGGCCCCTCTCCTAAAGGAGCTGATAAAAGCACTCTCAGGGCAATGGCGGTCTCCACGACCTCGTCCTCCACTTCCTCTGGCTATGTCACATGTCAAAGAAATGAAGCAGAATCAGTCAAGCAGAACGCACAGGCACTCTTCTATGCAATCTAGTGTGTATAAGTGTATGCCCTAAGTGCTCTCTCAACAGACCCGATTGCTCCCTAATCGAGGGAATTAGCCCCTCCGCGGCACAAGCTAGATCCTCCATACTAGTTGCGCTCGGCCATAGAGAGAAGTCTATAGGAACTATACCCATACTAGCAAACTAATCCACTTTTTCGAGGGAGGTGGTAGCTTCTAGAGAAACCACAGGAGAGTGAGGACTAGTAAACATTTCTTCCCCCATCCCTCCCATCGAGGGCGGGACAGAAGCATCAGAAAGCCCCTCGTCCCGAGCGACCGCCTCCGCACCACCAGCCTTGCTACCGCCAACAACTTCATGGAACTTAACGGTCTTTTTTGGTCCGAGCCCAGTAGGAGCTATCTTCCTCTTCAAAATAGAAGCGGCACGGCCTTCCATCGCTTTCTGTATTAATACACCACTCACCACGACAGAACTGATAATGGCCCGGTTGGCCGGAAGCAACCCAACATGCCGAAGACGGTCCTGGTCTACCACAGTGTCCGTCTTACAGGAGCCTTCAGGAATAGCTCGTAGAGCATCAAGATGTTGCCGATACTCGTCGCCAGTAGGTGCTTTAGGATTCCCTGCCACAATAGAAAACAATAAGTCACAGAACTCGATAGCTTGTAGAGAAGAGACGAAGATCAAAGGCACTCACTTCCTTTTATCCACCCCCTCACAAATCCGGGAGGGCAGCGAACGAAGAACCAATCGTGCTTGATCACAGAAGGCCTGAGCCACTTTCCAACAAAGAATCTAGTAGCAGCAGATGTTTCCAAGAACCACTGGGAGGACGATCCACCCGTTGATCGCCTAAAATGAAAGAGATATCGAATATCCTCTCCGTTGGGCTCCCAGTGTAGGAACACTCGGAAAAGAATGCACGTACCCAAGAGTAAGCATTCGGGTGCAGCTGTGAAGGTGCGAGGCGGAAGTAGAATAACATTTCCCGAATAAAGTCATTGGCCGGGGGCATGCACCCCGTAAAGCATGTATGTCGATTCCAAGCAGTGAAACCCTCCGGCGGTGCATGGGCCCTTCCACTCGTTCCAGGGGCGTGAGCATCTCCCTTTGGGACGTTAAACCACAATGCCAACTTTCTAACTGCCATGGCATCCAAGCGCGACGGCATCGAGTCCGGTGGATTGTCCAAAATAATTGCATCAGGTAGCATGTCCGGAGCAACTGGGGCAGGCGGCTCACCACCACCCATAAAGTCCACATTTTCCATCTTGGCATGTACGACTGGAGCAAGTAGCCTTTCAACGTGTTCCCCGTGCTCTGACACCTTAGGCAAGCTCCTCGATTGGGAAGGAACCGACTCTTTGGTAGTCTCAAGCTCGCTGCTTTCGGAGCTGGCGTTCGTAGAATCAGAAGGTGAGACAATGGCGGGGAAACCTTGGCTTCCAGAAGTTTCCCGGTCCTCGATCTGGTTTGCATGGCTCGCTATACTTTAATACACCAGTGTTAGACATCACAGTGAAATAGCCTGTACCCCTCCGTTGGTGAAAATTAACGAGTGTGTGCGGTGTCATGCAAAAATCAGAATGTACATAGAAACTTTAAAGATCCTAGCTGTTCGGTCACAGTCCAGACATATGCTTTATCCTATGTGAAAGATTCGAGTCCCGATCCGAACAGTTATCGATATACGCGTTGGTACGTTTATACAGTCAAACAAGCAATATATAAGTCCAAGGATAAGCAGTCAGGAAATAGAAGCTCGAAGCGGCAAAAGCCAACACCTAGGCAAGGCAACACAATAAAACCCGTCTCGGGGATCGAAGATTCGAACCACTTAGGTTTGAAAATTCGAACCTATGTGGCTCGAAAATTCGTACCCTTTAGGGTTCGAAAATCCGACCCACTTAGGTTTGAAAATTCAAGCCCAGGTGGCTCAAAAATGTGAACCCCTCAGGTTTTGAAAATACTAACCACGGCGGTTCGAAAATTCGAACCCCTCAGGTTCGAAAATTCGAGCCCTAAGGGTTCGGAATTTTGAAGCCTAGGGCTCAGAATCTCGGGCCCCAGTATTCGAGAAATCTTGGGCTCGGGGGATCGGAAATCCGAGCCCAAGGCTTGAAATTTTGAACCCTACAGTGTTCGAAAATTCGAGCCCGATCAGGTTTGAATTTTCGTACCTCTACTGCCAGGCTCGAAATCTCGAGCCTCCTTTGACCATCGTACTTCGACCCCCATCCTTCCTTCCCTCGTGCAACCAAGTCCATTACCTAAAAATGTGGTCGAGAAAAGTCGAGCAACGAAGCTTTCAGAATAGTGGCAGCCAAAGAAGAAAATAGAAGAAGGAAGAAAAATGAGGGGGGAGGGGCATATTTATAATAAAAAGGGAAAAAAGTCCCTTCGCACTCCGAGACCAGGCTCGAAATTTCAAACCTCTAGGGTTTGAAATTTCGAGCCTCACGACTCGAAAATTTCAAGCCACGACGGTTCAAAAATTCGAACCTACACGGTTCAAAATTCGAACCCCGGTGGTTCGGAAGTTCATGCCTCAAAAAAAAAAGTTTCCTCTCGACCACCGTGCACGCGTATCCCTGTGAGTACCGATCGCCTCCAATGCATGATAACGGTACCATGTGAATACTTAGCAGCGTGAGTGCGACAACAAACCAACAGCGGCTCGCTCACGACTCCACAACGAGCGAGCCCGCTAACTAACATGTTTTTTCCTATAACTTGCAGGATAGATCCGCAACCCAACTATCATCTCAAACCAATCCAAAGCACATCATGTCAAGACAAGACGTACTTTGGGGGGAAAATGTTAACCGGCCTTTTGGTCCGGTTACCAAAAATACTCAAGATATGCTCGATTCAACTCATCGCATGAAGTCAGGGCCAAGGGTGAAACTCGGTGAATGAAGGAGGAAGGCTGAAGAGGGATCATGCCAACAAGGACCTCGCCACGTCAACGCCCCAGAAGAGCCGACAAGCCTCGACCAACGACGCCCACCAAACACATTTCGCACCTAGCCGAGTGCGAAATTTCATTCCTGGTAGGTGCGAAATTTTGCACCCTATAGGTGTGAAATTTCGCACCTTGGCCCAGGTTCGAATTTTCTGAGGCCGAGGGCTGCAGGCGGGAATTTTCTGTAGATGGTCCCCATTTCTAACTACTCCTAACTAACCCCTACCTAACCACTTCCTATAAATACCCCATGGCCTCACACTTCAAAAGAGAGAGATTCTTGAGCTTTGAGACCTCCATAGAGCTTCATTAATGGCATCTCCTCTTTGAGGAAGAAGAAGAGCAAAATTGTCCATTTTACTATTTCTTGCAAATATGACTATTGTAACTTCATGAAGCATAGTCAACAAATGTAATGAGAGGGTCTAAACCTTGTAATCTTTCAAGTGATCAATAAAATTCCAACAACTATTCAAAGTGGACGTAGGCCCTCACTGAGGTCGAACCACTATAAATCTCTTGTGTTATTTACTGCTTATGTTCTATTTTATGTTCTTGTCTATGCGACCATATTTATAATTCCTAGTAATTGGGAATCTTTAGTGTTTGCGACATTTTTTGTCGTCAACAATTTGTAATTTGAGACAAAAGACTACTAGATTAGTACAATAAATCACATGTTACCTTTTATATTGACTTTGGAGTTGAAACCATCTCACAATAGATAATTAAATTATTTCAATACTCCAACTTGATATAATATACATTTATAAAAGAGTTATCGAACTTCATCTTCACCTTCGTGCTCTAAGAAGTCTTGTCTATAACAAATAGTTTCCCAATGAGCTTCGGTCCAGCCATCCCCCGTTGCGCTTTTCGATGAACTTTGGCAATGCAACTGCCCACTAACAAAGCGTTTAAAGATATCATTCCCGTGTATGATCTATTTGTCTCTCAATGAAAACAAACGTCTCACTCTACCAATTATATCTCCATTGTACCATCATATGACACCTGACACCTTGATAAGCGGGGATAAAGTTCGAGTAATGCTTAAACTTTACAGCAGGTAAATACTTGGTGAATATGTTTGTAGCATCCTCCTCCGTGTGAAATGTCTGAAGACGAGTTAACTTATCTCCATTCATCAGCACAACAAACGACTCTCTCATCTCTATATGCTTCGTTCTTGAGTATAATATCTCTCCTTAGCCACTTTAACAGTAGCTACAAGCTTTGCTTCTGTAGTAGACAAACCAACAATAGTCTGCAACATCACTCTCGCACTAATAGTTGTCCTTCCAAGAGCAAACACATAGTCGGATGTTGATTTTCTACAATCTCTAATGCTAGCATAGTCAGAATTGCAAAATCCGACCCAGTTGGAATCTCTATATTTGCCGCCAGAAACAAGATCATGGTCCAAAGTTTTTCTAAGATACTTAAAGATGTACTTTACTATGTCTCAATGCGCTTTTCCTTAATTTTCCATATATCTTTTATCAAATCCAATAGCTTGTGAAATGTCAGGCCTAGTGCAAATCCGAAAAAACGTCAAACTATTAACTACAGTCGCATATGACACCTTCTTCATATAAGATTGGTCCTTCTTTGAGATTGAAGGAAAGGCATGTGTGTACTAATGTCCATTATTCCTTCAATGCCATACCGAGTAAGCACCTTTCCCAAAAACACATCTTTTGAGTTAGCATCAAAAGTCTTAACTTTCTATCCACTACAAGAAAACACTAATTTAGCGTCAGATATTTAGAAGCGAAAATTTTCGTTGCTAATTTGAGACGGATTTCCATGTGATCTACAAGGGATAGTTTTTTGTTTTTTCAACTTTTTTCTCTTTATTTATTACCCTCGTCTTCTGCTTTCCCTCTTAAGATGTTGCAAATTGTGTCAAATTACCCAAAAATAATTTCTACCGCTATTTTCCGCTGCAAATTCAGGCAGTATACTGACGAATATTTATCGAAGCTATTTTGCAGCAGAATTCCAACATATTTACAAGAGTTGAAAATATCAGTTTATTATAATAATTATTAAATAATTAATAATAAAATTTAGTACTTATGAAATGATATCTAGCATTCAATAATTAATTTTAAATAATCTTATTTAATAATTATAGTTGATAATTATAGTTGATACTTATATTTTATAATTATAGTTGATAAATATGTTTTATATTTCGAAAAATTTAAAAATATGGAATCATCTTGAATAAGTTTGAAATAGATCATAAATTTTATAAAACCAATTATTGTTTGACATGAAATAACCAAAATTTCTAAACTTTAAATTATTGAAAAAGTTTATTTAACAATTTAAAATGTATGGTACTTCATATTCTAATTTTAAAATTTTCTGTAAATTCTGACTAAAATAAAGTACAATTTTTTTAAACGTCGGCTCCTCATGTGAAATTTTGGCTCTAACGCGTGAAAATTTTGGCTCCAACGCATGAAATTTCTCTGCCTCTTTCTCCCTTATCATCTGCTCGTTCGCCTCATTTTCACTTCATCATGTCCATCTCTTTCTTTACTTCACGCTGTGCTGAATGTGCTAAACGCGTAAATTCCAGTTACTTTGCTTTATCTGACTGTGTTGAACGTGCTTCAAATGAAATTTTAGTTTAATCACATACATTGAACTTCTATTGCGTGTCTTTGGTGCAGCAATCCTGTCCCAAAGTGTGAGTCATTTACAAGTGTATTGTAAAAGGTGTCTAGTAGTAAATAAAAAATGGGTGAGTGTATCATGAGTATTGTTGCCAAGTTCGAGTTTTCAAGTCTTGTTGTAATTACTTTTAAAATAATAAAGTAATTGCGTTTTTCACGTGTTGTCATGTTCTACAAGTGGTATCAGAGTCAAGTTGGATTCATTTTGAAAGAATTTTTTATTGATTTCTTAAAGTGATGGTGTGTGGTTTAGTGTTATGAGTTTGCATGATGGGTGACCTTCAGGTGGGCAGTGGAATTAAGAAACTTAACAATAAAAAATACAATACGTGGTCGATGCACATAAAGGCATATCTCTTAGGCCAAGACTTGTGGGAGATCATTTGTGACAATGAAGACACACAATCGAAGGACGCAACCACTTTAAAGAAATGGAATATTAAAGTAGGAAAGCCATGTTTGTGATCCGGACCACAATTAAAGATGAAATGTTGGAGCGCATTAGGTCGCCAAAGACACTGAAGGAAGCATGGGATACCTTCGCATCATTCTTCACCAAAAAGAATGATACAAGTCTGCAAATTTTAGAGAATGGGTTTCTCTCAATCAGGCAGCAAGACATGACAATCAATCAACAATTTAACAAGGTAAAATCTCTTTTTAGTGAAATATCTACATTAGACTCTTCTGCTGGAATGTCAAATGCTAGAACTAAAAGAATTATTACTCATGGATTATGGTTAGAATTTAGAACTTTAATTGCTGCAATACAAGGTTGGCCAAGGCAACCATCACATGTTGAATTAGAAAATTGTTGGCTGGCCAAGAAGTATCAGCTAAGCAAACATCTAGAGTCTCGTTAAAGAGTGACGAATAAGCACTCTTTAGTAGTGATAAGAAAGGCCGATCTTGATCAAATGCTAGTAATATTTTAATAAAAATGATTATAGGGATAGTCGTCATGGAAGCACCCAAATAGTGAGAGCTTAAAAGAAAAACAACCAACTCGTCCAGTCAAAGAATAACCACAACTTTGATGGAAAATGCTACAACTATGGAAAGATGGTCACATGGCAAAAAGTTTTTGGTTCAAGAAGAAAACTGCAGAGTGATGCGGCCACTTCTAATGCAAAAAAGACAAGCGATGAAGAATGGGACGTAGAAGCATCATTCATGATGGAGAAAGAAGAATTAGCTCTGGCCGCTACTGTTCTTGGAACGATTGACTACAATAATGATTGGATAGTCAACTCTGGTTGCTCAAATCATATGATGGGGGACAAAAAAAGCAGCAGAATATGGAAAAATACAACGGTAGTCGTGCAGTGGTGACAGCCAACAACTCAAGATTACCAATTGCTCACATCGCTAAAACAACAATCATGCTTATATTTAGTCTGAAAAAAGTTTCACTCCTGGATGTCTACCATGTACCTGGGATGAAGAAAAATTTACCGTCAGTGGCTCAACTTATAACGTCAGGCCACCATGTTGTATTCAGTCCTCAAGACGTTACGATATACCAAGATCTTAAAATCTCTGGAACACCAATGATGACAAGGCGACACTTGGTTTGTCTATTTAATGTCAACAAAGTCAGCTTAAATAGATAAGATTCGAAAGAATAAGATAATAAATTTGTGGCATGCAAGGCTAGGACATGTCACATGTCAGCTATTATAAACTCAAGGTAACGATGAAGAAGTCTATGCTAAAGGGAATTCGTCAAATCGATTTCAGGAAAAAGGCTATATGTGTTGATTGCCAATACAGTAAGGCACATTAATTACCACATGAAGATTCTAACTTCAAAACTTAAGCACCATTGGAGCTGGCCCATTCTTATGTGTTTGGACAAGTCAAGCAACCATTAATTAGCGGCATGTGGCACCTGATTACATTCATCGATGACTTCTCAAGGTTTATAAGGGTTTCCTTTATGGAAGAAAAGTCTGATGCTTTTTCAAAATTTATAGAATTAAAAGAAATAAGGGAAGGAGAAGTCGACAAGAAAATTCAATGCCTTCGAGCAGGCAACAGTGGAGAGTACACCTCAGATGAATTTTCTAAGTAGTTGTGAGGATGCAACATAATCCATCAACTCACACGTGTAATAGAATGTTGTAGCTGAGAGGAAGAATCGGCACCTTGCAGAAACATGTCGAAGCATGTTACATGCAAAGAATATTTCAGGGAGATTTAATTTGGGTTGAAGGTATGAAGACAACCACTCATGTAATCAATAGGCATTCCTACGCTAAGTTAGATTTCATTTCACCATTAGAGAAACTGCGAGGTTTTAAAATTAAAGTAAGCCACTTTTAAGTACTTGGCTATGTATGCTACGTATTTGTGCTAAGCCACATACATAGCAAATTTGATAAGAACTCGACTAGGTGTATCTTTATAGGATACGACACCTAACGAAAAGGGTGGAATTGTTGCGACTCAACAACAGGAAAAATGTTATTTTTCAAGGAATGTGGTGTTCAATGAGGCGTCATAATGGTGGTCATCTCAAAAAAAAAGAATTACTAGATTCCAAAGAAATATGAAAGAAAATTTGCAAAAGAAAACGAGATAGCAAATTGTTGAAGTACATCCAGGTCCAGAGAATGATGATGGAGATCAAAGTGAAGAAGAAACTTCAGAGGATGAGGCAACATAGAATCCATGGAAAACATGTGTACATCAAGAAGGACAACTAGAAGTAGTAAGTCCCAAATTTCAAAGATCAGCAAGAGCACGGAAGCCAAATCCCAAATATGCCAATGTTGTTTTATCTGAAGAAGAGAAGTTCAGAGAGCCGAAGTCTTATGAGGATGCGTATCAAAACTCCAATGGCTTGAGTCTATGAAAGAATATATAACTACTTTAGAGAAGAATCAGACTTGGGAGTTGGTACCAAAGATGAAGGAAGTAAAACCCATTTCGTGCAAATGGGTATACAAGATAAAAACTCATCCTTATGGATTAGTTGAAAGATAATAGGCTCATTTACTAGCTCAAGGATTCTCTCAATAATATAGGCCAGATTATAACGTGATATTTAACCCAATCGTTAAAATTACAACAGCGCACATCCTGTTACACCTAGTAAAGACTAGAAGCTATGGAAGATAGATGTAAAGAACACCTTCTTACATAGGGAGCTAGATCGAGAGATATACATGAAGCAACTAAGATGATTCAAAACTAGAGCTCATCCAGGCCATGTTTTCAAATTGAAAAGGGCGCTCTGCGGATTAAAGAGAGCTCTGCGAGCATGGTATGGGAAGATTGCTTAGTTCTTAGTAATGATCACATTTACAATGGTGTATGCATATTCAAGTTTATTCATCAAAGTAAGGAAAGCGAAGATCACAATTGTTCCAGTATATGTTGATGATCTCATCATTATAGGCAATGATGAAGCAGAAATTTGGCAAACGAAGGAGCACTTGTCAGTTCGCCCTCAAATGAATGAGCTTGTGAAGTATTGAAACAATTCCTTGGATTAGAAGTTAACCGGACTTAGGAAGGCTTATTTCTTTATCAGCAAAAGTATGCTAAAGATTTGCTGCAAAGATTTAAAATGCTCAAGTGCAAGCCCATCTCAACACCTGTGGAAGCTAATGCCAAGTTATGTGCTCACGCTGGGAAGGACTTGCAAGACCAAGCAATGTATCGACAACTTGTACGTAGTCTAATTTCCTATACATTGACTCAACCAGATAATTCTTATGCAGTTAGAGTAGGGAGCCGATATATGCAGCAACCTAAGAAGCAGCATTTGGAAGTAGTATGACGAAACTGAAGCATGTCAAATATACAATTAACTATGGTCTCTTTTATAAGAAAGGTGAGGAGGTTAAAATCGTTGGCTACTGCGATGATGATTATGCTGGAGATCATGTTACCCGATGATCAACTATTGGGTATATATTCAAGCTTGGATCTGGTGTAATACCTTGGTGTAGAAAAAGCCAACCAACAATATCCTTATCGACCACACAAGCAGAATATAAAGCAGTAACAATGACAACTCAAGAGAGTACGTGGTTAATGTAGTTGATGAAGGATCTGCATTAGTCTATAGATTATGTAGTACCACTTTATTGTGGTAATTAGTTTGTTATTCGATTAGTAGAATATTCAATGTTTCATGCTCGAACAAAACATGTGGGGATGCATTACCACTTTTTTAGAGAACAATTACCCCGAGAAGATCTAATGATGCACCATATAAAAAGTGAAGACCTAATAGCGAACTTTTCACTAAAGGACTCAACACTTCAAGATTTGAGAAGCTAAGAAAAAAACTTAATATGAAGAGTTAGTGTTGAGGGGGAGTGTTGAAGTCATCACCAACTTCTATAATTTTCTAAGCTTAAAATGGAAATATAATTAATATAGAAATTTGAAGATCCTTCTAATTACCGGGTTTAAGCCCAAGGCCAACATAAGCTAGAAGTTTCTAGCTAATTGAAGCAATCAATTATGAGTACTATATATAGAAAACTTTGGTCTCTTGGGTGAGTATGAAGAGTTAAGTAAGAGTTATCAACAAGTGTGTTTCAAAGTGTCCAAAACACAAAGTCATGAATAATAAAGTGTTCCAAAGTGTGAGTCATATACAAGTGTATTGTAAAAGGTGTTTAATAATTTAAAAAAATGATGAGTTTTTGGTGTGTATTGTTGTCAAGTTCAAGTCTTGGTGTAATTACATTTACAATCATAAAGTAATTAAGTTTTTCACGTGTTGTCGTGTTCTACATTATGATCCATATAATACACAAGTTGTAGCAACACTCTAACCACTTTCTACGTAGAAGAAGTTTTGTATCAATTTGGAAGATCAAACAAAATCCTCAATAATATATCGACTTTGCATTCATATACGTTTCCGCTAATTTTTTTATCTTTACTTTAGTTTTTTCTCAATATGAGTTAATATTCGAATTTTGTGTTTCATAATCAATTATTGTTAACGATATTGAAATCGTAACATTCACGAGGCATACATTTTGTATCTATTTACTTTTAAGTTGTTAGGCATAAAATCTAGGGTCATCAATTTCATACACGACCCGAAACATGACTTGTAACTCACACAAAAAAACCCGACCCAACACGACCCATTTATAAACGGGTCAATTTCGGGTCAACCCGCTCTGACCTATTTAATAAACATGTTGACCCGACCCGACCCGTGAACCCGTTTCTGACCGTCATGACCCGCTTAATATAAAACATATTTTTATTACTCTACAATCTACAAAACTTAGGTCCAACCCAGTCCACTACCCATTTGTCGCTTTACCCTAATTTACCAATTACCAAGCCGCCACTCATTCAGTCATTCTAATTTCTGCGGTTCTACCTCTTCACTGATTCACTCCTTCAATTCTCATGTTTATTCCCACATTAACATCTTTTTACATTTTTATTCTCATCTTAGCTTGCAACAAGTGAATGACAAAAACACACTTCTTTCATGTTTTCATCTTTTTATACATATATTTTTCTTAACGGGTTACACGAATCAAACCAGAAACCTGCACGATTATAGATGGTTCAACCCGAAACCGACACTGCAAGAAAAATACCCTATTGCAACTAGCTATTTGCAACAGGCCTCAAATGTCAGTTGCAGTAAATGATATTTGGCAACAAACCTTTCGTAGCTGTTGCAATAGATAAGATTTAACAATAGGCTTTTCCTTCCTATTGCGAAAAGCATATTTTTCGCAACAGCGCTTTCATGCCTATTGTGAAAACAGACTTTTAGCAACCGCTCTTCAATTCCTGTTGCAATAGACATATTATTTGCAACTACGCTTTCAAACCATTTGCAAAAATTATATATTTAGCAACTGTTTTCACCAGTTGCGATAACTGTAATTTTTTTGCAACAGGTAAAGCCACTTGCAAAAAACGTACTTTTAAAAATTATTTTTCCCTAAGTAATATTTGGTTATAATATAAGAAGTATAAGAATAATAGTTAATACATACATACATATATATATACAGTATATATAATTAATATTAAAAAAATAAAATAATAAATTATTATTAAATAATAATAATTTAATAATAAAAAACTAATGGATAATAATTAATAATTAATTTGAAATATGAATATATTTAAATATTTAATAATTAAATAATTAATAAATTTATAATAAATAAATAACAGTAATTGATTAATATTACTATTAAGGAGTAATTAAGAATTAATAATAATTTCTTGTATGGATTAATTTATAATTTGTGTTTGATAGAGGTATTTTTATGAATTAATTAATTGTTTCTAGCTATCATTAATAATTAATTCTTATATTTTTAATATAATATTTAATTATTAGTGATCAATAAGTTAAGTCATGTTTTTTTCCTCCACGAAAGTTCAAAAGTATACGGTTTTAAACTATAGGCTAACTAAATTCCGCTGGTAAGTAATGTAAAGGCGGGCTCTAAAAATAAAAAGGCGGGCTCTTGGAAATTTGAGGACCGCTTTGCACTTAATATTTTGTGTCCGCTTCACTTTTTCCCATTTCCCTACTTTTCCAATCTCCTCAGCCTTCTGGTTTTCTCTGGAAATGGCGACAGAACCTTTTCCCTTTCCACCTCTTTTTACATCTTCCTATGTTCGTTTTGAAACTGCCCTTCTTCATCTCCTTTTTTTTCAAATCTAGGGTCTGCTTTCGTCATGCCTGGTCTTCTGCAGAGTCGCTCCACTCAAACCCCTCCACCTATTTTTCTGTTTCGACTAGCATTTCTAATGTTTTGACCTTGTCTTTGCCTTTGACGATCCATAGGCTTTCGATCATGCGCGGTGAGATAGTGCTCTTCGAAAACAATTTAGGCCAAATACAAGCTTTTCTGACCATTACATGTGACTTTGCGAAGGTTTTATTTTGAAGATTTGAATTTTAATCGATATAGGAAAGAATTTGATGGATGAGTTAGTTGGTCTTAGAATATACAGCTGTAGCAATTGCAGAAATCATGTTTGCCTTCACGATGATGTTATTTCTAAAGCTTTTCAGGTAAATTGTTTCCTTGTGTATTTTGTTTGTTCTTGATTTATTTTATCATATCCTTTTTATAGTTTAATCATAACGTCTGATGTATCTTTCTTTGTGCAATGAAGAAATAGAGCATTATCAGTTGTGATTTAGTGCAGATTGTTGTATTGGGTTATGTTTTATGCTTTAGTATTTAGGGGTTTTTGCTGCTTCCTTGAAATAATAAGCACAACCACGTGATCTTAACCAAGAAACGAAAAAGTGTGTTTGGTGTTGGGTTATGCCTTCCAAAATTGAACAAAATTAGAAAAAAAGGAAGAGAAAGAAAGAAAGGCCATGTTAATGTGCCGGTTACATATGCATTTATGACATTCTTTAATTATGTCCCATGTATCAAGAGCTATACAACTTTAGTAACGATCCAGGGAATTGTCACTTAAAATGCGAGTCATGTGGATAGGTGTTAACCTATTGACACTATGGTGTGCTCTTTTATCCTCATTCCAAATTGCTCATTTTTTTGATGTACCTAACTCTCATAACTTGTACTTTATAATGCATATGCACCCTCCAAGGTAATATACTAGTACAATTGAAAGATTTAGCCTTTTTGTTCAAGTATTACCATGCATGTTACATTTCTTTAAATGATGATTGTATTACCATGCATGTTACATTTCTTTAAATGATGATGCATGCACTTGGGTTATTGACACTTTTACATAGCTATGCTAGCAGTCCTAATTATCCATATTGATGCACTGGTGATTGTATAATATTATTTATGCCCATTGTTAATTAACATATAACCAGCCCATGTCAGTTAATATTCCTAGAGAATGATTACATATTCTGAATGCATATAAATTGGAAATGTTAAAAGACATGGGTTTTGACTTTTAAAGATGTTAGAGTTCTAAATTTTAGTTGGATTTCTGTTACTCTGTATGTTGCCTTCTTGTTAGATTAAATTTTTGTTACACATATGGACTAACGATATAAAGCCTTTGTAAACTCATTCTTGTTTTAACTTAACCTTTGTTTTTATGGTTTCATTCATTTGCCTCTGAGTATTTATGTATTTACATTTTCCAAAGGCATGGAAACTACGCCAAGAAGGGAGATTGAAAGAGAGTGGATTCAAGTCTAGAAGGATACCTCGAAGAAGTATTAAGACACGCAAAAGTTGCACTCTTTTGCACATAAGCAGCAACTTAAAAAAGACCCTCAATGGTCCAAGTTTATTTTCTTATTATAGTATATGTATGATAGGGTAGAAATATGAGTAGAAAATACTCTATTCGAAAAAAATGTGTTGTGTGAGAGAAGAAATTGTTACACATGAATGGTGTATGAAAATTGTAGAAACCTTTATTGTAATTGTTTGTACTATTAAAACTTTGTTGAAATAAATTTTTTATTTGTTTATTCATTCTGTGATATACGCTATTACTAAAATAAATACATTTAATATGTAATATTCATAAGCTATATTTTCTTATAGGTTTATGAATCTATTGCAACGGGCATATACTGTTGCAAAATAGTCTGTTGCAACAACAAAGGCCAGTTGCAAAAAAAATATACCGCAACCTTTTATCGCAACAGGCAAAAAACATTGCAGACTTTTAGCAACTTCGGCTATACCAACAGACACGAGCCTATTGCAATTGGTCTACCGCAACAGATATTGCCTGTTGCGGAAAGTGTTTTTTGTTGTAGTGCGACCCACTTAATAAACAGATTGAGCTGTCATGACCCGAACTCAACCCGAACACTACTTGACCCGACCTGAACCCGACCCAACTCAACCCATTGACAGCCCTAATAAAATCAATATTTGACACAAATGAAACATATGGGATCTATCCAAAACCTTTAGGAACCTCATTTTATAGGTTTTAATGTAGTTTTTACTAACTAAATGAGGAGTCTAGAGAGAGATTACCTGGCACAACAATTTGATGAAGATGAATGCCCTAATTTCACTTTTGCAATGCAGCTTCCATCATCTTCTCAGCAATCAAAACGTCGTTTTTTTGGCAATGAAGATGACGACCACGAGCTACAAAAAACTGTTGAGGAGATGTGTATCGAGCTTGAGAATGAGAGAGTAGAACGAGCAAGACTCTTAGAACAACATAAGGTAGATAAGGAGAGCTTTGAAGCACAACTGGAAAAGGTGATGGCAATACTTAAGGGTCAAGATAGACTTTCGTTGTTCATAATTCAACTTGGTGCACAAAATAAAGGATTTTGTTGTTCACACTAGTTGAATAATTTTGCTGTTCATAATTCAGCTTGGTGCAGAAAATTAAGAATTGTGGATGTTTTTTTATGTGATATATTAATATTATTCTTGTTGTTTTGTTGCTTATGATATAGTGTTATTTGTATGTGGACGACAAATTTATATTAAATGTTTTTTGGCTAGCCTTTTATATCAGTATTTATAGTTGAATAATATTAGTTCGTAAAGCTGAAAGGAGAGGATGGTAAAAATATTTATTGCCAAATCAGAAAAGGAATAGCGATAGTTTAGTAGCAAAAAAGGAAAACTAATTAAAAATGTTGATAATGTTCTATCGTTAATTCCTGGCTAATATGAAAGCGTTCACCGTCGAATTACCAACAAAAAAAAGTGAGGTTAAGTTTACCCCAATTTAATTTTCGTCGCTAATTCTTTGCTGAATTGTAAAGGTTTTCCGATAAAATACTTAAAACGGTTTTTTTGGCCAAAACTTTTTGTTGCTAATCCCTTGACAATTAGTAAAGGTTTACCAACGTCTTTTATAAATAATAATTTATTATAAATTACTTATCCGTTAGTAAATACATTAAAATTAAATTAACAAATCAAATTATATTTAAATAATATAATGACGGAAAACTATCGGTAAACTCACGCTAAATTTCGTCGATAAAATTTGACACAATTACCGTCATGGTTTTTACCGACAACAGTGTTATACAGGAAACCCGTCGCTAAAACTAATATAGCGATGGATTGAAAACAGATTTTGACGCTGTAAAATCAGCTTTTTCTTGTAGTATTTGTATCAATTTGGAAGATCAAACAAAATTCTCAATAATCAGCTTAATTTGCATTCATATATGCTTCCGCTAATTTATTCATGTTTTAGTTTTTTCTCAATAAAATCAGTATGAGTTAATATTCGAATTTAGTGTTTCATAATCGATTACTGCTAACGATATTGAAATCGTAACATTCACGAGGCGTGCTTTTTGTATGTATTTACTTTTACGTTGTTAGGCATAAAATCATTTGACACAAATGAAACATATGAGATCCATCCAAAGCCCTTAGGAACCTCATTCTATAGTTTTTAATGTAGTTTTTACTAACTAAACGAGGAGTCTAGAGAGGGATTATCTGGCACAGCAATTTGATAACCAAAAATTGATTAAAGGTATCGGATCACGTGTGAAGGAGGGTGGAAATTTTACATTTAATCTCACGTGCATACTGATGATCTCATTCATGCATGCACGAAAAGGAATAACTTTTTGTTAAAGATATCAGTCTCTCAGTTGGCGGATGAAGCGGATATTCCAGTTTGAAAGCAACACGAGAGAAGACAGAGGTCCACGCCTTATTAGTCAATTATCATCATTTGCATATCCTCTACCTAAGTATGCTTCCAAAAATGTATAATTAATGCAGTTCAGGTTTACATTCTTTTCCAGCTTATTTCACACATAAGTTCATGGTTATTAGTTAAAAAGATGGAGAAAAGGAAGACAATGCATGGATATAACTAATGCGATCATGATTCAGTATGTTTTTGTGGTTTGTGTTGGTCAATTCAATTCGTGGACGTAGTTGAGGAATCACTAAAGTCAAGAATGGAGACTTCTACCGGTTAATTTTTCTTACATTTATGTCCACAAGATGGACCCCTGCAGATTTCTCTTTCACTTGTATTTGAAAATTTGTGATACAGAGAAGAAAACATGTCATTGTCCTTTCAGAATATGTTACTAAGAGCAAAAATGCCGGAGTTTTTCATTTTTGGGTTTGGTAATTACATTACATGAACTTGAGATTTAAAATGTGACATTATTTAAAATCTAGAAACCTACCCTAAAAAACAGGGATACATACATATGCCTTTTTCTTACGCTTATCGCGATGTGATAAATCCAATCTTTAAATTATACCTTAATTTGTCAAATGGCTCATTTTACAAATATTCCCAAATATACGTTAATTTCGAGTGGAAAAGAATTTCTGAATGATCAAGCGCATGATTCTTTTGGCTCAGCAAGTATGCCCAGGTAAATATGATACTGGTAGTGAGAGACGTACTGCTATTGTTTCACACGATAAACCTAATCTTTAAATTTATGCTTGAATCGATAAATTCGATTTTCTCTCTATTTTTGAATATAGTTTAGGAGTTTAGAATTCATATAATCCAATTTTTTTTTTTTTTTTTTTTTTTTTTTTTTTTTTTACCTTTTGTCAAGTTTAATCTTTTTTCGACCTACAATGCAAGGCCAGATAAAGGTGGTTCATGATGAATGTTTGAAAATCATTCAAAATCCTAAAATCAAAACCATCAAATGATCAAAATTTCATTGTGATCCATCCATAACATCAAACATTATCTTAAATGCCATTGATAGAAGTGTAGTGGAGTTAAGTATCACTAACTCTAATGTCAAGGCTAAGATGTTTCGATTGAAATTTTAGTATCTTTGGCTTGAATCCCCAAACATCAACATATCAGCGAAAATTACATACCACTTCTGTTCAGGAAAAAAATCGAAAATTAAAGGTATTTTCAGATCAAAATTTGCGATTCCTATTTCAACTGAAACTTCATACCTGTGTTTTCCTTTAAATTGAGAAATACCACGGGGCACTACATTCAATAAAACCATAAACATGCAGACACTACGTGTGAAAATCACTTGAAATATCAAATCCCGATCATATTAGGCCAAGGAAGATAAAAATGGTTTTTGAAAAACAATAGTCGTTACAATTATTTATTTTCCGAAAGTCAGCCAAATAATTTTGAATAATAGTAATGGAACCTGCATGACAAATAGCACTTTTGAAATCGTGTAATTCAGGTTGGGATCATAACGACATCTCATGTGATAGCTAATGCGTGTATAGTTATAGAAAGTGCTACTAGATATAATCAATTAAGCTCAAAAAATATGTACTCACATAAGAACATCAGCATTGAGTACTCCCGAACTAAAATTTTATTTATTGTCAAGCTACATAAATTTACTAGATGGTAAACTAGCTCTCTCATTATAAAGTAACGAAGCTTTCCGACAAGTACTTGAAAGATCTCACTCCAACGCCTTAATCGACATGGTCAGATCTAAAGTACTCAGTCCCAAAGCTGCTGCAGCCTTCTTCTTGTTAACATCCATATTATCTTTTTCTTTGAACTCTTCATAACTAGGTACATTACTATTATTTTCTTCATTTGGAGGGAAAAGTGAAAGCGATAAAACGTGGTTTACTTCTCCATCTCTAGCCCGATGATGGCAAATTTCCTTATTTAGATTGATGGTGTCTTCCAATGTTCCAACGCCTAGGCCTAACTGCAAACTAGGAATTTGATGATCATTGCACTCTTTTGTCATCTTCATCCTCTTCACTCCTGTGAAATCGTCATTTTTTCTTGCAAAAATCTCGTCAAATTTTGACTTACGTGCTTGCTGTAAATCAGAAAGGATAGATTATCACTCATATTTGGTGCAATGTAATCTATATATAACATGCATATTAGTTTCTTTATCCACCGCCTATGTACGATATACACATAGCAGAAAACCTTCATGAGGTAAGCACTACAGTAAAGAGAAGGAAAGAAAAAAGGAAAAAAAAAAAAAAACACGTGCGTCGATTTCCACTTTTATTAGTTTATAATTTTATATGTTCACATTCTTTGTTACCCGACTATCAAACTCTAGATAATTGGCAATGCTATTCATTTTTCATCCATGGAAGTCAATCCTTTAAACACGCTGATATATATTTCAGTGTTACAATGAGACGAACTACTTTTTAAACCATGTCCTATTTCAATATATTATTCATTGTAATTATGTATTACTCGTTACATTAAAAAAATCAGATAGACATGTAATGTACCTGATCAAATTGCAGTGCCATTTCAGGTTGAGGTTGAATTCCATCATTTATGATTATCGGATCTTTACAAGTAGAACGAAGGTTCCAACTACTACTACCATCCACAGATCTTCTTCCTTGCCATCCAAGAGAATCACTAGACGGAGATGCTACACTCATAGGATTATCTTTGCAAAGGGAAGTTAAATTACTTAGCCTGTTTATTTTTCCATCCATGCAGTAATAATTATTACCAACCACATTGTGAACTGGTGGCCACTTTCGATCCAGACTAGTAGGCAAAGGATTGCCATTATGAGCAATTGCATCTCGAATGTCAAAAAGATGAGATGATGGCGCACTTATTGCATTTCTCAGCACTTGACCTTGATCATTGTTTGATGTAACTCTAGCACCTTGTTTGGCGAAAGCCCACTCTTGATGTCTATTGATCAATGCCAAACAGATTGCTATATTAGCGGTAATGCTTCTAATTTTAAATGATTTCAACATTAAAAGATGGTAGTATTTATGTATATCATGAATAGATACCGAGGACTCCTACCAAAATGCTTTAGTGTTTATAGTGTGTCTTTAGAATTTAGCTAGAGGTCTTAACTCAGACATGTACTAGAAAACTTATGAATATAAGGTCCAGGTGTTAAGGGAATATCCACATTCAAATTACTTTTCAAACTGCTTGCTAACCTTATAAGAATAGGAGCATACCTGTTCCGGTTATTGTTAAAATCAAGAGTTTGTGAACGTTGTAGAAGGCTTAGCAATCGATCAGACTCGTTCATTGCTTGTCTAAAAGGGATGTGGTGCGAAAATGATCCTCTTTGGTATAACATGCTATGAAAGTTATCCCTTATCATAAAATTGTCCATTGAAGATAATCCTGCAACCACAAATTATAATACAATTCAATTAGTATGTGAAACTAGAAATACTAAATAATATATAACCTATATAGTAAACATTATACTATATATGAGTGAAACTCGAAATACTAATTAATACAGTTTGCCTATATAATATATAAGCTTTCTTGAAGGATGGATCATCTACCATGGCTAAAAATGAAAACAAATTGATTATAATATCAAATGGTATTTTCATACATTATGACCTAGATTGATATGTCTTTATTTTGAAGATATTAATTATGATTTTTGTTTCATGAAAAAGATAAATAAATATAAACCTGAAGACAAAGGTGATCTTTCTTGTCCAAAATCATCAAGCTTCTTGCTTCTGTACATCTGCATTCACAGATTGAGACAATGAAAAGTAAATAATTAGGGTTATATAAAACACTCAAAGCATTTATCATATCTGAACTTCACCACAAATTAAAATTAGGGTTACAATAATTTTTACACACGCTTGTAATTCCTACTTAAGCTTCATAAAATTAATCTGATTTTCGAAAAGAGCAGCCTCAAATTAAAAATGAAATTAATTAATTCAATTTATTTTCCTTTTTCTACCTGTAAATGGCTCTTTACGTGAGCAATAGAAAGTCCCCTCACATTCATCATCTGCAGGACCAATTTTGGTGTTGCTCCTGCAAATTAAATTTCAATAACAATAAATAAATCTCTGAAACACAATCAATTTCTAAACAAATTAATAAACAACAAATTCATACATGTATTATTGATTACTTACTTTCTTGACCACCAAGCCTTTCGACTGCCTTAACAAAAGAGGCATGTAGATCGGGAGTCCATCGAAGCCGTGGCATTTTAGACCTTATATATTGCCTCACAGCTGATCCTCCTCTCTCTTCTTGGCTTTTCTTGCTGTTGTCACTTGCACTATTTTCAGTTTTGTTGTTCCTGTCATTTGTAGTACTACTTGAGCTACTACCTCTTACTTCACTAGTGCTTCCTCCGTCGTCTTCAATACTTTCCATACCTTCTTCTTTCTTTTCATTTACATCCTTGTTTAGATCGATTGAAGCAATCAATTTCACCTCCGGAACAATTTCATCACAAGCGATTTCAATTGCAACATCTTTTCCTTTTTCGATTTCCATTTTTGATAGGTTCCTATCTTGTTTTGACTATTTCAAGTCGGGATTAGTTGAAGTGGGGAAGGATCAAGATGAAGAGAGGGAGACTTATAAGAGCAATAATTTATGTATTCTATGGGTTATGTAGTTGTAGGATTGAAGGGTAAAGGTGATGAAATGATTAAACAATAATGGAGTGGAACAAATTTGTAGGAAGATACATGAAACATATATTACCTACATTGACTCTTGTTTTATAATTATATATATGACAATTCTGTTTTCTTTTTTCTGTTGGAAACGGATGAAGGTTTGCATTAGAATTTAATGCAGTAATTAATTATGGTAAAGAAAACGAAAGTGATAAGACTAGATGTTCAATACATCTACTTTGACTCTTTAGTGAGAGCAACGTTTTCCTACATCTATATTGCTTTTTTCATGGTTATTTTGGTTGAGAGCAAATCACTGGATCCAAATTCTGGTGTCCCGAGATGCTAAGCCAATCATAATGCTAGAAATTTTAGGAATAAATCCAGCATAACTTTTATTTTGAGGTAAAATGTAAAAACATACGCTTATGTATTTCGACGCACCGCGACGTCAAATTTTGGTCCATCCGATTTGGTTTCCTTTTGCTTCATTTTTCGAAGATATACATATAATGCTTTATTCTATCTGAAGTTT
Organism: Allium sativum; assembly: GCA_030737875.1. Lineage (NCBI taxonomy): Eukaryota > Viridiplantae > Streptophyta > Magnoliopsida > Asparagales > Amaryllidaceae > Allium > Allium sativum. The sequence goes on from CM060910.1 coordinate 837,022,276, forward strand.
TATATGTCAAAATTTTACAAAGTCCAGAATTCAACAAAAAAAAAAAAAAAAAAAAAAAATTCTCTGTAATTATTTCCTGTAAGCCTCAGGATATGCAACACGTGCGGGGGTGTGTTGAGACAAGTCCCAAATCGGAGAATTTATAAAATAAATTTTGTATTTCCTGTAGGGCTTAGAGCAACCCTAAATTTCTCATTTCCATAGTTCTTTGGTTTCTCATAGAGCTGTTACTTTAATGTGGATCACACAATCTCATAATCTGATGTTCAGGAACCAAGGGTGAACCAAGCACCTAGTTATATTTAATTCTTTTACCCCTTTAGAAAAAGCTTCTTTGACAAACATCCTTGTGTCGGCTGGTTAGGATGCTCGACTAGGATGCAGGAGGTCATGGGATCAATTCCTTAAACACTCTATCATGGTAGTTTAATACATACTACGAAACTTGAATGTATAAATGCCCAATTTCTAATTAAAAAGCTTCTTTTTTTGTGTTTTCCGGCTGATTAATCATGCTTGTATTTAAATTAGTATTATTATTACACTCATATATATCACTTAGTTAAGAGCATTTAGATGTACTGTATTTTCTGATATGTTTAGCCAAATAGTCTGTACTCAATAATTTAGGTCCCCTATTCTTTGGTTGAAAAAGGAAACATAGGGAACAACATTGCAACAGTGAGCTAACACCAGAAATAACACTGGAACTTCATTTTGTCCGGGCACAAACAAAAGAAACACAGACAATTTACTGACGTAAGACCAGCGTTGTTCTAGTAATTAATCAATGGCTGCCTTTTCTGGTAGAATTTTTCTCATTTGCATGAACCCCAAATTTATTGTAAAGTTATCCTCGCTTTGACATTTATGTTTAAGCAAGCTCATGTGAATCTTTTTTCTTTTGTTTGTTCTTTGCACTGTCAAACTCCGTGATCAGTTTTTTATTTACAGGCAAAAACATAACGGAACCAGATATTGATGTACACACAATCAACTTGAAAATGAACGGTAACAAAGAAAATGACACTAATTACGCTTAGAAGGAAATGAGTAACTAAATGTAAATTTATCTAGGAATAAAAATGAGAATTGCCAGCATGTGCATGTATTGAAGATTATAGGCAATTATATGTACTTGAAAACAAAGAAAACAGAATATTTAGGTGGGAGGGTATCGCGGAGATTTGAAACTAAACTAATCAAATAGAGCAAGTAAATAATCAAATTTTAAGAATGAGATTGAAACTGGAATCGAGAAGAAGGTTTGTCTGTAATTAATGCACAACAATTATTAATCTATCTTGAACTATGGCTAGTTCCAGTTAATTACTTTTATTTATTACTCAGCAGTCTGAACAGGGTTTGGATTAATATTTGTACATATTACCTCGCACATGTCACCATAATCTTGATTTAAGCTTTAAGCTATTCGCATATTTTTAACTAAATAACTGACTTTTGATTATTTGTTTTTTGCCACAAAAATAACTGTTGTCTGGTCAAAAACTACAACCCTTTTGTGGAAAACATAATCCGACATATAATATAATATGGTGTCGAAAAAAATGTTTTTCTTTTAAGCCAGTAAAAAGCACAGCAGAAAATGGGCAGCTGTAGGCTGTAAGCATACCACTGAAGGGGAGAGGAAGGTGTGTGTGTTTATATATATATATATATATATATATATATATATATATATATATATATATATATATATATATATATATATATTGTGTGTGTGTATATATATATATATTTTGAAAATTGGTTCTCTTTATTGCTAAACCAATTCAACCACTTTATAAGCGTTGTTAAAACCTTGCAATCCCCTTAGTGGGTACCTTACAAGGAAAAAGAGTATTCATAAAATAGGTAAATACAAAACAAACAAACACTAGCAAAACATAGTCGAAAGCAAATACAACACAATAAATCAAAAAAAACTAAAGAAAAACCAACAGCCCGGCCCACTTTGAGCCCAAAGATACCCTCCGCTTCAAACTATTTGAACTCCATTTTTTCAACCGGCATCAACAAGTTCAATGCCCCACTTTCCTAACAGCTGTACACTCCTCGAGCTTCGTGTAGTCTTCGAACCATTCTTCTAAACTAGATCTATAATCTCTTTTTCAATTCTCAAAAGCAAAATTGAAGCAAGCGATCTTTTATTTTGGAAAATCCTCGAGTTTCTTTCTCTTCAGAGGAAGTAAATTGTTGTGGTGAAGGCACCAAAAGCTAAGTCACGGAGTTGATCCTTGTTAGAAAACCTCAGATAGAGATTTTGAGCTTCATCTTTAACATCAGCGAGAAGATCCAGTGGTAATTCTAACTTTCCTTTTAAAGATTTCCATATGAACAAAGAAAAATCACACTGAAATAGTATGTGTGAAATATATTCTGGATGATTATCACACAAGGGACACATGATGTTCTCCACAGTACTAAAGCGAAGCAGACGATCCTTTGTATTTAATCTTCCCAACACTACAAGGTAAGAAATAAAGGACATTCTTCTACTATTTTTCTTGTGCCATACCACTGAAAATAAAGTATCAGATGGATCCTTTAATCTTATGTAATCCCATGTTTTATAAAATGAAAAAGCACCACCTTCACACCACTCATAAAAATCCTGACTTTGATTAGTATGAATTGGGATTGAGCTAATTTCTTCAATTAATTCTCTCGTTGCAGGGTGAATTTCAAGGTGGAAAGCTTCATTTCTGATAATCATATCCACTGTTTGCTCTGGATGCCCAATAATCCGAAGTCTATCAAAACCTAACAGATCTACCATGTATTTACAATTAACCCATGGATCAAACCATAGATAAGTATTTTCACCATTTTTAATTTTCTATTAAATAATTGCCTTGAATTCGATCTTAGTTTAAGAATTTCCTTCCATGTACTTGATGCATTTGGATCACTAGCCATTGACCAAATAAAGTCATTTTTACAGTATCTATTATGCATCCATTTGCTCCATAATGGTGAATTGGATAGAAAATTCCAAAGCAGTTTAATACATGCCACTTTTTTCAAATCTGATAATTTCTTCAAACCAATTCCTCCTGAATTCTTAGGTTTACAAAGTGTGGACCATGCAACTTTATGAGCAGTCCCCCCCTCCCCCCCCCCCCCCCCAAAAAAAAAAATCAGCACATAATGATTGTAGTTTATCCAAAGTAAACTCTGGAATTTGATATATAAGTAACCAATATAGAATGATTGGGGTTATTACTGAATTTATTAACTCTGCACGACCTGCAAAACTCGGTAATTTTGTCTTCCAGCCTTGTATTTTTCTCTGTACTCTTTGTATCAGTGAATTACACTCGGAATAGTGCAAATAATTAGAAGATAATGGGACTCCTAGGTATTTGACGAGCAATGTTCCTTGTTCAAAACCCAAAATGTTCACTATTTCTGAATGGTTTATAACTGAAGCACTAAAGAATATTTTAGTTTTTGTAGCACTAACATTCAAACCTGCAAACATGCTGAGCTTCTGACAAAATCTTCTTTAGACTGTTTGCATTTTGACATGAAGCTTTGCCAAATACCAATGGTCATCTGCATATAATAGATGGGAAATAATTGGCTACACCTGATTGCTTGGTTGAAAGGAATTAGAAATAATTGCTTCATCCATTAAGAATGTGAATTATTGCATGTCCAAAGCAAATAGGTAAGGAGAAAGAGGATCTCCTTGCCTTATCCCTCTTGTTGATGAAATAAAACCCTTTGGAATTCCTTGTATCATTATAGAAAATGTAGCTGTAGTCATACATTCATAAACCAGATTTATAAAATGAGTAGGAAAGTGCATACACTCCATCACATAGCAAATAAATTCTCTATTAACTTTATCATATGCCTTCTGAAGATCTACTTTAACACTCATTTTTGGCATGCCCGATTTCCTGAAATCTCTCAAAAGTTCATGTGCAAGTAAAATATTATCACCAATATGTCTTCTTTTTATAAATGCACTCTGATTTTCAGAAATCAGAAAAGGGAGGAAAGGTTTTAGTCTATTACATAAAATTTTTGAGAAAATTTTGTAATAAACATTACAATATGAAATGAGCCTATAATAAGCAATTTCTGATGGTCTATCATTTTTTGGTATTAGTGTTATAAAAGTATGGTTTAAAGCTTTTGGTAATTTTCCAAACTGAAAAATATCTGTTATAGCATTCAACAGATCAGATTTTATTGAGTCCCAATGCACTTTAAAAAACTTAACACTAATACCATCAGGACCTGGACTAGACTCAACATGAATAGAAAAAACTGCCTCTTTTATCTCATCAAGTTCAATTTTCCTTACTAAACTTCTTTGACCTTGATCATTAATATATGAGACTGGATGAAAGCTTGGAAATCCATATGAACTTGAACCATTAAACATTGAAGAAAAATAATTAATGGCTTCAGTTTCTATATCATTAGGCTTATACAGCAAACCACCATTAGTATCAATCAAACCTCTTATCTGGTTAAAATATCTTCTGTTTGACATATGAGAATAGAAGAATTTAGAGTTTGTATCACCTTGTCGAAGCCAAGAAATTTTTGCTTGCTGTTTTAGACCTTTGAAAACCATAAATTGAACATTTTGAAAATCCTTTTTAGCATGCAGGTAGTCATCATACAATTGAAGATCCGTTGGATTAAGATCCACTTCAGATTCTAAAAGAGAAACTTTCTGCTCTGCTAATCTGAGGTTAGATTCATTTCTACTTCTGATTTTATTCCAATTTTTAAGCTCTGTCTTACAGTTTTTAAGTTTCTGCTGAAACTGATAACTATGGAAGCCCTAAACATTAGCGTTCAAACCTTTTTGAATTGCATCATTATAACTTGCATAACAACACCAATCATTTCTATATCTAAATGGGAATGCCTTTACTTCTTGTGTAGGAATAAGGTCCAATAGAATAGGATTATGATCACTAGATTTTCATGGAAAAGAAATAGCTTTCATATTGAGAAACTGATGTAAACACACATTATTCACCAGAATTTTATCAATGTTTGTGGCAACTCCTCTTCTTCGCCAAGTAAAATTAAATCCCAAAGGCTTTAGATCTGTCAAATCTGTTTGTATTAAAAGAAATTGGAATTCTCTTATGTGCTGATATGGAATTAGGGCTCCTCCTTTCTTATCATTTGGTGACAAAGGGTTATTAAAATCCAAGCATTTGAATATGAAATTGATTCTCTAACAAGGGTTTCCTAGAGTACTAATCTGTCTGCAAATGTATCACTTCCATATATAACTGTAAAATCCACCTTTATTTAATGCATTAACTGTCAAATGCTGAGGAGAGAAAGAAATCATATCTAAATGCCAAACATTACAATCCCAAATTAGTAAAATCCTTCCTGTACTCAAGTCAAAATTATTTGTCAAATACTTCCAGTCATTAGGTAATAAAGAAGAAAACAAAACCAAATTAACTGAAGATAATTTAGTTTCAACTAAACCAACCATAGTTGATTTAGTCATATTTAGGAGTGTGAATACTTCTTTCATACGAAAAGAAGTATTCATATCCCTAACATTCCAAGAAATCAGCGTCATTTAATTAATGAAGAACTCCTCGTAGCTCTTTTAGCAGGAGTAGGATTTTTTGGTTTTGAACTTTTCAAATAACTTGTATTATTTTCAACTAAAGAAGAAGTTTCAACGTGCTTTCCTTTATCCTGATAACTCACTCTATCTGTTTCCTCTAAATGATCAGCAACATTATTTAGAATATCAGGAATCAGAGATTCTGGAAGCTTGGAGACATTCAGATCATCAGGATTTTCAGAAGGAGGAATAATAGATTGAGATAGGTCAGTTGCTTAAGCTTCATTGTTGTCAGATTTTTCATCTCTTTGAGGTTCCGATGTTTCATTTTGAGGTTTAGAAATATCATATTGAGATTCAGATGGATTATTTTGAACTTCTTTATGAATGACAGGAGGTTTCCATCGAGGATCTGTGGATTCTTCATGAAATTCATCATCATGACCGAATAAGCAGCATTGAAGACATTTCATAGGTACAAATTCATACTCAACTGCTATAACTAAATTCTGACCATTATGCAAGTGAATAGGAATTTCAGTTTTAAGCTCAGTAGTGGTATCCACTAATATTAGAACTCTTTCATATTTTGTATACTTTTTCTCTGCTGTATTAACATCGATTAAGAGGGTTTTGATATAAAACAAGCCATCATTTGAATAGCATCTTTTGTCCACAACTCTAATGGCATGTCTATTAATCGTATCCAAATCTGGACCATAGAACTTTATTTATTATTAAAATCAAAACCAGGGTACCAAATCTCTACATACAATAATGTACCAAAGTAAGAATATGTTGAACACTTTGTGAGTCGATCAAAATCCTCTTTAAGATCAAACTGAACTACAAAATTGAAGCTAGGAGTTACATGAACATTGAAAGTACCAATAGGCTTCCATACCTTTGAGACATATTCCTTCAGTTTTATTGTAGATAACCTGAAATGTATTGGAATCAAAGAAATAGTATTCTTCCATGAGATCTTAGATTTATTGTATATACTTTCAGGAATAAAGACATGATTTGAAGCCGGTTGCACAAACTCAAGCCTCCTATTGCTCTGATCCGAAACCAGATCTGGAGATGATAAAGACTTTGAAGCTGCATTTGTTTGAGATTTATCTAAGAAAGAAGATGTATTAATCGATTGATTTTGATGAGAAAAAGTGGGTGTAATATGTTGATTTGTTTCCGCCATTAAAGTGATGAAAAGTGGATATATATATATATATATATGTTTGTTTGAACTAAAGATGGCAATGAGGCAGGTCTAGGATCCAAACCAAGTTGACCCGCCCTCTGTTTTGACCCATTTAGACCCGTCCCATAAGGACTTCGGGGCGGGTAGACTCGCGACCCGCTTTTGGAGGTCCGGGTCTAGGGTCGGGCCTAGTGCACAATTAACCCGCCCCAACCTGACCCGCATGATTGAAACATTATTAAAACACATTGTAATTATAATGATTAATTGTTAATCTTCTCAATTATATATGGTTATAACGTGAATGTTATATTCTTTCAATCAACAAACTATAAAATTTTCATAGTATTAAGTTGCATCAATGAAAATCATACAATAACAAATGCATACATTTTGAACTATTATCTTACAACTCATTTTATAATATTCTCTTATCATTGTGAATACATTATAATATGTATATAATTTATCATTTAGTGATAAAAAATATAAGTATATAAATTTGTATACATTAGAACACAATATCATCAGGTCGTGGGGGCAAGGCGGGTCTACCCTGACCCGTATGCGTTTCAGGTATGGGGCAAAATAGCAGACCCGCACCGGGTCTACAGGGCGGGTCTAGGGCGAGGTTTAAAAAGTCCGGGTCGGATTTGGGCATGAGAAACCTACCCCAACCCGCCTCATTGTCATTCCTAGTTTGATCATTATAAAAGTTACAAATGGGCTGAAGCCCACCCCAAAGCGAGTAAAAAGAAACTCAAAAACCCGAATACAAAACATAAGCCGTAGAAACCCTAGCTGCACTTTCGTATTCTTGAAGCATCCACTTTTACTCAATATATAACAACTACCAAGAAAACTCTGAAATACCGATTCTACTTCAAATCGGAATTTCATGGTCAGTTCAGGAAGGCTCCCAAACTGTATCTTCACTTTTGGGGGATCGAATCTATTACTCTCTTTCTCGAGAATGTCAAAAAACCGATGTTGACTATCAGGAATATGATTAAAATCATCAAATTTAAGTCTCTCACTTTCTTTCAAATGGTAGTGAATCGACAATAGCACGAAGAGAGATAAGTATTCTTTCGAAATTTGTTTTTATCTTTCAGATCTATTGAGAAATCACTATAATCTTCAGTATTGGGGTTACGCAAATCATTATTATTAATATTGTACTTAGATCTAAAGTGATAACTAGTTGACTGGTCGATACGCTTCTAATGCTAGCTAGTGTCTTTCGGATCTATATATAGAGTTGTCTTCGCAAACCAGGTTGGTATGCTCGCTACTCTCTGAGTCTACACTTTGATGAGAGTATTTGTTGCTTCCTTACACCAGACAGATATGTCATATATCTTGTTATTGAGGATGCTTTTATAATGAGGATTTTCAATTTTTTAACTTTACAAATCCAGAATTTCGTTGAAATGATCATGTAGAGTACTAAGTTCTCAGAAACAAAGATGGGTGTGCGGTAATCCAATTCACTACTTCAGGTAAACCAGAAATAAGCTTACTCTTAATATTATTATGTTTAATATTATTATTAACAACATATTTATGATTTATCTACTTTGTTTTACTATCGGGTGAATAGTGATGGCTATCTCCATACAGGTGTAGCCTAAGAGGCGCGGTTTTTTTTGTTGTCTTCTTCTCTTCTCTTGTTTCTATTATTCTGGTTGCTCTCATCATTTGTGGGTGCCGCGTTTTTCTTTAGCGTTTAATGCTTCTTTCTCCAAAATTTCCTGGGTTTTGGGAATGTCTTTCGATGTTGCTTGATTCGTGTTGACTGGGATATTCGCTAAGGCATATCCCGATTGGGTGCTATTATTGATGTACTATCGGTGGTGTCTGGGGTTTCTTCTCTTGTGTCGATTGTGGATGATTGTTCGATTAAGGTCCAGGTCTTCTCTTTGGATGCTTTCGCATGTCTTTCGAGACATCGTTACCTAGCTGTGGAAGGTTTTTTCTTGGTGTTGAGACTGGTTTTATCTAATAGGCTATCAACTTTACCTATTATTTCCGAGAGGTGCCGCATTGGCTCAACATCAGTTGTTGGTTCTGTTGGCAGCAGTGGTGTTAAGCCTCCTCGCGGAGATGGGGATTTCATCACCCTATTCCTGCCAAGCTTGGCTTTTCGTGAGTAGGCTTTTTCCATTGACTTCGGATTTGTGGATGCCTTATTAATTGGCTTCATCACTTATGGTTCGTTGGTGCTGGCGATTTGGGGTGTTTCTTTTTGTGGTGAGGAGATTGGTATAGGGGAAGTGACGCCCCCTATCCAATATCTTCCACGTCGACTACCCCCTATGTTTCCAAGATTATCTTTTCTATTTCCGAAGAGGGTAATTGGTCCTTCACTGAAGCATCTTCGGCGCCACTGGCGTCCGAAGACGGTCAAGCGGAAGGCACCTAATCCCTCCGTGTCAACAGACGGTGATGCGGTTAGAATAGGCTGTGCGCAAGCCCCACCACCTACTTGTGGCTTGAATTAATTTGCTGCTTTAGCGGTGGATGTGGGCTTGTGTTTTTGTAGAGGAGGACGTTGACTTGTGTGTTGGCCTGTGCTTGGAGGAGGGTGAGGTCATGTGTTCGGTGGAGGCTGAGGGTAGTTGTTGTCCTGCTGCTTTGTTGGTTTCAAATGGTAATGTTTGTGGCTCCTCGTGTTGCTTTGTTCAGATTGCTGGTTTTTCGCCCATCGTCGATCGACCTTTGCTGGACCCGTCGGTCCCTCTTGATGATTCGATTGGTTCGATTGTTGTGGGTTCTAGGCAATTGTTTGCAGGTGATTTTCTCCCCTCTTACGTATGGTCCCCTATCTTCAATTCCTGCTTTGGGATTTCTAACTTTTACTTTTCCTTCGTTTGAGGGTTTGACAGTGTTGTGGCTCATATGCCTTCCCTACCCCTACACAGTGGTCGTTGCCCCTCTTGTTGCAGGTGTTGAGGGGTTCACCCCTCGCGCCCTGCTCGGTTTGTTGTTCCTTGCTCGCCTTGATCACTTTTGTTGGCTTGGGGTTTTCTGTTCATTATTGTGTTTCTTTCTTTGGGTTTGCATTTATTTTGTTGGTTGGGAACTCTCTTGGTGGGTTGTTTTTCTATTTGGCATGATTTTATCGTGAAGTGCATATTCATTCTTTTGGCGTTTGTTGCTCCTTTTCGAGTTGTTGGCTGAGCTTGCATGGTCATTGCTGGACTTTCATTGTGCAGCTAGTGACCTCGTAAGTTGTTATGTGGATTATTTTTTTGTTTTGCTCGTTTAGGTTGTTGGTTGTCGGTTTTGATGTTGTAGGCTTCCAGAGCGGTGTGTAGTCCCGGACATCGACATATAGTGTCATCTGTATCAGTTAGATCTATGTGCCACATCCGAGATAACCGTCCTTTGGTACTACATCGTCATGCTGGATCTAGTAAACTATTCGTTGCGCCTGTCCATTTTATATTTCTCGAGTCGCTCTCTAGTCGTTGGGCTTTACCGTTGATTCAGGATTGTCAATCTAATAAAAAAAACCAATTCGGCAAATCCCATACAACAACTGGGTAGGCCTTCTCTGTGGGACCCTACAACCCTTTCCTATGACTTTTCCGCGTCTTCTGATCCTTCTTCCAGTAGTTTCTCTCTCCCCCTTCTAAGCAAGGATGAGATAGTGATCATTAACGATTGCCTATCTCGCCTTACTAAGAACTCTTATCCATCTCTATCGGTTTCTTCATCTCATTCATCCCCAGATCATATTTTTGGGGCTTCGATTGGTTTCTCCAAGATTGGTGAGACGATTGATCTTTCTGCCTCTTGTCATATCTGATCTTCGCGTCGTAGACCAAGTTTGGGTCAGCGTACTCCTTGCACTATTCACACACACTCTATAGCGGCGTCTGAGCAAATCGTTCGATCTACTCGACATATGCTTTATCTTATCTGACATGTGTTCTTGTTTTTATTTTTTTGTTGTTTGTTCCTTCCCATCTTTCTTTCCCATTTTCTGTTTCCTTCGGATGGTGAGTTTTCTGGTTTGGAATGTTCGAGGTATTGGTAACGAGGCGTCTTTGGCTAGGCTTAATCGTATCGTTAAGAAATACTCAATCTGTCTTGTGGCTCTTCTAGAACCGTTTTTGGGTGCGAAGGAGATCACCAAGTCTACCCTTTCCCTTGGCTTCGGTGGTGCCTTAACTAACTCTTCTGACAAGATTTGGATCCTATGGTCTAAAGACGTCGTGGTCCGACTAATTTTCGATTCAGCTCATCTTTTACCCCTGGCTTGCACTTCCTCTTCTTTCTCCTCTTCCTTTCTCTTCTCGGCGGTGTATGCCAAATGTGATCGGATTAAGAGATAACACCTTTGGTCTGACATCCTCTCGCTATCTGATCTGGTTTTTGGGGTCTCGGTTTTAAGCAGTGACTTTAATGTTGTCGCCTTCCAAGCCTAGAAACGAGGTGGCTGCTCTGTTAACCAGGCGATAGTTATAGATTTCAACTCTTTCATTGTTAGCTCTGGTCTTTCGGAGGTTTTATTCGTTGGTTCGGCCTTTACTTGGTGTAATAATCAAGAAGGGACTAACCAGATTCTTTCTAGGCTTGACTGTGTGTTCGGTTTGGAAGGCTGGTTCAACCTTTCGTTCTCGTTTTATGTGTCCCATATTCACCGTACTTTCTCGGATCATGCTCCGATAATACTTCATTGCTCTCCTTTCGCCCTATCGGGCCCTACCTCCTTCTGTTTCCAGAGTATGTGGAGATTGCACCACAGTCTCCACCAAGTGGTGGAAAACTCGTGGAACTCTCCTATCGTTGGCTCTCCTTATGTCGTCTTTTATCGGAAACTGAAGCACCTAAAGGCTTGCCATAAGACTTGGAACGTCCAGGTTTTCAAGAATATCTTCGACCATGTTAGAGCGGCTGAAGAAACTCTTATCTTAACAGAATCCTCTTTCAATGAGAATCCCTCTTCTGCTAACAAGGAGGCGTGGGCGCTTGCTCAGCTAGACTTCATGTCGGATCTCCGTATTGAGAATGACTTTCTACGCCAAAATGCTAGGATCAAGTGGATCGTCGAAGGAGATACAAACTCCAAATTCTTTCATTCTTCTATTCGTAAGAAGAATTCTATCCTTTCCCTTTATGATCTTCAGCACCCTGATATATCCTTAGCTTCCACTCCGGAGGAGGTTAGAGGGACCATCCTATTTTACTTCCAGTCTTTTCTTGGTGCTCCCTCTGTGTTCGTCTCTGACCCATCCTTGTTAGCTTTTATTCCCAGATTGGTTCTTCCTTCTGATAATGCTGACCTTTCCGCTCCTCCTTCCTTGGATTAAATCCGGGCTTGCATTTTCTCTCTCAGTAATGATAGCGTGAGCGGGCCTGATGGTTTAAATGGGGTTTTCTTCAGGAGGGTATGGCCGATTATCCAGACGGATTTTTGTCTTTCCATTTAGTTTTTCTTCTCAGGTGGAGCACTCCCTATAGGATGGATGTCCACCAATTTGTTCCTTATTCCAAAGTGCGAAAATCCCCGCTCGTGCGTGGATTTTCATCCGACCAGCTTATGTAATTTTGCTAACAAGGTTTTCTCCAAGGTTCTAACCACTTGTCTAGCACCTTATACATACCGTGTTATTTCATCTTCTCAGGTTGGGTTCGTTAAAGGATGCTTGATCACTGATAACGTCCTTTTAGCCCAGGAGCTTGTTTCCCATATTGATCGTGAGATCATGGGCTCTAATGCGGTCGTTAAGATGGACATGCTAAAGCTTACGATCACATGTCTTGGTTTTTCATGGTTAAGGTTCTAAGGTCTTTCGGTTTCTCGGAATCCCTTGTCGATCTCATATGGAGGCTCATTTCCAACTGTTGGTTCTCCGTTCTAATTAACAAAATTTTCAAGTTCGGAAGGGGTCTTCGTCAGGGAGACGCTATAACAGCTCGCATTTTACGTATCGGATGATTGTGAAATATTTTTATTTAATTCCCTGAGGGTTGGATCATTCTCATATGTTGGTATGTTGTTTATGTGGATGTGGGACATGTCCATAATTTTTACTAATTTTAATTGTGACCATTTTTCTTCTGCCACTTTTGCATAGGGCATAACATTTGACTGGGATCGAGTTAGGTGTTGAGGTCGATTTCATTGGAAAGGAAACAGTGTTGCCAATTCCGTAGATTGATCACATTAAAGATTTGGTTCAACGTTTTGTGAGGAATCGCTGTTTTTGTGTTTACAATTTATGTTCAGGTTTTTAGAGCCTTTGATGGGCTGATTTGAGAAGGCTCATTAGTGGGCTGGTGGAAGACTATAAATAGAGGGTTAGAGGCATGGAGAATAATTTACTTTCTTCATTCTCTCATTTGGGTGAGCTTGTGATCCTCCTTGCTAAATCAAATACACCTCTCCACCATTAAAGTTCTAGATCTACATAAGAGAATCGAAGATCTACATCGTTTGAAGCTAGATCTATGTCAAGTGAAGAGAGATCGCATCAAATCAAGAGGTTTGAAGCATATACTTCGCTGTCCGAATTGATAATTTAGCCATTTCAAGTTAATTCGAAGAATTGGTGAGTGATAAGCATCTATCACACGGATTCGATCATGTATATGGGTTGTTTGATCCTATTTTCATCATTTTAAGTTGTTTCCACCAAGATCTACGTCAAGACAACTACATTTTCATTTGAATCACCATAGGATCTAATCTAGCAATTTAAAACCGGTAATTTCTTATGTAAATTCATATGTTTATGCAAGTTAGATCCATTGTTTTAGTTTATTCATTGATTTATGATGATTTTGGTGAATTTTATATGATTATCGATTAATAATTGTCATTTTGATGTTGTTAATGATTTCATAAAGTGTTTATGGTTGAATTGGATGAATTGGTCGAATCGATGTTGTCGTTTGGTGATTATTTTGTCAAGATTAGAGTTATTTTTGGTCAGATCTGGAGTCGAATCGTTTTTCTTAGGTTGGGTCGGTTTTCGATAGGTCGCTGGCTTATGCTCTAAGAAATGAAAGTTAGGTCATTGGTGATCCATAGAATTGGATCGTCAGTGATCCAGGGAGTTGGATCGTTGGTGATCCATAGAGTCGGATCGTCGGTGATCCAGGGAGTTGGGTCATTGCTGATCCATAGAGTCGGGTCGCTGGTGATCCAGGGAGTTGGGTCATTGCTGATCCATAGAATCGGATCATCGGTGATCCAGGGAGTTGGATCGTTGGTGATCCATAGAGTCGGGTCGCTAGTGACCTAAGGAGTTGGGTCGTTGGTGATTCAGGGAGTTGGGTCGTTGGTGTTCCAGGAAGTTGGGTCGTTGGTGATCTAGGGAGTCAGTTGTTGGTGATCCATGGAGTTGGGTCGTTGGTGATCCATGGAGTCGAGTCGTTGGTGATCCAGGGAGTTGGGTCAATGGTGATCAATAGAGTCGGGTCGATGGTGATCCAGGGAGTTGGGTTGTTGGTGATCCATAGAGTCGGGTTGTTGGTGATCCAGGGAGTTGGGACGTTGGTGATCCACAGAGTCGGGTCGTTGGTGACCTGACGAGTCCGGCTGAAACAATACGAATCGAATATTGACCAAATGATGTATGTTTTTGGCTTGATGGTTGTTTTTGCTTCGAATTGAATTCAAGGGGGAATGTCGAAGCGCTGCGATGTGTTTGTTGATCGTGGAGATGCAACGAATGTGAAGACGATTCAAGTTGGACTTGAACTTGTGGATAATGGTTGCTCGATATGGTATCTGAGCTTGTGGATAGTCGCTGACAATGATGACTAGAGTTATGAAGGCCGAGAGATTATCATTGTCGTAAGTTCTAGTGGGCTCAAAGCAGGGGTATAATATGGACGCCTAAAAGGCTAGTTGGACTAGTCGAGTACCCTAAACCAATTGGATGGGCTTAGTTGTCTTTGGAAGGCAAATGTATGTTGGACGTGCAGTGGTTTGGTTAGAACTGGGGTTACCATTAGCTCTTGACGAAAGGCAAGGCATTTAGCCAGTCATACGATTAACGATGGTTTCAAAGCATGATTGGCGATGATAACCAGAGTAATGGATGTTGATTTTTTTGTTTATATCATCTTATGTAGATTATTCAATGTCGAAGGAGAATTCTCTTGGGTGCTTGTCTGATGTTAGTTTAGGTCTTCGGGGCTTGTGCTAGAGAGATATTGATATCGATTAGGATGGTCTATGCTTAATAACTGATTGGCATAAATATACTGTTATTTCAACTTCGTTGTTTGTAAATGCTATCACTATCGGATGTGGGGAAGACAGTTTGGGTTCTTCTCTGGTAGGCTGGTAGATTGGTTGGATTAATCTGCCTATTCTCATATACTTTATTGATGATGTTAGTTAGTTGTTTTATCACTCACTAAGACTGTTGCATGACTCAAGGTTTTATGTCTTCCTCTTATTATCTTGGGTCGTTCATCCGGTTTTGGATGGGCAGCTTAAGTAGCAGGTGACAGGTGATCCCTTGGTGAGGACGAAGTTGCTAAACGGAGACGAGAAGGAGGCTTACGTACCAATTTCTTATTATACATATTATGATGTTTTTCCGCTGTCTGTTGTATACTCTAAGTGTTGTAGTGAGGCCACTTTGTACAGAGATTATTGATGTGGTCCAAAGATGTTATGGATATTCTTTGATGATAAGGAGGTTTAAATTTCTGTGCAATTATGTTTCCCTATTATTTCCTATTGTATATGTTCTATCTTATTTTATCCTATCGCTGTGAGTTGTACCATAGGTTTCGCTTGTGGTATCCTACCTTGATGATCGTCCATAACTGTCTGGCACATCTTTCAACGCATTATTCCCCTTATTAAGTGTAAGAGTTATGGGCGGTCGTCATATTCGGAATAAGAGCTCTGGTTATCGATTTTAGCCAAAGTTTGAAGACGTAATTATGTATGAGAGACATATTTGTAGATTTCTGATGGATGCGTACTATATACTAGTGCATAGTATAATAGTATTTGAATTCAATTTGCAGTTTTTCTCATGCATGGACTAATCATTCTATATTTCAAATTTAGAATGAGTCGTAGAACATCGAGACACACTGTTAGGGAGGAGATTGTGCATGGAGGATGAAATGGTGGAATACCAAACTACCCATCTATGTTCGAGGCCATAGTGGCAGCGATCATGAGGAGGTCCCCCTCTCCAGAAGCAGCCATGGTAGATATAGGAGTTAAAGTGCAGGTTCCTAGGGTTGTGGACTTCACAAAGTTGTGCAAAGACTTCGCTACGCTAGGAGGGAAGCAGTTTAAGGGGACCGAACCAATTGAAGGAATTCAAGGGGGGCTTGATATAGGTATTCGAATCTTTAGAGACTTAGGAATTGACGATGCAACAAATAGGAAGCTTGCATCGAGGCAGCTACAGGACAGAGCTATGGTTTGGTGGAACTCTGTCACTCTTGAGACTCCTGATGATGATATCACATGGGGGCAATTCCAAGTCAGGTTTGATGAGAAAACTATAACTACCATTTAGAAGTCTGTTCTATTTAAGAGGTTTATCGAGCTTAAGTAGAATGGTAGGCAAGTGCTTGAGTATGTTTCTGACTTCAAAGCTTTGTTGAAGTATGCTTGTTCATATGCCGAGCTCCTTATCGGAAGAATGAGAAATTTGCCATGTGCTTAGACAAATACCTTGGCAACTAGTTGGTAGATCATCTGGAAGATACTTATGAGAAGATCATGGAAAAATCTCTAAGGCATGAGAGTTTGTTTCCTATGGAAGAGACTATTGTTGCAGCTAAGGAAGGACCAAAACCACAATAGGATAGAAATGACAAAAAGAGGAAGCAACAATAATAGAAAGGAAAAGATGGATAGAAAAAGCAGAAGAGCGACGTGATATGCTTCAACTGCCAGAAGAAGGGTCACTATTCCAGGGATTGCAAGGATTTTGAAGGTGTGAAGATGTGCTTCAACTTTAGGAAGCTTGGGCATAATAAGAAGGATTGCCCAGAACCAGCCAAGGGTAAGCAGGTTGGGAAGGCGTATGTTGTGGAAGTTGTGCCATCTTCTTCGAGGACTCCTACGGCGGAGGAGAAAGGGAAGGATGTCCTCATTCAAGGTAGTCTTTCCAATTAAAGATGTTTCAGTTCGTGTGTGCTTCGATACTGGAGCATCACATTCATTTATTTGTAATAAGCTTATGTACCGCTTGTGTTTGGAATTCGAGATTTGCAATAGACCTTTGTTGTGACTAATCCAGTTGGGGTTTCGTCCAATTTGTGTATGATTTATCATGGTCTAGTGTTATCGATCCATGGTTTCTCCTTTGTGTGTGATCGCTTTGTTTTGAACTTCGCTGGGCATGGGATTATTTTGGGTATGGTATGACTCAAGAGGTATGCGACAAAGATGGATTGTGAGAAGATGGAGGTGACAGGTCGAGAATGTGGAAGGGCGAATGGTTGTGATTTGATGTAAGCCAGAAGAAGGGGTCTTCGTAAGCTATTTATATTAGCTTGTGATTATGTGGGAAGTCTTGTCATCCGAGCTGATCGCTGGTGAGTTGATGATGTCTTTGACGAGGTCAAAGGGTTGCTACCGCATAGCGAGATTGAGTTTAGAATCGATTTGGTCGAAGATACTAGACCTATCATTATGCCTTTTAGGCAGATGGCGTCCAAGGAATAGCGAGAGTTAGAGGTGCAAGTACGTGACCTTTTGGGAAAATGATTCATTTGGAGAAGTGTATCCGAATGGGGTGAACCAGTTGTGTTTGCAACCAAGACTACTAGAACTTTGAGATTGTGTGTGGACTATTGTCGCCTGTATAAGGTGACCAAGAAGAACAAGTATCCATTGCCAACGATAGACGACTTGTTTGATCAGCCTCATGAGCCCAAAGTGTTTTATCAGATGGATTTGGAAACGGGACTCCACCTGTTGAGAGTGGTGAAGAATAGTGTGCCGAAGGTTGCTTTTAGGACACCATCCAATTTTTTTGAATGGGGTGATGCCATTTGAGTTAACTAACGTGCCAGTGTATTTTGTTGATCTTATGAATCTGGTATTCAGAGATTAGTTGAACAAGTTCGTCTTATGTTCGTGGTTGATATTCTGGTTTACTCTCGGAATAGGGAAAGAGCATAAGACACACTTGAGAGTTGTTTTGGATATCTTATGAAAGAATCAGCTAAGAGCTAATTTTTCGAAGCGTCAGTTCTGGAAGATTGAAGTGAGGTTCTTAGGCCATGTTGTTCTAGAAAGGGAATAGTGGTTGATCCCGCTAAGGCTGCAGGAATCCAGGACTTAGGTAGACCTAAGAATACGACGGATGTATGGGGTTTCCTTGGATTGACTTCGGAAACAAGGACGACTGGTAGTTTCTGATATCAACGGATTGAGATTTGAGGTTTTGAGGGAATGTTATCACTCAGAGTTGATGATTCATCCCAGTGGTAATATGATGTATCATGACATGAAGCGAGCTTACTGACGGAGAGGGATGAAGAGAGATGTTAGAAAGTTCATTTCCAAAGGGTTTGAACTGTCAGTTGGGGAAAGCTAAACAGAAGAAGCCGAGTAGTTTGCTTCAGCCATTGGAAGTTCCTACATGGAAGTGGGAGTAGGTATCGATGGATTACATAAGACTAGGATAGGAAACAAAGGGATTTGGGTCATCGTGGATCACTTGAACAAAAGTGTAAGGTTTATTCCTGTCAAATCGACTAGGATGACATCGAAGTTGGCTGAGCCATATTAAACGGATTATTCGATTCCATGGTATCCCAGAGAGCATAGTTATCTCCTAGGTTGATGAATCGTTTCCGATAGTCGAGCAGATTGGAAAGCTCGTGTATAGGTTGAAGTTACCCAAGAAGAAGTCTAGATCGTAGTTACAAAACCTTATTAGCCGCTTCGTGTTGTGGGGAATGACACGAAACAACTTAGGAGGAAGACGGTTAAATTAGTCTTGGTACAATGGAGTGAGGATGATGACGACTGTACGTGGGAGAAGGAAGAAAGTATGAAGACGACCCATTCAGAAATCTTTATTAATATGACTCGTTAATGTCGTATCACCTTACACCATTGTAACTTTTACTATCGTTCTTAGAATTCGCATGCTAGGATAACGCTATGGATGCATGGCTTGATGGATGCTAGTCTGGATGGTAAATTAGTTGCTTGTGATGGTAGGCATGCAGAATTGTTTTGGTTGCTTGTGTTTTCTTGGAATTTTGGGGGCGAAATTCCTAGGGGGGATGTAACAACCTGCATTTTACGTATCGGAGGATTGTAAGATATTTTATTTAATTTTCTAAGGGTTGGATCATTCTCATATTTTGGTATGTTGTTTATGTAGATGTGGGACATGTCCATAATTTTGCCCCTATCAGTCTTGTACAGGGCATAACTTTTGACTGGTATAGAGTTAGGTGCTGAGGTTGGTTTCATTTGAAAGGAAATGGTGTTGCCATTTCCGTAGAGTGGTTACATTAAAGATTTGGTAGGGGGTTAGAGGCATAAAGAATAGTTTACTTTCTTCATTCTCTCATTTAATTGAGATCATGATCCTCCTTTCTCAATCAAATACACCTTTTTCCATTAAAATTCTAGATCTACATAAGAGAACCGAATATCTACATCGTTTGAAGCTAGATCTATGTCAAGTGAAGAGAGATCGCATCAAATCAAGAGGTTTGAAGCATATTGTTCGTTGTCCGAATTGAGAATTTAGCGATTTCAAGTTAATTCGAAGAATTGGTGAGTGATAAGCATCTCTCACACAGGTTCGATCAAGTATATGGGTTGTTTGATCTTACTTTCATCATTTTAAGTTGTTTTAACAAGATCTACGTCATGGTATGTACATTTTCATTTGAGTCACCAAAGGATCTAGTCAAGCAATTTAAAACCAATAATTTCTTATGTAAATTCATATGTTTATGCAAGTTTGATCCATTGCTCTAGTATATTCACTGATTTACCATCATTTTGGTGAATTTTATATGATTACTGATGAATAATTGTCATTTTGGTGTTGTTAATGATTTCATAAAGTGTTTATGGTTGAATTGGATTATTTGGATGAATTGGTCGCATCGATGTTGTCATTTGGTGATGATTTGGTCAAGATTAGAGCTATTTTGGTCAGTTCTGGAGTCGGGTCATTTTTCTTAGGTTGGGTCGTTTTAGGATAGGTCGATGGCTTGTGCTCAAAGAAATGAAAGTTGGGTCGTTGTTGATCCATAGTCGGATCGTCAGTAATCCAGGGAATTGGATCGTTGGTGATCTACAGAATCAGATCGTCGGTGATCCAGGGAGTTGGGTCGTTGGTGATCCATAGAGTTGAGTCACTAGTGATCCAGGGAGTTAGGTTATTGGTGATTCAAGGAGTTGGATCGTTGGTGATCCATAGAGTTGGGTCGTTGGTGATCCAGAGAGCTTGGTCATTGGGGATCCAGGGAGTTGGGTCGCCGGTGATCCATAGAGTCGGATCGTTGGTGATCCAGGGAGTCGGGTCGTTGGTGATCCACAGAGTCGGGTCATGGGTGATCCAGGGACTTAGGTCGTTGGTGATCGATTGAGTCAGGTCGTTGGTGATCCAGGGAGTTGGGTCGTTGGTGATCTAGGGAGTTGGGTCGTTGGTGACCTGATGAGTCCGACTGGAATAGTATTAATCGAATATTGACCAAATTATGTATGTTTTTGGCTCGATGGTGGTTTTGGCTTCGACGTGAGTTCAAGGGGGAATGTCGAAGCGCTGTGATGTGTTCGTTAATCGTGGAGATGTAACGAATGTGAAGACGATTCAAGTTGGACTTGAACTCGTAGATAATGGTTGCTTGATATGGTATATGAGCTTGTGGATAGTCGCCAACGACGGCAACTAGAGTTATGAAGGTTGAGAGATAATCAATGTCGTTAGTTTCTAGCAAGCTCAAAGCACGGGTATAATAGGGACGCTTAAAAGTCTAGTTAAACTAGTCGAGTACCTTGGACTCATTGGATCAGCCTAGTTGTCTTTGGGAGGCAAATGTACGTTTGACGTGCAGTAGTCTGGTTAGAACTGGGGTTACCTTTAGCCCTTGACGAAAGGCAAGGCATTTAGCCGGCCATGCGATTAACGATGGTTTCAAAGCATGATTGGCGGTGATAGCTAGAGTCATGGATGTTGATTGTTTTGTTTATATCATCTTGTGTATATTATTCAATGTCGAAGGAGAAATCTCTTAGGTGCATGTATGGTGATGGTTTAGGCCTTCGGGGCTTGTGCTTAAGAGATGTCGATATCGATTAAGATGGTTTATACTTGACAACTGATTCCCCTGAATGTACTGTTATTTCAACTTGGTTGTTTGTAAAGGCTATCACTGTCGGATCTGGCGAAGACAGTTTGGGTTTTTCTCTGCTGGGTTGGTAGATTGGTTGGATTAATTAACCTATTCTCATATACTTTATTGATGATATTAGTTAGTTGTTTTATCGCTCACTAAGATTGTTGCTTGACTCAAAGTTTTATGTCTCCCTCTTATTACCTTGGGTTGTTCATCCGGTTTGGATGGGCACACTAGGTAGCAGGTGACAGGTGATCCCTTGGTGAGGATGATGTTGCTAAACAGTGACGAGCACAAGGCTTACATTCTAGTTTCTTGTTATACATACTATGATGTTTTTCCGCTGTCTGTTGTATCCTCTGAGTGTTGTAGTGAGTCCTCTTTGTACATAGATTATTTATGTGGTCCAAAGATGTTATGGATATTCTGTGATGATACGGAGGTTTAAATTTCTATGCAATTATGCCTAACTATTGTTGCCTGCTGTATATGTTTTATTATATTTTATCTTTGCGCTATGAGTTATACGACAAGTTTTGCTTGTGTTATCCTACATTGATGATTGTCCATAGCTGCTTGACACGTCTTTCAATGAATTATTCCCTTTGTTGAGTGCAGGAGCTATGGGCGGTCGTCACAGACCCCCTCTCCCCGACTTTGTTTGTCATCGCCACTAAGGCTTTCGTGCGAGAATTGCATTCTCTTACGATTGCTGGTCAGATCCGTAGGTTCGCCATTCCCAGTGGCTGACGACATTATCATTTTCACTAATGGTAGACATCGCTCCATCCACTGCTTTCTTGGCCTCATTCAGCAGTACGAGAGGACCTCGTGCCAACTTGTTAACTCTGCTAAAAGTTGTTTTTTTCCTGCTAAAGACTTGACCCAGGTTAGGTCTTCTTTAATCGAAACCTTCACCGGCTTTAAGGTTGCCTCCCTCCCATTACCTTACTTCGGCATTGTCCTTTACAGTGGAAGGAAGCTTAATGCTATCTTCAATCCTCTGACTGAAAAAGCCAGAGGCAAGATTGTTCAGTGGAACGTGACTCTCCTTTCCTAGGTAGGGAGACCGGTCCTTATAAAGTATGTTCTTGACTCTATAGGATCGCATGTTTTTGCTTCTATGACTCCTACTTCCTTCTTCCATTCTTTGGCTTCATCTTTTTTGGGGGTAAAATGGACAACGTCAATCACCACCACTGGATCTCTTGGTATATCATGTGTCGTCCGAAAAATGAGGGAGGTCTGGGCCTTCGTAATCCTGTGGATATCTGTAATGTTTTTTCCCACAAGTTGTGGGTTCGGTTTGGAGAAAACGATTCCCTTTGGGAGAAGTTTCTCCATGTCAAGTGTCACATACTTTTGGCCTTGAATTTCTCTACATTCCCATCCTTTGCTACTACGACGGGGAAACGAATGCAATCCATGAGGTCCTTCTCCAACTCACATGGTGGTGGGTCCGACTAGGATGGCAGATTAGGGCGGCGTGGTGTTCGGCTAGAACCCAATCTCCTAGCCTTCCTATTTTTTCGTTCATTTGGGATACTAGAATTCCTCCGAAAGTTTCCTTTTTCATGTGGCGAATGCTTCATGAAGGGTTACCGCTAAATGAGAACCTCCAAAGGATAGGTATTAAGCTGTTGTCCCATTATAGATGTTGTAGAGCTAGTGACTCAGAGTCCAGTCCCCATTTTTTTTTCGATGGCACTTATGCCACATCTGTCTAGAATTACTTGGTAAACTTGGTTGGTCTCCGAGGTAATGCCACTTACCTTGTAGATTTACTAGAAAAATGGTGGATCAACATCTCAGGCAAATCTATTCGGTCTATCCTTTTTCTCACATGCTTCCTTGTCTTATTTGCTGACATATTTGGTGCTTGCAGAATAAGGACTTTTTTGATGAGGCTCCTATGAATCCTCCACCATCATTTGGAGGTAAGAAATGGTGTTTTTCTTGCCTTCCGTGGTAGACCTTTTAAGGGAGCTATTGTCTCTTGCTCTAGGCGCTTGGCGCGTACTTTCGATATTACATCAGATCTGCCAACTGCGCGAGCGGGGATTAGTTGATGCAATTGTTCCCTCTCCCACCACCTCCCCCCTTTTGGTCTTATGTTGTTTTCTAGTGGTAAAGGTTCTGGATTTACAAGTTTCATTTGGAGTGGGTAGTTTGAAGGGTCCCTTTATGCTAGGATGGCTGGTGAGTAGACAAAGCTGGAGCTGGAGATTTTAGAGACTACATCTGGCTTTCATCCTTGCTTTCCTGTCCACGTTTTGAATTTCTGAGGAGGACTTGGAGGTTTGCTTGGGCTGGGTGTGGAGCTTTCGCGACTATATTTGCGAGTACTATGGGTCGGGTGACCATTATTGTGTCAGATCACTGCTGCAGCGACAGCTTCCCTTGATGCCTTTTACACTGCTTGGAGCTTAAGGCCTAATTTTTCCATCAAGGCCATCCCCTTTTTGGAGTTTTATTCTGCTTTTTAGATTTGTATCTTACTTTTTCTTGTATTGTATGTGCCATAGTATTTGTAGATTTCTTCCATAAATATATTTTTGTGAGCCATTGGAGAATGGCTTGATTCTCCTTTTATTATATATTTCTGTTTTTTTTTTTCAAAAGTGTAACCTAAGAGGCTGTGTGCCTTTGATGGTATTTGATGCCCTAATTCCTTCAAATAAATATTTCTGTATTTGAGTTTTCCAAACTACAAGAATGTTTCAACACTATCCATCTTATCCATTTGATTAGAATTATCATTGTTGTAATGTTTGGATAATTTACGATTAATAATTTGATAGTCCGAGTAGATAATATTTCATATTGAAAGCTTCTCTTTTCCTTATTGCAATTCAACCTTTGGTTTCATTTTCTCCAGATGTGATAGATGACAATACTTAGGATGATAGATGCAGTCTTGAGTTCAGTTGTCTTGATTTTGAAGTTCCCTTAAAAATAAACAACTGCTTCTAGAATTCTTTTTGTCTTATTGATATTCAAATTGCATTTGGCAACCTTCCAAATATGAGTTCAGTATGAACAATAAAAAACAAGTGATTCACTACACCAAAACAGGTGATTTCCAACGAGTATAAGTGTCACAAACAATTTCAGCAATGCTTATAAGTGTTGTTAGGTCGTCGGCAATTATTACCAACGCTTATAAGCATGGAGATATTTTTATGTCCAAATGCTTATAAGCATTGGTAAAATTTCTTTCCTTATGCTTATAAATGTTGGAACATTTTCCAATCCAATGGTTACATGCGTTGCTAAATTAATCATACCAACATATATAATTATCAGTAAAAATAAATTAGTAACGTAAATAAGCGTTAGTAATATACATAATAACTGTTACAAGTAACATGGTATGCAAGATTATAATATAGACTATATTTAATATGAACTCAAAACATATCAATTTGGAAACGTATAACTTAATCAATATCAACAAATGACATCCATAATCATGATAACAACATAGAATACCAATTATCAGAAAAACAAGTACCATACATAATTAATTTATTAAATTCAACACATAATTAACCAATCTCATAATCATAACAGACTGAAATGCCAAAATACAACATATTAACCATAGTATAATATTACAAACACCGAATACGAAACTCGAGCCATATAATGAAGCTTCAATATGAAAATTCACATAACTTGTACATTCCATTTTGAGGATCATCGTATATTACTCAAGAACATCAACCACCCAAATTGGATACTTTATATGCAAGTATTAGATAGTATATCCCATACTAAAATGTAAGAGGGTCGAACCCCGTATGGTGGGGATCAAAGTTATGACCTCTTTGGATTTGATATATGACCTACTTGAAATAATGTTTTCTGAAATTGCATCTACTTGATATAAAAGGTAATTTTATGCTAATCATTTGCAATTATGTTGTTGATATAATATAGAGGTTTTACAACTGATGAACGTAGGTAAGTATAAAACACAAATGCAATGTATAAATAGTTGTTTAAAGTGGAATCTTTAGGAATCACTCTGTTTTTTTTTGTTGATTGATCCCATCTTTAAAATCCCTTACCTAGATAAAACAATGAAAATAAATTCACTTGGTAATGACTCGGAGTATAGGGATCTTATTGCACACTCCCTTGGGAAGTTATTAACTGTGTCCAGTGTTCCTATAAAAAATACAAACAGTGTTCTTTAACATTCATAATTATTATATGATTTGGTCTAAAGACATTGCATTATTTTTAATTTCCTATGCAATCTAGTCGGATATTATCATCTTAAACTAGTCGGAAAACTCAACACAACAACCTTGTAAATTTGTTAGAAAATAATGCATAAACATGGAACTTTTGCACATGACACTATTCCATATGACAGTAGATGCTCTTTGCAATCATTAAATGCTCGAACTGAAATATTATATTATTCCTATATGCTTACTGTACTAACCACTTATAAATAGTAAATCATACAATAGATGTATCACCCTCCATTTGCTTATTGTACCAACAATTTACTTGATTTATTGATTTTCAGATGTCTACAGATGAATGTGGTAAATTAATTTTTTGTAAAACTATTTCTATAATTTCTCACTGCTTGCAAAGTTTGAAGGTGTGGCAATAGCTATAAAGCACTAAGAACCCGGATGCAACAGAGAATTTATGTCAAAGTAATAAAGAAACAACATTTTTTTAAAGTGTACAACTTATAATGTTAAACCAAATTTTACTACGGTATATTTAATAGGATCCATTCAAAAATAGGCAATTCCAGCGGAAAAGACTCGAAAACCTTATTGTTCTTGCAAAGCAAAATGCTGCTAATATGAATGTCAACCTCGCATTGCAAGTAATGAACAACAACTCGTTATGTCCTTAGCTTATTTCTACCAGATCCTAAATTATACAATATCTGCATGAAATCAAAATTTATTTTATTCATCAGGAAACTATCAATAAACCGACAAGCAAAATTGGACCTGAAATCAACTAAAGCCTGAAATCGTGTAACCCAAGAACCCGAGATCGTGGAAATCAGCTGAAGCCAAAATTGATTCCTTGAACTCGAAATTGAGTATCCTAATATCGGTCCCTTGAAGCCAAAATCACTAAAGTCGATTATGTGAAGTCGAAGTTGATTATGACTTCCCCCAAATTTGTGAAGTCCGATTAGAATTGAATTCGTAGTCTTTTCAAGTGACCTAGCTGAAATAAAAGCGCTGAGAGAGGGACTGAGAGTGAGAATATAGGGTTATGAGTGTTTATTTTTTTGCCCTTAAGAACTAATCTTACAGACACAAATAAGCGTTAGAATAATAAACTATAATTATGTACTTTTAGTAACACATTTTTAACATAGCGACACATTATATTGTGACTAACCTATAACACAAACAAGTGTTGGCAATTGAAAAAAATAAGGGCCACCAAATGACAGTAATGGTATAGTGTGATCTATGCTTTCTGGGTCTGTTTTGCATAGTAATCATATGTTGTCTCCATTTTTGTCCCATTTTATACATCTATCTCTTGTAGGTAGTTTGTTCAGAATGGAAAAGTATGAGCAATGAAATATTTTTGGGCAACTATATTTGTTCCAAATGATTTTATGCAGCCTTGTTTCATCTTCATCTCCATTTATAAACTCCCAAGTTTTTCTGAATGAAAACTTGTCTTTTGAAGAGAGTTTGCAAACTCATTTGTCTCTTTGAAGATTTTGATCAATGATTTGATGTTCAACTATTGCTTTGAAAATATCAGTAGCTTGCTGGTTTGATGAATTCCAAAATTGATTTTTAATTATGTTGCTGACTATTTCATTAGTACTACCTAGAAAGTACATATTGTTCCATCCAAGTAGATTTATAAGTGATTTTCGACTTAACCAAGGGGCAAACCAAAGACCGATTTGGCTTTCATCTTTGAATTTTCTCTCAATGAGTTTAGTGCCAATTTCTCTATAGTTGAGAATATTTTTCCAAATATATGAGCGGTAGCTTTTTGATTTAGTTGTCCAAAGTTCTTATTTTTGAGATGTCTATCACGGATGAATTTCCAGTATAATTTCATTTTGCATATTTCACTTAAATCCTTGATATTTCTTAAGCTCAGCCCACCATACTTTTTGGTATATATATTTTGTCCTATGCAACTTTATGATATTTTCTTTTCCAAATAAAATTAGCACATTTTTTTTTTGGGCAAGGCGGACAGGTTTTTATAGTGATCTGTAACACTATTTTATTAAGAAAAAGAGAAATACATAGGAGAATAGGTGATATACAAAATACATATCAGCTATAAGCTTCCACACAAGAAAGATAGAGTACCACTTTCACAAACATGAATCTTAAGATCACATAACATTTTAAATTGCTTAGACATTACTTTTTTGATCTCCTAAAACTACACTGCCTATAGATAGACAGTTAGCCATTTTCCTAGAGATTTCTCAGCATCTCCTTTTTCATGCTCTGGGTGACAGGAGTTTTAAGCCCTTCTTTTTCGTTGGAGCTAGAAGTCACCTGATCAGTAAGGATGTTTGGAGGTCTCTTCTTGTAAGCAGAAGGTGGAGCAATGTGCGTGTATGAGTTGGTTGGTTTGTCTATGGTGAATCTTTAATTTTCCTCTTTCCACTAGCAATGGTTCTTTGTAGCACAGCTGATACAAAATCAAGCAGCGTTATGTGCATTTGACCAAAAACTATACCCGAACAGAAAGCATTGAAGTTTTCCAGTTTCTTCTCTATTATAAGATACTTAGGAGTGTTCTCTTCCCTGTTTGCTAGCTCAGATTGGAGGGAGTTGGTAATTACCACAATGTCAGCGTTGATTGCTCGAATGTGTGCCAATCTTGTAGATTGTATTGCACTCGGCCTTGTAGTGTTTAGCTGCAATTGCTTTTAGCTATTTCTTGATTGCATGCCTTCTATTCATCTTCTTCCATGTAGCACGTCACAACAGCAGTTTCAGAAATAAAGCCACCATCAGAATTAACTACTTTTGTGCCACCTCACATGTTGCAACCAGCGCTTTAGCGTTTTCTGTTGGGGTCCCAAAAGTTTTGGTCAAAATTTCATCAACTGAATTAATTTGAGAAGCTTGAGTATTCCTTTCAAAAGTAGCAGCCACCTTGTACATCGCTTGTGAGTTTTCAATGTGACTTACTGGATTTTTGCTAATTACATTTTCATTGCTCACGATTTCATCAGCGTTACCAATAATATCACCCTTGTCATTTATTCCAGTAATTTCAATCTCTCCTTCTTCCATTTCATAGTTGATTATATATCTAGATTTATCCACTTCGTACGTAGGTAAATGCTAGAAGCAGTTCAAGGTACCAATAGAATCAACAACTTGCGTCGGTGGAGTTACATCGACCATAACATGTTTCCCTTTCTCGTTACTACTTACCACAAATCTAACTGGTCTTTTCTTCTTAACTATTTTGGTCCAAGTGCTTCCTTGGATGGAACAGCATAGCGCGAGCACTGAATCGCTTTTCTTGTTCGAACATTCGTAAAAGCATCTGTTAAGGTACAACTATTGTCCTTTGCCTTGCCATTTTCTTTTTGTTGCTTCATTGTGTTGTTACAATAGCCTACCCCTTTGTCTGGTTTGTCACAAAGCTTTACCTTTTGGCTTTGGCCTTTTTCAGATGAGTGTCCGAAAATTTTGCATTGATGACATAATTCTGGTTTCCAGAGGTAGTAGACTTTAACTATTTGAATAGATCCTTCTAAATTGCAAATGGAAAGGAGTCTGGTAGGGGACAGTTAGAAGTAACTTCGACCATACACTTGGCGAATTTGAGTCTGTTTAAACTTTCCGTATTGGTATCCATACACAAAAATTTCCCAACTCTGGTAGCCAGCCAGCTTATCTCATGCTTCAACCAAGTATCGAGCTGAATATTAAACATTTCGATTCGCACTGGAATAGCCCTCACATTGTTTGCAACATTGCTCAAACTGGGTTCCCAAGGCTTAACTATGAAAAGTTCATTGTGTTTGATGACAGGGTCTGCCTCAAGAACCTAATGCAATCTACCATAGATGATAACTGGAAGAAGAATGCACTCCCATTCGTTTTAAAGTCTATTGTACCTTGTGACCTCCAATGCTTCGTTAAATAATTGACTACTGCGAAGTAAGGTAGCGATGAGTCCAAGAAGAACCCAACTAGAAAACCATTCCATTGCTCTACACTTGCTTGAACTATGTCTTCAGTGGGAATAAGGTTTTCCCTGTCAAATTTCAACACAAGATCGTATGTAGCAAAGGTTCCCGCAATTTTTGGCTTTGAAGCAAAAGGTGAAGACCACTTTAGCTTCAGGAGTGGATCTGGGATGGGTTGTCTATGGGAGGAGGTGGGACTGGCGAGGGGATGGGGTTAACGGAGGGAGGAGGTGGGTCTAGCGAGGGTGGTATTGGTTTAGGGGCGGATCTGGAGACTGATGGGATGGAAGAGCAGCATCGGAAAGAGGGGAAGGGTTTCCGGGAAGAGCGTTGGCAGGCGCCATTAGTAACTAGTGATTAGCACACATTTTTCTATTTTCTATATAGCTTTTATTGAGATGCAGTGAGTTTGTAACTAATAGATGGTGATGGTAGTGATGACTGCATGGGCCAACGCGACCCAACTAGCAATAGATGACAATTTTGTAGGCCATCCCTCTAATTTTCTTTATGTTGAATCGTATAGTCGACTACAATCCCTTTCATAAAGTTAACTAGAGATTAGAGTCTGGAAAAGATATTTTACTAATAGATTTCACTTTTTGAATTTAATAATATTAAGAATCTCCTCTTTATTCATGCAGCCTTTACTAAAGTAAACTTTTCTTTTACTTTCACAAACTTTTAGACCTGTAAAAGCATCCATTTGTTCAAAAAATTAACAACTGTAGAGGCACTAAAAACATCATCTTGAACAAAAATTAAGATATCATCAATATATAATAAGTGAGTGATAATGGACTTAAACTTATAAATAGGTCTGATATTCCCTTCTAATAATTCGTTTTCCATTAAGTTAGTATAAGTTTCCATGATCATAGCAAATAGATAAGGAGATAGTGGATCATCCTGCCTAATCCCTCCATTATGAATGAATCCCTTAGGGGATCCATTAATTAGTATGGAGAACGTGGCATTTTCAAGACATTCTCCAACTAGGTCATATTTTTTTAATAAAACTAAATTGATTCATAATATGCAAAATGAATTTTCTGTTAATTTTATTAAAAGCTTTATGTAAATCGACTTTAATGCACATATGATTTTTGTTATTAAAATTAAAATTACTGATCCTCTTATGAGCAAATAAAGAGTTTCCCAAAATAAGCCAGCAAGGGATGAAAGCATTTTGATTTTTTGAAATTAAAAATTTGAGAAAAACTTTGATTATATTGCAAAGAATGTTGGATATAATTTTATAAATGAAATTGCAATAAGTAATAGGTCTAAAGTCTTATAATCCATAGGATATTTTAACGACAGGGACAAAGGTTAAAAAAAATATGATTAGTATTTTCCAGAAATTTTCTAGAATTGAAAAAAAAAAATCAGAAACTACATCAATAATTTGATTTTGTAAATCATTCCAATAAAATTTGTAAAAGTTATCCCAAATCCAACAGGACCAGGGATTTTATCATTATTGACTCTGAAAATAATATTCTTTATTTCCTTAGTGATCATGAGTGTCAAGAATATTTCCTGACTATATTCATTAACAAGAAAATTAAAATAAATATAGGGAACTTCATCTTTGTAGCCATAAACAAAGGCTTCATTCTCTATGTAAGAGGCCTTATTAATGACACTGCCATTTATATAACTTTGCCAATGTCATTACTGTATTTTCTAATAGTCATTTTAGCATAGAAAAATTTTGTAGCCTCATC
The DNA here is from genome assembly GCA_030737875.1 of Allium sativum. Taxonomy (NCBI): domain Eukaryota; kingdom Viridiplantae; phylum Streptophyta; class Magnoliopsida; order Asparagales; family Amaryllidaceae; genus Allium; species Allium sativum. The sequence goes on from CM060910.1 coordinate 837,053,304, forward strand.
AGCATAAGATAACTAGTCAACTTTGCATTTTTGCCATGAATTGATGGATTAAATATGAAGAGAATTGGCCAGTTTAGCTCGAGCATTAAAAAATTCCATAACTTTATTAGAGGATGAGTTACCATCAACAATTGAATTTTGCATAATTTCACATTTATCCCTTATTACTTGAATATCCCAAGGATATAATAATCTTCCGAACATGATAATAATAATTATAGATCCTCCTTCGTTAGGCTCCAACCTCCTTGACTGCATCAATCAAGCGTTGCTCACCGACTAACATTTTTATATGTTAAGAGGAGGGAGGTTAGAACAATAAGTTCTACTGAATGATAATCACATAAGTTAAGAAATGTCTATTTCCTATACTTTGCAGTATAAATTCATCAAATTATGTCTACGAAAATCCAAAATGCAATTAATATATATATATATATATATATTAATTAGATGGACTATTCTAAAGTCACTTAAGGCCCCGTTTTAAAATCGTCATCACTATTAAATATACTTTCATTGTAAATAGAGAAATAGTAATCTGCCACTTAATATCAGTTTTAGGTAGGCACTCATCACCACTTATGACCCTCTTGGCAGACTCATGCGTTACTGTCTAGTTGTCATTACATATGAACTCCTAGTCACTTAATACTTCCCATAAACAGATAATCCTTATAAATTTGTATTGCCCATCCCTAGGTATGCCTTCACATATCCCTTAGATAAGAAGTAGACAACTTTTGGAGAACTACCCTTACTCACATGTCTAACGTTTTAATTAGAACTATCTAATACCTTATAAGAGAAAGGAGGACCCAATGATCACTTAAGACCTTAATAAGGGTGGATCTCATGACTTTGGTCCTAAATCAAGGATTGAACCTTAGGAATGGAGCTAGTCCTAATCACTTAATACCCTCTTGTGCCAGACCTACTTCACACACACACACACATATACACACATAAAATGCATCTCATATTAAAACGACCACTTTTAGATGCTAGATTTGTCGGGTGGCTCCAAACGGACTTCTACTACAAGTTGGGCTTAACCTCGAGTCTTTATGTATTAATTATAAAGGCCCATGGCCCTTGGACCTCTCAGATTAACCCGACTAACTTGTAGATGCTGGATATGCCGGTAGGATCTGGGTAGACATCTACTACAAGTTGGGATTAACCTCGTGTCTATGTATCATTAATACTAATAAAAGCCATTAACACTCACAACATATAAAGTTCCTATAGGGACATTTAAAATTCTAAATTCCTATTTAACGCAGTTAATACACGCTTGATATGAATTTAGTACCCACTTTTAATATGTTAATTACATTATAAATAGTAATATGTAAAATGTAAATTAAGTGCACATAAGAAACATTCTAAACTGTGAAATGTCAATCCTAACATCAAAATAAGGTTTACTAGTTTATTTTCCTAACTTCGTTAACATGGCATAAACATGTATATTCACATTCAATCAGCAACAGGGATAAAACGACATATACATAAAAACTTGTAACCAAGGTTTAAAAGATTATTTCAATAATAGAAGAAAGACAAGGTGAACCATGTATAATCTCCTTTTTGATACTACTTCATTTTTTAAATGATTTATATATATACACACACACACACACACACACAAACTTAAGACATTACTGATTTGTATATGATACGTTCAAACTTTCTATTTCATAAATAGAAGCTTAAACTTATTAAATTTACAATAATTAAGTCTTATGCCTTTGCACACACATACATAATTTTTATAGTTTTACAAGGAAGTGAATCAGACCATTATCAGAAATTCTACAACACTCAAATGCATATCTTCTATTACATCAATATCAAAAACCCAATTAACACCAATAAATTAACCATTTTCGCAAATTATTAGGAGTTTTGAGGATTTGTTTATATTTTGTTTTCATGCAAATCCAAATCCCTTTAGGCAAAACAATCCTAATCTATACTACATAGTACAGAAAATAGAAAACTAGTGTAATTTCCACTCAAGGAGATAAAAAGAAAAGAATAGTGAATTCAATTTGAACCAAACAAATCTGAATTGAGCATTTCGAATCAGTGTACTCCAAATCCTCCTAAAAATATATATATATAAGAATCATATTTAGAATCACTCTCTCACTCACACACACACATATACACACACACACATACTATACTATACTATACTTAATTCTAGAATCTAGATAAAGATTCATATTTTTAAGAGATAATATAGGTTATAAGAAAGAAGAAACCTAACATGTTTCTGGAATTAATAAATATGGCGGAGAAATAGAATTGAGGCGTATAAGAAAATGAATGTAAGATTTAATGAAGAGGCTATATGTCTTTTTATAATTGATTGTGTGTACGTGGACCGTAGGATTAATTAAATTAAATCTGGATAGTCCGTTTAAGCAACACTATACAAAACCCTTCAAAACAATTGCCTCTCTTCCGCCCTCGACACGAGGGCGGTCGACCCTCTCTACAGGAGGGAGGTTGAACCCCCTTCTAGGTCGAGCGCAGGGAGATTCGTTTCCCTTTATGTTATCATTATATTAATTACGTTATAAATATGATTGATTCTTTTTGTTTATTATTTATCTTGTCTCCTCTTGTACAATAATATTTACACACAAATTCAAATCTCTAGGGAATATTCCATTGTGCTAATCAGTATATGATTTTATTCCAATTTTGTATTTATTCGGTTTGAATTCCAGATCTTGTGTGTGTACAATTTACGTATAACTTGTTTTATTAATGACTTCTTTATATGGACTCTGTTTTCAGCAAATACAATATGAAAACGGACTAGAATTTTGGCACATATACAATGGTAATACTTTCATAGCCCAATTCTCAATTATCCAAAATTCTTATTTTCAACCTATTAATATTTTATAAAAAAATTTCTTGCTTATTATTATTTTTATTTAATAAAATTTCCTATGTCTATTTAGGATATATTTTATGGGTTGTTACAAACCCAGTCCAGAAACGCGTCTTTCCTGGCCTCATCCATATGGGCTCGAAGCGGGAAGGACCTTATGTCATTTGGTGGAAACTTGAAAACGAAGCTTTCAAGTTGACGACTGTTGATGGCGATCGACTCCCAAAAGCATGGAATGCCAGGCGTCTACGACATTATTTAACTTAAGCTTTTATTTTTCTACTACTTTGGTAAATATCAATTTGCTTTCAATCAATGTAATAAGGCTCGACTTGCCGATTGCTGTTGCATTGTAAATAAAATCTCTTTCCATGCTCTGACACTGTTTATAATTATGTGGCTAAATGTTGTGGTCAGACGAACACATATTGATAGTTGAACGAAGGGTATGACTAATTCCCTAACGATGTTCACATGCTCATAATTCAATGAGCATACTCGACTTTGTGACTAGTCGAATAAAAGTCAACTCTCCTAACCTTATGATTAAGGTGAAGGAACGATTCCCAAGAGAACATGACTCTACCATTGGCATAATTAACTATAACTCTCAATGATTTGAGAGAGAGAGTAAAAAATACTAGGTAAGAGTGACTGGTGCAACAAGGCTTAAGTTCGCTTAACCTGTAACTATAACCTTATAAATGATGTGAAAGTACAAAACTTAAGGACTAGATGTCTAAATTCTCACACTTAGCCTTACCGAGAATGGGGTCGTAAGTGCAGACTTAGAAATTAAATTTAAGCACGCCTCTGACGTGGAACGTGATTCGAAGTTAATTGTGGGCATAGACACTACCTTTGGAATGACATCTAAGTGTAGTCTGAAAAATTCACAAGTAAAATGAATGGAAAGCGAAAACACTTAGCAAATTTCAAACAAACATACTGCTTTATTCACAATTTTAGGTTTATACAAGAAAACATGCTAAATCGTGAGGGCTATACCCGCACAAGACTTTATCCAATAAAATAAAAGGAGTCCACATGTGCAAGCAAGCCTATTTATCCCTGTATTGGTCACCCGTCACAGGCTTCTTTTGAAATTTCTCCAAGTCTGATTCCTTGACGATTTCGAGTTCGGAAGATTTATTTCTCTCTAATCCTTTATTGCCACTTTTTCTAGTTAGATTTCTTCTTGCTTCTTCATTCCCTTCCTCAGAGAGACTTTATTTCAACAACGGATGCCTCTAGTTGGGACTTGTTAAACTTTGGGCTATCGACTGTAGAAGGTGAAAGTATTTGTAGGGGAACTTAAGCAATGACGCCAAACTCTATTTTTATAAATACAAGCTTACCCTAGTGTAGCGCTTGTAATTCTTAAGTGCTCTTGTCACCCATCTTCCTAGACTCTCCTATGTAAATAACATGCTTCTCGACGTCGGCATGAGACCCCTTGTCGTCCAGAACCTTCAGGGCATCAGTCATTTCTTCGTCCTTTTCAGTATCGTTAGCAGTGTATTAAGGGTTGGTCGGAGGGCTTTGACTATGCCTTAGGGGATATCCTGACATGTTGGGTACCTACAACAGGAAGAGCGATGAACGTTAGTCCCTTTAGAACTATAGGCGTCTCGAATGGCACCTTTATAGCTCGCCAACACGCGAAAAGGGATCTTTCAAACTGCGGAGAAGTCAAAGATACACCTTCCACGAAATCACCTCCTGTGAGTCCATAAATCTCAGTCACTTCAGTAATAAGGGTCAAAGGCTTAGAAATCTTAGGAGCTGGAAAGGCAAGATCATATCCCTTTACATCTTCTGCTTCGTGGGCGGCGGGAGATGTTCCATAACTTCCTTTGATGATAGACTTCCCTTTGGCTTGAAGTCTTGCAACATCCTCCGCCTCTTTCGACAACCTCCTTCCCGCCTCAAGAATTTCAGGCTCATTATCCCACAAGAATTGTTTCACAAGTTCAACCTCATCCACTATACCATCCTCCGAGGCATGCCTCTCCTCCTCGACAAGCTCACTCCATGCATCGGCTAAAATATAAGATATGATCCATGACAAATAACTATACCAGAGGACATAGAAAAAGAAAATCATAATGAGAGGCCCGAACTTTTCCTCCACCTTCTTGGTCTCGCTTAACTGGCTTCTCAACTTTTGTAAGTTTATATCATATTGAATCTTGGAATTGGAATCAGATAGCGTGGCAGTATATGCGGTCTCCCCTGCCTTTTTAGCTCTCACCTCAGTTTCAGCTAGTCTAGCCTCTAATTCTACATTCTCACTTAAGTGTTCTTTTTCCTACTCTTAGGCTAGTGGAGCTAAGATTTAATTTTGTATTTTATTTCGATATGACTTTCAACTCATCTTCAATGGACTTCATTCCCAGTCTAACTGCGTCGATTTCCTTGTGGAAGCGATCCGCAAAGTTAGTGTATTGCTTCTTATATTTTACGACGTCAGCCTCAATGACCTTCAACTTAGCCTGGTTTTCTTGAAGTTCCTTATCTACATGAACAAGTGCACTTTTATCATAATCCCACTCCTACTTCACATTGGTGACATCCATTTCTAAGCCTCAAATGATCTCAGAAAATTTTCGGGCATATTTGCAAATTTCTTTATATGCCCACAGATACCTTTCATTTCCTTTTAAGTCGTTCCTCGATATTTTCAGGCACAAATGGAGGGGAGGAAGGAATTCCATGCGTCCAAAGTAATATTATGGAAATTGAGCTTTCATAATTTGCTTCCACTCCTCTACTGATGGTTCATGCACGATAGGGTATGCATTTGAAATATACTTGGACTTATGTTTACTACCGATCGCTATCGTCTTCTCTTGGCATTTACCTGTACGCTTTGAATGGTACTTGTAAGGAGGTTGCTTTTGATGAGTTTCCTTAGGAGGGTATGTGCCTTAACGACTGACTTTTTGTCTTCTCATGTTTCTTTCGAACTCGTGGGCATGCCGGTGTCGTAGCGGACCGGTGAGTGAGAATGGGAACAGGAATGATACTTTTGGAATTAATGATGTTTGTCTCTCTCCCTCTCTCTCGGTCCTCTCTACGCTCCCACTCTTGATTATAATGATATTTCGATGGGGTCCCACCTTTTGATATGTTATAGCTAAGACGCCTATAGTCGTTTGATCTCGACATTGTGCCTACAAGTAAGCATAAGCTTATTTCATAACTATGAAACTATATGGTGGAAAATTGTTGTAATGTGCAGTGTGTGTGTGCTATGTATGTCCTATTGTTTCCCCTCGACAACCCGGTGTCGGCACCTTTTTAGTTGGCGTAATTTCTCCAATTCCAATAGAGACATTTTCCCCTTTGGATGTGGGAAAGAAAGTTTGGAGATTTAAATCTGGGAAGTCATACACTTGGATGGTATCTCTAGATCACCTAAACCATTGAATGGGTCATTAGTACTGAAGGACCTAGCATCACTGGCAGGAGATTGGGGTTGTAGAGTGTGTTTCGACGTGGACTTCTCTACCACTTCTTCCTCAACAAACGTAGGCGGGCTCTCCTTGCCTTTATCGGTATAGTCGCATGAATTGTGACGTCACCTACTTCTTTGGTAGTACCCTGATTTGTACTTCGTTGTAGGGTTCATTTATCGCAGGCCCCCCGATTGGGGGCCCAACTACTTAAGCAGCTACGCCTATGCCCCTGACTGGAGTACCACCCAAGCCAGAGGTTATATTGGGACATAGAAAACTATAGCGTTGCAAGAACTCATCGCTTATACACCTCCATACCCACCTCTGCTCCTTTGTGAGAGCATGCAAGGTGGTTAGTCTCAATACATACACATCGCCATGAGGTTTATCATTGTCCCAACCAAATGAAAAACATGAAATTTTTAGATGAAGTGCAAGTTAAGCTAGAAGAGAAAGACTTCTATGAATACTTACTTCCTTCCAGTCGTCACCTGGAAAAGCCCTCCTGATGTGAAATGTAAAACAGATATGATTTTACATCGCTCAGTTTGTTCCATCTGTCAATAATGATCTGGCTGTTCATTATCGCTTCGAAGAAGGTGAGCAAGGGACTACCTTTATTGTGCTTAAAATCGACAAAGATCATCAATGGTCGGCTCCTCGTGAAGGTGCTCAGAATATAAAATGTGGAGAGAAAGAAGGTACGTATTGGCTATGGGACGCAGCTACATCAATGCTAGTCTCACCCGCGACAGGATCATATGGACAAATGGGATGAAGGGGGAACACAGCCAACTGTACATGTATGGAGAGAGCATGCCTTATATCCTTTTAGGGGATTTTATGGTAATTCCAAAGCAGCAGGAACTCCAACTTGTTCGAAGAGACGGCTCCAAGAATAGTGTTTGGTGTAGGAGCGACTCGCACAAGATCGTCTCCTCTAGTAGTCGCGACCTGCTTTTTCTTCGGTGGTACTACATATGAATCGCCATGGATATGAACTCGATAGTGAGACCCTTTGCTGTTGGACTCAACAACGAAGCTAGTCTCCCTGTTCGAATCCCTATAAATTGTAGACTTCTTGGATCCAGCCTCAGAAGCTCTTGTGGAGTATCAACGCCTCATAGCAATTGTACTACTCAAAAAAAAAAACATCACCGATTAGTGTGATAAGCTTGTACCCCTGGTGTGTAAAGTATTGTGGTGCGTACAATATAATGTAAAGACTTAGGCAACAACAGAGGTAGAATATTCAGGATATGTTATGAATAATAGCTTGATCGATTGTCATTTTTAATCGTCTAATCAGGCTTTGATCAAAACAATCGAAAACTAATCTTTCACAAAAGACGATTCATTATTATTTACGCGATCCAGATTCATATGATCTAATCCTAACGGTCCAAAAATTTGTTTGTTCGATAAGTCCAAGTTTCTTAATTAGGCATAGAATTGCATCAGCATCGTCTCTACAAACATTCAACTCCAAAGTGCTCCAAAATTAAGAGCATTGTGATAAACAACTCCTGTTTAACTCCTGCTCGAGTTGGCTGACCATACGAGTGTTGAGCCAAGAGCTCTCCTTCCGCATACTTGAACACTTCCCTTCTCCATCTCCTCTCTTCCATCGGTCACTCCACCGAGCCAAAACTAGATGGATTCATCTCCATCCGATACGTCACCTTCTTTCGATCCCTCTACTGTAATAGATCCATCCATGGAGACCGTGACAATACCTCACGTTTACTGCCATGATCCATGCACCTTCTAATGATCTGATTTCAGCAAAATACACGAATAATTATCTTCAATTCACCAAAATAACGGCCGAGACTTGGCCCTAAACTAAAGCAATGAAGGGAGATAAGATTTTCTAAAAATAATACCTAATTTGAATTAGAGGTGGCAATCATTGGTGATGATTCAACGAGAGTGGAGTTCAGCGTGAAAAAATTTGAGGACAATAAAGCTATTTAGATGGGGATGGTTAAGAACAGGGTCGGCTAGATAATGAAAAAGTTGGAGAAAGGGAGGATGGTGGGACAACTTTAAATGGTAAAGGAAATGGCTATTCATCTCTCTCGATTTGACAGGCAACAATTTCGGTTCAGCTAGTTCATGCCGACCCAATAGGCATTCGATTGAGCCATACCAAACAGAGACTCTAAACAAAGAAAGGGACTTTGATATCCTTTCAGTTATGCTAATAGCTTCACGTGTCAACTCACATTCAAAAATTGACTTGCCTAGACATCGTGCTCGACTAGCGCATCAAATATGACACTGTGCGGCAACGACCTGTCCATGTCTACTCACAAGCGGGAGTCGATGAGTCGACACATGCGACTGAATGACAAGTGTACTCGACCTGTTGACTCGATGTCGTTTGAGTAATTAATTACCTACAACTGTCAGGATTTTCAATCGAAAGAATTCGATTCCACTAATTCAAAGCACATCCCGTCTTCGCCATGATGTTTTTTAGAGGGCAATATGTTGACCGGCCTTTTGACATGCCCGTCACGTACTAAGTCCCTAGAAGTCAGATCACTCAAGGTTCAAGCTCAACTAAAGCTACATCCCGGATGCCTAAGGAAAGGCCATGATAGGTTGTCATGCATTTAGTTCGACCACCCTTCTATTCGGCATTGCTTCGAATCAATCAGTCTCCACGGTCGAATATGTGAAGCACACCAAGTCGAGTCAGCCTTCCTATGGCTCGATGTCCTTGATTTGGCCTCCCTGGGTCAGTATCTCCAACTCATTGAGTTAAATGCCCCTATCAAGATGACCTCCTGGCTCAGACGAACATATGTTATGTCGGGCCAAGACATACCGATACGAACCTGGCAACGTCGTTAACGTGGACTTGACCTCCACTACTTTGTTGCATGATTTCTACTTCTTCCACTACTTCAACTAATCCCGCCAAGTGTCATGCCAACCTAGATACGAACTCCTCTATAAATACCCCATTGGAAGACAACTACGGGATGACTTCTTCCATTTTTACACTATTTACTTACTGTATTCATCTGTACTTGGAATTCAAACAATTCTAAGCCCTTATAATCATCGAAGTAGCATGTAATTAGTGAATATTGCCAAGTGGATGTAGACATATTCAAGCCAAAACACTATAATTGTTGTTCCTTCGTTTTTCATTTATTTTCTTCACTTTATTTCTCTATTTATAGACTATAGGGGTGTTGAACCATTTTGGGTGTCAACAATGGGTAAATGAAAAAAAATGAAAAGTGACATTAATTACAGTGGGTAAGACAAAATGTTGTAACATGTTACTATTACAATCCATCGTTGTAAAAAAGGCATCATAGTAAGGCATTTTGATTATAATCAGATTCTTGATTATTCCTGTTAAAACTGCAAAACATATCAAGGTTTTCACTATTAGAAAAGCTTATTATTCCGGTGTGGGAGGGGGGCAACGGCTACCGATGGGACGTCGAAATATCGTGAATACCTGCTACCCGAGCCTTCTTCTTCCTCATTCTTCTAACACAAAAAATTTCAATAAGAACCTCCTTTCCCCCCCAATTCAAAGCTTCTGACCCAATTTCGAGCTCTAGGATCTTCTACAACACTAGATACGATGTTAGCATCCTCATATTGCAGGTATATTCTCTTATTTTTGTTAAAAATCAAGTTTCTAACCTAACCCTATAATTGCATAAATTGATAAATTAGGGTTAGTTACTGACTGCAATTGTTTCCAACAACATAGTAACGATTTATGACATCCCCTTATGTACGAATTTCATGTGTTATCGTCAAATTGTAAATTGTATGTATAATTATGGTTGTTTGTGTATATGCAAATCTTTGTTTATGTGTGTTGCTCCTATCATTGTATTGTGTTAATTGAAATAAAATAAATTGAATACAAACAGTATCAATAATAAAATAAAGAATAAAGTAGAAAAAAGACTTCGCTCCTACTCTATAGCGACTGCCATCTTCCTCTTTTTCTTCGCTCTCTTATAACCTCTTTCTGTGATTCCTTTTGCTACCCTCATTTTTGTTCCTCACCTCGGATCTGTCTCTTCCTCCTTCTTTAGGCAGCTTTTGCCATCGTGGAGGCTTGCTCATCTTTTTTCACTAACCTTAATAACTTCAGAGCTTTGTATTGTCTCTCATCTTTCCCTTCTTCTTAATCGGCTTGCAATTCCTTTGCCACTACCTGTACAGATCCATCGCGTGGTGCTGTCTCAGTCTTATTAGGTCTTCTCCATTGAAAGGTATTAGTTATTTTCGCGACCCCTTCATTGTGTTACTTGATACAAAATAGCACTGAAAGGCTTACCCTCGAGCATGGATTGCTCAGGCAATGAACCAGTGCATAGGTTGTGCTGAGTTTGATTTTGTTGTGTGGTTGGGTTAACTCCTACCTTTTTCACTTGTTTTGGCTATTAAGTTTCCTATGAATTTTGACTTGTGCATTGGGTATTTGGTTTTGTGGTGTAAGTGTAGTTGCAGGTTTGGCGAAGAGCTAGTAGCAGAATTTTCACAAAGATCTATTGGATTTTTGGGGTGTAGGTAGGTAAGTGTAGGAGGTGAGATGTGCTGATGTTATTTCTAGTGGTTTGGGGTCATGCTTAAGATTTGCTACAGCTTTTGCTGATACTTTTGTGAGATTGGTTTATTAGTTTAGGTTGCTACTGTCTAGGTTATTGTAGTCAGTGGTGTTGCGACTACAAGTGATTGCGAGTTATTCTTGCTTCTTGGATGCAATTGATGATGGGTCTATGAAAGCAGATTGTTATCTTGGTGTGGTGTAGTGAGATTTGTATGTGACAGTGCTCTTGAATTTGGTTTGCATCTGTTCTAGAAGCTAATGACTGCGCTGGCAGCTGTAAGGTATATGCAACTTGGTGAACTCTGGCCTGTCTTGCAGTCGGTGTGCAATGCTTGAAGATTGAGATTCTCCAGTAAGGTCATATACTGAAAGTTAATTTGGTATTGGATGCTCTTTCATGCTATGACCATTTGTTCATTTTTTGTAAACATGTACTGGTGTAACTTATTTATTGTATTATGGAATGTAATAGTAGTTCGAGTTTTTGCTCCACTTCTGTACTATAATCTAATTTGATTTAGTGGACGGACCACTTCAAAAAAGTTTCCAGCTGATAGATTTACTCTCTATCATCTGTACTCTCATGTATCATTACTAGTTATAATGATAGTGGCACGGGCCACAATACAAACCCGGTTGGCCTCACCAAAAAAGACAAATTAAATACACGAGCTTCAAATATTATATTGTGCACGTCTTGACTTATGCAACAAAAAGATGCATGAGTCTAAAATCTAATTAAGTGTTTAGAAAAATGGCAACAATGCTACAACAACTTTAAGTTGATGTAATACATTGAACAAATGTGCAAAAGTAAAATATTCTGTTGTAAATGTGAACAATTAGTAAAATTGTATTTTTCTCGTAAAATGTGCACATCTAATTGACTAATGTCACTTAGAGAGTTTTTGACCCTGTCCGACGAGTGTTGTACATGATCGTTATATAAATAGTCGTTTTTATCAAAAAAAAACGACCATTTATATTTATTTGGTACAATGTTTGTTGGATTTGTCCCTGTATTGGACAAGTTATAAACACATTATGCATTTACATTTGTATACTACTTAGTCTCAAACGATTCACAAATTTCAGTCTAACTTTTCCTTTTTGTTTCTAACAAACATGCAATTGTGTACAACGCAGGGAACGAAAGGGAAATGCTGCAGAAAATTTGATAAATCACTTGAGATGTATTAATATACGAAATGTAAATGCTTACTATGTTTGTAGTGGGAAGTCGGATGGTTCAATATGGAAAATAAAATGTGCAATATTTGAAAATATTTTTGGATTTATGAAATAATTATTTTTGAAAATACAAAATTATACATGTGTAATAAGACCATTAAAATATGCTTTTTCAATTTTGCATTCTTGAAAATAGATATTAAATTTTGAACTTGTAACTCATTTTCTTAAATAAGAAAAATGATATTTTATTTTGTTGATCGAAGGATATGGACGAATCAAAAAAGAGGACTGAGAGTCTCAATAAATGGAATTTTTTATAATGGTATAAACGTATTTGTTGAATTCGTTTTAAGTAATAACGGAAACGATCTAGAAACTCATTATCCGTGTAGTAAGTGTAGACATTTGACGTATTTGTTACCCGATATTATGATGTGCAAAAATGGACTTGTACCTGAGTAATATGTTTGGGATCGTCATGGAGAAGTTGTAGAAAATACTTATGTAGAATCTGAGTTAGAAAGTGTTGCTAATGAAAATGTTAATACAACCCGTATTAAAAATATGGTCGAAGATGCAGCATGAACAATGTTTCCTATGATTGAAGTTGACGATGATGATGGAAATGTTGAAGAATTGACTATTGAAGCAATTTTTTTTATAATTTATTGGATGTCGCTAAGAAACCTATTTGGGATGGTTATAAAAGCGACACTCAACCATCAGTAATCGCAGAATACATTGTGATGAAGTCAAAATACAACACCATTGATGCTGGGTTTACGAGTATTGTACAAGCTGCAAAATTGCATATACTGTCTGGTAATTTAATTTGTGAAAATCACTACGAAGTTAAAAAAAACTTATGTCAATTTTTGGTTTACTTTATCAGAAAATAGATACATATTTAAATGATTATATGTTGGTTTGGAAAGAAGGCGTAATGAGATGACCCAAACTTCCCCGTAAAGGAAAACCCGGATTGCTTCGAGGACAAGACGAATCAGAACACAAACAGAAGAACATTTCATTGCTTATTACAACAATTCCATCAGAATACAAGAATATATAGAGTATGAATAAATATTACACATAATAAAATATCAGAGATTAAAGTACATTACATAGCAGTGGAAAAACATTACAAAACACAACTGAAAGTAATGCACGGATACAGAGCTTTCCGAGTATCGTTCCAGCGGTAAACCAGGATCCTATGAATATAAATCTGTAAAACCAAAACTACTAGCTGCCCGTGTGGAAATAGGGGCACCCAGAGTTTAGGTTAAAACAATAAACTCCAGGTCAGTCATGTGACTGGTGTGAGAAATAAAACAGTTTTTTAAAACATTACTTTAAAAGACAGTAAGTCAAGGGACCACGCTGTATAACACGGAACGGGTTTCCTCCCAAGAATACTTGTGCATGAAATAAACAACGCGAAGCTTTTTGAAAAAATGAAGCTATTATAAGACCCAGGTCCCATCACACAATGCAACGCAAGCCGGAGGATAGGGGTTTACCTTATAATAGCCAAATAATGCTTGATATGTTTAAGACAACTTCAAATATAAATGTATCAATCCTAGACGGCATGGGTACCATATATCATGTCGCCAATACTAGGCTCTACAATCAAAACCCCAAATGTCACGTATTATAAGTTGGATTTCCATCTGTGAACCAAGGCAAGGGATCGTCCTTACTGCTTTGAGACTCTCTATCCCGAGCCTCAGGATCAGAACGCATCGACCCTTGGATCGTCAGGGCCGGTCCACTCGATGTGGATTAAAATGCCTGAACACTACGTTTCCCCCACCCTATGGGGTGTAAATGAGCCAAACGTCTCCATCGGCCCCGGATCGACCGAAGTAACTGAGGCGCCTCGCTATCCATCATCCACATAAGTAAAATGCCCGAGCATGCAAAACGCTGACACCACTCCTAACTAGAAGGAAACGCATGCCCTCTCTGATGTCCTCTCCCGTTTTTGGTTCACACCGGGGTGTGAGGCTCGCAAATTAACGCCACACAAAGCTACACTATATTAAAGTCGTGCTTTGATCATCAACCACAAGACTCTACTTTTCAATAGAAGCCTTGATCACTTGCATCTCAGCATGCCACACAGGCAATTCACGCTATGCAACCAATGTATATCAATTAAACAGAATGAAATCTGATGTCACACACACATCCATTTACAAGTTCGTTCTGGGTCTGAAAGAAACCGGAGGCACGTTATTCCTCCCCCGTATGTCCAATACAGGGGAGAGGCCCTCACATATCCGTCGATCTCCAAGTACGTCTGGACGATCACCACTTATTACCTCGCATTGGGTGTACAGCCCAATCAAGACATCAGTAATCATCCAAACGATGTAAAGACCTCCGGTCTTCAACCACCATCTTCATCCTCGACACATCGTCGAATCAGTTATTCAGAATGGGATAAACCCGGTCTTTCTGAATAAGTCGCGTATATAATAAACAAGTGCTATAAAAACACAACATACGCCTCATTCCAATCCAGAATATCCCTTTATTCAAATATTCTTATACTTTGGGAAAGGTTCCCATTAATTTTATCAAAGATAAATTCTTTAAATTTATTCTTTAATCTTTCTTTGGATATCAATTCAATCTAATTAAAGATGCATTAAAACTCCACTTGGTTTTAATCTTCCCAAAAATCAATATTAACGATTGTTTAACTTGGGAAACCATATCCTATCTTTAACTGGGTTAAAGATCCAATGTCATTTAAAACATGGTTCACAATAAACCAAAAATCACATTCCATTCCATTCCATCAGCCTCTAACCGTAAATTAGAAAATGAACAATTCCCTAAGTATTAACCTCGAAGGCCGAAACCAACATCAGATCAATACCCAGGAAACCATTTGACTTAACTAATCTCCAGTTAGTCTCTAATTTTCTTAACTCCATTGGGTCTAAGAACAGTATTATTGAAGATACCATTCATGACAACCCAAAATCTTATTCCTGTCTTTAACTGGGTTAAAGAACCAATGTCCTTTAAAACACGGTTCACGATAAACCCAAAATCACATTCCATTAACAATGGAATCTTTATGGAAAACAAATTGATATATATGATCAATATAAACCTCCATATCCAACCGATAATATCAATGGAAAAACGACAAGGACTCTTAAATTCCATAGATATTAACCGTCTTCCTCTACAGAAGCTTACTTCGATTATTAATAAATCAAATTCCATTCAATTCCAATTAAATATGTTAAATTGGAAAACTTTACTTTGGAAAATCTCCTTTAAATCTTAACAAAAGATTTATAAATTCCAAATCCCATTTCACTGTAAATCGGGTTAAATAACGAATATCGCTAAAACACAGTTCACAACAAACCCAATTCACATTCTATCAGTCTCTGACTGTAAATTAGTAAGAGAACAATTCCCAAAGTATTAACCCTGAAGGCCTAAACGAACATCAGAACAATACCCAGGAAACCATTCAACTTAACTAATCTCCAGTTAGTTTCTAATTTTCTTAACTCCATTGGGTTTAAGAACAGTATTATTAAAGATACCATTCACGACAAACCCAAAATCCAATTTGATATTTAATACAAGGCTCGGAATAGAAAATATATCGGCTTATATTCAATATCAAATTCTGAAATCAACAAATATCGTATTAGAATAACGATATATCTATATCTTCCAAATTCCTCCACAATATCCGTGTAATCACGAAATCCAATATCGAAATATTCCGAAGATAATATCGATTCAAATCCATTCCAATTCATATATTGGAAATCCTGGTTATTTTTAAAACCATTTCAAATCCAATTTATTTATTTCTAAAAATAAATAAATTATTTTTTTCTAGTTCATAACTAGTTCATTTTGATAAAAATATATTTTTATCTTTTCAAATATGGACTTTTTCATCCCAATTCTTTCCAAATCATTTATAATGATTTTACACAAATTATTGATATTTTTAATAATTTTATCAAGCCCCGTACAGTCGATTTCCATAAACAGCCATCGAACTGCACTTACAACGACCTTTTCCAAATTTGATTTGGACATAATTCCAAATCCAACCATTTGATTTCAAATCTCTAATATTTGTTAGAAAGCTCTTTTCGATACGAACCCAACGGTTCCGGTTTTAGGAGAATCCGATGGTCGGATCTTTCGCAATGTCCATTCGAAGTCAATGGTCGAAATTCGCGAACTACCGCAGCGCGTTCTATTCAGGCCATTTTATATATATATATATATATATATATATATATATATATATATATATTGTCGATTTCCTTTTAAAACATATTTTATAAATCGTTTTAAATTCGTTTTCAAAACGATTTCAACTTCATATTCAATTTCTTGTCAAAATTGAATATTCCATATCATCAATATATAAATGTTAATATTTTCAAAACATTAGATTTTGAAATCGATTCCGGTTCGATATTCATTATAAAAATGAATAAAATTGATATAAATATCGTTCACGTCAAAGTGGCGTTAATCTAATCAACACGGCTTTATATATTTAAATATATTCGCGTCCATCCCAAATCGGACATCAAAATCAAATTTTGATCTTTTACTGAATATTATTTTAAAATATTCGTTATTTTAAAATATTCATTCTTTCTGAACTGGAATCAGACACAGTCAATTACCATATAATTTGATTTATATGGATTTCATACACACATGTACATAACAACAATCAAATATAGTCAACCATCATCCAAAGTGCATTCTATTCTGCATAAGAATCAAATATAAATATTTGATGCTTACACAGCCTGTCAATCGATTGATTGACATACAACTAATTATTGGGATTAGTGTATGTCCAATATCATCCCAATACCTGTGTGGGGTTTCAATCAACAAATAATGAATTTTATTTGTGTAGTTGGGCGATGTGTAAAATTTATCGTCCCAATCAATATTAGTCAAATCAGCGTACATAAACAAATCGTCTGATTTGTTTATGAATATTCATTTTATTCATATACACGTTAAAAATTATATTTTTAACTATAAAATATTTCATTCCATTCCACATCACACAATCAACTTTGACAACACAATCAAACAAACAAGCCATCCATGGTCTGTGGACGACGGGTGTCGGGTGCTGCTAAGCACCGTATGCATCCTAGTATATATTTTAATTTGAAAATTAAATTCAAGTGAGAAGCTCTCACCTAGAAGCTAAACCAAATGTCGCGACTCTTCTTATGTAGAAAATTTTCGCCGCGTTTCCAACGAGATCTGTTTCATGCGGTATATGTTAAAAATCATGTTTTTAACATCGCTACTTTATAAATAAACGTCACATATTCTTTCGGCTATTATATATATATAAATCACATTTTTATATCGCTTTTCATATGATAAAAATCATATTTTCATTTCGCTCTCTAGGTAATAAAAACCATATTTTTACCTCATTGTTCTGTATATAAAAAATCACTTCTTTATATGTTATTCATATAAATAAAAATCAGATCTTTTTATGTAAAAATCACATTTTTATACCGTAACTTCACATATAAAAATCGTATTTATATACGCTACATATATAGAAATTCTATTTCTATCCTATTCAAAATATTATTTCATACATACCATAAAATTTTATATTTTTATCTAACTAAAATCAAACCCTTTTTTCCTAATCAAAAATTTAATTTTTCCTAATCAAAGACCCAAACTTTTCTTTACAAAAATCAGATCTTTTCTTGTTTAAAAATCTAAACTTTTCTATAAATAAAAATCTTGCCTTTTCTATTATAAAAATCTAACTTTTCCTATTATAAAAATCAAACTTTTCTTATAAATCAAAAATCAAATCTTTATAAATCAGTTTTATATATAAAAATCTTACCTTTACACGATTAAAAATCCCATTTTTAACCGATTAAAAATTTCATTTTTAACTGATTATAAATCCTATTTTTATTCTAATTAAATGAATCAAAATAAAATAAAAGCTCACCTGGCTGAAACGAACGTGGGGATGAAGGCGCCGAGGTGGTGGGGCCCGCTCAGGTGGTCACAGCGTTGGTTGCAGGTGCCAGGGGCGGCGCAGCTAGGGTTTTTGGGCGGTGGAGTGTCGGATTGAAGAGGAGGTAAAGGAGAGAGAAGGTAAAGGGAGGAGGTGGGGCGCAGCATGCCGGGATGGGGCAGAGGGTGTCACGGTGGCGTGTGGGGGAGGCACTGGCGGCGCTAGGGGATCCACCCTGGTCGGACACGGCAGTTTGTGGGAGAAAAGGGGGAGAAAGGGAGGAAGAGGAGGCGTGGTGGCGTTGCTGGAGGCGGAGGGAGGTAGAGGGTCACGCGAGTGAGCGACGGTGGTGGGCCCCGCCGCCGCCGGTGGCATGAGGCTGGGGCATCGCGCGGTTCCTCCCCCCTTTTTTATTTCTTTAATCGATCGTGAATTGAAGTGGAAGAGAGAGGGGCCTTGGGCCAATATATATTAATATATATTTATTTCTATTTAAATCCCAAAAAGTAACTTTAAATTTCGATCTCCAAACGAGACTCACCGCCTGTCGTCCATAGCTAATTACCTCGTTCCGAACACAATGGCATATTTATCGTAGGCTAATTCGATCATTACGATTAGTTTTCGTCAAAATCAAAATGTAAATCTATATATTGAATTTGAACGAACATTTCAATTTACAGGGGCCACATATGGACTCTAAAAATTCCAGAAAAATTATTTCTAGCTTCGTATTGACGATACGGTTCTAACAAAACTAATTTCGTCAAATTTGAAGACCGTTTGAAAAATGGCCATTTTCTAGTCGTCGAAATTGACTGAAACTGTCAAAACACGTTTAACTGCGCCACGCTCACATGCTAATCCCAAAAATTATGAATTTTGGAATTTAGAAATAATTTGACACAACGAATCCAACAAAATTGGTTTCGTCGAAAACAGAGGCCTTTTGCAGAATTTCCATTTTTAAGGGCTATATTTTCCGTAGCGACTATTCTGAATTTTCAATTGGACATATCTTTTTATTTCCGCAATGAAATTTCAATTTTTCATATTCATTGGAAAGATATTCTCAATTAGAATCTAATATTTTTGGTTTCGTTAAAATCTGGTTTATTTTGAATCCTGTACTTTCATTTGAAATCGAAATTTCAAACTACCGCGCCATTTTCAATTCCTTTTATAATTAAAATAAAATATTTATATTCTAACGTCGATTCAAATAAATATATACATTCTAATTCTATTCAAAATAAATTTCTCGTCTTTATTATTCAAAATAAATCATTTTAAATATTCAAAATCCACTAAAATTGCAAAAATAAAAAATTTAAATTGGTTCTGATTTTCCGGTTTATTACAATCTCCCCAACTTAAAATCTTTTCATCCTCGAAAAGGAACGGAGCTGAAAGTTGTTTTACAAACCAACTCAACTTTCACTATTTTAACTATGGCTTAAGTTATTCAACTTTTCAGTTTCTAAGAACTTTTCAAAATTTTAAATTTTTTGGCTAACACCCTAAAATTTCAAAAAATTTCTCCATAACCTCCCCTGTACGGGAGCACCGGGAAAATCCCGAAATCGCCATACAGGCCTCTCCAATCCAAAAAGAAAAAGAAACAGGCAAACGGCTAGCCAATCGGCTCATAAAATCATCAAAAACCCCAAGAAATACAATAAACATGTACCTATTTGTCGGGCAAACAATTTTATTTATCTGTTCTAGCCTCCTTGCTATGACCTGTTCAACATATATACATGTATATGCATGCATTTCCAAACAATTTTCGCTACAGTTAAAAATTTGATACAATTTGGTTATATGTACTATTCTCTCACATAATGGTTTTATTAGATAACAAATAATCATACAACACAACCATCAATCCATTAGTTGATTAACGTTTCAAATTCATAATTTTTATATACTCAAAAATCATGTTTTGATGCCAAGGCACAACAATATATCCAATCTAGTTTTGGTTCTCACACCAGTCTAATGGAAATATATAGATATCTCACTTTCGAAACTCGAACACAAATGTTGATGATGTCGCGGCATCATCAGAATCATCCCCGGGAGACTAGAGTGTGATTCTATATCTACCCAGTATATTTGAGGCTTCGAATATACCTTAATTACGCATATATTCAAAATCTCCATATATTTGATTGTCCAAATAAATATCAAATAAAACATTCAAATACGAATAATAAAGTTTAAATTTTCAAAACAAAATTTGTCTTCGATTTTAAGTTTTAAAATAACACTCTTCCGACTCATTCTGGGATACTACTGATCCTATCTCTAATGAGTCATTATCATTGGATATTACTAATCCAATCTCTGATGAATTCTTTCGTTTGGTTCTAATGTGTCTTGTTCTCCGAGCTATGTAAACTGTAACACCCCGCGAATTCTATAACTGTTAAATTCACAAATTAAAGTATAATTAATTTCAAATCGAAGAACTAAGGGAAACGGGATACGCCATTGCGTTCGTCTCGGAAAAATACGCGAAATAGAGTCCGAGTTTTCGAAAAACGGAGTCCGTATGAAGAAGATATGGCCTTCGGAAGTTTCTGAATTAAGTTTAAAATTCAAACAGAATAAAATAACTCAGAAAATCAAGTTTAAATTCCAAAATGGGGCCCAATGGGCCAGGGCGGAAGAACACCCGCCTAACGCACCCAGGTCGACTGGGCTGTCGACCTGGTCTAACCAGGTCGACAGGGCTGTCGACAGGCATGTCGACCTGGTCCAGAGCCAGGTCGAACCCAGCCCAACCTGGCTGGCCTATTCTATGTTGGTCGATTTTCTGTAGTCTGCTTTGTCATTAGGGCTAGGTGGCAGGCTCTAATTGGTCTCTCCTAGGGATGAATGGCTACGATCAATCCAAGCAACATCAATGGTCCTAATCAGTTCATAACCCCTATAAAAAGGACCCTAGACTCAACCCTAATCTATTCATTCAAAAATAAGAACAAAGCCGCCATGTTGCTGAGGAACGACTAGGAGTAGCCACCAATTGGAGAGAGGATTAGGAGGAAAATTCTAAGGCATAAAGCAACTCAATCAAATCAAACCGCATCTTCAAATCCCTAAATTTGAGAATTCGCCACACCATTGTAAGTAGAGTATTATTTTGGTATGAACAAATAATTGTGTTGTTTTGTATACTTGATTTGTGGCAATAAAGTAATTCATATTTGTGCGTTCTTATCGATTTGGAATATTGTATACGTTTGGATATTCTCGAATTATGTTATTCAGTTATGAAAAACTACATGCGGTAGTTTTATGCAAGTATACGTTTGGAATATTCGCAAATTATGTAATCCTTGTTGAAGCTACATGTATGTAGTTGTTTAATTGAAACTCATGCAAGTTTGGGGTTTTGCTACTATGCCATCATAATGTGTATTTTTATACAAACATCATTTTTGTGAAGTAATTGGAATAAGTTTGGGTTATCATAGTCCATATGAAATTATGTTGAAAATTTGGCATCATGATCTATGTATTAAGTCATGCTTTTGTACTAGAAAACCTATTTGCAAACTTATGAATATGACTAGGCTATGATTGATATTTAGCATAATTGAAATCCATGTTAGGTCTATATTATATGATGTCATATGTGATACATAGCTAGGCTAGATTCAAAATCCCTTTTTGCAAGTTTGCATGACTAAAGTAAAAATCATGATTTCATGTTAGGAATATTTATGCCATGGTTATGTGAACAAATTTAACTATACTTTTGTATTAGTCACAAAAGTAGACACCTTTGTAAACATGTAGTAGTCTTATGAACATGATTTGCTTATGTTTGACATTATGCCTGAATAAAAATATAGGTTTATGTTGTAGTTAAGCCTATGTGTCGATAGTGATATTCTTAACTTAACTACAAGTTTACATGGTTTGATTCATGTCACTTATGCTTTATGACCAAAGTATATGTCACTACTATGCAAGTACACCAGTTTCTATTTTGTATTTCCTACGTCATATTGCAAGTTCATGCGTTCACATTCCCCTTTTTGTGTATGTAATCACGCTTTAAGCCTCCCCTTTTCGCATGGCTAAGTTGGGCTTTAAAAGGCTAAGCCCAACATATATATAATAAACGGACGTGTTAAACCGGGGAAAATAACGTTGGGTTAAAATTACTAATGAATGAAAATATAAAATAGAAGGGCCCAAATTCAAGTATGGGTTGGGCCCATGATTGGTGTAACCTTTACACCATTAACTTAATAATGGGCCGCAAATATTTACATATAAGAAAATAAAGAAGAAAGACAAAATATGTAAATGTAGAACATACGATGTGTTTAACCCGAGGTTGGATTGAGTTGTGATGTAAACCTGCCCGGAACCGCCCGGCTGTCCAGTAGTCACAACAATACCTATCCAATGTGGGAGGTTAAACATGGAGCCCAATAAGGACCCGAGGTTAGACTGAGTTGTGGCGTAAGACTGCCCGGAACCAACCGGCAACAGGCAGCCACAACAATACCTGTCTAATGTGAGAGGTCAAGGCTTTAATAAGACAATTAAGGCTGAGTCAGGATTGTTAGGATTAAGTGAACTAAAGACTTAATCAAAATGGAACATGCTAAACTAAATGGACTGGTGGGGGTTAGGTTAGAAAACACTTAACCAACTTAGCATGTTGGCTAGAGATAGAAAACCTAGTAACGGGGGGACCCTTTTCAGCAGTAACCCTAGAAGGTGTATCAGGATACCCTGAAACTAGGCAGGGTGGGGCACGATTACTGGGCTGATTGTAAGAGGTCAAATCGACGGCGGTGGTGTAGCAGTGTAGGTTCTAACGGGGTGTGGGCATGCACACACTCCGGCGCAGAAAAATAAGGCATTGGACACCAGTAGCATACCTGTGCACTCTAGGATTGTGTCGGGCCGCTACCATGGGACTTGATACACCCCATGGTGGGACCAGCATAGGTAACTACAACATCGGGGGCCGTAAGACACATGTAACTATGCGAGTAGGAGCCGATCATCATAGAACGGATCACATCACCCTGATTATGGGGTGCCAGTTGGAAACTAGTTTATATGGGTTCAGAGATTAACATGGGGTACGATAATATATTTGACCCTAGACAACTTAACCAAGTTTATAGTGCTTTCCCACTTCTTGTTTATACTTATCATACCCGGTTCTTTATTCATAGACAGAATAGTACTAGACTTACTCAGGCTTTATGTCTGACTCTACTTTTCTTTCGTCTTCTTTTCTTCCGTTTCCCCCCCCCCCACCAGGTCCACAGGGAGGGAACACAGCAGCTTGACCAGCCTTAACATCCAGCTTGAAGAAGAGAAATGTATTGCTTGGTCCTTTTCATCTTGAACTATGGCTTTGGACAACCACTATGGGGCCTTTGCAGTTTATCTATGTTTTATTTATGCTTCTTTAAATAATGTAATCAAGACAGATTATGAAAGTGTTATGTTTTTGGAAAAGATGTAAGACAATTATGGTGATGTTGTTGTAGCACGTATTTGCTTTTATGAAATAAAAGTTTGTTGTTTTTCCGCTGTTTACAAATATGTGTTCTTATATCTGTCTTGTATATCTGTGACTTATACTTATAAACCTCCACCAAAATTAGGGCATTCCCTTTGAGAGTGACCCTAACGGAGGTGGGGTGTTTCACTTGGTATCAGAGCATAGGTTTACCAGATAAGATAAAAAGTTTTGAAAAATTATTTTCAAGAAGGAAATTTAAAGAAGCATTTTTAAAAGAAAAATATTATCTTATTTTAAAAAGGCAAAGTCCACTCCCCAAAGCCATAGGTACTATCTCTTATCCTTCGTTTTGAATCTATCCTTTTTGTTTCAGCATGTCTGAAGACCTTAACTTGCCAGAAGGGGTGCCTATACCTGGTTGGTTTAGGCGGTTCTTAGAAGCAAGAGCCACTCAGCCAGGTCCTACCGTTCCTCCTCCCCTAGCTGCCGGAAATCATCCAGCTGCAGCAGCACCTTTTCCTCCACCTCCTCCACGGGGAAACACTTTTGCTTAGATATGTAAAGATTTTAAAGCTATGGGAGGAAGCGATTTCCATGGAACTGAGTCCTTCGTGGCAGCTAGAAATTGGCTGAAAGAAACGGAGGACCTATTCATCATCTTTGAGGTAGAAGATAGACAAAAAGTACAATTGGCAGTATGGCTATTGAAGGGCGAGGCTTCCTACTGGTGGGAAGTCACTAATGCTGAAAGACCAGTGGAAACATGGGAGGACTTTAGGGCAAGGTTTGAGACTAAATTTCTCTCAGATGCGGAAAGAAGTTTGCAGTTGGAAAAATTCTTATTTCTTAAACAAGGGGACAAGACTGTCAGAGAATATGTGAATCAGTTCGATGAGCTGGCTAGGTTTGGGCTTGACCTAGTCAACACCCCGCACAAGAAGGCTCTCCGTTTCATCAAAGGGTTGAATGAGCCATTACACAGTTTGGCCATGACCCATATACCCATGGGAGCCATGTATGAAAGATTGGTGCAAATGGCATTGCTGAATGAAGAGGATAAGGGCAAGAAGGAGACGAAGGCAGAAAGCTCTCAAGGGAAGAAAGAGGGTTTGCAGCCCAAGAAGACAGACTTTAAGAAGGGAGGGAAAGGCAACAAAGAGAAGAGGAAGTGTAATTTCTGCGGCAAAGTGGGGCACTTAGTTAAGGACTGCCGGAAAAAGAAGGCCAAGGAGAATGGTGGGTGCTTTTCTTGCGGTGAGACAGGCCACGGGGCTAAGGATTGCCCAAAGAAACGAGGACAGGGGCAGAGGGCTGGATCCACCCCAGGGGCACAGGTTCATGTGCTGGAAGCGCCACCTCTGCAACAGCGAGGTATAAATACTTCTGTAGAAAGTGTAGTTTATCTTTATGATCACCCCGTTCGCACTTTATTTGATTCTGGCGCATCACACTCCTTTATCTCGTCTGCTTTAGTAGAATCTCTGCACCTAAAAACTAGTATGGTAGAGGACCCCTTAATTGTTTCAAACCCAATTGGGGGCCCAGCTCATTTGTCTATGATCTGTTTGGGATTGAAAATTTCTATTCTAAGTGTAGAATTTCAATGTAGTGCCTTTGTTTTGGGCTTTTCGGGATATGGTTTGATTTTGGGTATGGATTGGCTATCCAGTAATGGGGCCATCCTTGATTGTGAGAAAAGGGTTGTTAGGCTCCTAACCCAGCTCGGTAATACTTTGGAAATTTCTTGTAATCCCTCGTATGCGGTTATGCTTAGTTATCTTGAATCGCTAGATGCCTCTGTTGAAAATTTGCAATCAGTTAAAGTGGTCCGGGAATATCCGGATGTCTTCGAAGAGGTGAAGGGCTTGCCTCCGAAGCGGGAAATAGACTTCCGCATATATCTTGTAGATAATGCAAAGCCCGTTGCGTTGCCCGTCAGACACATGGCTCCACGAGAAAGGAAAGAGCTCAGTAAACAGATTAAAGAGCTTCTAGAAAAGGGGTTCATTAGGAGGAGCATTTCAGAATGGGGCGCTCCAGTGGTGTTCGCTACAAAGGCGGATGGTTCACTCCGTCTATGTGTTGACTATAGGGAGCTCAACAAGCTAACGAAAAAGAATAGGCACCCTCTCCCTAGAATTGACGATTTATTTGACCAGCTTGTAGGAGCGTCTGTTTTCTCCCAACTCGATTTAGCAACCGGTTTTCATCAGCTAAGGGTGGCTGAAGATAGCATAGATAAAACAGCGTTTAGAACCCCAGACGGCTTCTTTGAATGGCTTGTCATGCCTTTCGGCTTGACAAATGCACCTGCTTACTTCGTGGACCTAATGAGTAGGGTATTTAGAGATTTCCTCAACAAATTTGTAGTGGTCTTCGTAGATGATATCCTTATCTTCTCAAAGAGTGAAGAGGAACATGCTCAGCACTTAAGGGCAATCATGGAAACTTTGCGAGTCCATCAACTAAAAGCCAAATTCTCCAAATGCCACTTTTGGAGAGAAGAGGTGAGGTTCCTTGGGCACATAGTATCCAAACAAGGGTTAGCAGTGGACCCTGCGAAGGTAGTGGCGGTACAGGATTGGAAGACACCAAGGAATGCAACTGAGGTCCGAAGCTTTCTAGGACTAGCGGGTTTCTATCGAAAGTTTATAAGGGATTTTGCGAAAATCTCAGCTCCACTCACGAAATTGACCAAGAAGAATCTAGTGTTCAATTGGGATTTGGATTGCGAGTTTGCTTTCCAACGACTGAAAAGGGCTCTCACAACAGCCCCAGTTTTGACGCTGCCAGATGGGAGCAAGATGTTTACTGTTTATACGGATGCATGTGGGACAGGGCTAGGTGCCGTCTTAATGCAAGAAGGAAGGGTAGTAGCTTATGGCGGGAGGCAGTTGAAGGTGCACGAAAAGAACTACCCAACCCACGATCTTGAGTTAGCCGCCATCGTCTTTGCACTCAAGTCTTGGCGACACTATCTCCTAGGTGAGAAGTTCGAACTTTACACCGACCATAAATCGTTGAAATATCTTTTCTCGCAGAAGGATCTTAATTTGAGGCAACAAAGATGGATGGAGTTTCTTGCCTCGTACGATTTCGAAATCTCCTACACTCCGGGCAAAGGCAACGTAGTGGCAGACGCGTTGAGCCGAAAGAAATTGACCCTAAGCCCGTTGTTTGTTGAAAGACAAAGCCTAGAGTTTATAGCCAGCTTCGACTTTAGACCTTCCTCCGATTTCGTACCAGGCTTGCTAGCATCTCTCGAAGTGCGCCCAACTTTAATGGATTCAGTAGGGACAGCACAACGCGAAGACCCTCAGCTTGTGGAGATAATTGATAGGCTAATTAGGGGTGAGTCTTCAAGTCACCTCAACAGATACTCCATCGACGATAAGGGTTTGCTAAGGCGAGACGGAAGACTATGCGTCCCACAGACAAAAGATTTAGTAAAGAAGGTTCTCGAGGAAGCACATCACTCCAAGATGACGATACACCCAGGCGGAGATAAAATGTACAAAGACATAAAAAGGACTTTCTTCTGGAACGGCATGAAAAAGGACGTGGCAGAGTTCGTTTCTAAGTGTATGGTGTGCCAACAGGTTAAGGCGGAACAGAAAAAGCCTGGCGGACTGCTACATCCTCTGAAGGTCCCGCAGTGGAAGTGGGATAGCATCTCAATGGACTTCATCGATGGGCTGCCTAGGTCTAGGAGAGGCAACACTAGCATTTGGGTAATAGTGGATAGGCTTACTAAAAGCGCCCACTTTTTACCTGTCAAAAGTAAGAAAACTGCCTCATCCCTAGCATCACTTTACCTCAAGGAAATCGTTCGACTCCATGGAATACCATCTAGCATTGTTAGTGACCGAGACCCCATCTTCACCAGTGAGTTTTGGCGGAGTCTGCAAGAAGCAGTAGGAACGCAGTTATGCTTGAGCACAGCCTATCATCCCCAAACCGACGGCCAAACAGAGAGAGTGAACAGAGTTTTGGAAGACCTTTTAAGGCTATGCGTCCTTGACTTCGGAGGGACATGGAAAGACCACCTTCCTTTAGTGGAATTTGCCTACAACAACAGCTATCAAGCAACCATCGGAATGGCGCCCTTCGAAGCTTTATATGGAAGACCGTGCCGATCGCCCACTTGTTGGTGGGAGTCTACTGATAAGCTCATACTTGGACCAGATATGATCCGAGAGACTTCAGAGAAAGTAGACTTAATACGAAGAAGGATGAAGACGGCCCAAGACAGACAGAAGTCCTATGCCGACAAGAGAAGGACCGACCTTGAATTTGAGGTTGGAGACAGAGTTTTTCTCAAAGTATCACCGCTAAGGAACGTTGTTTGTTTTGGAACCACAGGAAAACTGGCACCAAGGTTCGTAGGGCCATTCCCTATCATCGAGAAAATTGGGAAAATGGCCTATTGATTAGAGCTACCCGAGAAGTTGGCTGGAGTCCACAACGTTTTTCACGTTTCACATCTCCGAAAATGTCTACATGAGTCTGCTGAAGTGGTAGAGCCAAATATACTCGAAGAGGCCGAAGTGGAACGCGAAGCAACCATAAGAAAAGTTCCAACCCGCATATTAGGAACGGAAGTGAAGAAGCTACGCAACCGCGAAGTCAAGCTCGTCAAAGTTCAGTGGAGCGACGCCGAGGGAGACGCGACTTGGGAAACCGAAGCTAGAATCCGTACAGCCTACCCTTTTCTGTTCGAGGGTACATCCTTGATCTTTCCTTTTCCTTAAGTTGCGCTTTTATCTATCTTTTTAGGTATATTTCCTCGACCTTATCTTTTAGGTAGAAACCCTTTGGATGGAAACATGTAATTGAAACATGTTATGGATGATGGTTGCAAGTGGTTGCAAGTGATTGCTAGTGGTTGCTCATGGTTGCATATACACACACAATCAAGGTTTTAGATCGGCTCAGTCACTTCATATTGCATATGCATATATGTTCGCATTCGTATATGGTTGAACTATAATGTGTTGTCATATGGATGTTGCATTTGTATGAATGATTGTGCACTCATGTGAAATCAAAATAGAAAAATTTGCATACATAATGGATTCATGGCACTTACATAATTCGCATTAAGGAGGTCAACTGAATCAGTAGACCGCCTGATTTTGCATTAGATAAGTACATGTACACACACACTTCGCATATGATCATGAAGCATTAGAAATCTTTTAAGGACAATGGATGCTCGTGTTTGATGGATGAGTAGATGGATGATTGGATATTAGGATATACATTTTCCTAAACTTGAAGATTTCGGGGAAGAAATCCTTTTAAGTGGGGGAGAATGTAACACCCCGCGAATTCTATAACTGTTAAATTCACAAATTAAAGTATAATTAATTTCAAATCGAAGAACTAAGGGAAACGGGATACGCCATTGCGTTCGTCTTGGAAAAATACGCGAAATAGAGTCCGAGTTTTCGAAAAACGGAGTCCGTATGAAGAAGATATGGCCTTCGGAAGTTTCTGAATTAAGTTTAAAATTCAAACAGAATAAAATAACTCAGAAAATCAAGTTTAAATTCCAAAATGGGGCCCAATGGGCCAGGCCGGAAGATCACCCGCCTAACGCACCCAGGTCGACTGGGCTGTCGACCTGGTCTAACCAGGTCGACAGGGCTGTCGACAGGCATGTCGACCTGGTCCAGAGCCAGGTCGAAGCCAGCCCAACCTGGCTGGCCTATTCTATGTTGGTCGATTTTCTGTAGTCTGCTTTGTCATTAAGGCTAGGTGGCAGGCTCTAATTGGTCTCTCCTAGGGATGAATGGCTACGATCAATCCAAGCAACATCAATGGTCCTAATCAGTTCATAACCCCTATAAAAAGGACCCTAGACTCAACCCTAATCTATTCATTCAAAAATAAGAACAAAGCCGCCATGTTGCTGAGGAACGACTAGGAGTAGCCACCAATTGGAGAGAGGATTAGGAGGAAAATTCTAAGGCATAAAGCAACTCAATCAAATCAAACCGCATCTTCAAATCCCTAAATTTGAGAATTCGCCACACCATTGTAAGTAGAGTATTATTTTGGTATGAACAAATAATTGTGTTGGTTTGTATACTTGATTTGTGGCAATAAAGTAATTCATATTTGTGCGTTCTTATCGATTTGGAATATTGTATACGTTTGGATATTCTCGAATTATGTTATTCAGTTATGAAAAACTACATGCGGTAGTTTTATGCAAGTATACGTTTGGAATATTCGCAAATTATGTAATCCTTGTTGAAGCTACATGTATGTAGTTGTTTAATTGAAACTCATGCAAGTTTGGGGTTTTGCTACTATGCCATCATAATGTGTATTTTTATACAAACATCATTTTTGTGAAGTAATTGGAATAAGTTTGGGTTATCATAGTCCATATGAAATTATGTTGAAAATTTGGCATCATGATCTATGTATTAAGTCATGCTTTTGTACTAGAAAACCTATTTGCAAACTTATGAATATGACTAGGCTATGATTGATATTTAGCATAATTGAAATCCATGTTAGGTCTATATTATATGATGTCATATGTGATACATAGCTAGGCTAGATTCAAAATCCCTTTTTGCAAGTTTGCATGACTAAAGTAAAAATCATGATTTCATGTTAGGAATATTTATGCCATGGTTATGTGAACAAATTTAACTATACTTTTGTATTAGTCACAAAAGTAGACACCTTTGTAAACATGTAGTAGTCTTATGAACATGATTTGCTTATGTTTGACATTATGCCTGAATAAAAATATAGGTTTATGTTGTAGTTAAGCCTATGTGTCGATAGTGATATTCTTAACTTAACTACAAGTTTACATGGTTTGATTCATGTCACTTATGCTTTATGACCAAAGTATATGTCACTACTATGCAAGTACACCAGTTTCTATTTTGTATTTCCTACGTCATATTGCAAGTTCATGCGTTCACATTCCCCTTTTTGTGTATGTAATCACGCTTTAAGCCTCCCCTTTTCGCATGGCTAAGTTGGGCTTTAAAAGGCTAAGCCCAACATATATATAATAAACGGACGTGTTAAACCGGGGAAAATAACGTTGGGTTAAAATTACTAATGAATGAAAATATAAAATAGAAGGGCCCAAATTCAAGTATGGGTTGGGCCCATGATTGGTGTAACCTTTACACCATTAACTTAATAATGGGCCGCAAATATTTACATATAAGAAAATAAAGAAGAAAGACAAAATATGTAAATGTAGAACATACGATGTGTTTAACCCGAGGTTGGATTGAGTTGTGATGTAAACCTGCCCGGAACCGCCCGGCTGTCCAGTAGTCACAACAATACCTATCCAATGTGGGAGGTTAAACATGGAGCCCAATAAGGACCCGAGGTTAGACTGAGTTGTGGCGTAAGACTGCCCGGAACCAACCTGCAACAAGCAGCCACAACAATACCTGTCTAATGTGAGAGGTCAAGGCTTTAATAAGACAATTAAGGCTGAGTCAGGATTGTTAGGATTAAGTGAACTAAAGACTTAATCAAAATGGAACATGCTAAACTAAACGGACTGGTGGGGGTTAGGTTAGAAAACACTTAACCAACTTAGCATGTTGGCTAGAGATAGAAAACCTAGTAACGGGGGGACCCTTTTCAGCAGTAACCCTAGAAGGTGTATCAGGATACCTTGAAACTAGGCCGGGTTGGGGCACGATTACTGGGCTGATTGTAAGAGGTCAAATCGACGGCGGTGGTGTAGCAGTGTAGGTTCTAACGGGGTGCGGACGTGCACACACTCCGGCGCAGAAAAATAAGGCACTGGACACCAGTAGGATACCTATGCACTCTAGGATTGTGTCGGGCCGCTACCATGGGACTTGATACACCCCATGGTGGGACCAGCATAGGTAACTACAACATCGGGGGCCGTAAGACACATGTAACTATGCGAGTAGGAGCCAATCATCATAGAACGGATCACATCACCCTGATTATGGGGTGCCAGTTGGAAACTAGTTTATATGGGTTCAGAGATTAACATGGGGTACGATAATATATTCGACCCTAGACAACTTAACCAAGTTTATAGTGCTTTCCCACTTCTTGTTTATACTTATCATACCCGGTTCTTTATTCATAGACAGAATAGTACTAGACTTACTCAGGCTTTATGTCTGACTCTACTTTTCTTTCGTCTTCTTTTCTTCCGTTTCCCCCCCCCCCTCAGGTCCACAGCGAGGGAACACAGCAGCTTGACCAGCCTTAACATCCAGCTTGAAGAAGAGAAATGTATTGCTTGGTCCTTTTCGTCTTGAACTATGGCTTTGGACAACCACTATGGGGCCTTTGCAGTTTATCTATGTTTTATTTATGCTTCTTTAAATAATGTAATCAAGACAGATTATGAAAGTGTTATGTTTTTGGAAAAGATGTAAGACAATTATGGTGATGTTGTTGTAGCACGTATTTGCTTTTATGAAATAAAAGTTTGTTGTTTTTCCGCTGTTTACAAATATGTGTTCTTATATCTGTCTTGTATATCTGTGACTTATACTTATAAACCTCCACCAAAATTAGGGCATTCCCTTTGAGAGTGACCCTAACGGAGGTGGGGTGTTTCATAAACCAAAGCTCTGATACCAAACTGAGACGACCTGAACTTCACCGTTAAGGAAAGCCCAGATTGCTTTGAGGACAAGACGAATCAGAACACAAACAGAAGAACATTTCATTGCTTATTACAACAATTCCATCAGAATATAAGAATGTACAGAGTATGAATAAATATTACACATCAAAAAATATCAGAGATTAAAGTACATTACATAGCAGCCGAAAAACAATACAAAACACAATTGAAAGTAATACACAGATACAGAGCTTTTCGAGTATCGTTCCAGCTGTAAACTAGGATCATGTGAATATAAATATGCAAAACCAAAACTACTAGCTGCCCGTGCGGAAATAGGGTGTAAAGACCCGCAACCTCCCCGTAAAGGAAAGCGTCGGATAGTTCGAGAACAAACCACAACAGAACGCATACAGAAGAACATTTCATTGTATATTACAACAATGCATCAGATTACAAGAATATACAGAGTATAAATGAATATTACACAGAAATATCAGAGATTTAAATTACATTTAAATACATAGCAGCGGAAGATAATACAATACACAACTAGAATGAGATATACGGATACAAAGCTTTCCGGATATCGTTCCAGCTGTAAACCAGGAACCTGTGAATATAAATCTGCAAAACCAAAACTACTAGCTGCCCGTGTCGAAAATAAGGGCACCCAGAGTTTAGGTTAAAAACAATAAACTCCAGGTCAGTCATGTGACTGGTGTGAGAACTAAAACAGTTAATCTTTATTTTGAAAGTTAGGTAAATCAAGGGACCACGCCGTATAACACGGAACGGGTTTCCTCCCAAGAATACCAGTGCTTAAAACAAACAGCGCAATGCTAAATAAAGAAAAATGAAGCTGTTATAAGACCCAGGTCCTATCACACAATGCAATCGCAAGCCGGGGGATAGGGTTTTCCCTTATAACAGCCAAAGCATGCTTGATACGTCTAAAACAAATCTTTTGATACTATTATAAGTGCATAGTGTATAAAACAACTTCAAATCATAAGTATCGATCATAGGCGACATGAGCGTCCCATGCCACTATGTCGCCATATATAGGTTTACAAATAAAACCGCAAATGTCACGTATTTGGAAATTGGTTTTCCATCTATGAACCGAGGCAAAAGATAGTCCTCAACCGATTCGAGACAATCTAGCCCATGTCTCCGGAGCAGCCGCAACTGCCCCTTGGATCGTCAGGGCCGGTCCACCGATGTGGATTATAGTGCCTGAACAATACGTCTCTCCGCCCTATGGGGCGTAAACGAGCCAACAAATGACTCCATCGGTTCGAGAACGACCGATCAATCCGAGGCGCCTCGCAACAGCAACAACCACATAAGTCAAACTCGTCAGGGCGTGTAAAACCACTGACGCCACTTCTAGCTAGAAAGAAACGCAAGTCCTCCCTGAGGTCCGTCTCCCGTTTTTGGTTCATACCTGGTGTGAAACACGCGAGGTAAACGTTACACAAAGCTACGCCACAAAGGTCGTGCTTTGATCATCAACCACAAGACTTTGCTTTTCAACAGAAGCCTTGATCATTTGCATCTTAGCATGCCACACAGGCAAACCATCCTATGCAACCGATATCAGTCACACAGAATGAAATCCGATGTCAGACACACAGTCCATTTACAAGTCCGTTCTGGGTCTGAACGAAACCGGAGGCACCTAGTACCCCGCATATCCATCGATCTCCAAGTACGTCTGGACGATCACTAACTGTTTCCATCTTCTTGGGTGTACAGCCCAATCAAGATCATCAGTTATCACCCAAACGACGTGAAGACCTCCGGTCTTCGACCATCGTCTTCATCTTCGACTTATCGTCGTATCAGTTATTCAGAATGGGATAAACCCGGTCTTTCCGAATAACTCGCGTATATATTATAAAAGTGTTACACAAACACAACATACGCCTCATTCCAATTCATTAGTCACTAACCGTAAATTAATCAAGAGAATAATTCCCCAAATATTAACCCCGAAGGCCGAAACCAACATCAGATCAATATCCAGAAAACCATTCTACTTGGCTAACCGACAGTTAGTTTCTAAATTTCACGTTCAAATCTAATTAAAGATTTAACTATCGCCTGGAGCAAAACTGGTGATACTCCATTCTCGATCTTTTCAATCTAATTAAAGATTCATTAAAACTCCACTTAGTTTTAATCGGTGACTGGGTTAAAGAATCAGTGTCATTTAAAACACGGTTCACGATAAACCCAAAGTCACATCCCATCAATTATCGGGTTAAAGAACAAGTGTTATTTAAAACACTGTTCACGATAAACCCAAAAATCAATATCCATTCAATTCCAATTAAATATTATTTAATTGGTACACTTCATTAAATCTAAATCAAAAGATTTAATCTTTTCTCAGCTGGGTTCAAGAACAGTGTTAGTGAAGACACCATTCACGACAAACCCAAATCACATTCGATATTCAATACAAGGCTCTGAATAGAAAATATATCGGCTTATATTCAATATCGAATTCTACGACTAACAAATGTCGTATTGGAAATAACGATATAACTATATATATCTTTCAAATTTCCATAACGACACCTGTATAATCACGAATTCCAACATCGAAATATTCCGAAGACAATTTCGATTCAAATCCACTCCAATGCAATCATTGGAAATTTTGGTT